>CM033446.1:41994543-46794543 GCA_019425775.1 Rafetus swinhoei | reverse complement strand
GTTATACATTTGTAGAAATAGCAGCAACTTCACATAAGTTTTCACAGAATGCAAGACATTGTGCAAATTCAAATATTTCCTAATCTTTGGCACGTGGCAGATCAAATGTTTTTGTGTGGAAAGAGAGCAGGCAAAAATGATTGATATTTAATAAAAAATAAAATCCATTATAATTACCAATATGTAATTTTATATTGAGTACGTCACTCCCTGTCCCCCTCTTGACCTGCAATGTGACATCTCCTGGCACATAGCAGTTGACCTACAACTCTATTGAAAGCTTCCTCCTGTTAGCTGCTCCGATAGTGGTACCACAATACTCCTTTTTTCTTCCATTTGCTTTAAAGACAATTATTCCAAAGCACAACTTCTGGCACTGATAGCTTAAAATACGGAGCCTCACCACCTGTGCCGCAGTTCCAAATCTCCTGTCACAGCATCGCATTAGGATTTGATCTCCTAGGATTTGATTTACTGATCATAGAGACACATTTCCAGCTAGTCAAAATCAGTCTCCACAAAATATTATCTTGTAGCAGCATCCTCTGCCACTAATTCATTTGTATTTTGTTTGCCAAGTCAACATGCTTTGGATGATCCATCAGGATGACATGAAGGAAAGTTTTGGCATATAATAAATACTCTAAGTGTGAGAGATGAAGAAATCTGCATGAAATATCAGTTCCCTTTATTTGCTTATCTTCCCGTCATCTAAAAATTGTACTTTTGTTAATTAAATTTATATCATGTTTATCACATTAATATTTTCATAACTACTATATTGCTTAGCATAATTAGATAGATTTTATTCCCGGAGACTATTATAATTGGAATAGACTCACTCAAGTCAGATTCTGTATTCCCTCTGCACCTATCACTCAGTAGTTGACCTGAGTCCCCAAGGAGAGTAGAACAGAATGTGAATGAAATTCCTCCTCGTTGCCTTGCACCTCCAAAGACATGCAAACATCAAACTGAGCAGGTTATCAATACATAATTATACCCAAATTATCTAAAAGTGCTAATGTTTGGTAAATGAAGCACTCAAATGTTAAGAACTGCCAGAATTAAAGTTGCTTATGATCCTTAATTTGGCCCCCCAGTCTAGCTTCAGTGGAATTAATCCTAATATACCCTGGTATAAATGAGGGGAGAGTCAAGCTGACATGCACTGTTTTTTAAGCAGAGCTTAAACAAGCAGTGTAAACTTAAAAACATACACCAGGCAAATTCTGTTCTCAGTCACACTCATTTTGATGGATAAAGAGTAATTGATCAAGAACGAAAAATTAGTGATTGTTCAGGTACCAGTGATCAAGACTTGATGACATTTGCTAGGCAGAGATGGTGTTCACCTTTCGAGGAGGGGGTGAACTTTAACCCACGACCCTGTCCTCCCCAGGCGAGCGCCCTATCCCCTATTTGGACACAGACTGGCTAGCCTAGTGAGGAAGGCTTTAAACTAGGTTCGACGGGGACAGGTGAGCAAAGCCCACAGGTAAGTGGAGAACATGGAGACCTGGGAGATGGGTCAGAAATGGGAGGGAGTGTGGTATATAATGGCAGAGAGAAAGGAGGATCAGGGCAAAATTGGGAGGCAAGGTCAAATCAGTATCTTAGATGCCTATATACAAATGCGAGAACTATGGGTAAAAAGCAGGAAGAACTGAAAGTGCTAATAAATAAGTACAATTATGACGTTGGCATCACAGAAACTTGGTGGGATAATACACATGATTGGAATGTTTGCATAGAAGGGTACAGCTTGCTCAGGAAGGATGGACAGGGAAAAAGGGAGGAAGTGTTGCCTTATATATTAAAAATGAACACACTTGGAGTGAGGTGGAGATGGACATAGGAGACGGAAGTGTTGAGAGTCTCTGGGTTAGGCTAAAGGGATTAAAAACAAGGGTGATGTCATGCTAGGAGTCTACTACAGGCCACCTACCCAGGTGGAAAAAGTGGATGAGGCTTTTTTTGAACAACTAACAATATCATCCAAAGCCCAAGATTTGGTGGTGATGGGGGACTTCAACTATCCAGATAAATGTTGGGAAAATAACACTGCGGGGCACAGACCATCCAATAAGTTCTTGGACTGCATTGGAGACAAATTTTTATTTCAGAAGGTTGAAAAAGCTACCAGGAGAGAAGCTGTTCTAGATTTGATCCTAACAAATAGGGAGGAACTGTTTGAGAATTTGAAAGTGGAGGACAGCTTGGGTGAAAGTGATCATGAAATCATAGAGTTCACAATTCTAAGGAAGGGTAGGAGGGAGAACAGCAAAATAGAGACAATGGGTTTCAGGAAGGTGGATTTTGGTAAGCTCAGAGAGCTGATAGGTAAGGTCCCATGGGAATCAAAACTGAGGGGAAAACAACTGAGGAGAGTTGGCAGTTTTTCAAAGGGACATTATTAAGGGCCCAAAAGCAAGCTATTCCGCAGTGTTGGAAAGATGGAAAATATGGCAAAAGACCGCCTTGGCTTAACCACGAGATCTTGCATGATCTAAAAATAAAAAAGGAGACACATAAAAAATGGAAAGTAGGACAAATTACAAAGGATGAATATAGGCAAACAACACAGGAATGCAGGGGCAAGATTAGAAAGGCAAAGGCACAAAATGAGCTCAAACTAGCTACCGGAATAAAGGGAAACAAGACGACTTTTTATAAATACATTAGAAGCAAGAGGAAGACCAAAGAGAGGGTAGGCCCACTGGTAAGTGAGGAGGGAGAAACAGTAACAGGAAACTTGGAAATGGCAGAGATGCTTAATGACTTCTTTGTTTCGGTCTTCACCAAGAAGTATGATGAAGGAATGCCTAACATAGTGAATGCTAGTGGGAAGGGGGTAGGCTTAGAAGATAAAATGAAAAAATAAAAAAGTTAAAAATCACCTAGAAAAGTTAGATGCCTGCAAGTCACCAGGGCCTGATGAAATGCATCCTAGAATACTCAAGGAGCTGATAGAGGAGGTATCTGAGCCTCTAGCTATCATCTTTGGAAAATCATGGGAGACAGGAGAGATTCCAGAAGACTTGAAAAGGGCAAATATAGTGCCCATTTATAAAAAGGGAAATAAGAACAACCCAGGAAACTACAGACCAGTTAGTTTAACTTCTGTGCCAGGGAAGATAATGGAGCAAGTAATTAAGGAAATCATCTGTAAACACTTGGAAGGTGGCAAGGTGATAGGGAACAGCCAGCATGGATTTGTAAAGAACAAATCATGGCAAACCAGTCTGATAGCTTTCTCTGATAGGATAACGAGTCTTATGGATAAGGGAGAAGCGGTGGATGTGGTATACCTAGACTTTAGTAAGGCATTTGATATGGTCTCGCATGATATTCTTATCAATAAACTAGGCAAATACAACTTAGATGGGGCTACTATAAGGTGGGTGCATAACTGGTTGGATAACCGTACTCAGAGAGTAGTTATTAATGGTTCACAATCCTGCTGGAAAGGTATAACAAGTGGGGTTCCGCAAGGGTCTGTTTTGTGACCGCCTCTCTTCAATATCTTCATCAACAATTTAGATATTGGCATAGAAAGTACGCTTATTAAGTTTGCAGATGATACCAAGCTGGGAGGGGTTGCATCTAGTCTGGAGGATAGGGTCATAATTCAAAATGATCTGGACAAATTGGAGAAATGGTCTGAGCTAAACAGGATGAAGTTTAATAAAGACAAATGCAAAGTGCTCCACTTAGGAAGGAACAATCAGTTTCACACATACAGAATGGGAAGCAACTGTCTAGGAAGGAGTACAGCTGAAAGGGATCTAGGGGTTATGGTGGACCACAAGCTGAATATGAGTCAGCAGTGTGATGCTGTTGCAAAAAAAGCAAACATGATTCTGGGATGCATTAACAGGTGTGTTGTGAGCAAGACACGAGAAGTCATTCTTCCGCTCTACGCTGCACTAGTTAGGCCTCAGTTGGAGTACTGTGTCCAGTTCTGGGCACTGCATTTCAAGAAAGATATGGAGAAATTGGAGAGGGTCCAGAAAAGAGCAACAAGAATGATTAAAGGTATAGAGAACATGACCTATGAAGGAAGGCTGAAAGAATTGGGTTTGTTTAGTTTAGAAAAGAGAAGATTGAGGGGGGACATGATAGCAGTTTTCAGGTATCTAAAAGGGTGTCATAAGGTGGTAGGAGAAAACTTGTTCATCCTGGCTTCTGAGGATAGAACAAGAAGCAATGGGCTTAAACTGCAGCAAAGGAGGTTTAGGTTGGACATTAGGAAAAAGTTCCTAACTGTCAGGGTAGTCAAACACTGGAATAAATTGCCCTGGGAGGTTGTGGAATCTCCATCTGTGGAGATATTTAAGAGTAGGTTAGATAAATGTCTATCAGGGATGGTCTAGACAGTATTTGGTCCTGCCATGAGGGCAGGGGACTGGACTCGATGACCTCTCGAGGTCCCTTCCAGTCCTAGTATTCTATGATTCTACGATTCTATGTGACAAACACAATAAAGTCCACACCAATACTTGGTGCTTAAAAGACACAATAGCACAAAGCTGAGAACAACTGGGAGCTAAATGAGGTAGAAAAAAGAATGCAGAGACAAATGTGAGTCATAGCTGGGAACTTTTTAAGTTAGCTACATTCTCAAGAAATCACAGGGCTACATCTACAAAGGGACTTAGGCATTATAACATCTAACTTTTTGGTAGCTAACTATGCGTTGGGGACAAATTGTATTTACAAAGCAAAGGGAGAGAGAGATGCATTTAAGAATGGGATTCCCAGAAGCCAGCATGCTGAACAGTAATAAATGCTGAGATGAAGAGGTGACTTAAACCCCACTCCGCAAAAGTAATTAGGTACCTTACACCTTGTCCACACTTACGTTTGTTGACAAATGTCACCTTTCATCAACAAAACAGTGGAGGTGTACTCGCTACAATGCTCCTCCTACCAATTTAATTCTTGCTATGCCAACAAAATAAAACCACCTAAAAGAGAGCCATAGAACTTTTTGCAACAAATATAGATTGATGCATTGTCAGCGTAGACATTGCACTTGCTTATTTCACCCTAATTGGCCTCCAGGAGTCCCACAATTGCCATCATGATTGTGCTGGTCAGCAGTCTGAACTCCTCTGCCCAGAAGGTATGCAGGCATGTGCCTCTCCCCTATTTAAAGGCCCAGGATTTTTTTTTTATTTGTGGACAGTTCATACAGCATCTTCCCCGCTGATCATGCCGGCTTTCCGAAGTAGACGCACTCCCCTGTGGAGTACACCAGAGCTGTTGGCTCTGCTGGGTATGTGGAGAGAGGAGGTTGTTCAGTTGCAGCTTCGCTCCAGCTGTAGGAACTTTGATACCCATGGGCTGATTGCTAATGGGATGCAGGAAAGCAGACATGAAAAGGATACACAGCAGTACTGGGCTGAGATCAAGGAGCTGAAGCAGAGGGTACCAGAAGGAAAGGGAGGCCAACTGTGGTGCTGAAGACATGCCACTTCTCTGAGGAGCAGTGGCAACCTCATCTCAACCACCAAAAGTCCTGTGGATAAATATGGGGACTGGAGGCAGCAGCCAGCAGAGTTAAATCTGAGGATGAAATGGTAGATGAAGAAATGGAGTTGGAGGAGGATGTGGGACACATAACAGCATCATCCACTGGTGAAGTGAATCAGGACCTCTTTTGACTCTGGAGGGGTCTAGCCAGTTCCAGCACTCCTCCGTGCCAGAAGCAGGGGACATGAGCTCTGCTAATCACACATTTTGCTTTGATTCAGCACAGTGAGAGGAGACTGGACTCTCATGTACTTTGTTATATGGTAGAGGAAGGGAAAGGGGCAGAAATTCACATATGAGCCTATACAGCTATGCACTGGGGAGACTAATGGAAAAGTCTGTTAATGTATAGGGGGATGTATTTGGAATCTGCCATACAGATCTTTAGGAAAGGTTCCTAGGAAAAGCTGCCTTGTTTTCCTCCCCTTGTAGGAAAATTTTTCCTCCACCTGCTGACTATTTCTGCAGGGACCAGAGCGGCACACAGGTGAGCAGTATATCTCCCCTGTCTGAAGCCGCACTCATGTAAGAGATGCACCCTTGCATCCTGGGTTACTCTCAGCAGTGAGCTATGGGTTCAGTTATTCAGCCTGTGGAAAAGGGTGTCCGTACTCAGAATACTGCTCCAATGCACGTGCAGTGACCATCTTTGCAAGTCACCCAAACGCTTTCTCCCTTTTTTCCCTTTTCCCTTCCCCCTTCCCAACCCTGCTCCCCCCATCGAATTCACCACATTTGGGACTCTCGCTGGGCTGTGTGCTAGCAAAGGGATGGTGGAAGAAGAGGAATGTGCACCAGTTACACTGGTCTACAATTTTTTAGAAGTCGTCTGCTTCAGAGATAAAATGTGCTATTTATTATGTATTTTGATGTGCTGAATTCAAATATGACGATTAAAACAACTGATTGGCTACTGTTTCCAAGATATTTAAGTTTTTACATTTTACGTCTATGTATATTGTGTAGATAGTAGAGTTTTAATCATAAATTGTAAACCTAGGTCTTTTCATGTGTTTATGGTTGCTTTACATGATAGCAATGGGTCAGACCAAAGTTCACCTGTCCTGTTTATGTAACACTTTAAAAATCAGCAAAAGGGTTCTATAAATAAAATTTATTATGAAACAAAAGGCAAAAAACGATTATGTACATAGTTTAGTCCTATTCAGTGTCTACTCTTCTTGGCTTGTCTCTTGTATTCATTAAATGGAGCATCTCTTGTCACTGTCAGCAATAGTCTGCAAGCATTGATGGGCTCCATTTGCCCTGATAGCGTTTCTCCATTGTTGCAATGTCCTGGTGAAATCGCTCGCCCGTGCTCGTCGCTCACTGCTCCAGTTCAGTGGAAAAAATCTAGATGAGAGTGCAAAAATGTATCTTTAGTGACATGTTGCAACCAAGACTTTTGTATGCCTTGAGGAGGTTTTCCACCAACAACCTGTAGTTGTCTGCCTTGTTGTTTCCGAGAAAATTTATTGCCACTAACTGGAAGGCTTTCCGTGCCGTCTTTTCCTTGCCACGCAGTGTGGTCAAATGCATCATCTCGAAGTTCACGAATCTGAGGACCAACAAAGACACCTTCCTTTATCTTAGCTTCACTTAACCTTGGAAATTTTCCACGGAGGTACTTGAAAGCTGCTTGTGTTTTGTCCATGGCCTTGACAAAGTTCTTCATCAGACCCAGCTTGATGTGTAAGGGTGGTAACAAAATCTTCCTTGATTCAACAAGTGGTGGATGCTGAACACTTTTCCTCCCAGGCTCCAATGACTGTCGGAGTGGCCAATCTATCTTGATGTAGTGGGAATCTCTTGCACAACTATCCCATTTGCAGAGAAAACAGCAGTACTTTGTGTATCCAGTCTGCAGACCAAGCAAGAGAGCAACAACCTTCAAATCGCCACAAAGCTGCCACTGATGTTGGTCATAGTTTATGCACCTCAAAAATCGTTTCATATTGTCATAGGTTTCCTTCATATGGACTGCATGACCAACTGGAACTGATGGCAAAACATTGCCATTATGTAGCAAAACAGCTTTAAGACTCGTCTTCGATGAATCAATGAACAGTCTCCACTCATCTGGATCGTGAACGATGTTGAGGGCTGCCATCACACCATCGATGTTGTTGCAGGCTACAAGATCACCTTCCGTGAAGAAGAATGGGACAAGATCCTTTTGACGGTCACGGAACACGGAAACCCTAACATCACCTGCCAGGAGATTCCACTGCTGTAGTCTGGAGCCCAACAGCTCTGCCTTACTCTTGGGTAGTTCCAAATCCCTGACAAGGTCATTCAGTTCACCTTGTGTTATGAGGTGTGTGGTTCAGAGGAGGAGGATGGGAGAAAATGTGGGTCCTGTGACATTGATGGTTCAGGACCAGAAGTTTCATCCTCTTCCTCTTCCTCGTCTGACTCAAGTGAGAATGATTCTGGTGCATCAGGAACCGGCAGTCCTTCTCCGTGGGGTACTGGGCGTATAGCTGATGGAATGTTTGGATAATGCACAGTCCACTTTTTCTTCTTTGACACACCTTTCCCAACTGGAGGCACCATGCAGAAGTAACAATTGCTGCTATGATCTGTTGGCTCTCTCCAAATCATTGGCACTGCAAAGGCATAGATTTCCTTTTCCTGTTCAACCACTGGCGAAGATTTGTTGCACAAGTGTTGCAGCATATGTGGGGCCCACCTCTTGTCCTGATCTCCAATTTTGCAGCCAAAATAAAGGTGATAGGCTTTCTTAACCATAGTGGTTATACTGCGCTTTTGTGATGCAAAAGTCACTTCACCACAAACATAGCAGAAGTTATCTGCACTGTTCACACAAGTATGAGGCATCTCTGCTCACTTTGGCTAAACAGAAATGTGTCCCTTTGCAAAATCAAACACTGACAAATAAGAGCACGACACTGTATGATTTCTAGAGCTGATATAGGGCAATTTGTTCAGCAGAGTGATGTAAGCTTCGTTATGATTGCATCATCCATGACTTCTAGGAATAACATGATGCAATTCATATAATGTATGTGCAATACCAGCTTCAGATTGCATCATTCATTGTTTTGCCTAAAAGCAAGTACTGTCCAAACCCAGTCATAGATTTATTCATAGATCCAGTCAAAGATGTATTTTAGTCATTTCTGGTTTAAATTGAGATCCCTTCCCTTTATAACTCACTTATTCTCCACCATTCCCTAGTCAAGGGTCGTATATACTGACCCAATAGCATATCTTGAAAACTAGAGCCAATCAACAATTTTAAGCATCATTTTCGTTCTCAGTGACCCAGAATTAGTAAAATTTGCCTACATTTATTTCAGAAGCATTTTGGCTGTAGAGCAGTGTTATTATTCACAGCTGCGGCCAAATTCACAACATTGTCTCTGTTCATTGTTTCCTTGGCTTCTGCAGATGTGCCCTTGAGGATGCATTGCCTCTGTCAGATAAGGCAGTGAGCCAGGAGGGGGAAGGAAGATGGATGTTGTGAAGTGTGGCAGTCAATAGATGCAGAACGTAGTGAAGCAACAGCATAGAGGTAGGCAAGTGAGGAAGGATCCAAGCTGGATATCCTGGAAAGGACACAGGAGCTAATGATGAAGCTAATGGAAGGCCAGACAGAGCTGCTCATGCTCCCACTCCCTCACTGTACCCTCTGCACTCCACCCCTAGGGACTGGTCTCACAGCAGCTGTGAGAGCTGTCATCAAGAGACTATTCGTCATATCATGTGCCCTGTTTGACACAATGTTGTGTTTATCTGTGTCATCACTCATTAATTGCTGCTAATATTCAAACCCAGTGGCCCTAGGTGCCGACTCCATGGGCGCTCTGGGGCTTGGAAAAAAGATGAGTGGGTACTTAGCACTCAGCTCCCCCTTTCCCTGAAACATCTCCCATGTGCCGCAAAGTGCTGTTCCAGGGTATGCAGGAGCTGTTGGAAGGGAAGGGGAAGGAACTCAGACAAGGCGTGCTCAGGGGCAGGGGAAGAACTGGGTGGGAAGAGGCAAGGTCAGTGCAAAGTGGAGGGAGCAGGAAGAGGCGGGGGGAGGGGGAGGAAAAGGGGTAGGATGGGGGTTGGGCCCTGGAGGAAGCTAGTGCCTGTGACAGTGGCTACAGGCAGGAATGTTTGATAAACACAAATGTTTGATAAGTACAATTACTACTAAGGAAGCAAGCACCACTGGGGTCATTCAAAGCAGCATTTGGTCATTGCCTGGCCAAATGCATCACAGATTACTGGAAATCATTGTCAAAATGCTCCTTCAAAGCTTCCCTAATTTGAATATCCCCCCCATGTCCTTCTAATTGCCCTGGTATCAGACCAGTGACCTTTTAGAGGCTAAGGCACATTCGGTGGTCAGTTGGCACCTTCTAAGTCTGTTCTTGAAGCTCTCCTTGCTATCATCTAGGTTCCTGGTGTAAGGCTTCATAAGCCATGGGAGCAAGGGTTAGGCAGTGTCTCCAAGAATCACTATGGGCATTTCTACATCCCCCCTTAGAATCTTCTGGGCTGCGTCTATACTACAAGCCTCTTCAGCAAAAGGAAATGCAAATGGAGTGCTCATTTGCATATGTCATGCTCTCATTTGCATTTCCTCTTTGGATCCCTTTTGTGCAAGAGGTTTTCATGCAAAAAAGCACTGTGTAGATGGCTCTTTTTTGCGCAAAAACCCCCTTTTGCGCAAGAGCAGTTCTTCCTCATTTTTTTATTATTATTAATAAACTTAGCAGCTGATGGAAAGATGGGGGACTGAAAAATAATGAAGAGATCTGATCACTGATAAAGTGGTCTGACTGCTTAATAAGCTGCACCCAAAGAAACAATATGAGCTACATGTAAAGTTATACCTCTAAGAATAAAGAATGCACGCCATATTTATGGGATGGGGTTCTTTATTCCGAGAACCAGCAACGTTAAGGTAATGGTGGACAATCAGCTGAACATGAACTCCCAGTGGAAATGGCCAGAAGGGCTAATGCAATTCTTAGAGTATAAACAGGAAATGTGAGTAGAAAGGTTATATTACCTCTGTATTTGTCACTGCGGTGACCATTATTGAAATATTATGCCAAGTTCTGCTGTCCACAATTCAAGAATGTTGCAACATTGGAAAGGGCTCAGACAAGACCCATAAAAGTGGTTAAAAGACTAGAAAAAAACACCTTATAAAGGGAGAAAGAAGGAGTTAAATCTATTTAGCCTATCTAAAGGAAACTGAAATGGTATAGGCTATAAGTACCAACATGGGGAAGAGAACTGTGATTATAGAGAGCTCTTCAGTCTAGCAGACAAAGGTAAAACATGTTCCAATGGCTGAAAGCTGAAGTATAAGTTCAGACTAAAAATACAGTACAAAATTTTAATTGAGGGTAACCAACCGCTGAAGTAATTTACCAAGGGTTCTAGAAGATCTCTCCCCCTCCCCCTGCAATTTTTTAAAATCAAGATTGGATGTTTTTGTAAAAGTTAAAGGTGTCCTATGGTCTGCTTCATACAGGTGGTCAGACTTAGGGGCCCTTCTAGTTTTATAATCTGTGAATCTATACAATCTGGAGTAATTTTACTGAAGTGATTGAGGTGGTCCTTTTTAAATCCAGTGTAACCAAGGGCAAAAATAAATGTACTACTTACATAAGGTGCTGACTGCTGAGCTTCTTTGTTAATCTACAGGAGACAGATAACATGGGCAGTGGTTGTTCAAGCTTCTTCTCTGATCAAATTTTCTCAGACAAGAAGAAAATAAAGTAGTAAATTAAAAGAGACCATATGGACAAATCAATTTAAGTCTAAATGTTGATGGTGTCTCTAGCTTTCCTGTTCTCTTAGTCTGCTCATTCCCCATTTGTCTTGAAAAAGTCCTCTTTAGTTCCTCAGAGGTCATTAAACTTTCTTTTACGGATGTAGCCTTGAAAATATAAATAATTTGAGGAACAGGAAAAGCTCATCTGTCTGGTTCACTAGGCCTTTAGAGGTTTATTTTTATACTAGTTTCCTGCTTTGGGTTGTTCCCCAATCCCCTAAACTATGATCCTCTATACATCATTTACTCTTCCAGATACTAAGACTTTTGCAATGTCTCTTAACATTAGACTGAATGGATCAAATAGAATTCTTTCCTCGGCTTTTGAATTTTAACAAATTAAAATGCCATTAGTTTGTGCTTTCTGACAGCTGCCTCTGAAAAGGACTGCAGAAATCATATTTTATGCATCAAACTCATTGGAATGTAGCCCAGTGATTAAAGACTCCCAACTTCTCTTGTACTGAATATCCTCCAGTCCAACAAATGAATTCAATCTCCTTCCTACCTTTTTAGTAAAGCCAGCCATTTGTCTCACAGACTAGACTAAAGGTAGTGTTTTTTAAAGCTTCTTAAACTTTTGCTCAGCAATTTGTTTCAATAAATAAAATGTCCCAGAATAAGGCTATCCTTGTGGCCTATTTGTCCATATTATCCAATTACATTTGTTCCCTAAGGGATACATCAGACAAGATTTTTCTCTGCTAGGTGTTAGGGCTATCTGATTTGCAATTTACCCAGACATTGGACCTTGATTAAATCAATGTCCTTTGGGTTGTGAAGTATTACTAAATGGGGAAACTAAAAGCTAATGTTCCAGTTCTCAACATTGGTTTAACTCTATTGAATTAAAGATTCCTAGAAAGCATCCATTGTTTCACTAGGGCAAGGCTTCTTCAGTTTCATCGCAGGTATAAAATATTTACTCTTTTTACCCTCATCTGAAAAAGTAAAGGCAGCTCATGGCCTGACCATCATTTGTTGGACCTGAAATTCTATGGCTCAGTTCTAAGGCTGTACCTGAACATTCGAAACAGCTCTGGAGAGAAAGGATGCAGAGACATCTTTATATCCCTCAATCCCAGGGCTTGTTCAAAGGGCCATCCCAACATCTAGGAATTATTAGGTCCCACCGAGTCTACGTCCAGTCTTTGGGGATAGGAGCTGCCGTAGTAGTTCCACATCACCCAAGCAACTGCTTTCACAAGGGCACTTTTCTGTTGACTGTATCCACTGGGTTTAATGAAATAGCATGAAGCAGTCTTACTAATACACCAGAGAATCAAGGACCTAGCTGTACATCTGCTCAAATGAGGTGTCTCAACGTACTATACTCCAGTCATCTGAAGAAGTGGGTTGTGCCCACGAAAGCTCATGACACCATCTACATGTTTTGTTAGTCTTTAAAGTGCTACTAGACTATTTGTTGTTTTTTACGTTTTTCCTGTTACAGGCTAACTCGGCTACCCCTCTGAAGCTTGTAAAGAAATGAATTGGCCTTGGAAAATGAAGTCTATGGGAGTGTCTCAATATTACCCTCCACCATGCTCATGTCTCGATTTAGACCCTCCACCTCAGAGATGAAACACAGCTAGGATGGAGAAGCTTGTGTTCTCAATGCCCATGCCACATATGTGTGCTGAATAAATGGGACTTCTGTTTATAGGGTTCATGTTTTAGCTTTGTTACTCATGGTTTGTTTGTTTTTTTTAAGAAAAAGAAAGGAAAAAATGTTAAGAACTTTCCACATGGCTCAATTCAGCATGGTGTAGCAGCTCTGGGATGTGCTGAAACTCGCAAATCCCATTGACCAGAACTGCTCTGCACCATAAAGGCTACATTTTCAGTTCACTTAAGCCTGGCTCCTAATTTAGTACATACAGGTGGGTATTTGCAGATGAATGCAGTAATCTGGTGCCTAATTTACTGCACTTGAGTAGAAAATGTGATAATTACATAAGGCAAAGCAGAGCCCACTTTTCAATCTTTTCAATTAGTCAAATGTGACTTTTTCCAATGCATTGGTGAGTTAACTTGGTGAGTTATTTAGTAATTTTTTCCTTAGCATATCAACAGATCCCCAGAAGCTTTTCTACTTTGTGACATAGTGATTTCATGTTTTCCTGGGAGATAGATGAGCATTTCACATTTCATCTGTAATTTTTAACTGAACAGTCGTGGGTGGTGGTGGCATATAGCAAGTAGGTGACAACAATGTGAGAGCATATGCTGGGAGGGCCCTATCTGCAGCTGATATTAATCAGCGGCACCCTATGGACTAGGCTAATTTACACTAGCTGCAGCTCTGGCCTATACATTTTCTAATCAAATATGGATTGATTTCAAAATGTGTGTTTTTAGGAGTTGAAACAAAATTGGAGCAAAGTTGATTAAGCAAGATGCCAAGAAGCAGAAAAGGATCAAGTGAGTATCATGAGACTGCAAAATTGCCTATTCATATACTATTGTGTTCAACTTTTAAAACATCCGCTTTTCTTACAATAGGGCATATAAAACATGATATGTTCCTCTATAGGTCAAAACAAATACTTCTGCATCAAATAGTGAATTATGTACAGGCATTCAGTCTAAAAAAGGCAACTCCACAAGGAGCCACTAGAGCCTAAGAAATTTCACTAACTTATTCTTAAGTGAGAAGTCCAAACAATAAAATATGAATAAAGAATAAAATGGGATGATATGGAAAATACATATAGTATATATATATCAAAGAGAAGAACATTGTTTTTATTCAAATGCTGGGAAAACTAATGAATATAAAATATATAGTAGTTGGGGATGCAGAAAAGATTTTATCTACACAGTCAATACACAGGTCAAGTGGGTGTTCTGACTATCTTATCCACTGTTTCCATGCAGGATTCTGTGATCTAGCTAGCTAGCTATCATGTTTCTAAGATGGTGGCTTGGTAGCTATTAATATTAATATCAAGATTAATATTAATCTTGGTAACTATTAATATTTCTTGCCCCGGCTGAGACTATTTGTGGCCTCATTCTTCTGCCCTTGCTTCTCATATCTTATAGTCCTGTTGTAGGAACATAATATATAATGGTATAATGATGCTTTTAGGGGACATAGCAAAGAGTCAAAACAAAAATAAGACATTTATGAATTTAGGTCTATATGCTATTAGCCATTCATAATTTTCCCAAGTCAAATCAAATCAAGAAGAGGGAAAGTTCCCTCTGTGGCTCATTTGTTTCTATTGCTCAGTGGAAGTTGCCCCCTTTATTCATGGTTTCCTCAGTCTGTAAGGCCTATATGCAAATACATGTTACAAGCAACCTCCTGCAACAATAATACCTCCAGAATGGTTGCTTTGCTATGAAGATCCCAAACGGCTGGAAATAAACTCTTAACACACACCGTATGTCACGCAGAGGGGTGAGTGTACAGAGCACCACAAAAAAAAACAGTACATCCTTCCGCGCCCTCCCTACCCCCAAAAACTAAGATAATTCACTGAACCAAACCCTGTTCACCTTACTTATGCAGGAAATCAGAATAACATCAAAGTCCTACTGTCAAGACTCATGCATAAAAAATGGTTCTCCCAAATCCAAACTAGCTAATACATTTTTTATGCATCATAGCAAATCATAATTGTATAGACAGACAGACAGATACACATGCACGCTGATGACACATTCAGCATATGAAGTATGAGTGATAAGTCACATCGAGGCACTGCAAAACAGCAGCTGGAAAGCAGCCCTAAAGGGGAACCAGGATTCTTCAGGAAAGAGAAAACCTTACACCCAGATTACATTACTCCCCTCTCCTTCTGTGTGGGGAATGTTCTTGAAGGACGACAGGCCATAGCTTCCTTCTGAGACTGCTGCAACCAGCATGAGTCACACTGAAGGAAGCTTTGCTTTTGTGGCCCACTCAGCCTTGGAGAAGCAGAAAACGGCTGAGAGCAATCTATTCTTTCCTCACGCCAGCCTTCTGAGCTGCACTGAGTTTAAACTCGGCACAACTGAGGAACACGTCCCAATCTGAGATGCCTGCATTACTCATAAATAACTCTATTTTTGTGGCATGGTGCTTTTATAATTTTTTTTAAAGTAATAGCTATGGTGCCTATCTCACAGCTGCTCAGCTGGTTGGAGGATGAGAAGTAGTCCCAGTGGAGATAGATTAGTGGGTAGAGTGCAGATAAGGTGGTCAAAGGTGGAAGATTATTGCAGTGTATCCTGTGGCTCTGTAATTTATCACATACATGTCTCCATCACACATTCATGTCCTCCTTTAGTATATCAGCATTGTTAAAGCTCTGGATAAGCACATTTAAGAACAGAAATGAATAAAATATACTGTACATATACTATATACACATACACAGGTGATAACCAGGTAGATGGTGTCAGCATCTATGGGTAAACGTTTCTACCATTTATACCAATATTTTGTATTATAATAAGGCATGCTGGCCAGGGGAAAGCCCTGACACCATAAAAGGTCACTTCCTTGTCCCATTACATTCTTTTGATTTTTTTCTGAAAAATGAATTGTTGAAGATCACCATTTCCATGCGGTGGCTTTTGTTATTCAGGCCAATACTGTCAAAGCAGAAGCAGACATGTGTTACCTGGAAGCTGCTTGAGAAGCTATAAAAAGCTAGGGGATGAGACTTTGGGTACGTCTACACAGCACTCTAATTTTGGAATAAGGTATTCCGGAAGATATATTCCGAAATAGCTTATTTTGAAATAGAGCATCCACACTACAGGGAAGCCTCAAAATTAGTCCAAGGCAGGCTCCTCTAATGTGGACGCACTATCTCAATGAAGAGCCCCAGGAAGCACTGGGGAGAAATTACTTAGAATGACCCTGGGGAGGAGCTATTTCAAAATAGCAGTAGTGGAGTGTGTCCACACTACCACTATTTTGAAATAGTTATTTCAGAAGAGGAGTTATTCCTCATGGAATGAGGTTTACAGAAGTCAGAATAAGACATACGTTATTTCGATGTTATTTTGAAATAATGGAATTGCTCACATTGTTATTTCAGAATAACGCTAGTTATTCCGAAATAACGGTGCAGTGTAGACGCACCCTTTGTGAGAAATTGATAGGATAGGCTTGCTCCATTCAGCCTCTGGCCATAGAACATGCCCCTAACTGGTAGGCAAGAATTCCATCAGCTCCTGGATGAGAAGGACGAGAAAGCTGAGCCAGACCAAGCTCATTCTGAACACATCCTTGCACCTGGCCCCAGGGGCTTAGCCCCAAATTCTTCTCAGATAACAGAATTCTGTGATTGTCAGCCAAATATAGATTTGCAGCTCAAGCAGTAACAGTCGGAGCTGCAGATCCATAATTGCCGCCTCACTGAAGATGCACGATAAGAAGGATATTGGCCTTTTTCATTTTTAAAAACTAAAAAAAAAAAAATATTACATACAAAAAACTTCATTAAAAGAAAATCATGTATGTTGCAAAGTCAGGCACTCAAAAGCTGGAAAATGTCAAGCAATCTTAATTTGGCCCCTTTTTGCATACAGTGTTTACTTACATAATCACACTTATTTTTTTCCACAAGACCCCTGCCTCATTCGGTGCATAGCATATGAACACTAGCAGAAAAAACTGAGCAACCTTTCATTTGCTACTTGCTAACTTTTGAAGTCATTATGTTTGAAACTTAAATGATATCCTTTTAACACCAATTTTTTTCATGTAATTTTTATAGGATATCTCTCTCAAAGCAGTAACATTTTAACCTTATAGCAACAGTATATTTTTTACTATTACTATGCACATCTTTCTTCTGCCAATGAGTCCCTGACACACACAGGGAGTAATCGAAAGTCTAGAACACACCAGACATGTCTGGCTTCCATTCTTTTCTCCAACAGCATCATGGACTGTGCATTAGTTAACACTCCTGGATTTCCCACAATGCTGTTCTCACTGACAGATAATTATCATACTTGCCAACATTTGAAAGCCATCTGTATGGCCATTTGAGTGTGGGGAGGCAGATAAATATGAATAGATGTATAACAAACACCCTTTCACCTATCTAAAATGCATTGGATTAAAATAGCAAAATACTAAATGCATATATCTAAATATTAGAGACTGTCTCTTTTGAGTAGGGCCAGTCGGCATGTGCAGCAAGGAGTAGACAATCTAAATGCTGTGACTAATGCATTATCAGAACTAACCCTTTTGAAAACCCTGCTAATTGAGATCTTATATGAGTGACATCAGCATCTGTGCATTGTAAGCTACTGTGGCTTTGTGGAGGGGCTGAGTCTGGCAGCAGGCAGTCTGTGGTGTTGTCAGGGAGGAAGACTGAGAGCAAGAGATTTGTTATTTTTAAAATCAGTGTCCTCAATCCAGAGCCGGAAGGGTTTTGATTTTTTTTTAATGAAGTCAGGGCTTGGTAGAGATCCATCCAGAAGTTACACGGAGGCAATTATTTTAGGTTAAGATGAGGCAAGTCAGTGATCTGGAAACTATGACAATTTAAACTTTATAATTGTACACCAGTGTTTACAGCAGCAGATGAAAAATGAGTGATAGTTTTGCTTCCTAAAATAAAAGAAGTGGATCCACATGCTGCATAATGGATGTCAGTGGATACCCTTTACTATAGTCATGTTTTTCCTCAAAGGAATACTTTGAGAAAAAGATAAAGGCTCATCCTTATTAAATAAGTTGCGTCTGGAAAATGCATCCAACCTCCTCCAACCTCTTCATGTAATTTACATGACGTCACAAAGCAAGACACTTAGTACACAGTAGGGAGATATTTCCTGGAATGTAGGTTGCTGACAGACCAATTAAGACTCCAATCCTGCAATTCACTGTGTGCGCCCAGGGGTGCAACCTGGGTACAAAGCCATAAGGGTAGAAACTGAGGAGAAGAAATTATGGGAAAAAATGGCAGGGGGCACAAACATGCTTGTTTGCCCTTCGCAGTAAAATGCTTATTTATGACTCTGAGTGTGCACTCACTGCTGTTTGCACATGGAACTGCCATTAGTCAGCAGGGGCAAGATCAGGGACCAAGAATATGAACAAAGGGAGTAGGATAGATATGACTGATCAAAGCATTTTCGTTCTGATGAGAATGATGATTATAATAACAATATTCCATTCTCTTAGGGTACGTCTACACTGCAGGGCAAAGTCGAATCAATTGCGTAGCTAAAGTCAAAATAGCTTAATTCAGCTTTTGGTGCTTTCTACACAGCAGGAAGTTGAAGAAAGAACATTCTTCCTTCGACTTCCCTTACTCCTTGTGAAATGAGGGTTACAGAAGTCAGGCTAAGAAGTCCTCCAGCTTGACATTATTTTGAAATAATGGCTTGCTATGTAGACGTACACTTTGTTATTTCATAATAATATCAGTTATTCCAAAATAAAGCTGCTGTGTAGACGTACCCTTACAAAGCTTTATATCTCTAGGTCTCAAAGAGTATGTCTAGACTACATGGCTCCGTCGACGGAGCCATGTAAAATAGTTTATTCAGCATAGTCAAACCTCATTTCACGAGGCATACCGGAGCGGTCGACAAAGGCTTCCCTTGTCGACCGCGCCGCATCTAGACTGCCGCGCTGTGCCGAATCAGCTGATCATCGGCACAGCGCGGTGGCCATTTTTATTTTAACTTTATTTAGCTTCTTTGACTCTGCCAAGTAAACTATTTTACATGGCTCCGTCAACGGAGCCATGTAATCTAGACGTAGCCAGAGTGCTTTTCAGAGCCCTAGTCTACACTGAGGAGTTATTTCTAAATAACTCCCCTTATTTTGAAATAATAAGCGAAGTGTCCACACTACCAAGCCCATTATCTCAAAATAATGGGCTGGTTATTTCAAAATCTGTACTCCTGCTTTCCTCGGGGAATAACGCTTATTTAAAACAGTTATTTCGAAACAGTGGAAGAGTGGTCGCTCCATTGCTGCTATTTTGAAATATCTCCTTCCCAGAGTAATTCAAAGTAATTACTCACCAGTGCTTCCTGGGGTTCTAAGTTAAGGTAGCACATTCACAATAACGGAGCCTGCCTCAGACTAATTTTGAGGCTTCCCCGTAGTGGGGATACACTATTTCAAATTTGTTATTTCAGAATTTATTATTTTGAATTCAGTTATTTTGAAGTAATTTACTAGCGTAGACATGCCCTAAGAGAGGTGAAGATGAAGGTCATTTTACAGAAAGTGGTAACTGAGTCACAGAGGTAAAATGACTTGCTCCAGTTCATTCAGTAGGCTGGGTGCACAGCAGGGAATAGCATCCAGGTTTCCCAGTTCAATGCTATATCAAGCAGCCTATTCTGCCCTCCTGATGAATGGGAAGAAATATAAGTTTATCTGAAAAGTTGGGTTTGTGACTTGGATTAACCTTAATATAGTTTAAATCCTGGTTCTTACAGGGCAATATCCTATATCTGAGACTAAAAGTAACCATAGCTGAATTGCTTGCAACATCCTTTAGCAATTCCTATCTTTCTCTCTAATATGATTTGCATCAACAGGACATTTATACCCTCAGTTTGCAGAAGATGAGATTGGACTCTAAAGCACTGGATTAGTTAATAATGGGTGAGATGCATAAATAAATGATCATATAGTTCTTTTTGGAGGCAGCCCTCAGAAGGCATAAATACGTTTTTCACCTAGGAAGATGTTATTGTTCTCCTGTAAGCAATGAAGAGCTATGAACAAAATGTTGCTGGGCACTTCAATGAGCCACTTAGAGCCGCTAGGCTTTGCTTATATGGAATGAATGAGTAGCAAATGCTTCTTGAAAGATCAGCACAGTCTTAAGAGAATGAGATTACATGTAGCGTCCTGCTGCCACATCTCCCGGGGTGGATCCCAAGACCAATAGAGAGAAGCTTTCTAGGGGTGTATTATGAACATGACAAATGGTATGTTCTAAATCCCTAGATGCTACCATTATCTCTGATTAAAACAGTAAATGCATTTCAATTTCTAATCCTCTTGCTATATAACATTAGAAGGAAATGGGAACACAGTAATCCTATAGGAAGAATTTTATCAAAGTATTTCTGAAAAAGGTTTAAATTCATTATATCAATCACACAGCCATGTGTTCCCCAATGTATACCAGAGAGCCGGAACAGTCAGAATAAATGGCTGGCTGAGAAAGAATGATGAATGACAAGCCTTTTGTATATGAAAAAAAATGGAGACACCAAGTCACAGGGAACATGCAGATCCCATTGCATAAGAAACAAACTGGCTTGTGTTCACACAATTGTCACCAAAAGGCAAAACACTCTTGTTAGTTTCTGTCTGAGATTAATTTTGTGATCCAGAAAAAGCTCTTTTCTTTCTCATGCATAAATGAATTCATCTCTGTTTTGCTCTTGAATGAGCTGCACACAGCCCCCAAAAGGGAAACTGGTTTGATGGAAAAAATATCCAGTCCATTTAAAAACAATATATTTCACTAGAGCTAGATCAAGGACGGCTGTAACTTATGTGCCAACAACTTATGTGGCTTTCACTTGCCTTCTCATTGTGCTCTTGAATAAAAAATGCATACAGGTAGTTACCATGGTAATTCCTGCATCACATGATGATCGTCAGCTACTGCAAAGATATAGAGCATTTTCTTAAAGAAACACACATATACACACAATAAGAAATATCAGGGGAACTTTTCTGTGCTGTACAGTTTTAAAGGCAAACATTAGACCAGAGTTCAAAACAAACTGGTTCACAAGAGGTCACAGGCCAGATTTTTGAAGTATGATGAACACAATTGCGTGCATAAATTTGACCATGACTCACTCAATAGGCACCAGCTGAAATAATGCAATCTATCAGATTTTAATCTCTTTGGGGAGGAACTGCCTTCATCATTTTGTGTCTTGTTCAGTGCTAAGAACATTGTAGGTGCTTCATAAATAATAATCATAGCAACAAATGCCTAAAGTGTGCACTCCCTAGCTGGTTTTTGGTTTTGTTTTCTTGTCTTCACTAATTCAAATGAAGGTGCCTACTTATATATGCATGTGCAAATAGCATACCTGGCTTTGAAAATTTGGCCCCAAATATATATCAGATCTGTGAGTAACTGTAGGTGTTTGGTCCCCTGATTTGGGAAAAGTAATTCAGGGAGGATCAAAAAGTCAATATAATTTTAAATTAAGATAGAAATCCTTGCGTAGAATCAACTCCAGATAGCAGAATCCCTTCCCCCCAGCCACACACACATGCACACTCTCCGAACGGCCATTTTAGCTGTTCTTTGACTGCAATGCTGTCTCTCTCTCTCTCTCTCACTCTCACACACACATTCTTTTGGGCTCCTTTTAGCTGGATCTCAAGCAGCGTTTTGCGGGAGGAATGATAGGAAGAGATAAGAAAAAAAGGAGTAAAATAGAAAAATTATTCACCAAAAATGGGGGGGGGAAGGAGGTGAAAAGAGGCGGCTTTGTTTTTCTTATTCCTGTGCTCTCTTGGCTGAGCCAACTCCTGCGTTGCTGCGCAGCTCACAGCAAGTAGTGCAGGCTAGCCCAACTGGGATTAGTAAACCTTGTCTCCACTGTCTGCACACTAGTGGCAAGGCAGGATTTTTCATTTCCTACTAAACATCATTTACAACCTGCTGCCGTGATTTATTTTCTTTTACAGGACTGTTCTGCACAAGGTCGCTCTGGGCCAGTATCATTACAGACAGCAAAAGGAGATGTGAATTTAACTCTCTGCATGAACCTGCCCCCTCCATACCACACCAGTGTACAGAGAAGCCAAACAAGGAAGGGCAGGCTGTCTTACCACTACAGCCCTCCATCACGGGTTGTAAGCGGTTTAGGAACACTGAACACAGAGGTTGTTGGGTGGATGATCCCAGCTACCATAGTCAACTCCGTCCTTGGCAGTGCTATGGGTATGTGTACATGCACGCAAGTGCATGTTATATCTGGTGGTGCAGAAGCTGCATCTTTCAATCTTCCCTCCACCTCACTCTCCTCCCAAGGCTTTCTTCCTTCATGGGTCAGTGATGGGCAACCTAGATTAGTGAGTGTGCTGTGTGAATGACCCTCCTTCATCCTGGCAAGCCACAAGATTGTCAGAATCAAGATGGTCTCCTGGGCTAGGGTAGTTTTGCTCACTGCGCTTGCATACCTAGAATTCCTGGGGTGTGCTGACTGAACTGTAGCAGTGCTTTGGTTGGATGCAGAGTAAGCACATGGCTCTTATAGTCAATGTTGTGTGCCATTCATGGAGGCTAAGTCCATGAATGGCTATTAGCCAGGATGGGTAAGGAATGGTGTCCCTAGCCTCTGTTTGTCAGAGGGTGGAGATGGATGGCAGGAGAGAGATCGCTTGATCATTACCTGTTCGATTCACTCCCTCTGGGACACCTGGCACTGGCCACTGTCAACAGACACGGTACTGGGCTGAATGGACCTTTGGTCTGACCCAGTATGGCCGTTCTTATGTTCTTATCAGTATGCACCTTGCTTCACACACCCTTGCTTTACATGTGTGTCACTTTAGTAATACCGGTAGAATAAAAAAACTACACAAACTGAAACCAGCTGAATCTGGCAACCCCGCAACTCAACAAGAGGGGTGAGTCCCAGAGCCCAGGCTCTTTCAGCCCAAGCAGGAATGTCTATACTGCTACTTTTAGCCCCCACAATACGCCTCATGTGCCCAAGTCAACTGACCTGGGTTGAGGCCTGCTGCTGTGATAGGTTTTTTTCATCATACAGACATACTCTTCAACAGCCAGGCCTGAATCTTTTTAAGAGCTCAAATCAGTTGAGCTCTGGAGACTGAGCTGGTACAATCTGGACAGAGCACAAGTATGGTACGTTTCACAGATAAACACTTTGGCATGACTGAGCAGCATGTTTCTGCACTTCGGAATAGAATTAAAGAACATCTGCAGTGGATTGTAGAGGTATTAGTGGAGGTGACAAAGGCCTCCTTGCATAACTGTGGAGAACTGTTTCCGTGAAAGCCAAAGTTGTGGTCTCCTTGTCAAGTGAAGATGGGAAGCATGAGAGGGGAATCAAGGTAAGATATAGTTTGTCACATTGGGCACTGGAATTCACAGCAAACTAAAGTTTTCTCCCTAAGCACTGAGCAACTTTGCAAGTAATGGAGCATTTTCTGCTCCCATTTAGGTTTATGGGTGGTGACGGGACATTATGTACTTCACAGGACCGGCCTTAGCTCACCACTGTCTTCTCCATCATTTTAAAGTTCTTTTTTGTGTCTTTTCTTTGTGCGTGCTCTATACCACAGCAGACCCACATTTCCCTCTGTTCACTGTCATAAGCTACTTACAGTTAACAAAACCCAGTCTCAGAAAAATGTCAAACATAATGAAAAAGAAAGGGGAGAGTTATTTAAAAAAAAAAAAAGGAGCAAGTTGGCAACAGCTTCTCCTGTGGGGCACATTCTCACAAGTTCTGCAAGTTCTTCTGTTTTGTCCACTAAAAATCATGCTACCACCTCAGTTGCTTCTGTTGCTGCCATTGCTGCTCTGGCTTGTGTCACTGTGGTATTATCCATCAAAAGAACACCTCTTAAAGAACTGCCTAATGTCAGTGCTGGTTGACAACCTTGAAAAATAGTCTTACTATTGAAAACCACCAACATCACACCACTGGGAGTTTATCCTTTTCCTCTCCTTAGCCATTGACCAGACTGATAGAGAGACAAAGAAGAATTGTTGTAGTAGAAATAAAGAAGGTAAGAACTATTTCCTTTAGTTATACTTAGTTGCTCATGTCCCAGTTACACTCCAGGAACACATTGCCAATCACCAGAGGACATCACAGGTCAAAAACTGAGCAGATGCTAGAAAAGGAACAGAAGTGAAGGGAGGTTTGAAAACTGAGAACTACAAAGAAAGAGGAAATGCCACTGGTTTGAGTCTGACATAATCAGTCATAATGAATTTTATTCAACTCCTGAGAAGGCAAAGAGAGCCATTACGAACTAGCATAAGAATGACTAAGATTAAACTGGAAGTTAGTGGGTGGGTGTTGAAATATAACAGAGGGCATGCCAAGGGTCTAAAAAAAGTTTGTATTTAATTGTCTATTGGAGTTGTATGTTAATAACAGTTGATTTGCACCTTAGAGTGAAATTCATCCTTGAGACAATCTAAAGACTGTCTATCAATCATACCTCCAACTTGAACATAATTGAGAAACTCAGTAAAGTTTCCAAAGGCACGTTGGATATTTTGTTGACAATTTAAATTGAACCACAATGACATTGGGGAAAATCACTGAGAAAGTTTTAATCTGAGGACTTGAGGTTTGAGAACCTTTCCTCCATCATTCATTGAATGATGAATACCAACTTTAGATAATTGAATTTGGCCAGCAAACAAATACATTTGTTGCAAGGAAAATACCAATGGAGAATACTGTTATTGAAGGTGTCATGGGGTGGGGAGTAGTAACATTACACATAATCTTCAAAAACAATGAGTAGCCGTTGGCACTTTAGAGACTAACAAAAATATATAGGATCATCCGATTTCATGGGTAAGACCCACTTCATCAGATGAGTTGGAGTGGAATCTGATGAAGTGAGTCTTACCTACGAAAGCTCATGACCCTATATATTTGTTAGTCTCTAAGGTGCCACAGGACTACTCGCTGTTTTTAAAGTTACAGACTAACAATGCTGCCTCTCAAACTTCATAATCTTCAAATTTCTCTTCCTTGGCATGCAAACAAATCATAGAATCACAGAAATGCAAATCGGAAAGAGTATCTATGAAGTCATCGTTTCCAGTCCTCTGCACAGAGGCAGCACTGAGTAAACCTAGAACATCCCTGACAGGTATTTGTCCAAATTGTTCTTAAAAAACTCCAGAGATGAGGATTCCATCCCCCTTGGAAACCTATTTCAGAGCTTAACTATCCTTCTAGTTAGAAAGTTTGTCCTAGTATCTAACTTAAATCTCCCTTGACACATATCAAGCTCATTACTTCTTGCCCAACCTTCAGTGGTCACAGAGAACAACTGATTCCCATTCTCTTTATAACAGCCCTCAATATATTTGAAGACTTGTTACATGTTTCCTCTCAGTCTTCTTTTCTCAAGATTAAACATATCCAGTCTTCTAATCTAAATCTTTCTTAATAGGCCAATTTTCTTAATTTTTTTTATGTTCTCCGCTCGACTCTCTCCAGTTTCGCCATATCTTTCCTAAAGTGTGGTGTCCAAAATTCACCAATACCAACCAGAGTGGGACAATTGCCTCCCATGTCTTACATATATGATACTTCTGTTAATACACTCCAGTATGATATTAATCTTTTTTGCAATTGCATCACATAAATGGCTTATAGTCAATTTGTGATTCACTATAACCCTTAGATCCTTTGCAGTAGTATTAACACATAGCTCGTTATTCCCCATTTTGTAGTTATGCATTTTATTTTTCCTTCCTAGGTGAAATATTTTGCATTTATCTTTATGGAATTTCATCTTGCTGATTTCAGATCAATTCTCCCATTTATTAAAGTCATTCTGAATTTTAATCCTGTTCTTCAAAGTACTTGTAACTCCTCTGAGCTTGGTGTCATCTGCAAATTTTGTAAGCATGCCTTCCACTCCATTATTAAAGTCATTAATAATAATACTGACTAGTACCAGACACAGGACCCTTCACAAATCTTACTATGTACACCTTCCCAGTTTGACAACAAACTTATTGGTAACTACTCTTTTAGTAAAAGCGGCGAGGAGTCCTGTGGCACCTTATAGACTAACCGAAGTGTTGGAGCATAAGTTGTAAAAGACCCACTTCGTCAGATGCATCTGACGAAGTGGGTCTTTGTCCATGAAAGCTTATGCTCCAACACATCTGTTAGTCTATAAGGTACCACAGGACTCCTCGCCGCTTTTGCAGATTCAGACTAACACGGCTACCCCTCTGATACTTTTTTAGTATGGTACTTGAACCAGCTGTGCATCCACCTTATAGTAATTTCATCTACACCACATTCCCTTAGTTTGCTTCTGAAAACATTAAGTGAGACTGCATCAAAAGCCTTACAAAGATTAAGATATATCATGAGTACTGGTTCACACCTAGGCACCAGGACAATAACCCTGTCAAAACAAGAAATTAGGTTTGTTTGGCATGATTTGATTTTAAGCAAATCAGTGTTTCTTATTCTTTATATCCTATTGTCCTTTAGGTGCTTACAAACTGATTGTTTAATAATTTATTCCAGTATCTTTTGGGGTTTTGAAGATAGGCTGATTGTTCTATAATTCCCTGGCATTTGTTTGTTCCCATTCTTGTTGTCCCATTTAACATTGTGTTGAGCATCTGGTCACAGTTAACCTTTTTAGTGGACTGAAGCAAAATGGGTATGAAATACCTCAAGCATCATGATCTCATTAAATATTAGCTCTTCTTTCCTGCTAAATACAAGACCTATATTTGCTCTTGCTCCTAATGTATCTAAAAAACTTCTTTGTCCCTTCTGCACCTAAAGTCTTTCTGCTTTTGTCTCTAAATGCTTGTGGTATTCTTTTGTATTTCTACTTAGCAAGCCTGCATGTTTCCACTTTTTGAAGGAATTCTGTTTGATTTTCAGGTCATTAAAGAGCTTCTCATTGAATGTTCTGACTTTCTATGCAGTAGCTAGTTTTTGTCATACAGCATTCTGTGTAACTGTGTGAGCATCAGGAACATTAACTCTCTGTATTAGTATCAGATTAAAGTCAATTTTTGAGCAATAGGTGTTCTCTGGGAATCAGACACTGGCGGTTGAAGGGACTGTCCTGCGTGCAATTTGAATACCTTGTTTTTGGACTGAAGTATATTTGAAAATAAACCAGGTTACACTTAGAATATATCCAGACTCCGTGTCACTCATTACTTCTTCCCAGGGCACCCCCTAGACAACTGCTACTGCTCAGCAGATAGGTGATACTAGTGTCAGAGAATGGTATTGTGGTGTCAGAAGAAGAGGGAAACAATATTTTTAAGACACTTTTATGTGATTGCAATGGGTGCTACTGTGACTCATAGTGGCGTCTAATACAGCTCAGACAAAGGGAGCGTGTTGTATGACAGGGAAGACATAAATGACAATGAGTGAAGGACTGCGCTGGGATTATTTGAACTGCAGCAGTATTCTGTTCATGGAATGCCGTTTTTGTCACCACAACACACTGGAGTGTATTGTAAACTGAGATTTCTCGAGCTACCTGGACATTTCATTTACTTGGGTGCTCTGTTAAAATTTTATTTTTGTCCCCTTGCTGATTTTTGTTAATGTCGCTTCCTCTTGTTATCAGAGTTATTGTTCTTAAAAAATGTGTCTCATCTATACAGCACTCTTATTTTGCTTACAGTTGTTGCTGATCTCTTGTAAAACTACATTTTTTTTACAATATCTGGGGTAGTTTGGGCTAGGGAGATTTATGGTATTCTTAGCACAAAAAGAAAATGTCCATTCTGAATCCTCAATAGAGTACCTCCATCAGCATAGCTATTCTCTCCTTTTTTTTCCCCCCTGGAGCCTTCTTTTCTACCTTATCTTTTGCCACCAACACTGGCAAGCTTTGTATTCCCTTCAACTGACAGTAAGCAACAACAAAAATTCCCTTCACTTATTCCTCAAGATAAATGTGGCTCTGGAGGGATTTTTGTTTTATTTTTCTTGAATGACCAAATACAACCTCTCCCACCACTGAGTTTCATTAATATCAAAAGGTCATCAATGATCAAGCTGAATCTTTTCACATATTACATGATTTAATGACGTAGGGATGCATGCCTGAACTGTTTGCCACTCTTGCTCTTAACAAACACCTTCAGGCTACACCATGGATTCTATAGAATCTTTACTGTCTGAATCTGCCTAGGAGAAACTTTGATCACAAAGTAGAAGTTATTTGGTGGTTAAGGTACTGGAATAAGACTCAGGAAATATAAATTCAACCTCTGGATCTGCACTGTTCCTTGTTGCACTATCACCCCATGTTTCCCTCATAAAAGGAAGGTCGTGTCACCAAAACCCTCACAATGGTGGACTTTTACCAATGGAACTACAATTTCTGGGTTAAAATTGGTATGAACCCTAGAATGAATTGACCTCAGATATGTGAATAAAAGACTGAATAAAATCAGCAACACAATAAGGCACTTTTGAAAATCCCAGACTAAAGGATTTAGAGGCCTAATTCCCACTGAAATCAAGAGTAAGCATGTGCCCAAGGCAACTTTAGAAAACAAAGCCTACAATTTCAGGCAATATCTAACAGGTTAAAAAGGAAATTGGTTTTTAGGCAGCATGAAGGTTTATTAATAAATCTGTAAGCTCCATATTTAATGGCTTTTTCCAATTACATGGCACCTCATATATCAGCAAAGAAAAAAAGATTATCGGTCTTACTTATTTTATTTGCTTATACTCTAGGCACAAATATACCTTTACTTTTTAATAGTAGCATTACATTTGTTAGAATGAGTAGTGCACATTCTATTAGTTACACTGGAAACAAACAGATTTACTGGGACAATGCAAAATATTTTACTTATTACTAACTGCAGTATCACTTGCAAGGAGGCAGATTTACTTAAAGAAATGTGCCTATATTTAGTAGTTTTTGCACAAACCCTCCAAAGGCCTAAAAATAATCAATTCTTTAGGCATTCCCACAGCCTTTAAATGAGTTTCTGTTGTGCAGAAACACGATGTGCTCCAAAAGGAAAAGGCATCCTAACTGCTTATGGTGTCATTTTATACTACAAAATGTACAATTCACCCTGTGTATTGGGTAGGTACAGGGCCAAAATCCACCCTCACTTTCCCCCATGGAACTCCACTGATTTTAACTTGAATTCAAGTGTCCTGTAATTTCTAAGATGAAAAAGGCACTGTATTGGACTGAACATTTTCATACTGCATAGCTCCCCATATCCTTTCCCCAGAGGGGGCACATTCAGGCCACAGTAGCTACTGAAGCTCAGGTTTCCTGGTCCCCTAAACTCTAAGCAGAGCTACCCCAATATTCACCCCAGTCATCTTCAGCAGCTAAGTTTACCCGCTCCTACACCAGCACAGCCAATAACCTCAACCACCTTCCCCCTCCTAATGCCCACTCTCAGGAAGCTTGGAACTAACACTGCCACATGCTACCTTTTTCAGTATTCCTAGACTACCTTCTATTAGTGAAGCAGAAGAGCATCAAAACAACACTACATCTTAAGGCAGGAGAGTTGTCCGTACTCAGTAGCTTTCTAACCTTTTCTCCACAGCAGACTCCCTACTTCAAGGCTGCTTATTGATGGTCTGTATTAACATTATCAGCCCAGTGTATGATGGGAAGACCCAGTAAAGCAGAAAGTTGGCAATTAAAGCATATTTCAAACTTTTGATGTCCTGTAACTATGCACGCGTAGGCAGTAAGCAGCTTCAGATAAGGGCTGGACAGTGCTCTTAAAAAAAACAAACCCCTAAATAATGCTTTGGGTTAAAGATTATAAGGGCAACTGCTCCTGCTCCTCCTCCTTTTTTTTTTTTTTTTTTTTACTGCTAAAGAACTGACTTGGCTAAGGGACCAAACTCCAGAAGAAGGATCATAGCTGCATAGAGTGATCCCTGGCCACACCATGATGCTAATCAGTATATTTGAAATATTCTGTCCCAAAATGTGACAGCATAATATTTTGATCATTACGTTGTTTCATAGCTCTACAGTCTGGTATAATAATGCTGCATAGCATCAATGTACTGGAGTCTGATGGCTTTAGCTCTGGGGTAAAGAAAAATGAACAAACTTAAGAGTGACACTTCACATTTGTTTAGGTTTATATAATAGGAAGAAGCTGATCTGGAAGTAATAAAAGCATGGATAGAAGGCTGCTATGGTACCCCTTCCTACTCCTGGGAGTGAAGCCAAAGGTTCTAATCCTGCAAACACTTAGGCAAGCAAGAAAAGTTACTGAGGGTATGTTGGGGGTATGTTACTGAGTGTTTCTCAAAGTGAGCTGCAGGCCTGCTTGGGGAAAGCCACTGGCAGTCCTGGGTAGCTTTGTTTACCTAAAGGGTCCATAGACACAGAGCCTCGCAGTGCACATTGGCTCTGGTTTGCTGTTTCCAGCCAAGGGGAGTGAGGGGTAGCCCAGGCCGCCACATCCCATGTGTCCCCTTGTCTGGAAATGGCAAACTGGAGCCAATGAAAGTCACGAGGCTCTGTGGCTATGGACGCTTTAGGTAAACAAAGCAGCACTGGCCTGCTAGCAGCTTTCCCAAAGTGGGCCAACAGAACACTTTGAGAAACACTGGGGTACTGCAATTAAACACCCACGGTGTCAAGTGTGTGTAGGATCAGACCCCAAGAGGGGAGCACATTGCTGAACACTATGAGCCAGATCCTCTTCAGGGGAAAAGCACCAGAGCTATAAATTAATATAGTTAAGCCAATTTATACTAGATCAGGGTCTACTCTTGATTGCATAATGGACTTGGGACATTCCAGTTAATAGATAGCTTATGAAATAGTCAGGTGCGTTATCCCTGACTATGCACTTTGAAATTATGCAAAAATCATAGATTATATATATCCGTATTAGCTGGCAATAGCTACAAGGACATATCACTATTATTTACAATAATCCATATTCAATGAGAAGAAAGGACAACACGTGCTGTAGATAATTTGTATATATTGCACGATAATTGTCTATACAGCTGACAAAAAGGGAGCTATGTTTATTTAAATGAAGTATTTTTTAAATACCTGTACATTTTCCAGGGATAATGTACCTGACTATTTCATAAGCTATTTATTAACTGGAATGATGGTAGTATACTAAAGACAGATGAGTATTAACATTTCTATTGTGAAAAACAAAAGGCCAAGGCAAGTCTTTTTCAATTCTGCGGAAAGAGTTCAGTAATATTTATACAGAGTAAATTTTCCATTTGGGTGTAGGTTCATTGTCACAAAGCCTTTAGCACCATGTCATTAACAATATTAGTAAATGCTGGTAGGCTTTGCTTATTTATCCAAACACTGTTTGCTCTGCTTTGATTTCACAGTAGCTGTAATAATGGGCGGCACTTCACAGATATTTCCATGAACAAAGGATGGATGCCTAAGAAAGCTTTCGCAGAGCCAGCTAGCTGTTCCCCATCTGCAGCTCTAAATGAGAAGCTTTGGGTTCATGATACCCCACAGGGGACATGAACACTAGAGCAATAAGGTTTCCCAAATAGCTTGTTAAACCAGCTTTAGATTGAAAAATGCCAGTTTGCATCCACACACCACCATCTCCTGAGCCCTCAAGCTTGTCTTCACAGGTTTCATAAAATACTTATTTCCACCTGTTTCTACTAGTATCCCCCTGAGCTTGCCATGAATTTAATTGCCTGCTAGGTTTTATGTCTGCTTAAACTACAAGGTCTTTAAATAATTTATGCCCTAATTACTGTTCATTATATTTTAACTGAAAGTCTCAATTCTATTCAGACAAAGAAAAAAATCATGGGATTTATTCTGAGGAAATACTTTCAAAGGAACTGTATAAAAATAGCCAGTGTGACCAGGATTTTGAAAAATGAAGTTCAACTTACTTTACTACAATGTCATAAACAATATTAATCAGTTCCTCCTGCTGTGAGTCTCAGCCATTTTAGCACAGCTACTATGAAGTGAGTTCATAGTTCATGTGAAATGTAACAGTTCAGATTTCTGTGAGCTTATTTATTGATCATCCTATTTGGCACTACCATTCTGTTTACAATTTATATTCCTTTCTCGCACCCATCCTGATTAAACCTGACTGATGTTTCAATCAATCAATCTCAACACACACAACCTCGGGCCATCAAATTCATCTATGGTAATTTGGAGTACAATCCTGCAAATGCCTCTGGGCCACAGAACAAAATTAATCTCTTTTTTTAAAGAATGGTGATATTTTTTCAGAAGCTTAATATTTTCAAGTAGTAGCAAATAATTCCTCACTTAAAGTTACTATCTAATTTGTGGCAGTGCCTTCTAGGAAAGTGGGGAATCATTCTAATGGAATATTTTAAGTTTTTTGATCTCAGGTCGTTAATGGGAATCACGTGTTGGTATCTGATTACATAATTTTGATGACAGCATTTTGTCTGAAAAAATGTGCCAAAGCTGGAGTATAATGAAGCCTTTTGAAGATTTACCATCATAACCAGGAACAGTTTCATGTCTCTCGTAAGCTTGAGGTGCTCTCATTTAATCAATTTTGCCTAATATTTAAAAATCTGATTTGCCAGTACATAAGTTATTCCCCAGGGTTTTTGCCCAATTAGGTCAAGCTAGCAGAAATAGGGCCATAATTTCAAAAGTTTCCATCTCCCAGTTGCTCTCAAATGTTTTTATTCTGGCTTCAGAATATACAGAACTTGCTACACCATAGTGGGAAGTGTGGGATGTAGTGGTCATGGAAAAACAGAGAACAATGAGAGCTGCTAGGTGATGAGAGTTTTTAAAAATGCAGTCATCATGTGTGTCTGAGGGTATGTTTCTGCTGCAATTAGACACTCATGGCTAGCCTGTGCCAGCTGACTTGGACTCAAAGGGATTGGGCCGTGGGGCTGTTTAATTGTGGTGGAGATGTTCAGATGTTCCTACTTACAGGCTTGGGCTGGAGTCCAGGCTCTCTAATCCTGTGAGGTGGGAGGGCCCAGAGCTTGTGCTGCAGCCTGAGCCTGAACAGCTACATCACAATTAAGCAGTTCAGCAGCCCAGGCCCTGCAAGCCTAAGTCAGCTGGTGTGGGCCAGCAGTGGGTTTTTAATTGCCGTGTAGACATGCTCTAAATGTTTGCAGGAGCTGGCCTTTCTTTTGTAAAAATAAAAGTCTATTCCTGTATAATTTAATGAACAGGAAAAAAGGCCAAAACCAGCAGATAAATTCATTCAGCTGTGCCCATGAAACACAACACATACAATGTAAAGATTTTCCCCAAAATCACCTCCCAGCAGCCAGCCAGTACACATGTTCTGCAGTAAAGAAGCCATTGAAATAAAATACAAATTAAATAATCACATCTGACGTGTTTTCACATCTGCATTCTTGACATTATAGTCAGAACTCACTTTTCAATTGGCTGCAACTGTCTTATTTTCATTCACCTAAAGTTACCAAAGGCCTCATTCAGGATGACCAACACTTCACTTTTCAAGCTTCATCTATTTTTGAGAAAGACCCACTAGAAAGTGTGGGTAGAATTTCTTCAAAACACAAAGAATGGGTTTTTTTGTTGTTTTTGTTTTGTTTTGTTTTTCACTTTAGCCTGACACAATAATGGCAGAGGTATTTTATTGAGTCCCCTATCCTCTCAAAAATGCAGCAAGTATTCTGTGCTATGCTGTTCAACAAGAAAACTCACAGTGGCCTTGGCTTTGCTTCTGACAGGTGCCTTCCTGCCCCCTGATATACCCGTAGTGGACATCTGCACAGGGCCTTGTGCAGCATAGAGATATCTATGACAACTTTGGTGAATTCTCCTCCAACCCCTTGCAATCTGTTTACACTTCTCCCTAAAGAGAGAGATCAGGTGCTGTGTTTCCCCATGTTCTATTCAAGTGTGAATGTTTCAGACCCAAAGAAGGTTTTTTGGGGGGGTTTTTTGCATCATTATGAGCACATAAAAATGGAAATTTTAGAGAAACTGTTTAGCATGCATAATTAAAGCATTTGATACTAAATAATTGTTCTTTTATAGGCTTTGGTCTTTTTTTTAAATAAAAACTAAAGCCTTTTAGTGTTAATATAAATACTAAAATCAATCAGGAGGTTTTTTTTTTATTTTGCACAGTTAATTGCATTTTAAAAATATATGATGTCAAAATTTTATATTAAGAAGCTGTATATTATGAAAGGTTTCATTTAATGTTGGTATTGGCTAGTATGAGTTCTGAAAAGGTAGATCAAACTATAGGAAATATTTCACAAGGCATTGCCAATTTTTCTCTCCCATTAATTTTTGTACCAATAAAGGAAATTCAGAGGATGTTGCTGTAATAAATTACCTTTCCTCAGAGGGATTAGAGTTCTCTGATGGTGCCTCATATGTTGTAACAATGCTGGACTATAATTTCATCATAGCCCCACATGCTCCCTTTGTTGATTTATTGCTTAACTAAGAGTCTTTAAAGGGCAGATTTACTAACATTTTGCAATGCACTCAACATGGGGTTCAACACAGATAGCATTATGAATAGCAATGGATTGTGAATTACCAATGGACAAAAAGAATGAGCAAAATAGCAGGCCTCATTTACAAGACATTAGTCAGTGTTTAAAGCCAAGATTCCTGTTAGACAGCAAGATTCCCAATGGGATACATGCCTTCCATCTCTTAAAGAGATGGAGCGCTTTTAAAAAGCTTATCATAGAATTATTAGTATGCAGTTTAGCATGGACCACTAGTCTAACCTCCTGCCAGGATACAGAATTTGAATAGTTCATTCTCAGGATGCAAGGTCATATATGTCATCTCATGTAGCATTTTTTTTTTTAAATGACACTAATTGAAGAGGCAAAATTGTCCTGCAGTTAAAGCAGTACTTGAAGATTTACCCAGTGTTGCTTAATTCCTTAACTCAATTAATTTTGGGGTTTGGGAAAATAAATTTACATGTTTCAGTTAAATCATTGCTCTGGGGTGTGGCTGGGGATGAGATGTTCAGTATGTAGACTGGCCTAGAAAGAGAGGATTACCCTAGCCCTCTCTTACTGCACCAGCTTGGGGCCAGGTGAGAAGCGTCTCTCCCATGGCTGTTACAGCTCCAGCAGGCATGGCGAAGGGGATGGGGGGGCATGTCCCGCGACTGGGACACATCCAGGTTCGTCTGCCTGCTGAGTTCCCAACTTGGAGTGAAGAGTTCAGTAAACTATGCACTTTCCCCTCATGCCTGATGATGAGGAACAGTCAGCAGTGTTCCTGTATGAATCGGGGAGTAAAAAGGGGTTAAATGTGCCTGGGGAGTGGAATTTGTAGGGCTAGGTCACCTCCAGCCAATCCCTTTCACCTGCATGGTGATTCAATCTCTTTTCTATATGGTTTTATGAGAAGCAATCCCACTCCAGGCACATCCCATTTTCCTGGCACAACAAAACTCTTAGTTGGCTTTAAATTATGATAAAAGGAAGCTGTGCAACCCACACACCTAGGCTATGTCTACACTCGCGGCTTCTTGTGCGAGTAATATGCAAATGAGGCTAAGCGTGGAATATCGCCGAGCCTCATTTGCATACCTAATGAGCCACCATTTTTTTCAGAAGAGGCTCTTGCGCAAGAAGGAGCGTCTACACTGCCCCTTCTTGCACAAGAAAAACCCTCTTGCGCAATGCCTTTCTTCCTGAAAAGTAATAGGTGTAACGGCATTGCGCAAGAGGGTTTTTCTTGCGCAAGAAGGGGCAGTGTAGATGCTCCTTCTTGCGCAAGAGCCTCTTCTGAAAAAAATGGTGGCTCATTAGGTATGCAAATGAGGCTCAGCAATATTCCACGCTTAGCCTCATTTGCATATTACTCGCGCAAGAAGCCGTGAGTGTAGACATAGCCCTAGTGTGGTTACTGACAATGCAAGTGGTACCTAGACCACAGAAACAGTTAAGATCAAGAGACCTCTACAGCATAGGCTAGGAGCCAACTGGCTTTTAGCTCAGAGGGTAGAGACTCCTATACTCAGCTCCAGAGAACCCAGGTTCAAATCCACCTGGTGGTGGTTACAGCTGCATACTGAATTTGGTGGTCCTAGCTCTTACTGTTTAGGAGAAGTTCTTGAACAGACAGACACACAAACTCTCTCAAATATATAAGGGGAGCAGGAGAGGAAAAACAAACTAAATATTTTCTTTTCTTACTTAGGCTGTGAAACACATTATATGATGAAGTAAACCTACGGATTTCATTGGGAGTACTTGTGGAATAAGGGACACTCAGCATCCTGGTTTCAGAAACTAGCCTTTAGTAAATTCACGAAACATACACAATAGCTCTATCATATGTCCCGCAACTATAAGCTACTTCATCCTTAAAAACATATTGTACCTCATGTACAAACTATCCATGGGAAAATGCCTATACATTTTGTTTTGATTTTCCTTAGCAAATTGCATTTAAATACAACACAAACAAACAACAAAAACTAACCTTCACCTATAAAATGACCCCATTCATTTCAAAGAGCCCTATTGAACTTCTCAATGCTTGAGTAAAGAATGTTGAATATAGGGACAAGTGGACATTGTCACATCATTGGACTCTCTTTCTACTTGAACCAAATGGCTCCATCTCTCAATATCCACCTTCATTCAAATGATTCTGTTAACAAGCATGCCAATTTGTGCAAGGATGGCATGGCAGGAGTTTGTACAATGCAGACAACTGCCCTCAAGGAACTGGACCAAGACCAAGACCACCAACTGATTTCATATACCGTAGGGAAAATAATAATTCTTGAGCTGGATTCAAACTGTGGCTTATGAATGAAAAACTCCATTTTCCAATAATAATATTAGAAACTAATCAGTGCCTGATGTTTCCATTCCTTTATATACATAATCCTGGAAATACTGCATTAAAAATATATATATCATATGCTGGAAATACTGCATACAAAAATGTATTACTAAAAATCTAAAGACTGCAGGATGAAAAGGATGTTACATCAAGGAGCCAAAAAAAGTCAGAGAAAAAACTACAGTGTAATTGAGATGCATGCAAACTCTTGTGCTGTAACACTACTTTCTGTGACAATGAATACAGAACTTATTCCCCATTATGTGACTTTAAAATAGCTACACTGTAATTTTTAGTTTGTAAATCCATCTAGATGGGTGGCATGGCAGAAGTTAAAGAAGGCCAGAGAGGCTGTGCAGAACCTGACCAATGAGAAGAGAGCTCATAGAGAGCTAATCAGGAAAGGACTTCCTGGAGCAGCTCAGATATAAAGGGCTACTCAGCAAAGCAGAGATCAGTCACTTCCAGGAGGGAAAGGAGAAGGACTGGCTTCTGGGGGACAGCACCACAAACAGAATAGTACTGAGCAGGATCAACTGCAGGCTGGCTGTCAGACTGAGGCTCTGAAACAAGGACAGGGAAAATGCTAGGGCAGCACAACTGAGATGAGGGGCAGTAGATGGCTGCTGCGAGGGTGTCCCTGGGCTGGGATCCATAGCGGGCAGGCGTGGGCCCCTTCCACTTACCATGGGAAGGAGAGGTGAGTGCATGAACTCTGGCATGCCATTGACAAGAATGGCTAGACTGGGACTGCAGTTTGCCACAAAGGCAAGTGGCAAAGCTGAGGATTGTTTGTCCTCTCCCAAAATGGGGGAAAGAACTGGGTGGGGCACAGCTGAAGGGCTGTGTCCAGAGGAGGAAGCTGTGGTCTGGGAGCAATGCAGGTCCACAGATGGTGGAAACAGTGAAGTGATGGCAAGTGAGATACCACCATAAGAGGGCATGTAAGAATTGAACTGAACTAATTCCCAGAATGACCAGTAGGAGGTGTCATGGTGGTGAGTCTGCACCCTATTATAGATCACAAAAAGTATACACTAATCAGTTCTGCAATTTCAGTGAACCATGTAACCTGATCCTTAAAAATCTAGGATTTACTATAGAATGCTGAAAGTATGGGTTAGACTGTTTATGGAAAAACTGTCTTGCATGAAACAAGGTAAAAATGATTAACTTTTCAGTCTGGAAACCTTTTTAAAAGCATGTTAAGATACTATGGCAGCAAAAGCACCTAGTTTAGGGCCAGATTCTGATACGCTTGGTCAAATTGACTAGCCTCTTACTTCACGAGTAGTCCCATTGAACTCAATAGTGTAGGTTAGACAAGGAAATTAGATAGATTCTGAGGTGCTCAGGCAGCAGAGTGAAGGGGCCCATATGAATACCTAAGATGACAGATTTGTTCTCTTTCACTGCTTACAGCCAACCGTTATCACAAATCAGCATTTTGTTTTCTGTTTGCTTCTTTTTGTAGGGCAGGCCACTTCCAATCATCCTTACTAGACTGCTCAAAATTATTCCCTGCAAAGTGATCTCAGTCAGTGGTGTTGCTCTCCTTCTCCCACAGGATCTTTGTAAGCCTGCTCCCTTTGCTTCACTGCTTTCCTCACTGCTGCCACTAGCAGATGCTGCAAATGTGAATTTCCTAGGAGATAAAACAAACCAATATCTAATCAAGCTATGGTTCACCTGGCTCACCTGGAAGTTGTCTATATAAGGGGATCTAGGTCATTCATACCTCATCTCTTTATTTTATGAACACATTACAATGAATTAAGAAATAAGAGGTGCTTTCTAGAACAACTTAAAATTGCACCAGGATAAAATGACGTTTTCAGGCTTTAACATTTGAACTTACCCAGTTTGAATGTTTGCAGCAGTAAGGACAGATTTAGTCCTTTCATAAATCAATGCACAGATGATGGTACTAGATAAAATAATACATGCTCAGGTTGTCTTTTGTGTGCATGGTAACACAATGTATAGTAAATGCTAGCATGCCACACATACTGGTATCTTCCCTGTGACCCTCTCTTCTCTGTTTGTTCCCCTATATTTGCATTCTTCACATGCATTTTTGTTTTAAAATAGATGCTTCCATGATGCAGGGGAGGTTCCGGAAGATTAAAATTATGCCAACCACAAACCTACACATTTGAAAGATGTAGATTTAATATTCAAGTCACTGATGGTGTATTACTGGGAATGGTTCCAAACCTGTTCCTAATGAAATCAATCCCATTCAATTCAATGGGCCCACAAATATACCTGGAAAAAATTACTTCAATGAAGTCGTGCACACAGAAAGATAACATACCAGCACATCTCCCAGAATGGATTCTCCAGAATCTCAGCTACATTTCATTTTGAAGTCTAGCCGTTATGGTTACAAATAAAACCATTAAAACAGAAATTCACTGCAGTGATGCCTGCTTGAATTTCAGGTAGGCTGAAACTATTTTTGGACAATGTGAATTTCATGGGTCTTTAATTCAGACACACAGTAATGATTAAGTGTATCCATGTTAGTTATTTTACTACATGGAATGAGAGGATGCATCATAGTATGAAATTATATTTAATCTGCTAAGAACAATAGCTCATTTTGTCACCATGAATGGGTGGCATTGGAAGATTTAACTTTCCCCTAAAGTTAAGGATCCAAGACCTAAATTCACAGCAGAGCTTCTGTATGAAGATACGTCAAGTCTGGAAAGCTGAACACAGCCCACGGATATATTCAAACCCTAGCGACAGGAAGTGAAGTCCAAGAAGCCCAGAGGACTCACGTCATATTTTGTAAGCAGATTGTAGATGGAGTAACTCTATTAAAGATGTTAGAGTTATACCAGTATAACACTGCTGTAAGTGAGATCAGAGTCAGACTCATGCATTTTTTCAGAAAACTCCAAAATACTAAATTTATTAATTATTTTTGTTAATCAAACAGACCAAGAGAACTTTGTCCTGGTTTATCCAGTAATACTTATATTTTAATGCTTGGTAACGAGATATGAAAACAAATTTCTCTGAAAACATCCATTCAATGTGCAGCAGCAGTCAAAAAAGCAAACAGAATGTTAGGAATCATTAAAAAAGGGATAGAGAATAAGTCAGAAAATATCTTATTGCCTCTATATGAATACATGGTATACCCACAGCTTGAATACTGTGTACAGATGTGGTCGCCTCATCTCAAAAAAGATATACTGGCATTGGAAAAGGTTCAGAAAAGGGCCACAAAAAATGATTAGGAGTTTGGAATGGGTGCCATATGAAGAGAGATTAAAAAGACTGGGACTTTTCAGTTTTGAAATGAGGAGACTAAGGGTGGTGGTGGTGGTGGTATGATAGAGGTCTATAAAATCATGACAGCTATGGAGAAAGTGAATAAGGAAAAGTTATTACTTGTTCTCATAAGAACTAGGGGTCACCAGATGAAATTAGTAGGTAGCACGTTTAAAACAAACAAAAGGAAATATTTCTTCACGCTCCGCACAGTCAACTTGTGGCACTCCTTGCCAAAGGATGTCGTGAAGACTAGGACATTAACAGGGTTCAAGAAAGAACTAGATAAATTCATGGAGGTTAGGTCCATCAATACTTATTAGCAGGGCTCGCCAAGCGGTGGCGAGCCCTGCTCACCAGCCGCGCGGTTCTGTGCTCTGCGCAGGCTCTTCCGGGGTGTAATCTACTCGCCACGGGCAAGTAGATTACATTGTTTGTCGAGCCCTACTTTTTAGCCAAAATGGGTAGGAATGGTGTCCCTAGCCTCTGTCAAGGGCTGGAAATGGGTGTCAGGAGAGGGATCACTTGATGATTACCTGTTTCTGTTCACTCCCTCTGGGGCACCTGGCTTTGGCCACTGTCGGCAGACAGGATACTGGGCTAGATGGACCTTTGGTCTGGCCCAGTATGGCCGTTTCTTATGTCCTTATTAAATTCCTGCTACTGCTACAATGTTCCTTGGGGACTGCATCGTTTCTTTCAATCAGATGATATTAAGGCAGGGAAGAGTGAAACAATAGAGCAGTGTATCACCGGAAAGGCATTAGCCATTTTGTAATTGTCTGAAGTGTTCCAATTTAATCAAATTCACTAAATCTTTGTGGTAGCACAGTCCAGGTTTGATTTAATCAGGCTAAGAAAAGATCAGTCAAAATCAGAACCTGGTAGAACCAGCCTCCACATCTATCATTTATTTCACTTAAATGAGGCCATGTTCATTTCTTACAGTTTGTCACTTTCAGTAATGAAAACAGTAATAGCTGGGTAGAATTATACCAGTCAGATGCAGAGGGGCTGAAGGAGAGGGCTCTTGATCCATCACAGATATACCAATGTCTGGTAACCTACTACAAGGTGGGTAGTGAGTGGTGGGTCTGATCCTGCAGACTGGGTCTCAAGAGACTTTTCCTATCTCTATCACAGACTTCCTGCGTGACCTTAGGCAAGTCTTGTGTTAATCATTGTGGGTACATCTATGCAGGAATTAAACACTCCTCCTCCTGTCTGGCCTACATCAGCTGACCTAGATTCCTGGGACTCTAGGCTGTGGGGCTTTAAAATCCCTGTATAGACATTCAGGCTCAGGCTGCAGCCTGAGCTCTGGGATTGTGTGAGGGAAGGGGGTCCCAGAATCTAGCCCAAGACCAATGTCTACCCTGCATTTTTCAGTCCTGCAGCCCTCGCCCAGTGAGCCCAAGTCAGGTGACCCATGACGGGCCCATCTTTTAGATGAAGCTTTACAGCTGCAGTGTAAGACCAGGGATCGATCTAACCCCCATTCTGTCTACACACAAATCCTGTTACCCTGGAACTAAGCCCTGAGCTATCAGGTTCTAGGGATAAAGGGTTTGAGCCTTAGTTAAGTCAAAACCTAGGGCTCAAAACCTAGGGCTCAAGTCCTATTGCTTTGCAAGAATAATCACAACCCTATTGGACTGGGAGGCTGCCAAAAATTTTCCACAATCCTACGGGCCAACTTACTTGATCCTGTGGACAGTCAAATTTAATGGGCAGTAAAGTTTTCCCATACTGCACCATGAACAAAGGGCTGGAGCAGCCATGCTTTGAGAGCAAGTTAGGAAGTCTGAAGTTATTGTACATACAGGCCCAGTGTGTGTCTGAAAATAGTTCTAGCCTTAGAATTTGATCATGAACATCTCTCTGAAAATAACAGTACAGAATAATTCTAGTTATACAAATTCTTTTACAAAAAAAATCCTAACTATCCGATGTTATAGTATGTCACCCAAGAAGTCGTCTTTTACTTGCTGTACAATTCCATTTATCCCAACCCCTGCTTATTTCTGACTTTTAGAGGTCACCCAGGCTAAATGAGCCTGGTTAAGCAGGTCTGTAATATATTTACTATTCACTGTTGGAAGTGTACGGCTTGGGGTGGTTGTTCAATAATATTGCATTGTATTGTTTCTGTGTCTTCATCAGATGAATACCCATGAACCTCTGATACAAATGCTTGCATGTGTGACTTTAAAATTCATTTTCCAAAAGTCATGCTGAGACTTTGAAATTCCATTTCTATAAATACTCATGCCAGTAAAACTCAGTCCCACTAAACAAACACAAAAAGGGTGTGAACATGGTCAAAGCACAGTCACTTAAAGACTGGAGAGATCATCTATAGGAAGCGTTGTGCAGCAGCTTCTGTTCTGTACATGCTGGCCTGGATCCTCATTTATGGTTAAGGAGGGCGCAATCAAGCTATGGGATAATGACCCAAAGGCCTGGAATAACATTTACACTTCTCTGATCATAGACCGATTGTTCAGCAGGCTAGTCCCTTAGTGCAAACTACAGTAACCTGAAAGGTACCTTTAGACACAACTACCGGTGGCCCCAAAGATCAATACAACATTCAGGGATCTGGGATATAGGTAAGTCGCAGAGTCCCCTCTTCTTTGTTTCTCTGTCATGCCATTATTTCAGTGCAAAGGATAGAATTGAGATAGGCGGCAACATACCAGTCCTGTGCTTATGCATAATTCCCTTACAGGGGGGTGATCTTCCTGTGGTTAGCTGAGCCGGCCTTAGCATCAGATTGTGCTGGAACTGAAATGCAAAAGCCTATCATCACCCCCAAAAAATCTGGGCTGCTATATACGGGACTCAGGAAAGTTTCAAAGACAATGCCATTGTCTTCTAGAGCTGTAGTCTGCTGAGCAAAATGTCAATAGTATAATTCTTGTGGAAATTATGAAATTTTGAATAATTTTATTTATGAAGCAAAATATTAAATCTACATACAAATGAGCAATAGCAGAAGTGTTTGAGGCTATCTAAGCTACAAACTGGTTACAATTCAACATCATTGCAAAATTACAGTAATGATATACAAAAGTTGCAATTAAGATAATTAACTTCATATCTTATTGTGGAGGACGGCATTGTTTACATAGATATCTTTGATTTATTCTAATACAACTCTTCTGCCCTGATAATCCTATTGTAATAGCCTCATTTTCTGAGCTGATACATTTATAGCTCAGCAGCATGAAAAAGCAATGCATTGCTTACTTTTGATTCACAGCAGTGCCTGTGTCTCCCTTGTGACTAATTCTGCATTCAGTCAGGTTTCTGGGCCTGCCTTCCTCTGAGGAGCCCCCATGAATCTTTAATGCCATTGTAGCTTGATGATACCAAAGTCAGTTTTTTCATCAGCATACCCACTTGGCTGACTCCCAGTAACTTCCACAGTAAAACGTTTCAAAATGTCTTCCTGAGACTGATCTGCAGCTCACGAGCTACAGTGAAAGATGGTCAAATTCCACTAGACCGCACTGTCTTTTTAAAAGGATAATCTATGGTGCCTTCCGCTGTCATTGTGAAGCACTAGGGAGCAGAGCTGCTCAATTTTTTTTCAATGAAAACAGTTTTAGGGGGGAAATGACTTTTTTGAAAAACTTCATGAAACTGGTAGTATTAATTTTTTAAAATATTCCATTGAAATTGGAGGTGAACATTTCTCTTCATTTTTTTGAATTTCCCACCCTTTCTTTTGTAGACTTTGTATTTGATCTTCTTCATATTTGATCTTCATTTCTACTATTCTAACTTGGTCATGATCATCTTCAGTTGTCATAATTTTTGTTTGTGTTCAGTTGTGAGTCTTATTTTCCATTTTTTGTTTGTATCTTACTACTTTTCTTGTAATCATTCATCTGGTAACAGCTTTGTTTTTCGTGTTTTCAGCCCTCTTTTCATTTTTGTTTTCTATTTGTTTGGGGAGGGAAGCATGTGTGGAAATATGGTCTATAACTGTTAACTTAGACATTATTTTCCATCAAACAGTAATTTTTGAAAATAAAAAAATTGCAGTTTCAAAATGTGAAATAGCCTTTTTTAACATGATTTGCTTTGAAAATATTTTCATTTCCAAATCAGAATACTATACGTTGGAACAAATGAACAAAATTTATTATTATTACTAGCTTTTATTGTTTTCTTGATTCTGATTTTATTTTTTACTAGCTCAGATTCACTGCAAGAATTCACCAAATATCAATAGTGAACTAAGGACAAGGGGTTCCTTAGTTCCCATCAAAACTGTTGTACTTCTGAGCCAGATTCTCTACTTATGGAAACTGATTCAGTTTAAATGGACTTTTATTGCAGTTTTGCCCATTTACTCAAAAATAAAACATGGTTCTTTAATGTCCAAAATAGAAACCTTGGGCATTCTTACAAATATTCAGTGAAAATCCAAAAAGTTCTTTCCTTCAGTGACAGAGTTCTTTCCTCAGAGTCATGCCACAAGTCATCACAGAAAGAGTTGTTGTTTTTGTAACCCTGAACCAGTAACTATATTAAAATAAGAAAAATCTGCATTAGCCCTCACTCTGTCAACTTCACCAAAACAGATTTTGTCTAGACACGCCCCCAGCTTGGCTTTTTAAAAATGTTTTTTAAAAAGCATGCACATCTTTAGACAAGCTCTGACTGTCAGGGATGATATTTTTGGATTCACATGTAAGAATTCATCACCAGCCTTTTGGACTCTGCTATTCCACTATTTTCAGTGCTAGTAATTCTAAAGAAAATGGTTAACTAAATGCACAACCGCATCTGGAAAAGCAAGACCTTTTTAAGTGCTATCCTGGGAAACTGGGAAAATTCATCAAAATGATCCTTTATTTAATAAAATCAGCCTAATAAAATCAATGCAATGCATAAGTATGAAACTTCTGCAACACAAAAAGAAAATGAAAAATGAAAAATCCCAGCAAGAAATACATAATCTTTGTACAATCTAGATTGTGACATGACATAAAGAGCCCTGAGTAAGATGCAATTGAACTAGCTTCAGCAACATTACAAGGGGGAAGAGGATTCCTGATTTGACTCCCTTCCCCAATGGTCTATGCAAAAGCAGTTTACTTCCCCCCTCCATCTTGGCTCGTCGAGGCTGGCTGGGCTTTGGGGGCCAGAATTAAGGCTCAGCTCACTCCAAGATTCTATTTTTTCTGTGCCATGAGCCACAAAGCATATACTTCACACAGGGCAATGAGGGGACAATGTATGCATCTTTACTGTATCGTATGGGTATGTAAGCTAAATAATAATCTTGCCACTGATCTTGGATTAGGTGAAATATATTTATATTGGTCCTCTAAACCTGCTCTACCTTCTGAATGGTATAAGATGTGTCCTGTACTTATACATTCTTTTCCATCTCTTCTTAAGTTTTCTTATTCATGTTAGAAATCATAAATTATGCCAAAGTACTAAAACTACTAGCTACTTAATTATTCACCATTGCCCAGATTATAATGAAAAGAAATCCCAATTTCCTTTTATTCAATTTTTTTATTTTAGCTTCCCAATTAGAGATTTTATTGTAGATGCAGATTCCAGATTGGTTTTGGACGTGGGGCAGTGAACCCTAGAAGTATAGTTTGACCACATGGGTACATGAATATAGAAAAATAAATAATTCAAGATAAATGAGGCTTCAGTGTCCCTGGAGGAAGTGACAGACACAATGCTTAGAACATTAACATGACACATATTCAAATAGCTTGAAATTTATGGGTACTGTTAACACTGCACACATGTGCCCAGAACACATGCAATTTCTTAATCAGCCCTGGTTCTATTTCTGTAGACCAGCCCCAGGTCAGAAGGGGTGAATGATTTCAATCAATATCCAGTTGTTAGAGTAACAGCCATGTCCGTTCTGGATGGCTGAGTGGGTGAAAACATGTTTGTTCTACTTAATGTGACACAGTCCTGTCAAATTAACAACCACGATGGCAGGAGCCGGCTTGCTTAATGGGTTGAAGTCAGTTCCACAGAGAATTTATCATCAACACTCAACCAATAGATCTAAAACCTCATTACTAAGGTTTATTTGCAGATAATAACTTAAGGTACACTTTGTACTACACAGGGGTTGTCTGATCTCAAAGATCCAGTAGGCTAGATTGCTTAGTAAAATTTGATCTTTAAATTGACATAACCATAAGATAACTGAACATAAAGAGAGGTAGAGTTACATACTCAAGCTCCTGTTTGGCTAAACCACAGTTGACACTATCTTTGTATGAATGGAGAAAAATGTAGAAGATACACATAATTCTTACGTCTGATTCAGAGCTAGAGCAGTGTCCCCTCAATAAGATTCTGTTATGCGGAGTGATACTGCCCATCCACACATGAGTTATAAGCACAGTTTGAGTCCACAGACCAGACCTCTACCACTTGAATAAATGAATAGTTGGTAGCAGTAGTAGGCTGCTTTGTGAAAGGTCTACACAACTACTTGCTGTGCATCAGTCAATTACTGGGAATCAAGAATGCCAGGTTCTATTCGTGGTGAAGGAGAGTAGGGTCTAGTGAGACAGCACAGCCAAGCACACAGAGTCAGCACAGCCATTCTGTAGACGACGTATGTAAGTGGATGAGGCTTGAGTTTGAGCTCTACGAGAAATGATTGTGTAGCCTCTCAGTCACTCCCCCGTAATGCAAGAAAAATGTTACTTGCGTGCTCAATATTGAGTGTCTATTTTGCATAAAATTATTCATACCAGTAAGTGAAAGAGCTAGAATGTATAGTATTCTCTAGTTTCTGAATCCAGTAATCCCGCGCTTCTCAAATGGTGGGTCCCGACCCCCCGGGGGGTCGCGAGCAACTTAAAGGGGGGTCGCGATATCACAAAGTTTGAGAACCCCTGCTTGAGTAATCCTTTTTATATGCCAAAGGGTGTGCTGTCGTGGCAGTGGTGTACTGATCAGAGTTCAAAGTCTATGCTTAGTGCACCTAGAATGGTCTGAGATTTTAGTAGCAACCATCTAACAGTTCCACTGAACATATGCAATGGACAATTACAAAAGGTTTAATACTTTGTCAACTCTGGATAGATTTCCTTTGGGATAACAAAAGGCACCCCTCCGATTTCAAATCTTCTGACCAAATTTCAATAATCTGCTCTGAAACATGGAAAAGCTAGATCTCAAAAATTGGTAAGAGGAAAATACTAGCATTAGCATATCGGTAGTATCCCAAAATAGCTACCCTGTGTCTACACAAGCCACCTGTTATTTCAAAATATTTTTTGAAATAACGGGCTTGCTATTTCACCATCTCGATAAACCTCATTGCATGAGGGATAAGGAATGGCTCAAAATAGTGAGTTATTTTGAAATTTGTCGCTGTGTAGATGTGCCATATTTCAAAATAAGCTATTTCAAAATAGTTTTGAAATAAGATAGGCAATTTGCATAGCGCAAATTGCCTATCTAATTTCAAATTTAGGATGCTGTGTAGATGCAACCTAAGAGAATTCAGACTGATGCAGAAATCAAACATGGAAAATTTCAGACCAAATGGCTAAAGTTTAGCTAAGTTATAAGCAACAGAAACCAGGTGTTTGTTATAAAAAATGTTATGCAGCCTTAATTGTAGGTTTCACTTATAATTAGAACGGATTAAAGTATTGCCTTCAAAACTGTTTTAAAGAGAAAATTGGGTCTTTATGAAAAATATTTTTCATTGAAAGACTACCTGAAAATGGAAATATTTTAGCCCCAAACTTAAATATTTTGATGTAAATTATTGCCATAGGAACTCATGGGAGTTGTTGTTCAGGAGCCTTTCATTCCAATTCACCTTTTTGGATCAGGCTTCCCCACTGGACTTCGTCTCTCATGATCCACCCTTGTCATATGCATCCAGGAAATCTGGCTTTGAGAGGAGAAAAGGAGCATGAGATACATCAATTAAAACTTCCATGAGGCACTGCAACTGGCTGCATTTCACAAATGAAATATTTTGGCATTCATTTATTATGAGCATTGTAGAATGCAATAATTTTAGGCATGTCTCTTAGTAAAGTGTGAGACATAACAAAATGGCTTTTTGGCTCAGACTTGGCAATTGCGCTGTAACGTGTCAGTCAAAACACAGAACATCTTTTAAAGAGATGATGTATACTTTGACACCATTTGCTCTGTTAGTGAAAAAAGAGCTTGATCTCTCAAAGCCAAAGAATGAGGCAGAGTCAGGGGCAAGACAAAGCAATATCAGCTTACCATAAAAACCACCCCATTCCTCCCTCCCTACCAGAAAACTCCACACCACACAAAGGGAAGAAAATAAGGCAACTGTTCAGATGGGAAAGGGAACAAATAGAGTAAAACTGGTAGCATAAGACTATCTCAAAAGGCTTTTATGAACTTTGCCCGTGGTCTTTGTGAAATGCTCGCTTTCAGTTCCCTGGTGTGTCTGAAAGATAGCAAACATCTAATAAAATAATAGTATTAGGAATATGGTGGAACAAGTAAAAGTTTATTTGTACAAAGATACTTGACATGTGTCTGACACACAAACCATTAACTCTTACAATACCTGAAAACATCTATGAAACAGATATAAAATGAATTTGAATTGGATTTTATGTAGTATAGAGCATGCATTGAATTGTTTGTGATGAATCATGCCACAATGACCTAGTTATTAGTTCTTTTTGTAGGCTTGCCTCTCCTGTTAGCTGTTTGGCTTCAAAATTAAGTCATCATGGTGACAGCTGGGTATTGAGTGAGAAGAGCACCAACCAATAAAGGCCGACTAACCAACAATATCACCAACCAATAAAGACCTTCATTCTGGCTTACATTGTGTGAATGCTTGGGGGAAGATGGTGTGCTTAAAATAATATAGGGAGCATCTACTTCACCTGAACAACAGCAGAGAAAAACAGGGATGGACCTAGCACTCCATGGGAGATGGCACTTCCATAGTAGCCAGCCATGCTCAGGGAAAAGGAGAGCTTCCAATCACCCTGCATCTCAAGCTCTGAACAAGGCTTCCACGTGAACTGGTTTCCTAAACACCTTTCTATGACCACATCTTTTCCCTCAGTGCAAGTAAAGTGAGGACTGCAGCCAGGCTGGAAACACACAAAATGTTTGGGACTCCTGACTTCTTCAAAGCAAAGTGCAGCCTCTAGCCAGGGGACACAGTGCTCTTCCTCCTTCAGAGCATAAAGGCAAAATACAGCACAGCCTGTAGCCATGCTGAAAACACAGTACCATTTATTGTTCCTTCTTTTCTCCTCAAACCAATAAGCAAGACTTACGAAGATATTGCTAGTAAAACCCATCTTTTGGAGTTCCTCCTTTCACCAGAAGAAAACAAGGCTAAGAAGCAAGCTGAGAGAAAACAATGTGTCTTTGGAGCCCCATCTCCTGTTCAGATGGAAGACTCTTCAGACAATCCAACACAGACAAAACGATGTGCAGTTCCATGGCAAGACTGTCCATGTGAAGAACAACCTTTCTGGATCAGCCACGCAGGATTGCTTCTCCATCCCCAGAAATGCCTGTTGAGGGATTCCCTATCCCTGGAGGTCGCTCGACTCTAGTCCCCTTTAAGGGCGTGACTTGGCCTTTCCCCAAGACAGTTCACTAGCCCCCATGACTAGGGTTAACACAACCTAGCGGCCAGAGTCCATATGCACGTCCCCTTTCTTAGGGGTATTACGGCCCGAAGGCCTAGTCCAAACACCCGTCCCCGTATTACTAGGGGTAATATGGCCTACCAGCTGGAGTCCATATGCCCATTCCCTTCGCTAGGGATAATACGGCCCAGAGGCCTAGCCCACAGGCAAGTCCCCTTTACTGTCCAGAGGCCTTGTCCATAGGTGAGTCCCCTTCACTAGGGATAATACGGCCCAGAGGCCTAGCCCATAGGTGAGTCCCCTTCACTAGGGATAATACGGCCCAGAGGCCTAGCCCACAGGCGAGTCCCCTTCACTAGGGATAATATGGCCCAAAGGCCTAGCCCATAGGCGAGTCCCCTTCACTAGGGATAATACGGCCCAGAGGCCTAGCCCGTAGGCAAGCCAGAAGACATCCCCCACACAGGCTAGATATGGGGGATATACGGGACCCAGGCCCTCCCACTCCACCATGTCCCATCCCAGCCCCCTGTTGGTGGTGGTGCAATCCACTGCCTGCTCAGCGGGGAATCCTGCCACAACACGCTGAGTACCGGGCGAACAATTCCCCGCCCTGGGCTACTTCCTACCGTCCCTTGTTTGCCATTCTCCCACGTTGTCTCTCTCAGGTGTGGGATCTCCTCAGGCTGCCTCTCTGGCCCTGGCTGCTGCTGGGAAGGTCCAGCCATGTCTGCTCTCCTGGTTCCGGAGCTCTCTCCGCACCTCCTTCCTCTTGACAGTCAGCCCAGACTGAGCTATTCCAGAAGCTTTTATAATCTGCCTCCCCTGGGAGCATGCCCAGCAGGGCTGTGGGGGTGGGGCCCTTTCAGCCAGCTGGGCCAAGGCAACTCCCTGATCCTTAGTGCAGGGTTGATGCATCCCATCACAGAGCCTCACAGAGGTTGTCCTCTTTTTTTAATTTGTGGTCCAAGCTGGCTTCACAGAGCCTCCTGAGCCCCCTGTGTTTCTGAGTTCTGTCCACTAACTCTTGCTTCTCCAGCCTAGAGCTTCCTAGGTTTCTCATTTCACCATACTTGCTATCATCTAAGGTTCTGTTGGCTTAAAAATATTCTGTCACGACCCACCCTGAGCATTAGGCAGAGAACTCTAACATGACACTTACCGGTACTTAATGATTTCCAGGGAAAACGATCATCCAACTTGAAGACCTAGCCGAGGTTCTAGCTCACAGAGATGCAGCCATCAGGCACTGGAAGATGGGGCAAAATTATACTGCTTCACAGCTGCTGCTAAAAGAAGGGCACTGCTTAACAAGTTTCCCCTGCTGTAAATCCTGAATCATCCTGCCCTGAATGCCAGGGTGCAATTTTGTATATAAACAAACTGCCTACACTATATGGTGGCAATGTACTTTATTGAACCCTTTTATTATAGAGAGATGTATATTTCCTGAGGGGGGAGGAAATAATGTGCAGCAGAGGCATAAATGGTCATACATTTCATAAAAATGTTCACATTCTTCCATACACGAGAACAGTCATATATTTCCTCTCCAAATGAACTTTCTTTTGTATTAAGGGAAAACAGCAAGTGAGGAAGCACAAAAATATTTTTTTCATGGACCAGAAAAGTGTATATTTTGTCTGCAATGGGATTCATCTGAATAGAGTAGAAGCTGGCAGCAGCTTCTACTGACAATAGATTCCTATAAATATAAGATGCACTAAACAGAAAACAAAAGCATAAAAATAAGAGCTGAATATATCACCATTAAAGTTATGAGTTATGTTTGCTTCTTTTTCTTATGTATTTTTACAGTTCTGATGCTGACAAACAACTAGTTCACTAAGTTTTGCCATCCTTTCCATCAAAATGAAGCAATAAAGGCTCTGATTGTATTTTTTACTATTAACCAGAGCATGCATTGCACTGGATTCAGGTGTTTAACAAATTTTTATTTATTGTTTAATATTTTCCTTATACCAGAAGTGTTGTTACATGGGTTGCTTGAAGGTTGTCTAGACATCACAAGATATTCACTGCACAATTATAACATGCAAAATATTTCAGGTGAATGTGCTAACCTCTATTCTTTAGAAGGTTTTGTAAAACTGAATACGTTTTGTGAAGTGAGAAAAATTTTACTTGACAATATTCTCTGAGCAGGCACATAACTTTCTGTTGGAAGTGACTGGAGACAAGACTGTGATGAATAGCAGGCCAGCACCTTAATTTCACAGGAGCTGTAAAATTTGTTTTTGTCAGGAATATGGCTTTACTGAGGTCACGTCCAGCCCACAAGTCATCTCAGATAATCCCGTCAATGATGACTCAAGTAAAATATATCAACCTTCAGGGGGTCACAGAAAATTATGACTAAAGCATATTGCTCTATTTTTACAGCACTCATTGTTGAAGGGGTTTGCCTGTTAGTATCCATTTAACCATCAGTTTAAATTGATTTGGTGGGGAGTTGTTGTGGATTGGTATTTCTGGAATCTTCATCTGGAGGTTTAGGGTTACTATATTTCAACTTTCAAAAAAGAGGACGCTCCTGAGAGGGAGTGTATCTGTATCAGTATCTACCAACACAGAGGCTACGTCTACATTGGCGCGATCTTGCGCAAAAACTCTTTAGCGCAAGAGTTCTTGCGTTAAAGTAGCTGCGCAAGAGAGCGTCTATATTGGCCGGGACTCATCGTCAGAGCGATGCGCTTTTGCGCAAAAGCGCGTCTACATTGGCGGGACGCTCTTGCGCAAAAGCAGGAGCCCGGAACCATTTTGCAGAGGGCAAAAGGGCACCAGCCCTTTCCGGGGCCGGGGGCTGGAGCTCCTCTGAGACACGTGCTTAAAGGGGCCTCCCTGGACAGCCGTTTCTCTCCTGCTGCATGCTTTAGTACCTCTTGCAGGGACTGACAGCCATAGCAGTTCTAGTTGTGGTTGCCCTCTGCCTTGTTGGACACCACAGCTTGTGCCTTAGTGCCATTTGCTGATTTTTTTTACCTCAGCTCTTTTGTTGTGCCATGGAGCCAGGGGTGGCCTTGTGCCTGCTCTGGCCCCTTCCGGCCATTTTGGAGTGCCTGCAGCTGCTGCTCCATGCTGCTGCACTCGTCGTCCAGGACCTCGAGGCACAGGTCGCTCTGTACTCCTTCACCAGGGAGGCGGTGGCGTCCCTGTGGCATCCCCACCCCACCGTGGAGAGGCCCTTGTGGAGACTGGATACCAGTACCAATTGGTGGGACCGGCTGGTCCTGGGGCAATGGGACGACCAGCAATGGCTCCGGAACTTTCAGATGCAAAAGCAGATGTTCCTGGAGCTATGTGCCTGGCTCGCCCCTGTGCTCCAGAGAAGCACCACCCGGCTGCAGGCACCCATCCCCATGGACAAGAGGGTCGCCATTGCCATATGGAAGCTGGCCACCCCGGACAGCTACCGATCGGGGTGGCACACCAGTTCGGGGTGGGCAGATCCACCGTCGGTGCTGTTGTCATGCAGGTAAGTCCTGGGGGTGGGGAGGGTGCTGCACTCCATGCCCAGGGGCAGGCAAGACTCCAGGCTGGGGCAATGGGGAATGCCCCATCACCCAGGGGTTTGGGCCATCCCTCCCTTGCACAGGCTTGGGGTGGCCCATGGGGCGAGGAGGCCCTGGTGTGTGTGAGGACAGAGGGCATCACAGGGAGGGTGAGAACCCCCCAAGGGAGCATGCACTCACCCTGCCTTATGTGATGCGTTCCCCTGTGTTTCTGTGCACCCTTCTGCAGGTCGTCCATGCCATCAACGACGTCCTGTTCCAGCGAGTCATCCGCCTGCAGGACGTGGAGGCTACGGTGGCCGGCTTTGCTGCCCTGGGGTTCCCCAACTGCGGGGGAGCCCTGGATGCAACCCACATCCCCTTCGTGCCCCGGAGCATTGAGCGGCCCATTTCATAAACAGAAAGGGGTACTTCTCCATCATCCTCCAGGCCCTCGTGGACCACCGTGGCCGCTTCACAGACATTTATGTGGGCTGGTCCAGCAGGGCACACGACGCCCACATTCTCCAAAACTCCGGCCTGTTTGGCAGGCTGGAGGCGGGCACTTTCTTCCCCCAGCGGGAATTTACTGTTGGGGACGTGCCCATGCCAATATGTATTGTGGGGGACGTGGCCTACCCCCTGCTGCCCTGGTTGATGCAGCCCTACACGGGGTGGACAGACCATGACCGGGCACGGTTCAACGACCGCCTCAACTGGGCCCGCAACCAGGTGGAGTGCGCCTTCGGCCGTCTGAAAGCCCGGTTTCACTGTTTGCTCACCCGTCTTGAGATGGGTGAGTGGAACGTCCCCAAAGTGGTGGCTGTGTGCTGTGTGCTCCACAACATCGTGGAGCGGAAGGGGGAGGCCTTCCTCCCGGCACGGATGGCAGGCGAGGGCCAGGCCTTCGAACAGCCCCGCACAGCTGCCATCCGCCAGGCGCACCATGATGGGGTGCGCATACGGGAGGCCCCGACGGAGATGTTCTCCCAGGCCCCACAGTAGGATCGCCTCTGTCTCCCTTTACATCTCCCTCCCATCCCCAGCCCTTCCCTCTTCCCCTCCCCTTACCTCCAATAAACAACACAGGTTTTTTTTAAAAAACAACGTCTTGAACTTTTTATTTAACAATGGGGACGTAGGGTGGGAGGAGGAAGGGGGCTCTGAACTGGGAGGGGAGAAGGGAGGGGGCTCTGAACTGGGAGGGGGAGGAGGGAGCTACTGCTGGGAGGGGTGGCCCCTGCGACCGCCTCTGCGGGGGCGGACCACTACATGTGGGTCAAGCCGCATCGGGGCAGGCAGCACGGGGAGGTGGGCAGGATGGGATGCATCAGGAGGGGGCATGGCGGGAGCAGGAGGGGCAGCAGGAGGGGCATGGGCATTGGCATGGGAGGGATGGCGGGTGCATGGGGCAATGCCATGCCATAATGCACAGCGTGCCCGATGTGTGCAGTGAGGGTGGTGATGGCATCGCCGATGCGCTCACACTGAGCCTGGAAGCGGCCCCAGGCCTGCTGGCGCCACTCCAGGTCCGCATCCACCCGGCGTGTGATGGCCGCCTCAATCCTCTCGATGGCCTGTATGTGCCGCCGGAGGAGTTGGTCCCGCTGCCGGACCCGCCAGCTTGGTGCCTGGGCGGTTGGGGGTGCTGCCACTGCCACAGCGCTGGAGGATCCCCCGCTCCTGCTTGGTCCCACTGCAGGGAACAGAGGAAAGGATGGGTGGGTCAGGCAGCCCGGCCACCATCCCCACACCCCATGCCCTCTGCCCCTGAGCCCAGGTGACACCACAGTACTGTGGCTTGGGCCCACTCGTTCCCCTGTGTTGTATGTTTACATACAGGACCACCCCCCCGGAGTAGAGTGCTCCTCCATGTATTGTAACCACCGGTGTGTGTCCTGGCCCCTTGGGGGGCGGGGGGCGGCGGCGGCGTGTGTTGTGTTAACCTGTGGAATTCCCTGCCGGTGGAGGCTGTGAGGCTTTGGGCTAATCAATGGTGTTTGACAGGGAGCAAAATGAATCCCCGCACAGTGCCTGGGAGCACATCTAGCAGATGTGGTCTGGGCTCTCAGATCCCCATCACGTGGATGACTGGGGAGTGTACCATCCTTGCAGCGAAACTCAGGTGGCCCTAGGGCTGGCCCGAGTGCTTCGGCCCTCCCCCTCCCGCTAGCCCTCACACACGTAGCCCAGGGACATGTGTGGCCACAGTGGGGACTTCCCTCGGGGGGCCAGCCAAGGCACCGGGAGCAGGCGAGGGGCTCAGTGGGGGCCACGCTCACAGGTATGTGTTGCTGCGGTTTTCCCAGGAGCAGCTGGCTGTGCCGCACAGCCAGGCATGGAACAGTGTGCTGTTCTGTGTGCTGCACCCTTCGGGAGGTGTGGGCTCTGGCCTGAGCCCCTGGGGCCCTGGCTGGTTCCAGCTGGCATCCACCCTCCCCCCCGGTCTGGATGTGTGCGAGCAGCACGGTCCCAGGCGTGCCCTGGAGCTGCCTGCTGCGGCCACGTGCCGCTTGGTCACCAGGCTGCACGTGGTTGCACGTGCTGCATACTGGTATGGTACACAGCGTGCAGCTCACGCTGCCTGAGTGACGCTCCCTCTCACTCCCCAACGGGCGTCTGGCTCCCCCCCCGGCCCTTGTGAGTGCAAAGTGCAACACTCACCAGTGGATCCTTCCCCGACCTCTGATGACACACGGGAGACGTCCGGGCTGCCTGACAGGACTTCCATGTGCAGGGTGACACTGCTCCCCTGGTCCTCGTCGTCGTCATCCGACCCAGTGGGCAGCTCAGCCTCATCCCCTGCCTCGCTGGGCCTGGTGACGGGGGGGGCACCTGCTGGTGTCAACTGGCACCGACGGTCCGTGGGGTGCTGCCTCTCCGAGGATGGCATGGAGCCGCTGGTAATGGGGGCAGTTGTCGGCTCCTGCCTCCTGACCCTCGCTGGCCCGGACATAGCCCAGGCGCAGCTCCTTGGCCTTAGCCCGGACCTGCTCAAGGGTCCGGGCTGGACGGTCATGGTCAGAGAGCGCCTGGGCCATGCGGCGGAAGATGTCCGCATTCCTCCGACGGGACCGTGGGTCGTGGAGGGCCTCTTCCTCAGCCCAGAGGTCCAGGAGGGCCTCGATCTCCCCTGGGTGCACCGCTTTGTGCCCCTTGGGGCCTCCTGCGCTGGGGGTGCAGGTTGCTGCTCCCCCCCGGAGCGGCCATTCTGGGTGGTCTGGTGGCTGAGAGCAGAGCCGCGCAGCAGAGCTCGTTGGCAGAGGTGCTTCTGCCGCGTGGCCTCTGCAGGCTGCATGTGCCTTTAAGGGAGCTCGGGTTACCAGGAAGTCCAGAGCGGTGCCTGTGCGTACAGAGCATCCAAGCGGCCACTAGGGCTTTTTTCCGTTTGGACAGCTCTTGCGCAAAATCTCTTGGCGGCCTGTCTACATTGGCCTCTTGCGCAAGAACAGTTGCGCAAAAGGGCTTCTTCCTGAGTGGGAGCGTCAGAGTTCTTGTGCAAGAAGCCCTGATTTCATACATTAGAACGTCAGTTTACTTGCGCAAGAACTCGTGGCCTGTGTAGACAGGCAGCAAGTTTTTGCGCAAAAGCGACCGCTTTTGCACAAGATCACGCCAATGTAGACACAGCCTACATTGTATGAATGTGTTATACATACAATATATTATATTGCACATTAATACAACGTGAGTTGATAGATACTGATACAGATACACTCCCTCTCACGAGTGTCCTCTTTTTTGAAAGTTCAAATATGGAAACCATACCATTGTTCATCTCTTCTTCATGTCTACTGCCTTTCTTTTCTAGTTGTTTATGGCTAGCATTGGAACTGAGCAAACAATTCACTGGGTATAACATAGGCAGTGGGCTTTATGTGGGCAGATGGGTCTATCTCTGGGGAGCTCATTAGACAACTGGGATATAAGTGTCTTTATCTTCTTGAAGAATATCTGCCAACAGATTAGTAAATTTCCTCACTACTTGAATTTACACTTTTTTTTAAATTGTTTCTTTACTCTGACCAAAACCAGTTTGATAGGACAATATTCAACTGTGAAACTGCGATGAGTATTTGTGATTGGAGACAAATTTCACATGGTATTGTTCCTGAACTGGATGATTATAACTTTAACATCCAGTAGCTTTCAATCAGTCAGTAGAGAGTAGGTCCTTAGGGAGAGGTAGCAGTGAAGAACTGGAGAGTTTAAGAAAGCTACTTTGCTTCTGCCTTTGTACATGGCTTGTCAGGGGTGTGGAAATCAAAAATTAGAGCAGATAAAGAACAACTACACTAGCTGCTGTAACCTAATGGCTTTCCCTTGACCATGGAACATTCCCTACTGCCCCTTTCCAGGCTTGTACTGCATTGGGGCGGTTCGCCAACTAAAGATTCCCCCAGGCTCCGGCAGTCTTCTCAGCTGCTCATTTAGGGCAGGTATAAAGTCGCTTTGCACCACCAAACTGGCACATTAGTGGAACCAAGACTCTGGCCTAATACCTTGACAATATAGATGCTCTTCCATTAATTAGCATGTATATAGTATGCTTTATATGTCCTTCTAGTAAGTTTCAAGTAATGTTTGTATACAAAAGCCTGATACAAAATCCCAGCCTAGATGCTAGATTGAGTGGAGAAAACGGATTCAGAATGCTGCCTTGGGGAAATGCTATTCTGCTAGTTTCCTGAGTACAAAGGCATGGAGAGACTACTACTTGACTGAGTTTCACATTCAGAGGATATAAATTACACATTTTACATTCTCTTTCCCAGCCCTGATTTCATTCATTTCTGAATCATGCAGATTATTTTTTCACTAGTGGGGATAATCTGTAGCATGATGATGTTGTCCTGCATACATTCAAAGACAGCCAGAGTGCACTACTGTACATATTACTATTTTTGCAAAATTAGGATAGGTCAGTTTAGAGAGTAATTGTGAGGCTCTCATGCACCAGAGCAGTTCTCAGTGCCTCTGACATGTGGCTAAGAGAATTCCCAAACATCATTCTGCTCCTTCCCCCATCATGCTGGTAGCTCAGTCTCCTCTTTGGGGATTCTCTAAATTATGCATCTTTATAATATCTCTCTGTAATCTCTGGCTAGAGATTGCCAAAGTTCAGAATGCTCCTTTCCACCTGGCACGCCCTAATTTGCCACCTATTTCAGGAGCATTGGAAAGGAATGTTGTAAGCCAGTGAGGACAGGCATATAGGAACCAGAAATTCCCCTATGTCAGGGTATGTCTACACTACAAAGTTAATTCGAACTAACAGCCGTTAGTTTGAATTAACTTTAATAGGGGCGACACATACAAACCGCTAGTTCAAATTTAAATCGAACTAACGGAGCGCTTAATTCGAACTAGGTAAACCTCATTCTACGAGGAGTAACACCTAGTTCGAATTAAGTAGTTGTGTAGCCACTTAATTCGAACTAGCTGGCGGCTAGCCCTTCCCAGGTTCCCCCTGGTGGCCACTCTGGGCCAAACCAGGAAAACTCCTCTCCTCTCCCCCAGCCCCGGGGCCCTTAAAGGGGTAGACTCTGGCCAGATGGCACTTGCCAGAGCCAGCCCTGCCAGCAGTCTCTGCCCCTGACCCAGTGGCCCCACGATGAGCCAGGCAGCCAGTGACAGCCAGCCGTCCCCCGCCCAGTCCCCCAGCACCCAGGGGCCAGCCAGGGGTCAGAGACGGTGCGCGCCTCCTGGACTAGTGCCGAGGTCATGGACCTCATTGAGGTTTGGGGGCAGGCCCCCAACGTCCATGATCTCCGCACTAGGAGGAGGAGCACGGCCATCTATGGCCGCATAGCGGCCACCATGGCCCGAAAGGGACACAGGCGCACCCAGGAGCAGGTGCACCTGAAAGTTAAACAGCTGCGGCAGGCGTACGCCAGGGCCACCAGGGGCAGCGCCGCAGCAGGGGCTGCCACCTGCCCCTACTTCCCGGCCCTCGACCAACTCCTGGGGAGCGGGGCGGTCCGCGCCAGCCCGGGAGGCAGCGAGCTGGGACTGAAGGGCCCTGACCTGGGCGCACCGGAGGGGCCACCACCAGCTGTTCCAGCACCGGAGTCGGCAGGGTCGTCCGGGGAGGCCATACCGGGTAAGTGCCAGCACTGTCCCCTGCCCGGGGGGGAGACGGGGAGGGAGATCAGGGACTGCGCACGTGGGCCATGCCTCCCACGGATCATGCAGCCACCTGTGCACGTGCGAGCACGTGCCATGCCACCCTTGGGCAGGTGGCTCCAGCTGCGTGACACCCAGGGGCCGTGGCCCGATAGGCACATGCGTGTGTGAAGAGACCTGACATGCTGCCGACCCCAGGGCGGGACCCAGCAGGACGCTCTCCCTTCACACGCCCCCTCTACACAGAGGCAGGGGACATCTCCCCACTGCCCCGGCCACACTATACACGGCACAGGGACATGGGTGTAGTCTTGGGGCAGCTCCCAGTCCCGGGGAGAGCCAGACATCCTGACCATGGCCTCTGTACAAGCACAACGGCTCTGACGGTGCAGGGCACGGTCGCCCTCACGTCGCGGGGAGGAAGGGGGCTGGGCATCATCCACTGTGTCCCCAGGGAGAACTGACCACTTCTCTTCTTTCTCTACAGCTGCACCAGCTGCTCGTGCAGGCGCACCACCCCGCCGGGACATGCTCCCGCACCCGCAGCCTGCTCCGGACCACCACCACGGAGCAGGAGTACTGGGACCAGCACCTGGGGTCCCTGCGAGCCCTGCACCGCACCGTGGAGGCCTGGAAGCGGGCAGACCTGCAGCTCCGCTGGGAGCAGCTGGCTGAGGACCGAGCTAGAAACGCAAACCTGCAGGCCCTGCTGCAGAGCATGGTGCCCTGTGCCGGTCCTGCGCCTGCTGCCCCCCAACAACTGTCCCTCCTCCCACTCCTGCCCCCCCTCCCACCTCTTCCTCCTCAACCCCCACACCCTCCTCCTCAATGTCCACACCCCCCACCTCAACCTCCGCACCCTCCACCCCATCCCCGGACGCCGAGGCCCCCTCCCTCGCCATGCTGGGAGGCGGTTGGCCCAGCGAGACCCCACTCCGATCCTGAGTTTCCCACCCCCTTCTTCCCCTTGCTTCCCCAGCTCCCTCCTCCCAGGTTTCCCCCTCCCCTCTCCCACCCTCTCTCCTGCCCTCTCCCACCTCCCCACAGTTTCATTCCCCCTCCCCAGTTGTGCTGAATAAAGAGAGTTGTTATTTTTGAAAATACGTGTTTTTATTTGACATCAGGAAGGGGGGGCTAGGGAAGTGGAAGGAGGAGAGGGAGGAATGGGGCACAAGCCCCTGGTGGGGCAGACCGGGGAGACTGTTAGCTCTCCTCAGGGTGGAAGCTCTCCTGCAGGGCCCCCTGGATCCTGACATCCCCTCGATGGTCCTCCCGGATGGCAGCCTGCAGACAGTGCAGCCAGGCTGCCGGCAACGTGTCCACGAGACGCAGCAGAGTCCCCAGGGGCAGGTCTGGTTCCATGTTGCAGAGTGCTGTGGTGCCCTGAGTGAGGGCAAGCAGAGCACTCCGAGACACAAATGCTTTGCTGTCCCTCAGCGAGGTAGACCAGCAAGCAGAGAAACCTGAGAACTGTCTGTCCGAGATGGGGGGTCGGGTCCCTTTAAGCACAGCCCTCGGCTAGCCTGAGGCAGCAGCTCCACACTCTAAGTCCTAACCTGATGCCCTGCCGGCACTAGTTCCAGCCAGCCTTACCTTTGGTTCAGGGTCCACTCCGTGTGGACATGCTTTTTCGAATGCAAAATGCTAATTCGAATTAGTTTTTAGGTTTAGATGCACTAATTCGAATTAGCTTATTTCGAATTAACTAATTCGAATTAAGTTAGTTCGAATTAGTGCTGTAGTGTAGACATACCCTCAGGGATGTCCTTTTAGAACAACTTTACATTCACTTTGAGCCACTGCAGTAGCGGAAAAGGACTATAGTGCAGACCAGGATATGGCCTCTTAGATATTGTGCTATTAATATCATGCTATTAATATGCGGCAAATATTGACAGACCTCTTATATCGGAAGCTGTGTCATGGAGATTCATTTCCATAACAGCACTCTCTCAGAATGTGCATTTATAATCTAAAATATGCACCATTTGGCAGAAGTTTAGCATTATCTCGCAGACAGAGAGATCTCAAGACAGTAGGAATTTCAAACACCATGGTTCTTTTCTTGACACAAACAGGGCATGCTAGCTGTTTATTTTCCCTTCCATCACTTGGCCTGCGTCTTCTAGCTGGTCCAGCAATCAATGGTTTTCCAGTTGTTCATCATGCATATTTGAATTCTCTGTAAGTTTAATTAGCTCTTTATAATGCAGAGGAGGACCTGTTCCTCTTTTTAGGGCATATAGTGTATGTGGGACTGATGCTTTTTTTTAGGATGATTCAGCTTTTTAACTTCTGAGTCATATTTTTTGCTTTGTTTTTGGAGTTCAATTCGAAGGTGTGAAGATTACTAATCAGCATTCTTTGGGGATGGAACAGATGGTACAGCTATGTTATCAGATGTCTTCTTTTAAAAGATGATATAATGATGTTGCGAATCAGATAACTAACTGTACCATAACCCCAGGTCAAACCACCAGAAAGCCTTCTCCATGGCAGACTAGAAATATGAAATAGATACATGCATGCTACCGCCACATATTAACTCCCAGGTTGCTTTAAATGAGACTGTAAATTTTAGGGCAACCATACAAAGGTATGATGTGTGCATTCCCTGTAGCTGTTAACTCAGCAGCCTAGTGAAAAAGATTTGATGTAAAATTCAATAAGAATGACAGAAAGTTGAATAATGTCACCATGGATCAGATGGTGCCTTGACCCCTAGGTGTAGTGCCCAATGTGGGGAGGGTATACATACCCTCATAGCTCCTGGCAGTGGGCTCAGGTTTAATCATAATCCCTGACAAAGACTGTTCCTTCCTTGATTTCCCCAATGGCTCACAGCAGGAAGGGAAGAGCAAGCAGGAAGCAAGGTCACAAATCTACTTTGATCTGTTCTACACTGGCAGGGCAGCTTGAGAAAAATTACTTGGACAAAATTGGATGAGAGAAGGAAAAATAACTTCTCTTTTATACACATACAAACAATTCTGTCCTAACAACATGATTTATGCACTAAAAAATACCCACTTCTAAAAAAAGTGGTTGGCTGTTCTTTCACTTTGCATGGGCACTTTCTATTATTAACGAGATAGCAATGAGGTCAGCAATGATCTATCGTCCCCCACAGTGATATCTGACCTGCAGCTCTACTTGCTCAGTATTCTTGCTTAGAGAATATTAGTGCAACAGCTCAGATACCACATCTTAGTGCAAGTAGGAGGAATGCAATATGGCTCAGCAACTAGGGCACTTGATTAGAACTCAGCAAATCTAGGCGCTGTTTCTGGGTCAGCCACAGACCTGCTCAATGACCGTGGGTGAGTTACTTCCCCTTTTTATGCCTCAGTTTCTTGACAGGGAAAATTCTATTTGTTTTCCTTCACAAAATGCATTGAGGTTTGTAAATGAGAAATGCGATAAAGGAACTGGCTGTTTTTTAACAGTGACCCCTGTGGTATACATACAAGGCTGTGTCTAGACTGGCAAGTTTTTCCGCAAAATCAGCCGCTTTTGCGGAAAAATTTGCCAGCTGTCTACACTGGCGCTTGAATTTCCATAAAGCACTGACTTCCTACTGTAAGAAATCAGTGCTTTTTGCAGAAATACTATGCTGCTCCCGTTCGGGCAAAAGTCACTTTTGCGCAAAAGGGCCAGTGTAGACAGCTGAGATTTGTTTTCCACAAAAAAGCCCTGATCGCGAAAATGGCGATCGGGGCTTTTTATGAGCGTCGTGTAATCTAGACGCTCTTTTCCGAAAATACTTTTAACCGAAAACTTTTCCGTTAAAAGCATTTCCGGAAATTCATGCCAGTGTAGACACAGCCACAATTGTTTCTGACTAAGTGACAATAACAAAATCCAACTCATTTTATAAAACTGATGTGAACCAATTTCAAGTCATTAGAAAGCCAACACAGATGAGTAAAAAAAAAAAAAATCACAATATTTTAAACATCTCGTACGTCCACACAGCAGGGCAAAAGTCAAATCAAGCCTACACAACTTTAGCGCTGTCAATTGTATAGCTTAAGTCAAAATAGCTGAATTTGGTTTTGGTGCTGTCTGTACGGCAGGAAGTCAAAAGAAGAACATTCTTCCTTCAACTTCCTTTACTCCTTGTGAAATGAAGGTTACAGGAGTCAAAGTAAGAAGTCCTCCAACTAGACATTGTTTCAAAATAATGGCTTGCAGCGTAAACACGCTCTTTGTTATGTTATTCTGAAAGAACGCTGCTGTGTAGACATAGCCTCACTGTCCCCCCTAAATGATAACAAACATTTCTGCTTTTACTCACTGCCTGGCAGAGAAGGGGTTCCATTATTTCTGATTCTCAGGATAGTCAAACTCTTGTACATTAGCCATAGATCAAATTAGCAAGCAAGCTCTTTAGGACAGAGACCCATATCTATTTGTGGAGCAGCAAGCAGAGTGGGGTTCTAATCTTGACTGGGAGCTTTGGATGCTGAAAGAATATAAATAAATATATTGTAATAATAGATTATTTAGAAGTAACATTTACCTTAGCCATCTGTTTGGCTTCCAGTGAAGGACCATAGTGTCTTCACTTTAAAAAAATAATAATTTCTTTACTCTTTAGAAGTGCCGAATAAGAGTCTCCATATTCTTCCCCATGAACATTTAGACTTGAATAAAATGACATTGGGTTAGGAATACAATGTATCTTTAAGCTTTTCAATGCAAGATTCTGTAATGGCTCTTGCTCAACAGAGCTTAAGACATAAATAAAACTTTCATATCCTACAGAAGGTAAGAGGATGTAAACAAAAACACAGTGCACATATTTATCATGCTTAACAAAAGACTAATCTGGACTTTGGGAAAAGCAGCACCAACAGATATGTATGTAGAGGAATAGATTTTATCTCCCAAAAACTTGATATGCAATTGAGAGCTGTAGCAGTTTCTCAGTTCAAGGCTTTCTTGACAGCAATCAAGCACCCATTTAAGGCTAGGTCTATAAAGAGAGAGAACTAACTCAGTATGTAGAGTGTAGGAAGCCTGCATGCTAGTTACATCTGAGATATTGCAGAACATTCCCTATCTGGTTTCTTGTACTTTCCTTTGTAAGGACCAATCTACAAAGGAATGCAAGTACCTAAATCCCAGATTCAGGCATTGCAAAACCCCTGCTTTGCTAACACCATAACCATATCTAAATTCCCTTATAGATCTAGGCCCAAACTCATCTGACCCTTTTTTATACTCCCATTCCCTAGACTTATGGCCACCTGGGTCTTCCAGGTGCTTCTCATATGAGTATCAATGAGCAATCTGTTTGACCTCTATGTCTCACAGAGGAAACCTATCCTGAGGGCAAAACTATCCCATTGTAAGCTTATTGAGGAAAACTTCCTCAATTACTAGCCCACAGTGGCTCTGTTTGAAATCATTTCACAGTGGATATATATTTTGGTTGTAAACTGATTTGCTTATCAGATGTCTGAAAAAGGACCAACGAGCTTTATCTTCTCCAAGAGAGTAGGCAGGTATTCTTGTCTTATGTGGGCAATTTGTAAAAGCATGGCATACACTTGTGGCATTATATACTGTAATAATAAATATAATAATTAAACACATAGCAACAGAAGAAGATTAAATGCCTTATTGGACTAGTTCATATTATAAAACAATTACTTCATTAATTTCACATATGTATCACTTGAGAGCTACCTTATTCCCTTATGAAGGTGTCTTCGTGTGTGTTACTTTTGAATACTCCATAAACAGGTTTTCAGGTGGAAAATTTAGAAATGGTCAAGGGAGAAGCTGGTTAATGAAAGCTTGCTTTGTTTTAGCCAATAGTACTCTTTTATTTTTAGTTTTCCACTGAGATGTAATGGACAGCAGAACACTCAAAAATATTGTATTCCTATTAATTAATAAGCAATTATGATACTGTCATTCCTCTGTTGTGCTTTACAAATGTACATTTCTGCTATTTTTATCAGAGGCGGCTACCCCCACAAGAATTCCACTCAAGAATAGCTCTTATAAAGGAATCTATGCCAAAATGCAGAGATAGCAATGATTTGGCCTTCAGGGTATGACTCTAACAGAGGAAATAAAATGAAATATGCAGTCCAGAAAACCCTGCAACCAATAATACTACATGAACTTATAACAAATTTTGTGTTGCAGAATTCTGAGAAGCCCTGATCTTGCAAACACTTCTACGTCTGTGCCACTTGACATATGTAAGGAGTGCCATTGAAGTCAATGTACAAGTTAGATGCTTCATAGGATCGGTATCAACATCAATAAAGACAAGGCACTAAACATGAAGATTAGGTGTCCGATGGTTGCTATGAAACAGTTTCTGAAGAAACCCCAAGGATATTCCCAAAGTCTATAAAAATAAATCTATCCTCCTGAATTTTATGCTTTTCATGTATTCTGCCTCAAAAAGGGATCAGAGACATGCAATTGTTGAAGGTATTACTACAGGCTAGAGTCCCCTGCACCTGAATCTTCTGTTCCATTAATATCTGTCATGGGGTAACTCTGTGAGAATAAACTAAATGGAAGTGTGTAGGGATGTGTCAACAGCCAAGAGGAAACCAAGACAGCATTAGATGTACTCCAAAAATCACCTCTATGGTATGTGACTGTGACATCTAAGATGCCTTCCTTATCTTCAGAAAACCAGAAACAATAGTGAGAATAGGAAAATCATTTGATATGGAGTCTGAGAGTGAAATTCTGCCCCCACCCAAAGACAGTGGTGAAATTCTGATTGATTTTAATGAGGCCAAGATTTCATCCTCAATGCCTTATGCAATTCTGAACTGAATAACAGCATTATGATCAAAGGCTTTCCAAGCATGCGGAGGCCTGTAAAACTGAAGCTTTCATTGGTTTGGCTATTCTTGCGGGCATGTATTGTGGAAAGTATTGAATCATTACATTCTGTGGTTAGGTACAAAAGGATGCAATATCTGAACTGCAAAGTGTGGCATGGAACAGTTTCAAAGATGTAGGGAAACAGATGTATTTTGACAATAAGCATATAAATATATGCAGACAACAAGGGAGAGATCTCTATGACATATCTTAGATGCATTTTGACTTATGTGAAAATCGGTGCATCTTTCAAAATGTCTAACGTGAACAGGTATGGCTCAAATAGTGAAAATCTGATTTATGAATCTCAGCTCTGAGTTTGTTATTCAGGAAATCCTATTTATTATACACTAGCCAATTAGCCCGTCATAAGATGGGATTTTCAGGTCTCTCCTCCACGTCGGTCTTCTCTCCTGAGCCTCCAGCCTCTCGCTCCGTCTCTCTCTCTCTCTCTCTCTCTCTCTCTCTCTCCTCCTCCTACTGCCTCCCCTTCTCTCTCTCTCAGCTCTCCTCCGCCTCCTGCCTCTCTCTCTGTCTCTCTCTTTCACTTCTCCTCCCCCTTCTGCCTCTCACTCGAGGGACTGCGGAGCCCAAATGGCCGTTTGGGCTCCACACTCCCCATGCTGCATGGGGGGCGCGGAGCCCAAACAGTCGCTTGCGCCACTTGCTCCCATGTGGCGGCCTGGCTGAGCGGCGCAGAAGTCAGCCGAGCGCCACAGCGGGAGGCGAAGGGGGGTGAGGTGGTGACATTCACGGCCAGGGGGCGGGGCATGGAGCCGCTGTCATGCCGCATGTCACCGCCCCGCCCCCCTTCCCCTCCCACTGTGGCGCTTGGCTGACTTCTGTGCCACTCAGCCGGGCCACTGCGTGGGAGCAAGTGATGCAAGTGACCGATTGGGCCCCGCACTCCCCATGAAGCACGGGCCGCCCAGAGGGAACAGCCAGCATTTCAGGCAACACCGCCCCCCAGAGGGAACAGCCAGCATTTCGGCGTTACAAACTCATAGACACTGGGCTACTATATATATGATGAGTGTTCAGAATCTATTGTCTAGTCATTACAATTGTCATGAATCCTGAAAAGTTAATATTGTAATAATATTTATTCACTCAAAAATCTGCACTGGACAGAAATAAATACATGACTAGCCTATTTCAGTCATCCTATTTAGGAGCAAAGCCAATACCTTCTAGCTTAGTTGACCAACTCTAAAATATGAATAACAAATTATAAGAAAGGCAGATCCTCACTTGGCTTATGAAGCTATCACAATTGTGAAAATTGTCATAGCTATGACAATTTACACTAAGTGAGGCTCTTCTCACACAACCTATAGGCCAAAAATGTATTTAGTTACAGTATCTGGTGAATATTTAGATAACAAAGGCTCAAAGAAATCACAATCCCTTCTAAAACAAAACAGAAAAAGGATAAGCTTCCTATTAAATATGATTTTCACTGAATACCGTAAAATCTCGAGTATAATGCGCACTTTTTTTCCCGGTTTTTTAGGCTCAAAGCCGGGGTTCGCATTATACATAGGAGCTATTTTTTAAAGTTTTAAACTCCCCCTCCCCTCCACATGGAAACTTTCCCGCTGCAGCGTGGTGCGGGGGCCGCCACCCCGCCAGGCTCCTGGACAAGGCGAGGAGCTGGCGTCGCCACCAGGCTGCAGCGCCCTGGCTCACTGCCTGCCCGGTGCTCCTTCAGGCTGTGCCCAGGAGTCCCCAGTGGTACCCACGGGAGGTGTGAGCTCGGCGCGTGCATGGGCAGCTGTCCGCAGGGCGGGGGGAGGTTTCAAACTCCGCTGCCAGCTCCCCGGGCTGCGCGCACATTTCCCAGGTGAGCCTGAAGGTAGAAGCGGCACGTCCCTCCCTCCCGCTCTCCTGTAGCCCAGGGCCACCTCCGGGAAGTGGACGAGGCTGGGCTTGGTGCTGGTGGGTCGACTCCTGGTGCAGCGGGGAAGGCCGTGTTGCCACCCACAGCACCTGGGCAGCTGTCCGGGAGGGTGGGGGGCAGGTTTCAAGCTCCGCCCCTGGCTCCCCAGGCTGCGTGCGCGTTTCCCTGTAGCTTCAGATCTGGTTTAAAGATAATCAAATGTTGTGTTCCAGTTTAGTAGAGACCAAGAAATTCTGGACTTCAGAAACAGGTTACCTCCCATTCTCCTGTACAATGGGGTGCGCATTGTACATAGGAGTTCAGGTTTTTTTCATTATGCTAAGATTCCAAAGTCAGGGTGCACATTATACATAGGTGCACATTATACTCGAGATTTTAGAGTAATTCAATCAGGTCTGCCTGAAACTCACTTTTGCGTCAGTGAACAACTTGTTATCTGCATGAAATGTGGTTTCAGACAATACATACAGTCATATCCTCAGCTGGCAATGGGATATTCTGATTTTCTCAGTAGAGGACTTGGCCTGTTCTGTAACAGGCAGCTAATTATGCCAAGAGGATATGGTAATATTTTACTGTGTACACTTTATCCCCTGAAACGTCAAGTTCCATTAGCATAATATTTCCCCTTCCAAAAATCCACCCACATCCAGTGAAACTCAGAGACATGGATTATAACATATCTTGTGGTGCTTTGAGCCAGAATGGGGGAAATGTTCGCAGTGACATTTTTTCCACCTTCGATGCACACAACAAACCTTTGCTAGTGGGAAGTGTCTCATATGTCAGACTAAGAATTCTATATGTTCCAAAGTATATGAAAGCTAAAGAAGAGTGAGGGATGGACCCACACGCTACTCTTTGCATTCAATAATCATGATGTTGGATTTGCAGAAGGCTTCAGCATCAAGAATGTTCTGGAGGTTGTAAACAGGATGAAAGTCAATGCTTTTGGCAGTTGTTCCTGCCAAACTTCACTCTCAGCCTGCTTGACAGGAACATCAATAAGAAGGCAACAAGACCCACACTTTAGAGGAAACAAAACTCAGACTGCAGCACAGAAAAGGCTGCACAACCATTGCCAGCAGCAATGGTAAACAGAAGAAATAGTTGCCATACTGGTTGGTGCACCACAATGGCAGAACAAAAAGTGCAGCAATAACTGGTCTATATGCAGTAAGCATGTGTACTCACAGCATTCAAGTTGTCTGCCAAGAATATGAATAACCTTCGAGGCCAACACAATTAAACCATTTCTTGGAAAGAATTATTGTGGTTCATTGCAGTAAGCCAAGTTTAGACTATATCTGTGCTGCATTTGTGAGCACATGTGTTGTTGTAATCTGTGAGGGCAATGTGTTGGCGGCAGTGGGAGACATTTTATTTTTACAATTGCTTGTGCAGTAGAAGCATGTTCATCTGTACTTAAATATACTTTATAGTTATTCACATTAAGGGCAAATTTTCAAAGGGCTGCTTAGGGTTTTGGCAAGGCAATAGTCATTGATTTTACTGGGAACTGTGTACAGCTAAAACCCAGCACAATGCTTTGAAAAACAGACCCTCTTTCTTCTTGTGAAACTTTAGGAATGTCTGATTTTTTTCCCCTTAAGTTTTAAGGTAGAAAATATGATCGATATTCTGAAAGCCATAAAGACAGAACCCTTGATTCTCTGGTGTGGCTGAGGAAAGCTCCATGCCACTTGAAGATTCTCTTGGGGGGAAATCCTCCAGTGACAGGATCCAGCAAGCTCAAGGTTGCTGGAGCAGTGCAAAAGTAGCCCAATGGAAAGCAACACAGTCAAGGCTGACAGGCCTCAAGCTATGCCATTTTCGCCCAACAAATTACAGTTGTTTGTTTTGTTTTAACGCATCTTTCTGTTAGATATATTTTGCTCAAGAAAAGGATGCCTGGGCCATTGTTAAAATTCTGTCTCCGTGCTGTATGACACAACAGCCAACCAAATGTGAGTATTTCATGCAGGCCCTTTGCTGGTCCCACTCCTGCAGAAGCCTTCTTGACTCCAATATCCTACCAGTTCAGAAGGATGAAACCAGCTAGGGGAGCAGAGAGTGTGGCACAGACCATGTGTTCGAATCACAAACTCTGGTACATCAGCAGTCATAAGGGCTGTGTCTAGACTGGCAAGTTTTTCCGCAAAAGCAGCTGCTTTTGCGGAAAAACTTGCCAGCTGTCTACACTGGCCACTTGAATTTGCGCAAGAACACTGACTTTGTAATGTACAAAATCAGTGCTTCTTGCGCAAATACAATGACGCTCCCGTTCGGGCAAAAGCCCTCTTGCGCAAATGCTTTTGCGCAAGAGGGCCAGTGTAGAACAACCCAGAATTGTTTTTGCAAAAGCCCGATGGCTAAAATGGCGATCGGGGCTTTCTTCTTGCAAAAAGCGCGTCTAGATTAGCGCGGATGCTTTTCCGCAAAAAGTGCTTTTGCAAAGCGTCCATGCCAATCTAGGCGCTCTTTCGCAAATGCTTTTAACAGAAAAACTTTTCCGTTAAAAGCATTTGCGGAAAATCATGCCAGTCTAGACGTAGCCAAGAAGTTCAGCATTCTGGCTTTTTATCCAACCTGGGAGTATGCTTTTTTTTTTCACCGCTGTAATCCTCCTTTTAGAGGAGCTGCTAATTATTTTCACTACTATGGGGACATTTTAATGTAATTTGTACAGAAGAGGGATCAGATTTTGTGCCTGTAACTTTAAGAGTGTGTTTAAACATTCTGATTTTCTTTTAAATGTACAAATATAAAACAATAACGAATGTCATGATTTCTAATTTAAAGCTACACTCTGAAACCTGGGATCCAAGTGGCCTGTTTTCGGTGTGAAAATAATTGGTCTGGCTGGAGCTTCAGAAATATATGTATATATTTTAAAAAGTAAATACTCTTTACTTGATACATTAAAGCACAGTTGTATTTGCAGTACAAGTGCAGCAGTTATCATATATTCTCCAAGCTCCTATCAGTGTGTGTTAATGACTATTTAATAGGAAGGCAGATGCTGCTGCAGACAATCACAGAGAGATTATGGAAGGAGGATAATGTTTCATTTTAGTCAGGATCAGACTGTGCAATATGTCATTCTTTTACAGCTACTTCAGACTCCTTTACTCCCATACAGATGCTGACATCATTTCTGAAAATGGGGTCAGATGTATGCAAGAATCTAGTCAGCCCCTGAGAAATTGCTTTCCTCACTGAAACCTATGAGAAGACCAAATGATGACTGGTCTTAATGCAGCTGTAGAGGAGAGTTAGATGCCTTTCCTCTATCCTTCGGTGGCCATATTAGGGCTCACCATTTCTTAAGTCCAACACAGTAAGAAGAGGAGGAGCAAAGGCCGTGCAGCTGGCACTCTCGCAACCAACTCCTGAAAGAGACAAAGTAGAGAGATATGGGGAGTTAACAGAGTCTTGGTGTCACCTCTACTATATACCAATCTGCAGAAGATCTAAGAGCACGCGACAGTGGGAGTAGGAAGAAAGAACTCTTGGGATACTGTAACTAGATGCCTTCGCATTCATTCAGTTTAGTCCAAAGATTCAAATGGCTGAACCTGACACTGATCTTACACCAGTTTCATGCCTTTGTGTCTTCACTGATTTCAATAGACTTATCCCTGTTCTGCTCAGGTGTAACTGAGATCAGAATCTGTAGTTGCTGATTTTTGCACTGCCCTGGTCCAAGGTCATTATGTGCTAGATTTCAGCCACTTTCATTCATAGTGTACATTGTGTCTGAGTGGCATCACTCTCTCTGGGACCCACCCCCCGTGTTACAAAGCAAAGAAATAGATACTAATCTGAAGGAAGATGGAATTTACTAGCAACACACACTGCATCACTTTAATGCTCTGGTGTGTATAGTCAATCAAAAAAATTCAAATATGATAAAAATGTGATGTGTAATGCTCTGCTTATTAATATTTGAATATTTGAAACTAAATATAAACTTAACAGAAATTCAACAAATGTACCGAACAGCTGACTTCAAGGGCCACATTCTTAATCTCTAACTCTGACCCCCAGAAAAAGCTGCATTTTGGGGAAAAGTAGGCAACTGTGGTAACCATTTAAAAATCTAAGGGAAGGATTATACACACAAAGGGTATGTCTACACAGCAAAGTTATTTTGAAATAACAGCCCTTATTTCGAAATAACTTTCCTAGCATCTACACAGCCAAACCGTTATTTCAAAATAAATTCGAAATAGTGGAGTGCTTATTTCAAATTTGGTAAACCTCATTCTATGAGGAATAACACCAAATTCGAAATAGCTATGTCGAAATAAGTGCTGTGTAGACACTTATTTCGAAATAGGGGGCCTCCAGCCTTCCCAAGGTGCCCTGGTGGCCACTTCAGCCTCAACCAAGAACACTTCTCTCCCTCCCGCCCTCCCTGGAGCCCTTAAAGGGGTAGACTCTGGCCACAGTGCCTGTGCCAGCTCCAAGCCTGCCAGCCCAGATCCAGCAGTCACTGCCCCTGATCCAGTGGCCCCAAAACATGAGCCAGCAAGCCACTGGCAGCCAGCCTCCACTGCTCCCCAGGAGGAGTCTGCCAGCTCCCAGGAGCCTGCCAGGGCCCAGAAAAGGCGGGCACCTTCCTGGTCCAGGGTGGACGATCATGGACCTTATTCAGGTTTGGGGGGATGCCCCCAATGTTCATGATCTCCGCACTAGATGGAAGAACACGGCCGTCTATGGCAGGATAGCTGCTAGCCTGGCCACTGTCAAACCAAAGGCCACATGCGAACCCAGGAGCAGGTTTGCATGACAATCAAGTTGGTCTGGTGAGCTTCCCCCATTCCCCTTCTTCCCCTTCTTCCCCTTCCAGCTCCCTCCTCCCAGGTTTCCCCTCCTCTCCACCCTCTCTTCTCCGCTCTCACGCCTCCTTTCCCCAGTCTCACCAGAGTTTCATTCCCTCCCCCCCAGTTTTGTTAAATAAAGAGAGTTTGTGTTCATGAAAATACGTGTATTTTATTTGACATCAGGAAGGGGGGCTAGGGAGGGGTAAGTGGAAGGACGTGAGGGAGGAATGAAGCACAAGCCACCAGTGGGGCAGACCAGGGAGGCTTTTAGTGCTCCTCAGGGTGGAAGCTCTCCCACAGGGCCTCCTGGATATTGACAGCCCCCGCCGATGGTCCTCCCGGATGGCAGCCTGCAGAAAGTGCAGCCAGGCTCACAGCAATGCATCCAAGAGAAGCACCAGAGTGCCCAGGGGCAGCTCTGGCTCCATGTTGCAGAGTGCTGTGGTATCCCGAGTGAGGGCAACCAGAGCACACAGAGACAAATGCTTTGCTGTCCCTCATTGAGGTAGACAAGCAAGCAGGGAAACCTGAGAACTGGCTGTCCGGGGGGGTGGGGGGGTCCCTTTAAGCACAGACCTCAGATAGCCTCAGGCAGCAGCCCTACACAGTAAGTCCTCACCTGGTGCCCTGCCAGGTTCCGGCTGGCCTTAAATGCGATTCGGAGTCCACTCAGTGTGGATGCGCTATTTCGAAATAGCAAAATGCTATTTCGAAATGCATTTTGTGTGTAGATGTGTTATTTCGAAATAAGATATTTCAAAATAACACTGTAGTGTAGACATACCTACATAGAAGAGAATTAAGTTTTTTACAGATGCATTAAAGGAGACCATTTGAAAATTCTGGGCCCTGTACAATTTAAATGGGAAGTTAAATAAAAAGTAGAAGAAAAAGAAGACTTCATAAATGTTTATTGCTTTTCTCAAAGAAGGCAAGACTGGACATAATAATATAATATAGATGTATTTAAATACACATACATAAATAATTTGAAGGAAACTAAGTTAGAGATGTATAAGGTGATTAATTGTATTGTGCTACTATTATTGAACTATGCTATTGCTGGCACAATAAGTTGGGCCTATGCTTAGACTTGTTTTCTCTATATGTAGTCAAGGTTGGGGTTTAGGAGGAGACTTCTCTTCAACCATCCATTCTCTTTGGGTAAGAAATCAAACCATACATGATTTGACTTATCTATTACTTCTCGGGTTGAAGCTGTTATGAAACTGCAGAGGTGCTGGAATGGTAAAATGTGGATGTGTAAGCAAATTAGGAAAAAAAAAGTGAATCACACTTTTCAGTTCTCACACAAGGTCTGACTCAGTATTCAGATTGGCTTAATTCATTTGAACAGTAACTCGTCACTTCATGTTGTAGTTATATTCTTGAAAAAGGCAACTTTACACAAAATAATGTTAAGCAAATCCAATTACCCCAGAAGAATTAGTTTAAATGGGAGGAAGGGGAAGATATTTTTTTTTTGCCAGACAAAAGACATTAGCTACGTTTACAGTATAACTTTTAAACAAGTCCTAATCAGAGGATTGTCTGGGGGCCTCTTATGATCTGTCTGAGTTTCTCCTAAAGCAATCGTGTTGATGTCAGGTGGTATTTTCCAGGTAATGCCTTGCTGCTAAAAGATGAACTAGCCTGCAGCTGAGCCCTCAAGGGTTAACTCACTGGTTTTTAGTGTAGCCACATTCTCTGCAAGGCAGCAAGAAGAGAGGCAGACGAGAGGACACACAATAGACGTAAGGCAGTGGCTGCAAACATTTCCCTGGGGAAACTGAATGTCATGATGAATCCACACTCTTTCGCTGGAGAGCAACACTCCTTCCTCTGGACAAGCACAACCGCAGTACACAAGTAGTGACTTTCCACTGCTCATCCCCCAGCTCTGTCCCAGGCCTGCCCCACTTCCCCTCCCCCGCCAAGCACATCACATCCTTGCTCCTCCCCAGCCTCCTGAATGCAGCAAAACAGCTGCAGGTGGGAGGGGGAATCTGCACACCTTCCCCCCCTCCCCCATAGCAGTTAGCAGCATTGCAGGCATTCAGGAGGCTCTGTAGGGGGAGGCTGCATGCCGCATCCTTGCTCCTCCTTCCCTCCCACAAGAACTTCCTAAATACCCCAAAACAGTGGATTACTAGGCACGGGAAGGAAAGGAAGGGTTGCTGAACTACAGCCAGAGGTGCTGGGGGATGGAAGGGAGTTTATGGGGGCTGCCAGCCCACCCTGGTTCCAAGCTCCCACCTGCTATGTTATAAGCAAACACTGCACCACTTTAACTGAGTAAGGTTTCTAATAGATCAATGATGTGACAACGAAACAATGTTAACCAGTGTGATGTTAACCGTGACACTAAGAGGGTGAGTCAAGGCAGATCTTCCATTATGATTTTGTAAGGGTATATCTACACAGCAGCGTTATTTTGAAATATCTGACATTATTTCGAATTAACAAAATGCACATCTACACAGCCAGCCATTATTTCAAAATTATAGTGAGTTGGAGGACTTTCTTACTCCAACTCCTGTAACCCTCATTTTACAGGGAGTAAGGGTAGTCAAAAGAAGAGTGTTCTTCCTTTGACTTCCTCCTGTGTAGACAGTGCCAAAAGCCAAATTAAGCTGTTTCAGCTTCAGCTACGCAATTGACGTAGCTGAAGTTGCGTATCTTAATTGGACTTTTGCCCTGCTCTGTAGACGTACCGTAAATGACCTCAAACAATGGAAGACATTCTTCTATAGTTTGAGATTTGCAAGGGGGTCTACAGCCTAATAAAAATGGATATGGGGTAAGTGCTTTGGCACATTCCTTTAAAATATGCTCTCAACAGGAAAGATGGATGGTGGAGCTGCAATAACATCACAGGAAGAGAGGTTAAAGTTATCCTAACCGAGAAGTCATTATTTCAAATGGTTCTCAGAAGTATATCAAAAGAACAACTATCAGTGCTCATCAGTGATCCTTTCTTAAGCAGCAGAAAGAGCCAGCATTGTGTGACATGATTGAATCTTCAGAAGAATGCACAATAAATGGTCACAAACATACTCTAAGAGAGTTTTCTTCTAAACTATTAATTACCTATGTCCTATGCAACAGTAAATTGAAACCTGATACCTTAAGCTGCTGGGTTTTATTCATCTCCTTGTTTTTCTTAAGACAGATCCCTGGGTACCACAGCAAATTTGTATTACATCCTACATATGCTTCTTAGCAACACAAACCATCTTGTTACCAAACCTCACTTCAGTAGTCTAGCACCAGTGGGAAGCTTCTGTATCTTTTAGAGTCTGTGCAAATAAAATGATGTTCTATAGTAAATTTGCAATAATGGAAACATTTGGGATCTGACTTTGATAAGTGTCTAATAGCATTGCCTATCTAACTCCGTTAGACACTTTCAAAAATCCCAGTCTAATTAAAAGGTCACATTATCCCTTTATTTATATATATGCTCACTACTCTGATGACAGAAGTGATACATACAATAAAATCATTCTGCTTTATTTACATAACAGTATTTGCTTTAAACTATATTTTTTCTCTCTGCTCTCAGCTGCTTTTTCTGTTTGCTGTTTAGACTGAATGGTTGCCTCTAGCATTTCTGCTCAGTGTCTCAGGATATGTTACCATGTAGTGTGCTGTATTGTTCATTCAGTCTGCAGTGCTTATTCATGTGGCTAGTGCCTATTCACGTGGCTAGTGCCTCCTGAACTAGCTGACATCATCCTGTCACCTTCATGTGACATGTCTGCTCTCCATCTACACACAGCAAGGAAAGGCTTGTAGATTGTTCATTCAACCTAGCCCTTCTATACAGAGTGTTGCTGCACCATGGGGGCTACATCTCCACTTCCCCCAGAGCTAAGAAGAACAGAAAGAAAGGAGATGTATTTTCTCCCAGTTACAGTCTCTTGTTGAGGTGGGAATGTAATATACTTCAGTGGTTTTCTTAAGCATAAATATAGTTGCTTATCTGGAAAGACAAAATAATCTCTCAAATATAATGTAGGTAGAGTATTAGCCAGGGCATGTTATGAATATCCCAAATACTACTCCTTTTAACAACATCTTACTACAGGAAAGCTGTGGGGGTTTTTTGTGGGGTTTTTTGGGGAGGAGGGTTGAAAACTATTTTTATATAAGTATACACCATTGTAATATATATTATATTAACATTTGCTAATACCCAGACTATCTTTAGTTAAACTTTTGAAATTGCAGCACTGCCTAATTATGATTTAAGCAGCCTATGGTTATAAGAGATCTAAAATACTAAAACTAAAAGAAAGAAAGAAAGAAAGAAAGAAAGAAAGAAAGAAAGAAAGAAAGAAAGGTGTGTAAATGTATCCTCAGGCTTCATGATCTTGTCCTATTTCATCTCCTCATTTTAATTCAATGTTAACTAAAGCACAGAAATGTTTACTTTTGTCTGATCTTTAATTCCCTAAATTTATGTGGAATCATGCACAGATGCTCTGGAAACTAGCCTGGAAAAGCCTGGCATTTTAATTGATCCCAGAGCCTCTTGCTTCACAGCCCCTGCTGCTATGAAGTCTGCTACTTATTCCAAAGCTTGTGAGTTTGGTTGCCTAGCCACTGCAAACAGCCAATCGAGGTACAAAAATGCAGGGAAGGAAGTAACTAATCAATTTTTTTAATTTTCCTATGTAAAGAGCAGCAAATCAGGATGGGTTTTGAAATCTCATTAGTGGAAAATCATGTGCATTTTAACATATGTATTAACTATATGCAATGGTTTACAGCCAGCAGTTACAAACCACTGGGTATGCTTCTTAAGACATATTCAGGATACAGTTTGAACATCTCATTCAAAACAATTTCTTGTCTGAAAACAACACATAGCTGTTTTGTACACATCTGTTAGTATCTATAATATGTTTCCATGTTTTCTTAAATAAGGAACTCAACAACGAACCATGCAAAATAAAATAAACATTTCTTAATACATGAAAGCCCAGAAACATAAACAGAACTAGAAGGAGGCGGATAATCCATACCAAATTCTGACCTCTCTGATATTTAGTGTAAAAAGAAGTTGCATACTATTCCTTCTGGAGGATCTAAGAACATTTCAGCTGGAATTTTCCTGTCATAACAATTAAAAAAAACAGGTATAATGTTATATTTGCCAGCCCATGTTAAGGTGGATGTTGTGATATTCTACACCTTGGTCCATGCCAATATTTTTTAAATACAGTCTATATTTTTATGTGCAGTGTTCTTGGCCACTGGGAACTACAAGAAGTGGCTCCCATTGGCCGGAAAAGAGAACGTGGGTCAATGGAAGCAGCAAACCACCATATCTGTGAACGTGCAGGTAAATAAAGAATCCAGCAGCCTGCCAAATTGCATATTGCCCACACCTGTTCTAATGCATGATGCTATATTGCTTCTTCTTCTTCCACATCCTAAGCTCTGTGGAGGCAGTGACTGGACATAAGAAGCCAAGAAGTTTAACCTGCCTGATTTAAGGCTTTGGAGACCTATACAGGTTGGACCTCCATTGTGCGGCATCCTTGGGACCTGAGTGGTCCTGAACAACGGAGTTTGCCAGATGAGGGGAGGTCAAGGATCCCTACCCAGCTATAGGCTCTGTTTCCCAGTGGGGCTGCACTCCCTGCCACCTGCTGCTGCCTCTAGCCCGCACCATGCCAGGCCTGGCCATGGCTGCATCCTCACCACGCCAGCCTTGGACAGGAGCCGGCCCCACTGCCTCCAGCCCCAATAGGGGCTACACCCCTCCCCAGAGCCCACAGCACCAGCCAGGGCTGCATGCCCAGCTGACTCCAGATCCTTGCCACCAGCCCCACCTGGGACTGTGCTCCTGCACTGTGCCAGCCCCAGCCAAGGCTGCATTCCCCACTGCCCCAGCCCCCATCGGGCTGCGCCTGGCCTCCAGCCTGCTACTTCCAGCCCTGACTGAGGTATGCTTTTTGCCACCAGCCCTGCCCAGGGCTGTGCTCTCATTGGCTGGGCTTCCCACTACCAGCCCAGCCCAGGCTGTTCTTTTGCACCTAGACAGCTGGGGCTCTCCAGTCCAACAATATTCATGGTCCTGCCGGACCACAGATGTTGCTGGACCAGAGAGTCTCAGATTTTAGAGATTTAACTTGTATAAGTTATCTGACTTCACATATGAAGCATGTGCCGGTTACAGCGATTAAAATAGGGCTTGGGGAACTATGCTACGCATACAAGCTGCATACATTTGAAATAAAGAAATAATGGAAATTCCCACTCTACAACTAAACCTGTTGCAGGGGCTACCAGACTTATTGCAGGTGAATATGTTTGGATAATTGCAAACCAAGAGGGCTGCCCAGATGCTATAGTGCAAGCATTAAATATGGACATTAGACATTTTAGAAGCTAGCTCAATGATCTGGAAAGAAGGGATGAAATCCTGGTCCTATTGAAGTGGTAGTTTTGCTTTGACATCAGTGGAGGCAAGATTTTATCCCAGGAGCATAATAAAGAAGAGTAGTGTGTTGTCTTGAGTGACAGTAAAAGAGGAGCAAGGCCATTAAAAAAGAGCCTGCCTACTTGATTGCCAGAAAAGGGTAGAGAAAGCAAAGCTGAAGAAGGGAATGGTGTAAACATAACCCTCATGGTGAAAATTCACAAATCTTTATATGGGAGTAATCCAGTCATGCCCCTATTCCTGCACACAAGTACAGAGCTCACCTTGGAGGATCCAGCTGAAGATCTAATTCTTAGATTGTAAATTATTTGAGCTCTTTCTGTGTTGGTACAAGACCTGCCCACAGCAAGGCCCTGATCCGGACTAGAGCTTGTGGGGGTTATCACGACTCAAACAAACAATCATTTTTATTTTATTTATTATTAACAATGTCGTCCAGGTTTACTGTTACATCTACTATATATTTGAGAGAGTTTGTCTGTGAATGAGTGAGCAAGTCAGTCTGTCCATCTGTCTATTTGTTCAAAAATTCCTCCTAAATCATAAGAGCTAAGACCTCCAAATTTGATAGGCAGCTTCCTCTTACCATAACTTAAAACAAGGTCAGGGACTGGTTGTGCCAGAACAATGGGATGTGCCTGGAATGGGATTGTTTTTCATAGCACAGAAAGGGAGGGGGATACTAGCAGGGACAGTTATATTGTGTAATAATCACAGTGGGGCAGCAAGGGGCAGAGATGGGGACTGGAACAGCTATAATCCTATTGGGGCAGCAGGAGGCAGTGGGGGAGGTAAGCTTCTTGCCTGACCCCCACAGACAGCTCGGCTCCTGCCATGGCCAGCCCCTGGGATCTGCCCCTCCCCACCACAGCCCCCCTGAAGCCAGACCAGGAAGCTGTCGCTTGGGCAGTGTGACCCCCATTGGCTCCGGCACCCCCCACACTCCCTTCTCTGAGCCAGTCTTCACTACAACCCTCAGTTCTGTACCCCACACACACACACACACAGCCCCCTGCCCTGAGCCCTTCCTTACTCCCCAATTCACTTCAACACTCCCACACACAACTCCATGCCTTGACTGCTCTCCTGCCCTGAGTCTTGCACCCCCACACTCTGAGCCCCTTCCTGAGTCCCTCCTCACCCCCAAACCGTGACTCATGCACTCAAGCACACCCCTCCAGCCCCCTTCCCTAAAGGACCCGAACAATGGGTCTTATAACATATTATCGAACATCCCCAGTGCATTAATTGTTGAACTGCCTTGCAGTACAGAAGGAGAGGATTTAAGGCTGTCTCTGGCTGGTAGGCGAGAATAACAGAACATGGTTGGAATAAGGGTAACAGCAAACAGTTTGAGAGAGTTCTCCACTAAAAACAAGCCCCCCCGCAAAGCTCCCATGCTCTCTGCAATTTCCCCGATGATTTCACTTCACACTCCATGACAAGTCTGAATGCACATGTCTCTAGATGAAAAGAAAGCAAATAAAAACCTCACTAGTGAGCCAGCAAGAATTCCAAGAGTGTGGGCCAATATGGAATTTGAAATCTAAGGCAAATATTCTGTTTTTACATGTAATTAAAAAAAAGTCTGGCTTACTGACCTGCAATGCCAGAATGACAGCTGAAAGCAGAAATGTTAGTTCAAGTCTTCCAACCTCTGCAAAAACAATCTGTAAAGTATGTATACGAAGGATACATTTATTTTTGGAAAAAATACCTAAAATTATCGTTCTAATTAGTGCCCATTTCATGGGAGGTGATCCTTGAACACAAATAATATTTTCATGCCCTTGGGACATGAAACATTAAATGCCAGATTCTACTCTTGCTTACACTAATGGGGTTACCCTGGATTTACACTAGTATAACCGAGCAGAGTCTGGTCCAGTAGCTGGAAAGTAAACTGAAATTCATCCTGTCTTTGAGATATATATCCATATTCAGTGGAAGGGCTCTAGTTGCTGCAAAACATTGTCAAATAAGATGTGCCCACACATTAACAAAAAATAAATCTGGCCTTCATGATTTTTAGATCAAAATACTGGACAATTTGGAGTGCTGTCTGGGCGGTTTAGAATTTTGCAACCACCTACTCCTTAAAAATGCATTCAAGCATTTGTAAGCACAAATCAGGTAGCATGTACTCTTACTAATTTGGCAATGGAAAGACAAATGTGGAGTTTTCCAGTTACCACAAGAATGCAGGCATTTTATGTGGGCGTACCAAATGATCTCATCTTTGAAAACTTGCTCTCAACATTTATGGCATGTGTATCAGAATTAGGGGTAGACATACATATGAAAAATGCATGCGCAACTGCATGACCCATGTGTGCAATAGCAGTATTTATCACTGTGAAAATCCCAAATTTTAGAAGAGGCTAAACAAAGTGTCCAGTTACATTTTGACAGTGGGTCCTCATGAATCACAATGAAGAAGCCTCACAAATAACTTTCTTTTCTTCTGTGTTTTTATTTTGAAAAGATTTGGTAAATTTAGTTAGTCAAATAAACAAGCTTCTAGAGCCCCAAGTCCAAAATGTTTTGAGCTGCAGGCTACTCTGCCTCTCAAGAGCATTAGGCCTACTCCCTGTATGGATCTATTTTCTGTTAAAATCCTAAAATTTATTGAAAGAATTAGATAGAGGGTAAGTTTTTATTGTTTTAACGGCAGCCCTTCCTCCATATTTTCCAGCACATGAAGCAATGCCAAAGACTAAAGTTAATTCATTTAAGTTCTCTAAAAAGCATACATAAAAAATCCGCCTGTGTATTGTCAGATAGCTTAGGCCTGATAATGACTCTTGGGCTATGTCTACACTCGCGGCTTCTTGCGCGAGTAATATGCAAATGAGGCTAAGCGTGGAATATCGCCGAGCCTCATTTGCATACCTAATGAGCCACCATTTTTTTTAGAAGAGGCTCTTGCGCAAGAAGGAGCGTCTACACTGCCCCTTCTTGCGCAAGAAAAACCCTCTTGCGCAATGCCTTTCTTCCTGAAAAGTAATAGGTGTAACGGCATTGCGCAAGAGGGTTTTTCTTGTGCAAGAAGGGGCAGTGTAGACGCTCCTTCTTGCGCAAGAGCCTCTTCTAAAAAAAATGGTGGCTCATTAGGTATGCAAATGAGGCTCGGCGATATTCCACGCTTAGCCTCATTTGCATATTACTCACGCAAGAAGCCGCGAGTGTAGACATAGCCTTACTGTAGCTGCTTTGTACTGATCTGCAAGCCCAAAATAGCCACAGGTAGCTTAAATGGACCACAAGAATTACTTTGCAATGGCAGTGCCTGCACCATCTCATCCTCTGCCCCACATATGGCATGTAGACAAAGAACTGCTATCTCTGCCCAATTGCAGAGCACCCCAAATTGCATCAGTACCCTTTTGGAAGCCACTACCAGCCTGAACAAGTTGGAGCAGCTTTTAGGCTGCTCTGAACTGAATATCAGGACAGGACCAATTTTTATCAGCTTCCATAATGCATACATGTGACTTAAATCCACCTTTGTAGCCACCCATTTTGAGCTAGATATAGTAGAAATGGTCCTGAGACTTTTACTTACATTTTGATTTTAATAGACAAAATAAACAGCAAAGAAAAAATTGTTAGTTATCTTCTCCCATCATAGCTCATTTAGGAATATATGAATCCACAAGAATCATTTTCACTTGTAGTGTTTCATGAAAAAATGAAGACTAATCAAGTTACATTAGATTTTGTGATAAGTTAAAGGCAGATTATTTTGCTGGGAAAAAACCCTGCATTTTACATAGTCAAATAGAACAATTTTTATGTCACAGTTGGTAACATAGGTGTGTCTAGACTACATCCTTTTTCGATAAAGGGATGTAAATTAGGTACATTGATATTGCAAATGAAGCCAGGATTTGAATTTCCCGTCCTTCCTTTGCATAATAGCGGCTGCCGCTTTTTTTTTTTTAAACGGGGCTTTTTCGAAAACCCACCCACAAAAAACGCAGTTTGGACAGGGCATTTTTGACAGAAATGCCCCATTTCAGAAGATCCTGTACTCATTTTTTGAGGAGTACGGGATCTTTCGAACCGGGGCATTTCTGTCGAAAATGCCCCATCTAAACTGACAGGTTTTTTTCGAAAAATCCCCATTTCGAAAAAAAGCGGCGGCCGCTATTATGCAACCGAAGCGTGGGAAATTCAAATCCCAGCTTCATTTGCAATATCGACATGCCTAATTTACATCTCTTTATTGAAATAGGGATGTAGTCTAGACGTAGCCATACTGAAAATGAATACGTAAACGACATATTCTGGGGGGTGGAGGGAAGAACATCTTTAATGATCATTAAGGGTCTGATCCATACCTGTTGAAGTTAACAGGAGTCTTTTCAATGACTTTACGACAAGAAGCAATGGGCTTAAACTGCAGCAAAGGAGGTTAGGTTGGACATTAGGAAAAACTTCCTGCCTGTCAGGGTGGTTAAACACTGGAATAAGTTGCCTAGGGAGGTTGTGGAATCTCCATCTCTGGAGATATTTAAGAGCAGGTTGGACAGACATCTATTAGGGATGATCTAGACAGTGCTTGAGCCTGCCGTGAGGGCAGGGGACTGGACTCGATGACCTCTCAAGGTCCCTTCCAGTTCTAGTGTTCTGATTCAAAGGTTCTACTTCATTTGTCTCTTGATCAAACCCTACTGGTGCTGTTTTGATTAACTATTGAATCCTTTGTTTATTAGGTATGATGTGACAACAGTAGTTCAAGCACACACACTTTCCCAATAATATGCCTCAACCTTTTACTGAAGAGTTATCTTTTCAAGGGAGGATATCGAAGGACTGTCTAAGGGTATTAGTTAGTTCCAGTATGGTTTTCTGATGTGAATAATGGCTATGAGCACACAGACTTATAAGAACCAGAGGACCCATAGCTACTGCAACTTTCAGTCGTCATCATATTTTAGCTAGTAACCTAGATGTGAAAGGCTCCATAATAATGCTGGTAAAAATATTTGCTCTTTATGGGGTAATTTTTCAAAAGAGATGAGTCCATTTCATGCATGAAGGATCTGCAGTCACAAAATGAACTCTGGGTGCAATTTTAACCCTTTACTGCTCTTCCTATCTTATTGTCACTACAGTTCTTAGGCTACCGGCACAAAAGATCAGGCGTACAAGATTTTGAAAAGTTCTCTGCATAGATCTAAACCTATTCCCATTTAAATCAATAGTAAAACTCCTCTTGACTCTAATGGGGGCTGAATTAGACCAACACAGAACACTTTTGAAAATCCCAACTGAAATTCAACTGATGATGTTAAAATGCAGGCACCAATTTCTGGGATCAAATTGATCTCTGAAAAAAGGAATCCACCCTAATAAATGTTTGATCCTCTTACTGTATTGCTTTGCAGTGAATGAAAGAGAAGGGAAAATAATTTCTGCTCCACGGACACATCATACAGAAGAAGCACTGTCGACATTTATTGTACCATCTTTCAAGTGGAATCCAAATGACTGATTTTCTCGATTAATTCTAAAACTTGCAAAAACAATTTTAATCAAACAAGTAATAAGAGTTTTACAGTGATGAAGTGTTTCAGTTAAAGGACTTGAAACATCCAAAACATTCAGCTCATTAGGTTTGAAGTGCTACAATTAGAGGCAAAACAAAAAAGAATGCTGCTAGAAATTGCAATTTTTGTTGCAATTTGTGGGACTTCACTTTAAATTTTCTCTCCTTTCCATTACAGGCAGACTAAAGATTTCTACCCTTCCCCCTCAATTCTTCACACCAGTTTACCCAAAGGAACTTCCACTCATTTTCCTCTTTGTCTCAATGTAAACATTATTTCTTACCCACTTCATTGTGTGATGCCAGAGAAGTGAAATAATGGTGAATGTTCTCCTCTTTTCATTGTGGTAAATAAGAGGGCTCCTTTCATTCTGATAACAAATTCTCAGAGGCTGGACTTTACTTGTTTTACCAGACATTTCCTTTTCTTAAAACCCTCGGAGGGCTTGACCATATGTTCAGCTCACATTTATACAGCCTGGTTAATTTAACCCATTAGAGTTTCATAACTGACTTGAGAAAATATATTTCATGGATATCCCAGCTTGTAAATATAATTCTATAAAACACACATAAATTCTCAGTGCTGGGACATTGAATCTAAGATTTCCATTCAATTTATTTTATTTTATTTTATTTTATAGAAAGTGCATACAGCCTTGGGCCAGGAACAAAGAATAAATCCCCTGGAAGTCATCGCTCAAACACTATGAAATCTTTTCCATCTTTGCAATAGCCCGTTCCCCCATCATGTATCAATGAGTTCTATTGACCTTATAGTAGATGTTGCTGTTCTCATAATAATATGTTTGGTAAGAATTTGCAGATGTTCCCAATATGTTTTTTTCTTCTTTTTGTGCCTTCATCATATCAGCTAAACCTCCTGAGTGGCCAAGTTCAGCCAAGATAGCACAGGAGGGTGTGAATTACTCCCAGCACTGCAAGAGAGATTCATCTGAAGGGAAGGAAGCCATCCATGTCCTGGATGTTTCTGTCAGTGGAAAGTAGCTTTAAGATACAGAAGGAACTTAGCCAGTAAAGGCTGCTGAAATAATATACTGAATCTGTATCCTGCTTCACCATCGGTATTACACACATTTTTGGCTGAACTGACCATAAAGAGGCTCCCCAGCATGGCTGTGGTCCCTTTGCAAAATTTTCCATCCTCTGTAGGAGACTTTGCTCCTTAACCCTGAGGAAAGAGACATCAAGTTAGGATGAATTTGGTCTGATCAGTTTAAGATAGGGTTATCACATGTGCTCACACCCTGGGCCAACTCCATTCCCAATGAAGTTAATGGCAAAAATCTAAATTTCCCACTGAAGTCAGTGAAAACAAAACCAGGCCAACACTGAATACTTTTGAAAACCACACTCTTAAACTAGGGTTGGTTTTTTTTGACAGAATTTACTGGTAAAAAAAATGGTGATGTAATGGGTGGTTAAAAATGTCAGTGCTGATGATTATTTATTATTTGTTTGCAGTGACACCTGCAAAGGGCTAGGCACTATACCAAGAAAGAAAAGGCACAGTTCCTCCCTTGGCAAGTTCACTAGCTAAATTGCAGTCAGGCACTGGAGAGAAAAAGAAGGATACTAACCAATGAGTACAGCGGTCCCAGAAGTAATTAGTCACAGAAATTTAGGTCCTAGCCCAAAGCCCACTGAACTTAATAGGAGCATGAAAGTGGTCTCGCTTAATCCTGGGCCCCTGACCTCTATTCAGGCCCTTAAGTAATGGCCCATGGCCCCTTTCAGATAGTGGGGCCAGAGGGTGGGGCAAGCCATTCTGCTCGCACCAGTCCAATGTCAACACAGCCCCAGCCCTGGTTCAGGGTGGGGCAGGCAAACAACCAGTTTTTGGAGTCCATTTAACCCAGGCTCTGGTTCAGGGCAGACAAACAAACAGTTACCAAAGTCAGTGTTGGCCTGTGCCCTGGTTCAGGGTAGGGAAGGCAAACAGTCTCCTGGAACAAGTGGGGAGAGGGAGACTGCCACCCAGTCAGTGAGGTGGCAAAGAGGGACACGGGCTCTCCCTACTCCACCATGTCCCAGCCCAGGGCCCTAGCAGTGGTAGCCTCGGTCGCTACTGGGGTCAGCAGAGAATCCAATCCGCAACATGTCAACACAGGTCAAAGAGTTATTAGGTCAGCCTCACCAACAGCTGCTTCCCCAGGCCACTTCCAAACTCCCCCTCTGTCTATACCTGACTCCCTGTCAGCAGTGGATTTGCAGGGTCTGGGAACTCTGCATGTGGGGACAGGGGACAGAAAGTCTCCTCTTCAGTGCCTGGGCCTGGCAGTCCAGGCCAGTCATCTACCTCTGCCAGAGCCTCAGGGCCTAAGCACAAGAGCTCAGCATAGGCTTTTACTCCCTCCAGCAGCTCAGCACCTAGTGAGCTCCTGGGCTGGGCTTTTATACTTCCTGACCCACCCCTGGGCCTCTGTGAACTTAAAGGGGCAGGCTCCGTCTCAGCGCACCCTGGCTCATAGAGGGGTTCCTCCTCCTTGAGGAAGTGAGCAGCCACCCCTGCTCACTACAGAACCACGTAAGAAGTGTCTCCAATAACATTAGGCTCATAGATGATGATGCAAAAAAATTCTTGTACGGCTTTTCTGAAAGAAATGTAAGATGGATACATATATCTTTAGTTGTGAGTATGTCTAATTTTAGTTTTACCTATCGAAAAAAGAAAGTAACTTTCCTTGTTTTTCATTTCCTATCTTTGCCAGATGTACCATTATAAGTAAAGCTCACTATTATTAAGTACTTTCCTAGTTCCCAGGAATATATTGGGGCACAGCATGCATGAACATATGTGCAATATTATTTTTAATGTGCTTCACAGGAAGTAGGGCTCATAGCTTTTCAAAACATTTCAGGCATTATGAAAATTAAAATGTACAAATGGAAGAAGTCAATCAAATTACATTTCATATTAGCTTTCTCCTTTCCCTGATTCCTATTATCATTGTGAAAGGGAGGCTGGACTTTGTGGCTGCATAACATTTTGTATGATTTTTTTTCTATTTCTTCTTTAGTCAGACTTTTTTTTTATTTCCATCTCTTTAAAAAAGTGACTAGCACCAAGGAATTTATACATTAAACATCAGTAAGTTCTTGAATTTCTGATTCCATTGTCTTACAGGCAAGCAGGTGACAAGATCTCTCTGTATAGACACTTATACAGCTCTTATCACCAAGCTATCATTCATCTTATAGAGATCTGAAACAGAGAAAGACTTAGGCTCAGATCTTCAGTGTTACTTAGGTGCCCAGCTTCTCTTAAACCCATCTGTTAGGTGCCTAAATACCTTTAAGTATCTAGGCATAAGTGACTTGCTCTAGGACACATAGGTAGTCTGTAGGATGGCTTGGACTTGCATCCAGATCTGTTGGATCTCTTCCTACTCAGGCCAGCAGGTGAACTGTGGAGAACTATGGTATTCTTTGTTTCTTGGCCTAGTCTAGTCATTCTTGGCCAGGCCAGTGATTCTGATATGCAGTCTAAATGGAGGTTAGGTAAAGTTGATGAATATAGTCTTCAGAGTGCTCCCTTCACACCAAATATAATACTAAGATTACCATTTTCATGAGCTTCACTACATTACTGGTGCTTCCAATGTGAATCATCACACACTTCCACACGCCCCCTCAAAGGAAATCTGTAGTGCCAGTAACTGGTGACCACTTAACCACTACAGATGGCTTGGTTTCCTATTGTATCTACACCTCTTTGAACTTGCAATCTCTGTTTGATATTGTTCACTGTTGTGGAATCTTTGCTTCTGTAAAATGTTGTCAAAGTGTGTTATATACCCCCCTAGTAGCTGTCCACTTAGAGCAGTGGTCTACTGGTAGATCGGAATCTACTGGTAGACCTTGGAGCCTCTGACAGGTTATCCTGACTGGTCTGGCCAAGAGGCTATCAAGTGCAGCACTTCAGCTGCCCCTCTCCACACTGCTGTGCATCTCATTTGCCTTGGAGCTGCCCCTCCCCGGGATCCTCCTGCTTGTGGTACAGAGCAGATAAGGGAGAGGAGGGGTGCTGATGTCAGGGTGCCCCCTCTCCCACCCTCTATTCTATCTCCACAGAACAGAGGGCGGAACACAACAGGGCTAGGGATGGAGGGAGTTTTCTGGCTGCTTTTGAGAATGGTGCAGAACTAGGGCAGGGGTGAGCCTGCCTTAGCCCCCTGCACCACCATCCAGGAGCCACCTGAGGAAAGCAGGGCCCAGCTGGAGCCAGCTCCAAACCCCTCCCCAGACATGAACCCCTCCTGCACCCCAAACCCCTGCCACAGCCCTGAGCCCCCTGGACCCAAACTCCCTTACAGAGCCTGTACCCTGAACCCCCTCCTGCACCCCAAATCCCTGTCCCAGGCTTAGTAAGAGTCCCCCTCACACTCCAAATCCCTTAGCCTAAGACCAGAGCCTGTGTCCCAACCCTCTACCCCTTCCTGGTGAAAGGGAGGGAGAATGGGGAAGGGAGGGAGGACAGAGTGAGCAGGGGCAGGGCCTCAGAGATGGGGCACGAAGGAGGCAGGGCACGGGTATTTGGGTCTGAGGTAGATCTGAATTTCACTTAAATTCGAAAAGTGATCTTGTGCTTAAAAAGGTTGGAGACTACTGACTTAGAGAACAGATACCTACTATTGCTAAGAACTCAGAGTTCCTTCTAGGTAGACACCCATGCTTTAATGGTGACTGATCCAGATTCTATCCATGGAGATGGCTTGCCATGAGAAGGTACACTTACACATACACTATGAAAATTCCTCATATCAAATTTTCAGCTACCTCAACCCAACCTCTTGGGAATGTACCACCTTAAACACTTCTCTTCTGATATTAAGCAAACACTGAAAAAGCTATTCTCAGGGATATATTCTCCCAAATCCCTCTCATTATTGTGGAGGCAAGGAAAAGGGAATAAGGGAATTTGTGTGCAGCCATCTTGGTCTTGTTAGCAAGAGAGCAAGAGTCAGGCTAAGTTTGTGGCCTGACAACGCGAGAGCTGTAATAAGACGCTGCCTTCGCCTCTCGCCTCCATACAGAAATAAGGATAGAATGCTGACTCTGGCAGGGACCTTGAGATAAGGAGCATCTGGGTGGAACTAAAATAACTGTTAGCCATTGGTGTTCATAATGAGAAGGAGACTAATTGTTTAGTGTTATTATATCTAATGGATAGTATATAAACTGCTTCATAATTGCTTGTATTCGAGGATCTGCCTAGCAGTAGCTTCTTCCCTTGCAATATTGCTCGAATAAACTGCCTCTGACTACTTGTTGCTCACAAACGCAGAGTGAAGGCTTGTTTTCTTCCACATTATGATGTTGAGGAAATACTACAGTTCAATAAAGACCCATATCTCTTTAGAATTCTTCTGACTGCAGCCAGTAAATGCATCCCATCAGTACAGCTACAAAGGCAATTACCATGGAAATGCGGTGAATAGTAACAGAATTAAGAGAAATGTAAAGACTTACTGCTTGTGTTACCTTAGCAGCTGAAGTATTTAATGAAAGATGAAGCTGACTACAAACAAATCTTTGATACAGCTTTTAAAATATTAGTATATTGTGTTTAATACTCATAGTTCATATTCCCTCAATTTTATTATATTTCTTTACCTTGTAAATCTGCTTACCTCTACACTATGGCTTATGTAAGAAATTAGGTTGTACAGACTTTTTTGCATGCCTGTTATTTAAGACATTAGTAGGCTTTGAAGGATTAGATTTTTTTATCAAGTAAATGTCAAACGTTGATTTCACTGTGTACACCATCTGATTAAAAAAAGACTTCCATTGATGATCACTGAAATTTACAAATGGACAATGTAAGAAATATGCTGCCAACATGTGTTTTAATGGCTTATAAAGCTTTAACTCTTTGAATCTCATCCACTACTATAATTATGTATTTTTTTCTGACCTTCCCATTGTCTGATCTGCAAAAATTTCCTGCAACTGTGAAATCTGAAATCAATTAAAAAAAATAAAAATGACTTAAACCCCATAATTTTATGCAACTATGACCATTTAAATTGATAAAAATGCACACAACCCATTTTTTTGTAACTTTTCAAATTTCAATAAAAAAAATAAGAAAAATATTTTAAAATAGTATTGATTTTATCCACCAAAATTATAAATAAATACAAATTGAATTCTGAGAAGCCTAGACATTAGTACTAAAATTATAGTATACTTTTTTTTTCTTGCTTGATTTTTCACAAACAAATTTCTTCATGTGTAGGAGCGGATTAGCGCACACAAAAAACACTCAGGTATACAAATCAGTTGCTTCAGCAGCTAGTATTACTGTTTCATGCTAACAAATGCACTTCGGATGAAATTTGCCCCATGCAGATATGACATATGCCATTTAGGCCAATACAGTGGGGACTGAACTGGAAATCTCCAAAGCTAAATGCATGACCTGCTGCACCATGAGCTAAAATTATTTAGGTGGTGAAACAGACTAATTTCTTCTGTGGATTTAGCATAGAGGGGATCTGTAACACACTTACCAGAGGCTTACACACATTACTATCACAATAAAAGTGATGCATAAGCCTAGTACTGCCCTTATGTACAACAGTGAATTTCACCCTGAATGTGCAAACTTTAAATATACGTGCATGTGAAAATTTAGGAGTAAAAAAAATACATAGAAACACCCACATGTAAAATTACATCTGCAAATCAGAGACTGCTTGGAAAATAAAATCCTATGGCACCTGATTCTGTTCCTATTGAAGTAGATGGCAAAACTCCCATTAACTTCAGCAGTGCAGGATCAGCCTCTTACTTATGTATCAGTTGTACAGCTGCTCTTGAGAAAATGGCATGAAGGGCAAAAAGTCATAGGTTATTGGGTTGCTTCTCCCCCTCTCCTGCCCCGATAGTGAAGCACTTCCTGGAATTCAGACTTTATTGGACAAGCCTCTGATGGATCACATGAAAAATACAGGGTTACCCATCTCATCTCCAGTCTGTCTTACATCCAATTTGTTTTGCTTTTTCTATCAGGTCATTTCAGCTGACTAGGACAGTGAAAAGTTGCTAACATTACCACTCGGTGTCAATTGAAAGGGAGGAAGTGGCATTCAGTTGGTGGGAGGCCCTGGGAGAGGATGGATTTGTAATGAAATATTTCTATGAGATTGGACTTCAGATGAGTGGGGGTTAGGGCAATGAACATATACAACTGAGTGTGAAGGGCAAAAGGAAACCAAACAATACTTTAAATACGTATGTTTAAAGGGGTGGGGTGTCAAACTAAGGAATAGAGATGGGAATCTGCCACTGGGAAGCAGAGATTAAAAAATACAGGATACACATTTGTCTATTTTTATGGACACACATCCTGCAGTACTTAAACACAAATGCTACCCTCTGATAATTTATATTAGGGTGCCCATACGTCCTATTTTGCCTGGGGGAGTCCCTTTTTAAAGCCCTATTCCAGCCATCCCAAATTTTTGAAAAAAGTGGACTTTTTTTTATTTTCTCTTGCCAACTAGATCAACAAAAAAGGAGTGGCATATGCAACACAATTAGGTAGTTTTGGTACTGTCTGGTAGAGGGCAATAATAAACATGTTTTCTATCCCATTCATTACTGAGAGATATTTTATGGGAGGTGACATCTGGTAAAGCATTTCTTTGTAGTGCAGTAAGTTTATAGATTTAATCTGACATTATTCAATGTTGTTTTCTCGTTTGGGGTTTTGTCTATCTACATTTTTCATTTTGTATTTTTACTATTATTTGACAAGCAGATACAATATATCACACATATTTCCCTAGGTTTTCTATGTGATTAAGCATTTAACTAATCTCATTGGAGTCAAAGTATCTTCTTGAACTGAGGACTAAATTGCAGAAGTAAACTAATGTGTCTCTGTTAGAAGAGAAGTATGTTGTGCTTGCGCACTCAACATTTGGCAATTTGAGTGGTAAAATTAAAAAATGAGGGGGCAGGGGAATCCTAAAAAATTCATGAATCTACCTTCCTCTTTTCCCAACAGCTCCCATTGGCCACTAAAATATTTCTTCAAGACATCAGATGTTGTTACCCTCCCCCAGTACGTATACAAGTTCTATGATCATTAGACCATTTTGAAATCTTTATAACAATTCTCACTAGTTTTTGCAAATGAAAATTGACTTTACCAATCCACTCCATTTTTGATTAAAAATCAAAATCAAATGTTTTCTAGGAACCATGTAAAAATGGCAGAATGGGCTATTTTAAAATTACCAGTATCTTTGGAGCCCTTCTGATGCCAGCAATGGGCCAGAACAAAAGCCTGTGCAGAGTCTGAGATCCAAATGTTGCTACTTGAGCCCACCTCTCAGAATTAGGGTTCATGGGAGCAAACCTAGCAAAGCATCAGCTTCAATGTCAGGTTAGGCTAGGTGGGGCTGTAAACACACTCCCCCTCAGGGCCTACCACAGCCACTAGCCACACAGAGCATAGGTGGCTGGTGAGAGCCTCCTTCATAGGTGAACGCAGCAATATTTTACTATTATTAGTGTTTATTAATTGTATTATGATAGCCCCCTTTGGCACTAATCATGGAACAGGGCCATAGAGTGCATACATATAATGAATAGACATTCCCTGTCATGTAGCAGTAGTCCCTGCTGAGCAAAATAGCCTGGAGATCAAAGTCAGTGTTTTAAATCTATATCAATGACACCCAAAACTACAAAGAGAAGTACTATTATCCCCATTTCTTAAATGGGGAACTGAGTCACAGAGATACAAAGTGACTTGTACAACATCAAACTAGCAGAACAGGAATCTAAACTCAGATCTCCTCTATCCATGTGCAGTGTCTTGTCTTACATCACAGAAACCCACAGCACAGTTTGCTTCAATACTTTCTGCTCAAAAAGCCAACTATAAAGTGTATGAGTGTCAAGGACACAGATATAATACACAGATAGTACTGAAAGGGGAAGCTTACAAACTCACTATGGCTACGTCTAGACTACACGCCTTTTTCAAAAGAGGCTTTTTCGAAAGATACTTTCGAAAAAGCCTCTCTCAAAAAAGAGCGTCTAGACTACAATAAGTATTCTGCTCTGATGGGATTTTTGTTTTCTCCCCTGACTCCACTGACTGCTGCTGTGGGCCCTACCTAAGTCTGCCTGCAGACTGAGGCAGACTTTACTGAGTTGCTGTACACTCCATTTTTTCAAGGTTTTCTTGACAATTATAACATCTAGTATCATTTATTTTGAAATAAACACTGAGGTTCTGACCTCATCACATTACTCTGGGGTGCCAGATGTGTCTGTGCCTTTATCCAGTCCTGTTTAGTTTTAATATGATCCTTTAAGATGGACCCAGTCCTCATGAAGGGTACATCTAGACTGTGAGGATCTATCAGAAAAAGATACGCAAAATGTGCTCCGCATTTTGCGTATCTTTTTCCAATACTTTTGTTGCAAGAGGCTCTTCCAAAATTTGGTCCATCTAGACTGGGCCAAATTTCAGAAAAAAACCCTCTTTCAAAAGCCCCCTTCTTCCTCATGGAACGAGGAATACAGGGGCTTCTGAAAAAGCGCGTTTGCTTTTCCACACAAAAAAAGTGAAACACCCCGGAATCCCCCGCAGTCTAGCCCTGCCCTAAGTTAAAACCCCAGCTGAGAGAATGCCTGCTTTGCTGGAGTAAAGAATGTATGAATGGGCCACATACCTGAAATATAAGGCCATTTTATTAAATATTCTTGGTATTATGGGTATAACAATGTTTAGTAATTATGGATCCTTGATAGTGATATTCCATTAGCACTTTTCTAGCAAAAACATCTCACACAGAACCAACCAAAATTATATTTGGAATGTATATAGTATTTCACACCTTCATTACTACTCTTAGAAGCATTCATTTCCTGCCCCCCACTCCCACCCCTCCCCACACCTCACTCCCTCCTTTATGTTCTTCAACAGAGACTTAAGCAATATGATTAGAGTTTTAGATGTAATCTGTAGTGGAAATGTTGTGCTTTTCCTTCCATGACAATAAACCAGCCAAGAAAGCTGTGTACTCATGTTGTTTCCAGTGCAGTCATATTAATGCAGGCTTCTGAGCTGATGCAGTGTGTTGTCACAAAATGGCCTGGGAAGACCAATTTTTCTGCACGTTCATGTAAATGTCAAGCTATGGCATCATTAACATAGTGCAGTGTCCAATAACTCCATTCTCCCCATGGACAAAACTGTGCAGAAATAATTACTTGGCAATCACATGCACTTCATCACTTCCAAATTAGATTTCAGTAATCCGCCGCTTTATTTCCAGAGTAATCTCATTACCACAATGAAGTTGCCTTTGCTTTTTCCTCCCCCCATTCATTTGATATTTATTGCCACAGATGCACAGTGTGATTTAAGACAGCCAAAAAATATATATGATTTGGGGAGGAGGGACTGGAATAACATTGCTCAGGGAGCAGAAAACAGTTATCCCCTCAATCTGACTTCTCTCTTCCTTAAATCAATGTTATGAAAAATAACCAATAAAATATCTACAGCTTTCTCTGAAGGAAATCAGATTTTGAAGAAGAAAAATCGTACAATGACATAATGATCCTCCATCTCTCTTTAACACTATCTTTTAAAAAGAGAATTCTGGGGAAAAGTCCAGTGTAGTCCCATTGGAAATTGTGAGGTGGATTTGTTTTTGTTGTTGCTGTTATTGTAGGAAAGATCAAGAGAAATGTTCCTACTGAAGAATAAGTGATGTTGGAAATGTGAGATATTTCTTCTTCTAGGCTGCTCAAGTGTCACCTCCTTAAGTCCTCCAATGCCGTATAGAAGCTTTACATTTTCATTTATTATTTCAGACATTGTTTTACCCTCTCCCCATGAATGTTATTGGCTAATAAAGGGGCATCATAATACTGGGATATATTATAAACAAGGAGAATCATTATCAACAGTTAAACAACAGCTTAAATATATAGTGTTTACATGTAAAAATAAAAACCCTTTTGCTTTAATTGAATATTTGGAGCCTGATAGAGAGCCTATTGTCCACACTACGGGGAAGCCTTGAAATTAGTCTGACACAGGCTCTCTTAATGTGGACGCGCTACCTCAACTTACAGCTCCAGGAAGCACTGGGGAATAATTACTCTGAATGACTCTAGGGAGTAGTTATTTTGAAACAGCAACAGTGGAGGATCCAGACTACCCCTATTTAGAAATAACTATTTTGAAATAAGCGCTACTCCTTGTGGAAAGCAGGAGTTATTATTTTGAAATAACCAGCTCATTATTTCGAAATAATGGGCTTGGTAGTGAGGATGCGCGGCTTGTTATTTTGAAATAACTCCCCAGTGTAGATCAGGGCCATGTGCTTTACTTTAAGTACATGCATAAGTCCCATTGACTTAAAGGGACTTAAGCATTTAAAGTTAAGCACAAATTTAAGGGATTCACTGAATAGGGGTGATCTGAACTCATGCAGAAGTATTTTTATGAACTGGGGCCATGGTGCTAGATCCAAAATCCATTCTAGTCAGTAGAGACTTGTTGACTTTTGTGGGTTTTGGATCAGGGCCATATTGAAGATAGTTTCTGTAGTTCTACCACTTCTTTTATTATAGTTCCTAAATCCTCCTAGATTCTTCCTGTCTAAATGGAACATAAGAATTAAAGGCTGTTGTATGGACAGATATGATGCTCTATCATATATTTGTCTAATAGGCACTAGCTACTTTGCCCCCGGATGTAATTACACAACTTTAAGACATTTTTGCTTTTATACAAGTCACTTGTGGGTAAATTAAGACCTGGAGTGCTACAGTGTAAGTTTGCAACACAACTGTGATGGTGATGAATTAGGATATGTCTACACTAGGCAACTTTTAGTGACAAAGCTGTGTCGACAGAGCCCTGTCACTAAATGTCAGCATGTGTGAATGTTGTTTGTTGGCACTTTTTGTCAACCAAATACTCCCTCCCCCAATGAGGGGATGTAACTTTGTTGGCAGGAGAGCACTCTGGCCTACACAGCAATGTTCACACTTTCACTTGCTGTGGCCAAAATTTGTTGTTCACCGGGGAAAGGGGCCGGGGGAGGAAGTTAAGCACTCATGCACCACAATAGTTTTGTTGATCAAGCACAAGTATAGACATACCCTTGGAGTGAGCAGGGCTCTAAACTGCTGCCATATATACACTTAAATAGGAACCGATTCTGGGTTTCTTTCAAATGTTAATGATCTAGTCACTTTCTGTTTTATTCTAATTAAATATCATCTGGAAACAGGGCTGCATATTGGCTGCTACTCTTCAGCCTTCAAAATATTATTGCTTCTCTTTTTCTGTGCATATACAAATAGTGGTACAAAAATAAAAAAGAAAAGAAATTCACTAAGCAGAATTTTGGTGTATCAATACTGTAGACTTTTGGAGATTAAAGAGTGATAGTAGGATTTTTATCCAGAACAGAGAGGGTAGAGACTGACCGCACTTCAGAGATGCCCTGTTTGCATGACAGTATCTCTTTCTAGGCTCAAAAGAGACAGGATTTTTTTTTCACATGTGTATTTCTTCAGGCCATCAGCACCTTCAAAGATGCAGATGTAAGGCTTGGAAAAGTGCCTAAGACTCATATGCTTCTCCAAAGCTTAGCCAGGCTTTGTATAGCCCTTTCAGCCCCATCAACGTGCAGATCCCAAACTTCATAATATGTCAGCAATAAACTGTAGGGATCTTTTATTCTACAATGAAGAACTGAAGCTCTCTTACCTTTTCTCATGAATAAAATTAGGTGATATCTTAGTAGTACCATCTTGGCACATTCTGGGCACGGCCTGCTACCATCATTCTTCTTCCAAGGGTGACAAGACAGAGGTTACAGTGTGGTGAACCCAGCAATGCAGACAGCCACTGCTGACCCCAGGGCAAAGTGTCGCAAGGCCATCTCCATGCCCTCAGAAGGATGGGGCCTCAGGTAGAAGGAGCGGGGGCTCTGGCAGTCATTCCTTTGCACCACTCAGGGGAGTTCTAGCACTCTTCCTGGAACATCTTTGAATCTCCGGGTCCTGGGGAAATTTCCCCCTTCCATACCCCCTTCCATTGGAAGGCCTGTGTGAAGGTAATCTGGTCAGTTCTGCAAGGAAAACAAGAAGGCAGTGGGGAAAGTGTACCAGCTGCACATGACACACAGTATTCCAGATGAATTCTCACCAATGGCTTGTGTAATGATACTAACATCTGCCTTTCTCTACTGGAAATAACTCACCTGATGCATCCAGGACTGCATTGGCCTTTTTTTAATAGCTGTATCACATTGGCGGCTCATAGTCATCCTGTGGTCAACCAGGAACCCAGGACTTTCTCCTCCTCTGTCATTTCCTACTGGCAAATCCTTAGAGCCAAAATTTCTTGTTGTTAATCCCTAAGCCAGAGCTTGTCTACACTACGGAGAGGACTGACGCTGCTGCAGTCGATCTTCCAAGGTTCCAATTAGTGGGTCTAGGGAAGACCTGCTAATTCAAACTGAGAGGGTGCTCCTGTCAGCGCCAATAGTCCTGCTCCTCATAGGAGCAAGAAAAGTCAATGGGAGCATGTGCTCCTGTTGACCTGCTGTGTGGATGATGCCAAAATGCGATTTAAGATACTTTGACTCCAGCTACATAATTAAAGTAGCTGGAGTTGCGTATCTTAAGTTGACTTTTCCCTTTAGTGTAGACCGGGCCTAAATGAATTATCTTACCCTTTGCACTTTTAAATTTCATCTCATTTCTACTACTCCAGTTTTCAAGGTAACCCAGATCATCTTGTATGACATTTTGGTCCTCCATTTTGGCAACTTTGTGTCATCTGCACATTATATTAGCATACTCCCACATTTGTGCCAAGATGAGCAATAAAAATGTCAAATAAGATTGGTCCCAGCCAGAGCCAGCCCAAGGTACCGGCTGACCGGGCTACCGCCCAGGGCGCCCCATTGTAGGGGGTGCTGGGCGGGGCTGCCGGCCCGGGCGGGGCGGCACCACGCATGCTCCACGCACCCGGGGCAGTGCCACGCATGCGCCAGGCGCCCGGGGGCAAGGCCACGCATGCACCGGGTGCCCGGGGTGGGGCCACGCATTCACCTCATGCCCAGGGCGGAGCCGCGCATGCGCCAGGCGCCCCGGGGCAGGGGGCACCACGTGCCCGGGGGTGGGGCCGCGCATGCGTCGCACTCCCGGGGGCGGCGCCACGCTCCCGGAGCCCGGGGCACACAAATGGCTCAGGCCGGCCCTGGTCCCAGCATGGATCCCTGAGGAACTCCACTAGTAACTTCCCTCCAGCCTGACAGCTCACCTTTCAGTGTGCCCATTGTAGCCTTCCCTTTAACCAGTTTCTTATCCACCTTTCAGTTCTCATATCAATGCCCATCTTCTCCAATTTAACTAACGCCTCACTGAAATCCAGGTAGATTAGATCCACTGCATTTCCTTCTCTAAAAATCAAGCAAGTGAAGTTATGTCCATAGGAACACTCATTCCCACATCATAAGTTGTTTCCTTCTCTCAAGACAGAGGATAAAATCCTGGCTCCATTAAAATCAATGGGAGATTTGCAACCAACTTCAGTGGGGCCAAGATTTAATCCCGAATGTGCGCTGCCTTTGCTATGCTTTCAACCCCAGCTAGTTGAGGGCCTGAGGAAATGATATGTGATGCTATCCCTGTTGAAAGCTACCATTATTTTTCTGGCTCTTGGACATCAATAGCCATTATATTATACAACATATTTGCAGTTCCCAGTCACAACACTGATTCAATTGTAGTCATTGATATTCTGGGCTAGGAAGAACTGTCAAATTGTCTGTTTTCAAATTTTGTTTTTTTCAAGATGCTTCTTTACAGTTGCCAAAAAATCCAGTACTAGAAACCCAAAGCTTGAAAATGAATGTAAACAGAATGTGTGTAATTGGGCGGGGAGGGGGTTGGGGGGGGAAGGGGTAGAGGAGGAGGAAGTCATGTGTATCTGAGAGAGACTGAAAACTTCAAGCTTTTAAACAAACTAAACTTCTACCATCCAGATAATACATAAATTGCACTTGGGCTTTCTCTTTTAAAAAAATCCTGTTGATATTTTACATTATTTAAAAGCTATGCAGATATTTTACAGGATGGAAAAAGGAGCAATAGATTTAGGTATGATAGCGTCTGGAAACCACTACATTTGAACCAAATAATTTGGTGCACTCTAGTGGTAGAAGAAGTGAGCTGTTCAAAAGTTGAATACAATAGCTTTTACAATTTAAAAAAAATGTTTGGGGATTTACAATTTTTTTATTCTTATTAATTTACTAGAAAAAAATTAGTAGGTAAATCCTATATTAAATTTACTAATTTATGTATTCTTAATCTATTGTGTTGTATTGGTGTATATAATTAACACAGCAATGGGGAGTGGGGGAGGGAGAAATGAACAGTCCTTTGCTAGTATGCAAAGATGAAACACATGGAAACTGGTTTTATGCAAAGATTATGCATTTAGGATGTAATTATAACATGGATTTGGTTCATTCATTATACAGCAAGAGATCACTTGGCAAAATTGGGAACTGAATTTGGATTTTGAATGGCTCTATACACCCACTCAAATTTTGTGTTTCTTGAGATCCAGTCTTTTAGATTGGGACTATTTCTAATACATATGGGCCAAATTTGGCAAACACATGTGTGCCCATATTCACAGGTATGGGTATCATTGTTCTTGGAGGTATGACAGAATCTAAATAAAATTATATAGAAAGGAAGAGAAACCAAATGTGCACACTGACCATCAGCTACCCCAATACATTCAGAAGGAACGAGACAAAAGCTTGGAAAAGAAAGAGCGGAAACCAGAAAAGACATTTGTTATACACCCATTTGCATCTGCTTGAATAAAAACAAAGACCTAGCATCCTGATTCTGAAGCTGTAAAAATAATTTTGACAGGAAAAGGCAATGGCAAAGTAGCACTAAAATAACATGTCAGAGCATTGCTATTGTTAAAGGAATAAATTGTGGCTAGAGTAGAAAAGTTAACTAGTTTATTTATCTTTGGGAATGTTTAAATATAGAGACAGCAGGATGTTGACTTTTACTAGGAACTATCATCTGAACAGAAAATAAAAACAACTAATATTATCTAGCATATATCATATTACTTTTCATCGGGAGATCTCAAAGGCTTTACAAAGGAAAGTCAATGTCATTATCTCCATTTTATAAATAGGAAAACCAAGTCACAGAGAATGGGCATGCCTTGAACAAGGACACCCAGCAACAGAGCTAGGATTAGAAATCTGGTCTCCCGAGTCACACAGGAGACCAGATTTCTAATCCCAGCTCTGTCCACTTGACAACACTGCCTAATGAGCTAGACTACACTGACTAATGAATCGTATTCCTTATTTTGATGATTTAGAAGAGAAAATTATTGTTTTCTGTAACTATTTTCATGCTGAGCAGCCAAGCTGAAGTACTTTGTGACATAAATCAAATAAAGTGGAGTGAAAATAAACAATTAGTTCACCGTTTTAGTAAACTATGACCAAGACTCAGGCAATCAAATGTATGATAGGGTCAATACCGGAACCAACTTGCACACAGCTACAATAATTAAAACTCCTGGAGTACTGTCTGCACAAATGGAATTCGTTGTTCCAGACTGCCAGAACACTTGGCTTTATATGGCTTCATAGCACATAATCAAAGAGTAGCCTTAAAATTAAAGTGTTTTAGTTAAGGTGGTGGATAAATAGCAAATCAGAGTTCCAGGGAACTGGACAGAGGTCAGGGACTGAAAATACCATAATACAGACAAATATTAATGTTTTGTTTCCTACAGGTAGCATTTCAATAAAGTGATATACTGCTAATTTATGAATCAGGTCCTTCAACATCATGAAGGGTTATTTTTATCATTATTATCATAATCATTTGGTATTCTTTTTGTTTGCCTTTTAGTTTCTTAGCTTTTAGGATACACTCTAGTCAGATTTCCAAGCTTTTGCTTGCAAGCTTGAAAGCTAGAAATTCACTTAAAAATAAATTAAGATATTCTTCCTGATCACATGCCTCCTGCAGCTGAGGCTTTAAGGATAACACCAAATATCATCTCATGAGATAAAACTGTGAGCATTGGCCACATTGCCTATAGATTTAGAGTAAGAATAGCTAGGGTGAGTAATGAGACAGATTCCTGTAGTATGTGCAGAACAGATATTTCAGCAGGATGATTCAGTGTTCGCTGTTCCACATAAATCCAGATTCTGATTCCAGTGCTACTATCCATGGAGTAAAAGTCCACTCAATGTAATTAGGAGTATTAGGAAGTAGCATCTAAACCACTTTGGGATCACTTTTGTTTAGATTTAAGTTACTCTATAAATGCAAATTGCTATAAGACAGATTCTGATACATTCCAAAATGTTGAATGTAATATAACACAACAGATGCTCCTTTTGAAGTCAATAGCACTACTCTTGTAGTAGGGTGCTATTCATCTACAGTAAGGGCATCAGAATCTGGACCTATGTACTTATTTATTGTATTTCCACTGACATAATGATGTCATAATGACGTACACAACCAGTTTGAGAGCACGGAGACCTGTCACTATAAACCAAAGGTGCTAGAATCCATTCTTAAACAGCTGTCAAGCTGCAAAAACTGCTATTATAATCAGTATTTTGAAAGTTACAGCTTAAGTTTTAAAACATGACACGTGATTTTGAATGCCTTCATTCTTCTGTGCTCAACTAGGGGCCTCATTCTCAGACCCTCTGAAATTCAAACTCCTCAAGATCACCTTTATTTTGGCTCATTGTGAAAAGCAGGTTGCTTATTTTAGAGTGTGAAAGTTGGCAACGCTGCCTCTAAGAAGTCTGTAACCCTGGATCATTTCAGTTTGTGGAATGGAAAGGGTGCAGCACTGATATCCACACTGGGCTGAGAACTGCAGGTTGCTGATGAGAAAGGAGGAGGGGGGAAGGAACAATGGGCAGAACTAGTAAAGAACTAAAGGGGAATAACTTTTCTCACCAAAGTGATGTATTGACAAATTGACAATATAACCAGAACAAATAATACCTAATCACCAAATTTAGCTACTATGTAAAGGATATATTCTCCCAGGGTGCGTCTACACTGCACCCTTGCCTCGAAATAAAGCGCTATTCCAAAATGTCCCTTAACCCTTGTGGAATGAGGGTTACAGGGATGCCAGAATAGCGTGCCCATTATTTCAAAATCTATTTCAAAATAACAGGCTGCTTTAAAGACATGGAATAGCTATTTCGGGATACTTTCAGTATCCCGAAATAGCTCTGCAGTGCGACATAGCCCCATTGATATCTATGCAAATCTCCTACTAGCATCAGTGAAAACTGAACTCTGCATTGTGGGGACTATATAATCCTGAATTTATAATCTAGCTCATGAATCACATTTAAATATTGAATTTGGGCCATCCTCCAAAGGAGTTTCACTCCTCAGCTCTAAACCATCATAGAGCACTAGCACTAGTAAACCATCATAGTTTCCACTGAGGTGTGAGGAGCTAGCTTTTTAGGCAATGTCTACACTACAGGGTTATTTTGAAATAAGTTATTTCAAGCTATTAATGCCCAAAATAACTATTTTGAAATAGCACATCCACACTACAAATCCCCCTCGAACTAGCGCAGAACTATATCAAAATAGCCCATCCACACTGATGGGAGTCTAGATCGCACTTATGGCCCCTTGGAAGCACTCCGGGTAGGGCATCAGCCACTTCCTGTTGCTGCAGCCTGAGGTTTTCTGTGGCTTGTGCTTAAAGGGGCAACCTTCTTCAGCCGTGTCTCAGACTCTTCACCTTTGCCTACCTCTTGAGGGACAGCAAATACCACAAAGTGTGCTCCAGTTGTCCTTGCAGATGCCACAGCACTCCTACCATGGAGCCAGACCTGCTGCCAAGCAGTGTCAGGCTATTAGACCTCCTGCTGCACCTTCTGGCACAGTTAATGCAGGCCATCTTCATGGCATTGCAGGACCAAGACGGCCTGGCCCAGACTGGGGCACCTTCACACTCCGGTCTGGGTGCTCCTCCTATCCCACAATCCCCTCCATCCTTTCCAGCACACTGTGCACCACTGCTTCTGGTGCTGGGACACAAGTTCTGATTAGCGAGACCGGATTGTCTTGGAGCAGTGGGACGACCAGCAGTGGCTCCAAAACTTTTGCATGCAGAAGGCCATCTTCACAGAGTTGTGTGAGTGGTTCACCCCTGCACTCTGGTGATGGGACTCCCACATGCAACCCGCCATCTCCCTCTGGAAGTTTGCCACACTGTATAGCAACCCCTCCTTCAGGAACCAGTTTGGCATGGGGGAGATCGACTGTCGGTGCCATGCTCATACAGGAATGACGCTCTTGCTATTGTCCCAGAAGCGTGGGGAAGTACTGTAATGGCTTCCCTAGTGAGGGAGGTGGAATCTCCGTCCCTACAGATTTTGCAGTCCTGGCTTCACAAAGCCCTGCCGGGGATGGGGTAGTTGGGGCTGCTCCTGCTGTGGAAAGTGGCTTGGGCTCAGGGTGCTCCTGAAGGCTTGAGCAATCATGTGATTCTATCACCATCCTGCTGTGCAGGGTCATCACCCTGGGTGACGTTAACCCCATCATCACTGGCTTTGCCACCATAGGCTTCCCCAACTGCAGGGGGGGCATTAACAGCACACACATCCCCATCATGGCCCCTAACCACCCAGCCTCAGACTATATCAATAGGAAAGGGTATTTTTCTATGGTCCTGCAGGCCCTCGTGGACCATCAGGGCCACTTCACAGACACTAATGTGGGCGGTCAGGGAAGGAGCATGATGCCTGAATATTCCGGAACTCCAGCCTGTTCCAGAGGATGCATGCTGGAACTTTTCCCCCCACCTGTACCATCAGGGTCAGGGAGGTGGACATACCCATCTGCATCATGGGTGATGCAGCCTACTCCTTGGACCCCTGGCTCATGAAGCCCTACCTGGACACCACTAAAGACTGCTTTAACACTCTCAGCAGGGTACCGCATTGCTGTGGAGGGTGCCTTCACCCACCTGAAAGGGAGATTCTGGTGTCCTCTCACCAACCTGGGCCTTGGTGACTGAAACATCCCCCAGGAAGTGGTGGCTTGCTGTGTCCTCCACATCCTGTGTGAGAACAAGGGGGAGACTTTCCTGCCTGGGTGGGAGGCAGAGACAGAGCAGCTCTCAAGGAGGGGGCTGTGCACATTTGGGAGGCCCTGAGGAAGAGTTTCAGCCAAGGCCAGCTGTGGGACTCTCACCCGGGCCTCCCCACAAGGGGCCTCTGCATTGCTCCCTGTGCCTTTCCTTCCCCATCCCTCTCTTCCCCTGTTCTCCCTCCTTTCTCCCCCCTCCTCTGCTGATAAAATAAACCAGACTTTTTGTTTTGAAAGAATAAACTCTGTGATTTTTATTTGGGGAATATGGAACTGGGGAAGGACTAGTGAAAGAACCCAGGAGTGGTGAGGAGGGGGGAAGAGGGGCTCAGGGATGGGGCTGGTACTGGTGCCTGCCTCAGGCACCTTGGGACACCTTGGCTGCCCAAAGGTCCCACCACCTTGTGTGTGCAGCCCTTGGCAGCCCCACGGGGTGGGGATAGGAGGAGAAGATGGGAGTTGGGGGCAGGGGTGGGTGCTGGAGGGACTTGGAAGAGAGCAGATGCTGGACGGCGGCTGCTGGAGCACTCAGTGGTGGTGGGTTGGCGCTCCATAGTGCTGTGAAGTGCTGCCAGGACAGCTGTTCCCAGATGATGTAGGGTAGCTCCCAGTTAGCAGGGTGTTCCTCGAGGTCGGCGAGATGCCACTGGTCCTCCCGCTCAAAGCTCCATTGGAATGCACACAGGCACTCCAGGGGTGTGTCTAGACTACAGTTTTTTGATCGCGGAAAGCCTCGTTTTATGAGGAAGAATGCCTTTTTTCAAAAGTGCTCTTTCGAAAAAAGGAGTTATTGAACGCAAACTGTGCTTTTTTGAAAGAGAGCATCCAGACTGCCTAGGTGCTCTCCTTGGAAAAAGCGGCTCGCTTTTTCGAAAGTACTGGCTGCATCTAGACGCTCTCTTTTGAAAGAGGCTTATAGTCTAGATGTACCCCAGGTGTTCCTTGCCAGGTTGTCCTGGGGTTGCCTCTGCCTACAGGTCTAGCGAGGTCATGCTGATGGCGGGGGAGGTGGTGGATGCACAAGCTTGCAGCTGGTCCAGCTGTGAAGAAAAGTGCAAAGGGCAGTCATCCCAGTGCAAGAAGCCTAGCACTAATATGTAGCCTGCGGGAGGGAGAGGGGGACAGGGCAGCTCAGCTTCCCTCCATGCCACGCACACACTGGGTCTGGCAGCGGTGGCATCATGCAGAGCAAGAGCTTCTATCCCTGCCTACTGGAGGAGGGGGGAGGATATTGGGGTAAATGTCTGTGAGCAGCAGAAGCCGCTTTTCGGGGAGAGTGCTACCGGGGTCCCATCCTCTTCCTCCCCCTGGCAGGCTCCCATGCAGAGGCTCGATGCCCTCTACCTCGCCACTCTTTCCTGGGAGCAGATGCTGCCTGAGAGTACAGACATGACCGTGTGCCATGGGCGGTACTGCTGTGTTTTCCCCGGACCCCAGCCTCCTTACTGGTGGCTTGCAGTGGGAAGCTGTCCCACCACTGAGTCAGGTGTAAGGAAGGCCGGTGTAGAAACCTTGTGAGAAGGGGCCTTGTGTGAGAGCCTCATGGGGATGTTTGCTCCGGACTGGCGCTCCATGTGCACCCACGAGCACAAGCTGCCATGTGATCCCAGGCCGAGAGGGCCAAGCAAGGAGCATGCAGCCCCTTGCAGACTGCCACCTCCCCCCACGTGTAGCTAGGGAAAGTGATGGAACTCACCTGAAGTGCCTCGAACAAGTCCTGGGAGACATCCTGGGATGGGGAGTACCGGCTCTAGGGGGATGATCATCTCCTGGCTAGTGGGCAGGGTGTCCAGACTGGTCTCCTCATCCTCATCATTTTCCTCCTCCTTCTCAGCCCTGCCTTTGTGGAGGCTGATGACAGGCACGGCCAGGTTGGAGTCCACAACAAGGCGGGGGCGGAGGCGACCTGCCCCCTCCCAGGATGGCATCCAGATGCTCAAAGTAGTGGCAGGTGCCATCCCAGAGCGGGAACTTTCTGGCTGTGCCCTTTCTGGGCCAGGCTGGCAGCCATCCGGCCATACACATCAGTGTTCCTCCTCTTGGGGCAGAGATCCTGGATGGTGTTCTCCTCCCCCCAGACCTCAATGAGATCCAGGATCTCCACACCAGTCCAGGAAGGTGCCTTCTTTCACCCCTGGGCAGGGGCTTCTGAGGTGGCTGCAGGCTCACTTTCAGCCATGGGGGGCTCAGAGGGAGTGCTGGGGTGTACCATAGCAGCAACAAAGGGTGCTGTGTGGCATGGGGCTAGCAGGGCCAGTGTTGTGCTACAAGCCCTTTCTCTTTTGTCTGCAGCTTTAAAGGCTACAGGAGAAGGAGAGCCATGGAGTTTTGAGGGGTGTGGACAGAGTGGCCACTAGGGCAGCTGTGAGAAGCCTTGGAGGCCAATTACTTTGACATTAACACAGCTGAAGCATCCACACTCACACTATTTCAAAATAGCAATTTCAAAAATAGGCATTATTCCTCATAGAATGAGGGTTTATTATTTTGCTATAGGAAGCCTGTTATTTCAAAATAATGGAAGTTATTCTGAAATAACGCTGTAGCGTAGATATGCCCTCAGTGTGTCTTAACTATTGAACTATAACCCCGTAGTCACATAAAGGAATGTAAGCAAAACTGGGTTGGTTCACACATTCACATCAAAAGCTTTTGCTCCCGGTGTTTTGTAGGGTTGTGGTGCGTGGTATTTTTTGTTTCTGTCTGTTCACAAAGTAAAACTTTAAGGGGCATTTCACCCATGCAGACAAAGAAGGAAGAAAATGTATAAATCCTGCAAATCAAGCCATAATTCTGAATCCATTTTGTTCCAATCGACAGCTTAGCAGAAAAATCCAAAGCTCAGAAAAAAATGAGTCAGACATTGTATTTTTGGATTCATGTCCCACTTTTGTTTTTGCAGTGGTTTTAGGTATTTTTTTTAAACGGATTATATTTTGCAGCTAAGTATTCCACGTTAACGATGAGGCTATAAAATAATTCATTTAACTGCTCAAACTGACAAAGGAAAAAGTGGAATGTGCTGATGCTTCCTTTCCTCTGCAGTGTCATAATCTTCTTAAATTTATGTCAAGGTGAGAGTCTGAATAGGCAAAAAAAAATCTGTCAGTGCACTTGCATAATATCTGTCAGATAAAATCCTGCGCAAGACAAGGAGGTGAGGTAATATCTTTTATTGGATCAACATCTTGTTGATGGAAGAGACAAGACACAACAGAAGTTGGTCCAATAAAATATCTTACCTCACCTGCCTTATCTCACTGATATTCTGAGACGGACTTGGTTACAAAACACTGCATAAAAATGAAATCCCGTCTACTTATGATTATTCAAGAAACCATGTTATTTTCCTTTTAAAAGATGGGTGCTAATCATAGTGTTCTGGTGCAGTTAAATTGCTAGTACTAATGGGTGACACATACATATTGACAGAAAAATAAATATACTTCTTGCTGTAGCTCCTAGAGCACTTTTTAAGTCTCAGATTTAAGAAAAAAAAATGCAACAAAGAAATTGACTTTTTTCAACAATTTTTGAATTGTTATTTTCTGCTTTCAAATGCCACTAAAATGCAGTGGTTCCTAATTCATTAGGTCTTCCAAACTCTCAGGCACAGCTGAACGTCAGAGCACTTCCAGTTTATTTTCCGGGACAAACCACCGGTTAGCATTACAAAACTTTGCAATTAGAAGTTGGCAGCATGTGTTATTCTGTCTCCTACTCAGAGGGACTTGTGTTAAATAGAATTACACCAAGGATGAAGGATCTAATGGGCCAGATCCTCATTGAGTGGAAAAGAGCACATGACCAAGCCTGCTGATGCGGGAAGGGGACAGAGGAGCAGAGGGTGCAACTGCCAGGAGCCTGGGGATTGTAAAGGGCCTGGAGTTCCAGGCCCTTTAAATTGCCACCAGAGTGCACTCCTGGAGTCCCTAAAGGCAGGGGTGTGGTGTTGTGCACCCTGGTTGGCACTAAGGGTTGTCTGCCCCGGCTCTGCCCCTTCCAACCAAGACCCTTCTCCTTCCAGGAGTGCAGAACTGCCTCTCCCCCTGCCCAAGGGCCTGGCCTGGCTGTTGGCTCCCTTGACATGACTCCGTTATTTCAATGTACCTATGCTGACTTACACCAGCTGAGAATCTACTCCTTCTATTCAAACTGCAAGCTTCCAGTGGAGGATATATTTGTGCTAACCACATTTCTGAGTGCTATGCTGCCATGCAGACTGCAAGCCAATGGGACAGTGCAACACAACAATACGGTACTAAACAAAACACTGTACAGCACAGAAATACTAAGAAAATGATTTTTAGAGCAAATTCCCAACTCCCTGGGTCAGTTTACATTTCTAACAGTCATAAAAATGGATTAGATTCCCATTTCAAAAAGAACATAATCATCTGGGAATGGTCCAAAAGTGTCAAGTCTTGGTTTCCCACATAATATGAATTTTTTAAAAAGTGTTAGATGTAGCCCAAGCTTCATGGTGCACTGAAACATCTGAATCTGCCCTGGAACTTTTGCAACATTTACAGAAGTAGGTCAGAGATACACAGCTAGATTCTCTCCTCTGCCAAGTCCAGCACAAGATGAGGAAGGTCATTAAGGAACCCACGGTAGCTAGTGTCAGAACCTAGGTCAAGCTTGTGCTATGGAGGTAAAAATAGCAATGTAGATGTTTTGTTTCAGCCCAGGCTCTGAAACCTCGTGACTGGGGACACCTGGGTTCCAAGGCTCACTGCCATGAATTTTTTATTGAAATGTAGACATACCCTTAGCATCCCTACCTCTTGAGGCCAGCCCTGAAACTAAGTCAATTTAAAGCTGCTAGCAAACATCTTTGAAATAAGTTACTGGTTTATCATCCTTAACTGATCCAATCAAGTACAGGCTTGTCATGACAAAGCAAAGCTCTACCTGTCCCCCTTCCTTCTCCAGACATACCCCCTAATTCAGGCAGAGCTGAGGAGAATGAAGCTTCAGGGCCTAACCACATTGCAGATTATTTTTTGTCACGTAAATGGTTTATATTAACTGTGAAGAATGTATTGTGAAATAAACTATTTCTACTGTATCAGACATAGATATTATCTCTACAAATGCCATTTCGTGCAAATGGCCATTGAAATCAGAGGAGCCTGCCATTATCTTTGATGTGCTTTAGATCAGGACTTATACTAAGTATCTGCTTATTCTGAACTTCTTGTCTGGCATGTAAAAAACAAAATTATGTAGCAGGGATGGGAATGCTCTCTCATGGCAAGGAGTGGGGAGGGAAATGTGGGGGCTGTAGCCCCAGATGGAGATAGTGGAACCCCCAGGCTTTTTGAGGGCTTTTTTAGAGGAAATGGGCCATAAAACTTTTACTCTATTTACTCTGCTATAAATAAATCAAGCAAATCTTGTGATTGCAGGGCACACTGTGGTTTTCACAGACATGTTCTTCTCTGAGGGCTAAGATTAGCCCTCAGGGCAACAGCTGACTTCTGATGAATAACAACCAAGAAAAAGCCAGAAATAAAACAGAAAACGCTTCACAAACAAATCAAAACTTCAAATCAAATAAATACAAATTCACTGGGCTTTTTAAGCTCTTCAGTCATTTTTACCTGTGGTTTCCTCCCAGCTTCCATTGGCAAATCCCATTGTAGAATATGACATTTTTCTTAGCCTCGGAAAAGAGGTCAATTTTGAACCCACTTATGTGGGTATTAGGCAAAATGCAGGTGCAGTTTTGGTACAGTCTTAACTTGGAAATGTAAGCAATTATTCTGAAGACAGATTAGAACTTGGTCATTTACCTAGTACTGAATCAATGTCCTCCCTCACACATGTACAACTCCCATTGACTATGAATAAGACTCCAGCCCAACACCCACAGAACTCCACTGAAATGTCTATTTCAGCTAAAATCAAAGTTGAATCAGGTACTAAAAGAAGGAAGAGCTGGATCCAAAATAGCTTTGGTTTTTGTGTATTTCTTACATTACAAAAATATAAAATTATTGTTTTTATATAATTCTGTTCACTACACAGCTAATTGGATGCCCCTCATAGTGGTTTCTGTTATGCCAGAAAGTTTTGTAAGATTGCACCACTGGTTTTTATGGCTAGGTTGCTATCTTTGCTGCAGTTCACAAAGCTTGTATAATCTTCCTGACTTCAAGTAGAAGTACCATTAGCTAAGTCTTAGGATCAAGAAAATTCAAAGGGCCAAACTCTGGTTTCAATTACACCAGTATAAATTGAAAATCAGATTTTCACTAGTGCAACTAGGAGCAGAAATTGGCTCAAAATGGTATTACTGAAAGTGCTCTGTCATGCTAAAGTTATTTATTTTAAAATAACATTTTTCAGGATACTAGGAATATAGTATTATAGTTAATAATTGGAATTAATCAGCCTGATAAAAAACCCTTGACTTCAATGAGGTTCAAATTAGCTATACGCAGCATCACTTAGAATATGACCTGTTTCCACAGTGCAATCCTTACTCACACAAAAAGTCATTGCTAACTCAAGAAAAGCCATTAAATATTTTTTGTCACTGGGATTACTCAGGTCATCTAGGTCAAACCCACCACCCTTAGGTCCCCAGGGTTGCATTCAACTGATAGCTGCAATATCAACTGAGTAATTGTTATAACAAAATACACTATTTCTTTTTTAAAAATTGTACTGCAGTATATATAGAGGTAAGAAACTGTGGCATAAAATTGACTCAAGTGTAAACACCACTGAGAAAAATATCCATAGAGATGAATGCAAGCAGAGTGAAACCCAGCCATTTTCCATTTCATGAAATTGTCTTTGATTCTTCTTTCTATAACTCAAATATTTTTTCTCTCAGGTTCTGAGTCACAAATTAACAAACTGACTGTGGGTGTTTGCAATATGCAAGTGATAGGTTCACTATAATGGCAACTTGATTAAGTGAGCATGCTAGAGAACACAGGAGTGCCCTATTAGCTTCCCTGTCAAGAGAGAGAATGGGTTCTGTAGGCAGCTACAGGAAATAAGGAGTCAATCAGACACAGGAAGCTGACCTTAGGTGCAACAGGAGGGGAGCTGCTATTTCCTGCTGGCTGGCTAAAGGATGCTAAGAATCAGATTAGTTGAGCTGTTTGGAGCTTTCCTGTCTTTGTATCATCTTTCAGAATATGTGGCTAAAGTACTATGGATAATACAAGCCCAAATTCTAATCTCATATCAGTATAAACATGGAATTATTTTAATTGAAAATAGTACCATTACAATGGATTTAAATTGATTAAATTGTTTAATTATGAAGATAACCGTAGCTGCACTTGTAACAGGAATGTCATCTATATATATTTAATTCAGACACATTGTTAAAAGAAAGTTAAGGTTGCAAAATCAAGCACTCTAGAGTTAGGGTATACCAGGATCAAGGTTGCCCATTTAACCTTAATGTGTCTCTTATTCATATGCATTATGATATAGATTTTAATTACATGTTCACATACTATTTTTCTGACAATACCCCCCAGAAACTTTCCAAACAATTCAGATGTGGAAAATTTAAGCCTGCATGGTTAAAGTTTGGCAAAATGTTGTAACTGAAAGCCAGGTCTTATAAAAGTAACTGTCAAAAAAACCTTAGCATAGCATTAATGGCTCTACCTATAATATTGTGCTTCTGTAGCAAAATCATGCGTTTATGGGACTGACCTTGTAGGGTCAATTGCGGAAGAACTTTGTATGTGCTAGTTTAGGGGTGGTGAGGCCTGCATTCTTCCCTGCCCCTTTCCCCTTTTTCTGATGAGCCAGAAGCAAGTCTTTGGGAACATACGCCATTGTAGTAAGAACGAATTGTAGATAAGGGCAGGAACATAACAATCTTGTTTACCTTAAAGTACTGATCACGTAAACAGGGCCAAAGAACAAGTAGATCCAGAACAGAACCAAATCGATAACTAACAGCTAAGCCCTACATCAGCACGTAATCAGTAATCTCTGGAAATGTCCAAGCTGCCAGACAAGGCAGGAAAACTGTATTTAAGGCTGCACCAAAGCACAGCAATTTGGACCTCACCGATGGGCTTTGGGTACCGGCACCTCGGAAGCTGAGACAACCTCCCACTTCGTCCGCAGCCTACCCAGGGTTCCAGGCTGAAGCGTAAGATATGCCGCTTCTTTGTTATATTGTTCTTCCAGTTATGGAGCACAGCTGTTAGCTGTCAGGAAATAAACTGCTTGTGTTTGACAGATACCTGTGTGGCGTCCTTTGTGCTTTGAGAACCCAGTGTTGGACCTTAGACTTACTCTTGCCGACTACAGACCTCATATGGTTTGCAAATCATTGAGTACACTGTTGATGGCATTTGATAAAATATACATTATGAAAACCCAATGGGAGAGCCTGGTGATTAGATAAGAGGAGTGGAAGATAGGGAACCTGGGTTCTTTTCTTGGCTCTGCCACTGATGCAATGTATGATCTTCATCAAATATTTTAATGCTCCTCTTCTTCGGTTTCCTTTTTAGTAGGACTATAATAATATTTATCACAGTTGACCAACACTAGAATATCAGGCCAGATACGCTTCAAAGTACAGGAGTAGTCCATAACTTGGAATTCTATTTAGTATGCCAATCCAGAACACCATATTCAAATAGTCCTGTGATGCTATAGGTAAATTTGGTTTTGTATCCGATTTTTCAACTGAGAAACATTCCAATATTTATGAGGCACTTTGAGATTCTAAGAGGCTTATGAAGCTGTATTTATAATGAATAATTAATAGTAATCTCACCAATGTTTCAAAATGTTGCATGCTGATCTGCAGGGATCTTACATTTTGCTCACAGATTGCTATTTTATAAACCAGTTTGTATAGTGTTTACAGTGTTGTTGTAGCTGTGTTGGTCCCAGGGCCAGAGAAAGATAAGGTGGGTGAAGTAATATCTTTTATTGGATATTCTATGGGTGAAGACACAAGTTTTCAAGCTCTATAGAGTTTGTACTGTAAACACTGTATAAACCATCATATTGTGAGAGGGTGAAGTAGAAGATAGTGGACAAGATAATAGCTAGAGAACTAACAGATAAATTCTGGGCTTTTATAGATCTAGAGAAGGCTTATGGTAAAGTAGACAGACAGACATTTAAACAAGTGCTGAGGAAATATGGAATATCTGAGTATTTAATAACTAAGGGAAAGACCCATATAGGTCATCCAAAACAGATCTGAATCTTTTGGAACACATGCCTTTGAAGTGAAAGTCAGACAGGGCTCACCCCTAAATTTATTGTTGTGTGTAATATTGATGGACAATGTCAGCAAGATAACATCAATGTGAAAAGATAAGAAGATGTTATGGTATCCTCATTTCCTTGAGGAAAGAGTAAATCAGTGGCATGATCAACTAAGCTGGTATGGCATGAAAAGGAGCATATCTAAGACTGAGGTGCCATAGGGAAGTAGACATGGAAATTAATGGAACACAACTGAATCAGACTGATCATTTCAAGTACCTTGGTGACTGGGTTCAGAAAGAAGAGAAACTAGAAAATGAGATACAGTCTAGATTGGGGAGTTCTTGAAGAATGTGGAACGATATCTCGGGTGTTGTACATGCCCAAATGAACAGACAATAAAGCACCCTTCAATATTTTGTGGTACAGAAACATTGGTGATATAGAGATAGCAGGTTCAATGCCACCTGATGTTTGAAATTAGATGTCTCTGAGCCAAGAAAAGAGTTATATGAAGAGGCAGATTTCAGAATTAAAGGATTAGGATGGAAGTCAAACTCCATTACGTGGACTAGGAAGAATGACTGCACTAGTTTAGACACATGTAGAGGAGGCATGAAGGAGACTTGTGAAGATAGCATGGCAAGAGAGGGTGGTAGAAAATAGGCCCTGAAGAAAGCAGAAGTGATGATGGATTGCATCAAAGAAAATGATAAGTGGAGTTTAGTGCTACCTCAGACAGATGAAAATGGCAGATGCTTAGATCAGATGGCTTTAGAAGAGAAAAGGAAAGAAGGTGAAATGTTACCTTTACATGCATTGAATAATTCTTTCCTCCATGACTGATTTCAATGGGGCTAGTCCTGGAGGAAGGCACTGTTCAAAATATGTGAGTATAGCAGAATCTGGCACTTACAGAATATGGTAAAGGATTATATACATCTATCTCTAGAACATTAAGTTCTAATTAATATTAAAGACATAGAGGCATAAAACCCATTGGGAATATCCAGAACAAATTACTCTGCTAAATCTTTGTCTGACCCTTTTGATTTCTTGCATTCCTATGTCACTATTTCTAGCTCATCCCTCCCTTTGATTGTTAAATTCTGTTGAACAGATATGCATTGTGCAGCTCAAATGCTTTTTGTGTAATGGATCCCATTTGGTTACAATTGTTTGTACCAAAATAATGTGCTTATTTCTCCTTTTGTTTTCCACAGTCCTAATTCTTAGATCCTAGTGTTTTGCTTCTGTATTTCATGCTACCTTGTACACCACAGTGTTTATTTTTTCAGTTGTTTCTAAGTCACATCAAAATAACTGGGACACTTTTACTTCTAGCACCTCTTATATTGCAGCCCTTTCCCTCCATTTTCCTGCTACCCTTCCAAATCTTCCTGGATGCACAGATTTCCTTGGAATTTGAATCCTTTTTGTCCCTTAAGAGCAAATTGAATCCTATGGGTTAAACATTTCTGAAATTGTGGGATTGGCAGAGCAAAGTTGTATTAACAAGGCTTATTAAAGTACTTCTGAAAAAGGACAGAGTTAAGGTGACATGGGCACTTTAAGTGTGGATTTTTTGGTTTTCAGAACTGAGAGTTATGCTTAGTTCAAGAGTTTTGCAAGGGGATAAAATATCAACAAGTAACCTTAACTCTGTATTAATGTAGTTTTTTACCATTGCAGTCTCTTAAATTTTGCTATCTCAGTGAATGGTCCTGCCATTAAACTTGTTTGTTAGAATACTCACAGAAAGAAAATAAAGAGAACATGGACAGAATAAAAATAATTCAAATCAGTGCTATTTTGTTTAGTTCTAAAATATCTCACTGTGACAATTGAATTTATCCACATGCACAATTTGTAATTTGTTTAGCCAAAAAGAGTACTGTCTTATTTAATGGAGATGACTTCTGCTCAGTGTGCCTCCTGGATATATAAGTGTTAGCAACATGAACTGTTCATTGAACTATGATACTATTATGCATGAGAATGTGTAACATGAGTTTGTTTATCAATACAAAAGTACAACTAATGGAAAATGCATAAACTTCATATTATGACACTAATCACAAGCTTTTCTGAAACAGACATACAACTGTATTACTGTGTCTTGAAAAATGAAACATTAAGGAAGAAAGGATCTCCTCATTAGTTAATATACAAGTTGTATAAGTGAGAAGGAGAAAAACTGTAATAATATTTGCATATCCCCCTAGCTTGAAATAAGAAGATGTTTTGATTAAGTTATGGATCTAAATTCAGTTTGGTTTTTATACTGGCATCTTCAAATATTTAGGACCATTTAAAAAAATTTATACATTTAGACATGAAATTTTTCAAGTACAATTATTTGCAAGCAAATACCGGAAGCTGTGCACACAAACAAGATGTACCAGTTCAAATCATGTAGTTCAACTATCCAATTAGCACACATATTTTATTATCTCTGCATGCCAGTTGGATAGTCTGATTGAAAGGTTTGCAATTGTATAACTCTTTAAAAATTTTGAGTTCAAGGAATTTTCAGTGGTTCTTATTATATCCGAACTGGTCTGTCCATCCTTGATCACAACATCATGATGTGATTACTACTGACATTACAATGTCAAGACAATAAAAAATATTCTGGAATTAACATATTTGCATGCATGTGCCGCAGCCAATTTTCAAAGTGAATGTGAGCAATTTCAAAGCTTTTAAAACTGTCTTCATGAAGCTGCCTGCAAAATATTAGCTTTCTTTAATAAGCGATTTATTTTTAGCAGAATTTGGCAACAAACCCCTTTCTGTGCTGCACAGTATCTACAATGTAGCTTAATATATTAAAACCATTTGAAGCAAAAAAAAACCCCAAAAAAACCCCTGCATTCAACTTCATGCTGGAAAAAAAACTGACTAGTAGGAATCTCATCCTAAACAATCAGAAGCAACTGGGGTATGAACCTTCTCAAATCAGGTTTTTAATAATGGAAGAATCATCTCACCCTCCATTGTAAGTGGCATTACTGGCAGAGCTGTAGAAAAAAAATGTTCCTGAAGCTGTCAGTAGTCTGATTACATCAGTGTCTTTTCTGTGGATCCTAGACAGTCTGATGGACTTGGATATTGTTTTACAATACATACCAGTTTTGTTGATGCTAGTCAAAACCCATTTCTTAAGGAAATGGCTTTAATAAATACATATACTGGGCCCAATTCTGTCTCAGATATCAGACCCCTCAGTGCACTGGTGATGCATCATGGACACACAGAGGTCAGAACAGCCCTTTGCTGATGTAGGACTGGTACAGTTCAGTGAGGCCTCCCTGCAAGATATGCCAGCCATAGGATTAGGAGTACAAAGGAGTGATTTGGAAAGGGAAGAATTCATGGCTGGAGCCTGGCTTACAATGCAGCCCTGTAACTGGCCAAGCAAGGCTATTGTAGCTTAGGCTAAGTCTACACTGCCACTTCACTGCGCTGCTACTTTCTGGCTCAGAAGTGTGACCCCCTCCTCCCCACACACACACCGCCTAGCAAGTTATAGCGCAGCAAAGTGCCAGTGTAAACCAGGCTACAGCACTGGGAGCAGTTAGCTACTCCCCTTCTGGAGGTGATTTACCTAGAGCGCTGGAGACCTCTAAGCCCTCCTGCCATGGCCACACTGCTGCATTAAAGTGTTGTCAGGGCTGCGCTTTAAAGTTTCATGTGTAGATGAAGCCTTAGAGAAACCCCAAGGAACTATTTTAAATTGGAACAGATAAGTCCCACCCACTCCCCTTGAAGCCCTAGAATGCAGAGGGTATAAAAGTGGTAGAAAGTCACCCTTGCTCTCTTCACTTCTGCCAGGGCTGACCGCCAGTTACCCCTGCACCTTATCGCAGATGGTCCGGCTAGAGTCAGCGGTGAGCCGGTTTCAACCGGTGATGAGCTGGCTCTAGGCCTCCTTAGCAACATCAACAAGTTGTGAGATAATTAGGCCCAAGGACATGAGTTATGAGAACTAGATAGCAGTGGTGTTTCCTGCTAGAATCTGCTTGTAGATGTTTACACCCCTAAAAAAGGAATAATTATAAGACGGCCGAAAGGCACTGATCGGGTGAACAGTCTCACCTGTGGACCTAGGCCGTGTGGGTGCCCAGGGATTCCCCACGCTGGAGCAGCGCCTGCTATTAGCCCTTGAGAGCATGACGGAGGGTCTGGGACTGTCTGTAGCAGAAGGGACGTAAGCATTGGATTCTTGCCTTGCTTGCTTGCTTAATTGCTTGCTTCCCTGCAGTGAGAAGCACATATTTAGTAACACGTGAAGGCTGTGAGGCATAATGTGCTCTGGCAATAAAACCTCTTATATTTATGCACCCAGTGTGGCTTCACTGAGTGTATCCGAGCCTCCTGTTAGGGCGACAACTTCCAGGCTATGCCCCTGGGTTTTAGCTCCTTTGAAGAGGAATACAGATTCTGACTCAATGTCTGTAGTGACAGGTCAAATATACTTTCAAAAAGGAACCAAGTTTCTGCCAGAATTAATGACTGCCCAGAAAGGTGGAGGGAGGAAGAGTCATTCATTATGCCATGCAATTACTGACCACATGGAGGCTATTTCTATGCTCACCTCACTTGTCTCTGACTATGTTTGTTGACATCTTCTTTCACTCTAGGGCTATGTCTGCACTGGCGCGATCTTGCACCAGAGATATGCAAATGAGGCTCAGCGTGGAATATCGCTGAGCCTCATTTGCATATCTAATGAGCCACCATTTTGCGGAAGAGGCTCTTGCGCCAGAAGGAGCTGTCTATACTGCCCTTTCTTGCGCAAGAAAAACCCTCTTGTGCAATGCCGTTATTCCTGAAAATAATCAGCATAGCGGCATTGCAAGAGGGTTTTTCTTGCGCAAGAAGGGGCAGTGTAGACAGCTCCTTCTGGCACAAAAGTCTCTTCTGCAAAATGGCGGCTCATTAGATATGCAAATGAGGCTCGGTGATATTCCACGCTTAGCCTCATTTGCATATCTCTGGCGCAAGATCGCGCCAGTGTAGACATAGCCTAGGAGTGTCAATGTAGTGCTTATTACCCATGGACCCAAGCCTGCCATCCTGTGCAAGGACTTGTAAATGGGAGTGATGTGGGAGAGTTACATGTAAGCCTGTAGAATCCTCCCTACCTCCAGGTGTCAGAGTTAGAGTGACCAGATGTCCCGTTTTAAAAGAGACAAGCTTGTATTTAACCCCTACTGCAGGTGTCCCAACTTTCTCTTAAAAACAGGCAAATTGATCCGTATTTTCTCTCCTTCCCCCACCCCAGTCACTATGGGAATGTCCTGCTGCTGTCTGGATACCTGCTCACCAGCCACCTACCCATTAGTGATGAGTGTGTGTGTGTGTAGTAGGGTCCAGAAGTTGCCAATGGATATGCAAGGCTGGTGGCAAGGCAAAGATGCAGCGTGGGGCCAGCTGCTCACCCACACTGGTCCATCACTACATCCCCTGCTGCATGCCAGCTCTTGGCCAGCAGGGCCCTGTTCTGGAGTAGCTGGTGGGTGTGGGCAAGTGCCAGATGGTGGCCTCTGCTGCCCACCCCTTGGCCCCTTACATTCCCCTTTCCCTCCAACTGTCCTCTCCCTGTTTTGCCCCTTTGCCCCCTCTTCCTCTACCTCCCTGCTCCTCCATATCCTTACAGCGAGGTGTGAGCTGTTCCTGATGCCGTGCAGAGAACCTTCCCCTAGTCAGAGTGCCCATTTCTCCAACAGCCTTCATTGGCAGGCTTCTTCCTTTCCCCACTGACTCGGGATGGGTCAGCACCCAAGGAAAGCCCAAGACCCTCCCACCCAGAGCACTAACCAAGGGGAGCTGGGCCCTTCATGTGCCAAAGCCCCACATGGTACGGGCACAGGAAAATCTCTCCATCCTCAGCTAATTGCTGGAGTCATGGTAAAGGGAAGTGATTTCCAGCCTGTTCATGCCCCGAACCTGCAAGCTCACAGCAGCCCCTCAGGGCAAGGTCTTAGCACTCTCTTCACCTCTCCCTGTCCTTCCCCCCACCCTTGGTCCTGCCCAGGAGCACTGCGCAGCTCCATCCCCTAGGCCCCCTCCCCTGTTGAGACACATCTCTGGCCGGGCTCACTGCAGTCAGGCTCCCTGCGCCCTGGTGCACAATGCAACTTTAGGGTTTAACCCTTTTTTGCCTAAGGGCTGAGGGCGGGAGGCAGGGAATTTTGTTGGGGGCCAGCAGCAGTCTGAAGGTGTTAGCAGCCTGTGGACACTGCACCCAGGAAGGGACAAGCTGCTTCCAGCCAGAAGGAGGAGGGGGGCAGGAGGGAGAGAAGTAGTGAGCTCTGTAAAGTCATGGGTTGGGTCATCCCAGCTCTCATCCCCCTCAAAGCTGGAAGCAGCTCACATCCCTTCTTTCCTCCAGAGTGCCAAAAAGTCTGTCACTGGCCCCATTCTGGAACCCTGGAATGTGACCCTGAGTGTTCCCCCCCGCCTTCACTACCCATGCATTGCCTCAGGAAGACATGGTGCCAGGTACCAGGACAGGCAGGTCCTTCCCAGGGATTCCACCAGGCAGAGAGGTTTGGATGGGTTGGTTGGCCCCCAAGATTTGTGGAGAGAAGTGTACTAGGGTGCGTGTGTGCGGGGTGTGCTCCGTATGCAAGTGCGATAAGAAGGCAAATAACGCAGCATTTTTTTTTAAATGGGCTCAGTCAGCTTGACGTTAATTTGAAGGCTTGTATTGCATAGTTCTGATGGACTGCTGTTGAACTCACTCGAATAAGAGTAATTTTACCATGTGTCCCATATTCAGCATAGGGAAATATAGTCACCCTGCTCAGAGTATATGTGCTCTAATAGCTAGTACATCTATTCATAGAATCATAGAATACTAGGACTGGAAGGGACCTCGAGAGGTCATCGAGTCCAGTCCCCTGCCCTCATGGCAGGACCAAATACTGTCTAGACCATCCCTGATAGACATTTATCTAACCTACTCTTAAATATCTCCAGAGATGGAGATTCCACAACCTCCCTGGGCAATTTATTCCAGTTTTTAACTACCCTGACAGTTAGGAACTTTTTCCTAATGTCCAACCTAAACCTCCCTTGCTGCAGTTTAAGCCCATTGCTTCTTGTTGTATCCTCAGAGGCCAAGATGAACAAGTTTTCTCCCCCCTCCTTATGGCACCCTTTTAGATACCTGAAAACTGCTATCATGTCCACCCTCAATCTTCTCTTTTCTAAACTAAACAAACCCAATTCTTTCAGCCTTCCTTCATAGCTCATGTTCTCTAGACCTTTAGTCATTCTTGTTGCTGTTCTCTGGACCCTCTCCAATTTCTCCACATCTTTCTTGAAATGCGGTGCCCAGAACTGGACACAATACTCCAACTGAGGCCTAACCAGCACAGAGTAGAGCGGAAGAATGACTTCTCGTGTCTTGCTCACAACACACCTGTTAATGCATCCCAGAATCATGTTTGCTTTTTTTGCAACAGCATCACACTGCTGACTCATATTCAGCTTGTGGTCCACTATAACCCCTAGATTCCTTTCTGCCGTACTCCTTCCTAGACAGTCACTTCCCAGTCTGTATGTGTGAAACTGATTGTTCCTTCCTAAGTGGAGCACTTTGTATTTGTCTTTATTAAACTTCATCCAGTTTACCTCAGACCATTTCTCCAATTTGTCCAGATCATTTTGAATTATGACCCTATCCTCCAGAGCAGTCGCAACCCCTCCCAGCTTGGTATCATCTGCAAACTTAATAAGCGTACTTTCTATGCCAATATCTAAATCGTTGATAAAGATATTGAACAGAGCTGGTCCCAAAACAGACCCCTGCAGAGCCCCACTATTAAAGAAGAGGACCTGAGATTTAGCGAATGAACCTGTGCAGTTGTGGCCCTTACTATGCTCTTGCTCTTAGACTTGCTTGTCCTTGTTGTACCCCTTATCCACCTTCTGCATAAGGGGATCATACTTCCCAAAAGAGAACATTGCCTGGGACTAGACCAAGGTCTCTCCTCCCCACTCCCACACATGGCTGGCCCAAGCCTTGTGCCTCCTGCGTGAGGCTGATCCAAACCTCCCCACTCTCCTCCCTTCCCTCCCTCAGTGGCCCAAGCTGATCAGTTAGCAAGAACGAATGGGACAAATGCCCAGTTTTGCAACCCCCAAAAAAATCAGGATTGCTGGGACAGGGCTTTAAAAATAGAATATCCCAGCCAAAATGGGACATATGGTTATCCTACTTCTGCACAATGGTGGTGCCATGCTGAGAATGCCATGCACAGAATTTACAGGTAATTTGGTAGCTCACCCATCCCTGCACAGTAGAATTTCACAGGGTCTGTTTTCTGACAGGCCCAAAGGCAGTATTTGGCACTGCAGACACTATGTTCAAAAAACAGTACCAGGCAATATAGGGAAAACACTAACATAATGTCATCACATCAGTCTCATCCCTGGCACTGAAAATGCACAACTTGACAAACAGCCTTGGTGTTTAAAAACTTGCAGGGAAATTCATTAGTGAAAGTGCAGTTGGTATGGTGCAAGTACCATTTTCTAAAAATGGTAAGAATAATCTAGGGAACAGGCTCAACTTTCAATATAGAACCATTAGTGAACCTAAATCAGATAGTATCTCAGTTTTCGCTATCGGCAAAATGCCAAATGACATGACTAACTAGAAGAAAGAATCCCTACAGGACTGCATTTTTTGTGCCTATTGAGCATGGAGACTGAGAGGTAGGAACATTTTTAATAACCTTTCTTTGACAAGCTTAAAGCCATTTAAAGCTGAAATCTGTCCTAGACATAAAGCCAAGAAAATAGGCCCCCAGAGAAAGCTTGCTGCTGCACAGCTTCACCTCCCAGCAAAACACATTATGCAGCAAAGCCACATAGTACTCACTTTCCATTAAACACGCACACACACACACACACCCCATTTCACTGCCACCTGGCATAATGACTGTTCAGTCCAGGGTTTCTTTAGTATTTATTGGCAGAAAAGTTGTAGTGGACAGTAATTGTCTAGTTTAGAAACTGAAAGTCTCCTTTTGATTCAGGGCACAGCACTTGTACAGACAATGGTGACCAATTTAAAAATAATGCACCTTGAAGAGTTCAAACAGCACATGCCAAATGACAACTACATAATAAATACTAACAACATTTTGTGCTTATACAGCATCTTCCCTCTTAGGACTCCAAACATGAAGCCTCACAACATGCAAGCATTCCAAACTGGAAGCGTTCACTACACTGCTGGGAAATAATTTACAGATGTGTAAATTAATTAAACAGCGAGCCAGATTCCTGACTCTGTTTGGCCCTGTTTTGCTTCTCTATCATGGGGAAGTCTCCAGCTTGCCTAGCTAGCTTCTAATTAGCACTCAACTGGAGCTCAGTGTGGAGAGCATTGGGGATATTACAGAGATGTTACTGCACTCTGGCAATTACCTGGCTGGTGGATGTCTGGGAGGAGGGATAGATTACAACCACCACAAGCTTGCTCACATTTATGCCAGGACTTGGGTCAATATGGAACTGGCCCTAGAATAAGGTACATCCTTCTTGCAGTTGAATCCAGCAGATATTGGGAACAGCCAAGAATCTAGGCCAGAAAGGTTAGAGAGGACTTGACCAAAATAATACAGCAAATCATTGGCAGAACCAAGAGCCAAGCACAAAAATGTTGAGAGTCCCACACTCTTACCACTAGAAAACATTAACTCCTAGGAAGTGTGTTTAAAATATATAGACTATAACTAGTAGCATTTGGAGTAAGGGAGGGTCTCAAAGCAGAACAAACTACAAGTCAGAATGAGTTTAATTCTGTAGAACTAAAATTAGAATTAACTATCTGTTTCTAATGTGCTTTAATAGACCAAATTCTAGCCTTGTTTAATCCCCATTTACTTCCCTAAGAGTCTGTTTTCAACTGTTGAGGTTTTATAACAAATCTCACAATATTTGATTCTTAAATCCAAACTCCCAGATTGAGTGAGAATCTCTGTTTTAATGTCTATTTATAAGGTAAGCGTCTAACATGGTTGTGGAGAAAAGCTGGAAAACACTAACTTTGAGGCTCTAACAACAAAAGGCAAATAAAAAAACCTCAGAATGTATCATTTTCTAAATGTCATGATTTCTAGGGGCCTGATTTATGATTTCTGAATGCACTCAGCAGTATTAGAAATTGCAGTGGGTATAAAACAGGGTAGAATTTGCCCATGAAGAACTAATTAGGTGCCTGGGATTATTAACCATTCTACAAATGTGGAAAAGATAATGCTCAAAGTGTAACAGTTCCACTAAAATTGTCTTTTTCCAACACATTTGTGTTAATCAGAATTTCACACAGTATTCTGTAGTTCACTTCCACAGGCACCATCCACTGCAACATATTTAGCTAATAAATTATATTTGTTTTCCAAAGATTCAGTTCATAAGAACATTTGTATGCGTTCTGGGCAATTCCCCTTGAGTCAAGAGCTTCATCTTGTCTCAGCTGTTTCATTTTCTCCTCATCAGTCCAGAGCATTTCTGTTATAATAATTCTGAGCGCCCTGTTTCTTCTCTTTCTTTGTAAGGACACAAGAGCATGGAGTCTGCTTTCATGCTGAGCATTATTGCTTTCAGTTTTCCTTTTAACCTTTTCTCCGCTAGGTTGTAAATATTACAAAAGAAGAGTGAAAATAACTTTTTAAATAGAAATTCTTTCCTTGAAATTTGTTTAACTGTATCAGCCTCAAAATTCTGGCTAGCTTCTACGGTGTTTACCAAGAAATAGCTGCATGTCACTCCATGAGTAGTGTCATAGATTTTAATGAGACTATAGACAGAATAAGGTACTCCTCGGTATGAGTTAGGGTAACAGAATGTGAACTGTAAAGAGGTAGTTTAGATTCACAAAGCCATATATATGAAAATGTATTTCAAATACAATATTTGCTTATACTTGTCAGTAACCTTTACAAATTCTATTCAAATATAACTAGTAAAACCTTTGTTTTTCTAGCACTTTATATCTTATGGCCCAGATTTTCAGCCAGCTTTCAAAATTGAGTTTGGAGATTTTCATATTCAAATAACCATGCTTGCAGCATTGGCATTTATGCATGTGCAGTCATTTGTATGGGCAGCGTCAGAGGATCTGGCTTTAAAAAAACAACCCTTTTCTGTGTTTAGAAGTAACCTATAATCAGGATCAACACTAATCAAATCATTATCTTCCTAATGCAGGGGTGGGGACCTGTGGCCCAGGGGCTGGATCTGGCCCTGGGCTTGCCTGCATCCAGCACCTAAGGCTCAGGGTTCCTCCTCTCCAGCATCAGGGAGCAAGCACTGGTTCTATCACTCACCTCAGTGGCTCACCTCAGTCCTCAGTCTAAGTCGTCCTCCAAGGGCAAACTGCTATCTGGCTTAGCCACTCTCATTGCTGGAAAGTAGGGGGGGAAAAGAGGAGGCCAGCCCATCCGATACTCTGGACTCTGACACAGGGACCATCTAGCGGCAACCAATAACTGCCCTCCTCCAACTCTATTCTACTGCCTGCTTCCCTGAGCCATCTCCCCATAGCCCTAGCAACTTCCCTGCCCTCTGTGTCAAGGCCCTTGTCTGGCAGTCTTCAGTCTAGTCAGCCTCTGCTGACACAGCCCAGGACTAGGTGTTCTCTGAGAGCCAGTTCTTCTCCTTTCCCCTCTGGAGAGAAACTGAACTCCTCTCTACCCTGCAGCCTTTTTATAGGGCCCAGTCTAACTCTGATTGGCTGCTTTGAAGCTTCTACTTGTGTGGCTCTCAGTAAGCACCTTACTGGTTGGCTGGGGCTCTTCACAGACTCTCTGGTCTGCTTTACCCCTTCTACCTCAGGGTGGGGCCACTACCATACTACAGGTCTCCAGCTGATATGTGGCACACCCATCCTTTCCTCCAGTACAGCTAAGGGTACCAACAGCAGAATCTTGTCCTCAATATTTTTAAAATGACAAAAATAATCTTAGTCCAGGTTTTCAATTATCTTTTTGTCCTCTCTTCAATAAACACACTCTCCAAAACACACCCAAAATGGGAAGAGTAAATGTTCTTTTTCTCATGTAATGTTACAGCTGAATTCTAGTCTAGTTTACTTCCCCTTTTCTCCTCTTGTGTGATTACTTTTTAGATTCTATTAAAGAAACATTAGTAACCAGTACAAGAATTTCCTTATTTGTGCCTCTTCCCCCTCTTCAAAAAGAAAGATGAAAAATTCTTCTCAAATTCTTGTCTTTGACTCCTTTGAGTTTATTCCAGGCATGCTTGATAGCTCAAAGATAAAAGCCTGCTGTCACTATACCACACATATAGTACTATAACCAAAAGAAAGGAATAAGGTTGTTATGTGAAGGTCTGAGAGGATGACTCTCCTGCAGTGTCACTTCAGAGGCTTTTAAAATTTCCATTAAAGAAATCAACATTTGTGAAGGGTCTTCTGAAACTGGAATATATGAGCAAGACATCTTTGCTATGCTGAATACTGATTAGTTTTCTGTATCTCTTTGGATTTTTAGTAATATTTGTTCACAAGAATGACAGAGGCACTCAGCACTAGAGCACTTTGTCTCAGACCATCGTTTGAGACCCTATAATGGAAAAGAGTTGACATATCTTTGCCTTCCAGAAATATAAATCAGGAAATAGAAGCTGGTCCAGTTTATTCACTCTTCCTACTGAATAATTTTTATCATACGCTATCTGTCTTACACTCTGCTGTGATACTTGTCCTGCATAGTCAGTATTCTGTCACATATGCCTCTTACAAATAGAGCAAGGATCTGGATCCTGGAATTAAAACCTGGATCTGGACTGAAATCCGAATTACCACTTCTAACCTAATGGGCAAAATTAGAACATGAAATTCAGATATCCCAGATGTAGAGAAGTTATCTAGATCTTGAATACCTCACATTTGGGATCTAAAATGTTGTTCTACCTGACAGAGAGTTATTAATTTGGGTTCCATGATTTTGGATCAAACACTTTTGGTTTGGACCCCTTCCTCTAAATGTATGAGAGAGAGACAATTACATTCCCAGCAAGAATATTTTCCAGAGCAGAAATGAAAGGATCACATTGCAAAATAGCATTTTAACACACTAAGGGTGAGATTTTTAAGAAGTGTCTGGAATTGGACTAATTTTGTTTCCATTTTAATTAACAGTTTTACTGTTGACAAACTTACCAAAACTCAGGATTTTTGGTTCTTAAGAAATTTTGATATTTAAAAAATGTATCAAATCTAAAGGAAACCGATTAATTTTTTCATTGACTCAAAATCCCTTGGCTTTAGCTGTGATTCTTAGGGCTGCCTAGCTCTTGCTGTAGAACCAGTAGCCAATCACTTTATTAGAGAGAGATTCTCAGCACTTTCAAGCTCCTAGCTCCTAACATCGTAGGGTTGCCCAAAGCTGCAGACCTTGGAAGCTTACGATCCCATTCCTGCAGGAAGGTAACCTGCCGGAAACATAATGACTGTGATCTGCTGAAACTTTGTCAAACCAAAACTGTTTTCATGTGACATAGAAGAATTGGCAGTTTCTGACCAGTTCTAACATTGACTTCACAGAGGCCACCATTTTAGGGCAAAACCCCATCTTAAATATATTTAAATCGATGAACTGAATCTCCTCTTTTCTTAAAAGGATCTTGATTCAAGGCTCCATTCCACTGATTCCCTCTTCTACCATTCCTAACACCAGCTGTCCTGGCTTGCTCCTGAAAAGTGATCTCTCAATACCTGATTATTTGAGTTTCATTAAGATAATATATTTTTCCTGTAATGAGAGAATGAATCATCCTTTCAAGTTCTTAATCACTAATTATAACACTCCTATGTTCAAAGTAAATCAGACCAATTGTAAAGAAATGCTGACAGGGTACAACAATAACACAAGGAAAGCATTTACACTAATCACTAATTGATGAAGGGGAAATCCAATAGTTAAAAAAAAGGCCTGAAGAAATGTAGTAGTTTGTAGTGAAAAAAGAGAAAACTTTCAATCACAAGAACATTTCTAAAATTATAAGATAAATGAACATACTGTGAAAGTCATTTTGAATTCATGAAAGTACACTGTATATTTCCAGAGGTAAGAGTAGTACCATGTATTGAGTATAGTTAAAATGGCCTTTCGTGTCCACTGTAGTATACCTTCAACTTAATTTGATAATTCAATCTTTTATTAGGTTAAGGAAAAAAATTAGAAACCAAATAACTAATTATAAACAGCAAAATTCCCACACTTTATACATTGAATACTTTTGCCAGGTTTGATTAAGCAGGTAATTTGATCCAAAGGAAGTGTAGTAAGTGTTCTTTTCCCCCACAATTTTCTTCTACAGCAAATGGGAAGAAAACCAAGGTGCTTTGCGAAAAGGGAAGTCAAGCTTCTGAATGGGCTGGAGAAAGTTAGTTCATGGTTCCTCCTTGAGCAACAGAATTGTTAAACAATAACCTTATTTAATAGTCATTACCAGTGACTTGGATTGCTACCATACTCTATAAGGCTAGGCAATCTCTCATACATCCTCCAGGAATCCTGTTATCTTTGATAATTGCACTGGGAATGGATTTGACCAGATGAAAGCAATGCATTGTAATAGAATATTTGCCCTGGCTTTCTAGCAATTTACAATACAGTCCTATTCACAACTTAGTCTCAAATTTGTTGAATTTTTTTTTAAAGAAGGTTAGATACCTTCTGAATGAACATTTCTGGAAATATCCTGAAAGGCTGTACTCTGTAGTCCTAGAAATTACAATATTCCTTCCAATCTCACTAAAGAAAAGAGTTTCCCCTTTAAGGCAGTCTCTCAATCTAATGAGTGGCAAAAAAAAAACCAAAACCCCAAGTTGATGTCATGTGTTTCTTGTTAGTTTATTATGCAGTACCATAAATGCACATGGAACCCATCCATATATGCAAAAAGAGAGACTCTTTCACAATATCGTAGCCCAAAAGGATAGTGTTGGCGGGTGTAAAATTAATAGGGGTCTGGAATGGCCTTGTTGCATTAGTGGTTCAGGGTTCAGCCACAGCATTACGCTTAAACATGCTTTTCCCTTCATTTTTGCTTATCCTCATTGGCACTGTATTAATCTCTTCTGGGTTAAAATTCTTGTAATCTCTGTAACCTTTTAGTTTGTAGCATAGGAATGTGTTGATTTAATTAGACATTCTGTAAATAGTAATTAGGGGTAGGTATGATTGTATTCATTATTTTGCTTATTACTATTCATTTTATGGGAGTTAACATTACTAAATAAGGCTTTAGGAAAAGTAGTGCTAGACATGTGAATTAAGATACTAAAATAGATAAAAGGGTTTGACTAATGCCAGGTTGTTGCCACTCGGACATTCTATTGAATGTAGTCAAGAAAGCTGTCTCTTTTACCCCATCTGCTCCTGGGTTGCGTGTTTCTTCTCTAACAGATTAACATAATCATTTTTTCTTATATAGCATCTTCCATCCAATGATCACAATGGGTATGTCTACACTTGCTCCTATCTCGAGATAGGGATGCCAATGTAGTGTACTGAAATTGCTAATGAAGCGCAGGATTTAAATATCCCGTGCTTAATTAGCATAATCATGTCCGATCGTCAATTTTGAAATCGCGTTATTGCGAAATAAAATGCCCTGTGTAGGAGCGTTATTTCGAGAGAAAACCTTTCTCTCGAAATAACTGTTAAACCTCATTGTATGAGGAATAACAGTTATTTCGAGAGAAGGGTTTTCTCTTGAAATAACGCTTTCGGTACACTACATTTGCATCCCTATCTCGAGATAGGGAGCAAGTGTAGACATACCCAAAGTGTTTTGCAAAAAAAATCTTTAATTTAACCTCACTATTCGCCCAGGAGGTAAAGTATATCCACATTTTATAGGAAAAAAGTCTCAGAAGTGGCTAACTGACTTGCCCACAGAAATCCTTCAGCAGTGCTGGAATAAAATATTATTCTTCTGTGACTGAACCACAGGTGCATTCTTCCTAGTCTGTTGATAAGCGGGGAAATGGGCTATCACACTGAGGTTGATATACCTCAGACCATTAAACTCAGACCAGTAATTTTTTTTGGTCCCTGATGATATATTAAAGTCACCTTTTATCATGGAACCTAACACAGTTAGAGAAGTAATTCCAAAGTTTCCAAATAAGGCTTTGTCTACACTATGCGGTGGATATACTGGCTGTTGATTATCACATCCTCTGTAAACACAATAAATTAATCTCTGAGCTTACTTCTGTCAATGCCAGTACTCCATCAAGATAAGAAGAGTAGCCAGCATCGACAGGAGAGCAGCCCCTGTCTACTTTACCACACACAAGACTCCGCAGTAAATATGTCGACTAAGCTGAAGTAGGTTGACAGTACTGCTAAGTGTAGACAAGGATCAAGGGTGCGTCTACACAGCACTCTAACTCGAAATAAGACATGCAATTTGTGCTATGCAAATTGTGTATCTTATTTTGAATCTATTTAGAAATAGCTTATTTTGAAATTTGGCGTGTGTACACAGAACCAAATTTCGAAATAACGAGCTAATTCGATTCATCCCTTAACCCTCGTGGAATGAGCATTATCGGGATGCCGAAATAGCATACCCATTATTTCAAAAAATATTTTGAAATAATAGGTGGCTTGTGTAAACACAGGGTAGATATTTTGGGATACCTTCAGTATCCCAAAATAGCCGTGCAGTGTAGACGTACCGAGATTAGAGTAGCTTGGATGGAAGGTCACTGAACAATTACGGTTAATAAATACTACTGGTGCCCTGAGGGCAAAGCCTGAAAAAAAGTAAAAAGTTACCTGTATGGAACAGAATTCAGTACATGGTGAGGGGTGGAATCAAATGAGTGATGAGTAGAATTTTCTCTATGTTTGGCAGAATGTTTATATAGAAAACACTATTGAAAGTGAAAAAAATCCAGACTTGTAAAAGGATTTTCCAAGTCCTGGTGACAAAGGGAGTAAAATATTTATTTATTTACCCTAAGTGCTTAACATATACATGAGGCTTCACCTGTTGCTGATCTAACATGCTCATGCTACTTTTTGGGATGTTTCATATTGCAAGCAGAATTTGTATTCTTCGCTAGGTGGCTTTTGTTTTCCTCAATCTAATAAATTATGAATCTGAACAAAAATATTTTGTTCCTTTTGAACATAGACTCTCAGTAACCTTAATCTTCTAAATAGCCTCCCCACAAGCTGAATAGGCAGCCTCTGTGAATATTTCAACTATGAATTCTCTTTATGAGCTCTTAGCTTGAGTATTCTGCGGTTCTGGCAAATCACTGGGCTGCATGGGAAAATGCAGACAGATAGCCAGAATGGGTCAAAAATAGCTCTAAAGTATTTTGATACAAAAATTGTTAAAGACGTTCTCATCTTTAGCTGGAACATATACCATAGAAAAAGAAAATCTCAATAAATGACCAAGCCAAGGAAGCACAGTATTAGGAAAAGATATCAACATGCAAAGATATATGAAAAGATATGAAAGGCTTTACTTCAGTCCAAAATAGGAGACTAGACCAATATGAAACAATTCCTGCCCTAGCGGGAAGATAGACTGGATAATCTAACAAGGCTTTTCCAGATTTAATTTCTACAATTCATTTCTTCATTCATGTTGATCAGTGTCTGAAGCAGTATTCAAGAACAATGAAGTAGAAATGAAACCAGAGATCAGTGCGCTGTGGAAGAATGTTTCTGTTAGTTTTTGCTATGTTTGAAGATTAAGAGAACCATGTGAGTCCCTGATGGCTGAAATGAAAGAACACTTCTCAGACAGTGTGAAAGCTGCTTTCTAAACTGCTAAATCAGAAACTGAGCAATCCTGACCTCTGGATGGGTAGGATGCAGGGAAAACTCCTTGAGCAGCTGAGTTTTACAGTGTATCATAAAACATTCTTAAAAACAACAATGGTTTTTAGAGACTAACCAAAAAATATATTAGTCTCTAAGGTGCTACAGGACTATTGTTGGTTTTTAATTTTTTATTTTATTTTTATTTTTTTAGTTACAGACTAACACGGCTACCCCTCTGAGACTTTTAAAGTATTACAGTTTCTCATAATTAATCATTATCTTTGTGCTTGGCACTGTAAATACCAGAACAAAACCCATATCCCAAAGGAGCTAATCATCTAAATTAACACAATAATGCCACGGTGTCCAACACGTTAGCCACTAGCCACATGTGGCTATTTGGCCGATTGACTGTGGCTAGTTGGCTTGAACAATGTGGCTATTTGGCCAGTTGAGTGTGGCTAGTTTGCTATAGCAGTGCTTCACAGCTGGTTGGACACCCCAGTAATAATGCATAGAGAGAATAAACTTCAGACATGTCATTCACCAAATTTACATTGCAGATATTCTAAGATATTCAGTCTAAGAATCAGTGTAACAAGAGTCTGAAATCTACTAGAGAACATGCTTCTACATAAAAAACGAGTAGTCCTGTAGCACCTCAGAGACTAACAAAAATATATATATAGTACCATGAGCTTTCGTGGGCAAACCCCACTTCCTCAAATGCTTCTACATAGGTAGACTTCAGCAGGCAAATGCTAAGAAAGCATTGCGAGTGTAACTGCTATTGGGGACAGCTAATAAAAGTCAATCATCATCTTGTGCTTCAAGGTATTGAAGACTAAAATTATTTTTACCCTGAGAGAACACCAGAGGCTCCTCAGAACTATGAAGAACTTATAGGATTCCATGAAGACAAATGCTATAATAGCTAGCTGCTCTCTGTTCTCTAGCAGAAAGCAGGACCTCTGAAAAGGCCATGGACCACTCAGTAAGAATAGAAAGGATCTTTAATATATTATATTTCATGCTAAACTGCTTCCCTAAAAATATTTGGGGCAGCTATATTGAAATTATTCCATGCTTTAATGTATTCCACAGCTAACACTTTCAAAGTTTTCCTCTTCAAATCCCTAATAAAGAATAACAAGAATATACATTTAGTGTACCAGCTTTGATCAGAGCACAGGATAATACAAGAGTGTTTACAAGATCTCAGCTCACCACCTGTTAAAGGACAAATGGTTAACCCACAAAAGAAAGGCAAAAGTATTTCAGTTTTGTCCCCTTACATTTAGTACATGCCAAACCCTATGAGAACTTGGCTGCTATTCACACCTTGCATTGTAGTTACAAACTGTTTTCCATGATGCAAGAGAGCTGCTATAGAAGTGACCTCAGAGTTTTAAGATATTTTGCCCAACAGCAATCCAGCTGAGGATTTTCAGCTATTCATAAAGCAGCTACTTTTAAAAGTTAATCATAAATGCCAACAATGGAAGACAAAACCTCCCCTGGTGACTGTTTTTATGACACAGGTCTAGGCAAGATTAGTGTAATTAGATGGCAGAATTCTGATAGATAATAATTCAGCCCTCATATACTATTTACATGTACTATCAACCCTTTCCAAAAGAGACTCAGACTTGATGAATGCTTCACAGTGATATCCAGGCAACTTCAAATCTCACAGGTTGTTTTTTAAGTCAAATTCTGTCCCTCCATTGTTTTTCCTAACTGAATTTAGGACATTTTGGCCCACATTTTGCCCTAGTCTCATTCTAGTGACTTCAGTGGGAGTTTTTCCTGCCTATGCCAGGATTGAATTTGGTCCTAAAACTCTGGAGGCAAACCAAAGAATACCCCCCGCAGTTCAACTTAACTATCCAAAATGGAGAGGAGGTTCCCTAAGCTTCTCCAGAGCATAACCAAAAGAATGCATGGGAAATCTAATAGGATAGCAAGGAGACAATATACTTAGTTTCTGAAGAACAAACTGCTCATGTTTTTGTCTTCTATTTATATGTATTTACTAGCCAGCTGTGCCCCATGCTCACTATGCTCCCCAACGCACCTCTCTCTGGTAGCTTTCACAGCCAGAGAGCATGAGAGCATGATGACATCGTTCTGTTGCCCGGCAGGAAAAACTTTGTTATATATAGAGACAGATTTACAGTGTTGTTGGTGTAGTAGGAGACAAGAGACTAGTCAGTCATTGCTGCAAAGACTGTATGGTCTCAGCAAAGACCATATGTATGGACAAAAGAACACGATCCTGGCCTCTGCTCTGACCCCTTTGCCCAGCTGGCAAACTGGTAACCAAGGAACTAAAGCAGCCTCTTATGGCCATAGGGAGTTCACAGATACCATGCAGAGCTCTGGCACAGCTGAGATACTGGGCCAAGGGGTGAGAGAGAAAACAGTCATGTGATTTAGTTAATTATTTTGAGCCCTTAACTTGGTGCCCATCTTGGAACACCTTAAAAGGAGCTTGAATTTCAGAAGTTGCTGAGTGCCTCTGAAAACCAGGGACCTTTCAGGTGTCTCAAGTTGAACTCTCCCCACCCAAAACTGAGACACTGAAAAATCACTAATCACTTTTAAAATCTGGATCACCTTTCTTCATATACAATAATGAACAACACTGGGAAGGAGAGAGATGGGTTTCTCTAATGAGAAAGCAGTAACATAAAATGTCCTCACACACACCCTCCAGAAAAAAAAAAAACCACACTGTATTTACTTTCTAGTGTTGGAAAGTACACCGCTATAATCTAGTCTCCATAAAAACCTCCCCATCTTTCAAATCCCAGAGACAACACTGTCTCTATACAATTTTGTGTTTCTGTTGTTGCCTACAATTGCTGACTATAGATTTATAACACTCAACAGAAGTTGCCAACTATGGATTTATAACACTCAGCAGAGGCGAAAGAAGTGTACTGGGACATTACAGATTTTCAGATCCAAGTGCTTCTGCTTAAAAGCTATCACACAGTGAGGCCATTGCAATAGGACATAAATATTATTTTGGAAACATTTAGCGTGTCCAGGCAGCACTAACAGACATTGGCTGAAGACCAGTTGACTAAGTCAAATCTTAATGTGGCAGGCCAGACAAGAGACTATCCTAACTGAGGTGAAGTACACAGCAGTCACCACAAGTTAAATTGCACCGTAGCTGCCATAAACAAAAATGTAGCAATTAAAGGCCATATGTTGATGGACAACAAGGATGTGTTTTTCTTGTTAGCTCAATTAATATTACCTTTTTATAACTGAAAAGTACCATTAAAACAAAAGCTTCAGTTATGTACACAGTGTTAGCTGGTTAGGTTATAACCTACTCTTCCCCATAGGCTACAACATGGCCAGCTAACATGGCCTCAAAGCATTACCCTGCCTCTTAATGGGGCTTTTCAGTCCTATTCAACTAGCTTGATTGTGAAAAGCCACAACCTTTTTGCCTATCTAGTCCTACCCTAAAAGGAATGTCTAAGACCAGAGACTTTTCCAATTATACTGGTATAATTGTACCAGGGTAGCCAGGGCTGACACCAGGGAGTGAGGTGTGGGGGGAAGGGAGACAGTTGCCCCAGGGCCAGATGATTTAAAGAGGCCCAGGGATCTGGGCTGCCACCACTGCTACTGTGGTCACAACAGCAACCAGAGCCCCGGGCCCTTAAATCTCCACCGGATCCCCATGCGACAAGGTAGGAAAAGATGCAGTGTCCCTATGAAGCCATGTGTGCCAGTCCTGGAGTGTGCCAGACACAGCGGCAAGCTGACCTGCCCCTTCCCCTCCCCACCTGCAGGCTCCTGTCCTGGCTAGGAAAGTGGCACTGTGCCCAGGAAGCCAAGTGTGCAGTACCCAGCATGTGCCAGACACAGCAGTAAGCAGCTTTTTCCCGCCACTCCTTCCCTCCAGCCTACAGGCTCTTGCCCTGGCTGGCCTCTTACCATGCCTGCCTGCCTCTGGACTGAGTGCATCCCAATGCTCCCCTGAGAAGTTTGAGCATCTGCTATAAAGTGCCTGCTTTAAAGCAAACATTTCACCCTGCCCGGAACACATCTCCATTGTCTTTACAGAGACCTTTGGAGTAGGCTAATAGATTAGAGATAGGCTTAATACAGTGCCCTTGTAACTTTTCTTTGCAGCTGGGCCAGCAGCCAGCTCAGTGTGAACTCCCCCTCCTGGCTCAGATTCGCAGGCAAAAACAAACGAAGTAGGATTCTCAGGCAAAAACACACAAGGGAGGACATCTTTCGTGAGCAGATGGACTACATGCACTCCCTTGTGGAGGAGATGTGGGCAGAACACCTGGATCAGCTCATGGAGCACCAGGAGAGAAGAGCCACCACAGAGCTACAAGTGAGACAGCATGTGGCCATGTTTGCACTCTGACTGCTGTAATGGAGCATGTGGTATCGTGTCTGGAGAGGGCCTCCTCCCAGAACCCCATCCACTCCAATGACAAGCCCGGTCCCTCCTCTCCCAGTCCCGTTGCTTCCACCCCAAGGATCCCCAAGGACTGCCAGGGCCTGAGGACATGGGGAGGGACTCACGGGGAGAGGGGAGCCAGACCCTCCAGGCCCTCTGGAGGCAGAGGGAAGTCCCACTCCCATTCTTCAGCTCCCTTCCCCACTTCCTGTTCTGACTTTGTTCCTTCCCTAGTGTTTTCTCCAAATAAAAATGCCTATTCTATGAACAACGATCTCTTTATTGCTTGAATTGCAGGGGTAGGGTGGGGGATTAAAGGAAAACACAGGGAATGCAGGGACAAATTGTGGAGAGCCACGTGGAAGAGTATCAAAGGAGGACTTGCATAAAACTGTCTTTCAATGCCTCTTTGATTTATACCTCCCCTTATTGTGCTCTTCTTATAGTGCTGGTGTCCAGCTGCTCAAAGTCTCTGACTAGATGCACTGCCTCAGCCCTTCACTCTACCAGAAAAGATTCCTCCTTGCTCTCACACAGATTATGGAGCACACAACACGCTGCCACCACAAAAGGAAAGTTGCATTTTCTGAGGTCCAGCTGAGTCAGGAGACTCCTAAACCTTCCCTTTAAACATCCAAAGGCACATTCCACCCCCATTCTGCACCTGCTTAGCCTGTTGTTGAACTCCTCCTTGTTAGGGTCCAGGCTGCCCATGTACGGTTTCATGAGCCACAGGAGCTGGATCACCAAGGATCACAATAGGCATTTCCACCTCTCCAACTCTGATTTTTCTTTCTGGGAGAAGAAGAGGCAGGAGTTCTGAAAGATGCGGGCATCATGCACCATTCCGACCATCCCATGTTGATGTCAGTGAAACGGACCTTGTGATCCATGAGTGCCTGCAGCACCATGGAGAAGTACCCCTTGTGGTTGATATACTCTGAGGCAAGATGGTCGGGGGCCAAGATGGGGATGTGTATGCCGTCCATGCTCCCACCGCCATCAGGGAAGCCCATTGCAGCAAAACCATCCATTATGTTGCCCATGTTTCCCAGAGTCACAACCCTGCATAGCAAGATGTTATTGATCGCCCAGGCTACTTGTATAATAGCAGCCCCTACTGTAGATTTCCCCACTCCAAACGGATTCACCACTGACTGATGGCTGTCTGGCATTTCATGCTTCCATAGGGCAATTGCCATGTGTTTCTCCACAGTCAGAGCAGATCACATTCAGGTTCCAAGAATGTGGCCTTGTGCATTTGGAATTTCTGCAGCCACTGCTGATCGTCCCATGTCTGCATCACAATGCGGTCCTACCAGCCTGAGCTTGTCTCACAGCACCAGAACTCACATTCCACTGTATCCAGAGGATTGACTGGTGGCTGCGCTAGTATCAGAACCTCCATGCTACACTGAGTTTCATCCTGGTCCTCTTCCTGGAGGAGCGACATGAGTATGCTCTCCAAGTAGTGCACCATTAGGCACTCCGTGACACATATCACCATCATAACGGCTTGCTGCAAAGTGGGATCTATGCTCACACTGCTATGGCATCTACCTGGATGACCAGGGCACCAAAAGGTGCAAGAACACTGCTTCTTCTTTATCTCACACAAGGAGGGAGGGACTAGACGAGTACCTTATGGGACACTGGCAACATGAGGCCCTCTAACCATCCACTGCAGAGTTTTGGTTGCAGCAGGCACTGTAAGCATAGCCCAGAATGCAAAGCTTCCCACATTGCCTTACTCTCTGAGTCGATGGTAGGCTCCCTAATGGGCAGACATAACTTTGGACAACATTCATTCTTCTTCGAGTGATGTCCCTGTGGGTGCTGGTGTCAGGTCATCTTGGCACCACAGATCAGAGTTTTTTTCTTAGCAGTATTATATCAGGCCACGCATACATGGCTGGCAGCTCATGCCATTTGCACCTTACACTTTGTGCACATGGCCCGACTCCCCTTAGTTCCTTTGTTACTGCCCTTGGTCGCAGACAGAGCTCGATCTGTCTCCTTCTTCTTAGCTACCCGTTGATAAGAAAATAGAGTTAGAGTTAGTTAAAAAAAATCCCTATTCACTGTTTAGCTTAATTCATTAGTTACCCCCTCGCCCCAAAAACTGTTTTTTTTTTCCTTCATGTATATAGTTGAAGCAAACTCCACTCATAAACATCACTCAACAAGAACAGGCACCGTTGCAGCCTTTCCGGATGCTTCCTCCTATTTAAAAAACAAAACAGGAAACAAAAAGAAGAAAGAAAACAGACCAACAGAACATAAAGGACAAATGAAGCCGTCTCAGTGTAAAGGAAGCGGTGAGCCTGTTTGACATAATGTCGGGTTCTCCCAGATTTAAGAAATGCAACATGTCACAACCCTATGCCAGCCTCGGATGGACATTCTTCCTGCATCCAATGCCTGGGAGAGAGACATGTCACCCAGAAATGTGTCCACTGCTGTAGCCTCACAGCCAGAGCGCACAGGGACAAGGAGCTGCAGCTCCACATGCTACTCTTCAGTAAGGCTCTGGAGCTTCTGGGAGCCCTGGGTGGTAGCAGCTAGTCTGAATCTGCCAATACACAAATGAGATGGGTGGGCTCCCCCTTCATCGAAGCCACCCATGAAGAGAAAGGTCTCTCTAGCCCTTTCCCTATCTCCCAGAGTCAGTACAGGGGATAAACCGGGCACTCCCATGCCACATCAGCTGTGGAACCGAAATCGCGGCATGCGCAGACTCCGGCAGACTTCTCGAAGACTCTGGCCATTGTCGTAGTCTATCTACATTGCCAAGCTGATTTTTCCATACCTGGATGATTGCCTCATACAAGGTCCTTCCTGCCAAGTCACAAAAGACATGGTGCTTTTTACAAAGAGGCTTTCTGAATCTCTCGGTCTCATCATAAATGAACAGAAATTGACTCTATGCTCTACCCCATCTCTAGAGTTCATAGGAGCTCGTCTGGATTCCACAACAGCTCGGGAATATCTTCGACACCAGCATTTCCACACCATAAGGAACCTTTGTTTCGGTCATGGCGTCCAGCCCCACCATGCCAGTACATACCTGCCTCCAGTTAATGGGCCACATGGCCATCACAACATACATGGTCTGGCATGCACGTCTGCACTTTCATTGCCTTCAGCACTGGCTCTCCTCAGTATACACCCCACCCAAACACTATGTATGCAAGCAGGCTTCAGTTCCCCAAAAGGTCCTTGCTTCATTGCGGTGGTGGACCAATCTTGAAAACCTTCTTGCGGGTGTCCCACCAGACACAGACCTCCATCCAGATTACTACAGACACTTCCCTCCTTGGATAAGATGCACACCTGCAGTACCACTTTGCTCAGGGCAGATGGTCTGCTCATGAATCCTGTATCCATATCAACTTGCTGGACCTATACGCAGTGGGCAATGCATGCGAGCACTTTCTCTTGGACATTCGTGGCTGTACGGTTCGCATCCTCACTGACAATGTTACTATGACATTTTACATCAACCATCAAGACTGTGCTCAAGAAGAGCTAGTGAACTTGGTGCCCTCACAGAAGCATTTCCCTACATGATATTCCATAGAAACAAGGTCATACTTGGCCCTCCCACATCCTTCTTGCCTAAAGTCTGCTCCGATTTCCCCATCAATTAACCTATTTCTCTCCCCATGTTTTATCCAAAGCCTCGTGCCTCACAGAGGATGCTATCCTACGTACCCTAGATGTTCAGAGTTTGTTCTTTCTATATTGACCAGATGTGGACCTTCCGTAAATCACAGACATTGTTTATTTCAATTGCTGAACGCTCTCAAGGAACATCACTTTCATCTCAGTGCATTTCCAGAATTATAGTGTCATGCATTGTCCACTGCTACTCTCTACAAAACAGAGTACTCCCTGCACTCCCACAGGGCTCATTCCACAGGGGCTGTTTCTACATCAGCAGCCTTCCTTAAGGGGGTATCACTTAAGGACATTTGTTGCGCAGCCACATGATCATCCAACCACACTTTTATGAGACATTATGTAATCTCAACATGAACAGATATGGGCTCATCATTTGCTATTGCAGTGCAGTAGGTTTAGAAGTTAAAATGGGAAAAGAACAAGTTAAAAATTATTTAGAAGTTAGACATCTCCAAGTCAGGAGGGCCTCATGAAATGCATACTAGAATACTCAAGGAGCTGATAGAGGAAGTATCTGCGGCTTTAGCTATCATTTTTGTAAAGTCATGGAAATCAGAAGAGATTCCAGAAGAATAGAAAAAGGCAAATTTAATACACATCTATAAAAATGGAAATAAGAACAAGCCAGGAAACTATAGACCAGTCAGTTTAACTTCTGTGCCAGGAAAGATAGTGGATCAAATAATTAAGGAATTCATCTGCAAACATCTGGAAGGTAATAAAGTGATAGGTAACAGCCCAAATGGATTTTTAAAGAACAAATCATGTCAAACCAATCTGATAGCTTTCTTTGATAGGATAACAAGTCTTGTGGACAAGGGAGAAGTGGTGGATGTGATATACCTAGACTTTATGAAAGCATTTGTCATGGTCTCATATGACCTTCTTATCAATAAACTAGGGAAATACAACCTAGATGGTGCTACTATAAGGTGGGTGTATAACTGGCTGGATAACCATTCTCAGAGAGTAGTCATTTGGGTTCACAGTCATGCTAGAAAGGCATGACAAGTGTGGTTCTACAGGGGTCAGTTTTGGGACCAATTCTGTTCAATATCTTCATCAACTATTTAAATAATGGCATAGAGAGTACACTTTGCAGATGATACCAAGCTGGGAAGAGTTGCAAGTGCTTTAGAGGATAGGGTCATAATTCAAAATGATCTGGGTAATAAGGAGAAATGGTCTGAAGAAAATAGGATGAAGTTTAGTAAGGACAAATGCAAAGTACTTCACTTAGGAAGGAACAACCAGTTTCACACATACAGAATGGGAAGCGACTGTTGAGGAAGAAGTACTACAGAAAAGGATCAAGGGGTGATAGTGAACTACAACCTAAATATGAGTCAATAGTGTGACACTGTTGCAAAAAAAGCAAACATGATTCTGGGATGCATTAACAGGAGTGTTGTAAGCAAGACACGAGAAGTTATTCTTCTGCTCTGCTCATGCTGATTAAGCCTCAATTGGAGTATTGTGTCCAGTTCTGGGTAACATATTTGAAGAAAGATGTGGAGAAATTGGAGAGGGTCCAGAAAAGAGCAAGAAAAATTATTAAAGGTCTAGAGAACATGACTATGAAGAAAGAATGAAAGAATTGGGTTTGTTTAGTTTAGAAAAGAGAAGATCGAGAGGGGACATAATAGCAGTTTTCAGGTACCTAAAAGATTGTTACAAGAAGGAGGGAGAAAAATTGTTCTCCTTGACCTCTCATGATAGGACTAAAATCAATGCGCTTAAATTGCAGCAAGGTAGGTCTAAGTTGGACATCAGGAAAACCTTCTTAACTGTCAGGGTATATCTCAAAAAATGAGGGGTAAGGATTATTTCGAAGGAAGGGTTTTATCTCGAAATAACCCTGTTTTTTCTCTTGAAATAGCGCTATTTCGAAATAGCGCCATAACGCAATTATGCAAATGAAGCACGGGATATTTAAATCCCCACTTCATTTGCAATTTCGCATGTCTGCATTTGCATTCCTCTTTCAAGAGAGGAATGAAGTGTAGACATACCCTCAGGGTGGTTAAGCACTGGAATTAATTGCCTATGGATGTTGTGGAATCTCCATCATTGGAGATATTTAAGAGATGGTTATATAGACATCTGTCAGGCTATGTCTACGCTACAAATTTTTGCGGCAGAAAATATGCTAATGAGATATTCAGCATACATCGCAATCTCAATTGCATATTTTCTGCCGATCCATTTTTTCGCTAGGGGTTTTTGTGCGAAAAAAAGCAGTGTGGACGTTTCCTTTTTGCGCAAAAACCCCTTTTTTGCATGAGATCCTTATGCCTCAAAAAAGCAGGTATACCAATCTTGCACAAAAAGGGATTTTTGCACAAAAAGGAAACATCCACACTGCTTGTTTTTGCGCAAAAGCCCCTAGCGAAAAAAATGGATTGGCAGAAAATATGCAAATGAGATCACGACTTATGCTAATGAATCCCTCATTAGCATATTTTCTGCAGCAAAAACTTGTAGTATAGACGTAGCCTCAGGGATGATCTAGAAGAGCTTGGTTCTGCCATGAAGGCAGGAAATTAGACTTGATGACCTCTGGAGGCCCTTCCAGTTCTCATATTCTGTGATTCTATGATTATGAACAAAACTAGTTGAAATCCAAATTCACAATGGGTCTGAAAAGAAAATGAATATAATTTACTATTTGTGATAAAGACCCCATGGAAACAAAACAATCAACATTTAACAGACCTGCACTATCATTTGTCATTAAAATAATGAATACTAAAACAGTAATTAAATGTTCTGAAGATTACTATGGTAGTTGACAATGATTATATCAAGAACCACCTACTAAATTCCTAAGTATTGTAATTCATTAGTTCCAGACATGTTATTTTAGATTGAAATAACTATGATAAGCCTGTAATTTGTTTATTATTGTATTTTATAGTCAATGTGTAGTGTCGTTAAGTGGATAGGCACTGGCCCACGAATCAGGAAACCTGGGCTGTTACAAGTTCTGCCACTGCTGTATGACCTTCATTTCCTCTTTCAGCCTCTGTTTCCCTGTCCCTTCCCCCTTTGTCTTACCTATCACAAGTATAAACTGTTTAAGGGTATGTCTACACTTGCACCGTAGTTCGAACTAGGGATGCAAATGTAGGCATTCGAAAGAGTCAATGAAGCGGGGATTTAAATATCCCATGCTTCATTAGCATAATCTCACTGGCGTGTTACTCCGATCAACAGCTGTTTCGAAAGTGAAAGTGCGCGCCAGGACATGTTAGTTCGAACCAAACACCTTGGTTTGAACTGACGTTACTCCTCAAAAAATGAGGGCATTACCAACAAATCCAATAGTTGTCTACCAGAGCTATGGCGACATCTGCTGCTTTCCTAAAATGTTGGGGGAAGAACCCCGAGCCTCAGGGGCTGGATCCAGGCAAGCCTGGGGCTGCATCCAGCCCCTGGGCCTATCAGCAAAGTACAAAGAAATTCCACTCAAAGTTTCAGGGAGTTCTCCAAGGATCACTAGTTCTTTTTTTGGCTGCTTCTGCCCCTACCAGCTGGAGACCCTGCCTGGCTCCTCTTCTATTATGTCATATCACAAAAAAGCATCATAATGAATCTTATTCAAGTCATGGTTCACTTTTTTGTGTGTGTGTCAATGAACCACAATAGTAACAGAAACCTTAGTTTTTCCTAATGGTGATCCAAAAACCTTCACTTTGCTATCAGATAAAAGTAAATTAAGCCCTGATCCTACATTGGAATCTGCTAGCCCAGACCTCTGCACATTTGGAGAATCTTATTGAAATCAATGAGAATTCCTCTCTAGCAAATCAAGGATCCTTTCTAGCAAGTCTTGATGCAGGACTGGGGCTTTAAATTACTGAGTAATTTCCTTAACTTAATTATGACTACTCATATGTTTAAAGTTCCTCGTGTGCTTACGTGCTTTACAAATCAGGAAATAGGAGCCCATTCAAGAAATATCTTCTAGCCTGGAACCTTTTTGTACATATCTCTCTGAGGTCAGAAGAAACATAACAAGTTCAGCTGACACTTTAAAATAGCATTTGAGCCTTACAGCTTGGCTCCAAGAAATCTGATTGGATAGACAAACACCTACAAGATCTTTATCAGGCATTCTTAAAACTTAAATACCCACCTGGGGAAGTGAGGAAATGGAATGACAGAGCCAGGCAAGTACCTGGAAGACAAGTACTTCAAGACAGACCCAACAAAGAAAATAACAGTCCACCTCTGGTCATCATGTACAGCCCCCAGCTTAAACCCCTCCAGCACATCATTGACAATCTACAACCTACCCTGGAAGAAAATCCATCACTCTCACAGGCCTTGGGAGACAGGCCAATCCTCGCCTACAGACAACCCCCCCAACCTGAAGCAAATACTTTCCAGCAGCCATACACCATACCTCAGATACACTTCCTCTGGAACCTACCCCTGCAACAAACACTGTTGCTAACTCTGTCCATATAGCTATACAAGTGACACCATCACAGGACTTAAGCACATAAGTCATAACATCAGCGGCTCATACAACTGCACATCCTCTAATGTGATATATGCCATCAAGTGCCAGCAATGTCCCTCTGCTATGTATATTGGCCAAAATGGACAGTCTCCACTCCAAGGGATAAATGGACACAAAACAGACATCAAGAATGGTAACACAAAGAAACCTTTGTAGGAGAACATTTTAACTTACCTAGTTCCTCAGTCATGGATTTAAAAGAAGTCATTCTTCTACAAAGGAATTTCACCACCCTAATTAGAGAGAGAGGCTGCTGAATTGGAATTCATTTACAAATCTGACACTGTTACCCTGGGCTTGAATAGAGACATTCACTGGTTAATGCACTATAAAGCTAATTTCCCCTGCCTTTAACATTTGCATTTTCACATCAATAGCTATGAATGGAACACATCCAGCCCACTTAATTAGCTTCATTAACATGGGTCCTACAATTGACAGGTACATCTACATATATATGATTCTGTTATTTCCACTCCAACTCATCTGATGAAGTGAGTCTTAGCTAAAAAAGCTCATGATCCTATATTTTTGTTAGTCTTTAAGGTTCTATAGGACTACTGATTACATAGAGATATTCTGAACAGGTAGCAGAGGTAAAATTTACCTTTTTGGTGTGGCAGAGAGAAGACAGTAATGATCCATAGCCTAGTAAAAAAAGGCAAGACAATTAGGATATTAATTCTAACATTTGAGCTATTACAATCATCATCCTTTAAAAGAGTAGAAGTTGCTGTTTCTCATCATCTTCCTTTGTATTAGAAGAACGTATACTGAGGTCAAGGGACTTTAATGGGGCCAGGATTTCAAGGGCAATCTAGGACAATGTATCATTTTCTCCCAGCTTCTAATAACATATACTGTAATCTTATGAAAACAGTTCCCCACTGTTTCAGCAGAAAGAGGAGATGTTGTGGTAAGTAAAAAGCCCTCTTCGTATGACCCTGTACAAAATTACAACTGAAAACAAACACCACTTTTAATACATCTTTGAAGTAGCTGTCAGCACCAGATTGACAGGTGCAAAGGAAATGACATTATGCACTTCCTATAAGTAAATTCACACCCACAGTATGGTAGGAAAGTGGATAAAGCAATACACCTGCTGACTTTGCAGATGATTGGCAGGAGACTCTAAAATATTGCCTGTGCTTGCAGCACTAAAAGTGCAGGAAGAAGTTCCAATGGGAAAAAAAAAGTGTTCCTCTGGAACTCTTTTGTAATCAAACAAAAAAATAAATCTGGGTTTGGTGTTTCAGGGTCTTTTCCTCAAGTCTTGGCCTCCAAATCAGGTAAGCGCTTCAACATATGTTTAATTCCTTCCCTATTCAAGACAGCCTTTAAGATATGTGCTAAAGTGCAGTCCTGAAAAGAGACATTTACTGAGTCAGTGTACCCTAAAGGAGAAAAGCCCCACTGACATCAATTTTGCCTATTTTAGGACTGTAAGTTTGAATCTTTGCACATGTCTTATGATAGCTGAAGCATTTCTATCTAAATATCTGTCATCAGAAGTCTAACAAGCTGGCTTTCTATGTCCTATTAAGTCAATATCATTTGGCCCCAGTACTTAGAGCTGAAAAATCTAGGCTGTGATTAAAATGTAGTTTTAAAAATAAGCTTCAGGCTGGGATGTAAGTGTAAATCAATGAAGATATGTCTGCCTGAGTCTGCAGACAACAGAAAACAAGAACTGTAAGAAACATGAACTCCCCTTATTTGTTTTAATGGGATGCTAAAGCCAAACAGTTAAGTATCAACTCTCAATTGTTTCACTGGGATCAAGGAACACAAGAATAAAGATGGATGATTATATTATGAACTGAATACTACACTTGATGTCTCATTTTGGGGTACCATTTTGACAACTTAAATGAATATGGCAGGAGAGAACCATTATTTTTCTGAGTTCAACCCAGCCTGTCATTAATAAAGTCATATTGTGTTAAAAATAATTAAGGCATAGACTGGACAAATACTTGAAAGTCAATAAGCAAGATATAAAGACAGGCTTGAGAAATTCTGTCTATTTCCAATTTTAGTGAAATAGTTAAATTCTATTTCACTTTAGAAATATGTGCATTTCAATGCAACAAATAGGATAGCTTGTGGAAATAATTGTAATTTTTGGGTGCCATGTGTTATCCCAATATCATTGAGAGAAAAAAAATCCTATTTAATTTGTGTGAGAGATTGAGTGCTCATTTTGTCAATGTACATTTGGATCTCTTGGTCTGGGTCTTTCTTTCTTATAATTATTTCAGAACAATATCTGGAGAATATGCTGTCTTCTGACAGCAACAACCTCAACAACCTATTGATTTTTATAGCATACAATAAACATTTCAGGATAGAGCCACTTCAGGTTAGAAAGAGAGAGACACTAATTAATTAGCAGGCATTTCTACAGTAAATCTATTACATTTTAGTATCAGCAAACCTACTTAAATACTTCAGCAAAATTTGGCAACCTAGTCATATCTTGTTTCCTGAAACTAAAGAGAACAAAAGGCTGGGAAAATTTATTCTGATTATGCATACTAAGGATTTCAGTTATGATTATAGGTATGGTGCAGTTCACTCTTTCATTAAACACAAGTCAAATTAAAAAAGTAATAAAACCTAGAATTGTGAAACAATGTAATAAGGTCTCAGACTTGTAAAGATTTAAACAGGTGCATAGCTCTGTGACTAGGTTGCTATTATAGTCCCACTGAAGTCAATGACGCTGCTTTCAGTGTGTGAAATTAAACACATACATAAATCTTTGCAGGACAAGGACCTAAGTCTATATACCCCAAAATAATGTGGTGGAGGAAGTAGTATTTCATTCACAGGCTACATCCACATTACCACGGGGATCGATGTGCTGAGATCGAGCCACCAGAGGTTGACTTAGGGTATGTCTACACTACAGTGTTATTTCGAAATATCTTATTTCGAAATAGTTTATTTGAAATAAGTGATTTCGAAATAACAAGTCTACACACAAAATGCATTTCGAAATAGCATTTTGCTATTTTGAAACAGCGCGTCTACACTGATTGGACGCTGAATCGCATTTAAGGGCAGCTGAAACCGGCTAGCAGGGCATCAGGTCAGTAGTTGCTTTGTGTGGCTGCTGCCTGAGGCTATCTGAGGCTTGTGCTTAAAGGGACCCCTCTGGACAGCCAGTTCTCAGGTTTTCCTGCTTGCTTGCCTACCTCACTGAGGGACAGCAAAGCATTTTTTTTCTCTGATTACTTTGGTTGCCCTTACTCGGGACACCACAGCACTCGGCACCATGGAGCCAGAGCTGCCTCTGGGCAGTCTGGTGCTCATTTTGGATGTCTTGCTGCAAGCCTGGCAGCAAGTGCTGGAGACTGCCTGGCAGCTTCTGCAGCAGCCCAACCCCCAGGTCCTCTTCTGGACTCCCCTGGGGGCCATGGAGGAACAGCTGCTGGATGCCAGCATGCCCCGCTGCATCTGGTGTCTGAACACCAGCAGCGACTGGTGGGACCACATCGTCCTGGAGTGCTGGGGAGACCAACAGTGGACCCAGAACTTCAGGATGAAGGAGGACACTTTCCTCGAGCTCTGTGAGTGGCTTGCCCCTGCTCTGCGGTGATGGGAGGCCCACCATTCCCCTCCAGAAGCTTGTGGCCATCGTCCTCTGGAAGCTCTCCACACTGGATAGCTACCGATCCGTGAGGAACCAGTTCAGCATGGGGAGATCCACCATTGGAGCAGTGCTCATGCAGGTATGGCAGTCTCCAGCCACTGTGGCGGGGGGGTGTGTGCGAGGAGGGGATGAACTGCCCTAGGGGGGTGCAAGTCCCCTCCATGGGAGGGTTTGGTCTGTCCCAGCCACACTACAGACTGCCCACGGTGGCCAGGATTGCAGAGGGGGTTGCTCCTGGGGAGGGGGCACAGGGCAGTGGTGGGGAAGGAGCACTCTCAGCCACCCTGGCACCCCAGTGACTCTCAGTGGTTTTGTGTGTCCCTCTGCAGGTGGTCAAGGCCATCAACAGAGTGCTGCTCCGCAGAGTCGTCCGCCTCACAGATTTGGACGCAGTCATCGAGGAGTTTGGCGCCCTGGGCTTCCCCAACTGAGGGGGCAATCGATGGGACGCACATCCCCATCCGTGCCCCAGAACACCAGGCCTCCCTCTACATTAACCGGAAGGGGTACTTCTCGGTCATCCTGCAGGCCATGTCTGACCACCGAAGCCACTTCCTGGACATCAACGTGGGCTGGTCTGGCAAAGCACACGACGCGTGGGTGTACCGCAACTCCTCCGTGTGCCAGAGGCTGCACACTGGGAGCTTCTTCCCCGACCGCCACATCAGTGTCAGGAATGTAGACATGCCTGTGTGCCTGGTGGGGGATGCGGCCTACATGCTACAATCCTAGCTCATGAAGCCCCACATGGGACACCTCAACCCCTCCCGGCAGGCCTTTAATGCCAGGCTCAGCAGGGCCCACATTGTGGTGGAGGGGGCCTTTGGCCAGCTGAAGGCCCAATTTTGATGCCTCCTCACCCACCTCGACCTCTCCGAGAGGAATATTCTGCATGTGGTGGCAGTGTGCTGTGCACTGCACAATTTGTGGGAGCAGAAGGAGGAGGCTTTCCTGCCAGGCTGGATGGCAGAGGCCGACCACTTGGCTGGCTGTATGAGCAGCACCGCATGGCTGCCAGCCAGGAGGCCCATCGGGGGGCTACCAGTATCCGGGAGGCCCTGCAGGAGAGCTTCCAGATGGGAGGAGTGAAGTCTCACTGGCGTGCCCCACTGGGCCCTTGTGCCTTATTCCATCCTCACGTCCTTCCACTTTCCCCTCCCTAACCCCCCTTCCTGATGTCAAATAAAAACACGTCTTGCCAAAAAAAACCTCCCTCTATTGACCATAACTGGGGTGAGGGGGCATGAGGGTGGGAGAGGGGAGGGGGAAACCTGGGAGCTGGAAGTGGGAGGCAAGGGGAGGAAGGGGGAGGAGAAGCTCAGGGTTGGGGGTCTTGCTGGCCCACCTGTCTCCCAGCACTGTGGGTGCGGGGGCCTCGTCCCCGGGGGGGGGAGTGGGTATGGAGGGGGGGGCAGAGGGGAGGAAGAAGAGGAAGGGGGAGCAGGAGTAGGAGGAGGAGTGATAGCTGGAGCAGCAGCAGGGGCTAGAGTGGCAGCAGGCAGCAATCTCTGCACCATGGTCTGCAGATGGTCGCGGATGGCATGGCCCTGGTCACGCAGCTCCCGCAAGCTCTCCCGCTGCAGCTGGAGATCTTCCTGCACCCAGTGCTCCTGGCTGTGGACCTGCCTTTGCAGTAACCCCAGGTGCTGCCGGTGGTATCCCTCCTGGTTCCGGGTGCGCCTGCTGGCCCGGGTGTGGGAGGATGTCCTGGGCAGGTGGTGCGCCCTGCACTCACAGCTGGTGCAGCTGTGGAGAAACCAGAGAGGTGGTGAGTTATCCCTGGGGACACAGTGGGTGAAGCTCACCCCACCTCTGCAAGGTGAGGACAGCAGGTCTCCGCACCATCATGTCCTGCTATCCCCAGGAGTGTGAGCTGGCCCAGGACTGTACCCATGCCCCTGTGCTGTATATAATGTGGGTGTCAGGGGGGAGGATGTGGCCTGCCTCTGTGTAGAGGGGGCTTGTGGAGGGAGGGCATTGTGCAGTGTCCCTCCTCGGGGTACGGAGCATGTCATGTGCCTTCATACATACATGTGTGTGGATAACAGGCCAGGGCCCCTGTGTGGCAGCCAGCCAGGGCCACATGCCTGGCTGGCACAGCACATGCACAGGTTGTTGCGTGATCCGTGCTCAGCGAGGCCCACACGCGTGGTCCCCGGGCTCCCTCTCTCCCCCCACTCCACCCCGCATAAGGGGACAGTGATGGCACTCACATGTCAAGGCCACCCCGGCCTCAGAAGACAGTGGTGAAATTGCTGCTGGTATGCCTCGGGGTCCAGGGTGAGTACCATGCTCCCTCCAGGTTCATGCGACTCCTGGCTGTCATCCTCCTCCTCCTTCTCCTGCTCCGTGCCCTGGTCAGGGCCCTCTGTCCCAGGGCATGGACCACCTGGGGGCATGGACCGTCCGGCTCCCCAAGATGCGGTCCAGGGCCTCAAAGTAGGGGAAGAGGTCTGGGTCTGTCCCCTGTGGCCCTGTCATAGGCCTGCCTCAGCTCTTTTATCTTCATGTGCACCTGCTCCTGGGTGCGCATGTGTTCTTTGGTGGCCAGGCTGTCAGCCATCTGTCTGTAGACGGCCGTGTTCCTGCATCTAGTGCAGAGATCATGGAAGTTGGAGGATTTCCCCCAAACCTCAATGAGGTCCATGATCTCCGCACTGGACCAGGAAGATGCCCGCCTTTTCTGGCCCCTGGCAGGCTCCTGGGAGCTACCAGACTGCTCCTGGGGAGCGGTGGAGGGCTGGTTGGCACTGGCTAGCTGGCTCATGCTGGCAACTGGGTCAGGGGCAGCGCCTGCAGGATCTGGGCTGGCAGACCTGGAGCTGGCACAGGCCCTGTGGCCAAACAGACTCTACCCCTTTAAGAGCTCCAGGACTGGCACGGGGGAGCAGAAGTGTTTTCCTGGTTTGGCCCAGAGTGGCCACCAGTGCACCCTGGGAAGGGCTGGAGGCCCCCTATTTCAAAATAAGTGTCCACACAGTGCCTATTTCGATTTAGCTATTTTGAATTTGGTGTTATTCCTCGTAGAATGAGGTTTACCAAATTCGAAATAAGCACTCCGCTATTTTGAATTTATTTCAAAATACCTATTTCGAATTTATTTCAAAATAGCAGTTTGCCTGTGTAGACGCTATTAAAGTTAATTTAAAATAATGGCTGTTATTTCGAATTAACTTTGATGTGTAGACATACCCTTAGAGACTTTAGCAAAGACATGCCAAATTGACCATAGATCACTCTTTGGTTGACTCTGTAACTCTAAACTGGATGAGAAGAGTAAGGGAAGTCGACAGGAGAGTTTCTCCTGTCAATCCCTTTCCCCCACAGTGCAGACCCTACAATATTTCAACTTAAGGTTATTCACATAGCTGGAGTTGTGTACCTTAGGTCAACTTTCTGTGATAGTGTAGATGTAGCCTCAGTGGAGGCTAGATAACTTCTCTCCTTCATATTTCATATATGTAAAAAATTGTATAAAATAACTGGATTAAAGTTATCACATGTATTTAATAATGTACTTTTAGAAACATATTTATTTATTCATTTAGACCCTGGTTCAGCGTGCTTTTAGCTTCAAGCTTGCGCTTAAATCACCTTTACTTCAATAGGACTTAAGCAAGTACTTAAAGTTAAGTATATGTTGAAATGGTTAAATGAACTGGACTCTCAATACATAGAGTCCATTCTGTGTCTCTGTGAAGAGGAGTAAAGTGGTGCATGAGGCCTCCTTACTTTCCTGTGCTGGCTACCTAAACTGTAGGAGCACCATAGCAAGGAGATCAACCTGCATGGAACCATCATGTCCAGCACCCAGGCATTGAGCAGGAGAAGGCAGAGACATGCAATGAACAAGGCCTAGAATTAGTGCTGGACAATGGGCTGCACCACATGCGGGGCACACACAAAAGCCACTTTGGAGCCTTTAGCAAATTCACTGCTGGTTGCAGAAGAACAATACACATTTTCCTAGTCCCATCTGTGGTTCTGACGCCTGGTTGGTCAGCACCAGGAGTCATTGCTGTAGAAGTTGTATCTTTTATATTCCTCCACATGGAGATCCTTATGTGGTTAGTTCCATTCAGAAAGAGATCCTAGTGAAATTTTCCTCTCCAAGGGCCATTTAGTGCCAGTATTTCTTATTGAAGGGGTACTCTCAAAAAAGAGATCATGAAATATCCCAGTGAAAATATTTATAGAGTGACTCAAAGGTATTTGGAACTTTACCTGTATAATGGAAAATATAACATAACACCATACCACAAAGCCACAATACTAAAAATCCAACTCAGAAATTATATCCAGTCGCTTTCTTCTATCTCTCTAGGGATCTGATAATCAACCACATAGCTCTACAGCTACCCTGATTTACAGCAGCTGAGGTTTTTGCCCTTAAAACCATGTAAATCTGGGAACAAGACACACAAGAACAGAGCTCCATATATTCCTAAAAATATTGGCATCTTTAGTAGTAAAGTAGTTACCATTCTAATACTGTGTTTCATTAGCAAATCTATGAGAGGGGAAAATCAATATGACTTCCTCTATAAAAATGTAGGAGATAGATCTAATGTATAAATCTTTGTTTGTTTAGCTGTACTAGGGCTAATGCATAAGTACCTCAAACTAATTTTATTGGCACATAGCACATGTAATTTGCAAGTATTATGTTGCCTGTATAAACCATACATATGGTTTACAATGTTACAATGTAATCAGTTGGTGGGAACTATAATGTATACTCCTGGAATAATGACAGTGCACATAAATTATGCAAGGTGTTTCTAATCCCCTCAATATTTCAAGAAAGAAGACAGCCATTAGGTAACAAGAAATGTCTCCTACACCTTTCTGACAGATGAGACATGAACATTATTACTACTTTCTATTGCTTCAGGGCAGGTCACCCTTTCAGTTCACCACAGTAATGTGCCTCTAATTCCCAAGGCTTCATCGCTTTTTCAGATTTAAGCATTTCATTGTGGTTGAAAAGCTACTATTTTATACTTGCTTGATATGAAGTTAATTACTTTTCATTCTAGCTCTGCCAAAGGAATAAGGATTTGGTTTGGACAAAGTTTACAATCAGGGCACATGGTTATCAACAATTGTATTAAGGGTAATGTATGAAATGCCCTTTATATACTTTCTGTTAAGAGCTTTATTAATAAGAGTTGCCATCACTTCATGAAGCATGCAAAAATGATTGAGTTCCCAAAATGGAGGAAAGATAGACTTGCGATTAGGCACTGGACTAAGATTCCATAGAGCTGGGTTAAGTTTCTGACTCTGCCAACAGCTATATATGTGACCCTCAGCAAGTCACTTAGGTCCAGATTGTTAAAGAAATATGGGGTTTTATGGGCTCTGCTTTGCAGCACCTAACTGATTTAGTAACCAAAATATTTTCAAAAGATTTAGGCACTTAAAAAGCCAAAATACCATTGACAGTCAATGCAATTTAGGCTCCTAAATATGTAAATCCCTTTTGAAAATGAGATTTAGGCTTCTAAATCAATAAGGCTTTGGAGTGCTGAGTGCAGCAACAAATGTGGGCCTTAAGCTTCTCAAAGGTAGGTTAGCTCCCAACTTCCACTAATTTCAACAGAAATTAGGAGTCTATATAACTTTTAGGGTCTGTACCTTAACCGTGCAATTCCTCGGGTCTCCCCATCTATAAAATATAGACAATGATCCTGCCTTGTCTATTTAGATTGTAAATTATTTGGAGCTGGAACTGTCCTTTAGTATGTATAAGTTTACAGCTAGCACTATAGGACCCTGATCTTTGTGTTTTTGAGAGCTATTATAATACATATAACTATCACTAACTAATTACTAGCTCTTTAGGACTTGGAATATATAAGAACCATTTTCCAGACCTTGTTTTCATTAGAAAAAACATGACAGAGTCTCTGACTGAATATGTTTAAAACTAGCCTGTTTTATGTATTGAACCAGAGATTTTGCATTTCTAACATGTGACTTGGCAATAGACACAATAAAAGCTATACCAAAAAACATTCAATCCTTCCAAAAATAACTGGATATTTTGGAAAGTATATGCAAGGGATGTAGGGCGGAAGGGGGGAAGTTGTATATTTTAGAAAGAAAGAGCTAAGTGCATCAAACTTTAATACCTTTATGAATTTGGGCCTTAAGCCCAGAGCCTCAAAGACTCCATATAAGAAGATACAAAAGCAAGAAAAAAAAGGAATTAATGCATTTTCCTAAAAACAAACAAAAAATCCATCCACCCACTGGCACTCTGACTATGGGGGAGAATGAGGTAAAAGGGAAAGTGATTGTGCATAGTACCACCAGTTTACACTGCTGTTTTACCCAGCCCATCTCAGCAATCGAATAGCTTTACCATGTCAATATCAGAGTCATGACTTTGGAGTAATAGATGAATTTCCAAGGCTTTGCACTATAGACTTGATTTGGGACACAGTGGAGACAGAAAAATATAATCCCAATATACCTAACAGAAAATACTGTCTTTCTTTAGCTTTATTAGTACAGGTTGAACCTCTCTAGTTTGGCACCCTCGGGACCTGAACTGTGCCAAACCAGAGAATTTACTGAAACATGGGAGGTCAATATTGTCTAGCAGCATTACCAACACTTCCACTGTTTATTGGGCTCTTAGAAGACATTTAGGGGTAAATTACAACTAAATAACAGCACAGAATACAGAACCAGGACTGGTGGATGCCACCAAACTTTATGGAACGTAAGAAATTTGACCACACTCATGATAAGTGGACACCCAGCTAACTAAAATCATGCCAGACACATGGATGTTGCCAGACCAGAGAGTGCCAGACTAGAGAGGTTCAACGTGGTGGTAGAATTACTTTGGGGATTTTTTTTTGAAAAAGATTGACTGCAAATTACATTGGCAAAAAAGTACAAATTACAGTTAATATTTGTGAACCCAAAACTATTTTGGGAAGCTTGCCCCATTCCTAATCCTTACCATATTTTTAAAAGGTATTTCATTTGGAAACCAACCCACTTGGAGCTGACTATAATACGGAAGATACAAATTGTGGAATAATATATATAAATCCTAATCCTGATTCTGAAATATCCTCCTGAAAGTTCAACTTGATTTTGGCCTTTAATTCTGTATGTAAATGAATCAGAATAACAAATCTTTTAAATAGCACTAGGGATTGTGCTTTTTCCTGCTAATCTTTTAAATAGCACTTGGGATTGTGCATTCTCCTGCTACAGTTGTAATGTGGAAAGTTGGTGTTAAAGCATATTCATCCTGTTTGCAAAAAAGACAATTAAAACTCACTGATTTTTATCCCTCTTAGGGTATATCTACACAGCAACATTATTTCAAAATAACTGGCATTATTTCAAAGTAACTTAGTCCACGCCTACACAGCAGGCAATTATTTTGAAATAGTGTCTAAATATTGTCAAGCTGAAGGGCTTCTTATTCCGATTCCTGTAACCCTCATTGTATGAGGAGTAAGGGAACTCGGAGGAAGAGTGCTCTATTTCAAAATAAGCGTCATGTAGATGCTCCCAATTTCAATTTCAAAATAAGCTACACAATTGATGTAGCTCAATTTGCATACTTTATTTTGAGTTAAGCCCTGCTGTGTAGATGCACCCTTAGAGATTATTGTGACTGAGTGTATTTTATTCAATGATAGATAATCCTTAATCCTGCCATAAATGCAGGGGACTGGACTAGATGACCTCTCAAGGTCTCTTCCAGTCCAATGATTGTATGATTACTGGCAGAAAACTGTACCTTTGCAATGCTATAGAAATCCAATAATTCAATTAGTTATATCACATAACTGTACAATCAGGAAAAAATATTCAAGAGCATTCTCACTTAACATTTGGTTTTTCAATCTGTCCAATATTATGTCAACCTAGTAGTCCCAAAGATCAATCAGCATCAACCAACATAATGATTACCATATTTGATGAATAAAAAGGTTGAACTGGAGTCTAAACCATCCCTTCTTGAGTATCTGTACATGGGAGAAAACAAGCAGAAGATTAAATTTAAGGAGTTTCATGTTTGTGCTATAATTTCTTCTTGATTATAAGTTATAACACACAAAACCAAAATCTACATTGTAAATAGCATAGGCTTGATCCTCCACTGCCATACACCTTGTGTAGTCAGCTACTCCTGTGCAAAAGAAACGTCCAATGCTAATCTTCTGGTATGTTACAGGTACGCCAGCATTTCACATTAATTTTTCACAGGTGTAAATGACTACAAGAGGGGCATGGCAGTAGAGACTAAAGTCTCACATATTTACAGAAAAGTTTAAAAGATATCACTTTGCTGGAAGCTAAATAATAATATCAGTTAAACCATTGCAGAGCAAAATTACATGCAACTGATAGGAAATCTTTTCATATATAGTATGTCCAATTCACTGAAATATTACTAATCAGAAAGCAATGGCTTACTTGTGCTGAAAAAGCAAGCTACACATGAGGAACTGAAAGACTAATGAGAAAGGTGGCTTTAGCCACATTTTCTAAAATAGCTGGCCCATAAACTAAACACAACTGCCTTTAAAACCTCCATATTCCAAAATTTCTACAGTAAATGTTCCTCTACTGGAATGTTCTGTTCATGGAACTAGACTATAAATAGGGATATAATATCTTTAATAGGTTGCAGAAACCATACTCTGTTCAAATATCCTGACTTTGCTTGAGGCTATAATGACAACAGTGAAATACCTTAGATACCACTGGGACCAATTTGCCAATGCAGTGCACAGGGTCCAGCTTTTTCCTGTTGTAATTAGTGAATGGTGTATGCTGGCCATTAGCTTTGGTTACTATAGTAATTCCAGATGCCACCATATGTCTGCTGACTAGTGAGGTGCATATATATTTATATCTCACGTACCTTTTGCAAATTGTTCTTGTGAGTCCCCTGCAATATATTTCATGTTTCTAACAGCAATTGCAAACTGACAGCATCAGTGACACATGCTTTTGACATTACTGTATTAGAAAAGCAGACAAAGAATGACGTGTGTCATTTTTCCCCTCCTCAAATTAACCAGCTACAAAATGTAGGCAAGTAAGAAAAATACAGAACACCTGACTTGGATTGGATGGGGAGAGGGGAGAGAGTAACAGTATGCAATTCTCTATCCATTTATTAAATAAAAGACTTTTTCAGTTAGAATATTTCTAAGCTCTCCTAAAATGAACAAGTGACTTTGCATATTTCAAATTCTGTACACATAACCTGCTACTCCTAAGCACTTATTTGCCCCTGTGTAGATGCATACACGGCTTAAGCAATCATTTATTCTTGCATTGCTGAGGATAGCACTTCTGCCATTTGGAACCCTATTTTGCTTGTATTACAGTCAGCAGCTAAAATCAGATTGCCTTCAATGGGAGTACTATTGAGCTCATCCAGACAAAACTTATTTTCTCACTCCTAATGGATATATTCCAATAGTCTTAACCAATATTCTGTTCACAAATATTACAGCTTTGCTTTTAGCCGTTATGAGCCATATAATCTGTCCTATACTCACCAGTTACAGGAGATCACCATCAAAAGGTATGATAAACAGCTAGGTTCTGAAATGGGGAAAGGAAACTACTGGCAAGATGACCTACCAATATTTGGATCAGACATTCCACTATAAAGATGCCATCTTTGCTGAATATGAAAAAGTCCGTGGTTTGGAAAACAATTAGAGGAGCTAGGAGGAATACTGTCACACTACAGCACAACTCAATGTAAAAACCGCATGGTAGGTTAATGCTTCAGTAGTCATCATTATCTTTCAGACCACAAGTAATCCACCTCTTTGTTTCAGTATCATTAAGCATCAATAGCTTGTGGATTGTAGAAGGCCATTCTGGATCTGCTAGTGATGGCAGAGGCCCCTTGTTAATATGAAATGACTAAATGGTGTTAGATCCGTATCCTCATGTCTTCCAGTAGGCATATAAATTTGGTTCAGAACAATATATGTAGCTTTCTGCTGTGAATGACATAGGCACAGTTTTTTAAACAGATGTCCACTGTGCTTCGTACTGTGTTAAAGAGTATAACATAGAATATCTGACATGAACATTTTTCTGGTATCCTTTTCAGCAAATTTTGGGTGCTGTGTAAGAGGTACTTATATCTAATTTTATACATAGACTTTATAAAAAGAATCAGGAAATTATTTTTCTCCACTATTCTAGCAGTAAGAAGATATATTTCAGTACCAAAACTATGCTGCGAAAGTTAATTTCTGAAATGTAGCACTTTCTTCTTTGTCATTCTCTATGCATGCTACTTTAAAACTGAACCTATTTATGTGCTTTTTTAAGTGCTGTGGATGGAAAGGTGTATCTTTGGTTTTGTAGACAGCAAATTCGATAATATAAATTGCAAGTGAATTCATGATCAGAAAATAATATATGAAATATCTAGTGACAAATTCCATCTGCTCTGAGCCAAATTCTTTCTTTCGGACACATCCCTTCTCTTGGATTGCTTATGTAACAATAACTGTTTTTCAAGACCCCCAGACTTACGAGCAAATTGCACCATACTCTGCCTTTCTCTGGCTCCCTCTAAAACCCGCAGAAGATTTTTCCCTCTCAGTATCATCTCACTCCACTCCATGCAAAGATTTTCCCACACAATACAATTCTAAGATGAAAATTATAGTGTTTAGACCTCCCTCTGAGCATATACAGCTACACTTACAAATGCATAGGGCTTGTCATCAAGGAGGATCTCTTAAGTGGGGAGGGAGCTGGTTAAAGCCCTACAAAATCTGGATAATAAGTCCTGACAACAGACTGGCTTCAATAAAGGCTGTGGCTTCCTATGTGTGTATTTGGAGAATTGAGTTTCAAAAGTATAGGGGATAAAATTACAAAGCAATCATAAAACATCTGAGTTCAGACACTTTCTCTTCAGTATGAAGAGTAATGACACTAGGGGACACAGCAGTACAAACATTAATTGTCAACAGCCTAATGATTTAAACCTTCCCCCCAGGGCATTCCATCTTGTCCCAGATGAAAGGACAAGCATAGCCCATTGTGACATTAAGCAGCTGATGAATGATCTTGTTGTCACACTCATGATTCAGAGATTGATCATGTCCAATTAATTCCTGAAAAAAATCAATTGTTCCTACCTAGATCATTTACATTGATAAGAAACTATTAAAGAATCCACTGCCTACATATACTATTTATGTATTAAATATAGTGAAGGCTGCAATTATACCTCAGTCTGCTTGTACTGCATCCTAGTAGTTCAAAATTGCTTCATATTCTGAAAAAGGGCTCTGTATAAGCTTGAAATCTTGTCTCTCTCTCTTCAACAGAAAAGCTGGCCCAATAAAATATATTACCTCATGCACTTTGTCTCTCTTATATTCTTTCTGGCATTTAGTAGCCAGAACTAGAATATTGCTTTCTGCATTTTACTGATAGTTATACCATACAACAATGTTTTCTTTGAGATTTCTTCTTGGATTATTGATTTATTCCTACTGGAAGTTGTGGTGTCATACTGTTCCTGTTGCCAGGCAAACAGACAGCCTCGACTGGCCTCCAGGCAAGGAGGGGCAACTCTGCACACCCGGAAGGGGTGTGGCCTTCGATAGAAGCGGCTAGGTGGGCAGCTGGCCCTTGGTAACATCCAGACTATGCCTCCCCCCATCCAGAGTGTGCTACCCAGGCCTCTGCAGTGTGGGGCTCCAACGGCGATTTAAAAGGCCTGGTGCTCCAGCCATTGCCACTACTCTGGTGGCTCCCTCTGAATCTTCAGGCCCTGGGGCAGTTGCTCTCTTTGCCCTTCTCCCCCCATGGATATGTCTGCCTGTTGCACTCTGCAGAAATTATTCCATTTGCATTAACTGTTACCTTTCTATGTAAAGAGCAATGATGTGGTTTTTGTTCAGAAACACTAGATGACATAGATTTCCTCTTTGTGCTGTTGTAAAATGTAATACATTCAGAGGCACGATGATGAGAATGTGTAGTTTAGGAAGGCTTGTGTTATTTGATTTGGTGAAATAATCCCAAAGGAAGCATACAAACTGAAACTCTTTGGATTGGCATTCAAAACTCATCACGATTTCCACAAACAATGCTTTCTCCCATGCTGAAATTAGCCTCTTTGCAAGTTAGAGTAAGTATGTTATGTTTCTGAGCAGTCATTCTGAAGTTTCATTAAAGTGGGAAAAGCAGTAGGGGGCACAGCTGAGGACTGAATTCAGGATCTGATTGTTATACTCCCTGGCTGCGTCTAGACTGGCAAGATTTTGCGCAAAAGCGGCCGCTTTTGCACAAAAACTTGCCAGCTGTCTACACTGGCCGCGAGAATTTGCACAAGAGTACTGACGTTCTACTGTGCGAAATCAGTGCTTCTTGCGCAAACACTCTGATGCTCCCGCTCAGGAAAAAGCCCTCTTGCACAAATGGTTTTGCGCAAAAGGGCCAGTGTAGACAGGCAGCTAAGACGTTTTGCACAAAAGCAGGCTAAACGGAAAAAAGCCCTAGTGGATGCTTGGAGGCTCCGTAGCTGCAATCAGCTCCCGGACTTCCTGGTAACCCGAGCCCCCTTAAAGCAGACACAGGCTGCTGAGGTCACAAGGCAGGAGCCCTTCTCCGACCTCCGGCCAGAGCTCTGCCACGTGGCCCCTGCCATCCAGCAGACACCCCCGAAGCACGATGGCAGCTCCAGGTGGGGATCAGCCACCTGCACCTCCAGCGCAGGAGGCCCCCAGGGCCAGAAAAAGAAGGGCCCCATCCTGGTCCTCGGGGGAGCTGGAGGCACTGCTGGACCTGTGGCAGGAGGAGGACACCCGCTCCATGACACCCGCTCCTGGCGCTGGAATGCGGAGATCTTTCCCGCATGGCCCAGGCGCTCGCCCAGCAGGGCCATCCAGCCCGGACCCTGGAGCAAGTCCGGGCTAAAGTAAAGGAGCTGCGCCTGGGCTACGTCCGGGCCAGCGAGGGCCAGGGGGCAGGAGCTGACACCTGCCCCAGTTACCGACAGCTCCACGCCATCCTGGGCCAGCCAGCACCGCAGGCATCGGACGTCCCTGTGGACAGCAGCATGCGCCCCCCCATCACCAGAACCACCGAGGCGGGGGAAGGAGACAGCAGCAGTGCGTCGGAGGATGAGGCCAGCACTGCCACCCTGCAGGCCCCCTCCGGCAGTCCCGATGTCTCTCGCGCATCCTTGGAGGCCGGGAAGGATCCACCGGTGAGTGTTGCACTTTGCACTCACAAGGGCGGGGTTGGGGGGGAGCCAGGCGCCCAGAGGGGGAGAGCACGTCACTCAGGCCACGTGAGCTGCACGCTGTGTAGCATTAGGCAGTAAGCAGCATGTGCAACCATGTGCAGCCTGGTGACAGAGCGGGATGTGGCCGTGGCAGGCAGCTGCAGGGCACGCCTGGGACCGTGCTGCTCACACACATCCGGCAGGACCAGGGGGGAAGGGTGGATGCCAGCTGGAACCAGCCAGGGCCCCAGGGACTCAGGCCAGAGCCCGCACCTCCCGAAGGGTGCAGCACGCAGAACAGCACACTGTCCCATGCCTGGCTGTGAGGCACAGCCAGCTGCTCCTGGGAAAACCGCAGCATCACAGCCCTGTGAGCGTGGCCCCCACTGAGCCCCTTGCCTGCTCCCGGTGCCTTGGCTGGCTCCCCGAGGGAAGTCCCCACTGCGGCCACACATGTCCCTGGGCTATGTGTGAGGGCTAACGGGAGGGGGAGGGGAGGAAGTGCTCGGGCCGGCCCTAGGGCCACCTGAGTTTTGCTGCAAGGATGGTACACTCCCAGTCACCCCTGGTTCCGTCCAGGAGACATCCCACGCGATGGGGATCTGAGAGCCCAGACCACGTCTGCCAGATGTGCTCTCAGGCACTGTGTGGGGATTCATCTCGCTCCCCTGTCAAACACCATTGATTAGCCCAAAGCCTCACAGCCTCCACCAGCAGGGAGTTCCACAGGTTAACACAACACAAGCGCCCTCCATGGGGCCAGGACACAGACCGGTGGTTACAATACATGGAGGAGGACCCTACTCCAGGGGCGGTCCTGTATGCAAATATCCAACACAGGGGGGAGGAGGGGGGTAACCGAGTGGGCCCAAGCCACACTACTGTGGTGTCACCTGGGCTCAGGGGTGGAGGGCATGAGGTGTGGGGCCAGTGGCCGGGCTGCCTGACTGACCCATCCTTTCTTCTGTTCCCTGCAGCAGGACTAAGCACAAGCCGGGAACCCTCTAGTCCTGCAGCAGCAGCAGCAGCAGCCCCAGCCGCCCAACCACCGAGGTGGCGGCTCCGCCACCGGGGCCAGCTCCTTTGGCGCCACGTGCAGGCCGTCAAGCGCGTCAAGGCAGCCATCACTCAGTGCATGGAGGCGGATGTGCAGTGGTGCCAGGAGGCCTGGGGCGCCTTCCAGGCCCAGTGCGTCCGCATAGCGGATTCGATCGCCACCCTCACCACCCACATTGGCCATGCCATCCATTATGGCATGGCCTTGCCCCATGCCCCCGCCATCCCTCCCCTAGCACTGCCCCTGCCCCCTCCTGCAATGGCCCCTCCTGCTCCTGCAATGGCCCCTCCTGCCCCTGTCCCTGCCCCTCCTGCTCCTGCAATGGCCCCTCCTGCCTCTCCTGCTCCTGTCCCTGCCCCTCCTGCTCCTGCAATGGCCCCTCCTGCCCTGTCCCTGCCCCTCCTGCTCCTGCAATGGCCCCTCCTGCTCCTGCTCCTGCCCCTGCCCCTCCTGCCCACCTCCCCGTGCAGCCTGCCCCGATGCGGCCTGCCCCCCATGTGCAGGTCCGCCCCCGCAGGAGCGGTCGCAGGGGCCACCCCTCCCAGGAGTAGCTCCTCCCCCTCCCAGTTCAAGGTCTCCTCCCCCTCCCAGTTCAAGTCTCTCCTCCCAGTTCAAGGTCTCCTCCCCTCTCCCTTGTAAATAAAAAAATACAAGTTTTTTCTGTTCAAAACAAAACAACTGTGTTTGGTGTTTATTGGGAGCTAAGGGGAAGGGAAGGGAGGGGGAAAGGTAGAGGATTGGAGGGAGTTGTAAAGGGAGACCGAGGCGACCCTACTATGGGGCCTGGGTGAACATTTCAGTCAGGGCCTCCCGGATGCGCACCCCATCCTGATGCGCCTGGCGGATGGCAGCTGTGTGGGGCTGTTCATAGCCCTGGCCCTCGGCTGCCATCCATGCGGGGAGGAAGGTCTCCCCACTCCGCTCCACAACATTGTGGAGCACACAGCACGCGGCCACTACCTCCGTGGCATTCCGCTCACCCATCTCGAGACGGGTGAGCAAACACCGGAAGCAGGCTTTCAAGCGGCCGAAGGCGCACTCCACATGATTGCGGGCCCGGTTGAGGTGGTCGTTGAACCGGGCCCGGTTCTGGTCCGGCCGCCTCGTGTAGGTCCGCATTAGCCAGGGCAGCAGGGGTAGGCCACGTCCCCGACGACACATATGGGCATAGGCACATCCCCGACAGTAAACTCCCGCCGGGGAAGTAGGTGCTCGCCTCCAGCCTGCGAAACAGGCCGGAGTTCCGTAGTATATGGGAGTCGTGTCCCCTGCCGGACCAGCCCGCATAAACGTCTAGGAAGCGGCCACGGTGGTCCACGAGGGCCTGGAGTACAATCGAGCAGTACCCCTTCCTGTTCATAAAATGGGCCGCTCGATGCTCCGGGGCCCGGACGGGGATGTGGGTTGCATCCAGGGCTCCCCCGCAGTTGGGGAACCCGAGGGCAGTGATGCTGGCCACGGTAGTGTCCACATCGCGCAGGCGGATGACTCTTGGGAGCAGGACGTCATTGATGGCGTGGACGACCTGCAGAAGGGTGCAGAGAAACACAGGGGAACACATCACATAAGGCAGGGTGAGCCTGCCCCCCACCAGCAGGCCCTTGGCCCCCACCAGCAGGCCCCCGTGATGCCCTCTGTGCTCACACACACACACACACTAGGGCCCCCACCAGCAGGCCTGTGCAAGGGAAGGATGGCCCAAACCCCTGGGTGACCCAGCCTGGAGTCTTGGCTGCCCCTGGGCATGGAGTGCAACACCCTCCCCACCCCACTCCCACTCCCCTGGGACTTACCTCCATCACGATGACACTGACGGTGGATCTGCCCACCCCGAACTGGTGTGCCACCGATCGGTAGCTGTCCGGGGTGGCCAGCTTCCATAGTGCGATGGCGACCCTCTTGTCGACGGGGATGGGTGCCCGCAGCCGGGTGGTGGCTCTCTGGAGCGCAGGGGCGAGCCAGGCACACAGCTCCAGGAACGTCCACTTTCGCATGCAAAAGTTCCGGAGCCATTGCTGGTCGCCCCATTGCCCCAGGACCAGCCGGTCTCACCAGTCCGTACTGGTGTCCAGTCTCCACAGTGGCCTCTCCACCCTGGGGTGGGGATGCCACAGGGATGCCATGGCCTCCGTGGTGAGGGAGTCCAAAGCGAGCTGCGCCTCCAGGTCCTGGAACAGGAGGGCAGCAGCCTGGAGCACCAGCTGCAGGCATTCCAAAATGGCAGGGGCCAGAGCAGGCACATGGCCACCCCTGGCTCCATGGCACAAAAAACAAGGCAGATGAAAAAAAAACAAGCAAAGGCACTAAGTGACAAAAGGCAGAGGTGTCCTAAAAGGCAGAGGGCAACCACCAAAACTGCTACGGCTGACAGTCCCTGCAAGAGGTCCTATAGCAGCAGGAGAGAAACGGCTGTCCAGGGAGATCCCTTTAAGCACGTGTCTCAAAGGAGTTCCAGCCCCGGCCCCCGGAAAGGGCTGGTGCCCTTTTGCCCTCTTCAAAATGGTTCCGGCTTCTTGCTTTTGCAAAAGCGCCCCGCCAATGTAGACGCGCGCAAAAAGCGCATCGTTATAACAATAACTCGGGACCAATCTAGACGTTAAGAAAGAAATACTTTTAACGGAAAAACTTTTCCGTTAAAAGTATTTGCGCAAAATCATGCCAGTCTAGACGTAGCCCCTATGTAATGTATATTAGGAACATTTCTGCTAAATTGTTCTAGGTTAGGGATTACAGTAAATTGATCACATAATACTAGAGGAATTTATCATGTAACAGAAGAGGAATTTAAGAGCTGAACATTTCATATTAATAAAACAGGACTACAGATAGAGACAGTTGGGGTAACAATTTTTGTTATTACTTGGAATAATCCTCTGCCAATTTCAGGGCCTATTAATACCAGCATGAAGGGATTAAAGGAGTAGAATCTCTATGAGGTTTCCTCATGGAGATTTATCATTGATTGCTTTAGCAGGAGAATGTAGTTTGATCCTCTTTCTGAAGTTCCAGGCTCTGGAGGTGGCTTAGCTGACACTTTGAGATCAGGATCATCTGACCAAAGACTCTTAACCTTCACAGCAGCTCTCTCTTTCATCCATCCATCCCACAAAGCATTTCAACTGGTCAGTAGCTGTTCAAGACAATGCCCATCACTGAGTCCTAGGAAGGATGACATCAGAGTGGCTAAGTACCCACTCTGTGTGGAGGTGGTGCAAACTGCCCAGAGAATTATAGGAGATTAGGGTTAGTTGGAAGAGACCTCAGGAGGTCATTTAGTCCAGTGTTTCTCAATCAGTGGTACAACCACCCTTAAGGCTACTTGAGAGAAGTCTGGAGGGTATGTCAACACAACTGAAATTTGGAGAAAACTGAATTTTTGTTTTAAGTTTTATAGCATTTTATTATTTTTGTACTTTTGACACTCAAAAATGTTATTGCCCGCCTGGCTACAATTAAGTTGTTTAAACAAACGTGTTGCAATGGTAGAAAAAAATTGTGCGTCTGAAAACTGTAGGTACTGGGGGTACTTATATATATTTTTAAAGGGGTACTTTATCAAAAAAGGTTGAGAAACACTGATGTAGTCCAAGCCCCTGCTCCAAGCAGGATCAAACCCTAGTAAATTATCCTAGCCAGGGCTTTGTCAAGCCTATCGTTAAAAACCTCTAAGGATGGAGATTCCCCCACCTCTCTGAGCAACCCATCCCAGTGCTTTACTGCCCTCCTAGTAAAATAGTTTTTCCTAATATCCAACCAAGACCCACCCACACACTGCAACTTGAGACCATTGCTTCTTGTTCTATCATCTGTCACTACTGAGAATAGCCTGGCTCTGCCCACTTTGAAACCGTTTTTTAGGTAACTATCAAATCCCCCCCATTCTTCTCGTCTACACACTAAATAAGTCAGACTAAATTCCCTCAGTCTCTCCTCATTAGTCATGTGCTTCAGCCCCCTAATCATTTTCATTAGCCTCTGTTGGACTCTCTCTAATTTGTCCACATCTTTTATGTGGTGGTGGGAGGGTCCAAATCCAATACTCCAGATGTGGTCTTACCAGTGCTAGCAATGCTCCCACTAACGCAACCCAATATGTCATAAGCCTTTTTGGCTACAAGGGCACATTGTTGACTCTATGGGAGACTATATCAAAAGCTTTGGTAAAGTCAAGAAATATCATGCCCACCAATTTCCCCATATCCACAGAGACAATTATCTCATTATAAAAGGTAATTAGGTTGGTCAGGCATGACATGCCCTTGGTGAATCCAAGTTGACTGTTCCTGGTCACCTTCCTCTCCTCCAGGTGCTTCAAAATGGAGTCCTTGAGGACACCTGCTCTATGATTTTTCCAGGCACTGAGCTGAGGCCTGTAGTTCTTCAGATTCTGTAGCTTCAGATTCTGTAGAGTCTGTAGTTCTTCAGATTCTCTTTCTTCCTTTTTTAAATATGGGTGCTATACTTGCCTTTTTTCAAATCATTTGGGACCTCCCCCAATCACTGCGAGTTTTCAAAGATAATGGCCAGTGGCTCTGCGATCACATCAACCAACTCTCTCAGTACCCTCTTATGCATTAGATCTGGCCCCATGGATCTGTGCATGTCTAGCTTTTCCAAATAGTCCTTAACCTGTTCTTTCACTAATGAAGGCTCAACTCTTCCCTGTACTGTGCTGCCCAGTGCAGTGGCTAGGAGCTGACATACCTGTAGAAACCTTTACTGTTATCCTTCACATCCCTTGCTAGCTGCAACATGAATTATGCGTTGGCTTTTCTGATCACTCTCCTGCATGCTCTAGCATTATTTGTATACTGTTCCTGAGTCACCTAGCCAAGTTTCCACTTCTTGTAAGCTTCCTTTTTTCTGTTAAGCCAAGCTAGTCACCTGCCATATTTGCTATTCTTTCTGCACATTGGGATGGTTTGTTCCTGTGACCTCAATAAAGCATCTTTAAAATACAACCAGCTCTCCTGGACTCCTCTCCCACTCATATTAGCCTCCCAGGGGATCCTGCCCATCAATTCCCCGAGGGAGTCATGGTCTGCTTTTCTGAAGTCCAGGTTCTGATTCTGCTGCTCCCCTTACTTCCCTTGATCAGAATCCTGAACTCAGCCATCTCATGGTCACTGCAGCCCAAGTTGCTACCCACTCAGGGGTGGCGGGGATAATAGGTGGGGGAAGGCATTGCCTTCTCAAACCACCAGCCTGACCCCACACAGAATCTACCGCCCCCCGCAACAACTACTGTAGGTGTATTGTTGGTGGAGTGTTGTTGCCCCTGAGTGCCCATCCTCCCCTTGCTCCAGGGTCAAGGAGACTGGGATTGCACACTGCCCACCCTCCTTGTGCTCTGGGGCTAGGGAGGCTGGGGGGCGCCTGCTACCTTCCCTCCTTGTGCTCTGAGTGGGGGGGAAGAGGCTCCATAGAAGGGGTGGAGCTGGGGGCTTGCCTCCCCCAGCCCTACCTTCAGCCACCACCCATGTACTTCCTCTACCAATTCTTCCATGTTTGTGAGCAGCAGATCAAGAGGAACAAGACTCCTAATTGGTTCCTCTAGCACTTGCACCAGGAAGTTATGCCCAACACTGTCCCAAAACTTCCTGGATTGTCTCTGCACTGCTTGCTGTATTGCCCTCCCAGCAGATATCACGGTGATCAACGTCCCCCATAAGTACTAGGGCCTGCGATCTGGAAACTTCTCTTAGATGTCTGAAGAAAGCCTCATCTACCTGTTCCTGGTCTGGTGGTCTATAGCAGACCCCTACCACAACATCAATCTTGTGCTCTCACCTCTAATCTTAACCCAAAGACTCTCAACAGGTTTTAATCCAGTTTTGTACGGAAGCTCTGAGCAATCATACTACTCTCTTATATACAGTGCAACTCCTCCATTTCTCTCCTCTGCCTGTCCTTCCTGAATAGTTTATACCAGAGGTCAGGAACCTCAGACCTAGGGGCCAGATGTGGCCCCCAGCTTGCCTGGATCTGGCCCAAGGCTCACAGCTCCCCCCTGCATTAGGGAGCCTGTGCTGGTGCTCCAGCCCCTGTGCTGTCCCATCACAGGGCTGGAGCACACAAAATCTACTAGGCTGGCCCCCCCTAGGCTCTGGTGTGTGAGAGGAATGTAAGGAGTGTCTTTCTGGCTCTCAGTCAGGCACCACGTCAGTGAGGGGTTTTTGTGTGTGGCCCCCGACTGATTTTTCTGTGGGTCAGTGGCCCCGGACTCCAAAAAAGTTCCCCACCTCTGGTCCTTGATTGTTCCAAGACTTCCAATTCTTTGTTCTTTGTTTCCCAGGCTTCTTGCATTCATGTATAGGGTGCTTGCCCTAGTTTTTCAGTATGAAACAGGAGGCCTCCCATGTTGTACCCTCCTCATGTTTCCTCTCTGTATTCCACTTTCCCACTTACCTCAAGGCTTAGGTCACCATCCCCCAATGAACCACATTTAAAGTCCTCACACTAGGTTAGCAAGCCCGCTTGCAAAGACGCTCTTCCCATCTCTTCCTAGCAATCCTTCTTCCTGGAACATCCCATGGTTGAAGAATCCAAAGTCCTCTCTCTGACACCATCTGCATAATCATGCATTTATCTCCAAAATTTGATGCTCCCGACTCTGTAGTTGGGCCTTTTCCTTCAACCGGGAGGATTGACAAGAACATGACTTGTGCCTCAGTCTCCTTTTTTCCTTCTTCCTAGAAGATAAACTTAACACATGGATGTAAGAGGGCACTGTTATATAAAAAAAGGCGAGGTTGAGGGGTTTTGGTTTTTTTTTTTACGTGTAAGACACTTAGTTTCTTCAAAACAAAATAAATATTACTATATTATAAGGAACACATTCTCTATCTACTTAGGACAGGTTATGCCTCTCACTGAACAAAAATCTACAAATTAAGCTTTCTATGCTTTTTGCTCAGGAAAAATATGTTTTAAAAGTCATTGGTGGAAAATTAATTGGTAATAGGCAACAAAAAAGAGCTTCCCCCAACAGCATGTTTTTAAAAATCACATCTATAGACCTTTGTGTGTTTGCTAGTACAGTTTATTAGTAAAGATAGTACATTATTTCCAAAATATATAGAGAAACCAAAAAATTTAATTGTTATACATTTTCCGAGGTAAACAGGCATGGAAATGAGAACTAAATTATGTAATTCATTTAGCTTTTTATTTCCTGGGATAAAAATGCATTTAATCCCCACAAAATTGTGAAAAGTAATGGAAGGTGAACAGTCTGTTACCTCTACTATCATATTTCCTGTACCAGCTGAAATTGCTTCTATTAAGGATACTTAGTCATGTGTCCTGAGGCCTTGTGCAGGGATGAAAACAGATTTCATCACACCTTTTCCTCCCTTGACCACACTTTCATTTAAAAAAAATACATTTCTAGCCCTTATGATTGCAGACATTCATGTACTCCAAGTCTCCACAGATTCTCAGCTTCTGAGATGGAACATACTGCTATACAGCTGTTGCAACAGTAGCACAACAAATCCAGAGCAGCACCAGTACGGAGAGTACAAGTGTAGTACTTAAAATCCAGCCAGAGTTTGTAGAAAAACATTTGAAAAAGCTGTGGCTTTCCTCCTCTTCAAAAAATCCTCTGTGTGTCTGTGAGTGTCCATGCTGTAGGTAAGATGTTTTGCTTAACAATGATTCTTTCAGATCTGTCCTGTCTTGATCAAGCTGTGGAATACATTGAACCTGATACACATTTTTCAGGCGAACCAATGCAATGTTGCCTGCTTGATTCTCTAAACAGACTGAAACAATAGCTGTAAGAGGTTTGAACTACCCCATTCATTTAAATCAACATCATACAGAAATTACCATTTTGCAAGCCATGGAATTTGCTGTTTTGCTGCAGCAAGGTGTCTGACAGCATGCATGCTGTCTCCCTGCCCTCCTGGGACTTGCCTATAGCTCTTTTTGTTCTTCAGTTTTCCTCATGAGGAGCAATTAGATTACAGTGCAGGCTACCTCCACTGTTGCATGGAGACAGGCAGCGAGATGGTAATACCCACTCTTTCTTTTCTTACCATTTCCCCTTTAATGAATCTTTAGTTTTTTCGCTGGCAGTCTCAAACTAAATCATGCACTAGAATGCTTGCCAGCTACTGCTGTACTGTGAAGATGTTGTGGCAGTAGTTAGCAAAGTATGATAGGTGCCATTAGAGCAGTGATGGACAACCTAGGCTAATTAGTGGGCCAAATGAGTAGCCTTTCATCTCAATGGGCCGCAAGGCTGTCGTAACCATGATAGTCTCCCAGGATAGGGTAGTTTTGCCAACTGCGCTTGTGTACATAGAATTTACAGGGTGTGACATTTGAACCATAACAGCGCTTTGATTGGATACAGAGGGAGCGTAAAGCTCTCACAGTCAATGCTGCATGTAATCAAGCATGTACCTCACTTCCTGTGTCCTTGCTTTATGTGCATGTCACTTTAGAAATACCCATACAAAAAAAATGACACGGACGAAAACCGGCGGAATCTTGCAACTCTGTGCATAAGCAATGGTAAACAAAATCCTGATGGGCTGCTTGTTGCCTTCAGGCGGCAGGTTGCCCACCACTGCCATTAGAAGGAATGAGCACTAAACAATTTGGAGAGCAAGTAGCCCATCTTTATGAAAGAAATTCTTTGAATTCTTCAAACAGAAAGCTATGGATTTACAACTCAGATAGTTTTATTATCTGCCAATACTGTAAACCTGAAAGTACTCCACACATCAGACTTAGTATCTTTGTGTATCTCCATGAATAACAAAAGCCGCCAACCCTCATGATTGGGGAAATATTAATTGCATCATATATCTTGGATATTGCTAGGATAGGATCTTCTGCTGCCAGAGTCAAAGCAACTCTCTTTCTTCATTTGACAGGCATTTGGTGAATTCATGACATGAACACCAGTCTCAGAACAGTTTAGAAAAGTTCAGAAAAGTTAGTATTTCTTAGTTCAGCTGAATGAAACTACACATTATCTTCTGCATAACTTTCACCATTTGATCAGTATGTATCCTTCCTACCCATACATTTTTGGGTGCTGTGTTGCAGTGCACTGAGAGGATGTGCAACAGGAAAGCAAAAATCTTTGAAGTATTCAGATCTTGTAAATGGGTTGGATTATTGGAATTGCTGTATTGGTATTTGCACTGAAAGTGCCTAAAGTATGACAGGGTAAAACAGTGACTTTATGTCAAGAATCAAGTTGACTGCATCTCAAACCATTTGGATACATTATTTAATTCACCAGGAAGTTTCCAGTGGCAAAGTAGATTGTAGTAGACCTGAAAACGGTACTTAGCGAGACTTTAAAAGTCATGAATTTTAATGAGGATCAGTCTACCCACCAGTATGTGCCCCTTTGCTATTTCATGTGAAGAAAAAGGAACTCAATAGTGTTAGTTTTTCTTCCACTTGCACATGGTAATATTTCTAATGAGTCAATGGATCAGTCAGTGCTTCACAGGCCACTAACAAGCATTAGCTCACTCAGAATGATTCTCTGCAGAGACAGGAGCTGAAATGGGTTTTTAACCTAAAAGTCATGAACAGAAGTCAGTGCACCGTGACTACCCTATTCTTTCATATTGCTAAAAGGAAGGTGGGTCTGGCTAAAGAAATAGGCCCCAAGTTAGTCCTGTTCTAGAAAAAGGAATATGGTTATACTGATGACTCCAGCCTGCCTCCAATATACCTCATTTAGATCATAGTGATAGCCTGTTTGGGTCTGAATCAAGACTTGAAAACAATGTAGTCTTTTCTGCATAATTACACACCAGCCTGTAGCCCATCAAGGCTCATGGAGGGGTTCTTCCCCTTTCAGGTCAGTGGGCAGTCACTCTGTCTAAGTCCACAGAGCCCCTTTAGTCTTGGGTCTGGGGCCGATGATCAGCTCCATTCAATGGGTAATAAGCCAGTTCTGGTAGTCAGAAGCCCAGGTCCTGGTTCAGGGTGGAGTGGCAACAAACTGTCCACCTCCCTGGCCCTGGGTCAGGGCAAGGCGGCAATACAAACAGTCTCCAGTTACAGTTCATAGCCCAGGCCCTGATTCAGGGCTGGGCGGCAAACAGTTACATAGTTCAGTGGTCCAAGCCCAGTTCAGGTTGGGGCCACAAGCAAACAGTAAATGGCTGGATCTCCTTGTTCGGGCAGAGATCCAGGATTCTCAGGCAGTTAACCTGAAGAGGCGGAGGGGGGAGACTGCTACCCGGTGGTTGGGTGGCAGGGGGGACCCAGACCTGCCCACTCCACTGTGTGCCAGCCCAGGACCCTAACAGCAGCAAAGCAGTCTGCTGCTGGGTCAGTGGGGATCCAGACCGCAACATGCTGACCCCGGCTCTGGCTCAGCCAAAGTGTGGTCAGCTATTCCTGGGCCACTTTCATTCTCCCTCTCCACGCATACCTGGTTCTCCAGAAGGTTCACTGGGGAGTTGGGGATTGGTATCTCCAGCAGAGGACCTGGGGGTCCAAGCCAGTCATCAGGCTCCTGCAGGAACGATGGTGGAGATCTGCCGCTGCACACTGAGGCTACATCTACACTGCAGAATTTTTGCGCAAGCGCAAAAATTCGTGGAGTGTCCACACTACAAGCCATTTTTGCGCAAGAAAATTTACAGTACATCGAAAGAAGAGAGGGCTTTTGGCTCAAGAGTTATTTCTCTTTTTACGAAGAATAAGCCTTTTTGCACAAGAGCTCTCGCACAAAAGGATATGTGTGGACAGCAAACAAGTTTCTTGTGCAAAAACAGCACAGGTGCTCTGATGGCCATTCTGTTAATGGCCATCAGAGCTTACTTCTTGCGCAAGAGTGTCCATGCAGTGTGGACATTATCTTGTGCAAAAGTGCATCGCTTTTGCAATGCACTTTTGTAGTGTGGATGCGCTCTTCTGCAAAAAGTTCTTGCACAAGAAGCCTGCAGTGTAGACGTAGCCAGTGTGAATGTTTTCAGAGAACTATCCACAATGACTCCAAGATCTCTCTGTTGAATAGTTATAGCTCAATTAGTCTCCATCATTGTGTATGCATAGTTGGGATTATTTTTTCCAGTGTGTACTACTTTACATTTATCAATATTAAATTTCATTTGCCATTTTGTTGCCCAATCTCTTAGTTTGGTGAGATTTTTTTTAGGGGAGGGAGGCAGGGATAGCTCAGTGGTTTGAGCATTAGGCCTACTAAACCCAGGCTTGTGAGTTCAATCCTTGAGGGGGCCTTTTAGGGATCTGGGGCAAATCTGTCAGGGATGGTACTTGGTCCTGCCATGAGGGCAGGGGACTGGACTCAATGACCCCTCAAGGTCCCTTCCAGTTCTACAAGTTGGTATATCTCCATATATTATTTTTGAAGCTCTTCGCAGGGTCCTTTGGTCTTCATTATCTTGAGCAGTTTAGTATCATCTGCATATTTGTAACCTCACTGTTTACTCCATTCTCCAGATCATTTATGAATAGGTTGAATAGGATTGTCCCGATACAGACCCTTGGGGACACCCCTAGTTACCTTTCTCCATTCTGAAAACTTACCATTTATTCCTATTCTTTGTTTCCTGTCTTTAAACCAGTTATCAATCCTTGAGAGGACCTTCTCCCTTATCCCATGACAACTTACATTACTTAAGATAAGAGCCTTTGGTGAGGGATCTTGTCAAAGGCTTTCTGGAAATCTAAGTACACTATATCTACTGGATCCCACTTGTCCATGTTTGTTGACAGCCTCAAAGAACTCTAGTAGATTAGTGTAGGGAACCCCCCTTCGTGTCCGGGGGGTGCCCCTCTTTTCTGTAGCCCTCCCCACAGTGGGGAGGGCCCCTACCCCTGAGTTTGGGGTTCTCGCGGTATCAATTGTACCCGTTATACAATTCCCCCTCCCCTCACGTATAGCTGCACTCGAAGAGAGGGCCTTTTGCCTCTCGGGGATTACATTGGGATAAGGAGACCCGGGCCCGCCCTCTCCACTGGGTCCCAGCCTGGAGCCCTGGGAAGGGATTATCTCCTCTCCCTATTGGTTGGCGGGGTGACCACCCTTAACACGCCAACCCGTGGGCTTAACGCCCTGCTCCGAGCTACTTCCTACCCCGTCAACGGTTCCTCTTACCCCCACGATGGGTCCTCAGTCCGTTTGCCCCACTCCCCTGCGAGTCTTCTTGCTCCTGGCTCAGGTTCGCAGTTCCGGGGTCATCGGGGATCATGGTCTGCTGGGGCGTCTTCCCCGCTGCCGGTTCTGAAGCTCTGTTGCTCGGGTCCTACCCCTGAGCCTTCACAGTCGGCTTCCTCACACTCCTGGGAGCCGCCGCCACCAAGACTCACTGCCTCCTCTTGGGCACGGGGGCCGCCATTTTTAAAGGTCATGGCGCACCGCTGACATGGCCATCGGGCGCCCCGTGCTGTGCCTGACTCCTCCCCCTTCCACCATTCTTCCCCTCGTGGGGTTCCTAGGCCGCCCGGAAGGCCCATGCCTGCACCCTCCTGCTGACCCAGACCCCTCCCCCCCCGGCTGTCTGCCGGCATATGGGGCTCGTCCGCCCCCTCGCCCGAGCAGCCCGGGACACCTGCGCCAGCGCGTCCCGGCTGGCGCGGCTCTCCCTGGCTGTCCACCGGAGCGTGGGGCTCACCTGCCCCATCGCTCAGGCAACCCTGGACGCCCATGCCTGCGCATCCCAGCCAGCACGGCTCCCCCCGGCTGTCCGCCTGAGTGCGGGGCTTGTCTGCCCCATCGTCCAGGCGACCCTGGATGCCTGCACCTGCGCGTCCCAGCCGGCGCGGCTCTCCCCGGCTGTCTGCTCGTGTGCGGGGCTTGTCTGCCCCGTCACAATTAGTAAGCCATGATTTTCCTTTACAGAAATCATGTTGATCTTTCCCTCAACAAATTAGGTTCATCTATGTGTCTGACAATTTTATTTTTTACTATAATTTCAACTAATTCGCCCGGTACTGATGTTAGACTTAACAGTCTATAATTGCCAAGATCACCTCTAGAGCCTTTTAAAATATTGGCATCACTTTAGCTATCATCTAGTCATTAGGCACAGAAGCTGATTTAAAGGATAGGTTACAAACCATAGTTAATAGTTCTGCAATTGTCACAACAGAAACTCATTTGTGAATGCTCCAAACAAACAACTGTTGCAGAACAACATCTTTGTCCATCTCTCACATCTTCATTTACTTCTTTCCTCCCACTCCCCGCTGCCCCCCCCCAAAAGAGGGAGGCAAGGATTCTAAGTGCAAATTAATGATCAATTAAGTCTTTGTCCGTGCTAAAGATCTAACCTAATCCCTAGTCAATAATAGAACTCCCTATTGACTAAAGGACTAAGCAGCTGGCTCCTGGGAGCGGGTATGGCAGAGCTGCTGGCCCCACTGTTAGGGAGGCTTTGCTGCAAGGTCTGCGCAGTGCATGTAATCGCTATGATTTTTAGCAGTTACAAGGTTACATTTTTAACTGCATTTTTACATCCCTAGTTAAAACTAGGGATGTGAGATAGTGTGTAATTGAATAGTCATGGAACCGCATCAAATTTTAGCAGTTACACGACTATTCAATAGTCCGCAACTATTCAATACACCCTGGAGGTGGGGTTGTACCAAATCTTCTTGGTGACTGATCAAATATTTTATCAACTGCAATTGGTTAATAACAGAGTAAATGCACCCTGATAGGTTAATAATTAAATCAGTTTTAACATAATGTGCTGTAAACAGGTGTAGGAGACACATTAAAGAGCCACTTGGGGCTCATGAGCCTCTGTCTGAGAATCACCAATCTAGATGTTTCACTATTGGTAGGAATGAATTATTCCCATCCAGAGTATGGTTTGAAATTCCAAGATAATTCAGTAACACTATGGAAAAGGTAGTAGCTTTAGTATTCTCACCCCAAGATGAACTACAGAGTGGACATTTGGATGCCATGTTTCTTTTCCCCTGTGCAACAGCAAGAAGCAGGTACCAAAAAGGTAAGAAATTACAGGGTAAAATTTGATACCAGTTTGAAAAGAAATAGTAGCCTGATTTTATTTTATACTAAGGGGCTGCGCTCCCTTCTCATTACCCTCACCACCCCCACCCCCGGAGGTAGAATCATAGAATACCAGACCTGGAAGGAACCTCGAGAGAACATCAAATCCAGTCCCCTGCCTTCACGGCAGGACCAAGCACTCTAGATCATCCCTAATAGATGTCTATCCAACCTGCTCTTAAATCTTATCTCCAGTGATGGAGACCCCAGAACTTCCCTAGGCAATTTATTCCAGTGTTTAGCAACCCTAACAGTTAGGACGTTTTTCCTAATGTCCAACCTAAACCTCCCCTACTGCTGTACAAGCTCATTGCTTCTTGTCCTATCATCAGAGGCCAAGGAGAACAATTTTTCTCCCTATTCCTTGTAACATCCTTTTAGGCACATGAAAACTGCTGTCATGTCCCCTCAGTCTTTTCTTTTCTAAACTAAACAATCTCAGTTCTTTCAATCTTCCCTCATAGGTCATGTTTTCTAGACTTTTCATCATTTTTGTTGCTCTTCTCTGGACCGTCTCCAATTTCTCCACATCTTTCTTGAAATGTGACCAGAACTAGACATAATACTCCAACTGAGGCCTACTCAGTGCAGAGTACAGTGGAAGAATGACCTCTCGTGTCTTGCTCACAACACTCGTGTTAATGCATCCCAGAATCAGGTTTGCCTTTTTTGCAGTGTCACACTGTTGACATATATTTAGTTTGTGGTTCACTATGATTTCTAGATCCTTTTCTCCAGTACTCCTTCCTAGACAGTCGCTTCCCATTCTGTATGTGTGAAACTGATTATTCCTTCCCAAGTGGAGTACTGTGCATTCGTCCTTATTAAACTTCATCCTGTTTACCTCCACCCATTTCTCTAGTTTATCCAGATCATTTTGAATTATGACCCTATCTTCCAAATCACTTGCAACAACCCCTCCCAGCTTAGTATCATCTGCAAACTTAATAATCATACTCTCTATGCCATCATCTAAATCATTGAAGATATTGAACAGAACTAGTCCCAAAACAGACCTCTGCAGAACCCTCACTTGTTATGCCCTTCCAGCTAATAACCACTAATAACTACTCTCTGAGAATGGTTATTCAGCTAGTTATGCACCCACCTAGGTTGTATTTCCTTAGTTTATTGATAAGGTCATGCAAGACCGTATCAAATGCCTTACTGAAGTCTAGGTATACTATGTCCTTCGCTTCTCCCTTATCCATAAGACTTGTTATCCTGTCAAAGGCAGCTATCAGATTGGTATGATATGATTTGTTCTTTATAAATCCATGCTGGCTGTTACCTATCACCTTATTTTTTTCCAGATGCTTGCAGATGAATTCCTGAATTACTTGCTTCATTATCCTTCCTGGCACAGAAGTTAAACTAACTGGTCTATAGTTTCCTGAGTTGTTCTTATTTCCCTTTTTATAGTTTGCCCTTTTCCAGTCTTCTGAGATCTCTCCTGATTTGGATGATTTTTCAAAGATTATAGCTAAAGGCTCAGATATGTCCTCTATCAGCTCCTTGAGTATTCTAAGATGCATTTCATCAGGCCCTAGTGATTCGAAGACATCTAACGTTTCTAAATGTTTTACTTTCTTTTTTAACTTCTAAACCTACCCCATTTCCACTAGTATTCACTGTGTTAGGCATCCCTTCACCATCAACCTTCTTAGTGAAAACTGAAACAAAGGAGTCATTAAGCACCTCTGCCATTTCCAAGTTTCCTGGTATTGTTTTACCCCCTTCATAGAGCAATGGACCTACCCTGTCCTTGGTCTTCCTCTTTCTTCTAATATATTTGTAGAGTATCTTCTAGTTACCTTTTATATCTCTAGGTAGTTTGAGCTCATTTTGTGTCTTTGCCTTTCTAATCTTGTCCCTGCATACTTGTGTTGTTTGCTTATATTCATCCTTTGTAATTTGACCTAGTTTCCACTTTTTATGACTCCTTTTTGTTTTTTAGATCATGTAAGATCTGCTGGTTAAGCCAAGGTGGTCTCTTGCCATACTTTCCTTCCTATGCAGTGGAATACTTTGCTTGTTGGCCCTTAATAATGTCCCTTTGAAAAATTGCCAACTGTCGTCACTTGTTTTTCCTTAGTCTTGCTTCCCATGGGACCCAACATACCAGCTCTCTGAGTTTACTAAAATCTGCCTTCCTGAAATCCATTGTCTCTATTTTGCTGTTCTCCCTTCTATCATTCCTTAGAATCATGAACTCTATTTCATGATCACTTTCACCCAAGCTGCCTTCCACTTTCAAGTTCTTAACCAGTTCCTCCCTATTTGTTAAAATCAAATCTAAAACAGCCCCCTCATTAGCTCTCTCAACCTTCTGAAATAAAAAATTGTCTCCAATGTAGTCCACGAATTTATCGGATAATCTGTGGTCTGCTGCGTTAGATTCCCAACATGTCTGGATAGTTGAAGTCTCCCATCACCACCGAATCCTGCACTTTGGATGATTTTGTCAGTTGTTTAAAAAAAGCCTCAGGCAGCTCTTCTGCTTGAGTAGATGGTCTGTAGTAGACCCCTATCATGACATCACCCTTGTTTTTAACCCCTTTAATCTGACCCAGAGACTTTCAACAAGTCTGTCTCCTATGTCCACCTCAGTCCAAGTGCATACATTTTTAATATATAAGGCCACACCACCTCCCTTTTTTCCCTGCCTAATCCTTCCTGAGCAAGCTGTACCCTTCTATACCAATATTCCAATCTTGTGTATTATCCCACCAAGTCTCTGCGATACCAACTGTATCATAGTCATATTTATTTATTAGCACTTCAGGTTCTTCCTACTTATTTCCCATACTCCTTGCATTTGTATAGAGGCATCTAAGATTCTGATCTGATTTTGCCTCCCAGTTCTGCCTTATTCCTCCTTTATCTGTGATATTATAGCCTATGCTCCCTCCCATTTCTAACCCATCTCCCAATTCTCCATGTTTTTCACTTACCTGTGGGCTTTGGTTACTTGCCCCTATCGAAACTAGTTTAAAACCCTACTCACTAGGTGGTCCCGGCTCTTCCCCCATCTGCTAGGGAGGGCCAGACCGAGACATGGCAGCCCTGTTCTGTCTCCTCCCCCCACCCTGGCTGCTGGGGAGGGGGCAAGGCCGCGACGCATCAGCCCGGCTCCCTCCCAGAGCATCGGGGAGAGAAGGGAGGCTGCATGTCACCTGTCCCCCAAGTATTGGGGAGAAGGGAAAAGAGAGAGGGAGGGAGAAGGCAGGTGGAACACACAGTAACATGATGACATCACTGAGTCGCCCTGCAGAAAAATGTTATTTATGAAAGAGAGAGAGAGAGAGAGAGAGAGATTGATTTAATATTTCACTAGTATGTGATGAGTTTAAGGGCAGTGAACTACAAGAAATAAAAATTATTAGCTATGGCAGATCAAGTTGAAACATGAACATATTTGCTAATCATGATTCACATTTCAAACATTTTGGATTTTCATCATACTGTCTGATAACTCAGTTTGCTCATATTTGATAATCTAACAAAGGAACAAGATTTCCACAGCAATAGAATATTTGGAATGTTTTATGGCACAGCAAAAGAATGCTAGGGGCCCTGTAATTTGCCAAAAGTATCTATAGCATTTTGTTTGAATCCTTTAGTGTCTTTGTGCTTTGAAAGTTGTGTATTCTGCAAAATGTCAACAAGGCAACAACAGAAACAGACTTATCCAACTTTGATTTAAAAAAAAAAATCTGTAAGAACCTCCTTAAGTGGGTGATATGCAGGAGCTTGAATGCTCTGGCAGCAGAAGTTCCTTGCTTTAACAGGCCAGACTAGATTGAAGTTGAACTTATAAAACTCAGCATTACAAGATGACTCAAGTGTCACTGAGAGAGATAATATTGTACAGAGCAGAAGTTCCATTAACCCTCTAATAAGCAAGGGCCTTTCAATTAAGGATTTTAGTCTAGTTTCCTATTTTCAAAGGTTTATCATTTGCCTATACAAGTTTGCTTGCAGATTACACTAGACTAGGTAGTTTAAGAATTCTGGCATATTCCATTTATATAGTGTTTTTAACCTAAAGAATCTAAAGCATTTTTAAATACCTTAATAAAGGTGTCATTTTACTGATGCAGTTTTATAACAGTTGCTCACAATGGGTCAGATTATGATTCCCCTTTTATGTTCCATGAATGAGCAGCAATTGCTCACCTAAGTAATAACATCACCTCAGTAGTCCCAGCAGTAGAAGGGTCATCATTTGGTCCTGTATCATCACCATACAGCATTTCAGTTGCTTTGAAAAAAAACAAACCAGATTTGATATAATTTTGTGTGTAGGTAGTTAGCATTATGGCTCATAAGTATATTGAGGCGGTAGGTGAAATGCCTTCCATGTTCATTTGTAACACCCCGCTCTTGCTTTGTGCAATAAAGTGTTTTATTAAAAAAAAAAAAAAAGTGGGCAGTGAGCTTACGCTTTTCACAATAAACTGCAGGAGTCAGTTAGGATAATAACTATTACCCTAACACAAAATAGTTATTTGAAGAAGTGGGCTGTGCCCACGCAAGGTCATGATACCATCTACATGTTTTGTTAGTTTAAAGTGCTACCATACTATTTGTTGTTTTTTAAGTTTATCCTGTACAGACTAACTCGGCTACTCCTCTGAAGCTTTTGAACTATTTTATAACTCAGTCAATTTCACCATCTAACCTTCATTTAGCAAATCCCCACCAGTAATTATTTTCCCACACAGAGACTGACACAAGTCACAGTTTAATAATGACAAAGAAGGGATGAAAGCATTCCTGTTAGTGATCTGCAGAATTAAAGGCATTACCAAACCAAATGGCCTAACCGTAAGTACTGGGAAATATCAGAGCTGGCAACAAAATAATAGGGGAGGGAGAATCGAAAATGTAAAGAAGAGAACAAGTTGACTAGGAAAGAGAAAGTTAACTCATAACTGCATGGAGCCACAAATTAGATGTACATCAGCATGTGCAAGAATAGAACCTAGTCCCACAGACACTCTTTATTGAGCACAGTCAAGTATTATGGCATGCAATCTGATCACAAAATTGTCTTTTCACTCCAAAAGAAGATATAATCCACTTGGCCTTTGATGTTACCTACAGAAAAAAGAAAGTTACTCTGTTTATTGGATTTCAGACCTTTTAATGTCCTATGAAACCTATTTAATATATCTATCTTCTCTTCCTCCTCCTCCCTCCCAGCTAAGGCTCTAGTCCAGTCCTTTCTTTAGCGAGGTGTCCGCCTGAATCTCCAGCAATAGGTCACTCCATACACTCAGGCCACAGACTTCAAAATCACCATCCAGAGTCTTCAATTTTTTCAGAGCAGACAGGGCTGCCTCTCGGAGCGGAGTCGGTCCCCTCACAAAACAGCTGAAGCGCTCTCGAATCTCTTCCCAAGACGGCTGGTTCTCACTAGGGCTGCAGCTGTTGGCCCACTGGCCGCACACCGGATTGTAGCGCAGGCGACTGCCCCAGTCGGTAAGGAGCTGCAAATAAGGGGTGCCCAGCTGCGGGTATCGGGCAGTAAGAGCAGCCAGGATGGAGCCCGGAAGGAGGCGACAGAAGGCGAAGAGCCGGCCCGAGTCCCCGAGCAGCCAGAAGAGCACTGCCGCAGCCAGCCCGCCTGGCTCCCTGCAACTGGCCTCCTCGCCAGTGTTGGCCCCGGCCTGCTCCAGCAGCAGCGCTGCCAACACCTGGTAGACCCTGGGCCCGGGCAGCTGCTCCAGGACTCTTCCCAGAGCTTGCTCCTCCTCCTCCTCCTCCTCCTCCAGCCGGGATAGCAGCAGCTGGGCCTCTGCCCGCAGCTGCGGCCCCAGCTCCTCAGGGCGCCCGGGGACGGAGCTGGGCGTCGGCAGCAGGTGGACGGCGGCCTTGCGGCGGGCCAGGAGGCCGAGGCTGCAGGGCCCCGCAGTAGCCTGGCCGCCGGGCGGCAGCAGGAAGCTCCGCAGGAGGCGGTGGCAGGCGGCGGGCGGCAGCGCTCGGTTGCCCAGCAGCGACAGGCCCAGCAGCTCCGGGCAGCGCCCCAGGTGCGGGAAGCCGAGCGGCGGCCCCTGCTGCCCCCGGCGGAGGCGCTGCCCCAAGGCGGCCCGGAGCCGGGGCTGGGCGCGGAAGCGGCCGTGCAGGTGCTGGAAGTAGCGGCCCCACTGCAGGGCTCTGTCCAGAGTTGGCGGGTCCCAGTCCCGGACCTGCCCCGAGCGGGACACGGCCAGGAGCCCGGGCAGCTGCTCCACCTGCCACAGCAGCGTCTCCATAGCGACGGCTCGCCTAGGCGCCGCGCGTTTCCCGCCACGCGTTCGAGCTGCGGCTCTGCCTTTCGCCCGCGAAGTCGTCCAATCGGGACCCGCATGAAGGTGAGCTCTGCAACCTCATTGGCTGGTGATGTCAGTCCCCTGCCATTTGACTTCCGTTTCCCTCGCTCGTTGGGGGTTAGGTTGCGTGTTGTTGGATTGACGCCCAAGTTAGGTAGAGCGGGGGCGGCAGATGTGACTGTTTTGGCCTGTGCTGTCTCGGTGCAATGCTGGCGGGTAGCCCTCTTCTAGCTAGGCAGCCCGCAATATAAATACACCCTCCTCAGGGATCAGCCCCTGCTATTAAATGTTCTGTAGATAGACAGCAGCTCCCTTTAAGTGCGATTTCTACCATGCAATAATACTGCAGCAAATGTGAACACAAGTGGATGTACCATGGTGCACATTGGTGTATAATATAAAATAAATCGCACAATTATGCCAGGGTTCTAACACTAACTTTCACGTGTATACATTGTATCCACACTTCACCCTCATCAGCATTTGCACCCACAGCCTTCACCTCCACAGCAACACAATCATTTCAGCTCCCCAGTGGTTATGAGGGTTTTTTGGGGGAGCCCTGTTGCTGTAATCTTGTGATTAAGTGTGGCTCAGGTTCATTTAAAAAAATCTCTAGGTCTTATGCTGAAAATACAACGATCTCTAAAAATTCAAACAAAATAATAATCCCCAAATTGTTGTTAAATCATGAAGTTTAACACAGTCATGATTTTGAGCAGGCTGATTCATGATTGAGAGTTAGCAATGTTAATCAGAGGCCTCTTCACTTTACCTATATCAAATAGAGGAATGGCACACACATGCTATTACCCACCATGTCTCTCCTGGGTTAGGCTGGACCATATTAGTGGGTTACACAGCTATCTGTGATACGGAAGTGAAATACCAGGCAACAGGTTGGTTTCTATTCCTGGTTCTGGGAGCAGATTGTGTTCTAGTGCAGCATTTTTCAAACATGTAAATGGCAAACTGCAGCCAATAGGAGCTGTGAGACTTTGTGCCTACAGACACATTAAGTAAACAAATCAGCACGGGTCCAACAGCAGCTTACCTTGGTGCCCTGTGACCCAAGTTTGAAAAATGCTGGTGTATCCAAATGTATATTGGATACACTCAGCATATCCAAATGTAGCAATTCTCATATTTGTGTCATCGTGGGGATGGAATTCTCCCCCTGTTTATATAAAAGCATGATCTTTGGCCTGAAGAAACAGATTTATTTGCCTCATAGGAGAAACTGTATTAGCTTTAAAAGCCCCTGTAACTTTAAAAGCAACTTTAAAAAAAGTTGTTTTCAGATGTATTAGCATATAAGCAACTGTCATCTTCAATCTCTGTATACTGTATACTAGTCAGTGGATGACCCAGAGTCACTCTGTTAGTATAGGTGATAGTAGCACAATTTGGCATGTTCCTTTTGAAAGACTGGCCAAGATTTGACTGGAAATTCATCACATACTCATGAAGCCACCTACAATGGGAAGTCAAAATTGTGATAGTTCACAGTATTGTCTGCCCTATTACAAACCACCACACATCCACATGGCATAGGCTTACTTCTACATCTCCCACTGTTAATTGCATCATTTGTCTCCGTGTGCCATAAATTCATAGAGTATTAAGAGCAATTCTTCTTTAGCTCAAGTGGCAGGGGCCTATGTTTCTCAATTAGAATGATCAATTTTAGCTTCACTGCTACTGTGGAGCACCAAATGATGGCATAGCACATTAGTGTACAACTTCTCAGCTTCAGGGTCACATGCATCATATCAGGAGGATTAACGCTCTGGAACAAATTTTCTGCCTTGTTCTTCTCTCTTTGTACCACTTAGGTGATATAAAGGGAGTACAAACCACCTGGAAGTTCCCAGCAGACTTGTAGATAGTATAGCAAGCTCCAAAGGTCCTGGAAGCCTAAAGGGGTGTGTTAACAGCAGAAAGGGGAAGCAGCTGGAGTGTACTGCATTTTAATTGTCCCTAGACAGCATTTGGTCCTAAGAGATTGTTGGAAGCAGCGCAAGCACCTCTGACATGGACTGAAGCAGAGAACTGGGGAACCATGAATGTTTGTAGTCAGCTTCTCCTGTTTTCTCCCCTCTTGTGTTATCTTAAATGGCTCTGTACAGAGGAGGAGCCATCCTTGCCTGAGTACTGGCTCTCTCAGAAGCAGTGAAGCACCTATCCTAGTCTCACTTTGAACTCTCCTACTAGACGAGCCCTAAGGAGCCACTAAACTGAACTCAGAAATAAAACCTTTTTCCTATTTTGACACTACAGAATTGTTCTCCCACTCTTACACACTGCAACACCTTCTAGATTAGAACTATCTCCCTGGAAGTCAAGCTTTGTATCCACTATTCCTTCTCCCAGTGGTTCCTCATCACCTTCTCCAGTGGGGAATACACGTATGCTCACCTTCCCATCCAGGGTGCCATTCAAGGACCCTGTCATAAGTAGCTAAGATTTGCACCTTCAGATACCACATTACCTCCCTAGACTCCTTCCTATCTTAGTCTTCCTTCAGCCCCTTTCTTACAGCTTTCCCAAACTTATTTTTTTCTATTCTCTAGGGCTACGTCTACACTGGCAGCTTCTTGCACAAGAACTCTTTTGCAGAAGAGTTCTTGTGCAAAAACTCTTCCAGAAGAGAGCATCTACACTGGCATGTGCTTTTGTGCAAGAGCATCCATGCCAGTGTAGACGCTCTCTTGAGCAAGAAAGCTCTGATGGCCATTTTAACCATAGGGCTTTCTTGCGTAAGAAATTCATGTTGCCTGTCTACACTGGCCTCTTCTGGAAGAGCTCTTGCACAAGAGGGCTTATTCCTGAGTGGGAGCGTCAGAGTTCTCATGCAAGAAGCCCTGATTTTATACATTAGAATGTCAGTTTACTTGCACAAGAACACGCGGCCAGTGTAGCCAGGCAGCAAGTTTTTGCGCAAGAGCGGCCGCTTTTGCGCGAGATTGCGCCAGTGTAGACACAGCCTAGGATTCAAAGAAGGATTATTACCTATAGATCTTTTTATATGTGGGATTCTGCCCTTTATGTTCTACTTAGCTCATCCCCCAGCTGGGCTTCATCTTTTGTTGGGCCTAGATCACCCTTCAGGTGCAACCAGCCAGTTACACTTATTGCTCTCTCTCTCACATGCACACACTTACACACACTCTCTAATTAACTATTTAATTATGTGTGTGATTCACACCCACAAAAATTGTAAAATTGTTATTAATATTAATGATACTTTATGTTTACATGACATTTTTTATTCCAAAAGATTAAAAACCATGTTACCAGCTACAAATGCAACACAACAGTTTAAGATAAAAAGTGGGAATACTGTTTTCAGTTGAAACTACAAGAATTTTAGGTAGTCAGAAAACAGTTATGTGAACGGAAATGTGGTCAGGATGCCCGTAATTAACAGAGTCCCTCTTCCAATAGGTGTTATGGTCTCTAAAGTGAGCAATTTCACTGACTTCTAGGCCCGCATATATTTTAATGAAGGATTTATTTGAAGGTTTGTATGCACCATAGCAGAAGTGAAAAATTTCCTTTCAGGAATTTCTCACAGGAAATCTTTGAGAGTTACTGCTCTTAGACTTATTGGATGAAATGTACACAGTTATATAACTAAAATGTGCCTGTACATTTCACTTGAAACAAATCAAATAATCACATTTGGAGCACCAGGAACCTAGCAAAAACAGATTATGACTGCACTGGACAAAGCCCTAAGAAATCTGGAACATTCCAGCATGTAAAGGGAAATGGATGGGATTTCTAACAGGTCTCTGTAGAGTTGATTGAAAAATGGAATTTCCAGCCTCTGCATAATTCTGGGATTTTAACATTTGATTTTGTCCCAAATTGGGGTGAAAAGTCAAAACACTGACATTTTTAATTGAAATGAAACATTTTGACATTATGAAATTAAATGTTTGTTTCAGTTTGTTGATGCATAATGGTGCAGTATCAGAGATGCAGTCTGTTTGGGTTTCACTAATATCAGGTGAACACAAATGAACATCCAGAAGACCCCCAATACAACAAGTAGATGTTTAGCCACTCTATAGTCTCTTCCCTGATGTTGTAAAATGAACTTGAAATCTGTATTATAAAAGCTAAAAAAATTGCACTCTACAAAGTACCTGAGCTTCTCTTGTGGATGTTCAGGTTTCTTAGGCAAAGTCAGATGAGATTACAATACTTATACATTACCAAACATGCTAATTTCATGAGAGGATGCTGACAATCAAGGCAAAAAAAAGTGTTATATTCAGCTTGTTAGTTTCCATGTATGAACATTAATTTACAGCAGGCTAGTTTGATAAATTTTGTCTTGACATCATGGGAAATGTATGGGATTTGGGGCTCATAACTTGTGTTAGGTTTTCTAATGAAAAAAGGTGGCAGGTGTCCCCATGTTAGCTTTCTTTCCTGCTTTATTGCCTCTGAACCTATAAAAGAACATAAGACAAACCCTAAAGCAACACAAATTTTTTGCACAGCTGCCACAGTAAACACCTGTAACTTGAACCTCCTCCCAGCTTCCAAACTCTTTTTTGCATTGTAGCAAGTGCAGCTAACGTGCCCCATGTTCTAACCAAAACTCTTGCATTTTCCCTTATTATGAACCTTGAATCTCAGCATGCAAACCTCCACCTCACACAACTCTCTCCCAAACCGAAGTATTTATCCCAGATGCCAAATTCTCCTCCAGATTTGTAATAAGCTTTTGTTATTTATTTTTTTATGTTGCAGAAGCACCTAGAAGTCTCAACGAAAGATGCCCGCCTTCCCCCTTTTAGGCTTGGCACTGTACATACACACAGAATGAAAAGATAGAATCTTGTCCAAAAAGCTTGCAATCACAAATATAAACAGATGAGAGAGCACAAGTGAGCACTGACACAAGTTATGATACATGTAATAAGTACTGACCTCAGCCTAAGAGCTACCTAGCCATAAATTCCCTTTCCTACACTCTCCACTGAGTAAACTCCCTTAGGCTATGTCTACACAGCAACATTATTTTGAAATAACTAGCATTATTTTGAAATAACATAGTCCACGTCTACACAGTCAGCAGTTATTTCAGCATAATGTGGAAATACTGTCAAGCTGGAGGACTTCTTACTCTGACTCCTTATCTTAATCTGTAACCCTCATTTTATGAAGAATAAGGGAAGTCAGAGGAAGAGTGCGCTATTTCGAAATGAGTGCTGTGTAGACAGCACCAAAACTCGAAATAAGCTATGCAAATGACGTAGCTCCATTTGCATAGCTTATTTCGAGTTAAACCCTGCTGTGTAGACTTGCCCAAAATGTCCCGTATCCTACTGCTAATATAAAAGGCATCCAAGTTTATCATTTCAGTCTTTAGCTCCCCTATTAGTGTCTTTTGTGGCCTTCCACTATAAGGCTATGTCTAGACTACATACCTCTTTGGAAAGAGGGATGTAAATTAGAGATATCGAAATTGCAAATGAAGCCGGGATTTGAATTTCCTGCGCTTCATTTGCATAAAGGCGTCCGCATGTTCTTTTGAAAACGGATATTTCGAAGTGAAACCGCTGTCTAGATGTGGTTCTTTCAAAAGATCCTGTACTCCTCAAAAAATGAGGTTTATGGGATCTTTCGAAAACGGGTTTTTCTTTCAAAAGAACTGCATCTAGATGGCAGTTTCACTTTCAAAATACCCGTTTTCGAAAGAACACCCGGCCGCCATTATGCAAATGAAGCATGGGAAATTCAAATCCCAGCTTCACTTGCAATTTCGATATGTCTAATTTACATCCTTCTTTCGAAAGAGGGATGTAGTTTAGACATGTAAGTCTAAAGCCTGCTGATCAGCCTGGTCTATTGATGTGATCCAATAATCAAATTTAGTGGAGCAGATGGAGAATTTTCTTTGGGTGAAGAAGAGCATAAGCTGCTTCCTGTCAAACTAGCTGTCTTTTCCAGGTATATACTTTTTTCTCTGGGGGACTCTTTAGACCTTAGAAGGCTCCTTTCTACTGTTGACAACTTCAATAATTGTCAGCATTGTAGATATGGTAATATGTCTTATGTTGGGTAAAATGTACAGGTTCACCACTTTCTTCAGGGAGAATAGGCATCCAAAAGAAAACCATCCAGATGTTGTAGATGAGCTTGCTCTTTTTTATTTCTTCATAGCATTTGTCAAGCATTCCAAACAGCTTATCATTTCAATGGCCAGCCTAAAAAAATACTTTTCACTGTAATACCCTTATCTGTACTGCCTAGAGTGTCAGATTCTCAGGTGGTGTAAATCACCATAATTTCACTGACTTAGTTGGAGCAACGTCTATTCTTATCTCTTGGGAATATGGTCTTAAATCTTGTTTTTAAAATAGTATCAGATAGTTGAATATATCATCTGTTTGTGATAGTGACCCATTAGTAGCATCTTCAAGTTTCTTTAAGAACATGTAAGTTGTTTTTTCTGTTTATTTTTGTTTTATTTCATGTGGCTGCTGTATATATTTGATCTGATGTATTTTCCCATTTTAAGGGCCTAATTAAGAGAGAGAGAGATGTCAGAGACCTTTGCTAAATGCCATGTAAAATAGGCATGATGGAGAACAGGCAAGACATACATCCAAGCTTTTTACTTTTTAAAATAAAGATCCTCAGTGTATTTTATGTCAGATTTTAAGCAGGAGCAATTGTCTATGAGAATGTTCAGCAGTGTTAAACAGTATTAAGGGGGGGAAATTCCCCTGAATATTGGCTTTTGATAAATAGGATGTGGGGTTTCCAGAGAGTAGTTGGATGAGACGATATTATTGATTAAAGAACCGAAAGGACAACAAACCAACTAAACACAGTTTTCAGTGACCCATGGGAGCATGGTTTTACAACTTCTATATTTGTCTTGAATTTGTCTTGAATCTTGAAGAATCATATGAAACCTTCTGAAACTCATGAATTTCATCCTTTTTGTTATGTAGCCAGTAAAATTCCTCAGGCAAGAGTGGCTGAGTTTGCAGCAAAACTGATCAAATGTGCCAGAGATCTGTACTCTATTGTTCAATTCAGTTTCCTCTGAATAGTCACACTTACTGTAAAGTGGACATAATTTTTCCTCTAAAAATAAGAAAGGAGGTATACTTTATTTACTACTCACATACCTAGAACTACAAAATGGAAAAGGATTGCTGCAAAGGATTTACATATCCAAACACAAGCTATTTGGGGGAAGATAGTGTCATACCACCTGTTACTATTTGGTCAAAAAGTTCCAAAAGCTTCTGGACACTTGGCAAATGACTAAATTGCCAATATGGCATGATCATCTTTTCTGGTGAATTAGTGGAGAGTTATTTATGGACCTCTGACATGTCTCAGCCAATTAGATTTTGGCTATCAAGAGATAAAAACATGCCTGTCTCAGACATAAAAAACTAGCTGTTTACTGTCATATTAGAGATTGGATGGAACATCTTTGATATTTAGAGACATTTAATTCTGTGATCTAACTTCCTGGTCAGCCTCCTTTCTGAATAGTGGACCTGATCAGAATAAAACTCTGATATTCTGAGAAGTTTAGATCGGTATCTAAGTTTTGTTGCTTGGACTCATCTGTAGTTCTGATGTTATCAGTCATCCTTGTAATATGACAGTTGTGACATAAAGCTCAATTCAGCCATGCTAGAGATGTAGTCAGTGCATCTGAGAGGCTTTGGATAAAGGTAGCTTTACACCACCTCTTGTGTTCTCCTGAGCCTGGAGCTAATCAGTTTAGCTCCTACTGCACCTTACAGATCCCCTCAGGGCACGTCTACACAGCAGGGCTAAAGTCGAAATAAGCTACGCAACTTGAGCTACGTCAATGGCTCGACTTTTGGTGCTGTCTACACAGCAGGAAGTCCAAGACAGTACTCTTCCTCCGACTTCCCATACTCCTCATAAAATTAGGGTTACAGGAGTTGGAGTGAGAAGTCCTCCTGCTCGACATTATTTTAACATTATGTTGAAATAATGGCTTGCTTTGTAGACGTGGACTATGTTATTGCAGAATAACGTCAGTTATTCCAAAATAACACTGCTGTGTAACAACCCCTGAAGAACAGTTATACCAGACAGAGATGGCTGAAGTATAGCATACAGTGACCATGCATACCTCTGGCAGGTCTCCTATTCCAGGTGATAATTTCTTCATGTCAGGAAAGATCTCTTCTGTTCATTTATGGTAGCATTGCAATGGGGTCTGGCTGGCATATAGCTTGCATGAGAGAACTCCAGATAACTATTACAGAATTTTAGGCCACATTTATTCTGGGTGTCTAAATGGAGACACATTGAGATCCTGGTTTTCAGACAATGAATAAGCAGCACTCTCTAAAATAAACTGTCTTGATAAGGTATTTCAAGTTGGATACCCCAAAAATGGGCCATGTAAAATCACTAATCACTCTTGAAAATCTTGATTTTAAATAGTAGGTTTATAGTATGTAAATATGGTAGAGTGGGCGAGGACTGAGTTAACTCAAGTATCTCACAGCTTTACTTTTGAATAATAAATTATTAAAATAAAATTGTACATTTTAGAAAAAAAAAAAACTTTAAAAGTTTTCTCCAACTGGTAGTTTTCATGTATTTCAGTGACAAAATTTTATCATCCACAAGGGTACAGGAAAGTTTTAAAAACACATTGTTCATGTTGGAGCCCATTATGTTTTAATGTGTATACAATTCAATGCAGGATAACTGAATAAATCTAGTTCTATATCTGTCTGGATTCTAATAATACAGGCCACTCAAGTTTCAATCACATGGTTACCCTGATATCTCAGAACTTCTCATTGTCTGGATAGATGATATCTCAGTTACCTATCTAATATATGTACATATATACATGAATACACACACACATGGATAAAGATTTCTTTTGTGCAATAAGTTTTCTCAGTGTCTGTTGTTTCCATTTTCATGTCTCCGAAGTTTTTATGTGAATTCTTCCAGCACGTTTCTCATTATTCTCTCAACCTTTCCTCTGCTGGATGGCGGGGTTTCCAGACATATAACCTGAAATGTCCTGGGAGAATTTACATAAAAACAATAAAGCCAAGGAAATGGAAACCACAGGATATATACATTTTTTTCAATCTTTGCTAAGAAGATCATTAGTTCATATTTACAGAGGAATTCAATTTTCCATCCTTTCCTTGTGAAGCAAATGTGGGAGAAAAGGGATGGCAGAAATCATTAAGGCTGGCATTTACCTCATTACTTAAGTGAGTATTCTGATGGTAAGGGTTGTATGCTAATCTCATTAATGATTAAAGTGTTTCACATGCATTATTCACATCACATTAAAAAGAATGTACAGTGAAAAAGTAATATAAATGGTTGGATCGAGCATTAATGCATAGGTTGGAAGGTGGAGTTGGTTTGTTTCCCCCCCTCCACCAACACCACATTTAAGGAAAGTTTAAAGTGGTTTTGTTTTGTTTTGTTTTGTTTTGTTTTGTTTGCCAAAATTGAGTGGAGTGGCAATTTTCTAATGTCTAAATTTAGCACCTTCTGAAGTAAAATTGATTAAAAACTGGTACATTTGTGCAGGGGTTAAGTAATGTCACATAGAGACTTTAGGTTTCCACTTTGAGCACAGATTGGCAATAACCAAATAACTTTGATAGACTTTGTCTGATACTCAGGGGACAGATTTTCACATCACGGAAACTACCACCATAATTGCACGTCCCAGACAGTGGACATTTTGTTTCTCTTTTTGCATATATTACTTGGTTTGATGTTTGTTGATAAAGATTCTCTCTGGCTGAAAGACCTGACTGTTTCTGGGGGTGTTTTGTTTCTTCTCAAGGCTACAGGCCCTTTCCCTTTAGAGTTTTTACAAAGTTTTGGTGGGGGGACGATTTTTTTTGATAGATTCAGGCCCTATTACAAAACTCTAATGCTCAAAATACAAATTGCAATTTTTCCTGCTGATATGCAAGATGGGTGTCTTCTTTCTCCCCCTGCTTGTTTCATTGGCAATTGAGACACTTCTCAGATAATTTGAATTAACCAAGCTACTAAGGTAGGGGTGGGCAATAAGTGGCCCGCAGGCCAGACACGATTTGCCAGATTAGCCCCAGCAAGCTGCCAGATGCTTTATTTACCTGTGTGTCAGGAGGTATGGCTGCTTGCAGCTCTCGTTGGTCATAGTTTGCTGTTCCCTGCCACTGGGAGCTGGGCCACCGCTTCCCATTGGCCGGGAATGGCAAACTGTGGCCAATGGGAGCTGCAAGCGCTCGAACTTGCAGACACATAGGAAAAGAAAATATCTGGCAGCCTGCCAGAGCTAAACCTGATGAACTGCATCTGGCCTGCGAGCCGCTTATTGCACACCCCTGTATTAAGGATATGTTTACACTTTAGTTGGGAGCAAGCCTCCCAGACTGGCCAGACAGACTTACTAGCAGAACTTGAGCTAGCATGCTAAAAACAGTATAGATACTGCAGCTTCAGCTGCAGCTTTGGCCTTCAAGCCAAAAGGGTCAGGTGCACATGAGAGCATTAGCTACATTCTGAGTTCCAATGTTCACACGGCTGTTTTTAGAATGCTAGCTCAAGCCCCACTGGTTAGAGTTTGCCTACCTGGGCTGGAGGCTTCCTCCCTTCTGCAATGAAGACACACCCTGAGATAATATCCATTAGGGTGCCTGTCCTAAAGTAATACATGCAGATGATATGCTTTTGTTTTAGTTTAATCAGTAAACTACATGTGCTCCATAGTCTGGATCCTACTCCTGTTTGATGATTTCTTGGGTTACAAAATTAACTGCCATAATCCAGAACTGTTGCCCCTTTCACCTGCCCTCTATTATGCATTTGAATTTGACCCGAAAGAGTTCAAATATGTATTTGCTGAGAACTCTTTGAACATACCCAGCCTATTTTATCTGAGCTGTATGCAAATCACTCCCAGCATTCTTAAAGGCCTAATGAATTATTCTGAGCTCCTGATTTGCTAAGGGAAGAATAAGCCTTCCTAATGTTGAAGTCCTGCCCAGACTTCTTTTTTTTCAAACCTGTGTTTCTCGTGAACTACACAAGATGAGCCTGATTTTCCTCTTGCTAGCTCCATTTTTACTCTGGCATAAATCCATTGTCTTCAGTTACCGGTAAATGGCTCTTGATTTACAGCAGCATAATTAAAGGAGGAGAAGCAGGCCTAGGCCATTCTCAAAATTTATCTGGAGAATTAAAAATGCTAGGTATTATAGTTATTATCATCCATCAGTGTTACATCATGGGAATTTTTTTAACAACAAAACGAATAGTTTTTAGAACATCTAAGATATTTAAGCATAAAAGGGGTAAAGTTTCTGTCTAAAATTTATCATGAATCACCAATAAATACTTACCATGAAACATCTCCATAGATTTGTGGAGTGAGCTGGATTATACCTTTCACAGAATTTCTGCATTTTAGATGCTCAAATGCACTTATTCTCCTTTGAGCTTCCTTAAAATTCTCACACAGTACCTAAGAGCACTTGTCTTCTGGAGGTCACTTATCTTGATGTCTTGCACTCCTCTCCTAGGCTAAGTCTACACTGCAGAGTTTTTGTGCAAAACCAGCTGTTTTTGCGCAAAAACTCACGGAGTGTCCACACTACACGCGTGTTTTTGCACAAGTAAATTCACAGTAAATTGGAAGAAGAGAGGGCTTTTTGTGCAAGAGTTATTCCTCTTTCTACGAGGAATAAGCCTTTGTGCGCAAGAGCTCTTGTGCAAAAAGGTGTGTGTGGACAGGCAACTAGGGGGTTTTGCACCAAAAGCACCAATTGAAAAAACCACAGGTGCTCTGGTATCTATTCTATGAATAGCAATCAGAGCTTTCTTGTGCAAGAGCGTCCATGCAGTGTGGATGCTCTCTTGTTCAAAAGCGCATCTGTTTTGCGATGTGCTTTTGTAGTGTGGACGCGCTCTTGCCCAAGAAGTTTTTGCGGAAGATCTCTTCCACAAAAATCTTCTTGCGCAACAAGCCTGCAGTGTAGACATAGCCCTAATGTGTTCTTGAGCTGCTCACTCAGGCCATTAGGGATCTGACGTAATCAGACCATTAGTAATCACTGGGATCATCTTTATTCAGGTTTTTCAGATCTTGCTATCTTCTTTCCTTGTTTTGATTATGATTATTATTAGATTAAGAAAGGCTCAGGTATAGTGGATCCCCCTACTTAATTTATTATTTTGTCGTTGGCCAGTAAAACTTAGTTATATAGCCAGAATGATAAGGCAAGAAATGTGAATCACCAGGCGTGCCCAGTCAGACCATTATATATTTGGCTATATACATTTTGTTTCATCTCGTCAGTAAGGAACAAAATTACAGGTTAACCCATAATTTCACACACAATCTAGGAGACAGAGTTCAAAAGTTATTACCTCCTTTAGGGCTTGCCTACATTCAGTCTGCAGTTGCACAACTGCATCAATGCATTGTAGCTCTTAGTGAAGACATTACCTACACTGACAAAGATTCTGTTGTTGGCATAGGCACTCCACCTCCCCATGAGGCATTAGCTATGGTGAGAAGAAAGCCCTGCAATTGCCATTGTACTATGTACACTGGGTTCAGGTAGTTAAGTCTCTATAATTACCTTAATTAGTTATACTGACATAAGTTATACAGACCAGGGCTTACTCTCGTATACATTACCTTAGACTTTGCTTCTTCTTTATGAAACACTGGGATGTTACTACAGGTACTCTCAATTCTACTACCTTTCAAATCCTTAAAATTTCCTGATAGCACAGAAATTACTATACAAGGAGCATTTGAAGACAGTTCACTTATTTTTGTAATGACTGCATTATTAACACTCATTCACTTTAAACAGATATTTGGTCTGAATATTAATAAAGAGCACATTTTCTTGGGTCCCAGTAATTTTTACCTATTCACAGTATGAAATAAATTATGCACAGGGTTCTTGTTCAAACTGGCAGGATAATTATTAAGCTGATTATTTTAATAAACTCTCTGACCCATGACAAATAAAAACATAAGTAATATACTAAATTAAAGGGTTTCCCTGTGTTATTTTCAAACATGCCCACAATATTCACAAAGGGTAAAACTCTGGCTTATTATCTCTGGCTTTCTCTTCTTATTGTTGGTTTTGAGTGTCTGGTTTTAAGGTTGGTCTGAAATTTGAGCTTTTCATAGTCTCTGAATGTGCTTCAGCAACATGTGTCATTAATGAAGTCTATTGGGTAACTAGTCTTACCACTGTTTGTAATTCAGCCTATGACAAGCCCTGGGAAAGCAAGAAAGCCTCAGCCAGCTCTAATTAGGAAAACATGCCTAAGGCACAGGCTGTAGTATAAACAGAGACAGGACAAGCCACTCACTAGAAGAAAACCAAAAGTGAGCATTTGGCAAAGATGTTGTGCATTCTTACCAAACAAGAAACCTGTTGAACATAACAAACCCCACATATGGACATCAGAATGATGCATTGTCACAAGAACCAGCCAGGGAATATTTGAAGAGGCACTAGAAAGAAAGATCCTACAGAGGGTGCTGAAATATATTTAATCAGAATAACAATTTCTAAGATTAAATAATAACATCGGAATCAATGTACCAAAATAATATTATGCTAAGTATGAATATAATAACAGTAATTAGTAATGTGATGGCTTTAATCAGTAACTGCATATGCATTTGTCCAGGGCAGTTTTCACCCTATGTTCTGTGGACCCCTGGGTGTCCACAGACTATGTCTAAGATTTCCAAAGGGACCCTATACTTCCATTTGAAAAGAAAAAAGTTTGAAAACCACTGGTTTTGAAAACCACTGGTTTAGGGTACCACCTATCAGGGAATAATGCAATAAATCTAGGGGAGTTCCAACAAAGGAAACCATTTTAACAATACACCCATTGTTTTGTATTCTAGAATGCCATCATTTAAGAGTGGATTGTGGAATGTGGCAAATTCTTTATGGCAAAGAGGATGCTGAAGGAAAGAAAGAGAAAAAGATAAAAATCAAAATAATAGAAACTATTTAGAAGTACTATAATAACTTCTATCTTATAATCACCAAAAATTTCATAAATATTACTTGGTAAATTTTTGAAGTGGGTACAGTAAGCATTTTCTAGATTGGGATGCAGCAGCCTGGGAAAATCAATTAAAAATACTTTCCCAAGATCAGACATGAATTTTCTGTTTGGTTAAGAAAGCAAGTGGCTGTCAGATCCAGAATTATACCCAGGTTTCCAGATTTTCCTGCTCTAACTACAGCACACTTTCCTATATATGGACACAGTGACAAAAGAAGGGAAGAGAAATGGAAGACCTAGGGAATTGTCAAAAAATAAATGAGGGAGACTTATGTAACTAGAAGAGGACTGTAATAAATAGTAATTAATGCATTGCTTGTATATAATGATTTTCATTCATAAATATCAAAATGCCTTACAGAAGAGGGTTAGTATGACTGCATATTGTACAGATAGGGAAACTGAAACAAAGAAGGGTGACATGATTTGGTCAAAATCACAACAGATCAGTGTCTCAACTGGGAACAGAACCCATGTTTCATAGCTCCTAAAAATGGGAATAATTTATGTTCATGAATGAGCTGGAGAACCACATTTCATGTGACAATGTAACAGAGAATGCAGAGTGATGTTCTTTCCATTCAGAATATTTTAAGTGATGCCTCTTTAATAGAAGAATGAAACAGATTATTGGAACCAGAGCTTTCTCCGAGGTTTAGGAATGACTCTTTGAACTGAACTGAATATTTGTAACAGGGCCATTTAAGGGTAGAGAGATCCAGACAATCCTGTTCCTGGGAACTGGATTGGACAAACACCCAGGAAATGGTCTGATAGCAGTGAGAGAAAGCATTTCCAGGGAACTAGGATTTGGATGGGGGAAAAAATCCCAGGATACTGTTCCTTTAAGTGCCTGGGATGAGGAATCTCATCAAGGATGAGGCAGGGCTCTCTTCTCTTCCACCCAGCTCGGAGAAGCTCTTTGAAGGAAGTGTGTGCATAGACTGCCTTCTCCCTTAGAATGAAGGAGACACTGAAAGCTCTGGTCTACACTAGGGAGTTATTTTGAAATAACCCCACTCATTTTGAAATAATAAGTGAAGCGTCCACACTACCAAGCCCGTTATTTTGAAATAACAGGCTGGTTATTTCAAAATCTGTACTCCTGCTTTCCTCGGGGAACAAGCTTATTTCAAAATAGTTATTTCGGGAGTTCCTATTTCAAATGTAGTTATTTTGAAATAATTTCCCTAGTGTAGCTATGCCCGAAGAGAAAAAAAGCTAGGGCCAATTGTCAGCAAGAAAGGGTGAAGACTAGTGGCTTTGGGTGTAGTAGGGTGAGCAAGTAGAAGAGCTCTGTGTGTGGCAGAAGAGCCAAGGCCAAGTGTGAACTTCTGTGTTATGGTTATGGACTTTATGTTGGGACTCTCTGAGGATTGTTTGAACTATTTGTTATTAAGGACACTGAAGACTTTGAGTCTTACTAAACTAGACCTAGGTGGAGGTGCTGTGAAACACTGTAGAGATTGTATGGTGTGCTGCCTGAAGAGGGAACTAGGAGGAGCGGGGTGCCTCCAAAGGAATCCCTGGCCATGTAAGGGTACTCTCCCAGGCATCAGGTGAGTGCTCTTTTATCCTGCCCTCCTACAATACAGGATAAACAAATTATATTCTATAATAAATGAATACTTTCAAAACATAATAAAATAAAAAAGACAAACCAATCACACCTTAAAAACACATCATATTACCTTGTAAGCAACCAGACTAAAAAGTCATATTACCCTCTAAGCAACTCTATAACATTGCTGTTGAACTCTCGTCCTCCTTTTACCTCTCTGGTTGCTTTCTGTGTCCATAGTGGGCAGATTCTGACACCTTCAGTTATGTTGAGTTGTACTTCACTGTAATAAGTAGCCCCATTGAGTTTATTGAGGATGCTGATAGAGTAAGTTGCTAGTGTGAACAAGAGTAGCAGAATCTGACCTTTAGATTATAAAATCTTAAGAGCAGGAACTGTCCATGTCATAACATGAATTATTCCAGAAAAACAATACTTGCATCCGCACTGCAATTGCGTTCTTTCGACAAAAAGTCGAAAGAACTAAGGGGTTTTTCCAAAGGTGTTAAACCTCTTTCTACGAGGAAGAATGCCTTTTCCAAAAAGGTTTTTTTGGAAAAAGGTGTATGTGGACATGGAAGAGGGAGTTCTGTTGAAAAAAGAGGCCCCCAGGAAATATCACAGGTGCCCTGCTGGCCACTCTGGCCACATTCATCACAACTCTATAGTTCCTGTCTCCTGCCAGCTCTTAAAGCCGTATGCACCCAGGCCAAGCCTTGTGGCAGGAAGCTGGCACTGGGAGCTGCACCTCATTGTGTGGCTCACTCTGCCACGCTCCTTAGCATGGCCCATGGCCCAGCCTCGAGCCCCCTAAGAGCCGACTGGCTTTCCCAGGGAGCATGCCCAGGGTTCCCAGGAGCCTGCCAGGGGCACCAAAAGGTATGTGTCATCATGGTCTGGGGTGGAGATCCTGGCCCTCCTGGAGGTATTGGGTGAAGAGGAGACCCTCCAGGATCTCTGCTCCAGATGACGCAATACAGACATCTACGGCTGGATGACCAAGGCCCTGGCCATGAGGAGCCACCACCCCAGGAGCCTTGAGCAAGTGTGCAGCAAGGTCAAGGAGCTGCAGAAAGGCTATGCCAGGTCCAGGGAGCGCAGCTCTTGCTCCCAGGAAGAACAACACTCCTGCCCCTACTTTAATGAACTCCACCTCATCCTGGGAGCCAGGGCAGCCCTTTCCCCACCCCGATTGTGGACTCAGGGCTGGAGATGCCCGTAGTCACACACCCGGTAATCCCAGAGGATAAGGTGGAGGAGAACGCTGAGCTGGAGGAGGAGGAAGAGACAGCCGGCACCTGCACCCTCAGCCTGGAGCCAGGACCCCAGGGCGTCGATGTCTCCCAGGCATCCTCCAAGGGGATGGATCATCAGGTGAGTGCTCTTAGTTTTTCACATACAGAGGGCTGGGGAGGCAGGCGCTGGGGTGCGGGGGGCTGGGGTTCTTCTTGGCCTGGCCCTCGCACTGCAGTCCATACACGTGGATGCACATGCAGCATCAGTCTGCACCATGCAGCCCCAAGAGGCAGCCCTGAAGCACCCCCAGGCTCCTGCTCACAGACTCTGGGGAGGCCCCACACACGTCTGATCCCCGGGGGGGGGGGCGGATGCCCTCCCATCACCAGCCACCGCTGGAAGCAGTCCGGGGACAAGGGTGCCCACACGCCCACACACAGACTGAGGAGAGCTGCATATGGCCATGCCTGCCCCCTTGAGGCACCACCTGCTCCCGGGGACAGTGCTGCCAGGTGCAGGTGTGTGTGCGGCCCTGATAGAAGCCCAGGCTGCTCCAAGCTCTTCTCCCATCCATATGATCCCAGTGTGGCCAGACACTTCCCTTGCCTGCTTGTTTGTGGGATGGCGGGGTGTGTGTGCAGGAAATATGGTCCTCTGGGCACCTCGGGACCCCTGTGAGGCAGGGCCTGCTGTCCAGGCCACACATGGCCTTGCTCCCGGGACATCACTGTCCTGTGCCCCAAGGATTGTTGCTCGCAGCTCACGTAGGAGGGTAAGGCCTCAGGGACAGTGTCTGCGTGGATGACTGACCACCTCTCCCTCTTTATTCTCCACAGCCGGAGCAGCCATTGCTGAGGGGCGATCAGCCGCCTGACTCCGGAGGAGCCACAGGCACCAGAGGGTCCAGGATGACCTCACAAGGGAGCACGTGGTTGTCCTCCGGGACATGCGGCAGACCCTGGCCCAGAAGGTCCAGGATAACTCCTAATGGCAGACCCAAATGTAGACTGAGCTGGTGCAGGGACCGCAACATGTGTGCCACCATCCAGGAGATGATGGCATACCTGGCTCCTGTCCTTGCTGCTGTCCCTGCTCCTGATCCTGCCCCCTGCCATGCCTGTGCCAGCCCCCCTCTCCCTGCCATGCCAGCCTCCCGGCCCCCGCCATGCCTGATCCTGCTTCAGCCCCTTCCCCGCCTATCCCCTGTTGTCCCTGGCCCCCACCACCCTGAGGTCGCCGAGGTTCCCGGACCCGAGGCAGAACTTCCAGCCACAACACATGCCATTCCCAGCCCCAGCTGTGAGTCTCCCTTCTCTCTCCCCCTGTCCAGGTTCTCAGGCCCCCTCCTCCCCAGTTTCTTTTATTATAAAAAAAAAAATACAAAGATTTTGATTGAACACAAACTGTTGAATTTATTGAGTATACAGGGACGGAGGAAAGTGAGGGGTTGTTGTGGGAAAGTTGTGGAGGGGCAAGGCACAGGCCCCTAGTGGGGAGGCCCTGGGGAGAGTTACTGGGGTCCTTAAGAGAAACTCTCCCTCAGGGCCTCCCCACCACTTGATGGGCCTGGTGGATGGCAGCTGTGTGCGACTGCTCGAAGGCCCTTCCCTCCTGGACGGCCTCTGACCTCCATCCTGGAAGGAAGGCCTCCCCCTTGCTTTCCACAATGTTGTGGTGAACACAACAGGCCGAGATCACCTGGGGGATGTTGTGCTCCCTGACATCCAGGCGGGTCAGGAGGCACCTGAACCGCGCCTTCAAGTGTCTAAAGGCACATTTGGCCTGGATGTGGGCCCTTCCCCGGCAGGCATTGAAACGGTCCCTGCTTGGGTCCAGGTGGCTGGTGTATGGCTTCATAAGCCACAGCATGAGGGGGTAGGCCACATCCCCCACGATGCACAGTGGCATCTCAATGTCCCCGACCATGATGTTGCACTGGGGGAAGAATGTGCCAGCCTCCAGCTTCTGGTAGAGGCTGGAATTTCTGAAAAGGCGGGAGTCATGCACCCTCCCTGACCACCCGACAAAAATGTCTGAAAACTGTCCGCAGTGGTTGACCAGCCGCATGACCCTGAGCAGCAGGATGGAGTTGATGGTCCTCACCACCTGCAGAAGGAGACAAAGATAACCATAAAACAGAGAATCAGAGGGAGTGCCTGAACCCTTGGGAGGTCCCCCCCCAAACACCCCAGGAGCCACTCCCTATGAGGCCGCCCCCTCCCGCAGGACTGTGTGAGGGCGGTACTGCAAAACCCCCCAGGGACAAGGCTTCCTCCCCCCCAGCCATGCCCGCATCCTCAACCCCCCTTTCCTTAGGGTCCCCCTTTCCCGTATCCCCCCCACCCCCGCTCCAGGGACTGCAGCCTGATAGTGCCTTACCTCCATGAGGAGGGCCCCACTGGTGGACTTTCCCACGCTGAACTGGTTGCCCACAGACCAGTAACTGTCTGGACTGGCGAGCTTCCAGACAGCAATGGCGACCCGCTTCTCCAGGGGGATGATGGGTCATATCTGGGTGTCCCGTCATTGGAAGGCAGGGGTAAGCCAGGCACACAGCTCCATGAAGGTGGCCTTCCTCATTCGGAAGTTGTGGAGTCACTGCTGGTCATCCCGCCACTCCATCACCGGCTGGTCCCACCATTTGGAACTGGTGTCCAGCCCCCAAAAGCATCTCTCCACCATGGGGTGTGGTTGCCAGGGCCTTGTTCCTGCACACAGGCAAAGGGTCTCGATGATGAGCTGGGTGTCAAGCTCCAGCAGGACCATAAAGGCAGCTTGCACAAAGTGCTGCAGAAACTGCACCATGGAAGTGTAGGGCCATCATGTGCCCAGAGGCAGCTCAGGCTCCATGTCAAGGAGCGTGCTGTGGTGTCCAAAACTGGACAACCAGAGCACACACTGCAAATGCTTTGCTGTCCCTTGGAGAGGTAGACAAGCAAGCAGAGGAATCTGAGAAACGGCTGTCCAGGGGGGTCCCTTTAAGCATGCGTCTCAGATAGACTTAGGCACCAGGACCTGTAAGCAACTACTGACCTAATGCCCTGCCTGAACTGTTTCTGGGTGGCCTTAAATGCTAGATAGTGTCCAATCAGTGTGGATGCTATCTTTCGAAATAGCAAATTGCTATTTCGTTGCACTTTTTGCGTCTGGACGCTCTTTTTCGAAATAAGCTTTTCCGGAAGAGATCTTCTGGAAAAGCTTACTCTGAAAGACGCTTGCAGTCTAGACGTAGCCTATGTTTTGTGAAGCACAGAGCAAACTAGTGAGCATGGAAAAAACAACAGTAGTAATCTGTGCAGATAAGGTTTTTCTTATTGTTGAATGATTGTAAGAGCTATGGTACCATAGATTATTTTGAGACTATTCTAGAAGTGCTAATGTCATAGATTGCAGTGGCAAGCATCCATTTTTCACCATCCTAGACAGAACATTGTACACTTAGCCAGATACAGATCAGCAGTCTCCTCTCTTGTGATACGGGGAGGTTACATAAGAACATCACCTTGAGTAGTGATGCCTTAATTAATACATCAAGTTTAAGATAAAGAGGAACCAATTTACTATTATTTAGATTTGCAGTTATCCACACAATGTCATTTGGTATTTTTGCTCAGACTGTGTCCTATAGTAATGACTTTATAATTGTGACAGATGGCAGTAAAACTTTGTGAAAGTTTTTGAAGCAGTTATTATAAATGATGTACTTATGGAAATGTTTCTGGTAAAATAAGTTTACACAATAAGAGGTAAATCATATTTTCTCTAATGTCAAAATTGTTTGTAGATGTTATTCATAAAATGTACATTTTAGTGCATTATTGATAAACGCTTATGAAATCAACATGTGTCATGATTGTATAAAGACAGTGTTAACTTTTGGCATGCCCAATTTTGATGACAGTTAAAATGATGAATCCAGTTGTTACTTTCAATGTGTAACCGACTTCTTTTGAAAGTTTGCCCATTTTCAAAACATTTATGTCTCTTCTTCAAGCTTCCAAATATGGAGATGACAAATATTACCCTAGATTTGTTCATTCATCTAATCTATCTAATGAAGATATAAAAACAGGGGCATCTGGCACCATAGCATGGATGCTGAATTCCCATATGACCAGATGGAACTTCCTGCATAATACATGCCAGTGGTTCCCAACCTTTTGTATACCGCAGACTGGCAAACCCATTCACAAACTTTTGGCGGACTGGTAACATTTTGTTTGCATAACTGATATACATGGAAATAAATTGCAAACAAGGAAATAAATTGTTACTGGTCCACCATATGTACCGCAGCCCTGGCCCTGAGAACCACCGCGAACAGCTGGCTTCAGCTGTGGCAGCCGCCCACCACGTAAGGGCTGCTAGACTTGAAGCTGGTTGCTGTGTGGCAGTTCATGGGGTGAGGGTGTGCCCCGACCCCCAGAGCTGCTGTGAATAGCTATCTTCAGCTCCGGCAGCTGCCACAGCCTGGCGGGAACTGCTGATACAGGCCATACAATTTCACCTAACAATCCCTGCATCAACATAAATAATCTCTGAGATAAAGCTTTTATTTTAGAGGAAAAATCTAGTTTTGATTTAAAGATTCCAAGTGATGGAAAACTTATCACAGGCCTGAGTAACTAAGTAATTGTCCCCCACTTCAAATTTGTATCTTATTTCCAGTTTGTACTTTGCTGACTCTGACTTCCAGCCATAACCTTACAACCTTAAAACCTCAGGTTGTAAAGATATCTTTTCCCTGTGTAGATATAAACCATGATCAAGTAATTTTTAAATCTTGTTTGCTAAGTTTAATAACTGGAACTACTTTAGAGACATATCAGGCACATTTTCTAGATGAAAAATCATTTTTATAACTCTTCTCTGAATCTTTTCCAATTTTTCAATGTCCTCTTCAAAATGTGGACACCAAAACTGGAGTCACAAATGCCATACTCAGAGGTAATGTCACCCTTCCTAGTCTTAAACTTACGAGAATGGCCAGGTATGATACATGGTATCCTAAATGTGGCAGTAATTTTGACAAAGAATATCAATAATTGAAGCTCAGTGTGCATTGACTAAAACTTCCGGATTGCATCTCCTCACAAACCTCTTTTCTCTCAAGCCTCTTCAAGCCCTGTTCACTTTGCTTGCTCTCCCTTTCTTCCCATGCCTGCTCCTCTGCCTGTTGTCCACTCATCCCCAGGTTCCTTTAGTGATGGTCTGCGTCTGGATGTTACCAGAATGAGTTCATAAAGCTGAATGATTTGTGGAACTATTGCTGTTCAACAGAAGGACCAAAGGAAATATGAAGAAAACAGGACAAAATTTCAAAAATATTTTTGTGTTTCCTCTGCAAAAGTTAACATAAACTGAAAAGTCAATGATTCTTTGAGTTACTGTGTTCAATTTTGAAGCAAAATTCACTTATTAAAGTAGGAAACAGTCATTAGTCCCGACCTTTAAGTGCCAATCTCAATATACTTGTAACTGTGGTTTCAAAGCATATGTATAATGTTGATTTCAGATCTGTGCTTGGTAATCTGTTTGAACCAGTCTTTTTGGTATAGGGTTTAATCTAAATTGTACAGGTGTTGTGGATTTTAACTTGCACGGTATATTGCATATTCCCCTTCTGAAATTTGAATTTTTTTTTTACCAAGTGATGATGAATAATCATAGCAACTAAAACAATCAAAGTATAAAAAGATTAAACATAGTAAGGAGAACAAATTATCCTTTACTATCAGTCAGGGTGCTGGAACAATTTTTATAATAGGGGTGCTGATCACAGAAACCAGGTTTTTGGTGTTTGTTTCAGCACCACTGCTACCAGTTGCAGATCTTGGAATGTTTAGTAAAGCTCTTCATATGAAGGAGGTGTTCACATATCATTATGGCTAAGAAGCCTTTGCATGACCTTTTGGAACCTTCCTATAGTCATGTGCACACATGCACATTTGACTTTTTAATTGTTCAAAATCTGGAGCAGGCTCAGAGTCTGAGTGCAGTGTAGGATTTCTCCTGAACATAATGGAAAGCCATGTGCTTTCAGGATAATACAGGCATGGAACTACGGAAGATTCAACTAGAGATTTCTAAACTGAATGTTTTCAAAGTTTTCTATTAGATGATAGCAAGTAATTTAGCAATATAGCGGTACTGGAAAGTTCTCTCTCTGCTCAAGATTGTTTTTAAGACTGAATTGATATAGAATATAAATATTGCTCATTATCTTTTATAAGGTTGTTTTCAAGGTCACGTAAGTCTACAGCTTCCCCTTACTTGTCTTCAGATTTTTACTTTAATGAAGTATTTGTTCTGTTAGTCTGCAAACTCTTTTCCTGAGCTTAACCCAGTGGAGTTCAGAGGGCTATGCACAGTCTTAGAGCTATCCTTTTCATCTTCCTAACCAGAACTTGGGACTAACCAAAGAGGAGACTTCTCACTCCCTCAACATCCATCCCAAGTTTTATATCATAAATGCTGAGCCAAGTGATGTGCAGATATTTATATGATGGATAAAGGTCATCATAGTTGTGTTCTTCTCCATGGAGTCTCAGTGATTTGATTGAAAACAATAAAAATAAAAACCAGCTGAACTGGTAATCACCAATCAAAGCAAAGAGGTTTGGAGCAGCCAGTCAGGATACATTAATTTACAGGAAGCCTCCATGTACTAATTAGCTGGTTGGTTAATAATCGGAGTAGAGTAAATTGCTTACATATAATATTGAGAAATAACCACACATTAATTATGCAAATCAGATTTCTCAGCTGATCAGAATGCAAAAACAATTGCATCACTGACAAATAAGGGTCAGTATGAAATGCATCTCTCCCCTCTGACTGGTTAAGACAGACAAGTCCATTTCAGTATAGTGGTTCATAATGTGCATTGGGCAGAGCTATTAAGTAGCACTATGAAAGAAAAATAATTGTGTGCTGTTCATCTGGGGGTTTCATATGGAAAGCGATAACATGATGCCATTAGGAAACTCAACAAGACAATAATCTACATCCATTCACAAGAAGCAGCAGAAGTTTGAACATCTGTTTCCCTCTATTGAATTCATGAAAGGGCTTCTCTGCACATAGAAAAAAATGGACTAATAAACAACAGTTGGGGAACATTATCTCCTTCATTTACCATAACATTGAAATACACCAAGTGCAATAAGGGGGAGATATTTAAACAGCTTTCCAAACAAAACACCCCACCAATTAGTAGATCTTTTAAAAGTGTTATATTGAGTTATTACTGTATCTATTTAAATTTCATAAAATACATTATAAAAGAGCATGACAGCATGTTGGGAAAAGGACAATTAAAACTCGTTATCAAAGCTAAATTGCCTACAAGAAATAGAGCTGCAATTTTGGGCCGCAAAATCAAATGGGTTATAATATAAAATGGTGCTAGTATGTGCTAAAAAAAATCCTAGCCAGCAATGTTTAGGAAAAAAAAAAAGTTTAAACTTAAAATATGGGATTTTTTCCCCCCAGAATCAGTTTTGGAAGGCGAATAATAATAATAAAAGGAACTTTGGACCCAAGCCTCAAGTTCCCTGCCAAAGGGTTGTAATACAATCTCGCAGAGTTTCAAGGGTAATTCAGTGTCAATTGCGCTTGCCGTCCCCCAGAAAAAGTAAGCATTTAACTTCCGTTCAGTCCATGTGGACTGATGAAATGTAGGAAATCTGTTTCTGGAGGGGGGGCGGGAGAGGTTTCAAAGAGCACCAAGCGGAGCGAGCAGAAGTATGAAGAGTGGCAGTGCTGCTGCTGGTGAGCTCAGGCGGGGAGAACCGGACGGGCTGCGGGAAGCAGAAGGCTCTGTGGCACTGCACGAAGAAAGTGAGTGAGCTTTCTCCCGAGCTTAGGGAGTGCGGGGTGAGGCATGCTCCACTCGCAAATGGCTAACGAGGGGGGAGAGCGCTGCGAACTGCTACTGTAGCGAGCGCAGGGCAGGCATCTGGCTGGATTTACAGAAGCCAGAGCCCGGGTGTCTTGAAATTGTGAGGTGGTCGTTTGTGGCAGGGCTGCGTTTGAATGCGGACAGAAAAGGTCGGGGGGGGATTTAAGCAGGGAACAAGTTTTTCCCTTCAGCCTGTCACCTTAGAGCGGAGGCACCTTTGGTTTTCTCCCTCTCAGCTCGAACTTGCGAGAGATCTCACCCTCCCAGCGAGTTGCAAGGCAGAAGCTGAATGGACACGGCAGGGGAAGCGGGTGAGAGCGCCGCAGCAGAGAGGGAGGGCGAGGCAGGAGGAGAGCGGGGCTAGGAAGTTTGCAATTCGCTCCTGCCCAGGTAAAAACCTTGCTTGTGCTACACACTGGGGGAGCAGCCCCCACCCTCCTCGCCTTTGACTATCCGGAGTTTGCAAGTGTCACGGCGCCAAGGTGTCGGGGGGTGCAACGTTCATGATTTGGGAATGATGCTTATTTCCAGCTCGGGAGCTTGCCAGGGTGCAGCCTCCCCGCGCGAATAGCACGAAGGCTCGTGAATGGCAGGGGAGCCCTCCCTGAACGTTTGCAGTGTGCGCGCCTCAGGGAAGCTGGGCTGCCTGCACACACGGCAAAGCCGGGCCCCCGAGAGGGCAAAGCCACACTAACTCCTCCGAGGGGAGCTGCTCCCTTGCGTGGGGTCGGGCTGGGGGGTGGCGGGCCCCAACATGCGCTCCCAGGAAGGGGCTCTTCGTGCTTGACGGACAGTCTGACACAGTCGGGAGCCTTCTTTTCGGCCTGCCTCTAGCCCCGTCCCTCGGGTTGGAAGACAAGGGACAGGTAGGCTTGGGCCCGCATGGCCCATTTGGAAACAGCACCCAGCGCAGGAGCAGGGGTGTGGTGGGCGGCTGAAAGCGAAAGGGCCACCCCTCTGCCCGCAGAGCCGTGCCCCTGGAGTTAGGCTAATCCTGCCCTTCGTCCCCCCCCAAGCACTAACCCTAACCCGAGCCCTTTGCCTGCTTTCTGACGGAGCGACGGTCGGGCAGGCGTTGCCTCTTCTGGGGGCGCTCCCGCTTGGCGTGGGTTTTACCGCGCTTGTTGGAAGGGCGCCTTCCCCTTACCGCCGGGCGATCCTCTAGCGCCGCAGCATGGCTTGCTCTGCCTCCGCGTGCAGAGGGAGAGGGGCCGAGCGCGTCCTTCCCCGGGATCTGGGGCAGACGCATTGCAGCCTTCCTCCCGAGCACGTCTGACATTTCTTTGAAAGTGTGTGTGTGTGTGTGTGTGTGTGGGGGAGCTTTCTTTCAGTCTCCACAGCCCAGTCAAGCTTGGATCGTTTCTTCGCTGCCGGGCCGAGGCTGTGCCAAGTGTAATGGGTTTGTGATGTGGATGGTGATTTAATAGGAAATTATCTGACATTCCTAAATTCATTTCATATGGCACAATAGGCCATCTGATGAGAATTACACTGTGGATCCCAGGTTGGAACCGCAGCCAAACGGTGATGAAGGAGGTGAGGCAGTGGGGAACGAGCATTGCTTCCAGACACCCAGCTCTTATTGACTTTCAGTGGGACCTAAGCCCCTGAATCACTTAGGGGCTTTTTAAAAAAATCACCTGTCTTCTCATAATTTGACCAGAAAAGAAGACAGGCTTAACGTTAGGGGCTCCCATATTAGTCATTTAAGTTTGGCCATTGATTTCAGTGGAAGCAAGAGCAGGCCTAGCAACATTTAAGAAGGGAAGGTTACACCAATTGCATGCAAAAATCACAGGAGCTGGTGATTATTCACAGTAAGCCTACATTGTTCTGCACAAATCAGCAGGCACTTAAAAAAATAAACTCATCAGACAAACGCCTATTAAAATCTGGAATCTGTAATACATATTATCATTTCTTTAGCTAATAGAGACTAAGATTTAGATTTGGCTGTTCTATGCAGATTTTTGTAAAGATCAGTTTGAGCAGGCAAGTAGAAAAATGAGAAACAAGGGCTAGATCCAACAGTCCTGCAAGTCAACAATCAGGATTTTTGCCTGCTTTATGAATCAGGGTCATCTAGAGCTTATCATTTTATGGCCAAATTAATATTGAACATTACTAAAGCTTTGTTATTACATGTGTGAGAGAGACAAATGACATTCCTGTTTTCCTTTTAGTGAAGCAGACATTTAGCAAGACAGCGACATTGTCTCTGGTAAAAACAGTCTTGAAAATGCCTAGGCTTTCAGTAACTTAGATTTTTTTTAAAGTTCATTTGGTGCTGGCTTCAAACCAAGGGTCTTACAAGTTCAAAATATCAATATACAGTTCTGTGCCAGGTTCCAGATACACATTTTAGTACAGTGTACATTTGTATCCTGTATGTTCATAACACAAGGGACAAAAGCTTCTTGCGAATCAGCGTTTACTTTATCAGTCTAGATCACATTTTGATGTAAGCCCTTAAAAATTCTAATTGATTAATGAGTTTCAGATGGTGGTTCCCCTCTCTTCCCCGCTCTTTTAAACATGTACAGTATACTCCAAGCTAATCTGGGAGAGCACCAGAAACCCTGGGCTAATTTAGTTGTGGGTAGTTTATAAGGATTTTCTAGTAAGTAGAAAAATGTATTTCTGACAAAAATATCAACTTGCTTTCTTCATCTGTGACAATATGGTTTAATCTCACTGTTGCAGTTACAACATTAATTTTAATTGTCTTTTCTAACCATGTTGGTCCCAGGATAACAGGAGACAAGGTTAGTGAGGTCCCATACATTATACTAATTTACTCACCTTGTCTCTCTAATTAAAATGACAGATATGTGTACTTTAAATAATGTAGGTAAGAGTGACATCTAAATTATTATAGAAGAGAAAGTTCTTTAAATGTTCAGTAAGAATAATATGGCAGCGAAGTCAGAATTAGATAAGTACCATCGCTGTTATTTGGTAGAGTTAAAGGGTACAATGAGAGCAATCATTGCAGTACTCAGAGAATCTTAGAAGTCAGAGATGACAAAGACTGATTAGATCATATATTGTCCATTCTGTTCGATGGACAATATTTGTTGTCTATATCTATAATATATAAAGGAGAAGGTTTGTATGTTTGTGTGCTAATAACTTGGACACTATAAGAGCTACCGCAACCAAACTGCATGGGATAACCTTTCCTCCAGGAGAAGGTTTTAAGGTACTGTGGGAGGGAAGAGATGAGAGACCGATGCCTCTCCCCGGGGCTGCATGGAGCTTGGCAGTGCGGGGAAAAGCAGCTTCCCGGGGGAAGCGGCGGGGACAATCGCTCACTAAGGCCGGCAGAGGGATAACCTGTCATCCAGAAGAAGGTTTTAAGAGATTGTGGGAGGGAAGAGATGAGAGACCAATGCCTCTCCCCGGGGCTGCACGGAGCTTGGCAGTGTGGGGAGAAGCGGCTTCCCGGGGGAAGCAGCGGGGACAGTCACGCACTAAGGCCAGCGGAGGGATAAGGAAGTGGAGGGCAGGCTTGGCCGCCGGCGGCAGGTACACGGCTCCCTTCCCCTTCCCTCCCCTCAGGCTCCTCACCTCAGTTATATCAACTTTCCTGAGCAACACCGGTTAACTCCAGCTAGTTTATCTATATTTTATTTAGTGCTATGTTCAGTCCAGTTTTAAATGTCTCAAATGATGGTGCTTCTTCTACTTCCCCTGGGAGACTATTCTACTGTCTAGCAGATCTTGCTACTGGGAAGAATTTCCTGACACTAAGAAAAAGAATTACAAGAATTGTAATTTTCCTCTCTGGCTCTGAGGAAGATGTTAATCAATGTATATAGTAGAAATAAAACAAACATTTATTTCAAATGCAATATTTAGTCTATAGACTAATCTTGTACATATTCTGAGTCTGCAGGATCGCAAGCACTGACCGAAAGACATGTAACTTTGTTTTTAATAACATTAAGATCAACATTTCAAATGCAAGTGTTTTAATTACACCTTAATATTTTATGTTCAAACTCATTGTTAGGACCCTACCAAATTCAATCCATTTTGGTCCATTTCACGGTCACAGGATTTTGAAAATCATAAATTTAATAATTTCAGTTATTTTAATTTGAAAATTCAGTGTTGTAGTTGTAGGGGCCTTGACTCAACAAGGAGTTGTGAGAGGGGGGGGGTGCAAGGTTATTGTAGGGGGGTTGTGGTACTAATTCCCTTACTTCTGAACGGCTGCTGGCAGTGCTGCTGCCTTCAGAGCTTGGTAGTGGAGAGTGGTAGCTCATGCCCAGGAGCCCAGCTCTGAAGGGGGAAGTCATTGCCAGCAGCAGCGCAGAAGTAAGGGTGGCAATACCATAGCATGTCATCCTTACTTCTGTGATGCTGGCTGCAGAGCTGGGCCCACACTCAGCAGCTGCCCCTCTCCAGCTGCTGAGCCCTGAAGGCAGCAGCACAGAAATAAAGATGGCATAGTATGGTATTGCCACCCTTAGTTCTATGTTGCTGCATGATGGCACGGCCATAGGAGCTAGGTGCTCAGCTGCTCTCCAGTCATCCAGTTCTGAAGGCAGGGCAGAAGTAAGGGTGGCAATACCACAAGCCCCTTAAAATAACCTTGTGATCCCCCTGTAACTCCCTTTTGGATCAGGACCCCCAATTTGAAAAATGCTGATCTGCTCCCACAAAATGTGTAAAGTAGAAGCACACAAGAGACCAAGTTTCACAAGGTGAGACAAGATTTCACGGTCTGACACATTTTTCATGGTGCTTAATTTGGGAGGGCTCTCTTCATTGTGCATGCAAAATCTGTATTTGTTCTCCTGGAAGCAATAATTATAAGCAAGAGATCCCTTTGGCATGCAGGTTCGTGTTTGCTTACACAAATGCATGAGCACACTTTGTATGGGCAATTTATGTGTGCTAATGATGAAAATTTGATTTATTAAAATCTCTATTTTAACATCCTTTTTTGCTAACCCCCAAATACGTAGTTATATGCATATGCTTATTTCAAAATGAGTCGACCAATGCGCCAAACAACATTTTGAAATTCTTTTGAAGGGCCAGAATTTTGTTCTTTTTCCATCCCCGTCTTGACATGATTAGATCTAGCAGGGAGATCCAGCAGAGACTCATGCCAGATACTTATGAGCTCTGCTTTGGCTTTTGATCCCCAGTTCTTCTCCTTTTTCAAAATGGCTACTATCCAATACCATTACCTTCTCTCCAAGTCAGCAGGAGATTGAGAGGGACATCAGCTGCAACTGCAGACAAAGGCAGTGTATACTGCTTCTGTGTAGACTGCAGTCCCCCTGGTGAAAGCACTGGCTGCTCGCTTCCAAGATGTTTTCTGCTGCTGTTACCAGTGACTGCAGAGTTGTGCATCACATGAACTTTTTGCTTTTATAATATAGTTTGCTTCTTCTGCAGTTATCAGGATCTGCCAATTTTCATTGTACACAGGAGGAAATTTGATCCACTAGCATAAAAACTGAGTATTTGAGTTCTTTGCATATGGAATGAAGTTCACCCCCGTAATCCAGCACCAAAATGCAGGGTTGTCACACAACCCTTCAACGCCAATTGCGCCAAATATGGGGGCCACTAGATCAGCATAACAGATCTGCAGTTCCTTCAATAGTCCTAGATAAACCCAGCTCACTTGCAAATTGACTTTCTGCATTGGTCTCACATAGGCTGAATCATGGATGGAAAGGACCAGTTTAAGTACATTAGGTACAGAAAGAATCCTAACAATAGTATTGCTTCATTACTAGATAGAAATGGTGGGGATTATCAATGATGCAGAAAAGGCAGACATGTTCCATACATTCTTCTGTTCTGTATTTTGAGAAGCAGATGATGTTGTCCTATCGTATGATAACATTCTTTTGATACTGCCGGTGGTTCAGGAGGATATTAAAGAGAAGTTACCGAAGTTGGACATATTAAATCAGCAGGTCCAGATAACCTGAATCCATGAGTTTTAAAAGAGCTGACAGAGTTGCTCACTGGATGGACCATTAATGTTGCTTTTCAATAGGGCTCAGAACACCTAGGAAATTGCAGAAGATGGGAAGAAAGCTAATATTTTTTAAAAGATAAACTCAATGACCTGGGTAATTTTAGGTCTGTCAGACAGACTTTGATCCTGAGCACGATAATGGAGTGATTGATATGGAATTTTAAAAAAGAGTGAAGGGGGGTGGTGGTTATATTATCAATGCCAATCAACATGGATTTATGCAAAAGTGATTGTCAAACTTACTTGATGTCTCTTCTTGATGAGATTAAACGTTTCATTGATATAGTATAATTAGACTTTTGTAAGTTGTTTGACATGGTACTTTGCACAACATTTTAATTAAAACCTAGAACAATATTCAAATTACAATGACAGACATTAAAAGGATTAAAAGCTAGCTAAATGTGATTGGTTGTAAATGAGGAATCCTTGAGTGGGAGTGTTTCTAATGGAATCCCACAGGGGTCAGTTCTTGATCCTGTGCTATTAACATTTTGTTATCAATGACTGGAAGAAAACACAAAATTATCATTGATACAGTTTGCAAATAACCTAAAAATTAGAAAGTGGTAGATTATAGAGAGAATAGAGCAATCTGGATTACTCGATAAACTGGGTGCAAGCAAACAATGTGTGTGTTAATGTGACTAAATGTAACTATATAAATCTAGGAACCACAAAATGCAGGCAATATCTACAGTATGCAGACTCTATTCTGGGAAGCAGTGACTCTATAAAAGTCGGAGGACATGGTGGCTGAACATCTGAACATGAGCTCTCAGTGTTATGCTGTAGCCAAAAGAGTTAATGTAATCCTTAGATGCATAAATGGGAATTTCAAGTAATAGTAGTGAGGTTATTTTACCTCTGCATTGAGCACAGGTATGATCACTGCTGGAATATTAAGTCCAGTTCTGGCACCCACAATCTAAGAAGCGTATTGACAACTTGGAGATGCCTCTGGGAAAAGGCACAAGAATGACTAAAAAGTTAGAAAACATGACTTGTAGAGATAGGGTATGTCTACACTGTATTCCTCTTTCGAGAGAGGAATGCAAATGCAGACAAATGAAATTGCAAGTGAAGCATGGATTTGAATTTCCCGTGCTTCATTTGCATAATTGCGTCCGTCCGCTATTTCGAAATACCCTATTTTGAAAAAATAAATGCTGTGTAGAAGCGGTTATTTGGAAAGAAAACCCTTCTTTCAAAATAACCCTTAAACCTCATTTTATAAGGAGTAAGGTTTATTTCAAAAGAAGGGTTTTCTTTCGAAATAACTGCGTCTACACAGAGGGTACATCCAGACTACAAGCCTCTTTCGAAAGAGGCTTTTTCAAAAGACTTTCGAAAAAGCCTCTTTTGAAAGAGAGCTCTAGGCTGCAATCACTTCTTTCGAAAAAGCGAGCCGCTATTTCGAAAGGGAGCACCTAGGCAGTCTGGATGCTCTCTTTCAAAAAGCCCTGTTTGCATTCAAGAACGCCTTTTTTTCTAAAGAGCACTTTCAAAAAAAGGCGTTTACTGTAGTCAAAAAAACCACCGCGTTCTTTCGATTTAATTTCAAAAGACTGCGGCAGCAATCTAGATGCAGGGGAAGTTTTTTCCAAAAAAAGGCCACTTTTTTCGAAAAAACCCTGTATTCTAGACCTACCGAGTTTCTTTTTTTGAAATAGGGTATTTCGAAATAGCGACCGGATGCAATTATGCAAATGAAGCACGGGAAATTCAAAGCCACACTTCATTTGCAATTTCGTTTGTCTGCATTTGCATTCCTCTCTCGAAAGAGGAATGCAATGTAGACTTACCCATAGACTCAAGGAGCTCAGTCTATTTAGATTATCAAAGAGAAGGTAAAGGGATGACTTGATTATGGTCTATAAGGGTACGTCTACACTTGCACCCTAGTTCGAAATAGGGATGCAAATGTAGGCGACCGAAATCGCTAATGAAGCGGGGATTTAAATATCCTGTGCTTCATTAGCATGATCTTGTTGGTGCGTTACTCCGCTCAACAGCTGTTTTGAAAGTGAAAGTGTGTGCCGGGACGTGTTAGTTCGAACCAAACCCCTTGTTTTTTGAGTAAAGTTAGTTCAAACCAAGGGGTTTGGTTCGAACTAACGTGTCCCAGTGCACACTTTCACTTTCAAAATAGCTGGTGCGCAGAGTAACGTGCTAGCAAGATCATGCTAATGAAGCGCGGGATATTTAAATCCCCGCTTCGTTAGCAATTTCGGTCGCCTACATTTCCATCCCTAGTTCGAACTAGGGTGCAAGTATAGACGTACCCTAAGTGTCTACGAGGGGAACATAAATGAAATAATGAGCTCTTCAGTCTAGTGGAGAAATATATTACATGATCCAATGGCTGGAAGTTGAAACTAGAGAAACTCAAACTGGAAATAAGCAGTGTGTTTTTAATAGTGAGGGTAATGTACCACTGGAACAATTTAATAAGGGTGGTGGTGAATTCTCTATCACTGGAAATTTTAAATCAAGCATGTATAGGTTTGTTTCTAAAAGATACATGCTATCAACCATTTTGCAGAAACTCTGTGACCTGTGTTAGAAGGTCAGACTAAATGATCCCAATGGTCCTTAATGACCTTGGACTCTCAATCTAGGCCAGCAGAGATACCAGTTCCAGAGCATGTAGCAGGTGCAGAGTTATCCCATACTGCTGCTCAGCATACCCATGCAGCTTCTTGCTAGGTGGTATAGAGAAACTATGATAAGTGGTAAAGAGAAACCATGCTAAGTGGTGTAGAGAAATGTGTGCTAGGCCCTTGCACCAGGAATAAATTGAGTGAAAGTAGTGTGAACACAGTCTCTATTTGGCTTCTGAAAATACTTCATTTGCCAAATGCCCTTCTTAAATCTTGGTGTGAGTGTAGCATTTTTTGTTGTGGTGGTTTTGTTTTTTAATAATTGAATGCAAATCTTGTGAATGGTTTTGCTTTTTGCAGCCTTGGATGTTGAAATCTTCTATTAATCCACAAAACACGCAGTGCATTGGTAGCTACAGAACAAGGTTTACCATACTATTCTAGGTCACCTCTGACCCGGAAGAATAAACCCTAGGGGTGAGAACAGGTGCATAGGCCAAATTCTTTTCAGCTCCTTACTCTGTCTGCTGAGACTGCAGACAGAGGTGGTGTGAATGCTCCTCCAGCAGCAACTGGGTCAAGACGACATTTATTGTATGTGGATCACTGGAACAGCCTTGAGCTGGTAATAACTTTCAGTCATTGCTTACCTATGCTGATTTGACATGTTAATTTAGAGGTGAAAGATACTACGTCCTCTTACTAATTCCCTACCTATCGTATTTATATGTCTCCTATTAGACCAGTATCTGAGCACCTCACAGTGTGGGAAAGGGAAGTGCCATAGTCCCCATTTTGTAGATTTAAGGCCCAGATCCTCCAAGGTATTTAGGCACTTTGCTCCCATTGAAATAAATGAGTGAGGTGCCTTAATATCTCTGAGGACCTAAGCCCAAGTGACTTGCTCAAGGTCGCAGAAGCCTGTAGTGGAACAGCAAATTGAACACATGTCTGCAGTCTCCAAAAGTAGGCCTTAGCTACTGGCCCACCTCTCCTCTCTGGTCTGCATTCTCTCTCTCCCACTCGTCTTTGTTTTGTAATACACAATGGCTGTGTCTAGACTGGCAAGTTTTTCCGCAAAATCAGCCGCTTTTGCGGAAAAACTTGCCAGCTGTCTACACTGGCTGCTTGAATTTCAAAAGCACTGACTTCCTACTGTAAGAAATCAGTGCTTTTGAGGAAATACTATGCTGCTCCCGTTCGGGCAAAAGTCCCTTTTGCGCAAAACTTTTGCGCAAAGGGCCAGTGTAGACAGCTGAGATTTGTTTTCCACAAAAAAGCCCCATCGCGAAAATGGCGATCGGGGCTTTTTTGCGGAAAAGCGCATCTAGATTGGCACTGACGCTTTTCCGCAAAAAGTGCTTTTGCAGAAAAGCGTCCGTGCCAATCTAGACACTCTTTTCCGAAAATGCTTTTAACGGAAAACTTTTCCGTTAAAAGCATTTCCGGAAAATCATGCCAGTGTAGACACAGCCAATGTGTGTGGTATTCTTTGTGCTTTTTGCAATAATAATTATTCCAAAGAAAAATCAAGAAAAATTGCTTCCTTGACTCTATGGCTTACACCTGATGATCGTTGACAAACATGAGCAGTTTAAATTATCGTGCTGGCAACAAACTCAGATGAGTTACAATACACAAAAAAACTAAATGTGCCACTGTAAAGCAAAATAAAAACTTCACTGTTTGGTGGGAGCAAACAAGGAGGAATGTAACTTTCCAGCTTATTGAAACTGTTACCTGTCATTAGGTGCACTGTAAAGCATCCTGAACTGAGTTCTTTACTTAGACAATGAACCTAAGAATTTGAGATGCCTTATTGCTGTCACAGAGATGGGGGCCGGGGAAGGATCACAATGCATAAATATGACTTGCAAGTTTCAACAAAGCAGAATGTGAGTAAAGTTCTGCCCTACTTTACATTACTTTCAGAAGAGTAGCGGACAAAATTTGTTTTTCGAGGAACAAGGCAGTTTAATGGTAAGTTTTTAAAATGCTTATGTGTGTCTGGTGATAGGTTCAGTTTTGTATGGAAAAGCTGACAGATTCCATAACAAGAGAAATTGTACATGCTTTTATACAAATTGACTTTAATGCTTTGTTACAGCTGATCTACCAGTGGCTTTAGTGTTAAAATACAATAATGTTGAGGGGGAAATGCTGGTAACTTAGGGTTAGACTGTATAGCCCTAATGAGGGCGGGAGGAGCCGGTGCTAGATTGACTTGGGAACCTTAGTTCAGGTCCTTGCGGTGCCACAGTCTGTACTTTTGACATTAGGGAAGTCACTTAGGGCATGTCTAAACTGCAGTTAAAAACCTGCAGCACTGAGTCTAAGCCTGGGTCAGCTAACTTTGGGTACATCTACACTGAAACATAATTCCAACAACAAATAATAACATTATTCCAAAATAACTTAGTCCGCGACTACACAGCAGGCAATTATTTAAAAATTGTGTCAAAATACTGTCAAGCTGGAGGACTTCTTACTCCGACTCCTGTAACCCTCATTGTACGAGGAATAAGGGAAGTTGGAGGAAGAGTGCTCTATTTCAAAATAAGTGCTGTGTAGACACTCCCTATTTCGAAATAAGCTATTTCTAAATAAGCTATGCATTTGACGTAGCTCAATTTCCATAACTCATTTCAAGTTAAGCCCTGCAGTGTAGACACACTTTTAGACTCACAGGACTCAGGCTATGTCTAAACTACATCCCTCTTTCAAAAGAGGGATGTAAATTAGGCAGATCGAAAGTGCAAATAAAGCGGGGATTTAAATATTCCGTGCTTCATTTGCATAATCAAGTCACAGTGTTCTTTCGAAAAAGGGTATTTCAAGAGTGAAACTGCTGTCTAAATGCCGTTCTTTCAAAACCCCCGCGCCTTTTTTCAAAAGATCCTGTACTCCTTGAGGGATTGAAAGAGGGATGTAGTTTAGACATGCCCTCAGGCTGTAGGGCTAAACATTGCAGTGTAGATGTTTGGGCTGCGAATGGAGCACTGGCTTTGAGACCTGCCATGGGCGGAAGGCACCAAAGCCTAGTCTTCAGCCTGTGCCCGAATGTCTGCACTGCAATTTCATAGTGCTTTGAGCCTCAGTCAGTTCACTCAAGCTAGCTGTGGCTCTGCCATGGATCTTTTATCGTGGTATGAATGTAGGCTATATTTCCCTATGCTCGAGTTTCTTATCTGTAAACTTTTGGGATAACAATACTTCCCTATCTCACAACATAAATATATCAAAGCTTTTCAGATACCACAGTCATGGGGTTTCATTTCCCCTGAGTAAGGGCTGATGGGTCCAGCCTTGGTTATGGCTAGAATTTTCAACAAGAGCGAGGTGCTCAAGTCCCATTGACTTTCTGTAGGATTTGAGTGTCTGTCTCCTTTGAGCTTCTTTGAAAATCCTAACCAATGTGCAGAGAAATGATGCTAGACAACATTTGGGACAGTACTGCTAGTCAAATGAACTGAGACAAGTGTTTAAGTGGTAGCTGGATATTTTATCACAGTCAGTGCAAACGGTTAAATTTAGTTTGGATGAACTTCCCGGATTTAATATGAGGAGATCAGTGTTAGCGCACACACATACAAAAAAATCCCCTACAATAAAGAATTCAGCCGCTCTCTGCCGCTGGTATTGACAACTTGAAAGTACATAGCCAAACCTACCAATTGTCAGCATTTCCTTTTAGGCAGATCTTATTTTCAAAGTCATCATATTTGTCAAAGGTAAGTGGTTAGCTGGAGCAGGGGGTGAGTAAGACAGGTTGGTGAAGTGTGGAAGAAAGGGAGCCCTCCTTCTCTTTTAGGAAGAAAAATAGTGAAGCTTCACAAAAGTCAGTGGAAATCAGCATTTATCCACCTGCAATTGTTTCACTGTTCTTTCCTCATTATAGCCTCACCCTGCCAATCTAGCTGTTACATTACAGTCTTCCCCCCCCCTCCCTTTTCACATTCACACACAGCCAATTCACATACTCCTATTCACCAGTTTACTTGATTCACCCTGCACTGAACCATAACATATCAATGTGCCCCCCCTCCTGTATTACACCCCCTCCCCTGCCCAGTTCTTTCCCCTCCTTCTGACCCTTATCAGGTCAGAAGAGCCATCCTCACCACCCACCCCATGTGCTAGTGAGAACCCCTGTTCTTCTGCATAAACACCCTACCATTCAGAAACATTCCTTTCCGTGTGAACCTTCTCCCATCACTTACCTACTACACACCCACACCTCCATGATCAAAACTATTCCCCCCTTCTGTGTCACTCCCATCCTCACCAGGCTCAAAAGTTCCTCTTGCTGGAACCCTCCCCATTTTGTATTTGTGTCTGGGTCTGGAAGAGCACGAATTAGGTCAGCAGGGATTGTGTGCAAACAGCTCTTTACAGAACTGAAATAGCAACATGTATGTGTGAATTCCATGCTTTGTGCTGCCTTCTGCTGACAGAAGCCCATATGGGCTAGGCACTGCAGGGACTGTGAGCAGACAATGTTGCCTTTGTTTCCATTTTTTTTTCACTAGTTCCATAATGCCTGCTGTGTCCCCACCCCCCCTCCGCCCCGAGAATCCTTCACATATAATTCAGCCTACAGAGCCAGGTTGGCTAGCCCATACGCTGACTCAGGTTCCTGGGACTGGGGCTAAGGGACTATTTAATTGTGATATGGACATTTGTGCTTGCGCTGCAGCCTGAGTTTTGGGACTGTCACATCTCTCAGGATCTCAGAGCCTGGGTGCTAACCCAGTCTCAGTTGTCTATACCACAATTCAACAGTCCCATAATCTGAGCCCCGGGAACCCAAGTCAGTTGGCTTGGGTCAACCGCAGGCTTTTAATGACTGTGTAGAAATACCCACAGTGGCAGCAGGTGGCACTGCACTCTGCAGTATGACAGCCACACGACAGTTTTTAATTTGTGGGGCTCTTTGGTGGGGAGCATTTCATAATACATGTGTCCTCAGATGCAGAAAGGCAGTTTACTCCTAAGGAGGGTCCTACAGCCTAGTTCTTCCGGAGCAATGATGTGATTTTTAGATTTTCCAATGACTATCTCAGAGAAGAAATGAAATACGATCAAAAAGATGATTATCATAAACTCTTATCTGTAAACCTAAAAAGTGACTGTGCAAAAGTGGTACCTTCTTCCTTTGCTTCTCTTGTGCATCCTCAGTCATATGTATTTATTTTTAACGAGTAATATGTGTTTACTACTATTCCCCCACAAAAACAGCTGTGGGAGAGAGATTTGGATTACATTCTGGCTCACACATGAGCATAATTGTTAACTGTAGGAGAGGAACTTTTTGAATCCTTTATAACTTCTGGAGAGGAAGGAGGAGGTAGAGAAGGTTTTAATCCTGACTGTCATAGAATCCCTGTGACATTTTGGAAAGTTGCTAAACATTTTTGAGTCTCGTTCCCCAAGCTGCAAAATGGCGATGATACTGTGCCTTACCTCACTGTAGTGTTTGAGGCACTCAACTACTCTGGTGATGAGTGACATAGAAAAGCTTTAAAATAAGTCATGATTGTGGAATATTTATTGTTGATGTATGGGCCAGAAAAAGCCCACTCAGAGAGCCAGATTCCATGCTGAGTTAGCAAAGCTGACAACTTGAAAAATCTTTTGTTGTTTGCCCAAGCAAAATGAGCATATTTGATCTGGATGCCATTAACCAAGAAACTATAAGCCCACAATGCCATTTTTACAAAGTTAGTTTTAAAATGCAGTTCTGCTCTGAATTGCTCACTCCAAAGACCTTGCTCACTCCAGAGACCTTCATCTTCCAAAGGAGTTTTGCTGCACAAGCAATTTGAGATCTGGCCCATTGTTGTTTTGTTTTATTTTGTTTTCCACATATCAACATACATCTAAGTGCTAATGATAATTCAAAAAATTCTATTTATTTTGAAGGGGGAGTCAATTTAGTTTGCTTGTGTGTTTTTCACCAACCAAAGAAGCAGAATGATTTCTGTGGAAAAGGCATATTTTAAATAAAGATGACTAGTCTGAGCTTACTTATTCAAAATGCCTCAGGGATATCCAAAACTTTAGCAGAAGCAGAATTTTGGATGAGGAGGAAAGTGATACACTTAAAGTATTGACAAGGGTTAAACAAGAGATTAACCAGATGTTTTGTCTAACAAGGAATTTGTAATCCAGGGTATGGTAACCCCAGGGAGGAATAATTTCAATCCATATATTATAATCCTTTTTAATATATATGAAATGCTGCAGTGTTTTTTTTTTTTACAAAAGCCCTTGTATATCTTGCATCCATTTACTTTTCTTTGTATATAGACATTCTACTTAATCTATATCTTAAATTAACAAAATCTGAAAGTTAATACAATTGAATATCTCAAAATGACAGTAGATACAACATATATGTTAATTTATTCAGTGTCAAATGATTGTCTATGTAACACACAACGTATACCTGATTTTTTTTTGAGAGAACCATATCTCCTCTTTGCCACCAAATCTCTTTTCAAACCTTTGCAGCTGCTTGAACATTGGCTGGAGAATTGAAGTGATATTTATCATCAGAAAAATGACTTCATTGGCAGAAAAATGGCTCATGTAACAGGTTGTTCATAAGATCAGTGTTCATAAAATCAAGTTTCCACTGTGTTACTTTTGCCATCCCTAACACTCTAACCACTGTCATAGAATAGAAAATTGTTTTCTCCTATTTTTAAAGTCACTGATGCCTATAGGCCTACTCATAACTTCTAGGCACTCTGCAAGGGGTAGGAGGAAACCGCCATCAGAGGTACACCCTGCACTGCAAGTAGCTTACAAGTGCAGGCCACAATGGCACAGAATAGTTAGGGTACATAAACATTTTCCTGATCCTTTGGAATAGAACAGTGAGAACTCGGCCTGATCCCACCTGCACAATGCAGCATATGAGTTATCTGACCAGGGCCTGACTCTGGAGCTATTATGAGCCAGCTGAGACAGTAGCCAGTCCTCTAATCTGGCACTCTTTTTGAGTACGTCTACACTGCAAGCGTATTTTGGACAAAGCTATTCGGAAGATATCTTCCGGAATAGCTTATTTCGAAATAGAGCATCCACACTACAGGGAAGCCTCAAAATTAGTTCGACGCAGGGTCCCCTAATGTGGACGTGCTATTTCGATGTAGAGCCACAGGAGGCACTGGGGAGGAATAACTTTAGAATGGCCTTGGTGAGGAGCTATTTCGACATAGCAGCAGTGGAGCGTCCACACGTACCCTCTTCCGAAAGAGCTTTTTTGGAAGAGGAGTTATTCTTCATGGAAAGAAGTTTACCAATGCTGGAAAAAGCCCTCTGTTGTTTCAATTTTCTTTTAAAATAAACGCAATTGCTGTGTGGACACTAGTATTGTTTTTCCGGAATAATGGCCATTATTCCAGAAAAAACAGTGCATTGTAGACACACCCTTTAGCATTAGGCTGAAACCCTGTTGTACTTCATAGGGACCAGTAGAGTCTGATGCTGTCTTCCTCCCCGAGCACACCTGTGTGGCACATGGCTGAATCTGACCTTGACTAAGAGGAACTACCATTCCAGTGGGCACTTTATACCTCCAGCTGTTGAAATGATTTTCAAAATTAAATTGGGATTAAAATATTGAATGGGAAAATGAAGTACCCAGAGGCAGTTCTCACAGTTCAGAATTGAGGCCCATTGGCATTTGTGGAGAGGGATGGTGAACTCAGAAGCTTGTACTGCTACATTATCTGTTTTGTGGATAAATTCCATCCTCCAGGACTGCCATACTTTTTATATGTGTGTAAAATAATACAGTTACATTGAAAAATATCTTAAAGGGTTCTTTGTATTTTTTTATTATATTAAAGCTGTAGAACCAACTGATTTCATGTGGTGGAACGGGTATCTGTTTATTACTATTAACAGTTTGTTTTAGTTGCAAACCGTCCTTAAGTATGTGCTGTTTTAGGGCCCGACCAAAGCCCACTGAAGCTTTCCCTGAGTTTCAGTGGACATTAGATCAAATTGTAATGAATTGTTAGCTCTGTGTCTAAAAATATTTTGATTTGGTTTTAATTATTGCTTGCAGAGTAGTGGATTGTTGGGAACATGTGTACCACTAGGTGAGTACAAAATAAAACAGACATTATCTATATGATTACATTACCAGCAAAATGTTCCATTAGCAAAAAAGACTTTCATCACGTATGTTGTTTCCATGTGTTAGACCTGCATGGGGTTTGTCTGGTTAGTGCCGTGTATGTCCGAAACATCTTGCATCCCAGGATCATAGTTTCAAACACCATCAATAAACTTAAAAAGCCTTGTATAGTATAATGAGGTATTTTTCTAAAACAGGTACTACAAGTGGATAAACAATGTGCACTGCTGTAAGCCCAAAGGCACGAGGACCCGGCCTCTCTGATATGCATCAATACAGCCAGTGGCTGGCCAGCAGACATGAGGCTAACTTACTACCAATGAAAGAGGATCTAGCTCTGTGGCTCACAAACCTACTGGGTAAGAATATTTATATATGTAGGCATGCCTGTACACGCTCACATTTAAAGTACAATTTTTGACAAATTACACTTGTTAGCATGGTAACTTTTGGCACTGTAGTTCAACTGGAAAGATGGTTCTTCCAACTATTTTCTTTTCCAAATAGAGTAGTTAGGATTATCTGGTTCCCTCTGGGTATGCTTCTACATTGTTTATCAAGCAGCTCCAGCAAAGAGCTAGGTAAACTTTGTTCTTCACTTGGTAACTATTGTTCCATGAAACATTCAAATATTGAAACACTGGACATTTTGAAACATAAAAATGAACATTTATTTGAATTGTGTCTTTGTGTGTTTGAGTATTATTATTGTTAGAGTAACAGATGTGAATAGCTGTCGTCAATCATATCTTTTTAATCTTGAGATCGATTTCAGACCTAGTCAAAGTCGATGAGTGACTTTTCATCCAGGATGAAGGGTAGAAGTATTATGTCCCTTTGTGTATTGATAGCTAAAACAATAAGAATTTGCCTCCAAAGGCAAAGCATTGTATGATAGGGTCAATCAGAGCTAAGCCTTGTGAGCTGACGGGTTTTCCTCGGGACTAATTACCAGTGCAGGATTTGAGGTATTGACTGGTTAGAGCTGTGTGTGTCCATAAGTGGGATAGGCAGAAAGTGAGCAGACAGTGAGAAAAGTGATCATGGCCCTAAAAGAGAGCAAAGACAGATCTCTTTGGGGCACTAGACTCACTGGAGAAAGAGACTTGGGATTTATGTGCCAGGAAAATGCCCCGTTTGTTTCTACTCATTCAGGGAAACAAGACTTTGTCTAAATTCTGTGTTGTAAATAAACAAGATCACATCACAGAAGTACTTGTCATATAATCTTTTTCTTCTCCTAACTGAAAAAACTTGGCAAGGCTTCAACTGTTAGCTAGCCCGTCAGGCCCCAAAGGGTGGCCATATTTTAGAAGCCATAGTAGTAAGCACTGGAAGGATAAGTTATAACTTCCATTATAACCTCTGTTCTTCAGATGCTTATAAATGGCTTTTGAGCTCATGTTCCATACTTGATCCTTTAGTTCAGATATGAAATGTCTGTCTCTTGGGACAGACATTTCAGCAAATCAGTCTGTTTTAGAGTTATAACAGAGTGGGAAAAACACAATTCAGATATATTCCAATCGAAATGTCTGCATTTGCACAACTCAGAAAAGGAGAGCTTGAAGTTCAACTTGTTTTAATATTCCTCACTGAAACTCAAATCAGTTCAATTTTGAAGAAAATCATATAAGCACTTTTAAAACTGGGAATATTTAAAATGGATAATCCTATATATTCACACTAGAGATGTTCTATTCATTTATTTTTGCATGTGGTTAGAAGAAAGAGAGAAATATGAATGATTTAAAGATATTTAAATGTCTTATAACTTGAAAGGCTGCAAGTGTACAGTATGCAAAACATTTGCACTGTTTTCAGGTCAGACCGAAGAATATAGTGGCAGCATAGAGAATCAGTTAAGAATTGCTCTGAATAGTATTCTGCTCTTTGTATAGTAACTGCTACCACTGAGCATTTACCTTGGAGAAAACTGAAATCTATTTGGCTCAGCACAGCAATTAGAAAATACAAGTTAAAGATACTGTAAGGTCATAGGGGCAGTGACCATTTTTTGTTCTCAGTGCTAGACACTGTGCATTGGTTCTGCTCCACAACTGGTGCTTATAGTCTGTAACATAATACAAAAATCATTTGATGTCATCTAAAGGGAAAATGAGGAAATGGCAGAAATGCCAAATGATTTTTTTCAGTTTTCACCAAAAATTTTAGTAGCAGTTGGCTGTCTTACATAGTAAAAATGAGATAGCATCTGAGGCTAAAATAGGGAAAGAACAAGTTAAAAATTACTAGACAAGTTTGATGTCCCCAAGTTAGCAATGCCAGATGAAATACAGCCTAGAGTGCTCAAGGATCTGGCTGATGAGATAGCTGAACCATTAGTGATTATCTTTGAAAACTCATGGAAGGTGGGAGAGATTCCAGAGGACTGAAAGAGGACAAGGATAGTGCCAATCTATAAAAAGGGAAATAAAGGCAAACTGGGAAATAGTAAGCTCAATACTGGAAAGAAAGATATTGGAGCAAATAATCAAGCAATTGGTTTGCAAACACCTAGAAGACAATAAGGTAGTAAGTAACAGTATGGATTTGTCAAGAACAAATCATGTCAAACAAACCTAATAGCTTTCTTGGACAGAGTAACAAGCCTTATGCAAAGGGGGAAAATGTTACATGTGGTATATCTTGATTTTAGTAAGGCTTTTGATAATGTCTTGCATAATCGTCTCATAAACAAATTGGAGAAATACAATCTAGATCATCAGTGGGCAATAACTGGCCCATGAGCCAGATGCTGCTCACCAGGGTAGTCCCTGATGGGCAATGGGTGCTTTATTTACCCACGCCTCCACAGGTACAGCCACTTGAAGCTCCTGTTGGCCACGGATTGCAGTTCCCAGCCCAGGGGAACTGCAGGAATCAGGGTCTTGGTCCATGCCAGTTCCTGCAGCTCCCATTGGTCAGGAGTGGTGATTCTCAGCCGGTAGGAACTTCAAAGTGGCAATACCTGCTGAGGTGCAGGTAAATAAAGCACTAGTGGCCCATCACAGGCTAACACTGGCAAACTGCCTCTGGCTTATTGCCCATCCATGACCTAAATGGAGCTACAGTAAGATGGGTGCATAACTGGTTGGAAAATTGTTCCTAGAGAGTAGCTATCAGTGGTTCACACTCCTGCTTGAAGGGCATGTTGAGTGGGCTCTTGCAGGGATTGTTCCTAGGTCCAGTTCTGTTCAGTGGCACAGAGTAGAGATTTTCAAACTAAGGGTCATGACTCAGTACTGGGTCATGGAATGTCAGGCACTGGGTAACCTTGCTGTAGGGTGACCAGGTGACCTGCCAGGGTGCTAAGTCAGATTTCCTCACTGTCCTGACAATGCAGACCCTGCTGTGCCCCAGAAGCAGCCAGCAGCTGGTCCGGCTTCTACATGGGGCTTGATGGGGCTCCCTACACTGCCTTCACCCTGGGCATCGACACCCTGGGACCTGTGCCTGTTGGTGAAAGCAGAGTGCAGAGCCTCTTGTGCATCTCTGCCTATGAATCAGGCCTCCTGCTGGCTACTTCCAGGTCTGCAGTGAAGTCCACGGAGCCAGCTCAGGCAGGAGCTTAATAGAGAAGGTGTCAGTAGATGGTACTCAAGAATATGCAACATAATTCCTGTGCTTTATAGAAACTAGCAGGCTGTGCCCCCTAATCACTGCAGTCACCAGCCCCCCTCTTGCGGTGGGTAGGCAAGCCTGGCTTTCCCCCAGCCACCAGGGAGGGCTGGGCTGTGGCTGCACCAGCCCAGGTCCCTTTTCCCTCATCCCCGCCAGCCTGGGCCCTTTCTCCTCCTCCCCCACACCTCCTGCTGAGCCAGCCTAGGCCCCAAGAGTGCCATTTTGGGAGGGTAGGGGGTCAGCAACTCTGGGATGTGGCTTGCTTTTCCTCCTGTACCTGGGATTCTAAGGGAGTGAGGGGAAAGTACTTGCATTCTGTGCATGCCTCTCACACCTGGCTGCTGAAGGGAGCTCACCAGGCAGGTGTGAGAGGCATGCAGGGAATGCAAGCACTTTCCCCTCATTCCTTTAGCATCTGGGGAACCAGATGAAAAGCTAGCCACGTCCTGGAGTGCATGGTTGCTGACCCCCTACCCTCCCGAAATAGCGCCCTGGCCAGGCCCTTTCTCTCTCCTCCCACCTGTCCCACCAGCCCAGGCCCCCCTTCTCTCTCCTCCACTCCACCCCACCCCACCAGCATGAACACCTTCTCCCCCCCCGACAGCTCAGATCCTGTCTCCATCCCCCACCAGCCCCTTCCCCTGCCATGCCAGCCTAGGCCCGCGTCTTCCTCTTTTCCCTCTCCCTGCTACGCCAGCCTTGGCCCCGTTTCTCCCTCTGCTGGGAAGGGGGTGAGTCTCCGTGGGGCATCCAGACTCCGAGCAGTCGGGCACCGCGCTCCACCTCCCCAAGAGCCTGGCAGTGGGGGAGCCCCCAAGAGCCACCTGCTGGCACATAAGCCCAGCTGGGAACCCTGCTCCTAGTGCCTGTCCCTGGGTTGCTGCCCTGAGCACCATACGCTCCCCCGCCCTGCAGCTGTCATGGCTGAGATGTGGGGTGTGCCAGCTACTGTGCCATGTTTCTTGGTATTAAAAGCCCTGTGGGGTGGGGGTGGAGGAAGGGGAGTAGGGGCTTGGTTTAAAATAGCAATTCCAAGTGGTGAGGGGAAGCAGTGAGGTTGGGCTCAACCTGGTTGGGTAGGAGGGGGGAGAGAGGGAGGAGGCAGGCAGGATGCAGAGTGACGTGATGACATCACTCTGTCGTCCCGCAGGAAAAACTTTTTTGTATATATAGAGACAACATTTCTTCTTGTTTTCCTAAGTGGTTGTTGTATAGCTTTATACAACATCTCTTAACACATTACGCCAACTGTAGAGATGGGAAAGTATGGTACAGCAAATTGAAATGTCCGAGCAAGGCCACAAAGAAAGAGAATGATTTTACATGCCTTCTATGCATGGAAATACTACTGAAGTTAATGGGCACTGTAAGTATAGAATTGCCCAAGTGAGCTACAGAGGTGAGAATCTTGATGCCTAACCCTCACTTAACCACTAGAATTCCATTTTTCTATTTTAACATTCTTTAAAGTCACAAGAAGCTCTATGTGGTTTAAACATTGAACAGCGGTGCTTAAACACTAAACAAAAAAGTACTTCAAATCACTAGTGAAGTAAAATGGTCTCACATTGGCAAGATCGTGAATGAGGTCACGTTTCAGCAACAAAGCGGCACCAGCAGGAGGGTCTGAAATGCCAAATATAATTAAAAATCTTATTTTCAAATACCTGTCAGACTGCAAACCTTAATAATGCTTTGCTAAGCTAAACAAGTGCTGCTTAGTGTTAATTATGCAGCTTATATTGTCCAGAGGTTTCATTCTCTCAGTGCTTTTCACAAATGGATCCTTGCACTTTTGCAAGTTTGGTTGCAAGGGAATTACTCCACATCGACTTAGTCTGTGTTTTTAAATCTAAGTTTCTTAACTGACTAAGCATTGTTGGTTTTGCTGAATCAGGACACATTTGTTTCACCTTCTGTTTATTAATTTACATTGCACTTAAGTGGCACAATAGGCAGACAAGGAATCAGACACACGTGGACTCAAAGCAATACAGTAGAACCTCTGCGTTATGAACACCTCCAGAATGGAGACTGTAACTCCGAACAAAACGTTACAGTTCTTTCAAAACTTTACAGCTAAATATTGATTTATTACGGCTTTGAAACGTCACTGTGTGAAATAAAAATGCTATTTTCCCTTTATTTTTTTAGTAGTTTATGTACCATACTGTATTTGTGGGGGGTTTTCCCCCCTCTGCTGCTGATTTTATACTTCCTGTTCCAAATGAGGTGTGTGGTTAACTGGTTGGTTCATGACTCTGCTGTTCATAACTCCGAAGATCTACTCTGGGCAGTTTTACAAATACACAAAATACCTTCTTTAGCCAAGTGTGTTGTCTGAATCACACCAGAATTCCATGGCTGGAAACATCAGTGGTCCAGCATAGGTGGTGACTCCATGGGTGCTCTGGGGCTGGAGCACTCACAGGGAAAAATTAGTGAACAGGCCTTGACACAGAGGTGGTCTAGGTATACTTCATCCTGCCTCAGTGTGAGGGGTGAACGAGATAATCTCTTCCAGTCCTACAAGTTTATGAAGACAATTTTAGAATAGCAGAGATCCTGGTAGTTTAAGCACACATCCTGCTGATTATCTGGGACACTATGGGTACGTCTAGACTACAGGCTTTTGTCAACAGAAGTTTTGTTGACAGATACTGTCGACAAAGCTTCTGTTGACAAAGAGCGTCTAGACTACATCCCGTTCTGTCAGCAAAGCAAGCTGCTTTGTTGACATGACAGTGTAGACGCAAAGGACAGTGTAGATGCAATAACACCTTCTGTTGACAGAACTCTGTCAACAAAAGGCGTTATTCCTCATAGAATGAGGTTTACAGCTGTCGACAAAACTGCTGAGTTCTGTCAACGTTATGTCGACAGAACTCAGCGGCAGTGTAGACGCAGGTATAGTTTTGTCAACAAAAGTCCACTTTTGTCGACAAAACCCTGTAGTCTAGACACACCCTATCTCAGTAGAGTGTACTGTTCATAGCGGCTCAAAGGACTGTTTTTGACAACTGCTGAGTCTGTACACATGTGGCTGCTTTTCATTACGCTGGCCCTGCTGCCCTGCCAACTCCACTGACCAGCCATCACTGCGGTGGCTCTCAGCCCTGCTGGGAAGCCACATGCTGGGGCTCCAGGACCCAGCTGGCAGTCACATGCCATGGCTCTGGGACCATCGGGCAGCCACGCACTGGGGCTAAAGGACCACTGGCAGTCGCTGCCACACGCCATGGCTCCCTGCCCTACTGAGCCAATACCACTGTGGCTCCCAGCCCTGCCAGGCAGCCACGCACTGGGTCTCCCAACCCTATTAGGCAGCCCCGCTGTCACGGGCTATGTGGCCCCACTGCCCTGCTGACCCTGCAGGGGTCTTTGCTTCTGTCCTTCCACCAGGACTCTCTGGTCCTGCAACCTCCATCCTGGATCATGGATGTTGCCGGACCGGAAAATCCAAGTTAAGAGAGTTTCAACCTGTTCCTAAAATCGGTGATTTGGATAGTCAAATTATTTTCTCTCAGTTCTGTTTGCATCCTACTGGGGAAGATGTTTCAGTTGGACTTTTGCTTGGGTAGGGACAGCAAGACTATCTCTGGAAAATATTTTTAGCTCTGGCATGAATGTATAGTCTTAGCTATTTCTGTTTGATTGATTCTTCTTTAGGGACTTTTGAATTTACTCCTATATTTTGTTTTGTCTCATCAAAGATTCCACTCCTTGCTTCCCATCTTTATAATACTTCTGTACACTACAGTGAGAACAAGATTTTTGCAGTGCTCAGAATTATACTTAGGACCCTGCTTTCAAAAGAGCTTGTGTTTAGGTATCTAAATAAAAGCCCAATTTTCAGAAATATTCAGCACCCAAGAATTCCCATTGTGATATGGCAGGGCAGATTTTCAAATGAGATCATCACACAGTATGGTTGTTCATTGGGAGCTGAGTTGTTCTGAAATGATGCTCTTATTTGCTTTAAATTAAGCATGCATTTAAGTGCTTCATTGAATAAGGACAGGATTCCAGTTCCCTTAAAGTATTTAGGTTCCTAACTCCGATTTAAATAAATAGGAGTTAAACTTCTAAATGCCTTTGAAGATCTGGGCTGTGGCTTCTGTACTACCCCTGACTTCTACGTTAGATAGCTGGAAAAGGTGGCCAATTGGGAATGCAGACTCAATGTGTCAAGTGTTTTGTAAGTCTGGTACCACTTATCTGCCTCAGTTTGATGAAAAGTGGTCTTGTGGGAAGTAAAATACTTGTTCTTCTGTCTATGTGCAGCCATATTAGGAAGCTCATCCTTCTATTGGGCTATTTCATAGATTCAACAGGCCTGTCTGTGGATCTCTACTGTCATGTGCTTCAAGAGATTTTTCACTGTCTGAATGGCTCTCTTAGTAATCCTATGACTTCATTGCAAAAATGGTTCCTAGGGAATTCTTAAGTCTGCATATGGCAGCTGGGATGTCTTGATAGTTCAATGTGAAGTGTTAAAGCGACTCATACCACAATGAGTAATTACCATTTTAGTTCTTGTGTTTTGCTAATGATTTTTAAATAATCAATTTACAATAAAAAAAACTCCTTTGCATGTTAAATTAAGCCCTCCCTTACACTTTTCATTAGTACTGGAATTTCATGATCCTTCATCAGTTCTTTGCTTTTTGTCTTTCGGAAATGGTTACATGTATCAAACTGTATTGCTGTGCTTGTTATCTGAGCCCTATTCATGGAAAGGACAATGTATCTCTTGCCTTCTGCTATTATTTTTCAATAACATTAGTGAGTGTTTCCTGCCTCCATGCAAGGTAGCTGGATGAACCAGGCCTTTTCAATTTAGCAAAATGTTGTCCTTTTCATTAATTCATCCATAAATAGTCAATATGATCTTAGGCTATGTCTACACTACAATGTGATCCCAGGATTAATAGAACCTGAGTTAGCAGACCCTGTGGTTGCTAACATAGGGCTTGAGCATCTGCACTGATTTGTTACCCCAATTTAGAAATTGTTGATTCCTGTGTCCCTATATCATCTACCCTGTATTATGTGGGCCCATATCCCAGTCTTCCTAGTAACCTCTTAAAACTGCTTTAGCTCTTTGTTCCCAGTGCAGTCTGACAAAACTTGACTGTCTACCAAACCTGACTGCCCAGAGGACAGTAAAAGACAGTCCATGGAACGTTGGAGTACTTCTGATGACTCTTAGAGCCTGGGTCCAGTGGATGTGCATTTACAGTGGAAAGAAATAGGGCTTGAATCTGGGCCCCAGTTTAAGTCCAGCTCAGATCCTCCTTCCTGGTGGGTCCTGGGACCTGGATTTTAGCTCTGGATTTGCATGATTTGTGTGTAGATAGAAGGGGGATGGGCTCCAGCCTGAGTTTGAACCCTGTGCTTACATTTCAGTGTAGATGTAGCCTCAGTTACAAATGCTGTTTTTGAAGGTCATCTTTGGAAAACTGGGATTATACACAACTGGTTTGCATGTGTTTAGTAAGAAATTCTGGTAGTTTTGAAGATACCTCACTATTTTATATTCATTACAACTGCATTCAGGTGGTGGTAATCTGAGTATTTCCCAGCTAATATGCACAGGCATGATTACCTGCACTTTCCTGGTTACTCCTTGTGGCCAGTCGCAGTCATGTCCAGTAAAGAAAATATAATTTACAATATAGTCATCATAATCCAAATTAAGTATTTATTAAATAGTTAAAACCTTCATATATAAAAGGACAGGTGAAAGTGTAGATAAATTAGTGTTAAAATGACCTCTTTCACTAAAGTATGGGTCCTCCAAGGTGTCTAAATACTTAAAACTCGGATTAAAATAATTTACGCTTAAATTATCAAAAGTGCCATTGGTAAAAACCAAAGGTAAAAATTATAAATCTCTCACTTGGTCCTCACCTAATACTTGACATTCCTCAACTCCCATATTTTGTCTGTTAGGGGGGGTCATCTATTTTAGTCTTTTGAGTTATCTACTCACTTAAAAACATTTTATTCATAGGTCCAATGACCTGAATTAAACCCCTAATATATTTTATGCTGTCAGCCAGGGCAACAGAACCTACACCAGAAGCATTGTTTATCCAGTCCAGTGCCAATCCAGTATGAAGATTAAAAATTCCTTTCCTCCATAATTAAAAGGATGTAACCCTTCTCAGGGAGAAGCAATCCCTTGCCAAGGGGAGGCTGTCCCTTACCGGAGGATATCAGTGTGATTTATATTCCACACAGAGATAGTCCTCCTCTCTTACACTAATTTTGCATCAGCTCACTTGGGTTGAGCTATTCTTGATTCACCCAGGGATGAATGAGTGGATAATCAAATATCAGAGGGGTAGCTCTGTTAGTCTGAATCTGCAAAAGTGACAAGGAGTCCTGTGGCACCTTATAGACTAACAGATTTATTGGAGCATACACTTTCATGGGCAAAGACACACTTCAACAAGGAGTCCTGTGGCACCTTATAGACTAACAGATTTATTGGAGCATAAACTTTCATGGGCAAAGACACACTTCGTCAGATGCATCTGACAAAGTGTGTCTTTGCCCACAAAAGCTTACGCTCAATAAATCTGTTAGTCTATAAGGTGCCACAGGACTCCTCGTCACTTTTGGATAATCAAAGAAACTTTACAGCTTCAGCATTATATACAGGTTGAACCTCCCTAATCTGGACTTCCCTAGTCTGACAACACCCTTGGTTCAGAGTTTCAGGATCAGGGAAGAGCAGAGCTGGCAGTAGGCCAGAGGAGCAGGGGGCTGGCAGTAGGCCAGAGGAGCAGGGGGTTGGAGAAGAACCCTGTCTCCCCAGGGACCGGAAGAGGAGCTGAGCTCTGGACGGCTGGCAGAGGGGAGCTGAACTTCAGGTGGCTGGATGAGGGGAGCCCCACTAGGCCACAGGCTGGCAACTGAGCCCCTGGGGGCCAGCAGTGGAGCTCCAGTGCCCCTAAGTAATGGAGAGGCTGGTGCCCCAGAGGCCAGTGGTCAGGAGAGAAAGGGCCTGTACTGACCTCCCACACCTGGAAAATTCCCTGATTCGGGACCAGTCAGATCCCAAGAGTATTGGAGCAGGGAGGTTCAATCTGTATTTGATTCTAGGTGATGATGAAGACAGAGGGCCAGGTATTTGGCTGCAGTATTGTCTGTTTTCTGCTACTCTGGTCCTATTGAAGCAGTTGGAGATTTCACATATGTATCTACACCACCTCTCAGCTCCCTGATGTTGGGGGCATGTTGGAGTAGGATAGGTGTGAAAAGATGCATGCCAAAGTGCTTTGTGTTTCAGTGGTCTTTAATTGCTAGAGAAGTTCCTGCTGTTGTGACTCAAAGGAGCCTGTTCCTTGTTTTAGGTTAGTTGGGAGCTGGTCTCCATCTGGTCCCAGAATTAGGTCCTGTACAAAGCACAGCTCAGCCAGATCAGAGAATCTGTTCCAAAATGTCTCACTTTACAAACCATTAGTTCATGACATTAACATTTAAAAACTCAAATAAATACAATGATTGATAATCTAATTGTAAGTACATAGGCTGGAGTGATGATTCAAAACCTACTATCGCTGCCAGAGCTCCTTGGCTCCCATGATTTGACTACTAAAGATTCTCAGAATAAAATTGGAAAGTCTGATCCAGCATCAGCAGGATTTGGAACTAATCTAAACAGCCCTCATTTATGTAAGCAGTGATCCTAATTCATGCAAATAGTTCCATTAAAGTCAGTGGGATGACTGGGATAAGCAATGATTGCTAGATTGAAGATTACTTTCTTTTCCTGTTTGAGCACCACTAGAATTCATTTTTATTGTATAGTATGTGGTTTCTATCCTATAGACACATTGTAACTGCTTTCTTGTAATTATAGCTCTTAAACATTTTTTTTAATGGAGTTTAATGTTTTTTCCATCCAAATATATGAAAACATTTTTTTTTGTTTTCATGCTATGAACACAAGTTTCATTTGAATCAATACATATAAACTCTTAAATATGTCATGGTGTCTCTTTTACCAAAGAAGTGCCACCTTTTGGGGCCATAAAATACAGTGAATTGAAAGCTAACACCTAATATATTTTTCATTAAATACAGATGTTCAGTGCAAAACTCATTTTTTCAGCATTCATAAAAGGCAGCAGAACCAAAATATTCCAGCTTAATGTACAAAAATGCAATAATCAAACTGCTAATGTAAGTGTATTGTTAAATGGCAAGAGACGATAGAAGCATTTTTTCTGCATTTGTTTAAAAAGGAATAAATATTTTAAGCTTTTTGCTTTAATTAGATTTATAAAATCAGCGAAGAGACTAGCCAAATCTATAAATCACAGGACAGCATAGGCATTTAAAATGAGGGTTATTTTACCTAGGTAGAAAATCCTAAGAGTCTGCATTTAAAACAATAAAGCTTCAGTTATGGTTAAAGATATGAACGTATGTACTTACAATAGAGTTCTATATTAAAATAAATACTGCCTTTTAAAATAAAACAGCTTCTAATATGTCCATTCTTTAAATTAGCTTTCTGATCGTTTCATACTTTTTGGCAAAGGTCGAAGGGACAAAATGGAAAATATTTTTCATTATTAACAATAGAAAATGTAGGCCAACGTGGTGGTGAAGGTATTAAGGCACCGGGATGCTGACTTTTTTGTGTCTGGGGGCTATTAATTTAATTCCTGGCTCCAGAAGCGCTGCATGTACCACTAAAATAATGTCAGTTATGCACAGGCTTCCATTGTGATGCAGTGCTGCTACTGCTCTTCTGCCACCTGCAGAAGTCATTATACACACCAGAGGCTAGAATGTGAAATATACAGAGGAAAGAATCAAGGCTAAAAAATGAAGGGGGAAAAGGCTTTACATCAAACAGATGTTCTTGAGGAACAAATGTATTGGAATCAGCAAGTTTAACTTGAACCAGAAAAGTGAGTCTATTGTTGCACCTGAGAATCTCATGCTTTAAAAATCTTGTTTTATTCATCTCTGGTTCTAGTCTAATGAAGAACATTGGGAACTGTTTTCTTCAAAGTGTTACACTATTGTCAAAGTGCCTAAAAGCCTTTCAATAATTTCAAAGACCTGGGCAGATAAGTCCTACTGTAGTATCCTTTTGATTTTTGTGCTTTTTTGTACATTACCGCTTCCTGGCTGCCATATATAATTTTTGATTACCAGCAAAGAGGCTACTACTGAAATGTTTCTCATGGGTAATACATGTATCCCTTTTGGGGTTAGCAGACACAGTTGATTAAAAGTATGTTTTCTGATAATTTTGGAGGACTGGATTTGTTTTCATTTTTATGGAAATTGTGTTGATTCATATATTTTTGGACAAAAAAATCAAAATGAACTGGTTAAAAATGTATATTGTTTTGAAGAAGCAGAAAAAAAGGAGAAATTGATTTAAAAAATGAAATGTGGTTCAAAACAAAACAACCGAACCTTTCCCTTTTCTCTCCTCTGCACTTTTTTTAAATTAGTGTGAGACTTTTTTAAAAATACCATTATTATTGTTTGCATTGTATTATTGTATGCAGTCCAAGTTTTAGGGACAACTAGTACATGGGGCTAATAGGTCCATTGATGGCTATCTTCCATGAATTATCTAAGTCTTTTTAGAACTCAGTTATATTTTGGCCTTCATACCATCCCCGACAATGAGTTCCAAATATTAACTATGTGTTGTAGGAAGTACTTTCTTATATTTTAAACCTGCTGCCTATTCATTCCTTTCAGTGATCCCAGGTTCTTGTGTTATGTGAAGGGGTAAACAGCCTTTCCTTATTTACTTTCTCCACATCATTCATAATTTGAGAACGTTATTGTATCTCCCCTTACTCATCTCTTTTCTAAGATGGAGTCCCAGTCTTTTTAAATCTTCTTTCAAGGCAATTGTTCCATATCCTTAAACATTTATGTTGCCCTTCTCTGTGCTTTTTTAATATATCTTTTATGAGTTGGAGAGACAGAACTGCACTGAGTACTCAAGATGTGGGCGTACCAGGGAATTATATAGTGGCATGATATTTCTTGTGTTATTATGGCTTCTCATATTTTGTTAGCTTATTTAACTGCCTTTGCACATTGAGCAGATGTTTTCAGAGAACTATCCACAGTGACTGCAAGATTTTTCCTGAGTGGCAATGACTAATTTAGACTGAATCACTGTGTAGGTACTGTTGGGATTATGCTTTCCAATGTGCATTACTTTGCCTTTATCAGCGTGTGCCATTTTCTTGCCTAGTCATTCAGGCTTGTGAGATCCCATTGTAACTCTTTGCAGTCAGACTCGAACTTAACTGTCTTGAGTAGTTTAGCATGGTCTTACTGAACCACCCCCCACTGTCTGTCCCTTTTTCCAGATCATTTATGAATGTGTTGAACAGCACAAGTCCCGGTATGTTTCCTTGGGGGTTCCTGCTATTTTCCTCTCTCCACTGTGAAAACTGACCATTTATCCCTGCCCCCAAGAGAGGTCCTTCTCTCTTATTCCATGACTGTCTACTTTGCTTAAAAGCCTTTGGTGAGAGATCTTGTCAAAAAGCTTTTTGAAAGTTCAAGTAGAGTATATCCACTGGGTCACCCTGGCCTACATGATTGTGATCCTGCTTCCTCCCCTACCCCAGAATGCTAATATATTGGTGAGGCATGATTTCACTGAACAAAAGCCATGTTGATCTTCTACAACATACTGTGCTCACCTGTGCCTGATATTATTTTTAAAAGAATATAATTCCAACCAATTTGCCTGGTATTGAAGTTCAGTTGCCTTTACTATAGGAAGGCTTGGCAGCATTCAATTTTTAGTTTTGTATATAATTTTGATTGGTAATATTGATTATTTTAAAGCATTTAATTGTTATCTTTTTCCGATTTTCAAAGTTGCAGGAAATTATCAGGGATATCAGGTAATTATTTAATGATAGCAGGCAATGTGACTCAACGTTTCTAGAACAGTTAAAAAATAAATTGGGTATGTGTAGACTGTAAGGCTACCTCTGGTATCCCGAAATAGCTAACCTGTGTCTAAGGAACACATCCGCTATTTTGAAATAATTTTTGAAATAACGGACATGCTATTTCGGCATCCCTGTAAACTTCATTCCACAAGGAATAAGGGATGTCTCGAAACAGTGCTTTATTTTGAAATTTGGCGCCATGGAGACGTGCCAAATTCTGAAATAGCCTATCTCAAAATAAAATCTTATTTCGATTTTAGAGTGCAGTCTAGACATATCCATTGTCAACTACATAAGTCAAAATATACATATTAAATATCCTTAAATCAAATTCGTAAGTTTTCAAGTAGCATTTTCTTACTTCTCCAATCTATAAAATTTCAGTTACGATCAATGGAAACATTTTTTTATCTTGCCTGTATAGTGACAGTTTCTGATAAATGTCCAATTCTTCCAAGCCTGTCTATAGGCTTGGCACCCAGATTAGATTACATCTACCATAATGCACCACAATATCTTCTCTTGAAGAGTGGAAGCAGTGCATTATGTTGAAATATAGTGTGCGTCTACTCAGCACCCTAAACTTGAAATGAGATACGCAATTTGCACTACGCATCTGTACTGGGATGGTGAAATAGTGCACCAGTTATTTCTAAAAATATTTCAAAATAACAGGCGGCTTGTGTAGATGCGGGGTACCTTTGGTATCCCGAAATAGCCATGCAGTGTAGACGTACCCATAGTCAAGCCCAGCCTGTAGAGGTCAGTGTGGAAATGAGGCAACTGCTTCATGGTGATTGACATTTAATATGACATTATTACCAAAATGAAAATGTTTTTGTTCAAGGGCATTAAGTTTTTAGGCCAAAATATTGGTATTTTTCCATGGAACGAGACACTCCTTTAATGAAAATATTCATTTTGTCAAACTCAACTTTTCTTCAAAAAATTTTAACAGAAAATTGTCAGTGTCTTCCAAGATCAACCCCTAATTAACAATGAAATGGAAATTAACCTTTCATCTCTGAAGCAGGAAATTATACCATGTTGGTGGATGGAACTGAGGTGGAGCTTGCAGTGTACCTGTTGTGAGGATACAATTAAGACATTGTGCTGTAGGGCTGTCAATGTGGCACTTGTTTAATGTCACTAAAATAAAAGAAGGGTCCTGTATACTAAGAAATTATTAATACAATTAACAGAATCTGGCATCTTATTTGGACTCATTTTACAAAAAACGTGTTATTTGATAAGATGAATGTTTGACAATATACCGTTCCAAAAAGAAGAACAGATTATCCAATATAAAATGGATCAAAAAATATTTGTCAGTGCCAGGAAAATTGGAGCAAGTCTAAATAATAAAAGTTTAAAAATTCAGTATAATTTGAGTTATTCAGTTAGAGCCTGTTTCTAAACCCATTGACGTCAATGGGAAGATGCCCATTGAGTTCAATGGTGTTTGGTTTATGGATTTTCCTTGCAAATCCAGTATTTAGATTTGCTGGGTGGGCTTGGGGTTTTTTTCCCATGTTAATTTTCTTCTTTCCTTCCAGGTAGGGAAATAACAGCAGAAACTTTTATGGAGAAGTTGGATAATGGTGCGTTGCTTTGTCGACTAGCTGAGACCTTGCAAGAGAAATTTAAAGAAAATAGTTTTGATGCAAACAAGCCTGGCAAAGTAAGTTTTTTAGGTAAAATGTTGTAGTACATGCTATTAACATTTGGAATTTGGAATTTCATGGCGCTGATTGTATTTGAGAATTTCAGAGGTTTTGTTTCTGGAAACTCTACCACTTGGTACTTGGGACCACAACTCCACATATCACAATTTATTGTATATTTGAGACTTTGTGTGCCTGTCTGAGTCTGTTCAAGAATTTCTCCTAAACAGTAAGAGCTAAGGACACCAAATTTGATATGCAGCTTCCTTAAAGCAAGATTAGGGTTTGATTGTGCCTGGGATATGCCTGGAATGTGATTGTTTCTCATAAAATGGAAAGGGATGGGTCAGCTAGCAGGGACAGTTATACAGGGGAAATATTTCTTATAGTCAACTGCTCTTTAATCTAGCAAAGGCACAACAGGCTCCAATGGCTGGAAGCTGAAGACAAGCTCTGACTAGAAATAAAGTCACACTTTTTATAGCGGAAGTAACTAACCTTTGGAACTGCATACTTTAAGATGTGATAGATTTTCCATCACTTGAAGTCTTTCAATCAGGATTGGATTTCTTTCTAAAAGTTATGCCCTCACTCAACTAGAAATTATGGGCTTGATGAAGAAACCATTTGTTGAAATATTCTTGCACTGCACAGATCATAGATCACATTAGATGATTGGAATGGTCCAATCTGGCCTTGAAATCTACTAAATCTAGATGCAGATTGGCTCATTATATATTTGCATAAAATATCACACGTGGGTCTGTGCAAAATTTGGTAGCTAAGAGTTTTATTTAAGTTCTTTTAATTATTAATCACTAGGCCTGATCAAAAAATTGCAAATTTGAATTTTTTGACAAAGACACAGTGAAAAATTTTCCCATTCTGCGACGTATCCTATTTGACATAGTTTGTTTGTATATTACATTAAGGAGGAAAATGTATTGCAAGTTACGGTGGTCCATCTAAAATATTGATGTAGAACTATGATTGGTAGCTCTCCTTATACAGACAGTTCTCCTGTCTCTTGGTGAGCCAGAAAGTCCATCTAAAGAGAGTAGAAAGCATTGGCATAAAAGGTTGGCATAAACTTTCAGAAGGGATAGACTAGCACTAGATGAACTCTTGAGGTCCATTCTAGCTCTACTTTTCTATGAGTCTACGTTTTCTCCTCTCCTGCTCTCTATATAGACTATTGAGGATTTGATAGATTGATGAGACAGGTTTTTGATGAAAAACATGAATCAAGATGGATTAGTCAATTATTACAATTTAACAAATAGTATATGAAATCAATATCTCAAGCAGTACAGCTCTGCTGGGCACTTGCACTTTGATTTTCTGTATCTTCACAAATTCACATACCTTAGTTATCTGAAATTACTTGAAGAGAGAGAGAGAGAGAGAGAGAGAGAGAGAGAGAAAGATATTAGCAAAGATTAAATGTATCAAAATATAGGAACTATCCTCAGATCTTTTGATATCCTGGGCTTACACTAACACCAGGTGAGAATCTGGCCCTAAAAGAGCCAAGATTCACTGATCTCACCCTTTGGAGTAAGTATGGCAGCAGGTAAAGTATAGGACAATTAGATTTTTGGCGATCTGTTATACTGGAATTACTTAGATTTATAGGTAATTTTCTTTGTCATACTGGTATAACAAATTGAAATAACATAGAAAAATCTTACTCCAAAGCTATTTCTCAATGTATATTTCATATCTGGAATAATAAGAATTCAGAGAAATGCGAGTGTAATGGCTTTGTGTCATTACAAGCTATTAGGGTCTGTTTATCCTTTCACATTGTAATTCCCTAATGTAGCAGTCCTGGGCAGTAGACTCCACAATTGGAAAATTTGACTGTTGGTGCCAAGGAAATTTATATGAGAATCATAGGGTATGAAATTTAGCATAGTAAGAATTCTACAATACTCTCTGGAATCATTACTGTAAACCATGTTAAAATATATTTAGTATTCTGGAGCCATTCGTTTGTTAAGAATAACATAGGAATAAAGGAGTGCATATGAATAAAGAAACATAACAGGCGTTTACCCAGCAGCCTCCTTGAAGATGACATTTTTGGCAGCTGTGTCTATTAGATATTCCAGCTTTATTAAAATAGAGAAAGCACTTAGATCCTTTTAAAAAAATAGAAGCTGACTGATCTAAAAGGAATGGCAGCCAGAATAACTGGTTTGGAGGCAGCAGCCAGGCCAAAGCTGAGTGAGGGGGAGGCAGACAGTGTCGGGCGAGTCCAGGGGAGACAGATAATGGAAAAATCCCTCAAGGTACCTCCATAAAGACTAGTGAGAATTTAAACAACTTCCAAACGTGGCATTTTCGCTTCTGTATGAGCTGCTTCACAGATGGCAATTCAGACTTCATATATAATACTCTGGGTTTGATTCATTTTTACAAGTTTAAGGAAAAAATAAAGAAACTTCCTGTTACCTCAGATGTCCATTACTAATTCCTGTGCCCTTCTAAAAGTCTTTCAGTTATCTGCCTTTGATGTCACATCCATTAACATATCTAGGAATGCATTAAAATGGACAATGCACATGCTGAATCACTGAAGGAAGTTATTGTTCCTCTGCTCACTGGAATTGCATGGAGCTAGATTGTGTTACTCTTGAGCCCGAGTAATGCTTTACACCCTAGAGTCCCACTGATTCCAATGGACCTACTCCTATTGGTAGGTGTTATCAAAATCAGGTCCTTTTAGTACAGAAGGGTAAAAGAAAACAGAAGAATTGTCCAGTTTGGGGAGTACCATTTGGATGAGATTGTTCCCCTTCCTTTTCCTCGCCTGCTTAGGAACCCAACAGGAATTGGTATTTGTAGAACAGGGAATGCAAGACTTAGGAGGGAGCGAACCAATGGCAGAGCTATTTCCATGGCATTATCCTCTCTCCATACCTGGAGGACCCTGACAACATTAATTGTTTTCCCCCTCTGTATTGTAGAAGCATCTCAGTGGTATTGGAACTCCTCCAGAAGAAGAAGTGGGCTGGAAATTCCCTGGCAGTACAAGAAACTGAAAGGGAATGTGGGGAGTCAGAAGCCAGCATGAAAGCATAGGGTCTGCATGGGCCTTGAGGGATCCCTGATTTCTGGGGCTGAATTCCCTGATACTTTCACAGGCAAGCCCAGCAAAACCCTGCCTCCCTGAGGGAAAAAAATGAAAAAAGTTCTTTAAGGTCAAATACCACTTCATGCCCCTTATGAATATGAGGCAGAATTTTCAAAAATGTATAAGTTATTTAGGAATCTAATTCCTTAGTTCTATAGGTTTAGGTTGATAAATTATTTAGGGACAGATTTTCCAAGGTATTTAGTCACATAAAGATGCAGTAAGGAAACAACTGGGCTATTTGAAAACCCCCATTTTGAATTATGAAACCTGTGTGTTTTTTACAATCCTACTTGGTGCTTTGTATGTCTTCAGGAACTGAAATATCATTGAAAATCTAGCCCGCAGAGGCTTTTGAAAATTCTGTTCATGATTCATATTGATTAGGGGTCTGATCCTACACTGTTGAATCAGTGCTGGCATTAATGAGAACTTTGCCTGAACATAGACTGCTGGAGACCCTGGAGCACAGTGAGCGTAGAATATGTTTTGCAAAAGAGGAGATGTGTTTTTGGTTTTTTTTTAATTTCAGAAGCATAATAGGTGCTGTTTGCAATATCAAATGAGTCATAATCCTGCAGGTTTAGGAGGTTGGCAAATACGGAGATAGTGATATTAATAAATTCCAGAGAGTTGTACAGTAGTAAATGTCTGAAACTATCCATGTTGCAGTTAATGACTTGCTGCCCAGAAACTTCTTATTACAAGTGCAATTCCATAAAAGTGATTCATATTGCAGGATGCCATTTTGTAATTTTCTCCCACTGGCTTAGATTTCATCTCCTAACTCTCCAGGCAATATTTTACTTTTCCTGACAGATAGTTAATTTGAGAATTTCACAGCTGTACAAACAAATTTAAAGCATCAAGGCATGTGTGGTATGCACTGAGCGCACATTTGGTACGAATGATTTAAGCAACTTGTAAGATTTTAAAGTAAGCTTAAATAAAACGTGTTAATAGTTATCAGTATTTTAATATACAGACCTAATATTCTGCCCATAGTGCTTAAAGCTGCCTGTATATTTGTGCTGTATTATCACTGAATTCCATTAAGGTCATAATGGTTGTATGGCTAATAAAAGCAAATAAAACATTCAATAGACATATTTTTTTTTTAGCCTCCAGAGGTTAATACATACTCATTCTTGGGGTTTTTATGATCTCTCAGAAAGGGTGTCTTAGCTCAACTTCAGTTCCATTTTTTTTAAAAGATATAAGCCTGAATTATGTGTCTGAATCCAACATTTTCCCCACAGTTGGGAGAGTCTGCATCTTGGGCTTTGATTTGGGCCAGTTAGCCCGGGTCTACATTAGGGACTTATTTCAAAATAACAAGTGGAGCATCCACACTACCAAGCCCGTTATTTCAAAATAAGGGGCTGGTTATTTCAAAATAATAACTGCTGCTTTCCATGAGGAATAACGCTTATTTCAAAATAGTTATTGCATTACTGTTTGAGATTCTGAAGTTGTAATTTATATGTCTATTGTATGGGTCCGGGGCTTGAGTGGTTTAGGGCCTCACTAGATCATTTCCTTTGGGAGAAGAAACTGATTACATGAGATGACTCTGGATATCTTTTTGACAGTCCTGTTTATTTTTAAAATGTGCACTGTGTCCTGTTTCTCTGAACAAAGTAGAAACACACAACAGGAGGTACTTTCCATCCAAGCCTGCCTTTCCACAGGGTCCTGTGCCCCAACGAGTTCTGCTTCTGTTCCCGCTTAGAGCCATGCTCACAACACTTCTCTCACTGTCTGCTGCTTTTATTTTGCTTTCTGCCAGTTGCATTCAGTGCTGCTGTAATCATCGTTGTCCTAGGATGTTAGTAAGACAAGGTGGGTCAGAGAATATCTTCTATTGGACCAACTTCTGGTGGCGAGAGAGACAAGCTTTCAAGCTTCAGAGAGCTCTGACCCAAGGAAGAGCTCTGAATAACCTCCAAAGCTTGTCTCTCTCCACCAGAAGTTGGTCCCATAGAAGATATTAGCCTCGATAGCACTGGTCCCCCACATAATAATGTAACACTCCCATATTTGCATTTGTGTATATCACTGCCAAACTTCAGCACATGCTTCATGAATATGACAAAGTGGGTTCTAGCCCATTTATGCCCAAATAAATGTTAGTTTTTATGGTGCCACAGGACTCCTTGTTGTGTTTTCTCAAACAGACCAACATGGCTACCCCTCTGAAACTTGTCACTAAACTCAGTGGTCATCAGCAATGAGTAATAATGATTTTGAGTTTGGCCAGTAATTATTTTTATTAACAAAATTTGTACTTTACGTTTAGAAGCCAAAGCTGTTATGTCGCTAGGGGATTAGGACAGTGTTGGTGGTCATGAGTGTTATGTGCAATGTTGGAGAAGCATTACAAATTTCCATATCTGAATCAGGCATCTTAATGGTGGAATGAGGTGGGATACAGAAATCTGTGTTTAGGAATGATACCTGAAGGGCAGATTAAGATGGACATTGGGGAGTTCTAGCAATGTCCATAAAAGATTCCATAGAGTTTAATAAGATAATATTTCAGAGTGGAGAAGACCGTACAGTAGAATGTGTATGATTACCAAATCCCAAGGCAGATATGAGCAAGTTTATAATTCTGGCTATCTGGATAGGAAAAGGACATTGAATATTCAATAGTGAGCAAGATCGGAGACAACTAAATCTAATAATGAGGCTATAATGGGTGACATCAGTACACAAACGGATCAAAAGTCACATTGGGACAAGACTTAGAGAAATATTTTCTCAATTTATTAAACAATAATTTATTAAAATAGCTAGTCCCATAGCATGCAAAATAAAAATTGAGCCCCTAATTAGTAACTATAACAAAATAATTACATTCACCATCCTTGAGTGGTGGAGGGGAGATCATATAAAAACTCCAGCAGAATGGCAAATATTAGGGATTTTTGAAAGGGAAATTAATGAAAAATGCCCAAAGATGCTGATTAAAATCTTACAGACACTCTAACTGGACTATTTCCAAGTTTATAGCAAGTGCACTAAAGGCCTGATTCTGCAGGCTACAGACAAGCAACTCTCCACTGAGTCCAGTGGAAGCATTGTTTATCTGCTGAGGACTATATGGTGATGTAGAGTTGTGTGTGCAACTACACTAGCTGATGCTATTCTGGAAGAGTGATGCTTTGCAATCATATAGCATCTTCCAGTGAAGGATCCCAACGCACTTTATAAATAGGGTTGCCAGGTGTATGGTTTTGGACTGGAATGCCTGGTCGAGAAGGGCAGAGCGGCCCGTCCACATAGGTGAACTAAGCAGTCGCCTAGAGTGCCAAGTTAAATGGGGCACCAAATGGTGGCGCAATGTCATTGAGGGGTTTGGAGGTGGGGGCACCGATTGCATGGTTCGCCTAGGGCACCAGTTGCTGGCAGCTAGTCTAGGGCCACCCCTGGAGAAGGGACCCTGGTGGCTCTGGTTAGCATCACCAACTGGGTTGTTAAGTCTGGTTGGTGGTTCAGCAAGGTTAAGGCAGGCTCCCTGCCTCCATGGCTCCATGTGACTCCCAGAAGCAGCAGCATGTCCCTCTTCTGGCTCTTATGAATAAGGGCAGCCAGAGGTCTTTACTGCCCACACCCCTAGTGCCGGCTCTGCAGCTCCCAGCTGGAAACCACAGCCTATGGGAGCTGCAGGGGCAGCATCTGTGCACAGGCCAGTGTACAGATCCACGTGGCCATGCCTCTGCTTGGGAGCTAGAGGAGGATATTGTGCTGTTTCCTAGAGGTGCTTGAGATAAGTGCCACCTGGAGCCTGCACCCCTGAGCTCCCCCCTTGCCCTGTCCCAGCCCTGATCCTCCTCACACCCTTCGATCTCAGCTCAGAGTACCCTCCTGTATTCCAAACCCCTTGTCTCCAACTCAACCCCAGAGCCCATGCCCCCAGATGGAGCCCTCAAACCCTAGCCCCCTGCCCTAATCCCAAAACCCCTCCTGCACTTCAAACTCCTCAAAAAGACAAAGATGCAACTTTTGTTTAAACAAATGTACAACAACTTTGGAGAATCAAATTAAACTGTCTTCAGTATAGTGATGCATGAAATCCTATATGAGTAACTTTGGTGTCAAATAAAAACTGCATCTTTGTTAAACAGCTAGAAATCTGAGAAGAAAGCAGATAAAGCAATTGCAAAAGAAAAACAGTCTAAAGAAAGAGAGCGTCTTTCCTTGATCACTATCTTGGTCTCTAATCTTGACATTTGGCTAGTGTTAGGTAAAGCATTTGCAGGAAAGGAAAGAACCTCCCTCTTCACTGGCACTACCACATTCGAAAGAATCAGAGGGCATGAAATTGAGAGAAAACTGGGAAGAGAAGAATGAGAAGGAAGAGAAGAGGCTTTATATTAATATGACACTAAACACTATGTCATGATGGCTACTCCTAGGAATCTGTTGTTCAGCCAGCCAGTGGCAGGTTATCTGCCTTCAGTTCTGTAAATCTGTGCAAAATGCTAGTACTTTGGGAGCAGCGTCACATCGTTCACGGAGTGATAGCAACAGCTATGATAAGGCTGCTAACATTTTCCTTCTTAAGCCTTGTTTTAGTTGCTGATACCTATGATTATTCAGGCTGAAATTATAAGGAACTGTATGATCAGTGAGCACCGAGGATAGTTTATCAGTGTTCACTCGATAATGAGTACGACGTCTTCCTGTCACCCTCCTATTTGTGGATCCATTGATGGCTGACCTGCCCAATTCTGGAGCCGCAGGTCTTATCGCAGAAGGGGCTGGTACTGGTGGCTATTGGAGGTATGTGGGGCAGTTTTTGCAGCTCTTTTCTCCTTCTCCGCCTCTCCTCATCTGCATTGCGGCAGGACCTCTCAAATTGCGCCACCCCCTCACAGATTACTGCTCTCCACTGGGGACAGTCCTGGGCAAGGTTCTCCCAAGTGTCGACACTGATGCCATACTTTTCATGCTTGCCTTCAACATGTCCTTAAATCGCTTCCTCTGGCCCCCAACACTCCTCCGTCCTTCCTTCAGCTCGGAAAACAGAGTCTGTTTTGGGAGTCACTGATCAGGCATCTGGTCCAGTGCAGCAAAGTTGTTGGTAGATGAGGATAGCTTCAATGCTGGTCATGTTCGACTCTTCCAGGACACTAGTGTTCATGCGCCTGTCCTCCCAAGGTATATTTAGGATTCTCCTGAGGCAGTGTTGATGATATTGTTGAAGTGCCTTCAGGTGATGCTTATATGTTGTCCAGGTCTCACATGCGTACAGCAATGTTGGAACACCCACTGCACCATACACAAGGAGCTTTGTCTTGGCACAGATGTCCCGGTTCTTAAAGACCCTTCATCTCAGGTGGACAAAAGCAGAGCTTGTGCAGCTCAGGCGATGCTGGATTTCCATGTCAATGTTGACTTTGGTGGAGAGATGGCTTCCAAGCTATGGGAAATGCTTTATGTTTTTCAGCAGTTCTCCATTGACTTTAATAGATGGTACATAAGATTGTCTCGTCGGCAAGGGTTGATGGAGCACCTTGGTCTTTTTGATGTTCAGTGTGAAGCCGAGATTCTTGTACACCTCACTGAAGGTGCTTACGTGGTCTGAAGAGCTACGGGGGAAAGAGCAGTGACCATATTGTTATCTGTGGACTGGAGCTCCACAATCGAAGTTGTGGAGGCCTTGCTTTTGGCCTTCAGTCTCCTGAGTGTGTCTGCAGAATGAATGGAAAGCTTTGTGTCTTCACACCATCTGGAAGCTTACCGTAAGTGAGATGTGGGATCATGGCAATGAAAATGCAGAACAGCGCTGGGGCAATGACATAGCCTTGTTTGACTCCCGTTTTGACCTCAAAGAGGTTGCTTCAGGATCTGTTGTTACTAAGCACTATGGCAGTCATGTTGTCATGAAGCAGCCTCAGGTTGCTGACAAATTTTTGGGGGCAACCGATCTCTGAGAGGATGGTCCTCTGGGCACTATGATTGATTGATTGAATCGAACACCTTGGTCAGGTTGATGAAACTCATGCATAAAGCTTGATTTTGTTCACAACATTTTACTTGCAATTGCCAAGCGGTAAAGATCATGTTCACTGTTCCTTGGAATGGTCGGAAGCCACATTGGGACTCTGGAAGAATTTCTTCTGTGTGGGGCAAGAGTTGATTGGCAAGGATTCAAGCTAAGATTTTCCCTGCCATTTCCAGGAGGAAGATGCCATGATAGTTTCCACAGTCCAATTTGTCGCCCTTCTTGAAGAGACTGATGATCAGTGTGTCTCTGAACTCTTGCAGTATCTGCTCCCTATTCCAGATCTTGAGACTCAGGAAATGGAGTTGTTTGTGGAGCTCTGGCCCGCCTTCTTTGAAGACTTCGGCAGGGATTCCATCCAGCTCAGTTTCCTTGTTGCTCTTCATCGCTTTGATGGCAAGTTGGACCTCATTCAGGTATGAAGTACTGCAAGATCTTCCGTAGGCAGTTGCTGAGGGATTTGGCCAAGGGATTCTGGGACTACGATGGAGGGGTGGTTCAGGAGCTCATAAAAGTGCTCCCTCCAGCGAGAAGCAATAGCTTTATTGTCTTTCAAGAGTTGGGTACCATCCTTTGATCTCAGGGGATTAATTCCATTGTTTCTCAGTCCATAAACAGTGGCGTTGAAGAAACCTCTTGTATCATTGATATCTGTGAGATGCTGGAGCTCTCATGCCTTCTTGGTCCACCATTGATTTTTCAGAGTCCTTGTTTTGCGTTGGACTTCTGCCTTGGCCTTGGTATGCGCTTCTCTCCTCGTTGTGCAGTTGATGTCGCTTTGCCAGGCTCTGAAGGCTTTTCTTTTTACCTCAATCAGACATTCAATTTCCACATCATTCTCATCAAATCAGTCCTGATACTTCCTGGACTGGTAGCCAATGGTTTTTCCACAAGCTCCAATGATGGGATTTTTCAATTGACACCAGTGTTCTTCCATGTCTTCAGGGTGTGCTGTCAGCTGCTTCCTTTGGAGTGCTATCTGGAAGTGACTTCGTCTGGTGGGATCCTTCAAGCCTTTTACGTTGATCTTTCTTTGGATCAGTTTCTTCTGAGTTCTCCATTTGGTGACAATCCTAATCGCCATTATGGATTGGATGAGGTGGTGATTGGTCCAGCAGTAATCAGCACTAGTCATTGCACATGTGAGAAGGACATCACACCAATCCTGAGAGCGGATGACGACATAATCTATAAGCTGCCAGTGCTTTGATTGAGGATGGTAGTTGCTATAGGAAGTATAGGACAGTGGATGGTAGTTGCTATAGGACTGTGTGACCCAGAGCGACAGTGCCCTACCGCCCTCTGGTTGGTCCAGGAAGTTGTTTGGGAAATCACACAGACTTTGGTCTGCTGCAGTGCCAGACTTTGCCTGGTCTCCTGTCTCTGACTCCAGCCTGATTTTGACTCCAATTCTTGCCTCTTGATTCTAACCCAGTGCTGCCTTTGCTCTCGTCTCTGATTCCAGCCTGACGCTCATCCTGATTCCTGTCTCTTGATTCGAACTCGGAACCATAGCTGGACACTAACCTGACTCTTGTTAACAGGATCTGGCCTTGTGATTCTACCAACTCCGACCTAGTGATTCTTATCATGGGGGCAGACCTCTGCCAAGTTGTGATTGCTAGGGAAGACTGCCTATTCCTGTCTTTTACAGAAAATTTCCATGCTTGGAAGCTTGATTTGTTTTTGTTTTTGTTTTTTTAAATGATGGGGGGGAGGGGGAAAGGAATGGCTCTACCATTTTTTGAGAATGAGGCTAATGAAAAATAGGAAGTTTTGTTCAAAAATTTTCTAATATTCAGTTTTAAGAAAACCTAGTGCTTCCATCCTTTGGAGAAGGACCTTTAGATTTGCCAGGGTTGATCATGCAGGCATGGAAGTGTCTTTTACCATCCCTGTGAAAATCCTCTTAGATTTAGATGATTTTCCACAGATTATAAATCAGCACTTGTGCATGCCAATAAAACTCATTCAACAATTGTTCCTTTGTTTGCTGAATGTTCCAAGTTCCTTGCATATGCTCACAGGCCTTGCCCAGCACCATGCATCATTCTGAAGCTGATAATGCAAAGCTTAGCCTCTCAGTGGAATATGGACAAAATTGATCCTCCAGCTTTCCCTCACCAAATTATCATGAAGGGATAATAAGCTCAAGTGGGAGTCATGAGTTCAAGTCTCACTAACTGATATTAATAATTCTGTGCGTTTCATGAACATCATTTTTAACAAGACCTCAAATCCATACCAAGATTTGAGAAGAAAGTTACAGGAAAAGAACATAAAGTTATCTGTGAAAGTGCTGGGAATAAGAATCAGGTTTCTTACATTACTGCATCAAGTGTCCATGTGCCACATATATTTTCTGTTTGCAATACAATGGGTTAAGAAAACTATTGCACAATTTTCATTAAACTCTTGTGGATGGTAGCTAGAAGAGAGCGTGCACTTCTCTCTCAGAATGAGGCACCGACAGAATGAACATGCAGTGGCAAATGGTAGTGGTGTTGGTCTGGAATTCAAACTATGAGGAGAAGGGGGGCAGGGTGGAGAATGACACAATCATTATCTAGCTTTGTGATTGTGGAAGAAATACATCCTTGAAAGTATGAATCAGGGGTACACAATTGTTGTCCTCCTGATTCTGCAGTTAGCTTCTTGCACTGTACAGCGTTGCTAAGAGCATGAACCAAACGTTGGCAATCTTTTTTCCTGGTCCATATATTACATGTCCTCTTGAACATCAGTCCCATAAGTGTCCCTTCTCTAAGTCCTGTTCAACAGAAGGATTCTTTGGGTTGGCCATTTCTCCAACTGCCCAGTGGCACACCTCCTTTGACAGACACTCTGACTTCATTCATCATACATGGCCCAAATATTTCCTCCTTCCTTTCCACATAACTTTAGAAAAACAGGGTTGTTGAACTATTGAATGACTCTTGATAGTCTTTATAAATTCATTCAGTTTAACACCTAGTATTTTCTTGAGTCAGTTGCTTTCAAAGGCATTTAGACACCGGTCTGTACTTTTGATGGTTTTCCAGTTTTCACATGCATATATTAAGGCAAAAATAACATTAAAGGTGAAGATTCACAGGTTAAGTCTTTACGTTGTAGATTTTCAATGATCAAATTTTGTCTCAACTGGTGAATGTAGCTGCCACTTTGCCAGTTCATTACATTATTTCCTCCTGGATATCCCCGCTGATTTGTACATTACTGCCAAGGTATGTAAACTGACTCACCTCTTGTACTACTTTGCCTTCCAACATGATGACTTCATTGGGAATTGTTAGTTGTAAAGTATTATACATACCAACTGTAGTGTTCTGTGGAGTAAGGGCATTAAGTTGCATGGGGGCTTTGTCTTTTGCGTCTTCTTTTGACCATTTCTTTAGCTCTGTGTTGATCTATATCTTTCTGTGACCTGGCCAGAGGACTCTGCCCCCCTTCTGGTCCAACTGAAAGTCCACACAGATATCCATGTGATAATTCTGATTTCTTGTGCTGCACTGTGATTCTCTGCTTCTTATCCCATACTCCTGGGCTCCACAGACATACACCTATGCTACTTCCTATTAGCCAGTTCCTCCCCAGTGGCTCACCAATAAAAGGGGGATTGCTAGCACTTTGGAGAACAAGATTAAAATTCATAAAGATGTTGACAAATTGGAGTAATGGCCTGAAGTCAACACGATGGAATTCAATCAAGAGAAAAGCAGGGTGCTACGTTTAGGATGGAAAAAAAACCCAAACTCACAGCTACACAACAGGGAATAAATGGCTAGGTGGCTGTACCGCAGAAAAGGGTCTGGAGGTCACAGTGGATCACAAATTGAACAGGAGCCAGCAATGTGAAGTAGCAGCAGTGAAAAAAGGCTAATATTATTCTTTGGTGTATTAGCAGGAGTGTCATATGTTCTGCCCTACTCTGCAATGGTGAGGCTTCAGGTAAAGAGCTGTGTGTAGTTTTGGGTACTACACTTAAAGAAAGATGTATACAAATGGAGAGAGTTCACAAGAGAGCCCCAAAAGTGATAAAAGGTTTTTAAAAACTGGGCATATGAGAAAAAAAGATAATGTTTTTTACAAAGAAGATGGTGTAATTTATTCTCTATGTCCGTTATAGATAGGACAAGAAGTAGGCTTCTTATATATTGAACAAGGAAAATTTAGGTTAGATATTAAGAAAAAACTTTTTAAATTATAAAGGCACTTAACTACTGGAATAGATTGCCATTGGAGATTGTGGAATCCCCATAACTGGAAGCTTTTTAAGAACAGATCAGATAAACACCTGACAGGGGTAGTCTAGGTAGATTTACTTGTTCCTGCCTCAACATGGAGGGTCTAGACTAAGGGTACGTCTAAACTACGTTTTTTGTTCAAAAGATCTTCCGATCTCACTTTCGAAAGAGGATCTTTCAAAAGTGAAAGTAGTCTGGACGTGTTTTTTAAGGGGAAAAGACCCCTTTTGCGAAAAAAAGTGTAAACCTCATTTTTTAAGGAAGAGAGGTTTTTTTAAAAAAAGAGGGTTTTTTTCCGAAAAAACACCTCCAGACTACTTTCACTTTCAAAAGATCCTCTTTTGAAAGTGAAATTGGAAGAAGATATGCAAATTCCCATGGAATTTACATATCCTTTTTAGAAAATAGTCTAGACATAGCCTAAGTGACTTGTTATAGTCCTTTTCAGCCTTACATTTTTAAGATTTCCTCAGTGGCCCTTGGTCTTCATCTGCAGCTGCCCCATCTTTTACCTTTCTGTTTTATTTAGTCTTTCACTTTTTGTGAAGTGAGATGTCATGATGGGAAGATTTAACTATTCATTTTTTTGGTCAAAGTTAATAGTTTTTTGTGGGGTGGCGCTGTTGAGTGTCTCGTGAATAAAAAAGAACCTGGGTATAGCTTGATACAGGTGATTGTTTCCTACGGGGAAGTGAATGTTTAACTGGTTAACTGGTGCAGGCTGCTCCAGCCCCACAGGGGGCCTTCCACAGACAGGGGCTGTTCTCTCTGGTCAGGACGCCATAGCAGCCCCTGACCCGCTGCAAGCAGGGGCTGCTCTGGCATCCTGGCCAGAAAAGCCTCTGTCTGTGACAGGCCTGAACGCTCCACAGGCAGGGGCTGCTCTGACCGGGCTGGAGCAGCTTCTGCCTGCTGCGCGGGGTGGAGACTACTCCAACCCAGTGGTGGGCCGAGGGTTGCTCCAGCAGGGCTGGAGTGACAACCCCCACCTGCTCTCTCCTTTAATTGGTTAACCAATTAAACAGGATTTTACATCCCTATTGTTTACCCCACTGAATATTTTCTGATCATTTAGACAGTGCTTAATTCATACTCACCTATGCTTGCAAATATGACAGCCAAATTCAGAGTCAGTACCTCAGGCAATATACAGTAGCTGGAACCATTTTTTTTTTCTAGCCCTCAAGTGGAATACACGCGCGGGGCAAAAAATTTTGAGCTGTTGATGGGGACTAAGTTGTTTTAGGAGGATCATTGGAAATGGCAGTGTAGCAACTGCATAAATGTCGCCTGGTGTTAACTAGTGTTTATTATTCCTTCCTGTATATGTAACATGATATGGGGCGTATCCTGCACACATTGCTAGGCATACTGCTTATGAGACAAGATTCATTACAGTATGACAGTAGTAAATGTTTGCAAAATTGAGCCCTAAGTGTATTTCACACTTCACGAATTCATGAAAGATAAGAGGAGAATTCCTGGCCACACTGAGTCAATGGCAGAACTCCTTTTTTGAGCTTCCTGCCCTAATTAGCTAATTCAAACTAAATATTAGGCTACATCTATACTTCAGCAGGGAACGACTCTCTGAGATTGATCCACCGGCAGTCAATTTAGTGGGTCTAGTGAAGACCCACCAAACCAAATGCAGGTCGCTCTGCAGTCAACTTCAGTACTCTACCCACAATGGGAAGAGTAAGGTAAGTTGATGAGAGAGTTTCTCCCATTGACCCCCCACAGTATAGACCCTGTGGTAATTCGACCTAAAGCACATTGACTCCAGCTACATTATTTACATAGCTGGAGTTGCATTCCTTAAGTCAATTTTCTGAGGAAGTGTATACATAGGCTTAGGATATAAACTCTATTTTAAGAAGGGTTTGACAAGGATCAAGATGGTACTTTCAGGATAAGAAATGAGAGCCTGTTCCAAATATAGGGGTAGAATGAAAGAGGATAGGAAGCACAGACACTAAAATGGTTTGGAATGAGTTTTTTTTCTTAGTTATTTTCTTGGAGTGCCAATTTGTATCCCTTACTATCTAAATAAATCTCATAGATGTACACATCTATGGTTAGATATTGCAGTATTCAACAATATCTCTCTCTCCACTTTTTATATATTTTAGGCAATTCAGAACATAACAGAACATTTCCTGTCAGAGCCAGCCATAACCCCCTTCTTCAGCATTAAAAATGGCTAATTTATTCCCTGTACTTTGTGACAAAAATGGGGGAGAGAATAAAAGGAATGTAGCCATTATCAGAAACCTTCAAACCTGCTTTGAGTCTGCTTAAAGAAAATAGTTTTTTTTATAAAAAAAATATTTATTTATGGACCCTCATTTTTGGAAAAAAGTATACAAATACATTTCTTTTTCCCTGTGATTTCACAGCACAGTGAAACAGAGTCCCTCTTGGGTACAGAAGTGAACCTAACAGCATTTTTCCAGGATTACATCATCTGTTTCACTCACACTTTCACATCCTGCATTAAACCACATGTATGCACATCAACAAGACAAGATTGTAAAAAGAGTGTAACTGGGGAACTGTTTGCATGATATTTGATAGGCATAATTGTGGGCATTGCTATTTCAAAGTAACAGTAGATATACTATACTATGTCAACAAAAGTCACTCTTGCCATATGGAAACCTAATTATTTCTGAATGATCTGTTACAAAACGCTTTTGAGACATTCAAGCCATTTAAACAAATCAGTAAAGAATATTTGAGCATAAAACCTGTCTTTAATAAGAACTTTCATGTGTTTTAGAGTTGGGACTTACAGTAATAGATTTGGAAATAGTGGAAAAAAGCATATTTTAAAAGGAGGTAGGGAATTGTATCAGGTGTTTAGAAAATATTGGTATTCCCCTATGATTCTTCAGAATTGGCCCAGTCCTCCAGTAATTGAAATGAAAGGGCATTTTGCTGTTGGGGTGGGAGTAGGATTGGCTTTAAATCTGTGGGCAATGGCGTAGAATATAGTGTGATATATATTCAATGTGTGATACAGTTCTTTGGCACATAAGGTAACTTAGGCTATGGTACTTTGCTATTCTGTATTCTTATTGTAAGCATTTTTTACGGTGATATCATTGGTGCTGATAAATTCTGTCATCTGAGTAAATAGAAGTGTGGCCATGAATTATTTATAAAGCAAAACAACACACACGCACACACTCAATGTTTACATGCCATTGCTTGTCACTTTTGATTTCATACTTGTTTCATACTTGTTCAGGTCACTTGTCAGTGACATTGGCAAGATGTCTGTTGGTTAGACTGGATACAGCAGTCAGTCAAGCTAAATGGTTCAGGAACCTAGACTTGTGATTTGCCTTCAGTAGATCTTCATATAAATCGTGTAATCTAGAAGTCTTAATCATTATAAAAGAGATTTTGCTAGTTTCATGAAAATATCTGTTTCATAGTGAATCTAGTTTGACAGATATAGTTAAGGGGGTGACCTCAATTGTGACGGTGAATATATTTAATGTATGGGTAGCACGTTACATAACTATTATGTACTGAAACTAACCCAATATGGGTTTGACACATTAACAGTCTATTCTGAATTGCCTTACTCAATTGCATGTTTATATCCAGGCTTTGCCATCTACTTAAACTAGGAAACATAGAACATTTAGAGTCAGATTGTGTTGGTGTCAATGTAGAGCCACACTACTCCATGTGAGAGCTCTGGAAGACATTTTGTCTTTGTAAGGCGCGAGATCCCAGGCACAAAAAGGTGTCACGTATGCTGCACTCCCCTTCTTAGTGTGCAGCATGCTCTCCTTCACATCTACTCAGCTCTACAGCCCACCCTTCCTGTGATAGTAAATGCTCAGGCCTGGTCTACACTAGGACTTCACATTGCCATTAGCCGCATGTGGTTGATTTCTAAGTGATGTGTCCATGCTACCAAGCCTGTGGCGTTGACCTTAAGGGCCACGGAAGTTGATTTAAGTGCTCCTGCTTTTCACGAGAGTAACGCTATTCCTGACCTTGCATAGTTGAATTTACGGTAGTGTAGATGTAACATTGCTGAAAAGTCAAGGCTGTTGGCCTCGAGGAGGCCTCTCACAGTTCTCTGCCCCGACTGCTCTGACTGGAACTTGCGCCTCCACTGCTCTCTCTTGTAAGCATGAAAAGCCATGGGAAAAGTTGATTGGCCTCTCCCACATGGCCACTGTTGTGAGCACATTCAGAGAGAGCAGCACACCACGGCACATCTGGAGATGACCTTGAACAATCCTACAAACGCTGCAACAACTTCGACTCCTGCTCCCACAGGTTCCAGGTCCCAGGGGCTGGAAGAGTGCCAGCGTGGAGTGTCCAGGAGAACTTGGACCTCATCGAGGTGTGGGGAGATGAAGCCATCCTCTCTGAGTTCCGAACCAGCAAGAGGAACCTGACATTTATGGCAAGATAACAAGCTGCCCAGTGGCTAAAGGCTATTCCAGGGTCACTCAGCAGTGCCTAGTGAAAATCAAGGAGCTGAGGCAGTCTTACCACAAGGTGAAGGAGGCAAGCAGATAGTCTGGTGTAGCACCTCACATGTGCTGCTACTACAAGCAGTTGGACACCATTTTGGGAGGGCCCGGCCAGCTACCCCAGTGTGGTCATGGAGTCTGGTCAAGACAAGCCTAGTGTCAGCATAGAAGACAGTGTGGTGATGGAGGGGCATGAGGAGGAGATTAGTCAGCTGGCAATCCCCAAGAATCAGCTGCTGGTCATGATGCTGCAGCTGGTCCTCTCCTCCCAGAATGTCTCCCAGTCCAGCAGCGACCCCGCGGAAGGACTTCCAGTGAGTTCATACACTTTTTCTAACTGCAAGTGGGTTAAGGCAATGGGTTGTGAGGTGTGGCGTGCTCTCTGCCTGCACAGCAGCGCAGGGGGCTTGGAACAGCTTGTTAATGTGTCTGCAGATGGAGCGGGAGTCTTGCCTGGCCAGCTCCGTGAAGCTCTCAGATAGGAGCTCTTTAATCCTTCTCACAAGGTTTTTGGGGAGGCCAGCCTTAATCTTTCCTCCCCAGTAGGACACCTTCCCTTGCCAGGACACCAGTAAGTGGTCTGGCATCATTGAACCACAATGCAGCATTAGGCCCAGGTGACTGGCCACATTCAGTCAACATCTGCTCCCGATCACTCTGTGTAATTCGGAGAAGATTGATATCTCCGTACGGGTGGCCGCAGGGTAGGGGGACCCGGGCCTGCCCTCTTTCACGGGCCCCAGCCCAGGGCCCTAAGGGCAGGTTCGGCTGAACCTGTCCAGCCGGTGGGGGTCTTTGCCCGCAACCCGCCGGCTCACTGGCCATACCTCCAGGCCCCGCCCTGGGCTGCTTCTTACCCTGTGGTCTGGCCTTTCTCCCTTCCTCTGCCTTCCTCCATGCCAAATCCTCCTCCTCCTCCTTCCCCTGTGCCAAATCCTCCTCCTCCTCCTCCCCTCCTCTCCTTGGAACTCGCCTCTCTTTCAACCTTCCCGCCTCCTGACGTCACCCGCCGACCCTGACCCCGTGCTGACGTCTTCCCTTCCCCCCCCCATCAATGCTGGTGCCTCCTGTCGCCGCATCACACTCGCACGTCTAACTCCGCCCTCACCGCTCAGCTGGGCCGCTGCGGCCGTGCATGGTGGGCAAAGTCTCTGCTCCCCCCGGGCTGCCCCGAGGAGCGCGAGAGCGACTGCCGGGTCAGTGCGGGGTGGATCCGCCTCGGAGGGGCACGTCACCATTACAATGGATTGCTGCAAAGCAGGCTCCATACTCACTCTGCTATGGCATCTGAGTGGGCGACCAGGGCTCCACAAGGTGCAAGCACACTGCCTCCCCTTTATCTCACACAAGGAGGGAGGGACTAGACGAGTGCTGTATGGAACCCTGGTGATATGAGCCCCTCTAACCATCCGCTGCAGAGTTTTGGTCACAGTGGGCACCATGAGCATAGACCAGAATGCAAAGCTGCCATGGTTCCTCACTCTCTGAGTTGATGGTAGGCTCCCTAATAGGGATGCTCTACTTCCGACTACATTCGACTCTTGCCCGCAGTGAGGACACAGACCTTTGACTTTGCAAAATCTGGTGGTAAGAAATCGACCATATTAAATTCAACCTTACTTCATAGGGTGGACATGCCGTGAGGGGGCTGTTAGCACAGGTATTGCAGTCCTGGCGGGCTGCTATCCCAGGTGTGTGAAAGGGGGATGTTTTGTGCCTGAGACCCTCAGAATTACCTATCAAGGGTTGTGGGAGTCAGTCAAGGTTTGGCTCTTTTAAATTAGCCTTGCATGAAATTATTCCAAACCTAACAGTTAAAAATGGCAAGGTACCCAGATTTTGGGAGGTGAATTCATTTGATCTTCTTAATGTCACAGCTAACTGAGTAAAATGATTGTCCACATATCTCTAAAGACAGTGTGGTACAGATGCTTAAGTGATGTAAATGACTTCTTCATTGGCTTCAATTACATCAACTAACTATGTGTAAATAGCATCCGAGTGGGTTTTTTGGCATATATATTCTAGTGAGTCAAATTAACAAATAATATTGCAAAACAGCACACCTTTGAGTTCATCCATATATTGGCTTAATAATGAAATGATATTTTTAATGATGTTGAGTTCTGTTTTTATTTGCCTCTTGGTATTTATTTTTGATGTTCACTTTTTAAATCGTTTCTTTAAAAGGGCTAGAAACCTACAACTAACAATGTGTAAGTCAAAGGTTTCCTTATTGTAAAAAAATATTATAAGCCATTGTACCAATTTCTGAACTCATTACATTGGTCTTGCACTATTTTAACTTTGCTGATTCCATTAGTTACTCCTGATTTGTGGAAGTATGAGGTCAGATTTGGGTCCTGTGTGTGTCTGATGGAAATCATATTGGTGAAATAGTGGTATAATTTGTAATCATTATGAGAGCCCTCAGCATCAAGGTCTCAGTTCCATAAAAATCAAGATTTCTCTCTATTTTGGTGGCTTTCAGCAGGACAGAACCTGGCCCTGAATCCTTATTCTGACAAAACTGCCATTGGTTTTTTTTATTAGCTTTCTTTTTCATTGTTGCTCTTCCTTTGAAAGCTCCATACTTTGATTTTTTTCTAATGAAATTCTCAATCACTGGAAGTTCACCTGAGAAAGGAGTGAGTTAAAATGGATGAATGCTTCATTACATCACCAAGAAGGGTGATAGTCGTGAAAGAGAACTCAAATGAAAATGCGAAGCAGTCAGTCCCCCTTCGAGACTGTTCTGATATGAAGAAGGTATTACTATAGTAATCTGATCCATGCTAATTGTTAAAGCCTAATCCTATTAAGAGGAACTTCTATTGACTTCAACTCAGCACTTCTCAGAGAACCTAAAACAGAATGGAAGGAAAAAACATTGGTGGTGAGGGGAAGAGGGACAGAGGGATGGGATGGGATTTCAAATAGTGGTCAGCAAACTCCTACTTATATTCTGGACTGTTTTCCCACCCTCCATATTTTCTCTGGCTCTCACCCTGTGACATAAGGCCTAAAATGTCACATCCTTGGTACTGCCAACCCCATGTCTGCAAAAATCATGAGACAGGTTCCCCAAATAATGAAATTGGCTTAATAATGAAAAGATTTAAAAACAATTTTTTTTGAGTTCTCTTTATTTGCCTCCTGGTGTTTATCTCTGATATTCACTTTTTAAAAATTTTTCTTTAAAAGGACTGGAAACCTAGTTAAAAATAAAGTTGAGATTCTCACATAATCATCTGGCTATTGAGGATGGAGCTTTAAAAAAACAAATATCAACAGACTTGCAATAAAATTAGGAGTTGGCAAAAGTCTATTGATCTCAGAGTTTTATACTACCATACATCATATTATCTGAGATCCTTGCATGTAAAATCAATAGCATTAGCAAAGTCCCTAGCAGACTTCATAGATTCTCTGCAAATTTTCTTTTTATGAGGTCAGACTTTTGCTTGAGGTAGTTTTTTTGAGAAGGTTTAGAGGAGTTTGGGAATAAAAGCATTATTTGGGCTGTGAGTGTTTTTATGGCAGTAAATACTTTCTCAAACAGGAAGGTTTTGCAACATTTTGTAAAGATAAATTCTGGATTCACCTGATCTTCTGTGGAAATCTGTTCAAGAGCTAAACTTCCTTGATCATGAATAATTTGTCTTCAGCTTTCACGTGCCCCATCCTGGACTTTGAGATCTACATTATTCCACAGGAGCACAGCTGTTTGAGGGTTCACAGATCAATATTCAGGCTGTGGTGTGCTTTGGCTTTGATACAGTAATTGTTTTGGGAAATAGGATCATGGTCTTAAACTGGGATTGGACGCTGACTGGGAATGAGAAGAGGGACTTCAGTATGGGCCTTATTTGTTCATGGGGGTCTGAGCCATAGAGTAGGTGGGTAACCTCATTCTGTACCAGCTGCAGCCTGTGCATCGTCCTCATGTTCAGCTTCAGATAAAGCAAGTTGCAGTAATCTAGCCCTGAGTTGACAAATGCGTGGTTCATCATAGCCAGGTCCTCATCTGGGAGGAAGGGATGAAATTTCCTGGCAAGCTGGAGGTGAAAGGAAGTATTTTAGAAAACTGATGCTACCTGATCATCCAAGTTTTGTGAGGAGCCAAACAAGACCCTAAGGCTTCACACCACTTTGATGAATACGGGCTATGTGGCTTAGATGGAAGGTGGAGACAGAGTTTTGGCCAGATCTTCAAAGTGTTTTCCCTTTCTGACCTGTATCACTTAGCCTTGCCTGGGTTTAGTTTGAGCCAGCTGCTTTCCATCCAAGAGCAAATTTCCTGTCGGCATTTTGCCATTTTACTAGTAGCAGTGGCCCCATCAAGTTCGGAATCAGATAGAGTTGAGTGTCATCAGCATCACTGAAATTTTTTTTCTTAATACTTCTATTCCAGTGCCTATCTTAGTTAAAATAAAATAGTGAAACAAATGGTGTTTGGGCAGTTGCATGGTTCTACACTGTCTTTTGGTCCTTAATAAAAGGAATAATTTATTTTTTCAAAACCGTATAACTCAACATTATTGTGTCTAATTCTTAAACCTAGATAAGGTATGTTTGCCACAGGCCCCCAGGAGGTGACTTGTGGGAACATGGATGTATGTGGCTTTTATACCCTTCCTCTCCCAAGAGCCTTCCCTACGGGATGGGATCAAGGTGACCACTCTGGCCCCCACACTTTTGAGGGGCCCTTCAGGCTGCTGTAGTTCATCACTTCTACCCAGGCCCTGCTCCCCCTTTGGGACTTCTCTGTCTCTCCCTATTCTGGTCCAGCTAGGGGCTGGTTCAGTGCCATGGCTACTGAGCTACTTCTAGCACTCTGGCTACACACTGTAGGATGGAGTCCAGAAGGCAGTTTTCATTCAGCTTTATTGCTCCTTAGTACTACTGGGCAGCACAAGAAGTCATATTAGACTAGACAGTGGGGTGTGTTCTCTTTGTTACACATTACTGCCGTGTAACATTTTATACAAACTGTATCTCAGAGTTCTTCATAGAATTATATCCTAAAAAGTGGGCCAAATCCTGGTCTTGGTGAGGGGATGGAAACCTTGCAATTGACTTCAATAAGATAAGTATTTGATACCCTTCCCCTGACTGCCCCACATAAGCCAGCTGTTCCTAAATCCTGTAATTAGAGTGCTGCTAAGCAGCTGACGTCAAGTGAAAGTCTTCTAAGGGATTTGATTTTTTTTCTGCAGTGTTTTATAATGTGACACTTCCAAGAATTAGTTGGACCATTGATAGTAACTGTTGGACCTAGAATTGGAAACTTCTGCATATACCATTTGCATTTTCTCAGTTCTTTTAGTTAATGGCTATTGGATCTAACAACCAGCTCCAAAGCAGTAGCATAATCCATAAATCACCTTAATAGAAAAGCTGCACAATACAAATAAAGTTGGGGTCTGAATTTCTCAGTGATGGGGCAACTTTGAAAAGTTATGGAGTAACAATGGTCACTTCTCTTCTGTGGCAATTACAGTTTTTGATACCATAAAAATGAGATTTACATAAAAACTAACATTATTGATACAGGTTTTGTATGTATCTCTTTCAAATGCAACTAGATATAACACTTCCTCAGCTTTTCTGTCCTGGGCATTCTTTTTGCCCTTCCAAATATTGTATACCTAGCATGAGGATTTTTTTGTTTTCATTTTTTAGACCCTGCCAGTGCGGAAGATTCCATGCAAAGCCAATGCTCCGTCAGGGTCTTTTTTTGCACGACGAGACAACACAGCAAATTTCTTATCCTGGTGCAGAGATGTGGGCGTGGATGACACATGCCTATTTGAATCAGAAGGCTTGGGTACGTACTTGCTTATATGGTAATCAAGAATTTTAAAAGAAGTTTTGCTTTTATATTGCCTGCTGGAAGGTTAGCTGTGCTCCCACTGATTTTAATGGGAGTTGGATTGCACCAATAAGGCAAAAGCACTGCGAGTTAAAAAGTGAATTGGCTACTGAATATCTTTTCAGTTCAGGTGGACATTTTGCAAACGGCTTACTTTCATACGTGCCTTGTCACTTATGTTAGAAATAGAATGTGATCTACTAAAGCAAGCTAAATGGCTTTTCAAATTACTATAATCATTTTAAACAAGCAGATGACTAGGAACTAAAATACCAGCATGATGGTTTTAAAACTTGGAAATTAAGTTGTTTAATATATTGCATTTACAACCAGTGGCCCTTTAATCAATCAAAATTCCTATTTATTTCACTGCAGTTCAGTTTGGATTAGAACTGTGCAGTCAGGAGCTGCACGAGACATTCTAGTGCCTGTCACAGCTACTATCCAATGGTGAAGAGAGAACTTTTAAAATGGCAGCCTCCGTCGGTGATATCCTGGCTGGGTCACCGCTGCCCAGAGCTTTTTATCTCACCACTTACTGCTAACCTGATGGAGCGCTTGCAGGCAGAGAGGAGAGGCATCTGGACACACTTATATTTATAGGAGCAAGCAGTGCACATGTTCAAAATTAGTCATATTTTAATATCTACATAGTTAAGGCCATGCCATTTTTAGATACATAAGTCATAAGGCCAAATTACATAAACAACTAAGAACAGCCATACTGGGTCAAACCAAAAGTCTATCTAGCCCAGTGTCCTGTCTTCTGACAGTGGCCAATGCTAGGTGCCCCAGAGGGAATGAACAGAACAGGGTAATCAAGTGATCCTGGAAAACAAGCTAGGGACAGCATCCCTGCCTATCCTGGCTAATAGCCATTGAAATTCCTCCCTCGTTAACATAAATTTTAAAAAAATCTGTTTTTTGGATTAAAAGTTTATCATTGGTCTGAAAATTTAATGAACCGTTAATTAAGTAAGCATGGGCAGCATCCATCTCAGCTTTTACACTGTTTGCAACCTGCAGTAAAGTAAACCTGAATTTCATCTTGTAGAAGTATTAGTAGTCATAATGATAGTGTTACGATAAAACTAAAAAGAGCAGCTGGGACAGAAATTAGGAGCAAAAAGATAGCCCCTGAGTCTGCATTCAGTGCCCCCTTCAGGGAATGGGTACAAGACCTGGGCACCACTTAAATCCCAGGCTTTGTATTGGCTCCTTACTTCCTTGTACATTTTTTTTTTATTGTACAAATCCCTTCTATTAAGATGGACTGGAATTCTTGTTCCTTAATTCATCAAATAAAGATGATTCTTTTTGTCTCTGGAGAGTAGGATCCAACTGTGCTCATAGTTTTGGCTACAGAAATTCACCATTATGCCACAGATTTAGTGGGCATCTCAGGAAGGGAGAGAATATGAAATTCTTCTCCCCGTCCCTTACTAACTTGTTTTCAGCTGATTCCTCTGCACAGTTGATAAGGAGAGTGATATCCAACACTCATGCCTGCAGCTGTTCCACTACAAGAACGGATTATTTCAGCTAAATCATCATCCTAATAATGCTTCATACCTATTACTCTTCTCTTTTAAAAGAAAATGTAGGACAACTTGTTGCCTCAAGATTTCATTTCAGGAGAAAACACAAGATGAGGAGAATCAATTGTTTGCTTGTGATCTGAACTGGGATAAAAGCCCAAAGCTGTTTTGGTGAGACTAATCTGTTTGTACTGAGGATAAATGAACTCACTGTACTGCATCAAGAGGCTTCTGTATTCAGTTGCTCAAAAGGTCTTTTACTGTATAAGTAAAGTCCTTATATCTGTTGCAACTGATCTGTTCCCCTTCTGTTCTACTGTTGTGCTTTTTGAACACTATTATTTGTGAAAGGATCTTGCTTCACTTGTCACTTGATCTGTTCTATTCTCATCCCTGTTTTGTTTAATAAACAAAACTGGTATGTATCCCCGAGGAGAAAATGTTTGGCAGAGAAGAATTTAGCATGTATTGACAAAGACCAGTTTTGAGGATATTGCTTTGAACATATGTGGATTGTTCATTTTATGTAGGTTAATTGTATTTTTCATCCCTCTTCTATGAAAAAAATCACATGGAAGGCAAACAAAATGATCACACTCCCAATGCTCTGAAGCTGCGGAAAATGTGAGGCAAAGGGTTTTGCAAATATAAGGGGGGAGCAAGAGGAATGGACCTCTAAATATATGGATATTGTGAGATCAACAGCTGGATCTGTGGCTAATTTGGTATCTGTGTGAAGAGATGGTGCTTCCCCTATAGCTCCAGACTCAGTACTGCCACTGGCTGGCTGCTGTAGCCCTTCCAATTCTACTGAAATATAAGTTGCTGAAGACAATTGGAATAAGACATTTCAATGAAACTTTGTACAAGAGACATTCCTTATTGGACAACTTCCTTTACTGAAAATTAAGCTAGCAGGAACAATTTGGCAAGCACAATTCAGATCATGCTTTATGAGAAGTTGGTTAAGCCACTGATTTTTGTTCACTGGTTAAATGATCAGTTAAAACGGGGTTTGCTGTTTTGGAGGGTTTTTTGTTTTCTGAGTATTAATGTGTACAAGATAGAACTCATGGAAAAACTGATTAGTGACTGAGAGTTAGTCTACACAGCAACATTATTTTGAAATAACTAGAGGTATTTCGACATAACTTAGTCCACGCCTACACAGCAGGCAGTTATTTCCAAATAATGTCAAAATACTGTCAAGCTGGAGGACTTCTTACTCCAACTCCTGTAACCCTCATTGTACAAGGAGTAAGGGAAGTCAGAGGAAGAGTGCTCTATTTCGAAATAAGTGCTGTGTAGACACTCCCTATTTCAAAATAAGCTATGCAATTGACATAGCTCAATTGCCTAGCTTATTTCGAGTTAAGTCCTTCTGTGTAGTCGCACCCTTAGTGACAGATGTAGGCTCTGAAACTAATTTGAACTCTTTTTCTGAAACTGACTACATCACAGATTGATGGTGTCCATTTAATTATAGAGCTTCAGGCAATGAGAATCAGCAAGTCTTTCATTTTACCTGCCTTTTTTTTTTTTTTTTTTTTTTTTTGCTTAAATTCTTAGCACAATAGGATCTTTATCCTGAAAAGGGCCTTTGAGTGCCAATGCAATGGACATAACAAATGCTGTTATAGACCTTGACATTCATCTACCCGCCTCCTCCCCCCAAAAAAACCCTATTTTCCCTCTGGACAGCAAATAAAAATTCAGTGAAGCTAAGAAATATAAAAGTTCTATTCAAAGGTGATGAGATAAATCTGCACATGACATACTGGTGTTTGCATTGCTTTATGAAAGACCTTTGTATCTTTGAGACTATATGGTTCTGGTGATGAGGTAGTTACTAAGGTAACTGCTGTTTTTTGTAACACACCAAACTGGTGTGTAAAACCTGTATAAATTGTCAGCAGTACAGAAAATGGTTGCTCATCTAGTTTCCATGGTCCTTAGTTCATTGGTCTTAGTCTACCTGATTTTGTGCCCTTTTCTCTTCTTTGATGTCTTTCTTGTTAGCCTATGGTAAATAAAAACTGCTTTAATGAATTAGAAGCATTATAATTTAGAACCTATATTTAGAATATTTCCCTGTCCTCATTATTCTGTTTGAAATCCAAGTTCTTGCTCTAATTTTCTGTTTTTACTGAGTCTGATTTTATGAGGATAATTTTTGATAATGCTTTTTTTAAATTGGTGAAAATGTTAGAGTCATTTATGGTGAAATAATGGCATAATGCCTGAGTTCTTTGTAGGAGGGTGTTAAACTGGGGACATATTTGATAAGTAATGGGAGTAATAATATTTAATATACATTATTTTACTATTACTTTTATTAAATTTGTATCCTACTTCTTGAGGGAGGCAACATCATGTAATAACTCAGAGAAATAATAAGGGGCCCAAATATATACTCCCTGTGCATCCAGAGCTCCTATTCTGATTTGTTACTTAGATCACAATTGCTCACAGATATCCCCTCAGAACTGGGCCCTGTATAAATACAGAAGCAGATATAATCCAAAAGCTGCATACTCTTGATGTTAATGGGTGTTTTGTGTGTTATGGAGGTTTCAGTTCCTCAAGGTTCTGAGCACTCTGGGCCTGACCCAACAAGATATTTAAGCAAATGAATAGTCTGCCCCGATGTCATCCCTTGTTTTTAGGTTCATGTGAGGGTCTGAATTTTTCCCTACAACAGAGTCTGCATTTGTCCATTGAGTAGAAATCTACTGAGGAATGTATCTGTAAAAAGAAAACAATTGACTTTTAGGGGTTTTTTTCTCTGAAGATATACATCCAAATGGACTTACCACTCTCCCCTACCTTTCTCCCATCAGACTTCTTGTACATTTTAAAGGCAGCAGAACTGCTCCTGTGCTTAAGGATAAGCACAAACTTAAAAGCTTTGTTGGCGCAAGCCCAGAGTGCTCAGCAGCTGTGGGACCAAGGTGCAAACGCAGTATCCTAGATAAGGAAGAAATAATGCATTCTATTTTTCCAATTACAATTATCATGTCATCAAGTAACTTGATCTTACAAAGGTTCTTAAAGGGTATAAACCCTGAAGTATGTAAATAGTGTGTGTACACGCTGGACCTGATCCTGAGCACACTCACTCACACCAGTATGAGTCAGAGAAGTGAGTTCTGATTTACTCCAGTGTGATGGAGAACAGAATCTAGCTCATTATGCTTTATAGTTTGCTCTTTAGTAAGTAACTTATTGTCAAAAGAGATATGTATAGAACATTTTGGGCTTACACTGTTTCACCACAAAGGAGTCTGAGAAGTTGCTTCACTTCACTGGGAGTTCTGCAGCCCTTCCATCTCAGGCTGGTCTAGTAGATCAGATGGCCCACTGTCTTTCTTCTTATGTGGTTAGTTATACCTATGCAAAGTGGGTATAAAATGCTGTTAGAGCTCAGTGATACCATGTCATATTCACTTTGCAGAGGAATGAATGCATAAGGAGGAAGGCAGGAAAGAATCAAGGGTAATGTCTCTAGCAGTAGAAGGGACTTATGAACCTGTCTCAAGAACTACCAATAGCATCTTTCTCACACCACATTTCTCCCCTCCCTCAAACTTCTACCAAATCAGCAGCTTGTTACAGTCCTGAGTACTATAACTGCCACTATGACCATCCCCAGTGCAGCTGCACAAAGGTGTGTAGTCCATGAGCTGTAGTAGCATTTGAACCTGCAACAGCCTGCAGAAGATCCCCTGTGCAGGGATTTAGGCCAGTGGATCCATGAGGCTATGATAATGCAATTTTCTAGAAGAAGTATGAATTTAATACTGACGTTATCTTGGTATGGGGCTTAGACCTGAAGAATGCTGTACTCTGCAAAACTCCCATTGTCCTCAATAGGAATTTTGACAGGATAAGAACTATAAAATTCAGCCTGATGCACATAGTTGTGAAAGTTAAGAACTGTTTGTTAACAATGACTGTGTCTATACTCTAATGTTATTGGATGGTTATAGGATCTGGAGCCAAAGAATATTCATCTATTTCTTCCGAAAAGAATCTACGCAAGCAAGAAAAGGGTTTGCCATCAACTATGCCCGCATGCTAATGAGTCTGATTTCTCTTAGGCATGTTTGCTGGTATTGTTCTATTCATTCTTTGTGCTTGTATAGTGTGTGTGTGTGTGTGTGTGAGAGAGAGAGACATTCACTTCTCTTTTGATGCAATACAGCAACTGCTTTTTGGTAGAGTAGATTGTCTTAACAGTGGTCTGTATTGTTTAAATGTTAATGGTAGAGGTAAAACACAGACCTCTGTGTCCTCCACTCTAGTGTTGCCTTTTCACTGTTGTCAAAATTAGCAAGCAAATATTTATTGCTTATATTTTATATGCGAAACTTGGAGCAGTTTTTTCTATGTAGTACTCTTAGTATTTGCTCATATTTCTCATTTAGAAGAAAGTTAAATTAAAATCTATGACTATGCCACTCTTTTTGAAATGACTACTTTTCATATTGCTATAATAATACCAGTAAATCTCAAATTCCACACTTATATTGTGTCACAGTTGAGTTTTAGAAGTCTTGATGCATACCAGTTGAAAAACTTTTACAGATTGAGAGTTATATCACTAATATAATCAAATACAGGGTGGGGGGAGGAGTACTGAAGAAATTCACTAAGATAAGAGTGTGATGGTGTCACTCTTTCTGGAACTTTGAGAAACTTGAACAAGGTGTAGAACAATGAAAGTGAGTTTGGGGGGACGACAGAGAAGAACTATTATTTTGTCAATAAATTATCACAATATGTGGGATTGTTTCCCTCACGCATTTAGGAAGGTTCTGTCTCTTTGGTGATTATGGGATGGGGACAAAGTATTTAGGATGAGAGTTTCAAAGCACAAATGGGGATTATGGATCTAAATCCCATAAAAAGTCAGTGATTCCTACGTTAATACATTTCATTCATGCTTTTGAAAATTTCCCCTATAAAAGTCAGGGAATGTTTTAGAAGCAAAATCTACATTAGTGACATGCAATACCGTAATCATAAACAGTGAACATAAGAACATAAGAATATAAGAACGGCCGTACTGGGTCAGACCAAAGGTCCATCTAGCCCAGTAGCCTGTCTGCCGACAGTGGCCAGCACCAGGTGCCCCAGAAAGGGTGGACCGAAGACAAGGATCAAGTGATTTGTCTCCTGCCATCCTTCTCCAGCCTCTGACAAACAGAGGCCAGGGACACCATTTATATCCCCTGGCTAATAGCCTTTTATGGACCTAACCTCCATGAAATTATCTATCTTCTCTTTAAACTCTGTTGTAGTCCTAGCCTTCACAGCCTCCTCTGGCAAGGAGTTCCACAGGTTGACTACACGCTGTGTGAAGAAGAACTTTCTTTTATTAGTTTTAAACCTGCTACCCATTAACTTCATTTGGTGTCCTCTAGTTCTTTTATTATGGGAACTAATAAATAACTTTTCTTTATTCGCCCTCTCCACACCACTCATGATTTTATATACCTCTATCATATCCCAGAAATTCAGTCGAGCCGTGGTGATAGGCAGTGTACCTGTGTAGTGACACCTGTGATTAAGGTTGCTAGATAATTTCCATAAAAGCTTATTTCATCTGCTTGTAACTTGCCAGACTTAAATTGTTTGGGCTGAAATCTTCCATGATGCATTTCTACCTCAGGCTGATTTTTTTTTTAAAGTTTAATTTGAAGTGCTTCATCCATTCCCAAGAGTTCAGAGAAAATATGATTTGCCCACATTAAAAATATTCTTAAGCAATTTTAATTGAGAGGAAGCAACATCTCTATGCTTTGGACCAGGGACTTGAACATTTTGTGGGGCAAGTTACCATGGTATCCAGAATGCGGCTTTTGCCATCTCTATGAAAAATTCCCCAGATTTGCCTAAATTATAAACCTTGCTCTATAGGGAGTTCTTCAGATGCTCAGTAGATGTCTTAGAATTTAGCAGCCATGTTTTCTGAAGATTCTGTGACAGCTGAGTGTGCTCCATCCAGGGCTGGACTAAGGGGTGGGCAAGCCGGGCAGCTGCCCGGAGTGCCAACCGATGGGGCGCCTGATGGCAGCTATAAGGGACGCCCGGTGCCCCTTATAGCTGCCATCAGGCGCCGCGCGCCCGGCTCCCGGTGGCTGTGCCCTTCCCCCCGTGGCTGTGGCTGTGCCCTTAACACCCCGCAGTGCCCTTCCCCCCCGCAGCTGTGGGGCCCTGCACGGCCAGGCGTGGCACGCCCGCCTCGGCGGCCCTGGGCTGCGCGCCAGCGGCGGTGGCTGGGCAGCGCATATGCTGTGCGTCCGCCCGCACGCCCCGGGGGCGGGCTCGCGCATGAGCCATGTGCCCGGAGGCGGGCCTGCGTGCCCCTGGGGCAGGCTCGCACATGCGCCGTGCGCCTGGAGGCGGGCCCGCACGTCCCGGGGGGCAGGCTCGTGCATGCGCCGTGCGCCCGGGGGCGGGCCCACGCGCCCTGGGGGCGGGCCTGCGCATGCGCTGTGTGCCCAGGGCGGCGCCGCCCGCCCGGGGCACCAAAATGGCTCGGGCCGGCCCTGGCTCCATCCCCTCACAGTTCCCAAGTAGTGACCAGACTGCAGGGGCTATACTCATGGAGTGACACTGAGCATGTTCCAGGCTGAGTCTGCTGGCAGTCAGGTAGTGGGGAAGAGAAAGAGGAAATAGCCTGACTCAGGTGCAGGGTAGCAATGAACAGAGGCGTGAGAAGGAAAAGAAGACATGTTAGGGGGGGAAAGAGATAAGCAGTAAGGAAGAAATGTGATAGGAGCCGGGGGAGAGTTAAGAACAGGACCCAGCAGAGAGGGAAAGAGGCGGGAGCAAAAATGGGGGAGGATTAAAGACAAGAGGGTGGTGGGGAGAGAGGCTAGAGCCTAGGTAGGGGAGTGTAGAAGTGGGACAGGGATGTGGAGTAGCTGTGGCTTCAGGGTATGAGAGCAGGAATTGCGGGATGGGGGGAGAAAGAAGCTGGGATTTGTAGAAGCTGGGGAGTGGGGAATAAGAGCAGAATGGGGCAGGGAGAGATTGAGGCTATGTCTACACTACAGAGTTTTTTTGGAAAAATGGGCATTTTTCGGAAGAAACTTGAATTATGTCCACACTGCAATCACGTTCGTTCCAAAAAATAGAGGAGTTTTTCCGATATTGGTAAACCTCCTTCTACGAGGAAGAAGCCTTTTTCCGAAAGAGCTCTTTCAGAAAAAGGCATGCATGGACGGGGAAGAGGGAGTTCTTTTGAAAGAAGAGGAAGGAGGAAAAAGCACAGGTGCCCTGGTGGCCATTCCATCCATAGTAATCACAGCTTACATGCGAGATAGCGTCCATTCAGTGTGGACGCTATCTTTCGAAAAAGCAGACCGCTTTTTCAATGCGTATTGGCAGTGTGGATGCTCTCTTTCGGAAGAAGTTTTTCTGGAAGATCTCTTCCAGAAAAGCTTTTTCCGAAAGAGGCCTGCAGTCTAGACATAGCCTGAGGTGGAGGGCAGGGGACTGGTGCACAAGGGTCTGTATTGACTAGAAAACCTAAAGTTGTACTCAACGGTCCTTTGCTGTTTAGCAAATAGCTGTGAAACCCAGAAAACATGAGTCTACATTCCTGTCTAGTGGCAGGCCCATGTAGAAAACTAGTAGATTTACCTGATAATACCCAGGTCCTTCAGGGCAGGGCCTTGGGGATGTGTGTGTGGGGGTGGGGGGGGTGAGTGCAGGAGGCTGGAGGCCAGGAGTGTGTTCTCTCCCTCCTAGAATTCCCTGCTTGCCTGGGGCCTGTTCTCCTCCCCATCCAGCCACCTCTCCAGCCCACCTGGGACGTTTTCTCCTCTCCTCCCCCCCCCCAGGCCACCTCTCCAGCCTGCCCAGAGCCTGTTCACTCCCTCCCCGGCCACACCCCCCAGCCCTGCCAGGTCCTGATCTCTTCCCTCTTCAAACTTCTCCCCCAGCCTTTCTTGGGGCCTGTTCTCTGCCTCACCCCCCGCGCCTTTCCCAGCCACCAGGAGCCTATTCTCCCTCCCCTCCCAGCGCTGAGGTGTGCTAGCAGGCAAGATGACAGAATCCCAGCTCTACTGGTCTCTCTTAGTGATATAGCTACCCATAGGCATCCGGTGGCTTAGGTGGGGAAAGGTTCTGCCTTCCCAAACCGCCAGGCTGGCCCTGCTCACACTCGACCCCCAGAATGCCTACTCCTTCGCCTCCTTTCCCCTCCCAGATGCACCAGGGAGATTGGGGCTCGCTTGGTGCACTGCCCTACCTCCTCCTCTCCTCGTGGGGGTGGGGCCTCAACAGAGGGGGTGGGGCTGGGGTCCTGCCTCCCCCAGCCCCAGCTGCACCAACCGCCCATGCAGCTACCCCCAGTGGACACTCTGCAATATAATTTTCCTCTGCTGGCTCGCTGCCCTCAGTGGCTACTCTCCTATCATGTCCCTCTGAAAGCAGCCCTCCCTTTGCATTTTATGGAAAACTGCCCTTTTCCCCAGGGCTTCTGGTTGTCTTGGCGCAACCAAACCTTGGCCTTGCTTTAAGTTAGGAGAAGAGGAAGCTACATACCAAGTTTGGTGGCCCTAGCTCTTACTATTTAGGAGGAGTTCTTGAACAAATGGACAGGCAGATAGACAGACAGATGCATTCATAGATAGATAGAACAGCCTTCTACTATTACCAGTTATTCGTTTTGCCCAAGTGGTCTCCAGTGGATCTAAATAGCCTCATTCTGCTGATGATCCTTGTGGGGGTCAATATGGTTTCACAAGATGAAATTCTTATTTTTTTTCTATATTTAATTTTTTTAAAATCTTAGGAAATTACATCATCCCCGCCCCCCCCCCAAAAAAAAACCCACATCAATTGAATGTTGAGGTTGAATGTCAAGCTCTTAGAATGAAGAAAATGATTAAATTAAGGCTGTTGATGTAAGGATGAACCTTAATTCATCCTACTTGAACATATGCTTTATGATATATAGTTTGAGTACATGATCAGATACGACTCCCTCACCCAGAGCCCAAGATGGTTTGTACTTTGGGAATAAATCAGGTCTATGTAGTGATGGAGGCTATACGACCCTATAGCTATAAGACCCTCATTGGTTGCAGAAGTTGAAAGACATGTTCTGAATGAGTAAGGAAGAGAAAGGACAATCTAATGTCTAAAGCAGTTGAATGGCACCATGGAGAACTCTTTTATCTTTGCTTTGTCAAAATGTTCAGAAAATCACTGAAACCAAAATTTTCACAGGCAGTCACTGTATATTCATTTTTTTGGATGTCTGACTTGAGACACTGGGGTCTGATCTGGGGTAATGTAGAGCACTCACAACTGTATCTGAGAGCAATGGGAACTATGAAATGTTACCTGCTTTGAAACTTACCCTGATTAGTTGTAAATGTTGGCTTTAATTTCTATGCCTCCATTTCCATGTGTAAAATGGAAATGATAATAATACCAACTTCCCTTACATGGGTGTTGTGAAGATAAATTCATTAATGTTTGTAATATGCTAACATGTCAGCACCACAAAAGAAAGCAGGAGGAAACTAATAATTCTGTACTCAGTGCAGGCTTTGGGTGGTATTCAGTTAATAAATACATGCAGCCACACACTGAATGAAGCAGATTTTTTTTTTCCTCCTGGGCACTTAACGAGTCAGAGAAACCTGTGGAAAAAAGTAGTATGTGATCATGTAATTAAAGCCTTTGGTATATGCCAATGCACAGGGGAGTCAAATAAAGTTTGCATAGGTAGACAGGAGTGCTTGATTTTGCAACTTTAACAGTTTTTAATGTAGACTTTTTGGATATCATAAATGTTACATTTATGGGATAATAATAAGTGTGTTGGTGCTTGTTTAATAATACTGCCTTCAAATTATTATTAGAAATACATAGAATGTATGTGATAAGAAAATGAACATCAAAAGCAAAAGAGGAAACTTAGGTAGCAGAACAGATAAAAATGCACATTTGTGATTCATACAAACTGTTTGAGAGAGATTAAGCGGCTATCTAAGCTAAGTAACATTTTAAGTATTTAAGAATCTACAGACGCTAAATGGTGTGACAGAATCAATTGTCAGCTGGAAATTATCGGCAGCACTGTCTCCTTTTTTACATCCATGCAACCACATTGACATGTATTATAATTAAGAAGAGAAGTTTACCCTAAATGAATACATAATGGACAACTGTCATTTATAGTGTAACTCTATAAAAATTGGTGGAGTTGTAATAGGAGTTAATTTGGCCCACTGAGGCTACATCTACACTTTTGCCCGGAAGAGGCAATGCAAATGAAGCACAGATTAGCATTTTCTCGTGCTTCATTTGCATACTGTTTTCCGATCCGTCTTGCCGTAGTGGTTTTTGCGCAAAAACAAGTAGTGTGGACATTTCCTTTTTGCACAAAACCCCCTTTTTTGTGACATAAGGATCTTGCACAAAAAGGGGTTTTTGTGCAAAAAGGAAATGTCCACACTGCTTGTTTTTGCGCAAAAACAGATTGGAAGAGAGTATGCAAAAAGAAGCGCGAGAAAATGCTAATCCATGTTTCATTTGCATTGCCTCTTCTGGTAAAAATCGTAGTGTAGACGGAGCCTGAGTGTTATTTTGTTGCTTATGATGCTTTCTTTGTCAAGATGCATGTTTATTGCTATAATTACAATAAATCCGGTATTTAGCAAACTTGCATTTGCCAGGCAGTGTTTGAATGACCAGGTAACCTTTCAAGTCAGAAAGTTAAAGATACTGGTAATAATTTAGAAACATACTGTAATTCAGATTCCAGTAAGTAATTCAGAAAATTATGAATATAGTTCCCACAGGAAGCAACAGCATACCACAGGTACAGATGTAAGATTTCCATCTGAGTCTGTAATCGCTCACTCCAAAGAGGAATTTCCTCTAATCCATGAATTGTATTATTCATTACTGAATATATAGGTACTGGTATCAAGAAACTGCTTTTTAACCCTTCAATGCAGACACATTAAACAGGATTCCTAATTTGCTGTAGTGCAGACAATGCATTGGCATTTTCCTTAAAATCACAAAGACAGACACGGTTTTCCTGTTTAGTTCCACATTTGCACTCTGAAATACCCTCTTACATCATCATCATATATATAGTAGCCCAGTGTCTGAGAGTCTGTAACGCTGAAATGCTGGCTGTTCCCTCTGGGGGGGCGCTGTTGCCTGAAATGCTGGCTTGTTCCTCTGGGCGGCGCTGTTGCTGAAATGCTGGCTGTTCCCTCTGGGTGGCCCGTGCTGCATGGGGAGTGCGGGGCCCAAATGGCCGCTTGCGCTGCTTGCTCCCCCATGGCGGCCCGGATGAGTGGCACAGAAGTCGGCTGAGTGGCGCAGAAGTCAGCTGAGTGCCACGGTGGGAGGTGAAGGGGGCCGGGGCGGTGACGTGCGGCATGACAGCGTCTCCAGGCCCCGCCCCCTGGCCGTGAACATCATCACCCTGCCCCCCTTCGCCTCCCGCTGTGGTGCTCGGCTGACTTCTGTGCTGCTCAGCCAGGCTGCCGCGTGGGAGCAAGTGGCGCAAGCGACCGTTTGGGCTCTGCGCCCCCCATGCAGCACGGGGAGTGCGGAGCCCAAATGGCCATTTGGGCTCCGCGGTCCCCCGAGTGAGAGGCAGGAGGGGGAGGAGAAGTGAAAGAGAGAGACAGAGAGAGAGGCAGGAGGCGGAGGAGAGCTGAGAGAGAGAGAGGGGGAGGAGGAGGAGGAGGAGAGAGAGAGAGAGAGACGGAACGAGAGACCGGAGGCTCAGGAGAGAAGACCGACGTGGAGGAGAGACCTGAAAATCCTGTTTTATGACGGGCTAATTGGCTAGTTGTCAAAGAATAACGTAAATGAAAATCACACTGGCATAAAAAGTTCAGAAGATTTGCGCATCTTCTGTCACACCTTTCCATCAAAGATTTTAAAGCATGTTACAAACACTAATGAATTTAGCTTCACAGCACCTCTGTGAGAAAGAGAGGTGTTATTCTCTCAATTTTGCAAAGGGAAAATGAGTAGAGTAGCAGTCACCTTTCAAAAAGTGGATATTATAATATGGGTGCTTCCATTTTGAGACAGAAGGCATCTCAAACTGAGTTTCCAAAAATCAAGGCCCCCACAATCATTGTTCTCTTCTGAAAATTTTGGCTTTAGAGACTTTCTCACGTTCACGTAAGAGGTCTGCAGCAGATGTAGAAATGGACTTTGAGAACTCTGTCTTAGTTCTGGATCACATTGCCTTGTTAGCTAATAGCACATTAAAAAGCCCTATTTGTTTAAAAAAAAGAGTTCTGTTTGAGAATCTAAACAATTTTCAGTGGGTACTGTGTTCTGTATAGAATGGCTTTTGTTTTCCCCTGGAGTTCATGAATGTGCATGCTGATACAGTCCTCAGGAATGCTAACATTTTGCTGCTAGAAATACTGTATCACCATATTCTTATCACATTACCAGATGTTTGTTTTTATGGTTGGTTATTGCCTGGATAGCCTGTCATGCTTTAACAATGATTTCACTCTTTGACATTGTTCATTGTGAAATGCATGAAATGTGTCTAGAGCATTGTGAGCCAGATTCACTAGAGCACATTGTTTTCGTTTAAGAAGTAGAACTATGAGAATCGACATAAACTTTATGTCCATCATTCAAACCTTCTTCTTATATTTATGAATGCTTTCCCCCAAAATGCAGTTTTTTCCTGTTAGCTCTACATCAGATGTGTACAGATGTAAACTGGAGGTCAAAAATATTTGCCCCTTCCATCTTTCCCTAAGATATTTCCAGAAGTGGTTTATCCAGTCTGTTCTGCCTGTATATTTATATATTTGTTAGCATTAAGATTCATTTCATATATTGACGAGGTTCAACAGTTTTCAGGGGGAAGAAGCAGAATGTATGTATGGACCATGGGTGTACTTTTTAAATATATTGGTTTTTCAGTAAGATTAAGTCTTTCATACATGAATTAGTTTATGGCAAGGATGAATATTAGGAAGGATGGAGTGTCTGTGTTGTCTTTTCCAGCTGTGATATGTCTTATAACAGATGTCAGTGGAATGGAAATTATATTCCCAATGCCTTACTACTTTATTTTTATGTTGTTCAGTTTTCCTTTTAGAAATATTTTTGGTTCAAATTCTAGGGGGCTAATGAATATATATATATTTCTAAAGTATTGCTAAAAGTACAATACCAGAAGTCATTGGAACAGATCCTCAGTCGAAGTAAATTATCATACTTCCATTGATATAAATGGAGCTATACCAATGTACAGCAGCTGAGAAACTATCCCACTTTGTATTAATTATATTGACAAATAGCAATTTCAGCAGTTCCCACTCAGAGTTCCATGTGTACAGCATGTAGGACAAGATGAAAACTTCCTTGACTTTAAATTTTTACTCTCTCAGGCACCTTTTGGTTGCATTTTTCACCTGGCTGAGACAGATGAATTAGCACATTCCCTAAAATGTTCATATAACAGCTATATAAGTTATGAACAGAGCCAAGGCAGGCCAATTTCTTCAGAGAACAAGATTTGTAAATAAGTAACTTTCTTTTCAAGAGCTGGAAGACTTTCTTGAGTACCCTATATGCAAGTTGTATTCAGAGGGATTGTTTGGGTATAAAAGTAATGGAGGATCAATTTGATAGAAGGATTTGTTTTTACTAATATAGTTTTAATATTTGCTCATTTAAGCAGAGGGAGAAAAAGTTTCCTATGGAACATGATCTTTTTTAGACGTAAAAAAATAATCCTTTGACACTTCACTAGTTTGTAGGAGCCCTACATTTAAGCTACGTGTACACTGCAGGTTTTTTGCGCAAGAACAGTTTTGCGCAAGAGTTCTTGCGCAAAAGTACTTGCGCAAGAGCGCGTCCACACTGCCGTGTGTTTTTGCACAAGACAAGTGCTTTTGCGCAAGAGCTTCCATTGCAGTGTGGATGCTCTCTTGCGCAAGAAAGCTCTGATGGCCATTTTAGCCTTAGGGGTTTCTTGCGCAAGAAACCCCTGCTGCCTATCCACACTGCCTTCTTGCACAAGAGCTGTCGCGCAAGAGGGCTTATTCCTCGTGGGGAGAGGAATAACTGTTGCGCAAGAAACCCTCTGTTCTGACGCCTTACTGTAAATTTACTTGCGCAAGAATGTGCATGCAGTGTAGACGCTCCGCAAGTTTTTGCTCAAGAACAGCCGTTCTTGCGCAAAAAGCCTGCATTGTAGACATAGCCTTAATGTTATAATGGTTACATAAGAACTGCCATACTGGGTCACACCAGAGATCCATCTAGCCCAGTATCCTGTCTTCTGACAGTGGCCAGTACCAGGTGCGCAAGAGGGAGTGAACAGAAGAGATAATCATGAAGTGATCCCTTTTCTGTCATCCATTTCCAGCCCCTGACAAACAGAAGCTAGGGACAACTTTCCTACTCGTTCTGGATAATAAATATTGATTATAAGAAGGTTGGTTATAAGCAGGGCTCGACATATCTCTATATCTACTCGCCCGTGGCACGTAGATTTCAGCCGATCACCCCATTCACTGGCGCTGCACGCATGCGCAGTACCGGTCTGGCGCATGCGTGGTGCAGGGTTGGCGAGTAGATCTTGCTGCGGTTCGTCGAGCCCTGGTTATAAGTATGCTTTATTTTACCAAATTGTATAGACCATTTATTTGGTAATTTACAGATTTTGAGAGGACCCTGAGGGAAATTCAGTGGAAGTTGGAAATATTACATCTTGGGTCTTAATCCTTAACTCTTTATTTAGGCAAAAGTGTCATGGCAAAACTGTCATTAGATTTCTAAAAGAGGCATTCAGGACTGACATACTATTGGCAGCCATTAGTAAACTAGGATCAGTTTATTACTGGGACCCTTAAAATACTCTTTATTTTAAATATTTTCTGCTTTCATTTTACTTTTGCAGTTCTCCACAAGCAGCCCAGAGAAGTGTGCCTTTGTTTGCTGGAACTTGGAAGGATTGCAGCCAGGTAGGTGAAAATATTTAGAGAATTATAAAGTATTTATATTTTGACAGCAGGGACTACTGAGAGACTTATTAGCTCAGTTCATCTTCATATTAACATTTAGACTGGCGGGGGTCAAGGCAAACACCCACTAATAATTACACAAGAACATCTTGTGGGCAGTTGTTCAAACAATGTAATCAAGGTTCCCTTAATATAGCAATAAGGTTTTTCTGCTGTCTTTATATTACAAGGGGAACATGGGGAAAAATTATATAAAAAGTTTAAAATTAGAACACGAGTTTTCTAAATAAAGTTGTTAAATTCTTACTCCTTATAATCATGTTGTCTCTTTAAATAATCGAGCCATTTTTTCTCTCAATCTGTATTAACATTTAACCCTGATCCCACTGAGGTCACTGTGGTAGAATCTGCCTGCAGATATCCTAGATCCGATTTCATTTTCTCTGGCTGTAACCACATTGACTTCAGTGGAGTTACTCCTAATTTGCACCAGTATAAGGCCAAGTCTACACTAACCTGGAAGATCAGCTTAGGTACGCAACTCCAGCTATGTAGAATATATAACTGGAGTCAGTTTACCTTAAGCTAAGCTTGACATCATCCCCACCGCAGGAGGCCTGTGACTGCAAGAAATACAGATGCCTGCCAGAGCTGCCCTCAGCGTTTGATTTACGGGTCTATACTAGACTTGCTAAATCAAACATCAGAACATTGATCTCCTGCAGAGTGAGTTTACGATGTTCCCTAAGATAAAAATCAAGATCAGAGATTGAATCTTTCTTTGTTGATGTTTATGGCTAGCCATGGTACTCAAGAAAGAGTACAATGATCTTGGATACTAAGATAACTATTGCTCTTGCTATATTTTCTCCATAATTTATCCTCAAAGATCAGATTCTGATACCCTTACAAAGCCACAGTAAACTGCATTCCCTTACATGAAATCAAAGGGGCTACTTATGAAGTAAGGTACATTTCAAAGTTAGTAAGGATGTTATGAGCCTAGTCCTAAGGCATTATAACTCAACAAGATATGATTCTTTGTTTATAAGAAACATGTGCTTTAGATGCATTCATGTCCTGGGAAACAATGTTATTAGAATCATAGAATAGTAGAACTGGAAAGGACCTCAAGAGATCAAGTCCAGTCCCCTGCCCTCATGTCAGGACAAAACACCACCTGTATCATCCCTGATAGATGTCTGTCTAACCTGCTCATAAATATCTCCAGTGATGGAGATTCTACAACCTCCCTAAACAATTTATTCCAGTGTTTAACCATCCTGACAGTTAGGAAGTTTTTACTAATGTCCAACCTAAACCTTCCTTGTTGCAATTTAAACCCATTGCTTCTTGTCCTATCATCAGAGGCTAAGGAGAACAATTTTTCTCCCTTCTCCTTGTAACATCCTTTTAGATACTTGAAAACCGCTATTTGTCCCCACTCAGTCTTCTCCTTTCCAAACTAAACAAGCCCAGTTCTTTCAGTCTTCCCTCATAGCTCATGCTTTCTAAGCCTTTAATAATTTTTTGTTGCTCTTCTCTGGACCTTCTTCAATTTCTCCACATCTTTCTTGAATGTGATGATCAGAACAGGACACAATACTCCAACTGAGGCCTAATCAGTGCAGAGGAGAGCGGAAGAATGACCTCTCATGTCTTGCTCACAACACTCCTGTTAATGCATCCCAGAATCAGGTTTGCCTTTTTTGCAGTGTCACACTGTTAACTTATATTTAGCTTGTGGTCCACTATGACCCCTATATCCCTTTCTGTAGTACTCCTTCCTAGACAGTCACTTCACATTCTGTATATATGAAACTGATTGTTCCTTCCTAAGTGGAGTACTTTGCATTTGTCCTTATCAAACTTCATCCTATATACCTCAGACCATTTCTACAATTTGTCCAGATGATTTTGAATTATGACCCTCTCCTCCAAAACACTTGCAACCCCTCCCAGCTTGGTAACATTTGCAAACTTAATAATTGTACTCTCTATGCCATCATCTAAATAATTGATGAAGATATTGAACAGAACTGGTCCCCAAATCAGACTCCTGTAGAACCGCACTTGTTATGCCCTTCCAGCATTATTGTGAACCACAAATAACTACTCTCTGAGGGTATGTCTACACTTGCACCCCCTAGTTTGAACTAGGGATGCAAATGTAGGTGACAGAAATTGCTAATGAAGAGGGGATTTAAATATCCTGCGCTTCATTAGCATAATCTCGCCCGTGCACTATTCCGATCGCCAGCTGATTCGAACCAGGAAGTGCGCTCCGGGCCGCGTTAGCTCGAATCAAACATTTTTTGAAGAGTAATGTTAGTTTGAACCAAGGGGTTTGATTCGAAATAACGCAGGCCGGAGCGCACTTCCTGGTTTGAATCAGCTGGTGATCGGAATAGCGCACGGGCAAGATTATGCTAATGAAGCGCGGGATGTTTATATCCCCGCTTCATTAGCAATTTCGGTCACCTACATTTGCATCCCTAGTTAGAACTAGGGGTGCAAGTGTAAACGTACCCTGAGAATGGTTATCCAGCCAGTTATGCCCCCACCTTATAGTAGCCACATCTAGCTTGTATTTCCCTAGTTTATTGAAAAGAAGATCATGTGAGAGCATATCAAATGCTTTATTAAAGTCTAGGTATACCACGTCCACCGCTTCTCCCTTATCCACAAGACTTGTTTTCCTGTCAAAGAAAGCTATCAAATTAGTTTGACATGATTTGTTTTTTACACATCCATGCTGGCTGTTATCTTATTATCTTCCAGTTGTTTGCGGATGAATTCCTTGATTATTAGGTCCACTATCTTCCCTGGCACAGAAGTTAAACTGACTGGTCTGTAGTTTCCTGGGTTACTCTTCTTTCCCTTTTTATAGATGGATACTATATTTGCCCTTTTCCAGTCTTCTGGTATCTCTCCCTACTTCCATGACTCTTCAAAGATGATAGCTAACGGCTCAGATGCCTCCTCTATCAGCTCCTCAAGTATTCTAGGATGCATTTCATCAGGCCCTGGTGACTTGAAGACATCTAACTTTTCTAAGTAATTTTAACTTGTTCTTTTTTATTTTAGCTTCTACCCCATTCCCACTAGCATTCACTACGTTAGGCATCCTGTCACCCTCAATCTTGTTGACAAAAAACAAAACAAATAAGTCAGTAAGCACCTCTGCCATTTCCAAGTTTCCTGTTTTTTGTTTCTCTTTCTTCACTGGGCAGTGGGCCTACCCTGTCCTTGGTCTCCCTCTTCCTTCTAATATATTTGTAGAATATCTTCTTGTTACCCTTTATGTCTCTAGCAAGACTCAGCTCATTTTGTGCCTTCGTCTTTCTTATCTTGCCTCTGTATATTTGTGTTGTTTGCTTAATATTCATTGCCTATATTATTAAATTGTTCCCTCACATCCATGTGATCCCATTCCAATGGGGATTGCTTAGGAATGAATGTAGGATTTTGGTAGCTGCATTTGACTTTAAATTGGTATGTTCTGGGTTTTCCCATTTGTACTCTTTCATAGCAGTGTATTCCTTAGTTGTATAAACAAATACCAATCCATATCATTCTCTCATTTATTAAGCATAATTTCACTTAAAAAAAAGACCATGTCTGTTTATTTTCGTTTATAAAAGATACTCTCCATTTCATCATTCCATGCATAATCAATGGGAATTAAATGTAAAGCCAAAAAGTATCAAGATACTCTCTCTGAGTCAATACCCTAAGTGTGCTAAGGCCCCTCACCATGCCCCATTGTCATGATGGATTGGCCTACTACAGGTCACACAGCCTCCTAGTCCTTGCAGTAAACCCCATCTTGTGGGCCTATTTACTTTGTTTACGGGTCAGGAAGGGGAGTGGGACAAAAGATCAGATTCAACCCAAAACAAGCCCCCCTAGGATAAAGGAAAAAAAAGCAAAAATGTTTGTGGCACCACCTTACTTTAGCGGTGCTTGGTAAGGTTGCCAGCCCTCCAGGATTGGCCTGGAGTCTCCCAGAATCAGCACAGATCTTCCAGTGACTATTTGAAAGCGATCCCGGAGATTTTAAATAGGGTACTTTAAGAAAATGATAGTACGCAATGTTGGGAGGAAATCTCATGGAAAGCTTCAGTCAGAGTTGGCAACCCTAGTGACTGGGTAGCAACTTTGTTGGAGTCCTTACAGCTGGGTAGCCATGTTAGTCTTTACTTTTCAGGGCTCTGGACTCCTCACAGAGCTGGGGGAGTTTCTTGCATGATGGTTTCTCCTGCTGCTCAGGAGTCATTCCTTCCTCCATGCTTTCTCTCTCACTGTCTGCAGCTCTCTCTTTTTTTAAAGACTGCTCCCTATCATGCTTGATTGCTAGGGCTGAGGGATGGGTTTATGTTAACATAGAGAACCTCCAAAGCCTCTTCCCTTTCATTGTGGGGTTTATATACCCCATCATGTATGGCTCATGGGAGCAGAATCACAGGGAATTTCTTTTCATATTGACTTGTTCCTTTTCCTCTCCCCTAAAATAAATCCTATCCCAGTATTGGATTTTCACATCCTCCACAGTCTAGTAAGTTTTCAGGATGCACAAGAAACACAGGAAGGGATAACACAACAGAGTTATGTAATTTAAATGATGTGTATCTAATGGCATTCTTGCTTTAAATCTGAGCTACATGGGAGACAAGAGTGGCTAGAATAAGCTCTGTTTTCGATGTTGGCTTGATTTAACAAAGAAAAGCATTTTAATAAACTGATCATTGCTATAGTTGTTGCTGCAACTTACCCAGGAGGAACAATAAGATGTTAAACAGACGTCTTTCTTGCTTTTGAAGCCCTGTTCACCCTGAAGGGCAAACTAACTATACTAACAGTCTGTGGGGCCTGATTTTCAGAACAGAAACCTCAAAGATATAACATTAAAAAGGACCCTCTAGGAGTCCTAAGGAACTAGAAAAGGAAGAGACCCTGAATAGTTATAAGTACATTTTTTTCTTCGTCCTTCAAAAACATGAGGAGGAATTTGGGGAGATTATCCATTCAGCATTAAAAATCACTTACCAAATTCTCAACGATTCTCTCAGATTTCAGTGTTAAAGGCCTAATTGAACTCCTCATCAAGTCAATGTGGTCTTACCACTAATTTGAATGGAAGTTGGATCAGGCCTTTATTGAGAGGTAGATAGTACAGTTAGTTTGGGGAGAAAAAAATAAAACCTTCCCTTTATCCTATTAAATTGTCACTCTTTCTAGAAATAAACATTTTAAGATTTTGTAAAGATTGGAGTTTTTATTTTCAATCTTAACTGGAATAGAGAGAAAATAGAGAAGAGATCTGATTTCATTTAAAACAATGTGAATTTAGAGTAACTGTTGACATCAGTGGAATTACACCAGACTGTAACTGACAGCTGAATTTGTCTGAGGGAGTTTCTCAGGAGACTTTCAGATTACTTATTTTGCTGCTGAAGGACCCTTTTGCTTACTCTGTTAACTTCAGTGGAGCTACACTACTTTATATCAGTACTGACTGATCCCATGTGAGTGCATTGACAGTCTTTATGAAAGACTGATTAACCCTATGGCGTAAATGCAGTACTGACTTTAGCCTATACAGTTCCATTGCAATCCGTGGGATTGTGCATGTCTGATTCATATTTCACACTGTTGTAAAGTAGAAGTAGCTTCAGTGAAATCATTAGAATCACACTGAGCATAAAAGGAAGCAGAATCCATCTCTTCATATTTGCAAAATAGTCTTACAGCATGCTTACATTCTAGAAAGCGAATTAGGTGCAAATATATCTGTGTTGCTTTTTTGGTGGTATGACATAAATAGCTAATCTGTCTGCTCTACGAAAAGAATTGGAATTCTTCAGTTCTTCTTACGTGGCTGTAAAAGTTTTTTTTTTTTTTTAAATAAGCCCCCAGATGTCTTTTGTTTGAAAATTATAGTCTGTTGAGAAGTTACAGTATCTTTCTGGTATTGTACTTAATTTTTCCTTGGGAAAAATAGGAAGTGGTACTTTTAGAAGTCTATCCGAGATCATTTTACAGTCTCATGCTGCTCTATTTGTACTTATGGAGAAGGCAGGCTAGAACAGAATAGAGAAGGAAATTCCCAACATAGTTCTCAGAACAGGCTTGCACCATTTTTTGCATGGCAAATCACTGAGAGATGAGCAGAAGGATTCCTTTGTCAATTCAACCTTCTAATTAATCTGTGTGATCATGATGCAATATGTAGCAGCTATATTTTTAAATTTAATTTCAGCTGATTAGTGGAAAGAAGCTTGCTTTTTATATTTATATGCTGTCTATTGTAATGATAGAAATCAGAGGTGAGTTAGAATCTGTGGGCAGCAGAAGCAAAGAAGCAGCATAATTGTGAGTGGAAAAGGTTTATTTGATGAGTAAGGCCCCATGCAGGTGTAGACTTAGAACCCAGGGGGAGTTTAATGATTTACAGCCTGTCAGCATCTGCAGACAGACAGGAAGTAAATGGATTGTATATAAGTGTTCGCTCCAATGTTGGCTGACTTTTCATTAGGCAGACTGCACCATATAGCAGCCAATACAAGCACAGATTTTGCTCTTAATTTTCTGGGTATTAATTTACAATGCAGCAGTGTGATTAGCTTGTAGTTTGTAATGAAAAATGCAAGGTCCAATATATACACTTATGACCTTTGCTTGCATAATTTTAACTTCTATGAGAATGTTCATTTTTAATGCTGTGTGATATTTTTAGTACAAAACTTTAGTGGCTGGGTTTTCAGCTGGGGTAAATCAGCCTAGTTCTGAAGCTGACCCTACATAATACATACAAAATACATATTTTCATTATAGAATTAGTTTGATGTGAAAAACTATAATGAGCATAGTAGTCTTTAAAAGGCAATTAGCATATAAAAAGAGATTTTCTTTTCTTGTTCAGAGATCAAGTATAGCTCAGTGGTTCTGTGAAGCTGGTCTCAGGACTCTGGGATTCTGTTCTGAGCTCTGCAACTCACTGGTTTTATAACGCTGAACAAATAATTTACAACCAAACTTGTAAAAATAGCCATTGCTTTTGGGTGCCTTAATTTTTTGAGCGCCAAGCTTGAGAGACTTTAAGACAGATTTTCAAAGATTCACTTCAACTGTAGCAGTGAGTACTATGACATTCTTAAAATAGATTCCAAAAATATAACCCACTGATTCAAGAGTTGCACTGCCAAAAATTGAGATGCATAAAATCAGTGGTTACTACTGAAAAATGGTGGCCTTAATCTGTCTCTATTCACTCATCCCTATTATGGTGGGATATGCTCAGGTTTAATAGATTAATCTTTTATCATAAGTATTTTCACAATAAATCTAAGTTTTCATAATTTCTACAAAAAATCTTAGAGGATGGTGAAATGTGAAGCAGATATGTTCTGAAGGGAACTTTCATATTAAAACCATTTTTGGGATTTGTCTATCACATACCAAATACTATAACATATACTTATAGATATTTCTCTAACAAAAAACAAGCTGAAGAGTAAGTCTGTCTATTGCCAGTTTGTTAAAATGAGAGATGCTATTTTTATTTCAACCTGCATATTGTTTGTGATGGTAACAGTTACAATAATATATCATGTACTCATTCCTTCATTAGTATATTTAGCAATTCTGTGTTGCACGGCAGCATATGTATGAAACGTATGCATCGTTATCTTTTAACATATGAAATTCTTTGCAAGCATTGGTAATTTGTTTGCATGTTTTCAAAAGGTTTGGTGTGGAACCTCCAGGGTTAATAAAGCTGGAGAAAGAGATTGAACAAGAGGAAATACTTTCAGCCCCTCTTCCATCTCCTTTACCTTCCCCAACAAAGTCTCCTGGGAAAAAGAGCACAGGAAAACTGTTGGATGATGCTGTAAGTGTGTTTGGACAAGCTTCTTACCATGAGATATTGACAACAAATAAACTAACATCATTCTGTCACATTCTGACATACACAGGAAATAAGGGCCTGAATTTGACATCTCACCACATTTAGGGTGTGTCTAGACTACAGGGGTTTAAAAAAAAACAAAAAAAACCTTCCCCTGCATCTAGACTGCTGCCGTGTTCTTTTGAAAGTAAATCGAAAGAATGCGGCAGTTTTTTCGACTGCGGAAAACCTCGTTTTACAAGGGAAAACACCTTTTTTCGAAAGTGCTCTTTCGAAAAAAGGTGCTATGTAATGCAAACTGTGCTTTTTCAAAAGAGAGGATCAAAACTGCTTGGGTGCTCTCTTTCGAAAAAGAGGCTTGCTTTTTCAAAAGTACTGGTTGTAGTCTAGATGCTCTTTTTCGAAAGAGGCTTTTTCGAAAGTATCTTTCAAAAAAGTCTCTTTCGAAAGAGGCTTGTAGTCTAGACGTAGCCTCAGAGGTCTAAATACATGGTCTACAAGCACCTACAGTTAATATCACTTATTACCACAATTATTTGCATCTGCAGTTTGTGGAATTTTAGTGGATAGTGGAAATCATCAATTTGGCCTGCTCTGGGGTGCTGGAGCTCTTACTAAGGGCCACTTCTGAGTTATCTGAACATCTTTTTCTGCTCTACTTCTGAATATCTCTTGTGGCATAAAACAAGGGCAAATTAGGTCCCCACACACTATTACTAAGGAAAATACCTTGCTTTTCAATTCATTAAGCGCTTTACACCATACTCCAGTGATCATTTCTCAGTTACGTGCCACTAGAGGGAGTCACTTTGAAACAGCTGGAATCAGACGAAAGAGATATTTTGAGGCAATGAAGAGGTTAACTAGGAAATTACGTTGTATTCTATAAAAAGAAACAGTCACTATAGTAACTGCTTTGTCACATGGTAGATGGGCCACCTGGGAGTTCAAAGTGCTTCTTGAAAAACCCATGTGCTACTTTTGTGCTACAGTGAGCAGGTGGAATATAGTGTTCATTCTTTTAATGAAAAATATACTTTTAAAATGTAAATAAGTTACATTTAACTTTTATATTTTGTGACATCATTAACTATGCAAACCCATTCATTGCTTCTCTAAGAGAATTGTGGAGAATGTATGTTTATAATGGTTACTATATATCTCGGGAACAGAGAAGAGAGTATGAAGGCTGTCTCTAGCTATCTTTAATTTAAAAAGCACTGGGGTAAGAAAGGGTTGAATTTATCCAGTTAAATTCCTGAGCCTCACTGCCCCCAGACTCACCCACTATAAACGAGTGGCATTGCTCACACAATCAAGACACAAACACATGCGGTTTAATTTTGCCCTCTACTTCCATATTTTTTTTTTAAATTCCAGTCAATAATACAGGTTGAGCCTCCTAAATCCGTGACTCTCTGACCCAACAACATCTGTGGTCCAGCAGGATCACGGATGTTGCTGGACTAGAGAGCCCCAGTCCCCAGGAGTGCAAGCCAGTTGGGAGTCTAGCAGCGGGAGAGCCACACCATTGGGACTGGTGGGCCCCGTTCCAGGTAGCTCCAGCTGGACACACACAGTGGGGCAACTGTGGAGCCCCGCCCATGGGAAGCCTCGGCTGGGTGTGACAGCAGCCAGGCAGCCACGGAGCTCCAACCTAGCAGGGCAGCCGTGGAGCCCCATCCCCGGGAAGCCCCAGACAAGCGAGACAGAAGGGGGAGGTTGGGGGGCCATGGTGGATGGGAAGATCCGTCCCCAGAGAGCTCCAGCCAGCTGGTAGAAGCAGACCAGAGCCAAGCCCTCCAGCAGCAGGGCTGGAGCAGATCCTCAGCAGGAGGGAGGGGCAGAGTTCTGGGAGGCTGGTAGCAGGGGACCTCCCCTGATCCAGCAAATTCCCTCATTTGGGACTGGTCAGGTCCCAAGTATGCTGGACCATGGAGGCCCAACCTGTACTTCTATGCCCTTCAGGCCAATGAGGTTGTAGAGGCAGCAATGGCAAGTGCCACAGTAAGGACTCAATTATCATCTAGTTTTTACCAGTTTTACGCTTGGGATAAATCTATTGGCTTTGACTCTCCTCAACACTGAGCTGCTCTATGCTACTTACCGCAAACAACCCAACCCTAAAGGTGGGAGACCTGGCTACTAGAGGATTCCCCCTGCTCAGGTGGCTGAAACCTCATACTCTGTATAGTAGATCTGTCCCTATATTTTCGTCAGACAACCGAAATACTTAAAAGAGCCCCAGTGTATGACCATGACCATGGCCTTTTCCTGTCTAATATAGTGTTATTCAAATTTTAATTAGTAAATTATTCTAGCAGCTTTATTTCTGTTCTTGGCCTCTTTTTATGGGGCCTTAGCTTACAAACTGAATCTGAAAAGGTCTCTTGAGTGTTATGTGAAATGACCAAAATCTTTTGAAAGTGCCTCCTGCATTTTGTTTCATTTGACATCAATACATCAGGTCAGCTTTCATCTAGGAGAGCAACAGTATGTGGAAATGATTGCCTTCATGCTCTTGTCAATGTTGTTTCTTAACGGACGTGCTACTTGAATGTCAATTTAGTGTTCACTCAACCAGATCTGCTCTTTGGCATTGATGGTTGTGCTATTTTAAGATCACCTAAAAGTTCAGAATACACATCTACTAAATATTACTGTCACAGGTATCATATTCAAGCATGAATTCTCAGTTGGGGCTGAAATTTGGCTGATATAGATGAGGAATAGGGCATGAGGAGCTTTCAAAGCAGCCCTTGTTCATCCCTGATCCTTGGGTTTGTGGGGTCCAGTAATTGACCTCAGGCAATTTTACACCTGGCTATAACAGCCCTCTGTTGGCTAATGGGAAATCACTAGAGTGCAGCATCACATCCTCTACCTCAGCTGTGTGGCTGCACTGATGAATATCTCAATGCTGAGGCTAGAAGGGACACAAATGGCCCTTTTTCCCTTCCACTTTTCTGAATGGCACTGAGTTTAGCTTGGGTCCATGCTCATGGCTGGGGCATAGTGTTTTACAAGGGTGTAAATGGCTATCAAAGGTGAGGATAGTGGGAAATCAGTCCCCTATCTCTAAGCTAAAATAATGTTAAATTTGTCAGTAGGGAAAGCCTCCCCCTTTTTTGTATCAGATATACTCAGGACTCCAATATATGGACTTCCTTTAGTTTTCATGTGAGATTTTTTTAAAAGTGAAAAACACCCTCCAAAAATCAGTACAGTTCAATTCCATTCACATGCCTCTAATCAAAACTGAGGGCTAAGTTCATCACTCCGTTATGCAGCGCAATTCCATGGCAAACGGTATGTCTGAAAGCATTGCTGGCCCCTACTTTCTTTCCACATCTGGGAATTCCCTTTTGATTTGGGAATCGCCATAGTCTTGGATTTCACAGATGCTTTAAAACACTGCTGTTGTGTTTATTTTTCATTTTAATATTGTAATGGGTAAGAAAATAGGTTACCACTGAAAGTATCTGTAGATTTCAAGTAGAAATTATGGTGCAATCGTTGGGCCCATCTGAATTTTGCCTCTTATCCAAAGGGAGGAACACATCATCTATGTTGCCATTGCAAGATGATAACAGAAGATGCTGACACAAAGGGTCTCTCTGCATATATTTTAAGATACATAGGGTCTTTCCTATGGATCTCCAATCTATTCCAGAAATTCTGCATACTGATAAAAAATTGACCCTGAAAAAACTATGAATCACAGATTTTTGGTTTACCTTACACACAGCAGGTAAGAGCGGGCATGAGTTGCCAATACCTGACTGCTATATGAAGTTTATTACTATTTGACTCAAGCCTCTATCTGTACCTAAGGTGCCAAGTCCTGAAGTCTTCATTTAGTGTTTACTCATTCTTAACTCAGCAAAAAATCCCATTGACTGCACTGGGATAATTCCCTCTGGACCAGACAGAAACTGAGTAAAGATTACATGATTTTGCTCATTAGTAGAAGTTGTGATATTGAAATCAACATCTTAAAAAGTCACTCAGTGCCAAACTATTAAAAACATTATTGTTGAGGGGGGAAAAATAAGAGAATTTCAGGAATAGTGCCTTAATTAAAAACTTGAAGAGGTGCTAGTAAATCAATATTTGTCATGATGACAGAGAATAAATCAAGAATATGACATTATGTTAACTGCCCTTTTGAACAGTTTGCTGTAGATGCACTCTATTAAACAGATACAATGACTTGTTTTTCAGGTCAAACACATTTCTGAAGATCCTCCTTGTAAATGCCCCAATAAATTCTGCGTGGAGCGTCTTTCACAAGGACGGTACAGAGTTGGAGAGAAGATCCTCTTTATTAGGGTAAGAAGTTTTCATTTTTCATGTTATGCAAGACCCCTTTTAGGTCAATGGTATCTGCCATCTGAGAGCAACTATTTTGTAATGTTTGGACTGCTTCTTTCCAGGTGAAAATGGCACTTGGTTAATGAGAGGTTTTTTTCTTTCTCACAAGTACAGATTCTCATACACAGCACATCAGGGATGTATAGTCCAGAGGTGGGCAGGGAAAGGGAAGGAAGGGATGGGGGAAGAAACGGGGAGGGCTAGTTGGTTCAGAGAATTAATAATGTGGTAGATCCTTCTACTTGTAGGTCATTGATTCCATGCCGGCTGTAATCAATGGTCAGTGATGACCAAAAATGTTCACAAACAGAGATGATGATTTTTCTATTTCTGGTTGGAATAGTATTCTTGTCAGAAAAGCTACAGGCCCACTTTGTGTTAATTGGTACCCTTCTTGACAGTCTCAGGAGAGAGATTAAAGACAGAATGAGAATTTGAATTACTCTCCCATCCCTTCATTCCCTGGTTGACATACATTGGTAGGGTAGCATGGGCAAAATTGCACTACTGCAGGTGCCTTTCACAGGTACTGCACTAACTCACATATTGCAGAATTGTTTTGGTAATATCAGATTATTGAGTTTGTAAAGATAGGCCAAGATCCAGTCTGTCAATGAGACTCCTTTTCACACACGCAAACACTTTACAATGTACTTGTGCTAGACCCAAGTAGTGGCCAGGCAGAATTGCGACTCCTTCTCATGGAAGCAAATGGATCTTATCTCTACTCTACCAGGGGTACATGGTTCTACGCTGGCACAAGTGGAGAGGGGGATTAAGGCCTGATCTAAAATCAGTAGAAATCTGTGGGAGTCTTTCTAGCCAGCTGAAGCCAATGGGAATCTTAGCTTTTGAACCTACACTCTAATATTTTCTTCTTCATATTCTTAGTCCAGCATTCCTTAAGGTCCCGATTCAGAAAAACACTAAAGCATGTGCTTAACCCTAAGAAGATTCTTAAGTCTCTTTGAAGTCAAATGCATACCTAAGGGCTTTGCTAAATTGGAATGGAGTTAAGCATGTGATTAAAGCTAAGCACACATTTAAGTGTGTTATTGAATAGGAGCCTAAAAACTCCTAACGAATTCAGAAGGAGTTCGACATGTACAAGAAATGAAGGATTGAGCTACAGATAGGCTTTGCAAAGGAATTTTAATGTGATAAAGTAAGGAATTTAGATTTCATTATCTATGAAACTTCCTTTCAATACTGCAATATTTTAAGACACTAAACAACTACTTTTTAACCAGTTTGTGCAAAAGTTACTGTTAATCAACCAAAGGCCATAAGTGTACATTTGTGTACATAATACATGAGGTTTTATAATTCACATTTCTAGTTTAATTTTTTTCCTCTATTACATTTCACAGTATCAAGTTTCACAAGTCACTGTTGTTCCCATTAAAGACACATTTTTAACAGTGGAAAATGAGTAACTGTAGTTTTTCAGCTGTGCTTTTAAATAGTCTTGTATAAAACTAGTGCTTTTTAGCCAGCTTGCACTTTTGATTTCTTCCTTTCTTTTTAGTCTTAAATCACAAATCTTAAATCATTATTAACCTTCTCCTTTTGATAAACTAAGTTTTCCTTCCAAAGCACAGATTCCCTACTGCCGGCTTCTTTGTTATACAGTTCATTCCAAGTCAGTTTTCCAAGTCAGTTTTCCATCCCAAGTGTGCAAACAAAACACCCCTTTTTCATATCACGCTTCTGCATACCAGGTAGATTTGTGCCAAAAAAATCTAACTGTGATATGGATTAGACATCAAACTACAGTATTAGGGCCAAATCCCGCTCGACTAACGTCAATGGAAATATTACCATTGACTTCAGTGTGAGTAAGCTTAACCCAAAGCTAAAGTGCTTCAGAATTAAAGTACATTATATTCTGGTTGCTCTAAAATCTGTCTCATTATGGAGCATTCCACTGGGTTATAGCAGTTCTTTATCAGCCTGTCTTAACCCTTCAAGGTATGAATTTTTCACATAAGTGTAAATACATTTATTAGGCCTTTTTTTTTTTTTTTTTTTTACCCTTTAGAAACTTTTGTACATAGACTTGAAATGCAGGTAGAGAGATGCTTAACAGACATTTAATTTCACCAGTCATTTGGCACCATCACCTGTTGTTGCTGGGGATACCTTTTCTTTCTGTCCCATTTATGGCATAGATTGTTTCCCTGGTCACTGCCGTCATCTGCTGCCTTCCATACAGAGTAACTGGCTAAAGGACTTGGAAGAAATTTCTAGATTAGTCTGTTTCAGCAACCATATTATGTGGATTAATGGCTCCTCAATTAGAGCTCAGTGGAAAAATGTCCTCTGACTTCAGCAGGACAAGGATTAGGGTTTTATATGGTGAAAATCTTTACAGATGTAATAGTTAGAAAAATTCATACAAGGATTTTTTTCTTAAATGTACTGAGTCATGGAATTTGAAATATCCCAAAGATATTTCAACACAGTTTCTCTGGAAACCAAGCAAGGTTCTGACAGAAACTTGCCTGGTTTCTAGCCAGCTTGCCTGCCTAGCTCCTTGACTGTCTTGGCATCTGGACTGGAGTCTGTGGCTCTGGAACAGCCCACCAGGCAGCCCACCCCTGAGCTGGGACCCCCAGGCCTTTCCTTTTGTGGACATAATCAAACTTTGAAATACTAAAATCATCTATGGACCAAAACTACCTTTCTGAGGTCTAGTGCAAGCTGCTCTGCTCAGTTCAATTTCTGCTGTGGAGTTGCTTGATGTTATAGAAAAGAGCTTTTAACTGGCTATTTGTTCTGCTCTGCCATTCTGTATCTAACTTTTCACTGATTGGCATCAGATACTAGGGTAATATTTTCAAAAGCACCTGAAATCCAATGGGAGCTAGGCACTGAGGTGTTTTTGTAAATTCCACCATCCGCACCTTTAGAAACCAAAATCTCTTTGAAATCTGGCCCTCACTGCCCAAGTTACTTTAAAAAAATGGGGCTTAGACTTCTAAGTCACTTAAGCACTTATGAAAATGTTAACCACTCACTTCTGTCAGCTGGCTGAGTATTTAAACTGACAAAACATTTTTGAAAATATAAATCAGATCATGAGATAACAGAAATATGATGAAAACTGTAAAATGTCACTGAAGGAAACCTTTTATAACTTGCCGTTTTAGCTTTTGTTAGTATTAAATCGTTGAGACCTCAATTTCCATTGAAGTAAGGGACACTTCAGAGCGCTCATCTCCTCATAGAACACATAGTAGCATCTCAAAGTTACAAACACCTCAGAAATGGACGATATTTGTAACTCTGAAATGTAATGTACTCTGAACAAAATGTACTGATTGTTCCTTCAAAAGTTTGCAACTGAACATTGACTTAATTGTTCTGAAAGAACTCAAATGTGAAATTGCGGAACTATTAACTATGGCTTGTAACCTATCCTTTAAATCAGCTTCTGTACCCAGTGACTGGAAGATAGTTAATGTAACGCCAATATTTAAAAAGGGCTCTAGAGGCGATCCCAGCAATTACAGACAGGTAAGTCTAACATCAGTACTGGGCAAATTAGTTGAAACAATAGTAAAGAATAAAATTGTCAGACACATAGAAGAACATAATTTGCTGGGCAAAAGTCAACATGGTTTCTGTAAAGCGAAATCATGTCTTACTAATCTATTAGAGTTCTTTGAAGGGGTCAACAAACATGTGGACAAGGGGGATCCAGTAGATATAGTGTACTGAGATTTCCAGAAAGCCTTTGACAAGGTCCCTCATTAAAGGCTCTTACGTAACTTAAGTTGTCATGGGATAAGAGGGAAGATCCTTTCATGGACTGAGAACTGGTTAAGAGACAGGAAACAAAGGGTAGGAATAAATGGTAAATTTTCAGAATGGAGAGGGGTGACTAGTGGTGTTCCCCAAGGGTCAGTCCTAGGACCAATCCTATTCAACATATTCATAAATGATCTGGAGAAAGGGGGGTAAACAGTGAGGTGTCAAAGTTTGCAGATGATATTAAACTGCTCAAGGTAGTTAAGACCAAAGCAGACTGTGAAGAACTTCAAAAAAGATCTCACCAAACTAAGTGACTGGGCAACAAAATGGCAAATGAAATTTAATGTGGATAAATGTAAAGTAATGCACATTGGAAAAAATAACCCCAACTATACATATAATATGATGGGGGCTAATTTAGCTACAACTAATCAGGAAAGAGATCTTGGAGTCATCGTGGATAGTTCTCTGAAGTCATCCATGCAGTGTGCAGCGGCAGTCAAAAAAGCAAACAGGATGTTAGGAATCATTAAAAAAGGGATAGAGAATAAGATGGAGAATATTTTATTGCCCTTATATAAATCCATGGAGCAGTGTGGAGAAAGTGAATAAGGAAAAGTTATTTACTTGTTCCCATAATATAAGAACTAGGGGTCACCAAATGAAACTAATGGGCAGCAGGTTTAAAACAAATAAAAGGAAGTTCTTCTTCACACAGCAAACTCCTTGCCTGAGGAGGTTGCGAAGGCTAGGACTATAATAGGGTTTAAAAGAGAACTAGATAAATTCATGGAGGTTAAGTCCATAAATGGCTATTAGCCAGTATGGGTAAGGAATGGTGTCCCTAGCCTCTGTTTGTCAGAGGGTGGAGATGGATGGCAGGAGAGAGATTGCTTGATCATTACCTGTTCGATTCACTCCCTCTGGGACACCTGGCATTGGCCACTGTCGGCAGACAGGGTACTGGGCTGGATGGACCTTTGGTCTGACCCAGTTTAGCCATTCTTATGTTAATACATCTTTGAATTTTTATTATGCAGAAGGAAAATTCTGCTTTTCATTTGTTTTTAAGTAGTTTACTTTTAATGCAGTACTGAACTGTATTTGTTTTATAATTTTTTTTGCCTCTCCTGCTGCCTGATGGCATAATTCCTGTTCCAAAGAAGGTGTGTGGTTCACTAGTCAGCTCATAACTCTGCTGTTCGTAACTCTGAGGTTCTAGTGTATTAAATAGATCTTTAAGCTAGTGGAGAAAGGCATAACAAGAACTAATAGCTGGAAGAAAAAGTCAGATAAATTCAAATCAGAAGTAAGGCTTAGATTTTTAACAGTGAAGGTGATATAATCACGTGAACAAACTACCAATGGAAATGAATTCTCCATCTCTTGAAGTCTTCAAATCAAGATGCCATTTAGAAGATATACTTCGTCAAACTCAAGTTGTTGGGCTCAAAACAGGGGTAACAGGGTGACAGTCTATCGCCTGTGATACACAAGAAATCAGACTAGATGATCTAATGGTCCCTTCTGATCTTAAAGTCTATGAATCTATGAAAAGTGCTCCATACCTTTGCAGTATCTTCTCCTATGAACCAAACTGAGTAATACAGAATCTCTCATACATAATCATATTTTATTATCTGTGTGTTTTTCTCATACTATAATTCTTCTTTGAGTGGTTGCTCATGTCCATTCGAATCAGGTGTGCGCACCGCGTGCACCGTGTCTTCCGGAGCGTTTTCCCTAGAGGTACCTGTAGCACCGGCAGGGCGCCCCCTGGAGTGGCGCCGCCATGGCAGGGCATAAGTACCCCTGCCGGTGCTCCCCCACCTCAGTTCCTTCTTACCGCCCGTGACAGTCGTTGGAGCGTGTCTCTCTCTTAGATCAGTTAATGGTTCCCGTTTCTATTAGTATTGTAAATAGTTCTGAATAGTTCAGTTAGTTAGGTAGTTAGTGTTTCTTTGTTTTTTCCTTCTCCCCCTTCGGGGGTGAGGAATGCCAGGGCCGCAAGGCTTTAAGGTGTGCGCTGTCTGCGCAAAGTTCATGCCCAAAGGAGACCCTCACGACAGTTGTCTGAAGTGTCTGGGTGAGGGCCATCTTAAGGACGCTTGTTAAGATCTGCAAGACTTTTAAGCCCCGCACTAAGAGGGAGAGAGACTCTCATCTAAAACTTCTCCTCATGGAGGCGGCTTTACAGCCGGCACCGGCTGGGCACTCTGCGGTGCGCAGTGCACCGGCGTCCACGCGAGATGCCCCATCTCGGGACCGGGCTTCGGCGTCGAGGGCCCAGCACCGGTCTCACTCTCCGGCACCGAAAAGGTCAAGAACGTCTCGCGGTAGGTCTCCTAGCCGGAAGTCCAAGTCGAGCCTACACCATGGTACCGAGTCTCCGGTGCGCACGTCCTCATGCACCACGGTGCGGCGTAAGCGAGCGGGATGTCCATCTAGTCCAGGGCAGCTACCCTCGCACCACCCCTCCACGCCGGACACTTTTGAGGCGGCGCATGACCTTATTAGCCTCACTACCTCCCCTCCGTCGTCGGTTGAGGCGGAAGGGTCGAGATCACCTACGCCGGAGGCCGTGTTGGCACTGGCTTCGCCTCTGCACCGGCATGACCGAACAGCACCGGCCACTTATGCAGCGGGACTGTCCCCTGTGGGACCAGTACCGCTTGCCTCCGTATCGGTGCCGGCATCGACACAGGCCGCCAGGCTTCACTCGGCGCTCGATTGGGCTCGACCTCCCTCAGTGCTGGGACCCCTTCCAGACCCTGTCTTGGCTGCACCTGTGCCGTATCACCCTGGCCTCGTGGCGACGTGTTCGGCACCATCGTCGGGTCCTTCAGCATCAGCCTGTTCAGCACCGATGCACGTTTCGGCACCGTCACAGGCACCGGCATCGACCCTGTGGGCCATGCCGGTACCGCCATCGCCGGTGACGTCGGCTTCTTCGAGGTTCGTATCGCAACCGATACCGACTACGGCACCACAGACATGTTCCGTGTCGGCACCACAACTGGCACCGGGACCGGTTCTCCCCGGTGCCACAACCGGCTCCACCCCGGGCAATGGGATCTGTTCTCCCGGCACCGACTCCACTCCAGGCACCGGGACCGGTTTTCCCGGTACCGCAGTCGGCGGCTCCACTCATGGCATCGGGACCTGTTCTCCCGGTACCGCAACAGGCACCGGCACCGGGACCGGTTTTCCCGGTGCCGGCACATCTGCATCGAGTGCACGTGGGCAAACCCGAGTCCATGGCCAGGTTTGCCCCCACCATCGGTGGCAGGACATTCGTCATCTGCGCCTCCCTGGCCTGAGCCTGATTACTCGTCGGATTCTGATGCGGGCATCGTTCAGGTCGGAGTCCTCGGCAGCTTCCTCGACTCATAGATCTCGTTGCTGGCACCGGCGTGATAGTTCGCGGGTGCAGCAGACTTGGCCGCCTCAGCCGCAATGGCCCTTTTGGACACCGTGGGCTTACCACCAGTGGCAGGGGCCTGTGCCCTCCTCTGTGGTGTCTGGTGCCTCGAGGCACCAAGCGCAACCGTCAGCGTCACTGTCAAGACCCCCTCCCTCTCCCCAGAGGTTGGTTGCTACGGACGCCGCTGCTGAGCTGCAGGCCTCGGTACCGGAGCCGCTTCCGCAAGTGGTGCCACCTGCCCAGCTGGCGCCTCAACCAGTTCCTGCGCTGGGTCCGGCACCAGTCCAGGAGTCATCGTCATCATCATCACCGGATGAAGCTTTGGCGAATCCTGCACCAGCGTTGCCTACTATGGATGCCCGGGCGCATCAGGAGCTACTTAGGCGTCTGGCCTCCAATCTGGGTGTCCCAGTGGAGCCAGTAGTGGAGGACACGGACCCCATGATTGACATCCTCTCGGACGATCGCCCGCCCGCTTGGCTTTGCCACTTAATAAAACCGTGGCCAAGATTACCAATGCCCTGTGGCAGACCCCGGCAACCCTGACCCCTACCTTAAAGGGAGTCGAGAGGCGCTATTACATCCCCCAGTCGGGACACGTACACCTGTACTCCCAGCCCGTTCCCGGGTCCTTGGTCATCCAGGCTGCGGCCCAAAAAGAGAGGCTTCCCCAGCCGGGGCCGTCCCCAAAAGCTAGGGAGCCCAAGCGCCTTGACCTGATGGGCTGTAAGGTGTATGCCAATGGTGGGGTGCAACTCCGGATTGCTAATCAGCAAGCGATGCTGAGCCGCTATGCTTTTAATACCTGGCAGGCCGTGGATAAGTTCAAGGACAAGCTGCCTGCCGAGGCCCGTCAGGAGTTTGCAGCCATGACCTCTGAGGGCAGAACCATTGCCCGCACGGCCCTCCAGGCTTCCCTGGACGCTGTCAACTCTGCAGCCCGCACCATGGCGTCAGGTGTGGTTATGCGCCGTGGTGCCTGGCTGCAGGTGTCTGGAATACCTCCGGACGTCCAAACCATGATCCAGGACTTGCCGTTTGACGGGAAAGCCTTGTTTTCGGAGCACACAGACTCCAGGCTCCATACGCTCAAGGACACGAGGTCTACCCTACGGTCCTTGGGGATTCACACACCGGCCCCCCAGCGTCGTCAGCTGCCCTACAGACAGCAGGGGAGAACGCAGTCCCAGGTCCCCCGTGGGGATTACTGGAGACGCTGTCCTCGTGCTCCCAGTGGAGGTGCGGGGGCGGCTGCGGGCCCGTCCTCCGCAAGGGGTTGTCGATGCCGCCCGAGAGGGGACAACCCCCCATGGGGCTGGTCAAGGTCCCTCCCAGCAGTCCAAGCACCTGTTTTGACGGGATGCTAGAGGATCGCACACCAGCCTCCCACCCTGGCCCCCCGTTTGGGGCCAGGTTATCCCGGTTTGCCCACGCCTGGGCAGGAATCACGACCGATGCCTGGGTCCTAAAGATAGTCAGGTGTGGCTATTCCATCCCCTTCCTGGGCTCGCCCCCTTCCAACCCGCCCGCCCCATCCCTTTTCAGGGACACCTCTCACGAAGGCACGCTCCGCCAAGAGGTGCTTGGCGCTTCTCGAAAAGGGAGCTGTGAAGAGGGTCCCCCCACATCTGGAGGGCAAGAGGTTTTATTCCCGATATTTCATTGCCCTGAAACCCAAGGGCGGGGTTCGTCCCATCTTAGATCTCAGGGACCTCAACAAGGCGGTCATGAAGTCTAAGTTCAGAATGGTAACGCTAGCTTCTGTTATCCCGGTTTTACAGTTAGGAGACTGGTACGCAACCCTCGATCTCAAGGACGCTTACTTCCATGTGACGATAAGACCCAGCCACAGGAGGTTTCTCCGTTTTATTGTTTCCCGATGCCACTTCCAATTTACAGTGCTCCCATTTGGCCTGTCAACAGCACCCAGCGTCTTTACAAAATGCATAGCAGTCGTAGCGGCGTTCCTCCGCAAATAAGGGGTCCGTTTTTCCGTACCTAGACGACTGACTGATCCATGGTCGCTCCTACAAGCAAGTAGAGGCCCATGTTTCCCTCACAAGGGCTCTCTTTAAGGCTGGGACTCATGCTAAACGAAGAAAAGTCATCATTGACTCCCTCTCAACACCTCGAATTTGTAGGAGCCCTCCTGGACGCCAGAGTGGCAAGAGCACTCCTTCCCAGGGCCAGGTTTCTATCCATAGTGGAGCTGGTCTCCGAGTTAACCCGGTTCCCCATCACGACAGCCCGGGTCTGCTCGAGGCTGCTGGGACACATGGCGGCGTGTACGTATGTGGTACGCTATGCTCGAATGAGGCTCAGGCCTCTGCAGGCCTGGTTGGCGAGGGCATTCAACCAGACCAGGGGTCTCTGGGACATGGTTCTCACAGTACCGCCGGAGGTGACAGCCTCCTTACAATGGTGGACCCAGGAGGCGGTGGTGTGCAGCGGGGTTCCGTTCACTGTACCTCCCCCCTCGCTTACACTGGTCACAGATGCTTCCGACCTGGGTTGGGGAGCACACCTGGGGTGTCACAGGACCCAGGGCTTATGGTCCCCAGCAGAGCGGGCTCTGCACATAAATGTCCGTGAGCTCAGGGCTGTCAGGAGAGCCTGCGAGACCTTCCTGTCGAAGCTGTTTCACCGCTCTGTCATGGTGCACCTGGACAACATGGCGGCTGCGTTTTACCTCAACAGGCAGGGGAAGCCCGGTCGCCTCCCCTCTGCCGCGAGGCTCTGTGCCTCTGGGACCTGTGTGTAGAGCACGACATAGTTTTGCAGGCAGAGTACCTGCCGGGGTGCAAAAACTTGCTGGCCGATACTCTGAGCAGGTCCTTCAGAGCCCACGAGTGGTCTCTCAAGGATTTGGCCCTTCGTCAGGTCTTCCACAGGTGGGGTTGTCCCCTAGTAGACCTGTTTGCCTCGGCACGCGACACCAAGTGCCAGAGTTATTGCTCCCTGTTGGGGCTGGGGGAACACTCCAGGGGGGATGCCATGACAGTGCCGTGGCTGGCAGGCATCCTCTATGCTTTCCCTCCGTTTCCCCTAATTCCCAGGGTTCTGACCAGGGTCAAGACCTTCAGGTCCACAGTCATCCTGATAGCCCCGAGGTGGCCCAGACAATTCTGGTTCCCTATCCTGGTGGACATGCTCACCAAGGACCCTATGATGCTCCCACCGGTTCGGGATCTCCTGACCCAACTTTGGGACAGGGGGACCATGGTTCACCCGAATCTCAGCTCTCTCCACCTGACGGCCTGGTTTATCCGTGGCTGACCCAGCCGGAAAGGGAATGTCCAGGAGGTACAGATGGTGCTCCTAAGTAGTAGGAAACCATCTACCAGGCGGTCGTACGCAGCCAAGTGGTGGTGGTTCTCATCTTGGGCATCCAGAAGGGGAGTGCACCCGCCTTGTGCACCTGTCCCGTCCATTCTGGACTACCTCTTTGAACTTAGGTCCAGTGGCCTCTCTACCTCCTCTATCAAAGTCCATGTGGCATCTCTCTCCGCCTTCCATGTTGGTTCGGCAGGAGTTTCTCTGTTTTCTGACCCTGTGGTCAAAAGGTTCCTTAAGGGTTTGGATAAGTTGTATCCCTCAGTTAGACCCCCTCTCCCCGTGTGGGAGCTTAACCTCGTGTTGTCTAGACTCGTGTCGCCCCCCTTTGAGCCACTGGCCACGTGTTCTTTGAAGCACCTTTCTATGAAGGTTGCGTTCATTGTGGCCATTACGTCGGCTCGCAGGGTCTCCGAGCTGAGGGCATTAGCTGTGAACCCGCCCTACCTAGTGTTTTCTGACACTAATGTGAGGCTCCGCCCTCACCCGGCTTTACTCCCCAAGGTGGTGTCACCGTTCCATTTGTCCCAAGAAATTTACCTCCCGATTTTCTTTCCAAAGCCCCACGCCTTCCCTAAGGAGCAAGTGCTCCATTCCCTGGATGCTAGACGTGCGCTAGCCTTTTATATTGATAGGACTAAGCCCTTTCATAAATCCACACAATTGTTTATTGCTGTTGCTGACAGAATGAAAGGGCTTCCCATATCGACCCAAAGGTTGTCCAGTTGGGTCGCAGGGTGTATCAGGGAGTGTTATGCCTTGGCCGGGAAGGTCCCGCCCGGGGTTACAGCACATTCCACCAGGGCGCAGGCGTCCTCTGTAGCTTTTGGGGCGCAGGTTCCAATCACTGAAATCTGCAGGGTGGCCACGTGGTCGTCACTCCATACCTTTACGGTGCACTACGTGCTGGCACAGCAGGCTAGGGAGGACGCAAGGGTGGGATCTGCAGTCCTCAGCTCTGTATTGTAAATATGTTGGTTTATTTGTACACATTGCACTTTTCTACAGTTTTTTCTGTGTTCGGTTAGTTGAATAAATATCTTTGAATTGTTCAACTTTCGTGGACTTCTGTTTCTGAGTGCTCCGACCCCTCCTCCTTGAAGTGGGGTTGGCTTGGAAGTCACCTGATTCAAATGGACATGAGCAACCACTCGAAGAAGAAAAGAACGGTTACTTACCTGTAACTGTTGTTCTTCGAGATGTGTTGCTCATGTCCATTCAATTCCCCCCCACCTCCCCTTCGTCGGAGCATCCGGCAAGAAGGAACTGAGGTGGGGGAGCGCTGGCAGGGGTACTTATGCCCCGCCATGGTGGTGCCACTCCATGGGGTGCCCTGCCGGTGCTACGGGTACCGCTAGGGAAAACGCTCTGGAAGACGCGGTGCACGCGGTGCGCACACCTGATTCGAATGGACATGAGCAACACATCTCGAAGAACAACAGTTACAGGTAAGTAACCATTCTTTTCTGCAGTATTCTGTTCTAGTAATAATACCAAAGGATTCGTCTTCAACTAATTCACTGTATGAACCCATGCATGGAAAGTCATTGTAGTTTGGTTGCTATGGAAACAGAGCCTGGGCATTTTCTTTTGGGATTCAGTATGGAAAGGAGACACCAGTATATCTGTGTGTGTATGCATATGATTAGTCTGTAAACAATAATTTAGTATATACTACTGACCTTTCCTGGAGAGAAGAATGCATTTTTATAAAAATATACAAGTGCTTTGTTGTTTCATACAGATTTCCATCTAGCCAGGGAAATCATCACAGAATTAACCATGGGAAATAAGATAATATGGACATTTTGTGGAATAATAATATGGAAATTTTCAAAGCATAAATGGTGCTGAAATTGCCATGAGCCCAAAAGTTTTGTGCTACCATTCAGACCCAGAGATGCATACACAGTTATATTCACAATTTTCCTGTGAATTATGTGCTTATTATGCCTGGATTTGCCTCCAGTATATCTTTCATTGTTCTAACTTTACTCCTTTCCCTCAGTACCATAGCAGAGGTTCTGCCTTTTCTGAACCTGGTCTTCTAAATTCTGTATCCTTTTCTTAGCCATTTCCTCTGTTGCTATGCTTGTGACCCGTAACTCCATCCTGGGGACTTCCTTCGTGACTGACCTACTTCCATCTTCTCAGCAAAGGTATCATGTGAAAAGAGAATTGGAGGTCAGAGAAGGGGAGACTTTTTTTCTTTGTTTTAATAGTATTGTTTGTTCCTTTGAACTAATACAGTGGGTTCGACAATAGGAAACAATCTCAATTTAAAGAAATGAGAGGACACTTGGGAAGAAGAGACCATTTCCCCAAATAAGGTTTTTGGAAGTTAATTCTAAAGATTCATGGTGCCTCATAAGAGAGTAGCATTAGGCAGATAAAGTCTCTGATGAGGAATTAGAAGTGTCCACTAACATCTGTCAGCACATGTATTTGATTCTCTACTCCAATTAAATTCTCTTTCCTAATGGGTGTTAACGTTTTGTTAGCCCTTTTTTGTTTGTTTGTTTGTTTGTTTGTTTTTGTTTAAATAAACTGCCTTTGCACACTGGGCACATGTTTTCTGAGAACCATCCACAGAGATTCCAAGATCTTTTTCTTCCATGGTAACAGCTAAATAAGACCTCATCATTTTGTATGTATAGTTGGGATTATGTTTCCCAATGTGCATTACTTTGCATTTATCAATGCTGAATTTTATCTGCTATTTTGTTGCCCAATCAATCAATTTTGTGAATCCCTTTGTAACTTATCACAGTCAACTTTAGACTTAATTATCTTGAGTAATTTTATATCATCTATGAATTTTCCCACCTCGTTGTTTATCCCTTTTTCCAGATATTTTATGAATACATGGAATAGGACTGGTCCCAGTAGGGATCTCTGGGGGACCATACTATTTACCCGTTTCAACTATGCAAAGTAAACATTTATTCCTATCCTTTATTTCGTATCTTTTAACCAGTCACTGAGTCAGGCGAGGACCTTTCCCTCTTATCTCATGACAGCATACTTTGCTTAATAGCCTTTGCTGACAATCTTTTTCAAAGATCTTCTAGTACACATATTCACTGAATCACCCTTGTCCACATGTTCATTGACATCCTCGTAGATTACGGAGGCATGATTTCCCTTTATAAAAGTCATGTTGACTTTCCCCCCAACGTATTGTGTTCATCTATATGTCTGATAATTCTTCTTTTCTATAACTTCAGCCAATTTGCCTGGTGCTAAAGTTAGGCTTACCAACTTGTAATTGACAGATCACATTGGGAGCCTTTATTAAAAAAAAACCAGCATTATAGAGTGTTGTTCTTTAAGAAATTCAGTGCAGTTCTCTGGAAAATATTTATTTAAGCATAATTGAAAGTATCCATGGAAAAATAGAGAATTTTCTTATGGTTCAGTGATACCATTTTGCTATGGTAATATGCCATGAGTAACTGGAAGTTATGGTTTTCAGTGCATACAGATGTTTTGTATTATTAAGGAGTTACTTCCATGGTGTAAACATAAATGGTATTATTATTCTACAGCTGAGAGAAATTATTGATACCAGCGGAAGGCTCATTTATTTCTACAGCAAACATGTCTTTGTGTGGTAGAAGAAATTCTCATTATACACTCAGGACTCATGCATAAAGATACTGTTTAACCGCAGTCTCTATAGATTTATGGTCATGCTCTGGTTTTAAATGTTCTTGAAATGACACATAGTTTATATTGGTATTTCCAGTGAGATTTAACTGCTTTACATTTTGACATGAGAATAGTATTACTGTGTAATTAAAGCTGAAGTGGCCAGTGGTTTGGCAATACAGTATGTAGGATTTGGATTGTCTGTGATGTGTGACATAGTCTTTCTGCTGCTGAAATAAAAGGGACACATACAAGTGTATTTTTGTAGGGCTCTTGTTTTACTTTGCAATTCCTTCTAATACTTTTACAAACACAAGGATACATTTTCTTCCCCTACTGAATCCTTTTCCATTTTGAATGTACTTATTTTCTTTCCCTCTGCTTTACTGCAATGGGACAAGACACTGCAAGAGAGCTGGAAGTGCTAGAGCACTCTAGTGGAGTATAGCATTGTCATTTGGGGGGGCGGGGAGGGAATTCTTGGACCAAATTCAGCTCTCCAATATCAATCTGGAGTAATTCTGCTGAAAGCAATGGGGTTACTCCATTTTATATAGGTACAAATGAGAGTTTAAGGAATTAATTCATCTACTTTGCTAAATGCTGTTTATATTTATAGGTCTTTACAAGGGCCAGAATCTGATGGCCTTACTTCCACTAAATAGAGTCATACTACAAGTAGACAGATGCAATCCAGCAATGCTAATAGCAAAGCAGCACACTATTCACCATGAATAAAGGTGTTAGAATCTTCCCCTATTTATTTAATAATTAGTTTGTGTCACTATGGGTATGTCTATACTGCAGGGCTAAAGCCAAATTAAGCTATGCAACTTCAGCTATGGCAACTGCGTAGCTTAAGTCGAAATAGCTTAATTCAGCTTTTGGCACTGTCTACTACAGCAGGAAGTTGAAGGAAGAACACTCTTCCTTCCACTTGCCTTACTCCTCGTGAAAACAGGGTTACCATGAGTCGGAATAAGAAGTCCTCTAGCTCAACATTATTTCAAAATAAAGGCTTGTAGTGTAGACATGAACTATGTTATTCTGAAATAATGCTGTTGTGTAGACAGACCCTATGTGCCTTTTCTGGCTCTGAACAGATGCAAACTCTCAAACCCAGTTCCTAGAGTGTCCTAACTTTGTGCCTAATCCTGCTCACCACATTCAGGAATGGGCAGTGTTTTCAATGGAGATACTTTGGATTTACGCACCAACGAACTTAACCCAGTTGTGCTCCACTGGACTATGTGTATCTGAGGGCAATCTTTTAAAATGTCTCTTCATCCCTGAGTGAGAGGTTGTTGTTTTTTTCCAAAAAGCCACAAAACAAAAACTCATTACAGTATTTAAAATCTTAACGACCTTCATTAGGTTACACGGAAATGCTAAAGCAGAGCCCTTTTTAAGCATATAACATCTGAGAAGAGATTATCATCCTCACAAAACTCAGTCAGGAGCCCAATTGTCATTGAAAACCAATGGTAGTTGTGTTCCTAATGCCTGTTTGTGCCTTTGGAAATCTCCCTTCTGAGTATTCCCTCTGGCAAAATTAATTGAACTCCATGAATAAGATTTGATGCACACCATGTATTGGAGACTGGACCTAATTCTCCCCACCTCTCTGAGGTTATAGTTGTATGAAAGAATCCAAAAACTAATGAACTGAGCTACTAAACACTCCATTGACTTCCACTGTACTTTACATTGTCACTCAGATTACCAAAAAAAAAAAAAGGGGGGGGGGAAGGGGGCAAAAGCTTTTAAATGGTTTACTTTTACCATGGCAATTATGGCATGTTGTGGACTTATGATTTTATGCTAAAATACCTCAGCACCTTCCACAGTATTAATTGCAAACAGTGAGAAGAAGTCTGTTTGTTTTTTAAATTAATTATGTACAGAAAATAAAGTATTCTGGTGCTGAATGAGTAAAAAAAATGAGACCTTTATAAATAATATATTGCATCCTTCAGTTATTGATTAATCTGCTTGGCAACCAAAGATATATCCTATGAAATATCATGATGATTGTAAATTCAGTATGCATCTCCCCAGTGTTAAATTGTATGATATACTGAACAATGTTTTTGTAAGTATAATTTTCTTGAGTTTATACTACGTTGATGAAACTCAATAGCAAACTTAGCAAAGTATAATACTAATACTTTAAGTTTATAGTGTTTTACTGTTAAAAACATTTTGCAGGCTTGGAGTAATTAATTCTCACAACCCCATTGCCAGGTACATAGGCTGGCAGGTAGTTGTTATAGTTATCGGTTTACAAATGGGGAGGCTGAGGAAATGAGGTTATGGTCAATTTTTGAAAAGGTTGTGCTTGTGTACAATCTGCAAGGCAGACACATATACCATGTTGCACATGCGCAGCTCAAATGTTGTGTGTGCGAAACTCAAGAGCCTGTCAAAATATATGCACAATTGCATATAGGGGTCATGGAAGAAGGGGGAGATTTCAGAAGACTAGAAAAGGGCAAATATAGTGTCCATATATAAATTGGGAAATAAGAACAATCTAGGGAGTTACAGATGAGTCATCTTAACTTCTGTACCAGGAAAGATAATGAAGCAAATAATTAAGGAATCCATTTACCAACATGTAGAAGATAATAAGGTGATGAGTAACCCTAAATCAGCATGGATTTTTCAAGAACAAATCACATCTTACCAACCTGATGGCTTTCTTTGACAGAGTAACAGAGCTTGTGGTTGGGGGACGTGGTAGATATGGTTTAACTAGATTTTAGTAAGGCTTTTGATACAGACTTGCATGACCTACTCATTAAAAAACTAGGGAAATACAATCTAGTTGGAATTACTATAAGGGGAGAGTGGTTGGATGACTATTCCTAGAAAGTAGTTATCAATGGTTCACAGTCATGCTGGAAGGGCATAACAAGTGGGATCAGTTCTGGGTCCAGTTTTGTTCAATATTTTCATCAATGATTTAGATAATGGCATAGAGAATTCACTTTTAAAGTTTGCAGATGATACCAAGCTGGGAGGGGTTGTAAATATTTTGGAAAATAGGATTATAATTAAAAATGAGCTGGAGAAATACTCCAAGGTAAACAGGATGAAAATCAATAAGAAAAAAAATGCGAAGTACTCCACTTAGGAAGGAACAATCAGTTTTACACATACAATATGGGAAATTACTGTCAAGGAAGAAGTACTGCAGAAAGGGATCTTGGGGTCATAGTGGAATATGCTAAATATGAGTCAAAAGTGTAAAACTGTTACAAAAAAAAGGAAACATCCTTCTGGTCTGTATTAGCAGAAGTGTTGTAAGCAAGATGTAAGCAAAAAATAATTCTTCTGCTTCACTCCACACTGATTAGGCCTCAACTGGAATATTGTGTCCAGTTCTGGGCACCACATTTCAGGAAAGATGTGGACAAATTGAAGAAAGTCCAGAGAAGAGCAACAAAAAATATTAAAGGTCTAGAAAACATGTCCTCTGAGGGAAGACTGAAAGAATTGTATTTGTTTTATCTGGAGAAGAGAAGACTGAGAGGAGACATGTTAACAGCTTTCAGATACCTAACAGCTTTCAAATATCAAAAGGTTGTTAGAAGAAGGAGGGAGAAATTTATTTGCCTTAACCTCTGATGATAGGACCATAAGCAATGGGCTGGGCTTAAAATGCAGTAAGGGTGGTTTAGTTTGGACATTACGAAAAACGTCCTAACTGTCAAGGTGGTTAACCATTGAAATAAATTGTTTTGGGAGAATATGGAATCCATCATTGGAGACTTTTAACAGCAGCTGAGACGAACACCTTTCAGGGGTGGTGTAGATGAACAGTTCTCAACTGCCTGGCTGCAGACCGGTGCTGGGCCATGAACTGCTGGCTGCTGGGCCACAGTGGCTCTGGGACCGGGGGCTAGGGTACACCACCCAGCGCCTCCCCTCCCGCCATGGTTGTTGGGAGAAGTGTGTCCTGCCCTGCCTCTCAGCCAACCAGCACTGGGCAGGGACAACGTTTCCTCCCGGACACAGAAGAGAGGTTCGATGAGCAGTGGGAGGGCTGCACGGAGCTTGGCATGGAAGCCTTCGAGCAGCCACCACTGGTAGCAGTGCTCAGTTGGCGAGTGAGGCAGCGCAGGGCTAGGTGAGGGGGGCAGGGCAGACACTGGGGTCTTCATGGGTGGGGCTAGTGCTGGGGGCTCTGGAGGCGGGGGCTCTAAGAGATGGGGGGCTGACACTGTGGGGCACTGGGGCATCCTGAGTGGGGAGCTGGCACTGGAGGGCTCTGGGGGAGGGACTAGTAGTATGGGGGCTACAGGAGCACACCTAGCACTGGGGGACTCTGGGGAGGACTGGCACTGGGGGCTCTGGTGATGGGGGCTCTGGTGATGGGGGCTCTAAGGGGTGGGAGGCTGGCACTGAGGATTTTGGGATGGGAGGCTGGCACAGAGTGGTTGGGTTCAGGGGACTCTGGGGTCAGTGGCTAGCACTGGGTTGGTGGTGGAGGGGTCTAGGAGTTGTGGCTTAGGGGGCTGTGGTGTACCCCAGCCCCCAGAGCCACTGTGAACAGCCGGCTTCAGCTGCAGGAATGCCCCCAGCAGTTCGTGGTGGCTTTGTGGGCTGGGGCTTTTGGTGGTCCAGTAACTTTTATTTGCATAGTTGCATAGTCATTTGCATAGTTTGTGAACGGGTTTGCCGGTCCACGGTATAAAACAGGTTGGGAACCACTGGTATAGATGATGCTTTTTCCTGCCATGAGTGCAGGGGACTGCACTTGATCTCTCATCTCAAGGTTTCTTCCAGTCCAAGGATTCTCTGATTTATCAAGGAGGCAGCCTTGCCTCAGGTGGTAAGCTAGACCAGAGTGCCCGAGGGACTTCCTGTGTCTCCATAAGACAGCTGTTATCATCCTTTAAGAGTTCACACTTATTACTCGGTTGGTAAATCTAATTACAGAACACACAGCCAAATTGGGGGTGGTATCTTATTCCTGGGCAGTCTGCCCCGAGGCTGGCATTCACATTTGTGAGCCACTCCAGATAATATGACACCTAGTACTCTAAGCCCTGAGGGCAGCCATCTGGGAAGTGGGAAATCTGTGGTAAAGCCCCTGAAATTTGCTCAGGCAGACCCACAGCTTGGATATGTGTTCTAACTAGTCATCTACTGAGTAAAATGGGTCAGGTACCACCACCACCGCCAATGGCTGGCTTGAAAAATGACTGACCTGACTTAGGCACCTTACTCCAGGAGAGGTTTCATAGTTGTGAATTCTGGGTGGAGGGAGATAGTTTCTCTGACCTGGAAACTGGCACTTAACTCCTTGTTAAGTGGGATTTAGGCCACACCCCTCTCCTTGGGTAATTTAGGCTGTTCCCCACTCAGATTACTGGCTTCTGTCAATACCATGCTTAGGTATCTAGCTCTGCTCATCCACTGTACCAGGAGCCTGGGTCCTAAGTTAGAATTGTACATTCCATATGGTTGCAGGATGTCTAAAAGTTAGACATTGCAACGTGAGCTAACTCCCACTTCTGTGTTCCACCCAGTTGGGTAAAATCTTGGTCACACTGCAGTTAATGGCAAAACTGCTTAGAATTCAGTGGAGTTAGGATTTTGCATATGTAACAATCCCCATCTATAAAATGAGGTTAATACTGCCTTTCTCTTGCCTATACATTAAACCCTTTGAGACAAGGACAGCCTCTTATTCTGTGTATATACAACATCTAGCACAATAGAACCCTAATGTTTGTTATGGTCTCTAGGTGCTAATATAAATAAAAATTATGCACAATAGTTATATTTTCTGCTGTTTCCTGTTTCAGTAACAGAGGTCTTGTTGGTTGCCACAGGATTTGTAATCAGGACAGCAGCGTTCAGTTGCTAATTCTGCCATAGACTTCAAGGACAAGTCACATAAACTCTATCCTTCCATCTCCTCATATGTAAAAACAGGAATAATAATGCCTGCTTTGCTGACATGAAATTATTAGTGCCCTGTGTGGAAACAAAATTGCATCTGCAAAAATGATCTGCACATGATCACATTTGTGGATGCAGATACCCGTGGATATAAAGCAGATAGCCTCGGATTTGCAGGTCTATAGTAATGAGGCTTAATTCTATGCGCTTTCAGACGCTTGGGTAAAAAGTACTAGAGAAATACAAAACTCTACCTATGAGGAAGTTATTTTGCATCAACAGATTTTAGCGAAATCTTTCTGTGTTGTTTTTGTACCGTCTGTCTTTTCTACATGAAAGAATTGTGATAATCTTGTACATGGCTACATCCTGCACCTAATGAACATAGAGCTACCTTCAAGTGTGCCTTAATGGCTTCCATTGTACAGAAATACAAATGCACAGCCAAAGTCAGAATTTGGCTTTACGTTTGTGTTGTATTTCATTTTTTCTTAGCCCCTTCATTTTTTTTCAGTATGCTACATCATTGTAGCACTTGATCATTAGGCTCTGTACATCAGCTGTTAATGGATTTTAGCAAGTGTTATTTCCTAAGGTTCCCTTCCCTTTGCAGATACACACTAAGGCAAAAATTAGTGTTCTCTCACCTCAACTCCAAGAATTATGTTTTGCCTCCAATCTCCTGGGCCAGATCCTGAGCTGAATCTGGAATAGCTCCACTAAAGTCAATGAAGCAATGCCTTATTGAGGCTTCTGCTATTATGCAAGCTATAAGTAAAATCACATTCACATTTCGTTATAACGCACAACTACTGCAATTGTTCAATTTCTCAAATTTGTGAAACAATTACCTTTTGGACTGAACATTTAATGAGCTCAGACGTGGTTTTTTGGGGGTGAGGGTGGCTTTGGGCTATATTTTTGTTGAAAGCAAATGTTTTCCTCTTATGTTATGTCTGGTAATTTTACATACACTTAGCGCAAAAACAAATGAAACAATGTTAGTCAAACTTCATTTGTTTTAGAGATCTCACTGAGACCTAAGGAATGAATTTGAAGAGAATTGGTTGAGAAATGTTAACATTTATATGAGTTCAGAATCTGTTGACACACATGCAGTAGCATTTGCAATTTTGGTGTTAAATTATACAGTATTTGTCTCTTGAGGGTCTCATAGCAATCCTATGTTGTAAGGAAGTATTAAATACAGCCAATAATTCTCCATGGGGAAATTAAGAGATATGCGACTCTAATATTTATTGCAGTCAGTATTTCCTAAATCCTAAACTATGCAAATGAAGGCCAGATAGACAGTATGACATATTTGCATTCCCAAGATCCTGTCTGCATACCAGCTGATCCAAGCCACTTTATGCTGTGCTTGTTTTTCTTGAGAGAGAATCTAGGAACAGGATAACTAAAATGATAACAGGCATCAATATTTTTGTAATACTGGTGTTTTTTCTATCGGTATTCCAATCTGTGAGCCACATGCTGAAATCCTTACTCCAGCAACATTAATACTGGAATAAAAAATGATCTGGTCAGTGTGCAAACAAGCTTCATTGTTGGAAACGTGCCTTCTGGCTACATAAACAGATCAATACCTGATTTACAACAAGCTTATAAAAATTGCATAAGTGATAAAAACTGAATGCATGGAACCTGCAGTTAGATGTTGTGCAGTGAATGTTTTTATGAACTATTCTGAAAATATCTCTGCGTAATATTTTTAATCTCTATAGAAAACTTTCTTTAAATCCCTGACTGCAGAATATATGGTAAAATTGGAATAACTTCATCTATCATGTTTATTTAATAGAGCCTGTGATAATTTGGCTTTTCTTAATGTTATAATCTTTCAACATCTTAACAAATAAATACATCCATATGAAATTAAATAAGAGAACCTGTCTAACTGTCTGAGAAATTCATAGTTTGAAAGGGAACTCTAATTTAAATGAAGGCTCCCAACAATTCCAGACTAAGACTGTTCTTAAATATACAGCAAAAGACTTTGTGTTTTCAGTCCCGGAAAGTTTATGAAGTCTCAATCTATCTAAGCTCTCTTTGGTAAAAGTATTCCTACTAATCACATTTAAGGCAGCAGTGACAGAGACTTTGGGTGTAGGATTTGATGGCCCCCCCGTCATCCCAATCATTCTTCTTTTCCTCCCACCAATCCACTCTAATTGGTAACGCACCAGGCCTCTGATCCATGTCTTTTCTTCTTCCACAAGTGTGTCATGTTCTCCTCTGTCCCAAGACAAGAGTAGGGACCTGGAGTCCCTAATACAGGAGGGCACAAGCCAAAACTCCTGATCCAAACACTCCAAACCCTGGGAAAATTCACATCTGGATTTGAACTTTGCAGTACAAGCCAATTTATAATTCCCAAATATGACTTGGGATCTTTTCCCCCTGAGGCTGCACTGCACCTAAAAAGATACTAAAGCAAATGGTGTGAGGGATTCTGGCATGCTGCTCAATTGAAAAGGTGCCTAAGTAGAAGCATGGGGAACTCCTATTGAAACTGAAAATGGGAGAAACAAACTCGCTAGCTTCCAAAGAAAATATTTGAAGACTGGCTTTTTTATGAGTGACCATTGGCCAGTGTTCTTCAATTTGTAATACCTCAGGTGTGATGCCCTATGGGACCATCTTAGGCTGACCCTGGCTACAGCAAAATCACTAAATAAAAAATTCCGTTATCAAATGTTTCACTTTTAGAAATATAGGATGGGATTCTTTAATATTTCTGATGTGATTTAAGGTGCAAAACACTCACTGCTAGAAATTAAAGATGTACTGTGTGAGAAAAACCATCACCTGCCACCTGGATGTTTTAAATAGAATGAATCTCTGTTTATTATCTGCTTTAGGGTGACTTAATTCACAACAGTTTCAAGCATGTTGCATTTTTATGAGAACTCATGAAAAAGATCTAGCACAACAATGTCTTTTCAGATTAGAAATCAGTGCTTACTTTTTTCATTAGAGCTGAGAAGTATTTTATCATCAGTCATGCTCTGTCCTTGGCCATTAATATGGTACATCTCAGATCAAACCTCTTGTAAAATAGTTAATCACAATATTTATAAAATGTTCTATCAGGTGCATTTAGTGGCATATACTAGATCAAACCTCTTGTAAAATAGTTAATCACAATATTTATAAAATGTTCTATCAGGTGCATTTAGTGGCATATACTGGATTTTTACATTTCTAATTTGAAAATTTGTCATCTCAAATGACTCCTAAATTAGTCTGGGGAACCCTCACACCTGTCTCCTTTATGTATTAATCTTTGGTTTTATCCAGTAATGTGTTGATTTGATCTGTTGTTTGCTTTATTTCATGATCTTTGTTATGCCTTCCTTGAGCTTCCAGTATCAGATGAAAACAAGAAAGCATATGGAGCTTTGCATACTAACATTGGCTGAAGAGGTGGATCATATTGTTTAAAGCAACACTGTTTTAGACAATCTCATCACAATGCTGACATTTTGGCATCCCTTTCTGGTTTTGTTTAATCATCCTTAAAACTCAAGTGAGTGTCTCATGGAAAAACAAACATGGGAGCACTGATCTTAGACTGAACATCAGTGAGAGTGTTTACAAAGTTGTAGGCAATTTTTTAATATTTTGGATGCCTTCCAAAAGTCAGATGGGAAGAAATATTTCAGGGCTCTATGATTCATAGCAAAGTCCTTTCTGACTATTTATTATTTGTGGCAGCACCCACCAAATGGTAAGCACATTCCAGACTTTTTAGAGGGATGGTCCCAGCCTTGAGGCATTTATAATCCAAGGACAGAGGCAGATGGATAGAGGTCATAGAAAGGGAAACAATAAATAAGGAATTTTTATACAAGTTAGTTAGGTTCACTATAGGCTGCATGGGAGAATTAGATCTTAAAGATGCAGACAGAGTTAAGCCATGAAAAAAGGTCTGATTAAATTCAGACAAAAGTGCAAACCTGCATATATCCATCAGGATTCCTGATCTGATGCCATCTAAAATTTAGATGAGATTTATCAAGCAAGAAGGAGCAAAGATATATAATTCTAGGATATTTAAATAAGTGAATGTTAAAGCAGCTTCCACTTACCATTTCTTGCTGTCACTATAAATGTTTCAAATAGATTCCCTTACTATTTTAAAATAGCTGCTTTTCTAGCCAGTAAAAAAAACCCAACCCTATCAATATGCCATATACGTCAGCATAATGTCATGGATCTTCTTGCTAAGCATGAAACTTTGATTAGTCCATCTTTAACTGCCTAGTCTTGCTTTACTCCTATTAGAGCAATATAAGGGGGAGGAGGGAGGCACAATCTGTTGATTTTGGACTGCCAAGGATTGTTGGCTGGTACAGCAGTCTACTGAGTGCCAACATGTCATAATTTCCACTTGTAAATAAGGTCAGTTTCTCTAGTTTGGCATGATTAGACTGGTGTGATATTTTAACATAAAATTAAATGTACTTCCCGTTAGTTCCTCACTGAAACAGGAGACAGTGGATGGTAGTAACATCTGCAAGTGGGAGGTGATATTAACACACACAAGTAAATTCAGAGACAATTTATAACCCCAGGTAAAAATCATAATGTTAGCACTTAGGGTACGTCTAGACTGCAGGCTTTTTTTGAAAGAAGCTTTTTTGGAAGATATCTTCCGAAAAAACATCTTCCAAAAGAGAGCATCCAGACTGCCAAAGCGCATTGAAAAAGCGATCTGCTTTTTCAAAAAATAGGGTCCACACTGAATGGACGCTATCTTGCATTTCAGCTGCGATTACTATGGACGGAGTGGCCTCCGGGGCACCTGTGCTTTTTCCTCTTTCCTCGTCTTTTGAAAGAACTCCCTCTTCCCTGTTCTCACACGCCTTTTCCTAAAGAGCTCTTTCGGAAAAAGGCTTCTTCCTCGTAGAACGAGGTTTACCAATGTCAGAAAAACCCCTGTGTTCTTTCAATTTTCTTTCAAAAGAACACAGTGGTGTGGACATAAGTAAAGTTTTTTTCAGAAAAACTGCCTTTTTCCAAAAAAACCCTGTAGTCTAGACGCACCCTTAGATACTGTGTTCTCTCTATATTTATGCATAAAAGAAATAGTTCTGATTCAGATAGGCTAAAGCCTTTGCCCAGCTTGAGGAGACTCCACTGGGGAGAAAAACAATAAATAAGATCAATATTCCATTTGTTCTTAAATTTTAGGTCTATAGTGGTCTTTACATTCTGTTAAATCTGTCAACTGGAGTCAAATCAATCAGATAAAATGATAGTTTGGCTTTTAGTTAAACCTATTTTTCAGACATATCCATGGTATATTTTTGTGTTAATTTCTTGCTGCTTGGTTCATGTTACTTAATTGCTTTTCTGTGATTTAATAATGAGGACAGAGTGCATTCATTTGGCATTTGTACAAAGAGCTGTCTGTCTGTCTGTCTCTCTCTGTCTCTCTCTCTCTGTTACATACACACATACAGAGAAAGAGAGAGCCAAAGAGTGATGTGATATGTCATTTTCATGCTGAAAGTATATATTGTTTTCAGACTCTTTCCCATTTCTCTCCAGGGTGTTCTTTGTAGGTTTTTCTTTTTAAGAAATAAATGTAGTGTTTGTGAAAGGTGCCAAAATGACATCCCTGAAAAGTGAAGTCCTTCCAGAAGTAGTATGGGCATCAACACAATATTTTAGAGCCATTGCAAACATGGTCCAGGTGTCATTTGGAGAATTATGCATGTGATCCTCCATAATTCTTGCACTATAGCTGAGGATGTTAACTCTACTCAGCGTTATTGACAGGACTACAAAGGCTGGACTTATTTTGGAAAGAATCTTAAACTGAGACAAGTGTGTTTAAAGAATCTTAAACAGAGTACATAGGAGAGATTTTTGTTAGTTTGTTTTTTGTTTTGTTTTTTGTCTTTTGTTTTTCTGTGTTTTCGGAATATCTGGTCAACTTGTGCTCCCAGGTGAATTTTTTAAAAGCCTTCAGTGTTGATCCAACTCTGCTTCCACTGAAATCAGTGGTAAAACTCTCATTGATTTCAGTGGGACCAGAGTGAGCCAATGCTGAGTGTTTTTGAAAATCCCTCCCAGACAGTAAAATGAGAGGATAAGTATCCTGTTAATACAGGAAATAATCCTGAACTCTAAACCTTGTTTAGTCCCCATTCGGAAGAGTTCATTATCTACATGTTTGTGGAACTCTTAAGAAAAAGGAGCAAATTTGTTATGTTTAACGCAATCCAGTGTGCTGTATGTCCAAATTCCTGTTACAGTTAGTAAAGAATATTGCAGTCAGAAAGAGCCATAGCGCTTTCTGACTGCATATCTTATTTTGGTGTATGTATCATTCTTGTGTGCAAAGTTAGATATATGGTTTATTATTTTAAATGGGCAAATGAAAGGCATCCAAGGGTGTTTCTGGGTGATCACCTGTAAACAGCCTCTTTTGTCCTTTGAGTCTAAGCAGTGGTTGGTCTTAGGAAGTCACATGACCACCCAAACTGGTAGGGTCTGACCAGATAATTTTTCATGAAAGGGTGGAATGTCGAAACAGAATTCCTATCCAAAGTGGAATCTATAAAACAATGGAAAACTAGCTGTCCCTTTGTCTTTGGCTGGCATATCACTCCCAGGAGAATGAACCAGAGACCCCAGAGGAAAATTATTTTCCCTGGCTTGGAGGTTTGGCTGAAATAAGAATAGCTTTAGGGTGAGTTTGTTTTCAGCTTTAGTGTGTTAGAACTAGCTATGCATTTTCTGTTATTTTAAATTTGTAATTTGCTTTATTCTGCCTGCTTTCACTTGCAACCACTTAAATCCCTATTGCTTGCACTATCAAGCCCAGTGTAAATAATTGTTACCTGGGGGCGCAATCAGTGTGTACATCCTCCTTTCATTGTTAAAGGTGGATTACCTGACTGATTTATTTGGCATTCTGATCCCATTTGGAGAGTGGTTTCCCTGGAAGCTGGCCCAGAGCTGCATTTTCCTTGGACCTGAAAAGATTAAGTGTCTGCATTGCTCTTCCGGGTGGGGGGTGGGAGTAGTGATCTCAGCTCTGTGCCTTGGCTCGGGGAGACTCTAAGACAGTGGTCACCAACCAGTAGTTCGGGATCTACTGGTAGATCTTGGAGCCTCTAACAGGAGATCTTGACTGGTTTGGCCAAAAGGCTATCAAGCCCAGCACTTCAGCTGCCCCCCACAGACTCCTGCACATCTCCTGCTCTTTGCCTTGGAGCTGTCCCCTCAGGAACCTCCTGCTTGCTGTGCGGGGCAGGGGAGACAGAGGAGGGTGCTGATGTCAAGATGCCTCCTCTCCCACCCTGTATCCTATCTCCACAGAGCAGAGAGGGGGCACAACAGGGCTTGGGAGGGAGTTTGCTGGCTGCTTTTGGGAGTGGTGCAGGGCCGGGACAAGGGTGAGCCTGCCTAGCCCCACTGCACCACCACCCAGGAGTGCACCTGACGTAAGCAGTGCCCAGCTGGAGCCCACATCCCAAAACCCTACCCCAGTCATGAACCTCCTCCTGCAACCCAAGCCCCTGCCATAACCCTGAGTACCCCTGCATCCAACCACTTCCTACAGCCTGCACCTAGATCTCCCTCCAGCATCCCAACTGCCTGCCCCAAACTCAGCTCTGAGTCCCTCTCACACTCCAAATCCCTTAATCCAAGACTCGAGCCTGCACCCCAACCTGCTGGCCCTGCCTGGTGAAAGGGAGGGAGGATGGGGGAGGGAGGATGGAGTGAGCAGGGGCGGGGCCTCGGAGAAGGGGCACAAAGGAGGTGGGGCAAGGACATGTGGGTTTGAGGTAGATCTTGGATTGCACTTACATTCAAAAAGTGATCTCATGCTTAAAAAGGTTGGAGACCCCTGCTTTAAGAGATCTGGCCCAGTAGGAGAGGGTGGTAAGAAGCCCCAGAGAGCAAGGAGGTGAATGTCAGTGGCTTTGTCAGCACACTGGGAAGCACCCCCAAAGGGTCTTCTGTGACCGCACCCCATCTCACCCTGGACTGACATAAATGACTTTTCTCCACTCTGTTCATGCCACTGTCCCCAGGGCAGGTCTGAGCATTTTGGGAAGGTCAGTGAGATGAGACACATCTGAGTTTATCTGACTTATATTGTACAGTAAGGCAGGGGATCTTTGCTACAGGAAATATGGATCTGAGTCTTTCTTGGACTATTTTCTAAAGAGCTAGGAATCTTGCCATTGTTAGGCCTTGTACCATTGGAGGTCTTTGTATGGATATCAGTGCATTTTAGCATTTATAAGTCTAATTTTTCAAAAAAAACCAACCCATAACAATTAGATGAGTGTAATCCGTGCTGAATGTTAGGGATGGAAAAGTAAAAGAAAAGATTAAGTAATATAACCAGATTCGGGAACTCAGTGTTAGAACTAGGATGAAAACATAGGAATCCCTTGTTCTCAACCCTGTACTGAACTCACTAGGTGAGGCTGCCTCTCATATTACCTAGCTGGTCAGCATCCGCAATAACTGCTCAACAGATGGCCGAGCTCAGCTGCAGAAGATCTTTGTTCGGGGAAGGGAGGGGAGCTCTCAATAGCCTGACCATTATCATTGCAAGCCCATCTGGCAAGAGCTCCTATAACCCTGTATTTCTCTGAGGGCTGTTGTGTGGGATTAGTGAATAAACCATGGTCTTTGGAAAAATCAGAAACTAACTTCCAGCCTCAGTGACTTCATTTTCAAGCTTCTCTCTGTAACAAAAAAAGGCTAGAATGCATCTGTGCACCCAAATGTCTGGTGCTGATGATGCAGCACTACAAAATATCCAAGAACATCATCTCCAGCAGACACAAAAAACCAAGCAGTGTATTTGCGTTTATAAATGTTTGTCTTCCTTATTGGTGGTGTCACCTAGGCCCAGGGAGCCCTGCCCATGTATTATTTATGGATGCTCTCTCAGCTATAAGTTCACACTGAAGTAATTCTTCTTAGCAAATACAATATGATGCCAACTCAGAATAAATAGAAAAAGAAATTACAGGATCAAGTGAAATTTTGATTCACTAAATATTTTAGGTAATGTTTTCCAATGTGCATTAATGTTGATTTTTTTGGTGGTCCATTAGCACTTAAGTTCTAGCAAAGCATCTCAGGTATTTCTGTTTTTGAGGACAGCGATATATATAAATAGATGGTCATATTTTCATTTTCACAGAATACTGACTGAAATCAAGAATTTATAGAACTTCCAGGGAAGTGATTCTGGCAAATCTGCCCTTCTTATGTGTTCTGATATGTGTTTTTGTGTGTTTTAGCTTTTTTCTTGTTAATCAAGGAAACAGTTTCTGAAAGGAAAAAGTGCGCCCTCTAGTGAACATTGTAGCAGTATGAAGGAAGGTTGTGTTTTTCTCCAGAATTTTTTGGTATAGGGTTGAGAAAAATGTATGATTTATATTTACATATACCCAGTACTTTCTAAGTGAAGATCTCAAACTGTTTCACAAATGACAGGCAAGGCATACTATGTCATTGAAATGCAGCCACCTCTAGGGTAGACAGTGAGAAAAGACTGAACATTATATAAAAATAGATGAAAGAAAAGTATTGGCCAGCAGCGATTGGGCAAAGCACTGCTCTCACAAAGCGTGCCAAGGAATCATTGCAACCTGATTTTCAAAAAGTCAGGTAAGTGATATATTGGTGCACTTATGACTACGTAAATACATTATTTATCTTTAAATACGTATTACATTTTCCATTTTACATACAATTTTGCATGTAAATTGGTCATGCAATTGCACATGAATTTCTGCATGGTGACCTGGGTAGAGAGGATCATTTCAAAGAACCAGACATGCATCATAATAATATCTTGAAAAGGTGACTTGAACTTGTAGTTCCAGGAAATCTGTCTATATGAGACCTGATGCCCAAACCTGCAAATTTGTATAGAAAGCTTCATGCTCTGTCAACCAACTGCTAGAGTCCATAGGCAGTTTAAGGTCTTGATGAACATAAAAGAGCTTATAGACCTCCCTATAGATCTATTGCAAAAATAATTCCTTCTCAGGATGACTGTTCATGCCAAAGATCAGAATCCTGAAAGAATGCTTGGGAAGGAATTCTGAGGTATATGCTTCAGCTATGCATATTGCCATGACCAATGCTAAAACATTTTTAGGATCATAAGCAACTTAAAAATGCCACACAGCTGTAGACATAGATATGTCATTACTATGCAAGATGTCCTTGCACACATTTTTGCCACAAAGTTCTCTATTGTTGTATGTGGTGTAGTTGTCTCACAACATTCTCTGTGAGACCAGGAAACCCAGCTAAATGTCAGACTAACTAAGCAGAAAGATAGTACTCCAGGAGAAGTGGAACACACATGCCAAAAGCATTTTAAAGAGAGAGTTGTGTGCTCTGGTTGTGCTCTACAGGTGGACTTCTTTAAAATAAAATAAAAACGAAGGCAAATGATTTTTTACCAGGTACAGAAGTCATGGCAAGAAGAACATAGATGCTGTGTCGTATAAGCAACCTCTGTCCCTGCTTTAGCTCCTGTATTCACCCTCTCCAACTCCTCTAGTACAGTAGCAAACTACATAAGTGTTTGATACTGATCATTCTAAATGGGCTGGAGTGGCCATGGTACTCCAAGACAGCAGAGTTACTGATAACCAAGCTACACACAAATTATCACCGAAAAAACACCTTCTGTCACAAGACCCACTTCTGCACGAGAATCCAGTTTTGCAGAAAAAGAATAAAAGTTCCAACATACTCTGTTACAATAATCAGCTCCTTGGCAGCTAAAACATATTCCAAGCCCCTTGCCAGAGTCTAAAAAAGATTTTTTTTCTGGTACAGGGGGAAAGATATAAAATTGATGAGTGCAAAGAGCTCCAACACACTAGCGTTTCTGCAGCAGGGGCTTTTCATGGGACTAAGCCTGAGGGCCATCAAGTTACAACTGGCAGCCATCAGAAATCAACTAGACTGTTAATGCTAAATTCAGATAATTCATCCTCACATCAAGGGAGATATCAGAGCCATAAGGCTATCAAATCCCGCCAAGATAGGGATAAGTATAACATGGAAACTCAATCTGGTGCCCAAGGCATGCGCTCCATCTCCTTTTGAGGTTGTCAGGTTAGTATCTAAATTTCCACACCAGAAAAGTGACTTTTCTGGTAGCAATCTCCTCACGTAGATAGATTTCTGGACTTGTCAGCTTGGCAGTCACTCTTCAGTGCAAGAATAAAGTGAAACAGTAAACAACCCCAGAACTCACTTTAAAGATAAACTCAGATATTCACAGAACAAAAGAAATTGTATTGCCATAGTGGGGTTTTTTTTCCTGGACCCTTCCTATGGAGAGGACAGGATTAGATGGAAGCTCAATATCAAGCATGCTGTCAGAGTAAACATGAAATAGACAGATCTTTGGCACGTCATTAGTATTTTTCTCTTTTGCCACCAATGAGGCACAGGGTAAATCTTGCCCAGTTTCAAGCTTATCTGAGATTTAAGGTCTTTATGTCAAAACTATGGGAAAACTCATGGCTACACATCAAAGCCACATGAGTTGCTGTGGTTTCAACTGAATTTTAAATTGAACTTTGGGGTTATTTCAAACAGAAATGCAGAGGAAAAACTCAAAAGATGCAAATCGATGTGGATTGACATCAAGAGAAAGGTTTTCAAAAACCCTTGTGGAGTTTTGCATATCTAGTCAGATTCAACATTGATGCAAACAATGGTGTAGGTTACAGACTGGGTATTCATGAGGTGGTCAAAAAATGAGTATTTTGTAAATGACAAAGTATTGTAATTTGCGTAAAACGACCATCTTGGATGAGTAAAATGAGTGTAAGTTAAGCATAAGAGCAAAGTCTGCACTCAGTTACGCCAGTCTAAATTCAGAGTAAGTTGATGTAAAAGAACTTTACATTTGGTGTAACTTTGGACTGCAGTGTACATGAATATAGAATGTGGCTCCAAGGTGAAAGAAAAAGAGTGTAGCAGGAAAAATAGCTATCAGAGTACCATAAAGTAAAACAGACCCTACATCATGTGGCCATGTTAATTTATGTCCACACTGTCCTCAGTACTTCAGTTAAATTATTCTGGTTATACAGTAGTGTAATTGAAATCAGAATTTGGTTGACTGACATTCCCATGTGAATTGCTACTCTTTATCCAAGGATTGAATTTGTTCCCCATTTGCATTCCACATTAGTGCAAGTTACACTACTTTGATTCCTTTCATGTTTCCAGAGCAAATTACACATGTGTAGTTTTCACTACTGCATACATCACTGTTGAATTTGGCCCAGAGACTTACAGGCAATCTGCATGTACTGAAGCCAGGTAGACTTGGGTGGATGAGAATTTGGCCAAGATATTCCAGGATGCATTTGGCTGAATTTGACCCAGTATATTAAGATGGATGGTTTTTATGGCAGAGCTAAATCATAATTTCTGTGCTTTTGTAAGTCTGACTTCATCTTAATTTTATTTCATGTTTAATTTGCTTAGATTGCTACTTCTGCAATGATTGTATAACATTATTAATATAACCTTAGTTCATTACTTTTATACAATGTTGCATTCATAGACTTGCACTGACATCATTTCATTCCCACATTGTAATATTATCCCTTGTAGGTTTGCAGTGATGTCATCTTGAGAACTTTGTGAGGATGGTTTGTACTGCTTCAAGGAAATAAGGTCTAAACATAAACATTATATAATGTGCAGAGACCTAATTCTCCCCTCATTTCCAGCAGTGTAAATCCGGAGTAACTCTAAAAAGTCAGTGGCGTTAAACCAGTGTAGTTGTATGAATAATCTAGTCCATTGACTTCAACAGAGTTAGGCTCAAATTTACAAAGGGCCTTAAACATTGCAATGCTAAGTGTTGCAATACTTAACTTTATTGCACCTAGCCACCCCCTGGATCCACAAAGCCTGACTTGACTCCCTATCATGGGAAGAGATAGGCACCTAAGAATGGGATCCTCAAAAGCCAGTACAGGTTGGACCTTCCTGGTCCAGCACCGTCTGGACCCGAGTGGTCCTGAACCACTGGACCAGGGGAGGTCAAAGCCTGCTGGGGTCACCCAGATGCCGCCAGCCCTGCTCGGACGCCGCCGCCCCGCTGCCACTGGGGATTCCCCGGGGCTCCCCAGCCAAGGCTCACCTGCTGCCTCCCAGCCCCACTGCTGCTGGGGGTTCTCTGGCTGGGCCACCCAGCCATCTGAGCCCCACTGTACTGGGGATTCCCAAGGTTCCCCGGCTGGGGTTCCCCAGCCCTGCCTGGCCCGATAACGCCGGGGAGTTTCCTGGCTGGGCTGCCAAGCCTGCTTCCGCTGGGGGTTTCCTGGGGTTCTCTGGCTGGGGCCGCCACTGGCCCCACTGCCGAGGAGTCCTGCTCCTGCCAGGGCTTCCCTGGGGCCACCTGGCTGCTACCTGGCCTTGCATCTGCAAGGGGTTCCCTAGGTAGGGCAGGGACTCTCTGTTTGCTGCCTGGCCAGGCTGACACCAAGGGTTCCCTGACTGGGGTGGGGAATGCCCATTCACCACCTGGTCCTGCTGATGCTGGAGGTTCACCAGCCAGGCCAAGGCACTGACCTGACCCAGTCACTGCTATCCCTGCATGCTCCTGACTGGCTCCCGCTCTCCACCTCTGGGGCTCTTTGATCATCTGTGGCCCTGCCAGATCACGGATGTTGCCAGGCCAGCAAGTCCCAGATTTGGGAGGTTCAAACTGTATTTGAGTCAGACAACTGCCTGAGTTAGCCTATGGAAGATGTTGACACGAGAGGTGTTCCTCACCGGAGTTCAGTGCCTTACTCCGGGCTGGAGGGAGAAGTCTACCTTCTCTTGGGGCTTGCTGGTGGGAACCCCTCACTTAGAATCAGGCACCTCAGCATTTTGTTACAGGAGCAATGGTGCAAATAGGGGAGTCCGGCCTACTCTTTGCCTCAGAACCTTTACAAAGAAGGTCAGAGGAGAAGATCTGTTTTAGTATAATGAGGATCCATGTATGTCATATCAGAGCCAGATTGTGTCATTAAAGCATAGGCCTGCATTGGCAATGATGTAGGACCACTCCAGTCTCTCAAGGTACGTCTACACTAGCCCCCTAGTTTGAACTAGGGAGGCTAATGTGGGCGACCGAAATTGCTAATGAAGCACAGGATTTAAATATCCCGCACTTGAGTAGCATGCCGGTCGTCGCCATTTTGGAAACTGACTAGCCCAGTAACTGCCGCGTCACATCGCCAGAGAAGCGGATTCGAGATAAACCCCTTAGTTCAACCAACTGTTACTCCTCGTGGAATGAGGTTTAACAGTTAATTCGAACTAAGGGGTTTATCTCGAATCCGCTTCTGCCGCGTAGACGCGGGCAGTTACTTCGGCTAGTCAGTTTCAAAATGGCGATCGCCGAATATAACTGCCAAGCGGATATTTAAATCCCACGCTTCATTAGCAATTTCGGTCGCCCTCATTAGCCTCCCTAGTTCGAACTACGGGGCTAGTGTAGACGTACCCTCTGTTCTCAGATGTTCTATTTTCCAATCCTAGGCTTGCCCCTAGACAAACCCCGGGCAAGTAGATACAATCATCCTGGCTGGGGGAGGGGTAAATTCTAGAGTAATGACTCAATGTTTAGCATATTAAATTTGCTAAACCTTAACCACTCCCTCCCCCCAAGCCCATGATGTTTTCTCAGCCCCATTGCTAGTGGAAGAGGTTTAGAAACCAATCTCTGTAAAATAGAGACATCATGATGGAGAGTCTCTTTTGTTAGAGAATGGTAATGGGGCATTGTGTTCACCTCATTATCAGATTATATTTTAAGGTTATTTAATTGGAGGATTTGGCATAGATGTAATTATTTACCTAAGCACTACTGAAAATTAACATGTAACCCTCTGAAAAGGAGGATAGCATAAAGCCCCAGTGAGCATCTTATTGTCATCATTCTAGTGTTACTAAGCAACCAAGGACACGTTGCTTTGTATTCTGAATGGTATATTATGTAGCCTGTAAAGGCCTTTAAAATGACATTGTTTTGGACTGGAGTAAATGGAATCCAAGGATATTATGTTTGTTCTCAAATAATTTGTTTTCTGTTGTGTTGTCTCCAGCAGGTCAGAGCAATCCCACAACTGGGGCTCCATTGGCTTCAGACTCCTCACTTACTGGTTTAACTTCCAGACAGTTCAATCTATCATTTCCTTTTGAAATTTGCAGCCAACTCAGTCTGTCATTTCCTTTTTGTAAGCAGCTGTCACTGAGAGAAGGAGGCTTAGCCCACATTGCGATAGTGCAGTACAGCTACTGTATCTTTGGTGTTCATGTCCTACCAGGCTAGCTGAACACATTTGTGCAATTTGCAGTCTCATTTTAACTGAAAGCATTCAGCAGCTATGTCTAGACTGCAGGCTTCTTTCGGAAGAAGCTTTTCCAGAAGAGGTCTTCTGAAAAAACTTCTATCAAAAGAGAGCGTCTACACAGCAAAAGCACATCAAAAAAGTGATCTGCTTTTTCGAAAGATAGCGTCCACATTGAATGGACGCTATCTCGCATTTAAGCTGTGGTTACTATGGACGGAGTGGCCACCAGGGCACCTGTGCTTTTTTCCTTTTTCCTCTTCTTTCAAAAGAACTCCTCCTTCCCCGTCCACACACACCTTTTTCCGAAAGAGCTCTTTCGGAAAAGGCTTCTTCCTCATAGAAAGAGGTTTACCAATGTCGGAAAAACCCCTCTGTTCTTTCAATTTTTTTTCAAAAGAACGCGATTGCAGTGTGGACATAAGTGAAGGTTTTTTCTCGGAAAAACAGCTGTTTTTCAGAAAAACCTCTGCAGTGTAGACATACCCTCAGTGAGAATGTACACTACTGCTACTTGTCTTCTCTGAGTTGTTTTCTTATAAGTCTGCCCTGCTTCCTAACAGAACTTTAAGAACTGCTTTTAATTACAACCTTGGATACATTTTTAGGTTTATAGTAGTCTTTACAAGCCTTGGCATAAACATAGTCAGACAGAGTCCTGCCCCAAATAGCTTGTAGACTCAATATTCAAAGAAAAGAAGTCTTATTATCTCCATAATGAGCAACTGAGACCCAGAGAGTTTGATTGTCCTGCCCAAGGTCACAAAGGAAGTCTGGAATTAAACCTAGGTTTCTTGAGGCAGTTCCAGGACACGGAATAAGAGACATCCTGTGGCTAATACTCAGGCCAAGAGCCTGACTAGGATTCATAGCCTAGTGAATCCATGGCATATGTGGGGATGGGAAGGAACCGGAGGATTTGTGGAACAGTGGACTCTTTGGCACTGCTTATACCAAAGAGCTATTTCAGGCAGCCTCTGCAAGAGTCCCAGCAGATTTGAACTTAGGGATGTACCAGAAGTGTGGAGTCATGCACAGTATCCCTCTAAGCATCAAAACCTGTGGTAGGGGCCTCTGGTGTGGAGGATTGGTGACATACTGTACCTATTGTCTTTCTGTGTTTTGTGAGAACCATATTGTTGTTGTCTTAGGAGAAAAATAACAAAATAATTCAAATTCTAAGGTCAAGATTGCTGTACTAAAGTACAGTCCTTGTTGATAGCAATGTGGCTTTGCATCATCCAGGCGGAACACTGGGAATCATATCTCCCAGAGTTTACCAGAATACAGCAGCCTGGTTTTCCTGTCTGTGGCTGGACAGCTGTAAGGAGCAATGACTTCCCACGTCGACGTTTCAGGGAGCACTACGGTTGAGCCTCCACCTTCCATTTCAGCAGGGTATGACATACTCTTGGCTTGCCTCCCTGCAGTTTGCAGAAGTTCACAAACAGGTGATGGGGCTAGCGGTTGCCCCAATCCAAACAGATTCACAAGCAAGCTGGAATGAATTGTATTGTCTGAATGCAGAGAATATGGGTAAACTGGTCATAGGTTTGGAAGAAAGTTATGTAAGTGTCCTGTATCTCTTGGCTTTAACATGAGGCTATCTCTGTCACAGAGAACTATTTGGTGTTATGTCTCTAGAAACTTATGCTTTCAGGTTGTCTAGGGATTTCAAATCTGATTCTTACTCTACTCCTTTGCAATGATTTTGATAATATAAGCTAAAGAAAAATTAAAACTAATGGATACTTAATTGGTCAAAACTGCCTTCTCCTTGAGCTATAACTGGCTTGAAGGGTCCTCTGATACAGATAAGAACGGCCGTACCGGGTCAGACCAAAGGTCCATCTAGCCCAGTATCCTGTCTGCCGACAGTGGCCAGCACCAGGTGCCCCAGAGGGGGTGGACCGAAGACAATGATCAAGCGCTTTGTCTCCTGCCATCCCTCTCCAGCCTCTGTCAAACAGAGGCCAAGGACACCATTTTATCCCCTGGCTAATAGCCTTTATGGACCTAACCTCCATGAAATTATCTAGCTTCTCTTTAAACTCTGTTATAGTCCTAGCCTTCACAGCCTCCTCTGGCAAGGAGTTCCACATGCTGACTACACGCTGTGTGAAGAAGAACTTTCTTTTATTAGTTTTAAACCTGCTACCCATTAATTTCATTTGGTGTCCTCTAGTTCTTCTATTTAGGAACTAATAAATAACTTTTCTTTATCGGCCCTCTCCACACCACTCATGATTTTATACACCTCTATCATATCCCCTCAGTCTCCTCTTTTCTAAACTGAAAAGTCCCAGTCGCTTAACCTCTCCTCATATGGGACCCGTTCCAAACCCCTAATCATTTTAGTTGCCCTTTCTGAACTCCTTTCCAAGGCCAAAATATCTTTTTGAGGTGAGGAGACCACATCTGTACACAGTATTCAAGATGTGGGCGTACCATAGTTTTATACAGGGGCAGTAAGATATTCAGGGTCTTATTTTCTATCCCTTTCTTAATAATACCTAGCATCCTATTTGCCTTTTGACACTGCACACTGTGTGGAAGTTTTCAGAGAACTGTCCACGATAACTCCAAGATCTCTTTCCTGATTTGTCGAGTTAAATTAGCCCCCATCATACTGTACGTATAGTTGGGGTTATTTTTCCCGATGTGCATTACTTTACACTTATCCACATTAAATTTCATTTGCCATTTTGTTGCCCAATCACTCAGTTTGGTGAGATCTTCCTGGAGTCCCTTACAGTCTGCTTCTGTCTTGACTATCCTAAACAGTTTGGTATCATCCGCAAACTTTACCACCTCACTGCTTACCCCTTTCTCCAGATCATTTATGAATAAGTTGAACAGGATTGGTCCTAGGACTGACCCTTGGGGGACACCACTAGTTACCCCTCTCCATTCTGAAAATTTACCATTTATTCCTACCCTTTGTTTCCTGTCTTTAACCAGTTCTCAATCCAAGAAAGGACCTTCCTCTTATCCCATGGCCATGTAATTTACATAAGAGCCTTTGGTGAGGGACCTTGTCAAAGGCTTTCTGAAAATCTAAGTATACTATATCTACTGGATCCCCTTGTCCACATGTTTGTTAACCCTTCAAAGAACTCTAATAGATTAGTAAGACAGGATTTCCTTTACAGAACCCATGTTGACTTTTGTCCAACAAATTATGTTCTTCTACATGCTTCACAATTTTATTCTTTACTATTGTTTCACTAATTTGCCTGGTACTGAAGTTAGACTTACCGGTCTGTAATTGCCCGGATCGCCTAGAGCCCTTTTTAAATATTGGTGTCACGTTGGCTACCTTCCAGTCATTTAAGCCGATTTAAGGGATAGGTTACAAACCACAGATAATAGTTCAGCAATTTCCCATTTGAGTTCTTTTAGAACCCTTGATGAATGCCATCCGGTCCCGGAGATTTGTTAACATTAAGTTTTTCTATTTGTTCCAAAACCTCCTCTAATGACACTTCAATCCGGGACAGTTCCTCAGATTCATTACCCACAAAGGACGGTGCAGATTTGGGAATCTCCCAACATCCTCAGCCGTGAAGACTGAAGCAAAGAAATCATTTAGTTTCTCCGCAATGGCTTTATCGTCCTTGATTGCGCTTTTATAGTTCGATCGTCCTAGGGGACCCACAGGTTTTTAGCAGGCTTCCTGCTTCTAATGTACTTAAAAACATTTTGTTATTTCTTTTGAGTTTTTGGCTAGCTGTTCCTCAAAATCTTTTTGCTTTTCTTATTACATTTTTACACTTGATTTGACAGTGTTTATGTTCCTTTCTATTTATCTCACTAGGATTGACTTCCACTTCTTAAAAGATGCCTTTTGTCCTCACTGCTTCTTTTACATGGTGGTTAAGCCACGGTGACTCTTTTTAGGTCTCTTGCTATGTTTTTTAATTTGGGGTATACATTTAAGTTGGGCCTCTATTATGGTGTCTTTAAAAGTTTCCATGCAGCTTGCAGGATTTGGCTCTAGTCACTGTGCCTTTTAATTTCTGTTTAACTAACCTCCTCATTTTTGTGTAATTCTTTTGAAATTAAATGCCAGGGTGCTGGTCTGCTGAGGTGTTCTTCCCACCACAGGAATGTTGAATGTTATTATATTATGGTCACTATTCCCAAGCGGTCCTGTAACGGTTATTTCCTGACCTGATCCTGCGCTCCACTCAGGACTAAATCGAGAATTGCCTCTCCCTTGTGGGTTCCTGCACTAGCTGCTCCAAGAAGCAGTCATTTAAGCCATTGAGAAATTTTATCTCCGCTTCTCTTCCTGAGGTGACATGTATCCAGTCAATATGGGGGTAATTAAAATCCCCATTATTATAGAGTTCTTTGTTTTGGTAGCCTCTCTAATCTCCCTCAGCATTTCAATGTCAGTATCCCTGTCCTGGTCAGGTGGTCGGTAATATATCCCTACTGCTAATTTCTTATTTTTGGAGCATGGAATTACTATCCATAGCGATTCTATTGAACATGTTGATTCATTTAATATTTTTATTTCATTTGATTCTACATTATCTTTCACATACAGTGCCACTCCGCCACCCACCCGGCCTGCTCTATCCTTTCGATATATTTTATATCCCGCATGATTGTGTCCTACAGATTTTCCTCATTCCACCAGGTTTCAGTGATGCCTATTATGTCAATCTCCTCATTTAATACTAGGTACTCTAGTTCACCCATCTTATTAGTCAGACTCTAGCATTTGTGTAGAAGCACTTTAAAAATTTGCCACTGCTTATTTGTCTGCCCTTCCCTGATGCATTGGATTCCTTTGTACGCGTTGTTTGTCTGCTCTGGCCCACGGTTTGCCTCTCTCTCCCCTCCTCTCTTTCTGACTACAGCTTAGAGAATCTCTATCAATGGATTCTCCTCTAAGAGAAGTCTCCTCCGATTTACGTGCATCTCCACACCAATCGGCTTTCCCCATCTCTCAGTTTAAAAACTGCTCTACGGCCTTTTAATGTTTAGTGCCAGCAGTCTAGTTCCACTCTGGTTTAGGTGGAGCCCATCCTTCCTGTATAGGCTCCCTCTCCCAAAAGTGTCCCCAGTTCCTAATAAATCCAAACCCTCTTCCCTACACCATCGTCTCATCCACGCATTGAGATTCTGAATCTCTGCCTGCCTACCTGGCCCTGCGCGCGTGAACTGGAAGCATTTCCGAGAACGCCACCATAGAGGTCCTGGATTTCAGTCTCTTTCCTAGCAGCCTAAATTTGGCCTCCAGGACATCTCTCCTACCCTTCCCTACGTCATTGGTACCTACATGTACCACGACCACCGGCTCCTCCCCAGCACTACACATAAGTCTATCTAGATGCCTCGAGAGATCCGCAACCTTCGCACCAGGCAGGCAAGTGACCATACGGTTCTCCCGGTCATCACAAACCCAACTATCTATGTTTCTAACAATCGAATCACCCACTACTAACACCTGCCTCTTCCGAGCTGGCATTCCTCCCCTCAGAGGCATCCTCAGTGCGAGAGGATACCGCAACATCCTCTGGGAGGAGGGTCCCAACTACGGATGGTTTCCTCTGCTCCCATTGAATGCTCTGTTCCCTTGAGACTTTCATCCTCCTTAAGAGCACTGGGGCTCTCAGACTGGAGGTGGGACAGTACTACAGTGTCCCAGAAAGTCTCATCCACAAATCTCTCTCCAACCATAGCGTGTGTCTGCCACCCACTGATTTTCTTTGTAACTGCAGCTCCACAGTCTTCTCCCCCCCTCCCCTCAGAAGACTGGAAATAGGCATAGAGCCCATTAGTCAGCTAAATAATGCAGTGACATATGCGGTCTTTCTTTCTTTCTTTCTTTCTTTCTTTCTTTCAAGATGTAGGAGTGAATCACTTAAAAATCTCACAAATTGGGCTTGTTAATGAACTGATGGTCACACTGTAGTGTTTTGTCATCGTGTATCACTGCATGAGAATGTCAAGATGTCATTACCAAATAAAGCAGCAGCACATCTTCCCATTGCTGACTGGGTTTAAAAATCTTATGAGTCAGCAGGCCAAATGCTGCTCTCAATCATAGCAGCCTGAAAGCATCTTAATCAGCACATATATAACTTTTGCTTTCCAGGAAATTGTGTTACTTTAGGCAATTATGTGTGTTATTGGAATGACGGGGGTCTTAGGTCTATTTGTATGTCTCATGGTCACATTGACACATTATACGAGTGCATCTATGATAATTCTGTTCAAATAGGATTGTTGACAACAAAGTGGTTGGATCTGGATTACATTTTATACAAACCCCAAACTTCAGGGGGATGAGGATAAATGTTTCTAGTTTGGGCCCATCTCTTTAATGGGCCAAAGCGGGAGTAATTGTATTTTCACAAACCTCTTGATAAGATTTTGCTTTGATAAAATGGAAGTAGTTTGGTTCCCAGTCCCATTTGATATTATTGCTATTAAGTACTAATGATTTGTATTGCTGCAGCAGCTATAAGCCTCAATTAAGGTCAGGTTTCTATTGAGCTAGGGACTACACAAACACACAGTAAGAGATTGACCTGGTTTTTGCCCATTTGGATCCCCTGGATATTTACTGAGGGAGCAAACTTGAGCTAATCCCCGTGCTACCTATATTGCTATTTTTAGCGCACTGGCTTGAACAGAGCTAGCAGGGTATGTCTGCATGAGCTGGGAATCGTACTTTCCAGCTTAAATGCAGGTGTACCAGGACAGTAGCAGTGATAGCTCTCCTGCAATGGCATTCCCATGGATGCTGGTGCACAAAAAAGGAAGAAAGTAAACAAGCCATTTTTAACTCGAGAAATTGAGAGAGAGAGAGAGAGAGAGAGATGTTTAAAGCAGTTGAGGGGCTAGACTGTTAAATTAATCCCAAAGGAGATGAATTAGTGTGCAGGTGGTGCAGTGATAAAAGTGATACATTGCAAAGGCATATGTTAAGTTTATTTATCATATATCTGTACCGCATATGGCATCTACATTACCTCCATATCAGCCAAATGCAATTTTGATGTGAAATTCCATATTTTGTGGTAGAAGAAGAAAAATTTGGGGGACAGGTTGATTTTCTTTTTTGGTGGCTATTTGAAGCTGCTGCTTAGAAATTTGGAATGGTAAAGTAAGTTTTGAGGGACTGGTTTTGAAGGCAGAGAACAGATTTAGGTACTTAAGCAGGCATGATAAATAAATTTATCACATGACTCTGCAGTGCGGGCACTTATGTGGGGGAAGCAAAGGGCAAAACTTTCATTGACATCAGTGTGGCTAGGATTTCTGTATGCACACACTTTCTGAAAAAATGTTTTCCTAAAGGACAGTAAATTTGGGGGCCCTAAAAAGGTTAAGCGTACCCCTTTAAATTAATAATTGCCTTTTTACTTAAAGCTTTGTTTTGTAGTATTGCTTCTCATAAGCACAACGATGCTTTTATTTGTTTAGGGCTAGACTCTGCCACCTTTGCTTATGCCCTCACCCATACCCTCTCCTCTACTGGTGCTACTGATTGCAATATTTAGTCTAAATAAACAAGGCAGAATCTGTCCTTAATTAATTATTTGCATTTAATAAGTGACTCTCCGAGGCACTGAGTACTTGTACAAACATTATGGATACAAAAACTAAGAATTAATAATTAGCTGTCTACTACTAAGAAGGGACATCTGTGCTTTTGATTCAAAGATTGTAGTTGGCCCTTCCCCCTTCAACCAATAATGCATAGTTTTGCCTTGACGGTTTTGTGTGTTTTGCACTGATATATTTTCTTCTCCTTCCCATATTATTTAATCTTAATACATCTGGTTTTCCGTATCTCCAGGCTGTTGCCAGTTTACATTTTTTTGTCTCCCCCCTTAACCTCATCAACTCTCCCCCTGGCTTTATGCTTCATATTTAATCTATTCACCATATCACCTTTTCTGCTGAGCATTGCATAAAATATTTGTTATGAGTCACTTGCTCTGGCTGGAAATGTGCAGCAGCTTAGTACTTAGATTTCTGCTAAACAGCCTAGATTTAATTTGATGGAGAACTTTGGCCTACATTGTGACTGGCCCCTGCATTATCGTGCATAGACCCTGGAACTGGGAGAGAGCTGCAGCACCCTTCATTTTGCACGGAGTCTCAGCCGCTGGTCCCACACCCAGGATCCCAGCCCAGAGTCCTGGCTGTAAGATCTATGCCTGGGATCTTCTGTCCCTGCCCCTGGGTCTCAGCTTCCATCAGTCCTGCATGCAGGGTTCCAGCTGCAGGACTGCTAGCTGGGGCTCTGCTCCAGCCTGCAGTTGGGTTCCCAGCCTCAGCTCCCTTTCTCCTGTCTGCATCCTCCTATCCCCTTACATCTGAAGCCATGGCCTAGTCCCGGCTGCAGCTCTGGGAAAAGAGGACATGGATGGGGGTAAGGGAGGTATAAAGTAAAAAGCTTGGGGGCCACTGGCTATCAGCACTCAACTGTAAAAAGTGTTCCAGCATCAATGTGAGAGTACAGAGAAGAAGTGCACAAGAAGCTTCCATCTCTTGGTCCTCTGACATGGGGCCTTCCCTAAAGTGCATTGAAGTCAATAGATACTGGATTAAGCCCACAGCCCCTGTGTTCTCCTAATTGCACAATGGCAATGGGATGCTGTGAGGTTCTGTGGAGATGGAAAATGCTATTCTGTGAGTGAGACTACCACATCCAATTAATTTTGCTTCATATTGTTCCTCCTACACCAATGCCTCATAAGCCCCGGGCTTCACTTGCCTCCTAATGAATAAACAAGCATGTTTACTCCTTTCTGCAGCTGAATCATTTCTCACGTAAGGTGCTCGCCTACACAGGCTTCCTTTTTGAAGCAGGAGTGTTAATTAGACACCCAAAAGCAGAACATCCCTGCCCCTTATTTAAGGGGGGAGGAAGCAGCATGTGCCAGACGAAATCCAGAAATAAGTGCAAAGAAAAGTTTAATCACAGAACTGTGAATCCCAAAAGGCCAAATCCTGCTGTTGTTTTGTATCCAAAGTACCCCCCTTGACTTCCGTCAGTTACCCAGGATTTACAGTAGTGTAACTGTGAGCCGTTTTGAGCCAATTATTGCTAAGGATCTCATATACTCTGAACATTAGGAAATAAAAGATGTAAGATTGCAAAGGCTTCAGACTTCATAGTTCGCTATACAGATAATACTTTGCACTTCCCTCGCACTTTTCATTTCAGTGCCCTTTATACAGATATGCTGGGTGTCATTACCACATCTAAATGGATGGCTGATTATATTTCACCTTGGTATGACCCTAGCTGGCCTGAAATCAGACTTTGCTTCCTATGCAAACAAAGGCACAGACTGGAACATTGTGGCCGTATTTATACCCAAATAGAGGTTGTGTACGATGGACAATATGGGGTCTGGCTACCAATCTCCCACTACCATCAAGGATAAAAAGCTCCACATTTAGAATCCTGTTGAAATGATATGTTCAGAGAAGCAGAACTACAAGTAAATACTTTTTATTTAGCAGGTTCCATAGTAATACTGGTCACGCTTACTGTGTGATTGTCTATTAATATGCAGCCTGTGCTAGTAGTCTGGTTTTCAGTTGATCTATTGAACACCTGTTTTCATGTTCCTCAGTGTTTCATATGATACCAACGTCTTCAATTCTGGTTTACATCAGCAGATTTATTGAGAGTACTCCACCTTAGAACACTGTTACATATAACACAAGGTTGATTCATAAAATAGCTTTAAAAGATGCATAAATGTCAAAAGACTCAATTGGAAATAAAAAATCTCACTCAAGGTGCAAATAGCCTGTAGAGACAACCTGTGAATGGAATAAGTAATAAGGTGTCTGAAAACACACTATGGTGAGTCCCGATAGGCAAATGTGTTCTAAATTTAGGTCAGCTTTATCCATACTCCTGCTGTTAAAGGCTGACTAGCTCATAAAAAAGTTTCCGGCAAATGAAAGAAGTTGCAAAATGGACAGTAATCTGAGCCTTGTAGGGAAGGGAAAGTAATATAAAAGCAAAATTACTGTCTGATCAATTAAGTGAGGGTAAAGCATGTGAAACCTATAAAACAATTCATTCTATCCCACACTTATATCTCAACAGAGTTGAGTTTCTACAATGAGGAAACTAATTATGTGAAGTGATTGAGCTGGTGACATATTTTACTCTGCTTTTTATAGGAATGCCGTTGAGATTAAAGAGAACACTAGGGCATCTGAATTTGGAGTGCACTTTCTTAGGACATGCTATATAGTTTTATAGTGTCCATCATAAGAATATCTGAATTCCTTTCTCTGAAAAATATTACCTTTTACTGTAACAGAAGGGTAATTTTTGGATCTCATAAAGTCAAGTATGTGGGGGCAAAATTAGAAAGACCAAGGCACAAAACGAGCTCAACTAGCTAGAGACAGAAAGGGCAACAAGAAAACATTCTACAAATATATTAGAAGCAAGAGGCAAACCAAAGACAAGGTAGGCCCATTGCTCAGTGAAACGGGGGAAACAGTAACAGATTTAGGTTGGCATTCCATCAGTTTAAATCCCTGTGTAGACAGTGCTAGATTGATGGAAAAATCCTTCTATCACCCTAGCTACCACCTCTAGAGGAGATGGATTGCCTGTGCCAAGGAGAAAATCCCTCCCATCAGTGTAGGTAATGTTTACACTGAGGTGCTACTGCAGCACAACTGTACTGGCACAGATATGCTGGGATAGCTTTTTAAGTGTAGACATATCATTGGATTAGGCCCTAAATGAAAATGTTGCATAACCTGTCAGTTTTATGAAATTATCAATATTATCTTTTTAGATTTCAGGGCATGTTAAAGAAATTTGATAGCACTGAAATACACTTAAATGTATTTATCTACGTGCTTCACAGGTTACAAATAATATCCTCATGCCAATATTGAAATTTACATTTTCAAGCATACCCTTTTCATCTGCCATTCAATATTGGACCCTGTACCTATGTTTGGGATGTTTGTTAAGCAATCAAGTACTTTTCATGTATCACAGGAAATCCAATGGGCTGGAGAAGAAAGATGAATAACAAATTGAGAATAGTTTTCAGAGGGGTAACTGTGTTAGTCTGTTTTAACAAAAAGAACAAGGAGTCCAGTGGCATTTCAAAGAGTAACAAATTCATTAAAGCATAAGATTTCATGAGATACAACTCACTTCTCAAGCATCTGAAGAAGTGAGTTGTATTTCAGGAAAGCTTAAGCTCTAATAAATTTGTTAGTCTTTAAAGTGAGAATAGGGTCAAAATTGTCAATGCACATTCTTTCAAAGTGTTAATGTTCTAATTATCTAACAAAACAGGTTCAGCACCGGCACTGGCAGTGCAAATTTCTCTAAACTGCCTGATCAAGTGCTTCAATCCTAAACTGGCACAATTGTCTTGAGGGATGAGAGGGTAGTTCATTCTCCATGACTAGCCAAATCCCTGGCTTCTCTGCTGAGGTAGCCAGAAAGGCTTATTTGTGTTGTTGGCATCTGTCAACAAGTAACTGGATTCAGCTTACATAATTTACTAAACAACTATCAGACAGTGGTGAGGTAGATGTAAGACTCCATATGCTGTTTTAACCCCTTATCTGAAGCCATCCAATCCATTATCCCCTAATTTTATCCTTTTAAAAAGAATAGTAGCAAAAGAAAATTAATGTACAGTGATCAAATATGAACACAAATCTGCTGCCGAACTGTGTTTACTGGAAATCATTTTGCTTTTCACTTTCTCTCTGACCTAAAGAAAACATTTATAAAGCCTAATAGCCTTAAAGAAAGTGTTAGTATCAAGAGCATGGCTGTGATTATTAACTGGTTTTCAGCTGACAACAATTCAGTAAGCTTTCTTATTTGGTGCAAAGACAAAGAAACAAACAAAAAACCCTGCCTTTCCAGGTGCAACATAAGCATTTCCATTAACTCTTCAAAAAGAAAATCTGATATGAGGCTGTTCTGTACTATATGCCAATAGCTTGCCTCAGGTAAAGAATTCTTTCATACATTATGAATTTAAGCGAGCAACCCTGCAAAAGTAATGTTAGAATCTCAATGTTTTTCAGGTCTGCTTAGGTAGCTGAAATGAGTGTTATGGTGGGGGAGGAAAAAACACCTCCTCATCCAAATACAGTTGTATCATAATTCAAAAGCCCAAGCATCTGGTCCCATGGTAGAATGGTGACATCTTAAGGCTTTTGTTGATTGATCTCTAGAGCTTATGAATCTTTTATTGTGTTCTAAATGGCTTTCTTTCAGAGTTTTCTTTGAAGTCAAGGTACTTCCTATAGGCTGTCTGAAAAACATCAATAAAACTATTTTATTTTCATTTCTAAAAAAGAATATTAAAAGGAAGCTTTATGAATATGAATCTGAATTAATGCACATGTTCTTCTGAAGCAGTTTGAAATGTGCCCAAGTTAAAATAGTATATACATTTGGTATTGTGCCCTATTATTCTCACTTATTTGCCCTGTGATATTCTGCCCCAGAGATGGAGGCCTTATTGTGCTAGGCATTGTAAATAAACATAACCAAAAGATGGTCTTTTATCCACACTGCTTAAGCGCAGATTCTCAGCGGATTTACACTTCTAACTTCCAGTGATTTCAATGAAAGCTAGGACTCTATGTGCCTTTGAGAATACTATCTAAATAACAGATGGTAAATTATTCTTCGTATCTTATTTTTCTGAATATACTGATGCTAATAACAATCCTTGTTTAGAAAAAGTGATGAAAATAGTGTGATGGTTTCCAGCTTCTTGTAAATTGAGGAAAAACTTAAAACTGCATGCTCTATTTCTTTTCCTTGGCTGGCTTCCAAAATGGAACTGTTTGCTGCTGAGAGACAGCTATCTGTAGGGTCATTTGATTGATGTTCCCCTATTGACTGATATTTGTGGCCAGCTTCTGAAAAGGGCAGAAGCAGATATTTCCCTCCACAACTCCAGTGATTGCATATTCAGTGTGGGTATTAGCACATGCAAAAGACCAACAAGACACTTGTGTTTACAAATACTAGATTGTACAAGAGCCCCCTAGATTTCTGCTCTCTGAAAACCATCTGAAGAAGTGGGGTGCGCTCACAAAAGCTCATGATACCATCTGCATGTTTTGTTGGTCTTTAAGGTGCTACTAGACTATTTGTTGTTTTTTAAGTTTTTCCTGTTACAGACTAACTCAGCTACCCCTCTGAAGCTTTTGACCCTAAATCATGTGGGAAAGAGTATCATTGAATTTACAGCTGAGTGTCACCCTAGCTTCCCTGTCTGATCATCATATTTGGCACACAGACTTTACTCCTATGAAACGATTAGGAGCAGAATGTGGATGCGGAAAATGGGAAAGGTAGAAGCCTCTGTTTCTGTCCAGCTAGGGAAGCCTATAGCATCATTGAATCAGCAGCTGCCAAAACTCCTTCCAGTTGGATGGAGCTTTTAGCACTGTCTGTTAAGTCTGTGGTACTTGCATGCAAGTGCTAACTTTGTATGTACATTTTAAATGCAGGTCAGTATGGGTGTGATGCACACGTGTGGCAATTTTGTCACAGCAGCTGGTAATTGTATTTGTTTCTATTTGTTCTTTAAGCCAAAGATAGAAAGAAAGAATGAAATAAAAAATAAAGTGAAATGGAGTCACTAAATTTCCAGCTGTGACCAGAATAGATTTTGCCATTATATTTCATTCTAAGACACACTCACTACAAAATCAGAAAATATGTATTTGATTTACTCTGGAACTGGTGACTTAAATCAGTGAACCTAAGTTCTAAATATGTAATAGAAATGGATTCCTAGCCTGTTCTTTGGGTATGTAGTATATCTATCACAATGAATCATTCAGAGGGAAGAGGGTCCACTAATGTATTGTTTTGATAAACAAGGCAGATACATTTTAGCATGTTTGATAGAATCTTTTGTTATAAAACTCATATAAAATTCTTTAGAAGTACAGCTCAAAACAAAGTATTATTTATAAAACTACCTCTTGATAAAGTGGGATATGTTGTGACAAGCAATTAACAGGTTCTGGAGATACTAAGATTTAATATAGGAGATTTTTTTTCATTGAGATGTTATAGGGGATTCATTTAATGGGATTTAGGCATGTAAATCCCCCAGCAGTGAAAAGGAAGTGTTACCCCAATGTATTAACTATTCTCTGTGTTCATTATCACAAGTGTCCCTTGAGTGCAAAGTCATCATTTCAATATGCATTCCTTTTTCAGAGAGTTGGAACACAAAATCTCAGAGGACATTTAAAAAAAAAAAAGTGTTTGAAACAATCCATAGTCTTCTTCATGTGGTAGTGAAAGCTGCAAAATTTGAGACATTTAGAACAAGATGTGATAAATCATTTCAAAATATTATAAAATATACTAACAACGCCATACTGAGAGTGGATTGGACAAAATGGGACTTAAGGAGATTCATTTGTTATCATAATGAAAAAAGGAGATAGTCTGACTGATCTTTCAAAGCTGGGAAATGTTTCTTCTGATTTAATTTTGGTGTTTATCAATCCATACATGACTAATGTATATCAATGACTGAAACATGGCAAAATTAATATGTGAAACTGGCTATTGAATTTGCACTGCATTTCTTAAGAGGCAGTCAGTCCAGTGTTCTCTCTAAACTGCAGGGCAGCACAGCTTCCCGGGTGATTAATCAGCCCTGCCCAGTCAGTCAGCTCAGTGCAGAGAGCTCTGAGCCTGTGACTGGGTGGGGCTGATTAATCACCTGTGAGGCTGTGTTGCCATGCAGCTTAGAGGGAGCACTGGTTCAGTGCCTGTATTTACATAAATTTGTGTGGGCCGCTCAGATTTCAAGTATGGTTCCCTAAATCTGCACTTAAGCATCTAAGTGGGTCTATTTTCTGACACACTCAAATCAACCCATGGAGGAATATTTGAGGCACATGCACATAAAGTAGAATGAAAGATGGGAAGTTCTCACTACACCAGCCACGAGCATAAGTAGGTGTGGGAGAGTTCTGCCTTTACAAGAGGGAGAACTATGCTTTAACTCCTGCCCATATCCATGGGGACCTCCTCAAGTACCCCCACCTCCTCTTTCCCTTCATGCTGTTATCATTTTTGGCCAGCTGCACTACCTTATATCTTTGAGGGGTTATGAATAGTTGTCTTCTCCATCTTCAGGGGCCCACCATGTAAGGTCGTATTGCCAAAAATCCCAAGGGACTTGGCAGGGAGCTAGGAACACCCACACCCATACACACTGGAGGAAAAGGGGAAGGAACCCCAACCCCCCGCAAGGCTTGCGGTAAACCCTGTGTGCAGGTGGAGCCTCCTATAATGTAATACATGGATCTCTGCTTGGCTTCATTCCTGCCTTAAGGAGAATGGGAACACTGCAGTTAGGGATTCAGAGGCTGATTGGGGGTCTGACCTTGTCCTTTCTCACCCTGACATATATATAATGAAGCACTGAGTTCTGTGCTTACCTGCCTTTGTCATTACATCCGTTTCTCATCACATGCCCAGGTTGCTTAATAGGTTATACTTTAAAGACTAAGAATACACAATTCTCTCTTGATCTATACATGTAAACCACACTCCTCTGAATAGTACCTGAACACCTCTCAGCATAGTATCTGACTCAGTTTTTACCAGGTCTGAAATATGTGATCATTTGCTAGAACATCATGCAATCCAATATGCACTTTGAGGTGATATGTTTTCACTGTAAAATAGGGGACGCATAACAGATTCCCAAAGGGAGTTGGATTCTTAACTGATGTCAGCAAAAAACTAGTTTTATAAATAGGGAGATTGAGACACTTGCACATGACCATACATTCATTAAATGATTGTCAGAGTTGATAGAAGAACCTAATTTTGATAGCTTCCAATCCTCTGCCGTTACCAGACAGCTTCCTTCAGATGTGTTTTATACCTGGAAATGTTTGCAAATTCAAGCAGAGAACTGATATAAAGCATAGGGGCAAAATTGAATCTATACTAGCAGGGTTTGCTAACTTAGCTATACTGATAAAATCTGTTCTTGTATAGACTAGGCCTAAATATCACAATTGCCAAACTGCGACTCTAACTCATTAGACCAAACCATTAGTGTAAGATCTGGAGTGTGCTTTTCTGTAGGGAGTGACTTTACTCCAGACAGACTTTTAATTAGAGAGAGACAGAGAGAGTGAGAAGGACTATACAAAACAAATGGAGATGCTCTACTACTGATACTTACACACACATTTGGATATCAGTTACACTGATATAAATACAAACTAATCACATTGGTTTAACTCAGTAACATTACTCTGTCTTTAAATCAGTGTTGTTTTTCTGGATTAACACGAGCAAAAATCTGTCCCTTAAACTTTTTAACTTTCAGGTTTTGTTCAAAATATTGTGAAACAATGTTAGCCATTTCAGTTGGTATCCATTCAGTATTTCTTTCATAGTCATGCTGGGAATTTTCATTTGCTCATTTTCCTGTTTTGATTAGTAGGCATTATCAAAGTTATTAAAACATAGCAATAGTTACCCATGATTTCTAAAAAGCTATTTCCTTATGTGAATGTATAAAGAAAATCTGTTGAAAAGTGCCCAATACAAAACTAGATGGAAAAATATTGGCAGAAATTACTGATCCCAAGTGATGAAGTATAAATAAACATTCAATATGATATTGCATTAAAGATAACTGAAAATTCAACTTGCATGCATTCTCTTGAATGTAGGTTAGTGTAATAATTTTTAAAGCAGGGTACTTTACAATAGTAAATCCAACTGGTATTTTAATTTTTCATGGACTGCTGAAAACACATGATTTTTTAGAAACACATAATACCACAAATACTTAAAACAGATGGAGCTCTTGGAGTTAGTCCAGACCTATGTTGGTGTAATTTTGATTTCAAATGTTGACTTACACATCTCCTAGATGATTCCTGGTCTTGGAAACTTAAGAAAAGTGTAGAAATTTAAGAGGTTTTGCATGGAAATTTATTTATATTAAAGAACTCGTAATATTTGAATATTAAGGTCAAGCAAATACTAAAAAAAAGACAACTTTTCATTCACATTTTTAAATGAATTCTCATTGATAACATTTTTACTCTTTTGGGTTTTCATTTCATGAATATTCTAAGAAATTAAATTACTGACAAGAATATTTACAGAAAATGAGATTTTTAATCCAGAATTGAAAGTATTTGCACACTGCAAATCTAACTTTAACACTTTGTGCTTAACTAAATGACATGTCCAGTCAAAGCAATGTGAATTTGGGACAGTGAATATTCCTGTGAAAAGTGAATTATCTGAGAGTTATCCACAGGCAGAAACATATTTGCATAATATATTATACAGTAGATACTATAAAACTATTTTTAAATTAATTTGAATAAGAAAATATCATAGAAATAATCATCTGTTGATACGCAATTTACAAACAGTAAAAGTTCTAAATTCATTTAAAAACCTTGTTTCGTTTCAATAGTTTGCCCATCCTCTAATTAATTTTTAGCATTTCCCATCCCAAAGTTTTTTACAAAATTATGCTGTGCTCCTACTGCACATGGACAAACCCTGCCTTCATTGAAGCATGTTGGGGATTGCTAAAATGCCTCACATTGTAGGACCAGGACTTAGGGTTCCAATCCTACAAACACAAGCACAGTATAGTCTTATTGTTTTAGCAATCATATACCAACAATGGACAAGAATAATTTCCTCAACCATTGGAATGCAGCCACCTCTGGGGTAAAACGCTGCAGCTGATTAGCAATGCACTAGGAATTTCCACTACTGAATTATATTAAACATTTAATACAATTGCTACAGAAATGCAGTCCTTTGCATTCTTCTCCTCCTCCCTCCCTCTCCCACTAAAGAAGTGTCAACAGCATTTGTCTCCTTGCCTATATAAAAATTGATGATTCTAGACATCTGTGGTAGTTGTAGGGCCGAGTACATTTCAAAATGGGATGTTTAGTGCTAAACTATGGCAAATGCGAGTTGTGCCCTCTTATGACAAGAATTAATTTGATCATTTGGCCCAAATTCAGCTGAGGTAAGTTGAAGTGGCTGTGATCGTCATTCTAGAATCTAGAGCCATATACACCCACTAGAAAAGTTGCTTTCCCTGCTGCACAACCTTCCATCTTGCATAACTTCTGAATATCAGATAGGGTAGGGTTATTTGCACCTATCACTAGGCCCCCAGCACTTTATGACCAGTGTACGCCTAGTGACATTAGTTATGTCACCACTAAATACGACCTGGAGATTTTCAACTTACTTCAGGCTGAATTTTGCTGATTTTGGTTTCTAGGGCCTGATACAACTCCAATTAAAGTAACTGAGATTCCTTCCATTTGGCTCTAATGGGATTTGGATTAAAGTCACAGTGTGTAATTTCTCCCCACCTTCCAAAGTGCATATTTAAATATGGCTGAAATATAGTATCAAGAAAAATATACTGGGCCAAATCCTCCACTCTTGTAAACCATCATAGCACTATTTATTGAGTTACAGTTACATGAGTTAAGGGTATAGCCTAATATCTCTTCAATAAGCCCTGAGGCTCTCTATACATTAGTTTATGTGACACACACATCCATTTTTAGTATATATTCACTGTAGTTCCAAAGTCTTGTATAATGGCAGCTCAGTCCACATGATTCGTATTGCAAATGTTTCTCCGTACATTTATTTCATGTTGCCTCTTGAGATTACATTAATGTATACTGCAGAGGTACATAATTTATATATTCCTTTGTGATACTGTTGCCTGTTAAGGCTGTTTTCTCATATTTCTATTACAGGTTGGACCTCCCTGGTCCAGCACCCTCGGGACCTACTGGTGCCGGATGAGAGATTTTGCCAGACCAGAGGAGGTCATTTCTGACCCCTCTGCTGCTGTGCCCCTCCTCCGGTACCCGCCTACCACCCCACAGGGCTTGCCAGCTTCCCAGAGCAGCCCACCTGGGATGTGTGCTGGGCTTCCTGGCCCCTCCCTTCCACTCAGCTGAGCCATGCAGCCGGCTTCCCAGCACCTGTCCTCCACCCCTGCAGCACGGCAGCATCCCACCCTCCCTCCCCCAGCAGCCCAGTTCAGCAGCACACCAGGCTTCTGCTCCTCCCTACTCCCAGCAGCCCAAATGGGCCACATGCCAGGCTCCCACCCCCGTAACCACAGCCCAGCTCTCCCCTCCCCCCTCAGCAAGCCAGGCTCCCACCCCTCCACCCCACCCTGCCACCCCCCGCAGCACCCGCGCTGTGTCTTTCTGCTCTTGGAACATGTTGTTAGACCAGAGAGTCCTGGTTTATAGAGGTGCAACCTGTATACCACTGACTTCAAATTCAGCTGGTAGCAATATGAAAATTCCTGCATGTCAACACTGAAGTCTGACTAATAAGCTTTACACTTGCTGGATCTTACTGGATCCAAATTCTTACTGTTTCTGAAGTTCTCATCCAACAGAGTCCGATCAACTATAATGTCTCACACAACAAATTAATAAGAGGTTGAGCTGTAATATGCAGGACAAAGATTGTATTTTGTTTGTTTTGCAGGAGAATGCAGTGTGCTATTTCATGTATTATCAAGTTGCCAGCTTCTGGGCTCAGTGATACCAGTATAATTTGAAGCCAGAAGAGTTACTCTGGTGTAAATGAGATAACAATACAAGACTATATAAGTAGTATTGGAATTTTCTATGGCACAATATTGGGCAAAACATTGCATGCCTTTGGGAGGCGACAAAAATCCCTTATTGTTCTTGTGCCTAGGGGCCACAGGGACTTGCCAGCTAGCTGGTGTGCACAACTCCAGCCCTATTGGGGGTGCCAAGACTCAGGGCTTCCAAGGATGTGGCCCATAGGTTCCCCCACCTTTTGCATATCAAGAAAAAAAATACATTTAATAAATAGGATTGCAACATTCCACAATGTGATACTTGATTGCAATACTATATCACAGGCCATGTACACACACACAATAATAATAATAATTAATAATAAATAATACATTGAGCTAAAGAGTACAGCTGGTGCATACTTGCCTCTTATGGATATAAGGGATATGCATACTTACCTCTCATGGTTATAAGGGAATGATAACTTAGCATTAGAATCAGACATGATGCGGATAGGCAGTGTTCATGTTTCTCAGTACAGCTCTGTTAATGGGCATCCTGACAGGCAACAGCCTTATTTTTTTTTTAATGTCTAAGGGTCTCCTAAACACAGATTGCAAGCATAACAAATAGTGTGGTTACTTTGGAACCAACAGGGATGCTAATTAGTAATAATTATTATAATACCTCTGGACCTTCATTTGTATTTTCACTTGAAATTTATTTCTGAAATCAGAAATCTCCGTAACTGTTTCAGGCTACTGTCATTATTTTAGATATCCTTCATTTTACACCCACCGTACTTTATTCTTTCTCTCTGTTACTACTGTACATTACAGCATCTGTCAGAAATGCTAAATCATGTCACTGATGCTAAAGGGAGCTTCATTTTATTCATTTATTATTCTTTTACTAAAGAAATTAACTCCACCTCTCATTTAACAATTTTGGGCATAGATTATTTTCAGTGTCAACTCTTTCTAGAGTTAGGTTCCCTTCTCCATAATGAACCAGAAGCCAGTTTTTATAACATGAAAAGCTGTATCATTACTAAATATGCTTGCAACAAATCCATGTAAAAACATCTAGTTTTACTAAGGAGCTTATCATTAAACATCTAAAGAACAACATCACCCCCTGGAGTATGGCTAGAACATGAAGTGAATGTTTTTTAAAAATGCTAAAATCTGACTGGGTTCTGCATGTCCTTACATGCAATTTCTTTTCTGTCTCCCCTGTTTGCTTTTTTTTTTCCTTTTCATTATCGTGTGGTGCAAGCCAGAAGCAACTGCCTCTTCCCATTCTTGTTGTAAAACAGGCTGCTAATGATCTAACTTGTAATTATAGTAAACACAACATGTTCAAACAGAAATGTGATTTTTAGCTCATGGTAGCCCTTCAAGATTTTATCTTTTCTGCAATTTCAGATGCTGCATAACAAACATGTGATGGTTCGTGTAGGAGGAGGATGGGAGACTTTTGCAGGGTACTTGCTGAAACATGACCCATGCCGAATAATACAGATCTCTCGGGTGGATGGGAAAACCTCTCCAATCCAGAGCAAGTCTCCGACCATCAAGGACATGAATCCAGACAATTACCTGGTTGTTTCTGCCCACTACAAAACCAAGAAGGAGATTAAGTGAAATTAATTTCTCAATTGATTGGGACTTTATATATGTAGGTCCAAATTATCTTTTTGAGTGTAGTAAATTTAGTTCATGCTTTGAAAGGACTTCAGAAAATTTAACAGAATGAAAATGACAATCTGTTTTGAAGATCTTTGAACTGTAGAACTATTTATTTCTAGTACTGTACCTTTTATAGCAAATTATCCTCGATAGGTTAATTACTACAATCAGATAAGAAATAGACATATATATTTTTAGCCAAATCATTACTCTTAAATATGTGAATGTATACTTAGAATGATTTGAAGGATGTGGTTCGTGTTAAAAGGGAAAATGCAGTACAGTATATTTGTATGAAAAACCCGTAACATTGAGTCCATGACTGTTATTTAGGTTAGTTGGAAAAAAATATATGCAGGTTGAGTGTGCAGATATATGCTGACTCTTTGTCCCAACAAACTAAAGCCAAACTGGACTATTTTTATAAGTTACAAGTTTCTCTTAAGCAATATTTTTTTTAAAAAAAGATTATTGCCTAAATAGGCCACTTTAAAAGTGTGTATATCCTTAAGCTTCTTTGAGAGAGCCAACTTTAAGATCCAAATACAAAAGTATTTAGGCACCAATGCCCCAGATTCAGGCACCTAAATCCCAGATTTAGGTACCGCTGCAATCCATAAAACCCACTTGGCTGCCACCTAATCCGTTGGGTGCCTAAACTCAATTTTTGTTACAAAAGTTCTCTAGGCACCTAAGCTCCCGCCTCCAGACAGGCACACAATCTCATGTTAGGTATCTGGATGCCTATCTCAATCCCCAGCAGGTCTTCAAATCAGGCTAAGATGGGCATTCCTCTGCTTAACTTACTCATTGCATGCCTACCAGATCGCATGTCCCACCTGCTGAGGAAGTGGTGACAGTGCCACTTTCTCCCTTAAAACCCAGCAAGTAGAGTATTCACCTGGGATATGGGAGACCCGTGTTCAGTTGAGCCCTTCTGCCTTTTTGGGAAAGAGGATTTTTGAAGCAGGGTCTTCCACAACTCAGGTGAGTGCCCTAACCACTAGGGGATGTTCTGATGTGTGACTCCCTCAAACTCTCCGGTTCAAGCTGTTCCACTCTGGAAAAAAATAAGTCATTGGACCCCATCTCCCAAGGGAGTGCCCCCATTTCTAGGTTCATTGTGAGTTTAGCTCTCTGGCCAATGATTAAGTCTTTATACAAGGTGGAACAGCTTCAACAGGAGAAACTGAGGAAGTTGTACATCAGGCTATCCTCTAGGCCAATGGGTAGGGTATGCCTCCACCCCCACCCCCAAAAAAAGTAGGGAGCCCCCTGCTCAAATCCCTTCTTGCCATCACACAGAAGGGGGCTTTAAATGCAGCTCTCCCATATACTGAGTAAATGATCGAATCTCTGGCTAAAAGTTATAAGGTGGGCAGGTCCCCACCTGTGTCAGTGTTTGTTGTAAGAAATGGCCTACATGCCTGATTCCTGAAACTCTGCTCTGAATCACAAGTAGAGACAGGACTTCTCAAGCTTGGACTTAAGTGCCTAACTGTAGAGGAGAGGGGCTTACCACACATCTCACTTCTCAGCATCTCCTTCGTTTAGGAGCTGTTTTTTGTGAATCCCATTCTTAGGTGCCTAACTCTCTATATGCCTTTTGTAGGGACCCTGTGCACCTAACTCAGGATTTGTGGAATTCAGTGCTTTGTCTAGGTGAGTAAGAGTTAGTCTTTGCAATGCTGAGCATTGAAATGCCTAAGTTCCTTTGTAGATCCAGGCCTCAATCCACCTGCTCCCTCCATGGCCCAGGGTATGTCGACATTACAGAGGTTTTTCGGAAAAACAGCCATTTTTACAAAAAAGCTTCAATTACGTCCACACTGCAATCGCATTCTTCCAAAAGAAAATCAAAAGAACAGAGGGGCTTTTTCGACATTGGTAATCCTCATTCTATTAGCAAGAAGCCTATTTCCGAAAGAGCTCTTTCGGGAAAAGGCATGTATGGACGGGGAAGAGGGAGTTCTTTCGAAAGAAGAGGAAAAAGCACAGGTGCCCTGGTGGCCATTCTGTCCATAGTAATCACAGCTAAAATGTGAGAGAGCGTCCATTCAGTGTGGATGCTATCTTTAAAAAAAAACAGATCGCTTTTTTGATGTGCTTTGGCAGTGTGGATGCTCTCTTTGGGAAGAAGTTTTGTCAGAAGATCTCTTCTGGAAAAGCTTCTTCCGAAAGAAGCCTGCAGTCTAGACGTAGACTGAGTGATGGAAGGATTTAAAGAAGCTACAGGGAAGAGTGAGGCTTACTCCCTCTACTATCAGTAGAAATGGTTAACTGCACTAGGGCTTGTACTCTACAATGCACAAAGGGATGTAGTGATGGCAGTGCAGACTGGGTGTGCATGGGAACTCAGGTTTAACTCTGTTGGTCAGGAGCATGAAAAATCCACACAGCGGAGTGGTGCTGTTAAATTGACTTGATTCCCCATGTAAACAGCGTTAGCCCATCAGAAGAATCCCCCTCGGCAGCAGAGGTAGGCTACGTCTGCACTACGAGTTTTCTTGGTAAAAAATATGCCAATGAGGGACTCATTTGCATGAGTAGTGATCTCATTTGCATATTTTCTGCCAATCTGATTTTGTGCTGGGGTTTTTGCGCAAATACAAGCAGCATCGATGTTTTCTTTTTGCGCAAAACCCGCTTTTCCCGCAAGATCGGTATATCTCCTTTTTTGGGGCTTAAGGATTTTTCACACAAAAAAACCATCCACACTGCTTGTTTTTGTGCAAAAGCCCCAGTGCAAAAACGGATCAGCAGAAAATATGCAAATAAGATTGCAACTCAAGCAAATTAGTCCCTCATTTGCATATTTTTTGCCGAGAAAACTTGTAGTGTCAACGTAGACATAGTGTCTACACTGAAGTGCTATAGCGACACGGGCAATGGCCGAGCTGTGATGCAGTAGCGTTTTTCAGTGTAGATAAGCTTTGAGTCATGTTTCCCTTGTGGCAGTTGACTTTCATTCAGCCTTTTCTTGGGTCTGACTGAAAGGTACGGTCTAGCCCTACTTTTCTTCAATGATTTGGGTCAAATATGAAAAGTTCCATTGCCCACTGTTTAGAGCAAATCAGATTTTTGTAAATCATTCACGTGCCTCTAAAATATACATAGGAATTGTGGGGGGAGGAGAGGGTATATATTTTTTTGCTACTTTTCCTTGTTTATATTTAATGACTTCTGTGCCTTGTAACTTCCTAGAAAAATCATTTGATAGGGTTATCTGAATGGCTATAAATTTGAGCAGAAATCAGTTGTTTCTTTAGCAATGAAATAAACAGAAACTTTTTTTAAATACTCAAAAGGTTTTTTTAAGTCTCATTTATTGTTTGCAACATCTGATCCCTCGCCGCAATTACACAAAAAACGCAATGTACACAAAGAAAGCAAGCTACATACTGTACATGACTGCTGTGTGCAGCCCAAATGTGAACAGTGAAGACAGGGGGCGAAAAAATTATGCACGTGGTAATTTTCAGCTGACAACAAAAACAAGATATGAATTCTATTGAAAATCCCATGAAAGGAACTTTTTTTAGGATGTGGGGAGAAGTTGATTTTTTTTAAACCAGAATTTTTTAAAGTGCAATCAATGTTTTCTGTTAATTGTCACTTTACATTTCAAATTGGAATCCCTAATTATGAATCTGATCCCATTTCCATTAAAAATCAATGGCAAAATGTACATTGACTTGAACTGGGCAGGGTCAAGTCCCCAAATGCACTCTGAGTGAAACCCTGCCCTTATTAAAAACAGTAGGATTTTACCAGTAACTTAAATGGATCCAGGATTATCACCTCTGTCCATATGTGTCTACTAAATGTAGATAAAACACATCTGCTTAATTACTTACATTTAGAAATGATAAGTTGTAAAGTAAGTTGCATGTGATTTATTTTTAAGAATTCTTTTGAGAGTAAATATTTGCATTAGCATTAAATCCTTATTTGGTGGGTAATAAGCTAGTTATCTTCAGTGAGGGCCTTCTCTGAAAGGAATCAAACTACTGCGGCCCTTTTGTCTGTCTTTAAAAAATAAATAGTCTGTAAGGACATGTCTACAATAACATACCTGTGGCTGGCCCATGTCAGTTGACTTGGGCTCACAGGGCTTGGACTACAAGACTACAAAATCACTGTGTAGACTAGGGATTTTAAATATCGGTTAATTGAATAGTAGAGTAACCTCATGAATTCTTATCGGTTAGTCGACTATTCTATAGTCCCCGGGGGGCGAGGCCAGCAGCCAGTGCACTCTGACCTCACTCCTGAGGAGCCCCATGCCACTCCACACTGCTGCCAATGTATCCGAGGCAGAAGCCTGGGGTGCCAGGCGGGAGCTGGTCTGTGAGGGGAGCCAGTTTAAAAACCAGCTCCCACCTGGTCCCCTCATGGACCAGCTGCCTGTTGCCATGTGCTGTTGCCTCTGATAAAGAGGCAGCAGTGTGGGGTGGCAGCAGCCCCTTATCGGGGACATGTCTGAGCTTCCGGACCTGGCATGAGCCGGAGCTGAGCTGGGCTGCTGGCCAGCCTACTAAAAAATTTACTGGCGTGGATGAGGGGGGAGGGAAATGAATGTAGTCTATAGCATTAACCTATAAGCTTTTGCTTATCGGTTAATTGGTTATTCGACTATACTATTACATCCCTAGTATAGACATTCAGTTTCTGCTAGAGGCTGGGCTCTGGATCTGATCTCTCTCCCCCCTCCTCTGCTGGGCAGGGTCCCACAACCTGGGTTCTAGCCTGAGGCAGAACAGCCACACCGCAGTTTTATAGCCCCACAGCCTGAGCCCCGTGAGCCCAAGTCAACTGACACAGGCCAGCTGCAGGTGTTTTGTTGCAGTACAGACATGCATGACATTGCAGGATTCAGTCAATAGACAGCTTAAGCTGCTCATTGTTCATTTTAAAAAAATCTGTCTTCTGTCTGGTTAATTGCTGGTTATTTTGGGACAGGCAGTAATAATCATAAGAGGATTTTTTCTAGATTGGGTTCTTTGCATTTATTACACTTTTAATAAATGTCACAATCTTCATGACAGAGCAGAGCCCAAGGCCTCAATTATGGAAGTGTCGTAGAAGAGTCGCATAAGATGCATTTTGCGTCTCTAGGCTCCGGCTATTCTTGGCTGCCAGAACAGCCTCTTCTAATTATAGAGAGACAAGGCAGGTGAGGTAATACCTGTCAGTGGACCAGCATCTGCTGGTGAGAAAGACATGTTTATGAGGCAACAGAAGTTGATCCAATAAAAAAATATTACTTCCCCCACCCAACTGTAATATCCTGGCTACAACTCGACATCTCCTCACTATAGACAGCAGGGCAGGGGTTAGAGTAGCATGGAGGTGGCTTATGCTGGAGTAGAATCAGCCCCTATATTTGAGATCCAGGGAGGTGGCATAAAGTCATTTTACATGCTCCCACGCCTTGTGCAATTCAGCTGGATGTGTGAATTGGGCCAGTTGGGGTGTCACATAGCACACCACAAATCAAACTGAGTGTCTGTGAAAGTTTTAGCCCTGAAAAATGACAAGAAACCAAACTCCTACAACTCGGGGGGGGGAAGTAATAAAACTCCCAGAGTATGTTCAAGCAAGATTGATAGGCAAACTGTTTACAATGGGTCAAAAATCAGCAACTACCCTAGATACTGAGGCAGGCCTGCACCAAGCTAAACCACTCAGCTCTTTATGTTATAAAGCAGCGGGTGGACAAATACCAGCCTGTGAGCTGGATGCATTCTACCACGGTTAGTCCCTGGCACCCCGCACCGTATTTACCTGCACCTCCACAGTTATAGGGGATCGCAGCTCCCATTGGCCATGGATTGCCATTCCGGGCCAATGGGAGCTGTGAACACCCATTCCTGTGGAGATGCAGGTAAATATAGTGGCAGCGGCCCACCAGGAGTTAACCCTGATAAACCACGGCCATTTTATTGCCCACTCCTGCTATAAAGGCACTTGCAAAATACCTGCTTGTAGTGGGGCAGTGACCCTGCTCCAGGTGAATCAAGTGTGAAATCTCAGCCCTGGGAGAAGGCTGGAGCTGTGGCAAGTAGCAGCCAATTAGGGCCTAGCTGGGGCAGCATAAATATGGGCTGCTATGCTCAGGCCCTCACGCTTGTTCCAGCTGTGGAGCTGGAAGGACCTGGCTTCTGGTACGCTAGAGAGTGTATCTGAGACCGAGCAATTCTGGGGAAAGGCTGGCAGAGTTGGAGCGCTCTAGCCTGACCCAACTTCCAGACTGTAGGCCTGATACAGGGGCCTGAAGGGGCCTAGGGAGGCAGCCAAGGCAGGTGAACGCAGCAGGTCCACAGCCACTGCTAATGATGAGTGGCTATTTCAGACTGAAGTTTGCCGCTGGGGCAGGGGATAGACAAAGACTGGCAGTGGGTTACTGTGTCAAGGTGGGTATAGGGGATTGGGGCACCCTGAGATGGGAGGACCCCAGAATGTGGGATCACTGCTGTGGGACAGTACTACGAGGAAAGGGCACCATAGGCCAGCAGGGACATAGGGCCTGAACTAGCACAGAAGTCAGGTAACTGAGGCTGAAACACTGGCCAACAGAAGGTGCTCCAGGGCTGGAAGAGTTAAAGAAACCAGCAGGAGGTCCCATGGTGGTGAGTCATGACCCCACTATGCTGCTATACATAGTTCCAGAATGATTGGAAAGCAGTGATGGGCCACCATGAATGGTGAGTGGGCTGCATGAGTGGCCCTCCACCTCAGTGAGCTATAGCAGCCTGCAGCCCATTGGGGTTTCACCTGTGGCCTGTTCACCCCCTCTCTGTCCACTTCCCCCGCATGCCTCTTGCATAGTGGGGCACTGAAGCCCCGCACTTCCTACTCCTCCCTCCCTGCAGTTTTGGAGCACCGTGAATCCACTGATTTGCACTCTGCCCCCACTTCGCCTCCTCCCTCCCAGAGCTTGAATGGCTGATTCATGGCATCCCAGATCTGTGGAGAGGGGGAGGAGAAGGGATGAAGCGCAGGCACTTGGTGAGGGCCTGAGATGGGAAACCACACCCATACAAAGGTTTCTTGGAGGAGGATGTTAGTGCCTGCAGGAGATGGAGGGAGGCAAAATCAGATGAGGGTGCAAGGAGAGGGTCATGTAGAGGGTAGAGATGGAAGCACTCTATTCTAAGGCGCAGAAAGGGGTTGCACCCAGTAGTTTGCATCCCCTTATCTTCTGTTACCCATCAGTTTCTCCAAAAACCAGCCCTTTTGTGGCATGAGCGTTTATCTGCTTTCTGGCACAATCGGTCCCTGAAACCATTACTCATGTACTAATGCTCCAAACCTTTGGAATTCAGCAGCTGTTCAATGTGGAGGCTCTGGGACTAGGCTCAGTCCTTCAGGCCACCAGATTTTCTGCCTCTGGCAGTGGAACAAATTGGCAGTTCAGTCCTCTGTTTTGTTCTGCAGAGACAAGGTAGGCGCAGTAATATTGTTTACTGGACTAACTTCTACCGAGAAACACACGGTTTTAAAACTTTACTTTTATTTTCACACGGTTGCTACTTCCTTGCCTAGACTGAATAACTAGCAGCATGGTGATTTCCACTACCTGGATCTTGCCTCCCCATGGGACTCCTCTAGCCCATTTGGGCATGAGCTGTCCTGCAGACATTTAGCTTAAATCTAAGCAGTGTTTCATGCACGCAGCAGTGCTTACAGACTTTACAGAAGGTGAGTTGGACCAGCTAGCTGAGCCTTGCATTGCTAGGATGCAGAGCTTGAATTCAGACTGTCATGTCAGATTCCCACCCTGTCCTGAGGGTTCATAACTCCAGTGCAGAAAAGCCCCATCAGAAACGTCTATTTGTAGAGAGAGCGTGAGGATGAGGAGGCTTCTTTCTGGCCAGCTCCTGAGGCGAGTCCTGGAACAGTCTCAGAGCGCCCCGTCCCCGCCCCCTCCAGCATTGAGGAACCCAAACTGGTGCTTCAGCCGCCCCCTTGCTCTCCCCGCTGCCCCACCATGGGGCTGGAGCATATAAAATCTACTAAGCTGCCCCTCCAGACTCTGATATGTGAGGGAAATGTGGGTAGTGCATGCAACGAGGTTTACAGGATTGGTCAGAAAAGGCTTTCCTTGTCGACCAATCCCCGTCTAGACTGCTGCTTTTTGCCAGCAAAGTGCCGCGTCGGCAAAAAGTGGCGGCCATTTTAATTCTAATGAAGCGCAGGATATTTAAATCCCCACTTCATTAGCAATTTTGGTATGTCTAATTTATGTCCCCCTGGCAACAGAGGGATGTAGTCTAGACATACCCTAAGCGACTGACCAACAGCCTGTCCCGGAAAGGTTGTATATGCTGGTTTGTGTGTGCATGCATGTATGAAGAGGTACTTATAGGACATACGTTATTAGATACAAGTCTACCTGCTGGTGCCTCCTTTAAGAAAAGCACAAGATCCAATGAAGACATCCGATTAAACCAAATATTCAACTCAACTTTTATATAAAAAAATTCATAACCTTTGGGAGCCTAAGTTTGGTGCACCAATAGCTGCATCAATCAACGATAGTCGTCCCTCCAGAAGGCAGCTTCCTTCCAGAGGACATCATACTCCATAGGAGTGATGATACGATGCACAGCAAATCCAACATCTCAGCGATAGCCTTTCAGATGAAATGTTTTCCATTTATTTGATAAGGAAAGCCACTTTCCAGTAAACAAGTGGCTCATTGTCTAGAGGTATCCTTGGAGTGCGATGTGTTGGGTTGTGTCCTGGCCAAACCTTTTTTTGTGGTTTTTGATGAGAAATGGATTCCAACTTGATGGCTACAAGGCATCTCTGTTATGCTCATGAATATGCATCATTCATCTTCAGTGGCTATTTTGTGCATGTAATTTTGCAAGTGAAGAGTAATTGGTGGAAACATTGGAAAAAGTATTAACTGAGCTGGCATACAGGCCTCCGCCCTCACTGTTGAAGGCAGCACAGCAATCTCTTGGGGAACAGCTGATCATCAAGGCCTTAAAATAAAAACTACTCTGCAAAATGCAACAGGTAAAATTCCTAAGATTTTTTAATAACTTACAAATGTGGCGCTAGAGCTTTGATCAAGAATTCCCTGAAAACCCATATCTGGAGAGGATGACTTTCAGTGTCAACATTTGTCATGCTCCCCTTAACTTTCTATTAAAATAAAAGATAATAGAAATTTGTATATGCATGATACAAATGCTGAATTAGGATACTGAAATATAAAGAGGAAGAACTGTGGAATGGTAAAAGTAATAGAGATTCTAGTTTAACAGTTTATATTTGTGGATAGTGGATGAGTTTGGCTAGGTTAATTAGCATAATAAATACACACAACATAATGCTTGAGGTCCCTGTACTGGGACAAACAAGATCCTGAAGACATAATGACATGCAAGTAGTTGTGAGGGTGTATTCATCCCACGCAGGCCCTGAATAAGTTAATGTGGGCCAGAAGGGACCAATTACCTTATGTACTGCACCTGGAAGGGAGCCAGTGATTTACCTTAATAGCAAATGAAATGCATCTGAGTAGGGTTATAACCATGAAGCAAGAGCAGGAAGTGGCTGAGCTGGGTCAAGTCAGGGATGGCATGGAGGGGGAAGGGAAGAAGTTGTGAGCTAGGACCTGAAACTCAGGGAGGTTGGGTGGGCTGGCTGGTTGGCTGGCTAAACAAAGCTGGGAAAAGTAGCTGGAAGGAAATGTTTGAAAGTGAGGGAGAAGCAAGAGATTGGAAAGGAGAAAAAAGAACAAATATCTAGTTGAAGAATAAGGAGCGTACAACATCTTGTACTCAAATCATCAGCTGAAAATGTAAAGATAGAAATATTAATTCCTTGAACACAGTAAAATGAATTAAACAAAGTATCAGAGAGATATTAAGAGCTAAAAAAAATGCAGAGTGGAGAGTTAGTAGATTGTATACTTAAGGAACAGGGGGAGAGATGTCTTTAAACTTTAACTTTAGGGAAACTAAAAACTAATTTGCCAGCTACCTAGATTTATGATAGAAGGAAGTGGGATAGGGCATGACTGAAGATGAAATGAAAAGGGGTGCAGATGAGGACCAGGTGCTATTTGTTAAACAACTGACAAGGAAGAGATGGAACACAAACCATTCCTAGCCCTCTGAGTAACATGTAAAGGCGCAGTACTGCCTCATCCTGTTATCAACGCTTCTGGGTTAAACCCTGTATCTGGCCCCTTTGAGGTGCTATAAATGCCAAAGGTTTGGACATGTGGTCTGTAAAGGGAAAAGGAGGTGTGGTAAAATGTGGAGATCACTCATATTGTAGGGAAAGAGCAGACCCAGAGCTGGATTACCCAATAGGCAGACTAAGCACGTGCTTAGGGCACCAGCAAAGCAGGGGCACAAAAAAAAAAAAAGAGATTTTTACGGTATAGTATTGTTTTTATTTTGAATTACATATGAGGGGGCACCATAATCTTTTCAGAGCTTAGGGCCTCTAAAGGTCTTGATCCAGCCCTGAGCAGACCTAAAACGCAGCAATTGAGAGGATAAGCTGAGTGCAGCATACAAAGAGTGTGGCAGTTGTGTACATTAGAGAGATACAGAAAATTAAAACTATCCATTAAATGTCCTAGGCAGAAACTGGCAAAAGAGATGTACAGTGGAATGTAGAGGAGGAAAATGCTGGTGGAGAGGAAAAAGCTACTGATACAACAACATGCAGTTCGTGACCGGAAAGAAAAGGATAATAGATGAACATGTACCACATGTTGACAAAGAGAAAGTTGTGGTATTTATGAAAAAATATCAATTTCACTTTACACAGAAAAGACAAAGCATAAAAATGATCACAAAAGCAGCAGAAAAAGATTTACAGATAGTCAATCTCTTGATAGATCGCATTCATGCAATTTTAAATGAAAGCAAGCATGCAGTTTAAGCAATGATTCTAACAGTTATTTTTTTTCCCTGGAATGTACATAGTTTATTAACACATGGTCAGGAGTAACAGAACTTTTAAAAATGGAAAACAAAGCTGACATGATGTGTACAAGAAACATGCTTAGTGAAAAATTATATTTAGATTTTCAGACTATGATGTAATCAGATGTGACAGAAATAACGATGAGGCGGTCTGTATATTTATAAAGAAGGCCTTAGTTACATTGACACAGAAGTGCAGAACTTAAGAGCATTCTACTCACAGCTTGGGATTCCACTGAAGAATAACATGTTTATATGAATCTGTCCAGTTTACATCAGTTGTAAACATGTTAATCTAGAATTGCAACAGTTAAGAGCTTTAAAGGCCCATATACAATTAGTGGAGCCCTTAATGGCCCTAATGATTAGGGGAGAGCAGGAAACTGATTATAATGGCAAATGCTTGGAGCAGGTCATGAACATGCAGAACCTGGTGGTGCTCAGTACTGGAGAACCTGCTTGGTTTAATTCAGTGGATGGAAGCGTTTCATGTTTAGATCTGGCATTGCAACAAGCAATATAGCAGCCAGGAAATTTATAAAAAGGTGAAATGGGAAGTGATCAGTTGCCTTTGCTAATCATATATGAAGGCCAAGATAATGTTTAAAACACTAAGGCTACATCTACACTGCAGACTTCTTGTGCAAGAACGATTGTTCTTGCGCAAAAACTTGTGTGCAGTGTAGATGCTCCGTACGTTCTTACGCAAGTAAATTTACAGTAAAGCATTGGAACAGAGGGCTTCTTGCACAAGAGTTATTCCTCTCCCCACGAGGAATAAAAGGCAGTATGGACGGGCAACAGGGGTTTCTTGCACAAGAAACCCCTATGGCTAAAATGGCCATCAGAGCTTTCTTGCGCAAGAGAGCGTCCACACTGCAATGGACGCTCTAGCGCAAAAGCACATCTCTTGCACAAAAGCACATGGCAGTGTGGATGCACTCTTGTGCAAGACCTTTTGCGCAATAACTCTTGTGCAAAACAGTTTTTGCGCAAAAACCTTGCAGTGTAGACGTAGCCTAAAGTAATTCCTACCTGGAGCCTTAGAAAATAAAAGTGGGAACTCTAAGTACCAGCTGCATAAGTGATAATCCAGAGGAATTTCATGATGAAATAGTAAAGGAGGATACATCAACCACTAACCTGGCTATCTATAACACATTGAATTGCCTCAGTCTTAGAAAGCCACTGGGAGAAGAGTTCAGCATCAATTATACTTCTGATGCGAAGGGAAGCAGAAAACTCCTTGGAGCAGAGATTGCCTCTGTTTGCGTAATGTCCCGCACAAGGAGGCCCTGATCACTAGCTGCTACCATAATACAAATATTATCAAAATCACCAAAGTGTGTGTATTTCAGCAATAATAAGTTGGGGTTTTTTTAGGAGGCTTGGTTGCATTCCTCAGCCAAGCACTTGTAGAAATGCAGGTACCAACTGTAGCAGCATTTTGTAGTTAAGCCCATTGGATCCTCCATTTGAGTATTCGGTACCAAGTTTAATCATAATAACAAACTAGACAAGCTTCTGGTTGGTCTTTTAGTCACCATTACCTCCAAAAGGTAAGTTTGGGAATTACTTACCATATCCATACAAGAATCGCACTACTATTGCATGAGCACCCAGTACTTCTTATCGCTCCAGAAACCTTTCAGTTCAAAGTAAATTCTTCCACCTGCACTTGATGGGGAAATAGTTCTCTCATAATTCTTTGACAGCCGTGGCATATGGGGCCATGCCTAGAGCTCTAAAGATATATCATGAGCATATGGAGCACATGTACCAATGGCTGTGCATCTCATCCTGTCCAAATGTTAAGATCTTAGTTTGCTGCAGGCAAGATGTAAAAGTCCTGCAGCAGTTGGCATGCTAGACATCTGGAAAGAGATTCACAGAAATCTCTAGAGACCCTTGAGGAAAGCATATGTATGAACCTTATCGAGAGAGATCTGCTAAATAAGTTTGAGGAAAATCTGAGAAGTCATGCTTTGGTACGTTGGTGCTACTGGACTGGTTCCCAAAACTCCTTAAGTTTACAAAGGGAGCTGCCAGTGCTGCCTATTATTCTACTACAGGTTGAACCTCTGAAATCCATGGTTCTCTGGTCCAGCAACATCCGTGGTCCAGCAGGATGGCAGATGTTGCTGGATCAGAAAGCTAGGGCGCCTGGGAGTGTGAATCCCATTCCTGGGGAGCCCCAGTTGGGGGCAGCAGCGGGGCTGCAGAGGCTGGGGAGCTCTGTCCCAGGGAGCCCTGGCTGGGTGCAGCAGCAGCGGGACCGGTGAGCAGCAAAAGTGGGGCAGCTGGCAAACCCTGTCCCCAGGAAACCCCAGCTGGTGGGGCAGCAGCAAGACAGGTGAGCTCTGTCCCAGGTGGGGATCCCCAGTTGGGTGGAGGAGAAGAGAAGCCATGGAGCACCATCCTGGGTCGCCCCAGCAGGCTGGAATCCAAGTCCAAGCCCTGCAGGCTGGAGTCCAGTGGCAGTGGGTCTGGAGCAGGGCCAACTGCAGGGAGAGGGAGTGTCCTGGGAGGCCAGTGGGAGGGGACCACCCCATATTGGCAAATTTCCTCATTCGGGATGGGTCAGGTCACAAGAATGCTGGACAAGGGAGGACCACTCTGTATAACAGCACTCTGCTTACCCTTTCCCTCCTTACTTCACCACTCGCTCATTTCCATGAGCAAATAATGAGAGCAGGTATGCACAGAATAAAACATCCTACACGATAATTTTCTTCTTCTTAACAGCATCTCTTCAAATTCAGCTCACCCTGACAATCTTATGAGTAACAAGGATTCAAATTGAAAATGTTCTCCAAAGCCAGGGAGACTAATATTGTCTTAAGGATAATTTAACATGTTTTACCTACTTGTCTTAATGCTACTAATTGGTTGCAGGAGAATTTCTACAGCTCTGGAAAAACTCTTTTAGTGGCCTATGCTGAAGGGCAGAACTTAGTCCCAATGGCTCCAGCAACAACACTGGACTGCTTCCAAATTCCACAAGGGGGGGCATTAGCCCATGAGTAACAAATTCAGAAAGTAGCTGCTAACAAAGAAAACTATTGGGTACGAAATGGTTAATTTTTTCTCCACAAATATATTAACATGTAACTGGCCACTGGAACAAGGCACTGCAATTCATCCTCATCAATAGCATAGCATTTTAGCTACAAGTGTTCTCCTTTCCATGGCAAAATCTTGCTAATTCTCACTCAGTAACTTGTAAAATATATATATATGTTTTAAAAAAAGTGAGGCCCTATTTCTCAGAAAAGCTTCAACAGGAAATAGCTGTATGGAGCTCACCTATTACTTGATTTTCATTAATCTTACAAAATATATCCACTGGATTTGTAAAACTAAGTGATATATTAAAATTAAAGTACAGTCATTTAAAAAACAAAATTTATTCTTGGCTCTGCATCTGCAGCTCTTCAACGTAAGATGATAATGTTCCCTGCCATTTGAGGAAGGGAAGCAAAACCCTCCAGGTGCCTCTCAATTCATTTCTTTCTGCATGCCTGCATAAATGTGAACCCAATCTTTATCTTTGTATTGGTATTTTTGCTTGAATAATGCATTGTTTCAAAATATTTGTCTACAAATAAGTTTGTCCTTAATGGTTAATTTTTGTGTGCGCTTCGCCTGATGGATAGATTAACACTGTGTTACAGATGGGGGGAGACTGGGATTCAGGACTTCTTAGAGATATTTTGGCAGGGCATAGCCTCCTCTCCATTAGGGGTGTCAAAATATACAAAAACCATCTAACTGATCAAAATCCCATCAGTTATGTGGTTAAATGTTTTACCAGGGATCTAGGAATAGAGAGAGAAGGGTGATGGAGGGCTCTCCGCAATCCTGGGCTCCATGCGCTGCCCCTCACTGCAGGGTCTGCCCTTCTCCTGTGATCCCGGCTGCTGGCCGCGGGCTCTTGGCCTTCCGCGAGCTTATGGCAGCTGAGTTTAACCATTAACAGACACCAGTAAACATGAGCTTCTCAGTTACACAGTTAAACAGTTGAACTCTTACCTCCCTAATCTCCATGAAAGGTCCCTGACTACGGCGGAGGACTTGTATCCATCAGAAAAAGATCCAGCTGCATGGGGCTGCATTATTAAAAGGGAATTCTTGTTTTGCTCATATAGTCTAACTGGAAATAATTTAAGAATTTGGGGAACCAAATAATGTGACTATGACTTGCCTTTTGTCCTATTACCCAATTACATTGCAATTTTCTCTGTTTAGTAGATTTGGTATTTTATTTGGATGTGTGGCTCCAGGGTCTACCTTTCTATTGCTGCTCAAGGATGCTCAGGCTCACACTGCACTATGGATGGCAGTCTTCTGTAACTCTTTAGAAAACAGTATTTTAAAAGCTTGATGGACATATATATTCAAAATCCTAATTTGCAAATCCATGGTGTTAGACATTATAGGGTTTGGGGCTTATTTCTGCCCCCTTATTCATCCCACTACCCCCCACTTATCCCTCCTGGAGCTGGTTACTGTTTGCTGCCTGTGAAAAATGTCAAACCAGAGATTTTAGCCATGCCAGTGCCGCAAGTTGATTGAGAAGGAATTATACCAGCAATACAAGTTACATCCAGCATCCAGCTTCTATGTTAAATGTGAGACATTCCCTCAGACAAGCCTCTTTCACAAGCATGCATTGACAATAGATGGCTGTTTCACACCTTGCCTGTCTCAAACAGGGAAGGTGTTTGCCAATCTATAGATCACACCTTACTTGTTCCCTCTTGTCTGGGTCTGGTCTGTTCCACCAAAGCAAGAGCTTGGTTGCCTTGAAAGCCCTCTGGTTCACAGTCCCATAATCCACATAGTGGAGCATCACTAGCTTCTTCAAGTGCTCAAATTAGTTCCCACCACCAAGCAAGCTGATACGTTTGATTCTCTATTCTTATACTGTCCTATTTGCCCCTCCACAGTTAGGGAAACCCATCTACAAAGCCATCTAGTGTTTCACACACATTTCTCAGAGTCCTGCAAAGCAGGATGTGATTTATCGCTCTGCACACTTGCATTAGTGCAGCCCAGTGGATAACTTCCCCACTCTGTATTGAGCTGTGTCCAACTGGTAGCAGTCTGGAGCTGCCAGTTTTCAGACTGCCATTACCACACACTTCTCTGTGGTGAGAGCAGCTCTCCTTCTGGGATCCTTGTGCTACAGGTCTGGAGCCAGCTCAGCTCAGTTCCAGGAAGGTGGCTTTATAAATCTTAAAGTTTTGTAGCCATTGCTCTTCATCCCATACCTGTATGATGACGTGATCCCACCATCCAGTGCTGGTTTCCCCAGCCCAAAAGCAAGGGTCCACAGCTGCACTGTGAATGCCAGACTCAGTGTAAGGTTGCTGCTATCCAGAATATCAAGCAGCTGTGAATCTTTTTGTCCATAACTTAATGATTATGCTGAGTAAAAGTGGGGTGATTGTAGATAGCATGTTTCCTTGCCCCTTCCAAAAATACTGCTTAGGTAAATGTTAGTAATACATCTACTGGGCATGTTTTTGAGGAAATATGTAGCACACATAGGCCAATGTTAGCACCAGACCACTTTGCTACAGAGCAGATCAATAAGAAGTAGTACTTCTCCATGGTGTTGCAGGTGCTTGTGAATTACGGTGGGCATTTTACAGACATCAACAAACAAAGGTGTATAACATGCCCATTTTCAGGAACTTCAGCCTATATAGAACACTGCAAGCAGGGTCTTTCTTTCCAGACCACAAGATTACAGTGAGGAATGTGGAAATATTCATTGTGATTATAGGGGACCTACCTTAGCCCTGGCTCATGACATTTTACATGGGACATCTGGACAGTTGTAAGGAGAGTTTCAACAACAGATTGAATAGATGACAGATGCATGGTTCTTCGGCAGATTAAAGGAGTACTGGGATTGCCTTTATGGCAGGTTAGACCTTAATGAGCATGGTCATAGCAGCATTCTGCATTTTGCACAACCTCTGTGAATTTAAGGCTGAAATGTTTGCTCAGAGATAGACCTCTGAGGCAGAGGACTTGGCTACTGAGTTTGAGCAGCCTAATACTAGGATTGCCAGAGAAGCCCATAGAGTGTTAATTGCACTTTGACAATATAACAGGGGAAACAGAAATGTATATCCATTGCGTCCATAATGCATTCTGCAGAAGGCTATGGCGACATCTGGGGCAACATACCTGTCCAAAATTATTAAAATTCCTGTACATGTACTTGTAGCGACTGCAATGTGAATTTGGAGAATACCAAATACAAATATTTACCCTTATAAAACTTTGCCTTTATTGATCAAGAAAAAGCACACTGACTTACTAAAACACAGATGCTTGCTGCAAAAGGAGGGATGGGGAAAGGACAGGCCCTCACAACTGTGTATAGGTCCAGCTATCATGGGGAAAGTTGTGCAAGGGGATGGAGTAAAGGGGAAACTGAGGAACCCCGGAAAGTGGAACAGAATGTATTCGCCGGGGGGGGTATGGTAAAGGATTGTGCATGGACTGCAGCAGAGGTTGGATTTGCTTACTCTGCAGTATTATTAACGACTCGAGCATCTCTGTTTGCTCTTCCATTATTTTTATCAACTCACTTGGGCTGTGGCTAGACTATAAAGTTCTATTGGAAAAAGATACGCAAATTACGGTTCGCAATTTGTGTATCTTTTTCCGCTTTTCTTCCGAAAGAGGCTTTTCCGACAATTGGCCCATCTACAGTGGGCCAACTGTTGGGAAAAAAAGCCTCTTTAGGAACATCCATTCTTCCCCGTAGAATGAGGTTTACAGTGATCGCAAAAAAAATGCGTCTGCTTTTCTGAAATTTTTTTCAGAAAAATAGACGTTCCTTGGACATGGCAGAGCTTTTCCAGGATCTCTCTGGTATCCCGGAAAAATTCTGCAGTCTAGATGTACCCTTGTAGCCCTAGCAAAAGCTCAATTTGCTTCTCTGTCCTGACTTTTGGCTTCCCAGCACTTTCATTTCCTTTTCTCTGTACTGGAGCACCGAAGTCTTTCCTGGGGAACAGTGATTCATTCCTGTCTCTCAGCCTCTTTATCTGCTGGATTCAGTCAGCAGGGATGCGTGAGGTGTTCCTGAAGGCCACCTTTAGTGAAGCATAAAGGGACACTGCACAGAAGCAGGACTGTTAAATTCAAGCACAGCATTGAAACATTTCACTCATATGCACCTTGAACAACACACCGATCACTTTCTCACTGACCCTTGCCAACCCCCCACACCATGGCGAATGTTGGATCCCTCTTCTGTCATTTTGTGCCCTCTGAACTATGCAAGGGGCTCTTGGCAGTGGAGGTGGGGTTACCACTGTGGATAGCATCCAGCTCCTCATAGAAACAGCCGGTCTTAGGTGCAGCACTTGAGCAACTTTTTGCCTCCCTTGCCTTATTGTGCACCTGCCTCAGCTCCTTTCTCTCTGCTCTGCACTGCAGCGTGTCCTGAACATAGCACTTTTCACACGGGCCTTGAGAAATTTGCCCACAAAGGTGTGCCAATTCCTATGGGTCAAGCACAACCAGGACTGCACAGACTCCTCTCCCCCATACTGATCAGATCCAACAGCTCTATGGTGGTCCAAGGGGGAAGAACAGCCTTGTGTGATGTAACAGCCAGCTGTCATCACCTGGAAGGATAAGACCTCTCCCTGCCAAGCTAGCAAGCAGGAAATAGAATTTAAAAGTTCCTGGGCTTGCAAGAAGGAGTGCTGTTTACCTGGATACAGGGCAGCAGAATTCAAATGGCTGACCAGAGCAGTCAGGATAGGCATTGTGGGACACTTCCCAGAAGCCAAATAAAGTGATTACAGCAGGTATGCTGTCTTTGTTGATAATAAAGGGGGAAAAAATTAATCTCATAGGAATGGAAGTATTTTGTTGCCAAAACTGGGTAGGTTTTCCCAGCAAGTCATAGCCCATTGCATAAGCAATCACTGTTCTGTTGCCAAAAGGCAGTTTTTGGCAACAAAATTTGGTAGGGTAGACAAAGCGTTAACTGGATCTCAGATATGAGGTGGTGTCTTTTTCTCAGGGTGAAGATCCCATGTAAACAACATCATGGGTTCTTCTGTAACTTTTTGTTCTTTGACCTGTGCAAAAATGGAGAGAAACAATCTTAATGGATTAAAAGGGTGTGTAGGAAGTAGGGATGTTAAAATACAGTTTTCTGGTAGAGGTGTCACTTCTGACGGCTCAGCAGTTACATGTTTACATGTGTGGGGGATAGGCGGGAAGGGGGAGGCTCCATGCTGCTGTCTCCATCACAGGCAACAGTGGCAGAGGGTGAGGGGATAGGTGTCCCCTGCTCATAAAGATGGAACCACTTAAAAGCTGGCTTTCCACAAGCACTGGCTCCTGTCTGCTCCTCCCACCCGCCCTTGCACGTTGCTGCCTCTGTATCAGAGGCAGCAGTGGCCAGGTTGGAGGAGGGGGGCGGGCCTTGCAGTTAATTTTCACAGTTACATGATGAGCCCATGCATCCCTAATAGGAAAAACCTCTGTCAAATCTTGGTTTCATGGCTAGGACACAAAAATTTGTCACATTTATTTATATTTACCGAAGTCACATAAGGTAATACAACTGACATTCTGCAGCATGACCCACCCACTCCTAAACATGATTGGGAACTTGTAAGACCTTAAAGATGCAACTGGATTTGCATGTGTCGACCCCAAGGGCCAGAGGATGTCTGAAGCCAGTACAACTGCTTACAGGTGCAAAGATCTACCTGACTAGATCAAATTGCAGGATCAGGGCTTTAAACTTATAAATGGAAAGTCTCTTAACTTCAGGGGAGGACAGACTGGGGGAAAAAAATACAGCTACAAGAAGAAGGAACCCTAAGGATTCCACAGTCCAAAGCATAGACTTGTCATCTTCCATAAGCAGCATATACTTTGGCACAAGGATATCATTTCATAGGGCATGTAAGTGATAAATTTTGGAACCCAACTCAATGACAAAATTAGTACCAACTTTAGTGAGGCATTTTTTTAGAATTGTACTTTTGTTGTTCTGAAGGGCCATACACCACAGGATACATATTAAACCACACATTTTGCAATTAACAGAAAGATATTATCCTTCAATTTTACATCATTTTCAGATAAGGCAGTCCAGTACTTGGTCAGTTTATTTTAAGTACAGTAATTTGTGATACAGTTGTAGAGTCTCTATTATTCTTTGCAAAAATCAAACAAGTACAAAGCACTCCATTAATGTTTTATGCAATGCAAACCAGAAGGACAGGAATCTTTGGCACATGAGGGCTAGCTAGTTATTCTGGGACTACTGAGTCCACCGAGTGTTGTAATCCATGTATATTTTCCTATCATGGCTCAGTTTTGCCATGGTCAAGATCCATATTTTTTGAAGTCACTGATTTAAGTGGGTTAACAGATTTTCATACTACTGTTTGTTAATCTAGCTCAGATTGTGGACTCTCTTCTCTATCTTAAAGGTACAAAAAAAAAAGCCACAACTATAAGATTAATCCACTAACAAGCTAAATACTTGTAAATGTTTTCAAAGTATCTAAAACTCCTCAGATTGTCATATGACTGGACAGTTAAAACTTAAGTATGGTAGATATGTAAATCAAAATTGAGTCATGGAGTAGTTAAAAAGTAATGGGCAGAATAGCGTTACACTTATTTACATTTGTCTCATGGCTGACTGCTGAGCCACAGAGCTATGTGAGTGCATTAATGCAGAAATTAATTCCAGATAAATTCCCTCAGAAAGACCCTGATCAAAGGCACAAACAACTAAAACAAAAAACCCACCACCAAAGTGGTACTGAAAATGACACAACTCGTGTTGGCATAGTAATACTGTAGGATACTCTAGTAAAAATCCTGGACAGAAAGTTTAATTCTGCATTACACATACTGCATTTTACAGCTGTCTTCCATTGCAGTCCAAGGGTACATCTACACAGCAATGTTATTTTGGAATAACTGACATTATTTCAAGTAACATAGTGCGCATCGATACAGCAAGCCATTATTTCAAAATAATTTTAAGCTGGAGGACTTCTTACTCCAACTCCTGTAACCCTCATTTCATGAGGAGTAAGGGAAGTTGAAGGAAGAGTGTTCTTCCTTTGACTTCCTGCTGTGTAGACAACACCAAAAGCCAAATTAAGCTATTTCAATTTCAGCTATGCATCTTACTTTGACTTTTGCCGTGCAGTGTATATGTGCCCTAATTCAGTAAAATAGGAATACAACAGTGAAGAGGGCAAATACCCACAAAGTAAATGTGAGGTATTAGTGTCTTCTATGAAGGCCACAGCTTTTTTCACTGAACTAATACTAGTATACTTGTCTTAAGGATTCCTTTGTTATGAATTATGAAGGCAGAAGCCAGGAAGCTAGTTCTTTCTAGAAGGTGGACTTAAGATGATAGTTGTGGATTTCAAGGGGAAAGATCATCTATTTAATTCAAGTAACACTTCCATAGTCTAATTTGGATCAAAAATTGAGGCACTAAGACAGTAATAGGCCAAATATAGTGCCCTCCAGGGAAAGTAAAATTGTATTTACAGCAATAGGGTAATTCCCTCAACTATTCAGTAGTGGCCTGAGGTCATTTCTAGTTTTGGAATAGATTCATAATACACCAGTTTAGTTAGCTGTAAATAATCAAAAGTAGTTTCACATTTGGGAAAAGGATTACAGACATTTCTGGATACAAAAGAGCAGTAAGAGTGTTTCTGGCACTTGGCAAATATTATTGTACTATTTATAGTTAAGCCACCCAAGAGGTACAGAAGCTTTTAAAGAATACCTATCCAAGAGATGACCTAATAGGTCTTTTCCTTTTCTATTTCTTAATATTTCCAGAAGCACAACATCACCCTCTTGTGGTACAAAAAAACAGCCAACAATGTTTAGTTTAGCTAATTAACATATTATAATACACGGATGTACTGGAAGTTAATAAGTATGTACTCAGAAGAAATCCAAAATTGGAGAATCAATAGAAAGAGAACAGGCATACCACACAAGATATTTACCTCAGTAAAAGCATATAAAGGGATTATAATTCAAAGTGATTTTTTACAGCACATTTCACACAATTTCAATCTGCAGAAGCTGATCTTTTCAAGATTTTTAAAGGCTTGAAATTCAGTTGATTCACCAGAAATTAGTACAGAAGAGGTGGATAGCAGCACATTTATTTAAACTATGAATATATAGGGAAGATAACTTTTACAAAGGGAGGCAGAAAAAACTCAATTACAAAAAACTTTAAATAAAATGTTAAAACAAAAATCGCACACACTAAAAATTACCCAAGCTATGAGTTTCAGGAGCAAAAGAAATAATACAATTACTCTACCGCCTTTTAAATACTGAGTTCATTCCCAAACAACTGTGCCTCTCCTAACTCTCTACCCCACCCAAAGTTGAAACATGAAAAGTTTAAAAAATAATGGAGATTGAGGTTTTAGATGACTAGTTTTGGCCATCTTTCTTTTGCATTCTGACATTTTGTTTGACACATTCTTAGCATACATTTCTATCCTCTGTCGTACTGCAATGGCGAAGTACTGTTGAATCTTCAAATGCAAACAGCAAAAGCCACACAACGAATAAGTGCCACTCAGTGCAGAAACTGGCAAGTTATTGGCAGTATTTGTTCCCCTTCTTCTCAAATCCCACACTTCTTTATCCAACTTGCCACTAGAAAAATAAAACAAAGTTGTATGTATGCAGTCAATTCAATGATTTATTACAGTCCAAGTATTTCAATCAAATCCACCAACATTTTTGACGTGCAACAAGAGGACACAACTTCCTAGATACTATCCCTGTTCCAAAGAGAGTTTACCACCTAAAAGGAAAGCATATTAAAAGATAAGGAAGGGGGGGGGGAAAAGTATAGATCTCTGCCTGCTTGCCTATTATCAGTTGGCCAATTTCATAGAGATTGGACCTACCTGCCCCGGCACCCTCAGGATCTGACTGGTCCTGGACAAGGGAGTTTGAGAGACCAGGGAAGGTGTGGGAGGAAGGGGAATCAGCCTTTACACTGGGCTCTTCTCCCTAGCCAGCAGGCACCGCTGTCCCTGTCAGCTCCAGCGGCCCTGCCAGCCTCACAGCAACCTGGCTGTGGGCTCTGCCGCCCTGTGAGCTCTGGTGTCCCTGTCAGCCTTGGTGCCTCTGAAGCCCTGCGAACTCCAGTTCCCCCAGTGCCACAGGTTCCGGCAGCCCCTCCGGCTTCCCTGCTCCGGGCTCTGGTGCTCCATAGGCCAACTCCGCGCTCAGCCATCGGCAACCTCTGCCACTGGGCCTCTCTGGTCCAGCAATATCTATGGTCCTGCTGGACCATGGCTGTTGCCACACCAGAGTGTCCTGGATCACAGAAGTTCAACCTGTATAAGTGCAGAGGAAATAGTGAAAGAGGTTGTCAGTATACAAGTACTTTCAGTCAGGGTGTTCCATGTGCAAAGAGCAGCCTGAAATAAGATGTGACCAGGACTGTGGGAAAAGTTGATAAATGAGAAGTCAACATGAACATTAATGGTGGAGCAGAGAGTATGGGAGACATGCAGTAAGAGACAGGATTGGATAAGTGGGGAAGAACAGAGCTGTGGAAACTAAAATCTTAAAGGTTAGGACAAGTAGCTGGAACTTTGTGGTACAAAAGGAGACAGAGGAAGAATAAAGAGGGGGAGATATAGTAAGAAATATAAAGAATGGATTGGAGGGAAGATTCTCATGGGCACTGGAGAATAAGAGGCACCTGCAATAGTCAGTGGGGAATACAAGAACCTCAACATGTTTTTGCTGTGGGAATACAAAGGAAAGGTTGCATCTTATAAACTTGACAAGAATTGAAAAACTGACAAGATCTGAATACAACCTAACACACGTAGGTTAAGAAAGAAGGAAAAATTAAGCAGGAATCTTAGATGATTGGCCACAGGTCACCGGGAACCAGATGATACTTTAAATAACTGGTGAGGATGCACATGGATAAAGAGGAAACTTCCATTTGAGCATGTGAAGTTTACTTGTGCTTACTGCTGTTTTGCATAGTTCTTTAATACAGGATGAATCTCCCTGGTCCGGCACCCTCAGGCTACATCTACACTGCAGCCTTTGTCAGCAGAGACAATGCAAATGAAGAGCTCATTAGCATTTCTCATGCTCTCATTCGCATAGTCTCTTCCAATCCATTTTGCAGAAGAGGTTTTTGCACAAAAAACAGTGTAGATGGGGCCATGTTGCACAAAAAAACCTTTTGCACAAGAACCCTTATTCCTCCAAAAAACAGGTATAGAGGATCTTGCGCAAAAGGGTTTTTTTGCCCCGTCTACGCTGTGGTTTTTTTGCCCCATCTACGCTGCGGTTTTTTTGTGCAAAAACCTCTTCTGCAAAACGGATGGGAAGAGACTATGCAAATGAGAGCGTGAGATATGCTAATGAGCTCTTCATTTGCATTGTCTCTGCTGACAAAGGCTGCAGTGTAGACATAGCCTCAGGACCTGACTGGTTCCAAACGAGGGAGTTTGCTGGAACCAGTGGGGAGGTCAATTCTGGCCCCTGTGCTGTGGGACTCTGGACTGTCCTGAGGTCCATCAGCAGAACCAGACATGCACCACTCCTGGTGCTGGGTTCCGCTGCTGGCCTTGGGCGCTGGGCTCCCTGCCAGTGGGACTCTGATCCAGCAAAATCTGTGGTCCAGATGTTGCCAGACAGAGAGGTTCAAGCTGTAGATGTATACAGACAACACTGAACTTACTAATAAAGCTGGTTAAACCTGAAAGCAAAAACATTTTAAAAAGGATTTAACAAAGTAAATCTTTAAAAAAAAAAAAAAAAAACTTACCCTAAGTCCACCTCCTCCAGAGCTTGAAGATGCAATTTGTTTCTCCATTTCTTCTTGTTTCTTTTTCTTTTGCTCTACATAATATGGGTTCTTAACACCCCGAGAGGAGGCCTTTAGGGAAATAAGATTGGATAAAATCAGCATACTGCAGTCCAGTCTCTTAAAGAAAAAAAAATCTTGGGAGCTACATTTTGTGGGTTTTTATTTGGAAGCAATATTGAAACACTAATAATATTATGTTACACAGCAGCATAACTTTTTAGGTGCTTTTTCATATCGCACAGTATTTGTCAGGGATGGCAATGGGGTAGTCTTTTATTTCATTTTTATTTTGTATATCCAGCTGGGCATAATGTAATGAGTAAATGCATGTGATTTGTATTCACTTTGTAAAATTAAACGAGAACCCCCACGAACTTTGATGCTGCAACATAATTTTAACTTAAAGGATAGTTCAGGGAGTCAACAGCATCCAAGAAACCAACATATTTTATTATGAGATCACTGCTCCAGCTTCTTCTCTTATCACATGGATTTCTGCAAGTACAGGGCATCCTGGGCTAACAGAAGAACACTAGCCAAGAAGTCTCCTTACAATTTACAATAAGTGAAGAAGGGGAGAGGACAGATTTTGTTTCCACATCTACAGAACTTATGAACACCCTTACCACGGAAGTCAATGGGAACATTACATGGAGCAGAACTGCATGGCCGAGTGGTTAGGTATGCAGTTTAGGATGTGTGAAATCAAGGTTCAGTTCCTTTATCACAAGTATTCTCTTACCCAGGGCGAACAGCTATTTGTGCCTCAATGGCCCATCTGTGAAATGGGTATAATAATTTCCCCTACCTCATAGGGATGTTGAATAGAATACTATGGCGATGGGGGTAATTCAAGTACCTATATTAGAGTATATAATGTTCTAAAACAAAGGTCATATTGCAATAGCCTCTTCTTCCTCCTCTTACTTTGAAAGCTAACTTCACAGATTTAATGCACCGTGGTGGTGACTGATCAATCAAGGGACTGTTGTGACAGGGCAGGACTGTAGATGGAGTAAGGATGTGAAGAGATACATATTAAATATGAAGTAAAGACCAAGTAGGGTGATCTGAACAATATATTAGATTAGCACATAATTTGCTAATAAACAGAATACTACTACTCCAGCATGGTCTGAGCACAAGGCTGGGAGCCTGAGTTCTAATTCCAGTTTAGATACCTACTTGCTGATGTACGTACTTGGTCACTAATCATTTACACTAGTCATTTACACACAAAACACCTAAATTTTAACATTTAAGCCAATAGAATTATTTTACATGTGTTTGCAGAACAGGATGTTTCGTTTGTGTCTGTTTTTTACTTTCTCTCTTTCTACATGGTATTTACCTACGTTCCTCTGAGGGTTGTTGCAAGGATATATATTTAGAAAGTACTTTAGTTCATCTATGTTATTTTGAATCTCAAATATCTCATTTTTTACCATTAAAATATAGTCCATAGCAAACTAGAAAAGGTTTTAATAAAAAGGCTTTTAAATATCACTTCAATCCTGCTATAATTTAGAAAGTGCTTTTATTTACGACTCAAATATGAATAATGATCTTTTAAAACAGGAGCAAACAGAACATGCCCGTACCAGGAAAAGGACAACAAACTACATAAAGAAACACCAAGAATGTGCATACAATACACACACTCATGATTTTCAAATTTCAGCTGAATATTTGAAACTCATACAAGACACTGTAGAGAATTTAGATTATGCAGTGTTTATAGTAAATCTGGTAAGGTGCAAATAAGGCTACAGTGCTATTGATTTAGGCTTCTGTATTTCCACCCTCCTAAATTACTAGGGATGTCAACATGCAGCCAACTACATGATTAACCAACAAGCCTGGGCATCCCCCCATTGCTGCCTCTGTAAGAGGCAGCAGCGTGGGGGATGGAGGACAGGTGGAAGCCGGTACACGTGGGAAGCAGCTTACAAGGCAGCTCCTCAGGCATATCGACTCCCACAGAGCCGCCTGCCCCTTCCTGCATGTAAACATGTAACTGCTAAAATTTCTAGTGGTTACACATTTACACAAATACCCAATAGTTAGCATCCCTGCTTATTACTTTTGCGCATAAGGCATATACTACATCCACTTTCCTAACTTTAAGACCTCCCAATTAATTACCCAAATCCCCGACTTTTCAAGTCCAGAGTTCATCGATGACACTATTTAATTGACTGGAATGAGGAAAGAGGCTCATATTTCTCCCAGAATATGGAAGCGAACAGCCAACAAATTCAGCTATGTTGAACTTTCAGAAGTACCAAGACTCAAAATACTTGCAAATGCCATCAAAACAATGAAATATCTTTGAAAAATGCAGCTGCAATCTCTTTAATGTTTGTGGTCAAAGTGAAACAAAATCTATGACAAATCCATTTCTTCCTTTGTTTAAATTTTTTTTGCAGGTTTGCGTTCACATTGTTATAATGGCAGGGACTTTCAAAGGCACTCAGCAATTTAAATTTCAGTGGGAGTCATCAGGTGCCTAACTATCTTAAGTGCTCTTAAAAATCCCAACCAATATTCCACAATGTTTTTATAAATGTCAAGTTACATTATTGCATGACAGCCAAATGCAAATGAGGAATTCCACTTGCCTACAGTCCACATTTGCTATTTAGATGCATTTGGGCAGCAGCAACAACAACAACAACAAAGAGACCTCTGATGTTTTCCATATTAAAACCAGTGGCTACATAACTGGTTTTGTTATGTAGAGGTATAGTGTACAAGTGTAATGATACCTCCATCTGCCTCTTTTCTGCAGCTTCTGCAAGTTGTCGTCTTTTACTCTCCTACGAAAAAGTTGAAAAAGATATTACTCTTGTAGAGAAAGCAGAAGAAGTTAACAATGACAATGTAATAGTTTAAAAAAGATTAAATGATACAATGCATAGACCAGTGGTCTCCAACCCTTTTAAACACAAGATCCCTTTTTCAATATAAGTGCAATGTAAGATTTACCTCAAACCCAAATATCCTTGCTCTGCTTCCTTTCTGCCCCTTCTTTGAGGTCCTGCCTCTGTTCCACCCCTTCTCCAAGACCTCAACCTGCTCACTCCATCTGCCTTCCTCCCCCATCCTCACGCACTTTCACCACGCTGGGGGGGCAGGCTCTGGTCTTGGGCAGGGCTGGACGGAGGCATGGGCGAGCCGGGCAGCTGCCCAGGGCGCCAACTGATGGGGGGCACCTGTTGGCAGCTGTAAAGGGCGCGCGGCGTCCCTTACAGCTGCCATCAGGCGCCACGCGCCCAGCTCCCGCAGTGCCGGCCCGCCTGCATCCCCGCGGCGCCGGACAGCAACGCCCTTCCCCCCACGGCCGCGGGGCCCTACGCGGCCTGGCGCGCGTGCCAGCAGCAACAGCCAGGCCGGACTGGGCCACTCCTGCGCTGTGCACCCTAGGGGCGGGCCCCGGGCTGCGTGTCAACGGCTGTAGCCAGGCCACGCATGCGCCGTGCGCCCCGGGGTGGGCCTGCGCACTCTAGGGGCGGGCCCGCTCCCCAGGGGCGGGCCCGCTCCCCATGGGCGGGCCCGCGCATGCGCCGTGCGCCCGGGGGCGGTGCCACGCGCCCGTGCCCGGGGCGCCAGAATACCTCGGGCTGGCCCTGGTCTTGGGCCAAGGAGTTTGGGTGCAAGGGGTTTGGAGTGTGGGAGGGGCTCCGGGCTTAGCCCAGGGTGGGGGATTGGGGTCCAGGAGGGGCTTCAGGGTGTAAGCTCTGGGAAGGAGTTTGGGTGCAGGGGGACTCACGTTAGGGGCAGGAGGTTGGGTGTAGGAGGAAGTTCAGGGCGGGGACCATCAAAAAACAAAAACAACACACTTTGCAAGCATTAAAAGCAGTAACAACAACCCCCCACGTATGTGCTGGGGCAGGAGATGAGAGTGAAGGACAGTATGTGTATGTGTGAGAATGACAGAGACACACCCAGTGTGTGAGTGACAAAGATTTGCATTGCCAAGCTCCCTCCATCCCCTTCTCTCTGTGTGGAGATAGGGTACAGGAGTGGAAGGAGGAGGGACACCCTGACATCAGCACCCCCCCCCCCTTCTCCCTCCCACACTCTGCACAGCAAGCAGGAGGCTCCCAGAGGGGCAACTCCAAGGCAGAGGGCAGGAGCAGCATGACAGTGGGTAGAAGGGCAACTGAAGTGCCAGAGCTTAATAGCTTCCTGGCCAAACCAGTCAGGATCACCTGTCAGAGGTTCCAAGATCTACTGGTTGGTGACCACTAGCATAGACTATTATAAATGACAAGGAATTATGTATGAAAGGAAGCTATTTAATCAAATTCTGAATTTAAGTCAAAGAACAGTTTATTCTCTTTATTAAAGTAGCTAGATAAGAGCAATATGCTTTTGTTACTAAGATAGTAGAGTATTATTGCTTGTATGATGTATTCCAGTTTTTGAGTAACAGCAGTTAGGGTTATGCAAATATATCCATTAGAAGGCCACATTTTAGATGACTTGCATCTTTACCACAAAGAAAAAAGAAATCATTCTAGGATGAAACATACAATAAGAAGAAAGTCTGTAAGATCTTCTTGTCATTTGAGAAAATGAGATCTTGGTATGAGTGCTGTTTCCCTTTTGGTCCTCACGAAAATGTCATGGTGTTATCACAAGCATAAATACCACATTTTAGATGACTTGCACCTTTACCACAAAGAAAAAATAAATCATTCTAGGATGAAACATACAATAAGAAGAAAGTCCGTAAGATCTTCTTGTCATTTGAGAAAAATGAGATCTTGGTCTGAGTGCTGTTTCCCTTGTGGTCCTCACGAAAATGTCATGATGTTATCACAAGCATAAATATTTTAAAAACAAACATCATGAAGTCTCTCATAGTGAAATTTACAAAACAACTGTTAATGGAGATTCACTGAATCTAAGCTCACTAAAATCAGGCTTCACTGTATTCCAGAGTTAGAAAAGTAGATTCGTTTCCTTAACAGTTAAATCCCAACCGGGCTTCTGATCCAACAATCAGGTCAGCTAGCATGAATCCCTAAACCCATGGAGAGTCCCATTGATTCTGAAGTCAGTGGGCTTCCACAAGGATGCAGGGAACTATGCTAAAGAAACTGGCAGCAATAAATGGTACTGATTACTGTCTGCTGGCATATGTGAAATGAGTTCACCATCTCAGTATAATTTCTAGTAGGAAGGCACCTATTACAAACAGGAGTGTAATAGACAGCCCAAGGATTAAATGGGCAGAAAGACAAAACTATCCTCCCCTGGTTAACAGATGGTTCCTACAGATACTTCAAGCAGAGATCACCGTGACTGAGACTGACCTACTTCAAATTAGGTTAATTTTAGTTCATGCTAGAGATTCCAGGCTTAAGGGGTGCATGGATCAGCATTCACATGATTCTACCAGTCAGTACACGGCCCAGAGAAACTAATGATCCAACCAGCAGACCAAATTCGGTGATGAATCTCTTGATCATCATGTGCCACCTGAGGGATGTTGCATATATGCTAAGAGACGAGATTCTACTCTATGATTTTTGTTCTCTGGTTACATGTGCGGCGAGGTACTGACTCTGTGGCAGATGGCCAGTAGAAGGAAAGCTTGTACTGAGAAGCATCTCCTAGATTTTTGGACGGTCTAAAATAAACAACAGGGTTTTCAAATTGAGTATCGCCTTAAAATATTGACAAACTGATTTTTAACAGTACTGGTGTTTTTTTTTGAAGTGCTTAAGTTTTCTGTTGACTTTTGTAACCCTGTCCCCATCCTCCCTCCTTGCCAATCAAGGAAGAAACTGACTAACAAACATTGGTATGACACCACAGATATGTGCAAATACTTGCAAGATCTGGGTCTATCATGGGGGAAGTATGAAACCAAGCACTGTCAAATGCCCAAAACAGGCAAGATGAGGTGAGGGGGAAAAAATAGGTTTTTGCCCTGCAACTTATAGTTACACGTAAGACCTAAATTGTGACACTGAAAATTTTCTTTCAAAAATATGACTTTCAAGTTGCTGGTGTCCCTTTAAGGCAAAATGTACTCAACAAAAACAAACTTATGCGTCTGATGAAGTGGGTCTCTGCCCAGGAAAGCTTATGCTCCAATAAATCTGTTGGTCTATAAGGTGGCACAGGACTTCTTGTTGTTTTTGCAGATTCAGACTAACACAGCGACCCCTCTGACACAAAAACAAACCTAGTGCACTAGGGGCCTGATTGTGTAGGTGAATGCAAGATCAAGCAATGTATTTAAAAAAAGTTTAAGCCCTTCAATATACATTGAAGGCTTAATTCCCTGTCCCGTTAACAATGCAGCCCTGTAGGATCAGTCGCTAGAGGAGGCGACGGGTGCACGGCCCCACGCCCCACTGCACCCTAAGGGGGCTGACGGATCCCAGCGCACAGATGTTCAGTCCGTAGGTAGGGCAGGGCGGGCAGCAAAGGGCGGCCTGTTCCCTCGCCTCGGCTGCGGGATGTTATCCTGCCCGGATGGGGAAACGCCAGCAGGGAAGGTCGCTGCCAGCCGGGGCAATAGCACAAAGCGGAACACCCCAGCAGCAAACCCAGGAAAACCCGGCCCGCAAAGGGGGGCTGAAATGAGGCTGCACCTGCTGGGGGGGGGTGGAAGGAGTCTATCACCCCTGCCCAGCTGGTGCGTGGCGGGGCCGGGAGCGGCCCAGCAGGGCGTGGCGGGGGCGAGGCGCGGGGTGCCGCACTCACCGGGTCGGGCGTCTCCACCACGTCCTCGGCGGCTCCCCCCAAGCAGGGCAGGCAGAGCCCCATGCCGGGCCCCGCTCCTCCCGCCTCAGGCAGCCGCAACGCCGGGGACGCAGCGCTCCCGCCCGGCGCCCTCGGAGCGCGCAGCCCGGCAGGGCCCGCCCAGCGCTGGGATCCGGAGCGCACGGCGCCACCTGCAGCTCCGGAGCCGCCGCCGCCGCCCGGTAGGTGGGGCCGGAGGGGAGCAGGAGGAGGGCTCGGGAGCCAGGCAGGGCAAAGCTCCCCCCTTGGTCCTGCCCATTGCGGCGCGTACGGCGGCGGCCGCGTGTGCAGCGGCTCCTTCCTGAGCGCTCCCCAGCTACTGCATAGGCCGGCGGAGCGGGCAGGAGGCGGGGCGCCAGCTGTCTGCACTAGTGCGCTCACCAACCCCAGGCGGGTAACCGGACTAGGGCCCTGTCCGCAGGACAAAGTTGCACTACAGCTGAAATGTGGGTTCTTCAAAAAGCGATTCCAGTAAGGGTTTAGTGCAGTTCTCTCCGGCTTCCTGTGTAAGAAGAGATTAGTTATCGTAGACTGATTCCCGGTGTACTGAAAGCCAATCTGAACACGCCCCTCTTAAATAAAAACAAGAATGTCCTCCCAGGCTTTTGGAAGAAATTTTAAAATCTGGCTTGTAAATGAAACCAGTGAGGCTTGCTGGTGTGGACAGTCGTTAAGGCTACATTATGAAGTGATTTGATTTTCACTGACACTGTTTTTAAAGTTGATTTTTTTTCACTCCTGTGTGGATGCTCTTCAACTGATGTCAGCCTGGTTTGTAGCTGTTTAAATTAATCTATTCCTGAATTAAAATGCTAAACCGAAGCTAACAGGAGGCGCTGGATGATGTTTCAAATAATGAAAAACTTAAAACAGCAAAAAGTCTAACAGCACCTTAAAGAGTAACAAAACTTGTAGATGGTATCATGAGCTTTCCTGAGCACAGCCCGCTTCTTCAAATAAGTGGAGTATAACGTGGCTACCCCTCTGAAGGTTTCAAATCATGTTTAATAGCTCATGTTAAAAATGGTTTCTCTTAGAATATTCCTTCAGGTACTTCAGTTAATTTTGTAAGCTATGCTGTGATGAACTCTTATTTCTATCCAGCTGGACTCTTGCATAGAAGTCATCCCTCCTATTTGCCCTCTTTCCTTGGCTATTTCTCTTAATTTATCCTACTGGGTCTCAACTGGTAGAGCCAATGGAAATAAATGTGTTGTCCAGACAGGCTAAAATCTTCAAAGACATTTGTCCATCTATACATCTCACATGTGGAAGCCTATGTGGATGAATTTGAATTTAGTGACATTAGTAGGAGAGATCAACATTGGGTTCCCATTTAAAAAGTCCATCAACTAGCAGGATATGCATCTGGTTAGATAGGAAATAGGGGTTGTCTCAATATTTACATGTTCAGTAGTTTTCTCCCCTATTGGATTTTTATGCTCTTCTTCCTCTCTATTTCAAGCAGCATGAGAACATGTTAACATTTGTTTTTGAGTTGAACTTTAATCCATAATGTTAGAATGGGTTTGAAATTAAGGAAAGTGAATACTTCCATCCCAGTAGCAAAGAACCTGATCCAAAGCCCATTGAAGTCAATGGAAGGATTGCTTTGGATCATTCAGGCTCAGGGATTGGATCACTAAGAATACAGTATGTATAGCTAGCTATAATTATCTATCTAGCTATCATAGTGATAGAAAACTGTCATCATCCAATTATGAGACTAAAAGATCAAATCCTTAGCTGATGGAAATCAGCAGAAATCCATGGCATTTTGCCTATTTATACCAGATCTGTCTCAAAGAGTTTATAGCATGGATGGAATCCTTCCAACACATCTTAATTAAAGACTCACTAATTTTCTTCATCCTTTACAGGAATATACAGGGCCTGAACTTGCTCCCATTGTAGATGTGCAAGGCTTAGTTAAGCACATTGTCTGACTGAAGTGAATGGGACAACTCACATGAGTACAGCTTATGGATCCAGATCTCATTGGATCCAACTCCAAATAAAGTAAGTAAAAAGCTTGAAAGTTGAATGAGGCCCAATATAAGTAAGGGTTTCAGAATAGTGGCCACTTATTAATTGCTCAAGGTATGTTTACTCAGCTTACAAATGACAAGTCTGTGTCAATAGAGCCCTGTTGTAAAACTCAGTGTCTGTGAATGCTGTTTGTCAGCACTTTTTGCTGAGACAGTACTTCCACCCACGGGTTTCACTTTGTCAGCAGGAGAGTACTCCTTCCGACAAAGCAGCATTTAGATGTGCGCTTGCTGCGACAAATCTTGTTCACGGGGGAAGAGTTTAAGCACCCATCAGTGATGAAAGTTTTATTGTTCAAGTGAGAGTGTCATGACAAATGTTTCATTGCGGTTGACTGGAAGAAAAGAAAAACTTCCAATAGCATCTTAGTTCAACAAAAATGGGAAAATACTGAAGATGCAAATATTCAGCTATTAATGACTAATGGAAGCCTGATTTGGCCTTGTTAGTGACTTCTTTTTTTATATTTTTCTCATTGTTATTTGTATTCATATTAAAAAATAAACACAGTAAAATACAAATAATCAACCTCTCCCCCTATAGATTAGAACAGCTGCCAATGGAGGTAACTGAATGTCTATCAATGAAAATGTTCCAAAAGAGATTAGCTAACGCTCTCAAGATAATAGTGTAAGGGAATAACCTGCACTAACTACAGGAAATTGGGCTTTATGAACCGTAAGGTCTCTTCTAGCCATAGCTTTTTGATTCTAGATAACAATTGCTTAGATAGAAAAATGATTGGGTGCACTTACTGCTTTATTAAATTACCTTCACTATTCATGTAAAAGATTGCTTTCAGTTCTTTTTTTAAATCACAATTTGAGACCTAAGAGCAAACTGTTATTGAGAGAATGTCTCTCTATAAATAATAGCCAATCAACACTGACAGGTTTAAAGATTTGTATATGTCTTTATTCACCACTTCAAACGAGTAAGAGGATATTTCAATTTCAGTTCACTGCTCTATCTTTCATCTCATTCTGCCCTCATCCAAAATGTTCCAGATGTCTAGTCATTCAGTGAATGGCAAATATAAATGCACTGGAAATTAAAACTTGGTTGAAAAAATAGTTTTAGGTACAAAAGCCCAGATCCAGGTAATCTAGGTATTGAGACTCAGCATCTTTCTGCCTATCTTTTGAAAATCAGAGGCACCCAGAGGAGAGAGAGCACTTTAGACCATGATCAACAAAAGGCAGCATGCTATGCAGGGACCGTCTAAGATGGGCAATGACAAATGCTGATCCACTAAGAGGTGGCTAAACTCTGTCATTCTTACAGCGGGGAGAAATCTGGTTTTGCTTATGGCCCTTGAGCTGGAGGAATATCTGCATTTTCCTGCCCAAGTTGGGCATGGTCTGAGAGGCCACCTAACTCCACAGAACAACCAGGGGCGGCCTCTTGGCACACCTACCAGAATGGACCTTTGCAAAGCATTTAGGTAGGCAAGCAGCTGCCTTCCCAGATTTGTGAATTGTTCTGGAATTACTTGGTAGTTAGGCCTCTGGGTGCTCAAAGTAAGACTGCATTGTGTATGGTCAGAGACAACAACAGAGAGGTCCACAGGATTAAGTGAGCTGAGCGTGAATTTTGTGTAATACAGTGATGCCCAAAAATAGGATTTAGGGACTAAAGCTATATTTATACTATGGACCTTACAGGGGCATAGCTGTACTGGTGCAACCGCACTGCTGTAAGGCCTCTCTTGTAGTTGTTCGGTGCCAGCAGGTGAGAGCTTTCTGGCTGGTATAATTAAAATGAATGGTGGTACTTGCATAATAGAAGATGTTCTCTTGTAGATATAGTGCTGTCTTCACCGGGTGCTTTTGTAGTGCAGACAAAGCCTAAGTATCTTCATGGATTGCACCCAAAGTCCCTAACTAACTTCTAGATCATTCTTGTAAATCCTAGACTGACACTTGGATTCCACCTGCAAATTGCTCAAAACTATTTAACACTGTCTTTTCAGCTTCTTCAATTATACTAATATTTGGTGCTGAGCAACAATTAACACTCACTGATTGCTCACTTTAGTGATCTCTGCACTTCATTACATACGCTCTGTTTTGGTAATAAACTATCCTGACCACTAATAGGCTACGTCTAGACTGGCATGATTTTCGGCAAATGCTTTTAACGGAAAAGTTTTTCCGTTAAAAGCATTTGCGAAAAGAGCGTCTAGATTGGCACGACGCTTTGGCGCAAAAGCACTTTTGAAAAGCCGCCTGTGCCAGGTTAGACGCGTTTTTAAGAAGAAATCCCCGATCGCCATTTTCGCCATCGGGCTTTTTGCAAAACAGTCCTGAGCTGTCTACACTGGCCCTCTTGCGCATATACATTTGCGCAAGATGGCTTTTGCCCGAACGGGAGCAGCATAGTATTTGCACAAGAACACTGACAATCATACATTAGATCGTCAGTGTTCTTGCGCAAATTCAAGCGGCCATTGTAGACAGCTGGCAAGTTTTTCCACAAAAGCGACTGCTTTTGCGGAAAAACTTGCCAGTCTAGACACAGCCACAGTGTATTATTAGACAAGTGTTAAGTTCATTTAAATCCACAAGATCTGGTACATGTGGCTAGTCCTTAAACTGGATTTGCATTAACCTCAAAACTAGAAATACAGGTTTAGTGTAACCGGGAATGGCCATTTTAAAGGTACATTCTCATAAGCTATTCATGTCTGGGCTTGAATGGTTTTTGTTTTTGGTTTTTTTGAAGGCCAACTCCAATGTTGCTGTCACTAACATACAAAAAGTCTAACAAAATCTGAATTGTGATGATTTAATAAACATCTGTGTGATGGGTGTATCCAATCCCAGGCTGACACAAAGTGATTAAGTGAGCCAAGAAGCCAGTTAAGGCACCTGCTAGCAACAGAAGGGTGTGCCTGGTTCAATGAAGGTTAAGATCCACCTGGAATAGTTAATGTAAAAGGAAGGGCTTTCAGGCACAAGGAAAATAGATGAGCTTTACCAGCCTTTCCTGAGGGAGTATTCAAAGTTATTCAAAGACTAGAAGAGTTACTTGGAGAAGCCATAAGGGGTGGAGTGAGTGAGTTCTTGTGCTGAGCCTTGGTTAAAGGGCAGATACAAGATATTCAAGGATAAAACTTTATGGAAGTGTTGCTTGCTATATAAGGTTGTATTCTCCCTACTCGCCAGTAAAAGCTGGGATAATTTGATGAGGGCATGCTTCCTCGTTTCAAAGGGTGAGGCCAGGATGATCTGGCCTCTTGGAGCTGAGATGGGAAGGTATAATCGTGTTGTTTTATCAGTCACCATTTAGTCCTATCTCCTTTTCGCTTTGAAAAAAATCTTAAACCCAAAGTAATAAGAAACGAAGATAATACTAGTCCTACTTAACTTCTGGCTTCTAGTGTCCCCACATATAAAGAGACTCAGATCTCAGTTTAGAATTCTCAAATTTCTCGCTCACAGTGATGTTTCTTTTGTCTGACTTGTCTAGTGAATGATAATGACTCACAGGAGGGTTTTAAATCTACCTGCACAATATTTTTTTGTGGGGAAAATTGCTGCTGTAACTGGGTGAATGTTGCATATTATAGTGAGAGGAGTCTTCAGATAACAAGACTTGATAAAAACCATAATTAAAAGTTGTCAGGAGCAAGTAAAATTTAGATTATGATGTTGCCTAGGTTTAAGGAAAGTGTTTAGTTTCAAGGCCACTAGAAAGGGTAGTCCGAAATGCTGAATTACTAAGGCTCTCTCCTGCAAGCATTTCTGAAATGTAGTCTACTTACTCCCATGACTAATCTGATACGAAAAGTGAGTTTTATGATAAGTGACAACAGTGCATGTTTGTTTATAATGGAGGTCATCCCTGAAAAAGAGGCAGCACAATGGAATTAATAAATTAATAAAATAGAGAATCCTTCCCCCTCATGAACAAATCTTTGTGAAATACTTCCAGGAGTATCTGTTATCTGCAGATCAGATCAGTGTGGGATCCTACTTGGTATGAAAGTGCTCATGCAGAGGTGGATGAGCAAATAATAAAATGATCTGTTATTTCTTATGCATGAGTGGCTAGAGCTCATGGGTGGATGTGAGTGGACAATTAGAAACAAAGATTAGAGACTGTAAGTGCTTTAAGGTTGACTTTTTTTCATTCATCTGCTGGTCCATGATTGGTCTCTACAATGGTTTGTTGGTGGTTGTTTTATATAGTTTAAATATTTTCAGAGCTAGTGAATCCACCCTTTTCAAACTCACATAGTACTTCAAACATTACATTAAGGAGGCCTGGGCAAAATACAACCCATGGGCCGGATCTGGCCCATCGGATCCAGCCTACAGAGGGCGTGGGGAGCCCCAGGCAGGCTCCTCTGCTTGCCCCGCACGCCATTTAGAAACGCGGCTGCCAGGCCCCATTTTTGTTTCAGAACTGGAGGGAAGCTGCGAAAGCTTCAGGAGCTCTCCCAGCACAATCCCATTGGCCAGTTTCTGGTCAGAAACTGGCCAATGGGAGCTGCCTGTTTGAATAACAGGCAGCTGAGAACCATGTCCCCTCTCCTCCCCTCAGTTATTCACACAAGCACATGGCCGTGCAGGCAGGCAGACTGGCTGGCTGAGAAACGTTTTAAGCTCTGCAGGCAGGCTGGTTTGGCTGCTGGCTGGTAAGTCTGGTCAGAGCCTGTCTCTGGCACCCCAACCCTCCCTTCCCCAGCCCTTTGCCCCCCTCCATTGCACCCAAACCCTTTCCCAGATCTGGCACCCCAATCTTCTGCCCCAGATCACAATCCCTTCCCACCTATGTCAGATTCCAAACCCCTGCACTCTAGGCCCCTGCCCTAGGTCACAACCACCTGCTTCACCCAAACTCCCTCCCAGATTCCAGTCTCTCTCCTGCACCACAAGCTACCCTCTGCACCCAACCTCCATTACAGACCCCACATCTCCTCCATTAATATCATGGAAGAGTGCGGCCCTTGACCACTTTCCAAATTTGGAGTGGCCCCCCATCAAAAATTATTGCCCACCCCTGCATTAAGGGCTACATTGTGTCCTTGTTGGTGCAAAGTACTGCCCTCATGCCAAATCATCCCTCGTGAGCTGTGCTAGCATGATCTCACTGGGAGATTCCCATCATGCAGATAATGTGTATAGTATCTTCTTTCCAGACTGGAGAGAGGTTAAGAAGGATATGGTCCTGCCTCATTCCTGTCCACCACCTAGCCACCACCTTATTTAGGGTTTTGCATTGCTCCTGTCTATCTTTAAATGAGAAGTACCCCCAATGCTATTAGAAAAAGACCAGACATTAGATTGCTTCAAATACAGGGACTGTGACTGTGTTCACCCCCATGGAAGAGGGTGGGTCACAAAAGAAAAGGATGATCCCCAATCCTAGACCACGGTGAATTAAACTTCATGGAAATCTTTAGGTCCTTTGAGACAATGTGCTTAAGTATAAGCATGTTATCTGCATCACAAATGAGAAGAGATTTGGATTTTCCATATCATCTTCTGAGTGTTTGCTAATGTAATGTAAACAAATGACAAAAGGTGTCTGGGCTGGAGGAAGAATGCCAGTTACTGGTGCAGGAGATCATATGGTACTCTTGAAACCAGGCTATCTGGCTATCGCTGGATAGCAGCCAAAGAGATGCAGAGGTCAGATATTGGTTTATGTATTTTACTGGAGAATAATGTGACTACCTTTTCAAAAGGCAAAAGTGGTACACATGCAGGACCCCTGATCCGCTCCTTGCTTCTCCTCCTCTTCCCCTGAGGCCTCGATCCCTTATTGCCCAGAATGGGCTTTGGAAAGAGATACCCAGGAAACCTTGCCTGTTCAGGAGGAAGGTCAGGGATCCCCTCAATTGGGCCTGGACCTGCTTTCAGGCACCCCACCCATGTCCCCACCTCCCTGGGTCACACTGCATAGGCCAGGTGAAAGGTCTGGGACTCCCTACAGCTGGCCTGGCCGGGCCGTGGCTGGGGCCTGGTTGTGGGCAAAGAGGAGGAGCAGGGCGTAGGTTTACCACCTGGCCATATTTGACTGGCAGATTATTCTTCTGGCAAATCCATTAAAATGCAGATATTGTTTTTATGTGGCTCCAAAGAGTTACATTATTACATAAGAACAAAAGAACATAAGAACGGCCATATACCAGATACCAACAGTGGCCAATACCAGATGCCCCAGAGGGTGGGACCACAACAGGTAATCCTCACGTGATCCCTCTCCTGTCCCTCATTTCCAGACAAACAGAGGCTAGGGACACCATTCCTACCCAGCCTGGCTAATAGCCATTGATGGACCTAACCTCCATGAATCTATCTAGCTCTTTATTAGAACTCTGTAAAAGTCCTAGCCTTCACCACATCCTCTGGCAAGGAGTTCCACAGGTTGACTGTGCGTTGAGTGAAGAAAAACTTCCTTTTGTTTGTTTTAAACCTGCTGCCTATTAATTTCATTTGGTGACCTCTAGTTCTTATATTGTGGGAATAATTAAATAACTTTTCCTTATTCACTTTTTCCACACCTGTCATGATTTTGTAGACCTCTATCATATCCTCCCTTAGTCTCCTCTTTTCTAAGCTAAAAAGTCCAAGTCTGTTTAATCTCTCTTCATATGGGACCTGTTCCAAACCCCTCATCATTTTTGTTGCCCTTTTCTGAACCTTTTCCAAAGCCAATATATCTTTTTTGAGATGAGGCGACCACATCTGTACACAGTATTCAAGGTGTGGGTATACCAGGGTTTTATATAGAGGCAATAAGATATTTTCTGTTTTATTCTCTATCCCTTTTTAAATGATTCCTAACATTCTATTTGCTTTTTTGACTGCTGCTGCACACTGAGTGGATGTTTTCTGAGAACTATCCACAATGACTCCAAGATCTCTCTCTTGAGTAGTTGTAGCTAAATTAGTTCCCATCGTATATTATGTATAGTTGGGATTATTTTTTTCGATGTGCTTTACTTTACATTTATCAACATTACATTTCATTTGCCATTTTGTAGCCCAATCAATTAGTTTTGTGAGATCTTTTTGAAGCTCTTCACAGTCTGCTTTGGTCTTAACTATCTTGAGCAGTTTGGTATTATCACAGTATAGCAGGGTATCTGATATTAAAAGTTCTGTGTCTAGTTAAAGATGCTACTGTGTTCCCACTTCTACAGTTTAAGCAATAATAGATCAACATTGTTGAAAATGCACCAGTTGTCTGCCCAACTCCAACACATAAGCTTCTCACACACAAAATATGTTTACACGTCTCTTCATCCTCGTGTGATACAATGAGCTCAGTCTTATACTAGAGAGGCAACACATATACAGCCGGTTCCTGACTTACAAATGCATCGATGTACAACCAACCGCACTTACAACCAGACTCCCATTTAGCGCGGCCCCGACTTACGAACGGCGATCCATGCTTTTGAACAGCGTGGTCCCATTGAAATGAATGGGGTCTGACTTACGAACACATCGAGTTACGACCAAGTGCTTGGAACGTAACTCGTTCGTAAGTCGGGGACCGGCTGTAGATGAGTGACTGCTGAAGGGTGTGTGTGGGGGTAGAGGTTTTTTAGTTGCTTTGGGTTGGAGTTGCCATCGTTGTATGTGGAGGGTGCTTTTTTGCTTTCCAGAAGTGGTGTTCCTAGTTGGGGCTTGTGTCATGGGGGAGCTAAGATTCACCTCAGCCCTCCCAGTTGCCCCCAGTAGATGCTAGAGCTGCCCCTGAACCTTGGGCAGGCACGGAGTGTCTTGGGGGAGGGGGATCATTCAGATCAGGATTTGAGTTCTGCATTTTGGGAAGTCTTCATTCTGTCTTGCCCTGTTTGGGATGTGTGGTCACCCTCTGGGGGAAGCACTGAGGCAAACTTTTAGAAGTGATTGATTTTGGGATGTGTACGTAGACTCCCAGTTTGAGATATCTTGGGATTTGGTGTTAAGATGTGCAGAACATTGAACATTCCAATTGAAGTGACTGGAAGTTGTGAGCATTCAGCAGCAGCTCTTGACAGTTTTATTAAATCTGTCTTTCTGGGTGAACTTCACATAATCAGCATAAAGTCTGAGTATGTGAGTGCTCCCGAAGGGGCCTATGAGGAATTAAAATCTATCTTCCAATCCACAGCCAGGGTTAAAAAAACCCCCAAACCCTCAACACATTCATGGATGATAGGTCCATCAATGGCTATTAACTTGGATTGGCAGAGATGCAAAACCATGCTATGAAGTATCCCTAGCTTCTGTCAGACACTGGGAATGGGTGACACAGGGAGGCTCACTTGACTACCCAAGCTACAGTGTTTAGATGGACCACTGGTTTGACCATTATGCCAATGTTATGTTCTGTACAGCAGTACTGAGGAGGGTGTAATTCTTAAATGGCACAGGGGGTTTTGTGCTAGCAGCCTGAATGGGGCAAATTTTACTCTCTGAATAATACAGGAATGATTGTTTAATTTAAATGTGCTTTTCTCAGTTACATAAGAAACTGTGGTTTATTTTTTTTGGTAACTGAACGCTGAGTACATGTTGATGTAAGGTCAATAAGGTTACTGCCTAGCAGCTTATAACGAGAGACAGTTTTTTGCTGTAATACTGAAATGGAGTAATTGCCTGAAATTGTGATCCACTTTTTAACCTTACTTCACAGTGTGCTCGAGCAGTTTCTTTCCAATGACATCAGTAGCAGCATATATCTTTAAAGTGTTATTATGAGGTGACAGTTTTGCTATTCATATAATTAATGGAGTGTAGTTGGTTTTGAGTGTCTGCTCTAACAAGGAGTGTAAATCTTGACATTCCAGCACACTGAAAATTTTTGGCAAATCTTCAGAATAGGTGACAATTCATTATCACTTCATTTGGAACACATTAGTCTTGATGGTATTTATGTGGGTGTGATATTTTATTCCATAAGGATTTGACTGGTAGTTAGCATGGAAATATATCTCTTCATTTCCAGGAGATGGTGCTGTATACACAAAGATTTTTCTGTCTAGAAGTGTGAAACCATGATTGGTTTCACTGTTTTCCTTTAGCTTTCTGAAATGGGCTGTTATGGACAGCATGGCTTTGAGTAGCAACAGAGGAATAATTGTTGGGCTTGTAAGACATGTCATCCTTTTTCTGCTCAACTGTGGTAAGGTGCAGGGAGTCCTGTGGAGAAAAGCTGAAATTTAGCCTGTTCCTCTTCTTCAGGTCTGTAACAGGGGTGGGCAATAATTTTAGATGGGAGGGCATTTCACTAATTTTTAAGTGGCCCTGGGCTGCCCTGGAAGGGGAGGGGCCAGGACACTTCCGTGCTTCCCCATCCACAGACCCTGATTGGCCTGGTGATGTGGGAGCAAGTGAAATCTTTGCCCCACCCTCTGCCTATAGAGAACTTCCAGTTGTTCTGAACAGTTGGCAGTTCCCTCTAGGCACCCACCCCCTTGCAGGGCAGGAGGAGACTTTGGGCGCTGTCCCGCCTCCAGGCCAATCAGGACCTGGGGGCGGGAGGAGCGTGCAAAGTCTCTCGTTCCCTGCCCCGGCCTGCAAGGTCCCTGATTGGGACCTTGATTGGTCTGGGGGTGGGGGAGTGGCAGGGTGTCTGCAGGCTGGATCCACCCACTTGGTGGACTGGATCCGGCCTGGGGAGGCCCCTTTGTCCACCCCTGGTCTGTAAGAATATTTGCCTGGGACTGGAGACAGACGAAAATGTCTCAGAAAATGTTGACGTGACCTAAAGAAGGAAAATAAGTCTTTAGGCTATGGAACTATCACTAAAATGTTAGCAAGAAACTTGCATTGGGATCAGATTAGTTTATAGTTGCCTACCATTACTTTCTTGTTATAAATACTAACCCCCTAAGAGAGAACCTGTCGACTGACTGCTTTTTTTTTTCTGAGTCATTCTGCATGGGACATCACTTGCTATGGAGGGAGGCAACTGTCCTTCAGACCTTGATTTCCATCCCCTTCCCCAACTTTTCAGAGTTATTTGCCAGCTCTGGGACAGGCTGAGGCTCCAGATTATCCTGTTATCAGCACTGCTTCATCTCCCCAAATCCCTGATGTCTAGAAAGGAGAAGGCAGCAGCCTGGGTCAGAAACTGAGCATAGAGAGTTGACTTGTACTCCAGTTTGTGTCCCAGGCCAGCCACCAGTGATACCTCTTGCCCCACAGCCTACCATCAAGGGTGATGGAAAGACTGCAAAAATTCATGTCATGATGCCACTCACTGAAGTTTGGCCTGGCTACCTCTCCATCAGCTAGCAAGGAAAGGATTCTACTGGGAAGTCTGTGCGTTCTTCACCTTTGGTGCCCAGGCCTGTCATGTTTCCCTGTCCCCCTATTGGACCAGTAAACTATCTCCTCATCCCATTGCAGCATAGAAGTAGTCTGTTAATCTCCCCTGAAGCAGGCACAGTCTCAGCAAAAGGTGGAAGCAAAATTAGGTTTGCCAGATGCTTTCACACAAAATCCCGAACATGGAAGGAAAAAAACTTGCTTGAGGGAAAAAAAACAAAAACAGGAGACCAAACTTGTTGACCAAAACCCCCCCAAAAACCCAGGAGACGAAAGTTGTTGAGCAAAAAAAATAGTCACTGCGCTTTTAAGACTCCCCACGCCAGACGCGGCAGGGGAACAATGTCCCCACCGGCCTTCCGTCCAAAACAGAAAATACTTTTCTGGGGTTTTTTTACCAGACTGGGCCAGAAATACTGGACAGTCTGGGCGAAAACTGGACACCTGGCAACCCTAAGCAGAATCTTCTTCCCTCAAGTTTTCTGAAATGATGTCCTGCATTCTACCAAATAATAACTAATCCAAATGTTACAGAGATTACGTCTCAATGTTTCTGTTTTAGAACTTCACCTGTAATAGCTATTCAGGTCTTTGGCAAATTTGCGTCAGTTTGGTATGGTTTCAGCATTGTATCTTAAATTTTTAACTATTTACCTCTGGGCTTTTAGTCTCTAACTCTGCAAATCTCTCTTTCTGGAAGAAGAAAGTCAAGGGCTGTACGTAAGAATAGCTTTGATTTAATTTCACCTATTCATGAATCACTACTGCCTACTATCTTTGTATGCAGCCCCCCCCAGATGGGGCGCAAAAGGGACCGTTGCCTTGGAGCCCAGCGATTCAAAGGGACCTGGGAATCCGGAGCACCACTCTGCATGGCTCTGAGGGTTAGGGGGTGGCAGCGCCACGGTCTGGGGAGCACTGAGGGCTGGCTGCATCCGGGTCCACACCTTCTGTCCGAGGCTCCGCCCCTTCCAGGAATGCAGAACCCCCCTTCCACACATTCCCCAGGGGCCTGCTAGAGCTGTTTGCTCCCTGGTGTCATTTATATCACTCTGTCAAAATTAACAAATAACAAATGCTGGATGCAACACATTAAATAATTGCATATTCTGTGTGGAAAGACTTGTAAGTGCACTAATATGAGAGCGTGTACAAGTTTAGATAGGCATCTGCAGAGTTACTGAGCACTTAGATGCCACTTTTTAAATATAACTCAGTAGTTCATGAGTCACCTGCTTAAATGTTCATGTGCAATGCTTGGAACCAGTGGACTCAAATATACTCAGCATTTTGAAGGACTGGGCCCTTAGCCTTCATTCAGCATGAAGTCTAACCGACCTGCGAACATGCTTAAAATTATGCATAGGGTTGTACCAAATTCATGGTCCATTTTGGTCAGTTTCAGTCATAGGATTTTTAAAAATCATACATTTTATGATGTCAGCCCTATAAATCTGAAATTGAATGGCCTTGTAACTGTAGGGATTCTGACCCTAAAGGGTTGTGGGAGAGCCACAAGGCCATTGAGTGTGGTGGGGGAGAGATGTTACAGTACTACTTCCCTTATTTCTGTGCTGCAGCTAGTGGTGGTGCTTCTTTCAGAGCTGATAGCCTCCACTCTCCAGCTGCCCGGGCACTGCCTTCAGAACTGGGCACCGGGCCCAACAGCTGCCATCCTCTTAAGGCTATGCTGAACTAAGCGGGGGAATACTTCAGACCTTGTGACCCCTTCCTCCCACAACTCCCTTTTAGGTCAAGACCCCCAATTTCAGAAATGTTTGTCTCCTCCATGAAATCCGTATAGTATAGGCTAAAAACACACAAAGGAACAGATTTCATGGTCCATCACATGTTTGTGATGGCTATGAATTTGGTAGGGTCCTAGTTACGCACATTTGTAAGTATCCTGTTGAATTTGGGAGCCCATATAAGCGAGTGGCAAAATTAATGCCACTAATCAATTGATTGAATTATTGTGCAAGACAGACCCTATTACTGTCATTCTACCTTATTTAAAAAAAAAAAAGTATTTTAAAGTAACAAAACTGTCCTAAAAAGCTAGGAAAATTTAAGCACACTAAAAAAAATAACCAAAAGAAACAAACACTAGATTTGGAATCATAAAGGTAGAGATGGTGAAGACTTTCTAAGCCATCTACATAATTTTCTCCCAGTGCAGAATTGTAGTCTTTGACTTTGTCCTTTACTAGGCTTCCTTTAAACAAAACACCATGGCTGTGTCTACATTGGCGCGATCTTGCGCCAAAGCAGCCGCTTTTGCGCAAAAACATGCTGCCTGTCTACACTGGCGGGGAGTCCTTGCGCAAGAACACTGACGTTCTAATGTGTGAAATCAGTGCTTTTTGCGCAATAACTATGATGCTCCCGCTCAGGAATATGCCCTCTTGTGCAACTGTTCTTGCGCAAGAGGCCAATGTAGACAGGCAACATGAATTTCTTGCGCAAGAAAGCCTGATGGCTAAAATGGCCATCGGAGCTTTCTTGCACAAGAGAGCGTCTACACTGGCACGGATGCTCTTGCGCAAAAGCACATATCTTGCGCAAAGGCACATGCCAGTGTAGACGCTCTCTTGTGCAAATACTTTAACGCAAGAACTCTTGCGTTAAAGAGTATTTGCGCAAGATCATGCCAATGTAGACATAGCCCATAAGCGTGCTGCCTTTTCTGATCTTCCTTAAAAAATCTTAACTCCTACTTGAAAAGGTAGAATCTTTTAAATTGGACTAATCCTATAAAATCAATAGCAAAATTTCTATTCTCTCTAGGGGGATAGCAGGCCTCACATCACACTGATTTGGAGTGTGTGAGTTTGGTTTGTTCAGCAGATTTCCAAGTCTGTTAATCTTCAGATATGTTCCAGTCTGTCTTCTGATTCAGTACTGTCCCCCTACAGCCCTGCCCCTTGAGTAATAAATTAAAGGGGAGTTCAATTTCTGGTTATAGAAGAAAGTTCTGTCTCTCAAAATGCCACCTACAATACAGGGAAAACACTCCTTATAATTCTGTCAGTTACCGAACAGCAAGTTTGGCTGAAACAGACTACTACAATTATAACTATCTGTGTTCCAAACCACTAAAAGGTCCTATTAAATATGCACTGAAAAGGAGCAGACTTGCTGCCAAAAAGAGATGGGCCTTGCTGTACTTCAGGTATATACTGAAGCTGGCAATTACGCTGCTTTTGAAGAAGCTTTGGGACCTCTGCTTCTTCCACTCTAGCTTCCTCACTCTTGTAGGATTCAACGGCCTCAAGTGCATTTAAGGTTTTTGGCCCCAGAGGGAAATCAGGCACTGGCTTAAATCCTTTTACTGTGAGTAGCCTGCCATATTGAGAAGTCAGTGCGATTACTTGCAATGGATAAAGTTACATGGGCTCAAGTCTTCATAGCATGAGGGTGTAAATTTATGTAAGGCACAACTAGTGAGTTAAACAAAAAGAGAGAACGTGGGGACAATGGGGATGGTTTTACAGACTATGATCACAACTTCATGGCTGAGTACTTTCAAGAGTTAAAAATATGTGGAACTCCTTGCTTAAACTACTTCAGATCTGGACATCTGGAACTCTACATTTCCCTCCTCTTCTCCAGGGCATCAGGTCAGGAGTTACGTGGTGGCAGCGTGCTGTTTGCTGCACAATTTGTGTGAGAGGAAGCGGGAGGCTTTCTTGCCAGGCTGGATGGCAGAGGCTGACCACTTGGCCAGCCTGTACATGTATCCCCGCATGGCTGCCAGCCAGGAGGTCCATTGGGGGGCTGTCCGTATCCGGGAGGCCCTGCGGGAGAGCTTCCACCCAGAGGAGGACTAAAGTCTCCCTGGTGTGCCCCACTGGGGGCTTGTGCCTCATTCCACCCTCACATCCTTCCACTTACCGCTTCCTAACCCTCCTTCCTGATATAAAATAAAGACACATGTGTTGAAGAAAACAAACTCTCTTTATTGAATAAAACTGGGATGGGGTGGGAATGAGGGTGGGAGAGGGGAGGCAAGAGGGTGGGAGGGGAAGGGGCAAACCTGGGAGGAGGGAGCTGGAAGGGGAGGCATGGGGGAGGAAGGGGGAGGAGAAGCTCAGGGTTGGGGGTCTTGCTGGCCTACCTGTCTCCCAGGACTGCGGGTGCGGGGGCCTCAGCATCCCCCTGGAGTGCGGGGGAGAGGGTGGGGAGGAAAAAGTGGGAGGGGGAGCAGGAGTGGGAGGAGGAGCGGTAGCTGGAGAGGCAGCAGCGGCTGGAGCAGCAGGAGGCAGCAATCTCTGCACCAGGGTCTGCAGGTGGTCAGAGATGGCATGGCCCTGGACAAGCAGCTCCCACCATCTCTCCCACCAGAGCTGCAGCTTTTCATGTACCCAGTAGTCCAGGGTGCGGTGCTGGCCTTGCAGGATTCCCCAGGTGCTGCCGCTGGTACGCCTCCTGGTTACGGGTCAGCCTGCTAGCCCGGGTGCGGGAGGATGTCCTGGGTGGGGTGGTGCGCCCTGCACTCGCAGTTGCTGCGGCTGTGGAGAAACAAGAGAAGTGGTCAGTTATCCCTGGGGACACAGTGGGTGAAGCCCAGCCCCCCTCTGCAAGGCGAGGACGGCAGGTCTCCGCACCATCGGAGCCTATGTGCTTGCACACAGGCCATATTCAGCATGTCCTGCTATCTCCGGGAGTGGGAGCTGGCCCGGGACTGCATCCATGCCCCTGTGCTGTATATAGTGTGGGGGGGGGAGATGTGCTCTGCCGCTGTGTAAAGGGGGCTTCTGGAGGGAGGGCATCGTGCAGTGTCCCACCCGGGAGTCAGGAGCATGTCATGTGCCTTCATACATACACGCATGTGGGTAACAGGCCAAGGTCCCTGTGTGGCAGCCAGCTGGGGCCACGTGCCCAGGGGTGGCACGGCACATGCACAAGTTGCTGCATGATCCGTGGTCAGCAAGGGCCATGCGTGCTGTCCCTGGTGTCTCCTTCCCTCCTCCCCCCGCATAAGGGGATAGTGATGGTACTCACATGTCGTTGCCTCCCCAGCCTCGGACGACACCGGCGACAGGCCCGCTGGGACGGCTCTGGGGTCCTGGGTGCGGGGCACGCTCCCTCCAGGCTCCTGCGGCTCCTGGCCCTCCTCCTCCTCCGTTTCCTGGTCAGGGCTCTCTGCCCCAGGGTCGATGACCACCTGGGGGGAACGGACCGTCCCGCCCCCCAGGATGCGGTCCAAGGCATCAAAATAGGGGCAGGGGTCTGGGTCTGCCCCTGGTTAGGAGCTGCCCCCTGTGGCCCTGGCATAGGCCTGCCACAGCTCCTTTATTTTCATGCGAACCTGCTCCTGGGTGCGCATGTGGCCTTTGGTGGCCAGGCTGGCAGCCATCCGCCTGTAGACGGTTGTGTTCCTCCGTTTAGTGTGGAGATCATGGACGTTGGAGGCATCCCTCCAAACCTGAATTAGTTCCCTGATCTCCGCACTGGACCAGGCAGGCGCCCACCTTTTCCGGCCCCTGGCAGGCTCCTGGGAGCTGGCAGACTGGTCCTGGGGAGCAGTGGAGCTGGCTGGCACTGGCTGCCTGGCTCATGCTGGGCCCACTGGGTCAGGTGCAGCTACTGCTGGCTTTGGGCTGGCAGGCTTGGAGCTGGCACAGGCACTGTGGCCAGAGTCTGCCCCTTTCAGGCTCCGGGGAGGTGGGGGAGGAGAGGAGTTTTCCTGGTTGGGGCCAGAGTGGCCAGCAGGGCACCCTGGGAAGGGCTGGAGGCCCCCTATTTCGAAATAAGCATCTACACAGCAATTTTGGAATTGGTGCTGTTCCTCATGGAATGAGGTTTACCAATTTCGATATTGGAGGATCTCCTAGACCCCTGGTCTGCATTGACATCAACTCAGACGCCAACTTGAAGCTCTATATTTTTTTCACCTTTTTAAAGAGAAAATCCATCTCAGAGCACAGGAGAAGTGGCATGTCTTTTTATGGATACATAATTACAAAATTAATCCTGCCCTCAGAACTAAAAGAGAATAACTGAGGGTTTTTTCAGTGCTTGTAGAAATCCTTTAAAAAAATGTGTTCCTCGGTCTGTGTGCATGTTTTTAAGGACCTTTGTAAGAGAGGGTATTTTGAAAGAGAAGGGCTTGTATGCCTCTCAAGAGCTGAAGTAGCTGGCTGTGTTTAACATCTTACCACAGCAGGAGAGAGTATATACAACAGAAGTTAGGTATGCCTCTTAGGAGGAAGCTAGCACAATGGCTTCAGGATTCTGAAAAAGAGAAGCGTAAAAGGACAGCGAGGAAATGAATAAACACACAAAAGACAAGCTTGTGAGACAATACATGCACAAGGGTATGACACAAGTGTGAAAACCCACATCCAACACAGAGGTGAGGTGTGTATCTTGATCACGGCTATCATGGCCGAGAGATGACTTGAAAAACTTTAGCATATACCCCTCATTGTAAGCATATGACCTCCATACTGCATACTTAATAACTTTTTCATTTATTGAGGGGAGGAGGTTGCACCACCTACAGTTAATGTTGCCTTGTTTCCAGTTGCTTTGCAAAACTCTAACCATTTGCGCTGAAATCTTCATGCTGGAGTTTGCCTCTAGTAGAACTTCATGTTGAGAAGCATGAACAAAAATAGCTTGAGTATTTCTAAGAACGAGATTGTGGAGGGCATTGTTTTGCTCATGGTAAAAACAAAACACACAACTCTTTCGTTGTTGAAAAGCTCGTCTTCCCTTATGCTTTGGAGAAGGGATTCTGAATTAGGCAGAGGTGTTGCCCTCATGTCAGGGAAGTGCCTCTTGGTATGCCAGAGGGAAAACTGCCCAAATTTGGCAAAGCTATAAGCCTTTAAAAAAATCCACAGGGATGACAAGGAGTCAGGGAATGGGAGGAAGACAGGGATTATTTGGACAAGGAGATGGAAGATGAAGACTGGCATTTCTCATCAATTGACTTACAGGCTCTGGCTCCATCTGTACACATCAGGAAGACATCTTCAATACTGATTCGCTCTTCTTAGCCAGCTGTAGCAACTTATTTCTTTTCTAGAAGTTAAACATCAATAGTGATGCAAAAATTGTTACTAATGAAGCTTTTCATGATGACGGGTTATTATACTTTTCTTTGTCCACTTGCTGATTTTTGAGATCCTTTTATACATGGGATGCTCAAAATATCGTAATTTATATGCTTGTTAGCTTTTATGTTAGAAAGATTTAAGCTCACGAAGATGACTCATAAAGTCTCTGCTGACTGTTAGTGTGGCAGGATCCCAGTGTGTCAGAGAACACCCTGAGTCATAAAACCATAAAAGTCTACATAGGCTCTGAATGAGTTTCATCATTTCAATTTTATTTTAATGTTCTATACCGCTCTCATGTTTTAAAAGAGCGGTGGCATTCTGACACTATATGGAACAAACCCTATGGAAATTTCCTAGTGCCGTACAGTTAATCCTAATATTGTATGGGTAAACTTAATACCTTTGTGGTGCATTATATTAAAATGCAATTTTATATGTTGTTCCATTTATATTGTCTAGTAAGAGGGAGATGGTAATGTACTTCCTCCATGTTCAGGCACTTGAAGCTACCCTCACTACACATACATTAATTCAAACAGGATTCTGGGACAACAGGCTAAGGATTTTTGGCTAAATAGCCTGACTTTTAAACACCGCCTTGCTCCAGTAAATGGACAGGGCCCCAGTTCATATAGTTGGGGTGATAGGAATGACCTACTGAGACCCTGGATGCTTGAGACCAGGTGCCCTTGCTGGACTGCTGAGAGTAAATACAAATTTAGTTACCTTGAACTGTGACCAGTTTATTTGTGATTTGTCTCCTAGAATTTTGATCAGTCTTAATTGCACGTTGTAAATATGAGATTCATACTGTAACATGCCTAAATTGAATGTAAAAATGTGAGAATCTATTTATTTGGGATACCTCAAATAGAAGTGATGCATGAGAGATGTTATCAAGAGCCACAAACTAATTTTATAAAAATGGGCCTCCTCTCTACCTTATGAGTGGGAGAATCTTCAGTTTGAAACCACACAATTCTAGATATGCTCGGGTTATACCTTGTTTTTATATGCACCTCAAGGAAAAACTGTAGCTAGGGAAATGTTTTCTGACTGCGTAAAGTTGAAACACATTGTTCCTTTAAATACTAACATGACATATGTACCTTTCATGGTGTTCACTTGCTAGCACTTTGTATTTAAAAGCAGGCCTTCATATACCGACTTCCACATGCTACTGTAAAGCATGTAATACATGACACATTTTTTGTACAAGCATAACCAAGCCATCTGTTGATCATATACTAATATAACAACCATTAACTATAACTGTTCTCTCTCTCTGTCTGTCTGTCTGTCTGTGTATGCATGTATAAAAAATGTGGGAATTAATTGTCTAGCAAGGTATATGTAACTTCTGTATTAAACTCAGACAAGAGTCACTCCTCCAATATTGAGAAGACAATGACCATTTTGGTTTGACTTTCAGAATTACTTCAGTTATAAAAGAAGACTGTTTGGAGCGCAAACAGACCTTTTATATGACAAATGTGTGAGATTCTTTTGGATCAGAATTCTACTAAAACCTGGTGGAACTAAAAGAATATCCCAGAAAATGGACTGAATAAGTTAATGTTCTTGTAGCTGGCACTTGAAACAAAGTACCCTGCTGCATAAACATTACTAAATTTCATATTCACAAGTTGAAGATCTTCCTAAAGCCAACCATGAAGGAGTGAGTCAATTGAAGTATGACAGCAGCTGATATTTGAATCTAGCGAATTCCCTAAAGTGCACCTTCCTCCTTATGTAAAACTACAGAATATTCAATTCTGAATTTGAGCAAGCAGTAAGAACAGCTCAACTTAAACAGCACTCAACACAGGCTTCACCTCTGTCCAGCAGCCCTTCTAGAAGAAAAATGTAGCAGATAGCTAAGGTGGAAAACCACAGTGTAGCATCAAGAAAAAGCAGCTTTCCAGTTCAGCGCTCTTCCTGTAATTTGATGTCCTAAGGACTTGAGCATCTATGACTTGATGTCATAAGGACTTGAGCATCTATGAGACATGTTTGGTAAAAGCACTGCCTAGGAGTTAGACTTAAATTTTATTGTAGTGACTTTCATGGGCATTGAATTGCTGTTGTAAGTTAAGATCATAACAACTTTTCCTGTTAAATGCCAGATAGTTTAAATTATATTTCTAGAAAGGAGACCTAAGCCAGCACAAGTAAACAGTAAGAAATAGTGAATTTAACTTGAATTCAGGATCTAAATATTCTCTAATTTGCTGGGCTCAATGCTATTTCTTGAATGACATTTAAAATGTGAAGTGTAGTTGACCCAAAAGACATTACAGACTGAGTGGGAGAGGTAACATCTATTGGGGTAAGACCATTTGGTGGAAAATAAACTTCCAAGGGCAATGAGTTCTTCCCATATGGGAAAGGCATTCCAAGCATCACTGCTTACGTAAACTGTGTTCCACCTTGCATTTAGCTGTGATGCTGTGAGGTAAGCCAAATCTTCTCTCACCTGCCAAAAGTATTGCCTCACCCACCTTGTTGCTCTATTTAAAATTCTTTCTTTGATTTCCTATGACTTAGCTAAGATCACATTTTACTGATTTTTATAAACCATTCAGGCTCCTAATGATAAACTAAATAGGATTTAACTATCCATCATTAAACTTTATATGGGCCAAGTTTTCATTTATCTAGTATATGTCAAGATAGGATTCTCTACTGACTTCTTTTGGGTGGAGAGAATAATGCACACTGGGTTGGTGGGGTTTTTTTGGGGGGGGACCATGTGGTTGTAATTTCTGCCTGTCGCTTTTGCTGTTTTAAAGCAAAACAGCCAGAATCTATGGTGCTAACAGGGGCTGGACAGTATGAACAGTACAATATGTATAATTTTCTGTACCTAGCAATACAGGTTATGTTTTCTGGGCTTGCTTTGTGGGATGGAGCAAGGTGTAGTCCTGCAGTATTTGGGGTTATGAGGGTTGATTAATGCAAAACTACAAGGCTGGCTATGTAATAAAGCTCAGTCGCATGGGAAATAAGGGAAGGGGGGCTGTTTTCAGGAAGATGGTGGACAAATCAGAGGCTGTTCAAACAGGCCTTTTGTCTGATTCAGTAAAGAGAGAGGATCTTTGGTCCTCAGGTGGCTTCAGCCCTTGCGGAAGTGATGGAAAGACTTTTGATATACCAGATTCCCCATGTGGGAAGATGGGTGATTGCTGGTCTGTTTAGTGAGAATTCAAATCCTTTTGACTTCTCTGTGGTGTTTTTGCCCTAAGAATTTATGTGCCAGCAGCTGAAAGTATCTTCCAAAGCAGGGCTGGATTTATGGGGCCCTGCAGTACTGTTAAACTGGTGCCCCATGCCCAATGGCAGCTGAGGGAAAGGCAATTTTTTAGATTTGTGATTTTATAATCTTCGGCAACATACTAATGAAATATTTTTAAAGTAAATTTTAAAATAAGTCCTGTCAACTAGCACAGTAAATTCAGAAACTGACAGTATATTCCTGGGGTTGGCAAATGCCGCTTGAATGATTCTTTCGCAGGTTCAGTGTTCTGCTAATAGGCCGGGCAGGCTTTTTGGCTTTTAAGTTGACTAGATCTTTTCTGAAGGAAGCAGAGCCACATAAAAGGGATAGGAAGAGGCAGGTGCATGGACATTATGACCCAGTGGTGCCCCAGATTTTCAAGTGCCCTACACATTCTGTGTCTGGGTAAGGACAGCCTTGTTCCAAAGCCTATTGGAATGTCAGTGTATTATAGCTGGAGCTTTTCAGCTTTAAAGCCCTAATCAAAAGGCAGTGGAACATAGGTCTCTTTCACAGATGGGTGATAGCTGGTGTGGCCTTAAATCTAACTGGGCTCTCTTGAAGCAGACCATGGAGGTGGAATTTTAGGTGCAGTTACCACAGACTGAGACAGTCTTATCTTACAGATCTGTCCCCATCAATAGAGGTCTCACTCTTAAGGATATAATCTGTTCAAAGCTCCCCAGAGACATACGGAAGAGACTATTGTGGGGTAACTAGTCATATTTAATTGACTTTTTATTGCATGTCTTTAAGTGCGACAGTCCCTAAGAGCTAGTAAAGAACCCTAATGTAACTAAAATAGCAGAAGTAATACCCCTGAGCTGGTTTTGAGATCATCATTAAGATCTAGCTTGGTATACCTCTTCTCTGTAGACAGATATATTTAGGGGGAGTTAGAATAAAATTATTTGGTGATTAAATGATGAAGCAGCTCTTTCCCTCAACTTTAAATCTTTTACAGATCAAATCAGTCTCACTGTATCACATCACTTCAGTGAACTTGGGATTTTTGTTTTCATTGAATTTAAATAAGTATCCAATTTTGTATTTGGGTAAACTTTAAATTCAGAAAGGCACATACCAAGGAACTAAAATTTAAACTGAATTAAGATAATCATAACTAGCTTATCAGCATTGGTATTACTTTTTGTGGGAAGTGAGCTTCATCGTGCTGCTGTACTTCAGTTCATGCTTGATTACAAATGTGGTTTATAAATATAATACATGACTCAAAAATTGCCTGGTGACTAACCGGTTTTTCTAAAACATAATTATCTTCTTCAGACTTCAAAAAATCCTCTGAGGAATCTTCAAAGTGAATGTATGCTCTAAGAAGAGATATAACAATCCCGGGATTTTTTGTTTGTTTGTGTATTTTGGTAACAGTACACCTATGAATAGTCTCACTGCGGTCAGTTGCTCGGAACTAACTGTATGCATATTTTTGCTGATCGTATTGTGTTAGCAAACATTGAGCACCTTTTCAGTTTTATAGAAAAGCATAGATATAATAATCTTGCATGTTATCAGGCATCATTGAAATTCACTGCAACCTAATAATGCAGGTTTATTTATCTGAAAAATCAAATGCTATGATTCATGAAATGTGTTAATGTGAAAAGACATTGAAATTCAACTAACTGCAATAAACAGAGGAAATGGGCAGTAAAACACATTGCCATATAGGAATTCTATATATTCCTGCTGAATATTAAAAGAAAACTGGTATTTCTGGCTTATTGTGGATCAGTTTTCACCACTACCCTTATGATCCATTTTTTACTTCTCATTTCAGTTAAGCTGAAATAAGCTATGCAACTTGAGCTACATCAATTCTGTTGTTTGTCAGAATAGCTTATTTTGGCTTTTGGCGCTATCTACACATCAGGAAGTCCGAGAAAGAGCACTCTTCCTCTGACTTCTCTTACTCCTCATAAAATTAGGGTTACAGGAGTTGGAGTAAGAAGTCCTCCAGCTCGACTCAGTGTGTAGACGTGGACTATGTTATTTTGGAATAACTGCTGTGTAGATGTACCCTAAGAGAGCAGTGGTACTAAAACAGAACATTGCATCTGCAATACAGTCAATGATTAAATTGCTTGAAGGTTTGCCCTTCCTTAATGAATTAAAAAGGAAGCATCAGACCTACCAACACTTTTCAGATGCCCTGAGATCTATCAAGATCTTTGGTATTGGGTGGTGCGTAATGAGGCGTTCTCCACAGGTCCTGTGCTTTCATAGAAGAACCGGTTACTAAATATGACTTACCCAGGATATCCTTTAAACAGTGCAGTAATGCTTTTCAGAGGCCCCACTGGAAGCAGGGCCCCTCTTTATGTTTAAGGCAAATGACCATCCCTGCACTTTTGGATGTTAAACTCAGGGTCAAAGGACGTATCGTCTCCATTTTACAGATAAGAAACTCTCTTGTACATAGAGCTGTCCTGTCCATAGGATCAATTGGGGTGGCTGCTCCAAGCTCCACACTTTGGGGGGCCCCTTGGTGGCAGCCCAGTCATCCTATGGTGGGAACTTAGGGGATTGGTGTGGGGTGGCAGCGGGGATTGGTGTGGGGTGGCAGCTGGGCTAGGCCCCCCACAATAACCATGTGGGCAGAGGTAGCCGGAGCAGTCCGGCAGCCTGCTCTGCTCCACTCCATTCCATCCCACCGTGCTGCCCCCTCCCAGCCTGCTGTGCTCAACTTTTCAGCGGCAGCAAGAAGCAGAGCTCCCCAATCCCAGAGTGCTCCACTTCCCGCCGCTGCGGAGAAAGCTGGGTGCAGCGGGCCGGGAGGGTAGTGCAGAGCAGACTGCCAGGCCACTCCAGTTCCTGTTACCTGCATGGTAAAGCGGGGAGGGCAACCTTTGCTGCTGCAGCACCAGGCTCCCCCAGTAATCTCCCAGGCCGTATTGCTTGGGGGAGGGAGGAAAAGCAGCAGGTGCAGGGCTTGCGGCAGGGGGTTGCCCCGATCCCTGCGCCTGTGGATCTGGGGTGGGGGGAAGTTGCCCCAGGACCCACACCCCTGTTGGGACAGTCCTATATGTACATCAGGTCAAGTGACTTGCCCAAGATCTGAGGAAGTCTGTGGTAGAACTAGGAACAGAGGCTGCCTTTCCTGTAACTAGCAGGAAGTTCTGTGGCCTACTATCTTACCTAAGACACAATACTGTATGATCCCATCACACACTTGATTTATGCATGAGTAGGTGTGAGAAAGGAATACGAGAGGAATCTGAAAGCTGGCATTGAGTAGCTACTGTAAATTAAGCAGGGAACTCTGATAAAGAAATGTCATCTCCTTCAGGTACGTGATGGGATGTTCTACTTAATCCTTTAGAAGCTCCTCATTAAGCCTTTGCCTTCTGAAATTTCCTGTGAAAGCAAATTCAAGGCTTGTGTATGCATAGGCTCTAATTTCTTTTAAGCTTCTTCTACTTTTCTGTCTCTTGCATTAAGATGTAAATGCAAAGCAAAATTCAGTTGTCAAATGTGAAGCTCTTAGAATTAATGAGTAGTTAAGCTGAATTGCTGAACTTCAGATTGCAAGAGCTGTTATATTTTGTCTCTTTACCATACTTATATAATGACTTAAAGATTGATACAGTAAAAATGATTTCCCTAAAGTTAAAATGCACAGAGGTGTTGAATTTTATTGTCATTAGCATGCTGCACTCTTGTTTACTTAAATATGCCACACTGTGTATATTATCTCCAAAGGACTCCAATTGGGATCTACATGTTGAACAATCCAAAGTTAGGGAAATTGGGTCTGGGGTTTTGACCTTGTCTAACATACCTCTAGTACTGTTGATCTGTCATTTACTAAAAGTTGTCAGAAGTGTCATGCTCTTTTTCTTAATTTAGGCCAGATATCTGATTTGTTTACACTTATGGAATTCAGTAGAACTAGCTGGTATTTTTATGTTTGATAGCCATTCTCTTCTAAAAGTTAATACATAAACCTGTTCTCTAAAAACCTGTATATAATTTTACAGAGAATTCTGTCTTTTTAAAAGCTTTTGAACTGTTCTCTGGAATTGTTGCAAAAATCCTTCAATCCTTGTGGTATTTGAACTGTAGGTTTTTCCCACTGTCCTTTATTTTCCCCATAATTTATTTATGATGATAACTATCATGCAGGTGTGTGTGTGTGAGATGCCACAGGATTTGGATTAAAAAAATAGTATGATGTGTTTTTTGCTTATTTTAGTGCAATACATTAACAAAACAAGTAAGAGAAAATGGTATTTAGCTTTCAAATATTCAGGTGTACAAACAAATTTGACCCACATAAATTGTCTTTCACTCCTTGGCTGACTTAATACTTTGAATCACAGTGTGTGCCCAGGTCTGCATGTAGTCATGTGCATAAAGGATGAAGGAAATTTTGGACCAGTTTTCCCAGCTGCCAGCAAATAAACACAGAACAGCCCACAATATATGTGGGTTTTTAAGCCTGCTTTACTTTGAGAAGTGCCTATATTACTTTGATTAAACTAAGTGCATATATTAGTATGATTAATCTAAGATAGAGAAGCTGTTGACACTCAGGAATGATGAGCTATTATATAATGCTGCATCATGTCATTTTATCTTCTCTAAGTTGTGGAATCTTGTCTGTGGAAAATATTTTAATGAGTTACAGAATATTGATGAGCAGTATATCACAGCTGATGTAGTATGGTCATGACTGCATATCAATGCATATTGACATACATACTGACCTGTGGCTTGAACTACTTGGCCACAGAGGGGCATACAGAGGAGAAGAAAGTCTTTCCACTCACATGGTCAGATGTTGGGTACATACACGCAGGAGTAAGTAGGTGCTGCAAACTCACTATTTTCAAACTAGCTATGATGGAAATAGGCAGTGGAAATGTTTTTCGGATGAGCCAGTGTGTGGGATGGTAGTAATTGGTTATTGGTAAAGGCTATCACCAATTAACTCCCTGAAGCAAAATAGTTACTGAGGTGTCTCCTATACTGATGCATTCTTGGAGTGCCCTGTGCTCTACCCTTGCTTGGAACTGTACCCAGAGGCACAATTGAGTTCTATAACAAATCCATACAAAAGTGGGTATGAAAAGGTTTAGCATTTGTTTAATTGGTCAAATGTGGTCAAATGTGTGCATATGTATAGAACGTTGTAGTCTGGGTTGTAGTCTGGGTATCAGACTAGGTGCCAAGAATTCCTGAGTTCTAATCATGACTTTTCTATGACTGTGGAGAGGTTGCTTGACCTTTCTTCCTCATCTTCACATTAATAGGAGCGTTGTGAGCAAGACACAAGGCGCTGATTAGGCCTCAGTTGGAGTATTATGTCCAGTTCTGGTCACCACATTTCAAGAAAGATGTGGAGAAATTGGAGAAGATTCAGAGAAGAGCAACAAAAATGATTAAAGGTCTAGAAAACATGACCTATGAGGGAAGACTGAAAGAACTGGCCTTGTGTAGTGGTCAATTGAGGAAGAACTTTGTTCGTGCTAGTTTAGGGGTGGTGAGGCCTGCATTCTTTCCCCCCTTTCCCTTTTCCCTATATCTGATGAGCCAGAAGCAAGTCTTTGGGAACATACGCCACTTAAGATAAGCATTGTTGCCAGTATAGCAAGAACAAGTATGAGATAAGGGTAAAGGGCAAGAACGCATAAACAATTCTGTTTACCCTAACGTACTGATCACGTAAACAGGGCCAAAGAACAAGTAGATCCAGATCAGAACCAGATCGATAACTAACAGCTAAGCCCTACATCAGCATGTAATGAGTAAGCCCTGGAAATTTCCAAACTGCCAAACAAGGCAGGAAAACTGTATTTAAGGCTGCCTCAGAGCCTAACAAATAGGACTTCACCGATGGGCTTTGGGTACCGGCACCTCGGAAGCTGAAACAACCTCCCACTTCATCCGCAGCCTACCCGGGGTCCCAGGCTTGCAGGAAGGGACATAAGATATGCCGCTTCTTTGTTATGTTGTTCTTCCATTTATGGGGCACAGCTGTTAGCTGTCAGGAAATAAACTACTTGTGTTTGACAGATACCTGTGTGGTGTATTTTGTACTTTGGGAACCCAGTGTCGGACCTTAGACTTACTCTGGCCGGCTACACCTTGTTTAGTTTGGAAAAGAGAAGACTGAGAGGGGACATGATAGCAATTTTTAAGTACCTAAAAGGATGTTACAAGGAGGAGGGAGAAAAATTGTTCTCCTTGGCCTCTGATGATAGACAAGAAGGGGCTTAGATTGCAGCTGAGGAAGTTTAGGTTGGGCATTAGGAAAAACTTCCTAACTGTTGTGGAGATTATGGAGCCTCCATCACTGGAAATATTTAAGAGCAGGTTAGATAAACATCTATCAGCAATGATGACGGTGCTTGGTCCTGCTGTGAGGGCAGGGGACTGGACTTGATGACCTCTTGAGGTCCCTTCCAGTTCTAGTGTTCTATTATTTACCATCTTTTTTTAAAAATAAGGGCAATTATATTTGATTCTAAATGTTTGCACAACACCTTGAAGATTAATAGAGCATTTCATCAGGGCCCAGTTCCATCACTTTCATGTTGTGGAGTAATATTTTGTACCAGAAGTCGACTTGTATACCTTACATCTCTTATTGGTGTCAATTGTATTTACCCACTTAAAATGAGTGCAGTATGTATGAGGCTTGCAAATCATGGGTATTGTTGGAAAAACTGTGCTAAACTGAGTCTTTTAACACAACTTGTGCTAAATTCTCCTTAGATACCTAATGTAAGACTTAAAAGTGCACATAAGAATGGCCATACTGGGTCATAACAAAAGTTCATTTAGCCCAGTCTCCTGTCTACTGACCGTGGCCAGTGCAGGTGCCCAAGAGGGAATGAGCAGAACAGATAATCCATCCCTTGTTGCTCATTCCCAGCTTCTGGTCAACAGAATACACCACCCCTGTCCATCCCTACTAATAGCCATAGCCTCCATGAATTTATCTAGATCTTTTTTGAACCCTGTTATAATCTTGGCCTTTACAACATCTTCTGGCAAGGAATTCCACAGGTTGAATGTGTATTGTGTGAAGAAATATTTCCTTTTATTTGTTTTAAATGTTTCATTTGGTGACTCTTAGTAAATAACTTTTCTTCATTTACTTATTCCACATGAGTCATGATTTTGTATGTCTCCATCATAAGCCCCCTTACTTACTTACCTCTTTTCAAAGCTGAAAATTCCTTGTCTTATTAATGTCTCCTCATATGGCAGCTGTTCCACAACCTAATCATTTTTGTTGCCCTTTTCTGAACTTTCCTCCTCTTTGCCCCCTTCCCGCCCCCCAGCTAAGGTATCTTTTTTTGAGATGAGGCATCCACATCTGCACACAGTATTCAAGATGTCGGCATATCATGAATTTATGTAGAGGCAATAAAATTCTCCGTCTTGTTCTCTGTTCCTTTCTTAATGATTCCCAATATCCTGTTTGGTTTTTTTTTGACTATCGCTGCACATTGAGTGGCTGGTTTCAGAGAATTATCCACAATAACTCCAAGATTTCTCCCTTGTGTGGTAACAGCTACAGGCAGCCCTCATGATTCACGGAATTGCTATTCATCGTTCTGCGTATTTGTGGGTGCCTGAGGTGGTGGCAGAGGCTGGGAGCTCACCACAGCTCCCGGCCTCTGTGGTGAGTTCCCTGCAGCTGCTGGGAGCCGCATTGAGTTCAGGAGCTGCGGGGAGTTCACTGTGGGGGGCCAGGAGCCAGTATTTGTGGGGAGATCACCGTGGCTCCCAGTCTTCGTGAATTTTACCATTTGCAGTGGTGCCAGGAATGCATCCACTGAGAAAGTCGAGGGTCTCCTGTAATTTATTCCTCATCACTTTATATAGGACCATGTTTTCCAATATGCATTACTTTGCCTTTATCATCATTGAAATTCATCTGCCATTTTTGTTGCCCAGTCACCTAGGGTATGTCTACACTAGCCACCCTAGTTCGAACTAGGGTGGCTAATGTAGTCATTCGAACTTGCAAATGAAGCCCGGGATTAAAATATCCCGGGCTTTATTTGCATGTTCCTGGGCGCCGCCATTTTTAAATGCCCGGTAGTTCGAACTCCGTGCCCGTGGCTACACGTGGCACGGGCTAGGTAGTTCGAACTAAAGCCCCTAATTCGGACTACCGTTACTCCTTAGGGGCTTTAGTTCGAACTACATTAGTCATGACTACATTAGTTCGAACTAGGGTGGCTAGTGTAGACATACCCCTAGTTTTGTGAGATCCTTTTGAGGCTTTTCACAGTCTGCTTTGGACTTAACTATCCTGTGGCAACATTTGCCGCTGATACAAAATTGCTCATCACTCTTTTATCCTTTCCTCCAGGTCATTTTTGAATATGTTGAATAGGACTGGTCCCAGTACGGACCCCTGGGGTACACAGTTACCTCTCTCCATTCTGACAACTGGCCACATTATTCCTACCCTTTGTTTTCTATCTTTTAACTAGCTATCCACAAAAGGATCTTCCCTCTTATCCCATGACCGCTTACAACATACAAAACAATTGTTTTCAGAAACATGTGGTAGTAAAATGGAGAAAGCATGGAGGGTGCTAAATTGCAGCCCAGCTGCAAGTGGAATAACTGCAGCATTGGCCTTGTGAATGGTGAAAGCATCACTGAGTAAGTAACAATGTTTATTTGGGAGCCCTGGCAGTGTTGCTGTTCCCCTGTTCAGGAGCAGAGACTGCAGGGATAAGAGCAATTCTCTGTAGCTGCTCTACTAAGTATTTTTGAAAAAAGCTGCTTGCTGAAGATAATGGAAAGAAAGCTTGTGCCTTTGCAAGTGATAGTGTGAGAATAGAGAAGTGGATTTAGTGACACTCGCATTTGTCACTGATCAAAATGACCAAGATAGGGGCTCTTACATATAGCACATCTGCAGTAGTTATCAGTGCCAGGGTGAATCAGTACCTCTGGAATAGGATCAATATCTAATTCTGCACTGTCATTAGAACACATAGCAATAGGAAACTACAGAACTTGGGTCCATATTAAAAACTGAAATAGCACAGATCATGAGGCAATAAAGGCCAAATGCAGCACTCAGTGGCATTGTAAAAGTCTTCACTGAAACACACTTCTCTATACACAGATATAACTGACAGCAGAGCCTTCTTGTGTGTATATATGTGCACAGCTGGGCTACTAGCATGTTAAAACATAATGCCCCAGAGTGGCAGGGTTAGGCAATACATTATAAAGTGTGCTATACTACTATTAAGGCAGTGAGGAGATGGTGTGACCCAATGGATAAGGCATTGGAATGGGAGTAGAGAAACCTGGGTTCTGTTCTGGCGTCAGCTTCCAAGCCTAGCCTAACCATTACACCTCTCTGTGCATCTGTCTTTCCTTTGGTCTGCTTAGCTCTACAAAGCAGACAGCACAGTGAGACCTTGATCACAGTTGGGTGCAATGGAAACATAACAGTAATACCAATATAACTACACTGTACTCCTACAGCGTGAGTGTAGTTACAACTATTTATAGTGTACATTGGGCACTAGAAGCCAGAACATGGCTTTTAAACTTTTTGCTTCCCTATGGTGGATCTAAACAATGTTAGAAATCAGTTTTGCTGCAACTGAGTTAACCAGAGTTCTAAGGCTGGCTTAGACAGGGCCACTGCCAGTAGTGTTGTACAGTCAACATTGCCAACAGCCTCGCCAGGCCCCTGGGCAAGGTGAGGTTGGGGCCTGCTCCTTGTCCCTGGAAGGTAAGGCCTCAGGTAGAAGGGGCAGGGCTGGGGCTAGGCAGCCCTCAGCACCACTCAGAGGTGGCAGTGGCCAGGAGCTCTGGGCCCTTTTGTATCGCCGAGTCCTGGGACAAAGTTGCTTCCTCCTTCTTTCTCTCCCCCTCTGCCCAGCAGCAGGCCTGTCTACAGTCATGGTGGTCCTAATTGTTGCAGACTGTAACAGTAGTGTTCGGGGCAGTGGCTGTATCCTGCTCTTAAAAATAGATATCTAGCTGTTTGCTCAGAGTAATCCCTTTTCGTCTGACAACCAGTGGTGGTATTCGTCTTCCATTGACTTCAGTGGGACTTGTCTCAAGCCCTTCAACAGCTGTTTTCCAGTAATGAGATGCCCTGATTTAGCACTGCGAGAAAACACTCCAGAATCATGTTGATGCTCTAAATAAAAAACATTAACAAATCAATTAGACTTTTGGTGTAATCTATTCTTGGAGAGCTGCAAACACTTGGATTACGGTGATATGGCCAGTTTGTTTAATTCAGGCTGAGAAATTGAAACAAATTAAAAATGATCCGTGATAGTGGTTTCATTTAAGACATTGCTAAGTTAAGAATTCTTCCAATTTAGCTTGATTTCTTTTCTTTGTCTTAGCCTGGCTTCTGGTGCCTGTGATGGCTAGATGCATTAGCAAATATACTTGTGTGCACAGTGTTCTTGGAGCCCCCAAATGAATGTACTTTCTTTTAATTTTCTGCCTTTGGAAACTTTACCCTCAGCAAGAAACCCTGACCTTATGATTGTCTTTTTTTATCACATTCTATCTGTCTATTCTTGGCATGTTTATCTTGTGTTCTTAGATTTGTTCTAACCTCACAACTAAAATAGTATTGATTTCTCTTCCAGAAGCTGTTTTTTGTTTGAAATTGAAGTACTTTTCAGATCATATTATACACAAATTTGTCACTGCCATGGTCTGGTTCTAAATGGAGTGCTTGCACGGATGGTAGGAATGGGAAACCTTTCTTGATAAAAAAAAGGAGCTGCCGAAGAAAGATTTAAAACAGGTTGGGCAATAAATAGCCCATGGACTGGATTGGTTAGCCCCTGGTGGGCTGCTGGTGCTATATTCACCTGCGCTTCTGCAATTACAGCTGCTAGCAGCTCCCATTGGCCGGAAGTGGCCATACCTGCTGGCGGCCCACCAGGGGCTAACCCTGGCAAACCCCGTCTGGGCCACTTATTGCCCACCCCAGTCTAAAATCAACAGTAGGCACAATTAGATTTCAAATACACATATAAGAATAAATGGTTTTTATATCTCTGAAAGCAATGGAGCAAATCTTGACGTCACTATTCAGTGTCTTATTCTTCCTATGTGAGAATAACATATATAGAAGGGAGGAACAGGTAAAGTTTGACCCCTGTGGCAAAAGCCAGATGTTCAGTGCCTAGAACCAGTAGATGCACGGAGGCTCACCAGAGGTCAGGGCCATCCATATGGAGGCTCTGTGCTTCCAGACCAGCTGTAGGGACACGTACACAATCCCACTGGTTTTCTGACAGTTAAATCCAATTTAAGTTCCTATTTGTGTGCTTGTGTTTGGTGTGTGTATGCGGGGAAATCTCTGGCTTCCTATTTCAGATCTACTTTAAGGGACTGTTCAGCAAACTCTTTAAAAGCACCTGCTTAACTTTCCATGTTCAGAGGCCCCGCTGTTCTGAATTTGATTTTAGTTCAGGGTCTAAAATAGTCGCTTGACCAATACAGATGCAATTATACAGTTCAGGCCCCAGTGCAAATGCTCTAACGCCACTACTTGATTAAAGTATACAAAGCATCCTCAGATTTTCCATCTCTTTGGTCTCTCTGCCACATGGTTGAAAGAAGGCTAGGGAATCTAAATAGTGGTGGACTCTAGGCAACGAATGAAGATGTGGGGTGGATCTGAGCGTAGATGTTTGGGTTTCACATTCATGCTGAGAGCCCGACATTTATGTGCAGAAACAAGGGTGGAATAAGTCTGATTCTGTTTTATGCAGAGGATGCAGAAGGTAGCAGAATGTGTGGGGTGTTAGTACAGGGGTCTATATCCCCTGCCCTCTGTGCTCTGTAGGGGCTCTGCACCATAGCATAGGGGTGGGTTAGGATAGGTGGAATTGCAGCTATGTGATAATCTGACCCATTTGGATGGTTAGCCACTGCACCTCTGAGACTTGGCAACTTTCTTCATTTTTTCTGGGGAGGAGGGCAGGAATAAGATTTCTCCTTACCTAGGTGCCTATTGTTTTAATCCAGACTGTGGAAAAAAGTGAATTTATTTCTAATAGCTACTGACTAACTTCCAATCTCATGGAAATCAATAAGCTGTAAGCAGTCACCTCAAAATCAGTATACTTCTTCAGGTGACTAACATTAAGTACTGTAATATCTTGACCTTAACTTCTGGGCCTCTTTCCCCACCAGCAAAAAGATAATGCTCTTCCTCTCCATTATGCAATAGATTGTGTTTACATGGCTATCCAGTGCTTATTAGGCCTCACTTGGTTTCCCTGCACGTCTACCTTATTGCCCTTCTTGTATGCACACATACAAGTGACAATTTAACAACTGATGATTTTCATATGTTCTGAGTTTTGTACTTGCATGCACATACTTTTTTTTTGCTGCCATTCCCCGCGATAGCAAATGGATTTTGCACACTTAACTTTTGTGCATTCAAATGCAGACAATATAGATGTAAATGCATCTAGTCACATTTAGTCTTTTACTCTGTGAAAACCCCATTCTTTTCACGAGTTCATTGTAAGGGCGGTAGCATCTGACCCTATGCAAACTCTGGGGTAGACTGACTTTAGACATAGCTCTAAGCAAGTAGGGGCAAGCATAATCCCAGGAGCAGCCCTGGCTTGGGCTACCATCCAGTTCACCCTTGCTCTCCTTGCCGTTTGCTCTTATTCAACCCTCCCATCCATCACACACCCCTCTCTCTCACTTTTATCAGGCAGGCTTCGATTTTTCCATGCAGCAAGAGTATTGACAGTGCAAGGACAATCCCCTCCTTCTCCATTTCTGTACCTGGTACCAGAGCAGCTTTGTGCAGGAGGATCAAGTGAAGGGAGAGACCTGCTGAGCCCTCATTCCCACATTTGGCATATACTCACTTTGTCTCTGTGCCATTCCAACAGTCTGATAACCATGAAGTTGCTGTAAAAGGTGAAGAATCTTAAAAGAATGTAGCTACCAAATTAAAGTCTGAGTGACATTTTTTCAGAGGCTCACATACAACTTGGTCAAGTTTGGGCAGATTTTCATAAGCCTAGGAAAAAACACACTCTTGGCATCAGAATTCACCCCTGGATGAATTTCAAGTTTTTGCTTCAGAGTCTAGGAGGTGCTAGAGTTTCTAAAAACAAAAAAAAAAGTAAGAATATTTTCAGTATGAGCTAGACAACTTATTTTGCCTGCTTTCATTCTCTGAAACAGCTCAACCATTTTAGCTGGCACTATATAAAAAACAGCATGAGGCAGACACCTAATATAGGAAACTTCAACCCAAATAGTGAAAGTCTAGAACAGTTAAAGGCAACTGAAAATAGTATTATGGAAAGTATTAAACATCCCTCAGTATGAGTGGAGCTAGAAGATCCCTGAATAATTTTCCTGGAGGTTTTTCCCTAGTATGTGACTAAGGAGATTAATTTTACTTTGAGAGGAAAAAATCACTACTGTAAGACAAAGGAAGGTCTTAAATTATAGATGAGGGTTTTTCCTGTGAGTGGTAGCACCTCTGCTTTGCTGACAACTGAAGAGAGGGTTATTTTCTCATCTCAGGGCACACCCGTGGGATGTGGGAGAATCCGCTTCAAATCCCTGCTCCAATGAATATGCCCAGTGTGTATGTCTGCTGTGCAGCCCTAAAAGCCCCTCAGTGTCAGCTGGTAGAAGGCCCACTTCTATAATTCCTAACATACTTTTCATGGTATTTATCTGTGAAGAGTGGCAATCATTTTCTACATAAAAGCTGGTGACATGCGGATCACTATAGGATGTGTGAAAAGAGCTATGTATGTGTGCTGGAAATATTCCTAAACTGTCCTTGGGGGCAGAATTGACAAACAAGTTTGTCTTCAACAAAGGAATATTCATTTGTCTGGGTTTGTAATGTAAACAGAGTATGGTGATGCCAGACACAGCATTTTCATCTGAAGTAAATAGTAGCCCCGTGGCTGATGCAGAAACAGCATGGCATCAGCTCACTGAAGGCCACTTCTCAATCTGAATCTCAGGCGGTTCATCCTCAGATTGTGGGACTGGTGACACTAAAATAATTGTAGATGGGAGAACTGTCTTAAGACAAGGATTGTATCCTACTAAGTGGTAGTCTCTGGAAAGCATGATATTTTTGTTTCATTTGTAACCTCTTTCTGTTTATCTCTACTTAGTATCTCTTGAACCTCAAACTTCATTATAAATTCATTCCTGCCGTTAGATGAGGTGTGTACCTTCAGCTGAACCAATGAAGTGGTGTGTAGTCTCTCTGGAGATAGATATGTTTATGGGCACCTGATGACTTGCTGGATTCTGTGGGGAGATTCTTTTGGAGCCCTGGAAAAGTGAAGAACACCAAAGGTTAACTGCAAGATATGGTTGAGAACCGGCAATGTTCTAAGGAGTTTGGCTAGCTATCAGAGTGGTGCATTAGGGAGCTGTCACATAGGGTAGCACCACCAAATTCCTCTCCTTGTAAGGGAGAAGGGTGACCCAACTCATTCTGGATGCCCCAAGAAAGGATCACAAGTGGCACATGGGACTTCGCTTGGTCGAAACTTGTGTGGTAGACGTAAAATATGCTAGCTTCCATCTGAGCTAGTGTGCTTTAATAGTAGTATTCTATAGTTGTAGCAGCATGAGTAGTGGTATAAGTTAGCTGCCATATGTACTCTTAGGGTTCAGAAGGGTTTGTACTTGGGGCAGCTGGCCTGTGTCACTCCTGCCCCTTCTACAATGGCTACACTAGTATCTTTAGTGCACTAGGTTAATAGCTAGCTGAGTATGTGTATGTGAATTGGGAATTCCACCACTAATCAAATCTATACTAAGCTGTGGATCAACGCTCTGGAGGTTGATCTTCTGGCATTTGATTTAGTAGGTCTAATAAGGACCCGCTAAATTGAATGCTGAGGGTGCCCTTGTTGACACCGGTATTCCTACTCCTCGTGAGGAGTAAGGGAAGTCAATGGGAGCATTTCTCCCATCAACCTCCCTGTGGCGGGTTTGCAGGCGTGAGCTCCCATTCCCCTGCTGCAGGGTGGGGCCCAGAGAGCCCACCGACTAGACCTTCCCACGGAGGACGGGTTTGCGGGCACGAGCTCCTTCCCTCCAACTGGGAGGGTAGGGCTCAGCGAGCCTACCGCCTTAAGTATCTCGTGGGATCTCCGGGGTCCTTCAGCCCCTAAATCGCGACCCCCCTCCTGGGGTCCGTATAGTGGCATTCGCTGGCCACTAGGCCGCTTGGCCTGCAGTACCAACTAGTCAGGTCAAAGGAGGTTGAGCGTGTGGTGGGGTGGAGGGGGAAATTAGGGGGACCCGGGCCCGCCCTCTCCACCGGGTCCCAGCTTGGGGCCCTAACAGTTCAGGGTGATTGACCCCTACCCAGCTGATATGGTTCCACCCCGAAGCGTGTCAGCCCATGGGCACCAGAGGCGCTCTGCCCCGGGCTGCTTCCTATCCCCCTCCTAGGTAGAGACCTCCCTGGATTCGTTCAAGGGGCCTACTGGTTCGCTTCTCCCTTTCCTTCATCTCTGCTCTGGGTTTCTGGGGGACACTGGCTGTTCCTCCATCGGGGTGGAGTGAGTCGTTCCCCGAGAGGCGCCTGGCAATGCTTGGCCTGGGTGCCCCCCCCGTCTCCTCCTTCAGGCCTTTTTAAAAGGCCCACTGATGGCCACTGTGGCACGTCGCTCCACCCCCTCGGCGTCCCGCCACTCTGGGACGTCACGGGTTTGCGCCAGGGCCCCGCCCCCATATGCCGCGGCCATCCACCAGCATCCCCGCTGTCACGGGTGCTGGCCTCTGTTTACCGGTGTCGCGTCACCCCGCCCCCTTTCCGGCCGAGCGGCTGGAGTGCCGGCAGTTTCAGTGCGGGCCTCGGCAGACCCGTCACGCTCCTGCTGTAGGCATAGCGCCAAATTCCGAATTAAAGTATGTCAACTCCAGCTACGCAATTAATGTAGCTGGAGTTGCGTATCTTAATTTGAACTTCTCCCTTAGTGTAGACCTGGCCTTAGATGCGAAAGGAGTTTACAGCTGATTGAAAGTTTTGAGGATCTAAATTTTTGAAGTTAGGTGCCAAAAGTGGCCATTAAGCATTTAAATCCCTCTGTAGATCCAATCCCAGGAGCCTCTGTAGCACTCTGTAGGGTTTTCAGAAAGCTGTTTGAGAGGTGTTAGGCTGACAATGAAGACTAAGTTCCACAGATTTCCAAGGCTGTGCCAGGGAGATATGAGAACAGACCTGGTTCTGTAAGTCTGCACAACTAAGGATATGGCCCATAATTTTTATTAACTTCTGAATGCAAAGTAATGACAGTCCATCTGCCTTTTAGTTTTCTATGTTGGTCCTGTCAAATCCATTTATAGTGAACAGCCAGTGAGACATTAATAATGAAATATGTGAACACTTAAAATGAAGTCCCAAAGTTATTGACCAGTTCCAGTTAATAAGCCCGTCACAATACACTGGAGCACATAGATTTCGTGCAGCTCTTCATATCTTGTAGTTAAATACGCTATTCTTGAACTGAACATGCATTTGCAGTGATGGCTGATATGTTTAAACAGTTCTGTGCCTTGAGCATTATTGATCAGGTATTTACTGTTTTATGAATTTTATGCCTGTGAAAATCTTATAGCTCTCTCAAAAAGGAATCTTGTAAAATATTCAGAACAATTTAATTAATGTGCAAAATCCTGGACTCCTTCTTAGTCTAAACTACTATGAAGTCAGTGAGGCAAATCCTAGAATCCTTAGTCAGTGAGAGGTCTGCTTGTACTAGGCTGGAGTAAGTATCACAGGATCCGGTCCCATATCAGTCACTCTTATGCTGCTGATGCAGAGTCTTCTCTTCCCTCCTCCTTCCCCCAAAGAAAATCTGGCAGCTTGTCTGTTACCAAGTTGCTAAAATATTGGCAGGTTTCAAAACTAAATGTCAGCCTTTTTGACAGTCAGTCAAAGGGCAGTCACTAGACATTGTCTTCTTTGAAACTATCCAGCGCTGCATTTGAGAGGCAAACTGTAATGAGACATTTCTTGAAGTGGTATCTGTGAATATGTATTAATATTGCATGTGGCTTGGACTGCAACCTCAAATCAATTTCTTCCCCCACAGAAATGTAGACAAAACTTCAAATAACCCTCTGAAATGATAGGCTTTTTCTTAAACTACAAGACTTCACTCCCGTAGCTGTAGCAGCTGCTGAACAGCAAGGGATGTAGTGAAAATTTAAAATGCTGAAAGCTTAGCGCAGGATGAGCTGTAATGGTTGGTTTCATCTCTCAGTGATTTCAAAGTTCTTGGGTGACCAGTGTTTGGACACTGTTTGTTTATAGAGTAAAACATCAGCCACAGAATCCACAGCTACATTTCCCCTTAAGTGGTAGTTAAAATATAACTGGTGGGTAATTGTTTTGATATCAAAATAAAGGCACACCAGAAATCCACTCCCTCACGTCTCCTGTTGCTCAACTTGCTTCTTTTGCAAAGGTAAGTTTCAGTCTCTCCATCATCTGAGATACACAACATAGGGCCCCTGCTGCAGCTCAGAGTCAAGCACATTTTCAGGTTTGTTGAAGAAATAAGCGGGGCTGGTGGTGCCTGGGGCTCCCTAGTTGCACCAGTGGCAGCAGGGCTGGAGGTGGCCATGGATCCTCACCTTGGGCTCCCCATTTGGGCTGGCAGCAGGGAGGGGCATCAGTCTAGAAGGGCAGCGGCAGGGACCTCCCGTGGTCCAGCAAAATCCTTTATTGGGACCAGTCAGGTTCCGAGGGTGCCAGACCAGGATGGTCCAACCGGTAGTTATGTTCTAGATGACACCAGACTTAACTTTCTTACAGTACAGACTAGAAAGGCCACTACACAATGAAATAGGCTGTGGTAGTATTTCTAGCCCACCTGGAGAGGCAAATCTTATAACAAATTGTTATTGCGAGATTTTTCAGCCAAAGAGTGCAGACCAGAAGTTCTGCTTTGGATAAGCAGCAATTTAACTGCTTTAACTGATCAGAACTTTACACCTCTTTACCCATTTACCCATCACTGCTTTTCAGAGTTTTTGATTGGATTCCTAGTTATTTTCAACATGGACTTAAGACAGTGATATAAAAGATGCTGGGAGCTATTCTCTGCTCATTAAATGAGTGGATTAACTCTTATAACACCTGTTAATATTAATAAACATTTCCACTGTATATTGCCTGTGCTCTAATGGGAGAATAGTCTTCCCTCTCTACAAACACTCATAGCATTTATCTAAAGGGTCCTCTGGTAATATATGGCTGGCATAAATGTGTCATAAAACTGACACATAAAAGCAAAAAAGACATCTGGGATCCATTTAGCGTCTGGTCAAATCCTGTTAACCATAACTCATGGGAATGCAAAATAGTAAGACTATTTTAAAAAGAGTGCACAGTCTGGACTTCTTGGTATGACTACCTGAATATTGCATTTTTCGTGAAGGAGAGATGAATATAGATAAGTGATTTTGTTTTTGTGCTGTTAACAACAAGAGGAGGAGCTACAACTTTGCAATAGGCTTTCAGTAGTCTATGCAATAAAGACTGGTGAACTTGCTCCATAGGTCCTAGCACATTATCTTGGCCTTTGACTGCTTAAACTTGACTTCTACTCAGATGTGGCACGCACAAAATCTGAGTAAATATTGAAATGCAGAGTAAAACTAAAAGTGCAACCTTAACTCTGCCCTCTCAAGCTTATATCTTGAAATATATTTTTTTCTTAGGGCCAAAAATCTGAGTAAATATATCAGAGTGCAAGATAGAGAATCTACCAGACTGACATATGACTAATAGACAAAATGCATTAGAGTCATATCGGATAAGGGCCTGGCTAAAATGTAACCACAATATTTTGGTGCATCCCAGTACAAAACAGAAAAGCTGCACAGTGCAAAATGTGTCCTTATCTGTGCAGGTATCCATTGATCCACAGAAGTGCACAGACTCTCAGAATTGGAATTCTTTCAATTATCTAATGAAATCCCTTCTGAACTTAATATTGCTTCACAGGTTCAGGGATGCCACAGGAACCTAAACACTTCTCCATCAAATGGGTGAGTTTGAGAATAAATAAATTACACTGCTTAAATCTGCTGACATAACTACTGAGGAAAACTTCCTTGGTGGCAAATTATTCCATAACTGTCCATTGCAGAATTTCTTGTGCCTTTCTCTGAAGCTTCTAATATTGGCCAGCATCAGTGAAAGGATATTGGACTAACCTCTCTTCTGATCCAGTATGTTAGTTTCATGGTATTTCCTCTGGAGATCTCAAGTTTTCCCAAGGATATTGGAACTTGAAGAACAGACACCCCAGCCCAGTTTTGGGCTTTTATCTAATCCCATATTAGCAAAACCGTGATTGGTAACTACTTCATAACACACTGGTAACAGGCAAGTTGGAAGTTATACTCTGAAATGTATTGACTTTCTGGAGTCGGTGAGAAAAAGATGAAGACTGGAGGAGCCACCAATTAAATGTCATTCATTGTTGGGCCACATTGGTCAACATGGTGTCAAGTTAGAACATGGTGTCAAGTATCAGAGGGGGTAGCCGTGTTAGTCTGAATCTGCAAAAGCGGCGAGGAGTCCTATGGCACCTTATAGACTAACCGAAGTGTTGGAGCATAAGCTTTCGTGGGCAAAGACCCACTTCGTCAGATGCATGTAGTGGAAATTTCCAGAGCTCTGGAAATTTCCACTACATGCATCTGACGAAGTGGGTCTTTGCCCACGAAAGCTTATGCTCCAACACTTCGGTTAGTCTATAAGGTGCCACAGGACTCCTCGCCGCTTTTTTAGTTAGAACATGAAGTCTGCTCTTGACTTCAACTTGGATAAAAAGAACCTTTGGTTAGTCACCAAGGGAAATCAAAGTGAATTCTAAACTTCAAAGACCCTGTGAAAAGAAGGAGATTTGAGGAGCAAGGAGAGACTGTCCAGGGCATGTTAGCGAAGAGCTGACTTGATGGCAAGCACACAAAGAAGGAGAGAGGTAGAGCCTACAGCAAGAGCAGTCTCTCTGCCTGTGATGTCATCTAGCTGTGCTGATGGTAAACAATACCTGCATGTAGGCCTTGACTGTTTTTAGTTTGCTTTACTTGCTTTGTTCATTTTGAGGAATAAATAGTTTTGTTTTGGAGTTGCTATTTCTGCATCTCTGCAAACATAAGTTGTAACAGGCTCCTGGAGGGAAACTCCTGCAAGCAGTAGTTGAATCTATGTTATGAGTGTTGGAAAGCCCAGAGATCTAGTCTGAATGGCTAGACCATATGGTTTCACCCAGCATAAGGTGCATGAAGCCAGGCCTGTCACTTAGGACATGTACTCAAGGAACTAAAAAGGGTCTAAGTCACTGTCCAGTAGTCATGACACAAGGTATGTGCCTAAGGTTCTAACAAAGAGGGATTAGCTTATAATTAGTATATAGCACAACTACAACTTCAAGCATTCATCCCCAAAAGGATGCCAAGTTTGGGGCAGTTCCAAAAGATGCAGTAATGTGAAACATTAGGGATAGCTTAAGGTTTTAGAAGAATGTAAAATGTGATGCTTTCTCTCATTTTGCTGGCTCTTGCCTTATGAGTAACTTTTAATCCAAAACATGAATCCAGCAGATTTAGTTTCACTCTTTTCATAGGGTAGTGTTAGGAAGCTAGGTACGCTTCAGAAGATTGGAAAGGAGCTCTAACCCTTTTTTCTTCAAGGAGAAGCAAGTGGCCGCACCAAGATTATAGGGGGAAAACATTGGCTATATGGAAGATGTTTACAATTATTCAACTGATTAGACTGAAATATTGTTTCAACCCCTAAATGAGACCCAAACAGTATGGTTTCCACACGGGTTGATTTATAATCCCTTTCATATAAGCTCTGTAGAATATTGTGACAAAAGTTGATGTTGTACTTATACAGACTTTGAAGCCACTTGTGTTTCAAGGTATTGATTAGCACCTTGGGTACTGCTGTGCTAGTATGGGGTACTGCAAACTTAGGATACGTCTACACAGCACGCTTATTTTGAAATAAGCTATTTCAGATTTTTTTTCTGAAATAGCTTATTTTGAAATAGCAGGTCTACACAACAGTGAAGCCTCACAATTAGTCTGAGGCAGGCTTCCCTAATGTGGATGTCCTACCTTAATTTAGAGCCCCAGGAGGTACTGGGGAGTAATTACTTTGAATGGCCCTGGGGAGGAGCTATTTTGAAATAACAGCAGTGGAGCATCCACAATACTGCTCTTGTGAAATAGCTATTTCGGAATACGCATTATTCCTTGTGGAATGATGTTTACAGAAGTCGGAATAAGCTGTCCGTTATTTCAAATTTATTTCAAAATAACAGAATTGCTGTGTAGACACTCACACTGTTATTTTGAAATAACGGCCGTTATTTGAAATAACTGTGTTGTGTAGACGCACCCTTATTGTCTCTAGTACATTAATTATATCTTGACAAATTCACCTGTGTGAAGGGCAATGGTGGTATTTCAGACTATCTTTCCAGAGAATTGGAAGTATTCCAGGGATGCATTTCCACCTAAGTTAATGTTCTGATAGTTTATCTGATGACTTAGCAAGCTGAAGCCAAAGTAGATGATGTGACATTTATAGATTCATCTTTAGGGGATTTCAAGTATGCAAACGCCTAATTTGGAAAGACTACTGACTAACTATAGCTAATGCTAGAAGAGCTGCAAAAATGGCAAAATGTATGAGACTCATGATGGTTGATAAAAGCAAAGCTTTACATTTCTCCTATAAAATGGAAATGAATGGCCTACTGATGCTATATGTAGGTGGAGGTAACCTCGAATGGGTGAATAGTTCTGTCTGGGTAGATGCTTGACTAAAGGAGGTTCTATAACCAAAAGTTTCATTTTTAACTGCTCTTGCATCACTGGCACTTCAGTGTCTTCAAAGGCCAGTGATAGATTGGTGAAGATGTCTGTGTGATAGCTAAAACAGGAGTGTTCAATGCAGCGATGACAACTCTGCTATTGTAAGATCATGTCTATGGAAAATAGCTGAAGAGAAGAAACAAAGCAGTTTTCTGTTTCAAAACCTATGCATTTGTAATGTCCATTAGTTTGATTTTTTCCACAAACAAGGTCTTACTGAGGATCACAGCAAGTTGCAGTTTGTCACCGGTTGAAACCAAGATGACTGCAATGGTAAGGTGATAGTCAAAGAGCCAAAGAGACACACTTTTACAAAATCTTTGTAAAACTCAGGATGTAGGTGATGGTAATGACCAATGAAACTGGAGGATGCATCGAGAGAATTAAAGAAACCTAAATCCTTCAGCAAGAGTCAATATAGAAGAAGACCTAAAAGTGACCCTTCAATATGGAAGTCTGTTCTATGTGCCACTATGTGAAGCTGCTTCTTCTGCCTTTTTTTATATACATGGATATCCCTGTCAGTTGTGAGAGTGTAAATGGTTTGGCCGAACTAAAACTAATTTCACTACAACAAATATGGATTGACCTTTCGTTCCTAAGAAAGCAAGCTACTTTTTCCTTGTAACAAAGCCACTCGTGAATGAACTACAAATAGTAATAAGGAATAGTTGATTCATCCGTTGTAATTGAAAGGTCATTGTAGTCTTTATGATAGCAAAAAATGGAATTTTCCCATCATAAAACAGCATTTGTCACATTAGAGATCAGATATATCAGAAGACAAATATACATAAGTATATTTTCCTTTGCAACAGAAAATTGTCTGCAGTTGCCAGGACATCTTAAAACATGAACCATCCTCAAAATGCATTGTTCTTGCTAAAAATGGTAGTGATGACAAAATATCTTGAAGTAGAAGGGAGGGGGAAAACAGGTTTCTCTTTGAACAGGTTTTATAAAATTCCAGCTCTGTTTTGATATCGAGACAAAAACTTTTTGGCTTCCTAAGGACCCAAGAGAAATTTTTTGCATTCATCTCCATGCAGAGTAATGAATCATCTTTTTTTTTGCTGGATTTCTTTCTTTGGAAGACCTTCTATTTGTAGTAATAACACGGGGAGAGAAGAGCATCCCATGTGGAAACATTGGGCTTCAAGAAGAGGCTACCTGATTTGGCCTTGTAACACTTTTTTCAAATGATTGGAAAACATTTTAAATTTACCCAGCAAAAAGGCAACAAAAGGAGCAGTTTTTTATTACCAGAATAGTTAAGAAACTTGAGTCCACATTTTTTTGTTTCTAATGCACAATCTTGTTCACTTGATAAAATGTTCCTCAAGTCAATTCAAGGTAAAAATACTATCTGTAGAGGGAGCCTCCTATATAATTTAGCTTCTTAGTATATCTGATTAAAAGCATTAATTACCTTCTTTGTCAATTTTTATAAAACGTGGTTTTTGGTTTTTGAAGATCTCTCACTGTGGTGTTCTTAAGTAATTTAAGACAGAATAGTTTAGTGCCTAAAGTGGGGAGCTGGAAATCAGCTGGAAACCTAGCACTGCAACAGAGTTATGTTAGCTTGGGTGATCCCTATGAACCTCCATTTTTCCATCCCCTAAATGGAGATAATTCACCCCCGTGCTATTGTGAAGCCTAATTTGCTGCTGTTTGTAAAGTACGGGAATAGTTCTATAGCAGGTTAAAGGATTACAATGCTAAACTGACAATTGCAGAAGATATAGTTCCAAATGTCTGTTGTTGCGACTGTGTGATACAATGTTGAGGGAGGGCACATTGTGTAGTAGTGGGCTGGGTGTATGCCAAGCTAGTACCAGACATAATTGACATCTGCTCTAAATTGCACAACTGACAATGGCCTTCAAAGTCTAATAAAACAGCCAGGAATAAACGGGAGTGGGAGAGGGAAGGAAGAAGAGTCTTTATGCCCGTTATAGGTTGGGGGTGTGTGATGGGGTGAGAGCCACTGTGCTGACTCTGTACAACTGGGTGATTTCCCCCTTGTATTTAATTGATGCTCTTTTGTGGTGATCTAGGGTGACCTTTTATCCAAAAGATGCTGACTCAAGGCATGAGTGCATCCCATTATGTAAAGGGTAGGTTCCTTTTTCTCCATCAAGAGAACAGTTACTATGTGGGCAGTACAATCCTCCTTGTAGTATCCTGCCATTGTTGATTTCAAAGGTAGGAGAGAGGGGAGGGTTTGTTTCAAAGTTAACTTTAACTTCCCTGCTGTAATCCTCAGCCATATACAAAATGCTCTCAAAAATACTGGCTGAACAAATCGACAGTAAATACAGAAACTGTTTTCTCTACTCTTATTTCTAACATTCATAGCTGTCTCCTGTAACTAGAGTCAAACCCATGATGGCTATGTTCAGTGACAAATAGTGATCCCGGAGTTCCATTGTGAGTATCCTATTCTCTCTCTCTATATATAAAAAAGTTTTTCCCGCCACGTGACAGAATGACATCATCAGCCTACTTGAAAGTGGAGTCTCAGCATGTTGCTTACTTGCTCTTCAACCAGAACCAACTGTGAAACTGAGATCTGTCTGTACATCCGTCTGTAACCTGTAGTACGTGAGCAGTAGACCATTTAACAGGTTTATTTTCCTATATAGCTTAGTTTGTTCAGTTTTCTGTATCATCAGTGCAAGATTAACAGGCTCTCTGGCCACAAAAAAAGCCAGGGGGAGGAGGGTGGCGAGCGTAGAGAGAATGGAGTGCAGTCCCCTAGTATGTTTATATTGTACATATTTCTCTAAATTTTAACATTTTTTCCTTTTTTTTTATCATGGATTATTAGTTGTTAGTACCTTGATACCCATGGCTACATTTTCACATGTCCTTTTATATATAAAGATTTTAATTTAATAAATACTTAACAATTTGGATTATTATTTCATTTTAAATTATATTTTTTTACTGGACATGACTGCAGACTGGCTGCAAAGAGTAACCAGGAAAAGGCAGGTAGTCACACCTGTGCATAAATAGAAGTATAGCTTTCAGGTTGGTGATTGATCAGCTCTTTGGTCAGTGTAAATCAGTGACTTCAAGAGATTTACACCAGCAGAGCATGAACAGTAGTGTCAGCAAAGTGCTTTCTGGATGGGCAGTACCATATAAGTGCAAGATGATCATTGAAATAAATCCTAAAGAACTTAGTCTTTACTCTAGTTGATATATTAATATATTTCCATGTTACACAGTAAGTTAAGCTCTAGTTTTCAATATACTTTCTTAAAATTCTTTATCTCAATCAGATGGCATATTTGCCAGGTATACCCTTGAAAATTCTGTCTTATATTTAGTTGTGGCACTTTTTGTGCTCCAGGAACAGATATCTCCCTCTTCAGAACATTGGCCATGCCATCCAGGCTGTAAATGGACTCTCTCTCCATTCCTTGATCCAGTTCCTGGTTGGGGGCTGCTATAACCTTTGCATCTGCTAATCTAGCCCATAGTCTGGCATCTGTCTTTCACTGCTACGTTGATGCCATGTTTGGGATCACTGGCTCTGCAGAAGAGTAAATCCACTAGCCTGAGATCTTTGCTGCAATTATGTGGAGGTATGAAGGCATCTTTGTATGACTATTCTGTCTTCTTGACCAACTCCTAAGAATAGTGATAAGTGGTGCAGAGTTGGCTCTTGACGTCAAAGATGAATTTAACCCTCTGTATCAGGGATATTTTTAGAAAACTCATATTTCACATGGTGCTGCTATATATATATTTTCCTATATCTGTTTGTTGGCTTGCCCAGATAGCATTCACTGAATAATTTTCTGCTTTATGCTCTTTTTTATAGTAGCTCAATTTTAAAAAAATACTATCCTCCCCAAATAAAACAGCAAACTCTGAAGAGACAGTGGCCTGATCTAATCACTCTGAGTGTGAAGGACATGATTTCTCCCCCAATAATTATTACAAGCATCTTAGACTGATGGATGTTAGCAAACTCAAGAAGGACTTCATGATGGATTATACAGAATGCACATCTAAAATGTATTGTGTTTTTGACTCAAGTGGTGTTCAGCTCACGTATGCTGCTTCATAAAGGTATGTGTATAATCGCTGCGGATAGTACTTATGAATGACAGACTGGTGGAGAGGGCAGTTATATAAAACAGTCTGGTTCACTTGGTAATCTGGGCTGATTTGAACAAAATATGTAACTTTTGCATTTGACTATATTAGAACACATTTATGAACAAGGATTGGAAGCCATGCCTACAGAATGAGTTCGCCACTTTGTTTTCATCTTAAATGAAATCTTACCAAAATTCCAGTTTTTACAAAAGATTTGTTTTTTTTTCTGATTTTTCAAGCTATGTAGTATTATTCAAATAAATAAATAACTGATTTTATTAGGAAAACACAATACATTGCACAAAATCTGTATTATGATAATACATTAATCTGTGAGTGCATGCATGCAAGTTCTGAAGTGTGTGTCTGTCTGAGCACACTGACAAATACCATGCCCACTGTGCACATATGCCAAGCTGTTAGCCAGAATTTTAAAGATTTGATGTCCTAAAATGTGAAGAAAATGAAAATCTGTGTCAGAATGAATTTCAGAAAACTAGGAAATGCTCAAAGTTTTAAAAAAGCAAACAAGAGAGGAGGATGAAGTTGATTGTATATGCTGCAAATGGTATGGCCTTATTATTCAAGGAAATTATGTATCGGCTAATGGTTCTAAATCTACAACACTAAACTATTTAAAGAAGAAGTTTAATTTGGGGATTAGAGATGCATTGTTTTCTTAAATTTGGAGGTAGCATTATGTTCTGGATTCTGTTTTAGTTATGCAACAAACCACACTAATGCTTTGATGAATGAAATTCTATCTACTGAATACTTTTTTTCTCCAGTCCTTCCATCCGCCTAAATAAATCCTACTATTTGCCCTGAAATTTAATAGTTTTTTTTCACTTTCACCTTTTTGTAGTAGTAAACACTGAAATTCCAGGAAAAATAAAATAAAAAACAAAAAATGAAGGGCCCTAAGAATGGGCGACTGGATACTGGAAACTAGTGACTCTGGTCATAACAGACAGCACATGCTTTCAGTCTACATTGACACTGCAAGCTAGTGGTGTGACTTCCCCTGCCCAATACAAATATTTGTTCTAGCTCTCCTCCAGCTAGTGTGACTATGTGCATATAAGCAAAGGTATCATTGTCCCAGCTTGCATTGTTGACATAGCTTTAATACGTTGCTTCATCAAAAAGGGCTAATGCGAGCCTTGGATGTATAAACAGGTGTGTAATGAGTAGGAGTAGCGAGGTGATATATCTCTGCATTCAACATTCATGAGACAGACACGGGAACACTGGAACCAGTTGTGAACATGCTTCTTAAAAGGATATAAAAAAATGTAGAGGGTGCAGAGAAGAGCTATGTTTTTGAGAGAGCCTTACAGAGACAGGCTTAAAAAGCTCAGTCGCGTCATTCTTCATAAAGAAGATTGACAGGTGACTTGATTAGTGTGTAAATATCTTCAGAGTGAAAATACCAGTTACTAATGGACTCTTTAATCTGTCAGCGAAAGTAAGAACCAATAGCTGGAAGCTGAACCAGACAAAGTAAAGTTAGGAAAAAGGCCCTTTAAAAAACAAACAATGAGGGTGAATAGGCATTGGAACAAACTACCAAGGGAAGTGGTGGATTCTCAGACTCCAAATATCTTTATATCAAGTCTGGATGCCTTTGTGGAAGAAATGCCTTGTCCAACCTTAAATTTAAGTGATAGGGTTCAGTACAGTGGTGACTAGATGAAATATAATATACAGGGGGTCAGGCTAGATGGTCTGACAGCACCTTCTGTCTTTGAGCTCTGAATTGTCAGGGTTCATTGTGAACACGTTCTTGTCTTTCAGTTCATTCAGTGTTGCACATTTACCCCCATGACCAGTGGTGTGAGTGCAGGTGAGTCACTTCCCAAGGTTCCCTCTATGTTGTGTAGCCACACAGCTGCCTAATAAGCCCCATGCAGAGGCTTGGGGCTGCTGCTCATGGAGCTGCCATGGCCAAAGGAGCATCACTCTACCCCAGCTGTGGCAGCTCACTCTGTCGGGGAGGGGCACACGCTCCTCCAGCCCCAGCAGCAGGGCCGGATTAAGGGGTTTTAGGGGCTGCAGCCCGGATCCCCGGGTTGCAGCCACAAAAGCTCCTGTTCTGAGTTAGCCCTTGAGGTGGGGAAACTTCCTCTGGCTGGAGTCCGGTTGCTGTGAGCACCAGGAAGTCCCCATGCTGCCCTTGCTTGGAGGCTTTTTCTCCTGCAGCTCCCATTGGCTGGGAATCATGGCCAATGGGAGATGTGGGGGTAGTGTCCATGGGTGAATGCAGGCTGCACGTAGTCAGCCCCCACCAAATGGGAGCTGCCCTATGTAAGTGCCCTGCATCCCAGATAGGGCCTCCTCTTCTACCTTAAATCCATAACTCCCTCTTAAACCCCACACACCATTCCAGAGCCACATCCCTGACTCCACTCCACCATCCCAAGTTCCTCCTACACTCCACACCCCAACCCTGAGCCTCCCTAACTCCTTCCCCACTCCCACCTCCTATCCTGAGCCCATTCCCACATTCCAAACTCCTTGGCTCCCTCCTACTCCCTAAATACTTCATCCCCAACTCTCACTGAGAGCCAAAGCCCTCATCCCCCCAACCCTGAGCCCCTTCCCACACTCCAAATCCCTCTCTCCAACCTCAAAACAGATCATCCATGTGCAGAATGAATTTTGTGTGCACCAATATGGAGGTGATATGTCATAAATCTCCATATTGCTGCTTGTGACAAATTTCATTCCACATAGGGATATAAAAAATTAAAAAGAATCTTGCTTGTAACCCTCTTTCTGCACATGTTCTAACTAAAGGAAGATGATAAAAAGCATTTCTAAACGTGTGTGCTTTGTCTCCTTTTGTGCCATGTAAGACTGCTATACATGAAAAGCAGACAAGCTGTCTTTCAGTTTCTTAGTGCACTTGACACTATTTTGTGTCCACTCAAAGGGTCAAGGCGAGAAGCCCTGGCTCATTTCAGTGAGAGGTTGGTCACCTGAATAAATAGGACTAATCATATGAGTGTTTGTTCACCATGGTGAAAAAGGAGTTCACATTCTAACTGCATAATTTTCTCCTGGATTTGATGGAAAGCATTTGAAGGTTAACTCTGACTCAGGATCACTCAAAGCTTTTGTGGTTTGGCGTGTAGATATTTTCTGGATATTGCAGGGCAGACTCTCGGCTGGGAGTAGATGGTGTAGCACTATCAACTTCAGTGGAACAACACTGATTTACACCAGCTGAAGATATGGCTCTGTGTCTGTAGCAAAAGTCAAAGCCAGACACATTTTTGTGTGTTTTTTCATAGGGAAAACCGCTTAGTTTTGTTTATGACAACACGACTTCTTGTCTCCCACGTGTACTCTAAAGTGCTCTCATGGACAACTTGACTGTTACTAGGTACCTGAAAGTGACAGATCAAGTGATCTGATTGATAGCATTTAAAAGTGCTTTGTAATAAACATGGGAGAAGCATTGTTTTGACTAAGTTTCCTGCAAATTGCTTTCCTGTCTGAACTATGTATTTCAATCTAAGCCAAACAGCAGCAACAAGCCAAAGAAATTGTAATGTGTTGGAGCTTTTAGCCAGCCACAATGAGTTTCCGATCCCCTGGAGAGCGAGCGAGCAGGGAAGACGGATTTATAGTTGATCATTTGCATTTCACTTATATTATCATTCTTTCTGTTTTAGACATAATTTGCTTAAGCATGCAAAATAGGGGAAAGAAAATGATTTTTATTAAAATGTTTGAATGACTTGATAGAATTTGAATGGCAGTACATTGGTGTGTTTTGCTGTTTGTGAACAAAGCTGATAGTTTGGCACCAGGTCTGCTATCCTTTATCAAATAGCTTTTCCTACATTTATTTTTGCTACTGAAAATGATGCTTTCAGAGAAAATAGTCACTATAAATTTGGTTAGCAACTGACTTTTCCCCAATACAAATGTAGTGAATATTTATGAAAATCCTATATCATTCAGCTAGCTATTTTGTGAACAGCTTGCAAATACAGATAACAGGCACTAATGCAACTATAGCTTTTTATTCAGTAATCTGCCCAGACAGCCTGGTGTAATTTTTTTAAACTTAATTTTCATTGAATGCATCACTGGGATTGAGCAAAAATGACCTTCTAGCACATACTAGGGGGTCAAAACTAGAAAATCCACACCACCTAGGACTGATAACTTCTCCTAGCCAACAAAGCCAATCTAGTAAACTCTTCCGCATGGCTTAATGGGACCATTAGTGGTCTCCTAGCCAAAATGTTGGTTAAGGGAATCTTCTCTGTTTCTGTGTTCACTTCTCATTAGCCTATTGAGAAACTTCAAATGTAACTCTCTTCTCCTACAGAATAAAGGCCCATTACTGTTATGCTGTATGTTTTGCCAAAATCTCTGTATGCCTACTGCAGCTTCCTTCCTGGGTTGTATCATTATGTAGAACTGCTGTAACTTTATCAATATTATCCCTGTTATGCCCTCCAAGGTGCTCAGAAGCTATGCACACAACTACAGTCCATAATAACATACTGGGGCATAGACAACTGTTCCAAACTCACTTTTCTCTTTATTAATGTAATCACAAGATTTGTTTTTGAATGGAGGGAGGGGGGTTAGCCCAATCTCCCAGGTCTCTACATCCATGCATGCTTAGAAATACAGCAGCATGTGTGGCTTGGACAAAAAGAAGGAAACTAGTTTGACGAGATCTGTGCTCAATTCCTAGCATTGCCACAGATTTAAAGTGTATTTAGGTGCCCACTGGTTTGACACACATATTTAAAATCCATTAGGTGATTGCGGATGCTTTTTGAAATGGTAACAATGAGAAGTCCTGTGGCACCTTATAGACTAACAGATTTATTGGAGCATAAGCTTTCGTGGGCAAAGACCCACTTCATCAGATGCATCTGACGAAGTGCATCTTTGCCCACAAAAGCTTATGCTCCAATAAATCTGTTAGTCTATAAGGTGCCACAGGACTTCTCATTGTTCTTGCAGATTCAGACTAATACGGCTACCCCTCTGATATTTGAAATAGGAGTAATTCCTCTCTTCTGCCTTTTGACTGTCTCGACTGTTTTGATTGTAAGCGCTTTGGAACATTAACTCTCTTATTGGCTGTGTCTACACTGGGCCACTTATTCCGGAAAATCAGCCGCTTTTCCGGAATAAGGTGCGAGCTGTCTACACTGGCGCTTGCTTTTCGGAAAAGCAATGGCGATCTACTGTATGAAATCAGCCGCTTTTCGGAAAAGCTATGCGCTCCGCTCGGGCAAAAGTCCTTTTTCGGAAAAGCTTTTCGGAAAAGGGCCAGTGTAGACAGCTTTTCCGGAAAAGCAGAAGAAAGCGGAAAAAGCGGTTTGGTCGCCACGAGACCCGTAGGAGCCCTGGACTTCCTGGTAGGGAGGCTGCTGGGCGCACGTGGCAGGAGCACGCCGCAGACCCTGCAGCCTGAGCTCTGCCACGTGCTGCTGTGCTGCCCAGCCACACATTGGACCGCGCCATGGCAGCTCCGGCTGGTGAGCCCCTGCACCCCCAGCACAGGAGGCCCCAGGGCCGCAAACGCCGGGCCCCATCCTGGACCCCCAGGAGCTGGAGACCCTCCTGGACTTGTGGCAGGAGGAGGAGGGTCTCCACGACCTGCACTCAGGCGCCGCAATGTGGAGCTGTACACACGGCTGGCCGACAACCTGGCACAACAGGGACACCCCACCGGAATGCCGAGCAGGTCCGCTCGAAAGTGAAGGAGCTGCGGCTGGGGTGCGTCCGGGCCAGCGAGGGCAGGGGCAGGACCAGGCGCCTGCCCCTACTATGACCGGCTGAACGCCTTCCTGGGCCAGCCAGCCCGCAAGCCCGGACGTCCCTGTGGACACCTGCCAGCGCCCCATCAGACGACCCACCGAGCAGGGGAGGAGAGGACAGCAGCAGCGCGTCCGGCGCGGAGGAGGCCACCACCCAGCAGGCCCCCTCCAGCAGCTCCTCCGAGGCCGAGGCCGGGGAGAACCCACTGGTGAGTCTTTGCAGTTTGCACTCCCAAAGGGTGGGGCGGAGGCGGGGTGGGAGCCAGGTGCCCAGAGGAGGAGGGAGAGCATTTCACTCAGGCCACGTGAGCTGCACGCTGCGTCGCATGAGGCAGCAAGCAGCACGTGCAACCTCGTGCAGCCTGGCGACCGGCGGCACCTGGCGCGGCAGGCAGCTGCAGGGCACGCCTGGGACCGTGCTGCTCACACACATGCGGCGGGACCAGGGGAAGGGTGGATGCCGGCTGGAACCAGGGCCCCAGGGACTCAGCCCAGAGCCCCTCACCTCCGCCAAGGGTGCAGCACGGAGAACAGCACACTGTCCCATGCCTGGCAGTGAGGCACAGCCAGCTGCTCCTGGGAAAACCGCAGCGTCACAGTCCCTCGCCTGCTCCCGGTGCCTTGGCTGGTTCCCGAGGAAGTCCCCACTGTGGCCGCACATGTCCCTGGGCTACCGGCCTTGCGGGAGGGATAGTGGGAGGACAAGGGCCCCTGAGTTTTGCTGCAAGGATGGGACACCCCCACCCACTCACGCTTCTGGTTACGTCCAGGAGATATCCCACGCGAGGATCTGAGAGCCCAGACCGCCTCTGCCAGATGTGCTCCCAGGCACTGCGTGGGGATGCATCTCGCTCCTGTCAAACACCAGCGATTAGCCCAAAGCTTTTCACAGTCTCCACCGGCAGAGTTCCACAGGTGAGCGCAGCACAAGCACCCTCCGCCCTCCACGGGGCCAGGACACAGACTGGTGCTTACAATACTGGAGAGGGACCCTACTCCAGCAGGGGCGGTCCTCCTTGCCAACATACAACACGGGGCAGGAGGAAACCGAGTGGGCCCAAGCCACACAACTGTGGGGTCACCTGGGCTCAGGGGTGGAGGGCATGAGATGTGGGGACAGTGGACGGCCTGCCTGACTGACCCATCCTTTCTTCTCTTCCCTGCAGCGGGACCCAGCACCAGACCCGACACTGCGGCAGCAGCAGCTGGCCAACCCGGAGGCACAGGCGGCGGCAGAGAGACCAGCTTCTGCGCCGCCATGTGCGTGCCGTGGAGGCAATCCAGGCCTCCATCGCCGGGTGCAGGGGACCTGCAGTGGCGGCAGGAGGGCTGGGCTGCGTTCCTACATGAGTGCAGAGGATGCGCACAACCATGGACATGCTCACGGCACATTTGGTCCATGCCATTCATTATGGCATGGCCGGACCCCATGCCCCGCCATTCCTCCCGGAGCACAGCCCATGCCCCTCCTATCCCAGCTCCTATCCCAGCTCCTGCTCCTGCTCCTGCTCCTGCTCCTGCCCCTGCTCCTGCCCCTGCCCCTGCCCCTGCTCCTGCCCCTGCTCCTGCCCCTGCCCCTGCCCCTGCCCCTGCTCCTGCTCCTGCCCCTGCCCCTGCCCCTGCTCCTGCCCCTGCTCCTGGTCGTGGTCGTGCCCGTGGTCGTGCCCACCTCCCGTGCAGCCTGCCCCTCGCGGTCTGCCCAGCGTGTGCAGGCCCCGGAGGAGCAGTCGCAGGGCCATCCATCAGTAACTGCCCCCGTCCCAGTTGAAGGTCCCCGTCCCAGTCCCAGTTGAAGGTCCCCCGTCCCAGTTGAAGGTCCCCGTCCCAGTCCCAGTTGAAGGTCCCCGTCCCAGTAGAAGGTCCCCTCCCCCCCTTGTAAATAAACAGTTTTCTATTTTTCTGTTCATTCCTGTGTTGGTTATCGTGTTACTCTAGTAACTGTAGGAAATGATGTGAGATGCCAATTAGCCACTTAAATTTAACAGGGTTACAAACTGCAGACAACAAAATCTGTACTCTATCACTGGGGGGGCCCTTTTTAAGTGCTCATTGGTTTGTGGCGCATAAATAAATACTGAGACTTTTCAGTAAAATGTAAACCACAAACTATATTTACATAGCTCACAAACAAGCAAGAACAGTTAAAAGATGCACACTACAGATAATTAAACATAGTCTAGGCGCAGGGAGGACAATTGGGTAGTGTTGCTGGCCACCTCAATCCTTTGGTCCTTCCGGGCCTCAGGAGAGAACAGCCAGGAGATCCCTCGACGGAAGACGACTGGAATCAGGTACGCTGACTTGAGCCTTCCGCACGACCCCGAATCCTCGTGGCTGTTCTTGGGACAGGCGATGGTGGCCTAAACCTAGCCTAAACTAAAAGAAAAACCCTGACTAAGCCCGGCGCACCCGGCGAACAGTCACGATGACGGCCGATGTGCTTTGACCCGGCGCTTTACAATTGGGAGGTAAGGAGGGTGGGGAGGGTAGGGGACGGCGGGAGTAGTCTGGGAGACCCAGGCGACCCTGCTACGGGGCTTGGGCAAACATGTCCACCAGGGCCTCTCTGATGCGCACCGCATCCTGGCGCGCCTGGCGGACGGCAGCTGTGTCGGGCTGTTCCAAGGTCTGTGCCTCGGCTGCCATCCATGCAGGAGGAAGGCCTCCCGCTGCGCTCCACAATGTTGTGGAGCACGCAGCAGCGGACCAATACCTCCGTTGCATTCTGCTCACCCATGTCGAGCGGGTGAGCAAACAACGGAATCGGGCTTTTAAAGCGTCCAAAGGCCAGCTCCACTGGGTTTCGGGCCCGGTTGAGGCGGATCGTTGAACGGGCCCGGTTCTGGTCCGGCTGCCCGTGTAGGGCCGCATTAGCCAGGGCATCAGGGGTAGGCGGCGTCGCGGCGCAGATGGGCATAGGCACATCCCGACAGTCAAGTCTCGCCGGGAAGTAGGTGCCCGCCTTCAACCTGCGAAACAGTCCAGAGTTGCGGAGGATGCGGGCGTCGTGTGCCCGGCCAGACCAGCCCCGTAAATGTCAGGAAGCGGCGGTGGTCCACGAGGGCCTGCAGAACAATGGAGCAGTACTTTGCGGTTCATGAAATGGGCCGCCGATGCCCGGGCCCGGATGGGGATGTGGGTGGCGCCCAGGGCTCCCGCAGTTGGGGAACCCGAGGGCAGCGGCCGCCATGGTATCATCCACGCCGCGCAGGCGGATGATTCGGGAGCAGGATGTTGTTGATGGCGTGGACGACCTGCAGAAGGGTGCAGAGAAACACAAGGGAACACATCACGCACGGGCAGGGGTGAGTGTGCGCTCCTTGGGGCCCCCTTGATTCCCTCTGTCCTCACACACACCCACACACACACACACCAGGGCCCCCTCGCCCCACGGCCCCCACCAGCGGGCCTGTGCAAGGGAGGACGGCCCAAACCCCTGGCCGACCCAGCCTGGAATCTTGGCTATCCCTGGGCCTGGAGTGCAACACCCTCCCCATCCCACTCCCTGGGACTTACCTCCACGACGATCACTCCGACGGTTGATCGTCCCACTCGAACTGCTGTGCCACCGAGCGGTAGCTGTCCGGTGTGGCCAGCTTCCAGAGCGATGGCGACCCCTCTTCTTGATGGGGATGGGTGCCCGCAGCCGGGTGGTGGCTCTCTGCAGCGCGGGTGAGCCAGGTGCACAGCTGCAGGAAGGTCCGCTTTCATGCGGAAATTCCTGATCCATTGGTGGTCGCCCCAGACCCCGAGGACCAGCCGCCTCCCACCAGTCGGTGCTGCTCTCAAACTCCAGACGGGCCTCTCACGGTGGGGTGCTGATGCCACACGGTTGCCAGGGCCTCCTGGTGAGGGAGTCCAATGCGATCTCTGCCTCCTGGTTCATGTACACCATGGCACCGGCCTGCAGCACGAGCAGCAGGCACTGCACAGCTCCAACAGGGGCCCGAGCAGGCAAATGGCCACCCACGGCTCCATGGCAGACAGAGCAGGGCAGAAAAACTAAACTCAGGGAAAAGCAGTTAGGGGCCAAAGGGTGGTGTCCCCAAAACCCAGAGGGCAACCACTGAACCTGCTAAGGGTGCCAGTCCCTGGCAGAGGTCCCAAGGCAGGGGAGCAGGAGACCAACGGCTGTCCGGCGAGACCCCTTTAAGCACGTGTCTGAATGGCGCCCGGCCCCGCCCGAAAGGTCTGGTGGCCTTTGCCCTCTTCAAAATGGCTCCGGCTTCTGCTTTTCCGGAAAAGCGCGCGCCAATGTAGACGCGCTTTTCCGAAAAGCGATCGTTATAACGGTAACTCCGGGACCAATGTAGACGCTTTTCCGAAATACTTATAACGGAAAACTGTTCCGTTTTAAGCATTTCCGGAAAATCATGCCAGTGTAGACGTAGCCATTGTGTTTGTACATCACCTTGCATAATGATGATCTGGTCTTTGGAGGGACTTGTCGGTGCTGTTTAGACATAATTATGTTTGTCCTAATGCTGCTCTCAAATTGGGGATGGCACATTTTTTTCTACACCAGGTTGGTGTTTCTTTGACTCCCAAGAAAGTCAAGTCAGAATCCCAGGTGGTCTTATGCAATCATTCATTCATCTGAGACAGATAAACTGAGTTACTGCCAGGGCTGGTGTTTCTTTGGGCATGTCTACATGACAGAGAAGATTGAAGCTTCTGCAGTTGATCTTCCTGGGTTCGAATTAGCGGGTCTGATTCAAACTGAGAGGGCAATCCCGTTGGCACCAGTAGTCCTGCTTCTAGGGGGAGTAAGGGAAGTCGAAGGGATAGTGTGCTTCCGTCAACCTCCCACTGTGTGGACGGCACCAAAATGTGATTTAAGATACTTCAGCTCCAGCTATGTAATTAACAGAGCTGAAGTTGTGTATCTTAATTCCAACTTATCCCCTAGTATAGACTTAGCCTTTGAGATGAGATGAAGAACAGAGGTCCCTGCTAATGAACATCAGATGGCAGCCATGAGATCTTGAAAGTGTTCATTGCATTTTCAGACACCCAGACTGTTCATCGAGCTCCTATCCAGTTCTAAGTCAAAACTCCCCTTGAACGGTCAGTGGTGCTGAGCCAAGACTAGTGAGGTGGGGTAAAGGATCCATCATTAACCAGGTTTGTCCATTAGATTCTGCTTCGACCCCACCCACCCACACATGCTTAATGCAAGCGGTAGAACATACACAGGCATATGGGCTTCTATGTGCTTCTTATGGCAAAACTCATGGAATTCAAATGGGAACCAGATAGTTTTCTAGTATCTGTATCAGAGACTGGAAAGAAAAGATATTATCTTGGAGATGATGCATCCATGTAAACTCATTTGAGATCTTAAAGGAAGGAAAGGCTATACTGGCTACGTCTAGACTACAGGCCTCTTTCGAAAGAGGCTTTTTCGAAATTATCTTTCAAAAAAGCCTCTTTCGAAAAGGAGCGTCTAGACTGCAACCACTTCTTTCAAAAAAGCAAGCTTCTTTTTCGAAAGAGAGAACCCAGGCAGTCTGGATGCTCTCTTTCGAAAAAGTCCTGTTTGCATTCAAGAACGCCTTTTTTTGAAAGAACATTTTTGAAAAAAGATGTTCTTCCTCGTAAAATGAGGTTTACCGCGGTCAAAAAACCCACCACGTTCTTTCAATTTAATTTCAAAAGAACACGGCGGCAGTCTAGACGCAGGTGAAGTTTTTTCCAAAAAAGGCCACTTTTTTCGAAAAAAACCCTGTAGTCTAGACACACCCAAAGTGTATTAAAGTTATCTCATGCCTGACATTGATAGTCTTCATGCAGTTGTTTTACCAAACACGGACTATTTCTCTATGGAGGGGAGCCTGAATGTACACGACATGGTTGACTAGCAGCTACTGAGCAGGCAAGCATGTGCATATAGAGAAAAGACTTGGACTGCTTCTAAAAATAAATGAGAGAGGAGTTTTTCCATCTGGTACTTCTAGTTTAGTGTTTCATTTGTACTCTACACAATTGACTTTAGCCATTGCTGATTTAGTGTACATTGCTGCATTGTCTATGAAAGGCATGAGGCAAAGTGATTTCCAAATAATTGTTTTTGTTAAATAGGGAATTGGGTCTATTTCAGGTTTATAACATCCCCTCCCATGGCAGCTAACTCCCATGCCAATCCTTGTTTTCAAACATCAGGAAAGAAACGAAAACTACATTCACTCAGTGTTCATTCCTGTTTATTATGCCAACATAAGAAGTCAGCGGTGTAATAGGGAATTTAAGCCGTTTTACTCCCAGCCTTTGGCTATTAGACACTTTCATCACATCCGCCACAGCAAATTATGCAGATTTTCATAATCATCTCCCTTCTTTTTGGCATTTTTATCTTTATGCCATCATTAGAATTCAGAATCAATATTCAGAGCTGTTTACTGGATTGGTTTGCAGTCAGTTCACATTTTGGACTTGCCTTTTGAAATCATAAGAACTTGACTTTTTGGGTTGAAATCTTAGCTTCAAGAGCAAAAGACAGCAGCCTCCCAAAAAATACAAACCAAACCAGTTCAGCTCTTCCCCATCACTACTTTCCATTAATGCCCCAAATCACAGAAGTATAGTATTAGAAAGTGAAGCCAGTTTCTGGAAACGTGTTTGGAGTTGGCTTAAGTGGATTTTTTGCCAGTTTAAACTGACTAAACAATTGAGCACCAAGTGCACCTCAAAGGAGCACTCATTGCTAATAGCAGCAACTCCAAATACAAGGCAACAAAGCAAATAAAGAGCTTCAGGGCTCAAGGGTGTGAAATATATCCAAGACTTGGCTGGAGGCCCTTTAACTATGATGTATTCTTACATTTGTTAATGCTAAAGTTTTTGTTATAACAGGTCCCTAAAAGCCAAGATGCCTGGGTTTTGTCCCTGTTTCTGGCACTGTCTCATTTCCTAGATAAGAAATATCCATTAGGGATGTTAAATTGCGGTTATCTGACTAATCGTGTGGTCGATAAAATTTGTATCGACTATACGATTAGTCGATAGGACCGCTTTGCAGAGCTGTGGCAGGGATAGCTCCAGGAGCCGGCTCGAGCCAGGACTGGGCAGTCAAGGCTCATGCTGGCTCCAGGAGCCACCCGCCCCGTGGCTCTACGTTTAAATGTAGTAAGAGCTGCCGGGTTCTTACTACATTTAAAATGCAGAGGCGCAGTGTCCCGGACCAGCGTGGGCTGGGACTGCTTGGTCCCGGCTCGCGCTGAGTCCAGCAGCCCCTGTTTGCAGTGGCCAGCCCTGTCAGCCGCGAACAGAGGCTGCTCTGGCACCAGCCCTTGTTCGCAGTGGCTGGTTGGCAGCAGCATCCTATGTCCAGGGTGGGGTGGAGTAGTCCAGCTCCCCACTGGGACCTCTGCAGACAGGGGCTGCTGCCGGAGCAGCATCTGCCCACAGTGACCCTCGGCTGGCTGTGGGCAGAGGCTGCTTTGTAGCAGCCTTCCCTATCCCCCTCTCCCTCTGCTGGGAGGAGGCTGCACCACGTAGCTAGTGCTCAGGGGAACTGGCTTTTAAGCTGGCTCCCCCTAGCACCAGCCCCTGTTCCCCTCCCCTTGCTGCGTCTCATACAGGCAGCAAAGGGGGAGGGGAGAAGTGAATAGTCGATACTCCAGTCAATTACTTGCTAACATCCCTAATATCCATAAAACATTAAGATTCTCAGATGAAGATCATGAGGTAGGGCAGAACATTTTAGGTGGATTGTGATTTTAAATATGATTCATTCACTCTGTACTACAGTGGTTATTACCCAGGAATGTGTAAGTACAGGTTGAACCTCTCTAGTCTGGCATGCTCTGTTCCGGCAACATCCGTGGTTGGGTATGATTTGAATTAGCTGGATGTCTAGGTATCATGGGTGTAGCCAAGTTCCCTGTGGTCTCATAAAGTTTGTTTACAGTTATTTGTTCTGGCTCTCAGTGTTCTGTGCTGTTGTTTAGCTCTAATTTGCCCCTAAACATCTTCTAAGAGCCCAGGAAGCAGTGGAAGTGATGGCAATGCTGCTAGATCATACTGACTTCCCATGGTTTGGCAAATTCTCTGGTATGGCACCGGTCAAGTCCCGAGGATGCTGGATTAGAGAAGTTCAATCTTTTTTTTTTTTTTCCTGGAAAGTGATTCAAGCATGTTTTAACACTGCTAGAAATGTACATTTTACTGACTCAAAGCAGCTATAGAACTTTTATTGAACAAACTCTGTTCTTTGCCCAGAGCAGATACTTTTACAACAAATCTAATTGGAATAGGTTGCTATTTTTGCATGTATCTCAATCAAATTATGTAGCAAGTGAGATTTAAGACAGGCAAAATGCATGTATAATTTAACACGGCAGCAGTTTCTTGGAAGTCACCAGATTTTAAAAGTGAATAATAATGTAGGCTGTAGCCCATTGGCAAAGCATCACAATGGAGTCTTTCTTCTGTGCCCTTAAGACTTGTGAATATATTGGTGATCCTGGTCACATCTACATTCTTTTTGCAAAGTTTATTTGTGTTATGTTTTTCCAGATTATAAAAATACTTTTTTGACACTTTTTTTAGATACCTCATCTTAACCATCTGAAATTTGCAAATTATATGTAACAATGTAATTACCTTTTGAGTTTATAGTAAGCAGGTGATAGCTTATAAATGAAAGCAATTCAGTTGCATAAAATAATGAATCAGGCCACTTTTTGATCTCTGAAGATATAGCTTTGCTCAGTTTTCTGTAAAACAGCATTTAGTTCAATAGAAAGTTCCGCAAGGTCACATCCACGGTGTCTTTCCTTACTTGTGCCCTTCAGTGTTGGATTTTTCATTTGTGTAGTTGCTCAGTAGTGCAGCTTTTTCTGTAAGGTTAGGAAAGGTGGCATCCTTTAACAAATAATTTGATACATTACTCTTTAGTAGGCAAGAAGATATAGTACTGTCAAAAATGTGCTTTGCTTTGCAGAAACTTACCTTGACCCAAAGGTATTCCTATCAAAAATAGTTTTTGAAGCAGGCTGTAGTACATTTCTGTCTCTGCAGTTTGGCACAGAAAGTGACACACCGTTTTCTGGCAAGTTTTTGTTGCTGTCTCTGTATAGATTGTAGCAGTACACAAAATGTGCTCAGAGGGAGATATCTTCCTAAAGAGAACTAAATATCTTCCATCCTGGCATAAGATGGCACAATTCCCATGTACTTGAAGTGATTAATTCATTTGTGGTTGATAATTCAATATATATTGTGGCATGTCCTAGAGATGCAGCAGTAGGTTTCCTGGCAGAATTGTATTAAATTACAATAATAAAAGATCACTGATTGGAGGGAAAAATCCAGACCAGATGAATTATTAGAAGGTTCTGTTTATTAGATAACAGACTAAAAAGTAAGCAGTTCATATACTTTTTACATAGCAATAAATTTATATGTGCACTAGTATTTGTGGAGGATAATGGAAATGGAGTCAGAGAACGTGTGTGGGTTTGTTTTAAGCTCTGTGTAAACTCTCAAATTAGCAAGCCCAATTAATAGTTGCTATTGCTGATTTTCGTTTCTGAAAATTATTTATAAAGAAATGATACTCCATGATTTAAATATTATTAAGTCTCTCAAGAAACATTCTTCAATACTTGTAATGACTAAATCTAGATAGAATGTTGTTCTAAATAAGATGTGCTTTTGTTTAACCAGACTCTAATGGGTCCTTTGCAGAAATGAGTGGATGAAATTCTCTGGCCAGCTGCATGTAGGGAGTCAGATTAAATTATTACAAATGTCCTTTTTGGCCATAGACTTTGTCATGAAAGAAAAACTAAAAGACCATTAAAGGTAGGTTCAGAAAATGAACAGTTGTGCTAAGGCAGGGGTGGGGAACCTTTTTGGGGTCAGAGTCCAGTGATCCACAAAAAAAATCAGCTGGGGTCTGCACACAAGTGAGAAGCAAAAAATAAATAAATAAATAAATATTACATATATATCCCTCAGTAATGTGGCCCTCAACTAAAAAGGAGAAGGACACTCCCCACATTCCCCTCCCACATCAAAGCCTGGGGGGGGAGCAGCCTAGTAGATCTTGTGTGTTCCAGCCCCATGGTGAAGCAGTGGGGTGGCTGGAGCGTCAGCACAGGCTCCCCAATGCAGGGGGGAGGGACGGATCCAGGCAAGCCGGGTGCCAAATCCAGCCCCCGGGCCTGAGGTTCCCCACCCCTGTTCTAGGGAATGGCCTGGCTGGAGGTAAAGTGATGGGACTGTGTACAGATAGGACCACATTTTCAATGACAGACTCTGTAGAAGCTAATATAAGTCTTTAGGAGGTCATAAATTGCATCGCATCAGTAAAGTCAATTAAGTTATGCTTATGGATTGTTGAGGATCCAATGCACCATGCATATGGTAAACTTCTCCATAGATAGGAGGAATATTTGACAAACCACAGCCTATTGTACAGTAAATAAGAAATCCCAGGAAGTCTCATTTTGTCTTATTTACTTGTTCACTTTAGCTGGTCATGCTCTATAACGATTTCATTAGGAACTTATGCAGGGCCTATGGTCTGAATTAGTCAGAACAAGTGCATAGGCACCTATTGCTATGAGATTAACGTTTTTTGGCCTGATCTTGTTCATATTAATGCATTACAATGGGTGTCTAACATTTTAAAAGGACATCAGAGATGAAGGAATAATGCTCATTCACTTGAGTAACTCAGAACATAGAAAGACCGTGCATAGTCACTTATACCAGTGCAAGATAAATGGAAAACATTATGATTTGGTAGCACTGTACACTCACTGAACTAATGACAATACAAGGAAAAAGGGAAGCTGGGAAACCAGCCCTCTCTGATGCATGATGGAAAAGGGGCAAATTTAGCATGAAGCAACGAGACTGTGAATCTCTCAGTACAAAAAGTATATGAAAGTATCTTATCAGTGGTGTAAATGATGTCAATATATTTTTTTCAAAGGTTTAATGTCTACTGCTGGCTTTCCTTCACACACATCCAACTTTTCAGTAACAGGCAATGTTCACACAAATGATTAAGGGCTTGTCTAGAATAGCAAGCTGAGATGTAAGGCTACAGGGCATTGTGTGTGTGGACCCTGTAACTGCTTGCTAAATGTTCCCTAGACTGCCTTGACCTACTCCTGTTTTTAGTGCTTACTAGGGAGCCTTTAGTATGCCATTAAAGGTTCTAAAAGACAATGTGCTCAGCCTTGCACTCCAGCTTGCTGAATACAGCACTGTTCATCTACACAAGCTCTTATTCAGTATTTCAGTAAACTGTTCAGAAATCAGTTCCTACATCAGCTGCCTATGTAATTTCCTCTTCACCTATGTGCATAAGCCACCTGCATTTATTGTGTGTAAGAGAACTGCCTTAGAGAAACTAAAAAGCATGCTGAACTATTGGCCAAAACTGAATGCAAACAAATCCTAAGATTTGAGACTGTTTAGTACAGTGTTTCTTAAACTGTGTTCCTCGGCACACCAGTGTGCCGTGAAGCAGTTGGAGATGTGCCACGGAGAACAACAGAATTAAAAATGGCCACCCTTAAAGGGGCTGTGACCTTTTTTTTTCGCTCAACAAAAAATCTTTGGTGTCCCTCATAAAAAATAATTGTTTGGTGTTCCTCAGTCTTAAAAAGTTTAAGAAAAACTGGGTTAGTAGCGCTTTGGTTGAAATGGACCCGAACCAATTCAAACATTCCCAAATCATGGGGAAATTTTAGAAACCTAGCCTTGGGTCCAAATCTGAGCTTCAGCCCAGGCATTTTGTTTTGTTGTTATTTATGTAATTTTGTGACCAGATTTGCACTTCCTAAATACAAAGATCCTGGGGGAAGAGGTTGTGGGTCAGATTTTGATCTCTTACGATGATACAACACTGGAGAAATTTTTTGAGAATCACTATCTCTATGCCAGTGCAAATGCGATTTAGAAGTGTAACTCTACTGGAATTGGCAGATTTACTCTAGCTTTATATTGATATGAATGGGATCAAAATATGATCATTTGCTTGATGATTTGCCATCCTAGAATCAGGCAGTATTTAATTAAAAAGCTCTTGAATTAAAAGTAGAAGTGTTCTCGCTCATTTTCAGCCACATTCAGGATTTAGAAATTCTGTTCTAAAGTTTGTTCTTACGGGATTTCCAGGGCTACTTACTAAACCAGATAGGTTTAGATGGGTTTGGAACGGATGCTAGTAAGCCGTCAAACTGCACCTTTCAGGGTTCAACCAGCACTATTTTCTGTACAGTTTCAAATTCAGTTATTGTGTCTTCATACCATGTATTGAACTAATTTTGAGCTGAATATACTGCTGATATTATGTGTACTTTAAAGAGATTTACAATATGGTAATCAAGAAACAATTCCACAGTATAAAACTCATCATGTGGTTCAATCTAAAAAGAAATTGTGGTGTTTTGAGCTGAATGGTAACGTATGAAGAATGTGCATACGAGTTTCACATTTGTCATTAATAACTGATATCAATGTTCCCACCTGGTTTTTTAAATCAATATAGGTATGTGATTTTTGTTACAAAAACTCTAAAATGGATAAATTACTGAAATGTGTTTGATCTCTCTGATAAGTATTTGAAAGTCTGGATGTATAACAGTATTTCTTCAAGTGATGGTTCCTATGGTATTCCACTGTTGGTTATGCGTTTGTATCAGGTGACCCAAGAGCAAGAATTTGGAAGCTTCTATTGGTCTGCAAATGCCTTAGTTCACCTTTGTGCCACCAAGCGAGGGGATAAAAGGCGTGGTAGACTGCCTGCCTCTCCAGTTCCTTCTCACTGCTGCATGGTCCTCTGGACTGTGTCTGGGATTCCAGGCTTCAAATTTCACTCTTGATCCATGGGGCGGGGGTTCTTCTTAGTCAGCCGTGATCACCACTTGTGCCTGTCCTGCGTCAGGGACGCGCACACTACCACAAGGTGCAGTAGCTTCTACTTGTTCCCCAGCTGTACCAAAGAAGGACCGGAACTGCACCTTTGAAAACACCACATGGAAATGCCATGAAGCCTCAGTTGGGCCCAAATTGGGGAACTTCCCTCCTCTCCCCCACCATATGTCAGCCTGAGTCAGCAAGGAGTGAGCCTCCTGCTGCCAAGCCAGACACTGGCACCCGAGAACCTATCCCCAGAGACCGTTTGAGTTTCACATTTGTCATTAATAACTGATATCAATGTTCCCACCTGGTTTAAATCAATATAGGTATGTGATTTTTGGTTACTAAAACCCTAAAATGGATAAATTACTGAAATGTGTTTGATCTCTCTGATAAGTATTTGAAAGTCTGGATGTATAACAGAAACAAAAAACAGGACTATGTAGCACTTTAAAGACTAACAAGATGGTTTATTAGGTGATGAGCTTTCGTGGGCCAGACCCACTTCCTCAGATCAAATTGTGGAAGAAAATAGGCATGACCATATATACCAAAGGGATACAATCAAAAAAAAGTGAACACATATAGAAAGGACAAATCAAATTTCAGAACAGAGGGGATAAGAGAGGGAGGTAAATGTCTGTGAGTTAATGATATTAGAGGTGATAATTGGGAAGCTATCTTTGTAATGGGTAAGGTAATTAGGGTCTTTGTTAAGACCCGGCGTAAAGTGTCAAATTTAAGCATGAATGACAGTTCAGAGGTTTCTTCAAGCCTGGTGTGAAAATGTCTTTGAAGCAGTATGCAGGTAATCAAGTCATTGAGACAATGCCCTTTCTGGTTGAAATGGCAAGAAACTGTTTTTTCTTTGTGATACTGTCTGATATCCGTTTTGTGTGCATTGATTCTTTGGCGGGCCTGAGACGCTTGTCCAATGTACGTAGCAGATGGACACTGTCGGCACATGATGATATAGATTATATTTCTGGATGAGCAGGAATATGTGTTCTTGATCTTATAACTGAATTGGTTAGGTCCAATAATGGTGTCAGCAGAGTAAATATGTGGACAAAGCTGGCAACGGGGTTTGTTGCAAGGAAAAGTCCCAGGGTTGGTATTAGTGTGGTATGTCCTGTGGTTGTTGGTGAGAATCATCCTGAGGTTAGGTGGTTGTCTGTAGGAGACTATGGGTCTCCCAGAGCCTCTCGGAGTGTAGTATCCTGTTCTAGTATAGGTTGTAGTTTATTGATAATATGTTGGACAGGTTTAAGTTGGGGGCTATAGGTGATGACAAGTGGTGTTCTATTGTTGGTTTTCTTGGGTCTGTCTTGAAGTAGATGGTTTCTGGGTATTCGTCTGGCTCTTTCAATTTGTGTTTTTATTTCTCCAGGTGGGTAATTAAGGTTTATAAATGCTTGGTAGAGATCCTGAAGTTTCTGGTCTCTGTCGGTGGGATTAGAGCAGATGCGGTTGTATCGAAGGGCTTGGCTATAGATGATGGATCGTATGGTGTGTTCTGGATGGGAGCTGGAGGCATGAAGGTAACTGTATGAGTCAGTGGGTTTTCTGTAGAGAGTGGTGTCTAATTTACCATTGCTGATTTGTACTGTGGTATCCAGGAAATGGATCTCTCGTGTAGAATGGTCTAGGCTGAGATTGATGGTGGGGTGTAGGTTGTTAAAATCTCTGTGGAATGTCTCCAGTGTTTCTTGGCCGTGGGTCCAGATCATAAAGATGTCATCGATGTAGCGTAAGTATAGAAGGGGTAAAAGGGGACGGGATCTGAGGAAACGTTGTTCTAAGTCAGCCATAAAAATGTTAGCGTACTGTGGGGCCATGCGGGTACCCATGGCTGTGCCGCTGATCTGGAGGTATAAGTTGACCTCAAAATGGAAATAATTGTGGGTGAGAACAAAGTTACATAGGTCTGCTGCCAGATTGGCAGTGGTGTCCTCTGGGATAGTGTTTCTAATTGCTTGTAATCCATCTTCATGTGGGATGTTGGTGTATAGAGCTTCTACATCCATGGTAGCAAGGATGGTGTTATCAGGGAGGTTATCGATGTTTTGTAGTTTTCTCAGGAAGTCAGTAGTATCTCGGAGATAGCTGGGAGTGTTGGTTATGAGGGTTTGAGAAGAGAGTCTACATAGCTGGATAATCCAGTAGTGAGCGTGCCGATACCTGAGATGATGGGACGCCCGGGGTGTCCTGGTTTATGGATTTTGGGAAGCAGATAGAACAATCCTGGTCGGGGTTCAGAAGGTGTTTCTGTGTGGATTTGGTCCCGAGTAGATGTAGGGAGGTCTTTAAGGAGACAGTGTAGTTTCTTTTGGTATTCTGAGGTGGGATCAGAGGAGAGAGGTTTGTAAAATGTGGTGTTGGAGTTGTCTGGTTGCCTCCTGGTTATAGTCGGACTTATTCATAATGACCACAGCACCCCCTTTGTCAGCTGGTTTGATTATGATGTCCGGGTTGCTTTTGAGACTCTGGATAGCATAGTGTTCAGCGCGGCTGAGATTGTGTGTCGCTTGTTGTTGTTTGTGAATAATGTCAGTCTGTGCATTGTTGCGGAAGTTTTGTATATAGAAATCCAGAAATATAATCTATATCATCATGTGCCGACAGTGTCCATCTGCTACGTACATTGGACAAACGTCTCAGACGCTTCGCCAAAGAATCAATGCACACAAAACGGATATCAGACAGTATCACAAAGAAAAAACAGTTTCTTGCCATTTCAACCAGAAAGGGCATTGTCTCAATGACTTGATTACCTGCATACTGCTTCAAAGACATTTTCACACCAGGCTTGAAAGAGAAACCTCTGAACTGTCATTCATGCTTAAATTTGACACTTTACGCCGGGGTCTTAACAAAGACCCTAATTACCTTACCCATTACAAAGATAGCTTCCCAATTATCACCTCTAATATCATTAGCTCACAGACATTTACCTCCCCCTTTTATCCCCTCTGTTCTGAAATTTGATTTGTCCTTTCTATATGTGTTCACTTTTTTTTGATTGTATCCCTTTGGTATATATGGTCATGCCTATTTTCTTCCACAATTTGATCTGAGGAAGTGGGTCTGGCCCACGAAAGCTCATCACCTAATAAACCATCTTGTTAGTCTTTAAAGTGCTACATAGTCCTGTTTTTTGTTTCAGCTAAACTAGACTAACACGGCTACATCTCTATTACTATTCTGGATGTATAACAGTATTTCTTAGAAGCACAGGAAACACTCTTTATAGATGCATGAAACTTGACATCCACTTTGAAGAATTTGGATTCAGTACTGTGCAAGTCCAATATCTCAGCACCTCCCAAACCATGGGATCCATTGGCACCAGTGAAGACTGTTCCATTGCCTACCGATGGCACAGTCTTTGTCAGTATTTTCTCTAGCTCTGATGGACAGACAGCCCCTCTCACATCAGGGAGAAATAGATTCTGTGCTGCTCTACAAGACACATTCCTGGATCCGGAATCCTCTACATTGGGTCTTTTCCGTTCCATAGATGTCATAACACCTGTGAAATCAATAGCATGAATTATATTCCTTCTCTTTCCTTGAGATTCAGCTTCCCTCCAGCTGCATTGCTAGTGCTGCGTCTGGATCAGGAATCAGCCTTGTCCGCATTGGGATACTGTGAAACACTCAAGGAGACTTCATTTCCTTATCCTAGCTGTCCTTTGCCATTCAAAAGACTTGCTAGTGCTGCGTCTGGATCAGGAATCAGCCTTGTCCGCATTGGGATACTGTGAAACACTCAAGGAGACTTCATTTCCTTATCCTAGCTGTCCTTTGCCATTCAAAAGACTTGCACCATTTTGGACCAGTCTAAGCATGTAGGTCTGAACTGATGGCATCCATTTTAAACCTTTCTCTGACCTCTATATTCCCCTTTTAAATCTTCCATAATGGCGGGCCTAGCACCAGCACCCTCAGGAAGAGTTGTTCAGATTTGCTAGGGAGTCACTCTTTACTTTCCCTTGGAGGCACTCAGATTCTTTTCCCTCCCACCCCCCAATTCTTCAGAGGAGGGAGAGCTAGTCACACCAGATTTGTCGGAACCTGTCTGTGTCTGGATGAAGTACCCGCTCTCTCTCTCTTTCACTTGCTCCTCTCCTTTAGATTTTATTTAAAAAATATTCAGATAGTTCCAGGATCTTCTTTTTAGAGTTATTGGAGAACTACTCATTCCTTTTTGAAGAGTTTCAGCAATCACAGCAGAAACTTCTTGACATCTCCACTCAGTTGGAGACATTTAGAGTTGTCTGGCACACCTCCATGAAGACAGAAAAAAAGTTATATGTTCATCAAAGGGACTGAATCACTTTCTCACCCTGGCTGCCATTTTTTTGGGGGGTGCTTCTGAAAGAGCTAAACAGAAACACTTCTGTTCTACTTTTTCAGACAAAGCATTAAGTTCCTAGACCTAGTGAAGAAAGAAGTCTTGTCATGTAGACCTCAGTTCAGGATAGACAGCTACTGGCTACTACTGGCCAAGAATGTCTTCCTCAACTACTCCAAGTTTGTAAAGTCGCCATTTTTATATAGTAAGTTCCTAGTGCTTTTTGTGATGCGGCTTTCAATACCCAGAGAGACTGTATTTAGTGCAGTGATGTCTGCTTTAAGCCTTGTTTATGCTGTTGGATTTTATACTGGTGTAACTGCACCGATGTATGGCCAGTGTAAATAGGCCTTTGCTTTGCACAGATCCTGTAATGAAAATGGAACTAACTTTATTTTATCTCAGTGATTTGCCACAGATGTCTAGTGATGGCTGTGGTAGAGAGTTAGTGGACTCACAAGAAGTTTAGATGTCATAGCATGAGAAAATTGTTAAGAATAATTTATATAGAGGGAAATCCAAGCCCAGGAAATGCAACTTTCTATTCGGAATATCTACATAATCTACTGTGAATAGTATCTCACTTTGGTGACTAACTGGAAGGAGTCTCAGAGGTAGCCATGTTAGTCTATAACTGAAAAAAACAATTAGAAGTCCTGTGGCATCTGAGAGAGTAACAAATTTATTAGGTCATGAGCTTTCCTGGATAAAATACACTTCATCAGGAGAGTACTCATAAATAAATTTGTTAATCTCTAAGGTGCCACAGGACTGCTCATTGAAATGTGTTTGTGAGTAGAACTTGGAAGAATACCTTCCACCCTCTATACGACAAAAGCAGAGGGGCAGAGGAGGGCTGTCTAATCAGTGCAGTATTGCTATCCAATCTCCAACTGTACACAAACTTAGGCCATATGGTTAGAATGTGGCATCTCTTCAAGAAAATCCTAAAGAGAAAACAAAACCCAGGTTGGTACTCTCCTAATTTGGGGAAAGGAGGAAAAGGTAACAATTAGGAGCCACTCTAAATGTCCAGTGTAAGGGTGGAGTGCTAAGCTCTGCCCTGAGTTTATAAGACAAACTCCAGAAAAGCATATTGGGCAGTGGAGGGTAACCTATGGCCCACTGATCACACGCGGCCCATCTGAGTTCTGTGTGTGGCCCATGATATATTTTGTTTACCATGCACAGGGTTGCCAGATTCCACTGGTTTCCATCCATGTAGGTTTTTCCCCCTACAGGTATTATTGAAGTTACATGCACATAAAGCACGGGCATGAGAAGTGAGGTGAGTGCTGATTGCACACAATATTCACTGTAAGATCTGTGAACTCCCTCTGTATCTGACCAAGTTGCTGTGTGGTTCAATGGGCACACCTCACAAATTCTAGGTATGCAAGTGCAGTTAGCAAAACTACCCTAGCCCTGGAGACATCTTGGTTACAACAGTATTGCAGCCTATTGAAATAAAGGTGGGCCACGCGGCCCCCTCACTAGCCTAGGATGCTCATTGCTGATATCGGGTAAAATCTTTAAAAAGCCCACCTTACATTGGAAGCAATTAGTAAGGACTATGTAAGGAGAGGCCTTTCTGTTTGCATATTGCTATCACAGTACATATCTAATCAATACCAACAACCAAAAATAACTCTAATCCTTAAAAAAATAGGAAGATGTGAGTTTGCAGTAAATTCTAAATCTTCTTAAACCTTTATATTTTGGTCAGAAGCGAAGCGACTAGATTTATTGCATGACAGGGAAATTTATTTTGTTATCAAAATCAGTAAGACTTATTTCCTGTTCTCTGCGATGATGTATAACCTAGCAGGAAAAAAGATGACAGAAGCACCTCCTGTTTTAATAAATTGACTTTTTTAAAATAGATGAAATCTTTGAGCCTCTTTTCTTCAGTGGAATCTGGCAGTGGAAGCATTTTGGACCAGAAAAATAATCCCTTCCTCTCCTTATTTGTTGTAAAAACTTCTGTCTATCATTCATAAAATGAAGAACAAGCAAAGTTTGCCACTCTTCCCTTTTTAGAAGGACACTTCTAGGTTGTTAAAACTTAGATGTAGTTCAACAGAAAACTCAGATTTAAAAGATTTTAAAATTTTCTCCACTAAAGCTTGCAGAGATAGTCAATTTTTCTCTCTCCTACAGATCCAATATTCAGTGAATGGGCACCCGATTGTGTTTTTTCCAGACCCTTCAGCCTGCAAAGAAGGACAGTGTTCTTCTGTGAAATTGCATTTAATCGAATCTTTGACCAAAGTACATCCATTTTAATTTGATCCTTAACAATACCTAATTGATTTCCCCCCTTGTGCTGAGACTTCCTTATTAATACAGCATCAAATTTACTATCCATAACTTCAATCAATTCATATGGTAACACCTTCTTCCCTGAGTCAGTTCAATTAAATATAGCACAAAGTAGATTTTTTTGCAATATGGCAGGATGTATTTGAAGTGTCTAACATCTATTTACTTTACATAACCCCTATTACTATGGTGTCCTCAATGGACTTGGCGAATGGGGGAATACATAACGTGTGCTGACAAGCAGGTTATGTAAACAGAAATTAAACTCAAGTCCTTTGATACTTGCTTAATCTCAATAGCAATAGTTTTTCTTAGAACCCACCTTCATACATATTCCTTCAGCGGGGTGATGGCATAGGAAGAAATGTGATCAGGTAGGGCTAAGGTTCATCCGTTTACTGTCATAACAGTGTTTTCCTCATTTTACCAGTGGAGTAACTGAAGCATAGGAAAGTTCAATGCCTCAGGTCATAAATAATTAGCAGAGATGGGAACAGAACAAAGACTGCCTGACTTGTGGTCATGTGGTTCTCTTACTAGATCATTTTTTTCTTCCAGAAAGTTGTGTAAAGTTGTCACTTCCCATCTGATTATGCCTTTACAGTTGCTCTCTTGTATGGTCTCTCCTTCTCTCAGACATCTTGGCCTGTTAGTCTCCAGAGTACTGCGTGAGGACATAAGAGTGCTCCTCCTCCCATCCCCTTCTAGATAATTTCTCCACCTTTTTTTGGTTGTTTATTGTAACTTCCTTTGTGGCCTCCCTGACAGTCATAGTGCCTTTCTCCATTTGTATAACATGCTGCCCCTGAGATCAGCTTTCCCTGAATCCCTTCTCTGCCATATCATACTCCTTTTTCTTGCCCTTGCCTTCATGGCCCTTCTCACCTACCATACCAGTCTCTTTTCATGCCATCCCCTCTCCCATTCATTCCAACCACAATGCTAACTTCATCAGCCCATTGGTCAGCTTCTTATAAACATGCCTTCTCATCTTCTTCCATGATGCCACCTATGTACGGGATGGCCACAATCAGTTGATCTGTCACTATCCTTTTCCATATTCAAATCCGTCCTAGAGAGCCATTCTGCCAGGACACATACGTAAGCCTACTGACCATGGCCAAGTGGTAAGAAAATTGACATTGGTAGATCTTCCTTCCCAAACCTCATTTTTTGAGGAGTACAGGGTCTTTTGAAAAAGGCTTTTCTTTTCAAAAGAACCACGTCTAGACCGCGGTTTCACTTTCAAAATAGCGTTTTTCGAAATAATGCCGTGATGTGATTATGGAAATGAAGTGCGGGAAATTCCAATCCCAGCTTCATTTGCAATTTCGATATGTCTAATTTACATCCTTCTTTTGAAAGAGCTGACCAATGGGCCTTTCGAAAGAGAAAAAGAAAGTTGTAAAGAAGGTTGTAAAGAAGCAGACTTTGTTATGGATATAAAATAAAAATATCCCAGATTAGAGGTGAATGAAAATGCCCTCTTTTCATCTGAATGTTTTTCCCTGAAGACTTGTGCATTGCTTACATCAAGAAATAAACTACCTTTAGTACCTTCAGAGAAATACTTGTAAAAATTCCCATTTGGAGACACCTTTTAAACTCCTAGAGTCACTGAGTAACACATGGTCTACACTAGGATCTTAGTCTGAAAGTAGCCCCACAAGGTTGATTTTGTAAGTGATGCATCCACGCTTCCAAGCCCATTATTCTAGAATAAGGGGATGTGGAATTCAAACTCTGTAGCCCTGCTTTTCATGAGGAATAACGCTATTCCCCAATTTGTAAGTCTGAAATAACATTAGTGTGGATGCTCTGGTGCTGCTAATTCGAACTAATTGGCTTCTGGGAGGCCTTCTGCAGCTCCCCAGAGTTTCCGAGGTGGCACATCTACATTAACGGAGCCTGCCTCGACCTACATTTGATTCTTCCCCGTAGTGAGGACACAGAACTTCGAATTTTGTAAAATTGGCTGCCCAGAAGTCAAATTTAGTAAATTTGAAATAATCTCCTAGTGTAGACATGGCCTAAAAGTATAGCATCCCCCTCTTTGAGGCATACATTTTTCTGGCATTGGTGTGCAGCTGACTTGAAAATTTCTTGCCTGGTTCTGTCAAACCGGAGTCCTTAATTCTCTGAGTTTCCAAAGCGTAATATCATTAACTGCTTGAAAGCTTGAACAGAGATTTCATAAACCAGCCTTTTACTCAAGCCTGTCAGCCTGAGTATAATCTGAGTTGTCATTTTTCAGTGCTGCATCCAGGTGGCTGTTGCTTGTTGTGTTTTTAAACAAAAGAATCAAGGCATCAAACAATTCAAAGAATTTCCCACCAACAGTCAATTTTGAAATTAATTAGATTCTACAGTTTGGGTTCCCTCTCTTTGCTTTGTGTGAACATGAGTGAGTTTTAACAGCAATATTGTTTGCAGAAGGAAAATTTTCAAGTCATATGCATGACTATTTGCAGAAACTGAATATTACTTATGTATACAACTTTAACATTCCTGTCAAATGCTTTCATGGGTAACATACTGGCAAATTGTCACATCACCCTCTAGTGGCTGATTCAAGAGAGAATAACATACAGAGACTACTAGCTAATGCAGTTACTACTTGAGCCCAAGTGATTAAAATGTGAGCTACCGTGGCTAGATTCCAAGGGTCCAAAACTACTAATAATTTATAGTGAGGAAGGGAAAGTGGTGTATTATGTGATCGTTCAGTCAGGGAATCTGGTCATTTAGAACATATATGTTTGAATATTTTTGATCATGTTATATGTTTCTGATATTTATGATCAGCCCAGCTTGAGGGCAATAATACAGAACAAGACCAAGAGGTGATAAAAGATAACCGTGTATGACCTTTGAGATTCTGCTGCCCAAAACTGCACTGGCTGCTTAGTGGCTGTACGAATAACATGGAGGACATAGATAATTCCGTTATACAACACTGGTTAAATCCGAAGCATTAAAACTGAGTATACACTATTCTTTTCTTACCACATAAGGAAAAGAATAGAAAAAGAGGCTTGTATCTGGCCAAAATTCTCATTAATTCTTAAAAAATTCTTTAAAAGTCTTTTCTTCTTGGGTACTGTTATATCATTTGTAGTTAAAGAGTTCCGAAAGAAATCACTTGAAACACAGAAAGCTGTAGCAGTTTCAGGTTTTCCGTTTTATTCCATCACACAGAACTAGCTAGAATCAGCCAAAACTGGCTGGGCTAACCCCTAATTATCTAACTCAGTTACTGTAACAACAAGATGTATCATTACGACAACCCAGTACACAACAGGTACCATGTCATATGCTTAATCTGCAGCTATACATAGAAATACATATTCACTGTTGTACTAAACATTTCCCAGCTCTCTCTTAAATGAAACGGAATATCAGTGGTCATAATCAGTCTTGAGGAAATGAGAAAATCCAAATAAATGGATGTTTTGTATGTGAATGCATTGTGAGACTGAATATCTGGGTATGGCCATTATTACTCTATTGAAAGAAGGCCTCTGTCATGGCCAGTGTAGCACTCTTCTCTCTCTTCCAGGGTTTTTGTCCAGTGGGTGCATAATTTGATTCATTGTACATAAATCTAGCACACTGATGTGCACACTGCACCCTCTAATTGGACTCTGCTTTGTGGTGCAGGGAGGTTCCCAGATCATCTTTGTGCTGTTCATTGTCTTACCTCGCCCATCTCAGTATCCCTAGTACAGCGTGAACACCATACTTTCCTAGGGTCCAAGGCCAGAAGAGACCATTGTGGTCATGTAGTCTGACTTCCTGCATAATATTGGCCAGTGGCTCCCAACCTTTTCGAGCATATGGACCCCTTTTTAATCTATTAAAATGTTATGGACCCCGCCAAACAATGTAGCTGTGCCTGCAGCCTGCATATCCCTCAGCCCACGCTGCTCCCCGAGCCGCGTCCCTCAGCCCACTCGGGAAGCAACGCAAGCTGAAGGATGGGCTGGCTGGGAGAGGCTCCATAGATTTATTTTAATTTCTGTTTTAAACTTTCCGCTGACCTCCTAGAGTACCGTTGTGGACCACCAGTGATCCGCAGACCACAGGTTGGGAACCACTGACGCAGGCCATAAAGCTTCCCCCAAAATAATTCTTGCATCATATGTATCTTTGAGAAAAACATCTAGTCTTGATTTAAAATTGTCAGAGGTGGAGAATCCAGAATTACCCTTGGTAAACTATTCCAGTGGTTTATCACTCTCTTAAATTCAGATGGGAAACATCATTGGATCATGTTATATATTTCTGATAGACTGAAGAGCCGATTATTAAATATTTGTTTCCCATCTAGATATTTAGACAATAACCCCCTTCATTCTTTACCTTTTGCTTGTGTAAAATAGATTGAGCTCCTCCAGTGTATCATTGGGCATGTTTTCTATTGCTTTAATCCATTCTTGTGGCTCTTCCCTGAACCTTCCCCAATTTATCAATAAAGTTCTTGAGTTGTGAATGCCAGCGCAAGACATAGTATTCCAGAAATGATTACATCAGTGCCAAATACAGAGATAAAATAAACTTGTGTATTCCTTCTTGAGATTGCCCGGTTTATGCAAGAGAAGATTACATAAGTTCTTTTGACCACAACATCCCTCCGGGGGCTCCTGTTCAAATGATTATTTACCATAACCCCCAAGTCAGTTAGAATAACTGCTTCCCATGATTGTGTAGCTGTGGCCTACGTTTTGTTCCTAGAAGTATGCATTTAGCCACATTTTCATTAACATGCTGCTGAATCTCTTAGAACTGCATGTTTGAGCTCTGCTTGCTGAGGACTAATCATTATTTCTAGTCCATATTACAAGCAGTGTTGTACCAAAAGCAAGAACTTAAAAATGAATAATTTGCAATGTTTTGTGGTCCGGATTCAAACGTACAGGCAAGCAGGTATACTTTTTCCATTCCAACTTGCATGACCTCCAAACTAGATCCTCCTAACCCAGTTTACAGCCACCTCTGCTACTTAGACTTTTATCACACTGCTCAGACCAGCATTCCAATCCTGTAAGTGAAACATAACTTGAAAATGTGAATTTCAAGTAAGTGCTCAGTTTGAGCATCTGTATTTCTGCTATAAAGAGCAAACATCATTTTGTTTCAGAAACAATTCAGATAAAACTTGGAATTGGAGGGCAAAATTTTCAAAAACACTACCTGAGGGTTCAGGATTTGCTGAATATTTCATTGTGTGTACTTATTTTAATGGTCAAACAGGAAATCACTGAAATTCAGATGATCCTGTTCATAAATAATTGTGTGCATAAAATTGCTTATGTAAATTTAGTTTCTTTGAAAATGGAGCTTTCAAAGGAAATGTAATTAAATTTCTAATCAACTGCTCAAAAAACCAAACAATTCAAAACCCCAGGCAAATCAAACACAACCCCCCTGACTCTTCTGAACTTTCACAAGGGTAGAGTTAAGTTTAATTTTTAGATAAATGTACAGGACAATTTTACTTTACATGAATTGGTTTGCCTGTGTCCAGCTGGCATCTGATTTTTGGAAAGGTATAACTGAGTTTTTTGAGCCACAGCACAACTTACCATGAATAGATAACTCATCAACTTTGTAATACACTAAATTATTCCCCATGCAACCTTGTTAATTGTCATTTGTTGTCCACAGCCAGTAAAATCTTAGTCCTTGGGTTTTTTTCATGTAAATAATGCTGTGCTATGCAGTCATCAGTAAAATGATTACAGCAAAAAATGTTTTCTGTCAAAATCTCAAATAATGCTGAGATGGAGACATTTATGCTTGAGTTATAACGATGTTGACATCTTGCTTATTTTTCCTCCTAAGATGACTTGGATCTCTTTGAATAGATCAATCAGCTTATTTCATGTACAAGATTTTTAGAACTTGTCTATTCTTCATAGAAGAACACAAATTAGAGATGAGCTTTTGTGGGCAAGACCAACTTCATCAATGAAGCTCATGATACTGTATATTGTTGTTAGTCTTTAAGGTGCCACAGTTCTACATGTTACTTTTGTTTTTGTTTTTGTTTTTTGCTTTCATCTCAATATTTGTATACAGATATATCCTGCATGGTGATAGTTTAACTAAACTATTGAGTGACATTTCTCTAGAATAACTCAAGTACTGAAAATGACTGTGGTCACACTTAAAAGCTTAATTGCTTTATATTGCCTTAGAAATCTTTAATTTCAAATTGGTATGTGCAGTGTCTTGGAAGTGAATATTGGGGTCCTTATATACTTAAGGCAAAATTGGTGAGGTTTTGGACAAGTACTACACATAATGGTCTAGATACAGTAAGTGTCCAACATCCATTGAGGAGCCTGATTTTTGCCACATATCCAAAGCTTTCTTGGAAGCCAGGAAGGAATTGTTCTTCTGCTGCCTAGATGCTCACCAGGGAGTAGGAGAAATAAGCCTATCCATGCCTTATTGGCCTGTCTGCCAAGCATGGAACATGATTTAGTCTAATAGTTTAAACACTGAAATTAGTGTAAAGTATTTTACTTTGACTAGAAAACCTTACAGATATGAATTGATCAAATCAGAAGTTAACCAGTGTAACTAATCTTAAGCAGAATTGCCACAGGTATTACTGAGAGATGTGTTCTAACACAATGAGAAATTAACATATCCTGTGTTATAAATCAGTAAGATTCTCTCTTTCTATGAAACAAATGAGGCTGTTTACTTTAAATAGCACCATAAATATAGGAGGATTAAGGCTTGCATTTAAAATGAAAAATGAATAATCTGATACAATACAATAAAATAGAAGCAGTTATTCATTGTCATCTTGATTAATAAGTAATGGGTAGGGGACATGACTCATTTAAAAGAATTGCAGTTCTAGATTCCTTGTTGAGTACAGACATTCCTACACTTCACTTAGGTTAAAATGAATAAAATGAGGTTTAGTGCAACAAACTTGAGAGGATGATCTGAAAGAGGGCTGGATGGTTCAAAAGTTATTTTAATTGTAATGCTACAACCGGTAACATCTATGTCATCTTGTAGCTGTCCACTGAAAAATTAATTGGCCAAATTTAACTGGCAGATGGCACATCTAAATTAGTTGGGACCTTAAAACTAGTGGACCATTACAATAATGTAGTCTGTTCACCCCCACAGAACCTCACCCAGTAATCCTGCAACAAGCCACTTACTTCTTGTTGAGCTACAGTATATCTTTGCAAGACACCCAATCTTAACGTAAAGACTTCATTCATGGAGTATCTGTCATGTGCCTAATTGTTCCAATGGTTAGTTATACTCACTTTAAAACATTGCCTTATTTTTAATCTGAATTTTGTCTGGCTCCAATTTCCAGACACTGTGTCTTATTATGATTTTGTTCTGCTAGCTAAAAGAACCCTCTACAGTCAGAAATCTTCTCCCCCTATAGGTTCTTGTAAACTGTGATCAAATCACATATTAACCATTTGTTTAAGCTCAATAAATTGAGCAGCTTTCCTCTCACTGAAAGGCAGATTTTCCAAACCTTGAATCATTCTTAAGTTCTCTCTTAAACTTTCTGCAATTTATCAATATTGTGTCTTTCGGACTTGACACAAACTGTAACATGAAGGAAATATGTAGGTACACCAGGCTGTCCAAATAGCTGTGTTTACTGAGTATATATTACATGCATATACATACTAGTGCTCAAGAAGGGTTCTGGAGGTCATGAGGGCTACTGGAGGATTCACTAGAAATATCCCTATAGGATGATCATTCTTCCTTTACAAATACTTTCCAAGGTTTAATTTAAATCTTAGTGCCACATTTGACTCTAGAAAATGCTAACTTTTATAGGAGTTTTGTGTGATGCCAAGTCAAATGCTCACAGAAGCTTTACATTTATTTCAGTGATTACCTTTATCAGCTGAACTTATCTTGACAAAATTGATAGATTTTTGATAAACCCTAGTTTTAAGGAGGCATTTTTGCTAATCCCTGTTATCAGTCTGACTGTTTAGGAGAAACAAGACATTTCTGTGATTGTAAATAAAAAGATGTTTGCAGTGAAGTAGAAACATTTAATTGTCTTGGGCATTCTACTTTCAGATGGTTTATCTGAAATAACTTTCCTCCATGCACAAAAGGAGACAAGTTGAACAAATGCAGTGCAGCTGCACCAAAGCTGAACTGTGGACACATTCTATAGTGAGAGCTCAAGCAGGACAAAGGATAGAATTTTTCAAATGCAAGTAAGTGATTTAGAAGTCTGAGTCTAAAATTTGCTAAAAATTTGGCAGTCTGGCCTCTCAAGGGATTTAAGCACCTAACGCAGTAGGCAGGTGCCTAGTGGGATTTCAGAAATGCATATCTGTGTCCCTGGACACCATCATTCCTATGAAAATCTTTCCCTAAGCCACTTACTTTTTGAAAATTGTATCTAGAACTTCTTGTTACAAAATCACATTACTCTATCCATGGTTGTTGTAATTTAATGGCAGAGAATTATGACTGAATAGGAAAAATACAAATACTGTACAGGAGTCTTTTCAGCTTTCCTAGGGACTTCTCCTTATATAATTTGGGGATGAGATGCAGTAATGAAATAAACATCTAGCAGGTAAGTAGCAGAAAGGGGATGAGCTGAATCAGCACTTCAGTATATCATCTCCTCCATGCACTCAGGGGCATAAAGTTTTTCCTCCGTGGAAATCTAGGGAAAGAGAAGTAGGGACCAGTGTTGTCTTCAAGTCGTCATTGTCAAGTCCAAGTCGAGTCTCAAGTCACTACAGTTCAAGTCTCAAGTCAAGTCTCGAGTCCCTAAAGTCACTTTTGAGTCAAGTCCCAAGTCGAGTCTCAAGTCTTAATTTTAAAAATGTCAAGTCACTTTTGTACAAGCCATCAGTATCGGCATTTTCGGACAATTTTTTCACCAAGTCGATTTAACAAAATTAGCAAGTCTCAAGTCGAGTCTCAAGTCACAAACAATGAACCCGAGTCGAGTCTCAAGTCGAGTCACCTAGGCAACTTAAGTCGGACTCGAGTTCAAGTTGTGGGACTCGAGTCAACAACTCTGGTAGGGATACCACTGATCACCTTTCTTTTGGGGCAATTCCATCCAGGGGCAAGGATAGGACAACAAGTGCAAGGAGATATAATTACAGTTCTGTGTATGTGCGAGAATATGGCCCAAGCTTTGGTTATATTATAGTTGGTACTTTGATTATGAAAATCTATCATTTAGACCATCACACTTGTGAAGCTACCAAAGAAGGGTGGAGGAAAACACTTAATTAATGAATTTCTTGTAATATTGTCTCCATTCATATCCAAGCTTTAGTATAAAATGTAACAAAAAGTCAGGTTATCCAGTGTATTGTGAATGATTAAGTTTGTTTAAACATACTGTATAAACCATGGCTTTAGTAAAGCCGGATTCTTATATTTGCAAAAGGGAGTCATTGACTCCATAGATTGGGAAAAACTGACTGGCAATGGCATTGTCAGGCATCAAGCCTCAGCCCATTTTAAAGAGAACTGCCTTGCCCAAGAAGCTTAGGAACAGCAGAGTAGGAAGGAAAGTGCACACAGCATCATGCACAGCAGTTGTGCTTTCTGCAAGCATGTTATATTCTCTCTCTCTCTAAATATACGTAAAATATATTCTCTATCTCTAAATATAAGTAAAATGTGGAAAAACTGCAGAGGACGGATTGGATTCCCCAACCATCAATGACTTTCCCCAGCACATATCTTCCTTGTATAGAAAGCAGCTACTATTTAAAAAACAAGCTAGTTTTACAACTCAGAGCAGTTGTCAGTGAGCAACACTGCTTCATATTCTCTGTGCTTGAACATGCAAAAAGTTACAATGGAGCAAAGAGTCCAAGATGTGGCAGTTTGCTGATAAAGTTTAAATGGTGACAAACGATCTATAGTGCTTTTTGGACTGTGCAGTTAGCATGGCGCAGAATTTTCTTGTTAAAGAAGGCAAGTTGACAGTGAAATCCCCCTGGAAAAACAGTTCAAGCCTCGTTTAAAATGTGGTGTTCCATCTTGACAAACACATCTGGGAGAGGAGAAGGGAAGACACATATATACCTGACTGCAGTTGTTCCTGATGGCTTAATATATCAAGGTGGAGATATCCAAGTGCTCTTGAAGATTCCTAGGGTTAGTCATAAAGACTCTGCATCAATTAAGTAGAGTAACATTTTTGCATATTCTTCTGACAATGTAAATATTATGCAAATGTCATTTTGTTTATAAGTTCTTGGAAAATGGAAATACAGGAAAGACAAAGCTTGTATTATCTAGAGCACTTTAATATGACCTTTAAATAACTTAACAGCTGCCTTAAAAAGTGGTCATTCACATAAGAACTACAAATTCATTTCTTCAGTGGTATTTGTAATCCTTTTGTGTACTTCTCATGGATACGTGAAGCATATCTTCCTTTGCAAGAATGCTCAGGGAAAATGTTCTACCCCCTACGCAAATACATAGTTGTGGGACAATTCAGACCTGACGTGTTCAACAGCCATCCTGAAAGCTCTTTCTGGCTTTGGAGTCATTCCTCAGTGAGCAGACAAAATACCACACAATGTGAATAGGTGACTACATCATCAGGGCTAGAACTAACATATAACAGCTTTCTCTTGTAGTATTTTTGAGCAGTTGGCTTCTGGTCACAGCTAGAAGTTCAGATGCTCAGGATGATGAAAAGTGCGGGTGGATTACGAGTGGTGGGGATTTGACCTTCAAAAAGGATTACGTTTAAGTGTAATGGGAAACTTCAGAGGTTTATTTTATGTGTTTTATGAATTTTCTAGTTTTGAAATGATAGCATTCAATCAATTCAGCAGTGAACAGACTTGTACCATACTACAAAATTGGTTGGCTATTATATCTGACCTTCAGACTTAACAGAGGAGAAATGGAGTGTACCTAGAAAGCTGTTTCACCTCACAGCTGAGATGTTGACTCTACAAAAATGGCAGTTAAAAGAGGAAGCATGATTCAGATATTTCTCCTCTACTGTATAGCTTTTGGGAAAAATATGTACCTCTCAACTCAACTCAACTCACTCAACTATGATCTTCTAGGGCTATTTTAGCCATTATCTTACTGTGAGGCAATCAAACCAGAGCCACAGAGTGACAAGAAAAAAGAATACGAAATGTCTGTGTAATCATAAATGAAGTCAGTGTTTTATGGATGAAGATCTGTCCCAGAATAACTGAAATTAACATTTCAATAAGATTGAAGATCCTTGGGATAAACAGCATGCTATTACTTTCATGCAAATGGAGGATTCCACGCTGAATGCAGTCTAATATTTAGAGTAAAAATAAACAGCTAGAAATAGCAAAAGGTGTCTAAATGGCTGTGTTTTAAAGAAGACATTATGAGCTGGAGCAAACCAACCATATTAGAGCAGTTTTATATCCTATACCATTTTCAACTCCACTGTAATTAGTACATTAAAGTCATATTTTATAGCATTTAATGCAGTGAAGAAACTTGAGTGACAGCTGTTCGGTAAAGAAACTGAGTCTCATTATTTCCTTTACTACTTCATTCAGTAAAGTTACATTTTTCTTTCTCATATTAAACCTTTAATTCTTAATAAACAGTCTCATTTAATAAAAACTCAGAATACTTGGTGCACTAAAAATGCAGGAGTACACAAATAAAGGAATTATCTATAAGGAATTCATGTTGATCAGACTTCATCAGTCTGGCTGCTAAAGAAAATCAAGAAGCTTGGTTTGTAATTGAATTTCAGAAACTGTGGAAATATATGAATAAAACAACTCTTTCTTTTTCATTGAGTATTTCATTTTCAAACATTTTAAAGATTTTGTTTTCTTTGTGAGCAACAAGTGGAGCTGTAACCCACACACCAGCTAGGTGTGGTGTTCAGTCCCATCTAGTGGGGCCAAGATCACTTAAGGTATGTCTACATTGCGCGGCGCTATTTCGGGATACCGAAAGTATCCCAAAATAGCTATTTCCATATCCATTGAATCAGCCCGTTATTTCGAAATAGATTTCGAAATAGATTTCGAAATAACAGGCAACTTATTCTGACTTTCCGGTAACTCTCATTTCATGAGGGTTAAGGGGCATTTCGGAATAGCACTTTATTTTGAAATTTTACGAAATAAGCTATTTTGTAATACACTCGAAATAAGCTACACAATTTGTGTAGCGCAAATTGCGTAGTTTATTTAGAGCTAACAGTGCTGTTTAAATGCACCCTTAGAGATTAGTGAGTCTCTCTACAGCCTTAGCTAAGACCCGTGTGTCATTTAGCACATTCAGTAAAGATTCATGCACTAAGCTCCAGAGGTCTCAGGTTTGATGCTGCTCACAGACTACTGGGGTCAGTCTGTCTGTGTTACAGAGAGCCAATAGGAACAAAGGCATCATAGTTCTAATGAAAGCAGAAGTGTAGATCTGTGTAAACTGCAGGTGCATAAATATCATGCTAGAAGTCTAAAGGTGTTAAGAATGGCTTAAAGTATTCAGAAGTACTTATGGGAGTGGTAACCAGCTATTGAAAGTTAGCCTTATTTTTTTAAGGTGTGTTTGAAACGTTCCACATTTTGAAGTTGGTAATGTTCATGTCAGCTTCTGTGGTGGAAAAAACAGAGCTGATGCTAAAGAAATAAACCTCATGCAGCAGGGAAGGCACATAAAGATTCAAGATCAGTGCCCTGCCCTCTGCACGACAGTAAAAGGAAACTAAAAAGAAGAATAGAGCCTTAAGAATGAAGGAATTAAAACAGAGCTCTCTAAGAGAAGACACAAAGGATTCCTGAGTCTTTCTATATGCTGCCCTCTTGCTCAGAGAGAAGTGGGACAGAAGGAGGGGGAGGGGAACAACAAACCCAGAGCAAGAGGAAGGAGGTAAGAAAAATTAAAGTTGAGAAGTCAAAGGACAAAAACAGCCCCCCCAAACACCCACAGAGTGAAAAAGGAAAAGATAAAATGTCCGGAGAATGTTTAGTCCAAAGCGAAGAAGGAATGAAATGGAAGCTCACTTGGTACTAGATCCTGTACAACTTCAATACTTTCATATTACCCGTCAAAGGTGAATAAAATCATGACTCCTGTTCTAAATTTTGGAGAAATGTGTTTGAAATGAAAATGCTAATATTTTAATAACCTCATAGAAGGAAAATATAATACTTAGGATTTAGAGAATATATTGGAATGGGCTCTGAGTATTTAAACGTGTGGCAAAAAGATGTGACACTGTCACCGGACCTTCAAACTGTTTAAATAACTATTGCTGGAACTGCAAAAGGCTTCCAGGGGAGGCAGGAACCCAGTTCTTTTGAAAGCCAATTGGAGTTGATTGCCTAGCTGCTTAGGTCTCTTCAGAGTGGTTGACAGGTTTGCTGGGCCCCTGGACAAGGGGGGACGGGAGCTGCCTCGGTGCTCCTGGAAGGGGCGGGGCTGGGGGCAGTCAGCCATCTGCACTGCCCGGACCCGGCACACTGTGTCTTGCCCTCCTCCCCCTCCCCCGAGCAACCCTCAGAACTGCTAAGAGTGAAACATGGCAGCGATTTAAAGGGCCCGGGTCTCTTTTAAATTGCTTGGCCCTGACCAATTGCCCTCTTTGCCCCCTGTCGGCAGACTTGAGCCTCTTTGAAAATCTAGCCTACAGCTATAGAAGCTTTTGCTCCAGCACTGGGTACTTACTCTCTTAAAGCATGCTTTGCCTTGCTTGAGAATATTTTAAAAGGTGAGACCAGGGATTGAGTTTGAAATAAAGAATGCATTAAAAAGATTCCTGTAAAATTAGTGGAAATAACAGTGCAGAATAAGCCTGGTCCGGCCACTGAAGTCAGTTTTTTCTGTGATTTTAAATGGGCTTTTAAATGTCCTGTAACAGCTTTGCTGATAAGGTTGATACAATTAAATACATGCAGTAGGGATGCAAAGGACAAGTTACTCTAGCAAGACAACTAACATTTTAGCCTCGACTAAATCCTTTGTCCTGCATATTGAATAATTGAACTACAAAATTTAAAAAAAATATTGATAGAAGGATTGACTCCAAAGGGGCAGACTAGATACTGTAAAATGCAATGGGATACTCTAATTCAGTATTAATGCTTGATAGTACAAAGTATTTGGAAGCAGTTAAAGAATCAAATGTCTGAAATAATTGGACCAAATTGGCAGTCAGTGTTAGAGGAAACTACCTACCTTTTCTATAGCTGCTCTGGACCATAAAATATAGACTGGCTTCTAAACCAAGGATGGGCAAACTCTGGGTGGTGCAGTCATGGCGCGGGGAGCACAGACGGTTGGATGGGGTGGTGGGTCCTGGGGAGGTGATTGGGGGGTGAAGAGCTGGGAGTTGGTGGTAATCAGGGGTTGGGGGTGAGAGTTCCTGGGGAGCAAGGGAGTTAGATAAGGGATGAGGGTCCCTGGGAGTGAGGGGGTTGGATAAGGGTTGGGCGTCCCAGAGGGGTGGTCAGGGAACAGGGGCAGAAGATCAGATAGGAGGCAGGGGCCAGTGACACCTAGCTGTTTGGGGAAACAGCCCTCCTTACCCAACTTTCCATACAATTTTCCTCAGGCCAAAAAGTTTGCCTATCCCTGGTTTAAAGTATAAACCCAAGTCAAGGTGAAAGGAAAAATATTGGACATAGCTGATATGGCTTGAATACAGCCAGAGGAAGACAAGGGGTGAGGAGCTTTGTGCATCTCAGATCTATACTGCCTCAGACACCAGTGAAGATTAGAGCAGCTCGGACCTGGCTCTAATGGCAAAGAACTATTTTATGTTGGGATCATTGGCACCTGCTGCCCAATAGGTGCTATTCCAGGCTGTGTCTAGACTACACCTCTCTGTTGACAGAGAGATGTAGATTAGGCACATAGAAATTTGCTAATGAAGCAGGGATTTAAATATCCCGTGCTTCTTTAGCATGAACATGGCCGCTGCTTTTTTTCGAAATGGAGCTTTTTCATGCTAATGAGGCACGGGATATTTAAATCCCTGCTTCATTAGCAATTTTGATGTGCTTGATTTTCATCCCTCTGTTGACAGAGGGATGCAGTCTAGACGTAGCCCCACTGAGAAACATCTGCCTCAATGGAAGCATAGCAGACTGGTTAAACTAGTGTTTCATCTCCTTTGCCACCAGATTGGCACAAAGACATCATATCAGGACTGAGAATTTGGTTCATTGATTCTTTCCATTGCAACTCAAGTATGCATCCTAGTATGGAGAGATTTGTTAATAATCTGCCGTTTTTTCAGCATGATGTATGAAAATGTTTTCCATGTAGCTCCTCTTTGAGGAGGGAGGCTTTGAAAAACAAAACAAAACAAAACAAATCTCTACTTCAGTATTTCACCTTTATTCTCCCTTAGTGATTTTCAACATCATATGTATCTAATCTGCAGGACAAAAAAAAGTCATTGTTTTTTAATTGGAAGATCCACCTGTTGTCTGAGACTCAATCCACAGTGTGTGCACTCCATGCGTTAGCCATGATAATAAGGATTCAGGAGTAAGAGTGGGTCTTTGTTAATCATGCTGGAGGTGGAGTGGAAGCCAGCTTGTTCATCCACAGCTCAACTGGGTCTACAGAGCACAGCAGGAAAAACTTATTTTCTGTCCCTGGTAAATGAACTAGCTCTGACAAGAACAGAGTGATGATTCATAGTGAATAACTTATTCAACAAAAGTATCCTTTCTCTGCTCAGAAATTGTGCACATTTCATGATTTTCTCACACACATTTTTAGTAAGAGTTACTTGCCAAATAATGTTTGTAAATAATTCTCGGTCTGAAGATTTTTACAAGAATTCAGTAACTCGAGTTGGATATTTGACTGGTATGGTTGATTTTGATTGAAAGTAAAAGTCATAGTGTAGTAGTGTATTCCCGTTCCCTGGCTAGATGAACAGAACTCTAAGAATCTGTCTGGACTTGTAATTCAGGCAGTCTGACCTAGTGACTAGAGCCCAGAATAAAGTCAGGGTTTTGGTCAGGAGCTCTACCAAGGGTTGAAAGTTGGAGATGAAACCAGAAGCTGTACCATGTCTGTAGTACGAGGTAAGGTGGAATCTAATATGGTTGATTTCTGGACACCTGATTTAGCAAAGTCAAAGGTCTGTGTCTTCACTGCAGGGAAGAATTGAATATAGTCTCAAGTAGCGTGCCCCCATTAGGGAACCTACCATTGACTCCGAGAGTGATGCACTGAGGGTAGCTTTGCAATCTGTGCTATGCTTCTGGTGCCCACTGGGACCAAAACTCTGCAGTGAGTAGTTACGGGCACATGTCATCAGGGTCCCATAATGCACTCGTCTAGCTCCTCCCTGCTTGCGTGAGATCAGAGGCAGTAGTGGAGGGCAGCAGCAGCAGCAGCAGCTCCTGTCTGCAGGGGGCCCAAGTTCCCAGCAGACGGAAGCTGCACCTGCATCCCACGGAGCAGCCTCTGTCTGCAGCAAGCCTGGGTCTGCTGCAGACAGAGGCTGCTCTGTGGCAGCCTCTCCTGCCTGCCTCTGCCCCACTTCTGTGCTGCTGCCTCTGATAGAGGCAGTAGCACTGTAGGGAGGAGCGGAGCCGATGCTCGTGGGGAGCTGGCTTATAAGTTGACTCCCCCTGAGCACCAGCTCCTGCCCCTCCCCCCACACTGCCTCTGTGGGAGGTAGCAAGCGGGGTGGGGGGCAGGAAGCTCTGCAGAGCCTGCATGAGCAGAGAGCTGACTTAAAAGCCAGCTCCTCACACCTGTCAGCCCCTGCCTGCCCCTCCTCTCATGCCGATACCTCTGATAGAGAGGCAGCAGCACAGGGAGCTGACAGGCGGCTCCATGGGAGTGATACGTGTGGGCAGCTGGTTTGAAAGCCGGCTTCCTGTGTGTATCAGCTCCCACCTGCCCCCCTCATCCTCCGTGCTATTGCCTCTCTATCAGAGGCAGCAGTGCGGGGTTAGGGGAAAGAGGTGGCTCCACGGGATCTCAAACTGACTCCTGCTTCTCCCAACCCCCCCCCCACCCCCCGCTTGCTGCCTCTGTAACAGTCAGTTATTTGGCCTCAGGAATCCAGTCAGCATCAGGCCTAGTAACTAGTTGTTCCTGTCTCGAGAACAGGAAGCTGTACTTAAGAAGTGTCCCATCAGAGGTCTGCTGCTAGTCTGCAGATCCCACTGAGTCAACAGGTGCAGCCCCTGTATGGAAGTTATCAGCTGCAGGTATCTCATCTCCTCCAGTGTGGTAATGCAGACAGCAGGACTGTTACTTGGCAACCCTGGCCTTGGGTTTGAAATCCGTAGCAGCTGACAGAACCAGATGTCCACTGAGAATGTGCTTTGTCATTTTTCTGTACTGTTAGTTTAAAATTAGCTGTTTCGCAACAATTGAGCCAATAAATTCATTTACCAGAACATGGATGGGAAGTGAATATAAAATAGTTTCAAAGATGGGGCTAAGCTAACCATGTACTTCAACTGAAACCTGTCACTGATCACACTGAAGTCAATTGAGACTAGGGTGACCTGAGCCCTCTCACTTCTGCACGGGACTGAGACTCACCTGACCCCTGCTTGCCCTCTGCACATTCTGTTTTTTGACAAAACTGGACATTTAAGAAAACTAATTGAGTTGCCAGGAGCAAAGGGGACAAATGCCCACTTTAGCCAAAAACGTTGTAACAGCTGGGACAGAGTTTAATAAAGGGACTGTTGCAACTAAACAGGACATATAATCACCCTTTCTGGGACCAAATTGAATTATTTGTATTATTTTGTTTGAGAAAATATTCCAAAATATTCTGTCACATAAACTTCATCTAGGCATGTCTAAAATACACAGAATTACAGGAATACATGAGATTAAAACCTGGCCCATTATGAATACATGTTCACTTTGAGCTTGGTGTGTGATTTTTAGCTTATCCCATTACAAATGAAATCTATCTGAGTCAGCAAAAACTGTGGGAGGGCCTTGCCAATTCAAATATGTACGCATCTGCGATCCTAGGTATATAGTTGGGAAGTTTAGCCCTTTCTACCTGTAGTGAGTCAGAGTGGTCTCCCGCTAACCCAGAGGAGGAAACTCCCCTCAAAACCCCTTGGTGGGCGGTTCCAGAATCACTCAGCCCCGCCCACAGGAAACAGGAAGCCAGGCTGGGAGTATAAGAAGGGCAGCTCCCAGCTCAGCTAGGGCTCAGCCACCGAGCAGGGCAGAGGCTCTCCCCTAGCCCCAGCGTCAGAGGGCCTTGCTGCTCAGCCTGCAAACAGGCCTGCGCCATTAGACTTCCAATATTGTTTGACTATTTGTTCGTTGCCTTGCCCTGACGAAGGGCCCAGGCTCACAAACTGGCGTGTAGCGCGCTAGACTACGGTTCAGCTGTTAATTTGCTGACTGGCCCTAACCCAGGGCCTGGGCCCCCGAACTGTGGGGGAGCCCTCCAGACTACTGTTTCACTGTTAACTGGCTACCCTGCCCTAAACCAGGGCGGGTCACTACAATGGCTAATTGGCCGGCCATCAGGCCTTGGGGCTTACCATGGGTCCGCGGGACCTCCTGCTGACACAAACTAGTACACTGCCATTAGCACAGGTGTATCTCCTCAGGTTGGGAGTCGCTCCTTCAACTCAAGAGTTTAGATATACCTTATATTGGAAGTGATAGGGTCACATTTTAGTCATTTTTTAGTATGCAACCAAACTCTAATTCTTCTTATGTTCATTTATAATGGCTATTACATTCCTCTTTGATTTTCTCTTGTATTGTTTCTTTTGGTTTTATTTGTTGCAGCAAATAAATTTATATAGTAACCAGTCCCAACAAGCACTGATAAAATTCACTGTGGCATCACATATTATTTAGAAGTGATTTATAAAGAAAGAAATACTTGATTATTTTTTAAGGCAAATGCACATACCATGCACATCCTTCAGAAATTCTGGAGCTTGAGCAAAACATCAGAAATGAACAGTAAAAGATACAGACATGAATAAATTTCAGAATCTCTTACTGCCTTTTTAAAACAACTTCTCTAGTAATGGGCTTCAGTTTCTGTTCGTTATTCTAGGCATGTCATGCTACAGGGCAACATAATTTTTAATGAATTGCTTCAGTGGCACTGCAACTATAATAGTTAACAGCTGGTCAAAAAGTTTCCACAGAAGAGTTTTCCATAAAAAAAAAACCTGATTGGATTCAATTGAAATGTTTTTTCAGTATGTATCTATCTAAAATGAGCAAATGATCATAACTTTTTCTTTCAATGCGATGAAAATGTTTTTTTACTTTTATGTTCTATAATAAATTCTAAAGGTTATAACAAAACGGTTGAAGCAGTAGCATGGAAATCAACATTTCAATAAGATCAGCATGAAATAATTTCAGAATATTTCATGTAATAAAAAAGTTTAAAAAAGCCTTTTTGTTATAATTTTCTGGCAAACCAAATCCTGAAATCTTAAAATTTCCAATGGGACAGAAATTTCTGATTTTGATCAGAGCTAATAATAACCTTATCCAATGCCTTATCAATACAAAGATCCTTGGTGAGCAAAATGTGTTTGTATATAATATATTGCTGTTCAGTTGTATAGTCAATTGACTTACTATACTTGCAGTTCAGTATGAAAAAGGTTCAAGAAACCAAATAAGTGAACATAGTTAAATTTCTCTAAAGATATTGCAGTAAATTATGAAAAAGAAACATACACACTCTCTTTTGGGGGAGAAATCATATCTTGCACTATGGTCATCTTAAGCAGAATATATGTTTCTGAAATAATTTAAATTAGCTATATTCATAGCGTGGTTTTACAAGTTACACAGTCCTGCCTTCAGCTTTATAAAGTGTTAGGTGATACTTAGCATGAGTGAACAGGAGTAAACATAATGCCATTCAACCATGAAGCTTCATACTAACATTTTTATATAATAAATGTTAAACGTGAAATATTTATCGATATGGATTCCAGACCAGGCTCTAACCACAAGATCATCTTTCATTCATCTTAGTATACAGCGATGGTTATACTGGATGAACAGTCTGCACTATTTAAAAACTCTATATCTGGAGGTCTTGAGTGACTTCATCATATAATCCTCTTCTTGTGACTACTTTCCCTCATCTCATTGTTTGTTCTTCATGTTGATTTATTTCTAAATTTCTGTTTAAAGTTAAAATCAATAGTCTTTGTTTCCATCTCTTTTCAAAATGTCATAAATAAAATACATTTTTTAAAATGCCTTGATGCTTTCTGAAATAGAATCACAAGGAAAAGAGGGGGAAAAGAATAAGCCTAAGGGTTTTTTGGATTTCTAATATTCCTATTCCCACTTCTCCTTTTCCCCTCTTTTGTTTTACTATCTAAATGCTTAATGTTTTTCTCCTTTTATTAGCCATTTTTCCTCCTAGTTCATCAGATGATTTCTTCTCCTTTGATCATATTTCATTTCTCCAGTGCTTGTCACAAAGTTAAATATAAATAATACTAATAATTAATAATGCATTTATAGTTTTTCAGCCATGGAGCTACTTGAGTGTCTAAGTATTTTTACCTTTCTGATACAGATGGAGTAGCTGAGTTTCCCAGTGTAACACTAGATGCTAGTAGAAGCATTTTGGGGAAAGAACCCAGTCTCCTTAGTCTCAGGATTTTGCTTTAACCCACCAGATTATAGGACAGAATCTCCGCTCCAGATTGTGATTATGGTCTCGATCTTCAAGATGGGGGTGCCTAAAGTTAGGTGCCAAAACTCACATTTAGGGCACGTCTAGACTATGTTTTACTTTGGAAAGAAGATATGCAAATTCGTTGGGAATTTGCATATCTTCTTCCGATTGTTTTTTCTAAAGATTTTTTTTTTTTAAAGCAAGCAGTCTAGATGTGGTTCTTTTGGAAAAAAATCCTTTTTTCTAAAGAACCTGTAAAAGGTTCTTTCAAAAAATGGGGTTTTTTTTCCCCGAATTATTTTCCCCATTATTTTCCCCATTATTTTGAAATAACACTCCACTTAAATTCAACCTAAGGGGGGTTATTTTGAAATAAAGCCCTAGTGTAGACTAGGTCTTGCTGAGCACCTACCTGGTCCCATATACTGCAGTCATTGCATGTTTGAAAAATCTCCCCCAAGTAAATTAGCTCAGGCAATATATTCATTTGGGTAAAAAAACAACCCCCACACACACCCCCTCAGAAATTACTATTGATTTAGGGCTTGTTCTCATTTCTCTAGAAATGAAGATTTCTAGAGTAATGAGCATCTTGAAATGAGTTTACGGTAGCACCTTGTTTGAGGATTGTTGGAGCAAATTAACTGGAAGTGTTTGCTCTGGAAAAGTTAAGTGTTGTTGATTGAAATTTACATTTCAGAGTTAACTCTTCTTTGAGATGAATGAGGTAGTTCACCTCTCTCAAAGCTGTTGTTTCAAGCTATTATTTACAGATGCAGAAAGAAATCAATATATCAGTTTACATTCCAGTCACATGTTCTCTTCACAAATAAGCACTAGAAGAACTAGAACCCTTTGTTTTCCTCCACCAGTAGACACACAGTTTAGTAGCAGAGAGTGAAGTCTGTGACCATAGAATTAAAAGAGTACTAGTTACTTAGGGTTACCATATTTGAACTTTCAAAAAACACATTAATACAACATGAGTTGGTAGATACAGATACACTCCCTCTCAGGAGTGTCCTCTTTTTTGAAAGTTCAAATATGGTAACCCTGTAGTTACTAGCTTTTTAAAATCACTGTGTGAAGCTCTGGCTCCATTGTCTTGCATAGGACTAGGATTTTACCCACTGTTTTTAAAGCAGAAGTCAAGCAGCAGATTAAAATATTCACATTTTCACACTTCTAATTTCCCCACACTTCCTGTGTGATGAACTGTAGACGAGACACATATGGTGATGACAGGAAAAAATAAACACAACAAAACCTTCCATCTGCTTAAAAGGCATATGTTAAAATTGTGATGACAGCTATATTAGACAGGTAAATATTTCCTGGATTTTTTTCCAAATTTAGTAAATAAAATACTTACCAAAATTATTGTCTTATAAAACACACAGTCGAAAAGAAGGACTAGTCAAATTCACTGAGAGTTTTCAAAAAAAATTCTGGTTAGAGCCAGATTTTGCCATCCTCAAGGTTTTTCTATACATGAAAGCTATTCCTCCCAGTCTTTTCTTATCTACCCAGGCATGAAGGGATGGCAGATTTCCAGGTCGTTCTGAAATGGATGAATCTTCTGTCACCACATTCTCCATCTAACCCCATTCATAGCAAGCTCTCTTGTGGCACTGTGACAAGTCAAAATTGGTTCCAAAAAAGGTCCCAGTGATGATGACTATAGGTCCACACCTGGCCTCTCTTCGTTGCTATTTTTAGTTTTAGTAGCATCATTGAAGTCAAGGATGCTATAACAATTTACACCAGCTAATGATCTGCCCAATGGTCTTAATTATTTCCTTTTTCTCTTCCTTCCATGCTACCTCCTTTCTATACCATTCCACTCCCAAGAGCTGTTCAGAAAAATGGCTGCATTGTGTGCCCAGTGCAAATGCATAGAGGCTGGAGTTTAAAACAGGGGTGGGCAAAATACAGCCCATGGGCAGGATCCAGCCCGCCCAATATTTCTGTCCCGCTACTTAGCAGAGTGTGCATCCTTTACCTCTGGCAGCGTGTGTTGAGCTGCCCCTCTCCCCACAGTTGCTGTGTCTTGCAGCTGAGCTGCTCCTAGGAACTTCCTGTTAGTTGTGCAGAGCAGAGGGAGGAGAGTGCTGAAGTCAGGGTCTTCCCCTGCCCTTGTAACCCACCTCTGCAGAGCAGGTGTCTCGGAGTAGGTCACACAGCAGAGCTGCTCCTCTCTGAAGTATGGTGAGTGACTGAGGTGAGTACCTGTCCCAAGAGGCATTGAGCACACTGCTTCTAAGATTTCTCCAGCAGACAGCTCTCTCTCTCTCACTCATACTTTGTGTCTGACATACACACGCTCCCCATTACATATACCCCATCTCTGCAGAGCAGGGAAGGGGGACAAAACAGAGCAGGGAAGTTTTTCCTGCCGTGACAGTGCATGGCATCTTACCTAGCACAATCTGTCATACACCTAATCTCTGTGCTACACACAGAGTCACTGTCACACACACGCACACGTGTAAACACAGTCCCTCTCTTACTAGCCTGCAGCCCTCTTCCTTCCAGCGTCCCAGAGTTGATGACTTACCAAAAATCATGGAGTGGCCCTTCTGCAAAAATTATTGCCCATCCCGGCTTAAAACTTGATATCTGTTATATTTGGGGGCACAAGCTGAAAATTAATTTTCTGCATTTATTTATGAAACTCTCTTTTGTTCAGATGTTCGCAGACAGCAAACACTGATATAGCAGCATGATGATGAATGCAGTTCATTTTTCAATTCAAATTTATTCTTGTAACTTTTTTTTTATTTATTTGATTTTGTTGGGAAATGGGCATTTGCCTACCTCTAGTGAGCAAAGTGTGTTTTTCACTAAAGCATTTAATGGGAAATTGGAAACTGCAGAAGCATTGGCTTTGTAAAAGTCAGTTCACTGGGAAACAATTTACAAGCATAGACGCTGGAAAAGGTTATTTTTTTTACCAGTTGGTGCTGTTAGAGGAAAAGGTACTGTAGACAGGAATGCAAAGGCTAAGGGGAAATGCATCGTTCAATATATAGTGCTGCTGAAAAGAGAAAATAAAGAGGTAAGGGTAAAAGCCAACTTGTCACAATAATACAACTCTAAGCAGTAATACATGACCTACTGTCATAGAGTAACACCTCAGGCAGTGATCATATCCGCTCTTCCAAGCTAAGCGGGCTCACTCTGGATCAGAGCTTGAATAGGATCTTACACAGAAAACCAAAGCAAGTCTTACTTGGAAGAAGCATGTGAGTATCCAAGCTCTTGATCTCATTGTATTCGATTACCAATTTAAAAAATTTGAAAAAAGGGGTTCTCTCTGCTGCAGCCAAGCAACATGCAAATACACAGCACAAATAAGAGAGAAGGTAAAAATCACAACTGTACATAGGTTTTACTAGAATAAAGGCTTAAAAAAAAAACCCAAATGGAGTTCCAACACGTCTCACCACAAAAGCACCGTTAACTTTTCCATTGCTGACAGGTCAGACTGGGACAAAGCCAGTAGAGGTAGAGAAAAAACAGCTTGATAAGACAATAAATGATAATTGCCACTAGTAGCTACTGTTGAACATGGCACCTTTAGAAAGTAAATTTATTCAAAGTAGTTTGGCTTTTGGTCTCAATATGGATTTTAGTGCCTAACTTTGGGAACACATGTTTGAAATTTTTGAGTCTCCTAACTAACGGGAAAATAGCAAAATAAATAAATAAATAAATAAATAAAAAGGGTTTTTTTTTTCTGGATTCATAGTAATAGCAATGTGGAATTTAGCTTTCTGGAATTTAGCTTTTTTAAAATGTCCTGTTCTAAAATAATATATAAATTGCAATGCTGTTATTAAAAATATTATAAAATAAAATTATACCATCCTCTTGACATTACACAGATTCTCTCATTCAACAGAAGAGGAAGTGAAAAGGGAAGGAAATGTGAAAAAATGGCCTGCAGTGTCCTGTGAAAATATCCCAATATATGTTAAATGATTTAGTATGGATCAATAAGTTGCATAAATATTTGCAAATTTATTGAAGATTTGCATAATAAATTGCAGCCTGAAATGACTGTAATGTAGCTTACTAAATCTTTCTATTCTGCTTATGAAGACATTGATGTTTGATAAAAATTCTTCTATATTTTAGACTCCATCTCACCCTTATGATTCTCCTAAGAAATGCAAAAGGGAATAGAAATATATGGTCCCAGAAACTCTTTAAAGCATCCTGCTGTATACAGCTGTAGCAATGCTATATTGGTTTAGGTATTCAGAATTGTGTCTCCTGCTGTTTGCATTGCAGTGGTAACATTTGGCTTAAAATGTGCAATGTATTGTTTCACTAGTCAGCCTATTAACTGTTAAACCATATCAATGCACATTCAGAACTTCCCTCTGTTGCTGCTGCGGTAGTAATGAAACCTACCAAACCCGCAGCCCCGAGAGGCTTTCTCAGCTGCAATGAAGTACTGCAGCAGCAGTTGGCTAGCTTCACTGATTTCAGATCTCATTCACAGCAGCTTTTATCTCAGGAAAAAAAAATCTCTGTACTTTCCCTCCATTTGTCTGAATATGTCACTGTTTCTTTTGAGTTCTTCCTATTTTTGAAACTGCAGACCAGGTCTTATCTGTCTGTAATGTAGGTGTATGTGTTCAGAAGGTGCGGGCCTCCCATCTCAAGACCAGATGCTGTAACAGTCCCTATCCTTACCCAATCCAATTAATCTGATGAAGTGGGTTTTGCCCTGAAAGCTCACAATTCTATGTATTTTGGTTAGTCTTTAAGGTGCCACAGTAACCAGTCATTTTTAAAGTTACAGACTTACACGGCTACCCCTCTGATATCCTTAGGGGAGTTCAGGGACTTCTACTTCTGAGGCAGGCAAATTGCTACCAAGGAGGCACAGAGCCATTAGAGCTGTGCCTCACTGCTCCATCCACCTAAGTTTTGGGAAATGGATAGATGAATTGGCCTCAGTGTTTTGTGGTGGCACAGCATAGACATTCCCCTCATGTACTAGGGAGCCGGTGAATGGAATCTGGAATCCTGATTCCTCCCCAAGCCCTGACTAAACAAGTGGCAGAACATTCACCTGCCATTGCAGGCCACATTACAAATGGCATAGTAAGGCTGTGGGTTGCTCCTATACTGGGCAAATAGTAGATGATCTGAAAAATGCATTTTGGGGGTGGGCAGCAAAATGATTTGTGAATTTGGGTTGAATTTGGTGAATAGTTTCAGATATAAAAATGATGCATTTCAGCAATGTCAGCACAAACCATGTTGCTGTTTCCTTGTGAATTGACATTTAAAAAATAGAATTGTGATTCAGCTCAGCATTTTCGAAAGGAAAGGTTGATTCAGATATGAAATAATTTTCAGATGTTTCATTCAACCCATGCCATATTTTTTTTAGATTGCAACAAGAAAAAATGAACAAACAAAAAAATCAGTTTAAATTTTGGATTTTCCATTTGGACACTGAACAAAAAGAACTGTTAATTGATGCTTGGCTCTAGGTACTAATTTATACTGTTTCTAGAGCGCAGATTCAAATAATAATAGACACATGGTGCCTTGGACTGAGGAAGAGTTATGACATGCTGTCAGGCATTCACTCAAACAGAATGATTTCCTGGATTGACTAAGCAAGCTTGCCGATGGGGAAGGGAGAAGTAAAGGGGGCATTTGCAGTAGTGACGGTGCCCAGAGCCCCGAGCCCTTTAAATCACTGCTGAAGCGCCACATGGTGTGCTCTGGGCACATCTAAAGGCTGGAAGGACATGATGTGGTCTGAGTGGCGCTGAGGGTTCTCCATCCCTGCCCCTTCCTCCTATGGCCCCACCCCTTCTGGTACCATGCTGCTGCCTCCCCTTGTTCAGGGGCCCAGCAACGCTGTTGGCTCCCCTGGAGCTAAGTACCTATAGTGCAGTTCCTCAAACCCATACTCTTGTGAAAGTGGGAAGACGAAAAGGAAAGCATCTGGCACAGATAAAAGTAGAGAAGTGGTCTTTGAAAATGTAGCAGGATAGGGGGAAAACCATTATTATGCATGATACACTTATGCATACCACATAACTTACTGCAGAAAAGAGACGCTTCCCAAAGCAATACAATTTCTATTAGCAATGAAATACCTTTCATGGTATGTAATATAATATGCCTGTGGACTTTCAAGAACTTGGAGGCCATCTGACAACATTTTGATGTTCATGCTTTGTGTCTGACAAGTTTTGCATCAACCCTGGCAAAAATGGGGCCCATAACTCACCACTGATAGGAGCAATGGAGGAAACCATAAATGTAGACAAGGCAAAAACATTTGTTGTCTGAGAGAGTCTAATAACATAATGGAAAATATACTAGAACTCGTTCTACATTACACTTTTCATTGTTGCAGCATTTCTGCAGCTTCCAGCAATACCAAGAGATCAAAAATTATTGTTGTTTATGTGATGGGCTGGACCACAGAGTTTCCCTTGGGACTGTCGCCTGATCGTACCTGGTCACACCACTGAGCCCTCCTGTCTGCCCTCTAGGATGACCCAGCACCCAGTCCTGAAGGGCCAGACGCTCTGCTCTCCCCTGGCCAAGGCACAGAGTTGGGGTAACATCCCCATCCCCAGGCGTGTAACACAGACACTGAGAACAGCTCAGCTCTGGGAGGGGTGAGTCACAGGGACTTGCTGTGCACCTGGGTGCTGTGTATAAAAGTTTTACACAGAGAAAACTCATAAAGTTTGCTCCCTTTATCAGTAAAATAGAGATATGTTAACCCTCTTCCCCTCCGGTAGCAACTATTTACACTGGGTTTGATAATAAACAGAAATGATTTTATTAAGTATAAAGATAGGATTCAAGTGATTTTAAGTGTTGACAGACAGGTCAAAGTAAGTTACTAAGCTAAATAAAACAAAACACACCAGTTAATACTTTATGAAACTTGTTGCAGGCAGTTTCTTACCTCTACAGTACTTTTAATGACCTTTTCTCACAAGCTAGGAAGCCTCCTAGCTGTCCTCCTTGGGGCAATCCATCCCCCTCTTGAGTCTCACATGTTTTCAGCTGTCATCTTGGTGGTAAGGAGGGATGTCTTTTAACTGCCAACTCCCTCTTTGGGCAAAATCTATAAATAGGCAGGAAACCAAACTAAGGGGGGAATCCTTTATGTTCAGCTTCAACCCTTTCACATCCCCATGGAAAAGTACCACATTCAAAATGGGCTCCAGCATCAGGTGACCTGGCTACATATCTTGATAGGGCCAACCATAGTGTAGGCTTGCAGGATAAACAAGACTATAGATCCTTGTCTTCAACACTGGTCCATTAAGTTCCTTAAGTATTACTAAAAGACCTAGATGAATAAAAAGATTTACACTTCACATTTCTAACTTCACATACAAAAATGATACAGGCACACAAATAGAATATACACATTCAGCAGATTACAAGCTTTTCAATTAGAAGTCACATGTCGCATTTTGCTTAAAGCATATTTGTGTTATGCACATTCATATTCAAAAACACATTTCCATTAACAATAGGGGGTGCAGTGTCAGAGTTTATTTGTAAGCACACATGCAGGGATATAGGGCAGATCATCAGCTGATGTAAATAGTCATAGAACAATTAGCTTCAATAGATCAGGTGACATTCTGTTCTGCCACTTTCCAAATCTACCTGGCAGTTTTCTACCACAAAGTTTCCGCACAAAAGACATTCAATTGTATGTAGCAGCTTGTAAGGCCCCTGTTTCATTGGTATTTTGTTTGCCAGTGTATTTTGCCACCTTCCAAGGTACTTCTTGTGCAGTGGGAGCGTATGAACTATTTGTTTATTTTAAAACCAACATGTTTGCATCTTTTTAAACCTCCAGAAGTGCTGGATTGCTGCTCTGCAGTATCATGCTTGCTAATATTTATTCTTTCATTTGCATACATTACTGTGGACAGGTAATAATGCGTAGTACCTAAGGGCTACTCTGCACTAGAAGCACTACAGTGGCGCAGCTGTTGAAGAAGCTCTATGCCAAGAAGAGAGAGCTTTTGCATCAGCATAATAAAAGCACCTCTGAGAGAGACAGTAGCTGTGTCCTCAGAACACCACTCCCACTGCCATAGTGCTGTCTACATCCGTGCTTAGGTCAGTCACAGTAACTTATGTTGCTCCCAGGAATAACTTATTCCCATCCCTGAGTGACATAAATGATGCTGGCGTAAGTGGTAGTGTGTACAACCCCTTAGGCAAAAAGCAAGTTATCCCATACTGAGAGGTACCTGACTCACCAATGAGCTGTTAAGCACATCTGAAACCTTTACTTCAAGGATGGATAATACAGTTAAAAATAAGGCAGGAAACCACCATCGGTTGATGGGCAGGGAGCAGTGGATCAGAGCAGATTAAAAGAGAAGGATGAATAAAAGACACCTGTATGTGGCTCATTTGGTTTAAGAACGACAACAAAAATGATGTAGAGCTTTTCACAGAAAAATAATGGTAACATTTTAGCAAAGGGGCTAGAAAATCACTGTTTATTATTCATGTGAAATAGAGGGAAGATTTCTGTAATCAGTAATATGTTTAAATTTGCTGATGAAGTTCAAATTTGCAAGTGCAGAACATTCTGTCAAGTGGAGCAATATGATAACAAACAAGTTCAGTCAGCTACAGAAAAAAAATAGTTTGTGTATAAAGAAAATACAAAAATAACACATATATTGATGCATCTGCATGTAGGTAGCTATTAGTAAAGAAATATATGTGCAGTAGAAGGTAGATGGGGAAGATAGGGAGTGACAACTATAATAATAATACTGATCCTGGTACTCTGATTCTGCATAAACATAGCAGGAGCATAACTTTTTATGCCTGTGCGCAGTCCCATTGAAGTCTGTAACGTAATTCATGTGCTTGAATCCATACGGATTTGGGGCCTTTTGAGCTTGCTTCTGATCTTATTCACGCTCATGTGAATTAGGAGAATTTCCCCCCCACACACACACACACACAAGCACACATCAGTGTATAGTAACTCCCTGATAGAACTAGCTTAACTGTTTTGAATGTTTAAAATGTGACAGAAACATTGCACAATTATTTCCTATTTCAATCAGCCTATAGAGCTGGTCTGAATGTTTCAAAAACTGGAAATTTGGAGGGAGGATGTTTTTGCCTTTTCTACCCTTTGTCAAGTCTACTCAGTGACTTGAATGAAGTTAATTATAATCTGCATATGAGATCCAAATCAGGCCCCGGGCAATTCAGTTGCTTCACAAACATGAATCAATCATTAGAGCTCCTTTACGCAGTGAGGCATAGTGATGGGGCAGTGTGTGAGCATGGGAGTTTCTCCCCGTGGGTCTGTGTTTCACATGTTCTCTGAAATATTTTTCTCTCTCAGGCTGTCAGTCTAATACCTTTATAAAATGTAAATTTCATTTCTACAGTCTGTGTTAAATATTAATAAAGATCAATAATAGCGCTCCAGGGCTTTTGCAGCTTCATTGAAGGGAGCCCGTGTGTCTGCTCCCTTCTCTCAGGCTGCTTGGTAACATTTTTATTTTCTTCTTTAATATCTTCTATGTGAGTTACACAGTTAGAGCTGATTAGTTTAAGCATAGTCCAGGTTGTGGAGTGGGGAGGTTGCTGGGCAACCCCAACTGTTGGAAGTGGACTATCCAGCTTTCTGCAGTTGACGTCTTTATTTTGAGAGGACTTTAAGGAAGGGTTGGATCATCCTGGAAAGTAACTGCACTTCAGAAGTCTCTATATCTGCAATATCCCCTTACATTGTAACACGGTAGCTTTGTTTTTAAGTTTGGAGGGAGCTGCGGCAACTTTTGGCAACCTTGGCATGGGAGCTGCCCTTGAAAGGCCCTCCCTGACATGGTGGTGAGGGACATGGTTTGCCAGGAATAAAGGTTTTAGTCAAATATGAAGTCCCATTGTAACGTGTCATACAGCTTGCATGAGGATAGCTCATGTGAAAAGGGAATGGTAATGCTGGGCTATTCATGATGGTGAATATTGAATGTGTCGGATATACAGATGGGCTTAGGAGGCGAGATATGGTAGGGGCAATCTCAATCCCACTGAAGGCAAGTGGGTTTTAGATCAGACCCTATATTTGGATATGGATTGAGATTCAAAATTGGAGGGTGTTTGAGTTTGGGACTTTTGTTTAAATCTGTCTCTAGATGAGAGGTTCCAGCTCTGTAATGGGCCAAAGGCAAAACATGGTTGCCTGGGTTACTTTTTTGCAAAATTCAAGTCAAGGCTAATCAGATCCATGCTCTATTTTGTCCAGCTAATCCAAACAAGGGGGTTACAGGTGAAATGTTCTGGTCTGGTCAGATAACTATTATAAGCAGAATAATTAGTTCTTTTAAACAATTGCCATAAACCTCAGGAAACTAATTTCTCTCCAGGTGGATTTTGGCTGGAGACTAATTACCTAAGGAATTAGGAGTCCTGCTAGGGAGGAGAGAAAGGGTTTGGGGGAAGTTGGGATATTTATTGAAAATTACTATTGTCCTTTCCCTATTCTTTTGGGAAATCTCTTTAATGCTAAGCATCTAATGCAGGGCTACTCAACTTTGGAAGCCCTGGAGGCCACATTGATACTTGCAGCACATACCAAGGGCCTCAACTTAAATGTGGTTGCATATACATGCAAATATATATGCAAATATATGCAAATGGATTCTTTCACACTGATGGGCATGAATACAAAGATTAAGGCAAGATACACAACAGGCAGGCCTCATTTAAGTCAGTTCTGCTGATATTAATAAAATACAATATTTATCTGATTTCCACCCATATGACAGTTCTTTTAATGAGCAGTGACAGTCCAGGAATTTAACTACTAAAACACATATCAAGAGAAGACTATTATATTGACTACTTTTTTGTTTTGGCTCCCGGCTGCGTGTTGAGCCCAGGGTAAACCCAAACTCCACCACGGGATGCAAACAGACGGACTGCAGGCCACATGTTGAGTAGCCCTGATCTAATGGCATGAATGAAATGTGGTATGTAGTATGAAACAACTGTCAGTAGGATATTACCCTCTACAACTTAAATCACACAGGGTACGTCTACACTAGCTCGTTAGTTCGAGCTAGGTAGGGTAATGAGGGCAAGCGGAGTTGCAAATGAAACCCGGGATTTAAATATCCCGGGCTTCATTTGCATGTTCCTGGGTGCCGCCATTTTAAAATCCCCCTTAGTCCGAACTCCGTGCCCGCGGCTACACGCGGCACGGAGTAGGTAGTTCGAATTAAAGATCCTAATTAGAACTACTGTTACTTCTCGTGGAATGTGGAGTTTGGACTAAGGGGGATTTAAAAATGGCGCCCGGGAACATGCAAATGAAGCCCGGGATATTTAAATCCCGGGCTTCATTTGCAACTCCGCTTGCCCTCATTACCCTACCTAGCTCGAACTAACGAGCTAGTGTAGACGTACCCACAGACATTAAATCTAGGCAGCTATGCGCACATACTTCTTGTTTTTTTGTTTTTTTTTAAATCAACACCTGTTTTACAGCAATGTTATTATTATTATTAGTAGTGGTATTTGATTCTCCAAGTATAAAGATACAGAACAGAGACAGTGTGTGTGGTTTAGGTCATGTTCACATTAGAAGAAGGACTCAGAACTGCCAGAATACCAAGACAAGCTCAAAGAAGGGAATTATTAGGATATAATTATTCATATAATTATTGACTCTGTTCTTGAAGAATGTCTTGGAAGATATGAGTCTACAGATTGGTGAGGTATTGGGAGATAATGGATAAGACACTGGACTGGGAATCAGGAGATCTGAGACCAGATTCCTCTCCCCACTTGTACTTGCTTTGCATTGATGAGGTAGCATTAAGCAAAATAGGAAACTTCCTTAAAGGGTCAGTCAAGGAATCCTCTAATGTAGCAGAATCCTCACCAGATCTCCCTTCTCTTTGGTCAGAGGGCAGGATAAGATAGGAAAAAGGTTCTTGAGTGGGACTGGGCTGCTCCAGTTTATCGTCGATTGGTAGATTAATCTTTATAGGATTGTCCCTGCTGACATAATTTGGAGTGTTTGTTAGGTGTTCTAAGTTTGGTTACCGTTGGCTTCAGAATCAGGGGAGCAGAAAGATGGTATAGAGTCTAGGTGGTCCAGATGAAGATCTAACTCTTGATTTCTATTTCTCATTCTGCCTCTGACCTCCTTTGTGACCTTGGGCAAGTCACTTCAGATTTTAGGCTTCATTTTCTCCATCAATAAAATGGAAGTGATACCTTCTTTTTGCTTTAAGTCCTATAGACAAACATTCCTTTGTATTACTTAGATGGGGTATGCCTGAACAGAGCAGGAATCTGGCATGTGGTCAGACTAAAATAAGGCAGGTTACACCATATATGGGAGCAGTGTGGGAAAATTCATGCATCTGATTGAGAAAGAGATGGTCTAAATCAGTGGTTCTCAACTAGGAGTATATGTACCCCTAGGGGTTTTCCAGGGGATATATCAACTCATCTAGATATTTTGCCTAATTTTACAACAGTTGACATAAAAAGCACTAGAAAAATCAGTACAAGCTAAATTTTCATACGGACAATGCCTTGTTTATAATTCTCTATATATGATCCACTGAAATGTAAGTTTGGTATTTATGTTCCAAATAATGATTTTGATAATTATATGGTAAAAAATGGAAAGTAAGCAGTTTTTCAGCAATACTGTAGTGTGCTGTGAGGGGTTTTATGTCTGATTTTGTAAACAAGTCATTCTTCAGTGAGGTGAAACTTGGAGCTAAGGAAGACAGATCAGACTCCTGAAAGGGCACAATCATTGGAAAGGTTAAGGGCCACTGGAACTGGATCTTGATGCTGGAGTCATTGGCTTTGAAATGGTGGAGTTATAAAGAGATTAACAATATTATGATGAGGCTTTTCTCTAGCAAATTGGGAGGTGCAGAGAAGTTTATGACCATGTCTGAGCAGATTTTAGAGCTGTTCAGGAGTCAAGTCAGTGCTATGTGAGTGTTTGAATTGTGAGTTGAGAGGCCCTCAAATTTAATGTTTTGTTACCGAATGCTTCTGAAGGCCTCTATTTTACCATTAGTCCATACACCATTTACTACAAGTAATTCACTTACTGTACTTTATGTAATTAAATTGCATTAAAGGCTATTGCATTTTTTGTTAGAAAAAAATTACACCCCCTTCTTTACAAAAATATAAATGTGTGCCAAAGAGAATATTGCTTTAACCTCCGATGGACTCAATCCAAAAACTGGGTGCGAGAATCCTGCCGAAGAGGCTAGATATTCCAATATGTGCACTGTATGTGTGAATTGAGAGAGGGGAATCTGGCTCAGAAAACCTGCCAGTTCACGTCCCTTCTTTTCAAATTCATCACTGTTTTTTCTAGTTACTTCTGGACCTGCTCCCAGTTAGCCTTAGTGGTGAAGCTTCAGTTCATTCCCAATGAGAGCAGGATGAGGCTGCAGGAATAACAATAATTGAAAAACAGAAGTATAGGTTTGGCACAGTATGAGTCTATACTGGTCTCTTGGCATTGGTTAAATGGCCTCTGTTCACGAACTCATAGCTGATAAACCATTTATTCCACAAAGTCTGCATGTGTGGGAATTTGATATATATAGCACTTCTGCAGAAGTGCTACAGAAATTGATATTTCATGTTGTATCACCGAATAAACATGTAATGTCCATCCAGAGGTTAGTAGAGATCCAGAATCCAGTCTCCTGTTCTGTGATCATGGAGGATTCTATCTATAACATAAGCTGTTGGTTTCCATAAGGGAAATGACTTTCTGCTTGCTCTACAGGGTCCAGCCCCACAGTGTCCCATCTGTGTCCCCACACAGTAGGGTTGCATAGTAAGATATAGGATGACTGCTTGGATATGCAGTAGTATGCAGACTAATGGATCTACTGGAGCTATTTACGGTACAGCCGGTCCCCGAGTTGCGAACGGTCGAGTTACGACCATTCGCATTTATGACCAAAGCTCCCAAGGAGCAGTTGTAAAGGCTGTCCCCGAGTTACGAACGTGACCCGTGCTTACAAACAGCGCGGTCGCTATATAACTCAATGGGGTCCGAGTTACGAACAGATCGAGTTACGGCCAAGTGTTTGGTCTGTAACTCGTTTGTAACTCGAGGAGAGGTTGTATTTTTATCTCCTAAAGAGTAGGGGCTCAATCTTGCCAAGTGCTGTTGCAAAGTCATGTCTTCAATATTGGCTATGGAGTGGCTCTCCTATGGAGGAGAGAGAAAATGGATTTTCCACCATCCTCTTAATGGAGCTCCTTTGCACTGTGTCCATCATCTCAGTCTTCAAGGGCATATGGACAAAGTCTCTAATGAGGGTGAGGTGCAGGAGAAAGTGTTTAATGTAAAGATAAAATGAGGGAAAAGGACTGGAGAAAATTTTTTAAGGGGAGTTGGAGTGTTTGTGTGTGAGTGAACAGAAGAGAGAAGAAAATGTCCCTAAATGTGATATCATTGGAGGAGTGTTCGTTAATGTATATTAGTCACCTATGGAAGATTTAGATAGTGTGTTTGTTTTTTTCTGATGCGTTATTATGGTGTGCCTGATTTTGTTGCACACACATTTTTTCAGCCTATTTCTGTCATCATTCTGTGCCTGGCTCGCCCACTGAAGTCAAAGGGATCTGTAACTGCAGATCAGTGGCAGAAGTAGGTCCTTTGTTAATAGAAGGGGACATGTTTAGTGAAAAGTAGCCCATTAATCTGTTTTAGGATTATAATTTTAATATCAGCAAGAAAACTGAGTACCCACACCTGAATTTGTCTGAGGGTCTGAATCTGCTTCCATGGGAATCATGGGCCAAACTGGAATTAGAACTGTAGAATTAGACTCATATTGCAAAAGAGAGGGAACTCAATATTGGGAGAACACAGGGCCAGATTCTGCAGTCCATGTTCATGTGACTAATCCTTTCTTATGCAGTCGTCCTGTTCAATACAACTATTCACCTGAATAAGTTTTGCAGTTTCAGGCTCAAGATGAAAGATGTATATTGCTTTATCCTAATTATGAACACAGAAACATTTAATGTGCATCAGCTATGTCTTGAAGCCAGCTTTGGCATCCTGTTCTTTCTAAAGCAGTTTAGCCATTCCTAAAACATGTTGTCTAAAGCTAGTCACAGTTCCTCTTCATCTTCGCCAGCATCCTGAATCGTCCCAAAAGGACATAACCTCATTGCAGATCAAGTGATATCCAGATCAATCCCTAGCTAAGTCTTTATGATGGACTGGCTGGATGATCAGTCTGTGTTGATCATTGGTGATCCTATCATGCCCCCAGAATTTTTTGGCACTCACATGGTTGCTGACCCTGTGGTATCATTCCTTGCTAAAAACACTTTGTAATTAGTTGGGTAATATGTCTGTAGTGGGGATATAATAGTGTAGTCAATTAACTGATTAAGCAATAAGCAAAAGCTTATAGGTGAGTGCTATAGACTACACACATTTCCCCCACCCCCTTGCCAGTACATTTTTTAGCAGGCTGGCCAGCAGCCCAACTCAGTTCTGGCTCATGCCAGGTCTGGGACCTATCCCTGCTGTGGTTCTGCATTTAAAGTGCATTAGGACACTGGTGGGCAGACAGCCCAGCTCAGTTCTGGCTCACACTGGGTGTCTGGGAGCTCAGCCCCATCCTCTGGACAGGGGCTGCTGCCACCCTGCACTGCTGCCTCTGTATTAGGGACAGCATCACGGGGCGACAGGTAGCCGGTCCGCAAGGGGAGATGATTATTAAACTGGTTCCCCTCTCAGATCAGCTCCCGCTTGGTTCCCCATGCTGCTGCCTTTGATACAGAAGCAGCAGTGCAGAGTGGCAGAGGGCTCCTCGGGGTTGGGGCCAGAGCACACTGGCTGCTGGCCACACCCCTGGGGACTATAGAATAGTTGAGTAACCGATAAGAATTCATAAGGCTAATTGACTATTCAGTTAACCAATATTTAACATCCTTCGTCTGTACTAAAAAAAGCCACTGAAACTGAACCATTGCAGATGGGTTTGACTTTGTAATGTCATCAAGTCATTGTGTAAGAAAGATAAGAAATCCTGGTGGCAGCCAGTTAAGAACAGGGGCCACAGGCATGACCTCTGCACCCTCTGTGTAACTTAGCAGTGTCTGTAGGGAAGAGGGGGGCTCCAAGTCATAGATTTTAAAAAATGAGGATTTTAAAAAATGAGGAGTAACGTTAGTTCGAACCAAGGGGTTTGGTTCGAACTAACGCGTCCCGGCGCGCACTTTTACTTTCGAATCAGCTGTTGAGCGGAGTAGTGTGCCAGCGAGATCATGCTAATGAAGCACGGGATATTTAAATCCCCACTTCATTAGCAATTTCGGTCGCCTACATTTTCATCCCTAGCTCGAACTAGGGGAGCAAGTGTAGACGTACCCATATAGAATAAAGACTGAAGATGGCAGCATCAGCCATAGTCTGCAAAATCAGTTGTATAAATGGGAAGATCATTTCAAAATGTTCTTCAATTATCCACCACTGACTGTCCTCTTCTGTTTGAACTGAAACAGGAAGTTCTGGTAGAACCACCCTTCTTCCACTAAGAAGAAATCTGGGTTTCAGTCCATAACTGAAATCCGTGAAGACGCCAGCAAATTGTAACATCGCCTTTAAGCTGCTGAAACCAGGGGGGGCATTATTGTAACATGGCTGCATAGACTCTTCCAGACCATCTGTTTCACTAATATCATCCCCAATGACCTGAAGAAGGTGGTGCAATACTTCTAGTCAAAAAAGGTTTATATTGCTGAAAGTAGCAACTTTAAAGGGTATTGTACTATTGTCAGTCCAAGGAAAGTCTTTGCTTCCGTGCTAATATCTTAAATTAAGGATGTATCTCGAAGCAAAGGATGGCATACTCAGCCTGATTGTAGTTTGTCATTCCTTCATGGTTCCAGATCTTTACCTTGACAGGAGTTGTTATTATTGTTAGTTTTTATTATTTTATTTATTTCTTCTTCAATTCTCAGAACTTACTGTGTAAGAAATTCTGTTCATAATGTTAGTTTGTTAAATCATTACCATTAGGTGTAGTTTCAGGATTTCATGACAAATTTTGTGGCTGTGCTGCTGAAAATGTTTAAAGTAGATTTTGCCAATACAATCCTGAATCTATATTGCTACAGCTGGCAAGTTACAATTACAAGTGCATATAGCTTAATGAAAGTAAACTGAAGCGTTTGGCAGAACCACAAAATAGAACAGTCCATCGCTCTATCTGTTGCTTGTAAAGTGGATTATTGTACCATTTATCATTTTGCTGGGTTAAACAAATACTTAAGGATTCTGTCCTGTGGAATCCAAGTTTTTCTTTAACAAACATATGCTGAGACTGCAGTGGACATTTTTCTTTCCTTCTCTTCTGGCAGAAAATCCCCTATGAAAAGATTTCTTTTAATATTATGGCAGGCTTCAGATTTTATTTTAAGTCTCTGTCATAATAAAAGCAATGGAGACTCGGAATAAAGTAATGACAGATCCAGAAGTGGCACCCCATCTGCTCGACTGTCACCTAGAATATCATTCTTCAAAGCTAACATCCACAGGGATGGGGTAAAATAACCTTGGGACAGAAAGCAAATTCAAGAATGCAAAACGATGGCATTTCAGTAGGTTTTTAGTGATAATCAAGAAAGCTGAAAAGCTGAAAAAAAATACTAGTCTTAAGAGCAAAAAAGAGAAATCTGTGAAATACAACTGAAACATTCCGTATTGGTTTGTCATAAGTGTGATCTCCACAGAGACGCTGGCTGGGAAACTCACATTGAATCTACAGAACTATTATATGGTATATTACTTGGGACCCGATACAAACCTACCTTAATTTTGTGTTCTTGATTAATAATATCTGATAGCAGAGATGTGCCGTCTGAAAACTACTTTCTGTTCGTTTGTGACTTTAGTGCTCTTGCCATTCTGACAACTAAGGAGAGTGAAGTCCTCTTTTATCCTCCGAAAAAGTGACCTATATACAATAAATGCTAGCTTTCCCATAATGCTTTGAGGATGGTCTCCCTGCCCCTGCCCTCCCTCCCCTCTGTCCCACAGAATCCACACTTGAGAGGGCAGGGGTGTTTGCAGACATTTAATTTTCACATATTTTGTGGGGGGAGGGGAGCACATTCTCTGGCAGAAGGTTGCTTTTCCCTCCCCTAGGTTTCCTAACCCCGCTCTGGCAGGAACTCTTCTTCCTTCTGCCTCGGCTCTGGCAGGAGCTCACTCTCTCTGCCAGCATGGCCCCAGGGATGAAAGAATTCTCTACCCCTATGAGTATTGTGGATAGGGAATTCCTCTGCTTGCTCACTCTTTAGAACAGCCCTGTGAGGGGGTGAGTAGATAGCACAATTCACATTACCTTTACATCACCTGTTCCTCATCTTAGGTTTTAATCAATAATATTAATTAGTGATATTTTTCTAAAATTTCAAATTGCGCCCCTTGTGACTGTGGTGTGGTGTGGGTATTTTCTGTTGCTGCCTGGACCGAGACCTCCAGACTCCCTTCACAGAGAACGCTGAATGACAGTCAAATAGTGACAACTTTTGGTTTGTGATAGCCTGGGTTGCAACTGAGCTCCTAATCACCCTATAGCTCCTCTCTACCATCATCTAGCAAACTAGTCTTCTTCAATAAATCCTATGTACTCATGGGTTGGTTTAAAAACAGTTAGATAGTCAAGAGTTTTCCAGTTTAAAGAGAGATTGGCCAGGGAAGACTGCTAAATGGTTTAGAAGCTGAAATGCAGCTGGGACTCTGGAGTATGTTTGGCTGCTGCCTTGGGACTTGGCAAGAGTTTCCACCAAACTAGCAGTCTGAAGGAGGTTTTTTTATTTAAGAAAAGAAAAGGAATGGTGATGTGGCGCATTTGTTCATGAAAGAAGGCAAAGGGAAACCAGCATGAGAACAAGTACATGCTCTAAGTGATAAAAAAGAAGGAAGAGGAAAAAGAAGGAAGAGAACATCACCAGATGGATTTAATATTTCCCTGTTGTAAATGTCTTTTCAAAAATACATGTATCAAGAAGGCTAAATGGGGATCTGAAATTGTGAAGATTTATCCAAAAGCAGCAAGGAGTCCTGTAGCACCTTATAGACTAACAGATATACTGGAGCATAAGCTTTCGTGGGCAAAGACCCACTTCATCAGATGCACGTAGTGGAAATTTCCAGAGCAGGTATAAAGATGCAGGCAAGAATCAGGCTAGACATAACGAGGTAAATTCAATCAGGGAGGATGAGGCCCACTTCTAGCAGCTGATCTGGAGGTGTGAACACCAAGAGAGGAGTTCTTGTAATTGGCTAGCCATTCACAGACTTTGTTTAATCCTGAGCTGATGGTGTCAAATTTGCAGATGAACTGCAGCTCAGCAGTTTCTCTCTGAAGTCTGGTCCTGAAGTTTTTTTGCTGCAGGATGGCTACCTTTAAATCTGCTATTGTGTGTCCAGGGAGATTGAAGTGTTCTCCTACAGGTTTTTGCATATTGCCATTCCTAATATCTGATTTGTGTCCATTTATTCTTTTGCATAGGGAATGTCCAGTTTGGCCAATGTATATAGCAAAGGGGCATTGCTGGCACATGATGGCGTTTATTACATTGGTAGATGTGCAGGTGAATGAGCCAGTGGTGGTGTGGCTGATCTGGTTAGGTCCTGTGATGGTGTTGCTGGTGTAGATATGTGGGCAGAGTTGGAACCGAGGTTTGTTGCAGGGATTGGTTCCTGAGTTAGAGTTACTGTGGTGCGGTGTATAGTTGCTGGTGAGAATATGCTTCAGGTTGGCGGGTTGTCTGTGGGCGAGGACTGGCCTGCCTCCCAAGGCCTGTGAAAGTGATGATGCGTTGGAGAAGTTTTAGCTGAGGACTGTAGGTGATGGCCAGTGGTGTTCTGATGGTTTCTTTTTTGGGCTAGTCCTACAGCAGGAAGCTTCTGGGTACGTGTCTGGCTCTGTTGATCTGTTTCCTTACTTCCTCGTGTGGGTATCGTAGTTTAAAGAATGCTTGTTGAAGATCTTGTAGGTGTTGGTCTCTGTCTGAGGGGTTGGAGCAAATGCGTTTGTACCTCAGTGCCTGGCTGTAGACAATGGATCATGTGGTGTGTCCGGGATGGAAGCTGGAGGCATGAAGGTAGGCATAGCGGTCGGTAGGTTTTCTGTATAGGGTGATGTTTATGTGACCGTCACTTATTTGTACCGTAGTGTCCAGGAAGTGGACCTCCCATGTAGACTGGTCCAGGCTGAGGTTGATTTGATGGTGGGGTGGAAGCTGTTGAAATCGTGGTGGAATTCTTCCAGAGTTTCCTTCCCATGGGTCCAGATGATGAAGATGTCATCAATGTAGCATACGTAGAGAAGGGGCATGAGTGGACAAGAGCTGAGGAAGCGTTGTTCTAGGTCAGCCATAAAAATGTTGGCATATTGTGAGGCAATGCAGGTGCCCATAGCGGTGCCACTGGTCTGGAGGTATATATTGTCACCAAATTTGAAATAATTGTATGTGAGGATAAAGTCACAGAGCTCAGCCACCAGTTGTGCTGTGGCATCATCAGGGATACTGTTCCTGATAGCTTGTATTCCATCTGTGTGTGGGATGTTTGTGTAGAGAGCCTCTACATCCATGGTGGCTAGGATGGTGTTTTCTGGCAGATCACCAATGCATTGTAGTTTTCTCAGGAAATCAGTGGTGTCACAGAGATAGCTGGGAGTGCTGGTGGCGTAGGGTCTGAGTAGAGAGTCCACAAATCCAGACAGTCCTTCAATGAGAGTGCCAATGCCCGAGATGATGGGGCGTCCAGGATTTCCAGGTTCATGGATCTTGGGAATAACCCCGGTCGGGGCTCCAAGGGTATGTTAATTTGTTCCTGTACTTGTGTAGGGAGTGTCCTGAGCAGATGGTGCAGTTTCTTAGTGTATTCCTGAGAGGGATCTGAGGAAAGTGGCCTGTAGAATTTGGTGTTGGAGAGTTGTCTGGCAGCCTCCTTTTGGTAGTCAGATCTATTCATGATGACAACAGCACCTCCTTTATCAGCCTCTTTGATTATAATGTCAGAGTTGTTTCTGAGGCTGTGGACGGCATTGCGTTCTGCACGACTTAGGTTGTGAGGCAAGCGATGCTGTTTTTCCACAATTTCTGCCTGTGCACGTCAGCGGAAGCATTCTATGTATAGGTCCAGACTGTCATTTCGACCCTCAGGAGGAGTCCATGTGGAGTTCTTCTTCTTGTGCTGTTGGTGGGAGGGTATCTGTGTGTCAGTGCGCTGTTCAGTGTTGTGTTGAAAGTATTCTTTGAGTCGGAGACGGCGAAAGTAGGCTTCCAGATCACTGCAGAACTGTATCATGTTTGTGGGGGTAGTGGGGCAAAAAGAGAGTCCCTGAGATAGGACAGACTCTTCTGCCGGGCTGAGTGTGTGGTTGGATAGATTGACGATATTGCTGGGTGAGTTAGGGGTGCCACTGTTGTGGCCCCATGTGGCAGGTAGGATTTTAGACAGCTTACAGTCCTTTTTCCTCTGTAGAGGAGTGAAGGGTGTAATGTAGATCTCCTGTCTAATTTTAGTAAAGTCCGTTTGCGTGGAAGGTTGTTTTTTTATGAAAGTCTCCAGATTGGAGAGCTCTTTTTTGATGTTCTCCTGTTTGCTGTTCAGGATGCTGATCAGGTGGTTCCTCAGTTTCTTTGATAGTGTATGGCATAATCTCTCACTGTGGTCTGTGCAGTATGGAGATAGCAATGGATTTTTCACCTTCAGTCCATTTGGTATGATGTCCATCCGTTTGCATTTGGAGAAAAAGATGATATCTGTCTGTACTTGTGCAAGTTTCTTTATCCAGTGTCTTTGTAAAATGTAAACTATATTCTTTATCCAGTGTCCTTGTAAACTGCCTTAGGTCTTCAGATCAAAGGGAAATCATGTTTTCAAACAAAGGCATGTAACATTAAGCACCTAAATCCATGTGTTAGGTGCATAAATAAAAATGGTTTGATTTTTTCAGAAGAGCAGGTCATTCTTGATGTAAGAGGGAGTTATAAGCACCGACCATCTCAGGTGTAACCGTTTATTGCTGAGCGGGGAAATGTACATCATTTCAACTTTGACAGAGCGCTTTTGTTTTTATCCATAATTAATTGTAACTCTTTGCCGATTACATTATTTATTCTCTTTATTTGTTCATTCTAAATAATTTGGCAGAATTGAAACCATCGTATGAAATACTGTTCACTTTAGGAAACAAAAGTATGATCTCCAAAGATACGTCACTTTCTTGTCATTCATACTTTATATTATACCCCAATAATATGGATTGGGTGGCCAATGGTTGTACTGGAGTAGACCATGAGGAACAATTCTTGGTGGTTCTGGCAAACTCTCAGATGTCTCTCTTTATATAGGCTGATCTTTAGTGAAGTCCATTTTCTTATTTTTAGTAGTCTGGAGCTAGCTATACAATCTAGATGGTGTATTTACTGTGGTATATTATCTGTTTACAAATCTGAACATTGAGTTGCCTCATAGGAAAAAAAACACTTCTTATTAATTAAGAACATAAGAATGGCCATACTGGGTCAGACCAAAGGTCCATCTAGCCCAGTAGCCTGTCTGCCGACAGTGGCCAGCGCCAGGTGCCCCAGAGGGGGTGGACCGAAGACAATGATCAAGCGATTTGTCTCATGCCATCCATCTCCAGCCTCTGACAAACAGAGGCCAGGGACACCATTTCCATCCCCTGGCTAATAGCCTTTTATGGACCTAACCTCCATGAAATTATCTAGCTTCTCTTTAAACTCTGTTATAGTCCTAGCCTTCACAGCCTCCTTTGGCAGGAAGTGAATGTTTGTATTATGCTATTCTACCTCCAACACATGTTGGCACACCTTATTATTGTTATTATGGTTAGTCCATTTTTTTTATTTGACAAGCATCACCCTTTGAACTGTATCTTAACCTGAAGGAACAAAGACAAATTTCTAGGTTTTCACGATTGGTGCTCAGAGACATTAAGTCCTTTACATCCATTAAAAAGATTTTTTGACTGGAGGCAGATACTCTGAAATCACAGTGCTGTTTTTACCATTCTATACACTTATCTGAGCCCACAAGTGGTCTAATTTACCTTTCTAAGGATTATATTCAGTAAGTGGTTGTAGTTGGATTTTAGATAGCAGGAAGGGGAAATAACTTTTTTTCCCCTCTTCTTAAAAATGTAGAATAATGTTTACCATTCAAGCTGGAAATGCATTTTGTTCAATAGTGGACACCACAATGGCAAGGATTTCTCATAGGAACAAAATCTGTCTTGTTTCTTTGAACTGTCTTGTCTGTTGTCTCTTCTCTTACGATTAAATTTTAAGCTATTTGGGGTCTGGGGCATTCTTTTTTTGTTTTGTTTCTGTATATCATTTGGCATAGTGAGGTCCTGGCCCATGAAGGTGTTCTTTTCACACTTATCTCCAAGATACTGTCAATCAGGATTTTTAATGTTAAGATAATTGCTTCTGTAAAAGGATATAAATTGGAAATTATTTATCTAAGAGACTGGAAGGGAGGCAAAGGACTTATTCCTGTATTTTTATATAAATTATTAAGCATTGTTAAATGTGTGTTTTGGAGTGAGTATTAGCAACATTTGCTCAAGATCTCAGGAAATAGTTGTGTTTTTTATTTTTCACAGTGCGCACCTATGACTTTCTTCTGTGTGTTTGTTTTTATACATGAAAGAACACCAGTCTAGCTTTGAAGAATGCTGTTATAGTGGGGTTAATTTTGCTCTCAGATACCATAGACTACGTCTACACTGCGGAGCTATTTTGGGATACCAGAAGTATCCCGATATAGCTATTCCGCATCTTTAAAGCAGCCGGTTATTTCAAAATAGATTTCGAAATAATGAGTGTGCTCTTCTGGCATCCCTGTAACCCTCATTCCACGAGGGTTAAGGGACGTTCCGGAATAGTGCTTTATTCCAAAATTACCTCAAAATAAGCTATGCAATTTGCATAATGCAAATTGCGTAGCTTAGTTTGAGATAAGGTTGCAGTGTAGATGCACCCACAGTGTAAATCTAGAGTAACTTCACTGCATTTAGCAGAGTTATCACCCATTTACACCAGCATATCTGAGAGCAGAATAAGATAATATGTTTAAAAGACAGAGGGTTTGATTGCACAATGGTGTCTATGCTTCAGATTCCCCTTTGTATAGTAGGTATACTAATAATTAGCTAGCTTACAGTCATGAGGCTGAAGTCATTAATGTTTGTAAAATTCATTGAGAGTGTGGATGGAAGATGCTGTATAAATGGGTAGAGTATTAGTGATAATGAGCAGATGCAATGGGGACTACTGTGAAAGGAGTTAAACATTTAATACGGAATGGTTTTGCTTTGGTAAATTTGTTTTTTGTCCTCAATGTTATTTAGCCATCACATGTGAATACTAATAAGCAAAACAAAGCGAAAGCAAACATTATTACACTGACCTTACTTGAAACTTTTAGCCTTTCTGAGTATGCTTGAAATTGTTATTCAGAAAGTCAACATAAATGACTTTACTGTTGCCAGTTGTTCTATTCTGGGTTTGCCACTGAAAAGCCAACATTAATCTCCACGTAACACAACATGGTCTAGCTAAGATTTTCCTGTGCAGTTTGAACCTCTCTAGTCCTTGGGACCTGACTGGTGCCGAACTAGGGAATTTGCTGAACTGCGGGAGGTCAGGATTGTCTAGCAGCCTTTTCCAACACTTCCACTTCTTACTGGGCTCTTAGAAGACATTTAGGGGTAAATTAGAGCTAAATAACTTTATGGGACCTCAGAAAACTTGACTATATCCATGATAAGTGGACATCTGGCTAACAAAAATTGTGCCAGACCAGAGAGCGCTGGACTAGAGATGTTCCACTTTGTATTTATTATGGCTAATAATAGTTACATCTGAGTCACTATTCAGTACGTAATGACGTTCTAATGGTGGCCAGTGTCATTCGCAGTTGAGGTCTCCAGAATTACTTAAAGTAGCTATGATGACTCGAGGGTTGAGCAGAACTGATTGTCCTTGGGATTCTACCCAGTAATAATGGAATGTTTACATTCTTCAGGTAGAGTCTTCACTTAACAAAAGATCTAAGGACATAAAAAAGTTTTGTGCCATCTTTCTACTCTCCTGATCCTGGGCTGTCCAGAAGCTTTTTCAATGGTGGGACCCTCTTGTCTGTTCCACTGGCCATCACAACCCATCCTATCTCTACATACACCAAAAGGATAGCAGAAGGTATAGAGCTAGTTAAGATAGGGTAATCATCTCTGAATGCCCCTTTAGGATAGATTTCGAATTGATTAAAATTGTCTGTCCAGCACAAAGCAGCCAGAATGCCATTGAGTACCTGGTTCTTGATTTTTAAATGACGATTCAGTAGTTTGAAATACATTTAACGTACATTCTCAAGGAGAAGTCACGTTACTGGCCTGATCCTATTCTCATTAAAGCCAGTGCTAAAAGTCGTCTTATCTGCAGCGATTGAAGGACTGGGTCTTAACACTAAAAAAAAATAAAGGGAAGAAGACCGGACATCTCTGACACCAGTTAAAGAGCAGTAGTGCAATAGAGGCTAAGTATAATGCACACATGAAAAAGCTTTTGAGTGCTAATCAATGCTACGCTAGCCCATGAAAACACAGCTTCTTCTTTCATGATCCTCTCTCAGAAGTGGAGGGTTTTTAAAATTGGAATTGCAGTACTAAGCTTCTGAGATCTAAATTGTTTAAAATACTAACACAAAGTCAAAGAAGCAGCGAACTTCAAACACCAGTATACCCTATTATCATTTCATCAGTGTCATGCTATCAAAGAGCATTGTGAGAGATAAAAAATAAACCCAAAAGTCCTTTCCATGCCAGCTACTTTATTCAATGAACGCTTCAACAAATTGTTTTAAAATACATTGGTGAGTTCTTGTCTTTTGTGGTGTTTCCCCAGTTGCATTTATCTTGCTCTAGACCTAGACAAAAGGGTCAGGAAAACCCCGAGTGACATAGTATCCAGTAACATGGCAAATTTGGTTCTGCTGTCCAGTGGTCTATGCAAATAGCACCTGGAAAATTTAGGATTGTCTTCATATTCCCAAACATGCTGACTGTAAATGAAATATATTTAGTCTGTCACCTCTGAGGCTGAACTAGTGTTTTCACCCCATTATTATTTTCTTATTTCTGTTTGCAAACAGAATAGGAAGGGAAAAGAAATCAAAGCATTTGCTGTCTCTCTTTTCTTAAAAGAACCAGGACATGAAATAGCATAGCCACTTCCTCACATGTTGTGCTACAAAGCATTTGAGCAAACCTGTTATGCTTGCTTGTTGCCACAAATTCCTGTTATAGGTAAAAAAAGAAAATAAAGGTGTAGAAATAAAATATTTTCCACTCTCTCAGCAATAATCCCTTTTAAAAATTAAACATACACATATTTTTGAAGTACAGTATAATATTCTGGCTTAAACTTCATACCACTAATTTCTGTTTTTGTAGTGCACATGTTTTATCCCTTAATTTCAAAAGCAAGTGAAACAAGGTTGTGTTCATTATGTGCTCAGGGGAATGTTGTGTTGAGGTCCCAAGCCATTATTATATTGGCCCAGTGCTATCTGAAAGAGCTTTTATTCCAAATTAAAATATTTTTTTAGGTCAATGTGACCTTTAATGCTTTACATTCTGCATTCCTATCAACAGTGGGGCTCAGAGCTGCAGTTCATAAATGTGTTTACCACTTTATGAAATGATGGGCATTAATTTGCAGAGCTTTGAAAAAACAAGGAATGAACATTAATGGTAAACTGACAAAGTGAAATTGCATGATACAAGATAATGGTGAGCAAGTGTTGTCATGAGAGAAATAGTTACATAATTAGAAGTTCCAAACTTCATTAACATACTTCCTCCAAAGGGAGTAGTAGAAAATTAGCTGATGCTAGCAGAGAACCTTGACTATACATGACTTGAAAAAGATTCGCTGATAGGTCTTGAGATAGTTTATTTTGTTTTTAACCATCCCAATTTTAAACCATCAAACAAAACCTAACTGAGTGCATCTCAACAATGTGCATTGAACGAGCACCCAAAGCCTGGATTTTTATGCTTTCTTAGAATTTCTGTGGTTTGAAAAATTGGTTTGGAAAGATATTTTCTCATGAGATTACTGATTGGGCCGTTTTGAGTCAGGGCAAGAGGTCCATAAGAACACATAGCCCTCACAACAATTCAACATCTGTTTTCCAACTCCAGCCAGGAGCAGGAAATGGAGACACATACAAGAAACATTCTTATGTGAACATTTCTGGATGTACTTTTAAAAAGTCATAGTTTAGGTTTTTTGAGAGAGCTCAGGTCCATTTTTATCCACTGGGGAAGTGCTGTTGTGTGGAAAAGCAGTATCAATAACCCATGACTTCTTGCACTATACCAGGGAGAGAGCAGCTTACAAAGCTGAGGAGAGATAAGACACTTGTAATCAGAAGACAAAGAGAACAGTGAACAGAGGTAGTAGCAGAAGTGTAATGGGATATACTGATCCTTTAAATCTGATCAGGGAAGCCAGGGCAACACAGTGTTGTCAATTTTCATTATTTTATTACATCTCTCATGATATTTCATGTTTTTCATCAGTACTCAGATCTGCCTTTACGAGCATCTCAGCTTTCATAAAAACAAATAAAGGTCCACTTCTGCCCCTCATAGTTGTTGAAAAAAGAATGAAAACATGACCTACAGATCCCTTAAATGCTCAGAAGCCAGAAAGTAAACCAAGCATCCAAAATACAGTTTTGATTTTTAAGTCTTATGATTTCTAAACCCAAAAATGGAGGAAGAAAAGAGAGATTCTTGGCTACATCTGGGGCGCAGCGCAGTCTGCGGTGCCAAGAAAACAGGACAACTGCCTTAGTACCCCACTGATCACCCTTCAGCAATGAGACCTAGTGCTTGACATTCCATGACCCAGAGTTTGAAAACCACTGATCTATGATATGCTAATAGACTGACAAATAAAAAGTAGAAAGGGAAAGTTTTTTTTTTTAAGTACCTTATAGTTGTGGTACATCTGTGAATTTTGGCCTGCCTTAGCAAGCAGAAGGCTATGATTCAGGAGGTCAGATTCAATTATTGTAATGGTCCCTTCTAGGGATGTAATAGTGTAGTTGATTAACCGATTAACCTATAAGAAAAAACGAATAAGTTAATGCTATAGACTACATGCATTTCCCTCCCCCTACCTTGCCAGTAAATTTTTTAGCATGCTGGCTAGCAGACCAGCTCAGTCCTGGCTTGTGATGAGTCTGGGAGCTCAGACCCCATCCTAGACAGGTGCCTTTATCAGAGGCAGCAGCACAGGGGGACACGCAGCCGGTCCATGAGGGAAGCTAGTTTTCAGACTCCAGTGTGGAGTGGCAGGGTGCTCCTTGGGAGTGAGGCCGGAGCGCACTGGCTTCCTGCCCTGCCCCCAGGAACTATAGAATAGTCGACTAACTGATAAGAATTCATGAGGTTACTCGACTATTCAGTTAACCGATATTTAACATCCCTAGTCCCTTCTGATCTTAGTCTCTGAATGAAAAGTAGAAAGGATTCTACTGGAATTAAGGACCACGTAGAGAAACAAAACATGTCTGGCTGCAGTTATTGGTTCCAAAATGCCATATGTCATGTGGCTGCGGAGTCATTTTATACTGAATTTTATACTGAATTAGATCACACACACTTGGTTACTACATTGTCTTCTTAAATTTTCCTTGTTCCATTGGCAGCTTCCAGCTGGTGATAATGCTTCATAATGTTTTATATAAAATAAGTCATAGTGGCATTTATAATTGCTATTCATCCTACAAGCAACTCAGGATATTATCAGTTATTTACAGGACCTCTTGATATCTTGGACTATGTACACACTGCAGCTTAAGTTGATATAAGTTATGTTGCCTAAGGGTGGAAATAAGTCACGCCCCTTTGTGCAACATAAGTTCCTCTTCGAGTGGTCCCCGTGGATGCTCCACTCATGGTGTCGGGCTCATCCCGGTGCCGCAGCTCGGAGGCTTTACACAGCTGTTTCCAGCCGGGTGCGCCTGCGCAGTGTACAGCATGCGCCGTTCGCCCCGTTTGATCTTCGCGCGCACCTGGCTTCCCTGTCAGTTCCTCTTAACCGTCCCTTAGCGCAGACGGCGCTCTCAATCTCTCTCTCTCCTCACAATGATCTCTTCCCTCAGGGAACCTGTAATTAGTCATTGTATATAGTTAGTCAGTTTACTTTGTTGCCTGTTCTTATCTTATCAAACAAACAAACAAACAAAGAAGACTTTGTTTTTACACCTCTTTGAAGAACCCCGTCTTGCCACGGCTCCCTGCTGCTACAGTCGCGAATCAGCTGAGGAAAAAAAAAAAAAACCTGTTCTCTCAGAAAGGGACGATTACTGATCATGCCTGGGTCCCCAGGTTTCAAAAAGTGTGCTCACTGCAGTGAGCCAATGCCAATATCTGATGGGCATTCTCTGTGTGTCCTTTGTCTGGGGGAGAACCACGCTCCCCACAAGTGCGGGCATTGCTCTAAAATGACAGCCCGCACTCGCCGAGATAGGGAGATGAGCCTAAAAATATTCTTGTTGGACAAGGCACTGGACCCCAGTGCGGGAACCTCTGAGCAACAGGGGAGAACCCCTAAGAGGAGAATCTCTTCTCCTGACCTTCGGGAGAAAAGAAAGAAAATCTCCCCAGCCGGATCCCTTCCACCTGAAATAATGGTGGGGGATCAGCATGAATCCTCTAGCTCCATTCCCCGATCCCTGCAATCTGGGTCGGGGACGAAGGGAGCAAAGGCTGCGGTGCCCAACAAGACCCCCTCCGGGCTGGGAGCAGCCTCGGTGCCGGCAAAGCCACCTGCACCGCATCGGTCATCTTCAAAGGGCTGGGAGAAAGCCTCACGGACGGTGGCGGCACCGCAAAAGCTTCTCCCGGTGCTGGCAACTCTGAGCACAGCTGTGCTGGCTCGGAAAGTAGCAACGGTGCGGATAAGCGGCGCTCACACCTCAAATGCACTGGCACCGCTTTCGTCCCCCCGTCACGCGGCTGCGGAGCTCCCTCTAACGCCGGGCATGCCGCCAGCACCGGAGGAAAACCCCCCTGCACCAGCCCTCCAAGCAAGGTCGCAGCTGCACAGTGGGGCTTCTAAGACACAGCCAGCCCCGGCACCGGACTATGCAGCGCAGCAACAGCTGTCCAGCACACCGGCTTCAGAGCAGGAGGGGGGGCCGGACATGCAGCTCCAAGCAGAGCCATTCATTCCAAGGGGGCAGGAGATTAATCCTTCTCCTTCCCCGAGATTTTCGCCAGGTCCTTCTCCTTCACCTACAGCGTATGGCTCACCATTGCGCCATGGCTACCGATATCACAGACCCAGGCACCACGCCTATTATAGACGAGACTCTCCGTATGGGCGTCCTTATTGCAGAGTCTATTATAGACGCCCATCCTGTTCTCCACCGCATGGGCGATCCTGTTGTTACTCTCCGCGCAGCATGCACGAGAGGTGGCATACCGGCATTAGGTCATCCAGATGTTCGTCTCCTCATCCATCGAATCGTTACTATGACTATCACCGTTTTTCTCCATGCTCATCTCGTCCACATTCCCATCATTATGGGTATCAGCAGTCCTCGCACTATAACCTGCCATCAGCGAGGCACGCGTCGCCAAGACAGCACTTTGACCATGATCTGGCGTCCCCATCGCGCAGCCGCGCAGACACAACGCACCAGTCAGACCTCAAAGAGGGTCAATTGTTTGAGGAAGACGACCGTCAATCTGTAAATCCAGTTCCTGACGGTTCACCCTCGTCGTCTCATGGGGAAGTTTTCCCTTCAGACACGTCTCCACCAGACGATTTTAAACAATTCCAAGACCTATTCTGGCAGGTGGCTCAATCCCAAGACATACAGATGACACAGTCACAGAAGAAACAACATCGACTGCTAAAAAACTTGCACCCTAGACAGAGTGCAAAGGGAGGCATCCCAATTGACAACGCCATTATGGAAGCTGCAGACGCCATCTGGCGCACACCAGCATCAGTAGCGCCAACCTGCCGCAAGGCCGATAAGAAATATTTTGTCCCGGTCAAGAATCTGGAGTTCCTCTTCAATCATCCGCAGCCGAACTCCCTCGTGGTGGATGCAGCACAACAAAGAGCCAAGGCACCGCAATACAAGTCAAAACCGGATACTAAGAAACTGGACACATTTGGCAGGAAGGTTTATTCTTCGGCGACCCTTCTCCTGCGTATTTCCAATTATGCCGCCTTATCATCAAACCATAATTTCGATAATTATGAGAAAATTTCCCAGCTTCTCCAGTATCTTCCGGAAAATAAGCGCCCTCTCTTAAAGTCCCTGGTACAGGAGGGTTTTACGGCATCTAGGGCGAGCTTGCAGATCTCCTTGGATGCAGCAGACACGGCAGCTCGCACTACTGCAACTGCGATAATGATGAGACGCTCGTCTTGGTTAGCTTCTGCAGCAGTACCGAAGGAACTCCACGCAAAAGTTGAGGACCTTCCCTTTGATAAGAATAAATTGTTTGCGGAAAAGACGGATGAAATCCTTCACTCTGGGAAAGATTCCAGATCCACGCTTCACACTTTGGGGATGTACACCCCCCCGTTTTGCCGCAAGAAATATTATCCGTACCAAAAGAGGTACAATTATCCCTATCAAAGGCAGCAATCTCAGCAATATCAACAGCGAACCGTAGACCAATCACGTCTGAGGCAGTGCCCGCAACGTAAAAGAACCCAACCATTCCGCTCGACCAACCAGCAAAATCCCAAACAGCAAGTTTGATGGTTCGGTCGAGGGCATGCACCAACCCTTTTCTGTGACGGAACAACATCAACACGCTCATCTTTTTTCACCATCGACTGCGACCTTTTCGAAATCAATGGGCGGCAATTACATCAGACCGATGGGTATTACAGCTGGTGGCATCTGGGCTCACCATCCCCTTTACCACCATGTCACCCACAAAACCACCAACCCCGTCCCTTTTCAGGGACCCCTTTCGCGAGAGCTGTCTGAAAGACAAAGCTCAGCGTTTGCTGTCCATAGGAGCCATAGAGCCCGTACCTCCTCAGTTCAGAGGGCGGGGGCTTCTATTCACGGTATTTTCTAACAGAGAAGAAGACCGGAGGATGGAGGCCGATCCTCGATCTCAGAAGGTTAAACAAATATATCCGCTGTCAAAGGTTCAAGATGGTGACCCTTGCCAAGATACTACCGTCACTGGAGAAGGATGATTGGTTTGCAGCCCTCGACCTTCAAGACGCCTATTTCCATATAGCCATACATCCGGCTCACAGGCGTTTTCTCTACTTCACTATCGACAACGATCACTTCCAGTACCGAGTGCTACCGTTTGGCCTAGCATCTGCTCCCAGGGTGTTTTCAAAGACTCTCGCAGTAGTAGCAGCTCACTTGCGACTCAGAGACGTAATCATATTTCCATATCTGGACAACTGCCTTATAAAAGGCAGGTCCAGGCAAGAAGTCCACCGTATGGTAATGTTGGTCAGACAGACATTTTTATCACTCGGGCTCATAATCAACGAGCAGAAGTCGTCTCCAGACCCTACGCAGACGATACTCTTCATAGGTGCATGGCTCAATTCCACCATGGCCCGTGCGTACTTACCTCTAGAGCGCTTCCAGCTCTTACGCGACCTAGCCACAGTAGTCATCCATGTGCCTACGATCACCGTACTTAACTGTCTTCGCCTTATGGGCCACATAGCTGCCACCACCTTTGTGGTCCAGCATGCAAGATTTCATTTTCGTTGTCTCCAACACTGGTTGGCATCCGTGTACACTCCAACGAGGCATTCCTTGCACGAGGTGATAACCCCGACTCCTTTAGTTCGGAGATCTCTCAGCTGGTGGCTCCGCCCGGGAAACCTAGTAGCAGGAGTTCCATTCAAATGTCAGCAGCCATCGACTCAACTGACCACAGAGGCCTCCCTCTTGGGTTGGGGGGCACACATCGACGACACGTTTGTAGAGGGCAGATGGTCAGCAGCGGAGGCACTGTCTCATATCAACCTCCTAGAACTGAAAGCGGTGTTTCTTGCTTGCAAGCATTTCCGCCCGCAGATAGCTGGTACAACCGTCCGAGTGCTGACGGACAATATAGCGACTATGTACTATATCAGTCGACAAGGAGGAGCACGATCATGAGCACTGTGCGCGCAGGCAGTCCATCTATGGAACTAGTGCATAAAAAACCATACTACTTTGGTGGCATTGTACTTACCTGGCATGAGCAATGTCACAGCGGATGCTCTGAGCAGAATTTTCCCGCAAGATCACGAGTGGGAAATCCACCCCAAGGTCTTGGACAGCATTTTTCAAGCTTGGGGAACTCCACAAATAGATCTCTTCGCGACTTACAAAAACAGGAAGTGTCACCTTTACTGTTCCAGGGGAGACATAGGCAGAGGCTCCCTGGGAGATGCACTTCTAGTTCCTTGGAAAGCACCTCTGCTTTATGCGTATCCACCGACGGTGCTTATCCCAAGAGTCATACAGAAAGTCAACAAAGATTCAGCCCGGGTCATTCTCCTGGCACCAGCCTGGGCGAGACAAACGTGGTACCCGTTCCTCCACAGGATGTCCCTGTCACCACCGCGACCCTTGCCACTCCGCCCAGACCTCCTTTTCCAGAATCAAGGGTTACTGCTTCACCCCAGACCAGAGAGTCTCCATCTGACAGCATGGCTCATAGCTGGTTCAGAGTAGAGGAGCAATTTTGTTCACAAGCGGTAGAGTCAGTATTGTTAAACAGCAGGAGACAAGCCACTAGGAAGTCTTATCTGGCAAAATGGAACAGATTCGTTGCTTGGTGCAAAGAAACTGGCATCCTGCCGCGTTCTGCACCAATGCATAACATTCTCGATTATATTCTCTCCTTGCACCAGGCGGGCCTTACAATTTCTACCCTGAGAGTTCATCTATCAGCTATCACCACTTTTCATACAGGCGTCAAGGGTCATTCAGTTTTTACTCACCCCATGACCAAGAGAATGCTTAAGGGTATAGCGAACCTTAAACCTCCGCGAAGACCCATTCCTCCTTCGTGGAGTTTGGACTTGGTACTCGATGCATTAATGTACCCACCTTTTGAGCTGCTGGCTACCACCTCATTATCGATGCTTAACACAAAAGTAGTATTTTTGCTGGCTGTTACATCGGCACATAGGGCGAGCGAACTGGCAGCATTAATGGCAATGCCACCTTTTACAGTTTTTACAAAAAACTCAGTAACATTACGTACCCATCCAGCTTTTATCCCTAAGGTTGCTATGCAATTTCATATCAACGAACCAGTGATTTTACCTGTCTTTTATCCAAAACCACATTCTTTGGCTCGGGACTTGCTATCCCATACCCTTGATGTACGCCAGGCGTTAGCATTCTATTTAGATAGAACACGGTCCTGGCGTAAGACCAATCGTCTATTAGTATCCATAGCAGACTGCTCTAGGGGCAATGCGTTGTCTTCTCAGCGGCTGTCCAACATCATAGTTTCCTGTATCACCATGTGCCACGCAATGCATAACAAGCCTCTCCAGACTTTGCTACCGCCCTAGTAGAATGTGCTTTAGGCAATGTCCACAGCTTTTGCCAGAGGAGTCTCTCTATCGGAAATATGCAGAGCAGCTACATGGTCCTCGTGCCTGACGTTTATGAATCACTACGCAGTGGTGCGGAGATGGACTCCTGACCACTCAGCGTCCTCGGCAGTGCTTTCGGTCATTGACAAGCCTGAACTCCAGGAACGCAACCCGAGCACTGCTACGAAGTCACCATGAGTGGAGCACCCACAGGGACCACTCGAAGAGGAACGAGAAGTTACTCACCTCGTGCAGTAATGAGGGTTCCTCGAGATGGGTTCCCGTGGGTGCTCCACGACCCACCCTTCCTCACCGTTCCGGAGTTGTTTTGTTCTTTGTATCCTTGCAGATACGGAACGGTGAGAGGAACTGACAGGGAAGCCGGGTGTGCGCGAAAATCAAACGGCGCGAATGGTGCGTGCTGTACACTGCGCAGGCGCACCTGGCTGGAAACAGCTGTGTAAAGCCTCCGAGCTGCGGCGCCGGGACAAGCCCGACACCATGAGTGGAGCACCCACGGGGACCCATCTCGAGGAATGCTCGTTACTGCACGAGGTGAGTAACTTCTCATTACACAGACTGAAGGGCCATTGTGGACAGCACCACGTTGGCAGGAGAGCTTCCCCTACCAACATAGCTACCGCTGCTCGTAGGGGGCTGAAGTAATTAACTTGATGGGAAAGCTCTCTTCCATCGACTTAGAGTGTCTGTACTGGCAGTGCTTCAGCAGCATAGATGCTTTTGTAAGCTCTGTAATGTTGCCGTAGCCGCATCGAGCTACAGTGTTGCTCTCGTGTCAGGGAGAACTGGCTGAGGCCACTTTACCTTTCACAGACTTAATTGCACTTCAAATGTGTTTTAGGAGAAAGAGTGACATTCATGTTAAACTACACTTCAAAGCCAAAAATTATTTGACAGTCTTGAGGATGAGATGGATTCCCAAAGGAGAACAGAGGGGGAACTTGCTAGAGTGTTTTATTCACAGGCAGAAAATGTTTTGAACATTTAAAAAAAATTGCCTGTTGAAAACTGCATAGGCAGAATTAAATAGAGGATTTGGTCATGTCACTGTCAGTGCTTGGCATGGAGCCACTGTTGACCAGCAGTTGGTGTAGATGTATCATTCCAAAAAGCCAGTGTTTGCCATGGTTGAGTTGACGCCAGTTTCAATTAGGTTCTATGTTCACACAGGATATGTCTACACTGCGCGCTTATTTCTGAATAAGCTATTCTGGAAGAAATACTCCGAAATAGCTTATTTTGAAATAACATGGCTACACTACAGGGTAGCCTCAAAATTAGTCGCAGGCAGGCTCCCCTAATGTGGACATGCTACCTCGTTTTAGAGCCCCAGGAGGTACTGAGGAGTAGTTACTTTGAATGGTGCGGGGGAGGAGACTTTCAAAATAGAAGCAGTGGCGCATCCACATTACTGCTATTTCAGAATAGACGTTATTCCTCGTGGAATGAGGTTTGCAGAAGTTGGAATAAGTCGTCCGTTATTTCAAAATAATGGAATTGCTGTGTTGATGCTCACATTGATATTTTGGAATAACGGCCATTATTCCGAAATAACGCTGCTATGTAGATGCACCCATAAAGAACTGCAAAATACATGCTAATATGTTGATAGTGGATCAGTGCAGTATTGTGTGCTGTATGCTCTGTTAAGAATACATTTGAGTTCATTTAATTTTACTTGACCCAGGAGCTAGTGTTGTGCTTAAAAGAAGTACCCGGGATCTTTTTCAGGGGGATAAGGCAACACGCCACATTTATTGAACATATATAGGTCAATCAATCAATACTTTATCATATGCATACGATACATTACACTCATACACTCATACACACACAAGCACACTCCATCTTGTTGTTACCAATAGTTGCTCCCCCTAACTACATTGGCCAGGTGAGTTAGATGAGGGAGGGGTGGAGCCGGGCTTCTCCCGATCCGGATTGATGCTCTGATGTTGACAAGACGAAAACCTGGGGTCCCTCTGCAAGATGCCTCATATTTATCCCTCTCATGCAGCCAGTTAGTCATCACCTCACCTTTTTTATTGCTGCTTCAAAGAGGGTCCTTCCAAGGCCAGGCACTTGCTGCTTGACTCCCAAGGCCATCTATATGTCCAATCTTCTTTTCAATGAGCTCATTTCACAGGTATTGACTTGGATCTGGCTCTCAGCCCCTCTCCACCCTTGCAACTGCTGCTGGAGGTGCTCACCTTTCATTCTCCATTCATACCTCATTCATTTCAACAGGACAATCAATGAAAGGGGAGAGATCTATTCTACTCCTAGCAAAAGACATTTTTCTTTACCTTAACTATTCCTAAGACCTATAACATAAAGAGCTTGGTACAAAGTTTCTATGGAAAAGACTGGATACAAGGTTTCTCTTAATACAAGGGATTCTATAAGAAGGTTTAACATAAAGATATATCTAAAATGACAAGATCTATATATATATAAAAGGACTTACAAAGTTTCTCTTAATACAAAGTTATATGAGACTGATACATGGTTATATGGAAATGTTAGAGATTTATCCACACTAGAAGATATGGATGTTCCGTACACAGCTGAAAGTCTCAGTTATATTTATGAATTTTTTGTTATTGGAAGTGTCTTTTCAAGTCTCTCTGTGATAGAGTTTACTCACCAGAGCAGCACCTCCTGATGGTCATCTTGAAGATTTGCTCTCGGAGCCAGTGCACCCTCTCCTGGTGTTGCCTTTCCTTCTGCATGCTCCTCCTGCCGGCCTGCCTCAATTCAGAAACTGCAGCATCCTCTTCCTGACTCAGCCCTACAGCTGTATCACCATCTGTGTTTTTTCCCTGGGTGGAGGAGGGGGAGAAAGAGGCAGAGAGGATCTCTCAGTTCGGTAGTCCAGCCACTTCCCCAGTGGTGAGAGGGGGAACACCCAGGCCAGTACTCAAGGTCCCATCCCAGGGACCCTGTCGATAGCAGCCTCCTGCTGCCTCTTCTTCATTTGTCTGCTAGCTTCAATTCCCTGGGCTACTTCCCTGTAGCCCAGGAGTGGGCAAAAATTTTTGAAGTAGCCCTGGGCCACCCCGGAAGGGGTGGGGTCTAAACAGGAAGGGGTGGGGTCTAACCTCCCATGATTAGGCTGGGGGTGGGGGATCCCTTTTGCCCCCCCCTTCCCACTAGGCACCCATGCCCTGGAAGAGGCTTGGCACGCTCCCCCACCACCAGGCCAATCAGGGCCTGGGGCTGGGGAAGCACGGGAAGCCTCCTTCCGCCCTGCGAGGAGCACGTGGCACTTTGAAGTGCCTGGCCTGGGGGCGGGGGATTGGCCTGGGGGCGGGGGGAGTTCGTGAAGCCTCCTCCGCTCTCTCCCCCACCCTGCGAGCAGTGCACGGTGCTTCAAAGTGCCACATGCTCCTGGCTGGGCGGGAGGAGGCCTCGGGCGCTCCCTGGCCCCTATGCCCTAATTGGCCTGGGGTGGGGGAGCAGCAGGGGCCTCCGTAGGCCAGATCCACCTGCTTGGTGGGCCATATCCGGCCCACGGAGGCCCTTTTGTCCACCCCTGCTGTAGCCGTAGCACCTTCTTTGCTCTCTTCTCAGGGTCTCCAGTCTATGGGTACATCTAGACTACATGTTTCTTTCGAAAGAGATCATCTAGACAGCCACAACTTTTTTTGAAAAAGCAATCCGCTTTTTTGAAATAGAGCACCCACGCAATCTGGATGTTCTCTTTCGAAAAAGCCCTGTTTGCGGTCAAGAACGCCTTTTTTCAAAAGAGCTCTTACGAAAAAAGGTGTTCTTCCTAGTAAAATGAGGTTTACCACTGTTGAAAAAATTGCCTCATTCTTTTGTTTTAATTTCGGAAGAACGCGGCAGCAGTCTAGACAGGTAAGTTTTTTCGAAAAAAGGCCACTTTTTTAAAAAAAACCCTGTAGTCTAGACATAGCCTATAAGTCCTAGGAGCCAGCCAGGAGATAATATTTAACTATTTAAATGCTTCCCATGTCACTGCCAGCAACTGCTTTGTCCAAAGTGCCACTTTTCAACCTGGTAGGAACACAGTCCTCTCTCCTTGTGCTCGCTGCCGCAACTGACCCTGCTCTGCCCTGCAGCTCCCTTTTATGTGAGCCCACAGGATCCTGATTGGCTACTCTTTGCAGCCTTTCTCTGACAGCTTCTCCCTGCACTGCCTCCTTGGGCTGCTTTTAATGTCTTCCTTTCTGGTGTGGGTTGAACACACCATTCCACTATCACAGAATTCTGTTTTGAATTGTAGTGATTAATATAGATGGGGCAACTGAGTATGGGAATGAGAAGACACTGGGACAGATCTTGGAATGTGGATTACAGTAGAACCTCAGAGTTATGAAACATCGGGAATGGAGGTTGTTTGTAATTCTGAAATGTTTGTAACTCTGAACAAAATGCTGCGGTTGTTCTTTCCAAAGTTTGCAACTGAACATTTATTTAATACAGCTCGGAAACTTTGCTATTCAGAAGTGTTAAACTGTTTTAACTATTGTAATTTTAATGAAACAGCATAGAAATTTTCCTTATGTTGTCAAATCAACTTTCCCTCTTTTTTAGTAGTTTTGTTTCAACAATACTGTACTGTAATTGCAGGATTTTGTTGTTGTTGTTTTGTCTCTGCTGCTGCCTGATGGTGCACTTCCAGTTCCAAATGAGGTGCATGGCTCACTGGTCAGTTCGTAACTCTGGTGTTCATTACTCTGAGGTTCTACTGTAACTGTAAAAAGCTACATTCAGGGTTGTATGCAATGGTGGATTAAAGTTTATCCTTAAAGGCAACATGCTCCAGCATATAGGGCACCATTCTGAGAGTTGGAATAATAGGGTTTTTTTGTTCTGCCACCCATCCACTTATCTGCCTAAATAAGTCATGTCATTTCTCTCTGATTCATTTTCTCCCTCTGTAAAATAGGGGAAATGATATTTTCCTTCTTTTGTAAAGCACCTTGAAAGGACATTTGTTATCTAATACCAGGTATTTACAGCATCCTCAAAAATTAACTTTTGGTTAATTTGACTTAAAGTTTAAGTTTACTTAAGATTTGGTTTTTAAAATGACCATTTTTTGAGGGGAAAGGAGCATTTAAAATTCTTTCTTTATGGTTTGCTTACCTGTAATGGAGGGAATGCATAGGTAGAGACAGGTGGTAAAAAGATGCTGCAGTAGTTTTTTAGACTAGAGACACAAGTACAAATTCCAGTTAGGTGACAAGCCAAATCAGTTTGGCGTTCTTGATATTCTAGTCCCCAGTAGCTATGTACATACTACCAATTGCCAATTGTTTGGCTTAACTCATTATAATTAAGTCTCTGCACAAGAGAGACCTTAAGTAGGATTGCTAGAGAGGTTTCACGACAGGACTGAGGTGCCCAAGCAAAGCTACAATTTACTTGCAAGTTTGTGATGCACTTGCCTGCCCTTGACTCTGCTAATCCTTTCCTTTCGTGAGCATGACGTGTCTTAATTTTATTAAAAGAAAGTCCACATTGGTAAGGATGTTACAAAGGTAGCATCCAACATGGCACATTAAAAATTACTCTCATTACATACAGCATCTACTGAAAAACAGCCCAGAAGGCCTAGAGAAAGAAAATTGAAAGGAACACGATGCAAAGAGCTTTACAGAGATTATTTTTTCTTGTCTTATTGCAAGTCTGGCCTTGGATGATAAGAATACAATTAAAAACAAGCTGATGCCTCCTGGAAATTTTTGAAAAACATCATCATATCTATTTACATTTCTGTTTACATACCCTATTCCTTTCTCTGTTTTTCTTCCCTTGCTCTTTATTAATTACTAAGAGCATTTGCATTACAAAGAGATCTTTGTTTTTAAGTTTTCATTGCCTACCTGAAATCTTTATTCTGTATTTGTAACATCAGCGCTGAGGGCAGTGGAACTATAGTGAAATGAAACAAGTGGCTTATTATTTTAAGGGCCATATTTTCAAAAAAGGAAGCTCCACTGGCATGTACAAATAGATGTGTAGGATTTGAATTGCTTTGAAGGCACTGCAGAGACATAAACTACTAGAGCAAAAGGAGTAGCTCCATTAGTGGTCCCAGTAGTAGGCTGTTATTTTCAAGAGACATATATTGTATGCACATACAACAACATCCATTATGAGTCTGACCTGCTGGCCAGTGGTGGCCAGGGTGGGGAGCAAGCAACATTGTGGCCCTGCCTGTAGGCACACATACACACATTGCATATTTTGGCTGCTGGGATAATGCCTGGCCCTTGTGTGAGGTGTTCCTTGTGCTGTTTCGGGCATGTATCTGCACTTGGTCTATCATAACCTGTCCCTGGGGATTTACCTTATCTGAGTGAGCAATTGCTGGATGTTTATAAGCAACAACAGTAAATCTGCATCATTGTACTCACAAAAAAATGCACACATTTTTGTACCTGGAATTCCTGGACTTAATTTTGTACTTGGACTTAATTGAGAATATGGAGAACAATTAACTCTTCAGAAACAAAGATCCTTTTTCATTTAAATGTACTTAGCAATATAGAATATTTTTGAAAGATTAGAAAATAGGGTATCAAATCAGGAATATATCCAAATAGAATTTTTTTAAGGCTTCTGGGTTGCATCAGCAGTTTTTATAGGAGACAGGTGTGTCAGTGTATATTTCTGGTTTGTATTCCAGGCACAAATAATACTCATGACTTAAAATAATTGATCAAAGGATCTCAGCCATGAAAAATAGAAAATTTTAATTAAAAAGAAATGAGGGTTAAAGTGAGATCATGCTACACAGACAACAAATTAGACATGAGATGATCAAGAGAAGTAAATTGTGTAACAAACTATGGTAAAATGTGAGAAACAGAGATAGTCAGGATGAGGCCCTAGTTGTATGCATTTTGAATGTCTTTAGAACCATCATAAAAATACACTTAAAATAGTTCTAGGCTTTTGTGTTGTGGTTAGAGTTTTCAGACTTTATTTTTTCAAATCCTCTTCCAAGGCCTTTTTCTTCTGCTGGCCCTACCCCCTTCTCCCTATGCATCAAGGCTCCATTTCATTTCCATCTTCATCTCTGTTGCTGTCATGTTTTGGAGTTATCCAAGTTGTCTACCTTTTTAAAATCAGACAAGCCAAAAAAAATGCTGATTACATTCTGATTACATGCTTAACTTTATTCATGTCTGTGGTCCCACTAGCTTCAAGAATTTGCAAGATCAAGGTGCAAATTACCACTGTGCTCTAAGTCTTCCTGTGTATTTTGTCATTAACTCCCAAACCTTCAAGCACTAACCATGAGCAGACTTTGCTTTCAGAGAAGTCCCGTTGACTTCAAAGTGGCTATTCACGTGAATGAAGTTATTCAGATGTATGCTTACTATTATTAACAGTAAGCTAAATGCAAGACTGGACAAAACTTAGACAAATTCCGAGAGAACATAGTTCATTTTTCAGTTCTCCAACTAATATAGGATGTGGCAGGACAATGCCTTGGGGCTACCTCTAGCATATCGCATCTGCCCAAACCCTTACTACACAATGAACCTGTGTATTACAAGGGTAAAGGTGATTTATGCAACGGACTGAACCTTCTCAGGGGCCAAGTATCTAAGAACCACCCCAAATTCCTCATTACTTATCACCTAAAATGCAAGGCACACTTATTTGACCTTGCCTTCACTAATAGCTAGGTGTGTATGTAAAACAGCATGCTAAAGACAAGTTTCCTCTGTCGAGATAAGAAAAAAGAACAAATCACACATGACAGATGTTAGACTTATTGCTTAGAGTGCTACAGGAAAGTGCTCCAACGTCATGGTTATGAAAATGGTGTCAGAGCATTAATAGAATAGAATAATGGTTCCATAATTCAGATGGATTTCCATTTTAAGCCCTGGTCTTCTGTGTTTGACATTTTGGTCATTTCTAATTATGTTACATTCAAATCTTATAACAACATTTAAAAATAACTGTTGACTCTGATGTTTTTTGAAGTTTTAAACGTGTTAGCTTTCTAATTTCAGTTTCTTAAAAACTATTTTTATTTATAAAAATAGTGTAACTGAAAAAAAAATAGTCCAGCAGCGAATTCCTTATATGCACTAAGCCATTTCATCTCATTGCAGGACATATTTTAAATCAGTTATGACATTTAGAGCTTGAAAGACTGATTGTGGTACATGCTCACTTTTTTTTCCCAAGTGTTTTGTTATGAAGCAAATGAAACCTTTTGCTTTACTTTGTGACTTAAGACTTGCATTCATTATGTCTAGCAGGTGACATATGAAATAAGCTATTACCTTAGCAATATGATGTAGTGTGAATGAGAATTAGGAGTTTGGGTAGAGCAGGTGGAAAAACTGATGAAACTGCAGTTGGACAATGCAGCTCTATCTAAATTGCAATGCTTCACAAAATTGTATCTTTTCCACAACTTTTTTATATCAGAAGAAAATAAGGGGAAAATTCTGACATTATCAAAATGAAACATTTTAATTTTTAAATTACCTTGTGTTTCATATTTTTTCTATTATACTTATTATAAAATAAAGTCAGAATTGAAATGAAATAAACAAGGAGCAGTTTTTTCCTGTCTGGTGACGAGTGGAGACAGACAAGAGGGTCAGTTATAAGAACATAAGAATGGCCGTACTGGGTCAGACCAAAGGTCCATCTAGCCCAGTATCCTGTCTGCCGACAGTGGCCAGCACCAGGTGCCCCAGAGAGGGTGGACCGAAGACAATGATCAAGCGATTTGTCTCCTGCCATCTCCAGCCTCTGACAAACAGAGGCCAAGGACACCATTTTATCCCCTGGCTAATAGCCTTTTATGGACCTAACCTCCATGAAATTATCTAGCTTCTCTTTAAACTCTATTATAGTCCTAGCCTTCACAGCCTCCTCTGGCAAGGAGTTCCACAGGCTGACTACACGCTGTGTGAAGAAGAACTTTCTTTTATTAGTTTTAAACCTGCTACCCATTAATTTCATTTGGTGTCCTCTAGTTCTTCTATTTAGGAACTAATAAATAACTTTTCTTTATCGGCCCTCTCCACACCACTCATGATTTTATACACTCTATCATATCCCCTCAGTCTCCTCTTTTCTAAACTGAAAAGTCCCAGTCGCTTAACCTCTCCTCATATGGGACCCGTTCCAAACCCCTAATCATTTTAGTTGCCCTTTTCTGAACCCTTTCCAAGGCCAAAATATCTTTTTGAGGTGAGGAGACCACATCTGTACACAGTATTCAAGATGTGGGCGTATCATAGTTTTATACAGGGGCAGTAAGATATTCTGGGTCTTATTTTCTATCCCTTTCTTAATAATTCCTAGCATCCTATTTGCCTTTTTGACCGCTGCACACTGTGTGGAAGTTTTCAGAGAACTGTCCACGATAACTCCAAGATCTCTTTCCTGATTTGTCGTAGCTAAATTAGCCCCCATCATACTGTACGTATAGTTGGGGTTATTTTTCCCGATGTGCATTACTTTACACTTATCCACATTAAATTTCATTTGCCATTTTGTTGCCCAATCACTCAGTTTGGTGAGATCTTCTTGGAGTCCCTCACAGTCTGCTTCTGTCTTGACTATCCTAAACAGTTTGGTATCATCCGCAAACTTTACCACCTCACTGCTTACCCCTTTCTCCAGATCATTTATGAATAAGTTGAACAGGATTGGTCCTAGGACTGACCCTTGGGGACACCACTAGTTACCCTCTCCATTCTGAAAATTTACCATTTATTCCTACCCTTTGTTTCCTGTCTTTTAACCAGTTCTCAATCCAAGAAAGGACCTTCCTCTTATCCCATGGCCATGTAATTTACACAAGAGCCTTTGGTGAGGGACCTTGTCAAAGGCTTTCTGGAAATCTAAGTATACTATATCTACTGGATCCCCTTGTCCGCATGTTTGTTAACCCCTTCAAAGAACTCTAATAGATAAGTAAGACAGGATTTCCCTTTACAGATACCATGTTGACTTTTGTCCAACAAATTATGTTCTTCTACATGCTTCACAATTTTATTCTTTACTATTGTTTCGACTAATTTGCCCGGTACTGAAGTTAGACTTACCGGTCTGTAATTGCCCGGATCGCCTCTAGAGCCCTTTTTAAATATTTAGTTAATTGTTTTGATTGTTTAATTTTGTTTGCTGGTCATTTTTATTACTACAGTAAAACTCCATTCGTCCGGCATCTGATGGTCCGGCACTCCTGATGGTCCGGCACCATCAGGAACCCAGAAGTGCTCCGGGCAGCCGGACCATTGGAGCTGCTCTGCCTCTGGCTTCCCCAATTCAGCCGCTGCTGATACTGACCAGCGGCTGAATCAGGGAAGCTGGGGGCAGAGCAGCTGGAGTGCTGCCGGTAGGTCCCACAGCGCTGCCCCTCGGCGCTGTGGGACCAACCCGGCAGCACCCCAGCTGTCCCCAAGTCAGCCGCAGCTGAAACTGACCAGCGGCTGACTCTGGGAAGCCCGGGGCAGAGCAGCTTCCCAGAGTCAGCCCCTGGTCAGTTTCAGCGGTGGCTGACTTGGGGACGCCTGCGGCAGAGCAGCTGGGGTGCTGCTGGGTTGGTCCGGTAGCGCCGCTCCTTGGCACTGCGGGACCAACCCGGCAGCACACCAGCTGCTCTGCCCCAGGCGTCCCCAAGAGCAACTGGGGTGCTGCTGGGTTGGTCTCGCAGCGCCAGAGGCAGCGCCAGGACCAACCCAGCAGCACCCCAGCTGCTCTGCGCAGGCGTCGATTCTGCTGCTGCTGAAACTGACCAGCAGCGGCTGAATCGGGGATGCCTGGGGCAGAGCCGGACAATCGGAAGGGGGGGCTATGAGGGGTCTGGGGTGGCATCCCCTCCCCCACACCACCCTAGACCCCTCATAGCCCCCCCTTTCGATAGTCTGGCATATCTGATAATCCGGCACCCCCTGGGTCCTAAAGGTGCCGGATTATCGGAAGTTTACTGTACTGTATTTCTAAGCACACAGCACAGTTGCAAATTTTTCTGGTTTGGTTTAGTCTAATCTGGTTTGGTGTCTTGTCATGTCATAGCAATCTAAATTAAAACATTCATTATAATATTTTAGATTGAGATCTCTATTTTAATTAAAACCAGCCCAGAAATATTACTTAAATTATACACTGTAAACACTGAGTTGAAAACCAATCCCATAACAATTATGCGAACATACGGTAGCTTTAAATCCTCTATATTAATGAGCTTCATGTGCACAAATAGTCAGTGTCTCACTCTATCAGTCTAGATTTTATACATTATTTTTATTCAGTCCATTTAACATTGCACTTGTCCTTTTTCAGCCAAGTGTCCTTTAATCTGTTTCTGTAAATACTTGGCTCTGGAAGGAATGTCATCATTAGTCTCTGATAACTTCAATCCATTACTAATTTTACAGTACAGTAGATAACATATAACATTTGGAAACTTAAGTATCCTGAAGAGTAGTCAAGCACAACCAATGAGCTGGATATAGATGTAGCAATGACAAGATGTATACAGTAGTAATTTTATGGTACAACCATTCTTAAAATTATGCAATTTTGTAAAATGGGTGTGTTTTATATATTTACATTTAAGTATCACCACCAAGAATGACATAATTCAAACTGGGGCCATCACCAAAACCTGAGATGGGTTGGATAGTAGAATAATATGTCCAGTGAGCTTTTGACCACTTTTAGACCTTGTCCCTACAATTTGATTTTCACAGGTAGACTCACATCCATTTGGAAGCCTAAAGGCTTCAACGATGTAAGAATCTATCTGAAAGGTTCTGTTTGTAGATAAAGATTATAATTGGGAAATGTTAGGGTTTTTTCTAAGATCTGTTTAGTCTGGGGGATATGTGTATTAATTTCAAGAGCGAGTCAAATAATAGGAAATAAATAAGGGCTAAACTGAACATGTGAATTACAACTGTTGTTTTCTCCTGAGGAGAAAATAATCTCCCGTATCATATTACTCGTAGATAGAAGGCATTGTATATGCAATTATGGCAATGTTACCAACATAGTGTCAATGTATGCATGTTTTTTTTCCTCAGCTGAACATCTGAAATTTCTTCAACCTGCTGTTTCTGAAATTTATTAGCCAGTAGTTCTTAAATCCTTAGGGTTTTTTTTCAAAATGAAGGAAAGAAAAGCAATTAATAGTGAAATGACATATTCAGCAGCTCTTCAGAGTAAAGCCTTTTATGCAGAAGGAAATTTCCTGGCACATCTGCTAGCTACTGTCAGGCACATGATGAGAAATTGCCCCTGGTTATTAAAATATATTTATTCACTTTTGTGACCCTGTTGTGCGTAATTATTATGACATAAGTATCAATTAAAATGTAGCCATTTTAATTACATTAATTACATTATTTTAGTTTAAAGGAAATGTCTTCTCTATGCTCCTTAAAGGGATGGAGTAGCAGCTTCCATTCCAAACCCTATTTTTCAGTTACTTAAACTTTCTCAAATTTATTTTTGGTCACTATTTTTCATGCTTATCATACCCCCAAAATGATTTTTTTCAGCAAAATACAAGACTTTTTTTTTTTAATTATTGAAACAATTGAACTTTTTGAATTTTTGGAACTTCTTTGTCTATACGTTTGCTGCTTTAACCTTGTAATAACTCATTTCTATTGACAAAGGAGAGTGAAGTCTTTTCTACAACCTTATCTGAAAGCCAGTTGTCTTCTAGCTTATGGAGTGGGGACTGGGCTTTAGTCCATATGGTTATAGGTTCAATCCCATCTGCTGATGACCAATATCTGTCATCTTTACATATAAATCAGGATCAATTTGAAACATGGCCTGTTTAATGGAGCTCACTGGGCTCTCATCTACTTCAAAATAACTTCCCTTATTTTGAAATAACAAGCAGAGCATCCACACTACCAACCCCATTATTTCAACATAAGGGGCTGGTTATTTTGAAATAACAATGCCTACTTTTCACAAGGAATAACACTTATTTTGAAATAGTTATTTCGAAATAGCGGAAGTGTGGATGCTCCATTGCTGCTATTTTGAAATAACTACTCCCCAGAGTCATTCAAAGTAATTACTCCCCAGTGCTTCCTGGGGCTCTAAGTCAAGGTAGTGTATCCACATTTTAAGGGAGCCTGCCTTGGACTGATTTTGAGGCTTCTCTGCGGTGTGGACATGCTATTTTGAAATAGTTATTTTGGGAGTCATTATTTCAAAATAAGTTATTTTGAAATAATTTCCTAATGTAGACATGCACTGAGACTGAAAAAGTAAAGCTCAGTAGTGGGAAGAAAACTGGTGCCATGTTTTTCAGGCTTGCTTGCTTTTATTTCATATGTAGGAAAACAAGAAAGCAGAGTGTGTGTATCTCTTCTGTAATGATGATGTACCAGTTCTGTTTTACAAAATGTCAGGGTCCTATGTGAGGGGCTTTCTAGGACTATAAAGACACAGGGCAGAGGATCTTCTTATTTTGACACCTGCATATACTACTTTTGTTTCATTACTTTTAAAGCTATACACATTTAAAGAAAAGACAACCAAGCGTGCATTTTGTCTGGTCATTTTTTAAAAACACATTTTTTTTCTGTTAATTTTTGCACGGTGGTGAAACTGCCAGAGAAAACTCCCATTTAAGCTTAATAAGGCTAGCATTTCATCCTGAGAGCTTGCATAGGATACGAGGCTGGAGTGTGGAGTTGCTGGATATTAGATGCTTACACCTTAAAGCAGGGTAAGTATTCATGAGTCATGAACTGAGGCAAAAACATCCCTCTACAAAGAGGCTGTAGGAACATCTAAACATGGGGGTAAAGCTTAAGCTACACTCAGCTTGTGCTCTGTACTGAATATATAATCATCTTTTGAGGAGTACAGGAGCTGCCGAAAAAGCTCCCCGCTGTCGGCAGAGCCGTGGCTATACTTTACTTTCACTTTTGACACTTAACCTGATCGGCACAGCATCGGAACGTGAGTATGCAAATGAAGCCCGGGATATTTAAATCCCGGGCTTATTTGCACTTCCGAAGTGCTTGATTTGCATCCCTCTGTTGGCAGAGGTATGCAGTCTAGACACAGCCTAGGTAGAATGTAGAGCCACAGTGAACTGGTTCCTAGAGATTGTAGCTTTCTGGCATAATGTAGCTCCAACTGATATTAATAGAATTTCATTTACCTCACTGGGAACTGGACCAGAGCCTTGAAAAACAAATCTACTTAGTTAGACCATCTAGCTGCCATTCTTTAGGTCAGTTCACTGTTCATCAAAAATTTGAGAACCAACTGACAATTAAAAAAGCTTGATCATAGAAGCCAATGGAAAGGTTGAAAATTAATATTTTTAATAGGAGGATTTATTTTGTGTAAGAGATGAAAAGCAAGGGATGTATGCCCATTTGGACAGAGCAGTCAGTGGTTAAATGCCAGTTTGATCCCTGATATACAAAGTAATAATCAATGAATTTTAAATTAAAGTGCTTGATTGAAACTCTAAAACTCAAGTCGATTACAAACACAGCTGATAAAAAGTAGATCTTTAATTAGACAATCACTTTTCAAAAGATTTCTGTTGTGAATATTTAGAAAACGTATCAAACCACAATGAGTTGTTTATAAAGCATAAGATTTCCAGAATGAAGTGAAACACACCTTTTAGTTTTAGTACACATGCAGTCTCTCTCTCTCGCTCTCACCCCCACCCCCAAGTACATGACAAGTGCAATCTTAATTAAATTAAATGGACATTTAATGTGCAGACATGCAATAAATGTGATATTTGGTGACCAGAAGTTCCAGCTAATGTGAAATGTCTATAATGTGTATTGAACACACTGTAAAATTTGCCATTTGGGGATTAACCTTTGTGTTGTTTTCTCATTTCATATGAAAGCTTTAAAATGCTTCTTTTCAAACACAATATTTTAGTCTCCATTTTTTAAAATGCCATCTATGAAGCTGTCCATGTGTATCTTCTCTCATTTGAATTCCTCACTGACTATTTTAAAATACTCTCATCCTTCAGTCACATCTCAGATGTGTCTTCAACCCTTAACTTCTGTATAGGGCTGACTGTGCTCTATCCAAATGGGCACAGTGCTTTTTGTCTTTCAAATTATCATTAAGGAATATTTTAGTCTTTCATTATAAGTAGCTACTTTTATTGAACTAGTGTTTAATACTTTAATATGTTCTCCTATAGGGTGAACTGTGTATTGGAATGTGTTATCTGATGGCTTTAAACATGTTTTCCTATAATTGGTGATCAGCAAGAAAACTGTTGGAAGGTTATTGATTCCATTACAAATTGGAACTATAACTGAATACAGTATATTTAAAAATGTCTATAAATAATGTACAGTATTCACATTGCTGTTTTATAGACACTCCTTAATTGAGTTCTAAACTGGCTAATTAGGCAGATTATACATAGCTATGGATTAAAAACATCTGGCCAGATTAAATCAATTGCAAGATGCTAGCGCAGAGCATGGCACAGATTTCCTGGACAGTCGGTCCAAGAGGGAAAGTTGCAAGGATGCAGGCAAATCACAGTGCCCCTCTCCTTGCCATGGGGGCAATCACATCGCCAAAGTGACAGGGGTCACCTGGGAAAATGTTGTTTCAAATGAGTCTTGTTTTAACCTCTGCCAGTAGAAATCATTTACAGCCATCAGCAGTCCTTGTACAGTGGGACCTCTGAAGCAGGACTTCCCCAAACCCAGATCATGGCAGGCCTCATTGGTGCAGGTGCAATTGTGCCAGCTTTTGCCTGCAGGTTGGAGTCTAACTTGGGATGCGTAAAAGTGCAGTTATTTGAACATTACTCATTATGGGTATGTCTGCACTGCATTCCTCTTTTGAGAGAGGAATGCAAATGCAGCCTAGCAAAATTGCAAATGAAGCGCGGATTTGAATTTCCCGCACTTCATTTGCATAATCGCGTCCGGCTGCTATTTCAAAATACCCTATTTTGAGATTAAAAAACGCCATGTAGACACGGTTATTTTGAAAGCAACCCCTTCTTTCGAAATAACCCTTACTCCTAAAAAAAATAAGGTTTAACGGTTATTTCGAAAGAAGGGGTTTCTTTCAAAATAACTGCGTCTACACAGAGTTTTTTATCTTGAAATAGGGTATTTCGAAATAGCGGCCGGACGCAATTATGCAAATGAAGCACGGGAAATTCAAATCCGCGCTTCATTTGCAGTTTCACCCGGCTGCATTTGCATTCCTGTCTCGAAAGAGGAATGCATTATAGACATACCCTATGTGACCACTGAACAGACAGTAGCTTAGTTCTTCAGGTTACAGCTCTGAGAGAGTGCATGTTTATACAGCTGCATTATTTTGAAATAAGCAGTGTTATTTTGAAATAACAAGGTGAGCATCTACACAGCAAGCCTGTTATTTCAAAATAATATTGAAATAAGGGGCTTCTTATTCCTCATTTTATGAGGAATAACGCCTATTCCGAAATAGTTATTTGAAATAGGGTGTGTGTAGACAGCGTAGCTGTGGTTATTTTGAAATAAGTAACCTCCTGGGTTTCCCACAGGTGCCCTAGTGGCCACTCTGTCCACACTCATCAGACCTTCATGGTTCCCCTTCCCCTGCAGCCCTTAAAGCTGCAGCCACAGGGGAAAGGGCTTGTGGCACAAAGCAGGCCCTGCTTGCACTGTGCCACACAGCAGAGCCTTGACTGTTTTCATTGCTGCCATGGCAGATCCCCATGCTCCCTCAGAGCTCCCCAGGGCTGCAAGGGAGCAGGCAGCCACCTCCTAAGCCCCCTTCCCCCCCCTCCCCGCCCGGGGACGAAAGAGGAGGGCGCCCTCATGGACTGACGTGGAGATCCTGGATCTCATTGAGATCTGGGGGGAACATGAGAGCAGTGTGGGTAGGAAATAAGTTTCTTAACACATGTTCCATGTCTAATACAAATATTCTGCAAAGTCTCCCTGATTTTCCAGTGAGCCCTATATACTCACTAGCATGTAGTGAGCACCACAGGCTTTTGAACAAGAAAGCCCAACACTCAGAGTAGCGATCTCCAACCTTTTAAAGCACAAGATCACTTTTTGAATTTAAATGCAATCCAGGATCTACTTCAAACCCAAATACACTCACCCCACGTCCTTTCCCAACTCTTCTTGGCTCTGCCCCTTCTCTGAGGACCTACCTGGCTCACTCCATCCCTCCTCCACTTTCACCAGGCTGGGGTGGGGGGTTGGAGTGCAGGGAGGTGTAGGCTCTGGTCTTGGCTGAGGCGTTCAGAGTATGGGAGGGGCTCCAGCCTGGGACAATGGGTTGGGGTGCAGGATGAGGTTTAGAGCTGGGGCAGGAGTTCAGGATAGAGGCCCAGCAGGGCACTATTTACCTCTGGCAGTGGTGCAGTGGGGCTAAGGCCCACCCTGGTCCTGCACCACTCCTGAAAGCAGCTGGCATGTCCAACAGTGGCTCCTTGGGGAAGAGGGGCAGGTGGTTCTAACTGCTGCCTGCCATCCAGAGGCACTACCCTACCGGTTCCATTGGACATGGTTCCTTGTTCCCAGCCAATGGGACCTGCGGGGTCTGTGCGTGTAGACAAGGGCAGCATTGGAGACTACCTACCCTGCCAGCCCCAGGGACCACAGGGACATTCCAGCCACTTCCAGAAGTGGTGCAGGGCCAAGGCAGGGGGAATTCTGCCTTAGCTCTGCAATGCTGCTGGCCTATTAGTAGCCAATCTCATGATTTGACCACAGGAGCTTCCAGGAGATTGAGTCCAATTCCAGGAGACGTAGACGGACAAAATTAGAGGGAATGAATTTTTTGTTATGTGCACCATTATCAAGGTACAGGTTGAACTTCTCTAGTTCAGAGAATTTGCTGAACCATGGAAGGTCAGTATTTTCCAGCTGCATTATAATACTTCAACTGCTTACTAGGCTCTTAGAAGACATTTGGGGGTAAATTAGAGCTAAATTACAGCACAGAACACTGAGAGCCAGGACTGGTGCTGTAAACAAACTTTATGGAATCACGGGACACTTGGCCACACCCATGATAAATGGACAATGACTAATTAAAATCGTGCTGGACCATGGATGTTGCCGGACCAGAGTGTGCTGGATTATCAAGGTTCAACCTGTAATATGCAGATGTTACCAAAAACATATATATTAAGCATGTTAGCTATCATATAATTGAATAGTAGTGTAAATGCACAAAATATTGTTTGTTACACAACTATTTGATAGTCCCCAGCATCAGTATCAGAGGCAGCATCATGAGGTGGCAGAGGGAGTCAGTCTGCAAGGGGAGACAGTTTGAAAATCAGTTCCCCACGCAGACCGGCTGCCTGATACAGAGGCAGCAGCACAGGGTGGCAGCAGCCCCTGTCTGTGAGGATCCGAGCTGCCCAAAGGCAGAGGTAGAGCAAGAGCAGGGATGCTGAGATCCCCCACGGACAGGGGCTGCTGCCGCAAAGCAGACTCCCTTGCCCCCACCCCTCCCAGCATGTGGAGGCAAGCATGGGGGGCGAGGAGGGGCAGGCGGCACCATGGAACCAGTGCTAGCGGGAGCTGGCTTTTAAGCCGGCTCCCCCTAGCACTGGCTCTTGCTTCCCCCCTCTTGCTGTCTCTGATACAGAGAGTACTCGTTGACATCCCTAATATGTACCATAGGGATACTTATTCCATTCATGACAGGTTAGACATTTTAGAACTCACTATTCAAAGAAATACGTTTAAGCATAAGAATGACAAAAGTATTTAGTGAATGGAGAGTTTTCAGTGAGTGAAAAAGTTAAAGATGGGCTTCCACTTTACAATAACACATAACTATTTTGAGACTACAAATCTTAAAATCTGACATCAGTGGGATTTTTTTTGTGTGCTCATTCTGTGCAACTCTAAAATTCAGTTTTGTGCCTTATATATTCTAGCAAACTAAACTGCATTTTTGCATTTCTGAGCTGTGAGTTGCATATCCCACTTTTCTATGAGGTTTTTTTTTAATGCTAAGAGCAGTTATATTGCATGTATCTGATATGGGATCCTTGCTACATAAAAATAGTGCCTTGATGTGAAGATAACTGTACCTCAATTGTAGTAAACAAATCTTCAAAAGGGTTTCTTATTATTTTTAGCCCCTTAAATCAGATAATCTTCATCCCTTCAAAACCATTGTGAAGTAACTACAAGTAAGGAACATGTTAAAGACAAGAGAAAGAAAAAAGTACAGAAAATTCCAGTTGTTACAGCAGCTGAAGAGTCCTGACTCTTATAGGAGCACTAATTACCTGATCTGCAGTCCTTAGGCAAAATATATATATATAAAATCAGTGGTCCAAATGTAGCCTCTTCATTCATTAGCATTCATGGCCTAAAAGGTAACAGAGCCAGTTAATTGCTGTTGCCTATGTCCAGCTGTCCAAGCAAGAGCTGCATCCATTGGAATGGCTTGGGAGTATCCCAGGGAAGGTAGATTTGCTGGTTAATCTTTGCATTAAAACATAATGGCTACGTCTACACTGGCGTGATCTTGCGCAAAAACTCTTTAGCGCAAGAGTTCTTGCATTAAAGTCGTTGTGCAAGAGAGCGTCTACACTGGCTCTCTTGCACATCTCTCAGAGATGTGCTTTTGCGCAAGAGCATCCATGCCAGTGTAGACGCTGTCTTGCACAGGAAAGCTCTGATGGCCATTTTAACCGTAGGGCTTTCTTGCGCAAGAAATGCATGTTGCCTGTCTATACTGGCCTCTTGCGCAAGAACAGTTGCGCAAAAGGGCTTATTCCTGAGCGGGAGCGTCAGAGTTCTGGCGCAAGAAGCCCTGATTTCATACATTAGAAAGTCAGTTTACTTGCGCAAGAACATGCAGCCAGTGTAGATAGGCAGCAAGTTTTTGCGCAAGAACGCGCCAGTGTAGACACAGCCAATGAGTGTAAAGTGTAATGAAATGAATGACTAATACTCAAATATCTTTGAGAAATATTTATTCTGAATAAAGAATAAGCGAGTCAATGCTATTTTGAAAATAAGTAGATATACCTCCAAAAGAAATAAAATGAAAGAGGAAAGAAGGACAAGGGCAGTCACAGATTCTGCCTAAAATTCCCTGAGTTGGAAGTCAGATTCTATTGAGAACACAGGGGGAGTTTCCTGTGTATGCTATGCAAAGGTTGGAGTGAGTGCCTGGCATTTGGTTAATCAGAAAGGAAGCAACTTTTGAAAAGGAGAGCGAACCTGGCTGAGTGAAACCCCAAGGGAACAGCAGAATTAGTCAAGTGGAAGGAAAGGAGAAAGCATGATGTGGATTGGAAGATCTAAGAAGACAACTGTTTTGTTTAATTTTTCTTGCTGTGTGGCTTCAAATCTGCTGATTTGGACACAGTCCCTTAAAATCCCCAAAATTAAGGGCAAAGGGACATATCCTGAGGGGCACCAGAACAAGAGGCGGGGTTATAGGTGGTTTAGTGTTATTTTTGTAGGTGCCCCCAACTCTGCCAATCTTAGGAGCTGCCCATGGCCATATGAGTCCTCAGTAAAAAAGTAGAGCATAAAACATACATATGTGTCCCTCTACCTATCCCACTCGATCCTCCGTGGAATGCTCTCTTAGTCAGAAATGGAGTAAGGTGGTAGGTCCATGTGCATGCCACATCTTGCTTTGACTTGTCTATTTTGTATGTACAATCCTGGGGCAGACATTTCGTAAAAAAATCTGGTCTTATTAGAGAAAACAAGACTTGGAGAATTTTCTTAGTATTTTCAGGTAGCTCTGACCTGATACACTGACTTCTACTGAGATATTCTATTTTGATTATGCTACTTGTGCCTACACAACATACACAGAGGGAGGATGGGATGGATCCCCATATTGTTTTCCTTACCATATCTAATACCTGTAATTCCTGCTTCTAGGAATAACCATTTATTGCAGACTAATTCCCATGATTGTGAAGTCATGCTAATGTTCTACACTAAACTCATAAAACATCCAAATTAAAATTCAGCTGTCACTGTTGGCCAGGCAGAGGAATCTGAACTGTTTTAAAGCAAGTAGAATTTTAGAAGATGTATTTAAAGGTAAAAGTTTTAACTGGAAATGGATATTGGTGAACTTTTTGTTGTGGGTCCATCTCGCTAGCCACTAACCAAATGTGGCTATTTGGCCAGTTGAGTGTGGCTAGTTGGCCTGAACAATGTGGCTATTTGGCTGGTTGAGTGTGGCAAGCTCTCTATAGCAGTAGCCACTATACTGGCTACTGCTTCAGAATGGGTTGAACACCGTGGATCTACTGTGTTGACCATCTCCTCTTGCTGAGAAATGACAGTTTTTGTGACTCCAACGGAAGACAGCTTATGATTAGCAATTATAAGACAATTTCAGCCCCGCTTTTAGAATGGTCTAATGATGTAAGGATAGCTTTCAGAGATCACTAAATACGGTCAGTCTCCCAGTCCTGATTTCATAGGCTGAAAGACTCAGCCAGTGATGCATACTTGCCTATGGTGAGTGCCCCACAGTGCAGCGGTGGGCATGTGCAAACATAGTAAAGCAGCAGTGCACAATCCCTGGAGAAGTGTTTAATACCAACTATCAATAAAACTGCTTTCCAGAGAGCACTGGAGGGTAGATTGGGAGCAGGGCTTATTTGAGCTCAATTATAACTTGTCCTGAGACAGTTTCAGCTTGTGTTGTCAGTGGCAATGCTCCCTTTTGAGACTGCTGCAACTGATATATTTGTTGGGCGTTGAGCCTTCATAGAGAGGATAATACCACATCAGGCTATATTAAACATTTTGATTAAACACTGCAGGACTTGAGGGGGGTATGATGTGAAGTTTCTCTGGACCTGCCTTCTCCATCTCTGTTACGCTGACACAATCTTGCCGTGAGTGGTCGCGATTAAGCAAACCGCCCCCTTCCCTTGGTTCGCTAGGACTGTGCAGAACTCTGGTCTGCCCCCTTGCTTACCTGGGAAGTCGTCAATAAATTTAGACCAAGTACCAATTTGTGTTTTAATTAATGAGCATAACTTTATTGATGTTGCCACTTAATGAATAACAAAGTTAAAAGATAACAGCTAAGAATTAAAAGAAAATGAATAAAAAAAGAAAAATACAAAAAGCAAATTGTTTCTGCTAGCGTGATTACAAGGATACTTAGTGACGTCAGCTAACTCATTATCTAGCTTTTTAATTTCTTCTAGATTAATTTTTTAAAAGAACTGCAACTATGAGGATCCTTGATCTTATAGCTTATCAAGATTATTTTGTTTTTCTTGATCTGATTTTTTGACACTCTTTGTCAGATTTTTTTGACTCTTTTTGTTAGGTTTTTGAGAGTCTTTTGTTAAGTTTTTTGACTCACCCAATCAGGTGTAGCAGCATCTCTCTACTGGCCAGGTAGAGGACGACGAATGCTGTTATGATGCCTGCCTCGGTATTGACCTCCTGCCTCTTGTCGTCAGAGAGCAGCACGTGAGTTCAGTTTCCAGAATGAGTTGTAGATGATGAGGTACACGCAGTCGTTACTGCAGGGTATTTATGGCCTGATCTCTCATTGTCTATTCAGTTCTGTGGTTAATTTGAGATGCAAATAATTTTTTTCTCTTAAGGGCTAGCGAATTAGCTGAGGATCTTGTAAGTAGATGCAAAGAATTTTTTTTACTTACACCAAATTTGGTGTGTTGTTGAAGAGCTAGAGACTCAGATGAGGATTTTTACTCTTACAAATTTTACTGCTTATCCTAAGTTATCATGTTTCCTAACACATTTCCTAATACACTCCTTCTTAACAGCAAAAAGACAATTCATGTAGTCTGTGGTTAGGCTACTTCCTCTTAAACATAGCTATCTGTGCTTTTGCTATAGAATTAATTTTAAAGAGCTGCTAAGCATACATGACAAATCTCAACACCTTCCCTTATCAGATCCCTAAACACCAGTGTTCGAATCACAGAGATAGGAAGTGCGGTGAGACCTCAGCTGAAGATAGCAATGGACTCAAATATCTGCTGAACTGATTTTCTTTACATTTGACATGTCCGTAGGTCTCACTGAGACTTCCAATCAAGCCAGATCTGAAGCCTGTGTACTTTAATGGAATTTACAGTAGGTTACCTTATATAAGAAATCCCAGTTTGCATTATGCCGTACATTGTATTTATTTACAAATAGGTCATATTATGAAGAAAAAAATATATTTCAAGATATAAGCTCAAGAGGGCAGAGTTAAGGTTGCACTTTTAGTTTTACTTTGCATTTCTTTACTTCTAAGTAAAGTTTCTCATCCTTACTGTTACATTAATACAAGATTCTTTTTCATGGAACATTGCAAACTTTGATGCTACTGGCACTAACTGGGGTGGTCATAATAATGAAGCTTATCCTCTGATAAAGATTAAAGATGAGAGATTCAATATTTTTCTCAGTTGCAATATAATATAAATGTAAATAACATTGTCTGGTTTGTTTAGTCTGAGTTGTTTTTCATGTGTTAAAATAGTTTAAGTTCAAATTCATCATTATACACGAATAAAGTCCAGTTAATTTTTTTCTTAATGAAAATCCACTCCGTTCTAATGTTCTAGGGCTATTTACATAAAATATGAGCAAAGTGTACTTTTATTCATAACTGTATATTTGCCAAATGATTCTAGTTCTGAGCAAGGGGACTTTAACTAAGCATTTATTCTATGTTATTTACAGACTAATATTTGAATATTGTCAGAGTTAATGTTATTTTTATGTGGCAGAGAAATAGTGTATGTATTCTGTATGTCTGATTATTTTTATGAAATCCTATTTCTTTCTCTGTTACTGGAAAGAACAAATTAATTAAAAGACAATATATCTAATTGTTTCAAGTTGCATATAAAATTAATGGATGCTGTATGTGTAGGCATGAAACGGTTTGCTTTTGGATGAGATATAAAACCGACATCTTGGCCACTTGTGGTCATTAAAAATCTCATGGCACTTTTTACAAGAGTAGAGGTGAAACCTGAAGTGTCATGAACTACATTCCAATTAGATAATGACATTGTGTTTACTTAAATCCCCAGCGGCTTGTGATTTTCATTTTTTTTCTCCTGAATTGCTATACACTGTCCTGCTTAAGGGCTCTTGCCTTCCACCCCAGTGGAAATTGCTTACCCCCGTGTGTTTCAATAAGGAGAGACGTGATCTCTGTATCTCTAATTAGCAATCAGGTTTCTTAAAGTTTCTCAAGTGCTGCATAAATGGAACTACATACGGTGCTATATAAAAGTCAGTCCTTCAGTTCATCCTTTCTACATCTCTGAACCTTATGAACCACACCACATTGTCACCACATTTGAGGTTTAATGCCTGAATTTGTAAAAGAAACCATTTACAGTAAATACAATACAAGAAATAAAAGTTCTTTTTGTAAAGTTCTTTTGTGATATACCATGGTAGCTAAGAGAGAAGTCCTCTGGAATTAGGCATTAGATTTGGGTTTCAATTGCCAACTTATAGCACAGAGAATAATGAAAACGTATATGTAATTGTAAATATAAAGACTTATATGGTAAGAGCCATTGAAGCTACGGTGATTTACTCCTGCTGAGGAACTGGCTCTACATATATATTGTATAGCACCTGTGGGTCTCAGAATGTTTTGCAAACATGGTTTTATTAAAGGTAGAATTCATTCAGTGTGACAAGGGCCAACTACTGTACTATATTTTCATGGAGTTAGGCAGCTGAAGAGCTGCTGCACAGGGCTAACCAAGATAGAGAGGACCATTTAGCAACAGGCCAAGGGAGTTGTGGAGTTACACAATCAACTCCAAAAACAACAAAGCAACTCCAAACCTTTGCATGTATGGGTAGCAGACCTCCTTTCCAGCCTCAGAACTTGAATAACAGCTGCAGACAGGATTCGGAACTACCTCGGGACTGAGCTTCATGCTGGGATGGCTTCTGTCTGCCGTCGCTTGCGTTGTACCTGGCACAATGCATGCTTACTCAGGCCTCCCTCATACAGGAAGAAAATGGGTGTGTGATTTTAACCCTAAACACAACCTTTCCTCACCTCAGTTTTACCTTTTTTAAATAAATAATAGCTGCAGACTGTGGATTGTGGGGTTGATTCCATGCTAAGGATGTTAAGGACTAGTCAACTAATCCAGTTGACTAGTCAATTCCTCCCTCCCTTGCTGCCTCTATCAGATAGAGGCAGCAAAAGGGGGGGGGCAGAATAGGGGGTACTTCAAAGTGGCAGTGCCATATGGAGCTGACCCCAGGCTCCATGCAGTACTGCCCCTTTGAAACGCTGAGGCAGCATTTCAAAGGGGCAGCACCATGAGGAGCCCAGGTTCAGCTAGGGAGTCCCCATCTGATCCCGGGCTCTGTGTGGCGCTGCTGCTTTGAAATGCTGAGTGGAGCCCGGGATCAGCTGGGGGTCCCCAGCTGACCCTGGGCTCTGCGTGGCATTTCCACGGAACCCAGGATCAGCTGGGGACTCCCCATCTGATCCCGGGCTCCATGCGGCATTTCCACGGAATGCAGAGTCATCTGGGGACTCCCCAGCTGATCCCGGGTTCCTTGGAAAGGCCACATGGAGCCTGGGGTCACCTGGGGAGTTCCCGAGCTGACCGCGGCTCCATGCGGCATTTCAAACAGGCAGTGTCGCATGAAGCCTGGGGTCAGCGTGGGACTCTGAGTCTACACAGTGTGTCTTTGTCAGAACCTGGAAACAGATTGGAGGATTTCTGATTCCAAGTTCCCATTTTTATAATTAAACCACATTGTGTTACTCTGTCATGAGACTGATTCCTAGTCATTTGTAAGGGCGTTGCTAGTAACAGTTCTTGACTTTTGATGCTGTTATTTGTATGGTGCAAATGATCAAAGTTTTGTGATGCTACCCAGTTTCTTGATGCAACCACTCTTGATGCAACCACCAATCAACCACTCTTTTATGTTCAGTATCTTAGACAATTTAAAACTTCTAATTGAATTTGCAAAACAACAGTAATTGACTCATTTCTGTAATAATTCATAGGATCATACATAGAATTAAAAAATACAGAAAATAAGAGAATATCTATGCTTAATCAAATGTCCAGCCCAACTCAAAATAGTACATAATATATAATTTACATTTTAATCTTTTTTTTGTTCCAGACATGAAATACTGTGAATATTAAACTTAAAAAATTAATAATGATGGTCTCATTTTCTCCAAAGGAATTTAGATAAGTTGTTAAAAGTATGCAGACTTCACTAGTTTATTTTGCTGTACTTGTATATTTTCTTAATAATTTTAGCAATCTTTACTTTAAAATATGGTAATGTTGAAATGGTAGGTTGGCGATGTTTGATTGATAGAATCAGATTTATTTTTTCTGGGAAAATGTCCGAGTTGAAACCTAAGAACGGTCTTTGTGGTCTATCACCTACTGTTATTACAAGGTAGCAATAGGTACATATGTATCAAATGCTACAGTTCTTTTAATTACAAGTAAAATATTGTCCCTTTATTTCTATGTAGGAGACAGTGATTATGAATTAGTATTTTATTACACAATTGTAATACAGTTTCTGAGACTGTATTTAGAGAAACTATAGAAAACTTATATGTGAAGAAACACATTTCATAGCATCCAACCACTTTTATATATAGGATATCCCTCAATTAGTGACTAAAGTATTAGTAACTATGTACATCAATGTACTACAGCACTTATGGTGGTATTGGTTACACCTCTATAGTTAAATTATGGTCATATTTTCACTTAAAGCAGGGTTTAATGTCCTTATTTTAATATAAACTACATTGTGAGAAAAGACTCAATACTACGAGAAAAGACTCAATTTTCTGATTAATTTTATCTATAACTGGTAATTAATTTCTAACTTAAAATGAAGGTGGGACCTTTAAGAAACATTTATCCATTTAATTATAAAATGAGTTGCTAGTTAACCTTCAAACTTTCCATGTAGCTAAAACCCATTGAACCCTTGTGTACAGGCTACTTTTGAGAAATTAATTTGTAATTAAGCAAAATTATTAGAAACTGATGTGTCTTCTTTGCCCCTCAAATGCACAATTTACACTTACAAAAAGGGGCAGAATTCCCCAGATCTTAAAATTGTACTGAAGACCTGAGTAAAGATGGTGTCCATTTCACCAAACACTTGCCGGTTAGAAGACCATAGCATATGTGGCCATGAACTCCCAGGACATCCAGTGGGATTGAAAACAAACTGTCTTCGGGAAATAAGGGGATTCCTTGTGTTCTGTCATTAGAAAACAGAACAGGGAACTGTGTGAAGATAACCCATCCTGTGGACATCTGCTCAGCTACAGAAAGTACTGGCCAAAGCTCCTGAATCAGAACTATAAGCTCAAATGCTGGGGACTAGACAGTCTCCTAACTGTCAAGAAAGAGAGAACGTTACTCTCTTAATTCCACTTGGGTGGCCCTGCTTTGTTTTCAAGAGAGGTAAAATTCTCCCTGAAGCTCTGATCCCAATTTTCCAGCCTTTCCTACCAGTGAACTCCTGCTCATATGCAAGCCAGCACATACATAGAAGGCTTGTCACACCCAGACTGCTGGGTTTATAAGAAGCATGGGAAGCCTCTTGCAGAGGTGGCATTTTGTGTTTGAAGGACATTCCAAGAAGGAGGCACGATGGAAGAGCAATGATGCTTCACGGACTTCCATAACATTGAGGGTAGGAGAGTGCTGCTGGGGAGGGTCCTGGGGAATAAGTAAAGAAAGGGGGATTAAGATCTACAGATTTCCCCTCCTCCGTAGTTAATTGCACGGGACAAAGAAAAGCTAGCTGGTAAACCAGTTACAAGCCAATAGCTCCTTGGTTGTATCATAGATACCCTCTCTCTTTGGATGGCCCATGTGCTCTGTGACATAAAGCTTTCCCATCTGAAGTGGAATATATGCTCTGGAATCACTGCGGCCTGCAGTTCTCTCACTCTTTCCACCATAACAATGCTGAAGGACAGCACAGGGCCATGAAGAACACACATTCCGTCGCTGTTGCCATGTTGCTGTATTCCCTTTGATGGAATAAATGGGTCTAAAGAGTCAAAAGTATTAACACCACTTTGTAATTGTCTAACATTTTAAATAAAGTTCAGAAGTTGGTATAAAGAGATCTCAGCCTGCTTAGTACCATGGCAAATTCATAATTAAAAATCCTTTGTACCTTTTATTAACTATAGGGGTGATGGGGAGGAAGAAATAGATAAAGCATTTGAAATGTAAAGTATTAAGTAGGGCTTTCATTTAACAACATCCCTTGTTCCTTTCCCTCAGCTGGAGTCGTTTTTTAAAACGAAACCTCTCTTTTTGACAGTCTTTTAGATGGCAGTAATAATTATGCTTTTTGGAGAAAAAATAGGAAGTTAATTGGGTGGGGATTGAAGCTGTTGATGAAGTTCAATTCCATTTCGTAGAGAGCAAAACAAGACAAACACATACCAAAAGAAGAGAAAAGAATAGCAAGGATAAAAAATACAGCTTCTGTCCCTGACATCTCTCACCTGCAACTTCTTGTTGGAGAATCACAGGCATGGCTCATGGTCTTATCGCTACACCAAGACCTTGCAAACTAGCATCAGACTGTGTAGGATATTGCTGTTAGCAGCCTTTCTCTGGCCACAGGCTTACAGCAGTATTGTAAAATTTACAGTTTTGGCTGACTGAGCTAGATTTTTATTGCATAAAAGGAAAAAGGAGAGAGATAGGAAAGAATAAATCAAATAATATAGGAAAAGGACACCTTGGAGGGAGTGAGTGGCAGGCCACGTGCAGTGATAAGGTCACACATCTAGGCAGTGTTCTGAATTTAGCTGCAGCTGGTGGAGGTGGTGATGTCATATGGGTCCTTTTCTTTGGCCCGTTCCAGATTTGACAACATTCAGAATTAGAACAAAGGTCTGTGGTTCTAAGAGATGATGGGTATGGCAGCTACGATGGGTGAAACTGTATATTTTCCCTGCTCTCATCTTTTAGTCAGCCAGCATTTTAATTCATCTGCCTGTATTACCCACACCTTTCTTTCTTAAGTTCATCCAACAACAATGATGGCTAGAGTAACCCGTTCCCTCATTATTTTGTTCACCAGTTAAGCCTAATTTCCAGTACCCCAATTTTGGTCCATTGATTTCTTATCTCATGCTTTTCTAGTTACTGGTCATGGTCTTAACAGCTTTTGAGTTTATATATGTAGGCCTTTTGTATGGACTAATTTGGTCTTTCTGTCTCCTTTTTGTATCTTTTGCCATCAGCATTTGTTGTTATATGTTATTATGACATTCTGTAAACTTCCATTCGCTTTTATAGTTCATTAGGAAAATTTGTAGATCCAGATATCATAACGGGGGCTATGTTGTATATCGTGTCCTTTTTCGGAGGGTGGGAAGGAATGTTCCCTGCAGCTATTGACACATGGGACTCAAAAATGCTTTCTGATGACAGTTCCTGAAATATGGAGTAGCTCCCTTCTAAAGAAGACAGAAATACAAATCCTGTCCTCCACAACTCTTTTTCTCTCCATTTATTCAACTGTATCTTCACATCGTATGATGAATTTCATCCTATTGCAGAAAGCCCGACTAAACCCTAAGGCTATGTCTAGACTACATTTTATTTTAGAAAGAGGATATGTAAGTTCCGTGTGGGAATTTGCATATGTTCTTCTGATCTTACTTTTAAAAGTGGGTCTTTCGAAAGTGAAAGTAGTCTGGATGCATTTTTTTCAGGAAAAAAACCCTTTTTTCGAAAACAGCTCTACCTTTAAAAAGGAGGTTTACGTGGTTTTTTCGAAAAAGGGTTTTTTTCCCCCCAAAAATGCATCCAGACTACTTTAACTTTTGAAAGATCCACGGGAATTTGCATATCCTCTTTCGAAAAAAAAAAACTTAGTTTAGACGTGCCCAAAGTGTCACTTACCAAACATTTAAGTTCAGAAATATGTGTCTGCATAAGCCTTGTGCTGATCTGCTGAATAAGGATTAATTTTATCCACACTTTATACTTGAGGTCACTTACAATTAAATGTTGCAACATCTGACCCAAATAGCACTGCCTAAGCATTTAGATTTCTTTTGCTAAAACTAAATTCAAACTTTTAAGGTTTCAGAGAGATTTCATTAAAACTTGTCTTATCTTCTTAATTAAAGGCAAGCTTCCCTATATGGAGACAGACAAACAAATTAACATAATATGCCTCAGCTTCTCCTGGGGAAAGCAAAGTACTTATCTTTAGAATGCTAATTGCTGCAGTTAGGGTTTTGTTAAAATGAATTGATACTTGCTAAGAGTACAGATGTGACAGCTGTAGAAGATGGGTAAACAGAACGACATTCAGATACCCAGATGAAACATGGTATTTAAATGTTAATGCATTGTTATTGTAATGATGGGGAAAATATTCATTTAACAAATGAATCCCCAGTACATTGAAATACTTTATAAGGTTCTGGTGATTTGATAATCTATAATATTACTGAAAGGATTAAAATATGTATTTTATAAAGAATTCTTGCAACATTTAATAACAGAGGATCAGTTCCTCCCTACACAATCAGGCATTGTGCAGTACTAGTACATACATAATAAATTGGAGCTTAATATAGTGTATATGCAGACATTTTGAGTAGGATGATCAACAGCATACTACAGTCAAAGTCAGTTCTGTAAGTTTATATTCCACAGGGAATAAATGAAGCCAATGTGTTCTGCTGTCTCATATCAGTTATGCCCTAAATGTTTAGAATAAATGAAAACCGAGGAATCTCTCTGTTTTTTATGGATAAATGGTTGTCCCATATCCTAAAAATCTACTTTTAAATGGGTAGGGCAAATGGCTGAACATTCAACATTGTATTCATTGTATTATACACACGAAATACCCTGTGTTAAAAGCAACGAGTAGTCCTATGGCACCTCAGAGACTAACAAAAATATGTATTAAAATTGCAAAGTATGCAAACTGCAGTTGCTCAAAGGCTTCGGACTTGATCACTGTGATGATGCTTTGGCCCCACTCTGGCTTGAAAGCGGGTGTAGAATCCTAGGCTGTGTCTAGACTACATCTCTCTATCGACAGAGAGATGTAGATTAGGCACGTCGAAATTGCTAATGAAGCGGGGATTTAAATATCCCGTGCTTCATTAGCATAAACATGGCTGCCGCTTTTTTTCGAAACTGAGCGTTTTGGAAAAAAACCTCCGGCAGTCTAGACGCGGTTCTATTGAAAAATAAACCCTTTTTCGAAAGATCCTGTAAACCTCATTTTTTGAGGAATACAGGATCTTTCGAAAAAGAGTTTATTTTTCCACAGAGCCATGTCTAGACTGCTGGCTTGTTTTTCGAAAAAGCTCCGTTTCGGAAAAAAGCGGCGGCCATTTTTCTGCTAATGAAGTGCGGGATATTTAAATCCCCGCTTCATTAGCAATTTTGACGTGCCTAATCTATATCTCTCTGTCAACAGAGGGGTGTAGTCTTGACGTACCTGTAGGGAGGCTGCACAGGAGGCACCCAATAAGAGAAGGACTGAGCAGAACAGCCAGTCAGGGCCTGGTAGGCAGTGTTCTCTCTCAGATTTTCCATCTATGAGTGGAGTGAGTTGTTGATATAGATATAGATAGATAGGTATAAAATGTTATGGAAGAAAAAATACTAAAACAGCCCCTGATTACCTGCATCCTGCTTCAAAGAGACTTTAACACAAGACTTCAAAGAGAAGCCTCTGAACTGTCATTCTGCTTAAATTTGACACTTTACGAATGGGCCTTAACAAAGATGCTAATTATCTTACCCATTACAAAGATAGCTTCCCCAATTATCACCTCTAATATCATTATCTCATAGACATTAACCTCCCCCCCCCATCCGCCTCTGTTCTAAAATCTGATTTGTCTATTTTATACGTGTTCACTTTTTTTTTATTGTATCCCTTTGGTATATATGGTCATGCCAATTTTCTTCTACAATTTGATCTGAGGAAGTGGGTCTGGCCCACGAAAGCTCATCACCTAATAAACCATCTTGTTAATTTTTAAAGTGCTGCATAGCCCTGTCTTTTGTTTCAGCAAGACCAGACTAACACAGCTACATCTCTATTACTAGCCCTTTCCAAGTTACAAAGAATAAGAAGAGCTGTTAAATCAGAACTTTCACCCAATCATCCTTATTATTATGGCTGATCCTAAGTGCCAATGTACTGTATCATGCATCAGTTACAGATAAGGTAAAAAGACACTCCCCCCTCCCATACCTACAAAACAATAAGCTGTTTTTCTTAAAGACCTGTGCTGCGCTGCTATACAATACCAGTAATAAATGGTGGCAGGAATGGGTTCCTTAGCAAAGAGCAACTGCTGCTGTTCTCAAGGTTGGTGAAACCTGACGTGCCACAGATAAACTGTTAATAGTACTTTGCAATGGCTAGAGAGATGGTTGTTGCTGGAGTTGGAGCCAGGGCTGCACTGCAGCTTCTCCAGGGCCGCAGTGCATTGTGACAGCATGTTGACCCTATTATAATATGAGGGATTCTGATTGTTTCCGACATCTTTGCTGTAATGTTGTACTGCTTTCTTTCCTCTTGGATGTCTCTTCATGATCAGTAGGAACTGTATCACATTCCATGCTGCCTAAAACTCACTCCTGAAGTTTTAAAATATGGAGGTAAGGGAAAATTAGCAGAGAGTAACATACAAAAGATTTTTACTTTACTTTGTTCATGAATAACAGCTAGAGCTGGTCAAAAAATGCTGAAAAATTCAATGGGGTTGTCAGGGCTGTTCCCCACTCTGGCACTCCAAGTGTAGAAGGTGGGGGCCCACAAGAGACCTTAAATACCTTGCCCCTATAGGCTTCTGCTTAAAAAAACTCCCCAAGGTTACAGATTGCCTGGCCTTGGGAGATAGGCTGCCATCATCAAGTGAATTAAGAAAAACCCTGAAAACCAGGAAGAAACACTTGAACATCTTCCCAAGAGGTGCCGTAAGTTCTTTTGCCACAAGAGAGCTTGAAAAAAAATAAACAAAAAAACACCAAAAAGAAACAAAAGAACACCGAAACAAACTTTGTCTCAGATAGCTGACCTCTCAGGCTAGGCAGGCACGCATACAGACCTCCTGTTACCTTCTAGGATGCAAGAATCAAATCATCGCCTTAAAAAAGGTGATTTTATTAACAAAACAAAGAGATATACTTGATAAGTATACTTGGTTGCTAGGTGTAGCAGAGCAACTAAAAAAAGAACATATCAAAACGAAAGAAATACTGTCTTTTTGGGCTGCAGCTTAGATATGGTGAATGGGGGAGAGAAGGCACATGGAATTCACACAGAGAAGTTTAACCAAACAGCAAAAGAAAGAAAAATACCCTGATCTCAACTAAACATACGTTTCTCTATCTACTCACGAGCCATACGGATCCATACTTTGAGGCCCAGTCCATTCCCGTGCCCAATTTTTCTTGTAGGCACAGTAATTCTGTTTGATTACTTCATCTTGCTTCCTCCAGCTGCTAAGTTAGGACTCACACAAAGGAACAGCAGCCACGTATCTATATTCAATTTAAATTTCAATAGCCTTTCCCATTGGCTTTCCTGGCTTTCTGCCAACACCCTTTGCTACTTGAGTTTAAAAGCTTCAGAGGGGTAGCAGAGTTAGTCTGTAACTGGAAAAACTTAAAAAAACAAACAGTCTAGCAGCACCTTAAAGACTAACAAAACATGTGGATGGTATCATGAGCTTTCGTTGGTACAACCCACTTCTTCAGATGAACAGAGTATTAAAAGTCCAGTTCCAAAATAAATAAGGGATGGGGGAGGGGAGGGGAGAAAGAAGGGGGGGGAAAATAGTGAATTAGAGTGTTCCTGTTACATGAAGTTGATAGAGAAGGTGCAAATTGTTTTTAAGTACCCATTGTTTGGTTGGTTAAGTCATTAGGATGTGAAAGGTAGTGTGCTAGCCAGGCAATGTCTTTATTCATACCTTTGTGACGGCTCCCAAACTTGTAAATGAAGTTAAGTTCCACCCCTTCCCCGAGCATTTGGATTGTGGAATTGGCCTGAAACAACAGGTGACTTTGAGGTCCATTAATCAGTGCCAGGGCAGGTTAAAGTGTTCTCCAGCAGGTTTCTGTGTGTTACCTTTTGTTTTCTCAAAGGCCCAGTTTTCCTTTAGAAATTGTCAACCAGCTCTGGTAAAGAACAGTTTTTAATCAGTATGGTGAGACCCTGGTTGTGTTGTCTATTTCCCCTATTCCAGTCTTACCACCTTTTGTGATTTTTTTATTATGAGACGTGCATTACTTTTTTTAAAGCCTCAGTGGCAACAAGAGTTTGCATCATAATGTCTGCTTTCGCCTTTTAAAAAAATTGTATTTGTAGTCCTCGGTTGCAGAGGAAAGCTAGGAAATGTGAAGCAGGTGCACCCTAAAGGCTCAGATGTTAGACGGTAAATTAATTTTTTTTCTTGTTTGAGAAATGAATGATATGTCATCGTGGTAAGACTATGGCAATTGCTTTGAGAAAAGTGGCGGTGCAAAACAGAGGCAGACAAACAGACACACTTAAAGAAATGAGTGGCAGTGATAGACCCAGATTTCTTTAAAATTCCTGCAAATGTTGAATACCAGACCCCTGAGCCATAAAAAGCCCACTGCTCTGTTACTTAGGCTATGTCTACACTGCCCAGTCTTGCGCAAGAACATATGCAAATGAGGCACAACGATGAATATCGCCGCGCCTCGTTTGCAGACTTAATGAGCCGCCATTTTGCGCAAGGGACTTTTCCGCAAGACCCCCCTCTTGCACAAGAGGCCCCTCTTGTGCAAGAGCTGTTCTGCCGCTTATTTTCAGGCAGAATGGCTCTTGCACAAAAGCCCCTTGCACAAAAATGTTGGCTCATTAAGTATGCAAATGAGGCGTGGCAATATTCATCACCTCACCTCATTTGCATATGTTCTTGCACAAGACTGGGCAGTGTAGATGTAGCCTTGGTGTTTTTGACGAACATTTTGATCTGTGAATACAATGATAACTCTACATACTTTTTGCTTACAAAAACTCATCTGGAGCAGCCGCCTTCCAGCCTCTGGAGCAGCCGCCTTCCATGTGGCCCCGGCCCCAGCAGCATGGCTCTGGTTGTCGGAGCAGCCTCTGCCTGCCATCCAGCTCTGGCTCCAGCCCTGGCTCCGGCCACTGGAGCAGCTGCCGCCCGCCATGTGACCTACAGCTTCAGCCCTGTAGAAGACCTGAAGCTAGGGCCAGGGCTGTGTGGTGGCTCTAAATCATACCTCCAACATTACAGCACATGAGTTTTGGGAAACTTTTTATCCAGTGCAAAAGTCTGTATGGGACCCTCGCAAAGTTCACCTGTGGCTTTAATGCAGAGCCTGGGCTGTCTCGTTTCCCTCAACACTACTGCCTATAAAGATATATTAACATTTTCATAGCTCAAATATGTGGTTAGATCCTGAACTGTCACCTGACACAGGTAGCTATGTTGATTTCAGTGGAGCTGTGCTGATTCACACCATCCACAGACTTAGCCAGGCCAAATGTTCTCCACGGACCAAATAATGAGGCCCCTTACACAAACACAAAAAAGGGCAAAAGTCCTGCAGTTTTGCTGTGTGGAAAGACGAGATGGAGGCCCTCTTCAGGACACTTCCCCAGCCCTTGTATGTCACAGAACAAGTCTCTGTAGCTTGCCATGCCAGTTTGGATTCACATCTGAGTAGGCACACTGTGGGTCAACAGCATGAATGAATCATCATGATCACAAAGCCACATGTTAAGGGGAACAATGTGCTTTGTCCACCATTCATCGACACCCCAGCAACAACAGGATATAGCTTGACTACATGAGTGACTGCTACTTCAAATAGAATTAGGATTTGATTATCTTGTTGTACTGTCACACAATGTTTTTACTTTGGCTTTGTTTATACCGTCATGACTGGTTCTTTGGTTTAGACATAAATTTATACCAGTGGTTTGAAAACTTTTGAGCCGAGCCCCCATTTTGAATTACAATTTTTGGTTGTGTGCCCCCAAACAAGACACATACAAAGGGGTGATAGCCTACTCCTAAACCTAACAGAGACCTTAACAGAGCTTTAATTAAATTACACTACACCTGTACGTTTCAAATACACAGATACTTACTTTGCTGAGGCAAAGTTTCCTCAGCAGCAGGGTGTTTCTACCTTGCAGCCAGGCTGTACCACAAGGGCACGGGCAATAACTGCCACCTGCCCCATCTCTCATCATGTTTTCAGGTTGGGGGAAGGCAGGCGCACCATTGCAGATTGGCGGGGCAACCTGTGCATGTTGTGATGGGGGGGCAGTAAAAGCGTGGGGGGCCGACTGAAGACAGAGGCTTCAGTGGTGTTACTGAGCATGCTCAGTAAAAGGCAACAACCAAATTGGGAGAACCCATCCGCCCTCCCTTCCATATTCATTATCACTATCCAGGGGCTAGTAAGGCACTGGAAAACTCTACTTTTTTTGGCAGACAACTCAGCAGTTGGCTGACAGGAGCACTGTATCTAATTCCTATATAAAAGAAAGAAAATCAAATAAATATTAGACCCACTCAGCTCTAACACTAACATCTTGTGGCAAGTCACTTAGGGACATTGATTAGCCTTAAAAAATTAATGCATATTATTACTTTGTTACTAACTCTGTGGAGAGAGACAAACCCCATCAGGACTCCTGGGCTCTATCTCACCTCTGGAAGGGGAGTGGGGTCTGGTGGGTTACAGCAAGGGGGCAGATACATTTCAACTCTATATAAGAATATCAGAATGGCCGTACAGGGTCAGACCAAAGGTCCTTCTAGACCAGTATCCTGTCTTCTGATAGTGGCCAATGCCAGGTGCTTCAGAAGCAATAAACAGAAGAGGCAACCGTCATGATCCCCTGTCCCCTGGAAGCAGAAATGGGCGCTGACATTCTGAATATTGACCTGACCCATTGGCTGGGCTGCTCAGATGAGTCAGGGTGGAGGTGGAGCTCTCTCCCTGCCTCCCATGGGGGCTGGCCCAGGCCCTGCCATGTAGGGCTGATATGAGCTGCCTGGCATTGCCACTCTTCCCCTTCCAAAGTTCCTGTATGCTCCACTAGAGGGCGTGGCCCACTATTTGTACACACCTTCAAATATCAGAACAAATGTCCAAAAAAAATAAAAATAAAATAAAAATAAAGAGGTTTATCCTTCTAAACTTGTCTTAGGGAACAAAAGTACATTAATTAATTTACTTAATTAATTTATAATTCCAGTTAGAAAAATATATTAAGCTTTAAAGCTGAAGAAAATGAAAAGAAAACCTTCCCTCACTCATTGAAACTGAAACAACCTAGTAGATAAAGATATTTAAAGCTGCACTATGTTAATATTTGTTCCATGTATATTACTCATTAGGAAGAACAGGTTCCTGTACATTGAATAATCTTACACGAATATATTTACTTCTAAAATGAGTCATTTAAATTAGTAATGGCAGAAATTCAGACCATTCTTTTTCTATTCTGATAATTTCCTAAGAACATATTGTAGATGCTTATCCAAGCCATCTGAGGCTTTGGCCACTGAAAAATTTGTTTGGAAATCTATTGAGAACAGATTATCATGAGATTATCTGTATTTTATTGCTTCAAGAAATGCTCCAAAAACAGCTTCTCTCTCATTTCTGCTCTCTTGGTTCCCTAATCCAGCTGGAACTTGAAAATTCAGGGAAGTACAAAAGAGAAAACCAGCTGATCAAAAATGTCAGAAACCTTTGAGAACATCAAGAATTCAGTGCTGGAAATAGGTTACGGGGTATGTGTGCCTATTCAGTGCAGTGACTTCTACTTTTTTAAAAGCAGTTTTCCCAACCAATTTAATATCAAGCAGAAAGGGCTGAAAAATGGTAAATCTAATGAATGAAAGTTTGTGAAAGCTGTTTTAACTTCAAACAAGTTCAAAATTTTCTGATTTTTTTCAACTATAAAAATCAGTATGCATTTTTTTAAACCAAGCATTTTGTTTTTTGTTTCAGAAATCTGTTCTTCCTCCCCTTCACTCCCTCTTTCATTTTCCGCTCCTTTTTCAGCAGCAAACTGAGAAAACAAACAAAACCGTAAATGGAAAAGAGAATGGAAACGTGTTGAGAGAAAAAATTGGCCGGTTATTATTTGGATTATCATAGTGTGTAGGAGCCCCGGCATGAAGCAGGACCACATTGTGCTAGGTGCTGTACACACAGAGCAGTAGTTGGTCTCATTCCCTGTCCCAAAGTACTTACAATCTAAATAGAAAAGATAGGCCAGGAAGGGAAAGGGATAAAACAAAAAGCAGCATGAATAATGGAAAGGGGTAGAAATAATATTGATTCAGCCGTTTGATGGAAGGGGCTTATGCTGAAGGCAGAGGTGAGGGGGCAGGGGAGAAAAGGATAGAGAGGGAAGCGTCAAGTGAAGCTGAGTATGCGGGAGATGGAGAACTAGTGGAAATAGCCAATCAGCACAGGGTAGAGAAAGTCACACACATGATACTTGACATACTTTTGCTATTTGTTAAATGTTCAATGTACTGAAATGATGCAGCCAAAATACATAGGGACCTGGGGACCTATTCACATTCAAATGATTGGCAAAACTATAAGACTTAGAAGCTTCGACCAATAAAGCTCAGGGGTCATAATAATTCCACATTTTTTTTCACCTTTTAATACTACATTAATATATAAAATCGTAGGTACAATCCTAAGGAAAACTAACTGTTCGTAATTTTTTTTTAAACGACAAAGTAAAAACATTGCTTGTTTTGCTGAATTCATATCTACTTTCTGCAAACAAAGCAAGAACATAGCATTAGTGTATTTCCATTTAGATAGAATTCAGGCATCTTCAACTTGATCTTACCATACTATTTTAAACTATTCCATATGATATGGTGAATAACAGTTTTAGAAATATATGGAAATAGTTGAAAATAGACTCAAAGAGTTAATAGCAGCTCTGCAAGCACACAAGGCATTGTCGACCTCCCAGGTATGCCTTCTGGGATGAGGTTTACCTGGGAGGTCAACAAATGCCTTTGATGTCGACCACAGAGCGTCCAGACTACTGCGCTGAGCCGACAAACAGCTGATCGGCTCAGCGCGGCAGCTATTTAAATTTAAATGAAGCGGCAATTATTTAAATCGCCGCTTCATTTTCCTATGCCGGGTAGCCTAATCTACATGCCTCTGTCGCCAGAGGCATGTAGTCTAGATGTACCCAAAGTTACAAAGTTATGCCTTCACACAAGTATGCTGTAGGTGCAAAATTCAGAGTTATTTCAAATACCTTAATGTTTGTTTCTGTGATTGGCCCAAGAGTTTGGTTTGGGCCCCTCTTTACTTTCTGTATTTTTTGGTAAATCACTCTGAACAGTGACTATCATAGCCAAGAGCGGCCCTAGACGAGCTGCTGGCAACTGGCGCCCTAAGCAAAGCGCAATCGGCGCGCGATCGGCGCCCCCGCCTCCAAAGCCCTCCATGGCCGTTTATCTTGGTGCCCTAGGCGACCGCCTAGTTTGCCTGTATTGACAGGCCGCCACTGATCACAGCTGCAATACAGTCTTCCTAGGGCTGCCAGTAGAACAGGATGGACAAGTTAGGATCTATACAAACAGATAGGAAGAAATAGTCTTGCCCCCAAGAGAGCTAACAATTTAGTATAAGACAATAGTCACTGCATGTGTAAATTAAAGAGGAAGCTAAAGAAGGGCAAGAATAATAAGAATAAGCATTGATATAGACTAGACTTGTGCACAAGTTTGCAATTCCACAAATCATCTAAAATTTTTCTGTATATTATATATAATTAATTATTAGGAATTCCTACCTTCCCTTCTAATTGACAACTTAATTAACCATTACCCTTTAAATCTATTTACTGTAGGCATCACATAAAGCCCTTCAGGGTGGATTTCAAAAAGAACAAGGTAGTGGCTTTAGAGATTTGTTCAGGAAAAGTATTTCACCAGTACAAGGAAGAAAGCATGAAGAAACTTGTGTGAGATGAAGAGAAGCAGATGGCTGAGTGTAATAGAATAGAGGGATTTAGAGGGTGTTCCATAAAATACAAAAGCAGATTAGTAGGGAGGGATATAGGTGGTAAGAGCCTTCAAGGTGAGGATGAGAAGTGTGAATTTGATGCAGTGGCAAAGAGAAAGATAGTAGAGGGATTCAAACAGGGAAATAACATGGGCAGACAAATGTGCAGTGAAGATTATCTTAATTGCTGGTCTTGACCTTTCCACAGTTATCCAATAACAATAAATGCATTCTTCATTTTGCCTTTCTCTGAAAGAAGTCAACTGAGTCACTTTCAGTTGTCTTATAGTTAGCTGCCTCCTCTGATGCTGGACTTTTGCCTCCAAGCATGTGCTGCCATTGATAATGACAAAATGGCAGTCAGCTCACAGGGGCAGGGCCCAACAGGATTGTGAATTCACTTCAAGACAGAGTTGATTAGGGATAGATAGTTGCTTTTATTAATCTTACTACGTCACTAATATTACAGGCTTAATACTGCCAGATGGTTACACAGCTACTGCAAAGTAATATGCCAATAAGCATAGGCAGAGCAATGCATAAAAGAGTAACAGGCACTTGGAAATACTTACGCCCCTTCAGTCCTGCAGGGAGTCCCATTCCGGTCACCTCACACCTGGCCACAGTGGACGTGGCTCCAGCTAGGGGGATTCAGGGCACCCTTCAAGGTCTAGGTCTCTGTTGAGACTCACAAAGGGGCGAGACTCCCAGTGATCTTATACTACAGTTGTTTACCGGGTGTGCACGTACCTGGCTCAACACCATTTTTATCACTTTAATGAGCTGAGACCGAGGTCAAACTTGTTTACTGCTCAGTAGTTTCCCAGCTCGAGGCATAGCTTAAAGCTGATAAGCCCAGCTGCTGTTTGGGCTTGCAGGGTCCCAGGCTATGCTAAGCTGGGTACAGCAGAGATGGAAACTTCCATCCCAGGTCTGCTAAGCTGCAGGACCCACATATGACTTTCATGTGACAGTTTATCAAGATCGTCAGTTTATTGGAATTTTCACGGACTGGAAAGAACCACTCCTGCCATGTCACTGACTCTGGCAGACTATCATCATAATTTGTGTATAGTGGCATCCCAGTTCAATCTGCTTGCCAAATGTCTTCACAACCACCAAAATACTTACTGAGATAATGTTGTGAACTTCTGGTATAATATTCTGGATCTGCAGACTCGATCATGTCAATACTCTGGGATTTTTCTCCATAATAGGCACATTATCAAGATCAATCTTTACCCATATTGGGTATGTCGACAATTTGGGGGGCAAAATGATACTTTTTATAGCATCAATATTAATGAGTGACTAGTGATTTCAAGTATGTTGGTTTTTGGTGTCCAACATGAAATGCCTAAAAAGAGCCTGAGTTTCAGAAAAAGTGTTAAAACCTGTTTAAGATATTGTGCTTGGGCCCCAAATGATTAATCACTTTGAAAATTTAGGACTAACTGTGTCATTAGCAGTGTATTTGTTGATATTAATATTGTATCAGATTCTGGTTGCTATATTCCCATTTGGTAATGCCCTACCAGATGAGTCAAGGAGACTGTTCTGGAGTAACAAGCTAAGGGCACATCTACACAGAATGGCAAAAGTTGAATTACGCTACGCATCTTCAGCTACGTCAGTTGTGTAGCTGAAGTAGAAATAGCTTAATTCAGCCTTTGGCACTGTCTACACAGAAGGAAGTTGAATGAAGAACACTCTTCAACTTCCCTTACTACTTGTGAAATTAGGATTACAGGAGTCGGAGTAAGAAGTCCTCCAGCTTGCCATTATTTTGAGATGTAAGCAGGGTCTGAACCACTGCTTCCAATGCAGCCAGCTAAAAGGGGAGAGGATCCGGGTGTGGTTATGCTCATTCAGTTGTTTAGCCCTGCAAGGTATTCAGCTGTTGATATGTAAATACAGCTTATGCTGGGCTGGGAAAGGAATCCGGGGTGTGGTTATGTAAATCCAGTTCAGTCAGAGTTATAGGCCTGATGGATGGTCAATTGTTAGAATGGAATTTTGTGTATTGTTTGGCTGTTGTGGGGTCACAGGCCATGTTGACCCTAGATGTAGGAGTTGTAAACTGTGACCACCAGTGCTTGCAGGAGGGACACTGTCATTACGAAGAGTCTCGGATGGGCAAGCCTCAAGTGGATTGTATTGAGGGGTGGGAGGAGGAGCTTGAACCAGCAGGCTACATGCGCTCCAGGTGTGAGCTGTAAGACTGGTTCAATCTGTCTCTTCCCCCATACCCCCTCCACCGCCCCTTCTAAGGATAGACCTAAAACAGACTCCATAAGGAGTCTCTTTGTTATTTTGAAATATTATTCCAGTGGGAGCTGGAATCTTTTGGCCTGCCTCGGTGGTGGGCCAAGAGCTGAAATCACTGAGAAACTGACAAAAAGCAGAAATCACTAGGTTTGGCCCAGAGCCAGATCCATTGTGGAAGCAGCAGCAGCTGTCAGGAGCAAGTGGCCAGCAGGTCGGCTGGCGGGAGTGGCTGGCGGGCGGCTGGTAGGAATAGCAGCAGGCTGCCAGCAGGGCGGTTGGCAGCAGCAGGCGACCGGCAGGGTGGCTGGCAGGAGCAGCTGGCAGGAGCAGTGGCGAGTGACCAATGGAGTGGGTGAGATGCCTCCTTCTCCCCAGGGTGGGAGGTGAGTTCTGAAAATCATCCCTGAGCTCTGATCTGCCCTGAACAAGGGCAGCAACTGTGAGTGGGTGTTAGCTGGTGGCCAGGGTAATGAGTGGTCTGTGAGCCCTATCACACCCGAGTCTTTAACTGTTAGGACAGAGTCCCTTCGCAGCGGGCAGCCAGGGAGGCTGACGGGTGCCCCAAAAGTCAGCCATGTGGAGGCGGCACGACTCAACGCTCAACTCTTACTGCATTTACCCCTGACCATGGCAAGATAGCCAAACCGACTATGGTTCTTTTGATTGTGTTCGGTTCTGTTACAGCAACAGGGAAGTCAGGTTAAAGCTTAAACAGTTACTATTTTATTGTTACAAGGCAAGCTTAGCTGTTAAATGTTACTGCTGTATTACAGATAACACAGCCACTACAAAGACAAGACAGAAAATACAATAAAAGTCACTTAAAGGTACCATGGAACCCTTTTGGTTCTCTGAGCTCTTATTGAATGCACGCAAAACAGACACCTAGCAGGTATATTCTCACCCCTGCGATCCTTACTCCGGCAAAGCCAGAATTTCTCTCAATCCCAATGGGAAGCAGTCGGTACGAGACAAAGGCGTCCCTAAAGTCTCGGGGGTCCAGGACCGCCTGACCAGCAGGTATATGGTTGGATCTCCAATTAAGAGTGGGGCATAGGACCCCACTTTATACCTCTGTGGTCACGTAGACGCTTCTCATGTCATAAAATGCCAATTAAGTTGGAATGTCTTTGTGACGCCCGTTCCCACAGGGAGTTGTCAAAGCTTAATTTGCACCTGTGAGGTGGAGGTAACTAAATCGTTAGGGCCGGACATTCTTTTCTGATGGGGCAGCAGATTCCTCTTCTGGGACGGTGTGTAGGCGTATCAATTACTGGTACCAGCCAAGGGCAGCCCGATCGTCTGCTGGCCCAATTGCCGCTGTTATCTGGTTTCTGTCTAGCATCCAGGGCCATAGTTATTCCAGCACCTCTGGAGGCCCTGGAGCCTTGAAAACAGAGTTTCGTTCCCACGGATTCTCTCTTCCAAGGATTTTGGAGGGAGGAGGGGAGGAAAGGGAGGGGGAGTTCTGTCTGGCTACAGTGGGGTATGGAGAGAGGTTGGGCATGTGAATGGTACACTTACATTGCTGGACTTGTGAGCCTGAGAGGCAAAGGACATTGCTCAATCCATTTGAGCTCGGACCGTTACTCTTGGGTTGGTTATGAACTCCGGTTGTGGTATTTTCCCAAGCTAATGCCATGTGACTTCTCTTCCTCTTTCATTAACATTTTTTTTTCTATGCTCAGACTCTGTGCTTGCGAGTGGGGAAGCATTGCCTCTTAGAGGCGCCCAGAGGTGTGTGAATTTCCCAGGCTACTGGGTGAGGGCTCAAGCCAGTTCTGTGTGAGCCAGTTCTGTGTGAGATGGCTGAAAAGGAACCCCTAGATATTGAACCCAGCCCTGGCTGCTGCCAGCGCTACCTGGCAGAAGGGTTAAAGAAATAATGACTTGCTATGTAGACACTCTCACTGCTGTGTAGGCATACCCTAGAGTGCAGTAAATATGGCCATATTTTGATCATTTGCATTTCTGCACTGTGTATCTTTGGAGCCATTAATGAAAAGTAGAGTTCATCAAGCATCTTCATAAAAAGGAATATCACCTCTCTTACCCATCCAGTCAGTTGGATCTAGTATTTTATTCCATAATTTTTAACAAGTACAGTTTACAAACAAACATATGGGCCTGGCCCTTTAAAATTCCTTCTCTTCTGCATGTGGAATATCCTTTTGTGTTCTGATTGTAACACTGGATATTTTTTAAACAGGAAGCCAGCTTCAAGAGAGGTTCCATTTTAAAGGGACACAATTTTAATACTTATAATTAAATGATAATTTCTTCTTTCTTAAAAACATAATTAAAATAACTTCTGAAGTATTTTTTCTGCCTATCTCTAACCTCCAGCAACTTTCCTAGCAAACTAAAGCTTGTTTTCACAGACAATTTATATCACCTTCTGAAGTAAACCAGAATATTAATGGGAATATGCATAAATTAAGCTGTGTGTAACAAGGAGAATAGAGTTGTTTAAAAGGCCAGTGTGTATTTTTCTTTATGCTAGTTCTAGTAAACCATAACATTTATATTCTTTGTAATTTTATTGTACTGTGTACGTCAAAGAATTGAATCCTTCCTGAAAAAATGTGCAATTCAGTCATGATCTTGCCATTTCAACAGCCCAGTGTGTGTTTGAAGTCTTCCAAGTACAAAGGGTTTATAAGTTAAGATAGAACATACTGCTACATTTTCATCAGTCAAAATGATGAGAAGAAAATGGTTAGAGTCATAAATATGCCTCATTGCATTTTTCTTTTCAGTGTGCTTTGAAGTAATCTATTACAGTACTTGCAGCCCTCCCTATGGGAAATTCAGAATATATATATATATATACATATATTCCATCATGCTTGGAGCTAGAAAAATCATGGTAGCACTACTATAATACCACTGAGAAAGCAGTGAACTAGTAGGACATGAAATAATGTAGGTGTTTTTGCTTTTCCTTACTAGCTTTAATGTTATGTTGTTTTCAACCAAGTATTTAATGTCAGGTAATTTAAAATGAAATTTCATTTTAAATACATCCTTGTAAGTGGAATAAAATTAATTCTTACAGAATGTCCATTAATGGCATCTGAAAGTTTATAATTAAATAATAAAGTGCAAAAAGCCTTTTAGCAACAGGTGGTATTTTCATCACAACTGTGTTAAGTGTGATCCCAATATGACTTAATCTTTTTCATTTTGATCAAAAGTCTTGATTCTTGTTAGCTACGTTCTACCAGCCTGCTTTGAAGTGGCTTCTCATTGGGGTTCCCCTCCTACAGAGGGTAGTGAACAGAATGGCATTCACCTCTACAAAAGGCCTGTGCTCCCACACTCCATGGAGAAGTAGTCAGAATAAACTAGTGCTTGCCTCTTACTGAGTAGTTCTGCTGACCTTTTTATTTCCCAGACATTTGAAATCAAGGGAGAACTGCTTGAGGAAGATGATTTGAGCATTTAGTCTGATTATAATCCCTCTCCAGCAAAACAAAGAATTGTGTTGCTGAATTTTAGTTATGCAGGGTATACTTTTTTAAATGTTTATGTCATATCCAGGATGCCTAGAGCCTATGTATGACCAGCTCTTTTAGGGTATGTACAAACCCAAACAAATTGAAATAAATAACTCAGAGGAAGACAAAAAATAAGGTTTTGTCTTCAGTGAATTTTAGAAAAAGTACATGACTAATCTGTGATTTGAGGCAAAATGTATTTCAACAAAATTTTGAATAGTCACTCCTGTTAGCTGCTGCTTTTTTCCTCAGTCAGTCACATGCATAGGATGCTTGTGACTCATGTCTGATACCAGATAAATAGTAACAGCAGAGCCTAACATCATGCTTTGCAAATGCTTCAGAAAACAGGGGTGCCCTGGTCTCAGTGGAAGTACGCTGGCGTGACTGCTCATAATATAGCTCCATGACTGATAATAAATTAGAAACCCTAATGTGCTGTTTAGAAAATGGAAGAGACCAATCCTGCCCTCGTAGTGGAAAGAACAGATGACTGTTGCCATCTTTACCTTTCTCATAGGTCACTCTAAATCTTTTAAAATATTGCCTTAGATATCTATGCATTACCTCAGGAATTCTAGCCATCAGTTTTGTTTCCTTGTGCTTAGTATAAGGAATACTAATACCAGGGGGATGCAATAACAGTATTAAAGCTATAGGAAAGCATTTAATAGTTAGCACTATGTGCTGTGTGATGGTTCTGTGGGTTAATGAGCACTCAAAATAGGCAATACCTCTTCATATTTTTAATAATATATTTTCCCGTTGATTCTGCATGTCCAACTATATATTCTTCCCAAGAATGTTGGCATGTGCTTTCTTCTCTTCATGACATACACTTATATACTATGCAGAGCTAAATTAAGGCAATCCACTGTCCTCCACACAGCACAACATGGGGATCCCATGCTTTCACCCCCATGGCTCCACTTCAGTCGCATTACCCCACACTATGAATTTGGCACCTACTTAGAATGATTGCAGGAAAGAGTTTTCTCTACCATTTCTCCCCCTAGAAACACTAGGGTGGCATTATCCCTAGTGAGGATGGCAGCAGGGCTCACCAGTACTTATCTGAGTAGCTAAGGTGTCTTGAGAAGGTGTCTTGTGTCCAATGCTTTGTTCTCTGAAATGTAGAGCATCCCCTGATGTAGTCTTTCATCCCTATATCATTAGCTGCATCATGAAATCAGTATTGACTGAAACCATTAACTTCTTAAACAAATTGGTGGGTTCAGCCCAGTTCTCACAGGACAGGAATCTGCAGCATAATGCAGTTGTCACTAATTCGCACACTAGTGGACAATCCCAGGAGAGAGGCTCAGAATACATGACCAGACATACTGAGATAATCTTTCATCCATAGCACTGTTTTTTTCCCCAAGCAGGGTTACATCACTTTAGCAGAGCAGTAGAGGGCCTTCCTATTTTTTATGTGAATACATTGAGAACTTCAGTTTCCAGTCATGTTGATGTGATACATTTCCCAAGCATTGAATTCATTTAAGGAAATGATGGCTTTTTAAAACTAATCAAACCCCCCTATGAGTCGAAGAAAATTAGAAGTGACAACTGAAGTCAAATTGCCACAATAAAATTATCCTCATTCTCTATAGCATGTGCCATATATAGGTCATCTCTGAGATCAATATTCCTTTCCTAGTTTTACATTGCTTGCTGTCAGTATTAGATTAATGATAAACAATTGCCAAGGTCAACTGTTGTCAATATTTACTATACTTTCCCTGTGTTCAAGGATAAGACAGACATTCTGTGTTAAACAACCAGAACCGACAGTGAGCACACAAAGATAAAACTGAGTGAACTAAGAGTGAAGGTTGCACTTTCTTAGTTCTGCTGCATGAAGGGAGGAGGTAAAATAGGGGCCAGCCAGGGTCACCCTTTCCTGATCTCAGCACCCATCCCGGCCCAAAACTGTGTAGGGGAGATCCTCTCCAATTCTAAGGGCACTGCAACCCAAGCCATGCATATCAATGTCATTATCCATGTTTTATATCTGGGAACACTCATGTGCAGGCAGATGCTGACACTTGCCCGGTCACCTAAAAGAGCTGGGAATATAGCACAGGTTTCCTGAGTCCTAATTCAAGGCTCTAGCCAGAAGAGAACATTGCCTCCTTTTAGTAATTTATAGCCAACATCCAAATACTTTACAAATATTGCACCTCTTTCTCTTCTGCCTTGAACCTTGGGTAAATCAACCCTGAATTTTCAGTTGTGCCTTAGCTTGGGATAACCAACAACAATTGTAAATTCTAGAGTGGACAGTTTGTTCCTGCACAGAAACGTCGGGGATTGCAACCTTTAACTCTACATTCGCTTTGTGTATTAGCAACAAATGTTTGTATCCTGTGTACACTAGAATGTAGAACACAGTGGTTAAGACGTGATTGTTTATGTGTGAAACCTATTAAAAATTCCAAATCTAAACAATAATTTACATCTGTACAATGCAAATGTAAATTGCTTATTCTGCTTTAGTACCTTGTACATAGGTACAAATTCAGTGGGAGAGAGAAGCATTTCTAATGCTCTTAAATTATTACATTTCCCTTCATTATACTTCAGGGTTTGGTTTGGTTTTGAGAGAGAGAGAGAGAGAGAGATCTGGATATTGGGCATTTAATAATTAGTTATTACAGTAAAGTTTACCCCATTCTTTGTGAAAACAGGGTTTACTTTACTAAAATATATGGACTAGTTTCTGAGCTTTGTTTCCAACATCTTCTTTTTTACCCTTTTAAGAAGAGAGTGACTTTGGAACAACCAAAGCAATTTTCATTGGGTTGGTTAAGGGTTGCAAGATTTGTGCATTCACCAACTTGAATGAGGGATGATTTTTTTTTCATTGTGGCTGCTTTTGATGAATTATAAAAAGTTATACAAATACTAGATGCATAAACTTTACAGTCATTATATATGTCTACAATTTGTGGACGTATAGTCAGTAGAAGTGAAAAGTAGATGTTTCTGAAAGACAGGGTGCTAATGATTGAGCTAATGAAGAATCTCTGCTGTAGTGATAATACTAGAACATTTACCTGGTGTTGCTTGTGTCCTTAAGGAAAGGCTCAGAGCAAGAGTCTGGGAGTGTGTGTGTGTGGGCGTGTAGGAGTTAGGGCAGGGGCTTGGGAATGTGGGTTCTCAGGGGAGGGGCTGGGAGTAGGTGAGTGCAAGGTTCATGGTTGGGGGTAGGGAGGGGTTCAGTACAGGGGATGGGAGTGCAGGAGTCAGGGCAGGGGTAGGGGGCTCAGGGCAAGGGGTGGAGGTGCAGGAGTCAGGTCAAGGTGTTTGGAAGCATGTCGGGCTCAGGGCAGAGGGTGAGGGTGCAAGAAGCTGTCTGGGGTGGCAGGAGCCATGCTGCCTGGCCACCAGATCCCCGGGTATGGCTGTAGCAAGGGGGGGGGCGCACTGACAAACCACTGGATCCCTGGTACTGGACATGGCATGGGGGGCCAAGATGGCAGAGGCTGCACTGCCTGGGTGCCGGGTCCTTGAGGCTTGCAGGGGCCAGGAGGGTCATGCTGCTTGGCTGGCGGCTCACCAGTACAGAAACCTTACCCAGGGACGGTGGCCGGCAACATCCAGAACCCCATCCCCCGCTAGCCGCTCTCTTACCAGTGCACCTGCCACCCCATGGTCATTCTGCAGTATAACTGTGCTTGCTAGCGGTCTCCTCCCTTTATGTTTTATGAGAAATAATTGTATTCCAGGAAAATCCCATTGTCCTGGCACAACAAAACCCTGACCTTGCTTTAAGTTATAAGAGGAAGCTGCATACCAAATTTTGTGGTCCTAACTCTTGCTATTTAGGAAAAGTACTTGAACAAACAGACTCACAGAAGGATGGATGGACAGACAGACAGCCACACAATCTCTCTAAAATGTATAGAACATTAGGGCTTCTAGTCCTTGTAGACTGTATCCTCTAGAAAAGGAAAGGTTCGTGCATATTTGAGCAAGTCTGATCCTAATCTCTAAGAGGAAGAAGTGACATGTATACAGAAAGACATGTTAATTACATTAAGGAAAAAAACCAAAGAGCTCAATAAACAAAATTATACTGCATCTTTGACACTTGTCAAATGTGTTTCTAATCAAAGGAAAAATCCACAAGGGATAGTTGACCCAGTCTGTTGTCCTCACCTGGTAGTGTTTCTAATTTAAAGTGTCTGCTAGTATACCTGATGAGGTCCGAGAAAATGATCAGTTTTTTCAGATACAGAAATATCTGAGAAAGCATTGATGCGAGAGAGCTGAGGGCTTAATCATTTGAAAGTATTTGTAATTTGTCTGAATATGTATTCCAGCATTAATTTTAATAATGCAATATTATATTTCTCCCTAAGCCCCAATTTCTTCACTTTGTTTTCTGATGAATACCAGTGGGACATATCTCCCAGAGAGAACAGATTAGGTAAGTAATTTAAATGAAATAAATAAAATATTTCCTAGAGGTGGTTTTTTTTTATTTGATTTTGCACCAAAGCTTGTGAGCTGTCAGGGGCAAAAGAGTTAAATTTAGTAATTCAATTAAAAAAACCCTCCCTTTTTATTGTAAATTGCTCATTGACTTTTTTCCCAAGCTAAAAGTTTCCATTCTGTGGTGGCCAATAACTCATTTTACTCCTTTGATTTCTTGTCTTGCATACTTGAAAAGCATCTTGTAACCTACTCTCAGTTTATTTTGCTTTCTGTTGCTGACTGGTTTCCCTATGTGTTCATTTTGTTACTTATGCCTCAGGGCTGCTTTCTTACTTGGGAGCAGTCTGTGGGGTTTTTGTTTGTTTGTTTCTGATGTCTGCCCATATGGCATACTTTACTTCTCACTGTGGCACCTTATTGATTTTTTTCATTATCTTCATCATCACATCCCCTAAAAGGTAGTTGGCTGACTGAAATTATCAGAGATTTGTTCCCCTCTTTCCAGTTTATTGTCTCTAGGGGCATATTGATGGGTGAACAGAATTACATTTTGCAGGTAAATGAGAAATGAGCTACCTCTAGGAAAAACAAGAGGGCACCTTGTTGCCATGAGGAATATGATAAGGAAGTTCAGGCATCAGACGAATTAAGGGGCAGTAGTTGTAGGAAGGGAGACCTGTTATACTATCAATTTTCCATCTTTTTGGAGGATTGGAATTTTTCTGTGACTGAAACTGATCCTTATGCTGAGAGCTTGTATAGGGCCTTAAACACCACTTAAATTCTACTTACAAGTTGCCTACAAACACAGTTTTTGTTTTACTTTTACTATATCAGTTGAGAAAAATCATACTGTTACATCAGTGAAACCCCCTAATATGGGCAGCTATATTGCTATAAGTTGTACATATTTTAAAATCAACTATACAAATATAACCATCTATATACTAGTATAACTATGTGTGGATTTGTACTGGATTAACTACAGTAATATGTATTCTGATCTAGTTAAGTTCGTTCAAAAACTGCATGTAACCCATCCCTAAATCTTATTCTAATGACTTAAGAAGGACTTCAGTTATGCACAGGCTTTGTGTTGATTCTCTGAACAAAGATGAATCCATCTTGTTTGAGCATCTGACTTTAAAGTTGCTCTTTCCACTGCTGATGCAGTGAGGTTTTTTTAATTACTATATGAGGTTGTGGCCGTGAATCTTTAGAGAAAAGAAAAATATCTTCCTCCCCTGGAAGTGGTACAAGAAGTTGTAGATTCATATTTATTCACCTCATATTGCTGTTGCTAGAGCCACTTACTATAAACCTGTCCATAAAAAGCACATTCAGCATTACGTACTTGCCTTCCATGTACATTAGTTAATTATTGGCTTTGCCCTATCACCAACCTTTATTCTCATTTTCCAACTGCTTTAGCTCCATTTTTATATTTTCATTTTCCATATAATCCAAGCACCCGCTACATCGTTTGTCTTAACTTTACTTCGGGAACACTGAAGACCCAAAAGTGCCCATTAATTTTTGGGAGCCTTATTTTCTGGGAGCCAAAACTGAAACATCTTAAAATATTAGCACAGTCCTATGGCACATATTTTTGCTGAGAAAATGGATGCTCTGCATTTCCAGTAGTAATCAGTGGTATTGGTGAGGTAGCATATGTTCACATAAAAGGAAATTACACTTAAAAATGTCACTGGTTTATCTTCATCCTTCACTGTTTAGAATATATGTTTATCAAAGACTCTGGGAGCCTTTGGAGCTAGAATTTTGAAACCTATATAGATGCAGGTGCGTTTATAGATTAGTGGAAAACCAGGAATATTTTCAGTCACTTGGCCATTACACACTGCATCTGCCTCTCCTTAAATCCGAAATACAAAGTATGTTAGAATTACAAAGGGAAATACAGCTAAAGGGCAACCTTTTATCTTTGGTGACATGTTAGAAGAACCAGCCGCATACTGTAGAATGCAACCAACAGACAATATGACAGATGAGTTTCTATTCTTTAAGTACTATTTGGCTAACTAGCTTCTTGACACTGATATCCTTCAAGGATGCAAATGTTAGCCTTCCTGCCCAAGGATTTCATAAGTTCATCACATTTCTTAGATTTGTGGTGAACTAATGTGACTAATGCAGTATTCCTTGCTGTGTGCCAATAGATTCATTGCTCCATATCTTCCACCTAAGTTAAAAAAAAGAAACAAACAACTACTAAATATCATTTAGCAAATGGTGTAACTTGATTCCTACTGACTTTGTAAAATTGGCATCTGATTTATGAAACACTAATGAAACTTTTATAGAACTTTTCATGAGAGAAACAGTGTTTATAATCAAACCTACCAAGGTAAAGATACTCCTAACTAGGGATGCTTCCATATATCATCAACTCATTCCATTATATGTAAATGTCACAGCTTATCCAATTACAGAGACTGTGTTGAGAGCCCTGTAATGCTTATGCCACTGGGGTGAAGGAAGGACATAGTGACAAGCTTAATTTTAATATTCTGGTTTTTATGGCTTCAATCCAAATACTTGTGAACTGTTTCTGTATCCAGAACAAATACACAAGCAGATTATTCAAACTGTCATTGAATTCAGTAGAAGTTGCACCTTAGTAATGAGTGGACACTTCAGCACTCATTAGAATGAGTTACATATATTTTCTTTATTTGATTTTATGGCGAATAGATCAGAGCTGTAATATGTTCTGATCTGGATCTGAAATTTGGCACTATTCAAAAAAAGTCCTCGTGTTTGCTACCAAGCTAGGGGGCAGTCCAAAAATCTGGATTTGATCTATGATTGACTAATGGTCAGAAGCTGGTTTTGATTTCACTCTCTAGTTTTAAATAGTAGCGCAGTCGTACATTTGTTTTTGTTTTTAAAGACTTGCCATGGATTTGACAAAAATAGTGATTATTTTGGTGTATTGGTAAGCTTGTATAATGATGAATACAAACAGTATAATTCAGAATATTTTATACTATTAAATACAGAGTCTATATTAAAAATTGGTATTAATACTATGTTAACATTAAATATTATAATATGGGCAAGTCATTAATATTGTAGATGCTAATAGAGTTGGTTGGCAATTTAGCAACAAAAGATTTGTTTGTTTGTATTTGTCAGAAAATACCTAGTTTTTTAAACCAAAACTTTTCACAGGAACATCAGTTTGACTAAACTTTTTACAGGAATATTTCTCAGGTCCAGGATGGAATTTCAGAAAAAGAGCATCCACATACTTAGGGTGCTCATCTGGAATGTGGTACTTAAACCTGGCTCTCCCATATTCTAGCTGAATGGCCTAACTATTGGCTATTTTCTCTTTCTGTTCTTTGGAAAATGTCTGTGAGAGAGTCTTAGTTTCATTCCACATCAGAAGAGGATGGGGAGGGACGGAAAAAGGTCAACTTTTTTTTTTCATAAAATGGATTTCTTATTTTTGAACTAGCTCTAATGCTCATGCACGTAATGTGAATAGATTTCGAGAGTGTGTGCCAAATTAGGATGATGAAAATCCACTTCTTAGTGTGAAAGTTCACTGCCTAGCTCTTTGCTTGTGCACATGAGTAGGCATTACCAGCTTTCCAGAATCCTATATTTAATTTTTTCAGTATGATACTCACAGCAAGAGGTAAGAGAGAGATGTTTGGGTAACAGAATGCCCTTTTCCAAGCAGTGATGTTGCTCCAAAGGAACATTAAATATTGAAAAAGACACAAGAAATGATCCAGCAAGATATGTAATATAAAGAAAAGTTCAGAGAAGGAAGAACAAAAAGATGCCAGGGAGATAAATTAGGTTTTTTTAAATGTTATTCAATAGAATGCTGCATGTCTAAATATTACAGTTAAATAAAGGGAAATGGAGAATGTGTCTGTGGGGAACATCACAGCTCTTGCACATGGGAATTCTCTCTAATCCAATCTCAATTTAGTTTGTACTACATTCCTCCCTCATCTTCTTCCATCATTTGTTCCTTTCTGTGGACATTGCTAAGACCCTCCTACTCTAAGGATGACTAATTTCTGACTCATGGAGATAGTGATGAAGAACAAACATATTTGCCTCATAAGAACTAGGAAAAAACAGATATTTCAGCATTTTCAAAATAATTTCCCAGTGGAAAATAGACGTAGGCTCTTCTGAAATGGTTTAATTCCTCTTTGGCAAATGACTCAATCATTCTTTGGCTGATCCAAATATATTGCCTGGGCTATTTGCACCTGTCAGTTAGGCCTTGGCAATAGATCTCTGTGGGCTTTATTTAATAGGTGAATAGCAGAAAAATCAATAGCCCGTGGAAGTTGACCAATATGTTATAGATTTGGGAGAGTTTATTTTCATAGCTTATTCTATACTTTATTAACCGCCCCTTTATTAACCCCCCCCCACACACACACACACACAAGAAAGGCTCTTGGGAAATACTGGACATTATACTTTTTGATTCTACAGTACATCATGTAAGAAAAAAGGCCTTAATGAATAATTGCAGTATTAAAAATGGTAATGGAACTCAGACCCATTAAAGCCAACTTCTCTAATTACTGTGAATTAAATTTTAAAACATTAATATCTAGTTAACCTATTATATATAAAGATTTTAAGCGGGGAAAATTAAACCTTTGGAATTGCATTAGTGAGATCTGATATTAAAACACAGGAAGAAGGTTAAACACCTTACTGTTGCTTGCTTAGTTTTATCCATTTGCATTAAATATATTTATTTACCAGCTGCTCTGCTGAAGTTACCTGAACTAAAAGGTGATTTCTTGTAGGCTAAGGAGGAAAATAATCGGTAGATTGTTGATTTCACATATCATGTGTATGCCTTTTTATTCCCCTAGGTTTTCTTTGATTTGATAGTCATCACAGAAGTGAATAGTTTAAGATGATGTTAGCATGTTATGAGTTCTGTTGTTTGTGAAGTGAAATTGAAGGAGCACAGAGTAATTTTCCACTAGAATATAAAGAGGATAGAGGAAAGTTTGAGGAACAGCAGTAGCTTCTTGGCATTCAATGCATTGCATACGTTCATAAAGGGCTTCATCTAAAGCCCACTGAATTCTGTGGGGGCACGTCTACACAGCAGTGTTATTTCAAAATAACAAAGTGAATGTCTACACAGCAAGCCCATTATTTCAAAATAATATCAAAATAATGGACGTCTTATTCCGATTCTGTAACTCTCCTTCTATGAGAATAACACCTATTCCGAAATATACCAATATATCCATTCTTGCATTCCTTCTGCCCTCTAAAACTCAAATGTCCTTTAATCAAAGTTTTGTCAAAGAAAGGACTGTAGGATCAGGCCCAGTACCGATAATTACGTCTAATATTGTCTGCTTTAAATGATTTATCTGGATAGTGTAGTTTGTTAAATAGTACATGTAAATTGCTAAGTCACTATCTTTTTCAAGCACTTTTTACTAAATGGGTTTCTCTGATCTTCAGCGGCTTGCATTAGGTTGGGAAAGTGAAGAGTTTAAAGTAACCCTCCCAGTATTCTGTATCCATATTTTTCCTTCATTTGCATTGAAATTCATCCTCCCTTTGACCGGAATGGAAGGAATCAGGGTATCCTTTTGGGCTGCATTAAAAAGATACTTTTTCAGTAACTGCCATTTCATACTTGTCACGAGAGCTCTCCGAAAATTGTGCAAGGAAACATAAGCTATTGCTCGGCTTTCATGGCAGAAACAAGTCCTCCCTTGTGGCAGCTCATTAATTTGAACTTCCATGTTCTGACTATTACCTAGATGTAAAATAACAGTATTAATATATGTTGGATTCAGATGTGCTCCAGCAGTCCTCAGCCAGTGGAGCATTTCTAGGAGACCACTCTAGCATACTTTATAGGAGCCTTTAGTGTACTCTTGGCCATATCATCAATGACGCCAGCTCCATGATCAATTGTGTGGAAAGGTTGCGTAAGCCCTTTAGAAATTGATTTTGTCTTTTGTATGTATGTACAGCATAAGGGGACCCAGATGGATGCTACCACAATATAAATATTTCCATATATAAATAATTAAAGACAGCTTCCTTTCTCCCCCTGGGTCCTGCACTGATCATAATTTAATTGAACTTGGTATTCAGGCTTTGTTGCTCTCTTAGGGTATGTCTACACTACAGCATTATTTTGAAATATCTTATTTCGAAATAGTTCATTCGAAATAAGTTATTTTGAAATAACGCGTCTACACACAAAATGCATTTCGAAATAGCGTTTTGCTATTTCGAAATAGCGCATCCACACTGATTGGATGCTGCATCGCATTTAAGGCCAGCTGAAACCGATTCCAGCAGGGCATCAGGTCAGTAGTTGCTTTGTGTGGCTGCTGCCTGAGGCTATCTGAGGCTTGTGCTTAAAGGAACCCCCCTGGACAGCTGGTTCTCAGGTTTTCCTGCTTGCTTGCCTACCTCGCAAAGCATTTTTTTTCTCTGATTGCTTTGGTTGCCCTGACTCAGGACACCACAGCACTCGGCACCATGGAGCCAGAGCTGCCTCTGGGCATTCTGGTGCTCATTTTGGATGTCTTGCTGCAAGCCTGGCAGCAAGTGCTGGAGACTGCCTGGCAGCTTCTGCGGCAGCCCAACCCCCCAGGTCCTCTTCCGGACCCCCCTGGGGGCCATGGAGACGCCATGCATGCCCTGCCACATCTGGCATCTGGACACCAGCAACGACTGGTGGGACCACATCATCCTGGAGCACTGGGGAAACTAACAGTGGACCCAGAACTTCAGGATGAAAAAGGACACCTTCCTCGAGCTCTGCGAGTGGCTCGCCCCTGCTCTGCGGCGACGGGACATGCACATGAGGCCCGCCACTCCCCTCCACAAGCGTGTGGCCATCGCCCTCTGGAAACTCTGCACACTGGATAGCTACCAATCCGTGAGGAACCAGTTCGGTGTGGGGAAATCCACCATCGGAGCAGTGTTCATGCAGGTATGGCAGTCTCCGGCCACTGTGGCGGGGGTGCGAGGAGGGGATGGGCTGCCCTAGGGAAAAGAGGGGAAGGGGGTGCAAGTCCCCTCCACAGGAGGGTTTGTTCTGTCCCAGCCGCACTAAAGACTGCTCGCGGTGGCCAGGATTGCAGGGGGTGTTGCTCCTGGGGAGGGGGCATGGGGCACTGGCGGGGAAGGAGCACTCTCAGCCACCCTGGCAAACCCAGTGACTCTTGGTGGTTTTGTGTGTCCCTCTGCAGGTGGTCAAGGCCATCAACAGAGTGCTGCACCGCAGAGTCATCCGCCTCACCGATGTGGACGTGGTTATCGAGGGGTTTGGCGCCCTGGGCTTCCCCAACTGTGGGGGGGGACAATCGACGGGACGCACATCCCCATCCATGCCCCGGAATACCAGGCCTCCCTGTACATCAACCGGAAAGGATAATTCTTGGTCATCCTGCAGGCTGTGTCTGACCACCGGGGCCAGTTCGTGGACATTAACGTGGGCTGGTCCAGCAAAGCACATGACGCACGGGTTTACTGCAGCTCCTCAGTGTACCAGAGGCTGCACACCAGGACCTTCTTCCCCGACCGCCACATCAGGGTCGGGGACATGGACATGCCTGTCTGCCTGGTGGGGGATGTGGCCTACCCACTACAACCCTGGCTCATGAAGCCCTACACGGGACACCTCAACCCCTCCCGGCAGGCCTTGAATGCCAGGCTCAGCAGGGCCCGCATTGTGGTGGAGGGGGCGTTTGGCTGTCTGAAGGCCCGATTTAGATGCCTCCTCTCCCGCCTCGACCTCTCCGACAGGAATATTCCGCACGTGGTGGCAGCGTGCTGTGTGCTGCACAATTTGTGTGAGCGGAAGGGGGAGGCTTTCCTGCCAGGCTGGATGGCAGAGGCCGACCACTTGGCAGGCCTGTACACGCAGCCCCGCATGGCTGCCAGCCGGGAGGCCCATCGGGGGGCTACCGGTATCCGGGAGGCCCTGCGAGAGAGCTTCCAGATGGAGGAGGAGTGTAGTCTCCCTGGCGTGCCCCATGGGGGCCTTGTGCCTTATTCCATCCTCACGTCCTTCCACTTTCCCCTCCCTAACCCCCCTTCCTGATGTCAAATAAAAACACATGTGTTGCCAAAAACAAACTCTGTTTATTAACCGTAACTCGGGTGAGGGGGATGACGTTGGGGGGGGGGAACCTGGGAGCAGGGAGCTGGAAGAGGGAGGCAAGGGGAGGAAGGGGGAGGAGAAGCTCAGGGTTGGGGGTCTTGCCGGCCGACCTGTCTCCCGGTACTGCGGGTGCGGGGGCCTTGGTGTCCCTGGGGGGAGCGGGTATGGAGAGGAGGGGAGGTGGGGAGGAAGAAGCGGGAGTGGGAGCAGGAGTGGGAGGAGGAGCAATAGCTGAAGCGGCAGCAGGGGCTGGAGCGGCAGCAGGCAGCAATCTCTGCACCATGGTCTGCAGATGGTCGCGGATGGCACGGCCCTGGTCACGCAACTCCCACAAGCTCTCCTGCCGCAGCTGGAGGTCTTCCTGCACCTAGTGCTCCTGGCTGTGGACCTGCCTTTGCAGTAACCCCAGGTGCTGCCACTGGTATCGCTCCTGGTTCCGGGTGCACCTGCTGGCCCGGCTGCGGGAGGATGTCCTGGGCGGGGTGGTGAGTCCTGCACTCGCAGCTGGTGCAGCTGTAGAGAAACCAGAGAGGTGGTGAGTTATCCCTGGGGACACAGTGGGTGAAGCCCAGCCCCCCTCTGCAAGGTGAGGACAGCAGGTCTCCGCACCATCATGTCCTGCTATCCCCAGGAGTGTGAGCTGGCCCAGGACTGTACCCATGCCCCTGTGCTGTATATAGTGTGGGTGTTGGGGGGGAGGATGTGGCCTGCCTCTGCCTAGAGGGGGGCTTGTGGAGGGAGGGCATTGTGCAGTGTCCCTCCCCGGGGTACAGAGCATGTCATGTGCCTGGGCCCCTATGTGGCAGCCAGCCGGGGCCACATGCCTCGGCTGGCACGGCACATGCACAGGTTGCTGCGTGATCTGTGGTAAGCAAGGCCCACACGTGCGGTCCCTGGGCTCCCTCTCTTCCCCCTCCCCACTCCACATAAGGGGACAGCGATGGCACTCACATGTTGAGGCCTCCCCGGCCTCAGAAGACAGTGGTGATATTGCTGTAGGTATGCCTCGGGGGTCCAGGGTGAGCGCCACGTTCCCTCCAGGCTCCTGCAACTCCTGGCCTTCGTCCTCCTCCTCCTCCGTGCCCTAGTCAGGGCCCTCTGCCCCAGGGTCGATGACCACCTGGGGACACGGACCGTCCAGCCCCCCAAGATGCGGTCCAGGGCTTCAGAGCAGAGCAAGGGAGCTGGTTGGGAGCTGCCCCCTGTGGCCCTGTCATAGGCCTGCCTCAGCTCCTTTATCTTCATGCGCACCTCCCCCTGGATGCGCATGTAGCCTTTGGTGGCCAGGCTGTCAGCCATCCGTCTGTAGACGGCCATGTTCCTGCATCTAGTGCAGAGATCATGGACATTGGAGGCCTCCCCCCAAACCTCGATCAGGTCCATGATCTCTGCACTGGACCAGGAAGGCGCCCGCCTTTTGCAGCCCCTGGCAAGCTCCTGGGAGCTACCAGCCTGCTCCTGGGGAGCGGTGGAGGGCTGACTGGCACTGGCTGGCTGGCTCATGCTGGCAACTGTGTCAGGGGCAGCGCCTGCAGGCTCTGGGCTGGCACAGCCCCTGTTGCGAAACTCTGCTCCCCCCCTCCAACCGCTTTAAGGGCTCCAGGGTTGGCGGGGGAGCAGAGGAGTTTTCCTGGTTCGGCCCAGAGTGGCCACCAGGGCACCCTGGGAAGGGCTGGAGGCCTCCTATTTCGAAATAAGCGTCTACACAGCGCTTATTTCGATTTAGCTATTTCGAATTTGGCGTTATTCCTTGTAGAATGAGGTTTACGAAATTCGAAATAAGTGCTCTGCTATTTCAAATTTATTTCGAAATAGCGGTTTGCCTGTGTAGATGCTATTAAAGTTAATTCAAAATAACGGCTGTTATTTTGAATTAACTTTGATGTGTAGACGTACCCTTACTATTAGACATCATGCCACCTGAATCTTTTAGTTTGAGAGTGGAGAAACTCCATAGATCTACACAATAAAAAAACCAGAAATTAAGCACAGAGCATTTTAAAAAAATGACTTTTATAGGGAAGATCTTTTTATAATGTATTTGTATTTTAATTAATGCCATCTAACTGATGCTTCCCTGAATACAACTATAGTAGCTAAGTAATTTGTGCCAAAACAGTTTTATAATTTGCCCTTAAATCTATGGACACTTAGCAGTGTCTTTTACTGGAGATGGCTTTTTTATGAGTGTTTGCATTTGCAAAACTCAGACTGGAAATCATTACACTATCATTAGCTGCTTGCGTCTTTTGTTGGGTTTAGAGATAATTATAGTTAATGCTTTGATTATTTCAATTATGGTGTTTACACAGTTGATATTTTATTTTCCACATGCTTAGGTTGGTTTTTAGCCTGATACCTGGGGTGTTAAGTGTTCTGCTCTCTATATTTGAAGTCCAGCTTTATATTCATATGTCAATGTCGAATTATTTCTATCCAATAATTCATCTAGTTATTAACCTTCTGATACCCACAAATCATTACTCCAAATTCAAACCAAAACTTTTTTTCTTATTCCTATCAGGTTTTGCACCTAATTGAAGTTCTGGGTTTAATTTGAAAATGGAAGTGTTGAAATACTATGAAAATCTATCTAAGCATCCCTCCCATTCTGATAACCATGGTACACGAATGCCTTACAAATTCCTAAAATATATGCACAAAAACTCCATTTCTTTTTGTCCTTTCCATTTCCATGAATGCCGTTTGTATTTTGTCATTTGATTTTGTAATGAGAACAAAGTTAAAGAGGTTTTTTTCAAATTTGGTTCTGAATAGGTTCTTTTCATTGTTCAGAATAACCAAAACTAAAGAGTAAAAACAGAAGGAAAAAACCCTCATTCTTATAAGACTTTCTGCTGAATTTGTAGAGGCAAGAGTTTTACTTTGGGAAAAGCATCTGAACTGTAAGTTATTTCTACAAATCAAAAGATGACCTACTCTGTACTGATTAGGCTTCATTGGGAGTAATGTATCCAGTTCTGGGCACCATATTTCAAGAAAGAAGTGGAGAAATTGGAGAAGGTCCAGAGAACAGCAGTACAATTTATTAAAGGTCTAGAAAACATGACCTATGAGGAAAGAGTGAAAGAACTGGTTTTTTTTAGTTTAGAAAAGAGAAGACTGAGAGGGCACATGATAGCAGTATTCAAGTATCTAAAAAGCAGTTGCAAGAAGGAGGGAGAAAAATTGTTCTACTTGGCCTCTGAGGATAGGACAAGAAGCAATGGGCTTAAATTGCAGCAAGGGAGATTTAGGTTGGACACCAGGAAAAACTTCCTGCCTGTCAGGGTGGTTAAACACTGGAATAAATTGCCTAGGGGGCTTGTGGAATCTCCATCACTGGAGATATTTAAGAGCAGGTTAGACAGACACCTGTCAGGGATGTTCTCTAGATGGTGCTTGGTCCTACCATGAGGACAGGGGCTGGCCTTGATTACCTCTTGAGGTCCCTTCCAGTTCTAGTGTTTTATGATTCTATGACCTAAAAAAGATTCTAAATCCTCCATCACTAGAATCCTTTTCTAAATGCCTCCTCTCAAGTGCCTTATAGAACTGAAAACTCCTGTCATTGTCTCTGGAATAAGCTCTAAATTTGATGATATACATTCTTATTGAACTATACTTTAGCTCATTGTTTCTTCTTTTTGAAGGAAATAGCTCAAACTCTTTAGTTGCATGAATAGCACTTGTCAGTTTTTCAGGAACAGAAAAGCTATGTCTAGACTACAGGGTTTTCGTGCAAAAACAGTTGTTTTGCGCAAAAACCCGCGGAGCGTCCACACCTCAAGCGCGGTTTTTGCACAAGAAAATTTACAGTAAAATGGCAGAACAGAAGGCTTATTGTGGTGTAGGTATACCTCTTTTCTCTTGCACAAAAAGGTGTATATGGACGCTCAACAGGGGGTTTCTTGCGCAAAAAGAGCCTATCAGAAAAAGCACAGGTGCTCTGATGGCCATTCTGTGAATGACAATCAGAACTTTCTTGCGCAAGAGTGTCCATGCAGTGTGGCGCTCTCTTGCGCAAAAGCACATCACTTTTGTGATGCACTTTTGAGGTGTGGACGCGCTTTTGCACAAGACATTTTTGCGGAAGATCTCTTCCACAAAAAGCTTCTTACACAAAAACCCTGCAGTGTAGACAAAGCCAAACAGTAACAACAGCAGCCATTCAATTTTGTATAAACTACCCCAAGGCAAGATATTGAGATTTCATTGCAGCTCATTTTAGAGGCTTTGTTCATCCTTTCTCTCCAAAAACATCCATTGCCATTGTAATGCAAGTGGGAGACTGGAAATAGGCAATACTAGATTACTTTTTGTTTCTGGATTGCTGGTGGGCCTGCAGTTTCTAAGGGCATGTCTACACTAGGGGTACGTCTAGACTACATGGCTCCATCAACGGAGCCATGTAAAATAGTTTACTCAGCATAGTCAAAGAAGCGGGGATTTAAATAATCCCCACTTCATTAAAATAAAAATGGCCGCCATGCTGTGCCGACGATCAGCTGATCCGGCACAGCGCGGCAGTCTAGACGCGGCACAGTCGACAAGGGAAGCCTTTGTCGACCGCTCCGGTAAACCTCATTTCAATCCCCGCTTCTTTGACTATGCCGAGTAAACTATTTTACATGGCTCCGTTGACGGAGCCATGTAGTCTAGACGTACTCTAGGACATTATTTTGAAATGAAATAGTAATTATTTTGAAATAGCATGTCCATACTACAAGGAAGCCTCAAAATTAGTCCAAGGCAGGCTCCCTTAGTGTGGACGCACTACCTTGATTTAGAGCCCTAGGAAGCACAGGGGAGTAATTACTCTGAATGACTCTGGGGAGTAGTTATTTTGAAGTAGCAGCAATCGAGCATCCACGCTACCGCTATTTTGAAATAACATTTCAAAATAAGCGTTATTTCTCATGGAAAGCAGAAGTTATTATTTCTATATAACCAGCCCATTATTTCGAAATAATGGGCTTGGTAATGTGGACGTTCTGCTTGTTATTTCAAAATAAGGGGAGTATAGACCAGGGCTAAGTGGAAGACCTGATATAACCAGAGGAAAAGCACCTGGGAAAGAACAGGCAAGAGACAAGTGAGACTTTAAGAAGATTGAACAAGTTGTTGTTGCTATTTCCAGCACCATGATCTCTTCTGAGTTGGCAAATAATTTTGCTTAGTAGAATCACTAAGAGGAGTATTTCCACTCTGTTGTATTTTAAACAGAAATTGGCTTATCCTAATTCTCAGTTTTTCCTGTGAATGGCAGGAGGCAAACCTGCAGTCTTTTCCCATTAAATTCCTGATGATATGCGCTTATATCAGTGTTTTGGTTAAATAAATATTTCATAGGTGCAACAATTTACAATTTCATTTAAAGTTTACATGTGAAAGGGGGTTTGGCTAAGGGCCTTAGGCCTATCATTATGAGGAGTGTTAATTCAGTGCACCCATACATCATATATTCATGTTTTTGTATTATTTTTGAAGCAAATTTAACTATTTCACTCCAAAAGGAGACCCACTTTTTAATAATGATTAGATATCATAGTATAAAAAGGGTGTCTGCTGCTCAAAGAAAAGTTTGAAGACCTGACCTGATGACAGCCCATCCCAGGGCAATATTGAACATAAGGTTTCCAATGGTGCCCTTTCAGAAGGTGTCTATTCCAACCCTCAAAGTGACCATCGCTCTTGGGTAATAAGGCATAAGGAATAGAAAATAAATGTTCCCCCATCAGAGAGTGCTGCAAGTTGGCAGCAGTGGTTGTCAATAGTTGAAGCACTGTGGAGAGGCGCTGAAGCCATGATTACATAAGATCCTGGGGAAAAGAGAATGGAAGATGCAGAATGGTAGTAGAGAGAGCCTCAGTAAGGACTTGCTTTCACTAGAGAAAAGGCATGTTCTTACCTCGTGTTTGCTAATGTGATAAAATCCAAGTGATCCCAAGATAGTTTGTAGTCTTATTATGAGGTAAGCTCTAGGCTACTCCGTAGAATTTACCTCAGCCTACCAGGATATATGGAAAGTACAAATTCCTACTCTTCACTAGAATTTTACCTTGTGTTGGTAAGAGCGCACCTTTTCTTCTTGTGAAGAGGCACTGCGGCAGGGGGTCAAGATGTCAGAGAAGGACCAGATGGTCGGTGAGGCAATGTTGGGATCCTAGTAGCAGAACTGCAGATGTTACAAAGAGAGGAAACGGATGAGGCACCTCCCTCTTCCAAGCATTTCCAGAGCATTCTTTCAGCAAAAAAAGTACAATTCAAAGGGAGTTTAGGTGAGCTCAGTGGACCCTTAGGGCATGTCTATACTGTCACTAGAGACCCGTGACTGGCCCATGCCAGCTGACTGTGGTTCACAGGGCTGTTTAATGGCAGTGTTGGCATCTGGTCTTGGGCTGGAACCTGAGCTTTGGTACCCAGCCTTGCAAAGTACGCATAGGTCTGCCAAGGTCCCAGAACTTGGGCACTAGCCTGAGCCTGAAAGTCTACTCTGCAATTAAACAGACCCTTAATCCAAGCCCTATGAACCCAAGTCAGCGGGTTTTTAACTGCAATGTAGACCTCCCCCCTTAATTCATACTCTGGTGCACCTCCTATTGACTGCAATGATGACTTTACCAAAGCGAGATCTGAGTAAAGGTGAGGAGAGAAGAACATCTGGGTTTTGCTCTGGAGACAACAGAAGGATTTTTATCAGCCAATTTGCAACCAATCTCTCCCACCCCCCACCCCCCCCAAAAAAAAGCAACATAAAAGGGAAAAAATCCATTCAGTTCTAGAGCTTAAGCCAAACCTTTCTTCAAATATAGAAGTTTTTGATAACTTTTTTTTAGTTTCTTCATTTTCAAAAGCCTTCGCATTTCTGGGTTCTGCTGGCACTGTATCTAAATTGTATAAAGATCCTTATTATGCTCTTTAGTGTTGAAAGCGAGGAAGAGAGAGCTCATGTAAGTCCTGCTCTTACAAGATTTACAGAAGAGCTTGAATGCAGATGATCTAGAGAGTTTGGCTAAGGTTCAGATCATCATCTAAAGTTTTGGGTGCTTATTTGAACTGAAGACAGACTGCAAGTTTTCAGGTTTGATTATCACTCCTGAAAGTAGTTGTAACAGAAAAATAGTGCCCTTGACAGAAAATTGCTCTTGGCCTTTTAGATGGGAGCAGAAATTTTAAAAGGCTTGTGAAAAAGACAAACTTATTATTGCTACTTGGTTCTTTAGCCAAAGTACAAGAGACTGTTTCATTGCACAATAAATAAAAGAGAAAACTCAAAAAGTGGAAAATCGTGACTTCATTCTGAGCAATATAGATAACAAGATTTGGGAGGTAATAGTGGGTGAGCAGTTGGAAAGAGTGAGTAATTAATTAGATCTGCAGCAAGGATATGGAGTGAATCATAAAAGAGTAAAATGAGAACTTTCAATTTCAGGACACAAAGTTAGTAAGGACTAGGATAGTGCAGGGTGCAATGCTGTAATAGCCAGATAGGATAACAGAACACAGAGGGAAATGAAGTGTCTGGGAGAAATTACAGTGTATCCATAGGTTATGCATGTCATCTAGCAATAAATATACCAGCAATGAAAAAGGCCAAAGCGCATGAATATATAAGTGCAAGAAGCTATTAGAATTAAGGGAAAGTATAAAGTATTTGATACCAAGAACAGAAAAGCTTATTTCCTGAATGTATTTGGAAAAAAACTGAAAAGCTGATAGCTATCTGGCTAAATCTCCAAAATAATACCAGTATCTAAGCACTGCAGGATCCTAACCCCAAAATTTAGATCCTCAACCTTCTGGTTCAGCTTCTACCTAAACCTTTAGGTATCCAAAGTTTCTAGATGCCTATGTTTCTCACCAGTAAAGTCCTTATGATACCTAAATTTCTGTTGTAAGCGTGCATAAAGGTGCCTAAGTCCTGACTCCTGACACAGCTGAGCTGCTCAGTGCCTAAATTCTGGTGAGAGTCTCAAACTAGGCATTCCCCTACCTATCTGACTTGTAACTAGTTTCACGCACCTCTGGGGCACGTCCTTGTGGCTGCATGTGGGGATTAACACAGTCTGATCTGGTGCACCCTTCTTTCACTCACTTGCACCATGTCTCCTCTTGCTTTTTGGGAGCCTCAATTCTATCTTATTTTCCAAACCAATCATAGTTTGACTCTTCCTTTGTGTGGGTTCGCCCTCCAGCCAGCTCTCTACCCATTATTCCCCTGCTAGGGTTATAAAGTCTTACTGGACAGTGCCATTCCCAGCAGTTTTCCGACTGAAGACTGTATCACTTTCCCGGTGTCTGCTAGGGAAACCTAGGCTCCTCTGCCAGAGAACTTACAATCAGCAGCTAAGGTCTGCACTGTCTCAACCCTTGCTGCTGTTTCCCTAGACTTTTTCTTCTTCTACCCTCAGCAGGCTTTTTTCTTCACTACCATTCAGAATAACCCCTTTCCACAGGGTAAAGATCCGAGGGCTCTAACTGCCCCTTGGATTTTTTCTTGACTCCTCATTAGGCCCAGAGAGTGACTCCAGACTTCCACACTGTGGTCTCCTTCTGTTCTTTTCTCTATGATCATGCAGATATGAATGAATAGTCTCTCGCTCCCACCAACTGTAATTTCTCAATTTTTTTATCCTTTAGTTAAGAAAATAAATCTAACTCTTCATTTGGACATGGGACTTTCCAGCCATAGCTAATTTTCCCAAGATTAAAATTTTAATTTCATTCACTTTTTTCTCGTATCTCAATTCCCTGCCATTCACATTTTTATTTATTCTTAATTTCCTCCCCCCTCCTTTTTTTTGATATTCTCATCACTGTAGTTCCCATTAACTTTGTCTCAGAAAGTGTGGTCTAGCAGTGTCATTCATAGTGTAACTGACATTTCACTGGAGGCTATCTGTGTTGTGCAGATGAGTGTTCTAATAAGTGCATCACCTGCAATTTACAGGGCCTGAGCTTGTATTAAATCTTACTTTTTAAATTCTGATTTTGAGGCTGACCCAGAAGCTTGACAGCTAAAGGCTATAACTGGTCTGATTATGGCTCTGCACCATCAGCAATGTTTTCTTATCCACCCCCAATTAGTCCTAGTGAGAGTTTTCAGGAGTTGAATCCTTCCTGTATATTGATCTTTAGCCTAGTTTGTATGATCTTCCCAAGGTAATTTAATATGAAATATTATCCCTAAGAATGTACACCTTTTAACTATATCTTTTTGCTGTCCGTTCAGTTACATTTTACTTTTCTCTAACTCTTCTTTTTGTAAAGATCAGTCCTTTGGTTTTAGCAATGGAGAAATGGAAAATCCCTCACAATGCTTCATGCATTCTTTTTTCTGCCACCTCAATATTCCTGCTTCTTACCCACAAAGCACAATCATCTGTAAATAGACTGACATCTGCCTTAGCACTTGTTCAGGAAGAACATTTATCATAACGTTAAATAAGATTGAGCTGATATTTCCTCATGGTGTATCATTTTTAATTATATATATATATATATATATATTAGGGCTGTCAATTGACCTGCGTTAATGCCTGTGATTAACGCAGGACAGGATTTGTGCGTTAATTTTTTAATGTGTTAATCGCATGCGTTATTGCTGCACTACCCCTTTGAAGTGCTGCTCCGGCACTTCAAAGGGGCAGCGCATTAGGAGCCAGGGATCAGCTGGAGTCCCCTGGGAGACTCCAGCTGATCCCTGGCTCCTAATGCGCTGGCCTTTTAAAGCTCCAAAACGTCGCTTCAAAGGGGCAGTGCAAGCGGAGCCCCTTTGAAGTGCTGCTCTGGCACTTCTAAGGGGCTTTGTGACAGTGGAGCCGGGGATAAGCTGGAGTCCCCAGCTAATCCCAGGCTCCTAATGCGCTGCCCCTTGGAAATCCTGGGCTCCATGTAGCACTGCCCCATTGAAACGCCGCTACGGCATTTCAAAGGGAATGTGCACGTGATTAATTGTGCTATTAATTGCAATTCAGTTTTTTAATCGTGCAATTTATCGCGATTCAATTTTTTAATCGCTTGACAGCCCTAATATTTACAGATATTGAAAAGACATGCAACATGCTTGAAGGGAAGGCTTATTGAACAAAGTTGACGCACTAGACAAAAGGGGAAGATTGTGTAAGTGAATGAGAAAACTTGTAAGTAAAAGGATCATTCAGGTCAGAGTTGAGAATATATATATATATATATATATAGTTATTTCATTATCTCGATAGACAGCTAAAACTCCTGTGCCTCATAGCCTTTTGTATTTCATTTATTCTACTTTAACATTGTGATCAATTGTGCATCTTCCTCTCCTAAAATTTCTCTCTATCTTATCTATAATGTCAATAACTTTTGGAAAAACAATCTTTCATTCATTTTTCTCTTCATAAATTTACACAAACACAGTGTAAGGACAGTTGGTGTACTGGCATCCACTAGTTTCCCTGGTTTTCATATTGAAATTACTACTGCCTGTGTCTATCTTGCTAGTATCAAACTCATAAAGTATTATATATTGCCAGAAAACCCTCATACTCCTTCTGGAGATGTATTTAAACATTATGTTAAATCTTTATTGGGAGATGTACTCTTGATTTTCTTATCAATAGCAATAGATTTTTCAAACTCCCACATCCAAAACTATGTATTCAGTGTAATGGCTTCATGTTTATCTCATCTACATTCAGTCATGACTCTCTTCAGTGAATTGTCTTTTAATCTGGTGGAAAACTTCCCTTTGTCATTTATCATTACTCACCCCTCAAAAAGTTTCTGCTAAAACTTCTGCTGTCTCATTATCAGAACTTCTAACTATGTTGTCAATTCCAATAAGACCTGGTAAGTGGCTACTATTCAGTTTAAATTCCATTTGTTGTTCTAATTTGCCTGTATATTTCCAGTATCTTGATATTTTTATTTATCTGCCTACAGTATTTGCACCAACTCCCTGTATTTTTATTTAATTCTTTGTACTTATTTCTTTCATACATATTAGTTGGCATCTTTTTGAGTACCAGAGGTGGTGGGAGTTGCTGCCTATGATATAAATGGTTTGTAGTGTCTCAAGTGCTAGAATAGTCCAATCTGAGATTTGCATGATCTTTGGCAGTTATTACAAATGTTGGGAGCTGCTTGCTTCCTACAAGTTCTTTTCTTTTCAAGAGGTAGGAACTACCTCTTGTTATGGACTTTGACTTTAATACTTTGATGGAGACAGTGGTGCTACTTGTTATGATCATTTGTAGCTAGTTCCAAATGTGTCGGGACCCATCCTTTCTTTGGTCCAAACCAACGAAGTTGACGGGGACGCTGACACATGGGCAAATAAGTTCCTCCATATCAACCACTCAGATTATTAAAGCAACATCGTATGGTGAGGATGCGCCGTGCTTACTGGTATACTCATTAGATCTTTGCTATACATTGTATTTTTTTGCTTTAAGTACAGGCTTTATTCCTTTCTCTAATTGCCATTTTAATTTGCTTATTTCCTCCATGATGTTATCTGATTAAAATATGATCATATAGATCCTTCTTGCAGCCAAATCGTGTACAGTTAGTGGCATGTGAGATGTCTATGGAAAGAGAATGATTTACTAGTTATGATTATGATATTTGTATGCATGATTCATTTCTGTACGTCCACAAGATATTTGACCTGCACTCCTTAGAGGGACTATTCAAATTGAGTGGCCCATCAAAAGGATACTTAACTCACAGTGGAGCATGAGAGACACCCATCTACACTGAATGGACTTTCCTGTGGACATTCAAACTAACATATGGGTAATGCCTGCTGCTATGACTGAACAGAATTAGGCATAGACATGTTATTTGCCCATGTGACTCCATACTCCATCTTGTTACTGTACTTTCCAAAGAACATGGCAGATGATATAAAAGGCCCTGGAAACACTATCATTTTGCCTCTTTCCCACTCTAAACTATGATGTACACAATGAGAGCATTCAGACAAAGGGATTGAAGTCCTTCCAGTGATTTGGAAATAACCAGAGACTTGACTTAACACAGCAGTGTATTCCATCACTGCTACAAGCCTGAACCTAGAACTTTGCAATTAATTTATATATTTGACTCCTTTTGCCAATTTTAACTCTCACCTTTCTTTCATTCCCTTTATAAATAAAACCTTTAGGCTACGTCTAGTCTGCCCCCTCTTGTGCAAGAGAATATGCAAATGAGGCAAAGCAGTGAATATCGCCATGCCTCATTTGCATACTTAATGAGCTGCCATTTTTGCACAAGGGGCTTTTGCATGTAGACTGCTCCTTTTTGCACAAATCCCCCTCTTGCGCAAGAGCCGTTCTTCCTGAAAAAAAGCATCAGAATGGCTCTTGCGTAAAAGCCCCTTGCGCAAAAATGGCTGGAGTACCTCAGGAAACTGCTCATGTGACTTCTTGTTAGCAGGTGTAGTGAGACAGAAGTTTACTTTTGTGGCTGGTTTGATATATCTCATGGGAGAAAAATCAACAGCATTTTGGGGGTATTTCTGACCTTTTTCTCAGCAGTTTGTCCTGAATTTGGTATTCTAAGTTATGACTCATGAAGACACATTTACATCCTTATGGAAATTAGTTTTTAGTGTGGGTTACTTGAATATCCTAGGTGTGGGTACATTGCTGAAACTAGCAATCCTTCTATTACATTATTATTATTGAAATTCTCTGTCATCACTCACCCAATGTTTATTCACAAATTCAGAACATTTATTTGTAAATAACTCTCAGGTAGCTTTCTTAAAATTTCAGGTGGATAACCGTCAATCTTACTTTGACCTAGAAAAGTAATTAATACAGAGAACGGATCACTCCCCTTTTCTTCTTCCTTATATATTTTCCCATTTCATGTATTAGCATTATCTACTGTTATAATTCCTAGGGCTAAGTAGGGAAAACTAACATTAATTGCATTAAATCTAACTATGTTGCTATTGTTTTCTAAGCATATACCGTTATAATCAGTTGTCTTACTTTTCCACTGTTTACTATGACTATTTAGGTCACGACATTTAATAGTTGGTCTTTTACCATTCTTTATTATTTCTTGTAGCTCCAAACTTTCTGGTTTCCTACATGAGTTACAGAGGTAATAAATCCATAAAGAAATATTTCCTTTCTGCATAAGGGTCCCAACATTACATTCTAGACTTACTTCTTCTTTCTCTATTGGTATGTAATTTAATATTTCCCTTATGAAAATAAAACACCTTTTCCTCCAAATTTTCAGTCTTGCCTAAAGGCAATATAGCCTGGAATATTAAAAATAAGCTTTGAAACCCAATAATTTTTCATACATACATATCATATCTGGTTTAGTTTTCATTTCCAGGTATTTTCTTTTCTGTTCTTGATCATGTGCCATCAGACTGTGGGTATTACAATGAAAGATTGAGATCCTCATACTGGTCATATTTTACCTCATTCAAAATTCATGAATATAGTCCATGGACAAATTGCTAACTTACAAGAATTTTTCTTTCCCCTTGCCATACTTTTCTTTTCCAGATTTTTCCCAGTTTGTGATGTACACTTTAGCACTTTTATCCTAATGCAATAAACCTGTTATTGCAGTATTTGTGCACCATTGCCTGTTTCTTCCGGTGTTTATCATACTTTTTATAGAATGAGTCTGTAGTTCTCCTTTTCCTATCCTGATTGTCTCTTCCTTCTCCTCCTCGTGAATTGAATCTCTTTACAGCTTCCACATAAATATGTTAATGGTTTTTGTCTTTTCTGTCTCTTTAACTTGTCTTGTTGCAATACACCCTCTATATGATGGACTATGATTACTGTCCAAGATAGGATTACTGCCCTATATATATATTGTTTTTCTAGGAGTGCCATTTTTGACACATCTCATTTTCCCTTTTCAAACATTTCCTTACATGCCTATAAGTTAGGCACTCACAAAACCTTAGGGGAAGGAGGCTATACAGCTTTCGGAATATCTGAAAACCTAGTGTTTTTATTTAGGTCAAGTTCTTCCTTTAAATATAATTAATACTCCTGTTCATGGCTTGCTTTCTTCTCATTTAATAATTACCCACTTACTAAATCCAATATCCTCTCCTGTGTTTTTTGCTTAGTTCATCATTGGTTTGCTCTAATGGCACTCTATATATTACCAACTTCATTTCCATCAAATACTTTGATAGCTGGCAAAATATTTTAACTTTCCGCAGCATTTTATTCATTCATCAGGTTACTTTTTATTTTTACTTGTAACTAAAAGACCATTTTCCAGCTTTCTGACTTTTACAATATCCTGTATGCTTTATTAAATCCAATCAGCTGCTTTCACAGGATTAATATCCCCTAATCTTACTTCTTTGGCTGGGATCTTAAAATAACAACATGTTGGTATATTTCCTTCATCAGCTTTGGTTTGTTTGTTTTTTGCTGAAATAATAAACATCTAAATCTCCTTCTGATCTCAGAGTATATTGTATCCACTCTTTTTGAATAGATTTTTTTTTCAGATTTCCTGAGCGACTTCATTTGGGGTTAGACAATCCCCCAGTCCAGTTCTCACCTGTTCTCATCTCCTGGCTTTATACAAACCCTCACTTACTCCTGCCAAGATGAGCTCCAATCCAACTTCAATTAGTGCTTGTCAGTCAAACCTAAAACTCCCCCAGGTGCAGCCTACCAGGTTAATTATCCTCTTTAGAGCCACCTTAATCTCTTTGCAGGTGGTGTGGGGATGAGGAGAGGGACCCCAGAGGCTACCTACCAGATTGGATCCAGGGGGGCCGCCAACTTCCGTGGCCCCCAGGGCAAGGAGCAGGGAGGTGTAACAATATGGTTTTTCTATACCCATATTGTAAGGCCTGTAACCATAATGGAAGGCCTAAAGCCTTCCTCTGCAGCCAGAGTGAAGAGCAGCAGCTATTAACTATAAAGCTTGAAGTCACATACTCACATTCTATCTAAATTGCATTAAAATAGTGTCACACTAGGCTGTTAAGAAGGAGATCTGTCCTAATGGCACCCACTGTCTCCAGATAAAGAAATAGATCTCAAGATGGGTAGAGAAAACTTAGTTAACAGCATTTTGTCTGGCACGAAACTGTTTATCAATAACTGAGATTGTGGAATCCTCATTCTATGATTATTGTCCTCACTTTCCTATTGTTTGTATGATCTCTGTGTGTTTTTAATTGTTGCTGTCTGATGTATAATTAATTTTTCTAGGTGTAAATCAACTAAGGTGGTGGGGTCTGATTGGTTAAGTAATTCTGTTACAGTATGTTATGATTGTTGAGTAAAATTATACTAAACTAATTGGCTAAAGTATAGCTAAGCAGGACTCAAGTCTCACTATATAAAGTGGGGTCCAAGAAGGAGACCAGAAGGGAAAAAGGGAAAGAAGAAAGGAAGAAAGGAACAGCAAAAAGAAGGAGGGAAGACCTGGAAAAAGAACACACCTCCAAGACACAACCTAACACCAGAGCTGCCAGGACTCCTTTGCACAACCAGGATGTGCAGCAGCTAGGATCCCAAGAGACTGACCTTGCCTGGCTAACAGGGAAGTCTGCCTGCCTGCCTTTATCAGAATTGGTGAGCATGACACTGTCTGCTTGGCATATGTATTCTGCTTGCTTGGTAATTGTCAATAAATAGAGAATAAGAATATTACTGTGTAAGGCTCTTTCAGTGGCAAAAGATCCTGCAGACCCACAGAAAGTTACGCCCTGAGCCCTAGGAATTGGGTAAAGGTCTGTGTCCCTAAAGTGTGGAAGGGATAAGGAAATATGTGCGGGTAACTGGCGGGGGTGGTGGCTCTGGGCCCCCAGAATGGGCGGGACCTCAGGCAGAAGATGCTGGGCTGGGTCGGACAGCCCTCTACGCTACCCATAGTGCAGCACTGGAGCCCCACCCCCAACCCTCAGAGCCATGCGGCGCACCCAGTGTGGTACTCCAGCAACGATTTAAAGAGCGTGGGTCTCTGGCCACCGCCACTGCCACAGTAGCAAAGGCAGCAGCTGGGAGCCACGGACCCTTTCGAATTGCTGGGCTGCAGGGCAACTGCCCCCTTTACTCCTCTCTGTCAACTGGCCTGATTGGACCCCACACAAAACAGCAGAGACAGGGGTGGTAGTAGAAGAATTAATGTGATTGTGTTGCCAATGGGTAGGTCACTCCAGTGGGAATATTTTAAGCCAACGGTGGGCAGCCTGCAGGCTGCATGTGGGTCAACAGGGTAAGCTGCTGGCAGGCCAACAGACCCATTGTTTTTCCTGGGTAAGCTGCAGCTCCCATTGACTGGGAATGGTATAGGTGAATAACAGCTAATGGGAGCTGCAGGCATAGGTACCTACAGACGCAAGGTAAACCTGTCTGGCAGCCCGCCAGTGGCTTACCCTGAAAATCCATGTGTGGCCCGTAGACTGCAGGTTGCCTACCACAGTTTTAAGTGGAACACTTTCAATAGTAGAGATTGGGGACCTATTCCAGAATATTTCGTAGCCCCTGGTTGGGCCACTCACCTGTGAGAAGAGACCTATGAGAAGAGAGTCCTTCTCTAACTTAGAGTGAGGGCTTGAACTCTGGTTTCCCATATTCCGGTGCATGCCTTCAGCTATGGGATAAAGGGGCATACAATAACATCACAATTGCCTGCAGTTTTCTGATCTGGCAAAGGTGCTATGTCCAGGAAATATATTTTACACATCCGCACGCACACACCTGTAATATGTCTCCTGGACATGCGCCATAGATATTAAGCTACTCTGTTGAGTAGCACCTTGTACCACAAGAAGTTCCACTGTTTTCAATGGAGCTATTTTAGAATATGGAACTCATTATAAGAATATCAAGCGTGCGAGCCTAGTTAAAAAGTGGTGAGGGGGTCAGTAAAAGATAGTGGAGGGTAATTTAGCTCCCTCCTGTGTTTCAGTTGTTTGGAATTCTATTGTAGCTTTCTGCAAGAAATGCATTTTATAATCTGTCAACTGTTTAACCATAATTACAACTTCTCAGTTTTGTCCCTATATGGAAATAAGGTGGGTATTTTTGTTAATTTCCCATGAGCGCTAATTAACTGGTAAAATCATTTGTTTGGTTTTCCTTTATTAAATATACGGAGAAGTCAGCTGTTTTGGGTATAAAGCAAAATTCTATAATTAGGAACATATGCTAGCTCCTCTAACCAGTATTTCCATTTGTGCTTGGTGTATGTGTGAGTGTTTTAAATACTGAAGTAAACATTCAGGAGGGATAAATAATGCTTGGAGACAAAGCATTTTCCAACTATTTCTCAAAGCTGTTTTATTTGTTTTGAAAGTAATATGTATTTCCTTTTGAATTAATTATAAAACTAAAGAAATAATAAAACATTAGTTTGCAGTAGCTCGGGATTTGTATTCATACAGCGAGTCTCCACATGATAGTATTCTAAAAATATCCTACGTCCTTCAATTTTCAGAGACAACTTCTCCCCTTTGATTTACAATAGTCAGTTTCCCTAAGTAACCACTTTTTTCCATGCCAAGAAACATGAAATACAATGGCAACAAAACATCCAGCTGAGCTGAAATGTTCAGAATGTATTTTTATATCAATGTGTGTTCATTCCTGTTCCTACTCAAATATGTATTATTAGAGTGTGTTATTATTCTTGTAGTACTCTTCGCCCCTGAATAGAATGGCGATCTGTTGTGCGAGACACTGCAGATTGACATTGTCACATAAGAGATGGGCGATAGTCTCAGTTTCTTTGTAGAGCTTTATTTTTAAAATTCCTGACTGAGGAGGGTAATAGTATTTCGAGGAGCTATGTGGAAGGAAGGGAATGTTGCTACCAAACTTGCATCTTTTGTTTGTTTTAAGTTTGTGAAAATTCGAATAACTTTTTTTCTTCTCTTCATGTTCACCTGCCTTTGCACTTCTGGACAGAGCCCTCTTGGACAATCCTGTGAAGCAAGGGAATCTAGGGAGTGGGGAGGCAGCTAGAGGAAAGATTTCACCCCTAAAAGCTGCAGGCTATACAAAGCAGTAATGAGGTCCAGTCAGAGGCAGAAGCTGTTACTGTGTATGCTGGAGCAGGCAAATCCCAGCTGGTGGGATTGATTGGGGTTTCACTGTGCTGGAAGGAGTGCTTCTCCGCTCCCTAGATTCCCCATACTGGACCTTCCTGTGGATTCATATGGCTTTGGAGCTGAGTTTTGAAGAATCTCTCCCACTAGACATTCAGTTCAGAAGCATATCTACACGATTCAGCTCTGGGCACATCTACACATGAATAAAAGTAGAGAAGGATGCAAGTGATAAGGATTTTTTTATCTTTTCAAAATCTGGTGTTATGGTGCCTCTGCGGGTGAGGGTATGCTGCCTTCCCCATCACATGAACAAAAGATGGTATAATTACCCTTGTACATGATTTAAAAACAATGCTGGACTGAGAGAGAATTTCCTAATTCCTCTACAGAGGGAGGAAGGCATGCTATTCATTTCCAAGCCTAGCACGATTGCTCTCAGTGAGTGTTCCAGAGGGGGCACGCATCAAAGACTAAAGCATCAATACCAGTTTCAGAAACGCAGTTGCCATTTGAAAGCTAGTCTGTGAGGATCAGAATTAGCCAAAGTTTTCTTTCTTTCATGTAAAAGGGGATCACAAAACTAGGGGGGTTCTTCAAGTATATTCAGAAGGATTTGATTGGAATTAGCCCTCATTTGAAATTCGTGGAAGCCAAAGTTAGGAGAAAGGCCGGTGATCTCGTTTATCAGAAAAAAAATCTATTCTGGACTGATTCAACCATGTTCGCTCACGTTAAACAGCACAATATTTGTGAGCCACCCTACTGAAGTCAATGGGCATAGGGATGGATGGTGTGGGGTTGAACTACCCAAGGTTTTATATCTTGGGTTTGTTTAAAATTTTTAGTGCTCTACACATATTGGCACATACTGATGTGTAGGTATTTGTATTTATAGTCCTTTTCCCTCAAATCCCCATGCACAAAGGTGAAAATAAATACCGTTGCTTTCCACTGTCAGGATTGTGAGAAGATAGTGCCATTGGGAGCACAGAGTGCATTGTCAATAATATTGTACTCTAAGTGTTGCCTGGGAATACGTTACAAACAGCTGATATATTTATAAGCAATCTTTGAATAGCTAAGGGAATGGCACAGAGCAGACAAAGCAATAATGGCTTTGGATATTGGTTAAATGCTAGAGTAAAGCTGGGACATGTGATAGCTGCAAAAGCTGTTTATTGCTAAGTGTGTTCCAATGCAATGAACATTATTCCTGTTATATGAAAAAGATAAAGCAATACAATGAGTTCTAACATAAAATATATATATATTGTTCTCTTCCCCCAGGAAGCTTTGCAAGTGCTATGCTGCTATTTTCTCGGTCGTCCTGATGACTTTATTTGGGAACATAGAAAAGATGAAGGACTTTCTCTCCTCTGTGCTGTATAAACGTAAGCACTGATCCAGTGATAGGGTCTGAGGTGGGTGAACTGGAGTGTCTAATTTCAGGACTGAGACCTAAGACATGGCCCCAGCCTCAAGAGCAGTAAAGCTTAAATTCACACTTAGAAAATACAGATCACAAAGGAAAACAAAAGTCCCCCCAAAACACCCTGAGGCCTGATGTGGACGTTAAATCAAATATAGCCACCTATGGTCGATTTTCTAAGTGATGTGTCCACCCTTAGGGACTGCTGAAATCCATTTCTCTACTCCTGCTTTTCACCAGGAGTAATGCTATTCCCAACCTTGGAGCGTTGAAGTAATGCTAGTGAAGATGCAGCGTTGCTGGAAATTCGACGCTATTGGCCTCTGATAGGCCTCTCGCAACTGTTTGTTCTGACCTCTCTGGCCAGCACTTCCACCTCTACTGCTCTCCCACTGAGCTCAAAAAGCCCCAGGGACAGTTGAATGGCCTGTCCCGTGTGGCCAGCATTGCGAGTGAGCAGCACACCGTGCCACATGAGGACATGAGCTCCAACTTTCCATCGATGTTGCAATGACTGCGAGGACTTCTGCTCCCATGGGCTCCAGTTCTCAGGGGCGCAGAAGAGCACCATCCGGGAGTGTCCAGGAGATCTTGAACCTCATCAAGGTGTAGAGAGGAAGCCATCCTCACAGAGCTCAGCAAGCGGAATGCCAAGATTTACTGCAAGATCACAAGTTGCCCTGGGGTGAAAGGATATTCCCGGGATGCCCAGCAGTTCAAGGTGAAAACTAAGGAGCTGTGCCAGTCATAACATAAGACCAAGAAGGAGATTGGTCACTCTGGGGCAGCAACTCACACCTGCCGCTTCTGCAACCAACTGGATGCCATTCTGGGATGGGGCCCAGCCAGCTCCTCCAGCGTGGTTGTCAAGACCGGCCAAGACATGCCTGGCGTCTGCCTGGTGGAGAGCGGGGTGGCAGAGGGGACAGGAGGAGAGAAGACTAGCCAGCCGCCGATGCCCGAGCGCCAGGAGCTCATCATGATGCTGGAGCTGGATCCTCCCCTCCCCCAGGACCTCTCCCAGTCCAGCACCCACCCTGGGGTGGGCACTTCTGGTGAGTTCACAAACTTTGTCTAACTACAAGCGGGTTAAGGCAATGGGGTGTAAGATGTGGTGTGTTATCCCTCTGCTGTTCACAGTGTGGGGAACTCAGAACAGTTTGTTAACGTGTCTGCAGATGGAGTGGGAGTCTAAAGTCCCCTACCTAACATCTCCTTTTAACTGCTAAAGGGAAGAGGAGAGTTCTGCCTGTCTGGTTTTGACCAATGGGACACTGATCTTTATTGGTGTTCTCTAAAGTCTTATTTCCACCACTGGGTGAATTGATGTTGTGGCAGCCGAGCCACTGGGAGTCAATTTAGCATTGACAGTGAAGATCCACTAAATTTACTGCTTATTGCTTGGGCAGAAACTCTGGTACTCCACCAGAATGAGATGAGTAAGATGAGTTGATGGGTAAGTTCCTCTCATTCAACCAGCACAGTGTGGAACCCTCAGTAATTAGTTAAGCTATGTTTACTTGGGTTATGCTACTAATGTAACTCAAATTGCATAGCTTAGACTAACTATCCCCTGTAATGTAGACCTGCCCTATGTGCTACTGCAAAAGCAGAACCTTACCCCTAGGTAACTGCAGCATTGTAATCGCAGACATGAATGTCCCAAATACTGGATGTTGAGATGTGAGCCAGGACATGAATCTGAATTTATTGGCTCTGAGATCTCATCTATATAGATGGTTGATTTCTCATGTTGTATCTGGTAATGATTGCCTCCTTCATTACAGTCAGATTGATTTTATTGAAATATACAGTAGTTAGAAGACAGAAAGGGCATATGTAGTGGTTATTTGGCCAGTTACAACTGTTTCATAAAATTAACCACTGTGCCTGGAGATACAGAAAAGAGCAAGCCACTTACAATGAAATGGTCACTTGAAATGGAAGATTTAGGCATTTAGAGAGGTGGTTGGATTCGTAAGTTGAAATACAACTGTTAAGCTAGTTGTTTCTAAGTTCCGGGATGCCTTGCCTGTACGGGACATAAATCCCAATGTAAGGATTTCAATAATCCCTCTGTCATGGCTCTCTCTCAGTAGCAGGAGACTTTTCACAACTACTCCAGATAGGATACTGCTGTTATTATGCATTAAGATTAGCTGACTGTAGTCCACATTCTTAAATTGTTTGCTTTGTTTTGCTCTTTATTCTTTGTCTCCTTAACAGATTCTGCCAGAAATTTTCACATTTTTCACATTTTTGTCTGTTCGCTTCCAGGGGTTGTCACATCTCTTTAGTCTTAAGGGCTCTTTGGGAGAATGGAATGAGGCAGCTCTTGCTACATTTTACGCCAACCCAATTTGAAATTTGATTATGAACAGCTATACTATTTGGATCAGCATCATGGTGGAGGAAGGGTGTGAGTAAGGACAGGACAGTGGAGAAGAAAGGGGAAAATGGACCATAAGGTGACAGTGTGATTAACTTTTTAACATTTTAATACTTACTGTGCTGTGTCAATAGTTTGCAGTAGTATCAATGAGCCAATAGTTTGAAATGAATAATTTATTTTACTAATTTGGCCACTTTCGGTCTGTGAAATATCTGCCAGCAGACTGCAGCATCCTCAGTCTTGCAGTTTTCTATTGTATCCACTCCATTTCTCAAATAGATTAAGTCTGGGGCTTATTCATGAGTAGTTGAGCTTTGTAGCTTAGTTGTGATCTATCCGATAAGTCACATTGTATTGTTTCGGTTGCCTCACTGGATGATCACACTCTTCCAGCACAAACACTTGTCTATGTACATTTGAAAAATGGTTTCTGCAAGATCTGCAGTATACGACTTTGAAAGTCACTTTCCATCAACATTTCTTTGAGTAAAAGCTCATGTCCCTGAATATATGTGGAACAGGAACACAGCCTAAATGGATCTGTGGCTCTGTGTGTGACAGACTGAAAGATTAGAAAAGACTAGACAGAACAGTTACCAGGAGCCTTCTGTAAGGACAGAGCATAGTTGAGCTGCCTCAGAAACAACCCAGGGATCCAATTGTAACTCAAAGGGACTATAATTCAGTCCCTTCTTCTCCTCCCCCCAGAGATGAAATAAGTAATGCCAGGCCTACGTCTGCTCACCTCTACTTGCCAGTGTATTGTCTCCACCCACTCCTATCTGCCCACTCTCCAGATGAATTCCCTATCCCCTAAGCCACTCCAGAACCCACCCCACTGCCCTACCTTCCGAGTGGGTGGAGGAAGGGGGATTGAGCCCCTCCCCCCAGGTATACTAGACTGGGATTCAGGCCCTATACAGACTACTCTCTCTCTTTCCTGCACACAGACCTGCAATATGGGAAATAGATGCAGGGAACTAAGGGGGCAGCTTATGCATCCTCACTTTCCTACAAAGGCATGTGACGTGGTTCATGACTGAGCCAGAAGTTAATTCACTAAAAACAACAACAAGTGTTTGTTGAAAATATTTTGCATTAGTCGCTTAATTCTAATCTACTCAGATGTGCAAAAATTAAAAAAGGTATACTAGAACCTCGGAGTTATGAACTGACCAGTCAACCGCACACCAAGTAGCCCATTAAAATATAAAGGGAAAGTTTAAATAAGAAGATTTGGCAAGGAGAGGAAACTGTTTCGGTGCTTATTTCATTTAAATTTCAATGGCTAAAAGCAGCATTTTTCTTTTGTATAGTAAAGTTTCAAAGCTGTAGTAAGTCAGTGAAAGAACAACCATAACACTTTGTTCAGAGCTGCAAACATGGCATGCCAGCTGCAAATTGTGAGAAACTAAACATTTATACAATTCCTAACACTAACATTTTAAATCCTGTTCCTACTTAACCTGTCTCTGTAAGGAAGATGAAAAAATCAACAATTGGGAAAAATCTCTTCTTGACCCCTTGTCACCAAGGTGTGGGGAGTCACCCGGCCCTGCCCCCTCACCCCCCATCCACAGCCAGATGTGACTCTCAACCATTAGGCAGAACAGAAAGTTTATTAGTTCACAGTCTGTCATTAGTGTAGAACGGACTTGAACCAGGAGTAGTCAATACAATCCATCTTTTGGGAGAGGGGAGCCCAGAGCCAGGGCCCTGTGCCCCCCTCCCGGTATCCTAAGCCAGCCAAGACTAACACACACCCCCAGCAAATTGACCCATCCTGCAGACAGCCCCAGCTCCAGTCTTTGTCCAGCTTCCTGGGCAAAAAGTGTCACCTGGTTGCACCTCCCCCTCCCCCCCGGCTCAGATTGCATCCCCCCTTAGAAAGCCTCAGCTGTTGTGTACATGCTGGGCTGGGGCAGCTTCCTCTCAGTGAGAGTCACACCCAGAATTCCCATCCCCATCCCCATCCAGGCACCGGTGCAGTGCCCTGGGAAACTGAGGCATGCACACACAGAGTTACTAAAGAACAGTAGATATCACATGCAGCATAACAAAGTGAACAGCATGAGTACAGGCCCCACTTTGTCACGCCACTACACAGGTGATTGGTCAGAGCCATGGCAACCTATATTTAAGGGGGAGGGTGGTTCAGCTAAAATGGGGCAAGAGACTCAAGAAATCCCAGGCAAATATTTAATTTAAAGAATGTAGAGAGCAAGAAGATGGTTGGCTTCTCTCCCTTTTTCTGGCTGGCCAATGAAGGAAGAAGGACTGACCCATCTTACTCTCCCCTCTTTACTCTTTCTTGCACCTGGCAGAGGGACTGGTCTCCCACAGGTTTAAATCAGCTGAGTGGCATTCTAACAATTCTGGGATACTGTAGACAATTTGGAGATACTAAGGTTTCCTAGGGGCAGATTCAATCACCATTACTTATGTCAACCACAGCCTCTTACTCTGTGAGTATCCCCACCAAAATCAACATGAGAAAGAGTGGCAGAATTTGCCCCTGAAGACAACTAAGAATTTTATCATTTCTTTCAGACTCAAAAATTAAAAAAAAAATAGGGACTCAACACATTTCTAATTATTACTCAAATTGACTGTCAGTGAAACAAAGGTATGATTACATGCCAAACTTCCTGAAAAGAGGAGAGCTGCTGCAGGAAAAGATGGAGGTACATTAGCAGAGCTATTTGAAGTAAAGATGAGTGACACTGTATTAGCCTTAGCTAATGTTATGAATCCTTTACTCTGATAAGCAATAATGTCACAATAAAATAGATATATAACAATAAGTGCTTACCGACCCAGATCCAACATCTTTTGAAGTCAATGAGAGCATTTGGATTGGGCCTGTACTGACTGTTTCTCTAATCCTTTTAATACTATGTATACAGAATATTTATAATCTGAGTCTTGAAGAAATAACAAAGTTAAACGTTGTGTTTTGTATCTTCCCTCTACTTTTTGCTGCCAAGACTTTGTTTAAGCAAATAACTCTGATATTTTGGTCTGTGCTAAATGGAACTAACAATGATCCGTATAAACCCTATAATGCTATTAAAGAAGCAAACAAACACACTAGAAAATACACAAAAGGAAGCAAATATACTCTGTATCCACATTATAAGACTGCTAAGTAACTGAAAAATAATTCTTGGATACAAATCTGTGTTGAAGAATTGAAGATGCATTGCGTATAACTGGATTGTTTTCTGCCACTCTTAGGGCGTGTCTACACTAGGAAATTACTTCAAAATAACTTATTTCGAAATAATAACTTCCAAAATAACTATTTCAGAATAACATGTCCACGCAACAGGGAAGCCTCACAATTAGTCCAAGGCAGGTTCCGTTATTATGGACGTGTGCCCTTGACTTAGAGCCCCAGGAAGCACTGGGAAGTAATTACTTGAAATGACTCTGGGGAGTAGTTATTTTGAAATAGTGACATCGGAGCGTCCACTATTTTGAAATAACTATTTTAAAATAAGTGTTATTCCTCATGGAAAGCAGGAGTTATTATTTTGAAATAACCAGCCCCTTATTTCAAAATAACAGGCTTGATAATGTGGATGCTCCGCTTGTTATTTTGAAATAAAGGAATCTATTTCAAAATAACTCCCTAGTGTAGACCAGGGCCTAGTGACACTAAGTGGTGCATTCTGCCACAAGCAATTCCACCAAAATCAATAGGAAATACTTGAGGAATCCAAGATACTACTACTATGAGAAGGGGTACAATCTGGTGTGCTTAACTTTACATATGTTTAATAGGATTTCAGTGGGCGTGTTCCTCTGCATAAAATAAAACAAGTGTGTAAATGTTTGCATGATCTGACCCTTAATAAGGAACTGTCCTGCACAGTAAAATTCTACTATGAAACCCTTCTGCTCTGAAGCTATCCTTCCTCACATTACTATGGGCTCAGGTCTGTAGGATTCAGAGTATCTGGGTGCTGATTTAGCAAAAGATTTAAACGTGTGCTTAACTTGAAACATATGAAAATAAATAGTCAGTAGGACTGTGCCCCATGCTTTAAATTTTCCACGGACCCAGAATGCCTTGGACATTGCAGAAATGAATCCTATAAAAAGAATTGCAATTTGCACTTTACAATGAATTTAAAAACAATTCCAGGCATCTATTCCACTTCATTATAAATGGAGTTATACTGTATTAGAAATCACTGAATCACTGCAAATGAGCCCTACTGTAATAGCATGCTGTAGAATCATTTATGGATTTTATGGGCTGTTAACATTAATATACAGGACATTTATCCCTTCACAAATGATAGAAAATGGCTTTTTGGTGGGAACAGACAAAAATACTTAGCAACTAATATTTTTAATACTCCAATTAATATTCTGAATACTCACATTATATATTTGAGAGACTCTGACTAATATTTATTGATTACCTATTGTGGAAAATTGCACCAGAATTACAGAAGAAATATATAAGTAGTTTTTAAATCCGTTATCAGTGCATATGAAGACCTCATGTTCATTTATGGAATCTAATAGGGGTCCGAAGATACAAAATATTTCAAGATTATTTTAAAAAATGAATTTGTCAAGAATATTTTTGAAAGGAAATGGTGGGATTGTGAAATAATTTAATTTAAAAAGGTAATAAAACTAATTCTGGGATTGAATTTTAAACCAATCCTGATAAAATTAGGTTGGAAATCCTTGCACTATATTTTATTAGATTTCTTGTTAAATAACCACTGTTAAGAGCAGATTCTGCTGCCCACTACAAGAGTGTGAATCTGGCATAGCTTCATTTGTCTCAGTGGATTTTTTCTGAATTTATGATGATGTAAGTGAGACCATAACATGAGCACTATAATTTGTACTTCAGTAGTTGCTAATTTATTTTGTTTTGAAATGTTGCCTTTGAATTTGGGGAGCATATAGAATCATAGAATCATAGAACACTAGAACTGGAAGGGACCTCGAGAGGTTGAGTCCAGTCCCCTGCCCTCATGGCAGGACCCAGTACCATCTAGACCATTCCAGATAGATGTCTATCTAATCGGCTCTTAAATATCTCCAGTGATGGAGATTCCGCAACCTCCCTATACAACTTATTCCAATGTTCAACCACCCTGACAGTTAGGAGGTTTTTCCTAATGTCCAACCTAAACCTCCCGTGCTGCAGTTTAAGCCCATTGCTTCTTGTCCTACCCTCAGAGGCCAAGGAGAACAATTTTTCTCACTCCTCCTTGTGACACCCTTTTAGATACCTGAAAACTGCTATCATGTCCCCTCGGAGTCTTCTCCTTTCCAAACTAAACAAGCCCAATTCTTTCAGTCTTCTTTCATAGGTCATGTTTTCTAGACCTTTAATCATTCTTGTTGCTCTTCTCTGGACCCTCTCCAGTTTCTCCACATCTTTCTTGAAATGTGACTGTTTGAATCTTAATTATTTATATAACATGTATCTAACCATCACTACATTATTTCAATGTGTTATGCTGGTATAACTAAACACCAGTGTTATACTCAGGTAAAATGAGCAAATCAACTGAATAGGCCCAGCATGCAGTTTGAAATTTAGGTAGAAATAAAAAGTGAAGAAATAATGGCTGAAATTCTCATAATGTTGCTGTATTTTCATAAAAGCCCTAACTATATTTATTTAAAGAGATTAAACTTACAAATCTGAGGATACGTCTAGACTAGCCCCCTAGTTCGAACTAGGGAGGCTAATGAGGGAGACCGAAATTGCTAATGAAGCGCGGGATTTAAATATCCCACGCTTGATTAGCATATTCCCGGCCGGTCGCCATTTTGCAAACTGACTAGCCTGAAGTAACTGCCCGTGTCTACACGCGGCAGAGAAGCGCGATTCTGAGATAAACCCCTTAGTTTGAATTAACAGTTAAACCCTAACCCTAACCTAAACCCCATGAGGTTTAACTGTTAATTGGAACTAAGGGTTTATCCAGTTACTTCGGGCTAGTCAGTTTGCAAAATGGCGACCGTCGAATATGCTAATCAAGCGTGGGATATTTAAATCTCGCGCTTCATTAGCAATTTCGGTCGCCCTCATTAGCTTCCCTAGTTCGAACTGGGGGCTAGTGTAGACGTACCCTGATATAGTATCAAGAAAGCATGAAATAAGAACAGACAAGCAGCTTTTTCTAACCTATGAACATTATTCTTAATTGAGAGGGAATCAGAAAAGATTTTTTACAGAAACGGTCAAAATCAATAAGAAAGCATTAGACAAAAGAGGAAATTGTTTCGATAGTTCCAGCATTAGTTCAATGACAAAACTTCCATTGACTTGAACAGAAAAGGATCAAGGACATCATTAGTTCCATTAAAATCAATGGGACTACAGATGAGTTTAAAGTTAAGCATGTGGATATATACTTTGCTAGATTAGGCCAGAGTGCTTAACATCTTGTAGAATCAAGACATTTAGTAAATCAGAAGTTCATAATCCTCTGAATATCCATAAAGAACTTAGTTTATCTTTACAATCTTTGGCTCCTGGGAGCATTACCCTATCCTGAAATCAATCTTTACCTAAAACTTTGATGGGATAATAAATTTAATTGTCCCACTAGCAGATCCCTTTAATCTTTATAATAAGAATGAGTTGTTATTCAATTTACAAACCTAGTTTACATGGTGGTGTTTGGTACATTGTGGTAAAACATTCAGTATTTTGGTTGGCAAATAAAAACGACAAGAAGAGAGTAATTAAAAAAGGGGCAAAGCTCAGAAGTGTAAAGGAAGGAAGTTAGTATGTACTTTACAGAATGTATAGCAGGTAAAAGAGTTTGATATAGAAAAATGTCTAGGCTATAGTATAATGTATGTTAAAAATTAAGAGTTGTTGCAAAATAAGGATGCATTTTTATCAGCTTGGAAGTGGCAAAATCCCCTTTGAGTTTTGTTTGCACTTAAAAAAAATTAGATACATTCATGGAAGATATAGGAGGCACTGGAACAATTTTTATGCTGACTGCGCTCTCCCTCACTTTACCCTGTCCACTCCCTTCACTGCCCCGAGCTAGAGCCACAGCTGGGGAGCAGTTATGCAGCCCCAGGTGTGGGATTGATGGTCAGTGCTTCAGGGCCTGAAGCAAACCCCCGGGCTTGGTGGCCAGGAGTCCAGCATCCAGGACTCCCAGAAGCCACAGAGGTGGTGGCTGGAACTCTCTGGAGTGGACAGCTGGAGCCCCGACTGGCAGCAAGGCCCCTGAGCGTGGGCTGGCGGCTGGAACCCCTTGCGCCTACACTTCTCATGCCTATGGGAGGATGAGTCTATCAATAACTGTTGGGCAGTCAGGCCGGGATAGTTTGCCAGAAGTTGGGAATTAACAAAAAGGGATGGATCACTTGATGATACCTGTTCTGTTCATTCCCTCTGGAACATCTGGCACTTGCCACTGTTGGAAGACAGGACACAGGGCTAGATGGACCATTGGTCTGGCCCAGTATGGCCACTCTTATGTTCTATGCTATGTTAATGGGAGAAATGATTGCATTAAAATAATTTGTGAAACAACTGTCTGGATGGAATCATGAAATGTACTAGACTGGCAGATGCAGTATGATATAGGAAGGCAGATTTTATAACTCTCTACATGTCTCCATTATTTCTATGGCCAGTGAAATGAATAATTCAAATTCAGAAAATATATCACACTTTTTAAGGCGCTTACTCAGCCAGGTCATCAATTTTGTGCCAACAACTCCTCCTCTGACATCAATGATTAGTTGAAATATTGTCTATCCATCTAACTTCTGTGCACACTTCAAGTATTGATAATGTTTAAATATTGTCAATTGTGCTCACCAAACTGAAATCCTTAAGAAAAATGGACCCACAAGCTGAAAAGACAAAGCACCAAAGAATATCCACTGCAGAGAACAGTCCTACACTGGCAGATAGTGGGTTAGATTGCCTGATAATCCATGCTTATCTGTAAGTTGTATCATTCTATTATCGTAAATGCTTTATATGACTAAGATCAAGGTAAACCTGAAAGAATAATAAATAATAAAATAGTAATGCTGTTGTTTGGCGTTACAAACTCAGATCCCTGTGCTTTTCTGAAGTAGGATGCTTTCCTCAGTCAAGATCTGAATTAGTAGCACATGTTGGAACTTCCTGGTCCGGCACCCTCAAGACATAAGCAGTCCCAAACCAGGGAATTTCCAAACCAGGGGAGGTCAGTGCTCCCCTGCTGGCTGCCCCACTCCCAGGCTCCCAAGGCTGGGGCTCCCGTTCACTGCCGTCGGGGTTCCCTGGGTCCCCCTGCCAGGGTCACCTGGCTCCTGCTAGCCCTGCTCAGCTGCTGCCAGCCCCACTGCTGATGGGGATTCCCCGGGGCTCCCAGGCAAGGCTCCTATGCTGCCACACGGCCCTGCTGCTGCTGGGGGTTCTCTGGCTAGGGCCATCCAGCTATCTCAGCCCCACCGCCACCGGGGATTCCCAGGTTCCCCGGCTGGGACTCCCCGGACACCTGGCCTCAATAATGCCGGGGGTTCCCTGGCCCCGCTAACGCTGCCCACCCCACTGCTGCTGGGAGTTTCTTGGAGTTCCCCAGGTGGGGTTGCCCAACTGCCCCAGGCCCCACTGCCAGGGTCAACCCTGGTCCCACTGGGGTTCCCTGGCCCGGGGCCATCTGGCCCTCCTGCTACAGAGGGTTCCCCATCTGGAGCAAAAGCTCCCCATTTGCCATCTGGCCTGGCTGACACAGGGTTCCCTGATCTCCACCTAGTCCTGCTGATGCCAGAAGTTCTCTGACCAGGCTGGCATTCCCCAGCCATCACCTGGGCCAGGCACTGCTGGCCCAGCCAAGGCTCCCACTCTCTGCCAAGGGTCTCTTTGGTCCAGCAACGTCCATGGCCCTGCCAGACCACGGATGTTGCCGTACCAGAGAGTCATGGCTTTTGGGAGGTTCAACCTGTAGTGATTCCACTGATGCCTCTTCCTATTAATGTCCATGGAATAACTCCCATTGGCATCAGTTGCCCTGGATCAAGTTCTAAAACCTTTGTACGTTTGAGGAGAATTAGTCATGTTTTCCATTGCTTTTGTAAGAATTAATAGATATTTATTTTTAATTATAGCCCATCAACACTTCAGGCTCTAATTCACAATTACAGAGCACTGCTAATTTATTTTTTGCCACTTCACTGTTGGCACTAGGCCTGGAGCCATATCTGCCTGTGAAGCATCCCAATCTGCAGCTGGAACCTATAGGTCTTGGCAAGCTTTTGATTCAATGTGACTGACACAAACCATTTTTTTTCTTAAAAGCCATTAAATGGGCTGATATTTGCACAGGCAGATTTAGTAGGAAGTCAGCCTCATTTATTTTCTCCAGGAAAATGTTGAAGCTTGCTCTTCAGCTGCAGTGATTGTATATCATTTCAGGAGGTTTCAGCTTTTTATACAAACAGTAAAGGAGAAATAAAATCTTGGTACATAAACATGGTATGGGAAGAGTGACAAAAAAGCCTCAAAATTCAGTAAAACTGAAAGAGGGTTTTTTGGGGGGCGGAGGGTGAAGGGGAACTGGGTAAGTAATCTCACTGTATTATTAGAAACACACCATAAATACATTTGGACTGACTGCATTGATTTCAATACAGTTATTTCAGTTATACAGAATGAGGTAAATGAGAACAAAATTTGGTGTACGGCGCTTACCTGTTAGGATACTTTCTTTGAAGTGAATGAAAAAAATAAAGCTGAAAAAGTAAAACCCATGATTACATCAGAAGTAAAAAAAATGTGTTATAAAAACTCTAAAAAACCAATTGTATGAGTTAGAGCCCCAGTCCAGCAAAATACTTAATAATTGGGGCCGAAGTGTGTAATGCTCTAGTCTGGGGCTTAAAACCAGCTCAGAACTCTTCTATCTCATCTGAAGGACCTGATATTGTAGGTATGGTAGGAGGCTATTTAATAGACTGGAAAAGTTGGCAACCTTCACCACTCCAGACTGGGGCAGCTGGGCTGGCAGTGAGACCCTGAGGCTGGCAGGGCCTGTGGCCAACAGAGCCCGTGATGGAGTTGGTAGGTGGTGGAATCCTGAGGGCCACCAGAGCCCACAGCAGAGCAGATGGGACCCAAGGGGCAGAGGGAGCATGTGGCAGGGGCCACAGGAACCCCAGGGAGACCAACAGAGCCCATGGCAGACCCTGTGGGACCCCAGGAGGGCCAATGAAACGCTTGACGGTAATGGGAGGACCTGTGGCAGGGACAGTGTGACCCGGGGATCCCTTATTATGCTGAACAACACAACGCCTCAGTCCCTTTTTTGGATCCAAGCCCTAGTTCCTTGCAACAAATCAGCTAGTTGGAAGTCTAGCTTTGTTCTCATCATAAATATTTTCATGTTCTTAGTTGGATAGTTCCCATAGTAATGGTACATTCTTCCTATTAGCTTTACTACTTTCCTCCTGATTTCTCAGCATTATACCTAGTTTCAAATGTCCTTTTCCAAACCCACACCCATTTTACTCCATCTGCAGCATAACCTACTATTCCACAGAAAATAATATTTATGGTGTGAATCTGAATTTGTTTCACTCCCTGCTTTTCACAGGTCTGATGCAAAGCCCATTGGAGTCAGTTACAATATTCCCATCTAAATGGGCTTTGGATCAGGTTCAGAACACACCTCCTGCATTTTCACTAAAAGACTTCCGAATGTTCCTTCTGTCTGTGAAACCACGGGAAACCTGCAAGATAATAAATGGGGTAAGCATGGATTCCAGAAACTACCCTATTCACCAGAATTCAAATGCTTGGCAAACAGCTCCTTGTAGCTCTAGTAAATAGGAAAAGTGCAAAATGAGATAAATGACACATGGCTAAGGAAATAATCTTAGTTAAAACTAATGAGGAAGCTAATTGAAACCATTTATCTCCACAGCAGGTTTATTAACATGGTGCTGTTTTTATTTGTGTCAGCATATCTATATGCACAAGTTTATGGAAAGTTTTGATATTTGCTCATGGTGCCTTGAGGAATAAAGTAAAAAGCTTTAAATTGTATAGGTGTTGCCGGCAAGAGTAGGTCTCAGGTCCGACACTGGGTTCTCTGAGTTCAAAAACACGCTGCACAAGTATCTGTCAAACACAAGCAGTTTATTTCCTGACAGTTTTCAGTGTGCCCCGTAACTAAAAGAACAACATGATAGGAAAAGCGGCGTCTTAGGTCCCTTCTGCAAGCTGGGAACCCCGTTTCAGCTGCGGACGAAGTGGGAGGTCGTCTAGGCTTTCGAAGCACCGGTACCACAGTCCCTCGGTGAGGTCCAAGTTGCCATACTGTTGTGCAGCTTATATACAGGTTTTGCAGTTTTGAACTTTCTGGGGGTTATTTATCACTCGTTACAGTATGGCTTGGCCATTGATTATCGATCTGGTACTGTTTGACCTTGTTTACATGATTAATACATCTGGTTAACAACGATTGTTATATGTTCCTGTTTTTTCTCCTACCCTTATCTAGAACTTGTTTTCATTACAATGGCACCATCGCCTATCTAAAATGGCGTTTGTTCCTGAAGGCTTGTTTCTGGCTCATCAGATATAGGAGGAGGGAGCAAGATGTGTGCCTCACCACCCCTATGCTTTCCCGTACAAAGTTCTTCCACAATTAACCCCTACAATAGGTACTTGACTAATTTTAAAATGAAGTCCCCTTGACTGTCTTGGATATCCATTTGATTTCATTTCTCAATTAATTAATTAATTAATTAATTAATTAATTAATTAATCTTGGTGAACGAAACCTGTTTAAATCATTGACTAGATGTGTATTTTGTCTTCTTTCAGCTCATTCTTTAACCTTACTACTGTAAGATGATAGAATGTAGCTAGCTGTGCAAGCTACTTATGATGTTTTGGGGACTGATACATATGATCCCTCCCAAGTGATAGATCACATCCTTTCTTTTGAAGGATTACTTTATAAGGAAGGGTTGCAGACCAAACTGGATGACCAGCTATCTCAGGTGATTAAGAAAAAGCAGAAAGCCTAGAAGGATTGGAAGATGGGAGGGGATCAGCAAGAAAAGCAATGTCTCGGAGGTCAGAAATTGTAGGGATAACGTGAGCACTGCCAAAGTCCAACTGCAGAGCTGAACCATGCAAAGGAAATTAAAACCAATAGTAAAAGGTTGTAGAGCCATATAAATCAAGAAAACAAGGAAAGAAGAAGTGGGAATCCTAAACACTGACAATGGTGTGGAGATTAAAGATAACCTAAGCATGGCCCAAAACCTAAATGAACATTTTGCCTTTATTTTTAATAAGGGCAATGAGGAATTTGGGGGTAGTAGCAGGGTAGCTAATTGGAAGGAGGATATGGAAGTAGAAATTGCAACATCTGAGGTGAAAGTGAAACCACACAGCTTAATGGGACTAAACTTGCAGGGGAGGAGGAAACAGCAGATAATCTCCATGCAAGAATATTAAAGGAACTGGCACTTGAAATTGCAAGTCCAATAGCAAAGATTTTTAATGACTCTGTAAACTCAGTGGTCATACACTATGCATGGAGAATTGCTAATATAGTTCCTGTTTATAAGAAAGCATCAAAAAAGTGATCCAGGGAACTACAGCCCTGCTAATTTTACTGCAGTTGTATGCAAGGATTTGATCAAATTTTGAAAGAGAGAGTAAGGTCATTAATAAAAAATGTTCAATATGATTGGCCCTGAGACTGATCCCTGAGGAACTCCATTAGTAATCTACCTTCAGAGTGGCAGTTTGCCTTTCAGTCTGACCCACTATAGTTGTTCCTTTAACCAGTTCCTTAGTCACCGTTCAATTCTCATTTTAATCCACATCTTTTCCAATTCAACTAGTAATTTCCCACGTATCAGTTGTCTCACTAAAATCCAGATAGATTAGGGCTACTACATTTCCTTTATCTAAAAAAGCAGTTATATTTTCAAAGAAGGATCTCAGGTTGGTCTGACAAGATTTAGCGTTTGTAACACCATGTTGTGTTTTACATTTACCTTTGTGGCCTTAGCACAACAAGTGGAACTGTGCTAATCAAATCTGTAGAAGACATAAAGTCGAGAGGTATCGTTGATACAGAGTAGGACTCAAATATCATATAAGAAGATCTGTATGACTTTGAAAACTAGAGTAATTGAAATGTAATGAAATTTAATAGTGTGAGGGCATGCACTCTAGAAACTAATTTTTTTTCTATATCTGGGGAATTTTCAATTGGAAGTGACAGGAGGAGGAGAAAGAATGAGGAGAAAGACCCAGGTGTATTGGTCAATCACAGGATGACTGTACTTTGCCAATGTGATTCAGGGTACATCTAGAGTAGACTGAGGGGTCTTTCCGGCATACTGGAGGTATCCCAGAAAAACTTCGCCACGTCCAGGGAATGCGTTTGCTCTTCCGCTTTTTTTTTCAAAAGAGCAAATGCACTCTTTTGGGGAGCCCTGTATTCCTCGTTCTACAAGAAATAAGGGCTCCTCCGAAAGAGGAGGCTTTTCCGCCATTTGGCCCCATCTAGACAGGGCCAAATGGCAGAAAAGCCTCTTCCGGAAAAGCAATCAGAAAAAGCTACGTAAATCGTGGAGCGCACTTTGCGTAGCGCGCTTTTTTTTTCTTTTGGAAAAAAGACTATAGTATAGATCTAGCCTCAGCGATGGGGAAAAAAATCTTAGGATGTGTCAGGCAAAGTATTTTCAATAGGGATGGGAGAAACTAATGAGACCTCATCTGGAATGCTGTAGACAATTTTGGTCTCCCATGTTTTAAAAAAAAAGATTAATTCAAATTAAATTAGGTGCAGAGAAGGGCTACTATGATGATCCATGGAATGAAAAACCTTTCTTGAGAGATGAGACTCCAAGAGCTTGGTTTCTTTAGCATACCAAAAGAGGGATAAATACCAGGGAGAGAGAGGAGTTACTCAAGCATCAATGTGAACACAAGAACAAAAGAATACAAGACTAGCCATCAGCATGTTTAGGGTTGAAATTAAATAAGGTATCTAACTGGTGTGCCTCTTGCTCCACTCATCTGAAGAAGTGGGTTGTGCCCACAAAAGCTCATGATACTGTATACAAATTTTTGTTAGTCTCACAGGCTACGTCTAGATTGCAAGCCTATTTCGAAAGAGGCTTTTTCGAAAAAGAGCGTCTAGCCAACAAGATTTTTCGAAAAAGCGGCTCGCTTTTTCGAAAGAGAGTCTAGATGCTCTCTTTCGAAAAAGCCCTGTTTTCATGCAATAGCGCCTTTTTTCGAAAGATGACTTTCGAAAAAAGGCATTATTCCTCATAGAATGAGGTTTACAGCCGTCAACAAAACCTGTTCTTTTGATTTACCGTCGACAGAACACGGCGGTAGTCTAGACGCAGGTACAGTTTTTTCAAAAGGCCACTTTTACGAGCTTATTTTGAAATAAGCTATTTCGGAATAAAAACTCCAAAATAGCTATTTCGAAATAGCGTGTCCATACTATAAATCTCCATCAAAATAGTGCAGCTCTATATCAAAATAGAGCATCCACACTGACTGGAGTCTGAATCGCATTTAAAGCCTTGCGCTTCGGGTAGGGCATCAGGACAGCAGTCACTTCCTATAGCTGCTGCCTGAGGCTAGCTGACGCTAATGCTTTAAGGGGCAACTTGCTACAGCCACATCTTAGACACTTCACCTTTGCCTGCCTCCTCAAGGAACAGCAAACTCATCGCACTACCTGCTCTGGTTGCCCTTGTGGACACTCCAGCAATGGAACCAGACCTACTGCAAAACACTCACCAGCTCTTAGACCTTCTGCTGCACCTGCTGGTGCAGTTACTGCAGGCTGCCCACTTGGCCCTACAGGAACAAGACCCGCAACCCATTGGTGGGGCACCTCCTCACCTCTCTCCATTTGCTGTGCCCCTGCACACCATGCATTGCCGCTTCTGGCACCGGGACACCAGTTCCAACTGGTGGGACTGGATCATCATGGGAGAGGACTTGTATCCCTGACTGCTGGAGGATAGAGCGGGGAAGGATGTTGGGGAAGGTTTATGTGAGCAGCAGACGCCGCTTGCCAGGGAGAGTAGTATTGGGGTCCCTTCCCGTTCCTCCTGCTGGCAGGCTCCCCTGGCAGGGGCTTGGTGTCCTCCGCCTTTCCATACTTTCCCGGGAGCAGATGCTGCCCCGAGAGTGCGGGCCTGCCCATGTGCTGTGTGCGGCACCGCTGTGTCTTTGTCCATGACCCTGGCCGTCTTTATGGTGGCTTGTGGTGGAAGGTGTCCCACCACGGGCTCATGAGTAAGGCGGGCCTGTGCAGGAGCCTTGTGAACAGGAGCCAAGGTTCCTGTGTGACAGCCTCATCGTGGCTTTGTGCTCTGGACTGGTGCTCCATGTGCACCCACGTACACAGGCTGCTGTGCAATCCACAGGCCAAGACGGCCGAGCAAGGACCATGCAGCCACTTCCCCGGCCCCCGTGTGTCTCAGGAAAGTAATGGAACTCACCTGATGGGCCTTCTTCGTCCAAGCCTTGGATGGCATCCAGGGCGGGGCTACCAGCTCCAGGGACAGACTGACCACCTGGCTGGTGGACATGGCATTGGTGCTGGCCTCCTCCTCCTCCTCTTCCTTCTCCTTGTCTACAGCCTTGCCCTCTGGGAGGCTGACGATAGGCATCTCCAGCCCAGAGTCCACAACAAGGGCTGGTGGAAGGCACTGACCCCTCTCCCAGGATGTGGTGGGATTGTTCATATTAGGGGCAGGTCTGGGATGCCACCCCTGAGTGGGAGCTCTGCTCCCTGACCTTCTTGCAGGCCTGCCTCAGCTCTTTGACTTTCATGTGCACCTGCTCCTGGATGCGCATGTGTCCCTTCTGGCCCAGGCTGTTGGCCATCCAGCCGTAAATGTCTGCATTCCTGTGCCTGGTGAGGAGATCCTGGAGTTTGGCCTCCTCTCCCCGGACCTGAGTGAGCTCCAGGATCTCTGCACCAGACCAGGATGGGGCCCTCCTCTTTCACCCCCGGCCAGGGGCTTGGGAACTGGCTGCAGCTATGCTGGTAGCCGTGGGGGCTCAGCACTGGGGTCTGCCATGGCAGCAAGGAAGGCAGAATAAAGTGCTGCTGTGTTGCATGGTGCTAGCAGGGCTCACATCATGCCACAAGCCCTTTCCCCTGTGGCTGCAGCTTTAAAGGCTGCAAGGTAAGGGGAACTATAGAGTTCTGATGAGTGTGGACAGAGTGGTCACCAGGGCAGCTGTGAGAAGCCCTGGAGGCCACTTATTTTGAAATAACTACAGCTGCACTGACTACACACACCCTATTTTGAAATAACTTTTGGAATAAGCGTTATTCCTCATAAAATTAGAGTTTATTATTCTGGAATAAGAAGCCTGTTATTTTGAAATTATTTCTAAATAAGATGCTTGCTGTGTAGATGCTCATATTGTTATTTCAAAATAACGCTGCAGTGTAGACGTGCCCTAAGAGCCCCAGGAAGCACTGGGGAGTAATTACTTCGAATGACTCTGGGGAGTAGTTATTTCAAAAGAGCAGTTGTGGAGCATCAATATGACCGCTGTTTCGAAATATCTATTTGAAATACCTTTTTTAAAAAATAAGCATTATTCCTCATGGAAAGCGGGAGTTATTTCAAAATAACAGGCTTGGTAGTGGACACGACACTTGTTATTTTGAAATAAGGGGAGTTACTTCGAAATAACTCCCTAGTGTAGATCAGGGCTAAGCTGCTACAGGACAACTCTTTTTAAATTTTTTTAAGTTGCACACTAGGGTTGCCAGATGGTTGAACAAAAAATACCAAACACCCTCCCCCGCAAAAAAACACCAGGAGAAAAAAGGCTGTGCCTTTAAATTGCCCCGCGCTCCTCACTCCCCCTCCCCCGTGAGACATGGCAGAGGAAAATTGTCCCCGCCGGGCTTCCGGCCGAGCGAAACAGAAAATACCGGACATTTCACATGTCCGGTATTTTCTGGTTTTTTTACTGGACAGGGGACCCGAACAACGGACAGTCTGGGCGAAAACCGGACACCTGGCAACCCTATTGCACACTAACATGGCTACCCCTCTGAGACTGTCAAAGGAGTGACATTCTGGAACGTACATCCTAGGGAGCAGCGGGGGCAAAACTCCTGACAGGTTTCAAGACAGAGTTTGAGAAATATGTGTGTGTTGGTGAAGGGTGGGGGTGAAATGGTATGAAGGGATGGGTACAATGGTGTATAGCTGATCTGTGAATGCTAATGCAAATCTCTCTACTGGCTGATAATGAAATACTCGATGGGGAGGGCTTTGAGTTTTTCAGAGGATTTTTTCTCAAGTGTCTAAATGTAATGTTTTGCCAACTGGTTGCCATAGTTGGGGTCGTGAAGGAATTTCCCCTAAAAACAGATTGGCAGAGACCCTCGGCAATTTTTGTCTTCCTCTACAGCATGGAACACAGGTCACTTGCAGCTTTAAAATAGCATAAATGGCAGATACTCTGTAACTTGAAGTCTTTCAATCATAATTTGAGCACTTCAGTAACTCAGTCAGAGGTTATGTATCTGTGGCCTGCAGTGTGCAGAAGGTCTAACTTACTAGATGATTGTGACATTCTCTTCAGAGCTCAAAGTCTAAGAGTAAGTTTGATGTGAGATCAAAATATTTTCAAGTGAAATATTTCAAAAGGTGAAACCCCATAACCTAATTTAAGTTATCTTAATCCATCTAACTACTTAAATGCCATACTGCACTCTAATTGTTGGTTATGATCTCATTCACTCTAAAATAAAATAATGCTAACCTTTCAAAAGTAGGGAAATACAATACACTTTCTTTTTCTGGTTTTTGGTTTCATTTTCCCCTAGACAGCTCATTGATCTGTTTTTTTCCAGCTGTTGAGATAACCTTGCTGCAAACCCTTTATGCTCTTTGAATGTAGGGACTAAACATCACTTTCACACCTTGAAGACCACTTACATTTTCAGACATTGTGGGAAGTAATATTAATTGAACTGAAGTCTACAAATATAATACGACAGAAGGCTAATAAACAAATAATAAAGGAAACAATTTCCTTAACTGAATGCATTTTGAGAACCTTATGTCTCTGTGGAAACAATTAGAAGTTGATAACAAAATCTCATGCTTGTATAGCTTTCATTTTCTGCTTCACTGGCAAGCTACTTGGGCTGCACACTACATTTGAATGGGAAATAAGCATCTGATTTCTTTTAGTATCCAACTGATACTGTGCTTTCTCTAAAGAAGGGCTCCTATACAGCTACCTAGGAGTAGTTCATTATTTCTTTCAGTCCTAGTCATGCTGCTTGGGCTTAAAATTAAGCTAAAGAACCAAGGATACACATTCCACTGTCCATCCAGTCATCCTATCTGTCAAGCCAAAATTTTTTTTAAAATGCATCAAAAGTTGGTGTGAAGAGAACAATAGCAATTGCCATTTGAATTCACATGTTTTCCTAATGAAAACAATTTAAAATACAATTAAGGACACCAAGTACTGTGAGTGTAGATAATGGGCCAGATAAGACACCATTCAGGGTTACAAGCCCCAATTGAGAGGCAATAATGATGACATTCACTCTTTTAATAAGGCTAATCACATTGAGCTTTTGGGAAGAAAGAGGCTACTGTAGTAATGTTCCTTAAATGAAGTGCTAATAGTCCTATTAAGGAAAGAACCCAGAGCCATTATTTAGAGACCTGTTCTAAGGAGAGCTACTGCACTAATAAGTTTCACACTTCTATAACTTAAACTGAAAGGGCACGTCTAGACTACCCTCTGCTTGCGAAAGGAGATATGCAAATTTAGCCCGATTTGCATATCTTCTTCTGATCCCTTTTTCAGAAGAGGTTTTTTCGAAGAAAAAAAAAGCAGTCTAGACAGGAGTTTCATGCAAAACCCCACCCTTTTTCCAAAGAACCCTGTAAACCTCATTTTTTGAGGAATAAGGGTTCTTTTGAAAAAGGGGGGGGGGCGTTGCACAAAAAACCTCATCTAGACTTGCTATTAATTGGTTCACAAATTATTTCAAAAGCAATAGAATAAGACTTGAGTATGACAAAAATTTCTTTTTTGTTCCTCTCCACTGAATAAATTTTGTACTATAGCTGAAAAGGACCTATAGTAAAACTAAGAATCTTAGTAAAAGAATCTTAGTAAAAGAATCTTAGTAAAACTAATGGTTGTGTATCCTCCACTCAAGACTTCTGCTGTAGATCCCATGCTGTCCAACTAAACTTGACTGAACTGTAGGTTGTGTTTCTGTGTAAACTACTGCTCAGTTTTGTCCTTGAACTGTGATCTCATCAAGTCAGCTCCATCTCAGGATGGTTATTGCTTTTGATTCAGTGAGCCTCAATGAACAGCCTTACTTAATATATTCCTTCATGCAGCTGTCTATCTCACAATGCAAGTTGTTAGGAGATTGCCAGTCTCATCCTGGCTGCTGTTGTCTTTCTGAAGTCACTAGATTAATTTAAATAATATCTTTCTGATGTGCTAGAAATGGAAATCCCATTCACTTTGAGATTTGAAAATGTTGCAAAACATATTTTACTCAGAAGCTTCAGGGAGTAGCCGAGTTAGTCTGTTACAGAAAACAACAACAACAAATGGTCTGGTAGCACTTTATAGACTAACAAAACATGTAGATGGTATCATGAGCTTTCATGGGCATCTGAAGAAGTGGGCTGTGCCCACGAAAGCTCATGATAGCATCTACATGTTTTGTTAGTCTAAAAAGTGCTACCAGACCATTTGTTATATTTTACTCAATGAGACAAAATGGCATTATTGCAAGATAGAGTTTGTGATTAAGCATAGAAGAGCTCGCTCAGCCCTGGTCTACACTAGGGAGTTATTCTGAAATAATCCCCACATTTCATAATAATAAGTGGAGCGTCCACACTACCAAGCCTGTTGTTTAAAAATAACAGGCTGATTATTTTGAAATCTGTAATTTTGCTTTCCTTGGGAAACAAGTTTAATTTGAAATAGTTATCTCTGGAGTTATTATTTCAAACTTAATTATTTTGAAATAATTACCTAGTGTAGACATGCCCTCAGAAGAGTATGATATGACTATCATCATATTATTTACTCTTGATGAAAGATGATGTTCATAAGATGATTTTCTAAGGTCCACCTCTAACTATTTCTTGAAGGTTTTTTGCATGTATTTATTCTACCATTTTAGTAAGTCATAGACTAGGCCACATGATGGTACGTTTTACATAGCAGTGGCTAAATCCTGTTTGCGCTAGGTAGGTGATATCAGTGGAACCACCTATATCAGCAAAATGTGCATAATGAGCCCTAATTCATCAATGAACTTTTGAATTCAAAGTTTCAGATAGAAGCAAAAAAACTCTGTGGCGCTAAGATTTAATGCATGATAACTGTGGGTGGCAGACTAGATACACTCATATTTAAGTGTTGTTATAAATAAGACTTTATTTGCCATTTCAGTTGTGAACCAAAGCATCCCTATATTCATATGCTACACATTCGGATAATAATCATTGTACAAAATATGCCTAGTGAGGTAACTTTACTGGTAAATAATATCTCTGTAAAACAAATGCAGCAATATTATATGTCAAATGTAATTCCCCCATATGATGTTGTTCAAAACCAGACAACATTGTCTAGGGAAAAATTGTTAAACGGATCCATCCTAAACAAAGGAATGCATGTTTACCTCAGTTTAAATATAAGTAGTAAACAAAGTCCTCCAGAGAGCAGGGGGGAAGAGCTGCTAGGAACCAAAACAATTTGCATTTTAGCAAACCAAGCAGAGGAAGAAAGAGCACAACCTGGCTCTATGTCCCCTTCCTCATGGTAGGATATATTCAGTGGTAGGATATACTTTACTTTGAGGAGTGATCTTTAAACAAATCCACTTAAAAGTTTCACTAGACTATAAGGGTACATCTAAACTACATGGCTTCGTCGACGGAGCCATGTAGATTAGTTTACATGAAAAAGGGAAATGAAGCTGCAATTTAAATAATCGCCGCTTCATTTAAATCAAAATGGCCGCCGCACTGTGCCGATCAGCTGATTGTCGGTACAGCGTGGCAGTCTAGACGGGGATCTGCCAACCCCAGAACCCTTCGTTGGCAGATCCTGTATGCCTCGTGAAATGTTTCTTGAGACCATTGCTTCTTGTTCTGCCATCCGTCACTACTGAGAACAGCCTCTCTCCATCCTCTTTGGAACCTCCCTTCAGGAAGTTGAAGGCTGCTATCAAATCCCTCCTCACTCTTCTCTTCTGCAGACTAAAACAAATGCAAATCCCTCAGCCTCTCCACATAGGTCATGTGCTCCAGCCCCCTAATAATTTTGGTTGCCCTCCACTGGACCCTCTCCAGTGCATCCACATCCTTTCTATAGCGGGGGGCCCAGAATGGGACACAATACTCCAGATGTGGCCTCACCAGAGCTGAAAAAGGGGAATAATCACTTTCCTCAATTCTGTTGGCAATCCCAATGCTTGGGATTCTTCTGTCCCAAGTGCAGGACTCTGCACTTGTCCTTGTTGAACCTCATTAGATTTCTTTTGGCCCAATCCTCTAATCTGTCTAGGTCACTCTGGAGCCTCTCTCTGCTCTCCAATGTATCTACCTTTCTCTCTAGCTTAGTGTCATACACAAACTTGCTGAGGGTGCAATCCATCCCCTCATCCAGGTCATCAATGAAGATGTTGAACAAAACCGGCCCTAGAACCGATCCTTGGGGCACTCCACTTGAAACCGACTGCCAGCCAGACATTGAGCTGTTGATCACTACCCATTGGGCCCGACAATCTAGCCAGCTTTCTATCAACCTTACAGTCCATTTATCCAATCCATACTTCCTTAACTTGCTGGCAAGAATATTGTCGGAGACAGTATCAAAAGCTTTGCTATAGTCAAAGTATATTACATTCACGGACTTCCCCATGTCCACAGAGCCAGTTACCTCGTCATAGAAGCTAATCAGATTGATCAGGCATGACTTGCCCTTTGTGAATCCATGTTGACTATTCCTGATCACTTTCCCTTCTTCCAAGTGCTTCAGAATGGATTCCTTGAGGTTCACCTCCATGATTTTTCCAGGGACTGAAATAAGGCTGACTGGTCTGTAGTTCCCTGGATTGACCTTCTTCCCTTTTTTGAAGGTCGGCACTACATTTGCCTTTTTTCAATCATCCAGGATCTCTCCCGATCTCCACGAGTTTTCAAAGATAACAGCCAAAGGCTCTGCAGTGACATTTACCAACTCCCTCAGTACCCTCAGATGCATTAAATCCGGACCCATGGATTTGTGTATGTGTAGCTTTGATTTGATTTTAAATGAATCCAGTGCTGTCTTAAACTGAACTGTTTGATGAATCCAGTTACAGTAACAAACTGTTGAATATTGATTCCATATAGTGAGAATTAATCTCACTGTATAAACTGTCCAGGAGAGGTCTGAACACTGCATGGTTTGCAGGAAAATCTGGGACTGGATGTGTGTTGGGATCACCCTGAAAGTAATAACAAAGGCATGTAGAAGCCAGAATGGGACGATGGCAAAGTAGACAGGCCGTGATGGTCAAAGCTACTAATCTAGGGCTGTCTAGCAGACACTCAGCATACGTCTACACAGCAACGTTATTTTGAAATAACTACTGTTATTTCAAAATAACTTCTACACGTCTACACAGCAGGCAGTTATTTCAAAATAATGTCAAAATACTGTCAAGCTGGAGGGCTGATTACTCTGACTCCTGTAACCCTCATTGTACGAGGAGTAAGGGAAGTCGGAGTAAGAGTGCTGTTTCGAAATAAGTGCTGTGTAGACGCTCCCAATTTCAAAATAAGCTACGCAATTGATGTAGCTCAATTTGCATAGCTTATTTCGAGGTAAGCCCGGTGTGTAGATGCACCCTCTGAGTGCGACTTGCATGTTGGTTGGCTGGTAATGAGCAGCCCAGCCCAGGTTGGGAGCTACAACAGCAAAACATTGTGAGATACCCAAGGTTAAAGGGCAAGCAATAAAACAACCCCTCTCTAGTCTGGATTGTACAGCAGAATGTGATAGCACTACATGTAATAACATGTATAGCCATGCCAATAAGAAATGCATCCACTATTACAAATGAAAAATAAACTCACTACCAACTAGTTTTTGCACTTTCAATTGGGAGCTCCTTAAATGAGTTGAAACCTGAGCTTAAAATTTCAAGCCATTTAGTTAAGATGTATTGCTGATATACCAGCACTATTAGCTTGTGTAAATTTGTGTATATATCATGCAGGCCTGCTATTTGAACCATAAGATTCTGTGAGTTTGTTTAAATCTGCTGCTCATTTGTAATAACAGAATCCACAATATTATCTCCTGCTATAGCAAAAGGCTGCATTAAATGATAAATAAATGTGTAAATTAAAATGTAGAAAGACCAACATATGTAAATATCAAAGATGATACCCTGTTTGCAATTTTTCCTTTCCAAGATGCCAGAGTTGGATTTTCTTTATGATATAATATGATATTTAAAATGTTTCCATTTATTCCCCTGAATTGTTCTGTTTCAATTAAACTTTCTTCCAAATAAAACGCTTTCCTGGAGAATATCTACAAAATGAACTTATGAAAATTAAATTCCAGTATGCCTTGTTCATATGCTTGTAACTAGTTATTGGGACCTGCCACTCAACCTCTTGCTGTAAAACACAGCGCAGGGAGCTAAGATTAGGAACTCTACAAGGATCAGAGGGGTAGCTGTGTTAGTCTGGATCTGCAAAAGCGACAAGGAGTCCTGACGAAGTGGTCTTTGCCCACGAAAGCTTATCCTCCAATACATCTGTTAGTCTATAAGGTGCCACTGGACTCCTTGTCAACTCTACAAGGATTTCCTTACTGAGAGTCTGATCTAGTACCACCAACAGAAATATGAGCTTACTTGGGGCATGTCTACACTAAGGAAATAACTCATTTCAAAGTAATAATTCCCAAAATAACTATTTCAAAATAGTGTGTCCACATTACAGGGAAGCTTCAAAATTAGTCCGAGGCAGGCTCCCTTAACATGGATGCGCTACCTAAACTTACAGCCCCAGGAAGCACTGGAGAGTAATTACTTGGAATGAGTCTGGGGAGTAGTTATTTCGAAACAGCAGCAGTGGAGCATCCACACTCCTGCTATTTTGAAATAAATATTTTGAAATAAGCATTATTCCTTGTGGAAAGAAGGTGGTATTATTTCGAAATAATCTGCCCCTTATTTTGAAATAACAGGCTTGGTAGTGTGGATACTCTGCTTGTTATTTTGAAATAAGGGGATTATTTCGAAATAACTCCCTCGTATAGGCTCAGATTGCAAGTTGTATGTGGGCAGGCATTACCCTTTTATCTGTGTTTGTACATGGTCTCACACAATTGGGCCCTGACCCTTGACTGCAACTCCTATTTGTTATCACAATACAAATAAATAATAATACTTTGGTAGACATTGGAACCGTCCCTGAGCTTTCCCCATGGGGTTCCATAAGTGGTGGAGCAGTGTTTCCTTCCCTCTAAATCACCCTATCCCCTTCAAATAAACAACTGAGATTCACAAAAAGTTGGGTTTTGATACAACTTTTGAGAGATTATTCATGTCACTACTTATAATATCTGAGATTTTTCTGTATTTAACTTAAAGATGGGTATATCAGTCGGTAATGCCATGTCATGCCTTCTCTAGATCACCATATTACCATTTTCATTCCCTTTACAGAAGAGATTAAGCAGTAAAATCTGGACCTTGATTTGGAATTCAGGTGATTTTAGATACAGGGGTATGAATCGATTTATTCTAATGATAAGAGTCATTTGCAAAATGTGGAAGTAAGTTCAGGGTTGACTTTCTGAACAGCGGCTAAGTCCAGGTTTTTGAAAATGTGGTGTACACATAATGCCTTCAGAATTAATTTGTGACCTTCTGTTTAATGTTTTAATGCATTGTTGAGGTGATTATTCTCTTCTGTCCAAGGTCTTAGTCTGTGCTTATCAGTGTGGTATCTGAGTTCCCTAGCACTTGGTCCTCCACCCACTGATTAAGGAAACCAGGATCATCTGCCTCTAAAAAGACCAAACTGTGAGGTTTGAAATCCTCATCTCCAGTTGGTATAAATCAATGTAGTTTCAGTGGAGTAAATGAAGCTATTTTGATTTAAACAAACTGATTGTGCTCTTTTTACCTGCATTGTCACCTTCTGACTTTCTTTACCTTAGGGTATGTCTACACTAGCCCCCTAGTTCGAACTAGGGAGGCTAATGAGGGTGACCGAAATTGCAAATGAAGCGCGGGATTTAAATATCCTGCGCTTCATTAGCAAGTTCCCAGGCGGTCGCCATTTTGGAAATTGACTAGTCCAGAATAACTGCCTGCGTCTACACACGGCAGTGAAACAGGAGTTCAAAGTAAACCCCTACCTCAAATTAGCTGTTACTCCTCGTGGAATGAGGTTTACCAGCTAATTCGAGTTAAGGGGTTTACTTCGAACTCCCATTTCACTGCCGCGTGTAGACACGGGCAGTTATTCAGGGCTAGTCAATTTCCAAAATGGCGACTGCCTGGGAACATGCTAATGAAGCGCAGGATATTTAAATTCCGCGCTTCATTTGCAATTTCAGTCGCCCTCATTAGCCTCCCTAGTTCAAACTAGGGGGCTAGTGTAGATGTACCCTTACATGTTTGCAATAATGTTTATGAAGAATTCACCTTCCCCTCCTCTCCCCCCACATCAAACAGGGCTGTGGTCCAAATTGCAGTTTGCTAGTTCTTGTTTCCCACCTCAACCAGGTATCTATATATTCATCATAGACAAAAGAGTCTGTCCAGGACTTTGGCCCGTGAATGTGGAGGCCTCCGCTGTGTATTTGTTTTTATGTGGAGCTGGGAGGAGTGAGACAGAGGTTGGGAATGGGAGGAGCTAAGCTGAATAGACACACTCCATAGATAGCTTTACAGCGGCTTAGGGGGCAGTAAAGCAAAGAAACTGTCTTCTGTTATTTTGGTTCTTCCTGTGTTCAGCAAAACAGTTCTTGGTACATTCTTGATATATAAGAAGACTGCGTAAAAAGTACCAATAATCAATTTTTCCTTCCACATAGAAAAACTTATTGGACCTTGAAAGCTTGCTAGCTGCCCAAGTAAAAAAAAGGCATCATTAACTGACCTGTGAAATATTTAGGACAACGCCTCTCTTAGTACATTAGAAGTAGAATATTTAGAACACCTCTATTAGTACATTAGAAGTAGAGCTGCTGAAGACCAAGTGGGCTGAGCTGTAATAGAACTGAGAAAAGTGAGCAGCGAAGGAGTTGATGGCTCTCCTCTTTTCTGGTTCTTCGAATGAAAGACACATTTGGTGAGAGATTTATCAGAACTAGGGGAACATAAAAATTTCAATATACCCTATTGCAACTGTAATGAGAATCAGTCCTTCAAAGAGGTAAAATAGTAAATCATTTTTAAAGGCCTAAGTCATGTTCTCATTGCCATCATAGTGACTTCAATTGGAGCAGAGTTAGGCTCAAAGTGAATTTCTTTTACATAAATCTTTTTAGCACTCAAGTCACTGTATTTAAGTTCCTCTTTAATGCTGTATCTATTCCATATCCTAGAAATATATTGTGAGCATAACATGGGCCCAGATTCTTAGGGGTATTTAAGCACCCAATTCTCCTTGGTTTCAGTGGAGTTAGGCACCTATTAATATCTCTGCGGATCTGGACCATAGTTCATTTCAGATTTATTCCAATGGCTGTAATAAATTAATTGTTCTTATATAGCCATATTTGTTTCAAACAACTGGGATGAAAGAAATGTTCCTTTACTGAAATTTTTAAAAACAGTTTTTCCATGGAATTGCCAACAATAATCTTTGAAATAGAATGAATGGCAATAAGATCTTCAACATTCATTATGTGGCCAGCTGATTTATTGTATACTGAGGAGGAGATTATTTATTTTGCAATCTTCATACCCTTATACTATCTTCATTTTCAGGTAACTCATGAACAATAGGATAGGTAAAATCAATTGAAGTAATGGAATTGCCCAAATGTAAGATCATTTATTGATGTTTCTAGTTGTTTTCATGCAAAAAGGTACACTAAATACACTGTAGAATAGAGATTGTAAACAGACATACAGTATGACTGTGAACTTCAAACATATTTGTTCGTTTGCCTTAGTGTGTTAACTCAATAGCTCCTGATATGTAAACTTGACAGAAGACACTGACAAATTAAAAAACAGCAATTCCACCAAACTCCTTTTTTAGCTAGAGTTTATAAAATATGGACAACTTTAAGAATTTAGACTTGTAAAGCAGGCTATTTTTCCCATAAAATAGTACTGAAAATATTCCTGTGCAGCCCCTGAATCTGTTAAATTGAACTGAGATTTTTTTTCATTTTTGCCTTCAGAGCGTTTGCAATAAACACACAATGTTCAGTTCATCTGGAGACCTGTATTTTATGTGGTGTTTTAATCCAGAAGATGTGCTTCTCCTGCAGTATTCATCCTTTTGGATAATCAATTAAAATAATCACCAAAACACCTGACACCTGACCAAGAGTGAAGAAATGATTTTTGCTAGATTAGGAATTTACCTCCATCTATAAACCATGAGAGTCATCTTTAAGTTCAGGGAAATACTTGTGTGAGTAACCAGTGGGAATAATGGCTTGACAATCCAGCTTTTATTATTAGCACCACTGATTTAAAACGTGTTTTGTTCAGTTATATTTAATAATGCTTTGACAATACAATGATCAGCTTATGCTCTGAAACCATTTTATAAATACAGTAGACTTCCGATAATCCGGAACCTATGGGACCTAGGTGGTGCCGGATTATCAGATATGCCAGACTATCAGGAGGTACTATAAAATGGTTATATATATACTGTATACATTATATACTGTATATAAAGTATTCTTAACCCTTTTATTGTACATACTGTATACAGTATACTGTAATGTTTTAGTTTTTTAAGCCTTTTTACCCTTTTGCTCAGTTCAGCTGCCGCTGTTACCTTGTGACTTATTTTTTGCCGAAGCTCACTCACTAGGCTCTTGCCATTTTGATGCCGAACTATCAGGAGTGCCGGACTATTGGATGCCGGACTATTGGAGTTTTACTGTATTAGTTAATCATCATATAAGTAAGTATGTGCAATTACAGATTGTGACGTTGAGGTACACTGTGAGTTGTTACCAGTTTGTCTGTTACTCTGGGTTATGCTCATTTATTAGGGTTACTCTTGGGATGGGGTAGGCCAATGCTACTTGTGCTGCTTATGCTACTTGTGCTCTCATAGGCTACATCTACACTGCGGAGCTATTTCGGGATACTTCTAGTATTCTGAAATAGCTACTCTGCATCTTTAAAGCCGCCCATTATTTCAAAATAGATTTTGAAATAACGGGCACGCTGTTCTGGCGTCCCTGTAACCCTCACTCCACAAGAGTTAAGGGTCATTTCACGGTACTGCTTTATTTTGAAATTTGGTGCTGTATAATTGGCACTGGTGAATTGGCACTCACAAACTGACCCCTTATATGTTCATGGGTTCAGTAGGCTGGGTTGCACAGCAATGCCACGCTGTAACCCTCATGTGCCCTTGGACTCAGTGGGCTGGGTTTAATAGCCCTTTAAGCCGCCATCCTCATATGCCCCCAAGTTGAGCACCTCCCTGTTCCCACTTTCATACAACAACCCTTCTGCTAGTAACCTCCTTGATGAGCACACCTCACTGGATTTTTGGATGCTACAGGGATCTTTAGCTTAGGTACAAAAAGTGTTGCCGCAGAGTGAATGGAGAAGCCAAAACAACACCCCTGAGGGAGAGCAAGTGAGAGAGAGAGAGAAAAAGAGAGAGAAGCAACCAGCTTAATAATGAAAGTTATTTGTTTCTAGGGCTATGCCTAGACTGCAGAGTTTTTCCGGGATACTGGAAAATCTCCGTCGCGTCCAGGAAACGCATCCGCTTTTTCAGAACAGTTTCTGAAAAAGCAGGCGCATTCTTTCGGCATCCCTGTATTCCTCTCACCGAGAGGAATAAGGGATGTTCCAAAAGAGGTTTTTCCAAAATTTGGCCCCTGTAGACAGGCTAAATTTCAGAAAAGCCTCTTCCGAAAAAAAAAGCGAAAAAAGTATGCAAATTGCGCTCCGCAATTTGCGTATCTTTTTCTGATAAAACTCTGCAGTCTAAACGTAGCCTAGGTAGTAACCATACAAGGGGAGACAAACAGACAAATCTAACTTAAATCTGATTACACAATTTAGTGCTAGCAAACCATAACTGATCATATACGGCAGGGTCAGGAGGCTATGCCTAAAGAGAGGTGCGTCAGGGGGAGAGATTATATACAATATACTCCACAGAACTAGGGCTGCCAACTTTCTACTTTCAGAAAACTGGACATACGTGCCCAGCACTCTGCCTTGACCCATCCCCAAGGATCCTTCCCTGCTTACTCTATCCCCTACTTTCCCTCTATCACTCACTGTCCCCTACTCTCACTCGTGTTCACTGGGCAGAGGCAGGGGGCTGAGGTATGAGTGGGCAAAGGCTCTAGCGGGGGAAGTGAGTTCTGGGGTGGGGCCAGAAATGAGGAGTTTTGTGTACAGGAGGGGGCTCCAGGCTGTAGCGGGGGTTGAGGTGAAGATGGAGATGAGGGCTCAAGCTGGGGGTGCAGGCTGGGGATGAGGGGTGGGAACCTAGCCAGTGGCAGCTGCAGAGCTGGCACTTGGAGCAGGGGAAGCATGCAAAGCCTCCTGTGCCTAGGAGCTGTACATTCCAGCTGCTGGGCAGAGCCAGAGCAGGCAGGGAGTCTGCCTGAGCCCCGCTGCATTGCTGACTGGACTTTTAATGGACCTGGTCAGCAGCTGACTGGAGCCATGAGGGTGCCTTTGAAAACCAGATGCCTGGCAACCCTACATGAAATGCTGACACATTAATCCTCTTTCTTAAATCCTCTTTCTGCCATTTGTCTTCCAAAGATTTGTTTTCATTGCTTTCATAGCCATGGTGAACCTATATATCAAAAGTTTTCTCTTTAATTACTTTTGCTTTGCTTTCTGTTTCATTGCCATGTTCATCCCTGGAGCAGCTCCGGTAAAGCCAGCAACATTATACCAGGCATACAGTTGATATTCTTTTTTGTATTTGATAAACTTTAAAGTAATGATTATGAAATAACATTACCAAAACAAACCAACCAACACACCAACTTAGTTTAAGCTGTCAAAACTTCAAAGAAACTTTATTCCTTTAATTGATAGTGCATCTACTCTGTTGTTTTGATAATATAATAAGGAAAGGAGACACAAATATACCTGGGGCTGCATCTAGACTGCCATTGTTTTTTTGGAAGAGGCTTTTCTAAAATTTGGCCCATCTCCACTGGGCCAAATTTCAGAAAAACCTCGTCTTTCAGAAGAGCCCTTCTTCCTCCTAAAACAAAGAAGACAGGGCTTCCGAAAGAGCATGTCTGCTCTTCCACAAAAAAATGTCGGAAGAGCAGACACGTTCCTTGGATGCGGCGGAGTTTTTCCAGGGTACCGGAGGTGTCCCGTAAAAACTCCATAGTCTAGACATAGCCTAGGAGAAAAGGAAGAGATTGTTATTTCAAATGGTCGTGTTTGCTCAGCCTGTCTCTTCTTTGATCCAGTCTCTGAAGAAAGACACTGAAAAGGAAAGATAGTTATATTGCTACTAAGTATCAGATTGTGAAAAGTATATACATTTGATCCTTGTAGCCTAGTGAATTTGATCCCCTCTGTTAGAGAATCTGTTTGCCATTTTATTTGCTTGTTAAGTATTATTGTTATGGCCAGTGCTTATGCTTCTGATCCTGTTGAGGATGAGATCGTTTAATTGCTTAGCTTGCTGGGAGTATATATTTACTCAGATGTCTACCACCAGTATTCTTCTGAGTTTATAATGCCCTTTACATAACCATTCCTTTTGCTCCACGGTAATTAAAATGGTAAGATGTGAGGTTAGATAAAATCATGTATGTACCTAAATAATTACAAGAGCATGGTTGAGATGAGAAGAAGAAAAAGTCAGAGCAAAAAAAGATCAACACACATGAATCCCAGTAAATCTCTAGAGGGCTACCTTTTCTAGCTAACTAGGTGGGATTAGAATATGACCTTGAGGAGCTCTGATAAATAACAGAATGGTACCCATGATTAGCACTCAGTCTGTGTGCATATGGTGTTTAACGCCTTGTCAGTTAACATGATTCCTACAAGACATGTTCTAACTGTCCTAATATGGCAGTGAAGACACGAACCTGAGTTTTCAGTGGTTAAATCAAAAGGTATTGGAAACCAAGGTCCATCAGGGGTTATCTAGCACTGCCTCTAAGTTTGTATTAATGACTAGATACTAGAGTGATGAGGCACTCGAAAAATTAGGTGGTCTCCATTTTTATGACATTGTTACTCATGTGTAGTGGTCATTCCTATAACTACCAGTGTTGTCCCAGCTTTGCTGTGTTGTTTACTGAGATGTATAAGGAATATAGTAAATACTGAAATAGTATCTAAGAAGACATTGGCAATTTTTAAGGGTCACTCCTCTATTATTTATTTCATATATATATGTACATTGGTCATCCTTAAAAACATGGATGTGTTACCTTAGATAAGTAGATAATACTATACAGCAGTGGTGGGCAACCTTGAGCCCATGGCCTGCAGGCGTCACATCAGGATTCTATGTGTGGTGCATGAGACATTTTGTTCACTGTTGCCCACGTGCAGGGCTGCCAGATTCTACTGGTTTCTTTCCTCACAGTTCCCCCTCCTCCCCCACTGGAATTGCTAAAGTAGCACGCACGTAAAGCAAGGCATGTGAAGTGAGGTGCATACTGACTGGACACCACATTGACTGTGAGAACCATGCACTCCCTCAACAGCCTATCCAAGTGCTGCTATGCTTCAGTCAGTACATCCCGCAAATTCTAGGTATGCAAGCACAGTGAGCAAAACTACCATGGGTGACCTGTATGGTAAGTGGGGGGAAGGCACAGCCTTCTCGAACCATCAGCCTAGCCCCACCCACACTCTGCCCCCAGAACGCCTGCTATAGGCTGTCCCCAGAGTGTTGCTGGCCCCTTCATCTGCCTTTCCTATATTCCAGGGCTGGGGAGGCTGGACCACATGCCACCTTGCCCTCCCTGTGCTCTGGGTTGGGGAGGCTGGGGCACATACTTGTGTGTCCAACTGCCCTCCCCTTCCCTGTGGTGCCTGTGGCGCGCTACCCCACCTCCCCGCCTCTCCCACCTTGGGGAGATGGGGTAGCGTGCCACATGCACCATGTGCTACCCCACCTCCCCAGGGTGGGAGAGGCGAGGAGGTGGCTTAGCTCCCATTGGGAGTGGGGCCTCGGCAGAAGGGGAGGGGTTGGGGGCCTGCCTCCCCCAGTCCTACCTTCACTGACTGTCCATGAAAACTACCGTATCCCAGAAGACCATCTTGGTTAGGACAATCTTACAGCCCACTGAGATGAAGGAGGGCTATTCATGTGGTCCACTCATTAACCTAGGTTGCTCATTGCTGCTATACAGCTTGGAAATGATTCAGCACCTGTATAACTTAAGCATGTGAACACTCCCATAAAAGTCAACAGTTACACACATGCTTAAATAACTTGCTGAACTGTGGCCTACATGGCATCAAATTTATAAATTAATTATGAAAACTTTTAGAAAAAAATCTGTTTACTCTATAATTTTACTATCTTTAAAAATAATAATAAAATAGTCATTTAACCTAAGAGTGCAATTATAGGTTTCTGCTGACATCATCTATTATATATTTGAGAGTTCATCTTTCTGTCTGTCTGTTCAAGAACTCCTCCTAAACAGTAAGAGCTAGCTAGCACCACCACATTCAGTAAGCAGCTTCCTCTTATCCTAACTTAATGCAAGGGTTTTGTTGTTCCAGGAAAATGAGGTGTGTCTGGAATGGGACTGCTTTTCATAAAACCATACAGAGAAGACATCGAATCACCAGGCAGGTAGGGCTGCCTCCCCTCCCCGTCTGGGACTGCCCCAGATCTGATCCTCTCACATCCCCTTCCCCCACATACCCTTTAGCGAGGGTGGCGGGAGCTAAAGCCCTCCCCCCATTTATACAGGAACATTGCTGGCTGTTCCCCTTCATCAGGGAGCGAGGGGAAAGTGCACAGTTTGACACATTTCTCACTGTGGCTGTGCCCACTGGAGCTGCAGCTGCCATGGAGAGGTGCTTCCCACCTGGCCCCAAGCTGCTGCAGTGAGAGAGGCTGGGGTAGTCCCTTCTCTCTGGGGCAACCTGCATACTGAACCTCTCATCACCAGTTGTACCCCACAGCTGTGATTTAAATGAAGCATGCACATTTTCATTTTATTTTCCAAATATATGTATATATATTAAGGACCTGAGCATTGCTGAGTAAATCTTCTAATTTGTTATAATTTTAAAATGCCATATTTTTACATTTTCCATTAGGAAAAAAGAAAATGTCATATATAGACTGATATATCTCTATATCTATGCTGATATATATCTATATCTATGCTGCAGCCTTCATGGGGACAAAGACACATTCCTGAGTAAATTAGTAATTGTCTAATAGTAATAGGTTAAAAAAAGACTTTGTTTTCAAAACCAAAAATATAAAACATCTTTGTTCTGGTGAACTATACCATTCCTGTTTAAATCTCATCATTTGAATCACTATGAACAAGTTTATTAAGAAATGTGATTTTTAAATACCTGAAGAAGAAATAGATTCAAGTATTTAAAGGCACACTTTTCCGAAGTAGCCGCTGATGTTGAATATTGCTGTTGTAGAGTGCCCTCACTGACACGCTAAAAAATGGAGACCTCCAAAATCAGTGATCAGTTCTGAAAATGTTGATCTAACCATCATTTCTCTGCTTTCTATTTCTGCTACCAAATATTCAACATTTAAATATTTAAAACTACTCTGTATGGTTATGTCTGCATTGCACGCTTATTCTGAAACAAGCCATTTCAAAATTTATTACAAAATGGCTTATTTAGAAATAGCACATCTGCACAGCAAATGCCCATCGAAATAGCACTGACCTATTTCAAACTAGAGTGTCCACACTCATTGGACACTGAATTGCATTTATGGCCACCCAGAAGCACTTCAGGAAGGGCATCAGGACAGCACTCACTTCCCATAGCTGTTGCCTGAGGCTATCTGAGGCTCATGCTCAAAAGGTCCCCCCTGTAGAAGTCGTGTCTCAGGCTCTTCTCCTTTGCTGACCTCCTTGAGGGACAGCAAAGCCTTTTTTCTGTGGGCTCTGGTTGCCCTTGTGGACACCACAGTGCTCCTGCCATGGAGCTGGACCTGCCTCTGATCTTATGCTGCACCTCCTAGTGCAGTTTCTGCAGGAACAGGACCCCCAGCTCGTTGCGGGGCACCTCCTCTCCTCTCTCCACCCACTGCTCATGCAGCTCAACCGCACCCACCCTCTGCTTCCGGCGACTGGTCACCAGTTCCGACTGGTGGGACTGGATTGTCATGGAGAGGTGGGATGACCAGCAGTGGCTCCACAATTTCTGCATGTGGAAGGACACCTTCTTGGAGCTGTGTGAGTGGCTCACACCTGCCCACCAGTGACAGGCCACCCACATGAGACCATCACCATCTGGAAGCTCACCACGCCGGACAGCTACTGATCCATTGGAAATCAGTTTAGAGTGGGGAGATCAACTGTCGGGGTATAGCACTCTCATGCTCTTGTCCCAGGAGAGTGGTGAACTACTGAAATGGGATTCCCTAGGAAAGGGTGTGTGTGGAAGCTCCCTCCCTGGAAGGTTTTTCAGTCCCGCCCTCACAATGTGCTGCCGGGGAAGGAGCAAGCTGGGTTACTTCTGATGTGTGTGTGTGTGGGGTGTTGAGCTCAGGGAACTCCCAAGGGCCATGGCAACCCTGTGATTCTCTGTGCGTCTCCTTCTACAGGTGGTGCGGGCCATCAACACCATCCTGCTACGCAGGCTCATCTTCCTGGGCAATGTGTAGGCCTGGTGCAGTTCTTTGACCTTCATGCGTACCTGCTCCTGTGTGCGTATGTGACCCTTATGGCCAAGGCTTTTGGCCATCCAGCCATAAATGTCCACATTCCTGTGTCTGGTGCGGAGATCCTGCTGGTATTCCTCCTCACCCCAGATCTCAAGGAGATCTAGGATCTCCACACCAGGCCAAATGGTGCCCTCCTCTTTCGGCCCTGGGCAGGTGCTTGGGAGCTGCCTGAGGCAGTGCTGGCAGCTCTGGAGGGCTCAGCTGGAGCGGTGGGCTCAGCTATGGCAGCAAGGAAGGCTGTGCAGGGTCCTGCTGTGTGGCACAATGCGAGCGGGGCCTGCTTCGTGCCATAAGACCTTTCCCTTCTGCCTGAAGCTTTAAAACCTGCAGTGGAAGAGAAACTATTGAGTTCTGTAGAGTATGGACAGAGTGGCTACCAGGGCAGCTGTGTGATTTTCTGGAGGCCACTTATTTCTAAATAACCCCATCTGCCCTGTCTACACACACCATATTCCGAAATAGCTATTTCAGAATAGGCGTTATTTCTCATAAAATGAGGATTATAGAATCCAGAATAAGATGCCCGTTATTTCGATAATGTTTCGAAATAACGGGCTTGCTGTGTAGATGCTTACTTTGTTATTTCGGAATAACGTCCATTATTCCCAAATAATGCTGCTATGTAGACGTGCCCTACATGTCTTATTCAGAAAACCTCAGGAAAAATAGAGGCTGAGGAGAATCTATAAAATCCCCCCAGAAAGGAAATGTCCTAACTGAAGATATCTACAGAAATGAATCGTGTGAAGGAAATGTTTCTTTCACAAATACAGGTGTACATTTCAAACTCCATTAAATGAAAAGAGCAAAGCTGCAGAGTGAGAATGAAAGATTTCAAATGGGAATTAATTTTGCCCTGGCATAAAAGTGTCTGTTGTCTTGTGAAAAGGATGCCTCGGATTTATGAAATGGAACTACCTTCTGTTTCCATGCAAAATTACTTGACAAATTATATAACAAATGAAGTCTGATTCAATTAAATATTCGCAACAATGTCTGATTTTCTCATTTGTGATTTCATCATTATGTTATTGCATACCAGTGCTACTGCTATCTGATCTCCCCTGTTTCTCTGAAGAGCAGATCCAGGTACAGTTTGAAATTAGTATGCAGATGATTTAGTTTTTCTAGTGCTGAGTTCAATTAGGGATTTCTTCTAGGGAGTCCACAATTTCTCCACAGATTTCTTATAAAAAAGATTAGCTTTGTTTGATGCTCTCAACCTGTGTAAAGAACTTAAGCAATAAGCCTGGAGTGGAATAAGCTATCACGGATATATTATCGTGAACAAATTCAAATTGTGGCACCAAAATGCTGTTTATTATGCAAAAATACCTCATCACTAGACACAATTATGTGTAGAAGCTGTAAGCCCAATTCAGTCCCAGCACAATCAGTCACAACTCCTATTGAAGTCAACAGGAGTTTCATGTTCTTATCCAGGAGCTGAATTTGTGCCTGTGACTTAGTAACAAAGATTGTTCTTTCCTCCAGTCTTGCTGCACAAAAAACAAATACAAACTAAAACTGGAGGGCAGAGTACATGCCTTTCATTTCATATATTTCATGGAGGTTAGCTTCATCAATGGCTACTAGCCAGGATGGGTTGAAATGGTATCCCTAGTCTCTGTTTCTCTGGAGGTGGGTGACAGGGGAGGATCACATGGGGATTACCTGTTGTGATCCCTTTCTCTGGGGCATCTGGTATTGGCCACTGTCGGCAGACAGGATACTGGGCTAGATGGACCATTGGTCTGACCCAGTATGGCCGTTCTTATGTTCATATTTCTAAACAATAGTGGAGGAGATGCTCTCAGTCTTACTTTGCGGAAAATTACAGGTACAAGATGGAATCCATGATCGCATGAGCAAGTCAGATGCTTTTGCCTGCTTTGATGACTCATAGCAGCAGCCGTTCCATGGAAGACTTGTCCCTGAATGATTCTTTTATTAAAAGAAGTACTATGTAGTGTTTGCATGTGTGGCTGAGGACATCAATATTTTTCTTCCATCTTGACTGTTCTTCACCAAAAGGCAATATATTAATGGAGGAAAATATCCTGTGCTTAATAATAGTGAGATTTTCAAAAAGCTCTTAGCATTGGCCTAATTATGCTTCCTGTGAACTCAGTGAGGATTTTGACATTTATTTCAATATGAGCAAAATTTGTCCAAGGGTGAGCACTTTTGAAAATCCTGCAGTTTATATTCCTGGTCTATTGGTGCTCTTATTAGAAAAGGGATGGAAAACTATATCTGAATCTTTTTGAACTGTGAGAAAACTTGAATCCAGCACCCTTTCTGGCCTTTGTGAGTTAGTCCCCTCACAAATAACAATAACTAATACACCGAGCTTGATCTGATTATAAGCAGTTATATGTCTAATAAATCAAACCAGCCACAGTAAACTAGACACATGCATAATGGGGAAAAACATTATCTCCCATGAGAAATTTAATTCAGTATGCTTGGCTCCTTTGGATTGTCAAACCCCATTTGAAACAGGGTCATGAGTAGTATATTCCATAAGTGAGGAGGTCAGTTCTTTCTCTGTGTTTCCTGCTGTTACACCGACAATTAGCACTGTCACTTTAGATGACATTTTCTAACATATTTATAATACTGGAACCAGTTTCTTGGAGATCTGCCTTGCTATGGAAATCAGGTCCCCAGCCTGTCTCTTGTGCTTGTGAGAGTGGAACAAAATTTTCCTTTAAATTATAAAAACATTCCAGTATTTCATTATTTGCCTTTTTTAAAATAAAAGAGATTAAAAATGAGTAATTTCTCCTAAGAGATCAATGAGCCTTCAAGCCTTCATGTACAGGTAACAGGCTGAAAATCCCAGAGCAGATTACATCATTCATGTAATGAAAGCAGGAAATGCTTGATGACAAATCTCTGTGGACCAGGAGGTCAGCCACAAAGATTACTTGCAATTGCTTTGAAGGGTAATTGTGACTTTCCAAGGGCCCAGTTGAAGATGCTTGAAAATACTCATATTATAAATGACATCTAGGTAAAATGTTCCATGCTTAACCTTTCCTGACCATTCCATGCAGCAACCAATACAAAACAAGCTGCCAAAATGTCAAGGCAGCAAACTAAATACAAAAACGCAGTTAATGGCTGTATAAGTTCAAGCTTGCTCCTTCTGTTAATATCATATGCCATATGGCAAGGCAAATCTCATTTATTGCTCTGGCCATTGTATTGTGAAATTTAAAACAACAGATGCAAAATAAATGCAATTCCCACATTATTGCTAGCCAAATACTCAGGTTTGCACACAAGGATATCATATACACAGTAGCTTATTGATCACTTTGGGTTTTATCCCGGTGCTTAGCTCTTTGCAGGATCAAACCTGATAGTGGATTAGCATCACTACTCTGCCAAAAATTGCCATTGGGCCTCTGCTAATCACAAACAAAGTCTCAGGTTTATGTTGCATTTCAAAGAGGTTGTCTCTAGAAGCATAACAACATGGTAGTGCTGCATGGGGTAAGTATAGACTGAGATGGAAGAGTGCATCCTTTTGAATGATAAATACCACTTCCTGTATCACCCATTCTGTGAGGGTGCATCTACGCTGCACCCGGAGTTCAAAATAATCTATGCAAATTGCGTAGCTTTTATCGCTGTAATTTCAAAATAAAGCGCTATTTTGAAACGTCCTTTAACCCTCATGCAATGAGGTTTACAGGGATGTCGGAATAGCAAGCCTGTTATATTTCAATATAACAGGCTTGCTCTTAACATGCGGAATAGCTATTTCAGGATACAGGAGGTAACCCAAAATAGGTCTGCAGTATAGATGTAGCATAAGGCATCCAAGATTCAGAAACCCCACCTGCGTCACTCACTGTGTCTTGTCTCCCGACCCACCACAGCTTTTCATTCTCCTCTTGGGGTCCCCATTTAGGCACCTGGAAGACTTATAGGCTGTGTCTACATTGGCACCCTTTTTCGGAAAAGGGATGCTAATGAGACCAGTCGCAATTGCAAATCCGCGGGGGATTTAAATATGCCTTGGTATTTGCATTACATAACTGCCGCTTTTTCCGGCTCGGGCTTTGCGGCAAAAGCGCCAGTCTAGACGGGGATCTTGCGGAAAATAAACCCTTTTCCGCAAGATCTCTTATGCCTACTTTCAAGCGGCATAAGCGGAAAAAAGCGGCAGCCATGTAAATGCAAATACCGCGGGGGATATTTAAATCCCACGCGGATTTGCAATTGCGACTGGTCTCATTAGCATCCCTTTTCCGAAAAAGGGTGCCAATGTAGACACAGCCATACTGTTTTATCCATGTGTTTCCCCTTCCCACCCACAGTTTCATTCATGCATTCTTCTTCCACCTCACCCACAGATTTTTTGATGTTGTTCCCCTCTGGTTAAAATCAGAGGGCTCTGTTCTTGAAAAATGTGTAAACATCATTTGCACTCTACGTGCAGGCACCAAAAGACACTGAGTGATATGAGCCAATGGAAATTTGCAATGTAATAAAACTACTGGAAGTTCATACTGTGCTGAATAAAAGAGAAGAAATGTTGTTTCGGCTCTCACTCTCATTGAGTTATTATTCCCAGCTAGCCTATTCCTAGAATAAACCCAGCGCGCTCCCATAACCCAGAAAGGAAACAGCCATGCAGAGAAATGTTGCAGTTCAATGTCACACTTCCTATACTTAATATATCGAAGTCACATAGGGTAACTTTATACCTGTCATAGGAGCTCATGAAATTTCCCATTGGAAATTATTAGTCCATATTCCAATATGGAAAGGACTTGCCATCTTGCATGAAAATCAATGGTATGGTCCAGCAGGCTCTCTGAATTAAATTGATTTCACCTACCATGTTGTTTTCCCTATAATACACACAATTCTACCACAGTTTTTTATATTCAAATGTATGCACGTTAAATATAAGCATGGGTGGATTGCTGGGATTAGTTTGCCTGATCAATTGCTGACATTTTATTTTGATGGCATCTTCTAGACTGGTTATTTTGTCCATGTCTCTTTTCCACTGACTAGTATGGTAAGAAATTCAGCCTCCATTATTCTCAAGTTCCTGTTCTTAATAGCCAGTATTTATTCATTCTAACTATTTATTGAAATAAAAATAAGTGAAGTGTAACACAACTTATTAATTTACTACCAAGCCTGTATCCACTTTTCATGAAGTTTAACTTAATTTGCTGTGGGAGGAAATTACGAATACGAATTAGTCTGGTGCATTTCCCTGATAACATGATGTTATAGTTGTGGTAGATTATAAAAGCTCTGTAATAGCTACAAGACCAAATCTTACAGATTTTACTGAGCACGCTCTCCTATGATATGTGGAAATACTTTCCTTCCTGCTTGGAGTCTCTCAGCACCTCACAGGATGGGGCCCCATTGTCCTCCCTACAGTAAATGCAACCTTTTGAGTAATGGGAGTTTTATCTGAATAAACTCTTCAGGGTTTGGCTCGCTAGACCAGCTCTTCACTTGAGAATCTGGATCATGTTATTTAAACTATATATAGCCTTAAGCTGCAATATTTCAATCAAACTCTAAAATTCACTAGACTTTGTTTTTGGATTGAGTCCATTACAAAGACAGGGCCAGCTGTGTGTTTAAGTTTCAAACATTCCTGATTTTCAGTGGGTTTCGATCTGGAGTTTTAGCTTGTTGTCTCTTAATTTAACTTCGTTTTAATTAGGAATATATGTAACTGAATGAGAGAGAAAGCTTGGACATTACTCCAGCTGTGTGAATAGTGGAATGTTTCAGTGATTTCCCTTAACCAGTATTCATGGAAAGTGAACTGACCTTTTGGGTGGGAATGTTTGAGTAATCAATCCTTTGGGGTAAGAAATGATCCCAGCTTGAAAAGCTCTGTCTCATCAGGGATTGACTATGTGAATTTGGAGATGGTGCTCACCAGAGAGGTCTTCTCACCTCCCCTGCCCCTTCTCTTGTTTGCATGCAGCCAGGAGAGGTAGCCCTGACTGATCCTGTTATCCTGCTGGTTACCCGTGGCATGGCAATGAGAGAGTAAGGAGCTACAGAGTCATGTGAGTACTTCATATAATAGCAGGATTAAAAATGGTTGCCCTTCTAGGGCTCCCAGGGGAGCAGAAAGTATTTTCCTTCCTTCCTAGCACCCTGCAATATTGGCTCTGTCATTTCCTGAGTTATTCCTGTGCTGATATAGCCAATCTTTTTAATGTTGGGTTGTGAGTGACAGTTGCTTTCAGACTCTTTCAGTTCCTTTCAGACTCTTGAGGTAATTCCAACAGTAAGAACTTAAGGACATAAGAACGGCCATACTAGGTCAGACCAACAATCCATCTAGCCCAGTATCCTGCCTGCTGACAGTGGCCAACACCAGATGCCCCAGAGGAAGGGAACACAAAAAACCCCTCTCATGCAAGAGCCTTCTTCCTGAAAAAATGAGGAAGAATGGCTCCTGCGCATCAGAGGGGGTTTTTGTGAAGAAAGGAGCTGTATAGACGGCTCCTTTTTGCGCAAAAGCCTCTTGTGCAAAAACGGCCCCTAATGCATTATGCAAATGAAGTGCTGCAATATGCTAATCCTCACTTCATTTGCATAGGCTTTTGTGCAAGAGGAATGCAGTATAGACGTAGCCTAAGTGAGCTTCTCAAAGTACTACAGGATGTGGCACAGCAAGGAGATGAAAGTGGGTCTCAAGTCACAGGTTAGCTTTCTAACCACAAACCATCCTTCACCCAATGTAACTATGCATCCACAGTGTTCTTCAGTAACATTTCACATCTATTCTACTGTAATATATTAACTATTCAGAACTACGTCTGCCTTGTTTGTTATATAAGATGCATTTATTGATAATCACATAAGTGATTCGAGGTAATTAACAGGGCAATTAGGTTGAATTAAGGACTAGTAAAATATTCTGGACAGCTTTTCCAATTCTCAAATAATTTATTCTAACATTTGTCAAAACCGTGCCAGTAGCATGGTCTTTGCATATAGATTATGCTAGATTGTCATACATTCTCTCCTGCTCTTCCCATGATAAAGTGAAGAATCGCACCATAAGGTTCACTTCCTATTCTGTATATAACAGAAAGGGAAAGCAAACTCCATTTCTCATTGCATAAAACCATGCAAACTGGTGCAATGCTGAAAATCTGAACAGTATCCCATTTTAAGTGTTATTAATTCCAGACTAAGCTGTGCCTATCTTGCACTCATCATTTACATGGTGAGTGGAACTTCCCCTCTGCATTCCCCTTTTGGAAGAGCTAGGTATAATTTCAGTCCTTATATTCACAAAATGTTTGTGAACAAGAATCCCCAAAAACTAGATTCCTCCCCTCCCCCCCACCATTTTATCACGGGCTGGGTCTTTCTGAAAAGCCAGTCAAGTGGGAACAGAAAATGCTTTTGTAATCAAATTAAACAGTTATTTTGTAACTTGCCTTTGGACTCTTAAGTGCAGACTTTTCAAAACAGCACTAGTAAATGCCGCTTCTCTAACTGAGAGTGACTTATTGCACTTTGTTCTTGCAAGGGCTACAACTGTTATTTCCAGATCACAGCTAGTTCTTTCCAGCTCAGGAAGCAAAAACCTGACCTTAGTTTTATCTGTGCATTTCCAGTAGAGACCCGAGGTGGCCTGCTGGTTCTTTTTTGCTTTTTACAGTCTATTAGAAGTCACTAAATGATTTCTAGCACACAGCATCTGAAATGACAAAGATTTATAATTCATCAAACCATCCTCTGTGAAAATGAATAAAACATATGTATGCCACTATGCATTAAATATCTTTGAGTTCTCTTGTAAAAACAACAATTATTGCCTTTGAACTGGCCTATACTATGATTCTAGACAGTGACATTCCTGTTTTCTACACAAATTATTAGGGTATTGGAAACAAGTTTTTTTTCCAGTGAGGCACGTATAGCAGAATACCATTAAATGCGCAATCTGTTCCTCAATGTTTAGGGAACATATTTCAAATGGAAAACACAGTATAATGTACAGAACATATTACAATGATATTTAATACTGTAAGAAAATTAATGGTTGTTATTTAATAATGACTTTCATACAGATCATCAGAAAATGATTTCTGTATAGGCAATTAATTAAGGACTAAAGAGACAAAGATGGTTTTCTGCTAATATTTAAATAGAAGAATTTCAAAAGGGAGTATAGAAGGCATACAAGTGTAACTGTGACCTCTCTCACCTGTGAAGACTACATCTAGACTGCACTCTAAAATCGAAAAAAGATACACAGTTTGCGCTATGCACATTGCGTATCTTTTTTCAATTTAATTTCGAAAGAGGCTTTTTCGAAATTTGGCGCATCTACACAGCACCAAATTTCAAAAGAAATTGCTCTTTCGAGCCATCCCTTATTCCTTGTAGAACGAGGTTTACAGGGATGGCAAAAGAGTGCATCCGTTATTTGGAAAAAAATTTGAAATAATAGACTTGTTCCTTGGACGCGGTGTTGCTATTTCAGGATACTTCCGGTATCGCGAAATAGCAATGCAGTCTAGACGTACCTTGAAATGGAAGAGAAGAAAAGAAGCCAAGACTGGAGGAGCTTGACAAGCAGGTGAGAGTATAAATTAATATTCGATCAGCAAGGGGTGACGTGAGGCCATGTGGGTTTTGGAAGAGTAGCAAGGCGATTCTGAATCAGATATGGCGGTTGAGAGGAAACTTACTAGAGGAGATGAACATTAAGGGTAATATAAGTATCCTTCTCTGAGTAGCTAAGATAGGTTTTAACTTATTCTAATAAAGGGGAAGATTGAACAGAATGGAAAACTGACAATACAAACCAAGAGTGTATTTCTGTTAACTGAATATATCCTCTGCCTATATATATCTGCACTGGACAACATAAATATTACAGACCTCTTGACCTTTTGCTGCTACTAGTACAACAGCAAGCTTAAGTGAATACTTTTTAAATACTTTTGTGATAGGGTGGATAAAACCCAAAGTGGCAGGGTTAAGAGGAAAAGGTGAGCCCTTTTAACCCATTCTGTGGCACCTAGAGAAGAGATGGATTATTAAGGATTAGACTCAGTTTGGGAGAACTAGATTGGGTAGTTCCTATAAAAGAACTGAAGGACTGAGAGAGGAGAGCTGAAGTAGGGAATATATATCTTGGGACTGGCTCTGAATAGATGGCTAAGAAGCAGCTTGCAGTCCATGATTGATGGACTAAATTGGCTCATACAATTGAAGGAGATTTCAGATGTCGACATGCTGCAAATGTAAGCCTTGCTCTGCCTCCAAATTCTTTACCCATAAACCAAACACAGAATACATTCCAAAGCTGCCTCAGAGTTTTAATGAATATTTGGTGTGGTGGGCAAATAATTACATGTTTTAATTGGTCAGTATCCACAGGACAAATACATCGTTGGAAGCAGGAATACAAACATCAATACCAATATTTATGAAGGGACACCACCTCTAAGAATGGCTGTGCTATCTGCGCCTCTCTTTTTCTCTCTCTTCTCCCCCTCCCACTGCAATCTTCTACATCATCTTTGGCGTCCCTATTGTGATTAGCAGCTCCAATTATAGGAGTATTTTTCTATATGATAGTAAGTATGGGACATTGGATTTAGACAACCCACTTATTTACATAGGCTTACTTCATCACAGCAATTTCTAATCACATCAAGCAGATCAACATTAAAATGAACAAGAATCAAGAGGTGAAGGTCTTTGTATCTCATTGCCATTCTCCTAAGACATCCAGCTTCCTACTGAAGAACACTTATGCCATCCAAAAGATCCTTTTTTCTGTTCTTTCACCTCTTCTGAATTATCTAAATTAGAGGAAACTGATGCAAAACCCCAAATCCAAACACTAAAAAACATAGGGATGATTTTCTAAACTATTATCTAGCCGAGAGTGCTAAATTTGGCTGGAAATAGCAAATGATCAGAGCTTACATTAAGAGGGTGTGTTTACACAGCAAAGTTATTTCGGAATAATGGCTTTTATTCTGAAATACCAATGTGAGTGTCTACACAGCAATTCCATTATTTCAAAATAATTTTGAAATAAGGGACGGCTAATTCTGACTTCTATAAACCTCATTCTATGAGGAATAACGCCTATTCCAAAATAGCTATATCAAAATAAGACGTGTGTAGATGCTCTTCTGCTGCTATTCTGAAATAACCCCTCACCAGAGCCATTCTGAGTTATTCCTCCTGGGGCTCTAAATCAAGATATCACCTCTACACTAGGAAAGCCTGCCTGGGACTAATTTTGAGGATTCCCTGCAGTGTAAACATACTATTTCAAAATAAGCTATTTCGGAATAACTATTCCAGAATAGTTTATTACAAAATAACTTTGCAGTGTGGACATAGCCAGAGTTTTCCAGCATTACTTGCTTCCTTTCAGGCCATATTTCAGTATGGCCTTCTGTAAAGCATTTCTCTAGCCATATTTACAGATTATATTAGGATTGGAAGTGCACACTCATCTGAGAAGAAACGTATTGATGGTAAAGAGATAAAGTTAACTGAATATATTGGGCACAACAACAACAACAAGAGATTCAGGTTCAGCTCTAGGTAAAGGCATTTACAGAGGAAAAATGATGCATGTTTCAGAGCCCAGTTTGGTTAGTCATATTGCAAGTCCTGAGGACTCTTTTATGTACAATTACCCATTGCTGGGGTTCAGTGATATAAGGATTTCTCATCTTGATTTAATGAATAATTTGCAGTAAATATTCCCTCAGTGTATTTGACCCCCCTTGTCTGCTCATGGAAGAACCTGTACCATTTAGCAAGAGAACAAGGAGTGATTCACCTGAAACCAACTAGTACTGGGATAAGAAAATCTGTTCTTTAGAGATCTAGCCCCTTATGTAACCAAAGAAGTTGAACTAAGCTTCAAAGATATTCATCTGAACTGCCAACCGCTGTGAGGTTTCTTCCTCCGGGCAGCTGCTAATGCCAGGTATCAGAGGGCTTTAACATTGTAATAAACACAAGGATTTGTTTTTGCCTGATGTTTTTGTTCTTGCATATGCTATAATAAGCAATGGGCACTTTGTTACAGATAAGGATACTGCAGACAACCCATCACTCAAGTAGCATTCAGCAAGTTTGCAGGCATTTAATGACATGTTTTGACAAGTCTTGTTTTTCTTTCTAGATGGATAGTAATGGATTTTACCCTCCATTAATTGCTGAGTTCTTTGTTTGATAACCAGTCTTCCTTGCTGCAGAAGTCATTCCAGCACTATATATAATGTACTTATTTATAAAACTCTGCTATTTATGTTCTTGAAGTTTTGCATAGAGGAAAAGGTGCTAGCTGGATCAGTTATTCATCATGAATTCCAATGAAGTTGACAGAGCTACACTAGTGTAAAAAGAGAATCGCCTTCCCAGGAAGAAGCAGACCTACCAGATGGGACAATAGCCTGCCTCATCATCTCCCTCGCAAAATAACGTGGTAGGTGGGGGAAGAGGAGGATCAGGATTTTGTGTGGGGAATGAGAATATATGGCAAGAAAAGTGACAATGTGGTCAGATAATTCAGAAGCATCAGAGTTTACGGGTGCTTATAATCAAATCTAACCTCAAGCCCTTGAGAAATTCACTTTTCACTGATAGTAAATATGGCATAAAGTCCTTCCTGTTTAATATATCAGGTGAGTACCAGGAGGTCGCATCCTATTTAAACATCAATTTTGCAATTAAATCTTCTAGCATTGACCTCTGAAACCACAAGGATCTGAATGAATGGGCCAGTGACTCATGAAACTTCACTACCAGGTAGACTATTGAAGGTTTATGGCAGGGGTGGGAACCTTTTTTCTGTCAGGGGCTGCTGACCCACAGCATTGATCTGATTCTCCTTTCACCAAAGTTTAAATCAAGAGTTCACTTAATTGAAATCAGTACTTTGGAAACAGGAATAAGCAGGAGAATCAGGCTATGTATGTACTGACATTTTTCAATCAACGAAATAGATAAATGATAACCCAACAACCATACTATAAGAGATAGGAATGTGAAACTGCATACAAACCCAAAGGCATAAACCAGGAACTCAACAGCTGAACTTCTGAGCCAAATCCTTTCAAATTGCAAAAGATGAGGTTCAAGTTTTTATCCCTGGATTTCAACCTGTTCTACAAGATTGGTTCTGGTAGGTCAGACCCAAAGCCAGAGCAAACTATTTTACTGTTTCATTTAGATGAGATTGAAATCTTATACAAACAGCTGTTCTTCTGATATCTAAGACAACATGGCAGAAAATTTGAACAACTAGCATCATTTTTGGTACTATCATACATGAACCCTCATCTTACTGTAACTCATTCTGAACCCTTTACTGGGACTCTAGTTTAAATTCCTTCATCAGTCCACTTATGAACATAAATGGTGTAACTTCAATTGGTAATATTTAATATATTGTTTTTTCTTAGTCAGTGTTGCTATTTAATCTAATATTCATTTTTCAGAAAATGTCCTTTTAAACGTTTTCAAATACCAGCTTTTAAAATTCTCTTGTTATATATATCTATAATTTTCCAGTCTATTTGTTTTATGTTGTGCATCTCACACAGTAACTTCTGTTTGCACTGTCATTTAACTTTGTCTTGTAGAACCAAGGACTTTTTTGTGCTCCCCGATGAAAAATATGTTGCACAAGTTAAGGACCTAAGGGAAGATTTGAAGTCAGTTTATCTGTCTCATTTAATCCATTCTAATCTTGCTATTTATATGACCCCAATCATTGCAGTGCCTAAAGGTCTTTTTTCCATTCATTTGATTCTTGTGTAAGTCAGAAATAACTTCATGGACCTCGATACTAATGATTTGAAAGTCCAGCTACTCATATTTTCAGTTTAGCCTCTGCTTAGTGTGTGTCTGTCTGTTCTTTTGTGTAAACTCTTAAAGACAGTAACTGTCTTCCTTTATAGCTGCATGGCACATTTTTAGGTAATATTGCAAAGTGCTGCAAGGCACTATTACAAACCTTTTTTTTTATTGCCTGCCAAATAAACATGCAATAAGAAATCATGCTAGAGTTCTGCTGGCACAATGCAAGAGCACTGCCCTCTTTATTTTGCTTGAGTACTCAGAAATTATACCTTTAAATGTCCTGATTATCTATTTTTTATATCATATATAATGCTGGCATCTTTTAAATTTAGTGTTTGTATTCAACCTACTTGCAAACTAATCTTCAATTGTATTAAAAGGAAATATGTATAATTTATAAGCTTGGATTTAACATTATGTGTATGCTTTAAATATCACTTGAAAGAAACAACATACTTTGAGTGGTAGAAAATTTCTTGAAGAAGTCAGCGAATAATGAAAAACAAATTAGCATTGGCTCCTGAAGTTTTAGACAATATGTCTTTACGAATATTACACCAGCATATTGCCGGAGATACATTATATATTTTTTTCATTAGGAAAAAGAGTTCTAAGCTCCCAAATTTGATAGTGAGTACAGCAAACCATACTAATTGTGAAATAATTTGAAATGTCTCTGCATTGGTAAGTAGAGTCCACCAGATGGCATAAGGGAATGAATCTCATTAGAATTGTTCATGTGTACTTCTGTGGATTTAGACTAATCAACCAACCAACATTGGCATATGAAGGAGGAATTTTTTTCTTATTCTTTGTAAGAGATGAAAGACGCTCTTGTGGCTAAAACAGAGGATAGATACAGCTTTTGTTCATGGCTCCTCCACAAACTTTCTGTATGAGAGGGGATAAATCATGTAATTCAGGGGTGGGGAACCAAAGGCCTGGGGCTGGATGCAGCCCCTGGCTTGCCTGGATCCAGCCCATGAGGCTTGGGGCTCCCCCGGCATTGGGGAGCCCGCGCCGGTGCTCCAGCCCCTTCCTCCCCCCCGCCATGCCCCTGTGGGGCTGGAGCATACAAAATCATACCTCCCTAGGCTCTGGAGTGCAAAGGAATGCGGGGAGTATCTTTCTCCTTCTCATAAGAACAGCCATACTGGGTCAGACCAAAAGTCCATCCAGCCCAGTACCCTGTCTGCCCACAGTGGCCAATACCAGGTGCCCCAGAGGGAGTGAACCGAACAGGTAATGATCAAGCGACCTCTCTTCTGCCATCCATCTCCACCTTCTGACAAACAGAGGCTAGGGACACCATTCCTTACCCATACTGGCTAATTGCCATTAATGGACTTAACCTCCATGAATGTATCTAGTTCTCTTTTAAACCCTGTTATAGTCCCTAGCCTTCACAACCTCCTCAGGCAAGGAGTTCCACAGATTGACTATGCACTCAGTCGCGTCACGTGGATGAGGGGTTGGTTTGCTTTTTTTTTTTTGCTTCTCACTTATGTGCGGCCCCCAACCAGTAAACTGCAGTAGCACAGCTTCACAGGTGATTAATCAGCTCCGCCTAGTCAGTCAGCTCCGTGCACAGAGCCTTGAGCCTCTGGCTGGCTAGGGCTGATTAATCACCTGTGAAGCTGTGCTGCCCCTCAGCTTAAAGAGAACACTGCCCCCAACTGATTTTTCTGTGGATCAGTGGCTCCCGACCCAAAAAAGGTTCCCCACCCCTGATTTAATTCTTCCTGGGACGTTATTTTTCCTTTTTTTGCAAACTTGGGTTAATAAATAATTACATATCTATTTTAAGCATTTGACGCACATCTCACCATGGTACCTAGGCAATGTCAGGTTTACGTAGATCATGATTTAGCAAGACACTTGAGCACATACACAATGTAAGCATCTGAGTGCTTCTATTGACTTCGCCAACTTTGAAGCTAAGCACGTGCTTAAGTGCTTTGCTGAACAGGGGCCCTAGTTGGTAAATTCTTTGGATCAGGGATACAGTTTTCATACCTTTCTGCATAGTGCCTAGCACCCTGGTGCTTTATGAATAACAATAAATAAGAACTCATATTTGTAAAGTGTATTGCCATCCCTGAATACATGGCTCTATAGGCATGTAAATTACTATTCCTACAGAGCTGGCACCCTAACACTGTAGCCATAGAAAGAGGGTTTAACCAAGTCCTTTATATCGCTCAGTCCACCTTCATGATACATCTCAATGCAGCATAGAAGAAAGTGCCTGACTACAGATTTCCCGTTACATAGAGATAGAAGCCTAAATTCACCCTCCTCTATAAATTATACCACTGAAGAATGGTGAGCAAAATTCCCAATTTGTTTTTCTTTACCCATAATTCTTTTAAAAAGCTTTTTGGCTGGAGCTAAGATAGATTTAGGAAACTGCACTGTCACCGAGCTAAATACATACAGAAGCCTGGGAATTGTATTAATTTTAACACATTAATTTTGCTCCATAAAAGTCAAATTTAATTGTCCCCTGTTCACTCAACATCCATTTTATGGAAACTGAAATATGGTAAAAATGTAAATTAATCACAGCTTTGGGTTTAGTGCTTAGCCCCAGATACTGCACATAAACCAAATCCCTGCAATTAGAGCTCAGAATCTGATCTTCTTGCCACTAAAGTCAATGAAAAAACTCCTGCTGACTTCAACGGGGGAATGATAAAATTCTCTCAGCCAAAATTTCCATTCACTTCAATCGGATTAGGACTGGGCCTTCAGTCAAACTTTTGATATGGTCTCCCACGGTATTCTTGCCAGCAAGTTAAAGAAGTATTGATTGGATGAATGGACTGTAAGGTGGACAGAAAGCTGGCTAGATTGTTGGGCTCAACAGGTAGTGATCAACAGCTGGATATCTGGTGGAATTAGCAAGCGGAATTCCCCAACGGTCAGTTCTGAGACTGGCTTTGTTCAACATCTTTATTAATGACCTGGATGAGGGGATGAATTACACCCTCAGCAAGTACGCAGATGATACTAAGCTAGGGGGAGAGGTACATATGTTGGAGGGTAGGATAGGGTGCAGAGTGACCTAGATAAATTGGAGGACTGGGCGAAAAGAAATCTGATGAGGTTCAACAAGGTCACTCTGTTTGGAATGGAAGAATCCCAAGCACTGTTAGCCCTGGTCTACACTAGGGAGTTATTTCAAAATAACCCCCTTTATTTTGAAATAATAAGCACAGCGTCCACACTACCATGCCCATTATTTTGAAATAACAGGTGGGTTATTTCTAAATCTGTGTTCCTGCTTTCCTCAGGGAATAACACTCATTTCAAAACTGTTATTTTGAAATAGCATTAGGGTGGATGCTGCTGCTAATTTGAAATAATTGGCCTCCAGAGGCCTCTCACAGCTGCACTTGTGACCACTCTGGCCACACCGGCCATCTCCACTGCTCCCCTTCTCCTGTGGAGCTTAAAACTCCAGGCTGCAGGAGAAGGGATTGTGGCACGTGGTAAACTTGCCAAGCCCCATGCCACACAGCAGGATCCTATGGGACCATGGCAGACCCCAACGCTCCCTCAGACCCTTTCACGGCTGATAGCACTCCTGCAATACCCTCAGCTGCCACTGGCCAGGGACACCACCAGCCTGGACTGGTGTGGACAGCCTGGACCTCATCAAGTTATGGGGAGTAGACCAGCCTCCAAGATCTTTGCACCAGAAAGCAGAATGCCGACGTCTACACCCGGATCGCTGCCAGTGTAGCCGAACTCCATCAGGCCTATTACAAGGCTAGGGACAGAGCAGATGCTGTGGGGAGGCACCACACACATACTGCTATTACGAACAGCTCAATGCCATTCTGGAAGGGGGGTTGTTCACCTCCCCCCTGTCATCGTCTAGTCCAGCCAGGACATGCCCGGCTTCAGCCTCCATGAGGGCAGGGTCGAGGAGGAGTTGGCCAGGTCAGGTGACCATGCCCACCAGCCAAGATCTGCTCCTTACCCCAGAGCCAGTCCTCCCCCACCTACCAGGATGTCTCCCAGGCTTCGGACGATCCCAGGGAAAGCACTTCAGGTGAGTTCTATAACTTTCCCTACATACATGCAGGGGCAGGTGATGGGCAGTGAGAGGCTGTGCGTTCCTCACTCGGCCTACTCAGCCTGGGGGGTCACACAACAGCCTGTACACGTGGTTGCATATGGAGCGCCAATCTGGAGCACTCAACTCCATGACGCTCTTACTCAGGAACACCTTGGTCCTTCTCACAGGGTTCCCAGAACAACCCAAGGCAGGCGCCAGTCCAAGCCCCATCACTGAGCCCCCCTTGTCTGCCCTTCTTCATTCCAGGTTCTTTCCCAGTCCCCCCAGTTTGTTTTTCAGCAAAGAAGGCTTTGTTTTTTCTCTGCAGGGGAGAGGGAAAGTGGGAAGAGAGGAGTGGGGGATGAAAGGCACACAGAGGGAATGCAGGGGCCCCTTGTGGAGAGGCACGGGGGAGGGTCTGACAGCTGGCCTTGCACAAAACTCTCCCTCAAGGTCTCTCTGATGAATACAGTCCCTTGATGTGTTTTCCGTATGGCGCTGGTGTCCAGCTGCTCGTATGCTCTGGCCAGCTGATCAGTCTGTGCCCCCCACCATGGCAGGAAAGTCTCCCCCTTGCTCTCATACAGGTTGTGGAGCACAATGCCCTCCACATTGCACAGGGTGACAACCATCTGTAGCAGCACGCGGTTGATAGCCTTGGCTTCTTGCAGGAGCAGAGCCCTGACTGTGGATTTCCCCACGCCGAACTGATTTCCAACACAGCGGTATCTGTGCGGCGTGGCAAGCTTCCACAGAGCGATGGCATTGTGCTTCTGCACAGGGATGGAGGGTCACATGTGGGTGTCCTGACCCCTGAGGGCAGGGGCAAGCTACTCGCAGCGCTCCAGGAAGGTAAGGTGGCCTTGCACAAACAGAAGTTCTGCTACCACTGCTGATTGTCCCATACCTGCAGGATGATATGGTGCCACCAGTCCAAACTGGTCTCCCGCTGCCAGAAGCAGCATTCCACAGTGTCCAGGAGATTGAGGGGCATCTGCAGCAGCAGGAGTGCCAGGACCTGGGTGAGTAAGGCCGATGATCCATGCTGGGGTTCGTCCTGCAGGTCCTCATCCCCATCCTGCTGGAGCAACATGCAGACATGCAAAAGTTTGGAAGTACTGCGCCATGAGGCACAGCATGAGGCCTGTAAGCTTGGCACTACTTTGCAGCAGCTCCAGCTCCTTGCTTTCAGTGCTGTGGCACCTGCAAGGGCAACCAGAGCACAAGATGACACATGCCCACTTCGTCCCCTTTGTGTCCTACAAGCGAGGAGGCAATAGAGGAGTGGCTTGTAAGACACAGCCTTAGCAAGGAACCCCTGAATGCACATGTCACAGCTTGCCTGACCAAGTGGCCAAAGGAAGGATCCACCCTTCTGGTACCCTCCCCAGAGTGCTTCTGCGGGCTCTAAGGGTACGTCTAGACTACACGCTTCTTTCGAAAGAAGCTTTTTCGAAAGAATCTTTTGAAAAAACTTCTTTAGAAGAGATAGTCTAGACAGCCACAACTTTTTTGAAAAAGCGATCCGCTTTTTCGAAAGAGAGCACCCAGGCAAGCTGGATGCTGTCTTTCGAAAAAGCCCTGTTTGTGGTCAAGAACACCTTTTTTTCGAAAGAACTCTTTCAAAGAAAGGCATTCTTCCTCATAAAATGAGGTTTACCGCCGTTGAAAAAAACACAGCGTTTTTTTTATTTAATTTCAAAAGAACGCGATGTCTGTCTAGACACAGGTGAAGTTTTTTTGAAAAAAGGCCACTTTTTTCAAAAAAACCCTGTAGTCTAGACATAACCTAAGTCTGAGGCAGGCTCCATTCTATGTGGATGCACCATTTTGGACTAATTCTAACTTATTTTGAGGCTTCCCCATAGCGGGGAGACACGCTATTTCGATTTTGTTAAATCGGGAGTTAAGTCGATTTTAGTAATTTCGAAATAGTTCCCTAGTGTAGACATGCCCTTAGTGACTCCCCTTCCTTGAGGAGTCCACAGTTTGCTGCCCTGCCATTCTAAGGAGCCAATGTTGAGCAGATTGTGGTGATGCAAGGGGAGCTCAGCCTGCTGTGGCAAACTCTGTCACCTTAGGTCAAGCACCCTGCTTCATACTGGAACAAATCGGTGTTCCAATCAGGAGAGAATTTACTCCACAGGCTTTAGAGCAGAAAGTGGACTCTTAAATGGTGTCTGCCCAGCCTCACCTTCTGTGGTAGATGGGGCTAAGTCTATACTGCAGCCTTCTTCCGCAAAAGCTTATGCAAATGAAGCGCGGAGTAGAATGTCGCCACGATTCATTTTCATAATTAATTAGCAGCTGTTTTTGCGCAAAACCCCCCTCTTGCGCAAGAGCCGTTCTTCCTCATTTTTTCAGGAAGAACGGCTCTTGCACACAAGGGGGGTTTTGTGCAAAAAGGAGCCGTCTACACAGCTCCTTTTTTGCGCAAAAGCCTCTTGTGCAAAAACGGCTGCTAATTAATTATACAAATGAATCACGGTGATATTCTACTCCGCGCTTCATTTGCATAAGCTTTTGCGGAAGAAGGCTGCAATATAGACATAGGCTGGGAGTGGTCAGCACCTTGCAGCATCAGACCCAATAATTTTTTTTTTTAAGGTCAGCACTGGCGGATATTTTGTGATGTGATGTCATGGTCTGCATCTGTTCCAAAGACAAGTCTTTGTTTTAACAGTAGCCAGCGATAGCGAACTTCGGATTTTGTCTGTGAGTTTGAACATTCAGGAGTAGCAGTGAATCGACTGCTTCCTTTTCTTCAGGCTGAACTGTTTTCTGTCAAGCATGTCCTGTCTCTGACTGTGTTCCCTGCTGCTGCAGCAGCATTTTTTAACATAACAAGGAGAAACCCTGCAGTGATATCATCAGACATTTTACTTTCTGAATGGTAGACAGAGATGGCTTCAGTTACAACAGTGAAATTTCCAGGAAGGATAAAAATAAAGGAAGTTACTGTCTTATACAACAACCCCCCAGTGTAGAATAACTGACAGAAGTAGCAAATGATTTCTGAGAAATCCAGGATTAGGCTGGGGATGGGAAAGAAAAGCGATGGGATGAATATGTTTTATCAAGCTCCCAAATGGATATGAGGTCTTCAAATTGAAATTATTTTTCAGTACTTGTATCTCTTCACTGCCTAGAGGGGGGGATTCTTCACCAGAAATTCTGCATATTTGATTTGTCACAATAACACTATGGGATCATGCCAGTTTCAATTATTTTGGTAACTTATTTCAAAAGTCTGGTCAGCAACTATGTCTGTAGCAATAGAGATGACACAAATATAACAACAAAATTCCCAGAAATAGAGAGTTAAGGAAATCACTGTGCCACATCTTAACCAGAGCTGAGCTGGGGGGCAAGACACCCAAACCCTTCCCCCCAAAGCCCAGCAGAGGACTACCTCCCAACCCTATTCCCATACTCCTACCTACCAGAGACCCAACAAATCCAGATGCTCTCACCCCCTACACCTAGACCTCAGGAATCCAGAGAGGAACAGCCTGATGTTGGGTGGTGGGCTTGTATGGAGTTTCTTTCACGTTGCCTCCTTCCTTCAAGCATGCCAGGAACTGCAGTTGTTGGGAACCCTCCGACTCCTCTTAGTCCTTCTCCTGGCAGTGTCTTCTATTTGCAAGCTGGGGAGCTGCATTCTGTTGGGTCCTGCAGATCCTAATGGAGTCCAGCAGCTCTTCAGCCCATTTCTGTGAGGGGAGGAAAAGGAAATTCTGTGTAGACAGAGCTCTGTCCCTTCCATAGGATGGTCTGAGGGAAACCACTCCAGGCCCCATGCTTTGGTGGCCCCTGCACTTCAGGGGGATCCAGGACAGCCCAGGGTATTAGCGGGGGGTCTGATGCCAAGAGCAGTAAGAGACCTGGCCCCAGCCCACTCTGCCAATGTCACTTGTGGGTAGAAGCCAGAAAGAGGTGGGACGGGGGCTCAGTGGGAGGGGTGGAATGTGTGTGGAGTAATGTCAGGAAGATGCAGGGCAGGGGTGGAGCAGGAGTGGGAAGAGGTGGGTTGGGAGCAGGGCTTTGAGCAGAGTAGGGTGGGCTGTCCTGGGCCCCACATCCCACCAGGAGTGGCTTTGTGTGCAGAACGTTAGTTCTGTGCAGATTCTGTGTTACAGTGGCACCGAATGCTCTCAGAAGTAAAAGGGCTGGAGAGACTGCTGTGCTGCTTTGGCATTCCTCAGCACAGAGAGCCCACAGAGCTACGAGGGAATCCCAAGAAGCCCAGGGACCAGCTCTGCCTTCCCACCACACTGCACTGTGGGATGCTTACAATGCTTTGCTCTTATCTGTCAACCGGGTGCTAGCAACATGGCCATGAAATGTCAGGACTGGGAGGCAGAAATCCTGCTTTGGCCAGTTTTCATATACTGAAAGCCAGTCCCTGTGCCAAAGTGATTGGTCCAAATTGATAAACCAGAGGAAAGGTGGAAGGAGAAACAGAATTTAATAACTTTCCCAGGGTTGCACTGCAGGTCAGTGAAGGTGTGTCTATACTACACCCTTACCTTGAAATAAGCTATACAAATTGCATAGCTTATTTCGAAGTAATTTCAAAATAACACGATATTCCGAAATGTCCTTTAACCCTCATGGAATGAGGGTCACAGAGACGCCAGAATAGCGTGTCCAGTATTTTCAAAATCTATTTAGAAATAACAGGCATGCTCCAAAGACCTGGAATAGCTATTTCAGGATACTTCTGGAATTACGAAATAGAGTCGCAGTGTAGACGTAACCTGACAGAGCTAAGGATAGAACCCAGTTCTTCAGAGTTCCTTTAGTGTCCTGTCCACTAGACCATACTGGCTCTAATTTAAAGGCAATTCCTACCCCAATCTTGCCCTGCTCCCAGCATTGTGGATGGAGTGAAAATTATGAATCAAAACCCAAATTAGTATCTTTATATGCATAAAAGCATGCTTTTACTATGAAATTAACCCTTTCAAATAACTGACTGTATCAAAAGACCTGGACAATCCATCTCTAGAACAGACAGGCTCAGTCCAATAATTCCCATCTTCCTGTGATCTGAAACCAGAAAATATTGCTTTCAATATAATGAAATTAGGTTCTATTAGTCTTGTTCTGTTTTGGGTAGATAAGTCTGCGGCAGGAAAGATTGGCTCACACTCCAGTGTCTTATCAGATAATTATATTTTATTTAACCACAAACATACATTTTAAAGAATTATTATCATATGCTTCTCTCAGATAATAGCATGCATATAACTCTTGCAACAGATTATGGAAGCTGCCTGAGGGGGGAATTATTTTTCTCTGGTGAATTCCAAATAAAGACAACCTAAAATGTTACTTAAGGACAAAAAGTCACCCCAAAGCTCAGTGACGTCAATGAAGGCCATTCAGCTGGTATCAGTGGGCTGTGGATCAGGCCCCAAGAAGCAGAAAGCATTAATCTAGCTAGAAAAACTCACAAAAAAAAGTTCCAGTGCTGAGCTGAAATGAGTTAGAATATATCCGCATTGCACTAGGAGTGAGTATCCCAGTCTCAACTAACAGATTTTTGTCAGTGGAGCTTGTGACAGGATGCTAATAATAGCTGATGATGTGGCCCTGGCCGAGGATAGACATCTGAAGCATAGACCTACACCATCCCTTGGGTCTAACCTCAGGTAGCTAGCATGAGTCTCTACTGATGCTGTCCACACTACTGTTTTTAGCATGTTAGTTCAAGTTCTGTTGGCGTGAGTCTGTCCAGCTGCAGGCCTTATCTACACTGGCATGTTTTGTTGCCAAAACTTGCCTTTTGTCAACAAAACAGTAAGAGCATACACACTACAATGCAACTTTTGTCAGAGAAAACACCCAGTTTTGGCAACAAAACACTTCCATCCCACAAAAGAATTTTGTCTTTTCCCCTTCCTTTCTTGTTGACAAAGAGCCATTGTGGACCCTGTTGTTCGTTTTTGTCAAGACAGCTGGCTTCCACCGATATCCCACAATGCTTTCCCTGATGGCTGTGATCAATGTTTTGTGATCTCTGCTGCCCTGCAGGCATGCACCTCTCCTCTTTCAAAGCTCAGGGAATTATCTGACAGCTGAATGGGCTGCTCTATTTGGGGAATAAAGAACAAATCATTGGAATGCTTCTTTTCTGTGCTGGACTAGAAACAGCAGCAGGCACACTGATGTTATAGGGAGAAGTCTGGAGAGATATCGATATTCCTCAGCACAGAATGCTGACAGAGCTAGGAAGGAATCCCAAGAAGTGCAGGGATCAGCTCTGTCTTCCCACAACACTGCATTGTGAGATGCTTACCCACATTGCTTTGCTCTGATCTGTCCGCAGGCTACTACTAGCAATATGGCCATGAAATGTCAACAATGGGAGGCAGAAAAACTAGTTTGACCAGTTTTCACTTTGGTAACTTTTACGTGTTGACAGCACTTTTGTCACCAAACCTTCCCAGTGTAGACATAGCCTTAGAGATTTGAAATGTACAGCTTCCTTGCTACAACGCTGTCCCCTTGAATTAAGCAACCTGCACTGATTTATTGTAAACTCTAATTGCCTTGAATAGATTGTTACTAGAGCTGATTGCAAAATTTTTGACTAACTGATTTTTCCAAAACTGTAACTCTTCATGGGAAAGAGTTTTGACTAATTCTCATTTGGGGGGGGGGGGGGGGAGGAAGAGTGAGGAAAAAAATTAGGACATTGTTCAAATATCCCATTTTAGTTGAACAGTTTAGAATTCTCAAATTTTCCCAGTACAAGAAAACCATTCCTTAACGAGCTCTAATAATCAAAACAGGTGGTTTATATTAATTTTAGAGTAGATTGCAAGGAGCAAAATTCAGACTCAAAGCTGGATGTTAAACACTTGGAAATTCAGAGTTCTTGTCTGGCTAGGGGTAGACAGATGCCGGCTGTGAAATAGGGGCTGGATTCTGTAACTCTCCCCCTCACCATTAAAATTCAGCAGCACTCAGATGCGAGTTTTTAATTTTTGATAGCCTTGTTTTTACCTCAGTAAATGTAAGTACGGCTGAAAACACATGCAGATTTCTGCTTATTACTCTCATGCTGCTAATCATAGACTGGCTGTTGATTAGAGTGGAATGAATAATTAAGTTTTGGCTGAGAGTCGAAACCAAAAAAATCCCAAAACAATGTAGTTTCAGTCCAACCTGAAATGTAATTTTTTTTTGTCTTTTTGTGCTAAAATGAAACCCCGAGGCTACGTCTACATTGCAGGCTTCTTGCGCAAGAACAGCCATTCTTGTGCAAAAACTTGCAGAGCGTCTACACTGCACGCATGTTCTTGCTCAAGTAAATTTACAGTAAAGCGTCGGAACAGAGGGCTTCTTGCACAAGAGTTATTCCTCTCTCCACGAGGAATAAGCCCTCTTGCGTCAGAGCTCTTGTGCAAGAAGGCAGTGTGGACGGGCAGCAGGGGTTTCTTGCGCAAGAAACCCCTATGGCTAAAATGGCTATCAGAGCTTTCTTGCGCAAGAGAGCATCTACACTGCCATGGACACTCTTGCGCAAAAGTACATCTCTTGCGCAAAAGCACATGGCAGTGTGGATGCGCTCTTGCGCAAGATTTTTTGCGCAAGAACTCTTGTGCAAAACAGTTCTTGCGCAAGAAGCCTGCAGTGTAGATGTAGCCTGAATGTTTTGTTTAGATCAAATGATTTTTTTACTTGAAATGTAACAGTTCAAATCAGCTTTGAGTGTTTTACCTTTGAATACATAAAGAAAAATAGCTACATTTAGAAATGTTTCATTTAGAAAATGTCAAAATGAAGCAGTTTTGACTAGTTAAAGAAAACAGTGTCTTCAGCCAAACTTATTTACCGAATTTGATCCAAATCCACAACTTGTTTTGATCAACCCAATATGTTATTTTTGATGAATAAGCATTTAAAAAAAATTGCCTTGCTTTACTGTTGATCACATATGCATGATACTGCTGCAGATATTGTTATTGTATAATGTGTATGAGTCAGATCAGGGTCATGTAACCTATTGTTCACTTGGCTATCTACACTCTGTTTTTTGGTTCCGCCTATCTTTTTCTTATTTACATGTGGTGAGATTATTTGCTGTTAGGTTCCTCTCCTTAGACTGCATCAACCAGAAAAGTCAGTGTTGTCATGCAGAAAAATAGTCTAGCAAATTATAATAAATACAGTTTTAGCTGGCTCTACCATGCAACTGTTATGTGACTTCGATTCTATTATTTTGCATCACTTAGCTGGGGTGAACCATTCATCATGTGGAGGATTGAAGGGGTAAATAACTCTGCTTTTCAGTTTTAAGAAAATATCTGACAAGTCCTTGTAAGAATAATGTACTGCAAATGCTAAAAGTAATTTGCCACTTTACTGTTTGTTGCTAGCCAGTGCTTAAAATATTAACAACAGATTTCTAGGTTGTGTGGCCAATAGTTTCCTTTGATCAACATTATATTCTGGGATGAATCTACATTATTTTATGTAGAACAAAATAACAAAATAAAGACTTTGGGTTGGGAGGCTTGTATTCTTTCTTGTAGCTCCTTAACTTAACCAAACAAGGTCCACTGAATTCAATGGATTTATTCACCTGCATAAAATTGCTCACATGTATAAACATTTGCAAAGACCAGGAATATATCTGTACTTTTCTTCATTATTGATTACATTATTTGGCAATGTGAATAATCAAAAAATTTAAATTGTAGAGGTTTTTATGATGTATTAATTAACTTTTTTGCATACTTCAATCAGAAGAATTTCCCCAATTTAAAGCTTGAAGGAACCTTTATAATTATTTAGTCTGACCTCTTGTACAGAACCTCGCCCAATCATTCCTGCATGAAGGTCATAATTTCTTTCTAGAGGTATGCTATCTGGAAAAACAGTGCAAACTTAATTTCAAGACTTTGAAGATGAAGAATACACCACATCCCTTGGTAAATTGCAATGGCTAATGACCCTCACTATTAAAAATGTGCATCATATTTCTAATCTGAATTTATCTACCTCCATCTTCCAACCACTATACCTCATGCCCATTTTTAAAAAGCTGTCTATTAGAACTATATTTCCCATGTAGGTGCTTCTAGACAGTGACCAAGTCCTCTCTTAACCTTATACTGGATAATCGGAATAGATTTTATTAATCTTCTCACGAGAAGACATTCTTTTCAGACCTTGAATCATTCTTGTAGCTATTTTCAGAATCCCTTATAGTTTTCCACATTATTCTGAGGCAGTTTACTTATGAGGATGAATTGTTAAAGCATGCAATTTTTTTTATTGCTACAGTAGCTCCTCACTCCAGAAACTGACAGCAGTTTGCTGGCATATCACTAGCATGAATCCAAATGACAAAGTACATTAGAACTATTGTTTAATCTGAGAAATCATTAAATCCCCATGAGGAGAGAACCATAATATTTTTTCACTACTCTTTGTTTATGAAAATCAATCTGAGTAGACTCAAGAAAATAAATGTCACATTTGTTTGTTTGTTTTTCCTGTTTACTCCATATCAAGATCTGGTTCCTGCTGTCATTTCATACTGCTTTCACACTTTAAGCAGTATCCTTCAGGGCTTGTTTTTCTTCCCATATGAAGAAAGATGGTCTCATTTCAGGTTGGAGACCAATGCATCATAACTTACATGTACATGGGTGATTCACATGTCCGTATAGAATACATTAATTTCATTTTTGCATCAGCCAGAAATTCTCTTCATAACATCATTATTTATGCACCCTGTACTGTACTCTGACATTCACTGTATCAGTCCTCCAATCACTAACTTTTTTGGTGAAAACTGAAACAAATAAGGCATTTCACAGTCCATCCACTGCTGTGTGTTTTCAGTCAATGTCTTCCCCTGCTTGTTGTTTGATAATCTGTGTAAAGTTATTTCTCCAAGATGGCTGAGTGATTGAAGTCACATCACCACCAGGTATCATGTTAGTAGTAATAGACCTATGAGAATTAACACCAGCTGAGGATCCTAACCCTGAAAAAAAATTCAGTTCCGTTGTATAGGTACAGGAGCTTATCTGAATCTTTATAGCTTTGTGGGGCAGGTGTTGGTTCCCACTGACTTCCAAGAAAAACACTTATTGCTGCTAGTACTAATAACTAGTTCATAGTTATTTCTAAACGAGATATCTGCATCAGCATGGCTTTGGTAACAACCATGAAAATACATATTTAATTTTTATCCACACTGTATTAAAATCTTCTGAAGATACACTGATGTGGTCGAAATGCTGCGAGCCTCAGGCTCCGTCTACACTGTGTGGTTTTTTTCAGCAGAAGATATGCAAATGGAGTGCTCATTTGCATATCTTGTGCTCTCATTTGCATGTATTTTTCTGATCCTTTTTGCAGAAGAGGTTTTTGCGATAAAAAGCCCTGTGTAGACAGGGCCATTTGTCAGAAAAAAAACCCTTTTGTGCAAGATCCCTTATTCCTCAAAAAATGAGGTTTACAGGCTCTTGTCCAAAAGTGTTTTTTTCCAATAAATGGCCCCGTCTACACAGGGCTTTTTATCGCAAAAACCTCTTCCGCAAAAAGGATCAGAAGAAAATATGCATATGAGACTGCAAGATATGCAAATGAGTGCTCCATTTGCATATCTTCTGCCAAAAAAAAACACGCTGTGTAGACGTAGCCTCAGAGAGGGTCACTAATATTGAGGAGGAAGGAGAAGGTAGCAGGTCTTCAACTATATTGATGGTCCAAGGACTCTTGGCAGAATGTTGCTGTGCTGTTTTATAATCTGTTGCTCAAAGTATCTCAGTGTGTAAATGACTCCTTGATTTATGTATATTGATACAGCATACTGACACATCTGGTTTAGCTTTAAAAGTGTGGCTGTTCTGCTACCGGCTCCCCAGACCACCTTCCCTCCCTGCTGCCAGCCCCAGCCACCTCCCGACCAGGCTGCTGTGCTACTGTGGCCTCAGCAGCCCGGACTGTCCTGGCTCCAGCCCCACTGTTGCATCTCTGGCCCCACTACCATGGCTGCTGTGTCTCCGGCCCCGGCCCCTCTACCAGGGCTGCCACGTCTCTGGTCCTGCTCCTGGGGCTGCTGCGGCCCCTGCTGCACTACTGGGGCTCTGGCGCCGGTACCAGCCCAGCCCTGCCAGGCTCCGAGCCACCAGCCCTCTTACTACTGGGGCTCCCAGCCAGCACTACCCGTGGTCCTTCCAGACCATGGATGTTGCCAGATGCGGGACTCCCAGTTTTGGGAGGTCCAACCTGTATAATAATGCAAAGAGCTGAAATCAAAAGATTAATCACCAAACAGAAAACGAATATTTTTCCAAGAACAAAACCACCCCTCCCATAAAGTCTTCAACTTAAAAAGGGTAAAAAGAATCCTGCCTTGGAGATGCTACAATCTAAATAGATGTAATAAACAAAGAGTGAAAATATTCTCTCTTCTACACAGCAATAATACAATGGGGTATGATATTTCCTTCTGCTATGGCCCTTTTGTGCTGCTTCTCCTCAGGGTGGCTTGTGTAACACTGAGCAATATCAGGATTGAGGGGATCCAGGAGCAACCTTTACATCCTTTTCCCATGCTAAATCTTGCATTTATCAGTTGTACCCAAGAATTTTAGCCTTAATGTCTCTTGGCTGGGATCAACTGAGATAAAAATACTGTTACTCCTTTTTGGCTTGAGTAGCTAGGTAAAATTTGGTCTAGTTGGGAGAAGAAATAGGGAATGGAGTAGGTATCTTTGCAGTCCTGATGCTCTACAGAGTTCTGGCTTCCTGAAAATAGGAGGAAACTAACAGAGGATAGTGACTTTTTTGCTTATAGTCATAAGTTTGACACTGATCTTGTCCTGGCTGTCATCTCCTTCTCTGCCTGTTTCTTTATCTACACATCCCAGTCCATAATATCTAGGGAAGCAGACTTGCATCAGCCTTTGTTTTAGGTGGGGGCTTCTATAAGCCAGCCGGTTTCTTACAGCTATTTTAAATGAATGTGGCAAATCCGTTCACCAGCTTTCATGACGTTTTACCCACCCTTCAATGATCCTGTCTCACTAAGGCATTGTGGCACTGTTATTTTTTGTAAACATTTTGGCACCCTTAGATGATGAGTCTCTCCATTTTTTCCAGTGCTTATCCAAATTGGGTGATGTCTACACAACAGACCGTACAGTGGTGCAGCTTTGTCACTGAACCACTCAATACTGTGTCCTCTGTAACCACTCAATACTGGTGGGAGAGCTTGCTCCCACTGGCATAATTAAACAACCCCCAATGAGTGGCGGTAGCTATGTCAGCAGAAGAAAAACTACACCAGCATTTTCATTGGTGAAACTAATGTTAGCCAGGGGTGTGGGTTTTTTCACATTCTTGACTGACAAAAGTTTTGCCAACCAAAGTGTTAATGTAAACGAAGCCTTAGAAATCTTTCACGGAATACATATGTAGGCTTCATAAAAGAGGGAAGATGGGCACAATAAAAACATCAGATCTGTGTCCACTTTACTTGCAATCCTGAAGTTCGGAAGGAAAAAATAGGGGTTTGGATAAATGGTTGAATGGGCAGACATTTCCATATTGCTTTCTCTGCTCTCCCCACTCTTTCACTGCTTGGTTCTTGATATCAGTGGAGGACTGGGAGAGGAAAGCTCTGCTCTGCCATATCCTCTCTCTCACACACATCCTCTTATGCCAGGACTCTTTAGGGGGCCTGCAGAGGAGATAGCTTAGTTGCTTCTACAAGCCTTATGTCAAGGGAGGGTTCCTCAGAACAGGGCAGATCCTCTCAGCATATATAGCTGCACTGCATTCACGTTGTGTTGCCTGAGTGGTGAACACAGCACAGCATGCAGTCAAACCCATCATGTTTAGTACAAACATGGATACAAGCAGCTCCTCCTTCACATACCTCTCTAGACTTGAATTTGGGCCATAGGTTTTTTTGTGCTGAATGAAGCTGATCAGCCATAATAAATCACTTTGTCATTAATTTGCTCATAGTCTCATTTATTATGAGCTTTCGAGCCAATACTCATTTAAGTCAACAGAGAACATCCTATTAACTTAAATGGGAGCTGGATTTGGCCCCAATTGATTTAATAACGAGTCATAAGCTGTTTATGCAACCCCTGAAATGTTCTTAAAATTAAAAGACCTCAAGGTAATTCAGTACAAGTGATTTTATTTTTGAATGATGTGTTTATGAGGTTTGGCTGGATATGATATCCATTTCTCCAGTGTGTCATCAGGGAATGCTTGTGTTTCAGTAACAGTCACTGAAATTACTGCTGTGCTTAAGAAGGAGACAGTCATTCCAGTCTCCACTTCCCATGTATGATTTCCGTGTTTTAATCAATTCAAAGGAGGGAAGGGAGGACAAGAGAATTTAAGGAGGAAGACTTATTTATTATCATATTTATTCTCTATCCCGCTACCTTCCAAACTGAAACTATAATAGGGCAATGGCACAGCATGCTGTATACGTTGAGAGAGAGATACTCCTTGTTTTTCTTAGAGCTTCTGATCTACTGCTTTGCTCCTTAAATCCTGCACACCAGTGACTTTATGGAGAAGAAAAGAGAAACAACCCATAGGCCAGAGATTCCAAGAAAAGTCCTATGGATCTCAGAAATACACAGCATCCCCTTCTATATCCATGCTGCTCCAGTAATAGCAGTCAAGATGTCATGCTTCCAATAGCCCACTCAGCTCATTGACTAGACTCCCTTTAGAGTTCCTAAGCTAGTGGTAACTTGAAGTCATGCTCACTATGTTGCAAGGGCTATTTTTCCTCCCCAGCTTTTGGAAAGGGAGATCACCCTTGCAGGGCAGTAATCCTCCCTCATTTGTTATATGGAGTTTTAGGGCTAGATTTAGCTCCATGTGTTTTAATAATATAGTCAAATAAGTCTGATTACATGGAACAAAAGCACAAATGCATTTATTTCAGTAATTACAGGGTCAAATCCTGCTGCTGGTGAAATCAGATTGTATTTTGCCATAAATTTAAATGGAAATAGGATTTGGTCCAGAGTGCAATTATCTCACCCATGTGAATTGGGTGATAAGTTCAGTGTAGGCTGTTTAAATCTCTGTTGCGTCTTCCTGAAGCACGTTTGTTTCTGATGTTTGCACTGTGGCTGTAGTCATGTTGGTCCCAGGATATTACATGGGTGAGGTAATCTCTTTCATTAACCCTACTTCTGTTTGGGAAAGACACCAACTTACAAAGAGTTCTTTGAGTTTGGGAAAGAAACTGAGGGTGTCACCGCTTTATCTGGAACAGATAAAGTGACATGTTGCAAGAGACCATAGAAAGTGAAGTTAACACTTTTATGGCCATAGGACAATGGAGTGTTGCTGGGTTACAGGATGTTTTAATGAGCCATAAATCCAATTTCTTTATTAAATCCATAAGTTTGGTGTCAAATTATGAATTTAAGTTCCTTGGCTCATCTTTTGAAGGCATTGTACTACCTACAGACAGGCACTCAAATACCATATCACATCCTCTGCGAAGAGCGCCTTTGGTATAAACTAAGGATGTTAAATATCACTTAATTTACTAGTCGAGTAGTCGATGGAATTTCCATTGGCTACTCGACTAGTCAGTAGGCACTCCCACAGTCCTCCTTTGAAATGTACAAGAGCCCCTGCATTTCAAAGGAGGAATGCGGAACTCCATGTGCAGCCTGGGGCCAGTGGGAAGTCCTGCTGATTCCGGGCTGTATGTGGAGTGCCTGCTTTGAAATGTACAAGAGTCCCAGTGGGGCTCTTGTGATTTCAAAGTGGAAGCGCCCTTATGGAACCTAGGGTCAGCGGGGGGCTCAGAGTCCCCCACTGATCCCGGGCTCCAGTTGCGCTGCCAACTTGAAATGCCACATGGAGCCAGCTGATCCCGGGCTCTGCACAGCATTTCAGTGAAACCTGGCATCAGCTGGGAACTCCCGTGGGTTTCGTGCGGCATTTCCCTAGAACCTGGGGTCAGCTGGGGATTCCCCAGCTGATCCTGGATTCCACAGAAATGCCTCACGGAGCCCAGGATCAGCTGGGGAGTCCAGGATCAGCTGGGGAGTCCCCAGCTAACCCCGGGCTCCACACGGTGCTGCCAATTTGAAACACCGTCTCAGCGTTTCAAAGGGGCAGCGCGGCACAGCGGAGCCCAGGTTCAGCTGTGCAGCGCTGCCGCTTTGAAGTACCCCTTCAGACCATGGGATCTTCGTGGAGGGTGTGTGTGAGGGAGCTGGGGTCGTGCTGGGAGCCTGTGCTGGTGCTCCAGTTTCACACCCTTCAAGCCGAGACCCTGCACCTCCAGCCCCCTCATTCACCACCAGAATGCCAGAAAGAGGGATACAAGAGTTTGGAAAGGTTAAGAGCCACTGTCCTACACCATATGTGAATTCCTTATGCTTGGCAATCAATCCCTCCTTGTATGTAGCTATGACACACTGGTCACCTTCCCCACACCCAAAGAAGAGCTCTGTGAAAGCTTGAAAATTCATCTGTGTCACTAACAGAAGTTGGTTCAGTTAAAGATTTTTGCCATTTGCCATCTCTAGGCTCCGGGCGCGGGTCACATCCCCGAGCTGGCTCCATGTGGCTTGGCCCTGAGCTCGGTTCTGTACCTGTGGGTTCAGGTGGCTCCGGCCAGGCGGTGCAGCTGCCAGCCACAATGGCACAAGAGGGGGGTGGAGATCATGTGGCTCTGTGCTTGGGCTGCAGGGAATAGGGAGGCTGCCAGGGGGCAGCAGCGGTGACCTAGAGGAGCAGCCAGGACAGTCCCGGGCCTGCGGCTGTGGAGGGGAGCCCGGCCGTGGCTAACGCTGCTGCCCACATGGGACTGGTGGGGCCCAGAACATCTGAGCCCCAGGAGAGGGCAGAGATCATGGCCACCACCAGCACCCGGCTCTGTGCTCAGGCTGTGGGGAGCAGGGGGGCGGCAGCGGCGGCGTGGAGGAGCAGCCAGGACAGCCCAGGCCTGCTGCTGGGGAGAGGAGTTTGGCTGCGGCTAAGGCTGCTGCCCGCATGAGGCTGGCAGGGCCCAGAGCATCTGAGCCCCCTGGGGTGGGCTGATCCTGGCTCTAGGAGTGACTGTGAGACTGAGCTCCCAGACTGCAGTGACCTTGGGTTTGAGCCTGGGTGACCCTGTGAGCTGTTGTGGTTTGAGCCCGTCTACAGTCTTCTAGTGGTGCATAAGATAACTCCCCTTGTGGGGGAGTGATGTAAGGGCCAGGGGAGCTGCTTGGAGCTGGGGGCAGGGCAATGCCAGTGGTGTGATGATGTCACTCTGTCATCCCGCAGGAAACATTTTTTTATAGAGAGAGTGAGAGACAAGGCCCATATTTCAACTGGATACATTTGGAGTTGCAGCAGGGATATATTTCCTCCTGGAAAAGGAATAATAAAAGGTATATTGGTAGTCTTGCTGTTGGGCAGGGGTGGGCAATAAGCCAGAGGCAGTTCACTATGGTTAGCTTCTGGCAAGGTGCAGCAGCTTTATTTACCTGTGCCTTTGCAGGAATGGGTGCTTGCAGCATCTGTTGGCTGTGGATTGCCGTTCCCGGACAATAGGAGCTGTGGAAAGCAGTGCAGACCGGGACACTGTTTCCCTCAGTTTCCCTTGGCCGGGAACAGCAATCATCCACACCTGCAGAGGCACAGGTAAATAAAGTGGCAGAGACCTGCCAGGAGCTAACCCTGGTGAGCTGAGTATAGCCCCAGGGCTGGTCATTGACCACCACTGCAGTTGAGGGTCATGCCCTCAACAGGTCTTAGTTAATGCACTTTAATGAAAGTGGACCTAAGTTTGTTGGTTCCAGTCTATCTGTCAGTCTGCAAGAACTCAAAAGTTAGAAAGCCAAGTTCTGCATTCATTTGTGCCAGTGTAAATCTAAAGTTAATCCTACAGACTTAAGTGCCTCCAGCATACATATACTGATGGCAGCTAACATTCCCTATTATGTGATATATATTACACCCTAGCCCAAGGATGTTGTACCTTTTTATAATCCTTACGGGGTTAGATCTTGATGCTAAAATTCCCACATTTTGTGCAGGGGCACTGAGAATATTACTGGTATTTTTGAAGGAGCAGAGAAGGGGGAACTTCTTCCCCCTTTCTTCCCTTCCCCTTGCACTTCCACTCTGGACACAACACAATCTAATCCTTAGCCCCTTGCTCCGTTGACTTAAACATAATTTTGTGGGGAAACCTTTTAGAAACCTGCTTGTTTTGAGTTACTGTCTTTTCTTTCTATTAGGAAAACGAATGTTTTATGATTATAGTATGCTAGACTTTATTTTAAATAAAACATCAAATCTCCCACTTTTACTAAACACAGTATTTTTCTGCATATGGGATAAGAGTAAAAATGTTTATTTGGACTTTTCTAGCATTCCCCATTTAGCGATCTCAGAATACTCTTAAAATATTAATGAATATGGGCTCTGTCCTACAAGATAAGGAATACTCAACCCTCATCCTACAAAGCACTCAACATTCAAGTGAGAAATTCCATTTTAGTTAATGGGTCTGCCAGCATTCTTAAAGTTGAGGACATGTTTAAATACTTTGCTCCATCAGGATAATATGTACAGCTACCTTAATCCTCCGTGTGTGAAAGCCCTATGTTAATCAAGAGCAAATGGGGGGCACAGATGGGTTAAGTGACTTGTCCAAGCTCACACAGCAGTCAGTGATAGAGTCTGGAATAGAAGCCACAAGTCCTGTCTCTTACAATCACTACATAAATTGTAGAAAAGTTAGGAAATTATATAAAAATTATATCCAATTTAGTTCAGATGAAATGGCCTCCTAGATTTTAGCTTGGGGAGAGTTTATGCTACTAATGAGAAAGGGAGAGAAGAGAGGAACAATATAGTTGAAATGGGAGGGAACATTTCTCATCCTTAGTGATTGTAAATCTTTTACACAATTACCATTTCTGCTGCTAATCCACTAATCCCTCTGCTGAGTCTGCTCTTCTTGAAACAGTCTTTTCTGTCAGCAAAGTACAGGAGAAACTGCTTGTGGCAGGGCTGGGAATGGGAGACAAGCAGCAACTGTATGGTCAACCTGATACATAGCAGCTTCTTGATGTAAGGGAGGAAAAAAGCTGTATTACTATACTAAAATACTCATGATATTTGTCTGGTACTGTATAATATACCTTGGCAAAAAGCTATGCAGAAAGTTGTCATAAACCTACCTTGTACTTACAAGAAGAAATATCATTTAATCTACAATTCCCTTCATCTAGAACATTGGCTATGGGTCTCATATGTGTATTTTTGTTAGGCTACCTTTTGGCATCTATACTGCAGAACTTTCATCTCCATATAAAAAAATTAGGCACCTGTAATACATGTGTAATATTATATGCTGCAGTTCTCACTAATTCTCACAACACAAAGTTCAGAGTATAAATCCAGCAGCTTAATATTAAGGACTTTTTTCGTTGATGTGCCATTAACATCTTTTTTGTTATCTTGTTATATTTGATTAATATTACATCCCAAGGTATTTTTGTAATCAAGTAAAGGTGATTTGCAGCAAAAATCAAATACCTGATGTGGCATAGCAAAAGGTCTGAATGTAATTGTCCTTTCCATTATAGTAATGTTTTTCAGCTGTGTAACTCCGTTGACATAAATGGAATCAGCATGACTTAAAACAGGGGTATTAGTGTGGAAGATCAGAACCAGTATTTCTAGAATCCTTAAAAGATATTCCACTGTTTTAGAGCTGAGTAGGAAAAGTGAAAGAAAAGTGTAAGGCATGAGAGTATGTGGTTCAGTGGTCACCAAGGTATGCCCATATATGTTTTAAAGGTGCACCTCAAAGTTCTATAGGCCAGACCAATAACTGTTTGTTTTTAAATCAATGTAAAAATTATCGCATGGGTTGTTTTCAACTCATAGGCAAGGCCTAGATTCTTGTGTTCCCAAGATTTTTCATACTTCTATCAAAAAGTAAACCAATATTAATTTTGGTCAGTTAATATTTTGCTAAAACCAAATATAGTGAACATGTAAGATGCAGAATTTAGAACAAACAAATTCGTATTTAGAGTAAACAAATTATGTTATTTTGTGTTATTTTGTTTTTAATGACCTAACAGCAACAAAGTTATGGGCTAAGTATCTCACCAGCAGGAGCTTTCGAATAAGGAATAAGGCATTTTTTCCCATCTAGAAAATAGATTCCACTGTCTCTAAAAAAGTATAAAGCCCATCAGCTCAGGATCAAAAAGGCCTTTAAGAACATAACTGAGTTGTAAAGAGTTGTTGTTTAGCTGGTTGGAATTAAACTAATTACCTCCCATAACTCATAGCAAATGTCATCTGCCTTCTAACATTTACTTGTGTACCATGTAACCGTACCCCAAAAGGAAATACATGAGAATCAGTCCAGCAGCACTGATAATGCCTTGGAGACAGACAATTTTAAGGAAGAAAATGTAGTTGAACATCATCAGCATCCAGGTGAAGCAGAAACTCAAAGATTTTGAATCTGTGATTAAGTGCTAGCATATAGATAAGGAACAATATCAAGCAGAAAAAAAGGGACTATGGAACACACCAGAGCTGAGGTGATAGACATGCACAGCGTCTGAATCTTCTCTCACTTCCACAGGTCTCAATTGGGATAATTCAAATGAAGTCCTTGGAGTTAGACCACTGTAAAATCAATGTGAGAAGAGTTTCTGGTCCATTGGCAGTCAGAAGCAATGAATATTTAATCAGCCTGTCAGTTACAAATGTTGTATGTTTCCCCCTCAGCAGATGTCCATCGCCTCAGAAGCAACAGCACAGTGTAAAAAAACCAACATGGCAATTGATTTTGAATTGCAACAAAGAAGCTGTAATTAATATCCAAAACAGAGCAGCTTTTCTACTGAGGTAAGAGTCAAAGGGTTCATACAATAAATTCAGAGTAAAGGGAAGGCAAATCTGTGTATAACTCAGAACTGTTGTTTGGTGAACAGTAAGGTTTTATAAAGGTCATTTGAAGCATTTCTGTCTCAGACAGCATTCAACAAACAAACAATTTAAAATGTACAGGAACTCTGCTACAAACAAGTTTAGATGAGTGTCTGGATGGAAGAAGATTCCAGGAAGGAGACTGTATGAAACAGAGAACAGACCATCGCTTTCAGCAATATTATCATAGAAAACTTCTGAGGAGAAGCAGCATGAGCAGAAATAATGGGTCAGATCCTTAGCTTGGGTAAATTGATGTAGTTCCACCCACACCAGAACTACCCTGATTTACAATAGTTGAAGATCTCTCTGATTTTATTCTGCTGCTTCTTTATCTATGGATGTCTTCAGTTCCCTGCCCCCACTGTGAGGTACTGCCGAGACTAGGTGATCTCCAGGTTTTCTCTTGAATCTCTAGGAGGTCACAGTTATATGTTCACCCTCCCGTAACTGCTTTGTTGGAGGGATGGATGGGGGCTGAAAAATAGAAAGCCTCATTGGACCTTTTATCTTGAGAAAAGAATGCAGGATTTCTCTCTCAATTAATATGAATGACAGCCATTTCCTGTTTATACACTTCTACACAAAGACTGCTCAAAACACGGGAGATAAAAGGAAAAAAAAATCTGAGCACTGGTGATTAAAATAAGTAGGGGACCGATATGCTGAGTTGAAAGCCAAAAGGCCTGATGCCTCATTGTGTTACACCAGTATTATATTACATAATTCTGTTTATATCAGTGGAGCTACATTGCTTAACACTGTGTAACATGAAGAATCAAGCCCGCTGTCCTGAATTCCGCTCAGCATGTCACTTTAACATATTGTTAGAGACATGATTCCTTCATGTCTTTCCGTTTCTAATCTCATTGGGTGAAATCTTGAAATTCTTAGAGTTTTTATCTACCCAACACACTTTTAATGACTTCAGTACTGGGATCCTAGAAAAAGTGTTTCATTTATTTCTTCAGGCAGTCTCAAGTATAGAGCATGTGAATGTTTCTGACTCCAGGATATAAGCCACAAGCGTAACTGAAAGCAACATTAGAACAACAAATAGCCCAGCATGCTGAGCAGAGAAAAAAAAGTACCTTAAAAAAGAATTCACTCTCTCTACTAAAATATTTAGTTTACCTGGCGCCACAGGCCTTTACAAAGTAAGAAAACTCAAAAAGACACCATAGCCCAGCAAGCAGGTATAAGAACTGACATTAAAATAGCCTTTATTAACCTACCCATGTACCCAATAAGCTCCAAAGGCAAACAGATGTACAAGAAGACTCTACCTGAATGGGAAGTACCTCACCTCTCCAGGATTCACACTATGGTGAGTATTGTACCTTATTTGCCACAAGCCTAGAGTAAGGCAGGGGCAGAGCAGAATTGCTGCTGGCCTGGTTCCCACCTTGTTCCCAAGGGAAAACAAGATGCACCAGCCTTGCATCTGACACTCATAACTTCAGCAGCAGCCGGAGGAACAGCCAACATTTGATGTCAATGCAGAAGGTCACCAATGAGGAATTATATAGGAAGATACAGCCGAAAGAGAACCTACTGCAGAAGGTTATACAACAGAAGTTACAGCTATTCAGGCATATCTACAGAATGCACGACGAGCAAAAAGTTAAGACCCTGGTATTCAGCATAATAAATGGTCCAAATAGGAGAGGCAGACCCCACAGAGAATAGGGAGATGATATAGTAGATTAGTGCGGAGCTAGTCTACAGAAACTAAGCCACTCCGCACTGGACAGGGAAAGATGGAAGGAAATAGTGAGGGAGGCATCGGACACCAACCGGTGTGAGACCACGATCGTTGATGATGATGATGATGATGAGTAAATTACAACCCTCCAAACTTACTTCAGGGTGATGAGGAAGGAGAAGCAGGTGGTAGTGCCCTCTTTAATCTAGTGGCCTGATAATTAGCACTGAGGTTGACTGTGCAGGTACACAAAGGGTGGAACAGGGGGACTTCTTATTCCCTCACACTTACATGCAGGCACATAGGCCAAGTTAGAATCTAGTCTAAAATCCGTAGTGTCAGCTGGAAATGGTTGGCATTTATACTTTGGTTTCTATTAAGGAGAGCATTCCAACACTGTAGTAAAGGATGGTCCCCTATATTTTTAGGGCTTTGGATATTGAAAAAAGCAGTTTGCTTATTGTGGACATCATGGTCCCTCTGAGGAAGTATTTGTGCTTCTCCCTTCTAATGGAGTTGTCATCAGAGTAGCATTTAATGATAGCCCCAAGTGGAGCACAGTTCAGAGGTCACAGACAAAGCAGTGCTGAAGTGGCATGGTGTCACAAAATATATTCATGTAGTCGGTCCTAGAGGCTTTAATGATACAGCACTTGATGCCCATAGCAATTACTTTAAAAAGGAGTAGATGAATGATAATGTTACACTAGATTACTAAAGCCAGTCAGAGAAGCAGTACCCTGTATATGATGAAGAACATTTTAATGAGCAAAATGTCAAAGAGACAGGTTTCTCGCTGCTTGCAGGGTCCACATAAAGCAGATGTGAATTTTTACAGCATTATGTAGATGAACTGATCCCAGCGTTTCTGTTGCCTACTCGCCCCCTCACCTCTTGCCTGACTTTAGCTCCATTGGGCTGATTTAAGATACTAAGGCTGAAGGGCACAACCTCACGACCTCTGTTAAATGACAAGGGCAGTAGGCAGAGCTCTGGAACTAGCACAGTACCCTAATCAGCAGGTGAGTAAATGTGTAAAATCCAATTATCTCCAAAGCATCCAGCGTTTGAGCTGAGCAAATCATTCCGAGTTAAAAATGGTATGGCAAACTTCTGTTGTGGCTTGTCTGTGAGCAGGTCAGTTTTCTTTAATTTAGTGAGTTGAAATTCTGTGTGTGTGTGTGTGCGCGTGCGCATACGCTAATTTAATTTACTGCATGGCTAGCTGTTTGATACTTAGCTTAGAAAGCCAAAGTGGGCTGCTTCATTGCAATTGGCCACTCATGGCTCTTCTAATCAAGTCTCTGATATGGCTTTGCTTGAGAAAAAAATGAATTTAAATTTGCTCTCTGAGAGCACTTGAATATGAAATCTTAAAATTAGTTTTTTGCAGGAATACATTATATGGACTTTGGTCTGGTCTGTTCAAGCATGCTGGAAACTGTGGGATTGTACTCATTTTCCTAGCTTGGGCTAAAGGCCATGCCACAGCATCTGCACTGCTATCGTTAGCAATGGTGGTGAAGCTAAAGCTAGCAGGGAAGTGTAGGCCAACACTTCAGTGACATCTTTGATTGTAGTGAAAACATATGCTTAATACCTTCAATCAGCAAAGACAAAGGAGTGTAAAAAGATTTGTTATTCACATACAAATTCAAATATATTTTAGAGACTTTTTTTTCTTATTTGCCCAGATCTATACAGTAGTCATACCCAGCAGTAATGGTGGAAGACTTTCAATAGCAACATAGACGTTCGGGTCAGCAGAGGCTAAGATATTACTATTGTAATAGTGAAATAGTTTATTGAGGTTCAAAAGGAAGCCACACATGTTTACACAGTCCCACTGTTTAGAAGATAAGATTTTTCACTTCAAAGAACATTGCCATGCAAATGTTTTCAACATGTCCTCTCCAGAAGTTGTTATATAATAGCTTCCAGACATTTATTATATTTAATGTTATACAATATATAATAAAGAAATAACATTTTCATAAATTGTTAGTCTATAGAATGTTAATAAATTTGGATCTACTTTGAATAAATGTTAATACCTATAATACCAGTTAAGTCACAGACCTGTCATGAATGGATGCTGCATCATTGAAATCAGTGGAGTTGTACCTACTACACTGTAATACCAGGCTATACACCGCTTATCTGCAACATCATAAATGAATAGCCACAAACAACTCTGGTCCTTTCTAATCTTTATATTTTCATCCCTTCAAGAAATTGTAGGAACTTTCCTATCCTCCATTGTTTTAACAGGGAGTGTTTGCAAACTTAACCTAATACCTCATCTAAATCTGAAGAAAGTTTCTCCCAAAGATACAGGGCTAAATTGAGATCTGGTGTTAACAGGTACAGTTCCACTGATTTAATGATGCTGTACCCAATTATGACAGGTCCATGCCCTCAGGGGAGTAAAATAATGTTCTAATAGGTACCAAAATTTACCCAAAGTATATCCATCACCCAAATGTATTAGTCAATAGAAACACAATTTATGAAAAAGTGACTTCTGTATTATAGTTTCTGTAAGATTAATATAATAAAAGCTATTGCATAGAAATGTAAGGACATAAGAACAGCCATACTGAGTTAGAGCATTAGATTAGGTTCATCTACCCCAGTATTATGTCTTCTGACAGTGACCCGGAGGAAATGAACAGAAAAGGCAAAACTTCTGGGTAGGCAAGTGTGTATATATTCATTTATAAGGAAGTATGTTTGCTAACACTGCCTGTAGAAAGAATAGAGGTTAGGAAAGTTCCTACCATACCTTGAGAGAATGAAAATGTAATGATTAGAAAGGGAACGGAGTTGCTTGTGGCTATTTATTTATTATATTGCAGGTCAGTAGTGTACTTTCATTTCTTTATCCGTAGTTCAAAAAAATGCTGTAACACCGAATGCACCTCAGTTTTGCTGGGGAGGGGAAATGCATTAAGTAGTGCTGCAAGGTTTTTTCTCTAAATCTGAAATGCACAGCCAGATCCTCAGCCCTTGTAAATCTTCATAGAAAAATTAAATCAGTGGAGCTAATCTACATCAGTTGACTATGTTGCCCTAGATTTCAAACATTCTGTGAACCAATTAACAATAAAACATTATATTAGTGAGCTAAAATTAATAATCAGTAGTCTTTTCTCACTCAGTTCAGAATAAGTGTGTGTGAGAGTTTGATTATTTTTCTACAGAAACTGATATCAGCAAAAACACAGCTTAGGCCATGCTTTTCCAGAATTCCCAGCATGAGACTTCTAGGCATGTTTTATAGATAAAAGAATTAATTCAGGTAGGAAAAAGATACACATGAGCATGTTATGCTGAACATGTTTGTTCTGTTTACACATATATTTTTTCCATGGGTTCCGTTGATAAGAGTTGATGTCTTAGGGAGTTCCTCACTGGACATCTGGGGCAAAAAACCCTACAACAAAAACACCTGTAGCCATACCACTGTATGTCGTGCCCCTACCTGCTCTCACAAACTGAGAAGGGTTAAAGCAGGTTAATGTCTGAATGGGAGACTTCCAAAGAAAATCTGCATGAATGGTATTTGACAATCTTAGTACATGGACCTGTCTTTCTGAGACTCTACTGAACCAGTGATGAGGAAGATGGAAAAGGAACACTGTGCTGCAGGTGATGCTAGTTTTCAGATGAGACATAAAAATGAAGTGTTGGCCATTTGTGGTCTTGCAAGATCCCATGGTTCTTTTCTTAAAAATGGGAGTGTTAATCCTGGTGCACTGACCAAATTCCAGCTGTGGTTATTACTGGCGAAAGCAAGCCAAGAAGACATAATTACTGAGATTATGAATTGATAATTGTTTAATCACTATTCAATTTTTGTTAATTTCCATGTTTATTTAAATATTTGCTTTACTTTATATTTCGGTTTACTTATGTATTCAGGTGCTGATTTGCTGAACCAAATTGAATAGCACAGCAAGGAAAGATAACAATAGAATTATCTGATTTTAAAACTGTGGCTAACAGTTTTCATGATGCATCTTATATAGACTGAAGGGGGAAAAGAGAGGGCCCAATTGTATTTGTAGATTAATTTGCTTCTAACGGGAGCTGATAACTGAAGGGTAGAGGTTTGAACGTATTAATTCATATCCGTGTTTCATATTTTACAGACTCCATCATGTAAATTCTTATCAGATTGATCTGAGACATTTTTCTTTTCAAAGGCAACATTTTAGGGCTTTTTTCACCCATAGTTCATCTTTCATGTTCTTTTTTGTGTGAAGTTTATTTCAACTATGTGTGTCAGGCAAAAGAAATAATGTTATTATTTTAGTTAAAAATAGGACTCTTTTACATACAGTAGTTGCTCTTGAAAACATTTTTATATCTGTGTAAAATACTATCCAGCATTCAGACTAATATCAGAGTTATGGGGCACAGTAATAATCTTCAGACTTGTTCCTTTAAAATATTCTTGTTTGTGGCATTTGGATGCTATAGCTAGCAGGCATATTTTACAATACCAGCAAGCATCTTTAATTATGTAACAATGCAGGCATTTTTAATTTTAGAGAAAACAGCTTTAATTATGGTCTATCCCTAGTGCCTAATCAGATGGGATAGGTTTTTTAAGATGGTTTGTATCTAATACATTTTCTGAGCTGTTATAAAGTGATTTTTTAAAAATCTTGCCTATATATACAGTACCCAAAATGAAGTGGAATAATTTCGGCTTCTATTTTGCAATGGAGATAATGGGCCAAATTCACCCCATTGAAAATTAATGATAACACCTGGTGGGCCAACTTATTTTAATACAGCAATCTTCCATTTCCTACCAAAACAGATGCCTCAAAGGGGATCTGGCTATGGTGCATCTGGAAGAGGAGCACTGGAATCTTTCAACTCTTAGAATATTGGGGGGGATATAGCATTTCTTTTTTAGAATCTGCAACATTCCTTCATGATGAAATCTGGAAATGCCACAGTCTCTTCAAGAAATAGTCTGGGTGCAGCCTGTGGTTTAGATGGTATAGCTAGCAGGTGTCTAGGAAACCATTCTGTCCAGACACTTGTAAGGGGGCTTCTGTGCTGATCTTCTACCTCTGGAAGACATTCTCCATTGAAGGGTGGAATACTTGGTTCTTCTGCTAGGAGCACAGGATAACACCTTCCCCTTTGCAATTTCCACTAAGTTACTCACCAAGGATACGTCTAGACTACGCTGAAGTTTTGAAAGAGGATATGCAAATTCCATGGAAATTTGCATATCTTCTTCCAATCTCACCTTCGAAAGCAGAGCTTTCGGAAAGCGAAAGTAGTCGGGACACGATTTTTTCAGCAGTCCCTCCTTTTTCCAAAAGCCGCGTAAACCTCATTTTTGGAGGAAGAGCAGCTTTTCAAAAAAGGGGGAGGATGCTGAAAAAAAACGCGTCCTGACTACTTTCACTTTTTGAAAGCTCAGTTTTCCTCTTTCAAAACTTCAGCGTAGTCTAGACATAGCCCAACAGTTAGAAGGAGACATTTAGGTCATCAATATATACAAACCTTAGACATCAAGAAGCTTGCTTCAGTGGATGGGGCATTGGACTGAAGCTATGACTAACTATTCTACTGCCTTGTGTAATTTTGGGTAAGTCATTTCATCTCTGTGTACCTGAATTTCTCCATCTGCAATGTGGGGCTAATAACTTTATTTACAGTGTTTTAAGACTGACAGCTATAAAAATATTATTTATATCTCTGCTGAAGTTAGACCTAAATGTAACTTCCTCTTAGAGCAGGTCAGCACTATGGGGAAGGTTGGCTTAAGGTATACAATTCCAGCTACATAAATAACATAGCTGGAGTCAACATGCCTTAAGCCGAGCTAGGGCACCATCCTCACTTTGGGAAGTCGATGGGAGAAATGCTCCTGTCGACTTCCCTTACTCCTTGTGATAGCAAGGTGTACCGGTGTCAGCAGGGGTGCCCTCACCGTTTGATTTAGTGTATCCCCACTAGACCTACTAAACCAAACACCGGAAGATCGACCTCTGCAATGTCTATCTTCACAGAAATATAGAGGTGCCCTTAATTCTACTCTGTATTCCAAAAGTAATGATTAGAACTAAATAGTGGTACTAGTAAATCAAAGAGTGGCTCTTATAAAGTGTGGCTTTATATGAATGTGGTTTATTAATGTTGTTTCATTTAAAAAGGAATTGACTTGGACTTGCACCATTGTGAATTTTGAAAAGTTGGTTAACATTTTTTTACGTTGTATTTATAAGGCACTTCTTGAGAATGTGAAACTTACTCCTTTGAACTGAGGTTGGAATTTTCAAAGGCAGAGAGTTAGATGTCCAACTCCCATGGAAAATCAATGAGTTTGGCACCTTGCTCCCTTAGGCTCCTTTGAAAATTCTAGCCTGAAAGATTTGGAGCTAAATTTTTGGATGCCTGTCAAAATCAAATTCCCATATATTTTGAGATTCTGAAGCTTCAAAATTTTAGTCTGAGATAGGTCCAAGCAGCAACACTCAGATTTTAATTTGAATCTCTAACACCTAAAAGTTTTCAGACTCAATTTTGGCTCAGCCTCTTATAAAGATAGGGCCGGATGGCAGCATTCAAATCCAGATCCAAGTTCTAAAATGTGAATGCATGCAAAGTTTGTGGAGGAGGCATGTTAGAATCTGGGTGGGGTTTTTTGAAGGATAATTTCCAATTAAAATTAATCTTCTGTTGTATTTAGGAGGAACACATTTATCTCTGTACTTTGCTCCACTAGTACTTTTCTCCTTGATAAAATTAGGAGCGGTTTATGGAGCAGATCATCACTGATGGGAAGTCAAACTCTTTAAGTTTCAAAAACAAAAGGAAAACCTATGTAGCACTTTAAAGACTAACAAGACGGTTTACTAGGTGATGAGCTTTCGTGGGCCAGATCCATTTCCTCAGAACATATTCTGGAAGACAATTGGCATGACCATATATACCAAAGGAATCATGCCAATTCTCTTCCAGAATATGATCTGAGGAAGTGGGTCTGGCCCACGAAAGCTCATCACCTATTGAACCATCTTGTTAGTCTTTAAAGTGCTACATAGTTTTTCCTTTTGTTTTTGCAAGATCAGACTAACACGGCTACCTCGCTATTACATGTTTCGTAAGTCAACAAAGTGCTACCAGACCATTTGTTGTTTTTTTCTGTAACAGACTAACTTGGCTACTCCCTGAAGCTCATAGAATGTTATGTGAGTCTAAGATAAAAGAGAGAGAACTCACTTTATAAGCATAAAAATTAAAAGAGGAGTGTTTTGCAAACCTTTTTAAATTGAAATTTTGTGTCCTTCAAAACAATTCCATTCTGATACATTAGTGCTTATCATTGTAATACCTAACTCTTATGTAGAACTTTCCATTCATTGATCTCAAAGCACTATTATGGGCACAATAGAAACAGACAGCTATTGTTAGCTGTACGTAAAGTAATTACACATGTAATGGACTAGTATCAACATGGCATAATCAGCCCAGAGAGACAGTTATGAATAAATTTTATCATGATACTCCTCGCCTTATGGGAAACAAAGGTGATTGTAGATCGTATGTTTAAGGGAATTCTTTTGCCATTTCAGTGATTTTTTTTTTTTCACTCTGTAAAGGAGAGAGCAATTAACTTCTCTTATTTAAATTACATGAGCTGGGTACTTCCATCTCAGGAATGTTTTGCATATCTCTGAAAATGAGAATTACTAAAAAGGAACAGGGGTGAGTTTAAAATGGGCCATACAAGACTTTTGAACATGACCTGTGGAAAGCAAAAGACAGTATTATATGATAGCATACATAAAGGCCAAACAGATTCTTGCAATCAAAGTGAAATTTATTTTAGCTAAAGAACGGACCTAACACAGGAGAGAAGAAAGGAAAAATCTCCATTAGAGAACACACAGTGGGTTTGAGTCACTGTATAATTCCATGTATAATTCCATTTTGGGGGTGATATAATTACATTTAAAGTAACTGAGTAGCACCAGAATAGAAATTGTGTCCCACAGTGGAGAATCAGGCCCAATGTATGTGACAGTGTGCACCGAAGTGAACACAACAGGGATGCTGCAGAGAGCAGAGACTTTAGAAATGTTTAGAGCATGATGCACTAAAAAACGAGAGCATAACTAAAATGCTCCACAGACAAATGTAGATATTGAAGTTACAGGGGATCCAATACAGCTCTTTCTTATACAAGCATTGATATCTTTCTATAAAACTGCTGATGTGCTTTCCTTTCTCATAAAGAACATGCTGTCTTTGTGTGTTTAGATCATCAGGCAACCATAAACACATAAACAAATCCATTCAGGAGAACTGCTTCTCATTTGCACATGTACCTATGCTGCTGTTATGCTCTGAAAGCACGTTCTGTAAAAATGTGTCTGATCAGAATTAAATAAGAGAATAGGGACTCTTACTGCTTGATTAACAACTTTGAATATACATGGTTAGAAATAGGCTGAAAGGGTTTATAAAAAAATCATTAATTTGACCCAGCTGATACTGTCCCAGCACGGCTGTATTCCTCATCTTGTGAACTTCAAGGCCAGAAGTGGTCATTGTGCTCATCTAGTCTGACTTCTTGCATAACACAGGCCACAGAACTTCCCAAAATAATCTGCAGAATGTATCTTTTAGAGAAAACGCTAATCTTTATTTACAAATTATCTGTGATGGAAAATTCATCATGACTCTAGGTCAGGGGCAATATTTTTTTATGGGAGACCACTACAGGCATTTGCTAAGTGGTCAAGGGCTACACTCTTCCATTATATTAATGGTTTGGGGTCTGGGATGGAGGTTGGGTGCTGAAGGGAGCTTGTGGGAAGGGATTGGGGTGTGGGAGCTAATAGGGGAGTTTCGGTGAAGGAGGGGCTTGTGACCTGGGGCAGGGAAATGGAGTGAAAGGTCTGGGAGAGGATTGTGACCTGGGGTAGGGGTGCAGGGATTTGGGTTGTGACCTGGGATAGGAGAATGAGGTGTAGAGTCTGGGAGGGGGTATGGGTGCAGGAAAAGATTCTGGCCTGGGGGAGAGGTGTAGGAGGAGGGAGTACAGGGGTCTGGAAGGGGGTTGTAACCTGAGGCAAGGTATAGGAGGGGGTGCAATGTCTGGGAAGGTGTATGGGGGCTGGAGCAGGGGTGCAGAAGGTTTGGGTTACATGGGGAATGAGGAGGACAGAGAGTTGGGGGGAAGGAGGGGCTAGAGTGCCAGAAGCAAGCTTTGGCTGGGAGACCTTACCTGGGTGGCTCCCAGCCAGCAGCCCAGCAGGTTCCTTTGCTAGGGTCCCTGCCTTCCATGTCCCTATACATTCTCAGAGCAGCTGCAGGAACCATGTTTACTTCTCTGAACTGAATGCTGTGAGCCATGGGGATGAGGAGGGAGGGGGCAATTCACTTGCTGCCTGTCCTGCAAACAGTCAGCTGCTATTGGCTGGAAACCGGCCAATGGGAGCTACTGGGGGCCGAAGCAGCAGGAGAAGTCTCTCTCCCTTTCCCCCGGCCTCTCTCAGCATTTAGAGACACACCTGGCTCCATGGCAGGCTGAGCAGAGGTGTGGCAGGTAGGGAGTTGGCTGAGGCTCCCATGGGTTGGATCCAGTGGCTTGGTGGGCCAGATCCGGCCCGCAGACCATATTTTGCCCAGCAGTGCTCTAGGTAAATTATTCCAGTGGTGAATTACCTTCATTGTTAAATTTTTTTGCTTATTTCCAGACTGAATTTGTTTAGCTTCAACTTCCCCTATTAGATTGCATTATACTTCTCTCTGCTAGATTGAAGAGCCAATTATTGAACTTTTTTCCCGTGTAAGTACATAATCAAGTCACTCCGTAATCTTCCTTTTGTTAAGATAAACAGATTGAACATGCTTTCCAATCTTAAAATCAAACATTACTTTTCTCTGAACTCTCTCCAATTTTTCAGCACCTTTGACTTGTGGACACAGTATTCCAAGCAGCAGTCACAGTACTGCTAAGTACAGAGTTAAATAATTTCTCTGCTCCTGCACTAGATCCATCTGCATATGCATGCAAGGCTCACGTTAGCTCTTTTGGCCACAGTCACCCCAGATGCCCATGTTCAGCTGATGGTCCACCATGACCCCAAATCCTTTTCAAAGTCGCTGCTTCCAGGATAAAGTCCATCGTCATACAAGTATGACCTACATTCTGTGTCCCTAGATGTCCACATTTAGCTATATTAAAACACATATTGTTTGCTTGTTCCCAGTTTATTACAAGATTCAAATCACTATCGGTGGTCTCTCCTCTTTTTTTTTAACCCCTTTCCCAATTCTTGTCTGAGCAGCAAACTTTAACAGTAATGATTTAATTGTTTCTTGTCACTCTGTCTTTTAATACTTGTGTCTGCAAATAATTTGTACTGACAACAATTTGGTTTATTTTTAGTAAATAAGGGAGTATCCAACAGTGAATTTTTAATGAAAATAGAATTTAACTACTCTTTTTACTTGGCACTAATATACAACTCATTTAAAAAAAATCAGGTAATTGCACATGTTAACAGCCGGTTTTAGTGATATGTGCCTAGAGTTACCTACGTACTTCATTTGTACTTACGGTTGTGTTAATTGTGCATGCAAACGAGAAATGTATTTTGTGCACTCGATAGCTTGTCTAAATTCAACTCTTCATTTGAAGAAACTCACATTCTCTAAAGGCATCTAAATTTAATTATTTGGCCTAGCCTGCAGTAGAAAATGTAGAACATTCCTGCAAGAGCACTTTTATGCAGGTAGAACTGCATTTCAACTAGAGCCTTTTCCAGTATAGATATATTATTAAAATGAGACCTTTCACTGTTATTACTATCTAAACAAAAGTTCCTAATGTAGACCAGGTCTTTGAGCCAGATTCTCATCTGGAGTAACTTCAGATTTCACTAGTTGAGTGTCTGGTCCCAAAACCTTTGACTTAGACCCCTTCTTGAATGTTTGTTCCTTGCATCTTGTTTCTTGCGTACAGTGGAGCTACACTGATTCGCACCTCCTTTGCCTACACATAGCATGCTACGTAATTAGTATAGTAACATCACCAACATCTTTCCTTCTAAAGAGAACACATTAGCTGAAAAAGGTAGGCAAAAGTTATACATTGGCAGATTGCTCTCTAAACAGCTCTGAGCATGTTTTGAAATACTTTCATTATTGTTTAAACAAATGTGGGGGATGCAAGAAAAAAACTACATATGCTCAAATATGTAGGAACCATCCCTGTATTAACATAAGGAACATTTCCCACAAATCCGTGCTACCCAAAATATAAGCTAAATGAACTGATTTAATAATATACCTAAAACATTTTCTAATTTTTTGCTTCATCTTATTTACAGCAATGAATCCATACATTCAAAAAATATTTGTTATTGCTTCAAAACTGAAGCGCTACTGTTCAGTTACATTTGGTCACAAAATACATGGGCTATGTCTACACTGCCCCCATTTTGTGCAAAAAATATGCAAATGTGGGTAAGCGTGGAATATCTCCGTGCCTCATTTGCATAATTAATTAGGCTCCGTTTTTGCACAAGTGGCTTTTGCACAAAAAGGAGCAATTACATGGTTTTGCGCAAAAACCCCCTTTTGCGCAAAAGCCGTTCTTCCTGAAAAAAAGGCAGAAGAACGGCTCTTGCGCAAGAGGAGGTTTTTGCGCAAAAGCCTCTTGTGCAAAGACGTTGCCTCATTAATTATGCAAATGAGGCCCAACGATATTCCATGCTTTACCTCATTTGCATATTTTTTGCACAAAACGGGGGCAGTGTAGATATAGCCATGATGTTTCTGTGACTTAATTGAATTAAAGCAACATTTATTGTTGCCACTTTTCACAGAAGGTTGCTGTTTAGACTGAGGTGGTAGATAAACAAGATGAGGGAATTTTGGAAAATTTTAAACCTATTCTTTACTGATCCACACAGGACTCTCCTGCATTACCTGACTCAGTCCCACTGCTAAACTGAGAAGTTCTGTTTTTAGATTATTCCTAGAAAAAATAGGTTTATGATGGACTGTATAAATCTCACACTGTGACAAAAGCAGGGGTGCTATTCAGAATTCAGTAGGTGGGAGCAGCTTTATCCATAATCCAATTACAGAGGCTACTTAGGCACTTTGAGAACTCCTGGGATTTTGCAAGTGATAATTTAGAAGTTAACTGACAGAATGGGGGTGCCTAATTCTTGTATAAAGAAAAAAACATAACAAATACCAATTAAAGCCAGATTTTTAGTTTATTTGTACATTTAGAACAAATAGCAGCAAGATATTTCCAATCCCAAATCTTGAGGTGTCAGTTTTGGAACCTTAGCACAAATATGATACTTTGTATACTTTCTTTAGTAGAGATAAATAAAATCTGCTTAGACTTGCAATTATTGTGATTTTTCAAAAAGGCTTATGGTGCAAATTGTGAAAAGAATGAGACACAAGTATCAGAGGGGTAGCCGTGTTAGTCCGAATCTGCATAAACAATGAGAAGTCCTGTGGCACCTTATAGATTAACCAATTTATTGGAGCATAAGCTTTCATGGGCAAAGACCCACTTCCACTGACATGCATCTGACGAAGTGGTCTCTGCCCACAAAAAGCTTATATTCCAATAAATCGGTTAGTCTACAAGGTGCCACAGGACTTCTCGTTGAGAATGAGAGAGTTAAACATTCCTGGGAGAAATTAAAAATAAACTATTGAAAAAATACTCCAGATCTGAGCTAAAGCAATGGATAATGCCATGGTCTCTCATCTGGGCTCAGAAAAGTCAGCAAAAATAGAATTGCCAGATTTCTAATGAATCAATAGTCCAAAGTCACCTAAAGAAAAAAACAGTAGCCCAAAAGTATCCCAATCTATTTATTTAATCTATTTCTTTATTACCACATTGGTCTATACTATTAAAAAGAACCACTGTCAAGAGTATAATTAAATGATGGATGTTGGTAACATAGATCTATAGCAGTGGTTCCCAAACTTTTCGGCATCACGTCCCCTTTTTGATTTTTGAGAAACCCTCACGCTCCCCCTCCCCCCCCCATAGCAGCAAAACTTGTTGAGCAAAAAAAAAAAAGGGAACTCACCGAGGACGAAAAACAAAAATAGCAGCAAAACTTTGGGGGGGGACTGGGTCACCTCGCACCCCCCCTGGAATTTCTTCACGCCCCCAAGGGGGGCACACACCCCAGTTTGGGAACCCATGATCTATAGGCTTAGCAAACAAATTTTATTAGCCAAATCTTGGTTTGGGTTTACTTGTGTGTACTGAATTATGGTTATGCAAATAGTTATGAATAAATTTAAAGAACTGGAAGATTTCCTAGTGTGTTGCTCTAAGAATTTGAGAGTATAAACATCTCCTCCATGACATTCACTAAAGGTACTCGAATTTGTGAGACTCTGCCACTCTCAGAAATATTAAAGAGCAAGTAAACAGGAGCTAACATTACTTACCAGTTGGGAAGAGGAGGAGGACACACATACAGCACAGCAGACACAAGGCTATAAAATGGCTGGCTGCTTAGGGCAGCATTTGTTTGTATTTGCACATGTAAAAGAAACAGCAGCTGTTAAAAGGTGTTCTGGGAAAAAGTCCTAGAATTAAAAAGTGCAGTTGCCACTCTGCTGAGGAATCAACATTTGTGTGTTGAAGACTGTATGAGCCCTACCTGGTAACCTAACCCAAAGCCCATTGTAAACAAAGGAGAGACTCTCACAGACAAGTGGGACTAAATGGAAGAATAGATGGCCATCCTGGGGTACTGCCATTCCCTCCAAAAATTAGAGTTGGAAAAATTAGGGAAGTGTTAAGTGTAATTGAAGCAATGTTTGTGGCGTGACACCTCCTGACATCAGGGAAGGATCGCAGGTGGTGACTCTTTAGCTCTGCTGCTCTTGCTGTGAAGCACTGAAACAAGTCTAGTTAGCTAGCTTTGGATGTGCTTGAGGCAGCAACCTCCTCCCCTGCTTGAGCAGCTATCTACTAGTGCCACAGGGGACTTGTTCTTCCTAGCCTTTGTAACAAAGCAACCTGTGAGGATGAGGGCAGATCATGATGAAATGTGCAGCAATCATCTTCTGAACTTCCTTCCCCACCACCCACTCCCTATGTCTGCTTGTCTCAATGAATTTGAAAAAGCTGCCACAGAAGCTCCCAGCCCTGCTGTTGTCTCTGCCAGATACACTTCTGCATTCCTGTTGGTAGAGCAAGTTGGATGGGTGGGAGGGAGGAAAGGGTGAACTGCCTTCTGTCAATCAGGGGTAGCCATGGTAGTCTGTAACTTAAAAAAACGAGTGGCCCATTAGCACCTTAGAAATGATCATATATATATATGTGTGTATCATGAGCTTTTGTGGGCACAACCCACTTCTTCAGATGACTACCATAAGGGCTCCTGAGATACTGGTTCCATCTTGGCAAGAAGAGACCTGCAGCAGCAAATACAAAACACAAGGGTGATCAGTCACCTCCCTTGGGTTTTTCTTTTCCCCTCACCAGGCAGCCAAAAGCTGCCTATGCTGCTAACAAGTTCTCCACACACCCCTTCCTTCAGCCACATTGATTGGGGAAAAAAATAGAGAGAGAGTAAGCCAACGGAGGTGATTACTCACCTTTGTGTTCTGCATTTGCTGCTGTGGTTCTCTTGCCAAGATGAAACCAGTATCTCAGGGGCTCTGATTCTAACCCAGCTGCTTCTGATTTCAACCAAGAGCCAAGCCAAGCAAGAGCAACAGTTTTCACTGATAAACTTAAAAAACAACACATGGTCTGGTAGCACTTTAAACACTAACAAAACATGTAAATCAGTGGTCCCCAACCTTTTAGGGCTGCCAGGCGCCTGGGGGTGGGGCCACTCACGCACCGGGCACCCGGGGGCAGGATTGCGCACGCGCCTGGGGGCAGGGCCACCCCTACGCTGCGTGCCCGGTGCTGGCGCCACCCATGCACTGCACTCCCGGGGCCGGCGCCGCTCCTGTGCCACACGCCCGGGGCCGGAACAGCCCATGCGCTGCATGCCCGAGGCCGGCGCCACTCCTGTGCCGCGCGCCCAGGAGCTGGCAGCGCCAATGTGCTGCTCCTGTGCCGCATGCCCATGGGTGGGGACGCCCTTATGCTGTGTGCCCAGGAGCCGGCAGCGCCCATGTGCCGTACACCTCAGGCTGGCGCCACTCCTGTGCCACGTGCCCAGGGGTGGGGACATCCATACACTGCACGCCCGGGGCCAGCACAGCCCTTGCGCTGTGCACCCGGGGGCGGGGCCGCCCATACGCTACGCGCCCAGGGGCTGGCACCGCCCATGCGCCCGGGGTTGGGGGCGGGGCCAGCCCCGATCACTCGGCGGGTGCACAGAAATGGCCCGGCGGGCGCCATGGTGCCTGCGGGCACCGTGTTGGGGACCACTGATGTAGATGGTATCATGAGCTGATTGAGTCTTTTGTTTTCACTGATTGAGTCTTTTGTTCTGCTTGATGACCCTGCATATCTTTCACCCAGGGGAGTGGGAGAGGAGTAAACAAAGAAACCTTCCTGCATTCTGCTCACTGGGGGATAGAGGGAAGACAGGAGACAGTGTCCTGCTATGGTAGGATTCTTGGTGGGAGCCAGGGGAGCTTCAGTGCCCCTTAAATCCCCCTCTAAATAGAATCCCATGGAGAAGGAATTAAAGGCCAGTTCTGGTCCCAAGTGATTCCATCCTGCCACACCTGTAGAAACAGCTGAAGGCAAGCTTTGGGATAGCTCAGTGCTTTGAGCACTGGCCTGCTAAACCCACTGTTGTAAGCTCAATCCTTGAGGGGACCATTTAGGGATCTGGGATCAAATCTGTTAGGGATGTTACTTGGTCCTGCCATGAGGGCAGGGGACTGGACTCAATGATCTCTCAAGGTCTCTTCTAGCTCTATGAGTTAGTTTTATCTCTCTTCTGAAATATACCTATCTTGAGAGGGCACACTAGAAGTTCTTATTTCAAGAGCAGGGCTTGTGAGTGATATTTACTTCAGGTCCTAAGTCTCTTCCTTAGGGCCTAAGAGCTCAGAGGAGCCTGGGAAGAAGAGTCCTGGATTAGGAGCCAGAGAGAGAACAGGAGTTAATCAGTCTGTGTGAAACCCTAATAAAAAGACAGCTTCAACCTAGTAAAAGCTCATCTTGTTGTGGGGGCATAAACTTCCTTTTTCCTGTCCCTTGGAAAGAAGAAGAGGACAGAGACTTTGTAAGCCTCAAGTCAATGGTTTATCATCAACAGAGCCAAAGGTGAGCACAAGGCCCTTTCTGTTATACCGGACTCTTGAATTCTCTTATCCTAGAAGAGGTAAACTCAGTGACCAGTGATGCTGGAACAGTTTTTAGGGTGGGAGTGCTGAGCTGTGCTCCCTTTGTGCCTCTCATTGCCCCATAGCTAGGGTCTGCTGTGGAGACCTGAGGCCAGTGGCCAGGACCCCAGGCAGCAACAAAGCCATTGGCCTGGACCCCCAGGGCCAGTGGCCAGGAGCATGGGTTGCAGCAAGGCCCCTGGCCACAGGATGGCATCCAGGAGCCTGGCACAGGACCATGTTGGGTGCAAAGCCTGGAATTGCTGCTGCATTCCTCCACACTTCTACATCCTGTGCCTATATTGGTGACCTGGCTGGAGGGTAAAATCATTGTCTGAAAGATGGTGAAAGATGCCACAAAAAGATGGAAAGCTGGGCCACAGTGACCTAACCGCTAGGAGGCACTACCAGTAAGGCCAGCCTCCAACGTAAGGTTACTATAAGTTTTATTTGATGGCATGTGTCAAAATGTAACCTTTCTCGTTGCCAGGCACAAAGCAAGTGCATAGAGGTGTGTAGTCTTGGTTACAAATGGGGTGGCTAGATCTTGTATGGCTTCAACTGCCCCTGTGAGTTGGCACTGGTGAAGGAGGTCTCCTGCTTTGTCCTGCCTAAATAAGACAGAACTTCTAGGCTGCATCTAGACTGGCAAGTTTTTGCGGAAAAACTTGCCAGCTGTCTACACTGGCCACTTGAATTTGCGCAAGAACACTGACAATCTAATGTAAAATTGTCAGTGTTCTTGTGCAAATACTATGCTGCTCCCGTTCGGGAAAAAGCCCTCTTGCACAAATGTATTTGCGCAAGAGGGCCAGTGTAGACAGCTAAAAACTGTTTTGCGCAAAAAAGCCCCGATGGCGAAAATGGCGATCGGGGATTTCTTATGCTAAACGCGTTTAGCCGGGACGCTTTTCCGCAAAAGTGCTTTTGCGCAAAAGCGTCCGTGCCAATCTAGACTCTCTTTTCTGCAAATGCTTTTAACGGAAAAACTTTTCCGTTAAAAGCATTTGCGGAAAATCATGCCAGTCTAGACGCAGCCCTAGTGTCAGGGGTGGAGTATGTAGGTTTTATTTCCTTTGTAGGAGCATTCATGTTCACTTAATGCTCAGAAGTTCCTGCAATAGGAATTCAAAATGGGGACAGGCACAGCCAAAATAAACTCAATTTAAAGTTTGATTAAGTGCTTTTGGAAAACTGGTGCTCTCCTAGCTCTGATGGAAAGAGACTGGGCTTTCACAGTCCCTCTGTTGAAGTCAGTTGTGTTACTTTAACATAGTGCTGCTGGTCCACACCCACATGGCTACAATGAGAAAGAACTAGCTATAGCCTAGGTGAGATAAGGGGTCTCTCTGCTCACCCCCTTCAAGCCCTGGCTGGCAGCGGAACTGGGAGAAAATCCTGTCCAGTCTTCCTGAGGCCAGTCTTTCTCACTAGACAATAAGAATGATGCCCTAGAGTAGGAGCAAGTGGGGACAGGTAATTGCTTGTAGACCACTTATTTGGGTCTCTACTAATCAGTTGGCATGGGGAGGGGGGAGGTTTACACAGAGGACATGCAGGGGTGAGGCCTGAGCACATGTTGCTGCTTGTGATGGGGCATATACTAGGTTTAAGGGGAGTTGGAGATCTCAATTAGTGCACTCGGTTGCAGCTGGAGGGTGGTCCAGATCCAATTAAAGAGCAGTCCCAGGTGGACTCTTTACACAAAGAGAGAGAGATTCCAGAGTGGAAGCAGCAGAGCAAAAATTCAAACTCTGAAGTGGCTCTAACTAGCAGAGTGTGACTGTCAGGGGTGCAGGAAAAAAACCACAGAGGTGAGAGCTGCTACTGGGATCCTCTCCTAAGTACAAGGTCACAAAATAGATGGAAAAGCCACTGTGGTGGAGGAAGTTCTGGTGGTGGTGCCCTGACAAGACGTGATGTCTGGAGAAAAAGCCCAGGGAGGTATTCAACTCAGGAACGGAGCATTAGGGAAACTTCAGAGAGAGAGAAGTTCAAGTATGAGGTGAGCAGAAATGTTTGTGTTTTCTCTCTCTCACTTTTTCTTTTCAATTGAGATGTTGGAGGATTCCAAGTGGGAGCCCTTGCCTTGAAGGCAGCGTGAACTCTGTAAAGTATAAGGAACTTACATAGTCCGTGAAGTATACAGGAACAGAAGTAAAAGTATACAAAAGTAAAAGTCCTTCTGATAGGCTGAGATAGGAAGAAGCCTAGAGAAGTAGTAAATGGATGGGTGTAAAGGCACAGACTGCTCGCTCTGGAATCTTTGGAGGAGGGGAAGGGTTTTCCATTTACTGAGAAGAGTGACAAGAAGACCACCCATATAAGGAATAAGGACATTTAAAAGCCTTGAGATGTGAGAGCGTGAAGGCCATGATGGGGTGAGTCAGGGGCTGAAAACCTGGCATAAGAGCATTAGACTGTATTTGTTGGACCCTGGAAGGGGTGGAGGTGAGGTGGGGTGAAACTGTAAGTGCTGTAGCTGGAGGGCTGAGTCACAAGAGGCAGTCACTACAAAGCTGAAGTGGTTGTTGATAGGAAACCAGATGAAAACTTGCTTTGCCATATCCAGCCCTCAGGGGGGTTGCCAACAGCGAATCCAGACCTCTTTGCTGCTAGAGGGAATTGGTCAAAACACAAGCTAGACCATCCAATGATTGTGGAAATGAATAACAGGCAACACAGCAGAAACAAGAATCCCTCCAACCCTGTCCCAGTGACCAGCATGAGGTACAGAGAGTACCTTGTCTGTGACTAAGAGTGGGCTTAGGGTCCGTTGGACTCTCTACCAGAGTAGAGCATCCCTCTGCATTGGGGACTTGCTGGAGTGGAGGTATGATACTGTTCATATGTGCCCTGGAAAGGTGTTTTGAAGCAATGGATAGCTTATTCTGTCCAGATAAGGGTTACTTCATAACTGAGGGCAGTGTTTGTTTGTGGGGTTAATTTCTGCCCCTTCAAAAGGAGGAGCTGAGGGATTTGAGCCTACTGGGTGACAAGCTGGATATACTCAGGCATAGCTTGAGATTTGGGATGAATGTAATGAAACCAAGTTGCTCATATCTCCCTATACCAGGGGTCGGTTGGGGAGTCCACCCCCAGTGCTCCTGAGAGCTACCCCAGCTGCCTGGGCTGCGGCTCTGGGGGTGGGCAGGGGTGGCTGAGGGGAGAGGAAAACTCATGGGGGGGATCCCCCACCACAAAACCGCCTGGGTCCCTGGAAGGAAGGTGAGGGCACCATGGACCAGACCCCCACGGGATCCCGCTCCCCACCAGAGCTGGACACCTTGGGGGTCATCCACCTGCCCCCGCCTCACCTATTTCCCCCCCCAACACCCCTGACCCCAGCCCATGTTGGTGATCCAGCATCGCACCTCCCACAAGATTGGAGCCAGTGCTGGCTTCCTGGAGGGGCGGGAAAGCCCCGAATCTCTGCGCTGCATCCGACTTCCGGGGAAGTGTATGCATGATGCTGCTCTCCTCCCCACAGGAGAAGCTGGAGCAGAGCCCAGGGCAGGAGACCAAGCAGGTGTGTGGTGAAGAGAGCCCCCCCCGCCCCACTCCCGGGAGAGTGGTGAAGCCCAGGACAGAAGGGTTAAATTTTGGCATGCCACTTCAGAAAGGTTGCTGACCCCTGCACTATACAGTAGATTTACAATGGTGTAACTAAGCAGTCTATGATGATGAGTTGTCATATTGAGCAGTCTTTTTTTCTCAGCAAGTGACCATATTCTTCACCCTCAAATAAGCCCTGGTAAAATCTGTATCAACTCAATAACAAATGTAGAGAATAGCAATTTTTATAAGTTGGCTGAGCTAAATAAGCTCTGATTGCTTAATTCCATGGAAATATTTGTATATACTATAAGAGAAAAGGTTCTAATTCACACAGTTTGCTACCTAACCTTTTGTTTCCCTTTATTCTTCCATAAATCAAGAGTGATTCATTTTTTGTTTACGTCAGTGTATGACTCATTTTAAATGTCAGAATTAAGATATTATCCACAGTGCATTGGGGGGAGCGCAGAAATCACTGAATATCTTTGTACCTTTCCTATTCAGACTGGGGAAACAAATGATCTTGAATCACTACTGTGAATTTTACTTCTGAGTGCAGGAAAAGTATGAAAAATGAGAGATAATAGTAGCAGCAAGTTAATGTCTGTCTCAGTAGAAATATTTTCAGTGACAACTATTCATAAAACATGTTGACTGTTCTCCTTCTTCTGAAACTTTGACTAGCTTTGCAACTTAAAGAAAACATCTGATGGAGAGAGAAATAGTGGGGGCCAAATATTCAGTTGGCATAATTCAGTGTACCTGCATTGAAATAATTTATTTGCTCTAAGAATCTGGCTCCATGTATGTCCCTCTCCCCAAAACAAACTCTTGTGCTCCCACTTTAGCATCTAGAATTTGCTAAATGTAATGTGACTATTAAAAAAAAAAAATTTTTTATGGTATTTACAGTTAAAAGGTGCATTTGCCTATCCAAAGGTCTGACTTGCTCATACAGGGAAGTTAAGTTGATCTTGAATTCCCTCTGAAGTTACAAGAGATACAGTATTCCTCCTCCTTTCTTGTTCTGTAATGTTTCTTCCACTTTAGAGGAAGCTGTGTTGGTGATCAGTGAAACAAGCCCTAGGTAACACACAAATCTGAGACTTTAATACTTACCTGGTTCTCATGAGTTCTGTGGTGATTTCTCAGCTTTCACTGAATTCTAATGTTAGAGGTCCAACTTCGTATGAGTTGTATGTGTACCTCTCCAAGCCTGTGAAGTGCTACAATATGAAGTGTTATTATTGAATCACATGCTTCCATGCATTGAGGATAGGGGGAAACCTGCAGATGGTGTTGAAAAATCCACACACTTTTTATTAGTGTGTTTCATTGGGGTAGAAGTACAGGTGTCTGCTGTTGGATAGCCATGAGTTTGGCATCTGAAAATCCATGAGACCTCAGTTGGAGTCAGTTGTTACTTTAAGGTTTTCCACTCAAAACTTATGTGGACAAACTGCAGAGAGCAATAAAAATTATCAAAAATCTAGGAAACTGGACCTGTGCAGAAGGTAGCACAATTGGGCATCTTTAGTCTTGAGAAAAGAAGACTGGGTGGAAACTGATATGTCCTCAAATATATTAAGAGTTGTTGCTAGAATGTTGATCAATTGTTCTCCATGTTCTTTGAAAGTAGGAGAAGTATTAACAGGCTCTATCTGCAGCAAAGAAGATTGAGGTTAGATACTAGAAAAAACTCTAAGGATTGTTAGGCTTCCAAAGGTCTTGTGGAATAAGGTAAGAATGGCCATACTAAACAAAACCAAAGTTCCATCTTCTGACAGTCGATCACTGGAGGGTGTGTGTTTTTGTTTGTTTGTTTTTTAAAAGAACAAAGTTAGACAAACACCTCTCTCTGGGATGGTCTAGGTTTACGTGGCCATGCTTCAGCATGTGAAGCTGGACAAGGTGTTGTACTTAAAGTACTGCATGGGATCTTTTCAGGGGGATAAGGCAAAATGACACATTTATTGGTAATACGTATGCATACAAGTGTTAATTGCTATATGATATATTACATTCTCACACACACAAGCACACTCTGCCTTGTTGTTGCCAATAGTTGCTCCCCCTAACTGCACTGGCCAGGTGAGTTAGGTGGGGGAAGGATGGAGCCGGGTTTCTGCCGATCTGGATCCATCCTCCCATGTTGACAAGACAAAACCCGGGGTCCTCCTGTAAGATACCTTTAATTGCTAGTCATTCCCCTCTCATGCAAGTCTATCATCTTATGCACATCCAAAATCTGTGAGTTGTCATATGCATATGCAGTTAGCCATCTGTGGAGCCTTCTTCTGGGTGTTGTCTCAATGTTGCCACATTCACTTTCAAAGAGGGTGCTTCCAAAAGCAGGCACTTCCTGCTGGCTCCCAAGGCGACCACATGTCCAATCTTCTTTCAGTGAACAGGTCTCATTGTTCTTGGATCTGGCTTCCATCCCCTCTCCAACCATTGGAACAGCCCTGAAGTGCTTGTCTTTCTTGCCTTACCCATTCACACCTCATTCATTCAACAAGGACATTCTTTTTACCTTACTCGTTTTTAGGGATTAGTCTACCAAGACTTAATACAAAGTTTCTATGTTCTGTAAGAGAAGGTACAAAGCTTCCATGTAAAATGACTTAATACAAAGCTATATAAAAGGAGTTGATACAAAGTTAAAAACTTCAATGAGAAAATGATTAATACAGAGATATATCTACAAAGGAGACCTCTCAAGGTCATTTCTAGCCACACGTTTCTATGATTGAGTGTCTTTAGATCTACATAGCTGTGGCAATGCCTCAGAGGACTTGGGGAGGCATGGGGGGGAGGGAAGATTGCATACTGTTTGCTTAGGCAGCTCTCTCTTTGCCATAGTACCATAGCAATTCCAAATATGATGCTATTATAAAGTTCATGCAAGTAACTAAAAGTGAACTATTGCCATCTGCTAGAACAGGGGTCGGCAAATATTGGCACGCAGGCAAGATCCAATTCCTCAGGGTTAGCCCCTGGTGGGCTGCCACTGCTAGATTTACGTGCACCTCTGCAGGAACAGGTGATTGCAACTTCGTTGGTTGTGGACTGTTATTGTGGACCATTGTTTGCAACCAATGAGAACTGTGGGAAGTGGCACAGATCAGGTCACTGCTTGCCACAGCTCCCATTGGTCAGGCACTGTGATCCATGGCCAACAGGATCACCCGTACCTGCGGAGGTGCAGGTAAATATCATGGTGGCAACATGCCTGGGACTAACCCTGGAGAATCACTGCTGTTTTATTGCCTGCCTCTGTATTAGAGGAATGTTCCTGCTGAGTAAACTGGCATCATTACCTAGAATTGAAACTGAAAATTCATCTGGCCCCAGAGAGCTTTCTGTGAAGAGCATCTGGTTCCTAGAGTTATTTCCTGGAGTTGTAGAGTCCCTTCTGCTATGTCTGGATGTTTGCATCACCAGAACTACAGCTCCTCATGCTTGGGTGCATACTATTGCTGTAGTATGCACTGTGCAATGCGGGACAGCATTTAGCCAGATGACTGTTACTGTGTGACAAAGATGGTTTGAAACTTTCACATCTCGGCCTGGGTTCAAACTCCCTAAAGTTCAGGATGCAAGGGCCCATCTGTAATATATGGCATGGGAAATCTTAGTACCAAAACACTAAGACATTTTGTGCTGCTTTAAAATGAAGCACTTATAATTGCACAAAGTTACAGTGGTCTCCAGCTGTCACATTTTATGCAGGGGTGGCTTTAGGGATAGGCTGGCTAGGAGGCCATCTAGGATACCACAGGAAGGAATGTCATGACTACTGGAGGGAATTCTACAGCACCCAGAGATCCTCCCCACTAGCTTCAGAATTTGCTGCAAGGTCCAAGTTATAGGAGGAGGCAAATTGGTCATAAGAACCTGTTCACTGCCTACAAGAAGAAAGAAATAACAGTGGTCTACAATTTTTTAGAAGTTGTCTGCTTCAGAGATAAAATGTGCTATTTATTATGTATTTTGATGTGCTGAATTCAAATATGACAATTAAAACAACTGATTGGCTACTGTTTCCAAGATATTTAAGTTTTTACATTTTATGTCTATGTATATTGTGTAGATAGTAGAGTTTTAATCATAAATTGTAAACCTAGGTCTTTTCATGTGTTTATGGTTGCTTTACATGATAATATTTCACCTGTCCTGTTTATGTAACACTTTAAAAATCAGCAAAAGGGTTCTATAAATAAAATTTATTCTGAAACAAAAGGCAAAAAACTATTATGTACATAGTTTAGTCCTATTCAGTGTCTACTCGGCGCTTCTTGGCTTGTCTCTTGTATTCATTAAGTGGAGCATCTCTTGTCACTGTCCAGCAATAGTCTGCAAGCATTGATGGGCTCCATTTGCCCTGATAGCGTTTCTCCATTGTTGCAATGTCCTGGTGAAATCGCTCGCCGTGCTCGCTCACTGCTCCGCAGTTCGGTGGAAAAAATCTAGATGAGAGTGCAAAAATGTATCTTTAGTGACATGTTGCAACCAAGGCTTTTGTATGCCTTGAGGAGGTTTTCCACCAACAACCTGTAGTTGTCTGCCTTGTTGTTTAGAAAATTTATTGCCACTAACTGGAAGGCTTTCCGTGCCGTCTTTTCCTCGCCACGCAGTGCATGGTCAAATGCATCATCTCAAGAAGTTCACGAATCTGAGGACCAACAAAGACACCTTCCTTTATCTTAGCTTCACTTAACCTTGGAAATTTTCCACGGAGGTACTTGAAAGCTGCTTGTGTTTTGTCCATGGCCTTGACAAAGTTCTTTATCAGACCCAGCTTGATGTGTAAGGGTGGTAACAAAATCTTCCTTGATTCAACAAGTGGTGGATGCTGAACACTTTTCCTCCCAGGCTCCAATGACTGTCGGAGTGGCCAATCTATCTTGATGTAGTGGGAATCTCTTGCACGACTATCCCATTCGCAGAGAAAACAGCAGTACTTTGTGTATCCAGTCTGCAGACCAAGCAAGAGAGCAACAACCTTCAAATCGCCACAAAGCTGCCACTGATGTTGGTCATAGTTTATGCACCTCAAAAGTTGTTTCATGTTGTCATAGGTTTCATATGGACTGCATGAGCAACTGGAATTGATGGCAAAACATTGCCATTATGCAGCAAAACAGCTTTAAGACTCGTCTTCGATGAATCAATGAACAGTCTCCACTCATCTGGATCGTGAACAATGTTGAGGGCTGCCATCACACCATCGATGTTGTTGCAGGCTACAAGATCACCTTCCGTGAAGAAGAATGGGACAAGATCCTTTTGACGGTCATGGAACACGGAAACCCTAACATCACCTGCCAGGAGATTCCACTGCTGTAGTCTGGAGCCCAACAGCTCTGCCTTACTCTTGGGTAGTTCCAAATCCCTGACAAGGTCATTCAGTTCACCTTGTGTTATGAGGTGTGGTTCAGAGGAGGAGGATGGGAGAAAATGTGGGTTCAGGACCAGAAGTTTCATCCTCTTCCTCGTCTGACTCAAGTGAGAATGATTCTGGTGCATCAGGAACCGGCAGTCCTTCTCAGTGGGGTACTGGACGTATAGCTGATGGAATGTTTGGATAATGCACAGTCCACTTTTTCTTCTTTGACACACCTTTCCCAACTGGAGGCACCATGTAGAAGTAACAATTGCTGCTATGATCTGTTGGCTCTCTCCAAATCATTGGCACTGCAAAAGGCATAGATTTCTTTTCCTGTTCAACCACTGGCGAAGATTTGTTGCACAAGTGTTGCAGCATATGTGTGGGGCCCACCTCTTGTCCTGATCTCCAATTTTGCAGCCAAAATAAAGGTGATAGGCTTTCTTAACCATAGTGGTTATACTGCGCTTTTGTGATGCAAAAGTCACTTCCACAAACATAGCAGAAGTTATCTGCACTGTTCACACAAGTACGAGGCATCTCTGCTCACTTTGGCTAAACAGAAATGTGTCCCTTTGCAAAATCAAACACTGACAAATAAGAGAGCACGACACTGTATGATTTCTAGAGCTGATATAGGGCAATTTGTTCAGCAGAGTGATGTAAGCTTGTTATGATTGCATCATCCATGACTTCTAGGAATAACATGATGCTATTCATATCATGTATGCAATACCAGCTTCAGATTGCATCATTCATTGTGTTGCCTAAAAAGCAAGTACTGTCCAAACCCAGTCATAGATTTATTCATAGATCCAGTCAAAGATGTATTTTAGTCATTTCTGGTTTAAATTGAGATCCCTTCCTTTATAACTCACTTATCCTCCGCCATTCCCAAGTCAAGGGTCGATATACTGACCCAATAGCATATCTTGAAAACTAGAGCCAATCAACAATTTTAAGCATCATTTTTGTTCTCAGTGACCCAGAATTAGTAAAGTTTGACTACATTTATTTCAGAGCATTTTGGCTGTAGAGCAGTGTAATTGGAGAGAGGTGGAACAGATGGGGAAACATTGAGATACCAAGGGAAGAAATTAAGAGAACCAGTGAACCTGGAAGGTAAAGAGGTATGGGATCCAAAAAACTGGGAGGCAAAATTGGTGGTTCGGGGAGTCTTTCTATAGGAATTTTATAGCAGGGACATGACCTCATGTTGTATTTCTTTTAGGTCTCCCAAACAAAGCTAATCTGGGGCTGGCCTGAAATGGGAAGGAGAGTGCCAAGTAGTACCCACAATAGGGGCTGCAGGAAATAGTGTTAGTTTCTGAGTGGGTGGTAACTGGTCGAAGGCCCCAGAGAGTGATGGGGGTGCTGTGCAACTGAAGAAAATATATTAGTGTGATGAAAAAGATGTAATCCTTCAGTTGTTGTGTCTCACTGTCTGAAGCAAAGCCTGAAATGTAAAGCCTGAAATGTAAGTGTGAGAGAGGTTAGTTTCTCAATGTCAGTTGCCTCCCCAGTCTTTGAGAATGGGGAACTGGATCACTATTATAACCAGCTAAATTGCTGAGATTTGCAAGTGGAGCAATTGAAGGTGTAAGTGGAGGTAATTGAAGGCTAATTAGCAAGTGGATACCAGACATTCAAAGGTAAGCAAAATAGAAAGCAACAATCCATGTTTCTGCTCAGAGAATTGGAATTAGTTAGATTAGAAAGGACTATCTTTAAAACCCAGACAAAGTTTCTCTAAATTTTTTATAAGCTTAACCAAGAAATATTACTGTGCGGGTAAGATAGGAACCCATGAAGCAAACAGTGAAGGAAAGATCTACAAATGTTTACTCTTGAAGTGCCTAACTGACTACTAGCCACCCAGTGGAATAAAGACCTTTAATTAAGGTGGCCATGTTCCTTATGCAGAGCATGGGGAGAGTTTGGGTGCCTAAGAAACAGGTTCCACACAAGACAGAATGCTGATAGGCATCAGGGCTTAGGAGGTTTTACACATGCTTTAGATGGCCTATTAAAACTGTGTGCTTCATAGGGTTGGGTTGCAGCTATGTGTGTGTGAGAAATCATTTGTACCTAGGCATTGTACTTGGCACTCATCTGTCTATTTTAGGTACCTTAAATACCTTTGTAGAACTATCCCTTATTTCTAAAATAATTTTCCTGTAAACCACCCCCATCCCCAAGAAAGGCCATATTACTACTTTCTGACAGATGGCTGAAACTGCTTACATTGTCATGCTATGTTGTATTTAAAACCTGAGGATCTGTCTCTCTCTTCAGAATTAAGGCTGTCTCTAGACTACAAAATTCTATCAGAAAAAGATACGCAAATTGCGAACTCCAATTTGCATATATCTTTCTGCTTTTCTTCCGAAAGAGGCTTTTCCGACAATTGGCTCATCTACACTGGCCCAATTGGATGGGGGGGGAGCCTCTTTTGGAACATCTCTTCTTCCTTGTAAAATGAGGTTACAGGGATGCTGAAAAAACGCATTTGCTTTTCCAAAAAATTTTTCGGAAAAGCAGATGCGTTCCTTGGATGCGGCAGAGCTTTTCCGGGAAACCTCTGGTCTCCTGGAAAAGCTCAGTAGTCTAGACAGCCCATGAAGGCTGTAACTTAGGGTAAGTCCTATGGAATGGGATAGAAAATGGTTACTTTTCTACTGGTTTTTTAATCATCTGATATAATTCTCCATTCAGTTCTATTTCTACAATAGCTTTTTATGGCTTTCATTCCCTACAGTCTATTGGTGGTTTAGAATAATTTCAGTATCACCCAGTACAATGCTATAGAATTCCATATTAAATTCTGTAGGATTTTTTCCATAAGAAGAGAGTCAGAGAAGAGGCATCTGCAGACCATTTTATGGGACACTTAGTTGAATCTGGCTGTTTGGTTATAATCCGGATGGGTTGGAACAAAATCAGTACTGAATTGATCGCTTTTGGAGTGTGTTTGGGAAGCATTTACCTTCAGAGCTAAGAGCAAGTTCTGGAGTCCCAGTATCTTAATGGGACACTTGGGAGCTGCTGCTCTCCTCCTATTTTTCAGGTGCTTACTCTGACCACAACTGTGGGTCTAATGAATGTGGTTTTAGCTTTTATTTGAAATTTCCTGCCACACTTGTTTATACAACTAAACTTAAATCCATAGAGCAGAGTTCAAGGGATGCAATGTTGCCTCAAAGGGATGGGTTCAGATCTAAGCAATTGGTCTCTTTAATGCCGAGGGGAAGGCAAGCCCAAACTTAGACATGACACTTCTAGCTAAACCAGACCGCTCTTCCAGGAGACTTTTGCTGAGAACACAGTGAGAAACCAGGAGACATGCCATTGCTTTTAAACAATTTCATAACAAGCCAGATCCTTACAGCCTCTATTCATGCATAACAATAGTGAATTAGCACAAACCACAAATGTGCGTTTAATCTCTAAAGGACTAGAGATGTCTGAGGTTTTATGCTGTAATATTTCCATGGCCATGCCCACTGAAAGCAAATGAATCTGAATGAGCACAAGCAAGCAAGAGCTATGCACATGATGATTGGATTGATTTAAATATTATTCATGACACGTTGTCTGGATATTCTCAGGATGTGTCTAGGGCTTAGGCCTCCATTGCTCTATTTATTAATACAGTTCCATTGTCAGAATTTGTGGTGACTGACCAAAACAGTACAAGTCTGGATACTATTCTCAAATTTTCTATGCTGAAATATGCAAATTAGTTGTGAAATATGCATTAATTCAGGGCTGGAATTGCCACTGGATAATCTTCTGAACTGGGTACTTAACAAAAGGTTGGAGCTGTTTCTCATAAGATTAGTTCATGAGCACAAGTCCTGCTCTAGTGGGCTCAGTCCATGACCCCCTCCTCCCCCCTCCACACACTTCATTTAAAAACTCTTACAGACCATGGGTTGATTTAAGCCTAAGGGCCCAGACAAATTAATTGGTATTTCAGGTTTATGTGGTAAAACGTCAAGAATGTTTGAAGAAGCAGGCAGGAGCACATATACCAGATAAAGAAAAAGCTTGGAGCAGTCGATCTTTCTCCCCACTCTGTGCACGTGTTCCCCTTAGGATACTTTTGATGCTGGAAAATTCCTTCTCAGCAAAGGAACTGCCTAGGGTCAATACTGCATGCCTGCAAGTCTAGGCCTGCATTAAAATCACTTGTATCACACGTCAATGATTTGAATTCATTCTGTCTCCCATGGTTTGTTGTCTTGTCTTTCTCTCAGTTTTGTTCCTGCTTAAGCGTAGCATTGTGGCTATACTGATGTGGTCAGGCAGGATTGTAGTCAAGTGGCCTGCAGCTAGGCTGCTATTCTACAGCATGCCCGATCAAAGCTAGCACAAGTACTTCTACTCAAGCTTGCAGTGAAGATGAAGCCTTAGGTAGCCATGACCCAGCCTGGGTTCCTCATTTGAGTCAGGAACAAGTTCTACAACTGCTTACTTTGTCCCCTTTTTATATGCTAGGGCGATCCACAACACTCTCACTTGGCTGCTGCCTAACCCTATAGGCACCTGACTCTCACTCAGCCCATAAATATCTGCTTCCGAGTGTGCATTGGTGTCTTGCTGTTGGAATCCAGCCACCTAAGCCCCAGAGCAATCCACAAACTGCAGGGAAGATAGGCGGAGAATTGCCTATTTTCCCTATGGGGTTTAATCTGGCAGATGTGCTTAGAGCTACAGAATTAACTGGAGGGGAGCAGAGCATTCTGAATTTACTGGCTTTAAAACTGTCTGGTGACTTTATTTTTGCTTTTTAGTAACCAAAAGATTCTTATAAGGATTTTTACCCTTTAACTTAGTGTTGAGCACTCTCCTCATCACAGTAGCAAAGGTGTGTTTTGGTGGCTTGTAGTATTGTGCCACCAAACTAATTTTTCTTGCTTGTATTGTTATTAGTACTTATCAGTTAAGGCAGGGGTGGCCAACCCATTACAGGCAAAGAGCCAAAATAGTGGTGGACGTAGCGCAAAGAGCCAAGAGGGGGGGAAAAAGTTGTTGACCCCTCCCCCCCCCACAAAAAAAAAGCCCCAGCCACCACGTTTAGGTGAGCAGAACAAAACAAAACAAAAGACCCTGCCCCTTTAAATGAAAACTCTGGTTTGGCTGTTTTTGGCCACATCAGGCTCCCATCGGCCGGTGCGCTATTTTGCTTCGCTGCGCTGGATGGCTCCCCTGCACTCGGTGAGCCCAGGGGGCACTTTGAAGGGGTGCAGAGGCGGCTTCCCAGGGTGTGCTTCGCGAGCCTCACTTTCTGTGGTGAAGAGCCGCGTGTGGCTTGCGAGCCGCAGGTTGGCCACCCCTGGATTAAGGCCTTCTTTAGCCAGTTTTTCATTTGTAATGGAAAGTATCGTTTTAAACTATCCATTAAATCCTTACATACTTAGCAACATTTGGAATGTATCTTTTGAGAGCTGGTCACGGGTCATAAATTGAGTTGGATTCACCTGCATTTTCTGATTAAGCTAAACACTACTCTCGATATAACATCTTTTTTGAGGTCACTTTCGAGGGTGACCTCAAATGATGGGGGAAGACAATGATATTAGTGAGATATTGCTCATCTCAGAAGCATAAGTATATTCTCAGATGAAATGTTTAAAGTGAATTCTTATTAACAGTGTGGTGGTGTTTTTTTGTTTTGTTTTTTTTTTGTGTGTTTTTTAAACCTTGCTTGGACCCTGAATTTTTATTGCTTGCTTCCAATCACCAGTCTTAATTTTTCTACTTACTTTCTGTTGCTTTTGCCTGAGAGCATCTGGAAGTTTGTTGCTGAAATAAATTCATTATCATCCTGTCACAGGCTAATGCAACCATGATAACGAAAGGTACCATGGCTGCAGATCATTATTTTTGAAGCTCAGCCTTGCACTGGGATAATGATTAGCTTGTGCTACAGTTGTAAAACAGTTGACATTTCATGAACTGAAATTGGTATTCCCTCTAATTTCCTTCTTGATTTCCAGCAGAGCTGCTTCTTGTAGAGAAGAAAAGAGGGAGCAGTGAAATAAAGAAAGGGAAGAAGATGGCAACATCTGGGTCAGTGACTTTCATTTGCAATGAGCCTCAGCTAAAAGGGAGGAAAGATTGAGACAACCAGCTGACCAGTTGGTTACATGTGCCCAGTTTTATTAATGCAGGTCTGAAAAAGGGCCCTAAAGAACTCTTAATGAAGGGGATAATGCTGAAAGTAGGCATCCACTCTAATATGTAGATTTGTCACATGATCTCATCAGTTAGAGCCTGAGTAGGCCTGGTCCTCAGCCACTCACCTCATGGATTTTTTTTTTTACTTCTCAAAATAGACACAAGCATCCATGCTCAGAAATTTCACTATAATACAACAGCAATAAAAATGCAACAGTGGAAAATTTTGTTAGTATTATTCTGCATATGCTTTTGAAACTAGGGGATCCCAGGATGTAGAATATACAGCTGTGAATCCAGTGATTAACCAAACTAGTTCACTATAATACAACAGCAATAAAAATGCAACAGTGGAAAATTTTGTTAGTATTAGTCTTGCATATGCTTTTTGAAACTAGGGATCTCAGGATGTAGAATATACAGCTGTGAATCCAGTGATTAACCAAACTAGTTAACCCAAAAATTAGTGAAGTAATAAAATGACAGCTCAGAGCTCAGTTTTATTCTCCCACACCTCACTTCCTCAGTCCTTTATTCTCAAGCTGAGGTGTCTGTTGAGAGGTAAGGTGCAATGAGCTTAATGGCTAGGATAAGTAACTATTGAGCAACTTACCTAGAACAACTGGATTCTTCATCGCATGAAGTCTTCAGAATAAGTGCATGAACATCGGCTGTCTGCTGGGCGGAGGGGGAGAGCGAAAGCTAGTGGCGGGGTTGCCTCACACCTGCTTATAAGTAGGATCCTTGGACAAGTCGGATCCATGTAACCCGGGGACTGCCTGTATAACACTAGTGAGACCATTACTGTAACGTTGTGGCCAGTTCTGCTGTCAACACTTCTGGAAAGCTGGAACTGGTTTGGAAAAGAACCGTGAGAATGATTCAAGAATCGGAACACATGCCTTATGTTGAAAGATGGAAAATATAATCTCCTATCAGACAGAATTTAAGGAGGTTGCCTACAATGTGAAATCTCTAGTGATTGGGAAGGGCTCTTTAATCTAAAACAGAGAGGAATAACAAGATCTAGTGGCTAGAAACTGAAGCGAGAGGTAAGGTGCAATTATTTAATGGCTAGGATAAGTAACTATTGGAGCAACTTACCTAGGAATGAACTGGATTCTTCATCGCATGAAGTCTTCAGAATAAGCATGAACATCCTGTTTAAAACAAAGCCTCTCACTTATATGGATTTGTAGCCAGAATTACATATTGAAATTCCAAAGCGTGTTATTCAGGATGCCCGATTTAGTCATTGTAGCTCTCCTACTTCTGTGCTTTTAAAAAATAATCTATGAAATTAATCCATATGAGTTTCTTTCTTCAGAGATAAAACAATTGGGGTGAGTCTACACTGCGCCATTATTTCAACATAACTAGCATTATTCTGAAATAACAATGCGCGCGTCTACACAGTCATTCTGTTATTTCGAAATAATGGACGGCTTCTTCCGAAATCTGTAAACCTCATTCTACGAGGAATCACGCCTATTCTGAAATGTCTATTTCAAAATAAGACACATGTAGGTGCTCCACTGCTGCTATTTTGAAATAGAATGGTCTTGGTGAGGAGCTAAGTTATTCCTCCACAGTGCCTCCTGGGGCTCTAAATAGAGCAAGCACATCTACATTAGGGAGGCCTGCCTCAGGCTAATTTTGAGGCTTCCCTGCAGTGTAGACATGCTATTTTGGAATAACTATTCCAGAAAGGCTTATTTCGAAATAAGCCTGAAGTGTAGACGTACCCTTGGAGAACAGGACCTTCTCAGAGCTCTGGTCCTCCTATATCCAGTCCTTGCAAGAAATGCCAAGAAAATAGCTGCCTCTTCCTCTCCTTGTTCCCTCAGTCCAACAGCATTTTGATTCCTGGAGTACAGGAAATTAGAAGTGTGTGTGCGGGGGGGGGGGAACTTATCTAAACTCTTCAGTGTGTCAAAGAATATTTGGTCCAGTTCTTCAGCTGGTGTAAATCAGTAGATCTGTTGACTTAAATAGTCATGTTGGACATGGCTCCTTGTTCCTTACTCCCTCACCTTGCTCCCTCCTTCTTTTTGTTAATCCCAGTTCCTCCTACTCTACTCTCCTTCCTTCCTTTCCTGGATTCCCAATGGACAGATATGTTTGACAGCAGGGGGAGGATCTGCAGACTACATTGCTATCACAATGCAATAATATAGTTCAGGTTAGTGTATTTAAGTTGCGGTTTTTTATTCACCTAATATTCATTTACATGCACTCACTCTTATGTAATAACCACTTTAAGAAATGGAAATATCTTCAAAAATCAACTTGTATTGTTTCCATGTTGTTCATTGGTCAGAAATAATATACTTAAAGTATGTAGACACTCTAGGGGCACGCTCTTTTATTAGCTTGGATTGCTTGCTTTGTTTCAAGAGACTGAACAAATAACTACCTTTACCTTGTGTGAGGGAGAAATGCACCTCTTTTAATGCATGCGTCACTTGCCTCTCTGAAAGATGCTCTCCAACATAATTTAAATTGTATCCAACCAAGCTTGCCTGTGCTCGTATTTTAAAATCTCCATTGTGAGTGTTCAATTTAAATGTATTTGGCGTTGAAGGTCAGAAATTGTGCTGCAGAACTGAACATCTTCTATATGGAGTGAATCATTAGAGAAGAATTTTTTTTATATCGTTGAACACTTATTTTAAAATTTAAAAATCCATACCAGAGACTTTAAATTCCTGTACCTACAAATCACTTTTTATGATCTCTTGGTAGCAATGTGTGTCCTAGGTGAATAATTTACCAAAGCCATTTTTTTTTTTCAATTGTGACTGAAGAGCTGTGTAGGAAACAATCTCTTGAGAAGCTATTGCATGGCAGGAAGTTAGTTACTGGATGCAGTTGGACGCTACTACAGTACATAATGATATGTTTAGTAATGGTTTTTAACTCTGATGTTTTTCTTGCACTGAATCATCATGTATGATTACATATGTAATGCTGGCAGGCAATTGAACCTGGGACTGCTGGAGCTTAGTGCATGATCCTCTACCACATGAGCTAAAAGTCAACTAGCTCTGCTCCTGTGGCTGTAGAGGAGAGTTCACTCTCTTGTCAGTGGTCTCAATGCCTCTGGGTTACATGCTTCCTGAGCTTCTGAGACCTCCTAGCAGCTGATCCCAGACCAGCCCCCATGTGTAATGCCAGCAGACAGAATCGAACCTGGGATCTCTGGAGCTGAGTGCATGAGCCTCTGCCATAAGAGTTAAGTCAGCTAGGTCTCAGCTAAGGTGCAGAGCAGACTTATTATTCTCCCTCTAAAGCTATGACTAGACTGCATTCCTCTCTCAAAAGAAGAATGCAAATGAAGCAGATTGAAAATGCAAATGAAGTGCAGATTTGCAAGTCTTGCACTTCATTTGCATAATTGCATGAGTGCTTTTTTTGAAAGGGTTTTTCGACAAACCCTGTGGTCTATCTGGGGTTCTTTCAAAAAAAAAAAATCCTTTTTCGAAAGAACATGTACTCCTGAAAAAAACAAAGTTGTTCATTGCTTGTAAATTCATAAATAGAATTTTAAAACATTCAAATTAGAATGGAGCCCAAATGAAGGATGCTGCAGCAGGCCTGAATAAATACATGAGAAACCGGATGTGCAAATGTATAATAATTACACAGATGCCAATGTCATTGGCTATTGCAGCTTTCACTGAGTTTTTTAAATTACTTAGATCCAGGTCAGTCCAACCATTTGAGTATTTGTTTTATTTAGAAGATGGGGAAACTCCCAGAATCTTTGGTAACTTCCCATTTCTGGCTTATCTGGCTGCTGTCCTTCTCCCCTTTCCTCCCTTGATAAAGGGAAACATTCATGCTGAGCAGGGAGAACCCACCTATGTTAATGCTGATGTAAGTGCTGATCAGGATCCTGATGAAGACTATTAGTTCTGTTGGTATTCTGCATAAAAATTCAGCATCTTTTACTTGTCAACATAACACAATAAAACCACACCACTTTCAATATTTTGGCAATTTATTTCAAAATAACTCAGCTACTATTTCTATAATAAGATACTGGAATCATCCAGGAGTAGAGGGTTTATTTAAACTCCTATGACAATCCACTTCCTGTTCCTCTACCCCTCTTTCCTGCAGAATTCTGTCAGGGGCCAGTCTAGTTGCAGGATACACCTCTGAGGCCAGCAATGGAGTGGCCCCCCCAGCCCAAATATCTACTCCCCAGCCCAAGGATCAAGAAGGGAAAACCTGCACACCATCTCCGTCCTTCAGAGCATGTTAGGTGCTACAGCTGCGGGAAACTTTCAAGCTCCTCCTCTTCCCCCTTCCCTTGGCAGTATCTTCTATTTCTGAGTTGGGCTTTGTTGGGTTCAGGAGCCAGCTCCTTGCGCTGGTCAGCAACTCATCAGTGACCGTTTGGGGGTGGAGGAGAAAATTCTGCACAGAACATTGTGTGCAAGTTCAGCAGCAGAGCAGAATTGCCCCCAGCAGTAGACTCTAACTGACTTCAGTGAGAGAAACATAAGGACCATAGTCATAGTTGAGAATCTCAATTCAAATTCAGACAGAATTTCACAGGGATGGCACTCAGTTATTGTCACGCTGTGGAGAAGAAGACTAGCAACAAGGTGTATTCTGTTCAAAGCTTTGTACCTCGCTCATCACCACAGTATGAACACCTTCCAATAGGGCTCTAAGTGGTGTGGCTCATATCTGTTACATCTGATCTTTCATCTTCTCCTCAAGGTGAGAAGTGTGTGTGATGTAGTTGGTTTTGGGAGGTGTGATAAGCAGTTTGCCCATTTCCCTGGAAAGGGTTAATGCAGAGTGAAAAGCAAGCTAATTAACTCAGCAAGCCACAAGCGAGGGGGAATCAGGTGGCCAACTAATCCCCTGATAAAATAAAGGAGCCCAGCTGAGAGGGAACAAGCTGGGTTGGGGCTACAGAAGCAGGAAATTATTAGCAGGGGGGCTGCTTAGGAAAGTTGGTAGTTACTCCCTAGGGGAAGGAAGTAGATTTTGGGCTGGTAGACCCAGAAAAGGAGGAAGGCAGGTAGACAGTAAGGTTCAGAGGGGAATGGACCTTGACTACTGGCTAGTGGGTCCTTGAACCACAGCCCAGGACTAGACTGAGTCCCTCTTGCAGGTGGTGAAGGAGTACTACAAGGCAGTGAAAGGGAAGGTTGCCTAGGACAGCTGGCACGGAAATACTTTGATACCCTTGAAAAGAAAAAAGGCATATAGCTGCCTGGTCAGAGGGTAGAGTCCTGAAGAGGCAGCAGTAACAGCTTGTGTCCCAAGAGAGAGATGGTGTTTCCTCTTGGGAAGAGGCATTGACTTGGTAAGCTTTTCCCCAGACTGGCCAGGAAGAGATACCATCATAGTGGCAAGTGGATCACATTAACGTTAATAGGGTGTGAGATCTTTTGTTGCATACACAGAGTCCTGTGTTCGACCAGGCAAAGAGATGCACTTTGCATTTGCAGCATAAGATGGTCCCTAATTTCTCTAGGACTTGTTGGAAGCTGATCTTATGTTATGCAAGAAAATATCTCTTGATAGAAGAATACAACACTTCTTGGTAAACTCAGACTTTCTTTGTGAACAGATGACCGTGGGTAAACTGAATTTCCACCACATATGCATTTTTCTGTAGCAAAATCCAAGTTAATAGAAAGAAAAGACAACCAGTTTGTTTAAAAAAAAAAAAAAAGCCTACAGAATTGTCTGCATTTGTGTGCAAAAGAAATATGTTTTTCTAACAGACTTAGTGGTGCCGTGTTTACGGTACACAGTGCTGTTCTTTGTCCTATTCTGTATCATTATAATGTGGTAACTTGCAAATTGCTTCACTTTAAAACAAAAACACTCTGGAGGCAAAGGTTTGGAGATAGCAAGCTACAAGTTGCCTGTGTAAATTAACCTAAATGTCTTGTTTATCAAACTGCAAGTGACACAGCTCTCTAACCATGAGCTGAAGGAAATCGAAGGTGATCTGTAGAATTGTATGTTTTTGTCTTATTTTGATGGCAAGTTTGGCTTTAATTTCTTCCTGGAAGAAGACTTCATAGTAATATAGCAGCTACCAAAATGCCTACATTCTGCTTAAATAGCTATATTAGGAAAAGTGTATAGATTCATTCACCCTTCCTTAACATAGCTGTTGTGCCATTAGCTGTAAAACACTCAAACATTTCTAATGGCTGCAGGAGATATTATAAAGGACTAATATTTTAGGGTACGTCTATGCTTGCTCCCTAGTTTGAGCTAGGGATGCAAATGTAGCCAACCAAAATTGCTAATAAAGCAAGGATTTAAATATCCCACGCTTCATTAGCATAATCTCGCCCGCGCGTTATTCCGCTCACCGGTTGATTCGAACCAGGAAGTGCACTCCGGGACGCTTTAGTTCGAATCAAACCCCTTGGTTCGAACTAACATTACTCCTCATTTACTCCCTAGCTCGAACTAGGGAGCAAGTGTAGACGTACTCTCGCTCTGTGTGTAACTTATAAACTACAATCATAGCTCTCCTAAAACGCAGAAATAAATGTAGGTCATTTAAAATTGGAAACTTCATCTATGTCATGATGATGTGTTACTTCATTTTATGAAATAGATTTTTCAACTTGGTCCCATGTGGCAGGAAATGTGTGGGTGTTTTTGGGGGGGGGCGTTGTTTGGTTGCTAAAGGATATAATTCAATTACATTTGGCACAGTAATTAGCTATGTCAGACTGAACTGGTGTAGATGAAATAGTTGGAATTTTTCTCTGGGGTTGGGGGATCAGGAGCGCTCACTGAAAAGCAACATTTCCATCCCCTAATAAACTTCAATAGTTTTCATTTCAAATCAAAATGAGAAGTCAACATAGGCACATCACATAGAACAAACATTTTGGTACAGGAACTGCCATGGTACAGCATCAGAAGCTTTATGGGAGATGGGCCCAGCCTTGGAGCAATGGAATTCCCATGAAGCACACCCATCAGGTGCATGGGGCTATTTTCAGCCAATTTTGGACCCAGATGACTTGTCTGTCATTTGAATTCACATTCAACTTCCATCAGATAACCAATTCCAGTATGAAATCCAAAACACAAACGAATGACACAAGCTACATGGGGAAATTCTGTGTGAATATCCTAAAATTACAAAAATAAAGTTCAAGTCCAACTTTAATAAAAAGCTGCTGATGCAAATGTCATAGATTATTGAACGTTCACACATGCCCAATAAAACTCAAAGCATAAATTAGAAGTGACATTTAATTTCACAAAGCTTCACTAATACTGTATTTCTATTACTACAGGTACTATTGTTACAGGCATGAAGTGGGCCACTAGATCCGATCACTTTTTTGCTTATCTGCAATCAATTTATACAACACTTTCAATCCCAAAAAATCCCCAAATGCTCTATGAAGCCGATATACAAGAATGTGTTCAGACACCACCGATAAGGACCTCACCTTACAATGAAATATCTTTGAGAAAGCGCACACAACTTGCAGCTTAAGGTAGCAGGAGATTAAGACTTTATTCAGTAGTCAACTGAAGTTGCTGAAGAAGCATATTAAAGAAGAAACTAGCTAGTCACTTAAGATAGGGGTTAGCCACAACATCCAGCATAACATTTCTACTTATTACAAAGGTACTATGGATCAATAGTGATCCCATTGACAATTAGTAATCTAAATGTAGGTTTAGGAGCTTAAATTTGATATCCCTTCTTACAGAATTGGCCCTATAAGGCTCTTCTTTAGTTTCTTTTCTAGAAGGCAATACATCCAATAATGGAATTCCTACTACTGTTCTGTGTCACTCTTTCAAACTGGTCCAGAATATGGTATTGGCTCATGTTTCTTAGTTCCGGTCATGATGTTCCATAGTTCCCTTTTTCCAAGGGCTGACCAGGGTGACATTTTACAAAATTGGAGCCAAAGATACTTTATGGTTGCAGAGACTTTTTTTTTTTTTTTTTCTTCCTAGGATTGTCTTTGTTCTGATCCTGAGCATAGTTCGAGACAGGAAGCTTCTAATCCTTAGAAAGTTGTTTAAGTAATTTATCTTGGATTCTAGCTAGGAGCAGTGTTTGGATGTTATTACTAGGTGCTGAATATCACAGTTATGACATAAAAATATCTGTTTTTGCAAGAAATTCAGGGTTCTCTTCCTGTATGCAGGAGACATGAATGTTAATTATCTATTTACTAGAGGGCTGTGCCCCCTGCTTGCTATGCTCTCCAACCCCCCTCTCTCTTGGGGTAAGCAGCCGTGGCTCCCCCCATGCACTGGGGAGGAGGGGCGGGAGGATAGTGGCTCACTAGTCCTGGCTCTCTCCCCTCAGCTGCTGGGTGGGGAGGTGGGACACTCCAAAGCCTCACCAGGCCCCACACTCTCACCAGGGGTGGCCGGACCAGCCTGGGCTCAACACCCTCCCCCTTCCATCCCCCCCAGCTGAGGCCGTGGCCCACCTTTGCTGTTGGGCAGGGCTGAGGCCGCACCAGCCCTGGCTCTACCCCTCGCATCCCCCCGGCTGCCAAGGAGGGCCGAGGCCCCGTGCTCTTCCCCGACCACCGAGAGGGGTGGAGAAGAGGCTACAGTGCAGAACCGGAGCACTGGGGGAAGGGGAGGGAGGAGGCAGGCAGGATGCCAGAGTGAAATGATGACATGGGGGAGAGAGAGCGAGAGAGAGCGCTAAATGTAATTACCAACCCCAGTTATTCAAGTAGTGAAGAGACTCTCACCTAAAAGAACATCATCAATTTTGTATTTGCTGTTCATTATTTTATGCTGTTATCGTAAGTGTGGGTATATGTATATCTAAAATCTTCATTGAATAGCCCTAAAAACTGTCAGATGAGAATCGTGTGCAGTCTGATTTTAAAAAGGCTTCTATGATCGCATTGCTGCATGTAGTATATATTGTGGTGACCATTATAATAGCTTACCTCTGTAGAGGTACTTTCTTTAATAGAACCAAAATGCTATACTTTAATAGACTTTAATGCAGTCACTTTGGGGGTCTCTTGGGGCTAAAATGACAGACTTATTTTCCTTAGGGTTTTTGTAGTAAGTGTATGTATAGCAAAAATCATAAAACAATGTAACATAAAGAGACCCCAATCCTGTTCAAACTGGAGCCTTAGTTTTAAGCTAATGATTCTGAGTAGTTCCAAAACTAGGGGGGAAAAATAATATACTCATATATTTATATTACAGTAGTGAAGGCAATGATGAATACAAGAGGATGAGGCTTTGGAACCAGAAATTATTCTGATGGGTATAATTTAGTTAGCCAAAGCTAACTGTTTCTAATTTTTTTTTTTTTTTTTTGAGATAGGGGCACTTAATTGCATACAAAAACAGTGCTAATAGGCTCCAGTCTATTACTTCCTGACAACACTAAGACCTCTAAACCAAAAAACCCCAGAGACTAAAATGATCCCTGGAGAGGAGAATGAAGAGCAAGATTGCTTGTAGTGTTCTTCTGAGTGAAAAGTCTAGTGGGGAACCAAAAAGGAGTTTGGGGGGTACTGGATAGCAATGATAAAGTGGTGAAGGCTCAAGAATGGGAATTATTCTGAGGTTTAAGGACGAGGCTCAGCAGAGGTTGGACAATTCCCAAAAGCAGGCTACTTATCTAGGTACCTTCAGAAAGCAACAACCTTTGATATGTACGTATTAAAGCTGGATTTGGACCAGAGATGCTTGCATAAGGGCATATCTACACTTGCATCCCCTTTCGAGAGAGGGATGCAAATGAAGACATTTGAAATAGCAAATGAAGCCGGGATTTAAATATCCCACGCTTCATTTGCATATTCACGTTATGGCGCTATTTCGAAATAACAGACACTGTTAAGACGCGGTTATTTCGAGAGAAAACCCTTCTCTCGAAATAGCTGGTAAACCTCATTGTATGAGGAATAAGGGCTATTTCGAGAGAAGGGTTCTCTCAAAATAACCACGTCTTAACAGCGTCTGTTATTTCGAAATAGCGCCATAACGTGAATATGCAAATGAAGCATGGGATATTTAAATCCCGGCTTCATTTGCTATTTCGAATGTCTTCATTTGCATCCCTCTCTCGAAAGAGGGTGCAAGTGTAGACATACCTGAAGAGGCTAATGCCATGAATCAACATTCTCCCCATTACTTTACATCATAACTACTTTCAGATCTATATCTGGTATACCTTTTACTCCCATAGCTGATCCCAGGGACTGATAGGATGGTGTGATAGTGGACTGCTCCTCTTCTCTGAAGTTGGGGCCATCAGAGACACAGAAGGCTGTGGGGAGCTCCCCATTCTTTCCACTGTCCCTGGAGGCCCGTGTGTCTCCCTGTTCTGGGCTTGCGTTAGCTACTATAGCCGGGGAGCAGAATTAACTTCAACCCAGCTTTCCTTAAGAAGCCGAAGAAAAATAAGTGAGAGAAAGGGAGCTCTGAGACCAGGAGCTTAGTTGGACCACCAAACACAGTTCCTTGGGTTGGTTTGTGGGGACATTCGGCTTCCTGTTGTCTACAAGACTATACTTGGTCTTATGTGCAGCCACAGGTATTACTTGTCCTCAAACTTTCACTGCCAGGTCAGTACTTATATAAAATAGAGGAAAGAAAGAAGCGAATTGGCTCTAAATGAATAAATGAGATACATTGGGACTTTATTGGAGTATTTGGTTGGACAACCTCTCAAAAGTCATCACTTGATCTCAGCAGTTACGTTATCTCAGTGATTCTACTTCCAATATTGGTGGAGGTATATAGTAGTGTGCTATGTTAATCCTTTTAATGTGTTCATCTTGGTTGTGTAATGAACCATGGATTTCAAATGTGCTCTATAAATTACTGAAGTGATTTTAGTAATAATTATATTCCTAACTTGTAAACTTTCAATATTGATTGCTCCTAAGTATTTAATCATAACCATTATTCTAATCCAAATGGTTGCTTAGCATAATGCATCTGATTACCCATCCCACAGGATTTATATATATATATATTTTTTTTTTTAAAAAAGCACAAGCTCCCAGTTGATTCATCTCCTGAACCTTTTAAGGCAGGGGTGGAAAACCTCAGGCCTGAGGGCTGGATGTGGCCCCCATTTTGCCTGGATCTGGCCCCTGAGGCTCAGCATTGGGGAGTCTGTGCTGGTACTCCAGCCCCCCTGCCACCACCCACAGAGCTGGAACACACAAAATCTACTAGCCTGGACCTCTCTAGGCTCTGGTGTGTGGGGAGAGTCTTTCTCCTTCTCAGTCAGGGGCTTCTCACTTGTGGCCCCTGACTGATTTTTCTGTGGGTCAGTGGCCTCTGACCCTAAAAAGGTTCCCCACCCTTGTTTTAAGGATTGTGAAATTATGGAATTGGTTTGTAATAATTCCTGTTTCATCCATAACGTGAGTGCCTTATTCCCTTTTCAAGATTCCAGTTTAATACCAGCACTTGGTGCAACTCTTATACTTTTAAAGCTTAAAATTACCTAGAAAAAATAAGGTCTATTTATACCTTTGCAATCACCTGTGAAATTCAGACTGAGAGCTACTTTCAGTTAATCAAAACTGTTGTGTAGAAATAAGAGTTGTATGAAAGTTCTCTTATGTTTCTGTCTTATTCAAGTGGTTTCACAAAGTTTCACTGGAAGTGAGAGTTGAATCAGGTCTTTTCTAGTCAGATAATTAAACCACGTCTGCTAACAATTCATACTCATTTGTTTAAGATACGCTTTTTCAGGGCACACCACATGGGTCCCCGCCTACACTCCGTCCCTGGAATGCCTGCTGTAGGTGTTCTGGGGGTGGAGTGTTGCTGTCCCCAATGCCTAAGGTCCCAGTGCTCTGAGGCTGGGGCTGCGCAGTGCACCCTCCTTCCTCCCTCAGTGCTCTGGGGCTGTACGTTGCAGCGCAACGCTCTTCCCTCCCCCCAGTGCTTCATGGCTGGGCTGCATGACACGCCCTCCTCTCTTCTCCAGTGCTTCGGGGCTGGGCCACATGGCATGCCTTCCTCCCTCCCCTGGAGCTGGGGAGGCTGGGGCAAGCATGTGCTTGCTCGCTCCCCACCCTGTGGTTGGAGGAGCACGTGCTGCCCCCGCCTCCCTGGGAGGGGGCGGACAGGGAAGGGTCAGGGCCTCCACTGAAGGGGCGGGATTGGAAATGGGACTCGGGGCTTGCTTTCCTCAACCCTACCTTCACCAACTGCCCACACATTAGACTCTTTTATAACTTTATTTACAGTGTTGCCGCGCACAATTTACCAGGACAATAATGAGTAACAAATCACAAGTTTTCAAATGATACCTTACAAGTCATACTTTGTATGAAAGTTATCACACACTTTAAAAAGGGGTGAACCCAGATTTACAGACTGTTCTAGTGTTGCCTTTAGAAGAAAAGCTATTTTGGAAGATAGTGAATTGTACCCATACACCAGTTTTTGTGGGTATGCGTGAGGGAATGTAGACTGCGTAGTATGAAAAATAATGTTGTGGAAAGTCTTAAGTTGGTCACAGCAGAAAGAACTGCATTGCAGTTAAGTAACCAGTCCCCTGGGCTTCTAATTTAATAGATTTCTTTGTTAAGGGACAAGTGTGGTGTTAACAGAGAGAGAGATTTTACTGTTATATTGCCACACATGACAGTGAAAGAGGAGAACATTTTACAAGCTCAATGGACACTCATCCTGAAGTTTTTAAAATGAGAGAAAATTAGATTCATGCTCACTGTATCCGTCAGTTGGGTCAAATTGTGTGCTTAGACAAGCCTGTGTAATGTACATTTTGCTATGAGTTTAGTTTAATAGGCAGCAGGTTTAACACAAAGGGAGTCTTTCTTTACACAATACACAGTCAACATGTGGAACTCCTTGCCCGTATAAATAAAGACAATACATTTTTGTGGGTTCAACCATCTGTGTATGTGTAATACACATCAAAAGCCCTGCAGACAAAGTTTTAGAACCCCCAAAAGAGAAATCCACAAGTTGTTTGTACATCTCACTTTTTACCACTCAGAATATACAGGTTACACTGTGGATGTGATGTTGGCAGGCCAGGTGTACCAGTTCATGCCAAGGTCCAGCTGCTCACTGAACACTGACAAATGCATATCTGGAAACCAGGCTGGCTTATCCCATGCTGTTGGTCTTGGTCACACCTAAGAGAGGAAATGTAGAGCTGCTCATTAGAGCAACTTTTTTGAATGTAAGATTAATTCATTTGCATTTTTATATTTCCTGTTTTAGCCTTATAAAAATGCCCATATTTCTTTTCTTAGTTTATTACAGAATTGGCTACAAGCATTGTTTTTGGTTTGAGATCAGAGTATAAAATTACCTGGGGTAAAACAACTTGGGACTGGGAGTGACCTGAATACTGTTGTGATTTTTGGTGTAAAGCAGCCATCTGGCATTTGGTCCAGCTTATCTGGGTGGCAAGATATACTGGAGAGTTTGAGGGGAGTGCCTCTGATTCTGAGGGTATGTCTACACTTGCAACCTAATTCGAACTAGGGCTGCAAATGTAGGCATTCGGAATTGCAAATCAAGCCCGGGATTTAAATATCCTGCGCTTGATTTGCAATTCCGAATGCCTACATTTGCAGCCCTAGTTCGAATTAGGTTGCAAGTGTAGACATACCCACCGAGATCATTGGAAGTTCACATTTGTTACTGGGTGGGTGAAATCTACCACTTTGAGGAGTGTGCCCTGAAGGTGGTACTCATTGTCATTAGCCACTCCAGGAAAATGACATGAGCACTAAGAAGAATGAGGGGGGAGAGGAAGAATAGTTTGTTTAAAAAAATCCAAAAATTCTACAGATTTGAACTGTAAATCAAGTTACAGAGGAGACAAAGCTTAGGGTTATATTTTGAGTTCAACCACCAAAATTCAGAAGAGCATGGATAAATTTTGATTTCAAATCATCACTAAATGCAGTAGTGTCAGTGTAGAGAAATAAAATCTGTTTAGACAATGAAGTGGCTTATCCTTCAATAGAAGGATACCAAACAGTTTCCAGAGCCCCCAAGCTTAATTTTCCAATACCTTGCAGCTTGTGTAATTTTGCACAGGTGCAGGAAGACAAGTACAAATGATGGGCACCATATTACATTTACTTTGCACAGATACCAACAGATTACAAACTGCCAAGCTCCTGAATCATATCATCAGTTATGGGGAGCCTTGGGCAATGGGAATTATGGGTTGAGTAGCCTAGCCATCATTGCCAAGTTGTGTGATTCTGCATTTGAGTCATAAGAACGGCCATACTGGGTCAGACCAATGGTCCATCCAGCCCAGTATCCTGTCTGCCTACAGTGGCCAATACCAGCTGCCCTGGAGAGAGGGGACACAACAGGTAATCCTCACGTGATTCCCTCCCCTGTCTCCCACCTCCAGAGAAACCAAGGCTAGGGATACCATTTCTACCCATCCTGACTAATAGCCATTGATGGACCTAACCTCCAGGAATCTATCTAGCTCTTTTTTGAACCCTGTTAAAGTCCTAGCCTTCACCATATTCTCTGGCAAGGAGTTCCACAGATTAACTGTGCGCTGAGTGAAGAAAAACTTCCTTCTGTTTGTTTTAAGCCTACCGCCTATTGATTTCATTTGGTGATCCCTAGTTCTTATAGTGTGAGAATATGTAAATAACTTTTCCTTATTCACTTTTTCCACACCAGTCATGATTTTATAGACCTCTATCATCTCCTCCCTTTGTCTCCTCTTTTCTAAGATGAAAAGTCCAAGCAAGTCTTTTTAATCTTTCTTCATAGGGGACCCATATTCCAAACCCCTAATCATTTTTGTTGCCCTTTTCTGAACCTTTTCCAATGCCACTATATCTTTTTTGAGATCAGGTGTCCACATCTGAGTCACCACAAATGGTGATATACCTCTATCATAGAACTGGAAGGGACCTTGAGAGGTAATGGAGTTCAGTCCCCTGTACCCACATCAGGACCAAATACCATCCCTGACAGATTTGCCCAATATTCCTAAATGGCCCCCTCAAGGATTGAATTCATAACCCTCGATTTAGTAGGCCAATGCTCAAACCACTGAGCTATCCCTCCCTGGTAGGGATAGGGAGGCTTACATCACCCCACCATATTGAGAGTAAGCAAAATACAAGCAAACTTCCTTTTTCCCTGCAAACATCAGTGAGGTAAAGAAGGAAGCAGCAGGAAGGGGATATCCCCATAGCAGTGCTGACACTTTCCCTCTCTGACTTGTTGTCTGTAGTCTACTCTAGTCGGTCTTCAGAGTTGAGAGACAGTAATTTTTAGAACATCTGTTCTGGCACCATTCTTATTTTATTCACTACTTTTTGCTCTTGGGAAGTTTATATGACTAGTTCAGGCACCTCACCTCCCTCCTCATTTGTGAGCTCTGACAGAGAATTCATTTACTTTCTTAGCACTTCTTTTGTCAATAAATTACAACTACTCTCACCAAGAAGCCTTGCTGCATCCTTCTCTGACCTTTTGTTTCCTATAGATTCCTTATTTGCTATAAACTTTTTTGCAACCTTTCTTTCATCCTTCACTTTTGCTTTTTACACTTTAATATTCCCTTTGAGCCTTTTGTAATCTTTCCGATCTGCCTCTGGGGCTGCTGCTTTGTGACACATATATGCCTTTTAAAAAAAAATGTATCATTCATTTCTTAGAGCAACAGTTTAAAGCTTCACATCACAGAAAGCACAGGAGCCATGAATAAATGGTGAAACGTTTTTAATTACAACAGAAGCTAGAGCATGGTTTGACATATGATACTAAGGCAGAGACAGATACAGATCCTGTTCAGTATCAGTTTTCAACTGATTTTAATAGTGGTCCAACAAAAGATGAGTATTAGTGTTTTATATTGAAAATGAAACATAATGGGCCTGATTCTGATTACTTTTACCCTGATCTAAAGAATACACTCCATAGAGTCACACTGTCATTATAGAATCTGTCACTTTATGTGCATATTAGTTCTGTTATGACTGATGAGAGAATGGGAACTATTTTAGTCTCACATGTTGGGGTACTACACTACTATGTGATAGTCAATGGACATGACTGTTCAGCTCTGAAACAATGGCAAATGCAGTTTAAAACATTGTAAAGAAGCAAAAGCAGAGAATACGTTTTATGGGTCGTGAGATCTCTCACTTTAGCAGGTGGCATGTCACAAACCGCATGAAACAAGTCTTTGAATGTGTTGCACAGCTATAATTGTGGCATCCCCTGCCTCCTTTACCCAGTTTGCTTTGCCTGTTCATGGGTAAATGCGTATGTTCTGTAACACGGTGCCTTTCACACTTTTTTTTTTCTCATGACCCAGTTGAAGGAAATTGTTTATGCCCACAACCCAACATAATTTGACCAGAGTGCAGGCTCCAGAGTGGGGTTGTTAGAGAGCTTTGGGCTGCAAGAAGGGGCTCTGGCTTTGGGGGTCAGGGCTGTGGCAGGAAGGTCTTACCTTGAGTGGCTCCTGGTCAGCAGTGCAGCAGGGGTGCCAAGGCAGGCTCCCTGCCTCTCCTGACATAGCAGGCCATGCTGTGCCACAGGAGCAGTTAAGCAGCAGGTTCTCAGCCAGTGGGAGTGCAGATCTAGTGCTCATGGCAGGGGCAATGCATCGAGCCCTGTGCGCTGTCCCCCTTAGGAGCCGGGCCTGTTGCCAGCCATTTCTGAGGCGCAGCACAATCTGCGGTGCTAAGACAGGCAGGTAGCCTGTTTTAGCATCCCTAATGACTACCTGATCATCCTGTAGCAATGAGACCCAGTGCCTGACATTCCACACCCCAGTACTGGGTTGTGACCTGTAGTTTGAAAAGCAGTATTGGTAACATACTTACATAGCAATTTTACACTATTCGCACAACTCCTACAGAACTGTGACCCTACAAGGTTACTTTAGTCCATGCTTCTTTCCCTGCCATTTTTCCTTCCATACAATGCAATTGAGAGAAATCTATTCATTTGGCCAGGATTTTGACTTTTTTTCTTTTTAATGACACTATTTCTCTCTCATGCTGAACAAGGGTTTCTCTTGTTCAGCATGTAAGAGAAAGGGTTTCTCTGCTCTGGACTGGTCAAATCACAGACCAACTCTACCTAGGCTATATTATTCTGACACTCTATGCATGGAGTTTCCTTAGATGTCGATTGACATTCCACAGGAGGGTGGAGAGCAATATGAACCACTGACTTCCATGGGAATTGAGGGTTGTGAGTACTTTGCAGGATCATTAACTGCACACAATAAAAGCAAGAAGAGAAAGGCAGTCAATCAGCCATCAACCACTACCTTTCACCTCATGGGCCAGTAAGGAGCTTGGCAATTTGTCACAATAGAGCATGCACAAGTTAGCTACACATCTAGTTCCTTACAACATCCTTGGGAGAATGTCAGACCGTAATCACGTTTGTTTGTTTGGCGGCTTCGGTCTTCCTGTGTTTTGTAAGAAAGTGAACACACACAAGGCGTGCACTCAGAACCAGTGGCAACCGAAATTAAATTTCACAGTTCATAGAAAAATATCAGTTCATAATTCACCTGAAGGGGAAAAAAACCCCACTTATTGGGGGAGGGGAGGAGGAGGAGAGAAGCTTTTACATTTTACAGAGAAGCTATTCAGACTTTAACTCCACCTCTTGGTCTGTTCCACAGGCTCTTTCAGCTTAGCACTATACAGAAAGGGAACAATAGACTTTCATCCAGGCTTCAAAAGGCAGGAAGGGTTCCCCAGAGATGCACTCTCCATTCGCTGTTGAGACTCTTAAGTGATCACTTTCCCCAACTTGCTATCCTGAGGACTTTTTGTATACTTTTCATGGAAACGCATTTCCAATGTGTCTTGATGTACATTGGAGACGCATTCAAGCAGGTGGAACCACATTACATGCCTGGAACACACATGACTTAGGCATTGCTTGCCAAATACATTTTTAACACCTACCATTTTAATTCTACCATGCATTTAACCCATTGTAGATATCCTATACATATACCACATAGTGATTTTTTCAGAAGCAATGTGTTTGTAGATGGTACCTTGCAATAACTGATGTATTTAAGATGCAAATTAGGACAACTGCGTAGTGAATATACCAGGCTTGACAAGAGTTACTGACATAGTAGTGAACCACCAGTGAGTCCCATCTCACAGCTAGTATACTTCTTACTGAATTACCAGCTCATCTGGGTGTGCATATAGCCAGAACTAATTTAAATTGAATAAAGACCTATAAATTATTCTTGCTGATCCACTATGCTAATTTAAAATAAGAGATAAAGAGTGGCTTAAGAAAACCGTTTCCTCCTCCGCCTTCCTAGGCTATATTGCTTCCCTTGTCACAGTTGTCTGCATTGGTGTATAGCCATTTAAATGTGGGAGATGTTAACCGTTTAAATGACTGCATAAAATTATAAGCAGCTAAATGGGATTTTTATATTTCTTCTCTTTTAACAGTGGAAGGAAGAATGGGAACGTTAGCATAATACACAAACATTTATGCATAAATGAATATTGCAGATGTGATGACAGTGAGATATGCATAATGTGTGTTCAGCTATGCAGCTCTGAGTTTTTATTTCAGGAAACACTATAAAACATTCTAATATGAAACAAAACCATGAAACTGAACCAGTGAAAGGAGAGGAAGATCCAGTACTCTCCAGTCTACTCCTATCTGCTCCACCTAACCACTTGTAACCAAGATTGTATTTAAGGAATTGTACCTCTGGTGGATTTCACCACATGCTCAGGGTCTAGGAGATCACAATATATGGGGGTGGAAAAGAATTTCCCCCCAGCTCTGACTGGCAAAGATGTGTGGGGAGGTTCGCTCCTCTGAAGTATGTGGTCAGGGGTAATCTACTAGAACTAGAGTAAATAGTGGAGTCTGTCGCCTGAAGTTTTTAAAATGAAAATTTGAGGATTGCAGTGGGATGTCAGATGAGGTCATCATGATGCTCTCTTCAGGCCTTCACATCTATGACTCTGAGAAAACAGGAGATGTTCTCAGGCTGGATGCTAAAAGCTCAGGATTATGATTCAGGATATTATAAATTAGGTGAGCCCACCAAATTATTGCATGACTTTGGGAAAGCCATGTAATGAGGGCCAGCCTGACAATATAGGTGAACTAGGTGGTTGCCTAGGGGTCCAGGAGAGCCAAATTAGATGGAAGTGATTTTTTTTCCCCTCTATTCAAAAAGTATATTATGTTATCTTTTATAAATGAAAGTATCAGATATTGTACTTGTAAACCAGTGCATCATTGCCATGTCAGAAGTTGTTGTATTATTTAGTTCACAGTGCGGAGCGCAACTGTGTGTGTGTGTGTGTGTGTGTGTGTGTGTGTGCATGCAGTTAAAATGTGTCACGGCATAGCTTCAAACAAGTGCTGCTTGGATTTGCTGCCTAGAGGCAGGGTCTGGCAGTTCAGTCATTCTTAGTAGCCCAGTGTTGGCCAGTCACACAGCTGAGTCAGTGTTGCCCACCGCTTAGTGAAGGCTGGTCAGTGACCCACAACAGCTGTTCTGCCATATTACAAGCTGTGATCGATGGCCCAGTGCAAGAGGGTCACGACTCACAACCAGACTTCATTCAGTATCAGGGAATAAAGATTTCCATAGCTTCCCAAAAATCTCTTCCTTTGGGAGGAACACACTGCAACGTGAACTGCATGTATTTATAGCACTGACCAGAAACACTGTGCAACTGAATGGGAAGAACTTTAACTAGTGTCAGCTACTGGGTAGCTGTACAGTACAATTATGTTAGGATTAATGAAACAGTAAAAAAAAAAATCCATGAAGTATTTTTATTTTTTCTTCATTGCAAATGCCAAGTAAATAAAGGTAAAATTTCATTCTAGACTTCTCATTTTTCTTTATGCTGAATATGGGGAAGGGCACCAAAGTCACTTAGGGCACCAAAAATTCTTGGGCCAGCCCTGCCCAGAACCCATACATTCATGAATTTCCCATGCTGTTTTTATTAAACACAAGCTAGCAGACATCACTTAGCAGTGTTAGGAGGAGTGATCTATGTTTTTAGAGTGCTTTCCAGAGCAAAGGTTTTGGAAATGTAGTGAAAAAGCTGACTAAGAAGTATGATGCCTTCCTGGCTTCTGAGTCCCTGATCAAACAGATTCCTCATCCTGGGTCCAGGTATGAACAAAGCTGGCAAGTTCCCCTCCCTTCTTACCCACAATGAGAATATGGTAGCCAAGATTGATGAGGTCAAGTCTACCATCAAATTTCAAATAAAGAAGGTAAAAAAACCCTAAACTCCAACCTCAGAAGCCAGTTATATGCCCTTTGGGGGATGGGATTTAATGAAGTAACTGGCTGCCTGCCATGCCATGTGGATTTCTATTTTCCAGGGCTGAACTGCAGGTATCCATCAGCTTTTCTTAAGAATATTGATAAAGCTATGATCTAGATGGTGGTTGGTCCTGCCTTGAGGGGAAGGACTGGACTCCATGACCTCTCAAGGTCCCTTCCAGTTCTAGTGTTCTATGATTCTATTCTATGAAATCCAAAGTGTTACTTAGTACCATGGTTATGTAAAATCTATTACTGTGGGCACTGACCCATTCCAGATTTTATCCTGTTTGCTTTGGGCCAGATTGTGCATCACTCCCCTTACTCCCCCCAAAGCCACCCTTGAATTGTGCCTATGCAAGCAGTACCATTCAAATGTCTGGGACATACTAGTTAGATATGATTCAGGTAAGTAAGATTTTTCACAAACTGTCACTCTGAAAGGGTGAACCAGATCACTGATGGATAATGGTTTCCCAGATTTGCCCTATACTCTGGGGTATGCTCATTTATTAGGGTTACTCTTATGGGACGGGGGGGAGGTTAACAATTCTATCAGTGTGCTGCTTGTGCTTACTTGTGCTCTCGTATGAAGCTGAATTCTCCCTGCTGCCAATTCTCCCTCCCCCTGGAGCTCTCCTGCAGGAACTAGGTCCTCGGGATGGGGTTCTTACCATTTCAGCAACACACACAGATACTCACACCCACTAACAGAGCACATCTGAGAGGACTGGGTAATCAGCACTCACAAGCCGACCCCTCATATGTCCCTGGACTCAGCAGGCTGAGTTTAACAGCAATGCCACACTGCACTCTCATGTGCCTTTGGACTCAGTGGGCTGGATTAAACAGCACTTTAAGATGCCAGCCTCATAAGCCCCCAGGTTCAGCACCCCCTATCCCCACTTTCACACCACAATCATTCACTGGTAAACCACACGATGAGCAAACCCCACAGGATTTTGGGCACTACAGGGATCTTTAGCTTGGGTACAAGAAGCTTTGTTGCAGAGTGAATGGGGAAGCCAAAGCAACACCCCTGGAGGAAGAGTGAGCGAAAGAGAGAGAAGCAACCAGCTTAACAGTGAAAGTTATTTCTGAGTAGTGATAGGAAGCCAAACACACACAACAGTTACAATATTAAATCTAAATTGAAACTGATTACAAATGTTAGGGCTAGCTAACCATAAAACAGTTTACATAGGGCAGAGTCAGGAGGCTATGCTTAGAGGGGGTGAGGGGAGGAAGAGAAAGAGAGACCTCAACACTCTATGGAGTTTGCACTGTTTTGGGTTGCACTGTTTTGGGTTCCAGGTGATGGGAGCTGGGGGTCCAGAGGGCAGGAGACAAGCAGAGCAGAGTCCCCAGCACGATCAGACAGGAGATGAAGAAGTCTCAATGGAACTGATGCAGTTTAAATCCAGGTATCAGAACAGTTTTTCTTGGGCAAGGGTAGGAGGTTTTTATAGGGATAGGATAATAGTTTGAAGAGAACACTGAATTTGTTTATGGGTAAACAGAGGCGAGACAATAGAGACTGATCACAACTGGTTATGGGTGTTGTTCCTTGAAGGAGCTTACAATGCAACTAGTCAGTTTCCGTATTTTGGATGTCAATAGGATCTATTACTAGAATTGGTCTGATAATGACTAATTTGGGTGTGAGCAGGCCTGGGCTCATTAGCCTCTGGAGCAGAGATTTCCCATCAGGCAGTGCTACTCTGCTTTTGGTATCTCATAGTTCAGTGTGGTTCCTGCTTTGCAAAAGCTGGTCTCCATTCTGTATGCTAATGGAGATGTCTCTCTGTGCTATCTTCCATGCAGATGAGGCTGGGGTTTTTCCTTAATTCTGTCACCCTTGTCTGAAGCAGTTTAAGTGTGTCTTCCCTGGCCTTTTCATTGCTTTCTCTTTGATTCTAGCAGAGGCCTGGGGTTGGGGGGATAGTTTTCCATGAGTGTCACTCTCTGGCTCCCCAAGAGCACAGGGCTGGTAGGTAACAATGGGGACACTATTTCTGGGGAGCCAAGGCAGTAATTCTGGTCTAAAATTAGTCATTGCTGTAAATATAGAATCATAGAAGCTGGTGAAGTTAGCTCCCTTTCATTCCCTCTATTTTCTGGAACTTTCTCTAGTCTTGTTTGGAATTCCTCGAATGGCTTCCCAATAGAAGACTGTAACAACTCTTGGTTTTTTCCTGATATTCAAATTTATATTTAATTTGTATCCTGTTTCTTCTTGTTATAGGTCTCTGTATTATTCTAACTCTGTCCCTAACCACCACCCTCACACACACATTCCTTGAATGTCATTCAGATGCACTTAGCAAAGCATTAATGGTTTTGGCATCACCTAACTAGTCTGGCATCTGAGCATACAAAAGAACTCCATAAAGGATTGACTACAGATGCTAGTTTCTAGAGCAAAAGCCTTCCACATAAGAAGTTTCTCTGCTTCTAGTGGTGTCTTGTTCCTTACCTACCGCCCCCTTAATTACACCTCCTTAGATCAGGTTGCCATTCTCTTCCCACCCATTCTTCCATCACAGTTACAGTGGTTAGGACGGCGTTGTCAGGTTTTTTTTAAAAAAAAGCAAGCTGCCTTTCATTTCCCGAAACCGTGATATGTCTCACACAGCGGAGGTGAAGGAGAGGGTCAAAGTTGAAATGCAGCTCACTGTATCTCTTGGTCTGTGGCTGAGAGAATTTGATAGTACGCTAACCAGGTGCACTAAAGAAAAGATTCTCATGAATAAGGATTTTGACCGCATGTCGGAGATGATTATTGCAGAAGAAAAGAGAATCTGAAGGGGCAAAGAGGCTCTGAAATAGAACGAGAACTTTTAGATCGAGAGCAGCTGGTTACAGTCATTGTTAGCAATAGCATTCTTTTTCCTTTCCTCTGGTAATTTATTTTCCTCCATCTTCATAGGATCAAGTTCTGACTGGTGGAACAGGATATCATGAGTGAAGTTTTGGAACACTAAAATGTCCTTTTGATCAGGGTAATTTGTCTGCAAAACAACGACACTTGCTCTGTACTCTAAGTATTTTTTCCACATCAACTGAAGTCTATAGAACCAGATTTCTCTGTCACTTACCCTGGTATTACTCATTGACTGCAGTCGAGTTATATAAATTGCTGAGATGTCAGCAAGCAAAGGCAAGTTCTGAACTTTTGAGGTGGGAAGATATTCCAGGTTTATGACATGGCCAAGTGTTAGGCTTCATCCTGCTGACTCTTATCCTGGCAAAGATCACCTCAATTGTTTGTTTCATCTTAGAAAGTGACAGTTGCACCTACCCATGCATGTTTTTCTTTTGGGCTATGTCTACACTGCAGGCTTCTTGCACAAGAACTTTTTGCGCAAGAGTTCTTGCGCAAGAAAAAGTTGTTCTACAAGAGCGCGTCCACACTGCCATGTGCTTTTGCACAAGAGATGTGCTTTTGCGCAAGAGCATCTATGGCAGTGTGGATGCTCTCTTGCGCAAGAAAGGTCTGATGGCCATTTTAGCCTTAGGGGTTTCTTGCACAAGAAACCCCTGTTCCCGTCCACACTAGCCTTTTTGCGCAAGAGCTCTTGCACAAAAAGGCTTATTCCTTGTGGGGAGAGGAATAACTCTTGTGCAAAAAGCCCTCTCTTCTGATAATCTACTGTAAACGTTTTTGCGCAAGAATGGGCTTGCAGTGTGGACACTCTGCCAGTGTTTTGCGCAATAATGGCCATTCTTGCGCAAGAAGCCTGCAGTGTAGACCTAGCCTTGGTGTTTTACCATATTTTTATGCATTAGTCCCAGCTATGAAATTCAGGTGTACTCTCACAGCTGTCTGAATCACAACATTTTTGTAGCACAAGAATTATTCCCAACCCCATCAGCAATTGAACAATCTCAGTATATTACCTTTAAAGCACACACCAGTATGCATTTAAGTGTTGCTGAAGGCATCCTAATGTAATCCAAAATTGAATAGTGACCTATCTACCTTCTGTCTCTTGTTTTCTTAAAATACTCTTGCAGGTCTTTAGTACAAAGTAGGTGTTCTCTAGTGGTTAATAATACATGCAATAAAACCATCCTCTATAATTTAGTATGGATTTTCCCAGAAGTGATCCATGAAGTAGCTTGCATGAACTTTCTAGTTATGGATGCAGTCATGGCTAAGGGAATATTGATAAACCTGCATCAAAGACCATCTGGAGTTTCAGTATTTCCAGAAATTAATAATGTTCATAGACAAAAGTCACAAAAAAAACCCCAACAACCTACACCTCACATACATACTTCTGCCCGGTGACATCTACCAGAATATTGAAAAGCAAGAGCAAATGTATTGTAAATAATAAGATCTGGAAAACTTAAATGACCCACAAGTTATTTGTGTGTCAAGTGTCCATAAAACCTATGCACCCATCTTGCTCTATTCTCCTCTTCTTTCTATCCCTCCACTTCCACCGAAGTCAAAAGTTTCTTTTTGCGGAGGGTCCAGGCAGGTAAGAAGGGAAATAAAAGTTAACTGGAGAGACACATGGGCAGACTCTTCTGACAGACAAACAAACTGTCCATCAATTCAGTGTGCAGTTACATGAAGATTGGGCCTAAGTTCACATTGCAAAACTTGCTTAGCACCTTGCTTATCTTCCTCTAAAATAGATATTTAGCCCAACCCAAGCAAAGCATTTAATGGTTTGACTGTCCTGGTCTACTCACTAAGGATGTGTCTACACAGCAGGGCTTAACTCGAAATAAGCTACGCAAACTGAGCTACATCAATTGTCGCTTATTTCAAAATAGAGCACTCTTCCTCCAACTTCCCTTACTCCTCCTACAATGAGGGTTACAGGAGTAGGAGTAAGAAGTCCTCCAGCTTGACAGTATTTTGAAATAACTGCATACTGTTTAGATGTGGACTAAATTATTTCGAAATAACACTAGTATAACGTACCCTAACTGTGCAGCAGTAATTCTGGCATTGTCAATAAGATGAGATATCACATTCATGATGTTACTGAATATGCTAATTTGCTTTAAATATTTATAAATATTTCTGTGTTCAGGAAAAGCACAATACTTTAACATTCACTTTTTTGTAAAGCACAATTTTCCTAGGCACACTCAATAAGATGCAGAATTCTAATAAGCAATCGCTTTTGTAGCTTTGAGAATTATTGGAATAAATCTTCCCATAAAAATGATGGATTTGAGATTATAAATGAAATAAACTTGTAACATACATTTGTTCGGGGGAATTTAGATCAATGCTGTAAGATGCATAAAAATTCTTTTTTTAAAACGGATATGGGTTCAGAGAATTAAACTTGAGTACCACATTATTTGGTTCTTTAAAAAAAAAAATTGGAGGGGGAAAGGTAAGTTGGATTTTATAAAGCAAGGTTGTCCATTGGCATTTTTATGTGCATTTAATATCTGGCAGTTTCTCTATCACCTCCCTCATTGGTGTCTTTGGTTTATTGAAAACATAAGGAATAAATAATTATGGAAGTATTTTCTTAGGATGTGTTTCTATCATCATGGCCTGAAACGGGAGGGGGCTTCTCCAAGAATAGAAGTCAACTGCCACTGGAGAAGAAGAGGTGGTCACAACCATAATCAAGGGATCTGCTCAAGGAAGGAAATAGTTTGGTGTGTCCTGCCTCTCTGGGGAAGTCCATGAGCAAGTCATTATCATTCTAGGCTTTCCCAAGGGCAGAGGTACAGGCAGCCTGAAGATCTGAGTCTCTGTACAGGTTCAGGGGTCCAAATCCTGCTTTTCTGTGGAAGACACAAACTCTTTACAATAATTTTTTGGGGGAAAATATTTGAGGGGAATTTTTGGTAATTCTCCTCCTGCCAAGGAGTTCTGCCATGACTTCTCCTCAGATTCTTTCCATGTTTGGGATCTCATGGATCAATCTGTGTTTAAATACATTGAGTACACTTTGGAAAACATATTGCATCAGTATAAAATTATATTTATACTCAAGTCCAGTGAGTGACAGATGGATGAGTGACATCCCTCTTTGTGCATGACCTCTGAAGAGATACTTTCATAGTTGGAATGATTAAGTTACAAGTGCAGGCATGAGGAACTTCTCCAAACTGCTGTATGTTTCTGTGGTGGTATATGCTGCCTCAGTAGCTTATGGGATAATTCGCTTAATGCACAGGGCCTTATACTGCCCACCTTTAGACCTCTCCAGGTTGGGAGAGTTCCAGAGATGGAGAGAGAGGCTGGTGGGAGAGTGATGATGGAATCAAATGTTGTCGCTATTCTCTGCTGAAAACGCTGCCTGTAGGGAGAGCGTTATAAGGGCGAGCGGCTGCTAACCCATACATTAATTTATCTTATGCCTCCTCCAGCAGCTGACAAAAGCATTACCATGCATTTTCTTTGTGTTTTGTTTTATAGAAAAACTTCTGATGCAAACATCTGGATGAATAAACCCAAGGCTCAGCTATGGGGGTTTTCCCCCCTTGCATATTCCATCAAACTCTCACACAGTCTCAGGGATCTTGATTAACTTACCTGGTAGCAAGTTGAACGATCAGAAATTTGTCTTAAACTATTTTGACAAACTTACAAAGCAGAAAATGGACGCAGTATCACAGCCTTCAGTCAGAATAGAACTGGGTGCTAATTAAACCAGGTATTTACTAATATTCTGCTCATACTTCCTGTCCACAAGGGAAGTGGGGAAAAAGTGTTCCATGTCCAGATCTCAAGCTTCCCACAACAAATGGGGAGAAAACTGAGTCTGCAGCTCTGGTTCCCTTCCTCTGAGGCTTTGTCTACACTGCCTTTTGCGCAAGATCCATATGCCTCTCCCTTTTTGCACAAAACGGAAGCAGCTACACTGCTTCTTTTTGCACAAAAACCCCTTGCGCAAAAAGAATCAGCAGAAAATATGCTAATGACATCGTGACTCATGCTAATGAGTCCCTCACTGGCATATTTTCTATCGCAAAAACTTGCCATGTAGACAAAGCCTGACTGTACTCATGGTTATTTTTATTTTTTTTGATCCACTGATACATGTGTGGAGGGGAGCAGGCAATGGGTTGCATAGTACAGGATTGAGTGGCCCAGATGTAGGAGACCTCCATCATCCTATCCGCAGCAAAATGGATTCAATGGAAAAGTACAGCCCCTAGCACAACGCAGAAGAATCTGAATAGTTATCATCTGCTGCCATCCTGACATTGGGGCTCCATTAAAATTGCATTTAAGGAATCAACAATAATGGGGTAGCTGACACTTGTGCAGAGGGCCCATGCCTCCATATGTTCCTGGATTCCTGTGATAGCAGGAGGGTCCACAGTTTAAGAAGAGGGAGGGGGCAATTTATTCTCCTCCTAGAATTCCCAAAGGAGAGTGCTAAGAGTGAGTGAGTGGCCACATAAACTAGCTTTGACGAGCATAAACTAGTTTTCCAGTACCAGAATCAAGTTAGACTAAACTACCTTAAAATTGGAGTGATCTCCCTACAAGCTCGTAGTCATCAATGTAGCAATGAGAGAATATTGTTTTTAGTCCAGCTACGATGCAAGACAGGAACTAGTGGATATTGCCTTTCTTCCTCCACCTTCTTCATCTCCTGAACCTCCTTTCTTGCAGCATCCATATACTTTTTATAAGGGAGACAGGGAAGAGGTGTGTACGTGGGTGTTTCCTGCCAAAATAGACTTACACACCATTTTTGGGAGGCTTCTGATTGAATGCTATCCATTTATGCCAGTACGCTTTGCTTTTATCCATTGTTTGTCAAAGGCAGTTTGGGTGAAAGTGGCAAATGTTTTGGCTTTCTCTAAGACAAAAGGGCACTTTTTTTTTTAACAAAGTGTAAAAATTTAATTTGTCACTTGTTCTGATGGTGAAAATACCATGGTATAAGTTTGAAAACCCCTTGGCAGAATAAAAAAAGTAAACTCTGATTTTAATTCTTCCAGCACAGTTGTATAAACTCTTCCTCTTCCTTCTCCCACCTTTATTTATAATGTCTCTGCCCTCTGGGGGAAAAAATGTTCACATGAGCTCCCCTTTGTCATTGTATTTTCGAGAAATGGAATCTTAGCAAACTGCAGCTTCAAATTTCTTTTTTACAACATGGAGTGGGCAGTTACTGCTGCTTCAATACACTAATGTCTGTCAAACACTTCATTCATTTTGCGGTCTGAAAATGTTTCCGAGCTCTGCCGTCTGCCAGTGTTACCAGAAGTACTCAGGGTTTCTGTTGGTTCCAAGAAACTGTCATGCAGTATATCACTTCTAACTTTGCATCAGAAGCAGCTTCCCATGTGATCCTTTTCTTTGATAGCAAGCTTCCAACTGGCACACTTAATTCGTAGTAATGGAGGTTCCACCTGGAGTGATGGTGGGGATATTTAGTGATAGTTTGACTAGCAAGATAAAGGACTAGCTTGCAGTTATCTGTGCCATGATGTCTGTGCCACAGAGGATATTATTATCTTGAGATGATACAACAAAGATGCTAAAAGAACTGAAAAATATGTACTGGCACAAAGAAGCTGCTGCTTTTAGTCTCGATGGAAAAGCGAGTTGGAGAGGATCTAGCAGAGTTAATGAACATTACACCATTTTCTACTTACTGGACTTATTTTAATTGGGTGTGCCCAAAATTTAGGAAAGGAAACTGGAGGCTTAGTTCTTAAATAGTCATGGAAATTCCCATTTAATGTCAATTTTCGTTGTATGTGAATGAGTACAGGATTGATCACTAGCAATAAAATTGGGGAATTCAAGCATGACAAAATGGCATTAAAAGTATATTGGAGATATTTTAGGTATAATGTAGAGTCTGTATTTTTCTCTCAGTTTTTTTATTGCATAACACAATTTACTTCACAAGCATTACTCCTGACTTTCCACATAAGAGAAGACTCCCAGTCAAATTGCATTATTTAATTGAAATTCTTGATTCCTTTTCTAGAGCAAGGGAGATATGGAGTAAGTAGTAAATATAGGAGAGGCTAAAGGTTAAACTCAAAGGAGCAGGCTTATCTAGCTAGATGGATGATTTTTTTTTCCTGCTCATAACACTTCTGGTAATAGGGAAAACTATTTTCAATTATTAGTAATATTTGGATTCCACATTTTATCTATAGATGTTAAAGCAATATTACTATCCCTATTGTAGATAAGGTAGATAGACACAGTGAGAACAAGGGCCAGTTTTTTAAAGGTTAAGTCAAGCTGCAGATAAGGACCTAGGAAGACTTTCAGATGCACTTGGGGCAAGACTTCTTCCCATTCAGCTGTACAGAGCAAACCAGTACAAATTAGAATTTTACATACAGAATAAATTGTGTTGGCTTTTACATGATGAGGAGGAGGAAAAGTCGTTTAAGGAGGCAGTGGCACTTGGGAAAACTTTGGTATCACTTTTCCATATAAGCCAAACAGCTACGAGAAAAAGGAAATCACAAACCACTGTGGGGGCAAAAGTAGATTCACAGGTTCTGTGGACTACACCCAGTATTTTTCCTGAGGAAGGAGAGTAATCTTGTTTTACTGACATAAGAATTATTTGCTGAGTGTACAGTGCCTTCCTTGGGATTTTTCCATATAAATTAAAAAGGAGCTGTCATCTGTTAAGAGGCCAAATAATGTTCTTAGTTACACAAAAGGCCATTGTCGAAATTTCAATGAGGGCTGTATGTATTTATCTAAGAGTAGGATGGTTTTTTTTACAGTGTGTCAAACCTGTATATCAAACTCAGCACACATGCACAGTGTTACTGTACATACAGCAATAACTGAACCATTGTGTTAACAAGGCAATTGAAACCTGCAATTTAAATGAAACAAAATTCCCTTCTGGGTAAATAATTTTGTTGAAAACAATTTTCTACACAACTTCATTAGTTGGTTCAACACTACCATTAATACATTATGGCTTCTCCCAGGGTGGTAAGTCCAACCCTCTCAGAGACAGGGTGCTGAGCCTTTCAGGCTGCATCTGGGGTGCTTCACCCCATAGCTGTTGCAGTCTCAGAGTCCGTAGCAGGCCCCGTCAGTGGGGCAATAGGGCCCAGCGGCCTAGTCAGTAGCAGCGCTCCCTATTACAGGGCAGTAAGGCCTACTGGACCGAATCAATAGTCCAGATGTAGTGCCCCCCCTTGGGGGTTAACAGAGTGGGGTAGGAGGAACCAAACCCTCCCTCTCCATCAGGTCCCAGCCCAGTGGGAGTGTCCTACCACTAACTCAGTGGGGAATCTGCCTGAAACATGCTGACCTCACAGGGTGCTCCAGCTCCCTCTCCTGGGCTACTTCCTACCCTGGTCCAGACCATCAGGGTCTTCCCCACCTGCATCCTTCAGACTGTGTGCTTTCCTAGCCGGTCTCTGCTGGCTGGCCTCCACTGCAGCATCCAACTACTGCTCCTTTTCCAGAGCTGCTGCTGCTGCTGCTGCTGCAGAAGCAGCAGCTCCTCTTCCTTCTCTGGCTGTGGTCCGTCCTGACTGAGCTGCTCCACTGGCCTTTATACTGATCCTCCAGTTGGAGCATGCCCAGAAAGGCTGTGGGGGAGAGCGTCTCTCAGCCAGGTAGGCCTGGTTAACCCCTGCAGGCCCAGAGCAGGGTTGGTACACCCCGTCACATGGAGTACTACAAACTTCACTTTCTCAAAACTAGCGTTTGTATCAATAATTGCTTGCAACACATAGTCAATGTCCCTTACGGAAACAGTATTTCAGCTGGCAACAAAAATGGCTCTCTCTAGATTTGTTACCCCAGCTTAAAAAGGGTCTTTAACTTTAGAAATACTTGAAGTCTGGAGATGAAGAGGAGGTTGCTTCTAAATAATCCTGATTCAAAGTACTGTAATTTATTAACCATTTGATTCTAAATTATGCTAATCAAAAAGCACAAAAACAATCCCAAAAGTGAAAAGTAAATACACATCTAACTTTCAAAATCTTTTCTAGAAGAGATGTGAAACAGATGTTCTGAGCTCTTATGTTCCACAAAGATTCCCCTACCAGTTTTCATAAGCATATGTTAGTGGTTCCCAGTGCAGTGGCCCAACATGATTCCTATATATTTTTAATCCACAACACAAGCAGTGTTCCCTGTAAACTGAGTGCTTGGACAGCCACCCAGGAGAGATTCAAATGCTGCCCAGCTGATTAGTAGAGTGCCCACAGCCTCCTCTAGATGGCAGTTTATGTTTCTATTGGTGGTTCACATAAGATTTATTTTGCACATGGGTGGAAAGAATTAGAGGGAACATTGAGCTCAAGTCTTGTGAAGCTTAATTATTTAGGGTCTTATCTATCAGGGTACTAAGCACCACCAATACTTGGTAATTCAGGTGCTCAGTATATCTGTGCATCACGTAATTAATGTATGGAAAGAGTATGAAGATCAGTGAATGAAAAGCACAATTGAAATGCAAAATATTATGCAAATCGTTATTTTTGAAATGAGATAATCCCACATTTGAATTCCTGGGTAATAGTATTTTTCTACATACACAATAAATGGCTTCAAGCAGCCCATTTATCTCAAAATTTGCATTTTAATGACACTAGACAGAAGGGCAGGGCTGCAGTAAGTGTTAATTTTAGAAGGAATAAAATAGCATGGGATAGTGTGCTCTACTGACAGGTCTGTCATGTTGTTGGCTATGTTTGTTTTTGGCAGCATGATTGAACAAAGCAAATGAGAGAGCGCACCTGAAATGCTGACTGAATGATTGACAAGGCATTCTTATGTAACACATGGGTTGGAAGCTCCAATTCCATGCCAACATTTTTTGGATTTTGTTGTAGAGGAGCAGACTTGGAAAAAAATTCATTAATCAATGCTCTTCGTAGATTACTCTCTTCTTTAGCAATGGTGTGCCTTAATTTTCTCTGACAGATTGGCAGTAGATAGCTTATGAAGTGCAGAAGTGAACTTTATAGAAAATGTCAGAATTGTCCAAAGCACCTTCACAGTTGGCTACATCTACATTACGAGTTTTCTCGGCAAAAATATGCTAATGAGGGACTCATTTGCATGAGTCACATTCTCATTTGCATATTTTCTGCCAATCCGTTTTTGCGCTGGGGTTTTTGTACAAAAACAAGCAGTCAGGACGTTTTCCTTTTGCGCAAAACCCCCTCTTTCCACAAGATCCGTATACCTCCTTTTTTTGGGCCATAAGGATCTTGCGGAAAAAGGGGGTTTTGCGCAAAAAGAAAATGTCCACGCTGCTTGTTTTTGCGCAAAAATCCCAGCACAAAAACGGATCGGCAGAAAATATACAAATGAGATCGCAACTCATGCAAATGCATCTGTCATTGGCATATTTTTTTGCCGAGAAAACTTGTAGTGTAGATATAGCCGTTCTGTTTAGCAAACTATCCCCAGGAATGGGGAGAGAATTATTTGCTTCCAATTATAGAAGCTAATTATATTTTCTGTTACAACAATTTACTCCTAAGCAAGCAACATAAATGTAAATATATTGATCCAGATCTTCTAGTGTACAAGCAATTTTGTGCCAATTCAGAGGATTCCAAAGATGGCAGCCTTTGGGGAAGGGGGAATCGTAGGCACTGCAATGGTGACCGTATTCCACTCAGTTCCATCAGCTGCTGGAATAGAGGATATGACCAGGGAAAAGAGAATTACCAAGGGTGGTGTCATGTCATGAGCTAGTAGGGAATGAGACTTATTGTTTTTATTGGTTATCACCTGTCCTTGGCTGACTCATAACTGAGCAGATGTCACTTTTCGGCACTTCATTAGACATTGTAAAATCATACAAATATGCAGCTGTGTTCTCTCTGCTCTTCTTGTTATAAGTTAGTTGACAGTACGTACATTGCGGATACTTTTTGACTTAAGCTCATGGTGAACTACGAGGGTATTCTAGTAGTCAATGGGCAATAAGACTTGAAGTACTGTAGCAGTATTCTTCATTACAACTCAGACCATTAATTCTATAATATAGGTTGGACCTCCCTGATCTGGCACTCTTGGGACCTGAGTGGTCAGAAGGAGGGAGTTTGCCAAATTGGGGAGGTCAGCCCCTCTGCTAATGGACTCCGGGGTCTGTCAGCAGATCACCAGGTTTCCCTGCCCTGGGGCCACCAGACTTTGCAGCCTGATCCAGGGCCTCCATGATTCCATGGCCTACCCTGGGACCACTGGAGCTGTATGGTCCAGAGAGTCCTGGACCAGAGAGATTCAGCCTGTAATATCTATATCTGAGGGTTGCATACTGCCTTCTAGCATCTCTCTGATACACATTTTTTTTCTCACCAGGCTGGTCCCAACTGGGTTAGAAATAGCAATACCAGTGCATTTACAGCAGGCACTGTTGGATTAATGGATAATTATTCTAAGCTATTCATTAGATTTCTTGCCTCTGAGATTGTCTTAATTAGCTAAATGCAAAGGATTTCCTGTCTGTACACAGACATTTCTAAAACATCACAACAAAATAAGATTAAAAGGACGTTAGTCATGTTTGAATGTCTGAGGAAGGAACAATACATAGTTTGTCATGCTTTTCTGATGGAATTTCTTGTTCTACATAGTTTTACAGTTTGCATGGCTTGTGTAGAAAAAATGGTGAGTTGCGGCATAGACTTTGATTAGTTAGGGGTCAGAGAAATTTGATAAGCCATTAATGCCAGTCCAAAATAATGGAGTGGTCAAAAAGCAGTACTGACCCAATTGACATATTCTTGTTTTCACAACTACAGAGCATAACTGAAAGTGGTTCTTTCTATTCCACTGACAAGATAAGTACTACTAGATTTGACTGATCTCTATCTTTTTTCCCCCACCAATGTCCAATTTCTTACTTTTGTAATGAGCTTAATTACTTTTGCTTGTTTAGATCTAGTCTCTGGGCATTTTTGAGTAGGACAAGGTAAAATCATTTCTCTTCCTCTTCTTCACAGACTATTTGTGCCTTTCCCATACAGAGCAGGTGTGCATATTGTTTTCTCATTTACACAGGTGAAAATTTCTAATAACTCTAGAAATTGGTTGGGGCTACTGGAATAATTAAGAGTACAATTTGGCCCATAATACTGGTACTGACCTAAATCAGATTTAATTTCTGTGGGGGAGCAGCTGGGAGTTGAGGTGTGGTCCTGCATACCTGAACCATAATTGGGTCTTCAAAAATGCTTGAACATATTTAGCATTTTACAAAATTCCACAATATACTTGGGATAAAATTCTGTCAGCTTGCACCCTGTGCAAAACCATTGATCCTGCAGAGAGTGTAACTCTGTACAGAATTTGGCCATTTATTAAGCCTGATTTATTCCCCTCTCACATGGCTTTACATTGGGAGCTAATTTGACAATCTCTCTGATCAACACGTTTCCATTGTGTGAATATATAAGTAGTAAATGGTGCCAGAAATATAACTAGTGCACCAGGTGTATCCTTACAAATTCAAAAACCTGAATTCAGCCAAATTTTAAAACCATCTCTGCTTATCAGGACTAAAAGAAAAACACTAAATGCATCATTTTAAATTGTTATTGGGTTGGAAGAATTTATCAACTAACTGACTAAATTAAGCCAAACAGATGTGGGGGATGAGATCTCAGTTGCCAAACATTTGTTTGAAGACAGCAGTTCAGATAAATATTACAGGCCTTGTTGTTCACTGTGTTGCACCTCTTTGTGTGGTATAAAACGATATTCTTCTTGCTGTCTTTATATGTCAATGGTTGTGATAGTAAGAGTGGTTGAAAAACAAGGAAAAAATGTTATGTCAGAATTCAAGATGATATCAAAATCCAATACTAGAAAACTTTCAGCAAGCTCTAGACTCCAGAAGGGGGAAGGCAATGAAGGAGGACCTATAGATTCAAAGAGTCACCGCTAGCTTTTCATGCTTTAAGGAATGCTGTGAAAATGACTTTGTGCTAGATAAAGAGCTATACATCTTTCCATAGTGTAGTATCATAGGGCTTAAATTCAACCAGTGCCATCCAGAGAGGAGCACCAGTAAATATTTTCATGCCTATGGGACCCTCTGCACCTCTCCCATGGTAGAAGACCTGAGTCCCAGCAACTTTTGTAGGGGAAGAGACCCAGCACTTTGGGAAATACTCAGTGAGAATATAAACTGTGATTATGTATAACTAGCAGGTTAGGTCCATCATTGACTGAGCAAAGTCATTTTTCATAGATTACGCTTATAGGAAAGTTCAAGAAATTAAATCTATGTAATTGAATTTTTTTATTAATGTGCTTGCAAAAGGGAAGTAAAAGAACAGTTTTAAATCTGTAGGATTTCAACTTCAAATATTATTCATTTTATTGAATAATTACCATACATAGTAAATTTGAATCAGAAACTCATAAAGCTTCCGTTACTCTTTCGGTAACTAATTTGAATTATTTCATTATTTGTAACTGTAAAACATTTTCTGTGCACTAAAATGATGGTTGACTAGGCAACTTGATTTTAATTTTGTTAGCAAATATTGTTTATGAACTCTAATCATAATAGTCATGACTTTTTTTTCAATGAAAAACAAAAATAATTGTTTTCTCAGCATATTCTGGTGTTAAAAGTAGTGCATTCAGCTAATTTAAGTGGCAGGATTATTTATGCAAGTTTGGTATCTGTAGGTAATCACCAAGTATGACTTTATTTTGTACAAATAAATCCACAAACAAACAAACCATTCAAAATATATAATAGATATTTCTCTTTTGTTTGTTCCCCCCCCCCCCCACTTTATTCTGTGAACCTAATGAGTCAAGTTCAATCCTGGAAATAAACTTCTGATCAAATATTTCTAATGCTGTTAAAGTCTTTAGCACACACTACAAAAAAACACACGACAGCCAACCAAATCAAAATTAATAGAATCACATTCTGGCTGGATTTTCAGGGCTTGTTAAGAACTTTGTGTTGTACTATCTAAGGCACGTAGCTGCAGACTAAGAATGTCCTATTTATGTTGAGAAATCTGGGCCTTTTTAAATAGCAATGTTGAAATGCTGAGAAGGAGCCACAATAATGCAGATTTCACACATTTTATATTTCTTTTCCATAAGATTTGGACAATGTTACCTAACGGCAATTGTGTATCATGATGGCCAGTGTAGTGCCAACTAGTCAAAAGTCTGACTGTCTGACTGATAGCCATTTAGAAATACTTGTGTTGGTTCTTAGTGGATGTGTATGCACCTATTCTGGTTTGTTTCTTGTGTACACTGATGAGCTGCCTGCTTTTAGAAAGGAGCATGTGAAAAATCATGTTCCTAAAACATGATGAGGAAAAAATACTTAGGATGATTGGGAATATGTGACTAAGTGCAACTGTAAATTATATGCTACACACTGTTGTAGCAATCTTGGTACAAATACTTCTTTGAAATCTAATAACTGAATGGCCAATAGTGAAATGTTGGTACCAACATTGTATGTAAAGTTATGAATTCCCTGTATGATCAAACCCTGCATTTTGGCAATGGTTCGACTAGATGACTTATGGGTCTATGACTCTATGTTGTTAGCACATGTTCAAACCTGACTATGCAGAAGGCATTAAACCAGCCAATCCTAAACAAGGAAATGCGGTTTTATCTCACTTTACATACATGTAGGAAACAGAGTCCTTGGAACAGCAAAAGTTGTAGTCCAGTTTCTCAAAGGACTACCAAATTTTGTCACCAAAAAGTGCTTTTTGATGGCAGAGCATTGAGAGCATACACTCTACAAAAAACAAAAACAACAAACCAACCACCCAGTTTTGGCAACAACAAAATTTCACCTCTGCCCAGCCAGTGTTTCATTTAAAATGAACTATTTGTCAACTCCAGGTGATGATGTCGCCTCTCAGTGGTCTGCATTGTACCCTGGAATATGATGGAAGGATATTAGTTGGCTCCCCTGCACTGACAGTGTTTTAGCTTCTCTGGGTATATGAGCAGCAGTAAAGTCTTACTGAAAGGGAAATACCTGCATAGTGTGTCCTCCGGGCCCCCTTTTTTTTTAATCACCTTTCAATTATATCTAATTTATCAAACCAGCCATAGCAGCAGGGAGATATGTCATTCACTAGTCTTCAGAGATTTTATCTTGTGATTTTTTTTTTTTTTTCTAAAACATTAAGAAGTAATTTGCATTCAGGATCTGGATCCTCATTCCTATATCTCGGATTTTTTATTCTTTGGTGCACCACATCTGGAATGAAGAACAAACTATTAAGTGACTCTATAGACCAGCAGTTCTGATTCTTAAGGCAGGAAATACATGCTCCATGAGCAATTTTGAGCTTATGCCGCTATCACTAGAGATTGAGGGGTTCCTGAGAGAGAAGCAGACGTGAAAAGCAGAAGTAGCAACGGCTGAGTCTATGCAAACCCTTGCTTTATAGTGCAATATCCCGAGGAAGTGTTCTGGCTTTACTTTTGATAAGTGTCACCTGGATGAAATTCAAGATTGTAGCCACTTTTTACAAATTGTATATAGTTCAATTTACATAAATAAATGATTCTCCATCACTGATCTGCGCTTGTCCAAGATCAGTGGAAATTACTACTATCCCACATGTGAAACTTGCAGTAGAGTCAGGGTTCTCTTGGTACCACACCTATAATGGATCCCTTGAAAAATACATCTAAGCTTGAACTTGGCCATTATACTGTTTTATTGGTAATTATGAATACTGTAGAGACAACCTGAAGCCTGATCAAGTGCCCTCCAATGCCACTGTGCAACCAATGTTGCATTTTAAAAGGCCTGAAGGAGTTTCTCTGTGGTTTCCAGATGCATATTTAGCCATTTCTCGCTGTGTAAATATAGGACACTGTTCTTCTATTGCACCTTCCATCTGAGGGCCTCAAGTGACTTAGCAAAAAATAATTATACTATCCCTGAGGTGAGTAATGGATCCATTGAGAGACTGTGACCCTCACAGACTCTCTTAGGCTATGTCTACACTGCATTCTAAACTTGAAATAAGATACACAATTTGTGCTATGCAAATTGCGTACTTATTTCGAGTTTATTTTGAAATAGGCTATTTTGAAATTTGGTGCTGTCTACATCCCTTAACCCTTGTGGAATAAGGGTTACCAGGATGCCAAAATAGTGTGGCTGTAACTTCAAAATATTTTTTGAAATAATGGGTGGCTTGTGAAGATGTGGGGTAGCTATTTCAGGATACCTCTGGTATCCCAAAATAACTTTGATGTGTAGACATACTCTTACTGTGCTCCAGAAGAAGAGATGGGAACAGAAGTAGAACTTCCAGATTGAAAATGCCAGCTTTAGTCTCTAGATCCCACTGCAAGCAAATTATCAATATGCTGCATATTGATAGAGTTCAGACAGTATAAGATAGCATGTACTGTGTGGGACCGTACATAAGCAGTGCCTCCTGTATGTTATTTAGGTCACAGACAGACAGTAGAGGGTTATTTGTATGGAGTTCTATGTCCCCCTCAATCTTTTCTATTGAAAAAGTAATCTTCTCAGGTAAGTGCCCTTATTGAAAAAGCCACATCTACAGCCTACTGTCCTAAACACTAGGCTATAGGCTCAGTCTAATTCTCCTGGCCCAATTCACATTTAATTCAGGGTTAATTGGGCCGGGGAGAATTAGAATGAGTCTATAGCCTAGTGTTTAGGACACTCATCTGAAATATGGCTACTAGCGGTTCAAATCCCTTCTCCTTTTCAGGCAGAAGGTTCACTTAAACCAGGGGTCTCCTGCATTTTGGGTGAGTACCTAACCACTTGGCTAACGGTTATGAAGGAGATTAGCCTCTGCCCCTCCATCAAGCTGTCTTCTGTGAACTTGTAAGAGGGGCCTGATTGCAAAGGTGTGCTCAGAAGCTGGTTTGTGAATCACTCTGGGGCATAGGTGGGAGGTAATTGCCTGTGTACCAAAAGGGAGACAGCAGTGAACATGCCCAGAAGCAGATGCTTAAGGAACTTTTTCTGCAAAAGCATACTTACCAAGTGAGCTCGGGGGTCTAAAAATAGGGAGTAATCATTTAAGTACCTTTGACTCAGACCCTTACTAAATAATAGAGACTTTAGTACATATATATATAATGTAGTATGGTGAATCATTGGCTTCCTAATGCTTTACATAAGAGCAGTGTCCTATCTATGATAGCTCACCGGCAAGATGTATGGATACAAAGCTACAGGGGGATCAGTCCTAGAACTGGTTGAAAAATGTACGGGAGGAATCAGAAATGTCATCAACCATTTTGTTGCCTTTAATTAAAATTTTGAGAGAGTTGAGTCAGAATATTGAGTCTTGAAAAATTTCAACCAGCTGGAGCTATTACTAATACTAACCCATTAAAAATTAGATAGTTCTTTCTATGTCTTCCTTGAACGTGACACATGAAATATTAAATCGTGTAATCACACATGAAATATTAATGACAGACATGGGCAATACCAAAACTCAGGTTCCACCTGAAGCAGACTCTGTATTAGAATTTTGCAAATGACTCCTGCATTTTTGATACTTCATGCAAGATCTGTGCACCTACTCCCCCCAAACTTGCATCTGAAAGTTGTTGTTGCTTGAGGTCCTCCTAATGCATAATGTATTAATAATCTGTAGTAATGAATATATTTGATATTATAATTAGACCAAAATCAGATGAATTCATTAATCCGTTCCAACAAGCATTATACCTGCCTTTGGAAGTTGGTTCCTAGTGATGGTCTCCAATCAAATTTTATAACTGGACATGTAGGCTGTGTCTACATTGGCACCCCTTTCCGTAAAAGGGATGCTAATGAGACACTTGAATTACAAATCGCGAAGATTTAAATATCCCCGCGGCATTTGCATGAACATAACTGCCGCTTTTTCTGGCTTGTTTTGCGGAGAAAGCGCCAGTCTAGATCTTGCGGAAAATAAACCCTTTTCTGGAAGATCTCTTATTCCTACTTTCAAGTAGGAATGACTTTCAAGTAGGAAAGTAAATGACTTTCAAGTAGGAATAAGAGATCTTCCGGAAAAGGGTTTATTTTCCGCAAGATCGCTGCTAGACTGGCGCTTTCTCCGCAAAACCCAAGCTGGAAAAAAGCGCAGCCATGTTCATGCAAATGCCGCGGGGATATTTAAATCCCCGCAGATTTGCATTCGAAGTGTCTCATTAGCATCCCTTTTACGGAAAGGGGTGCCAATGTAGACACAGCCGTAGTGAGGATGATATGTCAATTTATACCTGGCTCCTAGAATGCTTTAAACTGTCCTTTTGATGCTGTGAACTAAACTCCACTTTAAAATGGCACCATCTCATATAGAAATAATTGGGTGCCATCTGCCAGTCACCGGACAGTATCAAGTGTAGCATTTTTTTTTAAACTGGAACTGATAACATTGTTTGTAAATGACCGCACCACAGTTAACTGGGGAAGGGGTTGTCTGGGCTTACTAGAGAAGAAGGGCTGTGCTTATGGCTGAGGGAAGGGAATGAGGCCAGAGACTGCTGTAAAGAGGTAAATGGCAGGCAGTTTGCAGTACTGACTCACCTTCTCAGGAATGTGAAGTCTGAAAGGTTTAAAGGTACAAGCACTGGGCGGGGAAGCCTCTTTGTTACTTGTGGCAATCAAAGGGAGTGCACGCACACACACACACACACACACTCTCTCTCTCTCTCAGTGGAGGCAAACCTCAGGTTGGATTAGGAACTCTGGTGGATGCCATGTTCTAGCTCCTCTTTAAGGCGGGGCTGGGAAAGAAATTTTCCCATACCACCAAACTGGCTTTTTTTGGCTTCCCCATAGCAAAGGGTCAGGAAAGACCTTTTCGGGTAAGAAAAGGTGGCAGGCTAAATGTTGCAACTTATTTCATTAGGTTGAGTGGATGTTCAATGCAGGTACTTCATAGGCAAGGCATCGAGGGACCAGATAAATGGCTTGGTAAATGACTTAAAAGGAGGTACTGAATTAAAGGACATGAACAGCGGAGAGAGTTTGGGGACTCCTCTGGTACATCAGGGAGCCAAAAAAATCCCTCCACCATTCTCATTGTCTACCTTAACCCTCCAAGGATGGTGAATAAGGTCCAAGCCATGGATTGAGCGGGGGATCTGGATGGAAATCAGCAGGTGCTGGTGGAACCCTGGGTAATAGGATAACAAAGCTGGTGGGATCCTTTGATAGGATAACGAGCCTTGTGGATAAGGGAGAAGTGGTGGATGTGGTATACCTAGACTTTAGTAAGGCATTTGATACGGTCTTGCATGATATTCTTATCAATAAACTAAGCAAATATAACTTAGATGAGGCTACTATAAGGTGGGTGCATAACTGGCTGGATAACCGTACTCAGAGAGTAGTTATTAATGGTTCACAATCCTGCTGGAAAGGTATAACAAGTGGGGTTCCGCAGGGATCTGTTATGGGACCGGCTCTGTTCAATATCTTCATCAACGATTTAGATATTGGCATAGAAAGTATGCTTATTAAGTTTGCAGATGATACCAAGCTGGGAGGGGTTGCGACTGCTCTGGAGGATAGGGTCATAATTCAAAATGACCTGGACAAATTGGAGAAATGGTCTGAGGTAAACAGGTTGAAGTTTAATAAAGACAAATGCAAAGTGCTTCACTTAGGATGGAACAATCAGTTTCACACGTACAGAATGGGAAGCAACTCTCTAGGAAGGAGTACGGCAGAAAGGGATCTAGGGGTTATAGTGGACCACAAGCTGAATATTAGTCAGCAATGTGATGCTGTTGCAAAAAAGCAAACATGATTTCTAGGATGCATTAACAGGTGTGTTGTGAGCAAGACATGAGAAGTCATTCTTCTGCTCTACTTTGCGCTGGTTAGGCCTCAGTTGGAGTATTGTATCCAGTTCTGGGCACTGCATTTCAAGAAAGATATGGAGAAATTGGAGAGGGTCCAGAGAAGAGCAACAAGAATGATTAAAGGTCTAGAGAACATGACCTATGAATGAAGGCTGAAAGAATTGGGTTTGTTTAGTTTAGAAAAGAGAAGATTGAGGGGGGACATGATAGCAGTTTTCAGATATCTAAAAGGGTGTCATAAGGAGGAGGGAGAAAACTTGTTCATCTTGGCCTCTGAGGATAGAACAAGAAGCAATGGGCTTAAACTGCAGCAAAGGAGGTTTAGGTTGGACATTAGGAAAAAGTTCCTAACTGTCAGGGTAGTCAAACACTGGAATAAATTGCCCAGGGAGGTTGTGGAATCCCTATCTCTGGAGATATTTAAGAGTAGGTTAGATAAATGTCTATCAGGGATGGTCTAGACAGTATTTGGTCCTGCCATGAGGGCAGGGGACTGGACTTGATGACCTCTAGAGGTCCCTTCCAGTCCTAGTATTCTATGATTCTATGAATGATTTATAGGAACATGGATTAACCTGCACAGTACATTTTATCTGCTGGGGAGTCCCAGGCATCTGCATAATAAAGTTGTGGCTTGATTTAAATCCTTATTAAATGTCTCCTGACCTTCTTTTGGTGTATCCAGACAAGGGCATACCTACAGCAGGTGACTAATAGTGGGATGTTCGCAATCATTTAAAGATGCATGCAGTACCTAGAAACCTAAATTATGTGTTCTAGGGACAGGAGGCCTTCTCTCTGTCACACAACTGGTAGCTGCTAAGTTGAGGAGATATTTATTTTCTTTATTTAAATTACATTACACTTTGCTTTTAGTCCAAAAGTTTTGTGTCCCTTTACCAACACTAAACAACAACAAGCTTTACTACGGAAGGAGTGGGGGAAGACAGAAAGGTAAATGTAACCCGCTGTACAGTTGGATTATCCGAGAAAGAGGAAATAAATTGCCTGGGGTTATGGAGCAAGTTGGTGGCAGAGTTAAATCCAAAGCTTTCAATTCAAACATTCAATATGAGGTATAAGCAGGGACCTACCCTGTTGTCTTTTGACAAAGGTGGTATACTCCTTTGCCCTCTTCTGAATGGTTATAAGTGTTTAGTGTTAGGTTTTGCTTATGAATAGTGGGAATCTGTATGCTATTATCAATATTAGCTTTTGTTGTCTGCAGTGCAGATGTTCTTCTTAGCCCTATATACACTGTACATCCTAATCAAAAGCAAACCTTTCTATTTTTTTTCTCTTTGAAAAGTTGATTCCCTACTCAGTTGGCTATTATTTTAGAATACCAGACATTTGAGTAGGGAGCAAACATTTGGAACAGGAAAAGTGGGAGGTTTTTTGGGTTTTTTTAATTACTATGTACAATATAGGTGATGTTTGAGTCACAGAAGAAAGGCTAATTTAGAACTTAACTGTGCACGTACTAAAACTTACTAGCAATTTTTGGTAACATGACAGTATAATAAATTATTTGTAATACAGATTTTGAGAGATGAAGATTTATGCCAAGCAATAATCACAATTTTCACTCCCAATGTTATACAGTATGTTGAGAGTGGGGAATTCAAGCTGAAAAGCATTCATTAAGCTCCCCCCCCCCCTTTTGATTTGCTGCATAAATACTGTAGGTGTCATTTTGTCAAAATCAGAGATTGAAAAGTTTTTATCTGCTATGAATATTTTTGGTATTATTTGGTCCATACTAGTATATTGCCATTTACAATGCCAAACTCTGCTCTTGTCACTTCAGAGGCTTTGCGATAATTTATTCTTACTCTTTCCAGGCCCATACCCAGCATCAGATGAAATGAGGAAACGCTAACAACTAGACTTATAGAACTGGTTGAAAATGTTTCACTTACAAATCCAGTACTACTTCATTTGCAGTGTTGTGGTAGCCATGTTGCTCCCATAGTATTAGAGATCTGAGGTGGATGTTTTTAATTGGAAATTGCTGACTTGTCCAAACAATAATGGATTATATAGCCTGGGGTTCCAGCTGCCAGTCCTACTGCCTCAGGGGTTCCTGACGATCAGCCCTGCCAGATCTGCTGTTGGCTCCCTGAGCCCTGCCTGCCGGGGGGCACTGCTGTTCCGGATCCTGGCTGCCAGGCACAGGGCTCCACTGTAGGCTCCAACCATCAGCCCCATGTCCGGGGCTCCTCAGCTGTCCTTAGGTGTAGCCTCAGCATGGAACAACGAGGGGTGTGGATGGGGCAAAGGGGCACATCCCACCCTAAAAATTGCTCCAGCGCCACTGTGTAAAGACAATGTTAAAAAAAAAAAAAAAAACACACCTTGGTCTGCGGTGTGTCAAATGCCTTCTGTTTGCAATGTTGTAGCCATGTTGGTGCCAGAATATTAGTGAGGCAAGATACTTGGAGTAATATATTTTATTGGCCAATTTCTGTGATGAAAGACACAAGCAATAGAACTGATTGTTTAACGTAAGTTAACTTATACTCAGGGAGAAATGGCCCATTAATACCCCTTCATTCAGGAGCTGGGATACAAGAATGTCATGGAAATAATGGATTCTGTGACTTATGCAGCAGTCAGTGTACAGCTGACCCTAGAGCTCTCCTAGCAGCTGGGGCACGGTGAATGCTTGGGTGGCTCCAGGGGAGACCAGAGCAAAAGTGGTCCTCAGCACTTCTCCAGAGCTGCACTCCTGGAGCAGACCGGAGGAGTCCAGGCTGCCTCTTGTCCTTCTCAGAGAAGCTGTGGTGCTCAGGAGCCTTCCAGAGTACCTAAGATTTAGCCGGGAGTGGTTTATCGTACAACCCATGGATAGATCACAGGATGTGGATGTAAATTTGTTTGTTGTCCATCATCTGACCTTGCCTTTTTAGTAAAAATACATGTGCCTAAAACATAGCCTTAGTCATGGGACCCAAAAGGGGGAGGGTTAATTGTTTATATTGTTTTAAGATCTCCTAAATCCAGCATCCTTATTAGGCATAATTTAAAAAGTCTAGCAAAGTTACAAATGTAAGCACCTCTTCTGGTCTTTTGAAGGTGTTGTGCAGGTTTCCTTTGAGAACAAGGAGTGAGAGGTCTGATGTGGACTGATTGCTCTGTGAAATGTGTTTGCCCATGGGTAATGTGGCATCTTTGAACATTTTCCTATGTGATTTTTCTAGTGCCATGCCTGCTATTGCTTTTACTATCACCAGTCGTCGCACACTTTTACCAAACCACCTGCAGAATGAAGAGCAGATTGTGCATCCCATTTTTGTCCCCTTTGTGCAAACATGAATGTTTGCAGATAGTGAATTTAGTAGTTGCACATGGAAGTATTTGTAAACAAAATTTTAAATTCTCATGTGACCATTCACACTGGCAGTACTTGCATTTGCATCCAACCAACTATCGTTTATGTTCTCATATGATTCATCTAAACAAGTACAATGCATAGACACCAGTAAATGTTTAATATGCACAGAGAACGGTTTGCCAACATTTTTAGTTAAAAGAAAAACAGAAAACAACCCCCTTGTTGAATAATTTTACATAATGATTAAATTTGAAGAAGCAATACCCTGCTTAGAGCATCCACCAGCAATAAGAGTTTATATTCATCACATAGTCTGTGAAATATTCATTCAGCAGTAGTTTGTAGCCAAGGTCATCCACTCAGAAACTTTTCATTCTCTAACAGAATAAAGGGACAGTGCCAATCACTAAATCCAAGTAGGTAGGATAATGAGCAGCCATTTCTCTGTGGTCTCAGTTAGGTGGATTATAAATTTTCATATCACTCCCTCTGAGGGGAAGGAAGAAATGGAAGCAACTTGTGAATACCTGTGATAATCCATCATAAACAGTCACAATGCTTTCTCATGAGGACCTGGATATTTGGAGCTCAAAAATCACTCTCCATGTTGTCAAGAGTTCTCAAGAGAAGGCCAATAGCATGGTCTGATTGTGATGCATCACCTTATGCAATCCAAGTGATCTTAGAAGGGATGTTTTTCATGTGGCTTGGTTCCAGGGTGTAAATCGTTAAGGCTTTGATCTTTGCACCCATTGAAGTCCATGAAAAAACTTCTGTTGACTGCTATGTGACAGATATGAAGACTCAATCCAACTTCCACAGAAGTCACTGTCTTTTCACTGACTTAGGTTCAATCAGGCTCTAAAAGATTTTTTTTCTTTAACAAATACTCTCCAAAGAAAAAGAAACCAAGTGTCTTAATGACCCCAAACAGGCAAGTTTAAGGAACAACATGAGGCTCCTGGAGATCCTTCCAAACCAGGTGCTCTTCCCAACTGGGATACAGATCTGACACTTTATTAAGAAAACAAAAGAGAGGGTATGTAGAAATGCATGGGAGGAGTTTGGCACAATCCAGACTCACCTCATGTATTCACTCAAATAAAGACCACTTGCAAGAGTGAGCATTGCAGAATTAGTCCCTGTGTGGGTAGCCTGGATGGGCTGAACACTGTGCAGTGGTTCGCATGACACCTAAGTTTGCTACTTATGTCAGATTAAAGGATGAGAGAGGGAGTGCAGAACACATTTTTTTTTGTCTTCATAATAAGATGATAAATATTTTAGTTGGATCAGCTCTGGTCAGTTACTTTCAGGTGATTGATTAAGGTTCCAAACATCCATCCTGAATTTTAGGGGTAACTTTCATGTTGGATAACTGGCCAGAGACCTGTTTCATTTTAGTTATTTCAATTGATTGGCAAGTATTTTAGCTGCTGAATGTTTCCACTGCTTAATCACTTTAGACTGTGCATTAGGGAATTTCATCACTATCTTCAACAAGCTGCTTTGGAAAGAGGAGCTGCTTATCATGTCTTGCTGTGTGTAGCAACTCCAAGAATAATCAATAACCAGATACAGTGTTAAATAAAGCCAATTAGAGAACATTAAATATCTTTTTTTACAAGCAAAATCCTGTCACTGGTAAAGTGACAGGTTTTTATCCTCCCTTAATGGAAGCACTATTGTTTGAGGAGGGTGGAAATCTATGCATATGACTGCATAATATTTTGTGAATTGGAAGCTTTAAAATATTAGCTTAGCATCGCCATCATTGTAAAGCTTACAATTACTGTTGTAAATGAGGCTGGGAATGTGATGTATGGATATCTGATTTCATACATCTAGCCATAAAGTTGCATTCAGTATAATTTTCCAATTTGTGTAAATTTTCTCTTTTTTTAAATTTCTGTTTTGGCCAGGCAAAAAGATTTTTATTTGTAGTAGATAATGTGATTTAAAAAAAACCTGCTTCAATATTTTGTTCTCTTTATCAAACACACTAAAACTTCCAGGCACTCAGTCCTTTCTAGCATCAATACCCTTTCCAAAGAGGGTGCAAATGAACCATTTACTTGATCCCACAGAGATGAGGGCAGTATAAGTACTAATATGTATGTGTGTGGGCCTGTGCATGTGTAGTTAATATATTTCCAATAGGTTACCAAAGAACAAGAAAATGCAGATGTGAAGCAGTTGACACACTTACCAAAATCTAGCATAGATCCTGACAGCAGCTCTCCTGATTTCCATAAAAGTGGCAAGTACTCTGCAGCCTTTCGGTTATGGCTGTAAATAGGTATTTTGGTTATGCCTGCCAGTGCTGCTATTGCTAGCTTTGCAAAATGCCCAACCCAATATTTAGTACATGTTCCATGCCTGGGAATTTTCAAAGGGGCCAAAAGATAGTTGGGTGCCTAACACCTCTGGGCTGCTTTCAAAACTGCCAGCAGATATGCTCCTATCCAACAGTCATTTGTTGATATTCAGTAAAATGTATCTCCCTGTTCTGTACTATGTGCTTTTATGTTTAATTGAACTAAGGTGACCAGATGTCCCAATTTTATAGGGACTGTCCCTATATGTGAGGCTTCGATAGACGACACAGCCCATTACTTCTCACCCCCGTCCCGATTTTTCACTGCCAGCTGAGGGAATGGCAGTACAGCGATGCACTATGCCAGAGGCTTTTCCTGTGACTGAGTGGACTAGGCTAGAAGCCCCCCATTGTAGGCTTATGGCCATTCCACGCCCTGACCCAGGAGAAGAACAGAAGAGAAGTCCTCCAGGCAAGCTGGAGTGGCTGCTTCGCTGCAGCCAATCAGGGCCCAGCAAGCAGGGATAAAGAAGCTGCTGGGGCAGGCCTGGCAGTTCTTCTCTGGAGCTCAAGCTAAGCAGACTTAGGGACTGACTGGGAAGGCAGCGGTACCTTGGACAGCTCAGAGTGTAAGCTGGTTGCAGACCTGGCTGAAGCTCAGATCTGGTGGCCGAAGACCAGCTGTGGCGAGCTATGGCGAATTGCAGAATCCTGGACAGGATGCTGTGAGGTCTTTATCTCGAAGCCCTGAAAGAGGGCAAGGATGAAGCAGATTCTTGGTGAAGTGGCCCAGGGAGTGAGTAGCAGTGGACAGTAAGGACACTTAGTATGCAACTGCTACTTACAGGATCCCTGGGTGAGGACCTAGAGGAGTGGGTGGGCCTGGGTCCCCCAACATCCCTCAAAAAGGAGGTAGAAAAGAAGCCTTGTCTCAGGAGACTGAGAAGAAAGGGGCATCTGGGATGCCTCCCCTCCCAGAGCCAGACAGCGGAGAGAGGTTTGTGGACACACATCCTTGGCCAAAAGGGGGTGCACAAGAGGGTGAGCCCTTAACACTCCCATAGCAGTGGGGGTTGGGGGTGTGATGAGTGGCAGGGGACATGGCGCACCAGGTAAGCACCCCATCTCTATCCCCATCATGCCCTTCCTGGTCTGGCAAAATCTTTTATCTGGAAACCCCTGTTTCCCAGGATTGCTGGATTTAAAAGGCTCAAGTGTGTCAGAATAAATATGCTGGCTGAAGGCCTAGCTGGTGAAAATTGCTGCAAGACAACACTTAAGGAATTAACTTCTTTGGTTAAAGAAGGCATGATTGGCTCTTTTTCACTGTGGAGGGGCAACAGCTTTGGCTTTAAGGGGCATATAAGAGGGCCTTTCTGGTAGCTTTGCCTCTTCCTGGATGACTGAATATCTCAAATTGGGAAACTGTTCTTAAGGTTTCACCTAAACAAAAGTAAATATATAGAATTAATTCATTAATACGGTCCTATGTGTATGTAGTATAGAATAGAGATGGTAAATATTTGTAAAGTGAAAATACTTCAAGGGATTTTTCAGAAAATGCTACTTTTTTATTCCCCAATTGTGAACAATGACAAAGCTTCAATTAAATGTTTTGATCATAAAAAAAATTCTGATCATATTTGTATATTTAAAAAACCAGAAAATGTGGTCAATTAACAAAGCTTGATAACATTTCTTTGAAAATTTGAAACTCTGAAAAAAAAGTGTAACTTTCTTATATAAAAATCCTAGCAGGTGTATATTATACTTAAATCATATACATTTGAAGGGTACATGGAAACTCATACTTTTGGTGGGTTTTTTTCATTTTATTTTCCAGCTCATAAAAATTATGAGCTAGTAAAAACTGCAAGACCAGCAAAGCACGAAAATGGTATCTGCTTAACTTTAACCATGTGCGTTTTCGTTAATGTTAAAGGAATTGCTCAGCTGCTTTAATGTCAAGCATGTTCCTAAAGGCATGGATAGCCACTTAACTTGTATAAGATATTAATGATTCTGTATGAAGTTTTAATTTTCAAAGTCATCAAATTAATCTTGAGGGAGAAAATGCATTTATGCATATCAGTCATGCAGGGTTAGATTGTGCATCTGAGCCACAACCCTGAATTTGGGTGTGATCCTTGTGCAGAGCCATACCATAGTAAGGGCCAATATGCTCTGTTGTTTGAGGAGGACCACAAACGGTTACACCCCTTTTTAGGGCTGTGACATTGACATACTACCCTACCTCATGGTTGGAAAGCTCAGAGTGAAGAGGAAGAAGTGATGGCTCCACCTGTGCTCTTCCCCTCCTTCTCTCTTGCGTGATGCCAAATCCCTTCTGAGGAACATTTCAGCAGCATCACTGTGCTCCTTAAAAGTGCACCGGAGCTATTCTGGGAGCACTTAGACTGTGGGAGGGAGAGGCAGCTTCTTATTCTTGGTCCCTCACAGACTGGGCACTCATCTAGAGGCCAAACAGCTTCCGGCTCACTGTCATTATCATTGCTCAGCATATGTAATGGATAGCAGGAGTGCTGACCAGCACCAGTGACTAAGGGATTAAATTCTGGTACCTAGCAAAGGTGTTGGCCAGGGGGCCGAGAGGACCAATAGAGAGAGAGAGCTGAAATTTGAACTGTATAAGATTCCTTACCTGTTTTCTTTATATGGGAGAGAGAAACCAGGAATTGAGACACCGAATGATTTAAACCCAGGCAGGACCACCATGCCTCCAAGGAATTTGGAGCATGGGAGTGGACTGAGCAAATAGGAGATTGGAAGTAAGTAGATCCACATACACATACCCTTTTAGTCACATACAGGGTATTTTCTCTTTATTTTGTGGTTTGGTTTGAATTGCTCTGTGCAACCCTATGCCTCCCTTCCCCTCTTACCATCTAAACTTTGTTTCCAGAGACTTTTCTCTGTTTTAATTTGCTTTCCTTAGTTGCTCTGTAACATCTAGCAACCAAGTATGCTTTATCAAGTTTATCTTTTGTTTTGTAATAAAAATCCCTTTTTTAAAGGTGATGATTTGATTTTTGTGTTCTGGAAGGTCAGTCTGTCTGTGTGTGTATCTGTGTGCCTCAGATTGAGGGGTCAGCTACCAGAGACTGCAGCTTGTTTTTTTTCTTTTCTTTTTTCAAGCTCTTTTGGGGCAAAAGGGCTTGGTGTACCCCTGGGGGGGTGGATTCAAATGTTCACCCCCCAGTTTTAGGGATAAGAAGGCATGTGATGGTAGCAGCTTGTTTATTTGATTGTTTATTTCTCAGAGCCAAAAACTTGGGAAGTTTTTGTAACCCATGCCTGTAGAGGCAAGGCTTTTAAGATCTCTTGTGGGCCCTTACCTTCTGCACTTGGAGGAACAGCCCTGACAGCATAGCATAACAATAATAATTAAATTACAGTCAACTTCCTCTATTGAATCAATATCAGATGTTTATTTGAAGGCTGAGCGGGTCAATTATCCGGACTAAGACAGTTTGTTTTTTTTCTTAATTTTTAGTGTGTGAAGTGACATGGATTTTTTTTCTTCACCCCCATAAAATAAAGGGTTTTTTAAATTAACTATATCTTGGCTAGAAACTAAGATAGAAACACAAAAGCCAAGTATGGCAAACTCTGACTAAGACAAAAGTTTTATTTACGCCTCTGTAAATATATATGCTATAGCACCACTTATTTCTCCTCACAGAGACTGTAATATTTGCTGCTAATCCTGTGAAGATACAAATGATATGTTTGTGGTACCATCAGCACAAATTTTTTTTTTATTTGTATCACAGTAATATCTAGGAGTCCCAGCCATGCACCAGGAGCCATTGAATTAGGCAGAATGTATGAACACAGATCAAAATGATGCCCCCTGCCTCAAATAACGCATGCTCCAGTTATTAAACAAGATACAAGAGGTACAATCTGACAAGGTAGGATAGGATGAGAGCACAGGGAAACAAAGCTCTGCAGCCTGATTGGCAACTGTTTCTGTACCCCAGCTATCTTACCATATGTACAACCCTCCCACCCCATTTCCCTCCCCCCCCCCCCAGCAACTTCACAATCATGGCAGAGGAGGATTTAGAGAAGGATATAATTTTGCATATTTATGGGGTGCTCCTGCCATTCGTCAGGGGCAGCAAGATAGAATGCCTGACAGTGCTGACTAGAATACTTAACTGGGTAGAGAAGGTGAGAACCTGTGCCTCCATGGGAGGGTGGAAGAAAGGATGGGAATGAGCTTTGAAGTAAAGATAAGTGGTTGTGATTTATTTCACCTGGGTTGCCCTTCCTCTGCCACCTTATGCCTGCGGTAGCAGTACTCCCACTCAAGGAGCCTGAAATTGTGGGCCATCCGCCAGAGCTATGGAGCCTGACTCTTATTGCTTGTCCCTGAATACAAGACTGAGCCATGGACTCTGCTGCCCTGACCTAAGGCCTTGGGGCTAACAACTGACTGTTTGCTGCTCGACCCAGAGTACAGACCTGAGTTATAGACTTAGCTGCCCAGGCCCTGATGAAGGGCTTGGGCTCTTGGCTATTTGCTCCTTTGCCATTGTTGCAGGCTAGAGACCCTAAACAACAGTCCCTCTGCTTGGACTGTTGGCCAAGGCCACAGACAATGGACTGCCTGGCTAATTCCCAAATAGTGTCTGAGGCTCAGTGACATAGTCCGGCAGAGTGACTTCCCACTGACCCAGAGGGGAAGGACCAATCACAACCAATCCACTACATTCCCATGTTATTGGGAAGTTTAAAAAAAAATCTAGCTACTAGAAAGTTTCATAGTCCTATGAAATCATAACAGATCTATAAACTTTGGACAGAAACCTATCTGAAGCAGAAAATACTTTATAATCATGCTGACTTAATCTTCATTAATTGTAAAATTGCAGCTTCATGGAATTTTTGATTGTTAATTACTTTAAATGAATGTATTAACAGGATACTTATGTAGACAGTTGACTTGATTAACCATCAAGTTTGGAAATGATTAATTTCTTTGCTTTAGATGTCTGAGATGCTCTTAGAATGGTACAAAAGAATGGTAATGAAGAGGATTTGAAGTAATGAAGAAAGTGAAAGAAATAGATAATCTATTGAAACTGAAGCAGGATGACCAATGTACTATGTTTCATATATGTACTATGTTTCATATAACCATGAAGCAAATATCTACAAACCCTTCAAAAAATATAGTATGAAACAGATGAATCAATAAAAAGCAAGGAAGTTCATATTAATCTTTTTCAAACTCACTTATTCACTACAAGAAGCTAAAAGGAAAGAAAGGAAAGAAAGGAAAAAGTTGGGGTAAGAGTTTTGAAAGCTCATAAGACATTGGACTAGTTAATGGCCTTTACATGAATGGTACATCTACATTGAAAACTTACTTTGAAATAGTGCGTCTATGCTACAGGGAAGCCTTGAAATTAGTCCGAGGCAGGCTTCCCTAATGTGGGCACGCTGCCTTGATTTAGAGCCCCAGGAAGCACTAGAGAGTAATTACTTTGATTGTCCTCGGGAGGAGCTATTTCAAAATAGCATCAGTGGAGCATCCATACTACAGCTATTTTGAAATAGCAATTTTGGAAGAGGTGTTATTTCTCATGGAATGAGGCTTACAGAAGTCAGTATAAGCCAGCCATTATTTCAAATTTATTTTGAAATAACAGAATTGCTGTGTAGACACTTGCATTGTTATTTTGTAATAAAGGCCGTTATTCCGAAATAATGCTGCTGTGTAGACACACCCGAGATGAATTTGTGGTTTCAGTCCAGTTGCTGGTAGACGATATAAGAGTTGATCATGATTGGCATCAGTCGATGCACTGGTTGATGCTGTTTCCATTTTAGGCAACAGAATCTAACAAAGTCGCTGTAAGTCAAAGTTGCCACAAATTGGTGGAGTAGTAGGAAGAAATTTGGGCTGCCCTTATCTGTGCTCTGCTTCCTTTATGAACATATAGAACACGGTATTTTCCAGTAAACCTTCTTGCAAGAATTAAGGCCAAGATTTTCAAAATGTAATGCTGAGATTTTCAAAGTACCTAGGGGATTCAGGAACACACTTTTCATTAATTGTAGTGGACCTACGTGCCTAAGATTTTTTTCATAAGCACTTTTCAGCCAAAAAAATTAGAGATTTGGGTTGACTGAAATGAATGCAATTGTGATGAATTCACCAAATCATTAGAACAATAAAAACAGCAAAATTCTAAAAAATCAAAATGTTTCATTTCCATATTTTTGAAAGGAAACTTTTTGATTAGAAAAGACTTCTTGTTTTGAATTTTCTTCAATTTTATAAAAGTATCTGTATGTGGAGGGGATACAAAATGTTTCATTCAACCCAAAAATAAACACGTTATTGGACCTGATTTTTTTGTTTGTTTGTTTGTTCATCCAGCAAACTGAAAAATCAGTAGTTAGTATAACTCTATTTGGGATCCTACCTTCAATTACTCATTTTCCTTTTTTGTGTGTGTGTGTTAATATCACCATTCATTAAACAGTAGGCTTATTGAACTGTTAGTAAGGACAATTTTGCTGCCTTCATAGCCCATTGTATTCTAAGAAGTTAAGTATGATATTTTGAAATGCACTTAAGAGAGTTAGGTGCCCACATCTCATTGAATATTAATGGGATTTGAGCACCTATCTCTGGTTAGTCTCTGTTTATAATCCCACCCTATATAGAAAACAGCATTCTCCACTCTAGTCCACACCCATCAATCTCCACTGAGATCAATGGAGTTACACTGGTGTAACAGACTGGAAAATCTGATGCAAGGTATTTTAGTGTGCCTTTTCTTTTTTAGCCTTGTTTTGAAGCTGAGTATGAACTTTTTCTACACGGTTTGAGACAATCCATTTCTCCTCATTATCATTAGAGTCTTTTCACATGCATATGATGCCAGGATGTTTAGCTGGGTTTCTAGCTAACTACAAGACGAGAAAGGTAGGCAGTGTTCTTGTTTTTGCTTCCTTCTATCTTCTGGCAGGCCTATCATAAAGTTTCCCCAGCATTACTCTGTACAGCAAGACTCTTAAGAATAAGTGTGACCTATCCAAAATAATTTATTTGGCTACCTTGTATTTACAATGCATTTCCCACATCAGCTTGACTCTTCCAATCTCAGGTTGAAAAATGAATAGCTACACATCTATATTTAATACAATGTACTGTGGGTTGTTTAATTATGATACACATAAAGCTAGCATGGGAACATATGATCATGTTAGAAATAAACAAACAATGATTTTCTTTGGAACTTTAGTAGTCAAGGCGTTTGAGTTAATAAAACGAGAAGAATATTAATAAAATAAAGTCTCAGCAGGCTCATAGATCTAATATAAAATGCTTCAGATGTATGCATCAGCTTAACTCCAACCTATTTTATGGCTTTAATCTTAATATATTGTTGACTGGAAGGAGTGTTCTGATCACTATCATAATTAAAATATATAACAATTTTTAACTCCTTTTTTTTATATTGCCTTAAAATCAAATTGCACATTGAAAAATTGTCTAGGAACAAGAATGCATTAATCCTGCCATTCTTTGTTGGAAGTTATTGCTCTACCCAGGAGCCACAATTTAAATTTTTGAAATGACAAGTTTTACCTAATGAAATGAAAATCTCCATGAATACAGAATTACTTGCAACTTATCATCTAGTTGCTGGTGTAAACAAGAATTCCATGAAACTGATCAGTTGTACCGTGACTGATAATTAAACAAGAAATCAACCAGCTCCAGATACTCCAACACAAACTTTGGGGATGTTGACGTTGTTTAACCATGTATAAAGCTTTTATAAGAATGAATTGGGAAACACAATCCGAATATGTGTTAAGATTTGTAGGTATTACCCTTTTGCATGGTAGTCGGCGATATGTATTTGAGATGGCCCAGCTTCCTGTTTGGGAGATTAATGATCCTGTGGAGTAGCCACTTCATTCAATGCTGTGATTATAGGTATAGAACTGGTGTAATTAGCCTCAAGAGGATTACACAGCATAGCAAGTCCTCTGATGTTTGAGTCTTATACCAGTTTCCTCCCACATTCGATGCTTTTGTTGTATGGACACCCATCTCATTCCTGACTGTTATTGGGACAGTTGATGGGTATGTACATTAGCATAGCACTCTGGCTGCTCTAAATTATGCTAAGGGAACAGGGCACAGCTGTGTGCTCCTCAGCCATAGAATTATGTGAGTATGTTTACAAAAGTGGATAAAGCAGAGGATATCATTTATCTGGACTTCCTAAAAAGCCTTTAACAAAGTCTCTCTCAAAAATCTATAAAGGAAACTAAGCAGCTCGGAGTTGGGGGTAATGTACTTTCAGGTATTAGAAACTAGCCAAGAGAGAAAAGAAAATAAGGATACCTGGTCGGTTACAGTATTGCCAAAGATTAAAAATTGGGTCAGCCAAGGTTCTGTGCTAGGATCAACAGGGCACATCTACACTGCACACTTAATTCGGAATAAGCTATCTCAGAAGAAATATTCTGGAATTGCTTATTTTGAAATAGCACATCTGCACAGCAAATGCCCATCGACATAGCGCTGAGCTATTTTGAAACAGAGCGTCCACACTCATTAGATGCTGAATCAAATTTAAGGTCCCCCGGAATTACTTCAAGCAGGGCATCGGGACAGTACTCTCTTCCTGGAGCTGCTGCCTGAGGCTATCTGAGGGTTGCGCTTGAAAGGGCTCCCCTGTACAGTCTCCGGTTCTTCTCCTTTACCTACCTCATTGAGGGACAGCAAAGCCTTTTCTCTGCCTGCTGTGGTTGTCCTTGTGAACACCTCAGCTCTCTAGCCATGGGACCAAACCTGCCTCCGAGCAGTCGACAACTCTTATAGGAGTTAGTGCACCTCCTGCTGCAGTTTCTGAGGGCTGCCTTCCAAGCCCTTCAGGAGGAGGACCCCCAGCTCACTGTGGGGGCAATTCCTCTCTGCTCTCCAGGTGCTGCTCATGCAGCTCAACCCTATCCACCCTCCCCTGCACATCGTGCTCCACTGCTCCTAGTGACTGGACACCAGCTCCAAATGGTGGGACCAGATTGTCCTGGAGCAGTGAGATGACCAGCAGTGGCTCCAGAATTTCCGCATGTGGATGACACCTTTCTGGAGCTGTGTATGGCTTGTTCCTGTCCTCCAATGACGGAACACCCAGAGAAGACCCATCATCTCCCTCCAGAAGTGGGTTGCCATCGCTATCTGGAAGCTTGCCACACCAGATAGCTACCACACTATGGGGAACTAGTTTGGTGTGGGGAGATCGACCACTAGAGCCGTGGTCATGCAGGTATGGTGCTCTTGTGCTACTGTCCCAGGAGGATGGTGAACTGAATTGCTGGAATGGGGTTCCCTAGGGAAGGGAGGTGGGGGGCAGGGTGGAAGCCCCCTTCCTGAGAGGATTTTCAGTCCCACCTTCAGAAAGACCTGGGAAGGGATGGGGCAAGTTGGGGTTGCTCCTGGTGTGTGGGGGGCAGAGGGAGGGTTGGGCTTGGGGCCCCCTGAGGGCTCCAGCAACCCTGTGATTCTCTGTTTGTCTCCTTCTGCAGGTGATGAGGGCCATCAACACCATCCTGTTGTGCAGGGTCATCAATCTGGGTGATGTGGACCCCATCATCGCCGACTTTGCCACCACGGGCTTCCCCAACTGTGGGCGTGGCTACTGATGGCACTCATATCCCAATCCAGGCCCCCGACCACTGGGCATCTGAGTACATTGACCAGAAGGGGTACTTTTCTATGGTCCTGCCAGTCCATGTTGACCACCATGGCCAGTTCACTGACACGTACGTCGGGTGGTCAGGGAAGGCGCATAATCCACGCATCTTCTGCAACTCTAGCCTCTTCCAGAAGCTGTACACCAGCACTTTTTTCCCTGACCATCCCATCAGGGTTGGTACGCAGCCTACCTTCTGCTCCACTGGCTTATGAAGCCCTACACTGGACACCCAGACCCCACCCCAGAACGTTTTAATGCCAGGCTCAGCAGGGCCTGTATTGTTATGGAGGGCGCCTTTTGGTTGTCTCAAGGGGAAGTTCCATTGTCTCCTCACCCAGCTGAACGTCAGCAAGTGAAACATCCCCCCAAGTGGCGGCGGCATGTTGTGTCCTCCACAACCTTTGTGAAGGCAAGGGGGAGACTTTCCTTCCAGTGTTGGGGGGCAGAGGCTGACCAGATCGGCAGGACCTTTGAGAAGGTGTGCACGGCTGCTATCCAGTAGGCCCATCAGGGGCTGAGAAATCCAGGAGGCCCTGAAGGAGAGTTTCTCACAAGGACTCCAGTGACACTCTCCCCTGGGCCTTCCCACAAGGGGCCTGTGCAATGCCCCTCTTTGCCTTTCCTCCCACACCCCTCTCTCCCTCTGCGCTCCCTTCCCCCTCTCCTCCTACCCTACCCCTGCACAGACAATAAAGTATACTTACTGTCTGGAAACAATTGACTGTTTTTATTATTGGGGTAAATATAACTGGGGAAAGAACCTGGGAGGGGGGAGCAGGGAAGTGTAAGGGGGAAGAGAGGCTCAGGGCTGGGAGTGGCACCTGCATCTGGTGGTGCCACCACCTCATGTGCAGGGCCCTTGGTAGCCCCAGTGGGGTGTTGAGGGAGAAGCCAGAGAGGTAGAAGCCGGCATAGGAGCGGTCACCAAGTGGTCGATGACCGTGTGGAAGGCCGCACAGATGAATCAGCCCTGCTGCAGCAGCTCCCACCAGGTGTCGTGGCACAACTAAAGGTCCTCCTCCTGTCGCTGGTCTTACCATTCCATGGAGCACTGCCGGGCTCACAGGGCAGCCATATGCTATGTCTGGAGGCCCTCATGGTCTCTCCGGTACTGGCGGATCATGCGTGTTTGGGAGGGTGGCACGGGAGGTGTTGACTGCTCCCCTCTTGCAGCTGGTCCAGCTGTGGAGGACAAAGAAGGGCAGTCATCCCTGGAGACACTGTGCCTGAAGCCTAGCCCTCATCTCTGAGCTGAGACCTTTTGGTCAGATGAAGGCAATGTGCTTCGAGCAAGGCCATCTCTGGCTTAGACAGCGGGCCCTTTCCTGCAGGGACACAGATGTCCCAGGGGCAAGTCTCACTATTCCCATGTCCCGGGGAGAAGCAGGCATTGGAATGTGCTGGCTAGACCAGGAGCCTGTGGCTGGGGGGTAGGGGGGCCACAGTGCAGCTGGGCTTTCCTCCGGATCTAGCAGTGGTGGCATCCCACAGGGAGAGGACTTGTATCTCTGGCTGCTGGTGTTGGGAGGTGGGGGAGAGGTGAGAGGCAGGGTGTTGTGGGGAGGTGTGTATGAGTGGCAGATGTTCCTCTGCCTCTCCACATTGTTCCTGGGAGTGGATGCTGCCCCAAGAGTGCGGGCATGCCTGCGGGTGGCACTCCTGAGTGTGAGTGTTGGTCTCCATGTCCCCAGCCTCCTTCTAGTGGTGGCTTGTGGTATGAGGCTCCCACCCCAGTGTTGGGAGTATGGCAGACCTCTCCAGACACCCTCTGAGCCAGAGCATAAGGGTGCGCTGTTGCAGCCTCCTGGGTTAGTCAGGGCCTGCCATGTGCCACACTGATTCCCCTGTAGCTACAGCTTAAAGGGCTGAAGGGGAACTATAGAGTTCTGATGAGTGTGGACAGAGTGGCCAGTTGGGCACCTGTGGGATTTCCTGGAGGCCCCTTATTTTGAAATAACTCCAGCTGCCCTGCCTACACACGCCCTATTCCAAATTAGCTATTTCGGAATAGACGTTATTCCTCATAGAATGAGGGTTACAGAATCCAGAATAAGATGCCCATTATTTCGATATTTTTTCAAAATAACGGGCTTGCTGTGTAGACCGAACAATGCTGCTGTATAGATGCGTTCACAGTATCATAGAAAAATTGGTAAGTCATGGAAAATTATTTATATTAGTCAAGAGCAGAGAAGACTGACTAATTCCAGATTGACTTAAAGGTAAATTGCCACGTGATGGAACATAAAATTTAATGTTAACAAATGCAAGGAACTTCTATCAGAAGGAATCATGTGAACTCCTCAGACATATTCCTGTGTGCTAAACTAATTTTGCAGACATAGAAAAAAAGCTTTGGCTGTCACAGCTTAGCAAACATTTTCAATCTGCATCAGCAAACAAAATGGCAATCCAAATATTATGATGTATACAAAGAATAAAATAGAAAATGATGCTGAAACTATGATAATTGCATTACATAAATAGATGAGATACAATCCAGGTGTACATTATAATGAAGAGCACAGAGTAGCTAATTCAGTGCTCCTATTTACATTCTTCACCAACCCAAAAAAAGACCAAAAGGAAATTCAAGGAAATAGAGAAGCAAGTAACTTATAAAAGGAATCATTTCTTAAGTTCCACATGTTTATAATGCATTGTATTATTTCAACAAAACATCACTGAGGCCAAGGGGCTTAACTAACAGGAATCAAAATGATTACGCATTTGTATGAATAAGAGAATCCACATTTACTTTAGTGGAGTAAAACTAGAGGAAAAACGGGCCACAAAGCTCTAACCTTCACAGAAGAACCCAAACTCTAACTTATAAGCGCTAGAAAAGAACTTCTCCTGAGGGTAGTTTATGCCATAATTGTCCACTATGGGAATTCTTGCATCTTTCTCTGAAACAGATCTGACAGCAGACCAGTTCTTGAGAGTGCAGCGCATAGGCCCAGAGGTAGGATCTGGAATGGAAATTCTTATGTTCTTTATATGTAAAAGCTACATCTGTTACCTTTCAGCCATGGCTTCAATAAGAAAATGTAAGAAAAGGCTCACCAATTAGAGCCGGTCTAGTTAAGGTTCACCCCAGGATTATTTATAGTGTCTAAATTTAAGCATATGTCTAAGTCTTTCCAGGACTGGTCTTAGAGATTTACAGGATGAAAGCAAACATTTTTTGGGTTGTCAAAATTCTGAGAGGAGTCGTTCACTTTAACTTTCACCTTCTTTGTATTATGCCTTTTTACTTTGATACTGACACTATTTATTCCATATATGAAGGCTTAATGTTTTCTTTAATCAAAACACTTTTTCCTCCCTGAGACATTTAGAAATAGTTATTTAGAATTGGGGCTCTGGGACTCTTTATTGAGATGTAGAGTTTTATTTTGTTTTAAAATGTAATTTGTTTTCTGTATAATTCTTCTCCCCACCCACAATAGTTTTCCTGAAGACAAGTTACGGAATTTTAAGATAAATTGGGGTTATAGTTGGAAAAGCCACGATCTCTCTCTCTATATACTGACAGCAGAAAAAGACCTACTTACTTTCCAAGGAGAAATCTCATTGGGAATTAATAATCACTCCGCATTTATATTCTTGTGTAAAAGTCTGATTTGCGGCGAGCTGATGTGACTCTTTTTGTTGTTGTTGTTGGAGGTGGGTTTTTTTGGGTTTGTTTTATATTTTACTATTTGCAACAGATTAACTTTACTCTGACAGGTCGAGACAATAGCTACTACGGGCCTTGGGACAAGGTGCATGCATGTGGGGTGGAAGAGGCCTCTGTCAGAAGTGGCAGGGCCTCGGGCAGTCAGCCCTTTAGCTCTTGCCAGAACACAGCGTGTCCCCTCCACATCAGCCCTCAGAGGGGCTTCAGCAGCAATTCCAAGGGGCCCAACTGTCCCATTTATTCCCGCTTCTCCTCTCCCCCCGTCTGCAGGCCTTTCTCTGGCTGCATCTTTTTAAAGACACTTGCACAGTTATTTACAGGCTATTTACAAATATTTGTGTGTGACATCCTACTGCATAGCTAAACCTCTTCCAAAAAAGTTATGCAGTCATCAACGCCTTTTGCTTTGTCTGCAATCAGATGCAGCTGGTACTCAGCTGAGGGATATGCATGCCCAAAAGGGAGGGAGATACAACACAGGTAATAAGTGAGAACATAATGTAGCTATTTGTGTTTGTGAGAGTTTACCTAAAACTGTACTGCAAGGCAGTGTGTAAAATACTGCTTGGATTGTTACAAATTGTATTAAGCTGAAGTTGCTAATGATATAGGTCACTTTTAAGGCTTTCATTTATCAAATTTTCTGAGTCCTGAGCATATCATTTCAGACCAGTAACATTTCAGTATCTCTGGATTTTTTTCCCATGGGATTTGATGGCGCTGCTTTTTCTATTTCTTTCCCCAACCCCTGCCTTTTAAAAAGGAGAATATGCATTTTTACATCTCCAATGAACATTTGGGCCCTTTGTGTGTTAAAGGCCTGCCCGCAATGATTTATGTTCACTAAAATGATGCTTTAGTTCCTCTGATGTCACAACTGGTGTGTGCAATCCAGCAATGATTAATGTCCATGGATAATTTATTCATGAGATTAGGACGCAGGCCTGATAAAAAGTGCTGAGTCCATTTGATTCAGGCATTCCACATCTCGTGGGAGTGAGCTTGTTCCATAGATGTTGAGTGGGACTACTTGAACGATTGAGGATTATATAGATGAGTAAACAGAAAGATCATGTTTTTGAGAAGCTGGCTTATTACTGCCAGAAAGCACATAGCTCCTTGCTTACATTCCTTTATCCAGGAGGGCCAACTCAGGTACGTGTGGCAGGGCATCGGGCAGAATGGGACAGGGCTAGGACCTAGACTTCTCCAAGCAGGCCTCACCAGTTCCTGGAGCAAGCCACACAAGGCTCTGGTGGTGATTTAAAGGCCCCAGGGCTCCAGCCACTGTTGCTGGGGCAGTTCTCCCCTTTGCCTCGCCCATATACACACAGCTTTTTCTTGCTCTGATTCCTCTTTTTTTTTTTTTTTTTGTAACGAATAAAAATAATTTTCATAAACAAAATGAAAAGTACAAAAAGGTAAATGTCTCCTAGTTTGTATAAATTGGCAAACACTACATGGTTCAATGAGCCTCTAATAGAATTATGGGATTATGCTATTTTGCAACTTGACAAAGTTGGAAGACCAGACAATTAAAAACTAGACAGTAATTCATAAACAACAGTTTAGATTGACTAACAGTAGCAAATAATGAAAATAAATGTATGAACAGGGAGAGAGAGAGAGGAAAGGAAGGCCTAGAGTGGGGGAGGGGGAAAAGAGACGGGATTCGGTGAAATGGAGATATGGCATTTTTTTGAGCTATCTAAATATTTTAATTCAAATGTTTAGCAATGGGACCAAATTTCTATAAATTCTTGTAACTGTTTTTGATGGCAATAAACTATTTTTCTTTGGCTGCTAATTTAGATGGGTACAAATTACCATGTTCTGGGTATAAATTTACTCTTCCAATTTTTGTACTATCAAGCACTTGATCAAAGCAGCTCTCTCTCTCATATAAAATAGAAGTGTGACTCAGCTGAATCTAGATTAGCCTGTGAATAACCTAGGATATATTTTTTTAGTTCAGTTTGGCTGTAATTTCTTAATCAGAGTTGTGTTGCTCACCAGCATCTGTAGCAGGTTCAGATTTACACAAGTACATTAGTTCCATTTATATCAGTGTTAAAAAACAGGTGAGTGAGGGGCTGTAAAATTTTATAAAAAACTTGCTCTTCTCATTTTCCTCTGCAGTAAAATCCTAAATTGAACACATACTACTATATTTATGTTCATTGAATTGAATGCCACTTAAGGTAGATTTTGCTGTAACGATTCACATTCTCCTCAGAGCTAGCTTTAAGTTAATGCAATTATGATATCTAAACTCAAGTGGTTAGAATGGGCAGCTCAGAATCAGAACTCCTGAGTTCTGTTTCCTGCTCTAGAAAATTGATGTTCTTAAGCAAATGTCTCCATGTGTCAATTTTGTGCCACTTTAAAAATGGGTAGAATAATATTAACCTCAAGCGCGTCACGGTGGCTCTACGATGCTTAGTATTTGGAAGACAAGTTGCAGAAAGGTGATACCCTGGACTGGGGAAGAAGGTGGTAGGGTGGGGTATACTGACAGCATACCTTAGAAACATGGCTTAAAATATGTTGAGTTGAAGTGGATTGAAAATGAAATGGGATGTATAGTTTTGAACTAGACCACTGGGGAAATGATTTATTATGACAAACCACTAGCAACATTCTGGGAAGTATGTAATGAGTACAACTTAACAAGAGTGTGAGTAAACTCTTGAACAATGAGAGAAGCCCATGCTACCATGAACAGAGGGCACATGAAAATTTGCAATGGTTCTGTGCTGAAGGAAAAAGGGAAGCTAGAGGAGCATCAAAAGAAACTGGATGTGACTGTTTGACTCTTCTGGGAAGTTTTCTTTAGACACTCAAATGAAAGTTTCATGACTTTTAAATTTCTCCCAACATTCCCTTTTGTAGAGTATAACACAGCTAAATAAGTTCACCTCACTTATTAGAGTATAAAATAATTTCTCAGATTACAACACAGGAAGGTAATTCATACCCCAAATATATTCTCCTCAATGGGAGTAGAATTGGGCCCAAAATCAGTAACCAAAGTTTAAAAAGAAAAATTATTCATGGGCCATTTCAGCACTTTGGGGTAAAACTGTCAAAGTAAGAATAAACTGATGTAGAAATATCCTTTCAAGGCAATTTTACTTTAATATTAAATCATCATTACATTTATATGCTGTAATATTTCTCAGTACATTGAAAAGCATTTGTGGTTTGTAATTAAACCAAATAATCTTTAAAATCATCCTGGGAATTATCACTTTGTTCATGGTAAATTAGGATTATTTAAAAACGGAACCATGGCATGAGCTGAAGAAAGATGATTAGTTCTAGGACTGTTTAAGACCCTGTGTAAACTGGAGTAGAATTTAGCATATTTCACAGGTTGATCACAGTGATGATTTAAAATGTCATGGCTTGTCCCAGACTAATAGCAAACTCAAATAGGAATGTGGAAATTATTTACAGAACAAGAAAATGTGTGTTTGATTAACAAAAATTGCTCACAAAAATCTTTCTACAATATGAATTACATACTGGTGTACTTGACTGCATTAGATGTAGTAAACCCCTTCATTTTCTTCCTAGTATACTAGAAAGCTTTTAAACCCCAATATATTGTTATATGAGTTAATTCTGCATATACATTTTTATTTCCATGCCCACACAAGGGCTTTAAAGAAGACATTGGTCTTGATGTTGCAATATGTTGAGTACAATCTTTGACAGAGCCTTGAGGGTTCATAAGGAGACTCCTGGCTCTCTGGTGATCTGAAAGGTTTACAGGAATAACATCACATTGACAGATTTCCGTTAGGTATGGCCCAGTGAAATAGCTTGTTGAAATGACCTCCCTAATTGTTATACAAACTAGAGATGGGGGCAAGGAGAAGGCTTTCTATCTTGGCTTAAGGCCCTGCTAAACAGCAGATCCTCTTAGAGAACATACTGAGAAGAGACAGTTTTGCACTTGGCGCCATTAGCTCTTTGTGGCGTTTGTGACCAGTTCCCCATGTGAATTCTTATACATGGCATTCTACACCTTTTTTCAAATGGAACAGCATGCCCTAATTCCGGAAACCCCTGACTTCCGATGGCCCAAGTTACGACCCCCCCCCCCACACACACACACTTACAGCCATTTTTGTAAGTGCGGAAGGGGCCAAAATCCCCCGACGTATGTCCTCGGCCCCGCATTTATGACAGCGCATGGTGTCTATCATAAATGAGGATTTGAGTTCCGATGCCCCCGACTTGCGACATTTCCCCGGGAACCAAATGCGTCACAGGTCAGGACTGCCTGTATTTCTCCTCCTTTCCCCATTACAAAATGCATAAAGAGCCGCATACAAGACATTGAAACACATCTAACTTATGTATTAGGTCATGGAAATGCCCCAGAATTGCCTGATGTCAATGGGAGCAGGCTCACGCTATCAGTCAGTGTTGGAATGAATGCAGAACTAGCAGCAGGGTTTGAAAATAATTATACAAGATAAATATTTTAACTGTGTAACTTTATTGTTGTTAGACTTGTGGCTGAAACACCAAGTTCTTATCAGGATCCAAACTTCTTTAAAGTTTCGGAATGCTTGAATATAGAGGTTTCATTCAGGCTGCTTTCCAATGTATTAAATAGTCTGAACTTTTAGAACCAAACAGTCCTAAAAACAAGATCAATATGGATTTATATTGGCAGCTGCAAATCTGTTCCTTGGGCATACGGCTGGATGCTTATTTTTATGCATTGTGTTTGTGCATCCAGTTTAGAAAGTAAAGTAGACTACAAATGAAACTGCTGTCACAGAGAGACATTTCAAATAGATATGTATAGTACATTTGGAAACAAAGGATGCCATCATCTCTTTGGATAAGGTGTTTTTGAAAGACCAAAATATTCTGACCCTTTAAAGGCTCCTTGAAAACAAAATATCAGTTTGTAAGTATGCAGACTCATGGGAAATTTCATCTGAGAAACTCATTTACAGGTATAACAATAGAAGATGGCCAAATGGTTTCATCAATAGCCTGAAATTTTGGAGAACAAGGTTCATTTTTCTGCTTGACCATAGATTACCTTACTAATGATGTTGGACAATCATTTAGGCTCTTTTTGCCTCTTTCACACCTGTAAAATAGGGACACTAGAGCTTTATTACTATCTCTTAACTCAGCCCACTTGCTCCTCCATCACTGCCTTGTGTTAAAAAAGTGTCACCTTCTCCTCCACCCTTGCTGCTGCACATGGAATGAGAGACCAGAAAAAAAACCAGACACACACAGCCTCACAAAAGATACCCTCAATAGTTTGTGGCCAAGATTTTTTTTTTTTTTAAATGACAAGTGATTTGAAGAAATTTGGCTTCTGGGCCTCCAACCTGAGGCTACTAAAAAGGTTTGTGGTGAGCACCCCTCTCTGATAAACAGGTGCCTTTTCAGTCACAAATACTATGAAAATCTTGACCTGTATTAGCTATATTGCTAATTCATGGACACATGCTTTGGATTAGATTAAATAGGAATTAGTAACTGGGGAAAAAAAAGAATTTGGCCCTTGAATTTAGCAGTCTAAGAGTGCGTCTACACTGCACTGTTATTTCGACATAACTAGCATTATTTTGAAATAGCAATGCACGCATCTACACAGCCATTCTGTTATTTTGAAATAATTTTGAAATAACAGACGGCTTATTTTGAAATCTGTAAACCTCATTCTATGAGGAATAATGCCTATTCCAAAATAGCTATTTCGAATTAAGGTGTGTGTAGACACTCCACTGCTGCTATTTCAAAATAGCCCCTCACCAGGGCCATTTTGAGTTATTCCTCCCCAGTGTGTCCCGGGGTTCTATACAGAGGTAGCACATCCACATTAGGGAAGCCTGCCTCGGATTAATTTTCAGGTTTCCCTGCAGTGTAGATGTGCTATTTTGGAATAACTGTTCTAGAATAGCTTATTTTGAAATAAGCGTGCAGTAAGATGTACCCTAAGCTATCAATGTGAACACTTTATCACGTTTCTTTCCAATTTAGTGAGAAACATTTTAGTAACTAGGCTAACTACAAATATTAAAGATATTTGATTCCAACAAAAGTGATCCAAAATGATGTTGCTGTTAAAAAGCAAATGAGCACAATTTCAAATAAAAGTGTAGAAGAGTCTCCAAAATACATCAAGTTATGCATCATAGTTTAAAGATGTTCTCATTTATTTCAATAGAAATAGCACTTTAGGAAGCTCACTATCAGTAGATTTAACACTGGATTTTCACCTTTTGAAGCTCTGGCTGGTATGTGTTCAACATTCATCTCAGATGGAATTAGTTTGAAGGTCTTGGCTCAAGTGCCCTTAGCAGATAGTGCCTTACATCATCACCACTACTATATCATAGGTCAGTACAATTTTTCAGGTTAGCCCAGAAATGAGCTAGTATGAAACCTGATTAAAAAAAATTTTTTTTTTTTTACTGAATTACACAGTAATGCTGCTTCTCTTAGAGCATTAAAAAGAATGTGACAGCTTACTGAAGCCCAAATCCTCCCATCTTACACAAAGCTCAAGTAAAAGGGCTTTGCAGAAAACAGATTTGCGGTAAAGAATCTCCACTGCAGAGATCTGTCGTGTCTAGCAGATGTAATGCATGGGAGGCGTAGTCATATCTTTAGCTGCTGTACGTTCATTTGGACATTCTCCATAGAAACCGACTTTGACCTGCCTCATTTCTCTGCAGCAAAATCAGACGACCTTCACTGCCATTCAGCCCAAGGCTTCAAAAGCAATATTTATGTCAGGAAATGCTCGTCATTATGAATAAGAATTGCAAAAGAGCCTACAGGAACTACTAGTTCCCCCAGGCCCTGTGGCGAGTTGATGGAACTGGACCAGGAAGGCTTGACTCCCAGTTTCCTGTTGGAAGTGTCAGACAATGGTCCCTTGTCTAACAGGCTATTTGCACAACTGCTACTAACACTGAGGACTGAGAGATTATTTTGCTCTTACTTTCCCCTGTTGCAAGGGTGCACCAGAGAAAGGGAAGTGGGTCAAGAGTATGAGGAGGAAACTGTGGGGCAGAAGGAAGACTTGATAATATTTCAGTGATGGCTCTCCGTAGATTGCCCACTTTGACCAGGGCTTCCCCTAAAATCGAGGCAGGTAGATTATGAATGGAAGAAAACTTGTTCATAAATGGAGGTAAATGAACCTGTTACTTTAATGTCAAACATGTATTAGATCTCAGAAGTGGTTGGATCCATATCTTGCCATTCTAATGCTGGTGAAAGTATCCCAGAAGTTACTTGCATTTTCCCAGAGTTAAGGACATGAATGTATATCAGATTTTTTCCCTTGTTTTTTTTTCTACTTCACTTACTTTCATTTTTTCAGTATGACCACATGCAGGACAGATATCATTTTGTCCCCAGTGAATCTTCCAGTGTGGCATATAAACAAAATCCTTCCAAATCCCTGCTTTCACATTTTATAAAGAGCCTTTTTATGTACGTATGCATGTGCGTGTCCTTTTGCTATCTTGCAGTAATCTTGAAGTGGCATAAGGTGCCACCCTCTTCTTTGCTTGCTCTAGTGTTTATCCCAGTCAGGCTTTCAAGTTTTAGATACCTAATAGGTAGGCTTACTAATGTTCCTCTTTTATTTAATGTTTTTAAATACATTTTGCTTTGACCAGATCTTATATCTACATAAATTGCTACACATCTGAACAAATCAGTTAACGTAGCACAGCAGTGAAGAGCAACCACTTTGTGAACCACTTCTTTGCAAGGTGAGCTGTGGAAAAATAAAGTTACAGGGATTTCAGTTTTAGCCTTTGGGCTATACTAGACTAGATTCATTGAGCCAAGGGTTTGCTGAGAGACTTCATAAGTTCCATACTGCGTGGCCCTCTTCTTGACCTGACTCCCAATAGTAACAAAACTTTATCCCTCATGATATCTCCAAAGTATTTCATCAAAAAGATGAAAGACAAGAACAAGCTTACTGAGTAGTTCCTCCAAAACCAATAGAAAAGACTTTTTTTCAAAGTGATAGCATGATGTGCTTATGAAGGTAATGCACATTCCAGTTTTGCAACACTAGGTGCTAACTTTTTTGTTTATATAACACTCAAGTGTGCCTGTCTCTTTGTAGGCACACACATAAGGTCCCTACCTTGTGGAATTTACAATCTCTGGCCCCAGTTGTAGAAACACTGAAGTATATGAATAATTTTATGAATCTGAATGATCCTGTAAATGTCATATTCTTCCTATGGGACTGCATAGCTGAAGAAACGTACATATATATGTGCTTTCAGAATTTGAGCCAAAACTGGCAACTTACACTTCACTCCCTCTACTAGCTGCAACTTTATTTTTTAACCCTTGCCTACTTTTATTCTTTTTTTTGTTTGTTTGTTTGTTTGCATAGTTCTGTCTGAGATGTTTTTGGATTAGTTTTTATTCTTGAAAACATGTAACAAGAGTGGATAATTTAGATTTACATTACATATAAGCCTGACTCCAATATTGCTTTGTTTATTCTATTTTCCTTCATTTTTATTGCACACTTTGCTCAATCTCTATCCACAAAAAAGCAGCTGGTGAATTAGAGGTTTGCTTCAGTAAGTATCTAGGGGCCAGATCATGTTCTCAGTGCGTTCATACAGCTGTAACAAGGTGTATCCAACCTGCTATGTTTTTGAGTAAGGTAGCTATATATCACGAGACATTGTAAAGAAATGAATCATTCACGCTAGAGTCATTTTTATTAACTTTACTTGCTGTTTCAATGCACACATATCTAATTAGTAAAAGCATCAGATTGACCCAATTACTGAGTTAAAAATTGGTGCTCTTCATCAGGTTCAATTTTTTTGTCAATATAACCTTAGCTGTGCCAGTGAAATTGGAAAAAAAATGAGGGATAAGTTTAAGACTGTTGTCCGTTGAAATTAGTTGAATGAAAATTGGAATTTTTCATCTCAATATTGCTTTTCACCCCACATAGGATGAAAATCTGAAATTTTACTAATCAAATTCAGCAAAAAATATTCAAATGTCAAAAAATGAGATCAAAATTAAACATGGATTACTCTAAATTTATATATATATATAATATATATATATATATATATATATACACACACACCCCCATTATATTTTGAGTTAGTTCAGATTTAAACTTCATTTCCTGATATTGGTGCAGTGCCTCGAGAGAGCTGTACTTCAGAAGCCTCACAGCCTCGTTCTCTCCCTGTAAGCTAGACTTCATCTTCCGCAGTGTACTATATGTTTGCAGTATTATTGTATCCATGTGGGTCTCAGAATACTAGAGACATAAGGTGGGTGATGCAGTGAATAGAACAGGTAATCTTCAAGTGATCCCTCCCCTGTCACCCATTCCTAGCTTTTGGCAAACAGAGGCGAGGAACACCATTCCTACCCATATTGTCCAATTGCCGTTGATGGACCTATCCTCCATGAATTTATCTAGTTCTTTTTTGAACCCGGTTAAAGTCCTGGTCTTCAACATACTCTGGCAAGGAGTTCCACGGGTTGACTGTGCATCTTGTGCAGAAATACTTCCTTTTGTTTGTTTTAAATCTTCTACCACCTGCAAACAAATTTGACACTCAGACAACTTTTTTGCAGTTCTGAAGAAGGGCTCTTTATGGCTTAACAGATTCTCTCTCACAAGCAGAAGTTGGTCCAATAAAAAATATTCACCTCCCTACCTTGGGAATGTGTACACTGCACTCTTATTTTAGATAAGCTATTTTGAAATTCATATTTTAAAATAGCTTATTTAGAAATAGCGCGTCTACACAGCAAATGCCCATCGAAATAGCGTGACCACACTCATTAGATTCTGAATCGCATGTAAGGCCAGCCAGAAGCACTTCAGGCAGGGCATCAGGACAGCACTCTCTTCCTGGAGCTGCTGCCTGAGGCTGAAGCTCCACTGTTGCAGCCTTCTGGAGCTGTGTGCCTCAGATTGGTGTTCCATGTGCACCTGTGGCACAGGCTGCTGTGCGATTCCTAGGCCAAGAAGGCTGAGCCTGGTGCAGAGATCCTGGAAATTTGCCTCCTCTTCCCAGACCTCATTGAAGTCCAGGATCTCTGCACCAGAGCAGGAAGGTGCACACTTCTTCCATCCCTGGGCAGAGTCCTGGGAGCAGGCTGTCTGCTCCGCTGCAGCTGTGGAAGGCTCACATGAAGCACAGAGTGGCTGTGATGGCTGCTGCTATGTGCACAGGGCTTTCGGCCTGCGTCATGCCACAAGCCCTTTCCCCTGTGGCTGTGGCTTTAAGGGCTGCAGGGGAAGGGGGTCCATAGAGTTCTGATGCATGTGGACAGTGACACCAGCAGAGCACCTGTGAGAAGTCCTGGAGGCCACTTATTTTGAAATAACTCCAGCTGCCCTGTCTCTACGTGATCTATTTTGAAATAGCTATTTCAAAATTGGTGCTATTCCTCGTCAAATGAGGGTTCGAGAATTCGAAATAACGCTGCTGTGTAGACGTGCCCCCTGTGTCTCTAATATGCTGGGATCAACATGGCTCCAACTATACTGAATACATACCCTAAGAGGCCATTCAAGTTGAAGTAGTCTGTTAACACCTTAGAAGTCATAGGATAAAAAAGGTGGAGCAGCTGTTGAACATTTCTGCTTACCTAACCATACTTTAACAGACCTGCAGGTGGCTGTCTTGTCACAGGCCAGCTCCACAAGCCAAATACATAGGGAAGGATTAGACTCTCACTTCATCCACAAATTCAATTCACATGCTAATGGACTCAATCGTGATATGGGCTGGCTAGGACAATACCTACTTCATAACCACTGAAGGTGCTAACAGCTCTGTGAGTAGTGTCCTTCCTGTCTTAGCATCTATCTATTTACTCTGATCTACTTAGGTTTAAGTATCCATTCTCCAGATACTTAATGATGCTCTGTCTCACACACCCCTTCCTTTTTTCTTTTCTTTTTTTTCTTTCTCCCCCCTCTCCTTCTCCTCTCCTATTTATTTCGAGTTTTCATATCCCCTACTCATAACTCCGGTCATCTGAAAAAGTGGGCTGTGCCCACGAAAGCTCATGATACATCTACATGTTTTGTTAGTCTATAAAGTGCTACCAGACCATTTGTTGTTTTTTTTCTGTAACAGACTAACTCAGCTATCCCCTGAAGCTGTTGTACTACAGATTGCTATAATAAGCTATAACTCCATGAATTTCGTGTCTAGCAAAGTTGTAAATTTAAGCTCCCGGGCTCATCTTCTGAAGATGATGCTCAAGTTTCCTTTGAGAACAAAGACTGTGAGAGGTCAAATATAAAACAATAGCTTTATGAGAAGTGTGCACCTATGGGTGATATGGTGTTTTTTGTCTTGTATCATTCTGCTGTGTGAGTGAGTTTGAGTGTAATTGTCTGGTACTTGTCCCACATAGTTATCAGAGCACTGGATGAGTCACATGCCACGTTATATACACAACTTACGAAAAAGCACGTGGGTGACTGTAGCAGTGGAGATATATCTGCAGGTGTTACACCTATTATGATAGGATCCAGTGCTGCTTTGAAGGGTTTTATTCTGTGAGAAACTTTGTTCTGATGATGAGCCTGGAAGCTTAAATTCACAACTTTGCTTGAGACTAAAAGTCATGGTCTTAATATAGACTCTGTATTTATGGCTTATTACAACAATCTGTAACTCACTAACCCCTTCCCCTCCTTTTTTATTTTGCTCGCTCCTGTGAATGCAGACCCTTGAATGGTCTCCTGGGCTGTGTCTACACAGCAATGTAAGCTTAGGGTTAGTGAGTCTCGAGTCACTGACCCGTGTAAGGGAACTTTGCGCTTGAGCAGCTGAGCTGCGTTTTAACCCTCCGTTAAGAATTTTCTGACCCAGGCTTGACCTTCGGGCTCTGGAATCCACCGTGCAGGGCACAGACCTGAATCAAAGTAAACACCTCCCAGAGGGCCTTTTGCCCCACCAATGCTAACCCTAGGGATGTGGCACGCTCTACGGCTCACCCAGTTTCCTAATTGTGTCAATGCTGTTGATGGGATTCAGGTGCCCACAAAGAGCATGTGAGCGCACACACTACATAACTAGCTACTCTGGCAGCTCTCTCGGTAGAATGGTTGCAGGTTGAGAAGGCTTTATGCTGACTTACCATCTAGTCTGAGAATGGTGCTCTCCAACTCTAGGCTGCGTCACGTTGGCAGGCAAACGCCCACGTGCACCGGTTCTGAGGATATTGACGACATCAGGCTCGAGGGCACTCAAACAATGAAATGAAATGTAATTTTTAAAATGGGATGTTCCATGAAGGCTGTGGTAGAGTTTGGTTGTTTTTTAAATTTATTTTTATTTTTTGGCTTTGCTTTGAAGTTTAACATAAAATGTAGAATTCACAGGAACCGCCCCCTCCCTGGCTGCGGCTGGCTGTGGAGCGGTGAAGTGTGTCCCCAGAACTTGGAGTGCAGTTCTGGGGACACTCTCCTTGGATCCCTTATCCTGGCCCCTGCCACACCCTAGGAGGCAGGGATAAGGGTTGCCTAGGAGGCTGCTCCCACTTACCCTCTGATTCCCAAACACCCTCACTGTGCATGCTCCTCAGTGAAGGTGAGGGGAGTGGTCAGGAGCAAGGACCAGAGATGGGAGCCTGGACCAAGCAGTCAACCCCTTCTAGCTCAGCATGGCCAGGGCAGAAATGGAGCATTCACCAGCAAGCAGTAGTGGTGCTTCCAGTCACTGCTCTGGTGCCTGTAACACTGCTTCTCTGCCGCTGGGGATTCTGGGATACATCTGGAGGGTTTCTGGGATCCGAGTCAAGCTGGGGCTGCATGCACACAGGAAAGTGATGGGACTTGGGCCCTAGGTCCCAGTTTAACATAAGCCCAGACCCTCCAGCCCTGCAAGAAGGGGTATTCTAGATCTAAACCCTAGGGTAGCACAGTTGGTATGTGAACGCAAGGGTGTGTGTGTGTGTGTGTGTGTGTGTGTGTGGTTCTTGAGTTCAGGTGTTAACTACATATGCTAAACAATCTGTTCCACCTTGTTTTCTTGTGACACTGAGTACCTCCTTCAGACCTGAACAAGAACTCTGTGTTGCTCCAAAGCTTGCTTCTTTTATCAACAGAAGTTAGTCCAATCAAAAATATAACCACACCCACCCCGTCTATATTGCACTCAAGTCATTTGACCCCATGATGCATGCACCATGTGGTACGGTCAGAGGAAAATCCACATTGCATAATGCTCCATGGAACCTGACCCAGAAGAGATAATGGGCGTCTGAAAAATCCCTTCCTTATCAGAATGTGCTTCATAGCAAAATTCAGTTTAATATTTAGTTGAACTGATTCAAAACAAAAACATTTTGGATCAGTCAGAGAACCAAATACTCCAGTTCTGATCAGAAATGAAATATTTCATTAAATGTTAAATATGGCACATAAAAATATCAGCAAAATTATAACTTTCCTATGGAAGACAGCAATTTTATGGAAGCTGCATTTTCTGTTAGAAAATAATTTTGGTGGAACATTTGCCAATCATATTTTGTAACAACGATGGCCAACTCCTTGGAAATCAAAAGAAATATTCTGGAGTGACAGCAGACTCACACAAGACAGAATGTAGCCTCATGATATGTTTGAGCACTCTACAAAAGCTGAAAATGTTCCAGTCAGACTTGCATAAACCAATCATTTTCACAATGTAGTTCAATAGACTTATGTTCATGCTATTGATACGTTATTCTGGTTTATAAATCAGTGCCATTGAATAAATGTTAATATGGGTAGATTCCTGCAATGACACTGACATAGACTAATACCAGATAATTTAGAAATCTATTTGAATAGTCTAGAAAATTATTAAGACTTCTAGGCTAGATTCTTACCGGATGCTAATCAACATAGTAAGGAACCATTTTTCACTATCTGAGAAACTGGCCCAGTATTTAGAAAAAAATAGTGATTCATTAGTTTCTTTATTTCCTTTCCTTTGTTTTGTACTACCAATGATACTTAAATTAAAAACAAGATCTTGGATTTAGTAATTAGATGACTTAAAAAATATGGCTGTCACTTGCATACCAATATCTGTAATAACATACAATATGGGAAACAAGCCAATTAAAATTGTTTCTAAATAGAAAGTTGTTCAAAGATTTCCCATGAAAGCTAAACTGCTTTGTGTGCACTATTAAAACCATTCACATTAATTAATATTAATGGGGAAGCAAAGAATACATTTGTGGAAAGCTTGGTTCATTATCTAGAAACAGAGCAGAAGTAGATCCAGTGGGGGAGGGTGGAAGAATTTACTAAAGTGGTAAAGGAAGTGGCATCTGCTAATATAATATTTTTTACTTTTTGTAACTAATGTTGGAATTTATTCTGGTGAAACAGAAAAACTGTGTGATGTTTTGTACCATCATGATATTATCATGTAACAACTTTATATTGTACTAGCATTTTTTAATTCCATCACATAAATACTATAATGGCCTTTGATATTTATAATATAGTACAGAAGTGTAAGCAAGTACAGGTTCCACCTCTCTGGTCTGGCACCATGTATGGTCCAGCATCCTCATGGATGCTTCCAGGCTGGAGCACTGAGAGGGAAAAGCTGAGCCCACACTCAGCAATTTCTACCCTGCCCTCCCAAGCTTCTTGAGGGAGGGAAGGAGGAAGGGCAGGAGGAAAAGAAGCAGGGACAGGGGGCAGTTGGGGGAAGAGGCAAAGTGGCTGTGGAGACCCATGGCTGGGAGTGCAGCTCGCAACTGGAGGTGAGGGCTGGAAGTGCAGCCCAACACGGGGGCGCTCAGCATGCTTTGGTGGCGCTAAGTTCCTGGAGCTCTGCATCCACCCTGACTCTTCACTCCTCCACCTCCCCGTTCAGTTGCCAGAATGGAGCCCCGCAGCTAGCAGATGGGCCAGCATTGACCAAGCAGGTACTGGGGGTGGGGTGGGGTGGGTATGTGCTTAGGGTAGAGTGGCCATGGAATCCCACGGCTGGGAGCCAAGAGTGCAGCTGGGTGACTCTGGAGCTTGGTGTGCTCCTGCGGGGCTGCTCTACTAACCACTCTGCCTTGTTCCCCCAAACACCCCTCCAGCCTCTGACTGGTCAATGCTGCCCCTTCTGCCACTGCTGAAGTGGAACCTGGCAGCCAGCAGCAGCAGAAGGGCCAGCAGTGACCTTCCTTGGTCCAGCAAATTCCCTGGTTTGGGACCAGTCGGGTCCCCAGGGTGTCGGACCAGGGAGTACAACCGGTATAGTGCACGTTTCTAATACATTATTGATTAGAGCAACATATTTTTTAGCTTTTGGAAAAATAGAATATGAATAGAATACAATAAAAAGTTGTTAAACTGAGAATTTCACATAATTTCAGTATGAGAAATCCTGTTAATGTCATTCTGATTTATTTCCTGCACTCCTACCTCGTGGAAAAGAATGGCATAGATTTTTCTATGGACAAAAAATGATGCCTTTTATGAAAGTGGATACAGATGGCCATGGTTTCCCTCAGTATGACAATGGTGTAAAGGAGGACAAAATTTGCCCCATGTTTTGTAGAGCTACAATGGTATGGTAGTATTTTACCTCTTGCCTATGCTTTATTTATCTCTCATGCCAACCTCCACAGAACTACACAAAAAGAACATTAAAATAATCTGAATATTGTGACATAGACTAAAGCAGCAGAAAAGGCTGCAGTGGAAAATATAATGCTGCACCAAGATAGGAATAGAATGTAAAGTACCCTATGTCCTCCAATATATACTTTAATTGATATTGTTTATGTCCATTTTTCTTCGTTATTGGAGACTATATGGCAGAACAACCATTTTTATTGGTGTCACAAACTAAGTATGTGAGATCTTTTTTTCCTTGAGAATTCACACTCTATGAAGGTCTTTTGACATGATTACCCATTATTGATTTGGATTCCTTTAGCAAAAATTGGCTGTGTTAGTTCGTTTTTAAATGTGGGTTTTTGCTTTCTTAACCCCCTTTTTTCCTGATGTGGATAAAAGGGGCTCTCTGCTGATTACTGCTAATCCAGATGCATTCCCTTAATAAAAATATAGCAATGTTTTCAATAAGGGCCCAAAACACAGTATTAACCAAGCAAGCCTCCACTCCACACCCGCCCAAGACAAGCTTCAGGCGAGGAGGGCAGCTGGAGACCCAGGGCTGGCCCAGAGTCCCAGCCCCCACCCCACAAGCACACACTCCCAGATCCCCTCTTCCTGGGAGGAGCCACTGCCAAAGCAACGCTACCCTCACTGCTATGGGCAGCCATTGTAAGCCCCCCCCCCCATCACCTCCCAGCCCCATGCCCTGAGACCTCCAGCCCTGCCTTGAGCCCCCCCACCTTTCAACTCTCTGCTCTTAGCCACCCACCCCTTACTCCTCCTCACCCCCTACCTAACTCCATCCTTCATTTTCCTTCATCTCTGAAAAATATAGTCATTAAAATAAAGCATGTACCTTGTTCATTTATTTTAAAAAATTGCTTCAGTTAAAGACCCCAGCAATGCTGGGTACATCTGTTAGTGCTACATAAATAGGGTCCTACCAAATTCAATCCATTTTAGTCAATTTTATGCTCATAGTATTTAAAAATAGTAAAGTTCATGATTTCTGCTGTTAAAATCTATTTCATGATGTTATAATTGTAGGGACCCTAATACAAAAAGAGATTGTTGCAAGGTTATTTGAAGTGGGGGAGGAGGGGACGGGTTGTGGGGCTGCTGCTGGTGACAGCTTGAAAGTGGTGACTGCCACTCTTACTTTTGTGCTGCTGCTGGCAGTATGCTGTTCTCCAGTAGTCCAGCTCTGAAAAGTGTAGAAGTAAGGGTGGCAATTTTGAGACCCGTCCCCCCCCAAATAACCTTGTGACCCTCCTGCAACTCCTTTTTGGGTGAGGACTCTCAATTTGAGAAATGCTGCTCTCTTAGGGCATGTCTTCGTTCTGTGCAAGATCGCTGCTGCTCTGATCGATCTTCTGGAGGTTGATTTAGCAAGTCTAGTTAAGACCAGTGTTCCCTCTAAGCTCCCTGACAGGGGAACAGTGGGAAGTGGTGTGGGCTGGGCCGCCACTTCCTGTGGCTCCGCTTGGCTGCAAATGGCTCCATGACTGCAGACCTGATAAATAAAAACACTGGAGCAGCCAGTTAGCAGGTTTCTGAAAGTGGTTCCACAGACCACTTTGAGAGAGACTGGTACAGGGTAAAGGCACATAAAAGCTCAGATTTCATGGAGATTTCAGATTTCACAGTCTGTGAGGTCTTTTTATGGCCATACATTTGATTGTTGCTTTCTCTTAGTTATATTATACCCAACCAGATCACTCATAGAAGTTTGACTTCTTAGTAACGAGATTGGATCCCAGTTTTTAAAAAGGTAAAATCATGAACTAAACAGAACCATATTTTTTGCTTAAAGTGTAAAAATAAATAACTAAATAAATATGTAGATCCACCATTTCAAAAGTGTCCCTTAATTTTGGGTGCTTTGTTTTTTGAGTACCCACTTTTGGATACTGATTTTCAAAAGTGCTGAACGTACAGATTCTAAATCAATTAAGGCCACTTCAGAAAATGAGCTGAAACTTTCTCCCTTAACATTTCAATCCTTAAAATAAAATGAGCTTTCACATGCCTGGTTTCAGCCAGAATTTAAGGTACCAAAACACCCACAGAAAAGCCCCCTTTTCTATATTCTAGCCCAATTTTAAATCCCAAAAGGTTGAAGATGTAGGTAAATAACAAAACTTAAAACACATTTTAGGTTGTTACTATGATCTATACTGCACCTGAAAAAAAAAGTGTGATAACTGAAATAGTTGAACTCCACATCTAGGGCCAGTGACTCATGACTTCACTAGAATTATTAAAGCATAAACAAATGGAAAATTTGCCCCTTATTTTGCTAAAGGAGTGTGAGAAAAATCTATCATGGGGTTTGCTACACACTGCTGGTGCATCTCCTTTTGGCTCAACACTGGTCTGGTGCTCACTTTGTTCAGTAGCTCCATTGTTGCTCTCTTGCTGGACTCAGGGGCTATGTCTATACTCACGGCTTCTTGTCCAAGTATGGCCGTTCTTGCGCAAGAATCCACAGAGCGTCCACACTGCCCCCTGCTCTTGCGCAAGGAAATTTACAGTACGGCATGGTAAGAAAGGGCTTCTTGCGCAAGAGCTACGCTCTTTTTTTTTTAAACAGGTGTAAGCCCTCTTGCACAGGAGCTCTTGCGCAAGAGGGCAGTGTGGACGCTCGGCAGGGATTTCTTGCGCAGGAAAGCCCTATGGCTAAAATGGCCATCAGAGCTTTCTTTCACAAGAGAGCATCCACACTGCCATGGGCGCTCTTGCGCAAAAGCACAGCTCGCACCTGGCAGTGTGGACGTTGTCTTGCACAAGAACCCTTGCGCAAGAATATCTTGCGCCAGTGTAGACATAGCTAGGGTGTCCCCTTTGTGACTTTACCTCCTGGCCAGATGTTATAGTTCTCCCCTTCCTCAGTATCAAAGTCTGTTGTCCCAGGTAGCCTGCTGCTCTACCATCCAGTCTGACACTTGACACTCTGGCCCACGGACCCTACAAGCAGTGGCAAAGGTCTGCACTGTCCCAAAGCTTCTAACTATTTCCTGAATTGCTTCCTACTTCACATCAAGCAGACTTCTTCTCTGGGCCTCCAGGGCTTCCATTCTCTCCTCTTTTCCTTCTCTAAGACAAAAGCATGACTGCAGACTGTCACATTGTAAAGCCTCTGGTTTTTTTATTTCTTTATTTCTTGTTTTTTAATGGCAAAGGCGACTTGACTGAATAGTCTATAGCTGCCACCAGCTATGCTACCTGAATACTTAGCAATTTGCAGTCTATTGTTGCACCCTGTGCCTTTCAGGTAATGTAACAGTACTTTCCAAACAGAGTATTATTTCCCCATTGTTTTTACTAAATAGCAATGAATTTTTTTGTTGCCTTAAGACCCTTGAATTCCTTACAAAGTTTTCCCTTTCTTTATCAAATCCTTTCCATACTCATAAAAATGATGAGTTTTTCCCACCTTACAGCATGCATATAGTCCATCTCTGTGTCTGTTTATTAAAAAAAAATTAATTGCTTAAGCCACAACGGCCAGTTAGAATTCTAAATAGAATAATTTCATTAATTCTATCTAGGCCCTGAAGTATGTCATTGTCCTAAACTCAAAGGCACAATTCAAAAAGTCTTTTTCATTAGTCCAGTTTTTTTGCCATTTGTCCTTTAATTTTTTTTATACTAGCTTTTGAATTCCTGTTTACTCAGGGGTATATTTATAACAGTCCTTCAATTACTTACCATGTTTTTAACTGCTTTGTCTGCCATTTTGTTCTGTTAGATTGGATCCCAGCACTTTAACATAGTTTATGTCTCAGGCTATGTCTACACTGCAGAGTTTTTGTGCAAAACCAACTGTTTTTGCGCAAAAACGCACGCAGAGCGTCCATACTACAAGCGCATTTTTGCGCAAAAACGCGCAGAGCGTCCATACTACAAGCGCATTTTTGCGCAAGAAAAAGTACCGTAGATTGTCAGAAGAGAGGGCTTTTTGCACAAGAGTTATTCCTCTTTCTACAAGGAATAAGCCTTTCTGCACAAGAGTTCTTGAGCAAAAAGGCATGTGTGGACAGACACCAAGGGTTTCTTGCACAAGAAACCCCTATTGGAAAAAGCACAGGTGCTCTGATGGCCATTCGATGAATGGCCACCAGAGCTTTCTTGCGCAAAAGCGTCTATAGCAGTGTGGACGCTTTCTTGCACAAAAGCACATCTCTTGCGCAAAAGCACGTGGCAGTGTGGACGCGCTCTTGTGCAAGAAATTTTTGCGGCAGATCTCTTCCACAAAAAGTTCTTAAGCAAGAAGCCTGCAGTGTAGACGTAGCCTCAGAGAGGTAACCACATTAGTCTGTATTTGCAAAACCAAGGAGGAGTCCTGTGGCACCTTAAAGACTAACAGATTTATTTGGTCATAAGCTTTCACGGGTTACATCTGATGAAGTGGTTTTTACCAACAAAAACTTATGCCCAAGTAAATCTGTTAGTCTTTAAGGTGCCACAAGATTCCTCATAGTTTATGTGATCTTTCCAAGTAATTTAGTATTAAATATTACCCTTAAAAATGTGAACCTTTTTAATGTATGTATTTGTAATCCATACTGATACATTTTACATCCACTTTACTTTCCAAACTCCAACCTTCATGCATTTTGCTCAAAAATTGTCTAAGCCACCTATATCTTCTTTCTTTTACCTTGGGGTACTTACTTTGTACAGCAAGGTTTCCTTCCATGAAATGTATGCCTTCTTGATATTTAGAGAGGCAGATATGCTGAAACCCTTGTGCCTCCTACTATTTTGTATTTCAATTTCTAATTTAACAATGTGTTCAGTGGTGCATCATCTTCTCCTAAAATCACTCTGCACTTTATCTATAATGCTATTTTCCAAATTGCGAATGAAAGATTGGTTCCCTTTCTTGCCACAATTTTATCAAGCCTGAACATAAGGGTAATTGATCTGCAGCCAGCGTACACTTTTATGGATCATTTGCCTGGTTTTTATATTGGAATAACTACTGCATGTTTCCACCATACCAGTATCTCTCGTCTTTCCCATATAGTATTATATAATTCCAAGAGAACCCTCCAACAGCAACTTTGATTTACCTGAAAATGAATTGGCAGCTAGAACAGATAACCAGCTTCCCAAGTGTAAAACAAAGGTGTTTGCAGCAGCATGTGAAATGACCAGCGTTACAAATGGAAGACTACATCTCCGTGTTTCTGCCCACCCCAGTAGGATGAAGGGCCTTTGAATAGCATGAAGTTTATTTTGATGTCATGTCAGGAGTAATGTCTGTGAAGCTAAGGCAGTCACATTAATTTAACAGTATAACTAAGGCTGCATCTACACAGCACCCTAAACTTGAATCTATTTCAAAATAATGCACCATTTTGAGCCATCCTTTATCCCTTGTGCAATGAGGTTTACCAGGATGGTGAAACAGCTTGCCCATTATTTCAGAAAATATTTTGAAATAATGGGCAGGATTATGTAGACACAGGGGAGCTATTTTGGGATACCCCAAGAAAAGAATCCAACTCCTCATTTCTTGCAGAAAGGTTGTGAAATACAAAAGACCATCTCTGCCAATAGGGAAATTCAGAAATCCATGGGTAAGATATAATTTTCAATTTGCTGAACTATCTAAGGCATATTGACTGTTGTCATGTCCAGAGGTTGATGTCTCATGGCCATTCCCAGAATTATTACTTTTGCACGTATTTGTTGCTCCAGCAGTTATGTAAACTATCGTATCCCCTCCACGTGTAACCACGTTAGACAGCTCACCTGTGTTGCCTATTTAATATATAATCATCCCTATTAGAATAATGGAAAAACATTTTTTTCCAAATGAAATCAGGTACTATTTTTTCTTAGGGTTGCCAGATGGTTTCAACAAAAATACCAGACACACTTGACATTACTTCACAATCTACATTACATCTTAATTAGAAAATACCGGACATTTATATTTTCTCATTTATATTTTCTCAATTTGTTTCCCGAACAGAAAGCTCAAATACTGGACCGTCCGGTTCAAAACCAGACACCTGGCAACTCTAACTCTAAATGAAATCATGAAGTCCTCAGTGACCATTAGAGAGATTATTTTCCACCTTCAAGGCATAGTGTAAGTTTACTTTGCTTTCCAGTCTGTGCTGAGAAGAATTCAGGACTGAGCTAAACGATAAATTGCTTCACAGGTTCGGGTTAAAGGATTTGTGATTATATGGGGGAGAGAGAACTGATGACTCTGTTGTGTGATTGTTTAAACTTCTTCAGCTATTCATTTTTAGGTGTGGTGGGGAAGGAGTAGAGAGGAGGTTAAAGAAGAGAAAAAAAGGAAAGAAGTGAACTGCTGCCAACACAAAACTTCCTCACTGCTAATCCTGAGGAGAGAAGACAAAGTAGATTTTTGACATGAGGGAAGAAAATTTTATATGTGTGCGTGAACACGCATATTCTGTGACTATGCTACAGTGTTTACCAGTTTGAAATATGTGTGGTTTGCAATGAATGTTTTTAGGGAATATGTTTCAGTGAAGTATTTGCTTTATAGGATATCTGTATAGGCATACATAATATGCATTTTACAAGCTGCACTGCAGTTTTCTCAGATCTTTGCCAAAATCATAGACTTTGTGTGTGCAACTAACACATTTGATAAAAATGAAGTCGATCTAAATGCGCTTTTATTTTTGCACCGCTCTTTAGTTTTGAACTTACTCGTTTTATATTTAAAAGGGACACTTAGCTAAATAATTACATGATGTATAATCTTGCCAATTTTTGAAAGTGACTCCTATGGCAACTTTTGTTACCTCCTTTGTGATTTAAGATGATAGTGTGATAGTCAGGATTTTTTTTTTTTTTTGGTATTGGAGAGACTAAAGTACAAGCCTCAGGCATTTGTATCAATTGTGTAGAAATGAAGCATCATGTATCAATGCATTAACTTTGTTGCTATTCTAACATTGTTTTTGCCTGTGAGATGATATTTAAATTAGGCTTACACACTTTAATACTTTGAAAGGATACACCATGACTACTTTCAATCTGCTTCCAGAGCTGAATCTCATGTTCTGATTGGCTTAACGGTGTGATTTTTAATATTGCTTAAGTAGCACTGTGGCTTATGATAGCCTCCTTCACTTTGCAGGAATAAGCCCACTTAAATGAGAGAGATGATTTTCCTAAAGCCATCGCTTTTCATCCCATTTCATTTTTCTTTGCCTCTCCATCCCCACACACTTCCATCCCCCCACATACACATGTATAGGAAGCTGGCTTCCTTATCTTGATGATGAATCCCCCACTATCTATAAAAATGTCAGACTCCCCCGGTGACACAATACCATTTTTATGGAGGAGCCTCTGCACAGGGACCAATTCCTGTTCCCAATATCCAACTGACCCTTCTATTACGCAAGCAATGCTATTCCAGCTCCTAGAGACTCTCCAGGCCCAGCTGACTCCTCAGGGATAATTAAGGGAAAATATGATTTTTCTATAGAGACCCAAATTCATCCCTAGCATATGGAAGAACGTATCCCACTAATGGCGTTATACTTGCTTATGCCTGCTGTGAACCTGGCCTCTGTTGGGGGAAAAAATGCTGCATCGTGGTTTATAAAACCTGGTAGACTTGATTGCTTTTTGATAGAATTACAAAATTATTAGATTAAGGGAACACATAGATGGACTATATTTGGGTTGTAGTAAAGCATCTGACACTGTGTCTCAGATGCTTAACCTTAATCAAATCAGATTGCCTTGAATGTGAGTACTGTTACATAAAAGGAAAACTGCCTGAAGGGTGACCAAGGTAATAGTGACCAATGGTAACGCATTGAGTTGGGTGGGGCATCTAGTGATCACCTTTATTAATGATTTAAACAAAGCACTACATTAACACAGTTCCTCAATGATGCTGAGGGTGGCATCTTAGTGCCCTTCCCTTTGACTATACCTATTGACTTCAGTGGGGGCTGGGAGTACTTAGCACTGCACAGAAAGCATTTAGGTCACTGCAGTATTAGACTGTAAACGTGAGGCATTTGCAACACCAAAGAGTCCTATAATTAGACTGATGGACAGAAAGTGACAAAATGAACTGAGGAAAGAAATCTAGGGTTGCTGATGGATAGAAAAAAAAAGGACAAGAATTTGCAACATATGCCAACAGAATCCAGTTCTTGATGTTTGCAGTCACTTATAATTAGCTGCTGCTGTCCCCTGAGAAACTAGCTGACATAGCAATGCTCTATGCATGTGTCATGAAGCACAGGTAAGCCACACTGTTTCATGTGCCCACTGTGATGAACCTGGCTTTTTGTCAACCACAGTGCCCATTAAATCAATCCTTTCTGCAGGGGAGCAAAGACTTACAGAATTCTACATTCTATTCAAGAATGCAAAACAACTTCAAACTGTGCCGCATAAATTGACCAGAATTAAGAATGTCAGTTAATTCTAGTTAGAGATCATTAATGAACATTAAATCAGATGGATGATAGAAATCCCAACTAAATTCATCCAAACTTCTGTCCTTTCATTTGCTCTGTGATTTAAAGATACTCATTAACCAGCTATTATTTGAAGGATTTTATAATTATTACTGGCTATGCTACTAGTTTGCATAGTTCTCCATGCCTGTCTTTGTCAGAAAGAGGGATCTGTTTGAAGCCTGTGTAATAGCTATATTAGCTGACTTTCTGGTAACATGGTCCATGTGAGGCAGTTTCTCATAGTGGACAGAGCATTAGACTGTGACTGCCATTAGCCCACTATCCCTCATTTTCCCCCAGACGTAAAATTGGGATAGTGATACTGATCTCCTTTAGTAAAGCTTCTTAATCTACTGATGAAAAGGTTTATATAAGAACAAGGTGGCATATTTTACTCTCATGAAATTTGCACGGTAATGCCATAGCTCGAACACTAGAACTAATCATTTGGGATAAATATTCTGCAGCAAAATGTGTTACCAGAACGTGTACAAAGCTGATACACTCTCTCTTACTGTGACAGCTTCTCAAAGGATCCTTTTCAAAGGATACACTTCATTCATTATACTAATAATGCAAAAACTCATTCACATGCGGATATCTTTCTGATAACGGGAAAGCTGTGTTTATGCTATCTTACAAAAAGCGGTCTCTAGATTTGACCACCCATCAAAAGAGTCTTACAAAGTATGGAATGGTGCTTCCAAAATGTCAGTGTATGTTACCAAGCCTGCAAGAAATGGTGTGACAATTAGTCTCATAGGGTATGTCTACACTACAGCACTAATTCGAACTAACTTAGTTCGAATTAGTTAATTCGAACTAAGCTAATTCGAATTAGTGCATCCAGACCTAAAAACTAATTCGAATTAGCATTTTGCTAATTCGAACTAGCGTGTCCACATTGAGTGGACCCTGAACCGAAGTTAAGGCTGGCTGGAACCAGGACTTAGAGTGTAGAGCTGCTGCCTCAGGCTAGCCGAGGGCTGTGCTTGAAGGGACCCGACCCCCACCCCAGACAGACAGTTCTCAGGGTTCCCCGCTTGCTGGTCTACTTCCCTGAGGGACAGCAAAGCAGTCCTGTCTTGGAGTGCCTTAAGTGCCCTCACTCGGCACATCACAGCACTCGGCCATCAGCCCGGCTCCACTTGCCGCAGGCTGCCATCCGGGGGGGTCATTTGGGGCTGTCAGGATCCAGGAGGCCCTGCAGGAGAGCTTCCACCCCGAGGAGCCCACAGAGCCACCCCAGTCCTCCCCATGGGCTCGTTACCCCATTCCTCCTCACCTCCTTCCACTTACCTCTCCCTAGCCCCCTTCCTGATGTAAAAATAAAGGACACGTGTGTTCAAAATAGAAACTCTCTTTATTTAACAAAACTGAGGTGGGGGGATTAACCTCTGGGGAGACTGGGAAAAGGAGGTGGGAGAGGGGAAGAGAGAGGGTGGGAGAGGGAGGGGAAACCTGGGAGGAGGGAGCTGGAAGGGGAAGCCAGGGAAGAAGGAGGAGGGAAGTATCAAACTATGGTACGCCATATCTTCAGTACTGTGTACAGATGTGGTCTCCTCACCTCAAAAAAGATGTTTTGACCTTGGAAAGGGTTCAGAAAAGGGCAACTAAAATGATTAGGGGTTTGGAACAGGTCCCATATGAAGAGGCTAAAGAGACTGGGACTTTTCAGCTTAGAAAAGAGGAGACTGAGGGGGGATATGATAGAGGTATATAAAATCATGAGTGGTGGAGAGGGTGCATAAAGAAAAGTTCTTCATTAGTTCCCATAATATAAGGACTAGAGGACACCAAATGAAATGAATGGGTAGCAGGCTTCAAACTAAAAGAAAGTTCTTCTTCACAAAGCAAATAGTCAACCTGTGGAACTCCTTGCCACAGGAGGCTGTGAAGGCTAGAACTATAACAGAGTTTAAAGAGAAATTAGATAAAGTCATAGCGGTTGGGTCCATGGAGTGCTATTAGCCAGGGGGTAGGAATGGTGTTCCTGGCCTCTGTTTGTGGAAGGCTGGAGATGGATGGCACGAGACAAATGGCTTGGTCATTGTCTTCGGTCCATCCCCTCTGGGGTACCTGGTGTTGGCCGCTGTCGGCAGACAGGCTACTGGGCTAGATGGACCTTTGGTCTGACCCAGTACGGCCGTTCTTATGTTCTCATGTTCTAAGCTCAGGGCTCAGGGTCGGGGGTCTCACTGGACCAACTTGATTTTCATGCAAACCTGCTCCTGAGTTCGTATGTGGCCTTTGGTGGCCAGGCTGGCAGCTATCCTGCCCTAGACGGCCGCTTTCCTGTCCCTAGTGCGGAGATTGTGGACGTTGGAGGCCTCCCCCCAAACCTGGATGAGGTCCACGATCTCCGCACTAGACCAGGCGGGCGCCCGCCTCTTGTGGCCCCGGGCAGGCTCCTGGGAGCCGCCAGCCTGGTCCTGGGAAGAAGCGGAGGGCTGGGTAGCAGCGGGTGGCTGGCTCATGCTGTGCCAGGTGCAGGGTCTGATGGCTGGATGCTGGCAGGCTTGCACCTGGCACAAGCACCATAGCCAGACCGTGCCCCTTTAAGGGCTCCGGGGCCGGGAGGGGGGCAGAAGAGTTTCCCTGGCTTGACCCAGAGTGGCCACCAGGGCAAGCTGGGAAGGGCTAGCCTCCAACTAGTTCGAATTAAGTGGCTACACAGCCCTTAATTCGAACTACTTAATTCGAACTAGGCGTTAGTCCTCGTAGAATGAGGTTTACCTAGTTCGAATTAAGCGCTCCGCTAGTTCGAATTAAGTTCGAACTAGCGGTTTGCATGTGTAGCGCCTATGAAGGTTAATTCAAACTAACGGCTGTTAGTTCGAATTAACTTTGTAGTGTAGACATACCCATAGATGTTACACAAATACAATTACAGCATTGCTAGAAGTTTTGTGTAGCACCAGCACTGTTGTTTCCTGTTCAGTTATTTTATATTCAGGGCATGTGACTATTGGCAAGGACCCATATAATCAGAAGTTTTACTCGCCAGACTGGTTGCAATTATTTTATTTAATAAGTCTGTGCATAATTCCAACCATGGACCAGCAATCCTTGATTTGTAAAGGGAAGATTTCTTAGCATTTCCCTCCAATAGTTTTTAATTAATTAAATTGTTATAAGTTTAATAATTATTTGGAAACATTTTCAACATGCAAAGAATCATATACATTATATTTTTATAAATCAAATGAAAATCAGAAACAATCTACAATTTATTTTATAAAAATAGCTATTCATCATTTAAAAAAAATCAACACTACTGTTAAAATGACAAGTTTTAAAAGATATATATCTCACAATAAAAGGTGGAAAAACAAGGTCAGTTCTCCACATTTTACATGACTTAAATCAAGAACGCTGTGCACAACACTGCTTGTAATGCCAGCATCTGAGTACTAGTATCCAAAATTTTTCAAGGATAGCACAAAGCTTGCAAAAATGTGGATTCTCTTGTGCTCTCACTTGCATTTACAGCTGGGCACTTATATTCATAGTTAACCATTTAATGTGTGAGCAAATGCTGTTTTTTAGGGAGACACTGGCCTGCAAGTATGCATTAGCTGATCCTGTGATGCCCTTGCTGCTTGGGGGCTTTAGTTTTGTGCAGCACAATCTAGCTATCTGTCTAATCTATCTATCTTGTGTGTGTATATGTGTATATATACACACAGAATACTTCTGGATATGCTGGGAGACGCCTTCATCCCCAAAGCTGTATTTGGGGTGTGGGGCTTTCTTCAAAACCCTCTCTGGGTGGATGGGAATCATAGGGAGTACGTGTTGGGGGCTGACACACTCAAGAGTTCTCAGATTGGTGCAGGATAGGTATAAGTAAATACACCAGATGCTGTTTACGTAGGGGTGCTATGGTGGGGGAGGAGGGATGTCTTTCTTCCCCAGATGCCCAAAGATTTCTTGGATCATTCAACAAGGGATCACTCTCCTTCCCTCCCTCACAAACATATCTGATGTCTGCTTTGCTGTCGGGATGGAAGCACAGCCTGCACCAGTTAGTCTGCTTCACATGACCTCTCACTGCTTAAGAGGATAGAGCTGGTTAATATTGCTGGTTAATCTGACTAAATCATCCAGGAAAATACCTTCATGGAGTCATTACTTATTTGTGAGGCCCTGCTATGCATGGCACTGCACAAATATATCATTAATCTGACAGAGAATGTTTTCATGCATCTTTGTTTTCAGTAGTTTTGCTTGGTTAGAATATAGCAAATGCAAGTCAGAGCGCTGAGCACAGTGGTGGAATGATGGTCACTTACAATACTGCAGAGTCGCTATACAATATCATATCTGTCCCATACTGATGCACTGGAATTGGAGTGGATTTGAGATCTCACATCTGCATGGACAAAACGTCAGGGAAAAGGAGGATTCTGGCACTGATTTCCCACAAAAGAAAAAACTTCTGTGAAGAGGGAAAATAGTAACAGAATTCAGAAAATTCTTCAGGTTGTAGAACTGCATGTGATTGCAAAGCTCACTCCAGACTCACCTGGCTTTGGTACATTCCCCTGATGCACCATTGCCCTTTCGCCAGGCAACTTTGTATGCATGGAAGGGGATGAGGGAAAGATTAAACTGTTGGCATATGACTGGGGTCGAGGTGCCTGGTAGCCTGGAAAGTTTGGCATTTTCTGGGCTGAGAAACTGACAGGCAGGCCACACTTTTTATGACCTTTTTACTATCCAATAATATGTAACCATGGCAACATGATTCTCTTTGGTGTTGTACGTAATGTGGAAAAACAAAAAAAACCCTCCTTCAAATTAATATAAGTGCTTTAGCTGTGGAGAATCATGCTGAACTAACTTACCCATCATACTGAACCAGCATGCTACTGCTAGGAAAAATTTACAGGGGGAGAGGTCAGAATTCCTATTTTTTTAGTGATGTATGCTATCATTTTATTTCTCAACTGACACACACTTCAGAAGTGACTTGAAGTATATTGGTTTTATTTGTGTGTGTTGGGAAAATCTTACTAATTCCCCAGAGGGAGCTCCCATTCACTGCAGTTAGTGTATCTGTAATTACTGTAATGGTATTCAGATGTCTCCCATTCTACCCAATAGGGAGCAATAGAAACATGGGTTAAAATCTGAAAGCTTGCCTCCATAATGTATTATTGAACTATTTCTTATGTTCTTATTTAATCCCAGACTTCTTTTACATGAGCAATTAAGCATAGAAACAACTTGCACTCCCTTTCCTCCTAACCATGGCTGCCTTGTTCACTTTGCAGAAAAAGCTCTTTTCCTTACATAAAACTATATGTTTTAAATCCCACATTTCCATCATACTTTAAACTCAGAACATTTATTATCTGTCATGAACTGTAGTTTGTATCCCCTGCAGGGTAAGGACATTTAGGACCATTTATTTTTGACACACATTATTTGAGAAGAGAAAGTGAGGGCTGTCATTCTCTAAATCTGACAAATTTAACTCCAAGAGGAAATAGCAGATTAAAATCTGGAAGCACTGCTATCAACCACTGTCTTGTTTAAATCACAATCAGAAAGTCCATAAACACAGAGACAAAAACAAAACAAAACAAAACTCACCAAAATATAAATTTGAAGTCTCTTACCAGTGTCTCTTGGCAATTAAGGTTTGTAAAGATGACTTTCGCATTTTAAAATACACAAACCTATTTCTGCTCCTCTCATTTTAATACTAGCAGGAAGCCCTGCCTGTATGAATTTCAAATTAGAACAATACAGTTTAGTTCCTACATTGCTAAGAAACATTTTTCTAGACAGGATGCATCAGGTTGATTCTGTTACTTTAAATAAGTAGAGCCTACTTTTCTACAAAAAACTTTGTACAGATCCTCTTCTGCTAAACTATACAACTTATACCTAGAATAGAGGTTTTTTTTTTTACATATTATTTTTTCCGTGTTCCAGGCAAAATATACAAGTCAGATATGCACTCTTATAACCTTAGAGTTAAATGCCATCCAATGTGTTCTCCTTCCCTGGTTGCCACTTAAACGGCTAGTTATAACAAATCCTTCAGGACTTCAATAGAGTCACTGTGTTGAATAATCACAGCCTATCAGGCAGTAGGCTTGCAGCAGCAGCTCCATTGCCTGTGACATCACTCCTGAAGCTCAAACCTCACTCTAAGCTCCCTTCATTAGTCAGTCTGTTGGTCTGTCTCTTTTTTCCAGATCTACAGACCTTTTGCACACCGGAGTATGCTGCTCTGAGAAAAAGAGCTGTGGAAATCAGAAGCACTGGGGAGAGAAAGAAGAGGAGACAGAAAAAGAAAGGGGAGGGAGACAATCTACAATATGAAATTAATCTCAGCTTGTTACTTGCTGCCTCTTTTCCCTGTTCTAGTTTTCAGCACTAGGTGAGTACAGAAAGCTATTTTACTTGGAGTTCTCTTGATTTGTTGGCTGTTTGTCTTTAAGATTCATTCTTCTCTCTTAAATCACAGAGATTCCAGCTTCTTCCATGGTTGTAAGTTCGAAGTATAGTCCTCAGATTACTCCATTTCCCCCACCTCAACCCCAGATACTTTGGGAGATTGAGTTTTACTCTGGTACTCCAGTTTATTTGTGCCCTTACCTTTTTTCATGGAGAAGCTGATTGCTCTACAGTGATCTGAATCTTTTGTGATGAAACAAAATGTTTCACAGAAACAAGCTTGCTATACAGTGCAGTTGTAACTAGGGGGTTGTGTACCAGTGCAAATCAGAGCGCCAAAGAGCAGAAATTGAGAGCATAATAAACATTTCCCCCATTAGAATGCTAAAATAAAAAACAAACATTAGAACAGTCTTGCAGCAGTGAGGATTTTGCATTGTTACCATAACCTATTTTAAGGTTTATCATTTTTCATCTTAAACACAGCAAAGATGCTGCAGTGGCAGCAGGGTGCTTGGAAACATGTTAAAAAGTTCTGGCAATCTAGAAACATTACTCTCTACTGTGTGAGTACAATAGACCATGGATAAAATGTGAATATTGTATATTGCAGGTTAGAATCAGGGCTGACTATGCAGCATTCTGAGATATAAATTTCCTAGGAGATAGTGTGTGTTCACAGTGCTGGAGACATAGCATGTGCAGCAAGGAAAGGTAAAGCTACAACACTCTGTCCTACTGTCACATTGTTCACTGATGGAAAGTTATTGTGTACAGAGTAAGGTATCTTAGGCACAGGCATATTCAAATGATACCGCTATTGACACACGGTTTCTAGCTTCCTGATGTTTATCAACAAACAAGTGACATTTGTCTGCTATGTTTAAGAAGTACTCAGTAAACTTCTGTGTTCCTGGAGCATGATGGAAGTTAAAAAAAAAAAAAGATTTAGTACTACCAATCACTGCTTATTTGCCAGTGTGTATCAGGGACATCTGTCCAACCACTTATTCCTAGCATCTTGCCATAAAATCTCCAGATAACACTGCTATTTGTGATAGACTTAAAATGAGAAGTTAAGTGCTCCCAGATCTAAACAAAGGTGAGTGTTCATATTTAATATATTTGAACAGGACAGCTGCAGGCATGTGTGAGAAGAAATGGGTCAGAATGCAGGGAGTGAAGTTGTAGGCTTACCAGAGATTTGAATGTAGATGAAATATGTGAGTGTGTTAGGCTGTCTTACTCATCTTCATGTCTGTTTAATATTCGTCACTCCCAATCACTGTGAATCACTCCAATATTCTTTCAAATATCTTGCAATTCCCTTTTGTGTCTTTGTGTTGTGATTCAATAATTATCCCTGCATCCCTTTAGATTTCATAGGTAGACTGAAGAAATATTCAGTATCAGTCAAGTACAATTCAGATTAATAATTGTACTTTATCTTAAAATTGTACATTCTTTAGTAAATTACACCGGTATTGAATTTAAAAAGGGGTTTTTACAGAGAGCCAACTTTTCTAGATTCAATTTTTCATCTTAAATGGTCTTCTGAGGGAAGTGCTTTAGGAGGGAGTCATTGGCCGCCAATGTATGTTAGTTAAAACGAGGTAAAGGGAATCCTCACACCCTTCCATATTTCATAAAATACCAAATATATTTGGGCAAAGATGAAAGGGGTAGAGCTGAAGCTGCAACCGAGGATGCGCCCCCCCCCGCCTCCAAAAATTGGTCATCTTAACAAAAAAAAGCAATGCTTGCATATGTATAAAATATGAACTTCAATAAATAGCTCATGATTTAAAATTGGATTTTACTTCCCACTGCAATTTGTCAAGGTATGAATAAAAAGTTGAAGTTGACATTTGAATACCACATGTGATCAGTGTAACTACAGAACCACCCCCCACCACCAAACTTAGAGATAGATTTGAGTGGCACATGATCACTTACAGTCCTATTGTGGTGATTATAGTAGTCAATAAGAATCAACATTCAGGCAGAGATTTCAATCTAAATTCCTGTTTCAGTTTTTAGTACCGGGCTTTTGCATCATAGATCATAAGATGCAGCTGTTACTTACTTATGCTATTCCTCTGAAACCATTCTGGATGTTCCGTTCAACAGAAAAGTAAGCGGGACTCTAAAAATGGGGATTTGGAGGTATAGAAAAGGAAATGCCCTGAAACAATGGAACACTATACTAGGGCATGTTTTTTATTCCTCAATTGTACTATCAAAACAATGGAGCAATTTTCTTGAGATCATGATGGAAGTAAAAAAAAAATTAAAAAAAACCCAGTGCTACTAATATACAATTCAGCAGGAGGATATTGTGCTTTAATCTTTTTCAGCAGAAGGCTGTTTTATATGTGGTACTTAGTAGTTCTTGCAAACATATGGTTAATGAGTAGGCTGGAACCCAAACAGGGCAGATTTGCAAGAACAGTTGCTTTTGCAAAAAGGGGAACCTATTATCCTGCTGTGTGAAACTGCTTAACTCGTGCAAAGCAAAGATCATGAGTGGCAATAAGTTTTCTATCATGGGATTTTTTTAGAAGTACAGGTTGAACCTCTCTGGTCCAGCATTCTCTGGTCTGGCAACATACGTGGTCTTGCATAATTATAGTGAGCCAGATGTCCACATATCATGGGTATGGCCAAGTTTTCCACAGTCCCATAAAGTTTACAGTCACCAGTCCTGGCTCTGCATTCTGTGCTGTTATTTAGCTCTAATTTACCCCTAAATGTCTTCTAAGAGCCCAGTAAGCTGTGGAAGTGTTGATAATGCTGCTAGACAATATTGACCTCCCGTGGTTTGGCAAATTCTCCGGTTTGGCAGTGCTCAGGTCCCAAGGATGCCGGACTAGAGAGGTTCAACCTGTACTTTATTTTCAAGTTATTGTGTATGCAGAGCTATTTCCATGTAACCGGTTTGCTAGTGCAGAAATCAGTGAGCAATTACTTGATGAGAAATGTGGGCTATTGCCATTTATTCCTCTCTGCCGTTTGGTGATGTCATCTTCCTTGCACCACTTTATTGTTATAGTTTTGTGAGGCCTCTGCAAAGAAGCCTAATTTTAAACAGATTTGCATTCATGTATCACACTGTGTGCACAATGCATGTTGATTTTGATTCTGGCATTTAGCAGCTGAAAAGAGCAAAGTTTTGGGGCGATGATGACTGCAGATTTTTTTTTAACTGAAATACACAGATTTTTCATAAATATAGGGCTCCAGGTGCTCAGCTGGGTCTGTGTTGCTATCCACCAGCTGAGATCTGGCCCAGGTTGTGTCATTGCAAAGCAAATCTAGTGCTCTTGAAGCATTTTTTTTTTAATCTATCCTTTTCTCATTTAGTGTTGGTGTTTTTCACACATCCATGATTGTAATAAACAATGATTCTTTGGTGCTGTGAACAACTGCAAAGAAATCTGAGGTTTGATTTAAGATGCATTTACAGGTGTAATAAGCAACATTGACTTGACTGACTACTTCATGAATAACAACTCCAGGATGAGGCTTATAGCATTAAGAAGCAGCAACTCTATGGGAATAAAAATGTCAATCTGAAGTGTACCCACGGGGACTTTTCTAGTTTGAAAAAGTTTGGATAACTCTTTTGTTGTCAGGTTTGGCATGCTTTTGCACTTCCTAGTTTTGGAGCGGCCGAGAGATGTTCTCACACTATTGCCTACATAGCAGGAATGATGAAAAAAAATATTATTTAAGAGTTGTTATAGTGTGGTAGTGCCCAGAGGCCTTAGTCAGGACTGGGTTCTCATTGTGCTAGGCAAATATATATGAAGACACAGCTTTTGCTCCAAAGAGCTTACAGTCCAAGACTCCAATTCTCTGACAACTTGCAGGCACTGGGGTAGGAGGTGGGGGCCTCTTGAATCCCCTATGATTCATCTGGATGCAGGAGTGTGCCGGTATCCAATTAACTGCAGGTTTGCACAGTAAATACTGGAGATTTCACAAGATTTCTAGCCCATCTTATATAGACTAATGAGGTTTTGAATAAGTTCAGGTAAGTGCTCCCGCTTCTGACTGCTTATTTACATATATCCTCTAAAGGGCAGATATTTAAATTTTTAACTTCAATGAACATTTTGCCCAAGTCTGGACTTCAGACATTGGCCCTAGATATTTGAGATTTGCTCATTGCAATGAACGTGGGTTTGTTTTACTCCTCTAAACTCACCTAGAACTCTGTTCATGACACTGTGTCTCTGCTTGCTTATCAGGAGCCTTTTATGAAACTGTCCTGTGGTGACAAACCCTTTCCTCTATAAATAGAACATCTGACAGCGATCAAAACACACTGTAATTTGATTGAATAGGATGTTACAGTCAGCACCATACTGAAAATGCAGCTTAGGAAAAATAATGTTGCTAATGAAGAAAATCATTAGATGAGTGTATCAATAATAGGAGTAAAATTAAGTCATATTCATGTATAGCAGGGAATGGAGAGTGGTAGTGGTTTTTTTTTTTTAATAGCACGGTTCCACAGAAATCTTAGACTGATATTGCATAACAGTAATTCATTCTGGAAGAACCAGAACTACTTCAGTGGCTTGTGATGGGATGAAAGTTGCTTGGAATTCCTGGTAGACAAGTGCTGGACAGGCTGCTACTGAAGGTTCATAATTTGATCTGTTCTGCTACTAGAAGTGGCCGAGGAGGGAGTGGAGCTTTGTTGAATTCCCTTTGCCTTGCAGTGCAAAGAGCCTTCATCAGATGGCTGCTATGCCTTTTTCGCTGTAAGTGCCACCTTACGACATGCCTACTACACTGCAGCTGGCCCATGCAAGCTGACTAGGGCATGTTGGTCTAAAGAGATGTGTAATTGCAGTGTAGACCTTAAGTCTTTACCTGGAGCCTGAACTCTGTCCCCTACAGACGTTAGCCTGAGCCATAGGAGCCTAAGTCAGTTAGCATGGGCAAGCTGCATTTTTAATGGAAGCCTAGACCTACCCATAAAGGTTGAATTTGCTCTCCCCGTTGCTTGTCAGTATTCACAGCACCTGTTTGCTTTGGTGTCTATTGTTAGGGAATATGTAGGTGGTTCTCAGAGTGTTCTTTTTCCTTCAGCAGACACCTTTGAAGTATTCCCATGCCTACTGTTCAATCTGGAAGAGGTTAAATGTGGAAGCACTGGAGTTTATTAGATTGAAGATAAAAGCAAAATGTTGAAAACATTTCTCCTCAATTAGAATCTTCCTCCTGCTGTCAACATTCATTATGCTGTTACTGGAAGATGAAAGTGGTTATATTTGCGGTCACTGTCATGGTAGCAATGGACCACTTTCTGCCATTCTTGGTGGAAGAACAAGCCTCAGACAGGGTATTTGTATCATGAGCTAGAGTCAAACATCCCAAAGGCTGTTATACTCTGAAAGGCCACAGTCTTGGCCCCACAGTGCCCTTCCATTTCCCCATGATAGCGGGCTTGCAGTGTTGCAAAGTTCTGGAGACAGGTGGTCTGGTATTCAGGGACTACCATGCTAGCAGGGAAGAGCAATGTATCCCTAGGACCTGTATCCCTAAGACCTGAGAGAAATAGAGACCACCCTTATGATGTTCTCTCTGAATTCCTGAAGGAATTCAGGGGGCACTGACTGTTTATAATTCTTGTCGTATTCTTATTCTTGCATGGAAAAGCATCCTGATTGCTATCAAACTGGATTGTGACGTGAGCTTGATAAATGGGTTTGGTGCACTGGGATGGGGTGGCAAGTGGGATTTGGTATATCACGTCTATTGCCGTACAGTATGTCCAGATGCATGCTCTGCAATGAGCCATTTTGCTGAACTGCAACCACACACAGTTATTTTTTCAGTATATCACTGGCAGTCCATTCCCTTGATTTCCGTTAAACATTATGGGCCAAATCCATCCCTGGTATAACTGCATTGATTTCAAGTCCACTGAAATTGATGTACTTAAATCAGGGGATAGATTTGGTCCAACCACTATACAATTACTTTAAGGAATTTATGATTTAGGGTTTAATCCTGACAGAGACTAGAGGTGCTCAGTGCCCATAACTCCCAGTAGTCTTGCAGAGAGATAAGGGTGCGCAGCACCTTACAGAATACGACTCTTACTGCTAGCCTTATTACATAATGGACAGTGATTCAGTAATTGCCCATGGATAGTTTCTGATTTAATATAGAATGGACTTGCTTTCTCCAAATGCTCATGATCTATCATTGTGATTGATGTGTCTGGATTTAACACTTCATAATAGTACTATTTCCCTTTGTGTCTTATACTATGTTTATACATCTGTAGACTGTGTTAAAGGGTTTTACTCTTCCAGGACTTTCTTTTCCAATGATGGAATTAATTTCTAGTTGAAAAGAAGATGGGATCTGCTCCATTTTTACCTGATGTATTTCCATCAGTAAGGTTAGGCTAGGAAAATACCTCAAAGCGAGTAGGACATAAGAACGGCCATACTGGTCACACCAAAGGTCCAACTAGCTCAGTATCCTGTCTTCGGACAGTGGTCATTGCCAGATGCCCCAGAGGACATGAACAGAACAGGTAATTAGCAAGTGATCCATCCCCTGTTGCCCATTCCTAGCTTCTGACAGACGGAGGCTAAGGACACTTTACTAGACTTCTTTATTCTGCCAAAATAAAATCTCTGAAACTGGCTTTCTCATGTCTGTGGCAATTCCTATTTGGCCAGAAAAGCAACGTGCGCGCACGCATGCACACTCGCACGCGTGCGCGCACACGCACACACCCCAACACTGCCCCCTTCTTGTATGGTATTATGATACTATTTAATTTCTGGCCCTTGCTAAAAAATTGCAAAGCTCTGAATTATTTTTAAATGACGTTTTATGATACTCCCTAAAACTTGTTTTGAATCTCAAAACAACTCCTCCTCCTCCTCCTCCTCATTTCAGGTTTGGTTTTGAGTTCTAATTGTTACTTTGTCATAGAAACAGATTGATTTTCATCTTGAAGCTCCCTTGAAAGGTTACAGTAGCATTGTAAGGCTGTGGTTCTTTGTGATGCATTGTGAAGCATTGCACTGCAGCCAAGTAAAATTGTAGTAGAAGTTACTTTTGGCTTTTGGAGTATGAATTCAATAGGTTTTTTTTTTCTCTTGCAGGTTGATCTAATGTTGTCAGTCATTTTTGGTAGTGGTTTTAGCTGTGGCCATGTATTAATTATTACTACTGCATGCTGATCACTCTCCACAAATTCCTCTGTCCTTTTTTCATGAAATTGTGCTTTGATACTATTTCTATGTTTAACTAAGACAAGTTCTCAGACAGAAATTTTTATAATGTAGAACTGAAAAGATAACTAAGTCATGTATTGATTTGATATGTAGAAAATGTTGTGCTTTCTTAGTACATAGGTTTACATAATAGGTATTTAGTGCCTTTGCTAGAACCAAATCCATACATATCCCCTATATCCAAGACAAAGAGTATTTGGTGTAGATTGCTCTCTACTTTTTCTAGCATCCTTTAATCCATAATATTGCGAAAAAGAGCAGGACAATTCGGAAAATCAAACTCCTTGTTTAGGTACCTGATTGTAGTTGCTGAGGTCTTTGGAAAATATGGTCCTGGACACTCAGAAGATCTGGTCTCATGTCTTTTGTTTTGTTCTGGGTTAAGGATTAAGGCTATTTGTCTTAATAGAAATAGTGCATCTTGAGAAATTACATTGTAATCCTGGTGCATAGATAGCATGTGATGGATTAAAAACCAATTCCAATATTCTTGCCTTCCTTATTTCCATTGCTTAAGTATCTCTTACTTTGCAATCAGTACAGTTTGTGCTATTTAATGTAATGAAAATTCACACATACTAAATTCTGTGGACTCTCTGCAATCAGTCTTGAATAAGTGTGTTTTTTCCCATATATCATTCCAAGTGTGTGCATAGTGAATACAATTGTGCTGCAATTGCTGCCTTATTTACTTCAAAACAGCTATTTGCTGTTCAATATACACAGATGTGCAAGTTTTCACACTGAAAACTTTATGAAGCCAGGCATTTAATTTAATATTATTTCCTTCAAATCATCCTTTCCTCTGTCCTACCTCAATAGTATCCCAATTCTCACTCCCAACTCCTCCCAAATGATCAGCTGGCATCTGAGGTCCTAGTGCAATGTCCATTGAGGTCAATGGAAGGACTACCATGATTTCAGTGTGTATTGGATCAGAGAAAAGAGGGAGTTTCCATTCCAGTGCCAAAACCACCAAAGCCATTTGAAAAGCTTCATAAAAGTTTGCTTTGAAAATACTGTTTAAAAATGTTGTTAAAAATTGATCCCATCTGTTATGTTTGCTAATTGTTTTGTCCCATTGAAAACCACACTCACTTGTGCCTGTATCAAAAGAGGAAATATTCATTTGTTTCTAGCTTTCTCAGAAGCTGTGTAAGGGAACCTACCTAAGAAATAACAGCCTCTATGTTCTGCAGAGTTCTTTTGTCTGAGGTGACCAGTGTTGTCTTCAAGTCGTCATTGTCAAGTCCAAGTCGAGTCTCAAGTCACTACAGTTCGAGTCTCAAGTCCCTAAAGTCACTTTCGAGTCAAGTCCCAAGTCGAGTCTCAAGTCTTAATTTTAAAAAATGTCAAGTCACTTTTGTACAAGCCATCAATATTGGCATTTTTGGACAATTTTTTCACCAAGTCGATTAACAAAATTAGCAAGTCTCAAGTCGAGTCTCAAGTCACAAACAATGAACCCGAGTCGAGTCTCAAGTCGAGTCACCTAGGCGACTTAAGTTGGACTCAAGTTCAAGTCGTGGGACTCGAGTAAACAACTGTGGAGGTGACGTCTACAGAATTAGTTCATAAAATTCAGTCTAAAAGTCTAAGCCCATTTGCATCAAGTAGGTGGCACATAGGAGATGGCAAAATACTTGTTTGTTTCACAAGTCAGAAGTAGGATACATTAAGACCCATCTGTCCCTCTTTTCTGCAGTACTATTGCATGCGCTCTGCCTCTAAATATACCTATTTCATATGACATTTTACATTAATTTTGAAGGGAAATCTTTCCTTAGAAATATAACTAGGCATGCTTGCTTATTCTGCTTTTACTGTAGGAACAGAAGAGTTGTCCTACTGGATCAGATGCTGGTCTGTCTAATCCAATATCCTGTCACTAACAGCAGCCAGTCACAGATGCTTCAGAGGGAGGTGCAAAGAACCCCACAGTAGTCATTGAGAGACAGCCTGCCCCAGAGAAATCTATTCCTGTTTCAGGCAGTTAAATGGTGCATCGGGTAGCTTGCACCAATCCTGTGGAAGAGACCAATATCTTTATCTTGCTCAACAGAGAGCTTGTGTAGGATTATGAGAACTAGGTGTTGTGTTTTCAATAGCCAGCATTGCTGAATAAAGGGGCTGCTACATTTGGAGCCAGTTGGAGCTTTTTGTAAAGTTGGCACTTTCATTCCTAGTTAATAGAGTATCACATTAATCACATTGCAAATTAACGAAGTGTATATCACCCTGGCAAAGCCAAGGTCTAATAAGATAGGTCACGCTGGAAGTGGAAATGGATATTTTTGCAGACATAACTATTTGCCAGCAATGCCCCTGTGTCACGTATATTGGCCAAATATATTGGCCACATATATTGGACAGTCTCTACAACAAATGATTAATGGACACAAAACAGATATAGAATCGGTAGCACACAGAAACCTGTAAGCGAATGTTTTAACCTGCCTGGGCACTCATTAATGGACTTAAAATATCCATTTTTCTACAAAGGAATTTCACAAGCCAACTACAGAGAGAGAGTGCAGAATTGACCTTCATATGTAAATTTGACACCATCTCCCATGGCCTGAACAAAGACTTGAACTGGGTAACATTTTATAACTCGAGCTTTCCTTACATTCAACACCCTATTGGCATCAGAAGCCAAGTATGGGACATTTACAGCCCACTCAATTAACCTCATTAGCACTGGGACTAGAATTGACAGGTAACTTTTTTTTCTCCCTCTCCCTTCTTATTTTGAGGGTCCCCCTTTTTTTCCTCCACTCAGATCTTCTCAGCTGAAGAAGTTGATTTTGCCCACCAAAGCTCATGATATGTATATATAATATATATATATAATGTATGTACATATATAAGTCTCTAAAGTGTCATAGAACTACTCGTTTTTAACGTTACAGACTAACACAGCTACCCCTCTGAGACTTCCTAACTATTTGGTATATTTAGTTGCAGTAGATGGTTCAAAAGGACAGGTAGACTATGGATCATCAAGACAGTCTAAAAACTGGCATTGTTATAATGGTGAGTTCCTTCTTGTGATTACTGAACATCATTCTTTCCCCGAGACTAGATTCAGCCTGCTGCTTCTTATGCAGGTGCTGATGTCTTGCAGGCATTCCTTAAAGCTTGGAGATGGTTCTATTTGTGTTAGACCTATAGGAGACATAAAGGTGTTTATGGAGATGATAGGGTCAAAATGAGATTAGCTTTCAGGATATGCCAATGACCCCAAAGAGTCACACATGTAACTGGCTACAGCTATGAAAACACAGAAGTTTAAGATTTGCTGAATAAGGGAGTGTCATTCTGTTTATGTTCTAAAGTCCCTTTCCCTCCTCCTCCCACATACTATTACCATATTTTAATTATGGTCACTATTACTGCTATCAATATAAAGAAAAACTAGTTTGAATATCATTGATATATTTCCCAACATATTTTGTTTAGGCCTTTCTATAAATTCACTGTATGTCCATCATGTATTAGTTCTACTGTCTTTGTTTTCTCTTCTTTCCTAGAAATGTTGGCATCCCCAATTAAAAGAAGATTGCAAAAATAAATAAGTGGTAAAAGCCAGTGGCATAATTTGCAGATAAATGCAAATTGAAATCTTTAACTATGAGTGCATGTTTACACCACCAACTTATATGTGGTGTATACATGCTGCCTTATATCAACCTGTGTAGTACAAAAAATTATATTATGACTTTCCCCATTTGAATTTGAAGGAAGTGACAGGGGAACCAAAAGTTGACTCTATGGTATTATCTATACAAAGAAATTCACACGTTCAGTATGTAAAGGGATGTGTAAAAATAAAGGACTTGTTTGAAAGAAAAAGGTATCACTTGAATATGTACTAAATCCTTCAAAAATTGGAAATTCTATACAAGGACTATTATATATTTTTATTTAGGCAGCTGAAAAGGATAGCTCTAAAATTAACTAAATTTTGTATTACTTTTCCATTCTTACCAAATACATCTCTCAGGCCTTTTATACTCACATGTATATTCAAGTTTCCTGAGTGACACTGACCTTTAGAGCTTAACATCCTACGCATGCTACAGTGCAATAAATTTCTTATCTTTTAGTCCTTTTTATTAGGAATTTATGATGGTGGTATATCCAGTTAGGAGATATTTCCCACTTCTCTTTTGTCTCTAGCTATCCTTGCTGTTAATCTCTCTCACCTTGTTAGTGGCTAGTCATAACAAGAGCTGGAAGTGTGAAAAAATCTAGCTGTGAATCTAACATGTTTATCATCAAGCTAATATTAGATGTATATCACTTATTAAAATTGGCAGTGAGCATTCTTCTACTATATGTGGAATGATGAATTAATCCTTCATATTTGCCTGGCTAACGCTGTTGGCTCCAGTTCACTGCATTTGTTTTCTGCTGAAAAACATAGTTAAAATCATGGTACAGAACATTTTCATTGTTTTGGCAGATCTGGGGAGTGTACATTTTAGCTAGTTTTAAGGTCCCAGAATGAATCAAACACAGTGGCCACCCACATAGGATATCTTCCACTTGAAATCAATGGGGCCAGGTTTTTGGCCTATTCTTTTTTTTGGCTTTAAACTAGTCAAGTAGTTGCCTACCTGATAAGCCTACTCGATGACTCGTTTCCCCCTCTTGCTGCCTCTTTATCAACTGGTTCCCCTGCCCCCAGCACTGTCTCCAGGGGGTGGGAAGAAGGGGGAGGCAGAGGTGCAGCAGGGGACCTGGCGCAAGCCAGATCTGAATAGTCGTGGCTCGGACCGGGTCCCAGACCCTGGCGGCTCTGCTTTTTAAATGCCTAGTTCTTGTTACATTTAAAAGGGGATGTTAAGTAGCGGTTAATAAGCTAATTGTGTAGTCAAGGAAATTTCCATCAACTACTCAATTAGTTGATAAAGGGGCCTGCATGAGTCATGACTCAGCAGTCGCAGCTTGCGTGGGGTCCCCCGATGCAGCTCTGTCTTTTAAATGCAGTGAGAGCCAGGCAGATCTGTAGCAGTCTGGGACCTGGCACAAGCCGGGACTGCTCAGTCACAGCTCACACGGCCCCCAGGAGCTAACCTCCTTATCGACTAATCGAGTAGTCAATGGAAATTTCATCGAGTACTCAATTAGCTTATTGACTGCTACTTAACAGTCACTGGTCTGAAAGCAGGTATTGCCATGATTTAATTGCTAAGAATTGCTACTATTATGATGTACCTTTAATACTCACTTTAAAATGGTCACGTCAGAGGAACCTGAATAAAAGAAGCTCCTGATGGGTCAGGAAAAAAAAAAAGCAAGTTTGGTGGGGGAGGAAGAAATTGAAAAGTACAAATGATTCAGATCCTGATCAGTGGTATACATTTGAGGTGATGCTAGTGAGTTATGGCGTTGTCCCAGATTTGTCAGTATATCGGAGATCAGCATTTGTCCCAGTAACTTTGGATGTTAAGTGCATTTGGGGGTCCAGATTGCTGCAAGTATTGAGAGAAACTGACTCAAGAAAACAGCTATTTTGGTAGTGGAATCCATGTGCATCTTTATCTGTACCCAACATCACAGTGCTATCTTTTTAAAATAATTTTGAAAAAAATAATCCCCTACTGAGGCTATCACCTCACTGCGAGTTATCCTCTTAGACAGGTGTTTCGAAAAGTTTCACCAGAAAATGTTTTTCATGCTCTTACTTCTCCCTAATAATTTCTCCATTAAACTATGGAGAGATATTGTAATTATTTTCTGTAACCACAGAATACCTTTATTTTTCTGACTGCAGAATAATATTTAAGATGAGCGTGCTGCTGCGTAAAGCAGTTTTTGTACCTATTGAGATATAATCATGGCAATTATTAATAAAAGAAAATTGTTTTCAAATACATGCGCTGTTTCAGGCTGGCTGAGGTACACTGGACATTGTCCTCACAATTGTATTATTACTGCCATGGAGGAATAAACTAAGGCTGTGGGGGAAAATACATTTGCAGTCGTAACTGAATCTGAGAGTGAACGTTTAGGTTGCACCAATCCTTTCCCCTTTTTTGCTTTATATTACTGTTTTTGTGTCCTTATAGCTAAGATACTTTATTTTGTATACAGTGTCCATATGAAAACAAAGATGGTGCCTATTTCACAGTCTATTTTAGAACAGTGGTTTATACCCTGTCTGATTTGGACAAACCAGAAAAAGTTTGCCTCCATTAAGAGAAATAGCCATTGATGTCTGAGTGCATCTATCCCATTGAGAGGAACAATTGGCCACCAGTAGAGTTTTAGATAGCTGGTGGAGGGAAAGAGAAACAAAAACAAAATAATTGTTGATTTATCCATCGGTCAGGAACAGGAAAGTTTGTATTGTTCAGCACATAAATGCCACTGGGGGGTATTAACCAGCCTGGCATGACTCTACTGCAGTGAAATTTGTAGCAGGCAGTAGCTTTAAATCAATTATTTGATCAGCTTCAGTAATTACTCACCAAAATACCCATTTAACTCCTTTTATGGCCTTGCTATACCATCAGCTTAAAGTGGAATTTAATTTTGACTTCTTTTGAAATGGCACTGCAGTATGTTTGGAAATCTATTTTGTACTGTGTAGTAAGCTTATTTTGTGACTGAAGAAAGATTATTTTAACATAAAGCCCTTTATGAAATTATTATAAGCAAGACAAAGCACCTGTTTGTGTAAAGCTGTGTTCTCAGCCTTTGTTCCCTTAAAGAAAAGTGCAACAAAAGTAACTGCTAATATTGTTTAATTAAAAGCACAAAATAGCCTTCTATTTCGGTTTAAAGGTTACATTCTTTAAAGAAAGCTATAGGTTTTTAGACACACACTAAAGTTTGTGAGCTCCATTCACCACTGCGTGCACTTCACATTTTATAGCGATATAAACTTCTTGTACTCAATGGAGTTACACCAGTGCAAAATTGGCATAAAAGATTGAAGCACCCCCCAATTTATTAATGGCAGAATCATCACAAATAATTATGAGCGTCAATTCATTTAAGCATCTAAAGACTCTGGGTACTGAATTTCTTGTCATTGCTGGTGGAGTTCATCAGGTGTAGCTCCTTTGCTGTCACGGAGCTACACAGATGTAAAACACCTGCAACAGAATTAGGCTTCTGTTTATTTGAGCATTCTTGATCTGGAAGTTTCACAAGGATCAGGTTTCCCTGGGTGAAATTTCTATTGCTATTTAATTTTTAAATAAACAAAAAATACCTATTGGGCTGAATTTTGCTGTTTTTCTGCTTCTCATTTTAGCATGAGCTCAGATATTCAGCAATATAAATAGCAACAAAAATCTTAATTGAGGAAATTTTCTGTAAGAACTCCAGACAACGCCATGCCTGATTACATCTCATTTCTTTGTTTCAAGCCTTCTGTTCTCTACTGTGAGATCTGATTCAATGCACTTCTATGCTGAAGGTATTGCAGTTTCACTGAGGTCCAGACTGGTGTATTGGACACAGAATCGGGTCCTGTGTGTCCTGCCCAGGTCTTTTGCCATTAGGGGAAATACATTCCTGTGTTCGCACTGAGACTAGGGCATGGTGGTGTGGTGGACATGATTGTGTTTCCTTGAATCCAATGTTGCTGGGAACCCAGTTGTTCTTGGGCAGATCAGGGCTGTCTGGAAGGATGCACTAAGTCTAATTTATGCCAAGCACTATGGTGCTAAGTCCTTGACCAGTCCCTTTTCTTTTTTCAACAGGTACACTGGCTTACCTGCAATACTTCCTGTAGCAGGACTATACTTGGGGGGAAGGGACTTGTGGCTGCTTTGTAGTCACTTTTTGCTAGAATAACCTGCTCAAGAAGGCTGCAGAATTAAGTCCTTCATCGCCTCCCACTCTCAACTAACTTGACATCAGCTTTCCTGCTGTCATTATCTTGAACTTGATATGACCACCAGTGAAGGGGGACAGCCCCAGCATCAAGGAGGAAAGACACTTTCTGAGGGGCTCCAGGTATGGGGACTGGTGCTAATAGCCTAGCATTGCCAAGCTCCAGAGAGTAAGGGGCATATTGATTCACTGTTAGCTCTGTTCCTGATGGGCCTTGGGCTCTTGGGACAGGCTGATGTCCCTACATGTCATCACCTTCTGTCCTCATTGCAGGATGGAGGCAGAGGTAGGACTTCAAGAAAGCTTAGTCCTGGGGGATAGGCTAAGAAAAGCCTACTCCAAGTTGTGTGTTGTATGGTAGGGTCCCTGTATCGCGCACATTAAAACCACTTCATTGCCTGGTATCGGAAAGGATGAGTGGAGAGCAGGTAGCATCCCCCTCCTGTGTTTGTGTTTAATAAGAAATCAATCTGTGTGTCTGGTGTTATTTTGTGTCTGGGTCCAAATTAATGGCCTTCTGATAAAAGTTCTTATGAAATTCCAAGTTGCAGTCCAGACCAGAGAGGGGCTGTGTCAGCAATGCTTTGCTGCTGTAGTTACACTGGTCTGCCCACACAGCATGCAGGTCACACCCTGAATATCTGTGGATAGCTACAGTCCGAATGCATCAGCTCCAGCCCAGCAGAAAACACCAGACACTACTTGAAGGGTGACTTCCAACACACTTCCAATCCCAAATTTAACACTCCCCCCCCCCCAACCACATGTGTTCCAGACTGTCCAGATTTATATTAGGTCTAAGGGATACAACATTTTGCTACTTTTAAAAATTGAGTTTAGTTTAAAGATAACACTGGATTAGTTTTAATTAAAGAATAAAACAAGTTTATGAGCCTACAAAAAGAGAGATATTAAGTGAGTACAAGTATAAGGCATTAAAATCAGAAATGGTTACAAGAGAAATAAAGAATAGATGCTTTCTAAATGTGTTAACCAACTAGACTTGATTAAAGATGAAATTCTTACCATATGTTCCCAGCATCAGTGCTGACCAAGGTTCAGGTCAGATTGCCCTCCTCCACCCACAAGTCCATAGGCTATTTTTTGGGGTTGTTGTTGTTGTCTTGAAAGGAGGGGGGAGAATATAGGGAGTTTTGCCCTCTCTTTTATAGCTATCACTCTTTGAAATGCATTTTCTTGAGTGTAACAACTATATAATGTTCATCCCCAGGTTGCTGTCTGTATGCTGAGGTACAGATCTATTTGTTTTTGTCCCCCCTTCCTTGCCAAAGGATGCCCACATGATGGGTGATTTGTCCATCAGTTTTGATGACACCTGACTAGAGGTGTGAGTTTGTCCTTTGTTTTTTAGAAACAGGTTTATCCACTCTGCAAACTTGTCTGGTACACATACCTCAGTCAGAGTTTCATCTTATATTCATAACTTTACATATGATATTTCTACATGAAATTCACCATCATATTGACCAGCAGGTTAACTCTTTTCAAATGATACTGTACAAGGCATATTTTATACAAAGATATTACAGTAATATGTAGGGTGTGAATACAGACATGCATTTGCTCACACTATTTCAGACAACTTGCCTCTCTTCCTTTATATGAAGTTCTGAAACAGCTTCCCCTCAGTCAATAAAATCGGAGAGATGGCATTGGCATACAACAGCTTTAGTTGATTTCTGAATGGTCTATTTCTGGCATTGGTCTGAAGCTCTTTAAAACTGCTATTTTTGGATTTTTTTTAAGTCTACTTTTTCTGCTATGACACAGCCTTTCTCTTAGTAAATTCAGAATGCATTTAACCTGGAAAATGTGTGGGATAGAGTTGGTTATTGTGAGTCTCTGTTGTGTTTTCATTGTGAATCATCTACCTCCCTCTTGTTAATGTTTTCAACAATATAAATAGCAAATGGAATTGGACTCTTGTGTGCCATATTAGTACCCTGCTTGATGATAAAGCCAGTGCTAAGTTGTTTGGTATGAACTTGAAAAGTTCTTTACTAATGCATCTCTGGTATGTAGGGGTAGAAAAAGTGTATAATCTTTCTCCAGGACAATTCAGAAAAATAACTGACTATATAGCAAATAAAACAGCTGTTTCTGTGTCCTATTTGTACACAATGAACTCTACACTAAAATTGAACAATGGTACAATTGTAAACGTCATCTAAATATTCAAAAATTTAAATTATTCTGCAGGGGCACAGAAAAACAGATACACTGTAGGAAACTGACAACCCTTACTATTGAAAAGTCACTTCCTAATATAGCTCTAGGAAATATAGTGGTACAATATTTTGGATATCCTGCAGTAGATCTGACCCAGATCTTTAGCAGATATCTGTAAATATATACCACCTGAGAATTAGCCTGTTAACTGTGAATGACTGTAAATAAGGACTTTTTAGTGAGCACATCGTATTTGCCTTTGCAACTGTCATGTTCTTCATCTTTCACTAAAATAAATGTCTTGGATTGCAGTCTCATATTGGGCTATTGCTCTTCTGAATCTTGATGGTGCCAAAACCGTAACTTTTGGAATGTTGTGATTACAAGCCATACTAATCCCTGCCTCCCCCCTTTTCTTTCTGTCTCACATCCATAGCTCCTTTTCCTTGCATCCCTGTTTGTTTAATAGCAGGCAAGAGAACAGTGCTCCTTCAGCATTAGACCTTAATGATATAAGGATAGAGATGAGGTGAAATGGGAATGGGCGGAATGGGCTCCTTTATGCTGGACATAGTGATATCCATCATGTTCTGTTTTCTTGTGCCAATGCTTGCAGAAATTGGTGCGTATTCTGGCAGATTCTCAGCTGGTCTAAATTATTGTTCTTCTGCTGATCTTTGCCAGGAACTAGCCGCCTTCTATTCTGAGGTCACGTGATTGGTTTTTAACCCATTACGTAACAGATAAAAATCACATAGGCGCTCAGATATCACAATGATGACAATAATAAATATTTATATAGGTGGAACTTGGGTTATAGTACCTTAAGGCCAGGCTCCCTCCAAAAATGCATGTAGCATAATGGCATAGGCAGGCCCAGCAGAGTGAAGTGATGCTACACTACTTCCCTGTTGCCTCCTGTCTGCAACATATCTTCTATAACGAGAAGGATATGGCTCAGATCTGAAATAGATGCACTAGCAGGAATTAAGTACTGGTGATTGGTCTTCACACCACCTCAGTGGTGCAAACAGGCTAGATCTCAGAAAAGAATGTGGTACTCACCAGGTCTCACCATTTTCCTCTTGCTAGTTGTTCCTTTATTACGAGTAAATACATACATGTATCTATTTATTCCCTAACATAAGGAGAATACTTTAGAGTTTTGTTAGCAATAAGTGATGCAGTAAGCAAACAGGCATAGTGTGGGACAGAAATCTTTACTGAACATGCACACTTCACTGAACATTACATGCTGAGACGCATGTGTTTATTTGGTAGCAGCCTGCCCAATTTGCACTCATGAGTTGCTGATGTCATACCTACCAGTTCCCTCCTGAGACCTGACCCTCATTGCCTGATTCCTAGATTGTGAGTACTTAGAGAAAATTTCAAACTCCCTTGTATAGCTGTTTGTATTATAAAATGCATGGGTAGGTGCAAGTTTGTGTGTGTCACTTATTAGTCAAGTCGTCATCTACTTTGATTGCCATGCTGTTGTTGGTAACTTGTTAGCTTCTCATCTGGTGTAATCTGTCTGCCTGCCTTCACATGCTTTCACCTTGAGCAGCAGAAAATCAGAACCTTCTGTTTCAATTAAAAACGCTAGCTTGTTTTGCCAGGTGAGAACTGAAATCTTGAGATTTCCCTTAGCAGTACAAGTGCATGCATTGTTTTACGGATCTCAAGAAACTTCAGATGTGTGGCTGAATCCCTGAAGAAAAATGGGTGACACATGTTGGGAAGAATGCAGCAAGAGGAGAAATATTGTGTCTGAAAGCAAGGACGTAACCGTGAATTTAACTGTTGCATAAGTTGAGGCATGTTTTGCTGAACTTACTAAATCAAGCTAAGCTGAAACAGCAGGCCAACAAAGAAATGCAGCTTGTTTATTCTTTTCCCCGTCCTTTAAAATTGATGTTTATGTTGCTCTGGAAGGAGAGAGAGAGCATATAAAAATGTCTGGAATCTTTAAATTTGAAGAATTTTGACAGGTGGATATGAGAAATCTGTTCATGTGCTGTCTGAAAAAAGGAAGTCATGCAGAAAAAGTTACTTGCAGAAATACAGCTGTCGCCATGTAGTAGAGTTATTAGTAATAGCACATAGGAAAGATATCAGCATTTGCAGAACAACTGATACCTAGCCAAGACCAGAACAGAGCATTGGTTAGAAAAAAATCTAGGGATCTGGGAAGAAGGGACTCATATATTGGTTTAAAAAAAAAAAAGATTTTCAGCTTGATTCTCAACTAATGTAGTGGACTATCCTTTGAAACTGACTCATGTAGTATGTGTCCAGATGCTCAATTTTCCACTGGAGAACAAGGGTAGAAAAACTTGTGGCCCTCCCTGTATGAGTGTCTCATCTACTATGAAAAGATGAATTAGCCACCCCTGTGAAAGTCTACTCACTGCAGGTCTGGGAATTTTCACAGGAAGAGTGACCAGGCTATAGAGTCTTCTATCTACTTCATGAAATTCTCTATGGAAATGTAATACTAGGTGACCTGTAACAATTCCATGGTTTTCACTCCGCTTTGGAGCTACCTGCTAGGATATGTGGCCTCGTTTGGAGCAGTGATATTAGTATTCTTGAGGTAATAAAGAGGCACAGAATCTCTGTGCAGATTGGTCTTGCAGAGTATCTGTGGAATTGGGTACATCTAGACTGCGAGGATCTATCGGAAAAAGATACGCAAAATGCGCTTCGCATTTTGCGTATCTTTTTCTGATACTTTTGTCGGAAGAGGCTTTTCTGAAATTTGGCCCGTCTAGATTGGCCCAAATTTTGGGAAAAAAACCCCTCTTTCTAAAGCCCCTTTCTTCCTCGTAAAATGGGGAATACAGGGGCTTCTGAAAGAGCGTGTTTGCTCTTCTGCAAAACAAGCGGAAGAGCAAACGTGTTCCCTGGATGCGGCGGAGTTTTTTCGGGATTCTGAGATAGACTTGTGGCTTCTTTTGTAGGGAGGCAAACCCTCCTGAGTTCTTCTATGAGTAAGGTATGAACTCCAGTGGGGGACTTGTTGCTACAGGAATGTAGCCCCCTTCTTCTGGTTTTACAAAAGACCCCTGTTCTTTCAAATTCCCAAATCAATGCATTATTCATCTTATTTTAAAAAGGCAGCATCCTGCAATGGATACATCTGTTGGCTTTAAGTGCAAGTGACACTAAAAATAGTGACTTCACTGTACAAACTGAAGCTGTGAGCAGGGCTAATTCAGTAGTAAAAATAGGACATTGTAATGTGTGGTGGAAAAGGAGCGAAGGGAGAAACATTGTCAATCTTGTCCAACTTTTGCAATTTTGATTCTGGAAGTGGATCCATACTCAATATAAAGTCAACCTCAACATGGATCTGTTGGTAACACAATGTAATTCAAACTCCCACTTGAATGCCTAGAGTTTTCCTAGTACAACTGCTGAAGGCTCAGAACCACTTCGTCCTCCATTCTTGTCAAAGGATGATTGGTGGTCATACACAGAAGAGAGGTTAACTTGCCTCAATCCATATCCCCAGAGGAACCTACCCTGTGGGTCTCATCTATCCCCAGCAGTACTTTCTCCCCCAGCAGGGGCACTCCATACATTGGGAGTGGACAAGATGTGCAGTCTCTGGGTGAAGAACATTTTTTCATCCATGATACCTGAAGGGAAACAATGATGAAAGGGAATCCATCTAGAAGCTTGCACGTGGAGTCACCTCTGTCCCGAGGATTGGACCCATTTCCTGAGGCCAAAGGCAGTCAGAGGAGTCTCGCTGCACAGTTCCACTTTTTGGCTTGGCCAAAACAGCAAGAAGCAGTAGCCAGTGAGAAGGCATAGGGACTTCTGGGGTGTTTAGGAGTTGAAACCCTGGTTCTTTTGTTTGGGCAAACCATGTTCTCATCTCTTGAGGGAGGATTTTGAATTAATGTTTTTGGGGAGAGGGCATAATTTTCCCCCACCCTCCAGTTAGGTTTGCTGTGGGAATTACCCACTAGCTAGTAACAAAAGAAACTACTTTTCTCTGGGATTTTGAAATCACTAATTGAAGATGTCACTTACGAGACACAATAAATGGAATGTTAATCCAGGCTCCCTGTCCTATGTGCTCAGTATTGCTACCCACATAACTATTTATCTATTTATCATAGCACGGATCACTGACCAGACTACTTCCTGGCATCTATTTTCCTTTCCATATTAGCCACCAGGAGCTAGATGTTGCTGTTGATATTTTTCTCTTTTCAAAGCTTTCTCGGAGAACTAGTAGAAGCCTCCTCACATTGATCCCTGTGTATATTCACCCTGAAAATTTTCAACTACTTATTTAAAAAAGTCTTCTCACTAAAACATTTTACTCATTATGGGCCTGATCTCCCAATCTGTATTTAATTTTCCTTCTGCTTGAAAACCCAGTGACGTCACTGGAACTACGTGCGTGAAGACGCTACGTTTCTTTCCTATAAAAGAGGTATTAAGGCTCCATTCGGTAACCTATCCCTTTTTCCCCTTAAAGAAGAATTATTGTACCTATTTCATTCTCTTTGATAGAAGTGGCTTTTCCTTTTCATCACCTGAGCTAAAAATTCATTTTCTTGGTTTTTGGACAGAGATGAAACTTGGTTGGATCACATTTTAGGGACAGATTTTGGCCCACATAATGAAAGCACTATACTGTTTGATACAGTTTGCAATAGGAGTTAAATAAAACCCTTAGTTTTGGGTCAAACAAAACCTTGTTTGGGTATAGAAATAACAGCAAAGGAAATAAGTCTGGATTCAAAAACTACACTGGTTGGAGTTGTGGTGATGCTTCCTTCAACACTTAATCCAGTAAGAAGGCATTCACTTGGGAGGTGGGACACCTGAATTCAAGTCCTTTCTTAAGAGCAGAGGTTCCCACCTCCCAGGGTGAGTGCCCTACGCACTGGACTGTGGAGTATTCAGGGGTGGGTGTCTCTCAGTCTCTGCCATTGAAACTGTTTCACTTACATCCAGTGGGGCTGACAGACTTGCTGGGCTCCAGGGCAAGGTCGGGGGCAGGGGAGGAGCAGCTCCATACCCCTGGAAGGGGCAGGGCCTTGGGTGGAAGGGGTGGAGCTGGGGCAGGGGCTGATCTCTCCCAGGCAGGGGCTGATCTCTCAGTGCTGTCCAGAATGTGCTCCACAGGCCCCTGGAAGCTATATAAAGTGCATAGGTTTCCAGCTGCCGCAGGGGCTTTTTGAATCGACCGGATCTCAGGATGGTTTCTCCATTTTCCACTCCTGTCACCTCAAGTCGGCAGACCTGAATATCAGTAGTCATTGGGCCAGAAAGAGAGAATGAATGACTCTCCAGTCTGGTGATCAGGGCACTTTCTGGAAAGAGAGAAAAGTTGGATTCCAGTTTGTGCACCATTTATTAATTATGTATTTATTAATGGAGCAAAACTGTGGCTTTAGCAGTGATAACAGTAAAATGCTGGTCACGTACCCATGTATATAAAACCTAGAGTTAAATTTAGGAGTTTTGTACTCTTAACTTAATATTGTAATTTAAAGTTACAGCATAACCATAACCCTAAGCCATTATTTTAAAAGACTTATCTAGGATCCTAGGACTGTCTGGGAGTGGCCAGACAGCCAACACAGGCTGCCCCAGGGATGAAGCTGGCTCCTGTCCTAGGAAAGCAGGATGAGGAGCACATGCTTGGGGGCTTGAGTCCTGCTTCCCCACTGGGAGCAGCTGGACAGCCAACACCAGCTGCCCCATGGATTGACCTAGCCCTGGCATTTGGAAAGCAGAATAAAGGCCCCATCTGAAGATGTATAGGTTAGGTAGGGTCTGGAGTAGCCTACAAGCTAGGGTATTCGTCTGAGGAGGGCAGCGTTGTGGGTTCAAGATCTGCCCTGCTCAAGAGTTTGTATATTCATTATCTTTTGAGTATACAAACTAGAATAATAGCACAGAGCTGGATTACAAAAGTCAGCTGTAGGTTGTCAATTTTTCTCCTGTACTGAACTCAGAACATTAGTAGTTGTTAGTAAAACTATATAGTTGTTAGTGTTCCTGGACTACCCTTCTCAGTATGCCTTGTAAATTTCATTTCATTTTAACTGCATAGGAGATTATTTCATTTCTTGTTGACTTTTAATTGCAATTCTTATTGCAGGGCTGTGACTTTAAACTCTCTGATAAGCAACCAAATTTTTTCTTTAATTAAAAAGAAATAGTTTGGAATTACAAGTTTAATAATCTGGTTCCAGTGAAGTAGAGCCCAATGAGAGAGCATCTGTCATACATTTCAAAACAGATGGTTCCTTTCTTGCGTTGTGCAGTTTCTCCTTTAGAGATGATTTTGTGTTTTGCAGTATCACTGAGAACCTGGGGCGTGATGACATGTTCTGATATGTAGTTTAGTTTAAACTGAAAGGCAGAAGGGACCATTTCATACCTTAGAAATGCTCTCTTAAAACCACCAATTTTATCCTGGTTTGTTGAATAGTTTAAGAATAGTACTGTAAATGTTCATAAGTGACTTAGATGCCCAACTCCATTTGAATTTTAATGAGATTTGGGTGGCTAACTCCTTTTGATTTTATTTCATTTTACAAAACCATTTGCAGCATTAAGCATTCAATCATTATGGGGTATAGACTTTTTTCCCCAACATGTGAAACTTAGTAGTATGTTACATTAAACATATAATTTTCAGGACAAAAAGTATATTACTGTGGAGAGATGCTATTGTGAATGTAAAGTGCACAATTATTTTTACTTAGCTGGTATTTGTATAGTGGTTGATAATATATGGGTTACAGGTTACACGATTTCAAAATTATCCCTAGAGGGATGTAGTTTAAAATGGGATTTCTTTACGCTTTTATGAACCTATTGTCAAAAAACCCCACACTTCTTGTCAAGCTGCTGTGCCTGATTGCTAAGAAATACAATATTTCATTGAAAAGAAGATCTAGAATACATGAAACAAATTCCGCATAAGAATAAATGTATGAAAAATGCTGCAGGGTGTCTTAAACTTATGAAAGGGAGAGAGGGATATTATAAATAATAATGGTGTTTATGAAAGATTTGGAAAGGGGGAGGTACCCACTCAACATGTCCATATGTTTATCTTGTCTCGTTGAAAACAATCTGTCTTCTCATTCCCTTTTTTATAAATGATTAAATATATTATTATGCAAGAAACAGGGGGTTTTCAAAGTAGTAAACTATTCTATTTGCTGCTGTCTTTACACAGTTCTCAAAATAGTATATATTACATTGAAAAGAGCCTTCCATTTAAAACATTATTTTGTGAAAAGCACTAGCCAATGATGTTCCCAACATATGATTTAAATCTTTCTTTTATAAAAAAAAATCCTAATTTCTCATTCTATAATACAATATATGTAGCACTTCACAAGAAATACTATCTTAAAAATGACAACTGCATAATAAATATTTAGCATTTATGTTTTATAGGACAAAATCCTGGTCTCATTAACATCAGTGGTAACTTTGCCATTTATTTCAATGGAATCAGGATTTATTCATGTCTCTTTAAGAGTTTATAAATATTAACTACATTAATTCATCCTCACAACAAACTTGAATGTGGTGGAAATAATGATTATTTATCCCCACAAAATAAAAGGAGGTTAAATGACCAATTTTGTTCCCACTTAAAAAAATCACAGGTGAAATTCTGGCACTTTCAGGTCATTGAAAAATTTGCCACTGATGTCAATGGGGCAGGATTTCACCCATAGATTTTTTTTTTTTTTTTACAGATGAAAGTGTGTGATGACTCTGTTTTCTGTTTGTAAGATACTGTCTTAATGCATGATTCAAGGTACATAGCACTAGGGAATTTCAAGTAGCATTACAGTGAAAATGGTTTTTGTTAGCAGGATAAGACACTAGCATTTGTATAATATACAAGTATAATGGAATGAAAATAGTCTATCATAAAGTGAAATATGCCACTTTTGAAGACTTGGATTTTTTTGTTGCCAGACAACATAGTTAAGTGGAAAAAAAAATTGCTGGGTGTTTTTCATTGCCTTGATTCTATATTTGAAAGCCACTATCTTTCTTTCAAAATAAGTTGTCTATTTAATTTCACATGTAAGGTGGGGTTTTTGCAAAGAACCCAATTGATTTAGCAGCAGTGGTCTCATACTTTTGAAAATCTCACCTATCTATAACATGAAAGAGGACTGAAGGGCTCCCATATTAAGAGTATACGTGGACAAATTATGTATCTGGATTATGTTAGGTTAAGATCGGAGGTTTGGGTCTGAAGTGGAATCAGAATTAGGTTTCTGGTTTGGATTTGTTGAAGAGAAATGAGCTGTTCGTCAACTGAAATTTCCATTTTCCTGATACAAGCAAAAGGGAGACATAAATAAAGATTACTGGTTTGTTTTCCTTTATATATTTTAAATGTAAAAGAAAACTTAATTTTACCCTAAATAGTACTAATGAAATAGTTCACTGGACATGATATTTTGAAACATATCAAAGGCAATGTCAGAATAATTCATCCCCTGACATCTCTGGGTATGTGAATTTTCCTCTTTTGAAATTCAGTTTTCATTTCCTTTGGAAGAAGCTGCAAAAGACTTGGGCAGTCAACTTTAAATGAGGGATGGATGACCTTTTTAAACATTGATGTAGATCAGGTCAGAATGAGCACGAATAAACGCATCAGGAATTGTTCTCTGTGGATGAAAGTTATAAAGCATTCTCATAGAGTTAATAAGGGAATATAAAATCATTTAAACACTGTGTTTACAACTCTTGTCTCCTAAAATTGCCTTTCACCTACCATTATAACCTTATCAAAGATAAAATTATAGTAACAATTGCTAGAAAAAAATCTGCTTTATTGATTCTCTAACCAAAAAAAAAATGAACCCAGATCATTCTTTTACACAACTATGAAATCCCATTACTGAATAGTAACAACGTTTCTTTCTGTTGATAGGTTCTCTTTTAGTCATAGATACTGAAAAAACATAATATTGAAAAGTACTGTACATAGTTTTAGAAATGATTGCAAAAATGACGCCTTGCTGGACCTTAGACCTGATCCAAAGCCCATTGAAATCAGGATGAAGATCTGATCCCTTGATGGATCAGTCATATGTGATTATTTTAATGGCCAATATTCTCTTTTATTTCACTTAGTCCAGTGGAACTAACATAGCTAAAAGAGAGCAAGCTGGATTCTATTCTTGTGTGTCATCCTTACCATGAAACTATTTCATAACCCTTTGACTGCAGACCTTTTCCGGGATACCTCTGGTATCCCGGAAAAGCTCTGCTGCATCCAAGGAATGTGTCCGCTTTTTTGGAACAGTTTCCAAAAAAGCAGACGTGTTCTTTCGGCACCCCTGTATTCCTCATTGTATGAGGAAGAAGGGATATTCCGAAAGAGGAGGTTTTTTTCAAAATTTGGCCCCATGTAGATGGACCAATTTCCGGAAAAGCCTCTTCCAAAAAAAAAAAAAGCGGACAAAGATAGTCAAATTGCAGTTCACAATTTGTGTATCTTTTTCCGACTTTTCTTTGCAGTCTAGACATAGCCTAAGTGCCCCCCCCCCCTTTCTGATTACAGGGACAATTCATGTTAAACACATTCAAAATAATGGCATTAATGAAGGCCTGATTTGGTCTTGAAAACTTTTTTTTTAACACTGGTACTGTGTTAGAAGGAAAAAAAAAAAAAAAAGAACAAATGCCTTCAGATCTCAAATGGAGGTTGCAGTGGCAGTTAAAAATAAAAAAAATCCCCATGTTTTGTTATACATAAGCACATTTGTTTTTATTGATGAACAATAAACAAGGAATGTGGCAATGCCCATTTATTTTGCAGAGTCATGCCCATTATAGTTGGCTATTTCTGCTACAAATATTAAGCAAATAGTTGTATGAATTTTTAAACTAGTTCTTCTTGGCCAGGTGTTTACTTTGTTGTGGAAAACAGTTTTAAGCTTGTTTGCTCAAATACAGTAGATGTTTTAAAGTTTCCTCCTCACAACAGAACCTTAGTTTCTAAGGCTACGTCTAGACTGCATCCCTCTGTCAACAGAGGGATGCAAATCAAGCACGTCGAAATTGCTAATGAAGCAGGGATTTAAATATCCTGCGCTTCATTAGCATAAACATGAATGCTGCTTTTTTCGAAACGGAGCTTTTTCGGGGGAAAAAAGGCCGTCTAGACACGCGGCTTTGTCCAAAATAAACCCTTTTTCGACAGATCCTGTATTCCTCAAAAAATGAGGTTTACAGGATCTGTCGAAAATGGTTTATTTTTGACAGATCTGTGTCTAGACTGTTGTTTTTCCAAAAAAGCTCCATTTTGAAAAAAAGCGGTGGCCATATTTATGCTAATGAAGCACGGGGTATTTAAATCCCTGCTTCATTAGCAATTTCAATGTTAATTGCCGACAGAGAGGTATAGTCTAGACACAGCCTAAGAGGTATTGTAATGCTATCTAAGGCATAGAAGAAAAACAATACCATTGGATAAGATCCATATCTTTGTTTCAGCCACTTCAGCCCATTCAAAGGGCTGAAGTGGTATCAGTGAGTCCTAAATCACCCATTCCACCCAGGAGAATATTCCATTTTTCAGGCACTATGGAAACAGACTTAAGGCTGCCTCTTAAGGACGCCCTCACTACCCCCAGCAAAGTCACATGGAAGTGGGGGAGTGTACTAGATTAGGGCTACAGCACTGCAGGCCTGAAGGGGAACTGGGGAGGCTGCAGTAACTTAGGATAGTGGTGGGCAACACTTCAGGGTGCTATGTGTAGCCAATGAAACTTTTTGTTCATCGTTCGTTGCCCTCATGCAGGGTTGCCAGATTCTGCTGGTTTTCATCCGCTTGGTTTTTTTCCAGCCATTACTAATGAAGTGACACACACGTAAAGCAAGGGCACATGAAGTGAGGTGTGTGCTAATTGCACACAAAATTGACTGTGAGAGCTGTGCACTCCCTTTGCATCTAATCAAAGCATTGCTATGATTCAATTGGCATATCCCAAAATTCTAGGTATGTAACGCAGTTAACAAAGCTATCCTATCTCAGGAGACCATCTTGGTATTACAGTCTTGCAGCCCACTGAGATGGAGGGCCACTTATGTGGCCCACTCACTACTCTAGGTTGCCCATCATTAACTATGTCTACACTGTATTCAGAATAGATATGGCCACTCACATCTTTAACTAGTTTGAGCACTAACCGAAGTAAAACCAAGGTAGCATTTACTTCAGCATTGGCTAGATGCTTGGGTCTGGACAGTCCCAGGCAGTCTTGTGTAGTTTGTGTGAATGTGGCTTTGCTGTTTACTAGTTAAATTGGAGCTAAATCAGGTTCCGTTATGTGTGCTGCAATACTGCCTCCAATGGCAGTGTAGTTACACTTTCAGACAGGGGCCTAGGTCATCTAAATTACTTTAGAGTAGCCTGTTATTACACAGAGTTCCACAAAGCAGCCCAGGACTTGGATATCACATAGGTATCTTAATACTTCATCTATGGTAGAAGTGCAGCATAGAATCTTATCCTGCCTGATTTACATTGTCAGTCACAATGAAGCAACGTATCTCAAATGTCGTATTGTAAATGGTGAATAGCAAACCATGGAGTAAATACATCTGAAAAAAAAATCAAACCAGTTTAAATAAACTTGATAAAATCACATTTTTTGGTCAGGTACCCTGCAAACAGAAAGAACAGGTGAATGTTGCTGAATAAATTCCTTGTATGTTTTATTCTGTCTGCTGTAGCAATTGCACTGTAAAGTCTATTTGCAATACTGTATTCCCAATGCAAACAGGACAGCTCACATGAAAGCTAATGGAACTTAATGAGGAGACAGAGATCTAAACTGAGATCTAAATGTCTCAGTGCAGGAATGGCAATCAATGCTGGAAAAGCATTTTTGTTGCTGTCTTGTTTTGATATTTGATGAGGAAATCTTTATTTAAACTCTGGGTATTTTGATCTAGCATTTTCTCTACATTTAGCTGGACATGAAAGACTGTTTTCTATATTCCATTGTCAATATTTTTATGTTATGTTATATTAGGCCAGGTCTATACTGGGGGAGAAATTCAATTTAAGATACTCAACTCCAGCTACTAGAATTGTGTAGAACTTAAAAAAACAACAAATAGTCTGGTAGCACTTTAAAGACTAACAAAATACTATCTACATATTTTGTTAGCCTTTAAAGTGCAACCAGACTATTTGTTGTTTTTTTAAGTTCTACACAATTCTAGTAGCTGGAGTTGAGTATCTTAAATTGAATTTCTGTAACAGTTTTTCCTGTTAGACTAACTCGGCTACCCCTCTGATGCTTTAGAATTGTGTAGTTGGAGCTGACCTACCTTAAACAGAATTTCTCGGGTGGCCCCACTGTGAGAAGTTAACAGGAGAAACTCTGTCAACTTTCTTTACTCCTCATGACCCTGTGGAGTTCCAGGGTCAACAGAGCCACTTCCAGCATTCGATTTAGCCAGTCCTTATTAGACCTGCTAAATTGAATTCTGGAAGATTGATCTCCGGAGCGTTGATCTCCACATTATTATAGACAAGGCCTTATAGAGTGAGAAAAATAACCTCTTGCAATGGTGGCTAAATTGGAGAGCCCAACAGTGCTTCGAAGAGGGGTAAAAATCCAGCCATAATCACGGCGGCTTCATCTCCCTCCATACCATAAATACAGGGATAGACATTTGGGATGTGTGAGCACCTAGCTAAGTGAGCCAAGTTGTGTAGAGGACCATGGTATATGTGAGTTGTCCAGGAAGCAGGAGTCTTGTAATTAGACTGCCATAAAGGAGGTTATTAAAGGTATACATGACCTTCTGTGGAAGTTAATTTACCTTTAAACATCTCTCTGCCCCTTTAATCACTAATTGCATTCATCTATTTGTAACCTGGATGCCAGTTTTTGTGACACATTTAAGGAAGTAAAAATAATAATTTGACAGAGAATGTGACTAATGACCTTAGTCCAAGTACTAAGTAAGAGCCTTTAAAGTCCTATGGAATTCTGTCATCATCTGGCCTAAAATGTTGATATGGATTTGTTAGATCTGAATATGCATATTAATTAATTAATCTATTTCATCTGCTGTTTCTCTTTGTACTTACTTTTTACTGATCTGTTGTTTGAACACTTTGAGAAACCTCTTCTGGAGTTTTTTTTTTTTTTTTTGGTACTTAATTGGACTCCTATATAATTCCAATGACTGTTGATCAGTTCTTCAAATTTTATTACCCTATTGATAAACCGTGATGAGCATGCTTTTAAATATTGAGTCAACTCAACAGCCTTGGAGCAGTTAAAGTATACAGGATCAATCCAATTTAAGTAGGAGGTATTAATTAAAGAAACATGTTACAAGATGAGCACAAAAAAGCTTCCACATAGCATCACATCCCACTTTGTCTGCGTTGTGACCATGTGCTGCCTGGAATGCCATACAGCACACTGAGTGCAAGTGAAAATATTATCAGTCCTGAAGAGAGAACTGGAGTGAGAGATAAAAAGGGAGGGAATGAGAGACTGGGTTATAAGTGGTCATGCCTCCTGGTTAGAGCAGCAGTCATGAATTAGAAGCCCCAAATCAGAGACCAGCTGCCTGCATTGTGGATTGGAGCTGAAATCAGAAGTCAGGAATCAGTCAAGTGCCACCTGAAGAGAGGTGAGGCAGAAGTGGGGCTGGCACCAAAGCACGTATAAGGGACAGGCAAGGCTGGAGACAAGCAGGCATAGGGGCTGTCCGCAAGTGCTTTGAGCAGCCACTGAACTGCTGCTGCTGGGCTTAAGTGCTGGTCTGCTGGCTCTTCCTCACTAGTAGGCAGTGTGGGTATTCAGGCAGCCAACTACAGGCGAGCTGGGCTCATTATGTTGCTTGGAGACTGGCTCTGCTGTAGCTCCTGATTCTTGAGAGTGGGGAAATTAATTTAAAAAAGAACAACCTGAACCTTGAATGCATATACTTCTTCTGGTGGAACAGTTATGAACAGTTAAGTGTGTTCTCATTTTGTGCCAAATTATCTCCCATTTTTCCATTAGCAGTCAGTCACTGAGGTTTTTTGTATTTTTTAAATTATTTTTAAATTCTCTTTGCTTCCTAATCAGTAATAGTAAAGTTTATCTTATATGCTGCAGCTGTTCTCATCCTGTCTGAGGAGAAATAAGAACACCTTTCATGTTTCAGTAGGGAATTCCCTTTTAAAAAAAATATAATGTAATATGTAATATCATGTTGGGCCTCTTCCCATCTGAGGGGAATCCCCTTCACAGAACCTTCATATCATAGGACAATCATATCTTCACACTCTGGGTATCTTGGAATATTTTGTTATTACTGAAGATTATGCTTTGAAGGTTTTTGTGTCATTGGGAGCCTTTCAGAAAATTCTGTAGTTGGCACTACTTTCCCTTGAAAAAGAAATCGCATGTGGGTGGAGTTCTCCATAGAGAACATACATCAGCTGAAGTATTAATCGGAGAACTTCTTATTCTTGTTTATGCATTTAAAATTTTAGTGAATTGGTACAATATCCTTGAAATATTACTTTCAGTCAAAAGCAGATATGCCCTGGATATTTCATGTGGGACTGTGGGTTGAGGCAGGAGGGTGGGTGCAGAAGGGAATGAGGGCTCTGGGTGGGGCTGGAGGTAAGGTTTTTGGGATACAGGAGGGAGCTCCAGGCTGGGGCCAAGGGGTTTAGCATATGGGAAGGGGATCAGGACAGGAGATTGGGCTGGGGGTGCAGGATCTAGGCGGGAGTTAAGGAGCTGGAGCAGGCTCACAGTAAGGGTGTGGGGTCTGGGCCAGCCCACACATTCCCCTCCTTGAGGCCCAGTCCTATGTCCCTACAAGATCTCTGGAAAGGAGTTAGGATGCAGGAGGGGCCTCGGAGCTTGGGGTATGGGGCACTTACCTGGCACAGCTCCCCTTTGGTGGTAGTGGGGAAGCAGGTGCCTCAGTGAGGCCTATGTTGCCCTGCCCCCTCCTGCAGATACTGCCCTGGCCACTCCCATTGGCCACAATTCCTGGCCAATAGAAGCTGTGGGGATGGAGCCTGTAGGTGGGGATAGTCCAGGGATAGAGCTTTCCCCAGAGCTTCTCCTTGCCCCCACTAGGCATGGCTGGATAACATGCAGGGGTTGTAGAGCCCTGCACCCAGTGTCCCAGGTTACGAAGGTCTCACACAAAAATCTGGACTTATGGCAGCCCAGAGATCTTTTTGCAGCGCTACCCTTAACCTGAGGCCCTGGGCTGTGGACTTCATCCGCTCAAGCCCCTTTCTTAATACAGCCCTGCTTGCATCGAGTTTTAGGTGCATAAATGTAGACTTTGCTAAACTACAGGCATGGGAGCTTGAAAATTACAGCCTTGATTTTTTTCCACCTTTTTTGACACAGTTCTAAAATTATGAAAATAAATAGTTTCTGTTTGTTTTACCTCTGAAATTCTTGGGTGAAAAGTGCTATTTGAGAACAAGTTATTCTTAATGATGTACGTGAGAAGGATCTCAGGTACTTAAACCATGTCTGTCCATTTCCTAACAGACAAATTTACACATGTTAGATTGCTGGACATAGGAAATAATCTGATTTAATTGTGTCTCATTCATACAGTCTCCAGTCACACTCTGGTGCTAGCAGTTTACTTAATAACCATTTCTAATTCCTAATACCATTGCAAATGCTGTCTTCTGAAGACTACTCTATATTCTGGGTTTGATTTTTTTTTTTTTTTTTAAGAAATTTGACAGATGCCATGGGGACTTGACGTATCTTTCGTTTTAAGTGCTCTAGATAATACCTTTGAAATAAGTTTAAATAGTCCTATGCTACCTATAATTTCTGTTCTTTCATTTTTTTTGAACTTCAGCAAACTCTGTCATGTCTTTTGCAAAGAATTCAGACTTCGTTTTTCGTCTCTATGTCCTTCAAGGCTCCAACTAATTTTGGTTGCCCTTTGCTATATCTTCTGCGTCTCCATACTTTTAATGTGGCTTCAAAGGAGCTGAGGGAACTCCTTACCTCCTGAGGTTGGCCCATGTTCCTCCTGAGATAATGGAGTAGTTCAGTCTGAGCTGATTTCAGTGCTTGCTTTTGTACTCCTTAGCGAGCCTTATATATAAAATGGTCACTTTGAACAGAATTAAAAACAAAACTTTGTTTTTAAATTAAAGTTTGGGATTAGTTTAAAATAAAATCCTCATGTTTTGCAACTCTGCATTTCCTAAAGCCCCAGTAGAGCTAACAAGATATTCTTGTATGTCCATATTAAAACAGAAGCCCTGGGAATGTTGTAGGAAAGTGAGATACTCAGCACAGTTTTGCAGACCTGGGAGATTTTGGACAATATCTCTTAGAAATTAGTTCATTGATATGTAGAATATGGTCCATATTGCATAGATCCTCTCTTCCCCCATAGCTTTGCATCTCCTGTCTGCTGACGTGTTGTTCAGAAACAAGCTGAGTAACTGACAGTGAGGAGGAGACTGACAGGTGCAGTGACAGCAGGGTTCTTATTATTTGACATTTTGGAGGAGGAGGAAGTGATGCCAGCAGCAGCCTGCATAAAGGAAAGCAAGTGGCATAAAAGTCCTGTTTGCTTTTTCAGGGTTTTAAAAAAATCCAAAGTTTTCCATGATATAGTTCCGTCTTTTCTAATGGGAGTCTGGGCTGTGGAAGGCTTGCAGGACTGAAAATGTTAGTCATCTGAAGGTATTCTAGAACTTGACCTGGTTTGTGGTTGCAGTTCTTCATTTCGTACTTACTCTTTTCCCATGGTCATTTCATTACAAAACACAAATGATCAGATAAGCTTATCATTTGATTTTTGGGGATAAACCAGTAACTTTAAAAAAAATAGGTAATTTAATAAGATGCCCACTTAACCATGAATGTGTTCCATTTGTACATTATACAAGGCCTTTATAGTCAATTCAGGGCTCAGCGACAATGAATATTGGGTTGGCACTGACAGTACAGACACCACAGTGCTCACAGCGTGGCTTCAGTGAAGTATTAAAAATGATGCATACTCAACTTGGTCAAGGTACACTTCATAGATCACTATCTGAACTCAACACAACTTACCTAATATTAAATGCAGGAAGGGTATGACTTTGACACAAGTGGTAAATGCACTAAAGTCAGGAAAATGCAGCTTCTTTCCCCTGTAACTGAATCCCCCACCCTGGCCTGTGTTGACCACCTGCTGGGTTTCCAATATACAGTTCAGGCAACCTAATTGAAAAAATGCTTCTGTGAAGATACTAGTTTTAATTAGACAATGAGGTGTTGATCAATAACAAGACACCTTTTGTATTCATATTGACTTCCTAACGTTCTTGTTAACACTTCTCAAAATATTTTTTGTGCAAAGACAGAATATGTCTTTTGTCTCAAATGTATATAGTGAACAGCCCAGACCTTGTTTTTATCACAGTAATATTGCTTCCATAGAAAATCAGAGCCTGAAAGTGTAACGAAAACACTTATATTTTCTCCGTGCATTGCAAGTAGTAAAATTCTCCCAAGCAATGTTACTCTCATCAGGCACAAATTCTCTGGTAAATGTTGTTGGCAAAATTCATTTTGCAAAAAGATTTTAGTAACAATGAGAGTTGTTTAAAAATGTTGGTAAAGATTTTAGTAAGGATCTTTTGTCACCCTTATTTTTATTGAATACTGACCGCATGGAAGGCTGGTTGATTATATTGAAGAGCGTTGCATTGGTTATGGAGTATGGTACAACTGAACATGGCTAATCATATCACAATAATTATCTTACAGTATGGTATTGTGACACCCTATGTAGTATCTGAGTGCCTTTCAAGTAACATCAATAGCAACAGCAAAGTCCCTAGAGCACTTTATGGAGTCTCTAGGGGTCAGAACTCTCCTTGGGGCTGGCTTTGTGGGGATTTTATTTTATTTCAATTTTGATTAATTTTCTCCTTTCTTGTCCTTGTTGGCAGAGAGTAAGCAGCAAAACAGGAATGTTAGCATCGTGAGTGTCATTGTTATAGTAGGAAAGCCTTCTTTTCTTTGAAGAGGAAATCTGACCTTAAACTGTTACTTAAAAATATTTTGTTATTGAATTCAGTTTGTTGAGCCTCGCAATGTATAGTCCTAAATTAAAAATAAAAAGGGGCAAGGGTGGAAGGCTGAATTTCCTTTCTGGGAGTTTGCACCATTGTTAATCTGACTCCTGTGTATTTCTCTGAGAGCTCACTGTTACAAGGCAATAACATAACAGGTGCCAATATTATGGAACGCATGGTGCTCAAAATGCATAAGGAAGGATTCACCTAAAAATCTCTGAGTAGGCATCAGTTGAAAAGAAAGAAGCCTCACCATTTCAGTAGGGTTCCTGTCAATACAGAAGTTATGTCTTTCTTGTCACTTTAACACCAAACCCATCTTGTACACTGTAATTGCAGAACCATGGAGTGTATTATGTGCAAATAACGCAGTCTTGTATGACTTATACCTTGCTCTGCTCCAGCTGTTATCAAATGGATTAGAACCTTATCCCAAAGCCATTTCAATATACATAATGAATTGTATTTGATTAGAATTCTGTCCCTGCTACTGTGGCGGACTCCCATGCAATATGCATTTTCAATTCCAATTAGAGTGTAAAAGGAAAAAAATAATGAAAGATATAAAACAGGAAAGGATAAAATAGGTTCCCTTATGTAGAACTCAAAGACATTTTGCCTTTAACGCAAATCATATACACATGAACTTGCTGACTGGCTCAAGGTCACTCTTGTCATTTTCTTAATATGTTTGTAAAGACCTTGTGTTAACACTTATTTCTAGGTCTATTATCAAAGTCAACAAATGTGCACATATATTTTAGTAAAACCATAAAACATTGTTATAAACGTCTGCTAATGTGTCATTTAGCAATGGCATTGCCCCTCGCCCTACTTCTATTCTGGTTCCCCAGTAATTCAGCCTTGCTGTTTTAGGAACAGAAAGGCTGCAGGTTTGTTAGCTGTCCAGGACTCAGGAATAGCAAATACTCAGCTATCTATCATATATTTTACTCTATTCAATCAAATACAGAATATAGCAATTCTTACTCCTGGAGAAAGGTAAACTAATTATCCTGTTTGGGGTCAGACATCGTTTTTTTCCAGGGCCTATTGTCATTGACTTTGAGGTTATTTTGCCTACCTCTTTAGCATGAAAGCATAAAATTCATTAGGCTCAGTGGTCATGTTCTTTACAATCAGTTTACCATAGCTAGGTTTCCGAACACAAAATTTTGACACCTACAAAATGGATAGTCTGATGATTTCCATGATTTGTGAATTGTATCTCATGCTGATTTATACCAGCAAACTCATATTTATCAAGAGAAATAAATATGCCACTCCCATTGCAGAAGTGCCTATCATTCTATAACAGAAATGCTGCAGTCACCACATCTCCAGAGGTATATTGCTAATGTTTGTAATTTAGGAAGTCTTAATTTCATATTACCTGTAGCATTGTCTTGCCTAAAGAGTAAGCATGCACTGTTTCTTGATGCAGATGAAGGATTGGGATTCTATTGTTGGCCCTGTCACAAAGGTGCTGAGTGTCTTCAAACAAGTCCCTTAACCACTCTGAGCCTCAACTTTCCCTGTCTGTCAAGTGAGGATAATGCTTCCCTGCATCGTGGGATGTTGTGAAGTATCAAAGCATGTTGAAAATGGAACTTACTATAGAGAGGGTGTCCACGTGTCCCGTTTGGGCTGGGACAGTCCCTTTTTAAGCCCTTTCCCAGCCATCCCCCCTTTTTGGCAAACTGGGCATTTATCCCATTTGTGCTTGCCAGCTTGATCAGTTGGCAAGGGCAAATGGGACAAGTACTCATTTTTGTATGGGGGAGAAGTGGGTGAAGGGGAATGTACATGTGGATGAGCAGCGATGCCAGGCCCACACAGGGAGGGGGACTAGGGTAAGATCAGAGAAGGGGGAGGAAGATTGAGGTAAAGGACATAAACTGTCCCCTTTTCCCTTTGGGTGCGTCTAGACTACATTCCTCTTTCGAAAGTGGAATGCAAATGAGGGAAATCGAAAATGCAAATGAAGCACTGATTTACAAATCTCAAGCTTCATTTGCATAATCTCTTCTGATCACTTTTTTGGAAGATTTTTTTTTTGAGGAAAAAAAAGCAATCTAGACGGGGTTCTTTCAAAAAAAAAAACCCTGCTTTTTCGAAAGAACCCTGTAAACCTAATTTTTTCAGGAATAAGGGTTCTTTCAAAAAAGGGTACATGTGTTTATAAGATGTAGTAAAGATTCTTATTGACAGAGTTTCATCTGAGTACTATTTATTTTTTACAAGGAAGCATCCAAAGTATATTATAGCAAATTTCATGTTAATATAAATGCTCTCTGTATCTCCTCGTTTGTTCTCCATTTTAATACACAATTTCCACATACCTCTTATGCAGTATTTTCTGTTGTTTGAGCCCATTGATAACCAGGAATTGTGACAGGGTAAAAACTTCAGGATTCAGCCCTAAATATTTCCATTTTTTAATTAGTGGTGAAGTAATTTTAAAATAGTTTAATAAAATAGATTAAGGAAAGAAATTGTCAGTGAAAAACCATGAATTTAAAGCTCTCCTTTCTCTCTAATTGGTTTTCACTTGGAGGTTTATTCTAACAAGTTAGCAAGGAGCACATGATCATCAAGTCTGTGCTCCAAGTCTAGTTTGGAATAAAACAAAATTATTATATATTTACCGGATGTATAATCAAGCAATCTGACTCATCTAAATCCACAGATTGGCCATCTCATGGTAGGGAATATTGAAGAGTTTTAAAATTATTTATTGTTAATAAAGCCTGAAAATTCTTAGAAGCCAATGGAGTCAGAGCCCATATAATCAATGATAGTACCTGCCTTAAGGAGCCTAGACAATTAAACTCCATTCACACGATGCTAGCACAGGTGTCTTGTGTCTTGAGAGGGTGTGCTTCATGACCCCAAAGAGACAGAAGGCATAAACCTCATTTCACAAGGCATACTGGAGCAGTCGACAAAGGCTTCCCTTGTCAACCGTGGCGCGTCCAGACTGCCCCACTCTGCTGCCAAACAGCTGACCGGCACAGCGCGGCAGCCATTTTGATGTAAATGAAGCGGCGATTATTTAAATCGCCCGCTTCATTTTCCTATGTCTAGTAAACTCATCTACATGGCTCCGTCGACGGAGCCATGTAGTCTAGACACACCCTATGATGAATTAACATAACAGCTATACTAAATTCCAAGATATCCTGGTGAGGTGTACCCATTAGGGCACGAGGTAGGAAGGGTGGAATATAGAAAAAAATGTCAGACAACATAGATAGAAGCTTGATTCAACAAATTGGGCAACCAGTTCTCTATGCACTACTGAAGAAGTGTGAGCTATGACACTACAACATTGACAATAACAAGATGAAATTCAGCAGCTGACTAAAAAATCAATAATATAACAGAATTTATCTATATAAATAAGCCCATCAAGCCAGATGGCATGAAAAACTAAACACAAATACAAAAGAAATGCTATTGATCAGAGACCTGCTCAATAAAGCCGTTCACCTTGCATTTTTTTAAATTAATAATAAAAAGAAACCGCTATGGTATTGAAGATGCAGATAATTTGGTAAAAGACATCAACAAAGGAAGTTTTAATTAGTTCTTTCAGTAAAACTAAAGATCTATCAATTTGCCTTGATTAATACCTCATAAATGAATAACTAAGAATCATGATGGTCATTGACCAATGAAAAGGCAATCCACAAAAGGCATTATGAATCTGAACTCTTGTTGTCTTGCTGCTATTGTCAGTTGGTATGTGTGTTGTTGGTGTGTGTTTTCTCTGTGTGCTGTCCTAGCTCTGCCCAGCTAACTGGTTCAGCAGACCATGATGAAACTGCCCAGAAAGACCTCAGACTTAGTTTGCTGGCAAAGGTGCTCAGCCACGTTTATTGTCAACACAGCACAGTACTAGTGCCCTGTACATTCTACAGATACAATAACATTTTATTAATCCCCTGTGTTTTTAGCAATGCTAGCTTTTTTTTTTCCAAAGTTGATATGCTGGACAGTGAATTTGTAAGCAGGTGTTTGCTTTGTGGCAGGGCCTGACTTTTGCTCATAGCCTGGCTTTTGTTGATTTTGATACACGCTTCAGGCCTTGCAGATATTGGCCCCATGCTGCCAATGTGCATTCTCCTTCCTTTTTTCACTTTCACATTAAGAAACCTCAGATATCACAGTGGGTGGCAGGCAGAGGCAATGCCTTCCCTGAGTATTCGTACTTAACCTCTCCCCTCTTCTTATCCTTATTCTGACCATTCCTGAAGGCTCCCACAGCAGGCTGTTGCTGCTTGCAGACAGGTGGCTCTTCCTCCCCTCCCCCCAAAGTGGGTCTGTTAACTTAAAAGTGAAACATTTTGCAGCTTGCCAGTCCTAATAGAATAATACTGAGCCTGTGAAAGAGTCATTGAGTGGTAATGAAACCATTTAACAGGCATGTGCCAACTTTGAATTTACTGAAATATTTAAAGTAAAATTTAAACTAAGGACATTAGTTTAGTTTAGTTTGTTGCTGAATATCTTAAAATCACATCACTCAAAAATCGTTGCATAGAAATTTAGATGCACAATCTTGAGTATTCAGCTTTAGCTTTGAATGCGTGGATGTTCAGACATTTAGTTTTTTTAAATAAATTCTTCAAAAATCCACCCTTCTCTAAAATTCACATTTAAATGACAAAGTACAAAAACTTGCTTCCAAAGTCTTCCTGTCATTTCTATCCATCCCTACTCTCCTTTCAGTCCCTGTTGATGAGATCCCTTAAAGGGAAACCCCTTTTCTTCCATATAGCTGGAAAAAAGATTTTCCTTTTCTGTAAGAGAGAAGTTATACAGAGCAACAAAATCATATGCCCTAAGTCACAGGCTTGAATGCTATAGGAAAAAATTATCCCTAGCATTCAGGCAGTTATCTGGTAGCTGCAGCTGGTACAATTTCTGTAAAGTAGCCAAGGTCTTACATTTTAGCCCCAAGTAGATAAATAATTTCATTTTTATTAAGCATAACTTTCAATTTAAACTTTTGAAAAAGTACAAGTTACTTTCTGATCTAGAATTCCTCTGTTGCAAAGAGCATATTTTAAGAAGAGAGTGATCATTATTTATAAACTATCTCTTCTTAAATAAAATCCCCTGAGCAATGGAATCCGTGGTGTTATAGTTTTTCTCTTGGTTTTTTTTAAAAAGCCAACACCCCTACAATGCACACATTTTTCAAACATGGGGTCAGCTTTTTCAGAAATGGCTAATGATTTTAGAGGACTCGACATTTTGGAGCCCAGTTTGAAGCATGGTATGACTCTCAGCTTTTTCACTTGTCATAATGTTTCCCTACCCAGCACTCCTCCTCCTGATGTGGATTAGGAGTTGTATTAGAACATTAAACAATTGCAAGTAAGGCAGCACAAAGCTACTATGCCAAAATGGCTCTAGTGTCTACCATTGGGGAGTGGCTTCAAGCTGCTTATTAGTTCCATAATAGAGCTGGGCAAATAGAAGATTTTTTTAAAAATGTTTTCTGACAATTATAAAAAAAAATGGAAGGGAGGGAGGAGTGTTGTGTAACTCACAAATGACTTTTTTTGGACAAATTGAAAAGTCGAATGTTTTGAGTCAGAATGTTCCAGTAATATTGAAACCAAACACTTTCTGTTGATACTTTGTTTTCATGGTCAGGCATTTTTGGCAAGGGAATGGATTCGTGAAATGGGAGGAGAAACATTTCTTGTAAGCTGGAGCTCTGCAGTTATGTTACTTACCAAGGTGATCCAAATGCACCTCTCCCTCTAGAGAACATAGAATAGATTTGAGCGCTGGGGCATGTGAGTTCCCTAGTGACTGGGCTACGGGGTGTTACAGTAGGGGACTTTCCCTAGTTTGTGTCTTTAAGCAGTGCTGGCTTTTTAAAATACTTAATTAGCAGGGATTTAAAGTTGCGTCTTCCACATACTAGATTAGTGCCCTCTCTGCCAGGCAGTGGAATCATTTCCCAGAACGTATGACTGTTGAACAGTTTGTCTTTATCAGTTCAGCTGAAACTATTCTGCAAACTCGGCACAAATTTGTGAATAGATTTGGTCAATTTTAGACTGCATTTTTCAATGAATAAATTATTCATATGAAAATATTTGCCCACAGAAATATAGTATTTGACTGGTAGACAGAGGCACCTTCTTCAGTAACCCTCTATCACTAATCTGTGTGAGATTCTCTGAACATAGTTTAGGTTTCTTCAAATTCGAAGTCCTTACATAAGCCATAGAATTGTGCCTCATTGGTATCCATAACAGGAAAGTATCTGTGGGTCAACTCTGTGAGGATCCTATTGTGGGGATTCCTTTACATTCTCCAGAGGAAGTGGTTATTTCTGAGGGAGGATGGGGGAGGGGGAGAAGAAAGGCCCTGTCAACAGCAAAGATCCGTGAGATGCACAAATACCTCTTTTGGATAACAGGCCATTCCACATCCATTGCGGGGATCTCCTTATTCCATGACATTGAACCTCCCACGCCAGCTGCAGATTAACACCCTCTCCTTAGAAGTGTGTGTAGAAGCTGCAGAGTGGATCAAACATTGCTTTGAGCATTATTAATTCCCATGAATATTTTCCAGAGGTGGGGTAGGAATGTTTCATAAAGTGGCTTCTCTCTGGCAGTACATGCTTCCTTCTTACAAAGCTAATCTCTCCTGCCTTTTAATTTTCACATCAAAACTTACAACTGGCACACTTCCAGCCCACCTAATTAGTCTCATGTAGGCACTTTCAAAAAAAGGCATTCTTCCTCGTAAAATGAGGTTTTCCACGTTCGAAAAAACTGCCGCGTTCTTTCGATTTACTTTCGAAAGAACGCGGCAGCAGTCTAGATGCAGGGGAAGTTTTTTCAAAAAAAGGGAATGCAGTGTAGACGACACTCTGAGTTTTTGTTGTTTCCATTCCAATTTACCTGATGAAGTAGGTTTTATCCACAAAAGCTCATGATTCTGTATATTTTTTACAAATATTTCGAAATAACAGGGTGGGCATCCACACTGCACAAGCCTGTTACTTTGAAACAACGGGCTTGTTATTTCGAAATAATAACTCCTGCTTGTAAAGAGGAATAAGCTTATTTTGAAATAGTTATTTCGGGAGCTACCATTTAGAAATAACTTATTTCGGAATAACTTGGTAGTGTAGACATAGCCTAAGAATCCACAGTACAGGCTGTACCTCGAAAATCTGACACTCTTTGGTCTGGCAATATCTGTGGTCTAGCAAGGACCACAGATGTTGCTGGCTAGAGAGTCCTGGCAGTGGAGAATGAGGCCAGCAGCACTAGGGCTGCTGAGTTGGCTGCAGTGGGGTCAGTGCCAGGGGTGCCGGTAGCAGCCTGGAGGCCCAGGGCTGAGTCGGCTGTGGAGGGGCTGGTGGTGACCGGGAAGCTCTGGGCAGGACAGCTTACAGAGGAGGTGATGACAGCCAGGAAGCCATGGGCTAGACTGGCTGCAGTGGGGCCAGTGGTGGCCAGGAAGCCCCGGGCCGGATCAGCTGCAGTGGAGCCCCAGTCAGGTCAGCGGCTGGGGGACCAGGGCCAAGAAGCTTCAGCCAGGAGCCCCGGCAAGGCAGGAAGCTGCAACCCCAGTGGGGATGGGGTGGCATGAGCTTTGAGCCCTGCCAGACAGGGCAGAGCCCACAATGGGGCTGATGACCAGCAGGAGAGATTTGACCTCCCCTGGTCTGGAAACTCTCTGGTTCGGGACCATTCAGGTCTGGAGGGTGCCATACCAAGGAGGTCCAACCTATGCTACTCGTTGTTAAAGTTAGACTAACATGGCTACCCTGTGAGACTTTAATATGTGTGCTATGTCTCATCAATCTAGCATGGTAATAATAGTGAATGCATGGTAGCATGGCTAGTTGCCACCTCAGATACGTACCCACAGGGCTCAGGGGTGGCTTTGTGCTTAGGGTGGCTAGCCCATGTCACAGCTTGCTGCTGCAGCTACTCTACTTTTTTTAGAATGTTAGATCAATGAAAGTTAGCATGAGTGTGCCAGTGCCAGCTAGAAATCATAATCTTAGCTCCAAATGTAGATGTTGCCTACACTAGAGTCCTGAAGTTGCCTTGTGCCCAGGGAACACCCTCTTCAAGTTCCCATGGACCTTTGCCTTCTCCCCCTACTGCCAATAAATACAAGTTAGTCCAGATTTTGCCCCCTCCTACCTATGAAATTGCAGCGAATTGTGGCCTAGCAGAGTGTTAAGCACAATTGATTAGAGAAAGGATTGGGTTCTGGCAACCTGCCAAATAAATTGCCACTGAAAAATCCAGTGTTAATTTTCAGTACTATATTAACCATATTGAGAAGAGAGAGAGGAGAGAATCTATTGTGCCGCTTTAGACCAGACCAGTGGCAAGAGTTCATAACTAAAAGAGATATTGTAAATACCGAGCCTACCCTGTTTGTATGTAGTAAGTGTTCCTCAATAACACAACTCAAAATTAGCCCCCCTCATCTGCATACTGACAAAGCCTGTCGGAGAATACTGACATTATACTTGCCACATTTAATAAATACAACTGTATATTGAATCTATCACAATGCTGCATAATAACCAGTGAGTGCTTTGCATTCAAATGACTTGTTTCTAGCACACAAGGAAATGTGAATCACTGGAGTAGGCAAACAAATGATAGGAAAACCCTTTCATGGTCTCTGCCTATTCAGAGCTATATGGGAAGGAGTGAATAGTGCCAGTGTTTGGTTTAATTAAATATGTTTGTACATGATCTCCTATGAAAACATCAGGCTCTCTATAGTTTAGATCCATTTTTTGCTAGAGTGAGTGTATATGAGCGTGCTGAATTCCACTGCTGGCAGAGAGATTCTGTGCTCAGATTTGGTTTTATTCCTCTATGCTGTTCCTTGACAGATATTGTGGATGGCAGAGAAATTTCACATAGCAGTTTCCCATCAGTTTCCTAATTATGGCGAGCAGCCTCTGTGCTATAAATTAGTAACGTGTTTATCATAAATAAAATAGAAAACACTTATGTTTCACAGCAATTAAATAAAATAAAAAATAAGAACTGTACCTGATTCTGACTGCAATTACTTTAGCCTGGACCCTGGTGCAAGTTTGGAAACTGGCTTCCTATGTTTAAAGACCTGCATCATTTTGTGTAATATCTGTATTTACATAAACAAGTAATGGGAGACACAAGAACATCCAGGCAAGTGTTCCTGATGCAGTTATCCCAAACTCCTCAGACAGAAATATCTGTTGCAGCAAATATAAACCAGTTAAGTCAGATATGAATTTTGTGTAGTTTAATTTTTCTCTTCCTTTCTTTCCCTTGTCCCTGCTCTTCAACAGAATGAGTTTCACAGGGTCACACAGATCAGATCATATAATAAACAAAAGCAGCAGAAGAAAATGAATTGGAAGGAAACTGACTAAAGAGTGCTATGTTTCCAAAGTAATCCTTAGCACAAAGTGCATTGTGCTCTCTAGTGAGGAAAGCATCTGTTCATGTAATTCACAATCAGGAAAAACTCAAAAGTTTTGTCTGCCTTAAGGTTTTTAGCACCAATATGGCTGAACCTGTGCGAACCAATATAGCTGAACCAGATGCTCGGTGTTGGTGTGAACTCCGTGACTTGTGTGGTGCAGCTTATCTCACCCATGGAACATATAAACAAAATAGCTAAAGGGGTCTGAAATCTGGGCAAGCTACACCATGTGCAAGTCAGTTTTCACCAGTGCAGAAATGATAGAAGAGCACGTGCACTTGTCTGCGTTAGAATCTTACAACAAGGCGTTATGGTCAAATTCCTACCATTAAGAAGGCCACCTAGATCAGTATTTCCCAAAATTCTGAAGGTTGTGTCCCCTTCTATTCCAGAGCTCAGGCGAGGAGCAGGGCTTAGGTTGGGTGGGCAATACAGAGCCTTGGTCTACACTAGGGAGTTATTTCAGAATAACCCTCCCCCCCGGTTTTGAAATAACAAGTGGAGCGTCCACACTACCAATCCCATTAGTTCAAAATAACAGGCTGGTTATTTTGAAATTTGTATTCCTTTCCTCGGGGAATACCATTTATTTCGAAATAGTTATTTCGAAATAGCATTAGCATGGATGATCTGGTGTTGTTAATTCAAAATAATTGGCCTCTAGAGGCCTCTCATAGCTGCATTTGTGGCCACTCTGGCCACTCCTGCCAGCTCCACTGCTCCCCTTCTCCTGTGGAGCTTAAAGCAGCAGGCTGCAGGAAAAGGGCTGGTGGCACGAGAAGAGCTTTGCCACCCCTGTGCCACACAGCACCATCCCAGGAGCCATGGCTGACCCCATCACTTCCTCTAAGCCCCCCACGGCTACCAGCACTCCCGCCACACCTCAGCTTCCACTGGCCAGGGATGCAGGAGAGCACTGGCCTGGACTGGTGTGGAGATCCTAGATCTCACTGAGGTCTGAGACAAGGAGACAAGCCTCCAGGATCTCCGCACCAGAAAGAGAAATGCCGATGTCTATGGCTGGATGGTCACCAGCCTGGCCAAGAAGGGACACTCCAAAACCCTCAACCAGGTTTGGATAAAATAAAAGAGCTCCAGCAGGACTACAGCAAGGCCAGGGAGCAGACTAGATGCTCTGGCACCTCACACATGCTGATACTATGACCAGCTCAATGCCATCCTGGGAGGGGGGCCCAGTCACCTGCCCCCTCCCGCCATCATCGTCAAGTCCAGCCAGGACACACCCAATGTCAGCCTCCAAGCGGGCAGGGTTATGGAGAACAAGGAGGAGGAGGAGCAGGCCAACCAGGCCCAAAAGCCAGAGGCTGCTCCTCACCTTTGAGCCAGTCCCCTCCCCACAGGATGCCTCCCAGGCATAGGACAAACCCAGGGAAGACACTTCAGGTGAGTTCTATAATTTTCCCTATTCGCACGTGAGGGCAGGCAACGGGCTGTGAGGGATGTGCACTCCTTGCTCAGCCTACTTTGCCTGGGGGCCACACAACAGCCTGTGCACATGGAGCACCAGTCTGGAGCACTCAGCCCCAGGATGCTCTTACACAGGAACCCGTTGGTCCTTCTCAAAAGGTTCCTGGAGAGGCCTGCCTGACACCTTCCCATGACAAGCCACCACTAAGGAGTCTGGAGTCATGGAACCACACAGCAATGCCACACATGGCACAGGGTCATGCCCGCACTCAGGTAGTATTCGCTCCTGGTCAAGTGCAGGGATGGAAAGGAGACTGAACCCCTACGTGGGTCTCCCCCCTCCAGTGGGCAGGGATAGAAGTTTCCTCTCTTTGGGTATGCTAGGAAGGGCGGGGTGTGGGAGAAGTCACGCAGAGGGAAAGGCACAGGGGAGAGTCTCATAACTGGCCTTGGCTGAAACTCTCCCTCAAGGCCTCCCAGATGAGCACAGCCCCTTGATGTGTTCATCAAATGGCACTGGTGTCCATCTGCTTGTAGGCCCTGGCCAGCTGTTCAGCCTCTGCCCCCCTCCTTGGCAGAAAAGTCTCCCTCTTGTTCTCACATAGGTTGAGGAGCACACAGCAGGCTACTACCATGAAGGGGATGTTGCACTTGCTGAGGTCCAGGTAGGTAAGGAGACTCCTGCATCTCCCCCTTAAACATTCAAATGCACACTCCCCCAGAATGCAGCACCTGCCCAGCCTTGCCTTGAAGTCCTCCTTGGTGCAGCCCAGGCTGCCCATGTAGGGCTTCATAAGTCAGAGGAGGAGGAGGTAGGCTGCATTGTCCAGGATACAGATGGGCATGTCTGCATCCCTGACCCTGATTGTGGGTTGGGGAAAAAAGTGCTGGCGTGCATCTTCTGGAACAGGCATGAGTTCTGGAAGATGTAAGCATTGTGCACCTTCCCCAATCAGCTGATGTTGATGTTGATGAAGTGTCTCTTGTGGTCTACCAGGGCCTGCAGCACCATTGAGAAGTACCCCTTCCTGTTTATATAGTCTGAGGCGTGGTGATCATATGTCAGGATGCAGGATGTGAGTGCGTCTATGGCCCTCCCACAGGTGGGGAAGCCCAAGGTGGCAAAGCTGTCCATGATGGTGTCGACATTGCCCATAGTGATGACCCTCCGTAGCAAGATGTTATTGATGGCCTTGGCTACTTGCAGGAACACGGCTCTGACTATGAATTTTTCCATGCCCATCTGATTCCTGACGGAGCGGTTGCTGTCTGATGTGGTGAGCTTCCACAGGGCGATGGCAATGTGCTTCTGCAGGGGGATGGCAGGTTGCAGTCAGGTGTCCTGTCGCCTGAGGGCAGGGGCTAGCCACTTGCAGAGCTCCAGGAAGGTGGCCTTTCACATGTGGAAGTTCTGGAGCCACTGCTGGTCATTGCATCGCTGCAGGATGATGCTGTCCCACCAGTCAGAACTGGGCTCCCTCTGACAGAAGGGCGTTTGACAGTGTCCAGGGGACTGAGGGGCATTTATAGCAGCAGGAGCGTCAGGACCTGGGTGAAGGGGTCCTCCAGTCCAGGCTAGTTGTCATCCTGCTGGTGCAGCATGAGGCCCGTGAGCCTGGCACTGCTTTGCAGCAGCTCTGGCTCCAAGGTGTCCGTGATGTGGCATCTGCAAGGGCAACCGGAGCACACTGTGTCCATTCGGTATCTTGCAAGGGGGAGGCAGTGGAGGAGCAGCATGTGAGATGCAGCTGTAGAGAGGAGCTCCTGAAAGCTCGTGTCACAGCTTGCCTAACCAAGCAGCCACAGGAAGTGTCCACCGTCCTGGTGCCCTCCCCAGAATGCTTCTAGGGACTCTAAGTCTGAGGCAGGCTCCAATCAGTGTGGACGTGTTATTTCAAAATAATTCTGAGCTATTTCAATGCTCCTGGTAGTGGGGATGCATGATTTTGATTGTTATTTCGGGTTTGTTTGATTGTTATTTTGAATTTAGTAATTTTAAAATTATTTCCTTGTGTAGACATGCCCGGACGGGGTAGAAGGGTTGCAACTGGAGGTGGCTCTGGGGTGGGGCTAGGCTGGGGCAGGACCAGAGTAGGAGGCGGGAACAGAGCCACAAACAGGCTGTGCTGGAGGTTGGCAGCTGGGCTGTGGCCAGGTGTGGCCGCACTCCCAGCCTTTCACCTACTCTCCGCCACAGGCCAGGAACAGAGGTCTGGCCAGTGGCCAACACTGGGGATGGTGCCAGGTGTGGACTGGGCTGGGAACCAGGGACACATCTGGGGCTGGGACTGGAGCACAGCTGAGAGCAGGGAGAGGCTCGGTGATGCTCCTTCCCTGCCTCTGTGAGTGCTGGCCCAGGCCTCATTGCACTCTCCTGGATAGTCCTCCATGCCCCCATGGGAGGTATGCCTCACACCTTAGGGGTGTCTCAGATCTAAGTATCATGGAAATAGCTTGCCATATCTTTTGTAAGGGCTATTATTAAAGTGTTTTGGAAATCTCATACTTTCCTCATACATCAAAGGCTCTGTCCTGCACTCCATTTTCAGGTCAGGCCTCATTTGATATTAGTAGAAATTTTGCCAGTGTTCAGGGAAATGCCTTTACTTTTGGGCAGTAACATCAATGACGTGCTGTAAGAGAAATGGAAATTTTGGCAAAGTGCTCTAAGGAAAATGTGCATGCTTATAAATCAAACACATCCATTTGGTGGTGATGGGGGACTTCAACTATCCAGATATATGTTGGGAAACTAACACAGCGGGGCACAGACTATCCAATAAGTTCTTGGATTGCGTTGAAGACAACTTTTTATTTCAGAAGGTTGAAAAAGCTACTGTGGGGAAGCTGTTCTAGATTTGATTTTAATAGGGAGGAACTGGTTGAGAATTTGAAAGTGGAAGGCAGCTTGGGTGAAAGTGATCATGAAATCATAGAGTTCGTGACTCTAAGGTATGGTAGAAGGGAGAACATCAAATCAGAGACAGTGAATTTCAGGAAGGCAGATTTTGGTAAGCTCAGAGAGCTGATAGATAAGGTCCCATGGGAAGCAAGACTGAGGGTAAAAACAACTGAGAAGAGTTGGCAGTTTTTCAAAGGGACATTATTAAGGGCCCAAAAGCAAGCTATTCCGCTGCCTAGGAAAGAGAGAAAATATGGCAAAAGACTGCCTTGGCTTAACCACGAGATCTTGCATGATCTAAAAATAAAAAAAGGAGTCACATAAAAAATGGAAAGTAGGACAAATTACAAAGGATGAATATAGGCAAACAATACAGGAATGCAGGGGCAAGATTAGAAAGACAAAGGCACAAAATGAGCTCAAACTAGCTACAGGCATAAAGGGAAACTAGAAGACATTCTATAAATACATTAGAAGCAAGAGGAAGACCAAGGACAGGGTAGGCCCATTGCTCAGTGAGGAGGGAGAAACAGTAATAGTAAACTTGGAAATGGCAGAGATGCTTAATGACTTCTTTGTTTCGGTCTTCACCGAGAAGTCTGATGAAGGAATGCCTAACATAGTGAATGCTAGTGGGAAGGGGGTAGGTTTAGAAGATAAAATAAAAAAAGAACAAGTTAAAAATCACTTAGAAAAGTTAGATGTCTGCAAGTCACCAGGGCCTGATGAAATGCATCCTAGAATACTCAAGGAGCTGATAGAGGAGGTATCTGAGCCTTTAGCTATCATCTTTGGAAAATCATGGAAGACAGGAGAGATTCCAGAAGACTGGAAAAGGGCAAATATAGTGCCCATCTATAAAAAGGGAAATAAGAACAACCCAGGAAACAACAGACCAGTCAATTTAACTTCTGTGCCAGGAAAGATAATGGAGCAAGTAATTAAGGAAATCATCTGTAAACACTTGGAAGTAATAAGGTGATAGGGAACAGCCACCATGGATTTGTAAAGAACAAATCATGTCAAACCAATCTGATAGCTTTCTTTGATACGATAACGAGTCTTGTGGATAGGGGAGAGGCGGTGGATGTGGTATACCTAGACTTTAGTAAGGCATTTGATACAGTCTCCCATGATAGTCTTATCAATAAACTAGGCAAATACAACTTAGATGAGGCTACTATAAGGTGGGTGCATAACTGGCTGGATAGCCGTTCTCAGAGAGTAGTTATTAATGGTTCATAATCCTGCAGGAAAGGTATAACAAGTGGGGTTCCGAAGGGGTCTATTTTGGGACCAGTTCTGTTCAATATCTTCATCAACCATTTAAATAACGGCATAGAGAGTACGCTTATTAAGTTTGCAGATAATACCAAGCTGGGAGGGGTTGCAACTGCTTTGAAGGACAGGGTCATATTTCAAAATGATCTGGACAAATTGGAGAAATGGTCTGAGGTAAACAGGATGAAGTTTAATAAGGACAAATGCAAAGTGCTCCACTTAGGAAGGAACAATCAGTTTCACACATACAGAATGGGAAGCGACTCTCTAGGAAGGAGTACGGCAGAAAGGGATCTAGGTGTTATAGTGGACCACAAGCTAAATATGAGTCAATAGTGTGACGCTGTTGCAAAAAAAGCAAACCTGATTCTAGGATGCATTAACAGGTGTGTTGTGAGCAAGATACGAGAAGTCATTCTTCCGCTCCACTCTGCGCTGATTAGGCCTCAGCTGGAGTATTGTGTCCAGTTCCCGGGCATCACATTTCAAGAAAGATGTGGAGAAATTGGAAAAGGTCCAGAGAAGAGCAACAAGAATGACTAAAGGTCTAGAGAACATGAGCTATGAGGGAAGACTGAAAGAACTGGGTTTGTTTAGTTTGGAAAAGAGAAGATTGAGAGGGGACATTATAGCGGTTTTCAAGTATCTAAAAGGGTGTCACGAGGAGGGAGAAAAATTGTTCTTCCTGGCTTCTGAGGATAGAACAAGAAGCAATGGGCTTAAACTGCAGCAAGGGAGGTTTAGGTTGGACATTAGGAAAAAGTTCCTAACTGTCAGGGTGGTTAAACACTGGAATAAATTGCCCAGGGAGGTTGTGGAATCTCCATCTCTGGAGATATTTAAGAGTAAGTTAGATAAATGTCTACCAGGGATGGTCTAGAGACAGTACTGGGTCCTGCCATGAGGGCAGGGGATTGGACTCGATGACCTCTCGAGGTCCCTTCCTGTCCTAGTATTCTATGATTCTAGGCCACCCCATTCCAGCCAGTCCCCTCTCCTTGGTTCTTTTAATTAAAACAAAAAAAACACAGAGCAAAAATCAAGGAGGTTAGTTTAGCTACCTTGGAAGGATAAAGAAGTGAATTGGCCAGGCTCTCATTTAAACCCAAGGGTGGAGGAAGTCTAGATCAAATGTGCTATCTAGTTCACTGTGCCACTCCTCATGTCTATATTATGATCTTTTGTACAGTTCGGTTTTGTATACCGGCCTATGAAATTGACAAAAAGATGTAGTAGTTCTCCATTGGTTCCCCAAAGAAGATACAACTGTGCTGTGTCATTTTGGTATGTTTTGAGACTCAAATATCAGTTGACTGTTACAGAGATTTTTAACTGAATGCATTCTAAATGTCTGAAGATTCAGAAGGGACATTCTTAAGGCACTGGAATGCAAGTGACCACACTACACCTTTAAGTGAGGGGATGATCACGGCTTGGAAGGGGACTACCATGCAAAGCAAGTTGTTTCACTCTTCCACCTACCTACAAATGATGATTGTAAATTCTGTCAAGCAACAACTTTGTTTTAGTTATCCTAGTTATGGAAATCATTTTGAAGTCAATAGGAGTTATTCACTCAGAAGAACTGGGACCATATTTAAAACCCTATACATCGGAATAATTTTCAAGTCTAATCACCTGAGAATAGTTTCAACATTGCTGTACCTGCTATTTACATTACAAAACGTCTTAATCCATTGGAGCTGCCAATCACAAGGTAAAATAAAATAATGCTAAACACATTACTAAAATTCGTATTTACTAATGCCAGGCTAAGAATTTGGCTATTAAAATGGTCTTGGATTAATAATCACCTAATATGGAATTACAGTTGTTCCGGAAGTTTGAGTGCTGTGTGATGTGACACTATGCTGGAAGTCTAGAGGCCACAATTCTGTTCCCAATTCTGCTGGTAAACTGATGTGTGACGGTGGGTAAATTACTTCACTTTTCCATGCCTCTTTTTTTTTTTTTCATTCTCTCTGTCTGTATTGTCTATTCAGGCTTAAACAATTCAGGACAGAAGTTTTCTGTTTTAATGTGTTTTGCTGTGCCTAACACAATGGTCCCAAATCTGATCTGGAAAGACTAGTCACTGAACCATAATAGAAACAAAGTAAAGTTAATGTTAGTGGCTCAGATATAGAGCAGAAGGAGTATTTGAGATGCTGAGTTTTTAGAGAGAATCATAATGACGTCTTTATTTTACTCTTGTGTCCTACAAAAACAGTTTTCTTCCTCCTATTTATCTGAACACTTTGTAGAGAAAAAATAATCAGAAATTAATGGCCTTGACAGCCAAAACTTCTGTTCTGTGGAACCAATAAGAAACGTATTCATAGGAGACTTCATGCTATTGATTCCACTCTGTTGTATTTGTCCAATTAGATGGATTTTATTTATCCAACAAAACACCGGTAAACCTTTTTTATCTTTACATTTTTAGATGAAAGCAGGTGTAATTTTGGCTACTGTTTTACCAGCTTATTAAAGCATGACATTAATTAAAAGACACACACTGAAATTACAGTGTTGAACAATTTTATTTTATTACATCCATCTTCTAATACGTTAGTTTAAAAATTTGTCTTGATTTACTTTTAATTTGCTCAAAATTTAGCTACAGGCTAGAAGCTAAATCAGTGGCTAAGATGGTAGTAATAAGGGAGTAGTACTGGAGTAAATTAATGGGGAATACTGTCCCTTACCTAACAACTTTGACAACTCATTGCTGTAATGGATAGGAGAATTTGTTCTCTTCTTTTATGCAGCTGGGGACTATTCCATTCTCATCTATATAGATTCCTGTACTACTCTTATCCCTGCAGTCTCTGAGCCCCTGATTGTTATCCAAGGTAACCTATTTTTCCCAGATTCTACAGTGAAAGCTAGTCCCTTAAAACCCTAAATAGTTTACTCTTATACAATGATGTACAATTTTGAAGTCTTTTCTTAGAGGAATAAAGATAATGGATTAGAATCATTCATTACTGGAATATCTCAGTGAATTAAATTAAGGCCTGGGGTGATCTTTTTCCTTGAAAATAAACAGAATCAGAAAACCTTGACAAATCATTCACAATACACAAATATGCATTTTTTTTGTTTGACTGAGTTCTTCCGGAATAGTTGTCTATTATAATGTATTACCCATAGTTCATATCATTCACTATGTTATAAGTACTTTGAGTGCCTGCTTCAAACTGTGCATTTATTTGGGGGGTTACTCTGAAAAATAAAGCAATCATTTTATTTTATTACTCCTTGTAACAACAGAAGACTCATTTGGGAGCCAGGGGAGTAAGGATCACTTTGGTGTGTATACATTGTCAGTCTGCCCACAAAAGGGAATAGAACAGCTGCTAAGAGGCCATTACTGCACAGCTGAGCCAGTATGGATGGGGAAGTAATTTGCACTAGGGAAAGTCTGATACAGTTACTTGCTCCCTGGAGCAAGGGGGAAGTGGAGACCTGAATTGTGTCTCGTAGACATAATTCAGTCCTTTGACTACTATACGTTGTCCCTTACTTAGAGTTCTTTGTAACTGCACGCCCTAACTTTATAATAATTACAGGAGTTACATTTGACTGTCTGAGACCAAATACTATAGATCATTTTGAGTATTTCATTGGGTATGACTGTTGTTCTAGTGGTGGGGGGAACATTGATGTTACTGTGTTAGGTTTGTAAATGGGATTTTTTTTTTTAATAAAAGCAAATTTAAAGGCATTTAGTTATATAGCAGCGGAATTTTTAGATGACGCGTTGAATGAAAGCAAGGAGAATAAATCTGAAAACAAAGCATGGGGGAAATAAAAAATGAACAAAACTAAATCAATATATGCCCAACAGTTATGTATTCATACTCTGGTTGTAAGTATACCTGGATATAAGAAGTGGGGGAAAAAAGGAGTATAAAGACTAATCTGTCATGAGAGAAAAACACAGATAAACCATAAACATCTTTGCAGCTGTTCCTCTTATTGCTGAAATGTTATTTGAGAAGTCCCATTGACCTCCATAGAACTGTTCACATTAGGAACTGTGAATAAAGATTGTAAATTGGGTCCCTTGATGGAGGCTTATGGAAAACGCAGAAAAATGTTGAGTGTAAAGTTAATAGTGAAGATGAAGAAAGACAACTGATGGACAGTTTAAGGTAAATGATCAGATGTTGCACAATTTTCATAAAGAACACGTTGTTAGTGAATGATAGGTTTCTATTAAGAAAAAGCAATAAGACAATAGAAATTTACTTCCAAGGGAAACAGACATTGAAAAATTTAAATCCTTTCCTCACTGTTCGTAAAAAAGGTTAAAGAATGGGCTAGCAACCCTTTCTATTGAGAGAAGAGGAACTAATGGAAGAAACCAGGATGTTGTCAGAAGATTCAGAAAATCTCAAATAATGACAGAACAGCAGGACTTAACGAGAACTATCATGGAATTCTGTAGAAGGTAGATAAAGAGACAGGGAAATAAATGCAACATATTATATTTAACCCCAACTGGGAGGAGAGGAGGTATCAATTTACTAATGTAAAGAGATTTTGGAGGGGGACAATAGATCCTGTCTACCATTAATAAGGGGGGTTGTACTAGACTCATTAACCAAAAGCAGCACCGCAAAATTCATACTAAAAATTCATTGTTTAATTAATCTCAATCCACGTGGATTTAAATCATCATTTAAAATGACAGGGAATTTTTGGAGGGCAATAAAATTCAGGCTGATCAAAAGAGATGTGATGCCCCAGCACACACAGTAATTATCGTGATTCAGCTTGACTCAGGAAATGTGAGATAAATATCCTAGGCAGAGAGAAAAACACATGAAAAGAGAATACTCTGTCAGGGAGTAGTGACGGCTAAACCTATAAGGCATGAATACAGTGCTGAATAACAATAAAAACAGGCAAAATACTGTGAGGCTACTAAGCTACTGAATACATAACTTATTTTCAGGTTTCAAGTAATGAGATTACATTTCAAACGTTCTACCTAAGCTCATGCAGCGTATTTACATTTTCTCTTTCTGGATATTCTGGTTTTTTTTTTTCTGGTCATAGAAAGACAATGGTGTCCAGATCTCCATGTGTTAATGTGTAACGCCAGAGTTTACAAACCTCTGTCGTATTGTGCATACTTTGGTAATATGCATTAGTTATTCCTGGTATGGCATGAGAATCATTTCTTTATCTCTTGAGGGATGAAATTTACCTCAGTGCAGAAGTCCAGCCCAAGATACAAGGAGTCACATAAGTGTACTAGTCTTCTGCAAGGAGGTGAATATCACCCCAAATAAATTGAAAAGCCACATGTGTGTTGCACACCATAGTATACAGTTATGCAAGATTTTTAATAACTGTTAGTGTCTCTTAAAAAATGTCATTGGTTCCTTCCCACCTCCATCCACCCTGCTGCAAAATGCAATCTTTTGTTAATGAGAAGTAACTCAGTGGAATGTGTGAAATTATATCAGTTTAAAAATCTGGGTGTCGTGCTGTTTTGTTTCCTGGTGGCACTTTATTCAGTGCTGAAGAACCCAGCATTAAGAGGTGAAACAGTAATAGATTTATGATCCTTTTTGCACATAATCTTGATATTTCCTGGCAAATTTCATCGTATTTTATTGCAACCGCACTATTACTGTACCTGGCCACAAAACACAGCTCAAGAAACTAAACAGAATCAGTGTTTGGCTTGACCATGTACGATGCTGAACACTGCAATGAATTGCTGAGTGTCATCAATACCTATGGATGTCAGGGGGCAATGAGGGCATGTGGCTTCTCACAGGAATGCATAGCACCTTGCAAACTAGTCTTTCATCTCTGTAGAATTGGATTCATATCTTGGCTAGGGTCCCTCAGAAGTGAAAAAGCTATTGGATGGTGCTGTAGCCCAATGCAGCAGGGAGAGGATTACAAGCAGGCCAGAGAGAGCCCGTGCAACTGGGCCAATCAGGGTAAGGAGCAGTCAGCCAATCAGGGCCACTCTGTGCTCTATAAAAGGTTGCAGAGCCAAGGGGAGTTCTCTCACTTTGATTATCAGCGGAGAAGGTTCTGGGTCCTAGTAGGGGAGGGAACCACTGGCATCTTGGACAGAGCAGTACTGGGCAGGCTCAGGGGAGACAGAGAGAAGCTCCAGCTTGATACCTCCCAGGCAGTAGCCCTTAGTAGAAGGGCCAAGAAGGTGCAAAGGTCATGGGGAGGTGGCTCAGGGAACAGGAGCAGTCAAGGGGAGTGAAGGAAGGCAGGCTGCTGTCAGAAGGTCCCCGGGTAGGAACCCAGAGTAATGGGTGAGCCTGAGTCTCCTCCTTTCCCCCTGCACAGCACCTAGCTACACTGAAGCATGGCCTATACAGATTGCAGGAGATAGACTTTGGGGCCATGGTGGGATGTATAAGAACTGAGGACTGCTGATATTCCCCGGCCCCCCCAAAGGGGATAAGAATGGAGTAGTGGGCACTGCTGGAGGGCATGGTCCAGGGAGCAACATAGGTTCTGAGACAGAGAAATAGTGGTACAAAGTGATGATGGGTGAGCAGTGGCCAGAAGGTGGCACACTTCAAGAGGCAGAACTAATTCCTGGTATGTCCAGGAGGAGGCATTGTGGTGTTGAGTCAACCCTGTTACAGGTGGCCTAATTCTGTTGGTTGACATCATTACAATCTTTGCACAACTGGAAACATCTGCTTAACAGAAACCAGGACAAGAACCAGAATCTGCTTTGCAAGCCAGGATTAATTCCCATTAGCAGAACTATGGGAATTCTTACACAGGGCCTCCCTGAATTGTCTGATTTTTGTAAACAATACATTCACTCTCATATTTCAGCAGAACCCCTCTTCCTATAGAAAAAAAGATTCTAAAGATCCAAAGTATAAATCTCTGTCATGTCATAGCTCCACAAGGCAAAGTTTGAGCACACACAAGATGATAAGGGGAAAGGTAGTTAATCCTTACATTGAAGTAAAATTAACATTTAGATGGTATTATCTCTTAGACTTCTTTTGAGAGAAATTTTGAAAAGAACTATCTATAGGAAATTGGCAAAGTTGGCTTATATTGTGGTATGAAATATTATCCAAATGGTCAACTATAATAACCTGTGTTTACCATTGCAAAGTATAGCAATTAACCAATATTATAGCTACATGTATTCATTAGGGAGATCTGCCTGGGGAGTTAGTTCCTTTTGTCAAGAAAACTGTGAGTGTTCACACTGAAATCGGACTTTTGTTGCAATAAAATAGCCAGTTTAGTCAAAAAAAACTTTCAGAGCTACTAGGGATATTTTTCTTTTTCCTCTCCATATATTGTTGACAAACCTGCAGTGTGGACACCTTGAGGTGTTTTGTTGCTAATTATGGCCTTCAGAAAGTGGCTTGCAATTCCCAGTCAGCCCATCTGGTCAGAAGTTTGAACTCCCCTTCCTTGAACGCAAGTGACCAGCTACCCACCCGGCCCCTTTCAAACTCCATGACATTTAAATCTGTCTTCTAGCTGACTGACCACCTGCCCCTGATTGCATGCTAGTTCATAGTGTTTTCCCAGGTTCCCGTGCCTGGCCATTGCACCAAATGCTCCACTGCTTGGACCACTACAGAACTGTTGCATCTGATCAGTGTTTGGGAAGAGGATTCTGATCCGTCATAGCTGCAAGTGACATATAGGAACTGGGACAAAATAAGGGCACATTTCTTGATCTGTGTGTGAAAAGGGGTATGAGCAGCATACACTGCAGTGCAAAGCAAAGATTAAAGAACTCCGACAAGCCTAGTATAAGGTCCATGAAGTGAACCTGCGCTCTGGTATTTTACCAAAGACCTGCTGTTTTTATAAGGAGCTGGATGCTCCTCTTATTGGTTTAGTTCAATGCCCCTCATTTTCAAAGTGCACCCTTAAATCCTCCCTGATGTTGAGAGCTTCCCTTTGAGTTCTTCTAAACACTCTAGTGTCTGGCTGCTCAAACTCTGCAGCCAAGTGCTGTGCTTCAGTGCTCCATCTCGAGCCAACAATTCCCCCTTACTTTCACACAGATTATGAAAAGTGCAACAAGCCATGATAACCATGGGAGTATTGTTCTCAGTGAGGTTTAGCCTGCCATAGAGATGCTTCCATCTTGCCTTCAGTTTCTCAAAGATGCATTCACCCACTATATGGCACCTACTCAGCCTGTTCCTTATTGCTGTCCAGGTGACCCATGTACAGGTTCATGAGCAAGGGGTAGGATGAGTCTCCCAAGATCACAAAGGGCATTTCCACATCTCCTTGTATAATCTTGTGGTCTGGAAAGAAAATCCATGCCTGCAGCTTTCTCAATAGACAGATGTCCCTGAACATGCGTGCGTCATGCACCTTTCCAGACCACCCCACATTAATGTCTGTGAAATGCCCACAGTGATCCACAGGCACCCTCAGCACCATCAAAAAATCTCTCTTCCTGTTTATGTACTCAGTGGCAAGGTGGGCTGGCAATAAAATTGGAGTATATGTGCCATCTGTGGCCCCCCTCAGCTGTGAAACCCCATGTCCACAAAGCCAACCACTATGTCATGCACGTTTCCCAGAATCAATCTTCTCCATAGGAGAATGCAATTTATTGCCCTACACGCTTACAGCGGTACAGCACCAGTGGTAGACTTCCAGGCTCCAAACTGATTTGCAAAGGACCAATAGCAATTGGAAGTGGCCCGATTCCACACAGCAATTGCCACACATTTCTCCACCGATAGGCCAGTTCTCATTCTGGTGTCCTTGCACTGCAGTTCGGGGGCCAGCTCAGCAAACAGCTCTGGGAAGGTTGCTTTATGCATTCTAAAGTTCTGTAGCCACCGGTCATCATCCCAAACCTGTGTGACCATGCGATCCCACCACTCAGTGCTGATTTCCTTTGCCTAAAAGTGCTGCTCTAACCTTTACAGCAGCTCTGGGACTGCCAAATCCAATTACAGGTTGCCACTGTTCATATCATACATACTGTCAGTCTTCTTGTTCAGTAATATCAAGATGATCTCTGCTGTCATTCACAAGGCCCTCCCCACAGTTAACAGAGCTTGTGAGAGATGTGTGGGAGCTAGTCTTTCTTGCTGTAGATACCGGAGTGCATAACAAGAATGGCCATTGAGAAAAGGGTGTGAAAGGACACCAGAAGCCCCTGAGCCAAGCGGTGCCTGATAGGATGTTTTGCATGGTCCCAAGATGCCCCACAGGCTGTTCCATGTTCTCATAGCACATAGTGCCAGGTGGTGTCATCAGGTACTGTGGGATACATACTCACAGTGCATTGCTCCTGCTGTTGACAGGGGGAACTACAGATGTGGACACAATCTGTTGATAGAGGGAGCAAGTGTAAACTCATGTTGGTGACCCCCCCCTTTTTTTTGGTGACTTCTGCCTGTCAACATTAGTTTCCTCGACAAAACTTGGTAGTGCAGACATACCCTAAAGTAGATGCCAAACCATTTAAGAGTAAAATTCATCCCAATGCTCTAGGTCAACATGAAGCTTTTACATTCTTAAAGTGGTACTTGAGCGGTGATGCTCAGCACAGAGGATTTGATCAGTCAAATCCTACCAGTCAGTGTTGCCTGCAGATGTTTGTGCAAAACATGCAGTTAGCCAAATAACATCTTTATTATTCCTAATGTAAGATATATGAAACTGACTGAGAACACTTCCATCTCAGCCTGTGCCTGTAGCTGATTTTTTGGGGGGCATACCTCAATCACCATGTAGTCAGGTTAAAAGATGTTTTTAATATGCAACTTTTTAAAAATTGTTCTGTTAGTTTATAAACCAGGAACAACAATCTATACAAAAATCTTCTGCTGGGAACTTGCTAAGCACCCATATGGTCAACTGAGTTGATGTGCATGAGTTTACAGGTGGCAATGGTAACATAAAATATAAGCGGTATCAGAAGCTTGCATGCCATCCGGTTCATTTTCAGATTATAATCTAATTTGTAGTCTTAATGATGATACTAATCTCCCTAATGATCATTGTCACTTTACAAGCATTGTGCATACCCAGCTGCTGCTGAGCTTTCTCTTTTGTTTGCTCACCTAGAGAATTGAGGGGTTGGGAGTGTGGGAGGGAGGCTAAGGAAGAAAAAAGCCAGTGGTTCTGTTTCATAGATAAATTCTTACTGTTTTATGTCTACTTCAGTTTTCTCAGATCCTTTGTGGCTGGCATTTGTTATTTTATTTGATCTGAGAGTTTGGGTTGGTTTTTTTTCTATATATCTACAGTTGGTAAATAGAACAAGGGCTCAATGTCTAATGATTGCATTATGGTCTGAATGTGCTAGTTGAAGTCATGTTGTGGTGTTTGGCCTTGGTCTGATGTGCTCTAGGTAGGAAAAATAAATGTTGTGCATTGCTGTTGGATCCTTTTCAGCTCATCAAAGTGGAATATGTTTAGATAATTAGATTTTCAGATGGGTTTCTGATGGGACAGGACATGGGGGGAGATGGGACACAAGGGGACTTGTGCCCCAAACGCCGTGTGAGAGGCCAGCCAGCAGCTATCAGGGACAGAGTCCTGGGGCATTTGGGGAAACTAGTGTGTCGGGGGGGGGGGGGGAGGCTGACACTGCCAACAGAGGTCCAGATCCCCACACTCACCAGCCACAGTGTGGGAAACAAAACAACATGGTCCTAGCTCCCTCTGCTCTCGCGTCACTTGAGGGAGGGGGCGGGACTGCCCCCTCACATACCAGTGGGAAGTGAAGCAATGCAGCTGAGGGGAGAAGAGTAAGCTTGGAGCTGTGTTGCTCTGCTTCCACAGTGCTGTCAGTGACTGCAGATGGGCGACAGCCCCCACTGACTGTGCTGGACCACCAGCCCTACTAATCCCCTGGGACACATCTCTAAGAAGACGAGGCTGGAGGAAGAGGCGGAATGGAGCAGGAGTAGGGAAGTGGAGGGGAGAGGGCAGAACAGGGGCAGGGAGAGGCATGGCCCCCTGTGTCTTTCCTCACCAGTTGCCTCTGTTTATGATTAATAAAAGTTGCCATGTAACATTTAAGGCATTTTACTTTAGCCAGGGAAAGTCAAGAAGTTCCAAGTTGAGGTTAGTATTTTATGGCTACATCTGGGACCACATCCCCAAACCCTAGGTAGGTGTGCATTTGTGCATGTATTATTGCATGCCTACTTTGTGTGAGCAATTGCTAGGTGTTGGTGCACAAATCTGGTTTGCAATGAAATATGGATCTAACCTTGTGGAATCACAGATCTGGATTTACACAATAGGTGTAACTAGAGTCCAAAATTCAGGCCCATAAAGTAAACGCTTGTCTGAGACTTGAACTTTGCCAGCCCAATAACATTTTTATAATGGCAATATGCTTAAATTAATGTGGTAAATATTTCCCACTTACCTGATAAAGACAGATATTGCTCCAGAAAAGTTTCCAATCTTAGGCCTTACTTGGAGATCGACCTTCCAGGGTTCGATTTAGTGGGTCTAGAAAGGACCCACTAAATTGAATGTTGATCACCATGTCAACCCTGGTAAGGGCAGTTGATAAGAGAGTTTCTCTCATCAGTGGGCTGCTGCAGAATTTTGATTTAAGGTATGGCAACTCTAGTTATGCTATTCTTGTAGCTGCACTTGCATATCTTAAGTCAAATTTCTCCCCCAGAGAATAGTTTCAGAGTGCCAGATGTTTCTTTACTCTAATGTCTTTCTCAATTGTAATGTTTTCTGAGTGTAGTATTGAGAGAAGTGTGACAATACAGTGCATACTAATCTGCACAGCAAAATGCACAGCATCCTGATATAACATACATTTCCATATCCTCGTAGTGATTGTCATATCAATGGCATACTTCTGAAGAGTTTATTTGTATTGTTTCTCAACATACACAAACACATCAAAATGATTGGGAATTCCAGCAAACTCAAACATTCCCATTTGCCTGGTATTTAAAAAAAAACTTTATTTCCAATTTTGAAGCATCATTGAAACTAAATGACATCTACTGATCCTGTTCTTGTTCACATTGTTCCGTCCATTAAAAAGCCTCATAAAAATCCTAGGATGTTGAACATAGTTTATACAAAATTAATTAAGATGGATACCTGAATAATAAATCAGTTAAATATAAATACATGTGAAGTTTAATTGAAATATTACATGGTCATTTGGTTTAATCTTATTTACATCCACAAAACATTATTTTTCCAGACTTTACACAACTTCCTTAAGCTTTCATACATATTTGAATTTAACCTCCATGCATAGACACATACACATAGCAAATAAGTTTACAATTTTGTGGGCTGATATGCTGTCACATTAACAAAGTATTTACTTGGAGTTTTATTATACTCATAGTTCAGTTGTGGAATGACATTTATTTAAATCCTTTCTAATTGTTTAGAAACCTGTTAAAGCTGCAATTAGCAGCAAAGCAGCTGTGTACCTACTACATACAATACTGTAAAGATTCATTTTCTTTCTCCATTGGCTGTCAACTCAAATAAATAGGCTGTTAGTTTATCTGTGATAAATGTACTGTATTTAATGCAATGGGACAGTCCCTTAATTTGAGCACCTACCATGGTGTCAGCCTAAATCTCTTTGGCTGATTTAATTAGCAAAGCTTCATGTTAATCAATTTGCAATTAAACTTTCCCAGCCTTGTGCTAGGGAAAAAATAATCCCTTCACAAAATGAAGTTAGAATTATCCCAGCAATAAAAGTAATTTACATGTTTTTTAGTAAATGTGTTAAACAGCTGATGAATTATTCAACACTAGTTGTCTGTAGCAGATTTACAGATTTTAATGAGCTTTACTAATTTGACTTTCCATACACAATTATGCTATTTCTTGAATACTTATTAATTGAAAAGGGTTTATTAGCAATATATATAAATCAATAAACTATATTTTCCTAGTAATGGCAACTATATTTGACATATGCAATGATTTATTGGCTCAGTGATGGGAGAAACACTTCCTCCTTTAAGTAAAAGTGATCGCTATTATTCGCTGCTTATGAGGAGTAAAACGTAGACTGCTATTTCTTGGCTTGGCTATATTTTAGAGATGCCCTTCATATTTGTGTGGCATTTAGGTACATGAAACACAATTATAAACACTTTTCCTTTAGCTGATTTTTTAGCTGGCAAGATATTGAAATCTTCATCATAGAAAAATGGTTGCATTCATTGATAGCATTGCAAAAAGACCGCAGTCTGGTTTTTATGATGACACTTCACTGGGATGCAGGAAATCATTTCCAGTTCCCTTTGCCTCCTTCTCTCCTTCAGTGACACTCTGTCATGTGTGCCTAATTACATAACATCTACTTGGGTACAGAATGTGTAGCTTCACTGGTTTAATTTTAAGAGCTCCACAATGCTCAGTACTGCTGTTACTTCAGATACTATATATATTTGTTAGTCTCTAAGGTGCCACAGGATTATGCGTTGTTTTTAAAGTTTCAGACTAACCCGGCTACCCCTCTGAGACTTTATTTCTTCAGAGTGAGCCCTTTTAGAGCCTCAGAAAATTTCCATGGCAGACTGTAAAATAGTCTACTGAAATGGACCTAATGCTGTTGGGTTACTCACTTTCCCTTTTACATTTGACTTTGGTGAAACCATGTCTTTGCATTTAAGATTGTGGTTTGGTGGTGATTGTGGTTGGGCAGGAACATGCCTAACTTGGGTGAGGGTGAATCAAGTAGTGAAACTCAAACTGTGTGTATTTTTCTGCCAAAGATTATTTTGACTCTCAAGGGGTGTGTCTAAACTACATGGCTCTGTCGACGATGTAGTGGAGCGGCGATTTAAATAATCATTTAAATCAAAATGGCCGCCGTGCTGTGCCAATCAGCTGTTTGTCGGCACAGCGCGGCAGTCTAGCCGGGGATCTGCCGACCCCAGAATCTTTCGTCGGCAGATCCTTTATGCCTCATCGTAGACGGGGATCTGCCGACCCCAGAACCTTTCGTCGGCAGATCCTTTATGCCTCATGAAACGAGGCTTACAGGCTCTGCCAACGAAGGGTTCTGGGGTCAGCAGATCCCCGTCTAGACTGCTGCGCTGTGCTGACAAACAGCTGATCGGCACAGCGTGGCAGCCATTTTGATTTAAATGAAGTGGCCATTATTTAAATCGCCGCTTCATTTCCCTTTGCCGAGTAAACTAATCTACGTGGCTCCGTCGACGGAGCCATGTAGTTTAGACATACCCTAGTTGTTATGCAGGTTTCCTCTTTTGCAATCAAACTCCCTTTTTTGTAAACGTTTTATAAAGGGTTCTCATTTTTCTATCACAGCACAGTAGATTTTTAATAGAGAATTACATACTTGGAATATTCTGTAGGGTGCATCTGAAAGTGTAGACCTTTTACATGGTCTTTTGGTGTTCTAGATTCGCAGCTGATGTAAATGGAGGAGCTCTATTGACTACAAATGTGTTACTATCTTGCTTTACACTAGCTCAGGATCTGCTCGTATAAGTTTTTAATATACCATATTTCTTTATCCCTATTATATTCTAGAGGATCTTAGGGAGAATGAACAGTTTAAGGAATATAGGAAATTAATAGGAGCATTGCTCCCTCAGGACATGCTCATCTCTTGGGAGAAAGAGGATTTGCACAGATATCCTTACCTCTGTAACCCTTCTGCCAGGCCGAGTAAATAGCAGCAAGGGCCGGGTTCAGTATCTAGGGGTCTCCTTCCAACAATGTAATACAACACCGGCTCGAGCCCCCACCCAGTGACCTGGGAAATCTTTCATACACCTCTGGGTGCCTCAAAGAGGCAATTCTTCCCCTCTCGCAAGCACAGAGCCTCAGTATAGCAGCAAAACCTTTTATAACATGAGGTAACCGACATCAGCATTAAATTGGGAAAACACCACAACTCAGATTTACAGACCAAACATGAGCAAAGGCCCTCCTTAACACAAATCCCCCAAAAATCACCCAAAGTCCAACACCCCAAAAGTCTCTGCCCCGGGTCAGTGCCGCCCCAGGGTTCAAAAGTTCACCCGGCAGGGTTTCACCATCCCAGCCTGGAGGGGCGGGGATCGATACACCTTACGTGTCCGCCGATGGCTCCGCCTCTCCGTGGGGTTCTGCCGCCGCCGTCGACACGAGTCACTCCGCCACACTCCACCTGTCATCCAGTGAGCTGCCTCCACTGTCCGGCTCCGCCAGCCGTCTCGGTTGACGCCCCTGGCTGCCAGCTGGCTGCTCCTGCCGCTGCTCCACTGGCTGTCTGCTGCCGCTCCTACCAGCCGCCACTCCTACCAGCCGCAGGTCGTCCCTGCCAGCTGCTCTGCTGTCCGCCTGCACCCACTGGTTGTCCCGGCAAGCTTCTTGGTTGTCCCTTGCAAGCTGCTCTGCTAGTAGCCCAGCAGCTTAGCACCGGGCTCCCCTCAACAACAGTGATTTTAGCTCATCCCCAGTATAGCGCCAGGCTCCCCTCAGCACACAGTGATTTCAGCTTAGAACAGAGGAGCCTTGCACTAGTGCTCCACAGTGAAGTTAACTCCACAGCTCACAACTAGACTCCTAATGGAATCCAAATTAGTTCTGATATTCCACAGTGGAGAGAGTGCACTCAGTGTTGTTTAGGCCCTCAGACAGGGCCCCACCACCAGGTACAAAGACCTGTCCCCAGCCTCTCTCAATTTGACTGGGTTTGGAACCTAGGCCCCTTGTCTAGCGAGTGCTACTTAGTTTATGGCGAATCCCCTCTGTCATAAACAGTTCCACCATTCCATTGTCCTTGATTCGCATAATCAGGGTAACAACACTTTTATCCCCCCCCTGCCTCAATAACAGAGAGACTGAGGATCCCACAGTGGCCAAAGTGACCATTTGGGCTGCTGTGAGCACATACTAGACAGGGTGGGTGTGTCTATGCAAATTGGGATCAGCCCCTGAAGTCTCTTTGCACCACTTGCCACAGTTCACCACCAGATGTCAGGGTAGAGTTTACCCTGACCCCGCTTACACCTCTATGAAGACTGTATGAGATCTACTAGATTTCCTGCTGTTCATTGAGCAAACCTTGTTTTCCACAATTGGACGATGCAAAGGAGACTTAATGAATTAAAATCCGCATAGATTCTTGACCCCTTTGCATTATTCCCCCATGAAGGCTGTAATCTGGCCCTATATCTATATAATGAGATTCTAGGACTCTTGTGTTTCATGCTGAAGCCTACAAGGTCTGAGTAAGTAGAAAGCAAAGGAAGAAGCATGGTTGAGAGCTTCTTCCATTTCAGTCTCAGACACTATCAACCAGAAAAGCTGCATATATTATTCAAATTTATAAAACAGACAAAAGTGGTATTTCTCCTCCCCCCAACATTAACAATTATTTAACAGCACAACCAAATGTAAAAACAAAACCCTAAATAATTAGGCTTACAGGAGAAGAGAAAATAAAGGAAAATAACCCATCATGCCTACATATAATCCTTCCTGCCACCTTCCTCTCTTCAAAAGCCTTGAGAAAAATTTGAGGTTTCCTCTGGTGTCCACAGGATAAGACTAATGTTACTACTGGATAATGTTGTTATTGCTTTATCTCAAGTGGTGGAGATCTGTGCTACAGAACTGAAGGTACTGGATTTTCCTGCTGAAAACCCCTGGAGGACTTGAACCCCAGCATACATCATGCTTTAGATCTGCACCCCATCACTGACTTCTTTATGCTGGGTAAAAAAGCTGGAGCCAGAGTAAAGAGGATTAAAAGGCCTAGTATTGGTGGGAATGAAGATGAGTTCCCCCCCAATACAGGAACTGTGGAACACGGTTATTAGACTGCCTTCTGAGGACCCCTTTGCAACCTCTAATTTGGGGGTGAAACCAGTATCTGGGAGTAGAATCGCTGCAAGCTGTGCTGTGGAGATTGCAGGCAGTGCAGTGGTCTAAAAGAGCAGTCCTGGGGAGTCTGCTGTAACTGGGGTGATGGCTATATGTATGTGTGTACCTGCAGAATCCTGTTAGGGTTCTAGTCAGGACAGCTAGCTCATGCCACCAATTGCTACACAACTATGTTTAGCTCGCCAGTTCAGGGAGAGCTAGCACAAGTATAAAATCATAGAATCATAGGGCTGGAAGAGACCTCAGGAGGTCATCAAGTCCAGCCCCCTGCCCAAAGCAGGACCAATCCCAACTAAATCAACCCAGCCAGGGCTTTGTCAAGCCAAGACTTAAAAACCTGTAGGGATGGAGATTCCACCATCTCCCTAGGTAACCCATTCCAATACTTCACTATCCTCCTAGTGAAATAGTTTTTTCTAATATCCAACCTAGACCTCCCCCACTGCAACTTGAGACCATTGCTCCTTTGTTCTGCCATCCATCACTACTGAGAACAGCCTTTCTTCATCCTCTTTGGAACCTCCCTTCAGGAAGTTGAAGGCTGCTATCAAATTCCCCCTCATTCTTCTCTTCTGCAGACTAAATATGCCCAAATCCCTCACTCTCTCCTCATAGGTCATGTGCTCCAGGCCCCAAATGATTTTGGTTTCCCTCCCCTGGACTCTCTCCAATGCGTCCACATCCTTTCTATTGTGGGGGCCCCAGAACTGGACACAATACTTCAGATGTGGCCTCACCAGAGCCGAATAAAGGGGAATAATCACTTCTCTAGATCTGCTGGCAATGATCCTCCTAATGCACCCTAATATTCTATTCACCTTCTTGGCTACAAAGGCACATGTTGACTCATATCCAGCTTCTCATCCACTGTAATCCCCAGGTTCTTTTCTGACAAACTGCTACTTAGCCCTTCGGTCCCAAGCCTGTAACAATGCTTGGGATTCTTCCATCCCAAGTGCAGGACTCTACACTTGTCCTCGTTGAACCTCATCAGATTTCTTTTGGCCCAATCCTCTAATCTGTCTAGGTCACTCTGCCCTCCAACATATCTACCTCTCCCCCTAGCTTAGTGTCATCTGCAGACATGCTGAGGGTGCAGTCCATTCCCTCATCCAGGTCATTCATAAAAATGTTGAACAAAACCGGCCCTAGAACTGATCCTTGGGGCACTCCTCTAGAAACTGACCACCAATCGAGCCGTTAATCACTACCTGTTAGGCCTGACAGTCTAGCCAGCTTTCTATCCATCTTACAATCCATTTATCCAATCCATACTCCCTTAACTTGCTGGCAAGAATATTGTGGGAGACAGTATCAAAAGCTTTGCTAAAGTCAAGGTATATCATATCCGCCGACTTTCCCATATCCACAGAGCCAGTTACCTCATCACAAGTATGTGTATGTAAGCTGGGGATCACACCACCAGGATCAAGTGTGGACATAACTTTAGGCAGCCTGTCTGTATTACTTTAAAGATATTCAAGCCCCCAGGACCACAGGGTATAAAGGTGGCTTAAAGACACAATAACCCTCTCTGCCTCTGAGATATGAGCTCAGTGAGCTTACAAACTCGACATAGACTCGAAACCCAAAAGACTTTAATGAAACCCTCTAAGAGGGGAAATAAATGCACGATAATACAGCTGCCAGCACAGAGAATTATTCCTTCACTTCAGGTGGAGAACTGTGCTGTGTGGACCTTCAAACTCTCTGATGTACAAGGTGATAGTTTGTTACAATTACACATAAGCTGTTTTTTTTAAATGCATGGGGACATACATACATACATCCCCCTACTTTAAAAGAACTTGCATGTACATTTAGCTTTTTCAATTCAAAACTTCATCCTGAAATCAAAATTTGAAAATTCCAGCCCAACTCAGTTATTTACAAACTATTGGTTCATCCCTGTGAGTGATGTATTATTATTTCCTCATTTATATATGGATAAGGGGAACACATAAGGAGGCTAACTGTATTTTTAAAGGCACATAGCAGATCAATGGCAAAGTTTGCCTGGAACCCAGGAGTCTTGATTGCAGTCACCTTCCCAAGCCCCTGTATATAGGATCCCTTATATCAAAAGGGGATCCGTCTTTTGTGTCATATGAAGCTTGATGTTACAAGCACTTATACAGTACTGGTATGGTAATGAATAATAATATGCTGTATGGAAGGTTTAAGTTAGTGAGAGTTAGCAATATACTAAAGGCATTGATCTATTTAAATTAAACGTAAGTAGTGCCATTGAGGCTGCTGAAAATTAACCACATACATGCTTAAGTACTTCGCTGATTGAACTAATACAATGTGGATTTGAATGTAAACAGCTTGTGGTTAAATAAACGCTTTCTAGCAATCATGTACTAGAAAATATTTTTCAGTGATGTATAAGACTGGTTCAACTGCACAGAGAAAATTTAGGTGCCAAGAAGAAGGTAAAGTGCAGGTTTTTAAAACAGGTGTTCCAAAAAAATAATGAATAGCCACTGGCCTTCATTGGATCCAATTGTTGTTGCCATCAACTTCATAAAATTCAAATTAGGTTCTTGCTTGTGAATAAATAGTGTGTGTCAGAACCAAATTGGATTTTATGGCTAATACATTTCCCAGTTATCCTTATATATCAAACTGCAGTATTTAAACAGGTAGAGGATTTCCTTCATTTAGGGCTCCTTTCCTAGGTTGTGAATTGTCATGGTACCAGGGCTGGGTATATCTTTGATTCCTTTCTGTTTCTCTCTGGAGGGCATCCCTTCCAGTGACAGGATTCCACGTACACTTCTCTGAATGGAAGCTTTTGATTCATGACACTTTTGGACTGAGTCTTGATGCTACAGCACCTTTCCTTACCAGTAGTGATTCCTCCCCAGGTCCAGGTTTCTGCTGTGGGCAATCCTTTGGGAGCTCTGGAGAGTAGGAAAGGGCAGAAACACTGCATACCACCTCCAAAATAAAGTATGTACCCCAGGAACATAGTATTCAAAGGGAAAAGGGTTCAAATAATGAAATAGCTCCATAGATAGTGACAGAGTAGTAGAAGACAAGTATATCAGCTCTAGAATGGTAAAGGCCCTTCTCCCTATGAAAAGAGTTTCCTCAGGTTAACTAGGTTAATTAAGGACTACCTGTGATTTTAAAAAAATGCAAACCCCTCCCTTCTGGTGAGAGATGAAGAGAGATGAGAGACAGCTGCCGCTGAGTGAATGGCCCTGAGGATAAAAGATCTATCTTGGGTAGAAGGCTGTTCTTTTCCATATACAGGATGCACCCAAGCCAACTGACTAGGGAAGGTCTGATCCCCAGAAGCTAGCATGAAGAGGGGGAAGAGAAAGGTATTCCCTCTTTTTGTGTTAAGAATTTTTCTTTTGTGTGCCTGAAGAGTACTAGGTGAGGCCTAAATGGTAAATATTTTTTTTAAAAATTAATCATAGAAATAAAAATGCTCCTGACAATAAAAATAGGACTGATTAATTCCAGACTTCCTACCTCTAGAGGGACAAATGCTGAGGCTGAGGAGGTGAAGGTGGTATCTTTCTATACTATGGATGGCATTTCTTCAAGACAATGGATGTCTCTATACTGGTGCTCTAAGGTTTAATTTCCAGATTGAGACGTAACTCTGCTAGCTGTGATCAAGCTAGTGAGCTAAAAATAGAAGTGTAACTGTGATATAACAAGTCTTGTGAGGGAGTTATTTGCCCTGAGTGTGAACATGGAGTCTTGGATGGGCTCGTATTTGGAGTAGCTATTCCCTTCTGCCACTCCTGATGGTACAGTTATATTTGTATTTTTAGTGCACTCGTTTTATCAGAGTTATCACAGACATGTCTCCTCAAGCAGAAGTGGTATAACAAGAGTATCAGCAGTAATGTGCTCAGTCATAACCATGCTCAAACTACTAATCCTGCTGCCTTATTGATTAAAATTAATAGTAAAGGTTACACACCAATTTCAAACTCATTTTAGTCTTTTTAGTTTACTCCATATGATTTTTATCTTAAAACTCTTCAACCAGAGTTTGCTTTTATATAAGTAAATATTTAACATGAAAAGGTTAGAAGAAAGCCAACATGGAATAACCAGCACAGCTGTCAGAATCTGAGCCATTTTTATGATAGGAATCATCACTAACAGCAGAAGATAAAGGCAGACAGCACTAAAAGTGACCCTTTGATGACTCATCTGCCGTGCTGATTGCACACCCGCAAAAGAGCAGAAGGTGAGGCATTGAAATAGTTAGCATGGGTACCATTCATTTTTCATTGAATCAGAAACAGCAGCCGCCTGTACTCTGACTCATGTTGAGATGTTCCAGTAGCAATATAAATGAATTTAGCAGTGAGGCATGTATTCGTATCCTTTTATGGTGGTATTCAATTGACTCCTGACAACAAGGACTTTCCAGAATTATTGATGCTAAAGTGATGCAGTACCGGTATGAATGCTACTAGGTCCACTACCAGTTATAACATTATTGACATTGTTTCTTTTTAATCATTGATTTTTATTTCTATGTATTTAGTGGAAAAGCAAATAGTGGCTTAAGTCTTTGTGCTCTAGTAAAAGTTGGGCCAAATGAAACTGCTATTGCTTCTTTGTCATTTGTGTAACTTTCTATTTTCCCCTCAGTACATTTTCTGAAAGGTGCCTCCTTGGCCAGTTCTATAGACTGAGCTGGAGGAAAAAAATCACTTCTGTTCATTTGACTTATCCTTGATGTAGTTCTATGAATGCTAATGCCTGAAGTAACACAGCCAAATGTTTTATATGTGGGTTCAAAATCTGACCTGATTCTGTTCTTCTGCAGACTAGAAGGAAATTCTTCTCTGTTCTGTCCCTGCATCTCTTTGGAGTCACTGTGGTTGTATAGGAGCAGAATCTGGTCTTAGTTCTGTAAATTAAATGTAATACCCCCCCACCCCCATGCACGCATAGTGTAAGTGGGGCTTCTTTTAAATGAATCAGAAAATGTATTATCCTTTGCCCCTCTATATTTATTAATATAGCCAAAAAAGGCACTGATTTCTAAGAGAGGCTTTTATGATCCATGTCCCATTTTAATGTACACACTACATATATTTTAATTATTCATTATTAGCATTTTAATTGCACATATAGTTTCCATAATAACCCAGGTAGTCATTAATTTTCTGCCTTGAGTAGATAGTTATTAGGTGACAACCCAGTTTTCCAAAACTGTCCACCAGACCAAATAGTTCAGATTTGAAAATATAGCAATAAAATATAATTAGAATGTAATGTTAAGGTTACTAGGTTACTAAGGTTATCGACTTCATTCTCTGATTTTCACCTGATCTATGTAAACCTTCTAAGAGGCACAATTAAACTTTATTGGCACACAGTTGTGTTTAGAAAAGTCAGAGACTATTCCAAGTGGGCACTGTGGGTCTCCCAAGCACAGCGCTCCTTCAAACAGGTGACACTTGCCTGCAGGGCTGCTGACAAGGCAGGCAGCAACAGCCTTTGGGCTCAGCAATTCAAAGCTCCAATGCTACTGCAGCAGCAGTGACAGCAGCAGCCAGAGCTCTGGGTGGCACATTCCAGGTGGCATTAAGGGCTAAGCGGGGCAGGAGGGATGATGTGATCTGGGTGGCACTAAGGCATGGCTGACACTAGCTCCGCCCTTCCCCCTGAGGTCCTGCCCCTTTCAGGAGCATGGAGCCTGCCCCCCACCCACTCAGGAGCCCAGAAATTCTGTCCCTTCCTCCATCCCCATCTGCCTGCTGCTTACAACCTGTTACACTAAAGAGTCATGTGGCTTCCCTGAGCTGCTATGTCCCCATCCCTTTCAGAAGGAATGCTAGCTGCACATAGACCTGGCACTCAGGTGGTTGCAAAGCATACAGATGAGATGGACTCCTGGACTCAGATTTCTGTTCAAGTTTCTGTGTGGCCTGCATGTACAGCTGCCAGCTCGCTGCCCATGTACAGGGTTGCCAGTTTTCTACTAGTGGTACATAGTGGCCAGTTTCCTCCTGGCATTACTAAATTATTGCATAAAAGCAGCGCTACTGCTTCCTTTGATGCAAAATCACACTTATAATGAAAATGGTGTGCTTCCTTTGCACCCAAGGCAAGTGCACAGATTCAGTTGGCACACCAGCAAATTCTAGGTATGCAAGTGCAGTTGGCAACCTATCCCATGGCAGAGATTTGGAGGCCCTACCGAAGGAGATGGAGGAAAAGGCCACTAGATGGAGATCCCTGACTACTATCCTACCATAGTCACACAGCTGGCACAGGGAGTTTGGGTTCAGTTCACATATTTGTGTATTTGTTTATGAATTTATGAGGTTTGAGAGAGGTTTGAAAATATGATAGTTGAATATTGCATATTTGGATGTTTATTGAATTTTATTCTTGACAAATGTGTAGTTTTGTGTCTCACCCCTCACTCTAAGACCACCACCATCTGTGTCTCACCCTCACTCTTCCATCTTCCTCTCCATCCCATCAAAACCAACCAACCAAACAAACTTTTTTTCCAAAAACAATGTGTCTGCTGGAAGATCCATCTAATTTGCCCATCAATTACTACTATAGTCACTTTCCAATGGCTGTATTATTATGCTATTGCCATACATAATGCTATTGCTAAAGAGCTGTTCAGTCCTTGAGGGGGCCATTTAGGGATTTGGGGCAAATCTGTCAGGGATGGTACAAATAATTTTACGTGGCTGCATATTATCACCTTTCTGCCGAGTTTAGCAAGAAGGATGCAATTTCCACTTAATGTGAAAAAAAAAGTTGTCTTACAGCATATGTATTATCTCAAAACAAGGCTTTGCATTCTAGACATACATGCTCAGCTTTCCAAGAGATAATCCTCCCTTCCTTGCATGCATGCTGTATGTATACATTTACGAAGGACCGGTTCTTGTATATGTATTCATGATTCCTGTAGACATTGATGGATGAATGCAAACATCCTAATCTAGAATTTGAACCATAATTATTTGTACAATGTAAAAATGTTGAAAGAAATCAGTCAAATGCCACAACATAAACTGTCTGGCATTCTTGTTGTAATTAGCACTGAGCCTTATAAGAACACATTGAAGACTCTCATTCTGAACATGAGCTATGCAGCGGCTGTTAGATATTTCACAAACCTCGATCAGCACATCCTAACCCATTAAGATTCTCCCTGCATAGCGGGTCCTTCTGGTGCATAGAAGTTCCATCATAGTGGCCAGTTTCGGGTCATGATATCCTTACATCCTGGTGACTGTTGGCACAGATGATAGGCTTCAGACTACTCAGGCTTGAACCAAAGGGACTAATTAGCCACATAGTGGGATTGTGATTAGTAAACACAAAGCGTACCTTTGCAAACCCTTCCCCTTAGTGACAATTGAGGTTCTGGCTCAGAAAGACTAGATTCATATCTTCACATTATGATCTCCTCAAATTTGGTCAAATTCTTCAGGGATTAATTTCTTGAAAAGAAGCCATGTTGGTACTGTTCACTATTCTGATATATAATTCTAAAATTGTTACATCATGTCTTACTCTCTCCTCTGAGACTATACCTAACCAGTAGCCCCCCTCCCCACTCTATGGGGGGTAGGAGTGTTGTTCTATTGGAGATGCCATTTCCCAAATGATAGAGAAAACTGAGATCAAGTTTGTCGAGATCCCATGTTATGCAATGCCTCACTCCTGCCCGCCCATCCTACACCTATGTGTAAAGGAAGAACAGCAACCCTGAGATATCTGCTATTTCCCACTGTTCAGGCATTGTGAATAATGATATGAGAAGCCCACCCAGGGAAATGAGGGGGCACCAAAACCCCCTGCTTCCACACAGGACCGCTTACAATTGATCCATTATTGATCTTAGCATAGTGTTATGTAGTCTCCAGAGATATAATTGCCTCTTTGCTTCCTTCCCTATTAAAAGTGCCTGATAATAAAGCTGGGGGCACCTGCATATTGAGTCCCAAGAGAATGGTTAAATAAATGGGTGTGGGTGTGGGGGGTAAGTAATAGGAATGTATATGAGTAGGTCATTACAATGCCAAAAAGGGGACACAGCCACAAGAACAAATTCAGGAACATTTACCTTCCCATCTGCGGTGCTTTCTCTGAAATTTATTCCCCTCACACTGATCTGGAAACTAAATCTAGAGATTGTACCAGGAGCTACAGATTTTTCTCTGTCAAATGAATAATCATTGACGGATGAATTTGACAGGCAAGGAGGAATAATGAAATTCATTATACTATTTGTTCCTTGAACTTTATATATATATACTAGCCAATTAGACCGTCATAAGATGGGATTTTCAGGTCTCTCCTCCACGTCTGTCTTCTCTCCTGAGCCTCCGGTCTCTCGCTCCATCTCTCTCTCTCTCCTCCTCCTACTGCCTCCCCCCTCTCTCTCAGCTCTCCTCCGCCTTCTGCCTCTCTCTTCCTCTCCTCCCCCTCCTGCCTCTCACTCTCTCTTTCTCTTCTCCTCCTCCTCCTGCCTCTCACACTCTCTCACTCCGTCTCTCTCTTTCTCTTCTCCCCCTTCTGCCTCTCACTCTCTCTCCGCTCTCCTCTGTCTCCATCGGGGATGCATGCTCATCCAGGCCCCCGCCCCTTGGCGTGTATGTCACCGCCCGGCCCCCCTTCTCCTCCCACCGTGGCGCCACGGTGGGAGGCAAAGCGGTGCGGTGACGTTTATGGCTTGAGGGCGGGCCTGAAGCCGCTGTCACACCGCACATCACCGCCCCACCCCCGTTCACCTCCCGCCATGGCGCTCAGCTGATTTCTGCGCTGCTTAGCTGGGCTGCTGCGGGGGAGCAAGCGGAGCAAACGGTGGCCCAGCTGAGCGGCGCAGAAGTCAGCCGAGCGCCACGGCGGGAGGAAACAGCGCCCCCCAGAGGCAAGACGTAACGCTACAGCATTACAGAATCACAGACATTGGGCTACTTATATATATAAAATCATAGAACACTAGAACTGGAAAGGACATCGAGATGTCATCGAGTCTAGTCCCCTGCCCTCATGGCAGGACCAAGTACCGTCTAGACCATCCCTGATACACATTTATCAAACCTGCTCTTAAATAACTCCAGAGATGGAGATTCCACAACCTCCCTAGGCAACTTATTGCAGTGTTTAACCACCCTGAAAGTTAGGAAGTTTTTCCTAATGTCCAACCTAAACCTCCCTGGCTGCAGTTTGAGTCCATTGCTTCTTATTCTATCCTCAGAGGCCAAAGAGAACATTTTTTTCTCCCACCTACCTTGTGACCCCTTTTAGATACTCGAAAACTGCTATCATGTCCCCTCTCAGTCTTCTCCTTTCAAAACTAAACAAGCCCGGTTCTTTCAGTCTTCCCTCATAGCTCATGTTCTCTAGACTTTTAATCATTCTTGTTGCTCTTCTCTGGACTTCTCCAATTCCTCCACATCTTTCTTGAAATGTGGTGCCCGGAACTGGACACAATACTCCAACTGAGGCCTAATCAGTGTAGAGTAGAGTGGAGGAATGACTTCTTGTGTCTTGCTCACAACACTCCTGTTAATGCATCCCAGAACTGTGTTTGCTTTTTTTTGCAACAGTGTCATACTGTTGACTCATATTTAGCTTGTGGTCCACTATGACCCCTAGATCCCTTTCTGCAGTACTCCTTCCCATTCGGTATGTTTGAACCCATTCTGTATGTGTGAAACTGATTGTTCCTTCCCAAGTGGAGTAGTTTGCATTTGTCCTTATTAAACTTCATCCTGTTTACCTCAGACCATTTCTCAAGTTTGTCCAGATCATTTTGAATTATGACCCTGTCCTCCAAAGCAGCTGCAACCCCCCTCCTAGCTTGGTATCATCTGCAAACTTAATAAGTGTACTTTCTATGCCAATATCAAAATCGTTGATGAAGATATTGAACAGAACCGGTCCCAAAACAGACCCTTGCGGAGCTCCACTTGTTATGTCCTTCCAGAATGATTGTGAACCATTAATAACTACTCTCCGAGAATGGTTAGCCAGCTAGTTATGCACCCACCTTATAGTAACCCCATCTACGTTGTATTTGCCTAGTTTATTGATAAGAAAATGTGAGACCGTATCAAATGTCTTACTAAAGTCTAGGTATACCACATCCACCGCTTCTCCCTTAACCACAAGACTTGTTATCCTATCAAAGAAAGCTATCAGATTGGTTTGATATGATTTGTTCTTTACAAATCCATGCTGGCTGTTACCTAGCACCTTATTTTCTTTCCCTCCTTTTCTCTCTCTCTCTCTTTATATATATATATATATATATATATATATACACACACACACACACTTGGTTAACATGAGATTAGAATTCACACTAGTTAATAGGAAAATATTAAAATGATCCATTTAGAATAAAGTACAGATGAATAAATAATTACATTTCTGGGAAATTTCAAAAATTCAAAATTTTCACTCCATAGAAGGGTGAAAAGACAAAATATCAGAAAATATTGAAATGAAAAAGTTCAGTGAAATTTTGATTCAGAAATGTTGACATATTTCATCTCAGAATTTTTTGATCAGCAGTCTGACATTGATATTTGAGGCCACTTGAGCTGCCTTGGTTTCATATACGAATTGTAATTCTGGGTAGTTCCTGCTCCTATTCTTGGATACTGGACCTAGGCTCAGGCTGGCCTGTATCCTTGATGGTGGTTCAGTCATAGTGTGAGACTATGGTGCATTATAAGATATGTATTTTGACAGAGGAATATAAACCAGAGTGGACAGTGAGGACAGAAAGGAACAAGTACTACAACTCCCATGATGCATTGCAGTGTCTGAGACAGATGCAGAAACTACTAATGACCTGATTAGAAACTGTTTTTCCCCCTTTCCCTCACAGACTATTTTATCAAAATCTATAGTTTGCTATATAAAATATCATTCATTACCAACAACCCCCATTTTCCAATAGGAAAATGTTTTGTTCAAAATTTTATCCTGCATTTTAAAAAAGATGTTTAGTCAAAACTTTTGAAGACATTGGGGTTGATTCATTACTCTATCATTTCAGTTTTACTGTGATGTAATTCTATTGCAATGGATTTTCACGGATCTAAAACTGTGCCAGTGTGGTGAGGATGCAAGTATGTGAAGTGAGAGATTCTATTTTATTATACTGGTTTTGTTGTCGATGCCGTTACTATTGCTTCTAGCTGTTATTTTCACCTTTATTAAAATGGTTATAAATGAGTCAGGATAATGTTCTATCAGTTATTGTAGATCCATTTCTATGTTGACCCTGATTACATGAGTTCTAAAGGGAATGAAAATATACCTCACGAGCCACATAAATATCTTGTATATTTGGTGCGAGGTAAAGCTGCTATGTTTGTCGGCCTTTTTCCATTTTTCTTCAAAGAGAGAGAATAATAGGCATGACCTCCTTAGCTGTGCTGGAAGTGAAGGTGTTATCCAGATGAGGGAGGTAATGTAATATTCTTTTAACAAATGGAAGTCACATAATAGAAGATGTGATGACAGAATAACAAAGTGCTGTAGGAACAGAGCCAGTATTTCAGGAAGAAGATTTCTCACTTACAGAAAGCAATTTGCTAAGAACACCATGATCTCAGGAAGGCAAATAGTCTCCAACCTACAGGGTATGTCTACACTGCAATTAAGCACCTGTGGCTGGGTCTTGTCAGCTGATTCAGGCTTGCAGGTCTCAAGTGAGAGGGCTGTTAAAATTGTGGCGTAGATATCCATAACCCCCTGGCTCTGCCCATCCTGTCCCCATCCCTCCCTTTCTCCACTCAGAAGTCCCCTAAATTCACAGACATCTGTCCATTGGGTCCAGAGCAAGGAGGGGATACTATTATGGAGGCAGCTGACCCCTTTCTGCATGTGGAGGATTTAATACATTAGTGTATCATGGAACCGGGATCAACTCCACAGTTATAACATTTCCAGCAATAACGTCTGGAACATTCGGCTTTGATGTTCAAGCTCAAGTATAACAACAGAGTACAAGCAGAGTTCTGATTCTTATTCCTGATCTTGCTAATGGTTTGTTGACCTTCGACATCCTTAATCTTAGTTTATTGCCGCATGCATGGATATACGCAGGTGAACTCAAGTAGCAATGCCAGTGCAGCAGGGTCTGTGGCATAGGCTAGCTTTCTGAGCCCAACCTGACCATGAGCTGTTTACTACCAATGGTTAATTGATATTATTACTTGATTATTACCTCCCTATGCCACGATCACCTCCACCTGATTGCAGAGCTGACATACCCTATGAATACATCTTCAGTGTGCCATTTTCTTCTCCACTGACCTACCTCACAGGTAGTATAGCTTAAACCTCCTGCTACTAAACTGATGTTTGTAAGTTATTCCGAGATCCTCATTTTAAAGCTGTCTCTCTACACTAGCTAGCGGAAAGAGGGAAGCAGCAGATGAGATATACCTTGATGTCTGGTAAGGATTTCAACACTGTTCCACATGACATTGCCATAAGAAAACAAGGGAAATGTGGTTTAGATAAAATTACCAGCTGAAAAAACATATGTAGAATAGTCATCAAAAACTCAGTGTCAAAGTGGAAGAATATATCTAGTGCACTGCTGGGGTCTGATCTGTGTCTGGCACTATTCAATAATTTCACTAATGACTCAAATAAAGGGGTGGAGAGTATGCATACAAAATTATGTGGCCACAGGGGCTGACTTTCCGATTTCTGGGGGAGTATGTGCTCCATCATGCTCCAGCCAAAGCCCCACCCCCACTCCACCCCTTTTCCCAAGGCCCCATGCTGTTTCTTCCCACACCACCTATTCTTCTCCATTTGGGTCCCACCCAGGAGGGAGCCCCACCATAGACTACTGATGCTCACCATACAGGAGGCCAGGATCTAAATGGGAGGTTTTGCACGCCTCCACGGGCCACTCCAGTCTCCCTGCTTCAGTTATCTGTAGGGGGAACTCTGTCTTCCCTCTGCACCTAGTCTTCCAGACATGTTCCATTGCTTTTCCTGGAAGGTGGAAGCCTGCTCAGGGGGCAGGAGGGAGCTGCTGCATCCTCATGGTCATTGTTTTGCAGTCTGTCAGCCTGGCTGGGGAGGAGGTGGCTGCTGAGTCCCACAGCTGAGCGAGTCAGAAAAGTGCCAGTGGGAAGGACTTTCCCAAGCTCGCTTGTCCCTTTAGCCAAGCCTGGGTGGGGATTGGAAGCTACCAGACTCTCTTAGGAATCCAGCAGCCCACTATGCTATAGAACAGCATCACAGTGGCTGCTCCCATACCTTCTACTCCTGCCCCCCCTGCCCTTTTCATTACCCAGGATCCAGAGCATTTGCCCCCGTGCTCACTGATACATTGCCCAACCTTGCCCTTGCTCCACCTCTTCCTGCCTCTGCTCCTCCCCCTCCTCCCAGCACTTCCTGCATTCTGTGAAATAGCTGATCCTTGGCAGACAGGAAGGTCTGGGGGAGAGAGGGAGGAGCTGATCAGTGGGGCACTCAATTGGCAGGAGGCTCTGGGGGGATGGGGAGGAGGGGCCATCTGATGGATACTGAGTACCCACTGCTTTATTTCCAGCCCCAGAGCACCAATAGAGTCCATACCTATATATGTGGGTGATACCAAGTTTGGAGGGATTGCCAGCAATTTGGAGAACAGGATTTGAATTCCAAATGATCTTGCTGATTTGAGAATTGGTCTGATATCAGAAAGATGTAATTCATTCAGGACAGCAGCAACGTGCTATGCTTAGGAAGGAAAAATTAAATGTGGATTCAAAATTGCTAGGCAGACATACTGCTGAAAAGGATCCTTGGGCTATTTGATCACAAATTGAATCTGAGTGAACAATGTGATGCAGCTTTGAGAGCAGCTAATACCATTCTGTAGTGTATTAGCAGGAGTATTTTATCTAAGATATCAGAGGTAATTCTGCTATCCTGAACACTGGTGAGGCCTCAGGTGGAGTACTTTGTTCTGTTCTGGACATTACATTTTAGAAAACATGTGGACGAACCTGGAGACCGTCCAGGGGAGATCAACAACAATAATAAAAGGTTTAGAAACACCTGACCAATGAAGAAAGGTTTTAAAAAAACTGGTTACATTTAGGCTTATGCAAAGAAGACTGAGGGAGGATGTAAATCTTCATTGTATTAAGGGCTACTGCAAGGGGAATGGTAATCAATTGTTCTTCACGTCCACTGAAGGTATTGCCACAATTTCAGGGAAACTACACATGTAATCCACCAAGGGCAACAACTTTAGGCTTCTGGTTGTCAGCTGTCACCTCTCTTGGTCAGAGACTCCTGTCTCCTTCCCTTCTGACTGAGAATGTGAACGCTGCTTTATATTGTGATATCACTAGCAAGCCAGACTGCCTAAAAGACCAGCACCTGCACTTTCCTTTTTCTGAGGACTTTGCCTACCATTATAAATTATCACACAGCTCTTTCTAAGCAAGCACATTAATTCTTAATTAATTAAGGCAAAAGAATTATGGAGAAAACATAGTAAAACAATAAAAAAAACCCTACACATGCTGAAAAAGCTTACTAATTAGCACGTCTAGCTCTAGCCAAGAGATCTGGTAGATCTGAGTGCTTCAAATTCCACAGAACGGTTCTCCCTGTGGTTGCAAGTTCATCTATCTTAGATCCAGAGCTAGCACTACAGTTGGACAGATCAGTAACTTCTTTAAACTGCTTGGGCCTTTGATCTTGGCTTTTCTGTATTGGGTATACAGCAGATACTGACCTCTTCTTGGGGTGTAGTTTTGAAAGTTTGGGTTCTTGTGTAACTGGGGCTGGGAAATTTGCAATAACTCATCTCTGAGTATTTCCTGTGAAATCCATTTAACATGTATTGTTCCAAATTGCCATATTTCTCTGGCACATTTTCAATGCTGTCTTTTGAACTTCCAGGTCTTATATTTGTCACCTCTCCACCCTAGAATGATTATATACAGTGTGAGCCCACAATAATGCATAAATAATACAATACGATCTTCCAATAATATTGCAGGAAAATGACCAGATTTTTCAGAGAGGACACGTAATCAGCTTCATCTGCAGCAAGGGAGATTTAAATTAGATATTAGGAACAGCTTTCTAAGAATAAGGGCAGTTAAGTACTGGAATCCCTGTCACTGTAATTTTTTAAGAACGGGTTAGATAAACACTTGTTAGGACAGGTCTAGATATATTTGCTCATGCTTCAATGGAAGGGCTGGACTAGATGACCTCTGAAAGTCAATTTTAGCCCTACATTTTGTTGATTCCGTGATAGTGACATGAAAACACAATGCCTGACTTCCCATTCTCTTTTAAAAAGCTTAGTGAGCAGTCTTCAGAGAGAATCGTTTTATTATTCAGTCCCTCAGATGCCTGTCAGTGTGTAAACTGATCTGGAGGCAACCCCTGTGTGACCTGCTAGACTTATTTTTATTAGTACCAACCCCTAGTGTGCAACTGTATCTAATATTCTAGGTAGTTATGTTGCTGGAACTGAAAACAAGGTTGTGTCTGTACGTGAGGCAGTTATATTTTGCCCTGCTGTTATTGAAGTTCCATCTAGATCAACATGAGGAGACTAAGACGTGTCAGGGCAATAACTGATTTAATTAGCAGTTCTGAAATCTTATGTACAGCCTGATATAAATTTGACATGAATAGCTGCAAAGCTGTAACTGAAGTTATAGAGATTCACGATGTAGACATTAATCTGGATATTTTACAATAGGCGGACTAAGCAAGCCTCTGTCAAGTCAAAATGTCTTTCCTGATTTGGCTCAAGCACTTTTATACAGACAAGAGTGTCATAAGTATGTCCAGAGAGATTAAACATACTAGATTTAATATACTTGTGCAGTAACCACAGCTGCACAATTTAAAGCTTCCATTCTTAAAGGAACTTTGATAACTTGAAATCTAGGCAGTAAAAAAAGTTTTAAAAGTTATATACCTGCCTTTCAGTCTTTTTGTTAGTCATTTGGTTTTGCAATCATATTTTCTTGTTAAAGGTTTTTCTTCTCACCTGTAGGTGTGTGAAGGACTCACAAATAAGAAGGGGAAATGGATAATATGTGTGTTGCTGCGAAATGCACAAAATAAACTGTTAATAAAGAGAGTAATTTCCCCTTACCTTGCATTTTGCTTATAACAATTGTGGGTAAGAGGTTTTCAGGAAGTACTTTTTAAACTGATGAAGTCCAGTTGTTAACCATAGCCGCCATTACAGCCAGATAAGGTTTTTTTTTTTCTTATTGTGCTTTCACTGAGCGATGGTTAAAATGTTCAGTGATCTGAACTCCATTACATGCATTTCCCAACTGATTTTCCCAGCTGGAATACATATTTAAATGAGTTTAAAAATATTGCACTGGTCACATTAAATGTAGCTCCAGTGAGCCTGGCTTATCATGTTCACAGTAAATAGTAAGTTATTTGTTTTACAGTAAAATTTCAACCAATTTACAAAGAACTTTTTAAATGTCTACTGCCATACTGGTAAATCTGTAGAGTTGAGAGAGCTGAGCCCTGAGGTTGTTGTGAATGTCAAAACAAAATGTATGGTTGTAATTCTAGGCAATTCTGATAAAGAAGCTATACCTGGGCCATTTATATCCGCCTTTGTTCTTTCATTGGACCCAATCAACACATTTGTGTTTGAAAGAGAATGCAAAACAATTCCATTTTATCTTGCACTACAAAATCAGCAATTATGTAAGAGTATAACAGCTCAGAGTTAAAATGGTTCAGGGCACAACGCTGATGCTAGCTAGTGTCAGAAGTGTTTTCCTGGTATTGAGTTGCACAAATATGTAGCTCATAATAGATTTGTGCCTGTCCTTGAAGTAGTTGGAGTAGACCATTTAGAACATGAGTTGACAATGTGATCCTGCTGAGTAAAAGACAAATGTCATTCTCAGATGCATCAGCTGGAATGCTTTTATGCAAGACATGTTAGGTAATTGTTCTACTCCACGTGGCACCAGTGAGTCCTCAGCTGTGGTACTGCGTTCAGGTTGGGGTACCACACTTTCAGAAAGATAGAAAGAAACTGGAGACAGTCCAAAGGAGAGCAATCAAAATAACAAGAGGTTTAGAAACCTAATCAATGAGGGCAAATTAAAAACAAACAAACAAAAACCAAAACAAAAAACCCTTTCACCAGCATCCTTTGATATATTTCTGGGATAAGAGGTTTCACTAGAAATAAATGTTGCAAATTATTATGTGACTTATAGTGCATAGTTACCAGCTCAATATAGCTACAATTCATAGCCAGGTAGTGTAGGGGAATGATATCAGAAGCAAACACATGGCTTTAAATAATTTGGCATTAGTGCCCCTGCAAAAAGAGATAGAAGAAGAGAGATAGACTTGCTAATGAAAGAAGGATCAGGCATTTAAAGACAGGGTAGTAATTTACCTAACTTCAAACTCACACATTTTGGGTTTAAATGTTGACTCTAGTATCACTGGGTTTATCAACTTTGGGAGAGACTGAGGGGAAAGGCTCACAGTGGACAGAAGAAGAAAAAATAAATTGACAAAGACGGTATAAAATGGAACAGATATGGAAAAAAGTATGTGGGTGGATCTTGGAGAAGAACAGGTAAAAAATAAATACTGGAGACAGGCCACTTACTTTTTCTAACTTAATTCTTTTGGATATTGTCCTGTCCCTGATACAGGGCCCTGGCTGCCTTTAATCTAGAAATAGATTGTCATTGTATAGGTATTTCCTGAAAATAAAACATTCCGAGAGAGAAAAATGTGTTTAACATGAACTAGAAATCCTCCAAAATTTAAAATTGGAAAGGATTGCAAAACTGCAAACTTAATAAGCTTTGCCTATGTCCATTAAGAAACAGTTATAGAAACATTTCTTCTCCCTTTTTAGATGCTATGTTAGTTTGTGAGCATGAAAAAGAGGTTGAGGAGATGAGGAATATATCCTACTGCACCCTTAGCTTTGCAGCATGATAGTAAAATATGCAGACTTATTTGCTCACTTTCGCAAGTAGTTTGAGGTACTTGACAACCATCTGCCTGTAAAATGAAAATGTAGCAAAGACTGCCTGCAATTTCATCTGTCTGGTATTTTTAGATGGACCATTCTCTGGAGCAGGTAGGCGAACATTTGAAATTAGGCAACAAGTTTTCAGGCCATAGGTAAAATTTTCAAGATGGTTGATTTAAGAACTTAAATACCATGAAACATTCAATTACTTAAAGGTCTTTGAATATTTTACTCGGTGTACAAATAGCTGAAGATGAAAACAATACAGTTCTGCTATATTTAAAGGAGGGGCAATGATATTCTTTATTCTTAAAATAAATGGCCACATTAAGATAATATTTTAGGGGTGTCAAGTGATTAAAAATTTAAGCACTATTAATTACATGTTTAATCATGCTGTTAAACAATAAAAATTACCATTTAAATATTTTTGGATGTTTTCTACATTTTCAAATTTATTGTATTTTGTGTTGTAACTGAAATCAAAGTGTACAGTTCTAATATATTTATTTTGATTACAAATATTTGTACTGTAAAAAACCCCAAATATTTCTGTTCACCTAATGCAAGTACAATAGTACAGTCTCTTTATCATGAAAGTTGAACTTACAAACGTAGAATAATGTACAAAAATACTACATTAGTATTGCATTGCATCCCCCAGGAGGCACACCCCCCTAGTGCTGGGTCTGGAGGCCAGGGAGTAGTGCACTAAGCGACAAAGGTGGGCTGAGCTAGGGTTGAGAGCCTCTGGATTCCGGGGGATCTGGTCCCAGTTTTGGTGGGCCTGGATGCTAAGTGGGAGGAACACTATCCACTCAAGGTGCTCCTGAGGCTATGCCCTTGTGCTCCACACTTTGTCCCTCTCTGATGTTGGATGGCACTTCAGATTCTTAAACCTTAGGTTGAGTGCTGTAGCTATTTTTAGCAATCTCACATTGGTACCCTCTTTATAATTTGTAAAATCTACCATGAAAGTGTTCTTAAACACGTGCTGGGTCATCATCTGAGCCTGCTAACCCATTAAATATATGTCAGAAAGTGGATAAAACAGACCAGGAGACATACACTTCTCCCTCAAGGAGCTCAGTCACCAATTTAATTAATACATTATTTTTTTAAAATAAGCAACAGCAGCATTAAAACATATCATTTGGAATGGTGGCTGAAGCATGAACGGGTTTGCATATCTGATGAATAAATACCTTGCAACACTGGCTACAAACGTGTCACATGGAAGCTTGTTCTTGCTTTTAGATGACACTGCTAAAAAGAAGTAGGCAGCATTATCTCCCACAAATTGTCACCACATTTGTTTATCTTATTGACTGGCTAAACAAGAATTAGGACTGAGTGGACTTGAGACTCCAAAGTTTTACATCATTTTGTTTTTGAGTACAGTTATATAACCCCCTCCTCCCCAAAAATCTACATTTGTAAGTTCAACTTTCAAGATAAGCATTGCACAACAGTACCTCTGTGAGTTTAATTGAAAAATAAACAAAAAGGTAAAAATTTTACAGTGTAAATATTTATAATAAAAATAACATAATGTGAGCACTGTACACTTTGTATTCTGTTTCAATAGAAATCAAGACATTAGAAATTGTAGAAAAGCATCCAAAATATTTAATGAATTTCAAGTGATATTCTGTTGTTTAACAGTGCTCTATTTAATTTTTAATCACAATTAATTGTTGAGTTAATCATGTGAATTAACTGTAATTAATTGACAGCCCTATTTATTGATTTATTATAATTAGATGGCCACTGGTCTAATAGTTGAACTGGCAAGAATTAGAATAATGTAAGAAATCTCCCATACACAACTTTGACGTTCTATTGGATAATTTGGATAGCTCAATGACATAGCCTACAGACTCTTAGGAGAGCATGATATGTGTGTAGTTATTCTCTAAAAACTATTTATTGTTACAATGGGAAAGGCTCACTGAAATGGAGTTCAAACTTCTATTTTAGTTCTTCATTTTTCGGGTTTCTTGTACCCCCACAGACATGTGTGAATGGAGAGGGCTAAATTAGCCATTGTTTATCAGCCAAAATATATTTTTCTCAAGGTAGAGCAAACTCAGTTGAGCTGTATTTGGGTAATACAAAAATGAATAATATATTCTTTTCTCTGTATGCTGGAATCTAAAAATTGGCACCAAACTTGCCTTTCCCTGCAGCTCACAATTAAAAAAAAAAAAAAAAAGGATGAAGAAAGGAAGTTTTGAAGTAATGAATATTTTAGATTTCACTTGACCATATAAGTTAAAATTCTTCTATTTCGTTGTTCTGAACATGTTTGTTAATTCACCTGTATTGCTGTATGCATGATTAGGGAAATGCCAAACTTTCTTTAAAAAAAAAAAAAAAAAAGAGGCAGTAAGTATAAGACAGCATGCCTTTGGGGGAAAATGGATATAATGTGAATTGAGAATAAAGTGCCTCACTTTGCATAGACCTGCTTTTGGGGGTGGGACGGGAAAGGAGGCCTGGTGATTCAGAGGCATCCAGAGCTCTGGCAGCTGCTGCTGCCAAAATAGCAGCAGTGGCAGCTGGAGTTCTGAGCCTTTTAAATCATTTCTGGAGCTCCACACTGCACACTCTGGACGAGGTGGGGGAATCAGTGCTGCGCTCTGGGCAGAGCTGAAGGCCAGCTGCCCTCTGCCCCGCCCTTTCTGCTCAGCCCTGCCCGTTCAGGAGTGCAGAGCCAGGCTCCTTCCCTCATCTTGTCCAGGGGCCTGCAGAGGCTGTCAGCTCCACTGACTTTGCATAACTCTATTTGAAATGTCTGAATAGCGAGCATGATATTTGCAATGGAACTTGTACCTTTCCTAAGACCTTTGTCAAGGGTCTTATTGAGCTGAAGAGCATTTTGTACCAAGGTTGTCTTGGAATAGCTGGTACCTTTTTTATCTGGGGAGCAAGCAAAGTCAATTAAAATAGTCATTGTGTTTCTGACTCTCTAAAAGTCAATGGTCCATTTTAAATAGGTGAAAATGTAGCGTGCTTAGATGATTTATGTAAAGAGTTATGCAAATGTGGAGTAATTCTTATTGCATCCACATTATACATGAAGAAAAGATACTGTCATCATTGTCTGAATAATATGAAATAAATTAGTATATATGTTTAAACACTGTGTGCATTTTATGAATTATAAGTGCATTTAATTTTATAAATATTCCTGATTTATTTTGCCAATATGGAAGCAATTGATGGTAAATCATTTTAAAATTAAGTACTGGAAATTCTGTATCTGTTTCCTTCCACCTGCAAGTGTTACAGCAAGATTAGTACATCCTTCATCAGCTCACTGTCTTCTTCTTGAAGTGGTGCAGTAATGTTTCCTTTTATCCCTTTGTATGAAAACCTTATGAAGAATCTTTCACAACACTCATTGCAAAATGATTTTTCTTCTTTGTTGGTGAAATACCTGTTCCCATATAGATAAAAACCCACTGTCCTTTTGCTTTATTATTTTCTTCCTTTCTATATTTTATCCCATGCAATTTACAGTTTCTGGCACTGAATTCTATGCCCCAATTCTCCTGTCATGCCACCAGGAAATCAGGCATAAACCCACTGATGTCAAGAAGTTTCAGTAGTGTGAAGATTGCATGACAGAGACAAGAATCTGGCCCCAGGATTTCCTATTGTACTTTATGAATGACTCTCAAGTCCCTGTGTCTTTCATCTGTCTATTAATTGATCCTCTCTGTGCTCTACATTGAGGAAACCATGAACAGAAATGGGAGATGGGATGAGGAGCTTGGGAATACCAGAAGCTGCAGGCCAATTTCCCTGTTATCCTGCATCTTATGTTTTCACATAAACCAGTGCAAAGTGTACTCTGAGGGGACACTGCAAGCTTCTTTTGGAATAAGCTATTCCGGAAAATATCTTCTGGAAAAACTTATTTTGAAATAGAGCGTCCCCACTACAAGGAAGCCTCAAAATTAATCCGAGACAGTGTGCCGATGTTAGGAGAGCCTATCTCAATGCAGAGCCCCAGAAGGCACTGGGGAGGAATAACTTTAGAATAGCCCTCGGGAGGAGCTATTTTGACATAGCGGCCGTGGAGTGTCCACACACACCCTCTTCCAAAAGAGCTTTTTCAGAAGAGGCCTTATTCCTCGTGGAATGAGGTTTACCAATGTCCGAAAAGGCCGCCCATTATTTTGATTTTCTTTTGAAAAAATGCAATTGCTGTGTGGACGCTAATATGGTTTTTCTGGAATAATGGCCATTATTGCGGAATAATGGTGCAGTGTAGATGCACCCTGAGTAGCATTTTAAAACCACTTTGCATTGGACTACAGTGAAGACTGCACAAGATCAGGCTTGCCAATGGCAGGGGAGGAGCAGTGACCCAGCGGGTCAGTGATTGAAAGGAGCAAGGAGAGCTGTAACTATTTGAAAAGTATTGTTTATAGTTGTATTCACATCTTGAGCCTCATGTTGCATTCAGATCTCCATAGAGAGATCCTGTGACTTCAAAGGGCAGACCTCAGGATCTGCTTAAAGGGAAGTGGGTGCACAACTGAAGTGTGTTTGTCTGTCTTTCTAGAAAGCATATTGCTATTTTAAAAACCAAATTTTGAAGTCATGAGACTGTTTTTTGAGTAAATGTTGTAGAATTGGCTCTTCATTAAAGTTGATATAGCACAATGAAGTAGTTACACATGAATGTGCCAGCAAACTAACAGGTGTATTGAACAAAATGAATGATGTAGTCTTGCAGAACCCTAGCTGAGAGATCAATTGCACAGACACACTTGAAGCAGAAACAACAATCAGTCCAGAACGATACTGTCTACTTTACCAAGCAAATTAACATGAACTCTTGGTCAATGATATCAAAGGTCGATGACACACCTAACCAGATGAGCATGAACTGCTGTGGGCTATTGCTAGGAAAAGATTGCTAATGAACAAGAGTAATGCAATCGCACTACCATGCCCACACCAAAGTCCAAATGAAAGGGATTAGGCAAATCTGAGAATTCTTTGGAAGTTATCTCATTGCTCCATCTTCTATTATCTTTCCAGAAAAAGAGATAATTAGAAATCATGTGATGTTGCCATGATAAAGAAATCATGGGTCTAGCCATTATTTGTTTGAAGGAAGATGATATGCTACCTCCCTCTTAGGGAACACAAGAATCTTAAGTGATGAGAGACCAATGCTTCCCCATTTGCTGTAAGACACGAGAGAAATGGTTCCCATTTGAAGGTCACAGATCATAGGAACTCTGTGATCAAAACTGGCCAAATGAACATTATTTACAGTAGAGCCTATTTATCTGATTAGTTTATTTTACCACGTGTGTGTTTTTAACAGTCTAGCAAATAAACCGAACAAACCATATTTAATAGGCATGCAACAGGCACTCCCAAGTTAAAATACTCCAAAGTTAAACCTTATTCTGAGGCTTTGTCTACACTGGTCGATATAAAGTGCTGGCAGCTGCAGTTCAGCACAGCAGTGAAACCACTGTTGTGTGTCTGCACTCTCAGCTGCCAGTGCAGTAGTGTGATCACACTTGCGGCACTTGCAGCGGCATTTGGAGCAGTGTACTCTGGGCAGCTATCCCACAGAGCACTTCTTCCTCTTCTGCTGAGGCTTGTGTAAAGGCAGAGGGGAGTAGCAGGGTGCCCAGGTCCTTTCCTGGGACACAGTGTCCACAGTGCATTACTTTGTGCTTCTGGCTGCATTTGGCGCCATCTTTCCATAGCTTTTGTGCTGCGCACTCTGCCTCCTCTGTCTGTGGGAATGGACCCCTCACTGTGGAAGAAAATTCTGATATGTCTCACTAGCATATCACGAATGACTGTGAAGTTACTCCTTACGTTACAAGTGAGCAGGAGGAATCAGACCCTGATCTTGCCAGGCTTAATAGCTACAACACAAGATGTCTTGTGGCATTCATGGAGGTGCTAACACAGTGGAATGTGTTTTCAGCTCCTGAAATGAGCCCTGAGTGAGGGGATCACATCATCATGCAAGTCTGGGGTGATGAGCGGTGACTCTAAAACTTTCAGGTGGGACTCTGTGATGAGCTTGCCCCCCATCCTGCAGCTCAAAGACACAAAAATGAGCGCGACTCTGCTGGTGGAGAAGCACGTGGCGATTGCACTATGGAAGCTGGCTACTCCAGACAGGTACTGATCAGTCACCAATCAGTTTGGAGAGGAAAAATAGGGTCTTGGACATGTGTTGCTGGAAGTGTTCAGGGCCGTTAATTGTACCCTGCTCTGAAAGACTGCGGCTCTGGGCAACATGAGTGAAATTGTGGATGGCTTTGCACAGATGGGCTTCCCTAACCTGACCACCTAGGCTCTCAGTACATTAATCGAGAGGGATATTTCTCCATGGTTCTCCTGGCACTGGTGGGTCACCCTGGGCTTTTCACAGTCCCTAAAGCAGGCTGGTTTGGAAAGGTGCATGAAACACGCACTTTTTGGAGTACTGGCCTGTTCAGGAAGTGGCAAATGGGGACTTTCTTCCTGGACCAGAAGATCACTGGAAGTTGAAATGCCCATTGTGATCTTGGGAGACCCCATCTACTCGTTAATGCCACCATAGCTCATGAAGCCATACCCAGAGAGTCTTGACAGCAGCAAGCAGCATTTCAACAACCGGCTGACGAGGTGCAGACTGACACTAGTGTTGCTTTTGGCCATTTAAAAGCCCGCTGGTGATGTTTGTATGGGAAGCTGGACCTGGCAAGTGACAACATCCCTATGCTTGTAGCTGTGTGCTACATGCTCTAATATTTGTGAAGAGAAGCGTGGAAGTTTCACTCATGGCTGTACTGCTGAGTCTCAGTGCCTGGAGGCTGAGTTTGAACAGCCTGAGACACGGGCTATTAGATTAGCACAGCATGGGGCCAGAAGGATCAGGGGTGCCTTGAGGCAGTAAATTGATGCTGGAAGTCAGTGATATTTGTTGCTATGCACGAGAGTACAGTGGCTGTAGTGCTAATGAGGGACTGATTGGTCCATACGATGAACTAGTACAAAAGTGCCTGTTGCTTTGCTGGGGTGTGCGTGCTTGCTTCCATGTAATGGAATAAATATCACTTTCACACCCAAGAATTTCATGTATTTAAAACAACAAACTTAGAACACAGATGCAGCATGATCCATCTGCACTTGGCGGGGACGGGGAGGGGGGGTTGGATGAGAGGAGGTGAGACCATTGCATGTTTACAGATTTCCATATGTCCAGGTATTCTATGCAGCCCTGCTGTCTGATGTGCTATGCAATGGGCGCTACAGTTCAGCAGGGAAAAAACTGCACGGAGACAGGGGCCTGAATGCATTGGGTGCCTATGGGAGTCGGCAGGGCTGGCCAGTGAAGGGGCAGGGGTGGAGTGCAGTGGGTGCCAGCTGAGGACAGGATGGTGGCCAAAGTGTGTTGGTGGTGACAGGGGGGTGCATGGGAAACAATGCCTGGAGCGTGTCATCTTGTTACTCCATTATGGTCCTCCTTTGCATTGCTCCAGTGCTCAACATTCTCCTTCTGTTCCCTCCTCTCATTGTTCCTCTGCTCCTTCAGCTCTTTTTTTTTTTTTTTCAGCAATAGCCTGAAGCACAACCTTGCCCATCAAGTCATCTTTACTTTTCAGAGGCCACTAATTTGCCCTGTACGGCTGTGCAGCCAGCGATAAGAGGGAAGGCTGGGATCCCAAGATTAAATCTGTGAAGCCCAAATGCAATATTTTACAGCAGGACCATTGTTAACACAAGACAGAGTGCTCACATGACCCATTTTAAACACAAGCACCATTCACAAACTTATCACTGACTGCCTGTCCCCGAGCGAGCGCATAAAAGACACAAGACTCACAAAATGGTGAGTTAACCATTGGAGCAGGGCAATTCATTGGTGCAGGGACTTACTGTAGTCTGGGCACATGTGTCTTGGGGAGAGCCAACATTACCGGGGGAGGTGCCTATCATAAAAAATGTCCATACATTTTCCATAGGCTGTGTTCACCGTGGAAGATATTTTGCTGCTGTGGGTCAGAAAAGAAACAAGGCAGGTTCTTCTGCAAGACTGCAGCTTCCATCCTAGCCCTTATATGGCTTGCCAGTGTGCAACCTGCCCTTTACAGAACAGCGGCCTGGGAGTGTGACCTTTAATGAGATGATGAACATAGCAGCTCTGCCAAGAAACTATGGAGATGGATTGCCCAGCATCTGGATGGTACTTTTGATGAGATCTGTGCGGACGATTACCGTGAAGTGAGAGAGTTCAACAACATTCTATTCCATTTTGTTGGTACTCACACCAAACAGACCCAAGCCTGCTTTCCTCCCACCCCCCCGCCCTAACAACTCGCTTCAGTGCTTCCAGAAATCAAAACGACTTACCAGGTGCATCCTCTGCTGTTTGTGCTTCCCCAACTCCAACTGCTGTGATTGGCTCGTGTCCTCTGGAGTAGAAGAGAGATCCTGACAGCATGTATCTGTGGATGCCATGTTATCCTCTAGCTCTGGGTCCTTCTCATCCACAATGTCCTCCTCTTGGCTCGGTCCACTCTGGGATGGCCTGTGAGGCTCCAAAGGATCCACAGAGGACTTGGGGGCAACACCTCCTCCACTCCAAAGTATGACATCCATCTCTTTGTAGAACTGGCACGTTGTGGGCATAGCATTGGAGCAGCACTTTGCCTCCCATGCCTTGCGGTAGGTTTTTTGCAGCTCCTTCATTTTGACCCTATACTGAAGGCATCCTGGTCATGGCACCTTTCAGTCATGCATCTCCATATGTGCCAGATATCATGATTCCAATGGCTGTAGTGCAGCTGGGACTGGATGGCTTCCTCTCCAAACACTGAAGAGGTCCAGCACCTTGGCATGGCTCCAGTAGGGGGTTGCCTGGTGCATGGAGTAGGCATGGTCACTGGGAAAGATGAGCTAAGTGCACCCCATACATCACTGAGGAAAGAGAAAGAGGATTTTCAAAATTCCAGAGGAATGCAAAGTGTGGGTCTGAGGGTTGGTCACCTGAGGGCAGAGCAAGTAGAGTTCAAACTGATGACCCAGAGAAGCAACAACAGGCATTGTGGGACAGGTACCAGAGGCCTGTCACAGCACTATAGCAGCTCTATTCACTCCAGCACCCCAGCGCTGTAGCAGCAAGCTCTACCTCCTCTCATTGAGGTGGTTTACTAAGACAGCAGCAACTGTGGAGTAAATATGCACTAAATGCCTTCCCAGTATGGAGACCTCATGAGTTACAGTGCTCTGAGCTGATTTACTGTGCTGTAACTTGCCAGTGTAGACTAGGCCTCAGTTACCTTAAAGATCAAGTTACTCCATCTCTGCTGAATAGCCAGCTGCTCCAGACTGACTTACACTTGAGCAAGAACATATTGATACTACGGTGCTATTGCAAGAAGTAAGAATGAAAGGGTAACTTCTGGATAAAGCTTTCAATTAAATTACTAACTCAATTTATATATTTAACTTGGAGATAACTCTTATACATAAACATTTCCCAGTGGTGAAGATGCGATGTATTATCCCCTTATAAAATCATTCAGTATAAACTCATTTGTCCATAAAACAGCTATAATACATACATTTAAGTTTTTTTAAAAATGACTTCACTTAGATCCATGGGCCAATCCTGGAAGGCTCCAAATGCTTCCTTTGATGTTATAAATGTCCTCAGCTCCCCTTTGAAGTCTAAGTCAAGTCAGTGGAGCATCTTGCCAACTTGCTGTGTTCAAACACATAACTGCAAACTAACACCGAGAGGTGGGAAAAAAGTGACCTAGAATTTAGATTTTTCTATACTAGAATGGCAGTCCCTCCCAGAAGTGGGAGCTCAAGAAAAGCTATTCTGTTGTTTAAGATTGTATATGTAATACATCTTGTATCTAGCATCGAAAACATCAGAGAATATTTTACTTGTTTTGTAACAAGTTTCCTCTCTCTAAAATTGAAGCAATAAATGCTCTGTAAAGTTGCCAATCACTTCATGGAAAGAATCAATGGACTTTTCTGTTACAAGGAAGTAACCCTCTAGAATGGCTAAAAAATGACCTTACTAAATGCTATAATTACATTCCAGGGCCAAATCTGCTGAAATAGCTTTACCAATCTAATTGACTTTAGTAAAAAAAAAAAAAAAAATCAGTGGGACATAGGCTCCTGTCACATTCTGGTGTGCAGTTCAGACCAGTGAGGGGTTTTAAAACCACCCTGCCCTGTAATCCTGAGTGCATCAAAGTGCTGTGTAGCTGTACGTACTCTTCCAGATGGCAAACCAGCTCTGCTTTAAGCAGAGCTGACTCACAGCTCTGATCCCAGCTTGCCTTGTAGATACACCACTACCACTGCCTGCTTTGGTTACATCTGGCAAGATGACCTCAATGCCCTCAGTCTTGAATTTTTCCATGTGTGCTCTGCAATGCTCATCCTTTTCCTAGACCACTCAGGATACATCTACACTGCAGGGCTTAACTCAAAATAAGCTACATAAATTGAGCTATGTCAATTGCATAGCTTATTTAGAAATTGGGAGCATCTACACAGCACTTATTTCGAAATAGAGCCCTCTTATTCTGACTTCCCTTGTTCCTCGTACAGTGAGGGTTACAGGAGTCGGAGTAAAAAGTCCTCCAGCTTGACAGTATTTCGACATTATTTCAAAATAACTGCCTACTGTGTAGACACAGACTAAGTTATTTTTGAAATAATGTTGCTGTGTAGATGTACCCTCAGAGAGCTATTATTCCTTGTTCATTTGTTCCTCTAAAGATATAATACCCAGCAGCTTGCCATGTTAGCTGGAGTTAACGTTCACGTCAAATCAAATGTAGCATGGGTTGGTTTAGTTTAAAAGTAAAACAAACTCTCCTCTCTGGGACAGGCATACACGCTGCTTCTTTTTGTGCAAAAACCCCTTGCACAAAAATAAATGGCAGAAAATATGCTAATGAAATTGCGACTTATGCTAATGAATCCCTCATTAGCATATTTTCTGCCAGAAGAACTTGCAGTGAAGACGAAGCCAGAGTGTAAAAATTATGCATAAACTGTTCTAATAAGAAGTATGATACTTTTGATCCAGAAAGTAGGCCTTCTCTGTTTTGTTTGGGTGGTTTTGTTTTGCGCTGATTTGGGACCAAAACTTGGTTAGATACACTGATTCAATTTCAGGTTCTCCTTCTGACTCCTTCAGATCTTGCTCATGTAAAATCTATTAAGGGAGAGAACCCTTGTCTTAATTCTTATTTTTTTAATATTAATTTGCATACAGTGACTCTAATTTTTCATAAATCCTCTCAAAGTGCAGAGCTAGAGCATATTGTAATTGAACAAATTTACTCTGTCCTTCAGTTCAGAGTTTAAACATGTCTCGGAAAATCTGTTATGCTTCACCAGGAAGTGTGTGTTTTCTCAGCAACAAAATATATAGCTACCTTCCTCACCCACTCCTTGATAGATCTCACTTCATTTTCATTTGGAAACCAATCATTTACCCTATTGTTCTTGAAGACAGTGTGGCATAACATTGTATAATGTGTTTCTTCTTGTTATCCAACCACAGTTGCTTTTTGATATAACAAAAATGTTTCTCGCATTTTTAGGCTAGTTTGAGGCTCATAAACATTGATTTGTATTAAATATAAAGACTTCTTCCACTTCCATCAAAGTTGTTTGAGCTAAAAGAAGTTGATAGGTTGGTCATTTGCATAAAATCATATTAGCCTGCTTGATTGCTTTCAAGAGTTCTTTTAAATAATGCTTCATTAACATACAAATGGAAATAGACTGTGTTTCTAGGCTACCTGTCATACAGAGAGTAAAATATAGAACATAGTCATCAGATATCGAAGATTTAGATACAATTCATACTGGACATCAAGTCACATTTTACCAACTATTTTTAAAAAAACTAATCCCATTTTAATTGCCACCTAAGGAGTGAGCTGTAATGCTCTTCAGCAATTCTGAGGCCAAGCTTCTAGAAAACTATTACAGCTTGAATACTCCCACCAGGGAGATGGATGGTCAGTGAAGAAAATGCCAACAGCTTGGGAACCAGTCTGAGGTATAAACTAATAGAGACACAGGAGCAAAAAATTATTCCCCTGTCTTTCTGTTTGAAACTGTAAAACTGATAATAATTCACTAGAAGCTGGCATATATTTTTCTTACTGTGCTATCAGGGCCCCCCAAAGAATCCTGTTAATGGGTATTTTGAGGTGTTGGTTATGTTATTGTACAGCATCCCCAGTGAGCTTTTGAAAGCAGAACAGTATTATATACTGTGTTTAACTATAAAGTGCACAGAATCAGCTTAGGACAAAAATCCACCTTTGGGGTCTACCGTAACGTGGTACTTCTGAGGTGGTGAAGACTGTGGAGTAGGTAGCCGAAACTCAGACTGACCTGTTATAGCTTTTGGTCAAAGACTCCAAGGACTGGAATAAAAGACTTGTGGCTGGCTCAGGTCTGCTGGCTTAGATTCACAGGGCTTGGGCTGCTCAGCTAAAAATTGCTGTGTAGACATTTAGGCTGAGCTGGGGCTCTGAGATGACCCCCCCCCCCTTCCCCTCGTGAGGTCTCAGATCCTTGGCTCCAGCCCAAGTCTGAAGATCTAAATAGCAATTTTACTGCCCCACAGTCTGAGCTCCATGAGTCTTTGTCAGCTGACCTGGCCCAGCTGTTAGTGTTTAATGGCTCTGTAGACCTATTCTAAATGCCCCTAGACATTCCCAATTGAAAGACCACTTCTTTCTCCATGCCATGTGCGACAGGGTGTGGTCACAGATGACCCCTTGGGGCTGTTTCCTGTTGTGCTGATAAAGCCACTGACATTCACCTCCTTGCTCTCTGGGTCTCCTCACCACTCTGTCCTTCTGGGCCAGATCTCTTGGTCTCCCCCAGACAAAGCACAGAGCTGAGACAATCCCTTCTCTGAAAGAGTAATGCAGATACTGCATCACGTCATCTCTAGGAAAATGCAGTTCAGGCCACAGCATTCAGAAAACCAATCCCCAAAGGGGATCAAATCCTCAAATAAGTCTGTCTTTCTCTGTGTGAGAGTTTTACACATTGAAAGCTCATTGAGATAAGCCCCCTGTATCAATGAAAGGAAGATGTGCACACATGGATTATTCCCCCTAGGTAAAAATTACTTACATTGGGCTTGAGAGTAAATACAAGTAATTTTATTAACTACAAACAGTAGGCTTTTAAGTGGTTGAAGTGAAAACAGACAGAACAAAGTAAATTACAAATTTAAAATAAAACATATAGCTAATACTAATACACTAAAGCTTATTGCAAACTTACCTTAAAACTGTTCTTATTTCAGGCAAACTTTAAGCTGGGGAAGATCTTGCACTCCCCTTGGGGTCTTTTGTGTGTGTCATGCCAGCCAAAGACAAAGGGACAGATAGCTTCCCATTGTTTTTATACATTTCCTGTCGGGCTGGAACCTGTTGTTCTCTATCTCCCCTTCTATGGAAAATTACCTGGTCAGACTGGTATCCCCCTACCAGCTGGGTGGTCACATGTCTTCCTAAGACCAACCACTGCTTAAACAAGGCTGTTCTCAAAGCAAGGCTGTTCTCAAGTTGTTAAAAAGTTGATCACCCAGTGATTAAAATGTCCAAGCACTGGGAACAACTCTGATGGTTTTAAATATGCAAATAAAATCCATAAACCATTTCATACCTCAGGGCTATGTCTACAGTGGCAGGTTCTTGCGAGAACATCTTGCAAGGGTTCTTGTGCAAGAACTCTTGCGCAAGAACACATCCACACGGTCATGTGCTTTTGTGCAAGAGCATTCATGGCAGTGTGGACGCTCTCTTGCGCAAGAAAGCTCTGATGGCCATTTTAGCCATAGGGCTTTCTTGCGCAAGAAACCTCTGCCGCATGTCCACACTGCCCTCTTGCGCAAGAGGGCTTACACCTGTTAGAAAAGAGCATAGCTCTTGCACAAGAAGCCCTCTCTTCCGACGCCGTACTGTAAATCTTCTTGCGCAAGAGCAGGCGGGCAGTGTGGATGCTCTGCAGGTTCTTGTGCAAGAACCCGCCAGTGTAGACATAGCCCAGATGTCTAACTTTATATACAAGCATGGTACATCTCCAAAATAAGATCCACAGATCCAGCAGACTGTGACATTAACATTGATAGGTATTTTGTCCAAAGCATCTTTGATAAGACAATTTTATAAAGCATGGGCAGGGGGAACTGTCACACCGTGCTTCTATAGCTGGGATGAATTGAGACACTCGAGCTTCACCTCCATTTTCTTGTAAGGGAGATTGTGAGGGAGTGTACAAACTTCACACTGGAGCGGAAGGGGTAAAGGAGCTATTGTGGGCCCACACTGCTCTGTCCCACTATGCCTGGAAAGCATGCACAGGCTGGAGGAGCAGTTTAAAAGAGGAGCAAGGTAGCTCATTTGCAGACAGTCAGTGGAAGTGAGCAAATCTTTGCTCTGAATAGCTACAAAAGGATCACTGTGGGAGGCCTAGATCCTGGGGCCCCGTAGTACTGATTCCTGACCTGCTAAAGGAAAAAGACTCTGGACATTTACAAGGTTGGAGACTTCTTCTTTGATTTATGTGGTTTACATGTGTGAGGTTTTTGTGTGGGTCAGTCCAATAGGAAGTTGTTGAGGGAGGCCATTACATAGCACTTCCAAGGTGCACTCTTACTCTCCTGCCTACTTTTGGGCCCTGGATAAGAACATATTGGAGAGCATGAACCCAGGTTCCCTGGTAAGTTTTTAAACTAAGGATTAGGGGAAACCTGACAGGTTCAGAGGAACAAAAGGATTGGACAGACATCTCATAGGGGAGAATCTGTTAATGTAGATTCTCTATGTCCTAGTAAGGAGAAAAGGATGGAAGACGATAAATATGGGTAAGATCTAATGAGAAACAGTCAAATGACAAAAGCTTCAGAGGGGTAGCCGAGTTAGTCTGTAACAGGAAAAACTTAAAAAAACAACAAATAGTCTAGTAGCACCTTCAAGACTAACAAAACATGTGGATGGTATCATGAGCTTTCGTGGGTGCATCTGAAGAAGTGGGTTGCACCCACAAAAGCTCATGATACCATCTACATGTTTTGTTAGTCTCTAAGGTGCTACTAGACTATTTGTTGTTTAAGTCAAATGACAAAGAGTCCCATTCAATCATATCTTGTAATGGCAGACAGCTAAAATGTGGCAAGATTTTCAAGTGCTTATATACAAATGCTAGAAGTCAAAATAATAGGACGGGTGAGTGAGAGTACCTCATGTTGAATGAGGATATTGATACAATCGACATTACAGATACTTGGGGGAATGAGGATAATCCTTCCATCCTCTCTTCCTTACTAGAACAGAGAGAATCTCTCTTAATAGACCCTCCCTTAAGAGATGTCTCTGTCGGATCCCAGCCCTTAGTTTGAAAACTGCTCTATGCCACAGCAGCCCAACACTGTAGCATTTAATTTCATAAAGGGAGATTACACAAAAATGAAGAGGTTAAATAGAAATTAAAAGGTCCAATGCCAAAAGTGAAATCCCTGTAAGTTGCATGGAATTAAAAAAAACCCCATACACTATAATATTATCACCTTAAATATATACCCCAAATTAAAAACATAAAAAAAAATGGAGCAAAGGCCACCATGGCTAAATAGCAAAGTAAAAGACACAGTGAGAGACAAAAAAAAAACCACATAATTTTAAAAAGTGGAAGTTAAAACCCAGTTGGGAAAATAGAGAGGAGCATAAACTCTGGCAAATGAAGTATAAAAATATAATGAGGAAGGCCAAGAGAGAATCTGAAGAACACCTAGCCAAAAATTCAAAAAGTAACAGCATAATATTTTTTTAAGTACATCAGAAGCAGGAAGCCTGCTGGTGTCACTGGATGATCGAGATGCTAAAGGAACACTCAAGAATGCTCAAGGATAAGGTGTCTGCTGAGAAACTAAATGAGTTCTTGCAATCTTATCATGGTTGAGGATGAGAGGGAGATTCCCAAACCTGAGCCATTTTTTTAGGTGACAAATTTAATGGACTGACCCAGGTTAAGGTCATTAGAGGAGGTTTTTGGAAAAAAATCTGATAAAATAAACAGTAATAACTCACCAGGACCAGATGTCACTCACCCAAGTGTTCTGAAAGAACACAAATATGAAATTGCAGAAATACTAACTGTGGTTTGCAACTTAGCCTTTAAATCAGCTTCCGTACCAAATGACTGGAGGATAGCTAATGTGATGCCAATTTTTTAGAAAAGGCTCCAGAGGCAATCCTGATAATTACAAACAGTAAGTTTAACTTGATTACTGGGCAAACTGGTTGGAACGCTAATAAACACAATTGTCAGACACATGGATGAACATAATTTGTTAGGGAAGAGTCAATATGGTTTTTGTGAGGGGAAACCATGACCTACCAATCTACTAGAATTCTCGGGGGGGGGGCGCTTGTCAATGAGCATGTGGACAAGGGGATCCAGTGGATATAGCGTATTTAGGTTTCCAGAAAGCCTCTGGCAAGGCACCTCCCCCAAGGCTCCTAAGTAAAGCAAGTTATCATGGGATAGGAAGGAGGGACTACTCATGGATTCATAACTGGTTAAAATATGGGAAACAAAGGTTAGGAATAAATGTTCAGTTTTCAGAATGGAGAGAAATAACTAGTGGTGTCCTGCAGGGGTTTATACCAGGACCAAACTTATTTAAGCATATTCATAAATGATCTGGAGAAAGGGTAATCTGTGAGGTGGCAAAATGTGCAAAGGGTACAAAATTGCTCAAGACAGTTAAGTTCACAGCAGACTATGAAGAGCTCCTAAAGGGTCTCACAAAACTGGATAACAGTGCAACAAAATGGCAGATGAAATTCAGTGTTAATAAATGCCCAGTAATGCATATTGGAAAACATAATCCCAAATATACGTACAAAGTGATAAGGATTAAATTAGCTGTTACCTCTCAAGAGAGAGATTTTGGAGTCATCCTGGATAGTTCTCTGAAAACAGCCACTCAATGTACAGTGGCAGTCAAAAAAAGCAAACAGAATGCTGAGAATCATTGAGAAAGGGATACATATTAAGACATATTGCCTCTTTATAAATCCATGATACACCCACAGCTTGAATATTGTGTGCAGATGTGGTCGCCTCATCTCAAAAAAGATATATTGGAAATGAAAAAGATTCAGAAAAGATCAACAAAAATTATTAGAGGTATGGAACAGCTGCCATGTGAGGAGTGATTAATAAGACTGGGACTTTTCAGCGTGGAAAAAGAGATGACTGAGATGGGGATATGATAGAGGTTTATAAAATCATGACTGGTGTAGAGAAAGTAAATAAGGAAAAGTTATTTATTCCTTCCCATGACACAATAGTTAGGGGTCACCAAATAAAATTAATAGGCAGCGGGTTTAAAGCAAACAAAAGAAAGTGTTTGTTCACACAGTGCACAGTCAACCTATCTATCTCCCTGCTGGAGGATGCTGTGTAGATCAAGACTTTAACAGGCTTCAAAAAAAGAACTAGATCAATTCATGGAGGATAGGTTAATCACTAGCTATTAGTTAGGATGAGCGGGGATGGTGTCCTAGCCTCTGTTTGTGAAGGCGAGGAATGGGTGACAGGGGACGGGATTATCTGTTCTGTTCATCCTGTCTGGGTAACCTGGCTTTGGCCACTTTTGGAAGACAGAATGCCAGTCTAGAAGGCCCTTTTGTCTAACCTAGTATGGCCATTCTTATACTTTGATGGTTCTGGAAAAAAAAGCCTACCACTACTACCAGAGATCCAGAATTAGGAAACTTGCCTATGGTCCTGTATCTGGGGGTTTGGCTGGATCAAGGCAGAGGAACTAACCTTGTTGGATTCTTTACACAATGTGGAAGGTGGTGACACAAGTTGTGACCTAATCAGAGAAGGAGACAGATCACTGGCAGGGCTGGATATCAACAGGGGGCACCGAGACAGAAGAGCTCCAGTGTGGGAAACAGATTTCTTCAGTATTCTAAGAAGGGTCCCTTGGTTTTTGAATTCCTTTGTCATGGTCCAAAACAGCCCGGATGTAGTGACCTTCAGGCCATTCTGCAAGGTTCATCTGTTTGAAGACAGGGCTCAGTAGCTCTCCTATCGAAGGATTCAGATTTACTATATACAGCAAACCTCAATTTTATGAAGATTGGTCTTATAAATGATAGGTTATGTGAATAATTTTTCTGCTGCCACATATGGCTTCAATCATTCAGCCTGATTTGAAAGAAGTGAGTGATTTAGTGGCAAAGAAGCAATGCAGTTCTCTCAAACAAACCAAAATCAGGGGCATGGAATATATTGCCATTTGTTATGTATACAACCACTGAATGATTAAATTATGCATCATACTTGCTGCAATTTTAAGATGTCTAATTATGAACTCAGTCTCCAGTTATTTCATAAAATAAGCATTATGCCATTGTACTGGTGGTCTGGAGATTGTGTGTGATGGAAATGAACAACTAGTTACACTTTTTTTTTTTAATTATTTTTTGATTGATGGGAAAGACACTTAGGGTAGATCTAGACTGCGGCACTATTTCGGGATACCAAAGGTATCTATTCCGCGCCTTTTGAACCAGCCCGCCATTTTGAAATAGATTTTAAATAACTGGCTCGCTATTCTGGTGTCCCTGTAACTCTCATGAGGGTTAAGGAATGTTTCGGAATAGCAGTTTATTTTGAAATTTGGCACTATTTAAACAATTTGTGTAGCTCAAATTGAGTATCTTATTTCGACCTACAAGTATGGCAGTGCAAAGGGGTTTGTTTGCTCCTTGATTTTGTTGCATTAAACAATGATAATTTCCTCAGAACAATCTCTGCTTTGGGGTTTTGTTTAATAATAAAAATGGAGCAAAACCAGATAAATTTGTATTTTCTCCTGTCAGCTTATCTATTTTAATTAAATATATTTCATGCTGCTTTATAATTAAAGCACTCTACTCCGCTATATCAACAGTCAAGTTTCTCAAAGGGTGCCCAACTATAAATGACAGATTGGTTTTATGGGGGACAAAGTAAAATATGTAGATGAGGTTACTGCAGTAATCATAGCGATTTTCAATTACCTATCTGACTACCCTGATATTGGCTAGAGAACGAGGATTTAAAAACGACTATTTTTCCAGAAAGATAGAATCAATATTGCTGCTTTTCCTCCCTTCCTTCCCTTTTTACGCTTTACTGAATAAGCAGCTTCAGAGACTATTTTGGATTATGTGTGTGGAAATGAACTAGGAGTGATGAATTGGGTATCAGTTGTTGAACATCCAGGGTCTAGTGATCATACGCTCTTTAGATGAGAGTTACTTATGCACTCACTGTAAAAGGTAATAGCATAAAATATTTAAAGTAAAAGATAGCATATTGGACTTTCAAAAGTAGATGGAGGATATGTGGAATGAACTGAATAAAAATTGGACTAAAATCCTATATTACACTGGAAATCAGTAGTAGGGAAATATTCAAAAATCACCCAGGGAAAGATATAGGGTTTTGAAATTTTGCATTAAAGGCTGGTTATATGACTTTTTGAAAAAGGAATGTACTTGGAGTCAAATCATAACTTATTTTGCTCCATATGCCTCCCCACTTGTTTCAGTAATCCTCAGGGATGTGATTTCAGCCAAAAAAATTGCCTTGCAGGTGGCAAGCTGCAGAATCATGATAGCAGGAAATCTCTGTTGTATACTTTCCATTAAAAAATGCTGGGGTCTCTTTGGGAGCAGATTCTCTGTGTTCCCAATGAAACTACTAGGAAATACCATTCATAGCTCATCATTCAGACACTGTATCCACTTGTAGAAATGTCCAGGAACAACATTCAATGAAGTTCTTCAATGCCTTATACTCAAGATGAAGGCATCCTATCCAATTTGGGTATCTGAAATGGATTATAGCATAAGGACTTGATTTTGAAAGTTGCGGGACGTAGTCAGTGGTGTCTGCACATGTTCCATGCATTTCAAACTCCATTTTGAAGTATTCAATTTTGTAGTCAGTCCAATGATAGAATTTCCACTTCTTCTCAATATCTATTCTGTGCATGGAGCCACTTCAGAATGGAACTCTTCAACACCTTTAAAAGTTAGCAAAGATGAAAAGACGGATTTGGGGGAAATTAAGGATGGAGAAGATGAACCTCATTTGCATCAGTGTGCTAGTCATTTGATTATTTGTCGAATGGGGTCATAACCACTATGTAAAACAATAAATTTTGTTTTGCAAGTGCCCAGATAAATCAAGATTAAATAACTTTTGGGAGGATAATATCTCATGCTCTTGGCTGTCCATTGTATAAGCTCCCATTACTGGAAAGCCATGACAGCTGTTGTCCCTAGTCCAATTGAGTTTATTATTGCGTAGCTTGTCTGGCCATGAAGCAAAGATCATTATTGCTGAAGAGTCTGGAACCTGTTTTTTACAGCTGCACAGATCTGTGTGCCAAAGTTTAGAAATGTGGATAACCGTACTTAATTCTTGTAAATGCTTTTTCCCCTAAGCAGTAGAACAGGGAATTGGGAAGGAGCCTTTGTGAGTAAGACACTGATCTGGATCAAAGGAGATCTGAGTTCTCTTTCTAGCATTGCCAAAGTCTTTCTCTGTAATCATGATTCTCACCTCTCATCTTCTGCTTCTGCGATGTATTCTTTCCTCTCACCCTTTGTCTATCTTATCTAGTTAGATTGTAAATACTTTGTAGCCCAGACAGCCTCAGATGTGCCCATTAGCCAGTGCATCATTGGGGTTGGGAGGGGTGAGAGCTACACCTCCTTGTCTGTTTCCCAGCACAGCTATGGAGGACTTACAGCAAGACAACTCTTGGTATTTTTGTAAAATACTTTTTGTTAGTTTAACTTTCTGAGAGAGAGAAAACGAACAGACACTTATTTATTGTCCAAAAAGCAATTTGCAATAATTTTCTTTTCCTGTGCACATGCTGGATTTCTGGTTTGAAGGGATGCATTGAAATAATCATTGCTGAGTAAAGAAAGCAACCTAGAGAGAGAGGGGAGGGGGATAAGGCACCTGAAGTATTTTACAAGTATCTCCAAAGCAAATATACAACCAGAAAAGTGCATCAAAACCAAGGCAACTTCAGCAACTAATTCACAGTATGTGATAAAGTGCCTCTCTTTCTATAATCCTCCAGTGATTCAGCATTGCTTGTTGAGTGATTGCTAATTGGAGAGGGAAAAGCATGCTTGAAAAAGATCTTGAAAAAGCATCTTCTTATGTTGTTCACGTTTATTCAAATTCCAAGGCATACTGGACACCTGCTTTATTGATTGATAGACACTTAACACATTTTGCTTAGTTTATTCAATTTCCATTAATTTATAGTCCTTATTCATGCCACAAAGGCAGCGGAGAAGATATATTTATGCTTCTGTATCGTCTATTTCACTACTCAACAGAGGGCCGAGTTTCCAGTAGTTTCCTTCTTTCAGCTGTGTTTTGTTTTGGAAATAGTGGAAAGGAGAGAAGACCAAATGAATTTAAAAGGGAGTTAGAGAACTTCTTAATGAAATTTTTTAAAAAAAATAATGAGTCTTTACAGGATTAGCAATGGGATATGGAGCTTTTCATGTTTAGTTTGCCAGTTGAAATCTGGCTCATGTTAGTAGTGACAGTGTGTGTTGCCATTGATTAGCTGTGGGATTGTGGCTGTGAAATAATACTCTGCACTCCCATTAGTAGTTCATTGCAGTTGCTGATGGACAGGTGTCTACCTCACAAAACCACTGCTGTGGTGGCTCTAATTGAAAGCGTGCTGACAGTCTCAATAGAGGGGCCATGGGCTGAAGGGCCCTGGAGACTGAATTTTCTCATTTTCTTTCTCCAAGTTGGAATTCAGGCACATTGGCAGGATCATGTAGGGGAACTTGCGGTGCTGCATGCTGTTTTTGTCCTATAGTTAAGAGGTGCTTCACAATTCCCAGGACCATCAATTCAGTATATTCTATCAGCACCAATTTAACACACACACACAAATGTGTTTAAGGCTAATATTATTTTACCACCGTTTTACAGGCTTTGTAAGGAAAGCAGATGAAATGCCTTAAAACTGGCTACTGAGCCTTCCTTTCCCTTAAAGGATTGCCAGCTTTTGGGGAGCAGGTGGCGAGGATGCCATTTGCAACAATGACGTCTGATCCATCCGGTTCAGTTGGCAACTTTATAAAATACTAGAGGGCTGTACCCCCACTCGCTGCGCTTGCCAATCCCCCCCACTTTCACGGCCAGAGAGCCTGTTAATCTTGCACTGAGCCCAGCTATAATAAATGCCTTCATCCCTCTTGTGGTTCAACCAGATTAGGAAAAAGAAGTCAAGGTTAGGTCTGAGTTAGTTGACGTGTTAATGAACTTCAACTTGACCTCAGCCTCTCTTCTTTATCCATCAACCCTTAGATGGTACTGCACAGGAGGTACTTTGAATCTCCTGGAGACTGAGCAAAGCCTAGGACCTTGTCTGGGCACTGGTATGATTTTCATCCTTTTTGATTGAGTCTAGGATGTTCAAAGATGCCTACTAGAGTTGAGCACTCAGTTCTGCCTGAAACTCAGCGTGATTTTGGAGTCTTTAGAAAATCCCAGACTTTAGAAAGTTTCCAGGAACAAATTGTACATGGTGAAATGAAAATACCCGATCTTACATCTGAATGTAATTATGAAATATAACACTTTTGTTCAAAATTCAAGGATGTAAAATGTGGGAAATGTAGGGTAGAAAGATACATACAAGCAGAAAGGTAAAAATGCAGCCTCTGGCCTCCAGTGGTGGAAAGTCTATCTGTGAATGGCCCCTTTATCCTTCACCTGAGGATGAAGCCGAGAAGGTGGGCAGAGCTGGCAAGGGTCAATACCTTGATGACCCCCATGCAGTTTCCTTTGGCAGGACTACTGTTGGGTCATGCCTATAAATTTAAGCTGTTTGCCTCTGACAGGACATCTTGCAAGATGATACTGGCCATGCTGCTACCTTATTTCTCCTGGAGAAATCCCCCTTTTTGAAACAGCTGCTCCTGAGCCCAGGAGAGTGCGCTAAACACAGGAGAGACTAGGACTTGACTGAAACAGGTGTAGGTGACAGTATTAGCACGACTGTTGCACTCTATTGTAAATATATATATAGTTTGATGGAATGATGTCCTGCCTCCTCTTGAACCAGCAGAGTAGGCTCAGAGGCGAGTGTAGCAGACTTCTTCACCTTTTCTAGAGGGCTGGAATGGTCATGTTGTCTCTCATCACATCCGAAATCCTGTCTTCTCATTTGGACCTTCTTCAGGGGGTGTCTAGACAACACCTCTCTGTCAACAGAGAGATGTAGATTAGGCACGTCGAAATTGCTAATGAAGCCAGGATTTAAATATCCGGCATCTCATTAGCATAAACATGACTGCCACTTTTTTTCAAAACAGAGTTTAAAAAAAAAAACGGCAGTCTAGACACGGTTCTGTTGAAAATAAAGCCTTTTTTGACAGATCCTGTAAACCTCATTTTTTGAGGAATATAGGATCTGTCGAAAAAGGCTTTATTTTCAACAGATCCGTGTGTAGACTGCTGTTTTTTGGAAAATACTCCATTTCAAAAAAAGTGGTGGTCATGTTTATGCTAATGAGGCGTGGGATATTTAAATCCCGGCTTCATTAGCAATTTCGATGTGCTTGATTTGCATCCCTCTGTCGACAGAGGGATGCAGTCTAGACGTAGCCTCAGTTGCTTTTCAGGTGAATGTTACTTGCATTCATTTGCTATTCTCTTGCAGTAGCCTTTGATCTCACAACCTGCAATGACAAAGAAGTCAGCTGTGTTGTGTTTGGTTTCATTGATCCTGAAAATATATTGCCACGAGTGTCAGTCAAACTTGATATGGAAGGAGGAAACCTGAATGTATTATATATGTGTCAATTAGATTTGTTCTGAGTAGGGTTAGACAACATGATTCATGACACAGGTGGCAGCACTAGCAGAGCTGATTTAGTATTTGCAACAGAAGGGAATTTTCTTTTAAATAAATATCCTAAGGTAGACAAGGTTATAGTGAACAACTCTTGATCCATCTACAGAATATACCAAATGCCTGATGCTGAAGTTTTGGTCTTTAGGGAAGAAATGTGTTTTGTCACATTTCCTGTTGACTTTTTTTTTTCAAGCCTTTTGTTTTAACTGCTCCCTTTTTATATCTCCTTTTTTAATATTGATGTGTTGCAGTTATGCAGAAGGATTTGGTCAACAGCCAATTAAATGAAATTTGCATGCAATTTGGGAAGCACACAGCACTTTATTGTTTACATGAATTTTATAGCCCATGAATTTGATTGTTTTCTTTAGAGAGACAAGGTGGATGAGGCAATATCTTTTATTGGACCAATTATAATTCTCATTTTCTTTCTGTTGCATTCAGAAAACAATACAGGAGTTTTCAATGGATTTGAAAATTAGACTGTATAGAAATCTCTGCTAGTTACCTAGCAATTTCCATTATAAACAATTGCGACCTTTGTCTCTGAAGCTCTTACATCGTCATAGTTTGCAACTAGTCTTTGAAATTCAGTAAAGAAAAAAGCTTTAGAAACAGAGAAATGACCTTTATTTGTCCTATGGAATCACAAGCCAATAGTCTTCTAATTGTATGTTCCTCAGTTTCTAAGTGCTCAGTTTGAGATCTGTGAAGCTGAGTACACACACAGTTACAGCTGAAGTAAATGGGAGCTATGTTTGGCAGTGTGAATCAGCAGAATGAATACAGGCTTAGGAGCCGGTAAGGTCTTGAGTTTTTATTCTGGCTATCATGAGTTCACTGTAGTTTAAGGTAACAATCCCTTTGTCTTGGTTTCCCCATCTGTTACATGGGGATAACAATGGCATCTTACTTCACAACAGGAGAAAAATCATTAATGTTTGTGAGGCAATCAGACACTAGTGATGAGCACCACAGAAAAGCCCATCCGGAAATGAATGATTCTGTGTCCACTACAAGATTTGGGTGGAATGCAGTAAAGAAGGCAGAGACTGCTAATTGAATGATAGCAATATTGAACAGCTGCCTTGTTCCCTGAGTAACATCCATCCTGAGCACTGAGTGAGACTGAGATGTTAGGAAAAAAATAGTATGTGATCATGAGAATCCAGCCTAAGGGCCTGATCCAACGCTCATAAAAGTAAATGGAAAGATTGCTGTTTATGCCACAGGGTTTTGGCTCAGGCTTGTATATTCAGTATTTGTACTGTGTTCTTGTACAGACTAGGTCTGTTTAGACGGGATATAGATGAACGAGTGCAATGCATACTAGATAGTAATGACACCAAATTCCTATAATAAGCATTAAGAATTATATTCATGTTTTATGAATTCAGATTCTGTTTAAAGAAATATATTATATTAAATATGCCTGATATGAAAAAGGAGAATTCCTTTGTTTCTCGTGTGAAACTATCATTATTCAGTTACATAGTACAATTTCAGTAGGTCGGATAAAAGATTACTGTTAATGCTCCACAGCCTGACTGAAGTCATTAAATCTGTTTTTTTCAGATATATTATTCATGAAACATCCCTTTACATGTGTCACAGGAAGAAGTTTTTTTATTAAACACATTAATTTTATTAATTTTAAACTAATAGATTTTATGTAAAAAAAATTTGAAGCTTTCTGAAGGCGCTCTACAAATACAAGACCAGTAAAATTATCTGGAAATTGCTTTGCGATGTATAAAAGGTACTTTGCATAGTACATGTCAATGTTCTGGACAAAAAAAAAGTCATAATGTAGGCTAAGTAGCATTGAGATACTATAAAATATGTCAACTTGAACTCTTTAACTCCCAAACAGAGGTGTTAAGTGGTTCCTGTGATATATAGAAAGTGCATTATTTTCTACATGCAGATTTTTTTCTTATAGTTGTGCTGATGTTTGAGTTGAGAGGACCATATATTTGACCTATGATTTTGCAATGTGATCACCGGGCTATATGCTCAATGATTTTTTTTAAACCTCTGAATTATGTGGGTAGTGAATTTTTTTGCAAGTTCTAGTTCTTGGCCTTTTTCGGTGATTTTTTTTTCAGTATTTTGCAGGCTTGCTTTGATTCCTTCTTATGTCTACCTTGTGTTTTGCTTTGCTTTGGATTGTATTTTGACTCTTTCTTGTGTTTTACATTTTTTTCCATTGGTTCATATTAGATTAATATCTAAATCCTTCTTAACTGATCTTTCTGATTATATGTCTTTGTATCTTTGGTTAAAATAGCAAATAACATAACAGTGTTCCTGCAGATGCTCCCTCATCCTCTTAATCACTCATTCAATTCTCTGCTATTCTTCTTGATTCTCCCAGCTGTTTCCAGCCTTCACTAACACTCCATCTTGCTTTGCTGGACTTCATAAACATTCAGTTGTCCTCCAGAACTCCTTTGTCCACTTAATGTTTTCTCTGATCTTGTTTGTTGATATTTTCCCTTCTGCTATTCCCTAGATACACAAATTATTTGTCCATGTTTTCATTTTTTTTCCAGAGCTCTCATATTTCTGTCTCCTTCTCTTCTGAACTGACCTCTTACTCTCCCCTTCCCCTTTTTCTGTGATCATTGTATCCAAAGATCTCAATAAAGTGCTTTATGGCTGAAGTTAATAATTAGCTTTTGGTCAAGACATTTCTGTAATATGCAGTATATTTTAGAGTCACTTCTCTTTTGTGCTGAAGCCATATATGTAATTTCTTTGTACAGCTGCAATCCTAGAAAATACATCCAACAAAGCACAAAAAAGCCACAAAGATTTTCAGCAGCACATATGCCCCAGTTCAAGACAGCAAATAAGCACATACTTAAACACATCCTAAATCATTATAAGTATTCAGATTAATACTCAAATACAAATTTAATGTTAAGTATAAGCTTTTACTATGTGCTCAAAATTAAGCATGGTCTTCATTAGGACTGACCTGAATGAGGGTTGCAGGAGAATTACTTTAGTAAATCACATAATGAAGAGTGAAAAAACACTCTGGCTATGTCTAGACTGCAGGCTTCATTCGGAAGAAGCTTTTCCGGAAGAGATTGTCTGGAAAAACTTCTTCGATGCAAAAGTCCATCGAAAAAGCGATCTGCTTTTTCAAAAGCTAGCATCCACACCGAATGGACGCTGTCTCTCATTTCAGCTGTGATTACTACTGATGGAGTGGCCATCAGGACACCTGTGCTTTTTCCTCTTCTTTTGAAAGAACTCCCTCTTCCCCATCCACACATGCCTTTTTCTGAAAGAGCTCTTACAGAAAAAGACTTCTTCCTCATAGAATGAGGATTACCAATGTCAGAAAACCCCCTCTGTTCTTTCAGTTTTCTTTCAGAAGGATGCAATTGCAGTGTGGGCGTAATTAACGTTTTTTTGGAAAAACAGCCGTTTTTCCGAAAAAAGCTCTGTAGTGTAGACATACCCTCTGTAGAAGAAGCTTTGGGGCTATTAGCCTCCATTGCAAACAATAAAACAGAAGAAAAAAAAGATGTATTTTTATAAGCCTGTATAGTTTTCCCTTCATTTGTTCTCTCAGAGTTAAGGGGTTGACTGCATTGCAAAGTGGCAGGGTCAAACAAAATGCAGCTTAACAATCTGCAGGGAAAACACAGATTTATAAGTGTGATCTCTTTATGGAAAATGTCTCCATATACGTTGGTCTTCGGTGCTATCCCTGAGGACCCAGATTGCCAACAATCATGCATCTCTGATATGCCTCCCGCAGAGAAGGTGAGGAGAAATACCCAACCCAATGTCTGCTGGATCACGCTCCACAGAGAAGTTGCTCTTTGGCTCCATTTCCCTTCCTCTGGTTTGTCTTGCTATGAAGTCCTCATGGATCCTCATGTGAGCTGTGAGTACAGAGGGGCATCCTGAGGCTAGCCCCCTCCATGGTCATTTTCTATGCCAAGCAGCAGAGTGAAGTACAAGGGCAGAAGTTATTTATGAGTGTGGGATAATAGTCTCCTGAGATAATGTTGTCACAGTGGAGTGAACACAACTGAAGGCAGTGTGCTATTGTGAAGAAAAATTTAATGCTAAATTGTATCGAAGTGTCCATTTTGCTAGTGCTTAAGGGGAAAATGAACTATCCTGTTTCACCTGTCTATTTTGCTTATTGCTCTAGGACAGGTACAAAAGAGTGAATTGCAGGAGGGAGGACAGAACTATTAGAAATAAATATCGAGAGGATGTGTTTTTTTCATTCATTAGAATTGGCTTTTTTTTTTCATTTGATGATGGAGTGAGTTTAAAAAAAAAAAAAAACCTCCACAAATAAATCTTTCAAATTTGCGAAGCATCCACAACGTGTCTCATGCATGTAGAAAACATTTTCTTTTTCAAAGTGTCTGGATTGCAGCTGATTTCTTTTCAGGAATTATAAGGAAGAGGGATTTTAGCTAATCAAAGCAGATAACAAACAAACTGGGGGTCCTGACCCACAAAGGAGTTGCAAGCAAGGTCATTTTAGGAAGGATCGTGGTATTGCAACCTTACTTCTGTGATGCCTTCAGAGTTGGGTGGCTAGAGAGCAGTGTCTGCTGGCTAGATGTCCAGCTCTGAAGGCAGTCACCTGCCAGCAGCAGTGCAGAAGCAACGTTGGCAATACCAACGTTTGAATACCTTCAAAGTTGGGCTCCCAGCCAGCAGCTGCTGTTGTCTGGCTGCCCAGGTCTGAGGGCAGCAGCACAAAAGTAAGGGTAGTGGTACTTTAACTGCTCCTTACAATAATGTTGTAAACTCCCCATGCCATGACTTCTTTTGGGGTTAGGGTCCCTACAATTACAACACCATGAATTTTCAGAGTTAAATAGCAAACATTTTACAATTTTTTAAATCCTGTGACCATAACATTTGCTAGAGACCTAACAATGAGGTTGCAATATTAGAGGCTAATTCTATTAAAAGCAATAGCAAAGCTTCCATTGACTTTCGTGGTGCAGAATCAAGCCCATAGTCTTTTATATCCTCCTGTAACTTTCTTTGTCTTATTTCATATGGGTGGTGAGCACCTAACTCCTTTAGGCCTCCTTTTTAAATCCCTGTCTCTAATTCTTTCCATAGCACCCTTTTCCCAGAAGACACTGACTCCATCAGAAGTGTGTGTCTATATATAGAGACTGCTTATATGGGGCTGAATAAACTCAAGTCTGAAATGCAATAGCCTGCTCCCAAAGTGTTGGCGTGTCTCAGGCCAGTTCCCAACCGATGCTATTAATATTGCAAAATATTATCACCGCAGTTGACAGCTTTATTAGCAGTCTTGGAAAAGGGGCCTACGGCATTGCACATTTTTGAGAGCACCAGCTAGTCCTACAATCACATTCATTTTAACTTTCATAATATTTTCTTGCCTCACAGGATTGTGGTGTCAATTAATTAGTCGATGGTTTTGTAGTGCTTTGAACATGCAAAGCACTATTTTTGTTGTGAACATTTCTCTTAATATACTGTAAGTTTTTGGAGATTTGTCACATTTTTAGACCTAAATTAAATGCAACAATGATTAAAATGTATATGTTTCAATTAGTGAAGAGCTTATCTATGAATTTACATGGCACTTCTTTACTTTTAGAAATCATATTGGTATTTGGAATTAGCCATTTTTGGTTAGATTAATCTTAGAATGAGTCTGTTCTCTCCATCGGGCAGAATGCAGCCTTGCAATGATGCACAGTGAACAAATGTCATTCTAATATACCAACATTAATCACAAAACATGGCAACATCTACATTAAACATCTGGTAGAACAGAAATAAAAAGATTAGTGTAAACTGGTGTGACTTAATGTATGTTACCCTTCATTTAACTTTGGATAAGTGCATCAGCTTTGCTTTGGCAATTTTATAGAGAAGAGAGACCACTATCATGTGACACCAGCATCCTTCCATTCCATTATCATTATCACCTGCAGTAAAGACCTAGCATCACTTGTCTACATGAATATGGCCCCTGAAAAAACAGTTATTCTATGAAAAATGAGGTGAACCTGAAAAGTTTATTTTGGAAGAGACATTGATCCTGCAGATTGTTGCAGTTACTTCATTCCTTGTGGATGATCTGCTCAAATTAACATATGGTTGAAAAGTGATACTTTGGTTATAAATTGGTTGTAAGGCTTTTAACCATAGGAATGAGATACTAGTGCATCAGTGCTTGAATTGCAAACCAAAAAAAATCATAAAAACATAAAATCTTTTCACAAAAAATAGCGATAAGTATGGTTTGCTATGATTCATGGAATCTTTTTACCATATTCATTGAGTATTTGGATAGCTGCCATCTATTCTTTACTAGTCCCAATAGCTTCATGAATTATAGTATAGTATGAAGTTGTGTTCATCCAGAAATTCAGGGTGGATTTTTTTTTCTCCTTTTTATCAGGTTTCAATCCTGTAGTTAAGGAGTAGAAGCTGAACAGTCTTTCAACAAAAAAATAATATGCAAAAGGCTGGGTCAGTTGAAGTTGATTAAAACTTTCCATTGACTTTTCAGGGCAAGATTCAAATGGTAGGAGAAAAATTCAGTGAAATTGTTTAATCCAGACTATTAGGCAAATATGCACTAACAGTGAGCACAATGACACTGAAATCAGGCTTCAGTAGCCAATGAATTGCTGCACAAAATGGGGACTAACTTCATGATGATTGTCTTGACCAGCTGTAATCAGGCAACTCAGCTTGCTTTGTGCTACCTCAGTCCAGATGGATAGGGTCTAGATTTTTTTCCCCCCAGAGTGGGTAGATGGAAGGAAGAAAACAATTCTGTTGGTGAACTGAGGAGCTAACTAATCACACATCAACTGAGATCTTTCATAAGGACTGGTGGGCAATATCTTGAATCATGAATTTGCATATGAAAGGGACATTGGATTATAGAGCATACCAGATTACAGTAATAGCGTTATTATGTATTCAACATTATTGAAAAAGATACAGCCACTGGGAAAGGAAATATTCTATATTCAAGCAAAAATCTGTCTGACCACAATCAGCAGTTCTTGGACTTCTACTGCATCAAATGGTGAGTGGATAATCTTATAATTATGGAAGACAGTGTAGAGGATATTTCTGAATTTAACAATCTAGGAAGTCTAGCCCGTTCAGAACCCACTTGTTGACTGATTAGTGAATGGCACAAAAAATAGCCTCCAAGAGGATTGACAACTGGTTGGAGTTCATCAATCCATCCAAATTAGAATGCAAATTAGCAACTAACTTTGGGTCTGAGCCTGGAGGACAATCGTCTTCAAGAAATTAGCATTTTTTTCTCCTGTAGGCATCCAAGAGAGATAATGGAATAACTTCTTAGCTAATGTTCTCGGGTAAGATTGGCTTTTCTCACCCTACTTTAAGTCAGATACAGTATGATATTTACCCACTGCTGGGAGACAGATAGTTCTGAATGTTACCACTCTTTCTTGCCTAGATGTCAGTAGCAACTACTGTTTGACACATTTCATGTTCTCAACATATATACCTTGTAATTGTATTGTCTGTACTTCACCTTTCTCTTAACACCATATTTTCCTGAGAAACATGTTATTTGTGTGTAGCTATCAGATGATTTATTTCACTAATATATCACAAGAATGACAGTTTGCTCTGGTGATACATTGTTGTAATAGATCATCAGCCTGGCTGATCATTCTTAATAGCGCATCAAAGAGATGCATCACAGTGAGGTGTCCTGATGGAGGTGTCCTTTCTGGAATATTGGTAGAAGGGAAGGATTCACTTATAGAACTAACAGTATACAGTCCAACCAATTCCCCCTTTTCTGTCAAGGATTTTCTGCTCTGCTGGGTTAATTCCTTTGAGCAACCAGGGAATTTACTTAAACAGCCCCTAAGCTATTCTGTAGCACAGGTGGAATTTTAAGGCTCCAGGACATCTCTCAAATGTCCCTTGTTTTTAAGAGCCTCTCTCAGTGTTGTACCAATGTTTCACTTAAATTTGGTGTGTCTTCTCTTTTTATTTAAAATTACATGCATCACAAATAGAAAATCATGAAATTGAGAAACTGATCCCTGTGTAATGGATTCTAGCCTGAATGATCGGAGCTAACTTTGCTATCTCATACCCATTTATTCAGTCGTCTTTAGGTGAATTCTGCTTGGCCAATAACCCTAACTGTAGAGGCCATAGATAGTCTGCTTCTGAGGGACTGCTATGTTGACAGATTCACTAGACCCTGAACTCAAAAATTGTCTAAGCCGAGCTGGGGCTACCATGATGATTGAGATTGAAACTCGCCTCAGGATTCTTGATATTAGATTAATGGATGGATATTTATTATCTCTGTTGCCCATGAGATGAACAAAGCATATATCTGGTAGCCTGGCTTCAAACTTCTTCTGGAGCAAACACAGGACATTTCTCATTCAGATCAGTGGCAAATAGGTCTATTTTTGGGAACCCTGACTTTGGAAAGATGCTCTTTAGGACCGAATCTTTACAGTTTAGTCATAATTGTCTGTGGAATGTCTGCTGAGCTGATTCACAAGGGCATTTTACAAGCCTGAAAGAATCTTCCAAGTTATCGGCCATGTGTAATAAGATTGTAAATCTTCCAGCTGGCAAGAGGAGAAGGGATGACTGCTTCACTGGGTGAGAAAAAGATATTTATTGAAATCAATCTGTCTCCTGAAGATGTTCTTCCTCACTGCTGTGCTTCTTCTTATGCAGATTATGCGACTGTACAGTCTGACCTTTTTTAGTACACATACAATGTCTTATAGAGAAAAGGGATCTAATTTTTGGGAGGGTGTATTGGAAAAAGGCTTCTCCGCAGGTTGCATTCCTCAAAGAACATGAAATGGCCAAAATTGTATATTGAAAGGTAATGGGATTGGCATCCAGAGTCAACATTGCCCATTAGATTACTAGCATCAGTTTTTATAAGGACAATTCCTGGATTTCCTATTGCTCTCCAGTAGAGTACATAAATGTCAGAGTGTGTGTAGGTGAGGGGGTGCACCTCACTGGTGTGCTCAGAAGGTGATGAAGACAATGAATATACTTCTTCCAAAGAGGAATTACCCCTGTTTAGTGTGTTGTGGAACTCTCAAATCCCATTCCTGGTTTCATTAGTGGAACTCATGGAACACATACATACCAGAAGTTAAGATCCATGTCATTCAGGGAAGAACACTGTAATATGCTACTATAATGTGCTTTCTTAGAAGCAGGTACACTGAGGTTGTAGAGCCATCAAGGAGAGAGGTCTTGCTCCCGGTGTGATGTCTGAACATCTGAGAATGAACTATAACCTGTGAATCGTGGCTGTTTCCATGCAGTCTGACCCCCTGGTTCTCATCAGCCACAGAATGTCTTTTTCCCTTGCCAAGTTGTCATTGGGAGGTTACCCTCTTGCTATATTTCTTGCTTTCCCTGATAGACCATGCAAGCCTAGGAGGCAGGGCCGACCCACAACATTTTGGCACCTGAGGTGGGGAGCTCAAATGACGCCCCCACTTGGGCCAAAACTTTGAAAGGTCTCAATTCTGCCTTCTTCCTGTTCTACTTCTCTCATGGTACTGCAGAGAAAATACATATGCACCAGCAGCAGACACAATTTTTTACACTCTCGGTCCTAGTGGCGCTCCCCACAATCTGGCACCCGAGGCGGCCGCCTCAGTTCGCCTCATGGTTAGGCCAGCCCTGCTAGGACAGTAAAATTAATATTGCTTAGAATACTATGAAGTTATAACAGTTTAATTGCCTGCCATGCAGATGCTGCACCCAGTGCCTGATTTTTGCCCCTTTGAATCAAAGGGAGGACTGGGCCCATTAAGACGGAATATTGTTCTTCATTGAATGGCCTTGCCATGGGGCTGGATAGAAGGTAGCTGGTATGTATAAAGACCTGGTCTTTAAAGAGTGGGGATCAGGAATCTGTGGTAGAGGCTGCAGAAAGCGGGATGCTCCTGCAAGTGATTCTTACCTGGGGGCAGGGAGGGTGTGGGTCTGGAGGCCAACTGAAACTGTGAGCATGTAGAGGAGCACTAAGTAGAAAGAGCAGTGAGTTCCTGCAGGGATAAATAGATGGGAAAGACTCCAGGTAGGAAGGCCTGAGAGTGGATGCTCAGAAGAGAGCAGGGAATGCTTGAAGGATGGCTGTGCTGAAACGGTGTGCCAGGCTTACAAATGTGAAGACAGACAAACCTCAGGCAAGAGGGTATAAAAGACTGTATTCTAAGACTGTATGTTAATAAACCAGCCCCCAAGAGGATGCATTGTTATTGGACACAAGCCCTTGTGGGTTTATTGAGGACCCTGCCTGAAGGGAAAACTGAGGCAGGATGCAGCAGAGCCACCTCAGGCCACAAGGGGCTTTCAGAATGCAGTTGAAGCTTTTGCATTTTGTCATAAGGGTAGCTGTGTAATGATGCAATGGTTTAAATAAAGCGAGTCAGGTTTTCATAGAAAACAGAACAAGAGATCAGATCTGGTGCCTGTCAACCTGGACAGTGTCCTTTTTTAAGGTTCATGGTTTATGTATTATTCAGAGCACCATACAGGAGGAGAAAAGGACAATACTACCATAAAATTGTGGTTGTCAGGTTTAGTGGCAAGAATTTGCAAAATTAAGGAGAAAAAACCGTAGGCTGAATTTGGGAGATGGAGGGTTTTGTGTGTGTGTGCGTGGGTGTGTGAAGGACACCGAATATTTCCTAACAGAGATCTAGCAGACCATGGATGTATTTCCCAAAGGCAAGGTGGAAGTTTCATAATGTCATAAGTTCTCAAGCAATGGAACTTGAATAGCTGAAACACCGTAAAATATACATTAGGGAACAATTTGACCCTGACAGGGAGACGGACTAGGTATTTAGATAAGCTTTTTTCTGTCACTAACTTCTAAATGTGTGTAAAAATGTGTAGAAATATTTTAATCGAATGCAGTGGTTTTTAAAAATTTCTTCAGCTGAGTATCCTCTTTTATAATAGCCAAGGTAAATCATATTAGCACTAGAGCATGTGACAGAAAAGAGAGAGAGAATCAATTCTAAGGAACAGATTGTTCCATTCAATTCCAAACAAAAGCAATGTTTAAATTAGTGTACAACAGCAATTTTAAGCATTCAGGAAATTAGCTGGTACAGTCAAACCTAGTCCAATCATATTTTACAATGGGGAAGTTTAAAATAGTTGAGGAATCACAGTGGGAGTAGGAATACTCACCTTTCTTCTAACCATTGATTTATATGCCCCCATGAAGCAGGTACCTTAATTGTTCTGCTAGGCCATTCATGAGTTGTCAGCTCTCTCCTCACACATGACCTTATGTACTATATGGCAATTATTTTCAGACTCCCATGCAAATTCTTAGACTTATTCTTTTTTTAAATTGAAGAGTCTACCATTCTCAGATGCTATATTAATAAGAAGAGATTAAAAATTGTTCTGGAGACTGAATCCATAACGACAGCTGATGCTGATGTGCCAAAATTCGGTGGTTCAGTCAGTATGCCTGTTCCTATAAGAGTTGTCAGTCTGCCATACTTTTTGAGAGAGAGCTCATGTGTATCAGTTTACTGGTGTGACCTGTCCATTTACTCGAGCTTTGGAAATTGTGTGGCTATAAATCTGCAGATTACAAAAGTAATTCTGTTTTTGACAGAAGGTAGCATTATCTGCTGGGCTGTGATCAAGTAATGAAATAACCTATGTCCTATCCAAGTTCATTTGCTACTTTTCTCTTCTAAGAAAGTGTCTGGCTGCAGTCAAGCATATGGTAAGGAGGTAAGGAAATGCAGACTCATAGGGTCCACGGAACTCAGTACCAGCATGTTGGAGTGTTTTTGGAGGGTGGTGAAAAAACTATGCAGGTCTATTGTAGGCAGAAGAGAAATATACTGACCATGTGATCCATTGCAAACTCATGGCTGAAGTGGTAGCCAGAGAGCAGTTCCATAATCTAGAAGAGGATTTTTACCTGTGCTCCCTGTGGAAATCCTCAACACACAGCAGATTATTTGGACTCTGAAGCCAGAGTGAGATTTGACCCATGATTTAATATGTGAAAGAGAGTGCAGCTATGGATACAGTGGTATCCTAAAATCTAAGGCTATGTCTACAGAGCAGCATTATTTCAGAATAACTGACGTTATTCGGAAATAACACAGTCCGTGTCTACACGGTAAGCAGTTACTTCGACATAATGTCAAAACAGTGTTGAGCTGGAGGACTTCTTACTCTGACTCCTGTAACCCTCATTTTACAAGGAGTAAGGGAAGTCGGAGGAAGAGTGCTCTAACTCGGACTTAGTGCCAAAAGCCAAAATAAGCTATTTCGACTTAAGCTACGCAATTGACATAGCTCGAGTTTTGTATCTTATTTCAGCTTTAGCCCTGCTGTGTAGACATGCCCTAAGTGTGCTCTGAACAAAGAATTGTCATACTAATTTACATCTTGGATTGTCCAGTGTGTGGCCTGTCTCTGACAGAAGTGGTCCACCCTGAGTTTGAATGGTACATTTTGTGATGAATCTGTGGCTTGATGTGGGTATGGAACCTTTTTAAGGCTTTTGCTCATCCTGCAGAGGGAGCTATGGAGACCCCCTTCTTATATCATGCACAATCCTAGTGAAGGTTCAGAGTATTTGTGACTTGGACCTTTTCCTGTCTCCTCTGGATTGTTCACCTACAATGTTTTAGGTTTTCTGCTTCCATTCCTACAACTGCCATTCACTTTTCATAGCACAGATTCTCTAATCAGTGAACACCATTTTATTAGACTAACTTTAAATTATTAAGCAGTGGAACAAGTTTTTACAGCTTGACATTTTGTCAGTTAAAGTAGACATTTTTAAGTCTTATGTGGAATTGTGATAGCTGCTTCCTGAGGCAGAGAGAGAGAAAAAAAATTCACAGATGTCATTACCTCAGCAGGTACATTTATGTTAACAGTACAATTAGATGTAAAAATTTCAGCGTCAACAGTGACATTAAACTCTGTAACAATCGGAGACAGATAGAAATATTGGAAAAAGACAGTTGGAAAAGGCATGGATAGTTAATCTAAGTAGAATTATATAGCTATACTTTTTTTTACAAACCAAAGGAGTATGTGCTGCAAGATAAAGAGGTCATGGCTAAGAGCTTATTTAGGCATTCAGTGGGGGAAGCAGAGAAGATGCAGTGTGTGTATATATAAATAATGAAGCTTAGCAGTATGGGAAGGGATAATGTAATCTATCAGAAATTCCATATTAAAGATAACATCTTGCAAGGTGGATCTGAAAAGTACATTTTGCCCTAAGTGCATGAGATCAGATTTTCCCATCAGCCTGTATTCAAATGGAGGGAAAAGCTGTAGCCATCAGGGTGCTTTTTAAAGATACTTTATAGCATCACTGTCAAGACTGCACCTTTAAGAAGCCAGTACAGATTAATTGCTCTAGGTGATGTCTTTAATGTGTGAACAGCTAGAGAAAAAAATGTAAATATCCCAACTGTTTATATTTTCACAGAGGTGGGGTTTTTTTGGATGGCTGTTAACACATTTATGGGCATTGCAAACTTCATGCATTTACATATTGACCCATATGAAGATATTTTGCCCTTTATCAGGTGTGGTCATTTAGGCTGAGATTTCCAAATCCTCTTAAGGAGTTAGGAGGCCCAATTTCCATTTAATTTTAATAGGAATTGTGTATCTAAATCCCTTAGACAGATTTTAAAACTTCAGCCTTTACTATAGCCTCATTGCTGGAAAATATGGTTGCTGATAGTCACAAGTGAACACAGGTGCGTTTCACACATAACAATCTTTAAAAAAGGGGGATAATTATGTAATGTAACAAATCAAATTATTACCTAGAAAATAATTAGGATGATCCTTGTTCTGCATTGGAAACTTCTAATCAATCAGATTAGTAGCACTGAAACAATTATACAGGTTACAAGGCAGTGGATGAATCAAAATTTGTTAAAGATGCAAATCTGGAAAAACAAAATTTCTTAATAAATGCATCTTAGAAATTGGAAAAGCAGCCCCTTACTAGTGTCTAATTCATGATGGTTAACCGAAAGCAATTAAATGTACCAGCAGGCAATATAATAAAACTCCAATAGAAATTTAAAAGGAGACACAGGTCATATTAAAATAATCCAGTAAATGTAAGGTTTAAAATGTCAGTTGTGACATTAGCATAAAGGATTCATGATGCTGATTTAAGAGAGCACTTTATTCTGGTCACTGCTTAAGCATAAATTTTTCTCATTAATTATAGCTAAGCATATGTTTATATGCTGTGCTGAATGGGGACACCTTATTTCTTTCTCCATGTCTCATGTCAACTTCAGACATAATTGCAATCAGGAAAACCTAGCGAAAATGTTTGCAATATTTCTGACACTTTGATCTTTCTTTAATTTGATTAAAAATGGATAATTTTCCTTCCACAAACTCAAAAAGGCTTAAAATGTGTTTTTATTTTGAAAAGTGACCTTCTAAAAATGATATGATGTGGTTCTGTGTAGATTTCATCTCAAAAACTTCCACTATCAAATGTGCTCACTTTAAAGTACAAAGATGTCTTTCCCCAGCTACCAGTCCTGCAAATCCAGCTTGGGAATTCCAAGTGAACCTGAATTCTTTTCTTTTGTTCTTGCCTACCATGACATCAAATTTCTTCAAGCCAAATTATGTTCACACACAAACTTCTGCAGCTAACTGCCTTTTAATGATTGCTTCAGTGACATCTGTGCATTCCTATGGCTTTCAAGTATAAGTAATCAGAGTTTAGTCAACAATTCTGTTCACGATCGTCTAACTAGATTGTTCACTCCACTCTATTGGCTCTGCTTGAATAACAAATGTTTAAAAAATGTCAACAGTTATGACCCTGTATGAACAGGGAGCTGATTTCTTACATACAAAGGAGCCATATTTCATAGAATTTTTAAAATATTATTTGCACAAGTAGGGTTTGTAAATCAGAAATCATGGGATTAGATGATGCCTGAAATGTAGCTATAACCACATGATTATTCTCTAAAAAAAAAAATCACGCTATTTGATTAAAAAAGAGGTTTTTTTCCATCTAAGTTTTAGGGCTTGGATGGGGACACCAGAAAAGGTAATATGAATTAACTAAAAGTGTGAATTTAAAGTGAATTAGTTAATTTGGTTTAATTTCCCCCATAGAAAACCCTAAATGGACTTAGACAAAAATTGTTTTAATGTCCTGAAGTTCATATTACAATTTTCTATTCTAAATCAGCTTTGCAGTAAGGGTAGTATATTTACACACAATAAAAAAAAATGATTTATTGAAGTTCTGTTTCAAAGACAAACTCTGTTTTTCCTTCTGGATTTACAAATCAATTTTCCTTTCTGTTAACATTGTAGATGATATTTATTAAGAAGCAAATTCAAACCTGATTTTTGAAGACTAAAAGCCCAGTTTATAAAATTTGAAAAAATTGCAGGCAGAGGTAGAGTACTTTCCAGAGACACAAATCTCCTTCTTACAGAGCAACCTGTTTCCACCACCGAATGAAAATTTGTATCAGTAAAAATTTTACAATATACTTTAGACATGTCAGTAGGAATAATGGAATGTTTAAACAGCTTTGCCAAGTTTAAAGGTATTGAGAAAACCATGCCATGGCAATGCTATGACACTTGAATTTTACAGAGACTCCAGATCAATACATTGAGGACAGTAACTAAACAACTTGAATTACCATAATTCAAATGACTTCCAAATGTTGGACTATTGCCTACTGACATTGCTGTGTTTGTCTTCATTAATATAAATTCTGCGTACTCCCAGGACCATTACAAAAGTGATTTTTTTATTACTTCAAACTTGTCCTATTAATTTTATCAGCTATAAATTGAGATTCAGAATTGTTAATGGAAACTTCCATGCCATATTAAAGAAAAATATCTATGTGCATGCTGTGTGATTACGTATGTAACAGAACCAAGGAGCCTGACAAGTTTATATAAGTACAAAACTCTACCTATTTCTTTTTAAAAGTGCCTGATAAAATGAATTGTGCATTATAATTCTAGTTGTGTAGCATATAATGCAGAGGGTAATGCAGATTTATTTGAATAATGGGACATTCAATGGGCCACATTCAATCCTGGTACAACTCTGTACAACATGATAGATTTATACCGAGAGATGGAATTAGCTCACTGTGTCCTCACAGTTGCACTGTCTGATATTGCAAGGTGAAAGAGGTAGTTGAGAGGTATTGACAATCTTTGGGTCTGATTGGAGTTAATGAGCAGTGTAGCAGGCTGCAGCCATGAACAGGCTTGTTCCAGATGGGCTTTTTTTGCCTGGCTCCCCCTAGACTTGCAGCAAAGTCTTTCAAACAAACAAAACTCAGAAGAAAACCATCATAACCAAGCTGTTTCCTCTCAGGCATCTCTAATGGGACTTGGTTTTCCAATCTGCATCCACAACTTGGAGGTCAGGCTCAAAAACACTTCAGGTCAGAAGGAAAAGATTGATTAAAGCTAATCTCTCCTGTCTCCTGCTTCTCGCTCTCCCATTATGAGACACTGAAATGGGGGGAAGGTGTCAAAGTTGGGCTCCAGCCAGAACCCGAATGACTACACTGCAGTTTAGCAGTCCTGCAGCCTGAATTTGCAGACCCAGGATCTGAGACTCAGTTCTATAGATTTTGTATCACAGTGCAGACATATTGTATAAGGTCCTTAAAGAAATATCGGCCTTTTCCCATTGCAGATGCTTCCTTCTTCTTCTCTCTTTTCTTCTTGACTGGTCTTGCTGTTACTTTTTGTGTAATTGGACAAATGAGTAAATGTTTGTGTGCTTTAAAAAATGTATCAAAATGTGTCTATTAGAGCAGGACAAATAGTACGATCAAAAAAGATTTTAAATATGCATTTGGATTTTTCATTGAATTAGGTTAATATGTCTCATTTTCTATTTACTTTCCCAAGAACATTAATGGAATCAAGTTTCACCAGCCACAAATATATCAAAATAAATGTTAATCTCAAACACTCTAGTACTGCCAAAAAGGAATTTTGCATTCATTTCCTACAAAGATTCTTAACACAGTATTTTTGCCCCAATTCAGGAGAGCATGCCTATTCAGCAGTGACATTTAAGTACATGTTTAAATCCCTGAGTATATGTTTAAACTGAAGCATGAGCATAAGTGCTTTCTTTAATTGGGAACAAGAATAGCTGCATTCATCCAATCAGGGAATATAACCACTACTATGTGACTTATGTGACCAACTACAGTCAAGTAAAATTTGGAATTCAAACCACACATAAACCTTCAGGGGAACGCTTTAACATCCCTGGACATTCAGTAATGGATTTGAAAGTAGATATCCTTCTACAAAAGAATGTCAAAACCCAACTACAAAGGAAGACAGCTGAACTCAAGTTCATTTGCAAATTCAACACTGTCAGTTTAGGACTGAATAAGGATTTTAACTCCTTAACACACCACAAACACAATTTCCCCTCTTTTGATATTCACATCTCCACACCAAATGCTGTGAGCTACTTCCACCCTGACTTGATTAACCTCATTATAGTAACATCCACTCCAGTGAATCTGATGAAGTGGTTTTTACCCATGAAAGCTTATGCTCTAATAAATCTGTTAGTTTCTAAGGTGTCACAGGACTCCTTGTTGTTTTGAGGAGATAGGAAGTCAGTAATCAGTCTGTTAGACATGGCAAAGAGACTCCCCAAATTAGATCTTAGAGAGAAGGCTGCAATTTTAGCTCTCATGTCCATTGTATAGCTTAGTACAGTGGTCCTCAACCTTTTGGGGCTGCCGGGCGCCTGGGGGCGTGCCGGGCGCCTGCGGGCATGCCAGGCGCCTGGGGCACAGGGCGCAAGAATGGCTCGGGCTGGCCCTGGTCACTAGGCAGGCGCACATAAATGCCCCGGCGGGCGCCATGTTGAGGACCACTGGCTTAGTAGAAGCAAGTTTCAGATGAGTTTATAAAATACTTCAGTTTATCAGCTGGATCTGGGATAACTGTTTCACTGTCAGGTTTCCAACCAGCAGGGCAAACTTCTCCATGTTTAAACTTAAGAAACAACAAATGGTCTGGTAGATTTTTAAGTTTATCTTGTACAAACTAACTCAGCTACCCCCTGAAGCTTCTCCATGTTTGTCAGTGTACTGGAATGCTTGTACTAGATGAAGTGTTTCATCCACTGATCTGTTGACAGGAAGATCATTTGTTGTTATCTGTTGAAGGACCCTCTTATCATCAATACTGAAAAGGCCTCTGAGGCTAGATCTACACAGCAACACTATTTCAAAATAACGAGAATTATTTCGAAATAACATAGTCCACGTCTACACAGCCAGCAGTTATTTCAACATAATGTTGAAATACTGTCAAGCTGGAGGACTTCTTACTCTGATTCCTGTAACCCTCATTTTATGAGGAATAAGGGAAGTTGGAGGAAGAGTGCTCTATTTCGAAATAAGTGCTGTATAGACAGCACCAAAACTCGAAATAAGCTTTTTCGAAATAAGCTATGCAATTGACATAACTCAGTTTGCCTAGCTCATTTCCAGTTAAGCCCTGCTGTGGAGACACGCCCTAGGTGGGTGTCCTTGATCATCAAGATATACTCCATAATCCTTAGAAATCTGGTGTGTCAAATCTGAAAGAAGCGGGATCTTCATTAGTCCAAGTCCTCCTTGTTTTCATGAAGTATTAATCCATGCTAAGTGAGTGAATTGTGTGTCAACAGAACATGCTACCACTTCAGTGCTTATTGCTCTGAATTCTTCGATTCTGTCACTGAAGGCAATAATTTCAGTTGGACACACAAATGTGAAGTCAAGAGGGTAGAAGAAAAAACAAGATGTTTTCCTTGATAATCTGTTAATTTCAGCTCTTTAAACTCCCCATTAGTTACCACTGTGCCTTCCCAGTAAGGTGCTGACTTGGAGATCTTGGCCTGGTTGAGATGCAGGGAGTTGTTGGAGACGGGCACACGGGCCACCTCCCCGGGGTAGACCTGGCCCCCCTGTGGAGTAATGGCACTTCTCTGCCTGTGCCTCCTGCGTTGCCCCGTGCCTCACCAGCACCCAGCACAGTGCCAGCTAACACCATGCTGCCTCCAAGGCCATCCGACAGCAACTGTATCGAGTGCCTCAGGAATTATTGTTGAAGTTCCTTAATCCCAGACTATTTCCTCCTCCTCGCTTCCTGCCATGTCAATATTCAGTTCCGCAGGCAAAAATACATTCCAGTGAAGACCCAAATATGTTAGGCCATCCGACATCCATGCCAATCAACATTTCAAACTATACATCCTTGTCCCTTGAGAAAGAAGACTAATTTCACCCTTTGACTTCCTTCACAAGGTTGATTGTGAGGAGAAATTGATTCCTCCTCTGGAGTGTTTTGTGATCTACTATATGAAAGAAACCCTGCAGGAAAAAATTGTAGTATATTTAAGTATTGTTATTAGCTGGAGTTTGATTCATGTAAGTAAGTGACTATCAGAATACACAGGAAAACACAGTGAAACTTGCCTTAAATGACATCCCAAGGGAATGTGCAGTTGATGGCCTAGTACAGATGGCCTATAACTGAAAGTTGAACAAAATGGTACTGGAAACCTCATAGGGATTCTTTAAAAAGGTTGCTTAAGATAGGTAGATAACCTACTGCTGGTGTTTCTTAGTGCATGTTTCACTGTAAACAAGGGCATGAGAGAGGGATACCAGAAGAGATCATCAAGCATAATATGCTGTTTCTGATGCTTTTAGAGGAATGCAAACAATAATTTTCTTAATGAAACTAACCAATTGCTGAAAGAAGAAATTCCTTTCCTGCTGGCTGATCATCAAGAAATTAAAGTGGGGAAGCAGTCTGTGCAGCTTGTCAAGATGATGATTACACATAATGGTCCTGTTGCCACTGAGGTGGGGCAAATATTTAATACCGATGCACGCTTTGTTAAACGTTGCATGTAGGAGTGGTAACAAAAATCTAGGTACGTCTGCATTAAATGTAAATGAAAGAAATGTATTTTTTCTTTGCACTTATCCACTAGAACCCTAACATTCAGCAAAGAGTGAACTAACTAGGATTTCAGTCACCTTAATTTCTAAAGAGATACTTGAACCAGCCCCAAATCTAAACACTGCTGCGTTTGGAAATTAAAATCCAAGTATTAATATTGCAGCATAAATCCATAGTGGTCTGACTCTAGTTCATGATAATCTATATTTACTGGTGAAATCAATCAAAGATCACTATGCTCCCCCTTATTAGAGCTATAGGGTGATCAGATGTCTGTTTTTAAAGGGACATATTTAAGCTCTCCTGCCGGTATCCCTGCTTTTTTTTAAAAAAATGGACCAATTGTCCCATATTTGCTGTGTCTCCCCTCCCATCAGTGTTGGTGGGCCCAGCTGCTGACCTGATCCTTGCTCACTAGCTGCCCACACACCAGCAATGAGTGAGGAGTAGTGTAGTGGCTGATTATGGGGGTGAGTGTGCAAGACTGCTGATTAGGCAAAGCTGCAGCATGCAGAGCCAGCCTCTTCCTCTGCTGGTCATCAGTGCATTCCCTGCTGCATGCCGGCTCTTGGCCAACAGGCTCTCATTGCCCCATTTCCAGCTATCACTCGCTGCTTGCTGGGGTGGCTGGTGAGTGCTGGCAGGGGATGGCCAGTCATGAGTCACCTCTGGTGCCCATCTACCAGCCCTTTATTTGCTTACTCTCTCATTGTTCTCTCCTTGCTGTGCCTGTTCACCTCTATCCCAGCAGGTTGGCTCAGGTTGGTCAGTCACCCCATCCCCGTGTCAGAGCAGTGTATAGAAATATGTGTGTGTGTGTGTGTGTGTCACCTCTCCCCATACAAACCTTAAAGATAACGAGGTAAATAAGTCTCCAGTTACACAGTATTTCTTTGGGCTCAGTCAACTTGATGTTAATTGAACATTTGTGCTGCATAGTTTTCATTGATTGCCATTGAACTTGCATGAATATGAGTAATTTTACCAGGTATTCAGCATGGGGAAATATGGTCACCCTATTCAGATGTGCAATGTTAGGCCTATTTCCTGTACAGAGTGGTGTGCTCTGCTTTACCCCGAAGGTCTGCAGTTTGTTTTCCTTACTACTGCAGATATTTTACACCATGGATATCCTAAGAATTGTTTAGAAAGGAAAGTAGCTTAAACTAAAAAAGGTTAATCTGCAAATTAAGAGGAAGGTCAAATTACAGCAAATCTAAAAGCAATACAATTATATCTTGCTGAATACGGGGTAACCATTTAGGTGGCAAGGTTATGATCATTATGATAGTTATCATAGTTAAAACAGACTCAACCCTTGAGGAATAACCTTTATACTAGAGCTAGTTGGAAATAACCTTTATACTAGAGCATTTCCCCATAGACATTTTATTTCAATTTTTTAGAAATAAAAAAAACCCCACATTTTTCACCAAAAGTGTTGATGAAAAGTGAGAATATCTATCCAGAAATGGTACCGCAGAGTCACATGGAAGTTGTATGTTGGGTTCTTGATAGCTCAATTCTCCTCCCTGTGCGGGATTCACTCTCTGGATGCAACCCATTTTCTCTCTTGCTGAGTCACTGCAATTCAACATGGAAGATGTATTTTGAACCCCTGCCCACAGAGAAGAATGGGAGCCGAAAGCACCTATGACAAAGCTAAAGGTGCTCAGTGGTGAATGTTGATCTGTACACCAAAATGTATTTTCCAAACAATGAAACAACCATCACTGAAAGGCAAGCGCAGACCAGAGTGGATCCCAAAAGAATGTAACTTTTCCTGTAACTAAAGAAGGAAGCCTATCCAAGGCTATGTCTGCGCTACAGGGTTTTTCCGGGATACCAGAGGTATCCCAGAAAAACACCGCTGCATCCAGAGAACGCGTCTGCTCTTCCGCTTTTTTTCGCGGAAGAGCAGACGTGCTCTTCCGAAAGCCCTGTCTTCCTCCTCCCATGAGGAATAAGGGCTCTTCGGAAAGAGGAGGCTTTTCCGAAATTTGGCCTGGTGTAGCCAGGCCAAATTTCGGAAAAGCCTCTTCTGGAAAAAAAAACTATCAGAAAAAGGTACGCAAATTGTGGAGCTCAATTTACGACCTTTTGTGATACATCAGTGTAGTGTAGACATAGCCCAACACAGTTAGCAGTGAAGAATGTGATTAAATGGGTCTAAAATGTGTGTAGACTGTTATAATTGTTTTATCTAATGGTTGTTCCTTTTGCTAATAAATGGTTGCTATTTTGCTGTCTAAGGTTTCCAAAAGGAAAGAAACTCAGGTGTTAGTTGGACCTGCACTGTAATAAGCAGGTAGCATAGATGAGGTGTTGTATCCAGATCCTGGACTAACAGTGGAAGTACTGTGAAATTTTACCCCCCGGACAAGCAAGGATATAAGGCCTAGCATCTGATGGGGCCCCACAGAGCCCACCAAGAGAAAAGATTTCCAACCAGTCTTGTAGCTACAGCCCACGTGAAATACAGCTCTCATGAGACACAAAGGGTATTTTCAAATAGCAATTTTTGCTTTTTGGATGATTTATATTTCATTTTGAGGGTGCTTGGTGTTTCAATTAAAAGCCAATATTTTTCATAGAAGCAAGATGGTGAGGTAATATCTTTTACTGAACCAGCTTCTGCTACTGAAAGAGACAAAGTCTGACCTACACAGAAGTCTTCAGGTCTGCTAGACCTAAACAAGAGATCTCTGCGAACCTTGAAAGTTTGTCTCTTTCACTAATATATATTGGACCAGTAAAATATATTACCTCTACCACCTCATCTTTCTATCGTGGCACCAACACAGCTATGACATTGAAAACAAAATATTTCATGCAACATGGATGCTTTTCACTTTTTTCTTTCTTTTTGTTTTTAAGTTCTATTTTCAATTGAAAATGTCTTGGCAGCTCTCATTTGTACATTCTGCTATGTACAATGTGTCAACTGCTTAGGCTTTCAGGATTTCCACATCACTTTTTGCACGTTAACCCAGTCCATCACTCTTCTCAGTCTCTCTAGCCACCCATCTCAGCACTGGATTTCCTTGGTCAGGGAATCTGTTCAGCTACACTAAATTCTCTGTGAAGATTAGGCGTGACTTGCCTGCAATAGCAACCTGTCAACTAAGTAAACTATTGTATTAATATGGGAATCTCTTTACTTCAAGTTTCTTTCATACACTAACTTGTTTGCCTCCATCCTCAGAATCCCTGTGGGTTTGTTGCTACTAAAGTGCATTCTCCCCTTCTCTGCACCGCAGCTGAAGCAGCAATGACGCATCTTCATAGGGGCTTCTTTACAGCATGTCCTTGTCAACCTCCCACTCTCACGGCTGCTGTCATTGGTACCATCTGGCATATAATTAAACTAGTCTCTCTCCCTCACTGGCACAGTTCCAAGCTCTCCCATTGCTGTGAATGTGGCTTCAAGCACCTTCCTTTTTATTATGGTAGTTTCATGTTTATTTTAATTTTCCAAGTAAATTTTGGCATTTGTGAAAGATTGGCAGCCTTTTTATTTTTTGTTTTGTTGTTTTATTCTTGGATTAAGCACAGCACAGGCAGTTGTAAGGATGGGTACGCCATGCTGCCCAACAAACATGCTTAACCCTTTCCTAGCAGGGAATTATTCCTGGAACAGAAAGGGTACTTCCGTCTCCAAGCTCATTCAATCTGTAACCTGTCAGACAAGCCAGTCAAGTACTGGCTTTTGTGGTGACTACTCTGGTGTTCCAACTGACTTGAGTTGGCCTCCAAATGGGTAGTAACAACTCTGAAGAGTTTTATCCTGCCTCATTTTTGGGTTTTATAAATACTGTAGTATCTGAACATAAACAGTAAATTGCATGTTCTAAGTAACTATTGATTAGAGCTGGAACTGATGCAACAGCATAGAAATCAAAGCCTCTATGAATTTCCCCCCTCTGTCTTGTTCTTATTTTTTGCTTATTGAGTTCACAACAGAATATTGGTGGCTCAATAAATTGTAATCCCTTCGTAGAGGGTTGTGTGAAACAGATATTTGGGTGGACAAAGGAGTGAGTAGAAGCAGATATTCATTTAATAGGAAATAAAGGATAATTTCATACCTGTGATACATGGCACCGTATAAATCCACTCCCTTTTGGCCCCATGTTTACATACCTTTTCAAAACAATTTGTTTTGTTCTGTTCTTCTCACATGGAAATATCAGTTTCCCCTAAATCTGGACCCACAAGTGCATAGAGTTTTTATCCCATGAAGATAATTGAAATGCTATGTGCTATTGATCCATATGTGGAAATGGAGGATAAAAGTTCTATTACCAATAAACTATTTGCGCACATAAGTTGGAGGCAGTTGAACAAGACGTAGGTTGAAGGACTAATTGGATAGTGACCACCTGTCAGCATGGCTGTGGCAGGCAGTATGTTGTGTTGTAGACTGAAACATCTCAGTGGTTTTTGCAGTATTGAGAAGAATTTACAGATGTTATAAATTTCATTAAAGAGATGGCAGTTCAAACATTTCTACGCTATTTCCCCACAGTCACATCTATAAAATGTTAGCAAAGTAAGCTAAAGATACTTGCTTTTGATGAAACTTCAATTCAGTGTAATAGTGTACTAAGCAATATCAATACTCTAAAAACTGATAACTGCAGGAAAAAGGACATTTCATTAAAGCTTTCAGATAAACCAAGTATCCAAAATCTGATTATATAGTGCACTATTTTTTCCTTTCATCCTTTAGGCAGTTTTGATGATCTGTGCATTACTAATAGCCAATATTTTTCAAAACATGGCTAGTGCTCTTGATAGATTCAGAAGCCCCACATGGGTCAGACCCAAAGATCACCCTCAACTTCAGTGGGCTCTGAATAAAGCCCTAAAATTGTCTTGGAATATTGCCAGATTGAGACATTTGTTTCTTTTTATGAACTGAAGCCTAACTTCCCAAAGGCATTTAGGCACCTAACTCTGATCTGAGCCTGAATCACTAACTGGGTAAAAAAAGGGGTTTAAACTACAACAGGGAAATTCAAATATCTTTGGAACATCCCACCCGTGCCCCACAAACCCACCAACATGGCCCAAAATCCATGACGCAACAAAATTCAATAATTCCTACTGTACAATGTCTCACAGGGAAGAATTTCCTTTACGGTCAGCCTGTATAAAATACAAAAGCATTTGTTCCAGCCTAAAATAGTGAATAGACTCTGGTGCAAACGATGCTTTGAGGATTTGTGTACGTAGATGCAGCATTTCATTTTTTCATAAAATATTTTCTAAACTTGGCTACACGGGGGTAGTAGAAATGGATCCTGCTTATGATTAATACAAATTGGATGAACTAAGACACTGATTACAAATGCATTGAGAAGACATTTTGAGAGAACTCTCTGCCTGTGCTTTCTCTGTTAGACAGGGTTATGAAGAACTGGAAAGACAACTGAAAGAAGTCTTTAAAGAAAGAAGCAATATCCTCCGTCAACTGTCGAAGACATCAAAAGAACTTGAGGGAATTAAAGTAAACCTCCAGGTTAGATTACCCTTTGCTTTTCTATGATATACAATCACTCACATAGTTCATTAGTATCTATTTGTTATAAGCATATTTTCTTCTAACTTACATAAGAACGGCCGTACTGGGTCAGACCAAAGGTCCATCTAGCCCAGTAGCCTGTCTGCCGACAGTGGCCAGCACCAGGTGCCCCAGACAGTGATCAAGCGATTTGTCTCCTGCCATCCTTCTCCAGCCTCTGACAAACAGAGGTCAGGGACACCATTTCTATCCCCTGGCTAATAGCCTTTTATGGACCTAACCTCCAAGAAATTATCTAGCTTCTCTTTAAACTCTGTTATAGTCCTAGCCTTCACAGCCTTCTCTGGCAAGGAGTTCCACAGGTTGACTACACGCTGTGTGAAGAAGAACTTTCTTTTATTAGTTTTAAACCTGCTACCCATTAATTTCATTTGGTGTCCTCTAGTTCTTCTATTATGGGAACTAATACATAACTTTTCTTTATCTGCCCTCTCCACACCACTCATGATTTTATATACCTCTATCATATCCCCCCTCAGTCTCCTCTTTTCTAAACTGAAAAGTCCCAGTCGCTTTAACCTCTCTTTATATGGGACCCGTTCCAAACCCCTAATCATTTTAGTTGCCCTTTTCTGAACCCTTTCCAAGGCCAAAATATCTTTTTTGAGGTGAGGAGACCACCTTGAGACTAATTAGTAATTAATAGCTTTGTCTTAAATGCTGCGTATGCCAGTTTTCAGTATTATTTAATCTGAAGAAAACATGAGCCATGTTATACATGAGTGGATTATGCAGTTTATGAATGCAAAAAAAATTCCTTGGATGCTTGGTCTCGTTTGTGAAAACTGAAGCAGCTAATGGAGAAATCATTATGGAGCAGAATACACTGGATTATGAGAAGAATATTTTTTTTATAGATTGAGTCCTTGGAGCTACCCCTTACTACCGTTAGTGAACAGTTACAAAAATAGTCCTGTGTTGCCTAGGGAGTATATTATTTTCAGTTTTCTAGCTGACACAGATATGCCAGCAAAACTTGGTAAGGTAAACTAAGGTAAACACTAGCTTGAGTGAGAGAGGACACATTGAAATAACACTGCAGAGTATTAAATAATGCTGCAGACTATTTTCCCTGATGAGCCGGTCAACTTTAATTAACTGGAGCTCGATGGTGCTTTTAAGTGTCTTGATGAGTGGATAGAGCTCAAGTTAAGGACAATACTTGAGCTGAGTTATAACTCTGTAGTAAAGATATATAGGGCCAGCCCACAACATTTTGGCACCTGAGGCAGGGAGCTCAAATGACGCCCCTATCCCCCTCACTTGGGCCAAAACTTTGAAAGGTCTCAATTCTGACTTCTTCCTGTTCTAATCCTCTCATGGTACTGCTCTGCTACCTACCCCAATAAAGGAGAACTAACAACTTAAAATGCCTTGTTCAAAAATTTTAAGTAACACTTAACTTTCAAATTCCTGAACAGCAAATGTAACGTTTCTTGTCTGTGTAGTAAACACTGTCATTTTAATCTGTTTGAATAATCAAAGTGGTGCTTTCCGTGCCTTCTTGGTTGCAAAGATTTGAACTGCTTCCTGAAGGTCCACAGTTTGGGCCAGCTCATGCTCTGTTGAGATGGTTGCAAGGCCAACCAGCCTCTCCTGTGTCATTGTGGAGCGTAGATGTGTTTTTATTAACTTCAGCTTGGAGAAGCTGCGTTCTCCACTGGCAACTGTTACAGGAAGTATTAGAAGTATGCGCAGAGCAACAAAAGCATTTGGAAAGAGGGTATAGTCATCTTATTTGTGCACATATATTCCAGAACAGCCTTTGGAGTTGATCCTACTGAAATGTATCTTGAAAAGGCTTTCAGTTCATCACCTAAATCACTCGCATCAATATTGCGCGTGTCATCATGTGTCAACACTGTCTCCAGTGCCCTGCATTGCTGGTGTAGGTCGTCTTCAGGTATAGTGAGGAGTTTTGGAATATCATACAACATCCCAAATATACTGCTGTGTTCCTTGAGCTGCACGAAACGTTCTTCAACTGACTATATTGCACAATCTAGCACCTTGTTAAAGAATTCAACTTTGAATTGTTGTTTGGGGTCTCTTATGGGATTATCCCATGCCTCGTAATCAAAATGTCGTCTTCTTCGGTGACTCTTGTATTCTTGAATGGGTGGGAAAATAGCTTCAGTGTGAAGTTCCTCTGCCAACTTCTGTGCACTCTTCAGAATGTTTTGAAATCCCTCATCTGACCGGTAAGACTGTAGGTATGACTTTGCTTTGTCCAGTTGTTCCATTGCTCCAGATATATCAGGGTCAACACCTTGGAGTCTCTTGCTTACAACGTTTATTTTAAACAGTTGGGATTGGTCCTGCCTAGAGCAGGGGGCTGGACTTGATGACCTTTTGAGGTCTCTTCCAGTTCTATGATTCTATGCCACAACACTAAGCCACACAGAAATTTGAAGTTATGTATGTTTCTGGTGATTCCATTTCCCTCTGCCACTGTTCTCCCATGAACAGTTCCTGTCATAGCATTATCCTCCATAATGGCAACTATGGCATCATCTATCTTCCCAATTTGGTGTTTGATAGGCTTTATCGCCTCCACTCGACTTTCCCATTGTGTGGCACTCAGTAGTTTCAGTGTCAGAGAGGATGTTCCCAGATGTTGCTTCAAAATTTGCCATTGATGAGTTGATGCAGAGAAAAATACATAGATGCTTTGAATTACATTAAAAAATTCAGCAGCCTCACTAGAAGCTGATGCTGCATCACTGACCACCAAGTTCAATGAATGAGAACTGCATGGGACAAAAAATGCTTGAGGGTTTAACTCTCGGATCTGTGTCTACACTCCTCTGTTCTTTCCTCTCATGTTGGCACCGTTATTGTAGCCCTGACCTCTCCTGTCAGCTATCACAATTCCCGTATCTTCCAGCTTTTTAAGAAGCACATTTGTCAGACCAGCTCCTGTAGTATCATCAATGTCAATAAATTCTAGAAAATGCTCTCTGACAGTCACCATTGCAGGGACATTTTTGCTAGGTTCCGTTGTTGTTACAAAATGCACCATTAAAGTCATTTGTTCTGTATGGCTGATGTCAGGTGTACAGTCCAGAATAACAGAGTAATATCTTGCTGACTTCAGATCTGCCACAATCTTCTGTTTGACTTTTGTTGCCAGTAACTGTATGATTTCATTTTGAATGGTTTTTCCAAGGTAGTGGTGCGTGTACATTTCTTGGGTGGTGACTCTTCTTAGATGCTCCTGGAGTACAGCATCAAACTCAGCCATCAGCTCCACAGTTTTAAGGAAGTTTCCATTGTTTGGCACATAGAGCTGATCTGAAGTGCTAGGTTTTGGGTAGCAAGCATTCTCACAATGGCAATGAGCCTTTTCAGAACATTTTGCCAGTAAAGAGACTCTGATGCAATCTTCTCTTGATGCTGACCATCTATGGTGGCCTTTAACCTTAGTCTCATCTCAAGCTCTTTCCACCTATGGAATGCTCTCTGGTGATTTGCTGCCTTCTCATGGCATGCCAGATTCTTCCAGTCCTTTGTTCCTGTAGAACCCAATGTGGCTGGAACATTAGACTGGAAGAGTTTGCAACAAAAACAGTATGCAGCATTCTGGGTTTTTGAGTACATAAGCCATGGCCTCTCCACTTTGTCACCATTGGGGATTTCACGCCAGTAATATGTTGAATGGAAACTTCTATTTTCATTTGTCTTTGGGGAACATGAAGTTTTTCACTTGCTGTGGCCCATGCAGTACAAGGAAGTCCCTCAGGCTACTGCTCAAGTGGGTCCACAGTCCTGAATCATCTAGACTTAAGGAACTAAAGTCAGCAGCATCTGTTTCTTGCGCCTCCACCACACTCTTCTCTGATCTACACTTTTCTTCAGGAATGTGCATGGTTACATCCATTTGAGATGGAGATAAGGATGCTGCAGAAGCTGCCAGGTCACCTGCACTCTGACTAACTGGAAGATCAGGCATCTCCTCACCACTCGCATCCTCACTGGGGCTGGAAGGCTCCCCGTGAACATTTGTGTCTTTGTATCTCAGGAGAGCTCCTTCCTGCTTAGATAGAAAAGCTTCCTTTGCTTGCTTTCTTTTTCGGAATGCTGCCCCCCGAGGGGCGTTTTCTTCTTTCACTCATAACTGCTGTTCTGTGGCAGCTATAGTGGCTCTCAACACTCAGTTGAAGGGGACAGATAAGCAGGCTGGTAGCAGGGCCTGAGTGAGGGAAGATATCAGCATCTTAAGGGCCTAACTGGCTCCTACTACTTCAGTTGACTGCCTGTTCTCCTCAAGTGGGTTCAGGGAAGCAGCAGGAAATAGGAAGCTCCCTGAGAAGCTGGTGTTAATCAGTCCAGGCTCCTGGGGGTGCTAGAGAGGTACATAAGAGGCTCTTGCTCCTCTCTCTCCCTGCAGCTCCTGCTGCTTTCTGTTATTCCCTCTCACCTTTTCTCCTGCCTGCCTATTTTGTCTCTTGTACCCTCCTTCCTCCAGCACAGCACTCCACCATCTCTGTGCATCTAGAGCAGAGAGAATACATATGCACCAGCAGCAGACACAATTTTCTACACTCTGGGTCCTAGTGGAGCCCCCCCACAGTCTGGCACCTGAGGCGGCTGCCTCAGTTCGCCTCATGGTAAGGCCAGCCCTGAAGATATACCTTCCATGTGAGTAAGGGGGTATCCAGTCTTGTCCTGGATTTTTTGGCAACCTCAATCACCAAATCTTCACATGACAGGGCAGCAGTCTCTTCATGAGGGAGTCTCTTGGCCTAGTGGAAAAAAAAGTGAGAATAATTCAGATTGGTTATCAGCTACATTGCTTATTTTGACACTTTCATTGCCTTGCTGAGAACTGCATTTTATTTGAACCCTCTTTCAGGAATAGGGCATTTATAACTTCCAACAGGACCACCTCTTGCATTAACCAGTTGAGGGAACAATTCTGGGAAATTATCTCCTCAAACTACCCCCAGGCCCAGACTGTTCCCTTTGAGGGGAGTATGGCGCCTGTATACCATTCACTGGCAATGCTACTTTCTATGAGCAGCAGTCTGCCATATGGTAGATCAGTCTGTATTATCCTGTCATCCTCTACTGCTCTTTTTTATTGAAGAATTTCTTTCTTTAAAGTTTGTGTGGGAAATGTGCTTCCCCTCTTTTTAAATATGAAGTTACTTTAGATTTTGCTATATTCTCATCAAACTGAATGGAAAAAAAAGTTAAAGGTAGGACTCAGGAAAATTTCTTTTTTCGTGTGTTTTGAATTTGATGCTTCAGAAACCAGAAGTATGCAAAGAACTCTACTGCTCCAGTGGACATATACAGCAAATGACTAGAAGTAGAGGAACATATTTAAATGTATACACTGTTAGATCAGTTCTGCTTTAATGTTTCATCCAGAAAAGTTCTGTGTGCTGCAGCAAGTGCTGATTCACTGTCTTAATAGAGTCAAACTATTTCTGGTTTTTTTTTCACTGAGAGTAAAATGTGTTCTTCAGTGGGAACATTTTATAAAAGAGGTTATCATTAATCTTTTCAGAGATAAATAAAATTAAAGATTTCCTTGATAATTCTCCCATTGCCCCTTTTTTCTAGTCTTTGAAAAATGATGAGGCATCTGCCAAAAGTGATGTGCAGAAACTTCTGGAACTAGGCCAAAAGCAAAGGTAAGAAGCTACTTCCTTTCTTTGCTGTTAACAGATTGAAAACTCTAAGACCATACAATTCAATTGTTCCCTTTAACCAGTAAGCACAGCACAATAGTCATGTCTACTAGCTATCAGCCATGACTGTCTAACAGCAGGAAGGAGGAACAATGCAGGATTGTTTCTGTCAAACCTGAAATACTGCTGATCTGTGGCCCACTTCACTTGATAGTTGCTTAATAATAATATTCACAAGGGATGGCATTAGAAATAGACACATTCATCAAGGAAATTGGGTTTGTTTTTCAAGGATAGCTCAGAGATGTGGCCTTACTTATTTAAGTCAACAAAGTTCTGCACTTAATTTTTTGAAAGTGAATAGTGAATTGAGTGCCTCATTCAGGCACCATGAAAGGGCCTGATTTTCAATGGGTGCAGTGATCTTTAAAGCATCTCAAATTAGATACCCAGTTGTATGACTCTCTGCAGTTGTCTGCTTCTTCAAGACAGGCCAAACAAGGAAAATAACAGAATACTGTTAGTCATCACCTGCATCCCCCCAGCTTGAACCACTCCAGTCCATCATTGGTAATCTACGACCTATCCTGAAAAAACGATCCCTCACTCTTTCACTGGCCTTGGGAGACAGGTCAGTCCTTGCCTACAGACAACCCCTTTACCTGAAGCAAATTCTTTCCAGCAGCCACACATCATTCCTTAGACACCCTCGCCCAGGAACCTACCCCTGCAACTCTATCCACACATCAACACCATCATAGGACCTAGCCACATAATCCACAACAACTGCACATCTTCTAATGTGATCTATGCCATCATGTGCCAGCAATGCTCCTCTGCCATGTCTATTGGCCAAGCTGGACAGTCTCTATGACCAAGGATAAATGGACACATGTCAGACATCAAAAATGGTAACACTCAGACATCGGTAGGGGAACATTTTAACCTGCTTGGGCTCTCATTAAGGGTACGTCTGCACTGCATACTGGAAGTATCCTGAAAAAGCTATTCCACGTGTATTAAACAGCCCGTTATTTCAAAATAGATTTCAAAATAGATTTTGAAATAACAGGCAGCTTATTCCGACGTCCAGGTAACCCTTGTTCCACAAGAGTTAAGGGGAATTTTGGAATAGTGAGTTATTTTGAAATTTGGCACTGTGTAGACAGCGCCAAATTACGAAATAAAATATTTTGAAATACACTCAAAATAAGCTACACAATTAAAATTAAAAGGCTATACATTTGGCCCTACCAAATTCGCAGTCTTGGGGGACGGAGGAAGGTCACAAGGTCATTCTATGGAGGGTTGCAATACTGCTGCCCTTACTTCTGTGCTGCTGCTGGCGGTATCACTACCTTCACAGCTGAGCAGGTGGAGAGTGGTAGCTGCTGGCCAGGAAACCATTTTTGAGCGTTGCCATCCTTACTTCTGCACTGCTGCCTGCATAGGTCGTCCCTCAGTCAGTAGTCACCGCTCTCCGGGGTCCCAGCTCTGAAGACAGCAGCGCAGAAGAAAAGGTGACATGGTATTGCCACTCTTGTTTCTACACTGCTGCTGGTGGACCACTACCTTCAGAGCTGGGAACCTGGCCAACAGCTACTGCTTTCTGGTAGCTCAGCTCTGAAGGCAGCACAGAAGTAAGGATGATAATACCATACTTCTCTCTAAAATAACCTCGTGAACCCCAGCCCCACAACTCTCTTTTGGGCCAGGACCTTCAGTTTGAGAAATGCTGGTCTCTCCTGTGAAATCTGTGTAATAAAGGGTAAAAGCACACAAAAGACAACATTTCAAGGAGGGAGACCAGAGTTTACAATCTGTGGTGCATTTTTTCTGGCCATGTGTTTGGTAGGGCCCTAGTTTAGTTAATTAACATTTTTAAAGATCTTTAAACATGTAAATAGCTATACAATTGGACAAATTAAAATACCACCATTCACCATTGGTAACCATGTTTTACCAAATCAGACACAATTTTTTATCCTCCAGTTTTTCATATAGTAGATTTTGTCTTGAAATTCCAATCCTAACCATTGTAATTGCTAAGTATTCTTATATCAATAATTAGTAATGATGATATTAAGCAGTGATCAACACATGAAAAGTAGCATGTACTTTGCAATAAATTAATAATTCTGTAATGTCCTTAAAACCTAATGAGATGGTAAAATGATGGTGCAAGTTCAGACTCTGATTGTTCAGCAGTTCAAAATTGCAAATAGTCTCTGAACATGTGCCAAAACCACTTGTGATTTCATCTCTTTCTGTGGATGTAGATCAGCAAACTGAATTGCCATTGCCTCATTGTGAATGTAGTAAACAATTTTGTGGATGCAAACAAAGGACTTTGGGTGCACAAAAGGACATAGCCACATAATTTACAGAAATATTTTAGAACCCTGTTACAGAATTCACTCTAAATCTCAGATTTATAATTTACCCTGTACATGAAGGTTACATTGCAAATCCTTCGTCTATAATTCCATTTCTGTGATGGCGTTTGACAATCATGCAGTTTCCATGAAGTATTAGCATCAGCGAATTAAATTTATTAATAAGCTTTTTAGCAAATATAGCCTTGTTGTTTGCAGATGAGAATAAGGAATAAGTCTTTCTGGGCAAAAATTGGGTGAAGACCGCATTTCATTCCTTGCATTCCCCTGCACAAAATACCATATGAACTCTGTCTGTCTATCCACCTAAATTGTCAGTTGTCTTTCCAAGGGAAACATGTACTGAGTGTAGGACAGTATGCTTCAGTGGACCCACTCAGACACAGACTATGATACATGCAGTGTGCTGGAAAACAGATGGGATTTTTCAGTTTTTTCCTTTTTGTTTTCAGTCTGGGCTTTTGTAACACACTTCAAGAAAATACCATGAAATCCAGTATTGTGAGTAATCGAATGATTCATAATTACAGACTCACTGGGATTTAGATCCCAGAAATGTTACAGAAGTCTAGAAGTCCATATTGACAATATGCCAGTGACTGAAAATTGGCTTATAATTAATGTAATGAATGCTGTGCACCTGCTCTGAGATATACCTTTCCCAGCGATTGTATATCTAAGAATAAATCCAAACACTTTCCCTCTGATAAGCAGTTTCTCAGCATAGAAACATACCTTGTTGTAAATCATTCTGCTAGTTTCCTCCTCACAATTTACCTAAAGGAGGACCTCATGTTTTCTTTTCCAAGAGCCTGAGGCCACACTAAATGGGAAAGTGTTGCTGCCCTTCTGTTTAATAGAAAACCAACTAGATCAAGATTCTAGGTCCCATCATCCTCTTGGGCAGCATTTCTGCATTAAATCCACTTTTCTACTTCCTTTCTAGAAATGCGTGCCATATTTACCCGATGTGGTTTACTGTGTCTAACTCTTTTTTTCGGTACATCTACACTGCATGGCTATTTCGGGATACTGGAGGTATCCCAAAATAGCTACTCTGCGTCTACACAAGCCGCCTGTTATTTTAAAATATCTTTTTAAATAACGGGTGCGCTATTTCGGCACCCCGGTAACCCTCATTCCACGAGGGCTAAGGGATGTCTCAAAATAGCGCATTATTTTGAAATTTGGCAATGTGTAGATTCGCCAAATTTCAAAATAAGCTATTTCAAATTAGATTTGAAATAAGATCTGTAATTTATGTTGCGCAAATTGCCTCTCTTATTTCGAGTGTAGGGTGCTGTGTAGACACAACCTTATAGAGCATGATCCATAAAGCGTAGGGTGCCACAATCTCCATTGCTACAAGATGATGTAGCACCACTGACTTCAATGAAGCTGTGATCTGCACTATCTGAGGATCTGAGTCTAGTGTTCATCTGTCAAAGGTCCAACTTTAATCCCTTTTCTTCTGAGCTCTGTTGTAGTTTTTATGCTGCAGTAGAACATGGTCGTCCCCCCTAGTGGTTCTAATTCTGTCACGTCAATGTACTGTCAGCACTTCAAACTGACCCAAACTTTGTCTATATTACACAACGTTTGGAAGTGCTGCTGCTGCTGGCTCTCGGATTTCACCAGATATTTCAAGCCCCTTTTCACTGAAATCTGCACTATGCAGAACACTGAACCTTGCTAACACCAGTGTAGAGGAGGACTAATATGGTAGATGAGCCAGCAACTTCATGCCTCATCATGTACAAAGCTCATTCTACACCACTGAAGCAGTTACTAAACTAAATTGTCTCCTGCACCTGAGCCCTGCTCAATGCAGGCAGGGGTTCCAGCTTCCTGATCATGAGGGTTGGTCTATGCGAGTGGCATCTTGACAGTGCTGATATAATATTCTGATATGTTGCTGTTGTAGAAGCACCACACCCTTGGCAAATGGATTGTGTTAGAGCTGAAGGGAGTGGCTAGCAGAAGACCCGAATCAGACATAATTGTGCCAGAAGGCAATTCTCCTATTACACAGGAATTCTCAGTTTGCAATATGTTGCCAGTTTATTGTCGCTTTTTCAGTTCCTGAGCACTGCAAAGAGGATCTTGATTACTAATCTGCCCAATAAATATCTATTTTTGTTTTGTGTTTGGCAATGTTTCTTTTAAACAATTAGACAACACCTCAAAAGATTCCAGTATATAATTTACTTCTAGAAAGAGAAGTAGGGTTTACCAGCTGGAATTTCTCTTTTCTTTAAAAGCAAATATAACTAGCTCTCATAGACAGTAGTGTCTTTTCTTGTTTAAATTGCTTCTCTTTCCTTTCTTCGCTGTTACTATAACTATTCTTTTCACTAGAAATTACACAATTGGCAGATGTTGTGCACAGAAGGGTGCTTGATAGATACAAGAAGTAGCCAATTACAGTTATATATAAATAATTTTCTTTTTGCATCAGCACTGGAGTTCAATGGACCATTATGGCTTTGTCAACAAAACACATGGACACAGCACATTTGGTTGTTATACTGCATAATTAAAACAGTATCTGTGTTAAACTAAAGTAAACAAAAATCCCCACCAACCATATTTCCTAATGGAGAGTAGTGGTGAAGTTTGTTTTTGGTTTTTTTGTTTTGTTTTCAATGACCTAGGGAAGAAATGAAATCTCTCCAGGAGTCCTTTCAAAAGCAGCTTAATGAGGCAGCTGAGAAAGCAGAAAAACAGCAGGCCACTGTGAGTGATTCTCTGTCCTTTCTTCGGTGTTTTTGTTTGTTCTCTCTTTTTACCCTCCTCCCCTGTGATTTATTTCATTATCTCAAATATCTTTGCATGAACAAAGTTATAATGATTGATTGATTATGCATAGCACTTGCCAACCAAGAAGACCTTAGTCCTTGCTCTAAGGAAGCTGCATCCGAAAACTCTCTCCTTTCACTTTATACTGGTATAATTCCATTGACTTGAGTGGAGTCATACCAGGTTGAAAACAGTATCCATAAAAATCTAATCAGGCCCCAAAGCTCCATTCTTGATCTGATTGAAATCAATGGGTGATTTGCGCAGTGACTTCAAATGAAATAGGATCTGGCTCCCAGTATTGTAATCCATGAAGTCAGATTAAAGTAATCATTAAAACATATAATAATTTTGGCTAAATCTTTTATTAACTAGGGACAATGTAATCAACCCTTGTGTATTACTGTTCCCAGATTCAAATACTGTACAGAATATCACAGTTCTTTCTCATTTCTCTTGAATGACTGGTTTACTGCTAGGATAGGAGAGAGCAATCGTTTTTGAAGAGGGGCCACTTCACACATTTTTTAAGTGGCCCTGGGTTACCCTGGAAGAGGTGGGGCATTGGGCAGAAGGGGCAGGGCCAGGAGACTTCCCATGCTCCTCACCCACAGACCCTGATTGGCTTGGGGGTGGGGGAGAATGTGAAGTCTTTGCCCCTCACCCCTCAGTGCCTAGAGAGATCCTCCAGCTGTTCTGAATGGTTGGCAGTTCCCTCTAGGCACTGCATGCCCTTGGTAGTGGGAGGAGACTTCATGCATTTCCCCTGCTCCCAGGCCAATCACGGCCTAGGGGTTGGGAAAGCATGAAGTCTTTGGCCCCCTACCCCACCCTGCAAGGGGCAGACAGTGCCTAGAGAGAACTGACCTCTGTTTTGAATAGCTGGTGGTTCACTCAGGTGCCACTTGCCCCTGGGAGAGGGAGAAGACTTTACGAGACTCCCCTCACCCCCAGGCCAATTAGGACCTGGGGGCATCGGAGCACGTAAAGTCTCTCGCCCCCTTCCCCCAACCTGCCAGGGTGCATGGTGCCTAGAGAGAATGGCCAGCTGTTTTGAACAGCTGGCGATTGCCTCTGGTGACAAGTGTCCCTGGTGGGGGAGGAGACTTCGCACACACCCCCAACCCCAGGCAAATCAGGACCTGAGAGTGGCGGAGTGCATGAAGTCTTTGTCCCCCACCCTACCCCTGCAAGGGGCACATGTCCCTAAAGAGAACCACCAGCTGTTTTGAACAGCTGGTGGTTCACTCTAGGCACTCTAGCCCCTGGTGGTGGGAGGAGACTTTGCGCGCTTTCCTGTCCCCAGGTTTTCAATTGGCGGGGGAGAGGCAGGGCGGCCGAGGACCAGATCAACCTGCTTTCCCACCCCTGTGCTAGGACATAAATAAGGAAATGTCTCCTAGAAATGCCCGTGCTTAAATAAACAGAACTTCTTTGTAAGCGATCTCTTCAGTTGGTCATCAGGTAACAAAAAATGTTAATGCCATTTGAAAACTGTTTTTAGATTTCCTGGTTAATGTCTGTTTTAGCCCTGACTGGAAATACTGGTTGATGTTTCTTTATTTTATTTAGTTTGCAGTATTTCACCATTTTCAGGCTCAGAAGTCAAGAATGGGGTGAATGTATGAATAGGGTAAATATAAACAAGTAATTAAATGATTTTGCAAAGCTTTGGCAAAATGCAATTTTAGGTGAAGATGGAAATTTCTCTTAGTCATACCTGAACCAGATTGTGAATCCTTGTTTAATAGATGTTGATTTATGTATCCATTTAGAAATGATGATATTCCCACGTACATTAATAGCAAAATTTCCCTTGGCTTCAGCGAGAACAATATCAGATATTTTGGCCAGGTACTTAAAGATTAGGTAGTTTTATGGAAGTTAATGGTACTATACATGTGCTTAAAGTTAAATATATGTTTAACTGCTTTGCTGAAATGTTGCCTATATCTAGTTCATACTATGATTTTGAGAGAGAAGTACATATAAGGAAGCATTCTGCTACACAGGAGAAATAAAATGCATTTTATAATCATCAATTCAAAAGAAAACTTCCAATGGGATATTCATAGTATGTGAAAGAGCTTTTTCTTCACTGATCTTTAAAAGCTTGGGAGGAGAATCCATTCCTTTACAAAGTATTTTATCCCCTTTGCCACATATTCAGGCATTAATTGTTTGATTTTTTTTTGAGCTAGAGAACAACATGAAAAACATAACCGCCAGCACTTATGATTTGCTTTTTGGGCAGAAATTAAAAGAATATGCTTCATTTGATTTTTCAGTATAAAAAGCAAGCAGGTCAAAGGTAGTTGTAGCAATTTGTGTGAAGAAAATTAAAAACAAATTATCTAGCTAATCTAGCAAGAGTATTAAAATGAGAGTACTGTCCTAAAGTCAATAGCAAAGTGCAGCACAGAGCTTGTTTGTCTCAACTCTCTTCTCCAACCAGATGAAAACATGGTAGGCCAATTTCTGTTTTCATTTACACTGATGGGCCCCCCACTGACTTTGGTGAAAGGTCAATAATGTACAGTAATAAAGATGAGTATTTAGTAGAAGGAGTCAAAAAACAAAACAGACTTTAAATTAGAATCTGTTGACTTCTTATTTATGCTACTCTGTATGGGGGCATCTACGTTGCACCTGTAGCTCGAAATAAGCTACGCAATTTGAGCGATGCAAATTGCGTAGCTTATTTCGAGTCAATTTTGAAATTACCTATTTCAAAATTTGACGGTGTCTCTACAGCACTTATTTTGAAATAAATAGCTATTCTGAAATGTCCCTTACTTCTTGTGGAATGAGGTTCATGGGGATGTTGGAATAGCGAGTCTGTTCTATTTTGAAATAACGGGCGTGCTCAAAAGTCACAGAAAGCTATTTTGGTATCCTGAAATAGCATTGCAGTATAGACATAGGCTATATGTTTTAAGGTCAGTCCAACTGCTGTAAATGAGTGCATTCCAAATGAGGTCAACAGAGAGGTACCTCTAAAAATTAGGGTTAATTTCACTCTACTTTTTTCCTATTTTTATATAAAGGTCTGTCTTTTCTGCATTAGCTTTTATTTTCCATGGGATCTCTTTCATGGCACATTCAGAATAGGGTATAGTCCTGGAGTGTAATACTATGACCAAATTTTAAATTTACTTATAATGCAGTGATGATTTTGTACCACACCCACCCACCTTTGCAACACAGCAGGACACATCAACAGTGTAACTGAGAGCAGAATTAGTTCCAGATTGTTGTCAGCTGGTTAGAGGAGGATATTGTGATACCAAAAGCTTGGGCTCCATGCTCTTCTAGTGATTGCTACCTTTGAAATCATTGGAGGTCTAGGTTGAGCTCTTGATATCTGAGCCTGTTGAAGACAATTTGCCTCTTAGTGTAGCCTTCAGTAAAACAATTAATGTTTGAAAAGTATTTTGAGATGATCAGTTGAAAGATGAAACAAATATGGAAATATTTTATTACTGTTGTTTAATCCTGTCTCCTGACCATGTTTCACAACTTTCTGACAGCCAGTTGCATGATATTTAAAAAAATCTGTAAGATTTTTTTTTTGAATACTTTAAGAGGGAAACATGGTGTAGACAGAGGGTGTTGCATTTGATTCTGTTGTACTGAACTGTAAGGCCTTATTCTGGTCAAACATGCATAAAAACATTAGAATGGCCATACTGGGTCAGACCAAAGATCCATCTATCCCAGTATCCTGTCTTCCAACAGTGGGCAATGCCAGGTGCCCCAGAGGGAGTGAACAGAACAGATGAACATCAAGTGATCCCTCTCCTGTCACACATTTCCAGCCTCTGACAGACAGAGGCTAGGCACACCATTCCTACCCACCCTGGCTAATAAGTATTGATGAACCTAACCTCCTTGGCTACGTCTAGACTGGCATGATTTTCCGGAAATGCTTTTAACGGAAAAGTTTTCCGTTAAAAGCATTTTCGGAAAAGAGCGTCTAGATTGGCACGGATGCTTTTTCGCAAAAGCACTTTTTGCGGAAAAGCGCCCGTGGCCAATCTAGACAGCTTTACACAAAAAGCCCCGATCGCCATTTTCGCGATCGGGCTTTTTTATGAAAACAAATCTCAGCTGTCTACACTGGCCCTTTGAGCAAAGTTTTGCGCAAAGGGACTTTTGCCTGAACAGGAGCAGCATAGTATTTCGCAAAAAGCACTGATTTCTTACAGCAGGAAGTCAGTGCTGCGAAATTCAAGCCGCCAGTGTAGATAGCTGGCCAGTTTTTCCCGAAAAGCGGCTGATTTTCCGGAAAAACTGGCCAGTCTAGACACAGCCCATGAATTTATCTAGTTCTTTTTTTGAACCCTGGTTAAAGTCCTGGTCTACACAACATCCTCTGGCAAAGAGGTTGGCATGTTGTCTGTGCGCTGCATGAAGAAAAACTTCCTTTTGTCTGTTTTAAACCTGGTACCTATTAATTTCATTTGGTGACCTCTAGTTCTTATGTTATGGGAACAAGTAAATAACTTTTCCTTATTCACTTTCTCCATACCTATAATGATTTTATAGACCTCTATCATATCCCCCCTTAGTCTCCTTTTTTCTAAGCTGAGAAATCCCAGTCTTTTTAATCTTTCTTCATATGACACCCGTTCCAAACCCCTAATCATTTTTGTTGCCCTTTTCTGAATCTTTTCCAATGCCAATATATCTTTTTTGAGATGAGGTGACCACATCTGTATGCTGTATTCAGGGTGTGGGTGTACCATGGATTTATACAGAGGCAGTAAGATATTCTCTGTCTTATTCTCTATTCTGTTTTTAATGATTTCTAATGTTCTGTTTACTTTTTTGACTGCTGCTGCACATTGAGTGGATGTTTTCAGAGAACTATCCACAATGATTCCAAGATATCTCTCTCTTGATTGTGTTTTAGTCTATTGAAGTCAGTGGAGTTACTCCTGATTTACACTGGTGTAAATGAGATAAGAATAATTATTGAATCAAGCTCATATAACCCCCTCTAACTGGAATATTTGCAGAAACTATCTAGAGAAGAGAAGGTTAGAATGCCTGTTCTATTCTTGGCAACTAGGAATAATATAATCAATCTCCTACTTATTCCATGTTACTCGGTTGGTAAATTAGCAATACGTATTTTGAACAAATAGAGAACACCTGCCAGAGGGTAATAATGGGATCCTTTAAGTAACTGCAAAATAGTTGTATTTAAGAAGCTAAAATAATTAAGTAAATCAAATTATATTAAAATAATATGGAAATATTATAGAGGGCTTGCCCTAAATTGGCAGATCTAAATTAACAGCATTCTAGCATCCTGAATACATTACTCAAGTGTTCCAAGCTTTTCCAGAATTTACTATATTAACCCTTTATCTCCGACTGTCTATGTTTCATAAATGAAGACTGGGCAACATTTTATGGACTAATTGTTTATTTACTAAAAAATGCAATTTTGAGATGATTGAAACTATTCATGAACTCAACATGAAATTGCCAAATGGTTTTGATTGACCCAAAGCAGTTAAGATGTTTCAGCAAATGCTGTTTTATAATAGCTTCTACTGAATAAGCATGAGTTGTACACAAAGTAGACTATATGTGTGTGTATATTTGTCTCTGATTAGGGTCCTACCAAAATCGCAGTGTTGTAAGAGTTGTGAGCCAAAAAGGAGAGGGTTTTTTGGGGGTGGGGAGTGTCAAAGAAAATCATACAGGGAGTTACAGTGCTGCAACCCTTCTGTGCTGCTGCTGATGGTGGCACTGCCATCGGACATAGGCAGCTGCATAACAGCAGGTATTAGCCAGAAGCCAATCTTGAGGGCAAAGCCACCCCCAGCAGCAGCACATAAGTAAGGATGGCCTGGCATGAGTGCATCTCAAATGAGGTGAACAGAGAGGCACCTCTCAAACTTGAGGTTAATTTCACTCTTCCTTTTTCCTGTTTTTATATTTTAAAAATCCATGCTATTTCCACCACCCTAGAAGTTTGCTTAAAGCATCTGAAACAGTTTTCCATTGATGTAGTTCAGTTTTTAGATTATGGAGTAATTTCTAAATATTTAGTGGAATGAAAACAGAGCTTTTTAAGCCCCACAATATTTGCTCTCTGTGTGTGCAATAAACCATTTCACTTTCCTTTAATATTATACAGTATAAAATGTTATTTTGGGAACTAATTGTTTTAATTTGTGAACTGAAAAAATGTGTACTACATATACTAGCAATTTAAAAATGGACCTATTCAATTTTCATTATTTTTGGTACATTTTTGCTAGACTAGGCACAGGGAATGCACCCTTGGTGTATGCCCTTTGGCTTCTCTCCATCTTAGTTTATCTGCCTGAAAAATATACATAATTATTTATCTAGCAGGTACATTATGAAGATCAATTAATGCTTGTAAAGTTTTTTGAGATCACAGAATATATATCAGATTTATCACCTGTCTATCTAAAGACTTGTGTGTTGTCATTTGTCACCACCATACCTGAGTGAATGTAAAGTGGGCAATATTTTTTACCACAACTTTTTGTCAAAAACTGCAAATTCAGTGACACTGAATCATTTCATAAATGTTCAATATTGCAAAATAGTTTCAATAAAAAAATCTGAAAAAGCTATGCAAAACATTTCAATACATTTAAAAGAAACATTTCCTTTTTTATTCAAAAATATTTTTGTTTGATATTTTCTTTGATTATTTTGTTAAAAAAATTAAAATTTTAAGAAAATGCTTGGAATTTAAATGGAACATTTCTCTTTTATGCCTAATCAAATATTTCATTTTTTCTTTGCCTTGCTGGAAAATTATTAAAAAAGGATTTTTGTTCAATCCCTCTCCCCCCCAAAAAAAGAATTTTAAAAAATGTTGGAATTAACACAGAAAAGAAAATGAAGATATAATGTCTTGGCCAGTTCTTTGAAACATTTTCCCTAGCATCACTCTGGTTTTGTCTGGATTCAGTTTGAGCCTAATGTTCGTTATCCAAAAGCTGATTTACTGTAGGCAATCACCATTTTAGAAGTGGTGGTGTTTGCCTCAGTTGAGAATATGATGTAGCTGAGTGTCATTGGCCTACTGTTGGCAACTATGACAGGGCAAGTTAGAAGGCTAGAGAGAGGAGGAGAAAGGTTGACTTCAGGGCATCCAGGAGCAGCTATCCTGAGGCTATTAAGGGTATTCTGGAATTCCCATTCTGGAAGCAGCTGGGGCGGGACTGCTGCAAATCAATTAAGGGACAGGTGATTTGAATCCAGGCCGGGGTGGGGGTGGGGGGTGGGGGGAGTTTAGGGGGACTTTTAAAAAGCCTTCCCTGGTGAGGGGCAGGGGGGAGGAGAGACCTGTATTGGAGTTTGGAGTGAGGTGGAGAGAGTCCATACCGTTAAGAAAAGAATCAGAAAAGCTGAGAGAGAACAGCAGCATTGCCAGAGACAACAGGGTAGGTGAGGGGATTCTACCAGGAGGGTTTGGACTCCCTGACCCAAGTAACCTGAGAGCCCAGCCCATAGCTGGGAAGGACTGGTTACCCAGCCCGGGCTGATCCAGGGACACCAGCCCCAACACCTTTTAACCGAGGGACAGAAGCCCAGCACCGATAAAGACAAGCAGGACATGTGCTTCTGTACTTAAGTCTGTGAGGGTACGTCTACACTAGCCCCCTAGATCGATCTAGGGAGGCTAATGAGGGCTACCGGAATTGCAAATCAAGCCCGGGATTTAAATATCCCGCGCTTGATTTGCATGTTCCCGGCTGGTCGCCATTTTAGAAATTGACTAGCCCGAAGTAACTTCCCGCATCTACACGCGGCAGTGAAACGGGATTCCGATTTAAAGCCCCTAATTCGAATTAGCTGGTAAACCTCATTGCCTCCCTAGATCGATTAGGGGGCTAGTGTAGACGTACCCTGAGTTAGTAGACTGAATGGAGTTCTGGGGCCCAGGAGTGGGACTTACCCTGCCACACAGCTCTCCCAGTGGTTTCATAATTATTGAAGAGAACAGGAGTAGTTGAGATCCCTGTGGAACCCTTCAAACTGGGGTCTTCAAAGATGAGAAGCAATTACCCATCACCTCTCAGCATTCTGTTGTCGAGGAAATGTTGAAGCCACTATAGTGCTAGGCAATCTACTCCTGCTATGTCAATATTAGACCTTAGTTCCTCATATGCCACTGGCCCATTAGACGGTCTAGGGGGTCCTCTGCTGATTATGGTTGCTCGCTAGTTGTGATGCTTTGTACCTATTGATGCCACACCATGTAATATCCTCTGTCATTGTGTTCTGTCATTTCTTCCTTGGTCTTCCCCTCGTTCCCATTCCTCTCTCAGATACCCAATTCAGTGCTTATTGAGCACGCCAACTACCTTCCATATAGTGTCCATCTCCCAGCCACCTGAACCTTTTTTATTCGGAAATATTTTCTTACTCTCACATTTATTATTTTTGTTGTTCCATGAAATGTATAATACCTCTCTAAAATGGCTATAACGGGCAGCCTTTAATCTCTTGGTGACTCTCATTGGCCAAGTCTCTGTTTCATACAATAACATCCTCAGCACAATCTGACCTTTAGTAAGCATGTTTGACTAGATATTGTTCCTCCCCTTTAGTGGCGTTTAGGAAATGCAATCCCATATGTGTTCATAGAGAGTGGCTGCTATGGAGTCTGCAGTTTTAGGGCATGAACAGGGGAGAAGTTGCTTCCCTCTCACCACTCTGGAGCTTAGCTGAGTGAAGAGGTTTCTATGTGCTAGTGCCTTGTGGAACTTTGGTATATCCAGGACTCAGTTCCTCTTCACCAGTTCCTTGTGCCAGAAGGTCTTGTGCTTTACTGGGGTGCTAGCCCAGCCAGAGGCAGTAGGGAGAAGAAGGAGCCTGCCAGTCAGGTTTTTGGTGAGCTGAGTGCTCCCAACAGGGGCTGCTCTCTGCACAGCACTTAGTGTGGGACACACTCTGCACTAATATGGAGGATCAGTGGAGCAAAGGGGCAAAGCAAGGAGAGGAGAGGGGGACATAGATCTAAAGGGCTTAAGGGCTGTTAGCAGAGGTGACACATAACTGGCAGTGACCTGGTGCCTACCTGCACTCACCAACCATCACAGTTCACAGTGCACAGCCAGTGCTGGCCAGAAATGGGATGTGGGCTGAGGTCCTGCTGGCTGTGAGCTGGCTTGAAGCTGGTGCTGTGCTGATGGACTAGCAGGGGAGTGGCCAGCCCCTATGCATTGCATCTTCACCCTGCCACCAACCTTGCACACCCATCCTCATCATCAGCCACTGGACCCTCTCACCCACCTTTGGTGAATCATGGATCCAGCCAGTAGCAGGAGTGAACCCACCAATACTGCTGACAGGGAGGCAGAAAATACAGGACAATTTGCCCATTTTTGAGAAAAAGCCAAGACACCTGCAGGAGAGTTTCATTAAGGGACTGACCCTTTACAAATCAGACATCTGGTCACCCTATCTGTGATGTTGCTTCTGCCTTTCCACCTTTTTTTTTCTGAATAAATGGATTTCTGTCTTTGCATCTTCTTTCTTTCTTTCTACTTTTTCTCTTATTTCTGTATTTTGCATTGTCTCTTCCTGTGGTGTGCACTGTTCCTTTTTTGCCTTCAGGGCTTTCTATTCATCAACTGCTGTCTAGTTTCCAGATGTAGTGCACATATGGGTTTTTTCCATCCTCTTTGGAGGCCCACTGTTTCATCTGCTGTCTTGACAACTGTCCTTCCCCATTTGACCTGTTCTCCTGGAGACTTCAGTCCTTGTGGTATTGTAAAACACTGGACTGGTTGCTAAGTGCAATCTGGAATCTGATCTGCATTTCTTTTTCCTTGAACTTCTCTGTTGCTGTATCACGGGGTGCTCTACTCACCGCTGGATGGTTCTGCCCCCTGGCAGTTCTAGGGATTAGCTCTCATATGCTGATGCTGCTTCCTGCTGTTGCATTCTATCTCTCCCTCTTTCTCACTCCACAGCCCTCTCTTGCTCCAAGAACTCCTGCTGCTTCTTTGTGATTCAGCCCACTGGCCCGGTCACTCAATCTCTTTTCACCAGCAGTCTTAAGAACTCTTCCCTTTTACTGCCTCTATGGTGCTAGTGACTGGTAGGGGAACCCAGGTGCACCCTGTGCTCTGTGTTCCAACTCGGGAACCCTCTATTTAGCAGCGAATGCCTACCCCATCCTGAATTTCACTGCTTTTCCCGGAGCCTTTCCTATCTTCCTTGCTTCCCCAGCTCCTGGGCTATATTCAGGCTCTTCCTCTTCCCATCCTCATCTAATTCTTTCTTGGTCCCTTGCACCTGGTCCAGAGGAGGAGATAATTTGCACAGCTAACCACCTTACTCCCAAGAGGACTTGTTGGGGGTGGAGTCCCTATCATATACTGTAACTTCTTTGTCTGTTTTCATGATATTTTTGAATTTAAGTTGCAATGTGACCATTGAAAAATAGCAATCTGAATCAACATCTGCTCTGTTGCTGATTTTGACATCCCTCAAAGAAGATGCCCTCCGTTCGATATACACCAGTGGTTGATTTGGTTGACAGATGCATTGTCTAGTCATCAATATGTGAGCTTGTGAATGCTCTTGTTTTGGGAGAGTTGATTTCCTGAACAGAAATTCAGGGTCCATTCACCAGTAGCAGTTTGGTTGCCTTTCACTTCTTGCACGTGACTCTTCAAGAGCAAGTAGAGCTGCTGCTGCTTTGTGCATTGAAATTACCCTAGCACCAGCCTGATGTCATGCTTGGGAAAGTCATATCATACATTCTGTGAGCCGTGTCAACACATGTCCTTCTCACAGTTGCCTGCTACATGTGGTGGTGTTTTGTTTTTCACTAGCCTTCCAAGCCAGCAGAGGTCAGGGTTGGTAACAGATGTCACTGGGCCCTGGGCAAAGTGGGTGAGGTTTGGCTCCAGGCCTCCAGCAAAGGGGTGGGGCCTAGAGTGGAAGGGGAAGGACTAAGGGGCAGCCCGCCCTCAGTGCTGCCCAGACTGTGCCACACCTCCCTCAGCACTGCTCAGATAGTGCTGCATAGGGTTCCAGTGGTGATTTAAAGGTCCTTGGGCAGAACAGAGCACTGGGGCAACTGTCCTCTTTGCTCCCTGACCAGCAGCTCTGGCAGTGTTCTTCACTGTGGTGTTATCCTTCTTAATTCCTACATCACTTCCATGTGTTCCTTCTCCTGAGATTTAGCACCATCAGACACCATCTTGCTACTCCCTACACCTCACATCACAATGATGTAAGTGTGTCCAGATGGTATTTTTGCATTTTTCACCTAACCTATGCCAGTTTTCCCATACTATACAGAATATGTACATTCCCTCTTTCTGCCCCATGATGGATTTGGACATTGAGATTAGATGTCTTGAGGTCCTATCTTCCTTTGGATTTTCACTGAGATCTGTCACACTTGGGGTTTGAGTTCCAGCTACACCTCCCATCCTCAGGTTTTGTTTAACTGAACTGTTTCAGGTAAATTTTTACCTGCATGAGACACAAACCCAGCTGCAGAACCCTTATCTTTTATCTTTGCTTGAACCTGGTGGTGTTGCTAACAGCTGCCAAAAAGAGAGAGAGAGAGCGAGCCCTTGGAGTTTAATACCAACAGAATGTAGCTTACTCTAGTGGCCAAATACTGGCTCTGTCAAAGCCAAGAATTTGATGTTGAACTTATCAGGACCAGGATATATCCCCAAGTGAATAACATTTCCTAGTTAAAAACTTTGATTTTCCCTCTAACTATCTGTTCTTGTGTGGCAAATCGGCTTGCTTTGTTTTAATCTCTACCCAAACTAAACCACTAATGCAACCCTCAAAACATAACATACACTATTGACTATGACAGGACTACCAGTTGCAGCCATAGTAATGAACAATATAAGTACACATGCTGTATTTCAGTCAATGCATTGTTAATTGTTCATGGTTTAACCTGTCCTAAGTGAGACATAAGTGACTAAGCATACACTTTGCAAGCTTTGACTGTGCCATAATGATTATATGTTGGTGTTCTTCGGTCCATCTATAATAAATATGCATAGAAAATAGATGTCTGACTCTTAGAGTTAGATCATTGCCATCTGTTAGGGCATTCTGTATTTCAATGGGGGCAGTAATTTGAAAATTTCAAGGTCCAAAACTGCTGAAAGTAAAGGCCAGTGGATGGAAGCGGTTGTCTTTAACAAACGTAATAAGCTTGAAACACATGGAGCTCTGATTATGCTGACTGCTTGTCTGATGGAGACACGAAAGCACTGTCCTTGTTTAACAATGAAGAGTTCACTGGCATGGAGCTGTAATATATTTTCAATATTTCTTTTTAATTACTGCTAGATAGCAGTTAAAGGAAAATGCCATTTGATGATAACTATCAGATGTAAAACTGGGTGAAAAAGACAGAATAGAGAGGTGCAGAAAACTCCTGGGTGGCTTCTCAGCTTTTAATTTGCTCAGAAAGATAGACCAGAACGTGAACATCCATTCATGCATATATTGGAAATAGGTGCATTAGGGTGGAGGAAGCAGAAAGCAGAATTTCTACACCCACCTAAGTAATGATTCATACACTATTATTATATGCCTCCAAGCAGCGTTTTTCAACTCAAGGTTCTCAAACTGCATGCAGTCCTTCATAGCCTTGCACGATACTCTTTCCTTGGATTTGAGTAAAAGCATCATGCAACGTCCTGACACTGAGACAATTGCCTTAGGGCACCAAAATATAGAGGCATATACAGACACACTCAAATGGACAGATGGGATATCTCTATATCAGCTTTAGTAGCCAAGTAATATAAATCTAAGTCTTTTAGGTGGCTTACTGCAGCTCTGTTTTATGACTAATTGGCTCTTCAGCTGTTAAAGATTAGGTGGCAGAACCTTAGAATTCCAACAAATGTAAACAATAAATGAAAGTTAAATTCAGATGTAATTTAACTTGAAAAGAAATGTTTTCCTCTTTGGAAAATGTAAAATTTGAAATGTATTTATTTAGGTTAATTGATTTATTACATATATTCTTAGGTGCCCATATCCGCCTGATTGACATCTACCATGCAAAAAGCTTATGTGATACATAGAGCTTGGTGTGGATCTTTTAAAATATGTGAAATTTCATCCTAGCAGAATAGCTAGGCTAATGCCCATGTCTTATAATACCATCTCTGTCCTATTATTTTAGTTATTTCTGTTGCATAAAGCCTCCGCCTGAGCTATTACTTGATTTTACTCATGGATTTTCTGGAAATACACTAAACTGTACGGTCCTGCCAACACGTGACTTAAAGACTGACAAAAACCTCCTGCTGACTGCATTCCTGGGTGGGTGGGGGGAAGGAGTTGTCTTCTAAATCACTTCATTACTGATAATTTGTAAATGCTTCTCTGAAGCATTGTAATTGTTTCAGCTGCATTGCCTTTTAAACTCTGCAACTCATTGTAATCTTTGTAAAACCTTGCAATTTTGTAACTTTCAACCACTCTGCTTGTAACTTGCTGTAAACATCATTCTCCCCTGAGATATGAATGTGTGTGTGTGAGTGGAGACTATTGTGTGTTTGGGATTAGAAACTGCAAGGCTGAGCACATGGAGCCAGGTGATGAGTCATCAGACCAATTAAGGAGACACTGCTGCTCTGCTGGATGAGGGAAGTCTGGGCATGCTCCCTGGTGATGAATGTGGCTGAGTCACCAGAGTCATACAGAGGCAATAAAAGGAGAGAGAGCACATGGCAGAAGCTCTCTGAGAAACTCCTCTTTCTGTAGCCAGAAGCTCTTTCTTTTCTGACCAGCTCCCCAGCCATGATCAGCAGACCGGTCCAGAATCAACATGCCTTGGCTCCCTCTGCAACCCATATGCTTGTGTAAGTGTGTGAGTGCCTGAAGGCAGGAATGAAGGTGTGTGAATGAATGAAGGTGTGTGTGTATGTGTGAGAGATAGCTGGTTCCCCTTTAGTTTAAACCTTTAATGGCAACTCTATCCTCTTTAGTTTAACTTATAGTGCATATAGTCGAGTGTTAATTCCTCGGTCAATAAATCCATACTAGTGTAACCCGGGGTGGTGTCCAGTGGAATTTGGGGTATGAATTTCAGCACCAGAAATGAACGCTCTTGGGGGGGAAACAGACAAGGAATTTCTCTTGTGAGTAATGACTGAGGTCTCATGTCAATGGTGGTCTGTTTTTTCTTCTTATCTTAACTATGTCCTTTGAACAAATAGAGTAGTGTCTCAGAAGAGCCACATTCATTCTGAACTCTGTTTGTGATTCTTCTGAGGTTTTTGTAGTTTCACAGTGACTATTTTTAGTAGAGCCCACAATTTTTAGGCAAAAGTTTTGCAGACTCAACTTACTATATGAGCATCTTGATCATCTGTGGGTGGCTGAAAGTCTTCAACTGCTATTAAAATCAATGGGAATTGAGAATAATTAGCATTTTCCATAATCTAGAACTTTATGCATAGGACGTGGGATAGCAAAAGTTCTGTACAACTCTGCTAGTCATCCCCAAGGGAACTCTCCCCTAACTGAATGAAAGATTGTTCACTGGCTTCATTGCTGGTATGGTTATCAGAGGTGCCAAGTCTGATAGTGACTTTTAATTACTGACTTACTCAATGTCACACAGTTCGAAGAAGAGCTGCTTGTAGGCCAGTGTTCAAGGGGTGAAAGGATTTGTCTCCGATTGTCCTCCTTCTTAAAAGGGTAAATGTTCCCAAAGTGAATTGATAGGAATACTTTCACAAGCACTGTTATTTGAACTCCAGAGTTTCCTCAGATGTGTTTCTTTGTTTGAATGCTTTTTTGTTTGTCTGTTGCAGAGAGAACTTCCAGTCTACTTTTTAAATCTCTGAATTGCTAATTCATTTAGGAGTGCCATAGCATCCTAATATAAAATGGACATTTTCACACTTTCTTATTTATTTTAGCTACATACACCTTTATCTCTCACTGACCTGAAAAATGTAGCTGAGTTACTTAGCAATGAAGTGAATGCAATCTGACACTATCAAGAAAAGTATAACTTCATTTGTGTAAACCAATGATCCTTCTTAAACTACATTCACTGTAGAAGTTAAGAGTCAAATTTCTACATGTAAGAAGTCCCTGAGTTTATCATGACTAGGGAGCAGATTGTGACACTTTTACTCCATGAGTATTACTAATAGCTTCAAAAGCTTAATGGGGCCACTCCTGTAATAGTAATACTCTTTAGGGTGTTAAAATGTGACAGATGTTGTGTTAATATACAGGGGACTGAAAACTGCAGAGATTTTGAATAGTCTTTAGATTATAAAAACAGCTAATTTTATTTTAAAAATCTTCAGTTCTTTTAAGATTACTATGGAATTTGTTTAAAAAAAATCTGGATGTATCAGATCAAAAAACAAAACTAAGAATCTAGGGATTTTCGCACACGAGTTTCCTTATTAACCAATCTTGTTTAGAAAATTCCCTACCTCATGTATTGCCACTTTATTACAGATTATTTAATAGATATGAAATTCAAGTCTACCAATGCTGGGCACCTCCTTTCGTTAATAATATCTAGCAATAGAAACTGATATGACTAGTGGACTAATTTTTGATTTGCCTATCAAAGGTTGTGAAGAAGTAAGGAAAAAAAGCAAGAGAGTGGAAAAGAAATGATTGTGGCATTTGTAGTATGTTTCAAATCTTAACATTCAGCATTTTTTTAAACTGGCAGATTAACTTTCTGAAGACTGAAATGGAAAGGAAGAGCAAAATGATCAGAGATCTGCAGAATGAGGTAAGAGAGTTGATTGTCAGCATAAGTATTTTTAGAGTAGATTTGAAAGAAGTCTCAATATTTGAACAACATTGAATGCACTTTAGTTTGTTCTGTGAGATTAAACAAAGAAAGGAACCGTTGTCAAATTATTAGGATATTTACAATAAAGGCACAAGTTTTCAGCTTTGTTTTACTTACAGGAATTGTGACATTTTCCATGTTTGCTCAAATTTATCCCATTAAGACATGATATGAGATTCTTCAGGTGCAAACATTCTTTTTTATCATAGTATTCTACTTTTGAGTAATTAACAGTAAAACACCTAATGATAGTTTGTGTAATCTTATAAATGAGTTAAATGAGATCTTTTTCAATATGTTACTCACTATAGTAAATAGGAGGATATTTAACATATATCTGATTAAAAGATGCATAGGTTGTGATTAAAATGACGGATGCTGCAGTACCTCATAGTTCCACATACTGTATCTGTGACAGAGTTACTATCAGGTGTACAAGTATGGGTCAGGTATTGTGAACTAGCTAAGATTTACACTTAGGTTGCTGTTTCAATTTTTTGCAACATTTATCAGCATTCAGCACCCTTACCTTGAGCATATTGAAGAAAACAATTTGGTAGACCGAGAGATAAGATGAAAGGAGGACATTAAGAAATAAGGCCTTCTATCACTACTATGGATTTCCTGTCTCTTATTAATACATTCATTTCAGAGTCTTCTTAAATCAAATAACTGGCATGCAGTATTGTCTGTACATAGAACAATCGTCATAGATATTTAGCTGTGAAGGTTTGGCACAGGTTTTTTTTTTTTCAATTGCTTATTTTGACTGACCCTCAGGGTAGCCAGATGATATTTCTGAGAGGAATAGAAAAAAAACTGGAGACTTCTCAGTTCCTACATTGAAAGAAATTACAGCTTTAATTCAGAATTGGAACATATGGCAGTGTACTGGAATGATGAAGCTTTGGTGGCATGTTGAAAATACATCCAAAAATGAAAATGTGCATTTAGAAAAAAAAGAATTAATTGAAATGAGAATGTGAACTGATGTCATTACTAATAAGGTACAGCATACAGATATATCCTAGTTGTGTTTCTGTTTTTGTTTGTTCTGTGGTGGTGTTACTTTTTAAGTACTGTACCTTGTTGTGATTGTCATGAAAACAGATGTACAGCAATTGTGTTTATAGGCACTCCTCTCTTACCACCCATCCAAAATAAAAATGTTAATTCTTTTAGGTTAAGGATATGAGATTTACTTTCAATACTGAATGTGACATAGAATGCAAGAAAATCGGCTACTGTCTAATATGCTATATTGCTTGATAAATCTAGCCAGAAAGAACAGTAAAAGCACTTCATAAGCCATTGTTTCTTAATAGCTCTGCACATGCAACTAGTACAGTGTTGTTATTCCTTTTCCTTTTTTGAAAGGGTTATTCAAAATTGAATCAATAAGCACCTTTTTAAAAAGTGAGATATCTTGTTTGAGGCAAAATAGTATTTTATTGGTCAAGGTGCTCCTTTGAAGCCAGTGAACCTATTTAAGATACTTATATGGCCCCATTACAACAGTCTTTGAGCACCTCAGTGTTTAAGATATTGATTGTCCTAACACCATTGTGAGGGAGGGAAGTGGTCAAGGGCACCATTTCAGGAGGGTAGGTGGGGCAGCAGCCATGTGCTCTGGGACACGCCTTGATTTTCATCCAGTTCTCTGGACACTAAAGGGAGTGAGGGGAAAGTGCTTGAATTCTGTGCATGCCTCTCACACCTGGCTGGTGAAGGGAGTGTGTGAGAGGCATGCACAGAATGCATGGCTGTTGCCCCCCCACGCCCTACCGAAATGGCCATGTGCCTGAGGAACAGAGAAGTTAAGGTCACACAAGAAGTCTGAGGTAGGTCAGGGTATCGAACATAGGTCTCTCCCAAGTCCTAGGCTTGCGCCCTACCCACTGGACAGTTCTCCAATCATTTTATGGACCCACTTGGCATGAAACCACATAAAGGCTTCCTGAATCCAGAGTCCACACAGCTACGTTTTCTGACCTTCTGTGCTGGTGCTCTGAGCAGACTTGTCCCTTAGGAGACTCACTGTACATACAGAATCTGTAGTAATGAATAAATATTGTTAATATTTAGTAGGTTTTTTTAGTACAAACTAGATGTATGTTCTTTTAATTGTAAAATATTAATTCTGTAATACAAAATGCCATTTTAAATACTCTCATTACTAAAAATTCGTAGAGACTTTCAGAACATATAGAGAATCTACAATCTAAAATATTAGCTGTTTTTAAACACATTAAGCATAGGTTCCTGGGTCCCTCACATTCAGTGGAAAAGAATCCCATTCACTTAAATGAAGCCAGGATTTTCAGAGTGTGCGTTATATAGGTCTCAGTTGCTTTGGTCTAAATTACTATTTTAGTTCCTGATATAGGGCTTCATTTTGCTTCAAAATGTCCCAGAAGAAGGAAAGAAAAGATGAAGGTAACAGAACAGTGATTAAATGAAAACAATAAATAGAATGAAGTATAGCAGTCGATGATACCTGTTCCAGGCACCAGTTGGTGCAATGCAGTGGTTCTCAAACTTCCATGCGTCAGGCTACCATTGCTAGTCTATTCTAGTGTTTTTCAAAAAATTGGGTCTGTTTTAGCAGAGGACTTGGGCATATGCTTGAGTACTGCCTTGAATGAAGATGTTTTCCCTAACAGGCTGTGGACCACCAATAGATTGTGGAATGAAATGTTTCAGAACAAAGTAGTAGGGGATAAGAGGGGAAAATAAATGAATATAAAAGTCTCACAAAGCAGCTAACAGAATGAAAAGTAGAACACCTACCATCACCTTATTTTTCACTTGCTATTTTTCCTTCAATGTCACTGAACAATGGATTCCAAGTTGTAAGATTTCCATTGTTCATACAATCTCTTATCAGACCCAAGCCCAACTTTGAAATGTAAGAATCTTTGAAGTTGTTACGTTATTTAACAAATTCAGAGCAACTATTGGGGATAGCTCTCCGGAACAGTTATCCTGTAACTGTGCTCATCCGCTTTAAGGGATGGTATTCTAGGTGCGTGACTTAGTCTAAACCAGTAATGGAAGCCAGAGAATGGAACTCAATCAAAATGGAGTCTGTCTGGGAAGCCATTTTGAGAAACCATTCTGATTGACATAAGTAGTTAATTGACATTCATAGACATAGTGAAAATATACAGACATTTATAGGTCTTCTCATAGTTTTGTTACAAGCATTCACAAGTTATATTGTAGACTCATTTACAAGGTGGTCACATCAACATTCAAGCATGGTTGTTACATAACAAAATTGATACATGCACATTACAATCTGGATACATTGCAATTCTGCTACAAAGTTGTCTGAAAGAAAAGTTAAATGTAAATTAGTGACCACATCTATGGCATATTCTTGGGGATTTAATGTCAGCATTGGGCATGGAGAGCCTTGTGCTTTCTGTAACCATTAATAATTATGCTTTCCAAATGGAAAATTTAGTTTCTGGTGTTTTGGCTTTTTATCAAAACTAAATATGTCAAATGTGTTGTAAAGATTCTGCTTCCTTCCCCCAAAGGGATGGTATGTCTGTCTCTAATTTTGAGGTGAAAATTATTTGTGTTGGGAGGAGGAGGAGGAATCTAAAATGTTAAACTGTAGCATTCTTTTTATTTTCCCATTCACTAACAGAAAACTGACCACTTTCTATTCCAAATGGACCACACACAAGGATTTCGCTTTCTTGAAAAACAGATATATCATATTATGTTCACGTTTAAAACTCATGCATAGAATTCACACAGGTGACAGTCACGCACACAATTTAAAACTCAGATACCAGAGTGATGGGTACAGAATAGCATAGGACGGTGGTTCCTAACTTTTTTTATGTTGGGGACTGGCAAACCCATTCACAAACTTTTGGTAGACCAGTTATATTTTATTTGCATGTTCGTTATGTAAATAACAGACATGCAAATATAAAAATACAGTGTTACCTGATGCCTAGCTCCAACCCAGCCCTTTGGTCCCCAGTGCCTAACACCCTTTGACCTCCACCCCTATGCCCCATGCCCTTTGACCCTTTAACTTCTGACTCCTATAACTCATGCCAACGCCCTCTTGTCCTGTGACATCACCACTCCCTCATCCAACACCCCTTTGCCCCCCACCCCATCACTTTCTAGAGCGAGGCTGCCCCCCTAGGGAGTGTGGCTGTTACTGCTGCATGGACCAGGGGAACAGCTGTTGGCAGCACGTATGCTCCATCCTCCGTACCCCCTCCTTCCTCAAGCGCAACTTGCACCCCATGGATGGGTAGGGGAGCTCAGAGCCCCGGCCTAGCTACCATTCCTGAGAAGGGTAGAAGGGAGGCACCACCTCCTGCCATTGCCTCAGCACCGCTGCTAGCAGAATGTGGAGCCCTGGCTCCTCTTCCTCTGCCTCCTCCTGCCGCTGCCGTAGCCCTGGCACCACCACTGGTAAAAGCAGCCACGCGGGCAGGGGGAGTGGCCATTCACGGCACACATGCTCCTTCCTTCTTCACGCCCACTCCCTTAGCAAGGGTGGAGAAGGGAGGAAAGTGCTTCTTGCTCCACCTCCTCCTACCATGTCTCAGCCACGATGGCTGCCAGAGCTGAGCCACCGTGAACAGCCAGTGTGAGTTCTGGCAGTTGCCATCACCTGGCAGCCAGCAAATTGCAAACCGGCAGCAGTCTGCAGATTGGCGGTTGGGAACCACTGGCATAAGATATGGGAGTGATATATTTGAAATTCCAGCTTTATATTTTCCATAATAAAAGACAAACCAGGCCAATGTTAATATCAGCCATCTTGTAGATACGTTATTTTATTTTGAAACTGGCAATGTAATAAAGAGAGAGAACCCCTTTGACTCATTTCAATTTTTTTCACATATTAAGTTAGCGATGTCTGATGTTTACAACTCACAATCCTTTTTTGAAGCCTTGATTCTAGATAGTGAATGGCTACACCCTTCAGTGCGTTTTATATTAGTTTACATTAAAGTAGTAGTAGGAACATTTGTTACCCACTGGCACCTGAGAGACAATTTCATTTTCCACCTGCACTCCCACAGATCTCTCTGGGCTGTGAATAGTGTTTGAATAATTCTCACAGTGTAGAGCAAAATGTTCCACAAAATATGCTTTCTAAAGAAGGCTAAAATGTGAATGCATAGAATATAACCATGTGATGCGCTACAGGTGTACATGTCATTGAACAATTCCAAATGCCTAATGATGTCTGGTACATCTGATTTTTAAAGTACTTCCATCAGATTACATCTAACATCAGTATAATTTAGTGACCTAAAATGCAGTTTTAAAAATCATCCCTACTGTTCTGAAATGATGTCTCTCGATTTGGACAGTCTCATTTTGGCCTGATTCTTCAGAAAGCCATTCTTCTTTTTCGTAAAAGATTATGATCTTCTGTTGATAGACAATGAATCCATTAATGATTTCGGCCCAAACCTGAGAAAGATGCATTAGATTTGGGCTACTGTTTCTCTCCTTAAGTAGGAAAAGAAGATCTGAATGGAAATTTAATGTACATGCTCATTGGCTTTGTAAATACATATGGCAAGAAATGGTCCCTTTTTCAAGAAGCACTCAGAGAAGCTAGTTGAAGTTAGGTATGCTTCTTAAATGTGAGATTAGTTTTTTTCCATCTGCAAAGAAATGAAGGGAAAATTTATGTTCAGCTAGCATTCAGACCAGATAGTGCTGTAGCCTCATTGGTCCCAGGATAGTAGAAAGAGGTGAGTGAATGCTCTAACCCAGGAGTGGGCAATAAAATGGCTGCAGTTTACTAGGGTTAGCCTCTGCTAGGTGGCTGCTGCCATATTTACCTTCACCTCCCTAGGTGTGGGTGATCGCAGCTCCCATTGGCTGGGAACTGCCATCTGCGGCCCACAGGAGCTATGATCCCCATTCCTGCAGAGGTGCAAGTAAATACGGCCATGTGGGGACCAGCCAGACCACAGGTGAGTATTTGCTCTCCCTGCTCTAATCTCTAGGTATTCAGGGGTGGTACTCTTTATCTATCTTTCTGCCTTAACAGAATTGTCTACTCACACTGTTGTTAACTCTTTACAGCCTCTTTACTGTCCCTTTCCACAAATGTAAAGGACTGCACAACCATCAAGTCAGTGCAGAATCAGGCCTTAATGGTATTAGCACAAGCAACTTCAGTCCCATAGCATAAATGTTTTACATTGCTTTGAAATAAACACCTTTATTTTAACATAAGATCAGAGGTTATCAAACCTCAAGCACTAATAAGTTTTGCCATTTTTAATGGTTTTATTGCATTACATTTATAACCTTGGGTAGCATTCAGGAATGGCGCTTATTGCTGAAACTGCACTGAAAATCATCACAGCTGATGATTAAACCTTCCTGCGCCATGGATACTGTGCAAAGAGGGGCAAACTGAAAGGCAGAAGTAAAGGTAAAAAAAGAGAATACCTCTTAGTTCCACAAAAAGATTTGTTTTCCAAAAGAATCTTAATATTTTTCTATTACAGAGACACATGCAATCCCTCTAAAACGAATGAGGTAACTAAGAACAGAATTTAACTTGACTAGAGTCCACTTTCCATCTTACCCTTCATCATACAACAAATATTTGTTTTGCCCAGCCCTTACATTTACTTTCTTCCACAGTAAGTTTTCATTTGTTTAATAATGCATGTCTGAGCTCTGCTTGTTGAAGGTGTGTTTATGAGTTGGGAATGGATTAACTCAAGCTCAGGTCTTCACTGCCTTTTTGATTCTGTATAGGTGCAGTCCAAAAGAAATAATACATATTTATATTTAATTCTGAACCACATAGGAATCAGACTACCAGTACAGAGAGTTTATATATTCACTGAGGTCTTCCTTTGTTTCTCTTAGCTCCTATGATTCTGAATTCTTGATAGATTTTTGGATATTACTTACAGTATATTTCAGTTATTACACTTCCTGATTCTCTCTTCACAGAAGAGGATTTAGCTGTTTTGATACTGGAGTCAATCTCCTAAGTGCTCAGAACAAGTTGGATCTTGTGGGTGCGGTATGTTAATTATTGAGGAATCATTTATTGGGGATTGCAACTTCCATTCAGTGTAACAAATGAAGTTCAGTAGACCATGGAATCTTGTCCATGTCGCAGGATCCTTAATAATTGCAATATAAATGGCCACTATATTTTTTCTGCTTTGAAATTAAATCTGCCTTTTGTAATATATCTTGTCTTGTTATGCTTGTCTGATTTCATATCCCAGCTATGGAAAGACCTCTCTCAATACTCATAGAAATATTTCATTAATATCTAAAACTTAGACCAGATGTAATGTTAATACCTTTCCTAGATAGATCATTAGGCTTTTATTGCTAGATGGAAGGGCTTCATGTTCAATTCTTCTTTTTATAGTAATTTGTTTTAGGGATTTTTATTTTCTTTTTGTAATCAAAGGTGTTTCTGTTTCTCCATTTAAGGAGGTGTTGGCTCAGAGAAAGCAATTAAGATGGGAAGTCACAGAAGTTAGTTCTAGAACAGTGTGTCTCAGAGTGGTCGACGAAACCACTGTGATAAACCTGCTAACTGGCCGGTGTGCTTTGTCTATTTACTGGCTCCCGCAGCCATGGAGCTTCGCAGCTCCCACTGGCTCTGCTTCACCGTTGCATTCAAGGGGAGATGCAGAAAGCAGCAGCCCAACCCACACCTCTTCCAGTGCTCCCCTTGGCTGCAAATGGTGGACTGGAGCCAATGGGAGCTGCGAGGCTCCGTGGTTGTGGAACCAAGAAATAAATGCACCGGAGTGGCCAGTTAGCAGGTTTCTCAAAGTGGCTTTGCAGACCACTTTGAGAAACACTGTTCTAGAAGATTTAGATCTTATTTTTGTCTCTGACAGATACCTTGGCCAAATCATTGTCACAGTTTGTTTGTTTTTTAAAGAATGCTTTAGTTTGAGGTTTTACTGTTATAAGATTCCAAGACACTGTCATGAAAGGTTGGACAATCAGAGAGGCTGAGCACCCACTACCCTAGCTAAAAATCAATGGGAGTTACAAGAGCTCAACATCTCTAAAGAGGAGGCCTTTGTCTGTGTGTTAGAATTGGCACCCACAAACTGAATACCCCAAATGGTTCTCCTTGTTGAAAATGTTTGCATCTGTGGCTTAGTTTAACCATTTATGAAATATGAATAGTAGATTAAATGGAATCCTACTGTAACTCCATTGGATCCATCATACTGAGCAAGAGATGGCATGATGTAGTGAATGGGGACTGGAGAAAGACTTGGGAGATCGGGATTCTGTACCTGGATGTGTCTTAACTTGCTGTGTTTGCCATGTCTGTTTAAACTGTAAGTCCTTCAGAGCAAGAACTCCTACAATGCAATTTTATAGGAACTAACACAATGGGGCCTAAATCCTGACTGGGGCCTATGGGATATGTTTACATGCAGCTGGGAATGAGTTTTCCAGCCAGGGTAGATACTCAAACCAGGTCATTGTGGATTGCTCTGGAGTTCAGGCTCTTGGATTGTGCAGCTCAGACTAGGGGCCAGGCAAATGCTTGAGCCCCGCTAGAGTGAGTCTGACTACCCAGGCTAGTAGGTTCGCTCCTAGCTGCAGTGCCTATGTAACCTGAATGTGACTGTAAAATAAATAAATAAAAAGAAGAGTACCGAGTGTTGCTGTTCTTATATTTGCAAAGCCCTTGGGGATATGCCAAGGCCCTTGGGAATAAACTGCTTGTCAAAGTGAAGTATATATAACAGTGTGGTCATAATTAATTACATTGTAAATACTTCTGGGACTATGTTATACTGTTCTGTGCTTAGTTTAATAGGATCCTGATCCTCATTCGTGCTGCTATACCTTTATTTATAGTAGTACTAGTTTTAATGTATTCTTGGTCCCTGCATAAGGTCATATTGGAGGTACAACGTCCGTGCCAAATTGGGTAAAGAATGTGAGTGAGGCCAAACAGCAAAAATTAAGATGTTTGTACATCAATGCGAGGAGCCTAGGTAACAAAATGGAGGAACTAGAGCTATTGGTCCAGGAAGTGAAACCAGATATTATAGAAATAACAGAAACATGGTGGAATACTAGGCATGACTGGAGTACAGGTATTGAAGGGTATGTGCTGTTTAGGAAAGACAGAAATAAGGGTAAAGGTGGTGGAGTAGCATTGTATATCAAAGATGAGGTAGATTGTAAAGAAATAAAAAGTGATGGAATGGAGAAGACAGAGTCTGTCTGGGCAAAAATCACATTGAGGAAGAAAACTATCAGATCCTCCCCTGGGATAGTGTTTGGGGTATGTTATAGACCACCGGGATCTAATTTGGATATAGATAGAGACCTCTTTAATGTTTTTAATGAAGTAAATACTCATGCATAATCATGGGAGACTTCAACTTTCCAGATATATACTGGAGAACAAGTGCTAGTAATAATAATAGGGCTCAGATTTTCCTAGATGTGATAGCTGATGAATTCCTTCATCAACTAGTTGCTGAACCAACAAGGGGGGATGCCATTTTAGATTTGGTTTTGGTGAGTAGTGAGGACCTCATTGATGAAATGGTTGTAGGGGACAACCATGGCTCGAGTGATCATGAGCTAATTAAATGGAAGGATAAACAAAAATAAATCTGAGACCAGGGTTTTTTATTTCAAAAGGGCTAACTTTAATAAATTAAGGAAATTAGTTAGGGAAGTTGATTGGACTAAAGAAATTATGGATCTAAAGGCGGAGGAGGCCTGGGATTATTTTAAGTTAAAGTTGCAGAAGCTATCAGAAGCCTGTATCCCAAGAAAGGGGAAAAAATTTATAGGCAGGTGTTTTAGACCAAGCTGGATGAGCAAGCATCTCAGAGAGGTGATTAAGAAAAAGCAGAAAGCATATAAGGAGTAGAAGATTGGAGGGACCAGCAAAGAAAGCTACCTTATTGAGGTTAGAGCATGTAGGGACAAAGTGAGAGAGGCTCAAAGTCAGGTAGAGTTGGACCTTGCAAAGGGAATTAAAACCAATAGTAAAAGGTTTTATAGCCATATAAATAGGAAGAAAACAAAAAAAGAGGAAGTGGGACCGCTAATTACTGAGGATGGAGAGGCGGTGAAGGATAATCTAGGCATGGCCCAATATCTAAACAAATACTTTGCTTCAGTCATTAATGAGGCTAATGAAGAGCTTAGGGATAATGGTAACGTAACAAATGGGAATAAGGATATGGAGGTAGATGTTACCATATCCGAGGTAAAAGCCAAACTTGAACAGCTTAATGGGAGTAAATCTGGGGGCCCAGATAATCTTCATCCAAGAATATTAAAGGAACTGGCACATGAAATTGCAAGTCCATTAGCAAAATTTTTTAATAAATCTCTAAACTCAGGGGTTGTACCATTTGACTGGAGAATTGCTAATATAGTTCCTATTTTTAAGAAAGGGAAAAAAAGCAACCCGAGTACCTATAGGCCTGTTAGTTTGACATCTGTAGTATGCAAGACCTTGGAAAAAATTTTGAAGGAGAAAGTAGTTAGGGACATTGAGGTTAATGGTAATTGGGACAAATTACAACATGGTTTTACAAAAGGTAGATCGTGCCAAACCAACCTGATCTCCTTTTTGAGAAAGTAACAGATTTTTAGATAAAGGAAATGCAGTGGATCTGATCTACCTCGATTTTAGTAAGGCATTTGATACAATACCACATTACTGGTTAAATTGGAAAAGATGGGGATCAATATGAAAATTGAGAGGTGGATAAGCAACTGGTTAAAGGGGAGACTACAGCGGGTCATACTGAAAGGTGAACTGTCAGGTTGGAGGAAGGTTACTAGCGGAGTTCCTCAGGGATCAGTTTTGGGGCCAATTTTATTTAGTCTTTTTATTACTGACCTTGGCACCAAAAGTGGGAGTGTCCTGATAAAATTTGCGGATGACACAAAGTTGGGAGGTATTGCCAATTCAGAAAAGGATCAAGATATCATACAGGAAGATCTGGATGACCTTGTAAATTGGAGTGATAGCAATAGGATGACATTTAATAGTGAGAAGTGTAAGGTTATGCATTTAGGGATTAACAACAAGAATTTTAGTTATAAGCTGGGGACACATCAGTTGGAAGTAACGGAGGAGGAGAAGGATCTTGGAGTCCTGGTTGATTATAGGATGACTATGAGCCGCCATTGTGACATGGCCGTGAAAAAGGCTAATATGGTTTTGGGATGCATTAGGCGAGGTATTTCCAGTAGGGATAAGGAGGTGTTAGTGCCGTTATACAAGGCATTGGTGAGACCTCATTTGGAATACTGTGTGCAGTTCTGGTCTCCCATGTTTAAGAAGGATGAATTCAAACTGGAACAGGTACAAAGAAGGGCCACTAGGATGATCCGAGGAATGGAAAACCTGTCTTATGAAAGGAGACTCAAGGAGCTTGGCTTGTTTACCTTAACCAAAAGAAGGCTGAGGGGAGACATGATTGCTCTCTTTAAATATATTAGAGGGATAAATACCAGGGAGGGAGAGGAATTATTTAAGCTTAATACCAATGTGGACACAAGAACAAATGGATATAAGCTGGCTAGTAGGAAGTATAGACTTGAAATTAGACAAAGGTTTCTAACCATCAGAGGAGTGAAGTTCTGGAACAGCCTTCCAAGGGAAGTAGTGGGGGGCAAAAGATCTATCTGGCTTCAAGATTAAGCTAGATGGGTTTATGAAGGGGATGGTTTGATGAGATAACATGATCTTGGTAACTAATTGACTTTTCATTATTAGGGTAAATAGGCCAATGGAGGGATGATAGGAGTTACTATAGAGAACTTCTTGGGTGTCTGGCTGGTGAGTCTTGCCCACATGCTCAGGGTTCAGCTGATCGCCATATTTGGGGTCGGGAAGGAATTTTCCTCCAGGGAAGATTGGCAGAGGCCCTGGAGGTTTTTCGCCTTCCTCTGTAGCATGGGGCACAGATGACAGCTGGAGGATTCTCTGCATCTTGGGGTCTTTAAACTATTTGAAGGCTTCAATATCTGAGATATAGGTGAGAGGATTATTCCAGGAGTGGGTGGGTGAGATTCTGTGGCCTGCATTGTGCAGGGGGTCAGACTAGATGATCATAGTGGTCCCTTCTGACCTTAAAGTCTATGAGTCTGAGGTTTGTTGAGCCATCATGTTACTTGGCACTTGAACCCTGTATGAATTCTGAGTCATACTAGCAGGTGGCTTTGTTTCATGTTCAGTAGGATGTATGAAGGATTTGCAAATTAAAGATGAAAAATAACAGAAATGAATTGTTAATCAAGTCACTATTTAAGTTAACAACTGGATGGGGAGGATCAGATAACATGTTGGGAGAAAAAATTAGTTCTATTAAGTTTTCAACCATACCCAAAATACCATCAGAAATAGAGTGGGAGGAATATGTTGGCTATTTAGTGCTACTGCTGGGTCCCTGTCCTTATTGAGAGAAAGTGACTTGGCACTGTTAAGTCATATCTTATCTCCTAAATAGATACGAAATAATTCACTTTCCTCCTTTAAAGCTAAAGATAATAAACAAAATATCATACAACAAGAACTCATCATATTTCTCAAGAGAAAGAACAAGGATATCTAGGTGTGAAAGAAAACTTATAATACCAGCATTGTGGAATGTTTGGCAGGCATATATATTGTGTCCCTCAATGGTTTGGTCGAAGTCCAGTAGTATCGATGAGTCTTTCCATTAATTTATTGAGTTGTAGATCAAGCCATGTTATATAAACAAATTACTTTGATTAAAATGAAAAACTGTATTATCACAAATCAAACCACACTGTGTTTTATTGCTGTAATTAATTTATGATAAAAGGTATTAGTTTCTTGATGGTCATATGTTTGAATATTAGGCTTGTAAACAATTGCCATATACAATATATTAATACCATTTACAAGTTTTGTTAGTCTTTAAGGTGCTATTAGACTATTTGTTGTTTTTTAAGTTTTTACAATATATTAAATTGGCTGGATAAAAAAATTGGAATTCTGTAGATGGATGCTTTTGCCTCTTTTGCTGCCTAAAATATTGTAGCAGCTGACTTTTACTTGGAGAATTGTTTGTGGAGCAGTTAATTTTAAATATAAAAGAATATTCTGAGGAAGCTAATGTTTAAATATCAAAGAAAGCCTTTTCAAAGCCATTCAAGTCCTTGTAAGATGTCTTTAATTGTCTCAAGATATGGGGTAGTAAGTCCACCTCTTGCATTAGCTGAAAAACTCAGCATGGTTTCTGGTAGTAGCCCAATATAGACCATATGACAATAATCTACCTGAGATGAAAAAGGCATTGGTAAACTGCTAATGGTTATACAACAGAAAAAGTTAGTCTCCATGGCAGCCAAAGATAGTAAAAGACATGACAAACAGTAATAGGCCTGGAATACTAGGAACTCCCATGGATCTAGAAAGACCTCCCAAAAAATTCTCCTACAAAGATAAAGTGTAAGGAATTAACGCTTCTAAAGTTCTATGAGGGATGATTATATTATTAAAACATGAACAGCCTACTTTTAATGAGGCACAGTCACATATCAACTACTGTAGCTCCATTGGCATAACATTTCATAACTACAACGGTGAATGGTGTCAATGGTAGCATGTTGTGTCAACATACAGTAATAATTCTTTTAATAAGGACAAGGGAAGGATTGAGTGTTAGCAAATAGCTATTTTTGTACAGAATTAAAATGCTTGGCTACAGCTCTGGGTTAACTTCAGTGGTGGCTCAATTGGTAAAAGCAGTCACTTTCTATAGTATTTTGTAAATGACCAGTTAATTTCCTCTTCATAAGAGAATAAAAGGCATTCTTAGAGGAATACCTAAGTACCTTGCCTAATGAACACTTTATCATTTCCACTGCCGCTATTCAAAATAACTACTCCGCAGAGTCATTCTAAGTGCTTCCTGGGTCTCTAAGTTGAGGTAGCGCATCCACATCAAGGGAGCCTGCCTCGGACTACATTTTGAGGCTTCCCTGTAGTGTGGACATGCTATTTTGAAATAGTTATTTTGGGAGTTATTTCAAAATAATTTCCTAGGGTAGACATGCCTTAAGTTAATATTTAGGAGACAAAGTGAGTGAGGTAATATATTTTATTGGACAATCTTCTTTTGGTGAGAGAGATGAGCTTTCAAGCTTATGCAGAGCTTTTCTCCAGGTCCTGAAGATTGTTTGAAAAGCTTGTCTCACTCCTCAACTGAAGTTGGTCCAATACAAGAAATTACCTTGCCCACCTTGTCTAATGATCTGTGACAAACACATCTACAAATGTGCTGTATAGACGTTAACATTTGTCAGCTTCTTCCAGAATCTATTTCTAAACATCTTCCAAAGCATTCATACAGTTGGTAGGGTTATCAATATCTGATAAGTCACACAGGAGAGAGAAATGTGCTTATCCTACTTGACCCCAATAAGAAGACAAGCAGCAAAGTTTTCCACAGTTTGAAGAAGTAGAAATTGTCCAGTGAGAGAACCACTTAAAAAGGGAATTGCAATCATATAAAGGGAAAAATAAGAAAAATACTTAAAATGTTGAGTAGCTGCTATTGATTATTTCTATTCACGGGTGAAAAAAAAAAAAAAGGATCACATTTCCATGCCTTTCATAAAGGCTGAGTGGCGTTCAACTGTGGATTTCCACAACTACAAGCAGAGCTATCAATTGCCAAGCTTTAACACTTAGATCAAACAAGAAAGAGAGAATCCTATCAGATGGAAGTCTGGGTTATTTGTATTCAATTTCAGAACTTTCCTTGCCTAAGATAGCAACACTCAACAGCAAAAGAAGCAAACAATTTCCAAAGAGTCTGTCCAATGTTTACTGAAATAGAAAAGTACTGCAGCATGTGACCTGGGTACATATGTGTTAAAGGTAAGTACTGAGGGGGAAAAAGACATTGATTTCATTTATTGATTAAAAAGTTTGCTTACTAGCCACATGTCCCTTCCAAGCAGTTCCTAAATTGCTCTGCAATTCCTGAGCTCAAATTAAAGGGTGGTTTGAAAGATTGAGTCCTCACTAGTGACTTGATGCTGTCCCCATTGAAGTCGAGTATTTGGAGGAACAAGATGTAGGAGCCCAAAACTAATCACATTGAAGTTAATGGGAGCTTAGCCACTGAATCCAGTAAAGTAGGAGAATCTGGAAGTAGCTTTTTAAAACCCGCTTCATACGCCTGACTCTGCTTCCATGAAGTCAATAGGAGGTTTACCATTGATTTCAGTGAGAGAAGATTTAGGCCAGTGATTTGCATGCTTCAAAAGTCATCTGTGCTTCATTTTATTATAGTGGTTTCAAGAGTAATAGCAGAATGTAAGACACACAATATACAGTAGCTGACAATAAATCTGAGCATCCATAATTTCAAATGTTTTATCACCAAATATGTTTAGATTAGATATCCTTATGTTGGTAAGAACATGAGAAAAACATAATTAGAGATCATCTAATCACAAAGGTATGAATAAAGACATTACCTGGCTAGCACATGACTTTCCACATCCTAATGATTTAAAAAACCAAACAATGGGTACTTAAGAACAATTTGTACCTTCTCTATCAGCTTCATGTAACATGAACAGTCTAATTGACATTTTCCCTTCCTTCTCCTCCTCCTTCCCTCCCCGCCAATCCCCTGTTTATTTTGGAACTGGACTTTTAATAACCTCATTCATCTGAAAAAGTGGGCAGTGCCCACAAAAGCTCATGTTACCATCTACATGTTTTGTTGGTCTTTAAGGTGCTGCTAGACTGTTTGTTGATGATTAGAGATATTAGAACTAAAAAAAAAAAATAAATCACATGCTGGCATCATTTGGCATGTAATATGGTGAGCTGGGTCTAAGGGAATCAGAGAAAAAAGTCTCTTCCAGTTTTGGATCTCCCTCCAAATGGTAATTTCAGAAGGATTTGAAGTGGTGGCCGAGGTTTCAGTCCAAGTCTAATTCTTATTGTGTATTCGTTCAAGTTATCATTTGAATTTAGGTATTGGACTGGCAGCCCTGAAGAGCAAAGGCTTCTCTCTACCGAGATAACAGTAGAGCATATGCAGCAGGAGTTCAAGCTCCTTTGTATTACGTTGCTTGTCCTGGAGGGATTGCCAGATCTCTTGAGGTATGAGGGAGGGAATAGTTCAGTTTGTACATGAAATCCTTTACCTTTGTTGAGACTAGTGATAATGGTACCCGTTAGCGCCCACAGTGCTGAAAGTTTATGATGCAGAAATACTTAAAACTATTCCTCTCTTGCATTCTCTTACTCCACCCCCAAACCTCATCTTAAACACAAAACCAATTTAAAGTATTTGGGATTTAGGACACAATAGGAAAGAGATACGTTAAACAGAGTATTTCAGAGGTTTCCCATTGTTAGCTTGTCAGCAATGATTCGTATTCAGAAGTGACATTGGTTTATTAGGTGTCATTTAAATACCATATTGCCCTTAAGAATGTGGATTTAATTCTATGTTGTAGGGCAGAAATAGTGTTTATCTTAGATCTAGAATTGTCCTGATACTGTAGACTCAATAATCATTTGTTCAAGTTTGCCTTTAAAAATGATTAGATTTAATAGATCTCTTTTCCATCACCCCATAATTTAATTATGGACTTGTTACTAGTGAGACCATTAAATATCAAGGACAGGAACAATGAAAGCCAGTTGCGCACTTTTTTCACTAACTGCTGTTGCTTTGGCTTACAATGCTCAGCCTGAAGGATTTGGTGCATATGAAAATGCATCTGAGATGAAAACCAGAAGGATTTAATCAAGATTGCCACTTTAGGCGATTTGGAGTGTATCTTATTGACTTTCAACATCTCTCTATTTCTCCTTAGTTAATAAGTGTCTTCAAGTTGTGTTTGATTGTAAAGCACACTTGTTACCGTAAGATCAATGTAGAGTTATAACTCTGTCACTATACATGTAAGGCCTACTGAGCCTCAACAGACAATATATTTCAAAGCACTGCTCACCTGGAATGTTCTCACTCTTACAATATACTTTTCTATGTTAAAGTATAATATTTAGTGTGTGGATCAGATCTCTCTATAGAGCAATAGCTAGATTGAAGGTTTTGCATTTTTTTTCACTGCATATGTGTGCTCATATGCATGAAAGAGAAAGAATAGACAGTGTGATTTATACGACGATGAGGTAGTTTTCCAGGAGACTAAAACCCTATCTCTTGATATATTGAAGACTGGACTGGAGAAATAGGTGGATGTGAATGTACTGTAAGAAATGGTCTTACACTAGCAAGGTCATGGACTTTATGATAGAATAGCTCATCTCCCTTCCTAAGATGTATGATTCTGTGAAGTGATCCCATTGGCAATAGGGAAGGAAAGATTGGTTAGGACAGAAATCTCTGATTTTCCACCAATGATACATAATATGCCAGGTGCATTTTGGGCTTTTCACCTTTCTCTGAAAAGGTGGGCATAACCCACTGCTGGCTGCAACATATCTAAAGTTTTGATCCAGTATGGCAACTCAAACTGAATATTCCCATATGCATATTTTAAAGGTAGTTTTCTGCAGAGCTATTTAGAATAAGTCTTTTTGTTTATTCCAAGATTAATCTCTCTCTAGGCTCAGTATCCGAACATTATGTTCTCTTACCACTCCGAATTGTATGCAGAATCATCATAAACAAAATGAACCTGTTGCTTTCAGGAAATTGTGAACATGTGTAATGTTAAATGATGGACTGATAGATTAATCTCTTACATTAAGCAATATTTATTTGAAGTAGTACTGCGCACCTGTCTTTTACTTCCAAAGTTCCATAAGCTGCCATTAAATCAGTAGTACTCTGATCTCAGTGGTTCAAGAGCCAAATTAGAGATCAACATTCCTCAAAAGAGCCACAGTAGTATGAATTCATTGTTTCATTTGCCATAATAAATATATTCATATTTAAACAGCATGATGGAGGAAATATTTAGTGCATGTATGTAATCTTCTATATATGTTACAGAGTTTGTCTGTCTGATCAAGAACTGCTCCTAAATGGTAAGAGCCTGGACTCAACAATTTGATGTACAGCTTCCTCTTATTATAACTGAAAGCAACGTAAGGGTTTGGTTATTCCAGAAAAATGGAATATGCCTGGAATAGGATTGCGTCTCATAAAACCAAAGAGAAAAGAGAGACAATCACCAAATCAAGTATAGTCCCCAAAATTAACATAAGTCAGTGAATGGTAAAAAAGAGACTGAACTGAGATGAGCCAGAAAAATAGGATGAATCTCGAATAGGATTGCTTCTCAGTAAAACTTACTGTCAGCAGGCAGGGGGGCTACCCCGCCTGGGGTCCGTCAGTTCACTCCCTGCCCATGGCCCCACCAGGCCAAGTACCCTCTCTGTGCTCCCCGTCACCCGCGTCATCGACAGTCTGACTGTCCCAAAATCCTCCGCCTCCCGTCTGACTTTTGGCTAGTCGGCAGGGGAAGATAGTGGGGCTTGGGCCCGCCCTCACTCCGAGCCCCGACCCAGGACCATAAGGACTGGGACCGGTGTCCCAGTTCCGGTTGGTAGGGGTTCCACCCTGCAACGCACCAACCCCGCGGGTTGCTACTCTGCCCTGGGTCGCTTCCTACCTTCCTGGTTCTCGTGCTGTGACGCAGGGTCACCCCTCCGGTCTCCTTCTGGCCACCTCTCCTCCCGGCGGCAGCGCCTCTTTTGAACGTCCCGCCGCTGGTGCGTTCACCGTGAAGGGGAGGGGGGGGCCACGTCAGCGTCCTTGGCTCCTCCTACTCTCCCGTTCCCTGCTGGCCCTTGTCCGGGATGTCATTGCCGACAAGCCCGGGCATGCGCAGTCTCGGCAGTGGCTGGGATGCCCCAGCCGCTTCTTCCCCTTCCCCTCAGGTCCCACCAGGCTCCGGCGGGGAGCGTAGGGCCACCTCTGTCGGCCCCCCAGCTGCAGCGGAGCAGGCAGCGCACCCTTGGGGGCGGTGTGGAGCGGCCGTTTCTCCCCAGTATGCTGGGGACAGTGCGGTAGCAGTGCGGGGTGGCGGAGCAGCCCCGTCACGCTTACACACAAAAAAGATAAAATGGAGAAATTTGTAATAGTGCTCTGTTTTGGCACAGCTAAATTAAAACGTAAGGTTTGAAAACTAGAAGAAAATGTTATTGGAAACCAAATTGACTGTAACCCTTTTTTGTTGAAACATAGTGACTGATGAGAGTTTATAGTTGTGAACAAACAAAATACACGTGATGGAATTCCCAGATTACAGACCCAAGCAACTCTGGGTAATTCTACTGATGATATATAAAGTAAATCCGCCTCCGCCCTGAGTGACATAAGCGACTCTGACCTATGCACCGAAGTGGACAGCACTATGTCGATGGCAGAGCTTCTCCCCGCTGATGTAGCTACCATTGCTTGTTGAGGGACTGACTAATTGAAGTCGATGGAAGAGCTCTTTCCTGTTGGCTCAGAGCAGCCATACTAAGGCGGCTCTATACTGGAGCCTCAGATAATAGGCACTGTCAATAGGATGAGTGCTTTCCAATGCATGTTGGTCAGTCTCATTGAAAAGTCTGGAAGGGCAGCATTTGCCAAGAATCTGTCAGCACTTTTTTACTGTTATGTTAGTTTTGGTTTTAAATAGTAATCATAATTAACAAAATTAACAAACATAATTATCATAATTAACAAAATAAAACTTGGTATGTAGTTTCTCAGAGTGTACATTGTCTTTTAGCAAAACTGTATCAAGCAGTCCAGATCCAGAACTGGAGCAGTGGTTGGAGAGGGGATGAGGATATGATCTGTTGCTTCCTTTACCTGCTTCTAAACTAGCAGATTTTCTCAAGTGTAGTTTGCTCCTCCCTGCATCACCTTTGGTGACTCTGGCCCATTAAAAATAATGTGAGAATAATCCAAGTGCAAGAGATAAGTGTTACTCCAATAAAAGTATTAAATCACATTTTTAACCTTAAGAATGTGAGTAGTTCCATTTACTTGAACGAGTGTATGGACTTAGCTATACTTAAGCAAGTGTTTACATCCTTTGCTGGGTTAGGCCAGGTCTACACTATAGGAGGAAGTTGACCAAAGATACGCAACTCCAGCTACGTGAGTAGCGTAGCTGAAGTAGATTTACCTTAGGTCAAATTTCAGCGGCATCCCCACTGTGGGATGTGGTAGGGAGAAACTCTCCTGTTGACTTCCCTTACTCCTCATGACGCAGTAGAGTACAAGAATCAATGGAGGTGAGATTAGCAATTGATTTAGTGGGTTCTTATTGGACCGGCTAAATCAAACCCGGGAGATCAATCTCTGCAGCTTTGATCGCTTGTAAGTAGAGACAAGCCCTTAGAGTCCTAGTGCTCTTCCACTGCTAAATGAGGAAAACTAAGAATTTCTTGAGCTGTCTGCTGCTGGATCAGACATGTAGCTATCTGCTAGGATTCACTAAATACATGCACTTAATTTAAAACAAAATTATAAATTTAGATGAAACATAAACATTGAGCAACAGGAGTTAACTTAGATGCAGAACATTTTAAAAAGATGGAAGAGGAGAGAGAGAGAGAGAGAGGTTTTAAAAAATCAATTCAGATTCTTAATGCCGGTTGCCAATTCTTGTGTTTTTTATTTGGAAAAAGCCCCAGTTATTTACATTTGAAAAGAGGCAATTGTGCATATGTATAGAGTCTATTATTCAAATTTGCACTGCATTCCATACTACTTATTATATTCTCTGTGTAGTGTGGGAACTGTGCAGCATCCATTTGATTCAGTGGCATTTTCTATATGAAGATTTACCTGCTTATTACATTTCCTTCACCATGATTGGAAATAATGGCAACTTTTTGCAGTGATTTAATATAATATAAAACAAATGATGCAGAAAAAAAGTAGCAAATTAAATTGTTATATTTATTTTTTAAAATTTAATTGTGTCTCACTTTTTTCTCCATGGTAACATTTTGGTTCTTCGTGTATCCTTCTGTCATAATAGCACTAATGCCATTAATAAACCTATAGGAATAAAAGTAAAATGAAATCTTAATTTTGTACTGCATGTCCCTGTGCTCCAGTCTGGTAGTTGGGGCATTTAGCACATATGACTCTGCTTAATTGATTTTTCATTTTGAGTTGTGCAGATAATCTTTAGTACAGCAGATCAAGGGTTCTCAGACTTCTTTGCACTACCACCCACTTCTGGCAACAAAAATTACTACAGGGGTTCGATCGCTATTTATTATGCTGTCAGTTTAGACCCTGTCCTAAACCTGGGTCAGTATGTTCCTGTTATTTTGGGGTTCTGTTATTTGGGGGTGTTCTGTTACAACCCATCTGAAATGTGTTCACATCCTGTGCCCAATACCTTTTATATATAGGTGGTTTTGTAATATCAGCCCTATTCTTGTCCTGTTCTTGCCAACTTCTGTGAGCAGGGTCTGCCTCTTGCTCACAGATTAACTTTGGTTTATATTATTGGTTTATTATTATTGGATTAACTTTGGTTTATATTAGCAAAGTTAATCATTGCTGTATGGGCCTCATGACTCATACCTGGCCTGTAATGCATAGGCTTACAGCTTCTTCTTATTGTAACTTAAAGCAGGAATGAGGAATGTAAGGCCCAGGGGCTGGACACAGCTCCCAGCTTGCCTGGATCTGGCCCCCACGGCTCAGGGCTCCCCCCAGATTGTGGAGCCTGCACTGGTGCACCAGTCCCTGGCTGCCCCACCATGGGCCTGGAGCACACAAAATCTACTAGGCTGCACCCCCCACCTCCGGCTCTGGTATGGAGGGAAATGTGGGGAGTGTCTTTCTCCTTCTCTGTTATGAGCCAGGTCAGTGAGGTTTTATTTTATTTTGGTGTGTTTTTCTGTTTGTATGTATTTTTGCTTCCCATTTGTGTGTGGGACTTTTCTATGGATCAGTGGCCCTCAACCCAAAAAGGTTCCCCACCTCTGACTTCAAGCAAGGTCAAAGTTTATTTATGCCAGGAAAATGGGATGTGCCTGGAATAGGATTGCTTCTCATAAAACCATACAGACAAGAGACAGAATCACCAGGCAGTTGAAAGGACTGTTCCATCCTCAATCAAAATGCCCATTAGTGAGGTTGGGTTGTGGTGAGCTAAAGCTCCCCCCACCGATTCATATGGGAACATTGTTGGATGTTCCTCTTCATCAGGGAGTGAGGGGAGAGTGCACAAGGTGCTGCATTCCTCACTCTGGTAGCAGAGCTCAGGGGGCAGATGAACCTGGACCTGACCCAGCTGGGAAACGTGCATCCCTCCTCTGGCTGTGCCAGCTGCAGCTGCAGCAGCCATGGAGAGGTGCTTCTCTGCTGGACCCATGTTGCTGCAGTGAGAGAAGACTAGGACTACAGAAGACTGACCTGTTCCCCAGGCCAGTCTGCATGCTGAACCTCTCATCTCCAATCCCACCCTAAGGGAATGATTTAAATGAAGCATGTGCATTTTGTCTTTTTTTTCCAAAAAAAAAAGTGGTTGAGTTAAGGACCCGAACATAGCTTGGTAAATAACCTGAACAATGCTGCGTAAATCTAATATTTCATACATTCCAGACACCTGCCTACAATTTCCTTTCTGCTAATTCCACAGGGCCAGACAAGTGGCTTTAATGAACTAACCATCAGTTCTGAAGCAACTATTTTCTCCTATGTTCAATGTCTAGTAAAGATGACTCTAGTAGAGATAATCTGAGCACCTTCCTCATTTTAATAATTAAGTCTCTGTGGTTTAATATCAGTAGTTATATCAAGTGTGTCTGGAGGTGTCCTCTCTAGAACCTCATTAGAAATCAAATTCTTTTGCCCCTCATTCCCTCCAAATCCAGCAATTAATGGTTTCTTAGTGTAATTATGTATCCCAAGGAGCAAGACTATGCAACCAAGCCACTTTAAACAAATAATAATCTATATAAGTCACAGTTTAATGGAATAAATGAAGTTATCAATGGACAACATAAACATCTGGCTTGCTAGGCTAAAAATCTACATGACTATGATGATTAAGAATTTTTGAGGAGCCCAAAAATGTGATAGGTGCCTCATTTAACAAGTAAACCAAAATACCTAACCCAAAGGGTTTACAAGCTGAGGTCTATATCCTGTCAACACATGGCATGTTTATGCTGGAGATGGAAGTTATAATTTCCATCTTTAATGATACAGTGAAACCTTTGTTATCCGGCACTCTGTTAACCAGAAAACTTTGTTAACCGGCATTGCCCCCAGCCACAATACTGTCACATATTCAGGTGCACAGGCCTGGCTTGGTTTACCATGATTGGTTTGACAATTTTTTATTTAAGAAGTACTGATCATCTTACCCTACAAATCTACCAATATTAAAAACTTGAGTTTTACTATTATTGTCCATTGGTTTTTCCTAGGTTGTTGGGACCCTCAGATAACCAAAATTTTTAGATAACTAGAACACCCTAATCCCCAAACATGCTGGATAACACAGGTTTTACTGTATATCTTTACCAGCTCTGATCAGAGTTAGCATCCTAAAAATAGAAATGAAAATATGGTGGTGCAAATCAAGGAAGGGGTTAGACACAGGGCCGGCCTGAGCCATTTTGGCGCCCCCGGGCGGGTGGCGCTGCCCAGGGCGCATGGGCCCGCCCCTGGGCGCATGGCTCATGTGTGAGCCTGCCCCCCCCGGGGTGCGCGGACCTGCCTCCAGGAGAACGGCGCATGTGCGAGCCTGCCCCCGGAGTATGCGTTGCCCGGCCACCATCGCTGGCGCGCAGCCCGGGACCGCCTAGGTGGGCCGCGCTTGGCCGTGCAGGGCCCCGCGGCCACGGGGGGAAGGGCACTGTGGGGGTTAACGCGGCCCCCGCCTGGGCGGCCACTGCAGCCCGCTGGAAGCCAGGCGCCCCCCATCGGTTGGCACCCCCGGGCAACTGCCCGGCTCGCCCACCCCTTAGTCCGGCCCTGGTTAGACACCTAAAGTGCCTACCTTGGTTTTCAGATGTGAGAGTAGCCAGGATAAGTAGACCCTTCCTCTTCTCACTCCACCATAGCTGTACCTCTATTTTTAGTGCGCTAGTTTGATCACAGTTAGTTGGGGTATGTTTTCTCAAGCTGGACATTTTAACTTGTATCTCCTGTACAGACATACAACTACAATACAGTTTAACTTTACTTATGTGACTATCCCCACGTCAGTCAATGAGACTACTCACATGCTTAAAGCTAACCACAAACGTATGCTGGATTATGGGCAAAATTATACATAACAGAAGAATTGTCAGTCATAAACAGAGAAAAAGGGTGAGGAGGTGGAGGAAGGACAAGGATCCACCATAACAGGATACTTTTGTTGTTGTTTTTCTGATTGGGCTTAGTTTCCTCAGTCAGGAAAGGAGTAATGCTATGGCTGCAAAATGGTGACTGAGAAAAGCCTCAGGCTTCCCTTACAGAGTCTGGGGATATTTTACACTATAGGAAGGCAGATTATTGCTTATGATTTATTCGTATCCAATAGAATTCTTTATGGGCAGTAACTGAGATTATCATGAGTCTTTATAAACTATGATCAAAGGAGCTTGCAGACAGTCTGAGAGAATGAGATAATAGATGTGGGAAATTAATGAATGCTGAAGAGTCAGTGACATACTGGCTGTTTCCCAGACAGTAATCTTGTTAACTTGGATGGAACGGAGGATTGGCCAGGGATCAATATGGCAGCACAGAGCTATCTAATTCTGAGGTGGCAACATCCCATATCACAACAAAGACCAAATGTTTCCCAAAATGTATAAATTGGCAATGCAAGGTGGAAGTGTTCCAATTCCCCTTCTGTGAACTGCTTGGGTGAAGAATAGAGTTGTGTGTGGAAGAGTTCAGTGTAACACTGACACCTCAAAACAGTGTGATCCAAAAGCTTTTTTTTTTTTTTTTTTTCATTTTAGGAGAGAAACATTTCATTTAGAGTTTGTTTTAGTAGAAACTTCTCTTGAGACAAAACCCTGTAGGCCTCATGAGTCAAGTGTAATTTAATGGTTCAGTTTAATGCATGCTTTTCTTATTCTGCATAAAGTCTCATCACAGTTAATGAGCTGATCCTAAACTCCCCATGCAAGTAAAACTCCCTTTAAAACATGTCTGTCAGGAATAGAAGAATTGGTTCTAAATTTTGACTGGCTTACTAGGAAAATCCAAAAAGAGATGCAAATATCCTGATGAAAATCAAAAGATAAAGTCGGCTGAGGTCACTGTCTTATACACATCCTTTGTGGAAAAAGGAGGAAGCAGAAGAGTAGAAGCACAATAAGGAGTGAGCAATTTGTTATGTGTATAAATTAGGCTATGTCTAGACTGCAAGCTTCTTTTGGAAGAAGCTTTTCCAGAAGAGATCTTCCGGAAAAACTTTTTTCAAAAGACAGCGTCTACGCAGCAAAAGTGCAACCAAAAAGTGATGTGCTTTTTCGAAAGATAGCATCCAATCAATGTGGATACTATCTTGCATTTTAGTTGTGATTACTATGGACGGAGTGGCCACCAGGGCACCTGTGCTTTTTTCTGGAGGACTCTTCTTTCGAAAAAACACTCTTTTCCGTGTCCACACATGCCTTTTTCCAAAAAAGCTTTTTTGGAAAAAGGCTTCTTCCTCGTAGAAAGAGGTTTCCATTGTTGGAAAAAACCCTCCATTCTTTAGACTTTCTGTCAAAAGAATGCAATAGCAGTGTGGACATAAGTGTAGTTTTTCTGGAAAAACTGCCATTTTTCCGGAAAAACTCTGCAGTGTAGACATACCCTTAGAGATGACTATGGCCCTGGTTCCTGAGTAAAGACCCACTGCAGTAAAGCCTTAAGTGCCAGCCAGTGGGAGCTATCAATTTGAATGGGAGTTAAGCATATGCTTAAAATTAAACTCATGCTTAAGTGCTTTATTGAACTGAGAACTCTGCCACTAAAGAGAAACATAAATGAAGTGAATTCATCTCTAACAAATATATATTTAGATATATTAACAAAATAGACCTTTTCCCCCCTGTGGTTGCCATTAGCCATATCTATACAGCACCATGACAAAGTCTATATAGGTGTAATATTGTTAAGTTTATTTTTCTCTTGTCTGTTTTTACATCTTCTGTTAGTGGACAGTTGGCCCAAACTCAGTCTTTAGATCAGATGCCAACATCCCATATTTTGGGAAAGCTCTGCTCCAAGTCTGTCTGGCACTATGTCTACAATTCATATAGTTGTAAGGATAACCTCAAGTGGCTTACAGTTTCCACTAGTAGAGTATGTCAACCAAGAAATAATGACTGAATCTATTATTATTTGTCTGACATGAATGCAAATGATACTTAGGTTGTAAGGCATTTGGCATGTGGACTTATTTTTTCTGCAGCACCTAGCACAATGGGGTCTTGGATCGTGGCTGGGCTGTTAAGTTCTATGGTAATGCAAATAATGCATTGTAAGAACGTAAGACTGTCTATACTGGCTCAGACTAGTATCTTCTCAGCATGGCTGGTGCCAGGTGCTTCAGAGGGAATGAACAGAGTAGGGCAATTATCAAGTGATCCATCCTTTTCAGCAAGTCTCAGCTTCTGGCAGTCAGAGATTTAGGGATCATAAAGCATGGGGTTGTATCCCTGACCATCTTGGCTATAGCCATTGATGCAGCTTTCCTTCCTTAATTTATCCACTTATTTTCTGAACCCACTAACACTTTTGGCCTTCACCACATCCCTTAGCTATGAGTTTTACAGGCTGGCTGTGTGCTGTACAAAAAAGTACTTCTGTATTTTAGTTTTATACCTAGTGCCTATTAATATTATTGGCTGACTCCACATGCTTATTTATGTGAAGGTGTAAATAATACTTCCTTATTTATTTTCTTTGTACCAATCATTATTTTATAGATCTTAATCATCTCTTTTCCACTCTGACCAGTCCCAGTCTTTATACTCTCTTGTTATATGGAAGCGTTTCCATTTTTGTTGATCTTCTCTCTACTGTTTCTAATTCTAAGATACCTTTTTTGAGATGAGATGATCAGTACTGCTTGCTCTATTTAAGGACTACTATGTATTGATATACTGGCATTATCATATAGTCTATCATTCCTAATGGGTCCTAATATTATTAGCTTTTTCGAAAGCTGCTGCCCTTTGAGCAGGTTTCCTGAGTTCTCTTTGTAACTCTTTGCAGTCAAAAATAATAAAGATTTCTAATAGCAAAAATAGAGGGATAGCCCCTTGGTTGGGCCTGAAGAATGATTGACACAGCACAGGATATGATGCACCAAGGTAAATTTTGTGTTCTCATCTCCGGCCACATTTAGCTCTGAGCTCTGTCATAGACCAGGAGACAACAGCCACCAGTGAATGTTCCAGCAGGGTTGGGTCATCAAATAATAGGAAACCCCAGCAGTGACCTCTAACATGGTCAAGGGATACATGTTATCATAGGAGCCATTATGCTCACAGCACCAGGGAACACAATACTAATATGAGAATTTGTAGATCAATTTAAGACAACATAGTATTAGGATCACAGACTATATCCCTTGAAATCTTTGAGATTTTGATATTCTTTCATTTCATTTATGTTGGATTCTTTCCACCTGAACAGACTGACAACACACATTAATTTATGAAAAAACAAAAGCTTCAGGGGGTAGCCAAATTAGTCTGTAACTGGAAAAACTTAAAAAAACAACAAATATTCTAGCAGAACCTTAAAGACTAACAGTATGTAGATGGTATCATGAGCTTTCACGGGCACAACCCACTTCTTTGGATGAATGGAGTATTAAAAAGTCCAGTTCCAAAGTAAATAGGGAATGGGGAGGGGGAGGAAGGAAGGAGGGAGGAAGAAGGGAAAAATAGTGTTCATGTTACATGAAGCTGATAGAGAAGGTGCAAATTGTTTTTAAGTACCCATTGCTTGTTTTTTTAAGTCATTAGGATGTGGAAGATAGTGTGCTAGCCAGTCAATATCTTTATTCATACCTTTGTGACGGGTCCCAAACCAGTAAATTAAGTTAAATTCCAAGACTTCCCTGTGTATTTGGCTTGTGGAATTGGCCTGAAACAACATGGAGACTTTGAGATCCATTAACGAGTGCCCAGGCAGGTTAAAGTATTCTGCAAAAGGTTTCTGTGTGTTGCCTTTTCGGATATCTGATTTGTGTCCATTAATTTTTTCCCATAGAGACTGTCCAGTTTGGCCAACATACATGGCAGAGAGGCATTAGTCCTATTTTAATTCTAAATACCAATTACCACATTCAGCAAAATTTTGCATTGTGGAAAAAGCTGCCTATTCAATGCACAATTATAAAACACAAATATAACAGTCATGCTTTATCTGTGGTATCTGAAATCCAGTCTGCTACATGTTATAAGCTGTTTGATATTAAGTCAGGAGGATTCCACTGCTTTCTTCCTACCCTTGCAAAACACCTGGAGATATGGATGTTCTTTTTGTCCCATTTACAGGATTCAAGGTCCCTAAACGTTTAGCTAAATCAATACCAAAATAAGACTATTGCTATTAAGATTAATACACTTCTGTCTCTCTTCATCAAATAACAAATACATAAATCTAGGAAACGCCAGGTTTGTGTTTCTCATAAAGATTGTATCTAGGGTGACCAGACATCAAGTGGGAAAAATTTGGATAGGGGAGTAATAGAAGCCTATATAAGACAACTCCCCAAATATCAGGACTCTCCCTATAAAATTAGAATATCCTAGTTTCCAATCTTAAATAAATGCAACATAAATTTATCAGTTAGATATTTTTAAGTGCAGAAAATACAATTAAGCAGCTTTAGTTCTAACCATTATCAAGCCATGCACTTAAACACAACGGTCACTGGATTGAAAATGTATTGACAGTTGTTGTTTAGGAGGCAGGAAAAAAATAAAACTATATGCTACTTTTAAAATTAGTATCTTCCTGCACAAGTGACATAACAGGCTAAAATGTAGTTATAGTTTGCCGGCTCAATTGTATCTTGTATATATTGTATTAAGTGCAGGTTAACTGATTGTACCGTGTGAATTCATAGATCTAGATTAAAAAGGTACGCAGCTGAAAAAGTTGTGTAGCTTTCTGAAAGTTAATGGGCAACACTCCAAGGTCATACCTGAATATATAACTTGCTTCACACTGCTACCTGCCACAGAAAGAATTATTCCTTCTTCCAGATTTCAAGTGCTTCCTTTTATCAGGCATAAACTCCCCGTAATCCATTGCAATTTCTATTCCGATCTGTGTAATGAGCTCTGTTGTCAGGTCTCGCCACACTACCCAGAAGGCTCTCACTCTGATATCCTCAGTGAGGATAAAAAGAAATCGCTTCTTAGAGGGTAAATCCTGGTCCTCCCTCCACAGCTTTAGGGGGCTTGCTTGTTCATTCACTGGAATTAAGAAGCCTGTACTCCATTCACCACAGAGCTTTGCTCTGTCAAGACCCCATGCAGAGGGAAGGGGAATGGTTGGGATGGGTGAGGGACTGAGTAGAATCAGTGGTCTGGCTGATCTGCTCTCCAACAGAGAAGACATGGGGGTGCAGAGTGGCCGTGCAGGAGAAGTGTTAAATTTATACCATCCATTCGAATAGTATGGTCTATATTTCTGTGGCAGCCAGCTCTACTATCTAGTAAGAAAAGGGAAGTGTCACAATTTCTTCACCCTACCCCTCCTCTCCCAAATAAAAAGTGTGAAACTCAATACCTTCTTAGATTTATCCTTTTTAGATCATGAGCTTTTTGAGGGCAGAAAATGCTCCCTATCCTTTTTCATAAAATACTGTGTGTCTTTTAGACCCAGTAGAAATTATTATTGATTCAATTTGTCAGTAAGCCCTGGTCTACACTAGGGTGTTATTCCGAAATAACTCCCCTCATTTCAAAATAACAAGTGGAGCGTGTATACTACCAAGCCCATTATTTCAAAATAATGGGCTGGTTATTTCGAAATAATAACCCCCGCTTTCTATGAGGAATAACACTTATTTTGAATAGTTATTTTGGGAGTTATTTCAAAATAAATCATTTTGAAATAATTTCCTAGTGTAGACATGCCCTCTTAGTGGGAAATTACGTTCTCTTAATCGCACCAAAGTAAAGCTCTTTTGAATAATGCTGGCTGAAACAGTTCTTTTTGTTAAAAATGCAATGCAAGCAAAGATGACAAAATAGTGAAAACAGACTAAACTACTATTCTGAAGACAAAGTCCTAGATTTCTGGGGTTTAGTTCACAGCTCTGTTACCATAGAACAGGGCTATTTAACTTTGGAAGCCCCGGGGGCCACAATGATACTAACAGCACATGCCGAGAGCCGCAACTTAAATGTGGTGGCATATACATGCAAATATATATGCAAATAGCTTCTTTCAAACTGACGAGCATAAATACAAAGCACTTCCCACAATGCCCCTCCCTGGGGGCTAGAAACGCCAAAACTCTGTACCCGTCTGTTCCAGACAGCCCGTCTGCTTACGTCTTTCAGTGCTCACCACGCATGGGAGATGCCTTGCTGTTGTGGAGCGTGTTCCCAGTGGAGGCCATGTTTAAAGGATCCCACCCATGGGCCATAGCCCTGCCATAGAATTAAATGGTAAACTACACATGTAGTAAAACATGTAAACCTACGGAAGGAAAATGATCATATATAATAACTTCTTCATTTAGGGACCTGCCTCTCATCAGCTGTTAGACAAAGCTAGATGTCTACCTGTTTCATATTCAACTGACATAACTTGAGATTAGGCACAAATTTCAAAAGACTTGATGATCAAGATAAAATGCCAACCAAATAATCAGCATAACTTTGAGGTGGGAGAAGAGTCGCAATGGGCTCTCAGGCAGTTTTCTGCTTCACCAGAACCTAGGTCTGGATGGAAACCAAAGCAGCTCATAGCACCAAGTTAGAGCTGCCTAAGTATTGCTATAATTTTTATGCTGTTGTCTTATGGTCTCTAGGGGCCATTAGGATGCTGACAGACGGCCAGAATGCAATATGCTCTGACCGTGCACTTCACTTTTAACATCCTCTCTTCTAGGCACAGAAGCAGGTGGTGTAGAGAAGGCTTTGCCACTGCAGAATGCCCCTAGCCAAGCAAATCCTCAGCTTTTGGTTTAGGGACAGTTCTCCATATATTATGTGCTGAGCAATGCAAAACAACTGGGCTGGAGATCAGGGTTTTAGTGTTTATAATAAATTTGGACAGCATGAACTACAAGCTAATTCTTGAAAATAGTTTTGCTGGATCATTTGAGATCACACAGTATGAAACAGTTGTTTTGTTGCAAAAATGACATGCAGCAACATGTGATATATTCATGACAGGTGGCTTTTTTCTTTCAGCTATTCAAATTACAGTAAATGGCCTCAAAATATTTTTACAGCTTACATAAGCGGTAATGCAGCTGTTAAGAGAACACTATTAATAATGGATGATTTTTGGAATGAGAACAAAAAGCAGGATGCCAGGAGATAACAGTGGTTAGAGTCTGTCAGGATGACAACTAGGCTGTGTTCTGCAGTAAATCGCTGCTGCGGAGCTAGGAAAAGCTTCTTCTGGAAAGCCACTTACCTACAAAGCACGTCTAAAAGAATTAATAGTGTATTGTCTGTAAAAGGAAGCATATGCTTTTGTATTGTGGGTATGAGTTGCTATTTGGAAACCTCCAGAAGTTCCTTTTTGCCAAATGCAATGGTAGCTCAGTCAAACATTCAAAGCAGAAACCAACATGTTATATTCATGAAACATTAAAAATGCTTTGAGGTGATTTTTTTTAACATCAAAATGTGTTTCAGATTCACGTAACTTTTATATAGTTAATCCAACATGTTAAATGTTGTGTGAGATCAACTGAGTGCACATAGCAACAAATCCCCTTCATGCTATGATAGTGTGCGCTGGATTACTCAATTCTGGTCAGATTGGCTAGCCAAGTGAATTCATGTACTGACAAAACAGGAAAGCCACATAGGGGAATAACTTGGGACTCATAGGTAGGGAGGTAGGTTAGATAATTGTTTGGATATCTGGTCATGACCAAGGCACAGCTTGGAACCAATGGCAAGGAGGTCCAAGACGATTGGGTGGCCGTGTCTTGAATTTCAGGACCTAGCAGCTCATCCACCCGAAGCCATTGGCTGTCTAGGTTGCAGCTCATCCACCATCTCCACAAAGGATCTGCCGTTGGCTGCTTGACACAAGGATGGGGAAGGATGCTCCCTTCACCAGCCAAAGAATGTTTGGCTGGCTGCCCACTTGGTGTTCAGCTGATCAGCCAAGATCAGGTACCAGAGTGCCCACCACTGTGAAGTCCTGTAATTGCTGACGTGCAATGGTGTCTCGTGTAAGACATTATCATGCATAGGCTCTTCCTCGGATAATCGCCTCTACATCTGTCTCTTTTCATGACTCATGTCCATGACTCAACGGGGGCAGGCTTGTGTATCTGGAATCCTCTAGTCACAATCTGGAATGGAGGCAGCAGCTGCAAGATGGTCGTCGCGCACTTGGATTAGACAGAAGTGTGCACAGCAGCTGTAGCTGTGACTGAGCAGTCCTATTTAGGATCCACTCTGTTCACTCTAGGGAAGGGGCTAGAAAAGGTGCCCTAAAAATAGTCTGTCTGAATCCAGCCTGCCTGGTAACTGCAGCCAGGGTGAACCCCTTGCAAGTCACAGGGGCAACAATAAGAAGAGAAAAACATTTACACTTAGATTTGGAACCTGGAATGTCAGGACAGTGATGGACAGTGACAAGTCTGACCGGCCTGAATGCCAAACAGCTCTCATTTCCCAGGGCTGAGGGGGTTCAGCATCGACATCGCTGCTTTGAGTGGGACCCAACTAGCCAATGAGGTCAGGTTAAAGAAATTGGTGGTAGCTATACCTTCGTTTGGAGAGCTAAATGTGAAGACGAGCATCTCATGCATGGTTTCGGCTTTGCTATTAAGAATAGCCTAATGTGTAGCCTCAGGGAACACCCTACTGGAGTCAGTGAACGTCTAATGACACTACATCTTAGTCTGGCTAATAACCAGCTCATGACAGTAGTCAGTGCTTACGCTCCCTACAAGCTAACAAAGATGCTAAGGAATGCTTCTGCACACACTTCGGGTATGTCTAGACTACATGGCTCCGTTGACGGAGCCATGTAGATGAGCTTTGTAGACATAGCAAAATGAAGCGGTGATTTAAATAATCACTTCATTTACATCAAAATGGCTGCCGCGCTGTGCCGATCAGCTGTTTGTCGGCTCAGCGCGGTAGTCTGGACGCTCCGCATTCGACATCAAAAGCCTTTGTCGACCGCCCTGGTAAACCTCATCCCACGAGGCATAAAATAACGGAATTGCTGTGTAAAGGTTCGCATAGTTATTTCGGAATAATGGCCGTCATTCCGAAATAACTTTGCTGTGTAGACACACCTCCAGAGAGCAAGGAGGCTGTGATATGTAGTAAGGGGTTCTGTTAGCTAAACAAAGAGGTGGTATCAGTCAGAACGGTTTTTCCCCATTATGGCAAGGAAGCACGTTGGGGTGGGGAGCTCAGATTGTAGGTTTGGGTAGCGTGCAATTAAGTATGAATTGGTCCAGTAGCTCTGTCTGAGAAGTATTTGAAAGATGTTGCAGGAATTTCCACCAGAGTTACTGATGCATCTTCAGATTGTCTCTGCAAACTTCTGCTTTTAAAATTAAATATCTAGGCAGTATAATTTTGCTGTGAGAAATCTTGAATGAAAACAGGAAAAATATTCAATGCAGTCCTAGAGGGAGAATTCAGAAGAAGGAACCTATTGATATTAATGGGAACTTACATGCTATGATGCTACAGAGACGACTTAAGTATTCTCCCTCTCCCACCACCCGTCCTCTTCTGCCCAGGTCTCCTTCATAACTGTGAAGCTTATATTTTAAGGCAAGTGTTGACAATTTTGACACACAAATATTTAGGACCCAAAATGCACTTAACACAGCAGTTCATTGGGCTGCTATTACAACAGACAAGGTAAAGTTGTGGGATTGAATGTGGTTATTATGGCACCTTGCATGCTCAGTGTTGTAGCAATTTGCTGGGAAGAAAAAAAATGAACGAATCCAATGGTTTAGATTATTTTTATTTGCATATTTGGCAACATTCAGGATGTTCTTTTCATTTTTATCAGCCTGCCTTTGCAGATCTGTCATTCTACAGTAATGTGCAGTTCAAGCCCAATCTTTCAGCCTGCGGCAGTACCGGCTTCTGCTTCCCCTTTGTGAAACAAATGGGAAGAAGGAGCTTCTGGCTGACATGTATCTAACCAGGTGCTCTCCTTCACTGATCCTGCAAACAACCCCTAAACCACCTAGTCACCTCTGCCAAAGAGAAAGATCAAAGAATTGCCAGGTTTCTTCTCTAGATAATCCTGCATGACACGGGCAATTACCCTATATTTTGGAATCAAATAGTGTAAAATAGGATTCTCTGTTCTAATCCACAGCTATGTTTTTTAATTAGTAGTGTATCTTACATGGAAGGAATAATAAATTGTACTTCCTTTCCCACAGCCACCTTGGTCCAGGGCCTATAGAAATGAATAGAAAGATGTTGTTGGAAGTAAAATCAGGCTCTGGAAGTAAAATCAGTCTCTGGAAGTGTTTGCACCATTTGTATCATTCCTCATTAATTCTGAATCACCATATTTAGAGAAGAAGGAGATCAAAAAGTATTTGCCCTCCCCCCCAGCACAATGACAATCCACGCCAAAGAGGGACCAAAAGGGCATCTCCGAATAACTGTGGGATGGAAAAATACTGCCTGTTGGCCATCATCTTTCTCTCGTAGATAAAAAATACTTGTAAAACACTGTACTTTATTGGCTAGTCTGAAGTTAGCTGGTCACCAGTCCTACCCTTCCTTTTACTTGTGCTCATGGTAGGGTTCCTGATATCTTAAGGGAAAGTTACAGCTCCCTAAGGAACAGGTGGACCAGTAATGCTCTTATGTGAAGACATAACTAGACTGTTTTCTGAGTTCTACTGGGTCAATGACTTGAAGCCTGGGAAACACAAATCCACTAAAGCCATTAATTTTAGTAGGATTGATCTTTTATTAAACAACTAGGGCTTAGACTTTCTGAATGAAAATGGAAAAAACTTAAAAAAACAACAAATAGTCTGGTAGCACTTTAAAGACGAACAAAATATGTAGATGGTATCATGAGCTGTCGTGGGCACAGCCCACTTCTTCAGATGACCAGAGTGTTGGATGTCCAGAACAAACAAACGAACAACAAAAAAGATGAAAATGTTAAGTTCAAATGCATGATAGGATGCAGGGGGGGAAAAGTGTATGGGGGGGGGGGGGGGGGGAGGGAGGGGAATGCATGCTGCATAAAGGCCTGTATCAAAACATAGTTACTTTGCATTTGCAGAAATATTTCAGTAATTGTTATGCTGTAGAAGACACACGTTACTTAATTACTGTGCATCAAAATTTGTAACTCTCAAACTTTTACTGATCTCTAGGTAGTAGGTAGACTTGTATTTGTTCACTGAGCTGTCACATAAAACATGTAGCATTCCAGTCTCAGACTGTGCTACACATTTTATTTGTTATAGGGCAACCCTGCCAAGTACTCCACATGACCAGGCAATTTATGATGGGCAATTTACTGTTCATAATGGAGGCTACGCAAGGTGTTACACAGCAGGATTAACCCACCGCATGAAATGTGGTTGTTACACGTGAGATGAAAGTATGGCTTGGCCTGTTATTTCTATGAATTTTTAAAATATATATGGTTTGAAACATGAGTATTCACAATTATGTATGAGGATCTTTGTTTCTTCAGGGTACATACTCTCTAGCTGGTTATTGCTTCTGTTATGCTTTCAACTGCCACCCTTTGTTATCACACATATAATTATAGTGATAGGGAATGTGCTCTGATAGCTCATGCCTCTCTACTGTTGCAAAGAGGGCCTGTCGTGATCATGAGGGTAAGCCAGGTAGAGTCAGCCAATAGGAATACAGGTAGGAATTTCAAACAGGGACAAAGGAATTGTTGGGTTTTTCCCTCCTTTGTCCCTGGGCAGTTTCTCTCTAGCTACTGAGGGGGACAGATACTATGTCTCCCTCCGAGAAAAGACTCTTCACTATCTGTAAGCAGGGTAAAGTTTAGATAAATCCGTTTTATTGTTTTATGGTTTGGGAAATGAGATCTGATGTCTGTGCATTTAAAAAAAATGTTTTTTTTGACCTCCTTTGTAATTAAGCTCTTGGCCCGTGGTGGGGTTTCCCCCATGAGTATATTAAATTGTGATTTTTTTCCCTTCTAGTCATTATGCTTGCAACAGGAATATTGTGGTGATAATAAAAGTTCTTTCTCTTTTCTTTTTATTAACCTGGTATTGGTTAATTTTTGTGTCCTGGTTTTTACTTTAGGGGTGAGATTTCCCAAGTGATCTCTCCCCTGATTTTTCTTATCAATACTTGGGTGGTGGCAGCAGATTTTTATCCCCAAAATCTAGGTTTTTAAGATTTTGGGAGAAAGTTTTATACCAAAGCCTGGAAAGATAACGTTTTGGGGTACTTTTGCTGGCCCCCACTTCTGCATTTATCATGCCAGAGTGGGGAAGAAGCCTTGACAGGACCATACCCCTTCCACAAGGAGACCACCTTGTGGTGCAAAACGGCTGTAGATGTTCCCCTGCTGTCTACTGTTTTAGAGGCCTGAACTAGAAGTAATGGGTGTGGCCAGCCTTCTAGCTGTTGGAGGAGTCCTTTGAGGCCATAGGCATATGGTGCATGTTAGAGCAGCCTTTATCTGATAGGTAGCAGAAAGGAAATTTGCAGTTTTATTTGTGTTTTGGTGCATGTGGGCCTTATGCTGCAGACTAGCGCAGAAAATGGATGGGTGAGCTCCAACACCGTACTTACGAACTTTGTAAGCTCTTTCTTAATCAGATAAAAACAATGTAGATGTGTTGGAGGAGGTACTTATGTGCAGCAGAGAAAGGAATGATTTATTCTGGGAAAGGAGCACTTACAAGCTTAAGCTACTTTGTCGTGCATCTTGCCCCCATATAAATGCACCAGGAAGAAAAGCATAAGAAGTATTCCCTCTTCTTCTTTTCCCTTTGTAGACCTCAGGCACAATCCAATAATTCTGCCCTGATTAGAAGAACTGCCCTCGTAACTGTGACACAAGCCATTCCATTCCATGGGGTCGTATGGTTTCATAGGCAGAGCTATGCCATACTGAGCAGCAGAACTGGTCAGCAGCATGGAGATATGTATGCTGCACATCCTAAAGGGATGCCACAGTGGTTGTTCTCCTACTGCATGCCTGAGGGCATTGTGCTTCCTAGTGATCATATAGCAGACAAGCATCACCCAACACAGGGCTGTACAGGGCCGGCCCACAACATTTTGGCACCTGAGGCGGGGAGCTCAAATGACGCCCCCATTCCCCCTCGCTGCACCAGCAGCAGACACAATTTTCTACACTCTGGGTCCTAGTGGCGTTTCCCCCCCTCCCCCAGTCAGGCACCTGAGGTGAACATCTCAGTTCGCCTCATGGTAAGGCCAGCCTTGGGGCTGTAACTAAAATGTGTGCTCCAGCCCTCTCGATTTTACTTTGTGATGCTTGAATGCACCTCATTGAGGCAATTAGCTTAAAATGAAGTACAGGTGGTAAAGCAGATGTGTTTATTCACCAATTTTAAAAGTTAGGTTTCAACACATTGGTAAAGTTAATTTGGATGAGGTGACCAGATGCTTCGAGGAACTCTTACAGTATAAATTTATATGCATCGCTCTAAGTCTATCCTCAAAATGATGTAGTACTCTTGATGAAGATAGCAGGAGTTATGAGAGTTCTCTTGGCCAATAACAGAATAAGTATAAATGTTTGTGCATTAATATAGTCCTGTACCCATTTAATGCAGTATCATCTAACATTATTCCCATAATATAGGGAATATAGCATAAGTAGCAAAGCATCAACTGCTCATTATTTTATTTAGGAAGGGTATTCCAGTAGCCTGTTATAGCATGCACATATGGAGTGTAACATGCTTTGCAGAGGACCACACCTCCGAAATGTTCATCAATAGCTCCTAAAGCAATGTTGCTATTCATTATAAGATACATGTACATTTGCATAGCAAGGCTCATTCTGAATGGTCTCAGAACACTTCAGAATCCATGTACTGTGTACACAGCTGAAAGGTAACCCCTGCTGGGGCAGAGGCTATGACCTAATAGTGTTCCTCAACCAGTGGTACGAGTACCCTTAGGCGTACTTGGGAGAAGTCTGGAGGGTACGTCACACAACTGAAATTTGGAGAAAACTGAATTTTTGTTTTAAGTTTTACAGCATTTTATTATTTTTGTTCTTTTTACACCCAAAAATTTCATCACCTGCCCGGCTATGATTAAGTTGTTTAACAAATGTGTTGCAATGGTAGAAAAAGATTTTGTGTGTCTAAAAACTGTAGGTACTGGGGGTACTTTAAAAAAATTATAAGGGGTACTTCATAAAAAAAGGTTGAGAAACACTGAGCTAATCAACACACACAATGCTATTCTACAATGTGCGAAAGGAGCTTTTGGTCGAGAAAACTGAGGCAAACTCCTACTCTTACAAAAAGTGTTGTGCATCTCTAATGCCCAAGAAGAGCAGATAGAATAATGGTTCTGAAGGTCTTATCTGAAAAACGTGCACACTGTAAACTGTATTAGACTTATTTTATCTACCTTTTTATGGATGAAGTGCTGAGATGGCCCTGACAGGACTTTAAAGCAGGCTTACTATTCCATGCCACGTAAAACACTTTCTCAACATCATACAGTGCAAAGCTAATATCCAGACCACTCAGGGTACCAGCACAATGTGACATCAGATAAGGGCTAGATGTTTGATTTTGCTCCATTGTTGCCTTCTGATTTCCTTCATCTGGGTCAAGTGAATAGCTATTTTTAATGGGAAATGGAAAACATTTTATCTTTTCAGTCAGCTCTGTCACATTCTTACAGAGCACCTTATAGTTTGGGGTGGTGGGGTTGTTTTTTTTAAAAAGCACCAATATGAAATGTTCTAGAGATGAGTGATGGCTCAGCATGGTTTGATTTGCACTATTCTTCTAGCAGAAACGGAGACAAACTTATCTTATACAAAACAAATAGCTCCTGCCAGAGATCAGATCAGATGTCTACATTGGCACTGATTGTCAGGAATAATTTTCTAAGGGGAAAAAATGATTTTCTTTGCATTTATATATTCTGTGCCCTCTCTTCTCAAAAGGGTTGGGGACAACATTGATAGTTTTGTGCTGAGTCTCCCTGCAAGGGTTGAATCTAAGACCATGAGGATTCTGGGCAGCTGTCATCACCAGGTGAGGCATAGGCTAGGCTCCGCCAGGAGGAGGTTTCTGCTTCAGGCCCTGCTTGTGATAGACTCTGGCTTCTAACACTGGTTTGTCCTTGACTTCACTGTTTGACAGCTGTTTGTAACCTGGTAAAGCAACCCTGCCTGTTGCTGGCCTGTCTCCTAAGTTACCTTCCAGTAACCTGCCCCCAACTCCTACACTGACCACTACATCTAACTGTCTATTTCTTGGTCATAACACTGCCCAGGTGATACTGTTTCTCTACTTGGCAGTTCTTGGCTACAGTACATCACACTTCTATTGGGTGTATTCTGTTAAAGTAAGGACCTGATTTTGCACCCGTTAAAGTTGATGGATGCCGTAGGTATATGACTGCCAGATGTCTGGTTTTTTACCAGAACACCTAGTCACAAAGGGACCCTGTGAGCTCAGGTGGGCACTGCTGGCAAAGCCAATAAAACTCTGTCCTGGCTCCGCACAGCTCCTAGAAGTGGCTGCCAGAATAGCATAGCTATGTGGGTGGCCTGGGAAGCTCCACAGCTGGCTTTGCAGTTCCCGTTGGCCAGAAACGGTGACCAATGGGAGCAGCGGATAGGCACAAGGGCAGTGTATGGAGTTCTATAGCTGCTGGGACCTGTGGCCACTTCCTGAGAGCTGTGGTAAGCATCACAGGATCTCATACTCCCTCCTGGAGCCTGCATCCCCCACACCATAATCCCAAGACCTAGCCTGCGCCCTATGCCCCTCATCCCTGACCCCACCCCAGAGCGCACCCCCCCAACAAGAGCCTTTAGTCCCCTGCACTTAGAATAAAAAATGGACCACTGTTGCCATATGTGTGGTCTGGAGAAATGGTGGTACAAAAACTGGGACACCTCTTTCTTTTTCTTACATATCTCCAGGGCCCAGATTTTTAGAATGTTGGCAATATTTGAAATGCTGCCAAATGGACAAAAATTATTTTTTAAAAGTTTACAACTCAGCAAAACCTAAATGGAATTTCATGAAATAAAGAAAAGACACTTATCTAGTTTGGAGGGTTTTTTCCTTGACGAATTTCAAAGGCCTAAGGCAAACAACGATGGTGTCACACCTTGTCATTGGAAAAACACAAAGATTATTTAATAAAAGAAGGCAATTAAATATAGGAATTCCTATCTGCTCTCCTGATAATGAGTTCACCCATCTCTTTTCCCTTCACATTTCCAGTTCACAGATACCACAAGACTGTGAGAGCCCTGTATTCACAATTACAGTATAAATGTAATTGAAGTACAAGATAATAAGGCATATTTTGACTTTCAGAACAGCCTTTTCATCTATTTAAAAAACAACAGTAAGAATACCAAAGTTAAAATGTGGAACTGCAAAATCATTTTAGGCAAGGCCCAAAGATTTTTATTTTTGCCTGGGGACTTGTAAAAGAAATCTGTCATCAGGACCTATTTTTTGTTACAGGTTCTTACCTCCCCTGGAACGTCACTGATGGCTGACCCCCTTTGAATCCTTTGCCATGCAAATTTCTGTGCATATCCTCTATATGAGTATCCAGTGTCTAACCAGATTTGTCAATTGCTTGGGAGGAAGCTTCCTCGAGGCTTGCCTAACAGTGCAAAAGTCTGCACCAGAGGGGTTTAAGTTCTAGTGAACGCTAGTGTACCACATACCGATTGGCCCATTTATACCCTGCTGTTGCATTCTAAAAGTTCCCCGGTGCATATTAATGCAGTACTCTTTGAACGTGGACTATATTAATATGCACTAGGGAACTTTTTATGTGCCTCACCAGTCAATTTAGCAGATGACATGCTAGTGGGCACTAGAATTTATACCCTTTTGATACAGAATAATGTACTACATATAACAGCCCTAAGATTACAAGTCTGAGAAACAAGCAAGGCAGGTTTCAACTGCAGCTAAATTTATGGATGTACTGAAACTGCTGATGCAAAGAAGTTAAGTAACACAAAAGGGAATGAAGCTTTAGACCTAAATTACAGTTGTTCAATGTGTTTAATGATACAGTGATGCAAATTTTTCAGCAAAGCACCCTGTGATATTAGCATTTCAAGCAACCTAAATACACTTAACTACACATTTAGTTTGGCTATAATAGGATACTTGCTGTAAATCTAAAGGAATATATCTAGTTACAGTCATTATTGTATATTTTTAAAAGGTACCCTAGCTATTAAAACACATTTATGAATACTTAAACAGTTATGTTTTACATACATATCTTGGTTTTTAAACTTGAAATATCTTTTAAATCTTTTCCCCTTTAATAATAATAACAAATACAGTGTTGTGAAATAGTGGCCTTGTAACATACCAGTTGAATTTTAAAATGTGTGTTTTTTTTAAGTTGATCTCTGTGTAGGGTGCTGAATTGGGCAAGAAGGCTGGTCATCTTAAATCCGCATGAGACTGTATTTTGAACTTTTCCTGACTCAATAAGATCTTGCAATCTCAGAGTTTTGCATTCCAGTTATTTGAACTAATTAATGAGAGCAACGTTTACCAAACAGTTACAGAAAGAAGAGAAAGGAGACTCTTCATGAAAATAGCCTTTAAAAAAGAGTCTTGGTCTGATTATCACTGAGGCCCAGATTCAGCAATAATATATGTTAAGTATGTTTTATCTGCTGCTGGAGGAAATCATCAATTATAATTAGGATGCAAAACAATATGTATCAGTTTGATGATTCCAGAGCTTGGTAAATGCCATATAGTAAATACTAGGCTGTCAATTGATGTGTGTTAATGCCTGCAATTAATGCAGGGAAGGATTAACATGTGAATTTTTGTAACGCGTTAATCACAGGCGTTAATGCTGTGCTGCCCCTTTGAAGCGCCGCTCTGGCGTTTCAAAGGGGCAGCACGTTAGGCATGCCCAGCTGATCCCCGCTCCACTGCCCCTTTAAAGTGCCAGTCCGTGGAGCTTCAAATCCCTTAAAAAAGAGTCCTGGGGCAGATTCAAAGGGGGCAGCGCTGCCCGGAGCCTGGGGTCAGCTGGGCACTCCAGCTGATCGCGGGCTCCCGCGGTGCTACCTGTTGGAAATGCCAGGGCAGCATTTCCAAGGGGCAGCGAGGCATGGAGCCTGGGTCAGGTGGGGACTCCAGCTGAGCTTGGGCTCCCTTGGGTGCTGCCCCTTGGAAACGTCGGGGTGGCCTTTCCAAAGGGCAGCTGCACTGTGCCTGGGGTCAGCTTAGGACTCCAATTGATCCCAGGCTTCCGCAATGCTGCCCCTTTGAAACGCCGGGCTTTCACAGCGCTGCCCCTTTGAAACGCCTCCACAGTGTTTCAAAGGGGCAGTGCACACAATTAATCGCGCGATTAATCACGATTCAATTTTTTAATCGCTTGACAGCCCTAGTAAATACCAAAACTTTCCCCTTTCCAGGCAAAATCTAATAAGCTTTTGCCAGCATAAGAAGTCTCTTAGTTGGCATAATGTGACATAGCTGGTGCCTATACCAATTGAGCCCTAGCACAGGGGTGCTGGTGTTAGGACAAAGGTTACCTGAAATACAGGAATTCACAACTAACATGGTCATAACCAGTTAGTATAAATGAAAGTGGTTCCTTAACTGCTCCAATAGGGCATGTCTACACTAGGAAATTATTTCAAAATAACTCCTGAAATAACTAGTTCAAAATGAGCTTTCCTTGGGGAATAAGCTTAAGCAGTTATTTCAAAATAACCAGCCCCTTATTTCGAAATAATGGGTTTGGTAGCGTGGACACTGTGCTTGCTATTTCAAAATAAGGGGAGTTATTTCAAAATAACTCCCTAGTGTAGACTAGGGCATATATACTGATGGACCAGGGCCAGTGCACCTATCTCATTGGTTTCTTGTGCTCCCACATCTCATGTCTTATATGCATATTGTAAACGCCTAATCCACAACTAAGCATTCTAGTGCTATGGTAATACAAATAAATAATAACAGTTAATAATAAATGCACCATGAGAATTAAAGTCACCTAACTTATTCCCCCTTTCTCCAGCAATAAACATATCTTTGCACAGGGGCCAATTTGCAGAATAATATCCCTTGCCTTGTAGTATTGTGGACACTTAGTTTAGGCAACTTGAGACTACTTAGCATTGCAGAAACAGCCTATGATAGCGTAAAATAGGCACAGAGTGAAATGTGTGTGAAACAAGATGTTGTACTTTGTCATTACCCAGGAATTGTGAAGAAGGTCCATGAGGAAATTGGTAGGGTGGGGGCAAAAACTACACATGTCTAAGTCACAAATTAGGCTTTTAAGGTTTCTGCTGAGATGTAGACTTAAACCTAAATTGATGTACTGAATCCAATTAATATTATTTTTCAAATGCAGTATATTTCTCATGTATAATTGTAATTTGAAGAATGCTATTGCTATTCAGTGATAAATTTACATTGTTGCAGTATGCTAAATTAATCAAAGGTGGTGGGTTAGGTTTCCAAATGTTCATTAGAATAGGGAAAATGGGCTCAATATTATTTTAGTTTTACTGATCCCTTTGAATTACATATTAAAGCCCCAGCAAGCCACAGTATAAAAATTAGTGAGCAGCTGCAGCTGGATTTTTTTATGGGTTCATTCTTCCAAGGGGCTACATTTTATCAAAGAAGCTATCCTTCATCAAATAAAGATACCTATGAAATACCCAGGTTTCCCAACTATTTTCAAAATATCCACCCTTTCCATTTATGTGAGTTAGATATACTATCTGAAAAGTGAGAAAGAGCCACTATACATATGAAGCATTCTCAGTGTGCTCCTTTCAAAGTATAGGCATGTTCGCATGCACATGTGCACACATATAGACACTAAAAATATTAGTCCAGTGTTTCAACTTATGAAAACTGATCAGACACCATTGACTTGAGTAAAGCTAAGCTGAATTGTCCCAGCTGAGAGCTGGTCTCTGGTCTGAACTAGAGGTGGGTGGGAAATGACTTCCCCATCTTGTCAGAAATGTTGAGATTTTGAAAGTGAAACCTTTTGAAAATTAGGAAGGAAGGAGGGAAGAAGGTAATCACCCCAGAGCAGCCAATCAACTGGTGGTTAGGGCATTCATATTGTGACACCTAGGTTTGAGTCCTAGCTGTGCCTGGTTCAGATCAAGGACTTGAATGTAAGTATCCTATATCTCAGAAAAATACTCCCCGCTTCTGATTTTGGCCAGAAAATGCACCCTGGACTGCAAAACCTCCCCCAATAAAAGCTTTTTTCTGTAGTGGCGAGTTGCCATGAAAAGTTTTGGTTGCAGTGGTTATTTTCTGACAAAGTCGGTTTGTTTGAAAAATGTCTAGCTAGCTGCTGTCTGAATTTACCTACCTCCTGCAGTTTACATTTAACTGAAATCACAGCAAGCGATCAGTGCTTCCTCCCATTCTTGCGATTTTTTTTTTCTTTTTATGCCTAGGCTCTTAGTTCTGCCATAAGAGCAACTTTGTCCCATTTGCAGTTATGAGTGGAAGTTAATGACACCTACTTAATTTGGTTGCCAGGGTGAGTCATCTCTAGGCATCTGACAGCCTGTCAAGGAATAACATTTTAAAAGCCAGACGGCAGCTGTGCCTGGTTACTTACCTAATAAAATTCAGGCCATATTTGTGTGGAATACACCTCTCTCATCATTAAGATTTTTTTTTTTTTTGCTTAAAAACCTTTATTTTTTCATTTTTATTTCAATCACATTTAAAAATTCAGATTTTTACATTGAGAAGACCACAGAGTTAATCCAAATAATACAACCAATGGTAACAATGCTGGTTGGGATTTTTAAAGTTACAGGGATTTAAGTATTGAATTCTTATTGAAAGTCAATGCGAATTGATACTTAATTTACTCAACCACTTTAAATATCCTACCTGCTAATAAGAATATATATTAGTCCTTATTGTGGACCAAGAGTCTAAGCATTCTGGACGTGACCATGCAACGTTACCTCTTCCATGGATTTCTTTTTATAAAATATTCTTTGCAACAAGAGACTCTCTTAAATTTTGTGGTAGGACAGGTTTGGGTAGAAGTAAATCTGTGTCTTTATTAAGGCTGCATGTTTCAAGGTTAAGGTATAGGAGACTTGCGTTCTATTCCTGGCTCTGCCAATAATCTACTGTGTGTCTTTGGACAGGTCACTCATTTTCTATTCCTTGATATTCCCATCTCTAAAATGGGTATAATCATACTCACCTTCCCTGGGAAAGAAAGATAATAATTTGTTATCTCTATTGTTTAGTAATTCTGGACCAAGTTTTAAAGGTGTTTATGTACATAAAGATGTAAACGGGCACCTCAGATACTTTTGAAAATCTGGCTTGCTATCTTCTAACCCCTTCTTATCTTTTTCTATTTTTATGTTCAGTTAGGGAAAATTGAGTCACTGCTCCCAAATAATTATAAGGTGTAAAATATCCTCCATATCAATACCATCCACAACAGGTCCATAACTAAATGTAGATCAAAATGCATGTATTCCTCATTGGACATGCCACCCCATAGCCCACACAGTCATATTTTCATTTATTTGTGTTGTATACACCTGTTATATGTTGGCAATGCCTCAGGCAGTACTGTAGATGATTTGTAGTCATAGGGTTACCATTTAAAAACTGTCCTCTGGTCATTTTAAATACTATTTTTTATAAATACGAACTCCAAGAAAGAAGAATGTGAGGGGAGGAGGTGGAGGATAGGTTTCTAAATAGCTTTTGTTATATTACAGCGAGGGAAGAACTAAATTCTCTGTGTGTGCAGAAGACAACATAATAACATAGCCAATTGAAAGGCATTCATTAAAGAAAATGTAAATAACTTTAGCAAGGGGCAAACACCAAATGATGTATCCCTGACAAAGAGTGACTTTGATTCCTCTCCTCTCCGTTTGTTAAACTTTCGAATACCTAATATTTTTATGGCATTTGAAGCCTGTTTCATGACTTTGATGCACAATTTGCATGCATGATTTATCACCATCATATAAGAGATTCCAAAATGGTCTAGAACATTCTAGAAGGTTAGCGAAAAAGGAATCCACATATGGAATACCTGACACCTTTTACTTTGAACATTCTGTTTTCCCTGTTGTCAGTCTCTGAGCCCAGCACTGTAGGCAATCCTCTGGATCAGTTGCCCCTAAATCTGGCCCTGTCTCCAAGTTATACTTGTGGAGCATTTCCTTCCCACATGATGCTCTTCATGTGCAAGGAATAGCCTTGCACAACACTGACTTCTTGTTTCCAAAGATCCCTTGGAGAGGGCTTGTTTGAGATCAGGATCCATGGCAGAGGAAGCAGATGGGTGGCCCAAACCTGGGTATGGCTATATTTCTACCGGCCTTGAAAGCTGCTAAAGGAAATTTTACAGCATCAGGGTTTATTGCCCATCTTCTAAAGGTGAGATCCTCCAGTGTAGATATGAACACGGAGATTCCCGGTTTCCTTTGCTATAGTAGTGCTGCACTGCAGTGGAGGAGGGCTATGGAGTGAGATCTCTGCAGAGGCACAATCTCTCTCCCACTGATTCCTCAGGATCCATGAGATTCGGAGGCAGTTCCAGCAGTTGGTTTCAAATGGGGGAAAGCAAGGAGTGGAGCAGAATTCCCTTCCTGACCACCCAATAAAACGATGTGAGGGAATTTTTACTTAAGAAACTTTCTGGAGATGCATTGTCTTTGCAGGATGTAATGTGAGAGCTGGTGACCCAGCCTTTTGTGCTGACCATAGAGAATATATGTTAAGCTGCTAATATTTTTCATTTCTTGGCTCATTGGGTGTTACCCATCGCTATCCACTGGAGTACAATGTATAGCTTAGTAGAAACATTGTTGATAGGGTTTTTTTTAAACATTGAAAAGCATCGCTATAGTATGCATTACGCTGGCTGTTGTATATGAATATAACCTACTGAAATTTCCCTGAAGCGTTAGTGATATTTAGAGGACTGTAACATTTGTAAAGCCATTTCTTCCCTATTCCTCCATCGTACGTATTCTTTCACAGTACAGTCCCAGACAGACATCTGTACAGCCTGTCAATTTCCTAAAGAAAAAAAGAGCAGGTCCTGAGTGTAAATTATGCAAGCTCTGTATTAGCCTCGTGTGGCTAAAAAATAAAACAAAACAAAACAAAACCCACAAGATCCATTAGAAACTACTTTAGGTTTTTCATAAGGCTCTTTAATGCTCCACACCTAATAAAATATGAATCACAATAGGCTGCAGTGTAACAATGAGGATGGGAAATTGAAATAAAAATAGTGAAAATAACTCTCAGCTCTTATGGTATCATGTTTCAGGAATTCAGCATAGTAAATTCATTCATGAGACCTGAGCTAAAAAGAAGGAAACAGAGCCTCAGATGATATACATTAGTGTAACTCTATTTGTCTTAGTTATAGCTGAGGTTCTGGCTGGCTGACCGCATTCTTAATTCAAGGGGGAAAATTTAGAGAGAAAAATAATTTTCAAAGCGAGGCAGCCATTTACCCAAGGGAGAAATTGTAAAGGTAAATACTCTTGGCTATCAACTGTACCATAACACAAGTGAAAACAAAGAATACAGAAACAAGGTAGAATATAGACATATTGCTAAGCTATTGAAATTTCATTTTATCATTGTTCTAATTTTTTTTCATTCCACAAATAAGTGAAAATTAAAACTGATATGGTAGAGAAGTTTGAATGGTGGGAGGGAAGAGCGGGGAAATTGCTTTTAATGTTTCAGACTTTTGCCAATCTTAAATTCAGTCATTTTACAATGAAAAGAATCTTTGAATCTTGATTTTTTTTTTTAAGAGTTCAGTGGTTGGATATTAGGCTGCCATACGTTTCCTTAGCTCCACTGAAGTCAGTGCTCAGTAATGCTGGTTTATACTAGACAGGGATTTGGTCCCTTCCCTTTTCTCCTCATATTGAGATTAATTAGATGGCTTTCAGCTTAATTCATATAATATTTTGATAGTTTACAGTGTGCAGTTCTGTCCCTGTGAATGAAAAATGCAAAAAGTGCAGGCCTTCTGAATTTTAGAAAGGAAGATACTACTGTACCATTTTGCATTTATCTTGGTTTCATATTTATTTGTGGCTTGACTAACATCCTAAAGATTGTATCCTATAAAAAGTGAAACCAACATGGTAAAATATTTATGGATTCTTTAATATTTTAGTACCTCTCAGTACTAAAATCATGTTCTTTCCTCAGAACAAAAGCCTGAAGAACAAGCTCCTGTCGGGAAACAAGCTTTGTGGTATCCATGCAGAAGAGGTGAGTACAGTTTCTTACTGTTCTAATCTTAACACACCCAGAGAGAGAAGGAGAATGTTGAGGATTGCCATAAAAAATGTCACACAGGGACTCTGGGCTAGATAATGTAGCCATCATGTGTATCTACAGCTAGAGTTCAAAGCGTCCATGCTTCTAAAATCTCTCATTTGCTCCCATGATAAAAGCATTACACATACACCAGGAAACAAAACACAAAATACAGATTGTCTGCCAAATCCCAGGATCCCAAAGCACTGATTTTCTCCATTGGCCCCAATATCAAATAGTAGTGGTAATAACTCTATTGCTTGAATACTTGTAAAGAATTCAGAATAAAGCTTTGGAGAAATGATTTTTGATGTTGAAGTGTATGATTTAAAAACGCATGCGTCGCACTTTAGCAAATAGAGAAAAAGAAATGGTACCTCTGCCAAGGAGCTGGCAATCTCATACAGACAACATAAAAGCCGTGATTCTTCAATCGCTTAAACGTGAATGATTTTACTCACATGAACAGTGTTAGAAAGCTACTAAAGGGTGCTACTGAAGTGAGTAAAGTTATACACAGGTTTGAGCAGTGCCCTATAGTTACCAGGCGTACTCATTTAAGCTATTGTTAATTCCTACCACTCTCGAATAAGAATCAAGCCACAGTGATGTAGATCAGGAATAACTTCAGTGAAGTCAATCTGGAGAAGCATAAAATAAAGACTCATCAACAATAGGGAACAATTAGACATTGCCAAGAAAATAGACAAGATGATCTAATAATACAACTTTTATTCTGATGAATCTACAAAAGTCAAAGTATATCGCTAGAACACCACAGAATTATCACACTTTAAATCAAATACATTTTAATTAAGAAACAGATTTTAAAACGTGTATTTTCAAAGTTATAGAGCTAGATTCATAGCTGGTCTAAATAACTAATTTCCATTTATTTCAACTGAGCTACACCACTGAAAATCTGCAGCACTAAGATGCAATAGCTTCTTTTCTCTTGCTTTGCTCAAGCTACATCATCATATCTCTTTCTGGTTTACACTACAGCATTTGGTTTTTAATGTAGTTAAATACATTTTTCTTTCCCTTTATATTACTGAATTGTTAAAGCCCTGGCCTAAAAGTGTTATTTTTTTCTCTTTTGCTAATTTCCTCAGGGTTCGTTGCATCTTGAATTTTTAGCACTATTTCACTTCATTTTTTCTATTAGCTTTGAATCTTATTTAAATACATTTTAATGTTTGCAACAAAGCTGTGTATAAACTAGCATGGACATACATTTAAATGGAAAACAGGAAATCTGACTTTCCAATATTCGGTATGAAATCAGTGTCAATGCATATATTGCGAAAAAATCTTGTCTTTGTCCTGGGAGTTTGAATTGATTAGAATCAGAACTGCTTGCAGCCTGTCTCCAAAAATTCACATTGACATAGCTTTCAAGTTAGAGGCCTCTTCAAATACTAACATACATTTTTAAAAGTAAGATATTAAAAAAACCAACTCCAGTTCTCATCAAAACTCACAGCAGGAGACTCATTGTGAATCATACACATGGAGCTTAAGAAATCTAGCTGTAACATTGCTTCTTATGGACCAGATGGTGCTTCCCTTTTCTGCAGGCACAGGAGAACCTAAAGTGCTGAGAATTGCATTGGTTCCACCTCACAAGGGAAGTTTAGGGATTAAAGGCAGCAAAAGCACTCCAGACCTCCCTTAGCGTGCTATGCAGCTCTGCTTTCTCTAGGACCCCAAGGAAGGGGGGGAGGCATGGCAGACCATTTTGAAGGAGGGCTGAGGCAATCCAGATTAGCAGGCCTCTGTACAATGATCAGTCTTATTAACAATTGCTCCAGCTAATGTGTTGTAGTTACAGCAGTAGAGAGATTCCCATGAATTTCTGTGACTCAAACCAGTGGGAGCAGACTTAATCCACACGTACACTCACATTATTTTCAGATTGATGCACAATATGAAATAGAATTAAATCGGGAGCTAGAAACATAAAAGGTAGCAAGAAAACATCCTACAAATACATTAGAAGCAAGAGGAGGGTTAAGAATAGCCCCATTACTCAATGAAGAGAGAAAAACAGTAACAGAAAATGTGGAAATGGCAGAGGTGCTTAAGTTGGACACCTAACATAGTGGATCCCAGTGAAAATGGAATAGGTTCAGAAGCTGAAATAGGAAAAGAGCAAGTTTAAAAGTACATTAACAACTTAGATGTCTTCAAGGCACCAGGGCCTGATGAAATGCATCCTAGAATATTTAAGGATCTAACCAGGAATATATCTGAGCCATTAGCTATTATCTGAGAAAAGTAATGGACTATGGAAGAGATTCCAGATGACTAGAAAAGGGCAAATACAGTACCCATCTATAAGAAGAGGAATAATGACAACCCAGGGAAATACAGACCAGTCATCTTAACTTCTGTACCCAGAAAAGATAATGGAACAAATAATTAAGGAATATATTTGTGAATATCTATAAGATAATATGTGACAGTTAACAGCCAGCATGGATTTGCAAAAAACAAATCATGTCAAACCAATCTGATAGCTTTCTTTGATAGGATAATAAGCCTAGTGGATAAGGGGGAAGTAGTAGAAATGGTATACCTACACTTTAGTAAAGCATTTGATCATCGAATCATAGAACTGGAAGGGGCCTTGAGAGATCAAGTCCAGTCCCCTGCCCTCCCAGCAGGACCAAGCACTGTCTAGATCATCCCTGATAGATGTCTGTCCAAACTTTTCTTAAATATCTCCAGTGATGGAGATTCCGCAACCTCCCTAGACAATTTATTCCAGTGTTTAACCCCCCAAGAGTTAGGAAGTTTTTCCTAATGTCCAACCTAAACCTCCCTTGCTGCAATTTAAGCTGAATGTTCCTTGTCCTATCATCAGAAGCCAAGGAGAACAATTATTCTCCCTCCTCCTTGTTAACACCCTTTTAGACACCTGTGGAGAAATTGAAGAAGGTCTAGAGAAGAGCAACAAAAATGATTAAAGGTCTAGAAAACATGATCTATGATGAAAGATGGAAAGAACAGGATTTATATAGTCTGGAAAAGAGAAGGCATACAGAGGGGACATAACAGTGTTCAAGTACCTAAAGACTCTTACAAGGAGGAGGAAGGAGAATTGTTCTCCTTAACCTCTGCTGATAGGATAAGGAGCAATGGACTTAAATTGCAGCAAGGGAGGTTTAGGATGGACATTAGGAAAAACTTACTGTCAGGGATCATCTAGACTATGGGGAATAGTCAAGAGAATATATGCAAATTCCCTGGGAATTTGCATATCTTCTTCCGATCGTACTTTCAAAAGTAGAGCTTTTGAAAGTGAAAGTAGTTAATACACGGCTTTTTCGGCGACCCCCCCCCCAGTTGAAAAGCTGCGTAAACCTCTTTTTTTGAGGAAGAGCAGCTTTTCGACAAAGAGGGGGGTTCGCTGAAAAAGCTGCATCTTAACTACTTTTACTTTAGAAATCTCTGCTTTCGAAAGTGCGATCTTTCAACCATTCCCCGTAGTCTAGATGAGCCCTGAGAGTGGTTAAACACTGGAATAAATTGTCCAATGAGGTTGCGGAATCTTCATCCCTACAGATTTTTAAGGGCAGATTAGACAAACACCTGACAGAGATGCTCTAAATGGTGCTTGTTCCTGTCATGAGTGCAGGCGACCAGACTTGACTTCCTTCTAGTTCTTTGCTTCTATGAGTTTAGTGCATCTACTGAAATACACCACTTATTTTTATGGTGCCAAGTTGTGAGGTTTTTCCTCCAGTCCTTTACCTAGTAAATCACCTTCAAATCAATGTGTAATTGATTTATGTAAAAGCTAAGTAAGGAAGTCAGGATTTTACCCATGAACAAATGACTAATTTATTAGGCTAGCTATGTATGACCTAATTGGCTAGACTAGCTGAAAAACACTCATTAACATACAGGACAGTATGAGAAATCCATGGAATTTGTAGAGTGTACAATACAGTTCATAGTATTAGTGTGGTGTGGTAGGCTTTATTGTCAGAGAATTTCAAAGAACAGAACTCTGGGTTATACAAAGAATCCGTGGTAGCTGATTATGAATGTGTCTTACTTTTTAAGTGAAGAAAATTAAATCTTTATAAATATAGGTAGTCTTTATGAATTATGTGCTAAACCAGCGGTTCCCAACCTTTTCCAAATGGGGACCCATTTTGACAATTCAGGAAGACTTGGTGACCCAAGGCAATTCAAAAACGGGGGCGGGGGGCAGAGCCACCTGGAGAGAGACTTGGCGATCCTTTTTGAAATGTAATGGTGACCCATATTTGGGTCCCGACCCATAGGTTGGGAAACCTTGTACTAAACCCTAGCCTTATGAATTCTGTACTAAACCCTAGTCTGGCACACATACAATGAGATGCTAGCCAGTGGGTTCTTTGGTGTTGTACTCTTTCCAGGATTCAATGGGGTAAGACAGAGGCATACTGTTTCCTTCTGTCTGAATAAGAGTAATATACAAAATGATGGTGGATGCTGGTGTGTCACTCCCTTCAAAACCCCTGCAGGCTGAGCTGTGTGGAATAGCATAGGTAGCAAGTTGCCCATATGTTTTCTTTTAAATGCTACTTGCAGATGCTACTTTGCCATCAGAACAGTAAAAGATCCCTCCTTACATCCATAAATTCTTAGAGGTGACACATCCCCTAGTGTCAGTTCATTGACCTTACTGGAATTATACTAGGGATGAATTTAGCTCTAGGAATTTTAATTTTTCGAGCTAGTTGTATAATTAGCAAATGGGCGATACTAATGTAAATGTAACCTTTATTTATTTTGCTGTAGCTGTTCTCTAAGAATCATTGGGACTTTGCACTAAAGATTAGCACAGCATCATCAGCAGTCAAGTGCTGAATACAAATCTGCCACTGTAGTCAGGATTGAATGGTGGGTGGGTGACGCTGTCTCAGAATATTAGTGAGCTGCAGATCTGACAAAAAGCCACAGGGAACCACACTGCTAGTATCAATTTTAAAACCAGACAGTGTTGTCTACTAACATGTTCCGGAAAAAGCTGGTCAATATGGTCTTAGACATCAGCTGGTAAGATATATCAAAAGGTCTCCTTGTTAACAAATGCCAGTCTTGATCAGTGATGAAGACAGCAAGGGATGCTATGTGAGCTGTACAACTGGCAAGACACATTTTTCCTTTGAAGGTTGATTTCAGCCACCCTAGAACACTGGGCCAAAGCTCAGGTGTTAAAATTATTTTTCAAAGACAAGCCTTCAGCTGGGCTTACAATATAATGTGTGCTCACCAACCTGGCATCTTTCCTGTATTCAGTCTTCTTGGGATAATTCAGTGTAGAATAGCAACTCTCTCTCTATAATCTACAAGGGTAAATTAAAAAGTATCTGCAATGTATTTATTAAAATTAACACAACAGCAATACAGAACTCATAAGTGTATCTTTTTTCAACATGGTTCCCCTGCTTTTCAACACACTTGGTCCAGCGTCGCACAAGCTTTTGTATGCCTTCAGAAAAAAATGTTTTTGGCTGGGCAGCAAGCCATGTATTCACCGCCTCCTTCAAATCATGGTCGCTGGCAAAACGTTGGCCTCTTACAGCATCTTTGAGGGGTCTCTCTGATATTTGCTCTCCGGCTCATAGTGGTGGATCCACATTTCATCACCAGTGACAATGTGACTCAAGAAAGCGTCACCTTCCTCATGATACCGGTTCAAAAGGCGGTTACAGATGTCCAAACGGTTACGTCTGTGCTGCTCCGTGAGTTGTTTGGGAACCCACTTTGCACAAACTTTACTGAAGTGAAGTTTGTGGTGGATGATTTCATGGACAGAACCTTGACTAATCTGCAGTTGGTTTGCCACTTCATCGACAGTCACTCTCCTGTTTTCGAGAATCAACACACAATCTTGTTCAATGTTCCTTTCAGTAATCACTGTGGATAGGTGCCCCGGTTGTTCTTTGTCAGTGACACTTGTTCAGCCATTTTTGAACATGTCAATCCATTCGTACATGCTTCGCTGCAGCAAAACACTGTCACTGTACTGTGCTGATAGTCTTGGATGAATTTCCGCACCTCTTACATCTTCAGCCCACAAAAATTGAATCACTGCACGCTGCTCTTCTTTGGTGCATGTGGTAAGCGTCTCGGCCATGTTGACCCCATTAGTGGTGAAAGACATCTGAGCAGTCAAGGTCAAATATGTCACTACAATATAGGGAGGTTCCGTGCTTACGGTTGGGCGCGAATTCAGCAGTTGGGCCGTTCACAAAAAAAGATATGAACACTTTGTGGATACTTTTTGACTTATCCTCGTATATGTGTTCATTTGACTTCCAAGATTTGTTATTAGAATACAACCCCTTAAACAGGTAGCTACTAGTGACTAGAAAATGATACAGACTTCTCCTGCCCCTGAGCTTCTGAATGTGAGAAAGGGAGTGACTTTTAGACTATTCTACAGCTCAGTGGCAGCTGTATTACATATTTTATTAGGACCAAATCCTGGTCCTGTTACAGTCAATAGCAGTAGCTTACTGACTGATAAGACTGAGGCTAACGGCTGTACATGTTTGCAGCTCTGAAAACTGGCTCTCTTCTGGTCCCGCAACATCTGTCGTCCAGCAGGACCACAGATGCTTCTCGACTGGAGAGCTTGGGAGCCTAATGGCAGGAGGGCCAGCAGAGGCTGGGGGCAGGCAGTGAGGTTGGAGCCTCACAACAGTACTGGGGCTAGGGCCGGAGAACCCCAGCAGCCAGGGAACCTTTGGCTTTCCACAGGAGCACAGGGCGGGGGGCCGACAAAGCTTGGCTTTTTGCAGAAGAACCCTAGCAGCACACAGCAGTTTGGGGTCAGGGACCGGAGAACCCTGGCCACCTGTCACAGCGCGGGGTTGGGGGACAGAGAATCTCGGCTGCTCACTGCAGCACGGAGCTGGGGAAACCTGGCCACCTGCAGCAGCCCGGGACTGGGACTGTGGTCAGGGCTGAGGGGCTGGTGGCAGCAGGGCAGACAGTCTGTCTGGGGAGAAGGTAGAGGGGCCAGCCCCAGATTCAGGGGGCCAGCTGGCTCAGGGCCAGTGGCAGGGGACATTTCCCCTAGTCTGGCAAATTCTCTCATTTGGGACCGGTCAGGTCCCAACAGTGGCAGACCAAGGAAGTCCAACCTGTACCTGGTAGTCCACAGAGTGAAGTTGACCTAGCTTAGAACAGAATCTTGGCACTTTCTGTTCTCCAAAAATGAGGCCATAAGAGGAAGAAGAAATATGGAATAGAAGAAGAGCTCAGAATTTAGAGGTAAATATGCTACTAATCTGTTTGGCCGTTTCAGGTGAACCTTTTTTTAAGTTTCACATTGTGAGTAGTCTTCAAACACTGAGTTTCATATTGAGTTATAGGCTTGAATGTACTTTGTAAACTAAAAGCAAAGCAAAAGGCTGCAAGGTTTCACCTGGTTTCTCCTCATAACCATGTGAAACCACAATTAGCTCAGCTTTTTTTTTTTTCATATATCCATAAATTACAGGCCAGAAGGGACCATTGTGATTATCTGGATTAACTTCCCACCTAAGACAAGCTGTACAATTTCACCCAGTGATTGCTTCATCTAGCTCAAGGACCTGTCACATTGTAACATGTCTTTTAGAAAGACATGCAATCACAGGCAGCGTGCCACTTCAGTGATACCATTGAAGGGGTAGCTGCTCTTTGTCCTTGGAAGAAAGCTCTCCCAATAACAGAATAAAACCACCCCCACTGAGGAGGGGTACCTTCATGGAAGGGAGAGTGGCTCTCACTGATGAAGCACTATTTACACTAGAGCTTTTCATCATTAAAACTTTTGTTCAGGTGGGTGTTTTTTCAAAAGACTTAATCATGAAAGTTCAGTGTAGATATGGCCTTGCTTAAAGGGTCCCATTTATGGAAAATATACCAAATCCTTTGATACATCAGTCTTCAGGTTAATATCCCTTTTCAATGGACTTGGGGTGAGAGCTGAATTTCATTACAGAACTCTAAATAGCTGAGATCACCCAGTACTGTGAAGACGATACCATTAAACATGCAAACTGACGTGTGTGGAGGAGTTTAAAAACCTCACCACAACAATAAAAAGTCCTAAATAGCCAGTAATTAGGTACTTGGGTCTTTACATTAATATCTAGTCTGAAGACCAGTTTGAATTATTAAAGTTGTGAAGCCGGCAAAATACTTTATTGCGATGGCTACTCAAATAAAGGGAAGGCAAAAAAAATGGTGAATAAAGAAACTCATTATCATTTACATCCTGCACTTTTTTTTTTAAACAAAAACCTTTTAAAATAATTGAGACAAGTAAGACTATAAATGCATTTGAAATTAGTTTTTCACTGTAACATTTTCTTAAAAAAAAAAAGCAGCGTGCCTTTCTGGGCCAGATCCTCAGATAACATAAATCAGCATAGCTTTGCTGACTTTCATCAGCCAGCAGTCTACATGATCCTTACAATGTGACTCACATACAACAATTAATCGCATAATAGTAGAAGTCATTAAACTTCTGTATATTGTCACTCATGCTGCCTTCAGCTCTGCTTAGCTGAGAACGGCTGTTAAAATCTCGTGTCCAAAACAGATGAGGTAAACTAACTCCCTACAACAACAAGATAGCTTGTTCTAATTGGAGGTCACCATTTAACTCTTCCTTGGTTCCCATGATTGGTGTAGACGTGCTGCTGTTGCAAAGAATATATATGTGGGCATGCAAATAAAAAAAGAGAATAAAATTCTGAAGTGGTTTTTTTTTTTTTTTTGTCTGAGCTAATTTCATTTTTTCCATTGTCAGAATTTCTGTCATCTCTTCCACAGGTTCTCAAATGGAAATGATTTAAAATAACAATTTGTTACCTTTTACTTGCAGTCAAAAAAGATCCAAGCCCAGCTGAAGGAGTTTCGCTATGGGAAAAAGGATTTGATTTTTAAGGTGAGTTTATATTACTAGAGCTGGCTAAGATATTTACTTTCAGTCAATATAATGTTAAAATCATCCAGATTTTGTTACTGCAGAATTGAAAAAATAATTTCCCTAACTGTCAACATAATAAAAGAAGCTCAAAACTCTGAATCACAGACATAATTCCCATAATGTGTTCTCTGAAATAACGTCTATTTTTCAGTGTTGAAAGGGCAAAGCATGGTGTTGCAATGCTTTCTGTGGGAAAAGATAGAGGTGAATTCAAAGCTTCAAAAAGTCTGGTATCTCCATCGTTACTTAAAATTGAAATGGAAAAATATTTAGCTCATGGTTATTTACATGAAAATACCTGCATAAACCAATGGCATAGTCAGTGCTCTGCCAGTGACACAAACCTTTCCCATTGTTCCACAGATTCTTGTAAAGGGCTTTTTATCTTTCTAATTGGGCATTAGAACATTTTATGGCTGTCAGGTGGTTTCTGTTTGATTAGCAGTCCTCTGTGCTAAAGCTGTACAGGATAACATTTAAAGAAAACTCTTCTAATATCTGTGACAAGTAGACAGAATAACTTGTGACAAACATGGAGAATAATCCTGCAGGCATCTAGCTTTTATCCATCTGTGTTCCAGCTCTTTTGAAATTTCTTTCTGCAGCTACAGCTTCTTGACAAGAAACAGAAGTTTCTATGGCTATGTCTACACTACCAGGTTATTTCAAAATAATAACTCCTGAAATAACTATTTTGAAATAAGTTTATTCCTCTTCACAAGCAGGAGTTATTATTTCAAAATAACAAGTCTCTTATTTTGAAAAAAACAGGTTTGGTAGGGTGCAGCTACACTGCACCCGTAGCTCGAAATAAGCTACGCAATTTGAACTATGCAAATTGTGTAGCTTATTTTGAGTCAATTTCAAAATAGCTGATTTCAGAACTTGGCGCTGTCTACACAGCACTTTATTTCAAAATAAATCACTGTTCTGAAATGTCCCTTACTCCTTGTGGATTGAGGTGTACAGGGACGTCAGAATAGTGAGCCTGTTATATTTTAAAGTAATGGGAGTGCTCAAAAGACGTGGAATAGCTATTTGGAGATACATCTAGTATCCTGAAATAGCGCTGCACTGTAGCCGTAGCCTTAGTGAGGATGCACACCTTGTTATTTTGAAATAAGGGAAGTTATTTTGAAATAATTCCCCAGTGTAGACATGCCCTATGAGGTATATGCAAACCAAATTTCGAGTCAGTCTCATTCACATAAACACTGAAAAGTTTAGATACTCAGCTGAAACATACCCAAATTCCTCTTTCTAAAATCAGACAGATAATATTATGAGAATAGGATGTCTCTCAGAATTTTACATACTTCCTACTTCTGGTCTTTGTTGGAACCTAGACAGTGGAGGAACAAAATTAGAGGTATACACTAGGCAGGAAAACCCTTATCTGAATTTTCACTATCATTAGGCAGTTGCACAAGGAGTTTGAGGAATTTTCTCTAAATTAGATCTGGGGTTCTAGTTTGGCGCTAAAAAATGACAGCTAATGAAGTAGAATCAACTCAACAAACAGTTCAGATTCAGTTTGGATTTTAGTAGAAAACTTTAAGATGGGGAATAAAAGATATTATCTAAAAGTGGTTAGGGGGAAAGACTTATTTCATTTGCCTGCAGTGAGGAGGCTAATTACTATTACCATATGTGCTATATTAGCATCTATGGGGGCCAACAGAGATCGAGTCCAAGTGTGGTAGGCACTGTACAAACAATAAGACATGGTCCTACCCCAAAGAGCTTGCCATCTAAATTGAAAAGACAAAGGGTGGGAGTGGTATGCAGCACAGAGAGGTGAAGTGACTTGCCAATGGTATATGGCAAATCAGTAGCCAACCTGAGAATACAATTTCTCTTGAGTGTCAGTTCTTTACTCTAACTTATCTAGTGGACCTGCTGCCCCTTAGGAAGGGGCCTGCGGATGAGGCACAGGGATGAAGAAAAGGAAGGGGTAAGGAAGGGATTTTTTTCTCTTATGATATACCTGTGGTCTTTTTTCTCCTTCCTCTGAAATGTCACAGCTGGAGATGGGACACTGGATGATGCAGGGACAGGTTTCTGAGGTGGCACTGAGCATTCTCTCTCTCTCAGGTTCTGGTTTGGCTAGTTCTAGCACATGTGCTCAGGAGCTAACTGTCCACCATATATATGTGGGATGGAATTTTCCTCCCCATCAGACTAGAGCAATCTTGGAGACTTTTTGCCTTTCTCTGCAGCATGGGATGAAGATCACTCATGAAGATCACCTGGATACATGGGGCACTGGGGCATCTTTGTCTCTCTCCTATTCTATGCTTGTGGCACATTCATAATTTAGCATCATGTAATATGTCAGTTGTTGGGTTTAGTGTGATATGCAGGAGGTCAACCTAGAAAATATAGCAGTTTCTTCTGGCCTTAAAACTCTAGGGGTATGTTTACATTACAGAGAAGATCGAAGCTGCTGCTGTTGATCTTCCAGGTTTTGAATTAGCGTGTCTCGCAAAGACGCACTAATTCAAACTGAGAGGGGAACTCCGGTCAATGCTGGTAGTCCTGCTTCCACAAGGAGTAAGAGAAGTTGAATATTCTTTCTTCGACTTCCTGCAGTGTGTACAGCACCAAAAGTCAAGTTAAGGTACTTCCATTTAATCAAGATAAAATTATTAAGATAATTGCGTATCTTAATTCAACCTTGTCCCGTAGTGTAGACATCCCCTAGGAACTGAATTTTCTAGGCTGTGCTATAGCAAGTGTGAATTTGGGGAAGTAATTTCATCTCCTTGTACCTTAGAGAAGATCTACATAGCAGGGTTAAAGTTGAATTAAGCTACTCAACTTCAGCTACGTCAATCACATAGCTGAAGTTAAAATACAGTAGACTTCCGATAATCCAGCACCTTTGGGACCTAGGTGGTGCCAGATTATTGGATGTGCCGGACTATCAAGAGGTACTACATACATATAAACACTATATACATATATACTCTTCAACACTAATACAGTCTGTAAATTATTCACTTAAACACTAAAAAACCCACAAACTTAAACAAAACACTGAAACTTAAAACTATAATTTTGTTTATTTGCCATGCTGCACAACTAATCATCTGATGAAACCCGTGCTTCATCATCCGTGATATCATCCGGGTTATCGATATCCTCCTCTACTTCCATAGTGGTGTCGACAACAATAGGCTCTGGTGATGGTGGTGAAGACAAAGGCTGAACTATCTTCCGTGCCCTTGCAAACATATCCCTGAGATCGGCTTGCTTAGAGGACTGTGACTTCTTGGTATAAAAGTTATTCAGAATAATATGAAGGTTCATCACTTCAGCTGCATTATATTGGCTGCAACTCTCTGTAAATTCAACGAATTTGGAAATAAAATCAGTTGCCTCTCGCCAGGTATATTTTGCTCTCTCCGTCACTTCCTCTTCTTCCTGAGGTTTTTGTGGATTCATAACACTTTCAATGATAGCAGCATCACTCAAAATTTCTACAACTGGTTCATTTTTGTCCATATCAAACCATTGTTCAATCTCATTTTCTGTGAGCTTTGCAACAGCATTCTTCTCAGGGACATTTTCAATTATTTCTTATATGTCATTAATGCATTTAGGCCTAACATTAAAGCCACAAAATTCCTCTTCATTGGAAGAATCGTCACAAAACATGATGCTAGGCCAAAGTTTCCCCCAACATTTTTATACATTTTTATACAGGCCTTCTTTACGTCTTTCCAAGCCAAATGCGGCTGCATACACAGCATCCTTAAGGTTGAAATCGGGTTGAAATTCAGAAACACTGCAGTCTGAGTTTACCAGCTTTCGGACAAAAGACCCGCTGTAGAAACACTTAAAGTTCTGTATCACGCCTTGATCCATAGGTTGGATCAAAGACATCACATTCGCTGGCAAATATGTAGTGAAAATATTTCCACTAACAAGCTCCGAAGCGGGCCGATGCGCTTGACAGTTATCAAGCAAAAGAATAGCTTTACTATCCTCCGGTAGACCCCCTTTCTAAAATTCTCCTTAACTGCAGGCACAAAATAATTAAAAAACCAGTCCTTAAAGATTTCTGCCATCATCCAAGCATTCCCCTGTGCCTGGCAAATCACTGGCAAATTCGTAAGAGTTTTAAATGCCCTAGGCTTTTTGTACTTCCCTACAACAAAAAGCTTGAGCTTATGCGTGCTGGATGCATTTGTGCGTACCAGAACTGTAATGCAGTCTTTGTTCATTTTGAAGCCATGAGCAGCCTTTTCACCACCACCAACCAGAGTAAAGTTTGGCAAACAACACCATAAGAGCCCGGTCTCATCGGCATTGTATATTTGAGAAGGCGACAAACCATGTTCCTCAACTATCTGCTCAAAAATAGCGCTATACTCCTCAGCAGCTACGTGATCGGCAGACTTTTGCTCACCACTGATATCTAACTTACGGATCCCATGCCGATACTTAAAATTACGCAACCAACCTTCTGAAAACACACACGATTCACTAATGTTCATTTCACTGTGAAACTGTTTTGCTTTTTCTATAGCACTGGCTCAGTAATGGGCTTACCTTCAGAACACTTTGCACTAAACCACTTAAACGAAGCCACATCCAACTGTGCCATCTTAGGTCTTTTCAGAGTTTGCCGTACCTCGGTACATTTAGTAGGCACTTCACTTTCAGCAACAAATACTCGCAACTGATCTTTCTGTTTCTCTATGTCATAGATTGTTGAAGGTCCAATGTTAAATTCACTCATGATAGTGTTCCGATTTATGCCTCTTTCTAATCTCTAGTTTCTGGTTCAATGTCAGTGTTACATGCTTCCTTTTTACACTTTTCATACCACTAGCACCTTCATTCACCTTTGACTCCATTACTACTGTACACACCGATGGGCGAAAATATTCAAAAGTCAAAACAGCACTGTCCATCGTCACATAATGCCAGTGGCAGACTGACTCAATCCCTTCTGGTTTCGCTCGGTTCAGTTGCTGCCGCTGCTGCCTTGTGACTCGTTTTTTGTGGAAGCTCGCTCACTTGCCATTTTGATGCCAGACTATCGGGAGTGCCGTACTATTGGGTGCCAGATTATTGGACTTTTACTATAGCTTAATTCGGCTTTTGGCACTGTCTACACTCTTCCTTCAGATTCCCTTACTCCTCATGAAATGAGGGTTACCATGAGTTGGACTAAAAAGTCCTCCAGCTTGACATTATTTTGAAATAAAGGCTTGTAGTGTAGACATGCACAATGTTATTTTGGAATAACGTGACTTATTCTGAAATAATGCTGCCATGTAGATGTACCTAAGTGTCCTCATGTGCAAAATGGAATAATATTGTTTATTTACCTCCCAGGGATATCATGAGGATAAATAAATTTAGATAAAGCACTCTTAGGATGTTCCCAGCCTCATGGAAGAATGGGTTGTGTCCCTACCACCATTTTCCTCTGATAGTAGGAGCCTTCATTCTCTGCTATGGGCTCAGTAGAATCCCTTCTTCTGGACAGAAACAAAAAATCTGAATCTCTGCATGCTCTGCCCACTCAGTGTTCTGCAACATTACTTAGCTCTGGACTTACACTGTAAGGCTATGTCTAGACTACAGGCTTCTTGCGCAAGAAGCTTTTTGCAGAAGAGATCTTTCACAAAAACTTCTTGCACAAAACAGCATCCACACTGCAAAAACACCTTGAAAAAGTAATGCGCTTTTGTGCAAGAGAGCATCCAGACTGCATGGATGTCTCTCGAAAGAAAGCACTGATAGCTATTCACAGAATGGCCACCAGGGCACCTGTGCGTTCTTCGATAAGGAGTTTTTGCACAAAAAGGAGTTATGCCTCATGGAAAGAGGAATAACTCTTGCGCAAAACCCCTCCGTTCTGTCGATTTACTTGTGCAAAAAACGCACTTGAGGTGTGGACCCTCTGCGAGTTTTTGTGCAAAAACTCTGCAGTCTAGACATAGCCTAAGTGGTGGTCCCTCTGGTAATGCGATGGTGCAGTCACATTCTGTGAGCATATGTTCCTCCAGCTGAGATCTTCCACCGGCACAGAGCTTGTAATTGGTGGTGCATACTATGCCATTAAGGAGCTACTAAGGTATCCAAGGAGTGGAACAGAAAATTCCTCCGTTTTGAAAATTTAGCTTTAATATTTATGATGGGTGCCATACTGTGCACTCTGGAGAATAAACTTCTCTCTATATTGGTAGAACTGCAGAACAGTTGAAGCATCTTATAGTGCTCCACACAGGTTGCCTCAACCCTAACTTCTGGTCATGACCATGATGATTATAGGGGAGAAAGAACACTTCAGTCTATGCTCATTCAGACATCTTCTCTGCTGAAGATGTCAAGAAGGACATCAGTTGTGGTGGTAGGTGATCATTTGTTGGTTGGTTTTGTTGGGGTTTTTTTGGAGGAAGGGCATTTTGGTTCATTTTTTTGGATGGCCAACACTCCATAGTCCACCAGAAACTTATCCCCTCATTTATTTGAAAAGGCCACAGGATAAACAGTAAGCATTATTGTCACTGAATTTCTGTTATGCTTTTAGTGGTAAAAACAAACAAAAAAAATGCAAATGGCAATTTTGTTTTTAATTCTCCAGTGAAACAGTTAATAGTGTCTAATGTTAACCTTACTCTGCAATAGCATCTTATTAGGTTGCAGTAAATAAAATCTAAAGTAATAATAGTAGTAACACTTTCAGTAAACTTTACACTTTCAAAGCACTTCACAGAAATGAACAAATTAATCTTTCTAGGTCTCCAGGGCACAAAAGTACAATTAATTATCACCATTTGACAGGTGGGCAAAGTGAGACAAGGGTTAAATGACTTGCCTAAGGCTTTAGAGGCAGTCAGTGTCTCAGTTGGGATTAGAATTCAAGATTTCCTGGCTCTCAGCCCCAGTGCTCAATCCACTAGAGCATGCTGCATCGAGTGTGTTGAGACCATTATTTTTAAAAAGAAGCAAACTGCAATTTGCCATGTGCTGAAACAAGGAAAACCAAGACCATTTAGTGCCAAATTTCAGTGAAGGGCACTTATTTTATGACTCCTCTTGTGCAGCAAATTATCTCACGAAGACAGCTACAATTTCTGAATGAGTCCATTTTAATTATAATAGTAGCCTTAAAACCTTGACTAAGCAAAGCACTGTAATCAGGTGCTTAAGGGACTGCTGCTTAAGTACTTTGCTGAATCAAGATTGGTGTTTGTTTCAGGCATTTTAAACTATTTTTTTGAAGTTGCTTCTCAATATATCAGTAGAACAAATCAGGTATTTTAATTAAAATAAAGAAAATCATTTTTGCGCACATCAAGAGAAAATGTAAATGTAGGCCTGAGATATCAGGACAGTTTAAAAAAAAAAAAGTAATTGTACTCATGCAGTTCTATAAAAATCCTTTATTGGTTCTGAATCTTTTGTCTGATCATTGATGTTATCTGTAACTTGTACAAAACATGCATACTTATTTTAGTAGCTTTGCAGTTTGTTTTAGTGACGTGTTTAAATGGTTCTGCTTTATAGTTTCAGAAGTGTGTATTTTATGTAGTGTGTAATCCATTTTACTTTTCATTTAAGATTCCAAGGTAAAATAATAATTGTTCTTCATATAATAGGAAAGTAAAGTTGATGATCTGAGAAGCTAATTATGTGTCAAAAGATTAGGAAAGTAAGGATAAAACAAAGAGGAGAAAGGGAATTTTAAAATGCTATTGGCTGAGATTATGAAAAAGATCTATACAATTATGGCCACGTATTTGTTAGAAAACATGTAATTATGTCCCCTAGACTCCTGTGATAATCTCTATTGCTACATATTAATTATTTTAAGTGCCCTTATTGTTGAGGAAGAGTTCTTTATAGTCCTGAAAACTTGAGGTTTTTCTACATATACAATTGCTATGTCATGGTCAATGGCAGTTTTTTTCTGCCAGCATAATTCACACTTCTTCTATAGTACAAGGCGGGAAGCCCCATTTTCATAATTGCTGAGACTGCTGAAAAGTTCAATTTGTGACAATGTTTCTGTGATTGGACAATTGCTCACTAAAAACTAGACTGCCATTCCAGAATACCTCCTCCAGTAAAGGACTGAGACCTTCATTTGCTATAGATGTTGGTGAAATTTGGATATGCTGAGCACATCAAAGGATGCACTGAGTACTCCTCAGGATTGAGTCCCATCATATTCTTTTCTTGACATTAGGACTGTCAATTTGTAGAGACTTGACAGTCATGATAGAATTAAAGGAAGTGATGTTTTGTTAAATCACCTGTAATGAGTGCCCAGTTCAAGTAAGTGTTCCTATTTTGAACAATACTTGAGCATGTGAATAAATAAAGCATGTGCTGAAGTGCAGTCCAGAGTAGGGATGGCCTGTTGTATTAATTTACATTTAAAATATAGAATAAAGGTGTTGGCGTAACTCAGTCACTGTCGAACGTTGTTCAGAAAGGTTTGAGCCTTGGTCTTCAGAAACCTCAGCTTGCTTAGTCATTAAAAAGTATGTCCGCCTTTTATAAAACAGGGAAAAATAATTAAAACATTTGAAATGTAAAGTAGTAAATGAGGCTTCCATTTTAACAACTTTTCCCCTCTTTGCATGGTGAAAGTTTTAAAAGGAAAAACCACTTTGTTTAATAGTCTCTGAATCAGTATAGAAAATGGTAATAGCTATCCTTTTTGGGAAAAGAGAGGATGTTGATTAAGATGGGCTGGAATTATTGTTACTGTTGTTAAAATCCAAGTTTACAAGGAAACTCCCCTTTGTTTGACAATTTCTTATATGGTATTAAAGATGGCTATAACTCAGGGGTGAGCTAATTCTGGCCCACAGGCCAGATCTAGTCTGCCAGGGCTAGTCACTGATGTGCCCCCATTTCTATATTTACCTGCAGGCATCATGCGATCACTTCTCTCATTGGCTGCAGATCTCTGTTTGTGGCCAATGGGAGTGGTGGGAAGTGATGTCCCTGTCCACACCGCTTCCCACTGCTCCCATTGGCTATGAATGGGGATCTGCGGCCAACAAGAGCTGCGATCATCTAATAGGAGGCACAGGTAAATATAGAGGTGGGGGCCCACCAGGGTCTAACCCTGTCGGGCCACCGTTTTTTTTATTGTAATAACTATTATCACAGATAGTGGTTGGGGTTCAGCTGGTGCCAGTAGGGGTGGTGGTGTCATCTGAGTCCCTCACTTTCTGTCTCTCTCTGCTCAGGATACCTCTCTGTATTAGGATTCGGAAGGCACAGGATCCCAGTAAACAGTACAGACAGCAGCCATGATTATGAAGCTAGCTGCAGTATCCTTAATTTCTTCCTCTTATCTTTTCTTTTTGTTCTTTTGAACTTTCTCCAGAAAGTCTTTCTTTTAGGGTGCATCTACACAGTAGGGCTTAATTCGAAATAAGCTATGCAAATTGAGCTAGGTCAATTGCATTGCTTATTTCAAAAGAGGTAATTTCAAAATTGGGAGCGTCTACACAGCACTTCTTTCAAAATAGAGCACTCTTCCTCCAACTTCCCTTACTCCTCATACAGTGAGAGTTACAGGAGTTGGAGTAAGAAGTCCTCCAGCTTGACAGTGTTTCAACATTATTTCGAAATAACTGTCTGCTATGTAGACGGGGACTAAGTTATTTCGAAATAACACCAGTTATTTCAAAATATTGTTGTTGTGTAGATGTACCCTTAAGGACCTGAAATGGGAGAGATGGGTGGACTAGTCCATCTCATTATTTGTCCTAATATCTGGCATAATTTTGGCTCACTAATTTTTGGCTCCGTATCTGCTGGTTTTTAACAAGCTTAGTTTTAACACGGTCCTTGAATCTCATCAATTTGTTTTTGTTTAGACAAATTCGGTTATTCTGTCTTCCTTTTGCACTTTTCCCTATCAACATTTGGTATTAATGTTGCATCATTTCATGGCATTTTACATACTTCTCATAGGTGAGCTCACTATTTGGGTAAATGTGTAGGCCTTAAGAGCATGTTTAAGAACTCTCCTAAACCAAGTCTTAAGATCAGTACTGATATAAAATACATTAGATATTACATTTCATGGTGAAAGTGACTTAATTTTTTAAGAGACACTTTTGTATTAACCCCTTTAGGGGGTGCTAAGGGTGAGAAGGTGGAGGGGAGGTGCAATATGACAGAAACTGGTCAGAAATTTTAGTGTGGGTGGAGAGCAGGGGATGGGGAAATGGGGGATGCCAGAATCAGGTCAGGGGGCTGGGAATGGGAGGGGTGCAGGAGTTAGGGTTAGGGTATGGGAGGAGGGGCTCAGGGCAGAGGGTTGGTGTAAAGGGGTGCACAAATCAGGGCAGGGTGCTGGCAGGTGTGGAGAGGCTTAGGACAGGGGGTTGGTGTGTATAGGCATTGTGGGGGGCCAAGGGCACCCTTTAGGGAGGGCAGGTGGCTAAAGCCCCATCCCCCGATTCCTAGCAACATTGCTTGTTGCTTGCTGTTCCCCTTCTGTCACTGTTGGGGAGTGAAAGGAAAGCCCGCAGCATAGTCACGCACGCCTCTGCCTCCTCCCCACACCAGCCAAGGAGGAGAGGGGTGCAGCATGTGAGCTTTCCTCCCACTCTCTGACAGTGATGGAAGGGGAAGAGCAAGCAACAAGCAGCATCGGTAGGAATGGGGGAGGGGAGGCTTTAGCCCTTGTGCTCCTCCCTAATGGCACTCTGAGGGAGGGGTTGGGGCAGTTCCAAACCAATGTGGGGTGTGTCCCAGCCGGCCTCTTTTTTCCTGCTTGGCGCAGCAGCCTGCTGGAGATCCCTGAGAACCCTGCTGCAACATGCCCCCCCCCTTCTGCAGTGCAGCACCCCAGCCGGCTCTGACTGGAGCAGCACACCCACCCACACCGGCTTCCTTTCACCTCTGATTTTTACTTTCAAATGGTCTATGCAATACAAAATACTGCCTTCCAGGAAACTCATTAATGGGAGGCGTGTTTTTCTTTTTACATACTATTCTTCTTATACAGGTTGGACCTCCCTGGTCCAGCACCCTTGGGACCTGACTGGCTCCAGATGAGAGATATTGCCAGACTAGGGAGGTCATTTTTGGCCCCGCTGCCCTTCTGGCCTTAATGGCCAGCCCTGCCAGGCTTCCCAGCCATATCGCACAGTCCTGCTGCCAGCCCTGCTGGGACTCTCTAATACTGGTATACTCATGCTCCTGCCGTATCACGGATGTTGCTGGACCAGAGACTCTCAATTTATAGAGTTCAACCTGTAGTATTATATGAGAACAAAAGCTTCAGGGGGTAGCCGAGTCTCTGAAGCTTTTGAACATTCAAGGCACTGCATTCAGCCGTATGGAGCGGAAATCCATCAATCCTATTATATGAGAGGCAGCATTCGCTGATGAGTTTCAGACCATAATTGTCTGAATCTAATAGTAATTTGTATTATACCTCCCCATAAAGTAAAATTGATGTTACCATGTATAGGTTTGTTTTTCCATGCCTATTAAAAGCAATTACATCCTAGTAAACCTCTTTCCTGGAGTTTTAAAATTTTGCTATGGCACAAAGGACATAATGTTATACTCCCTAGAAACAAAGTTAGAAGTTATAAAAGCCAATTCAACAGAAGTGATGATTTCATCATTAAAATTTAAAATGCTGTTATTCATCATAGTGGACAAATCGATGACATAAAAAATCGCCTCTAATCTTTTAAAGGGCTGCTTTGCACAGATAGAAAGTAAAATTGAGATTATTCACGAAAATGACACAACATTTTTGGCTACCATGGCAGACATTGAAATGTGGTGTGTGTCGTAACTTTTGACTCAAATCCAGTCGTGGTGTAAGCAGGTGCCACTCCAGTTCAAGTCTGTTTGAATTGCAGTCATTTATACTGAGGTTGTGTTCGGCAATAGAGTCCAGCTCAGCTGGCCTTCCAAGTTTGGAAGGATAGTCTCTTTATTGATGCCCAAATAAATACTTTATTTGTTTTCATAAAGTAGCCCTTTATTTCTATAAAGAAATACACCACTTTCCTTAAACAAATTCACAACTCAGCCCTTTATGTACTGAAAGAGAGCACAGATATTTTTGGTTTTGTTCATTACATTACTGTGCAATGCTGTGCCAAACCCTCTGTTATGGTTTAGGGTTATCTGTACCTTTGACCCCCAGATCCCTTTGAATCACTGCCAGAGTGCCACACTGGACATACTCTGTGGCTCTGAAGCCAAAGGGGTGGGGTGGGCATCACAGTCTGGGCGGCACTGAGGGCAGCTGTCTTCCATCTCTTCCACCCAAGACTCCCACCTTCCATCCCTCCACAGCTTGTCCCAGGGCCCGCAGTGGCTGTCAGTCCTGCTGCTCTTTGCACCCATGTAGCAAATGGCAAGATCTTAATCAAATAGCCAGAGGTATACAAAACAGTCATTAGAACTAATACAGAAAGTAATACAGTAATACAAATGTTCATGGAGGATAGGTTCATCAATATCTCTTAGCCACGATGGGCAGGAGTGCAAAACCATGCTCTGAAGTGTCCCTACCTTCAGTTTGTCAGAACCTGGGACAAGAAATGGATCGCTTAATTACCTCTTCTGGTCATTCCTTCATTGACCAATGCTAGGAGAGAGAAAACTGGGCTAGATGGACCAATGGTCTGACCTAGTAGAGTCTTTCTTATGTTCCGATAACTTCCACATTCTTTCCTTCCTTCTGTGACCTGTTCTCTGAGACGCAGCATTGCTGTGCCTTGGTCTAAAATACTAGTCTCCTTCGAAAGCAAAACCAGGACTGTAACTTTTTTTTCACCATTCATGAAAGGCTATGGTATTGCTTTGAGTTACACAACTCTGCCAGGAAGTTAGCAGAAGGACCTGTTTCTCATATGCCCTGGCTCACAGGCGGCTTGGACCTTGTGTGCAGGGTTGCATAGCTTATCCATCCCTGGAGCAAGTGATTGCTGATGAGTGGAAAATGGGTGAAGTCTTGGCTGCACCCGGTATGTTCATTGGCCAGTTCAGCTACGTGGCATAATTTGTTGCTGGCATAGGCCTGCAGGCAATTACTGTCACAGCAAAGCAATAAGGAAGAAAGGGAGTATTTGTGAGTCAAGATGTGTCTTCCAGAGCTATTCTTAGGGTTGTGCTGCTTATCCACCACCCCTCACTCAGGACTGTGTCTGAAGTCACAACCCAGCTGGGTGAAATGAATTTATATCGGGAATCAGGACTACAAAAAGGTTAAAGCCAATGACAAAACATGAACATCTGAAGAAAAATTAGGAAAGGAAAAGCTCATCAGCTGATTCTTTAACAAAAAGCAGAAGACACGACATTTTTGGTATACAAATGTGGAATACTGGATTTTCTCCCCCCCCCCCCCCCCCCCACCACCCCATGATACAGATTTCATACCAATGACTTTACTGAGGATGAGAAATAGAGGTGGAAGCTAAAGACTAAATGCAGTGCATTAACTTAACAACAGCTGACTAAAGTCTGAAAGCAGGGACCCAAAAGATATTACAATTTAATTGTACAGCTCCATTAACCTATGCTTTGTGAAAATAAGTGTTGAAGACTGCATGCAATTCTGTTCGGGTGAGGAAGAGGACTATAGACATGGCAAGCTCTTTTTACAAATTACCTATGTTGTCTTTAGCAAGAACAATGTGCCTGGGTGAAAATAACCTATTGCTGTACTACCTTTACAGCCTTCTAAAAAAGAGAAGTCAGTCAAGAAAAATGGGAAGCATTTTTTTCTTCTTTTCTAGAAGTGTTGGTAATTTATCTAAAGGTGATCTAGTGTTTAAAAAGTATTCAAAATATCTGAAATTTTATTTGCAGTTTAACTTGTATCTTTTTTATGTTCTGAAGATATCAGAATTTTATCTCTGTACAACTACTGTATTTTGTATTATTTACCTTTTGATGCACACCCATCTATTCTAGTTTGTACGGTATTGCAACTGATACACTGATTGATTTAATAGCATAAAAAGATTATATTTTCCCCTGGCATTGGTTTTCTTTTAATAGAGACTTGATTTTTTTTTTATTCACAGAGATAAAATAAAAACGAGAAAAATATGAGATAAAGAACAAAACGTTTATAGTACATGCATAATACATGCATAATCTAGTACAGTATGAAAATATACTTAAACTAAAGGTGTTCAGATACTGTTTCAGATTGTATCTTGATAAATACATTAATGAGGACTTGAGTATGTCTAATGAGCTACACAAAAATCTTTGCAGGCATTTGTTGCCTTGGAATAAATACCAGTTTTAGGAATTTTGGGGTTTTGTCTGTGCACTAAGTGGGATTTTCTTTGTGTTCATCATTGCCGGGTTCAGTGATTCCAGAATTACACATCTCAGCACACAGAAATAAACATATTGCTCTTTTTTTTTTAGCAATTTGTAGAGCTGCTTGAATAATAAAAACATTTACCATAATTACACATTCAAATTTCAGGCACTAGGGTCTAGAGGCACTCACAGGCACTCACACAACTTGCCCTTGACCTGCTGTTTTACTTTGGGCAAGTTACTTCACCTCACTGTTCATCTTACCATCTCTTGTTACCTTGCATGTTTAGATTGTAATATTAGGACATGGGCTCCAAGGCCAGGCTCTACTAAACCTGGAAGGCTGGCTTAAGGTACTCAACTCCAGCTTTGCAGATAACATAATTGGAGTCAACATACATTAAGCTGAGATTGGCTCTGTCTTCACAATGGGAGGTCAACAGGAGCAAATGCTTCCCTTACACCTCATAACTGCAAGGCGTACCAGTGCCAACGGGGGATGCCCTCAATGTTCAATTGAGTAGGCCTTAACTAGACCCGCTAAATTGAATGCCAAAAGATCGATCTCTGTTACATGGCAAGTGGAGGCATGACCTAACTGTGTATATGTGCACAGTACATAGTATAATGGGCACTGAGCTCAGTTATTGCCTCTTTGCAATATCTAGGGGGAGAAGAGCATGTAGTAGATGGCTTTATTTTGAAAGGTTTTCATAGAATCATAGAATACTAGAATTGAAAGGGACCTTGAGAGGTCATCAAGTCCAGTCCCCTGCCCTCACAGCAGGACCAAACACCATCTAGATCATCCCTGATAGTGTGACCTGGGCTGCTGCTTCCCGTGGCTCCCCTTGGCTGCAAATGATGAACCGCAGGAGGGATTTTGGCCAGCGACATCTGGGCAGGGGGCATTTTGGCCGGTAGTATCTGGCCAGGGGACATCTGGCCAGGGGGCTGGGGCAGGGGGGATTTTGACCATGGGGCTGGGAGTAGGCTGTCTGGCTGAGGGGGGGCTGAGTGAGGGGGTCGGGATCTAAGTATGAGAGGTTTGGGGGGCACATATTTGTGTTTGTGTCGCATGGCAGGCACCGTGTAACACACCTCCCGCTGCTCCCATTTCCTGAAAGACTCCAAGAAGGGTTAGCAAGGGAAGCCAGGGAAGTGTTTCCCAGACGACAAAAAAGGGCATGGAGCCATTTTGGCTGCTTGTTTCCCGCATGCAGAGGGAAGAAAAATGCTGTTGCACTGAGACCTTTTTTGCTCCGCTTGTTCCCCCGCATGCTGGATCTGGCGGGGAGCCTTGGGGCTTTCTCCCCCTGTCCTCCCCACCCCCTCCAGGAAGCTGGTGCTCACAGTCTAGTCTTGGGCGAGGGAAGGGGGGAAGCACTAGAGCTGGCTCCCTGCTGCGGGGTTGGGGGGGTAAGGGAGGGTTGAGTTGGGGCTCCAGAGGAGCCATATCTGGCTCCCTAGAGAGCCACATTTGGCTCATGAGTCATAGGTTGCCAACCCCTGCCATAGAAACTCCCCCAACTCATTCCTAGAATATATATTTTAAAACAATATCCAATCCTTCATTTTAAAATTGTCCACAATGAAAATTCACCACAGACCCTTGTAAATTATTCCAGTGATTAATTAATCTCATTGGTAAAAATATGTGCAGCATTTCCAGTCTGAATTTGTCTAGCTTCAGCTCCCAGATATTGGATCACGTTATACCATTCTCTGCTAGATTGAAGAGCTCATTGATAAGTATTTCCCATTTAGGTCAGTGTGGATGTAATATAGAGTTCTGTAAGGTGTTTGACTTGGTCCCACACAACATTCTGATTACAAAAGTAGAATGGATATAAATCAATATAGCACGTATTAAATGGAACAACAAATGTGAAAATTGTAGAATTTTCCATTGTTGCTCCATTCTATCAGTGCATCTCAGATTCCCTAAAAGTAAAGTATAGTGTATATTAGGGTTCTCTCAATGTCAAGGCAAGAAGTTTGTGATGCAGTTTCACAGACTAACATTCTTAAGTGCGTGCTTTCTGCATGTTTTCTTTTCCCCCCAGCTACTATTAGTAGTACTACAATTGTACACTGAAAACCGAAACAGCTTTGGGCCCAATTATGTTAGATCTCAGAACAAAACCCATACCATGGGATGTTCCCTGCCTTCAAGAGCTCAAAATCTAAGGAGAGAGATGACACAAAGATTATAGGGATATAGTCAGATATATCCACTTATATATACACATCGTTATACACATTTGTAATATTTCTATAATCAAGTCAGTCATGATTAACTTCATCTGCCCCTGAAAGCACCATTAATCTATAGTGATAAAGATTGATATTTTAATTGAAGCAGAGAAAATACCATCTCCTATTCTATTCCTTTAATAGTTTTATAAACTGTTGGGGAAAACAAGTTTCCAACATTTGAGTATAATTTCAACCCTTAGTACCTTGCATATTCACGTATTGTTACAGAGCTACTCATAATATAGCCTTGAGCATTAAAATGTTATTATGTCTTTAATGAACTGAAAAATCCAATTTAAAAGGTTTCTCATATACCCTTGAGCTGGCCTTAATGGTCTAGACTTACATTTCAAGTCAATGCTATGTTTAATAGTCAGTCTGAGTTACTGGTAGGCCCGCTGATGCGGGGGGGAGGGGACAATTGCCCCGGGGCCCGGCAAGAATCAGTGGTGGTAGTTGGAGCTCTGGAGTGCTGCAGCGATGGCATACTCTGGACAGCTGTGAGGAGCAGGTTTGCAGCACGCATACTAAGGGTAGCACTGCCCCTTCTGACCAAGGCTCCACCCTGTCCAGAGTCCCACCGGTGACAGTGTTTGACAAGATTATTTAGATAAAGCTGGAAGCAGAAGCAACAATTTTACTGCTAAACAAGCTCACGGTTTTCTCAAACCTCACTAGGTGTCTGTACTCACTCCCACTGAAACCAGGAAGTGTTTGCCTTTGGCTTCAAAGGAAAATGGATCTGTCTCCAAATAATTGCCACTTAGTGAATTTGCTTGAATCAGGGTCAAAAATGTATCCAGCAGAGAAGGATAGCTAAAAGAATTATGTGGAGAATTAATTAAAACACTGAAAAAACTTTTGTACCATGAGAAATCCAAACTGCCCCAAGCTCAGGCCTAAATCTTATGAGACAAATGGGAATTCAGAGCTCTAAGAAGATATAGGGCAAGCCCAAGGCACATTCTTTCTTTAATGGACAGCAAAATAAAGAAAAGAGGGAGAGAGAGTTTGTTAGTCTCTTGTGGAACCTCTTAAGAAGGGGGAAGTGAAACTTTTTGACTAAAAGCCATGGAGGTCAAGATTCCTTGCCTAGGCGTGGTCTACAGTAGAAGTTTAGGTCAAATTTAGCCACACAAGGTCGATGTTCTAAACAATGAGTCACTACCAAGTCCATTCCATCAACTTTAAGGGCTGCTGAAGTCATGCACCTTTGACTTTATGAAATTGGGAGGTAAGAAATCAACCTTAGTAAATTCAACATAGTGTAGACTTGGCCTTAGAGTGAACATCCAGTGTCACTAAGGAAGATAACAGCTTAGAGGTACTAATAAGCATCGGGAAAATGGATAAACTACAAGGAAATTGAGAGGAATCATGTTTTCAGTTTTATTTCTGTCTTTGTTTCTTGCATATTCTTGAAATATAATTCATTTGCTGAGTTGCTGTTGTTTTAGCTGCACATCTGATTAAGCTACAATGACTGTGCCATTTTTTACTATATTTCAAACGATGTGTTTATAGTAAATAGAATTGTTCAGTGGTATCAAATGGTTTTTTTTCTAAGAGGCAAATAGTGTCAAGAAAGAAAAAAGAGTATATTCCTCTTTTCAGAACAATTCATTTCATGTTTGTCTCTCTTCCCAGTTAAACAGTTGTACAAACTAGAAGATACATTTTTAAAATAAATAAAAGACCAAAAATATAGAAAAGAAAAGGATACTCACCTTTTGTAAAAAATTAAATATTTAAGTATTATATTAAAAATTAGAGCTCAAAATCTCACACCTATTTAACATGTGATTATACACCATTTATGGTTGAATGTTTCCTAATTAAGCAGAATTTATGATAATTACATCATCAGTAAACCTGATGTTGCATGTCCTGAATAAGGCACTGATTCTACCAAAACGTATACATGCATTTGTCATGGCATACATGAATAGTCCCTTTGGGGTGAGGGGGGGGAATCTTTCTAGCTCTTTCTAGCTACATATGGGTGAAATATTTTGAAATTTTTGGTCCTGTCCCACCCCTGAAGACACCAATTCAGTACAGATTGCTATGTTTCAACCTGTTGTTTGTGACACAGGGTTTTCAGTTACATCTGAGACCTCATTCCAGATTTAGAGGAAATTACTTTTTGAATGACAGACATCATAAAATGTCAATTCCAAATAATATAATATATATGAATATTTTTCCTGCATATTACTAGAATCATAGTCATGAATTATTTCAGAATATCCAGGTAATATACAATATCCAAGATCTTATTACACAGCTGAGGAAGATTTGACATGACTTTACATTCTTTATAGTCCGGGAAACATTCATGTTCAACCATTAGAGCAGCTCTTGTCAAATTATGACTAATAAGAGGTAGGGTATAAGAAGGGAAGAGACTATACAGGAGCCACTTCATGGACTGCCTGTGTCTTCTGTGAAGAAGGCATACATAATTTGTATGCAACTATAAATGGTTAGCAAATTCCAGGGCTCTCCACAAAGGGATGCAGCATGATTTTGGTGAGTCTTTTTTATATCAGGAGCATGAAACCATGGATAGAGGGGTAGAGATAGAACTGTTTTTGTTTTGTTTTTGGTGGTGGTTTTGGTTTTTTTGGGGCTTGGGGTTTTTTTTCTGAGCAAATATTTTATTAACTCTGAGATATGATTTTGATATTTCTCTGAAGCAGAGGGTGCTACAGGTTATGATGAGAACATCCTTCAGGAGAAACTTGTGGGCTTACCTTCCTTGAGGACAAAAATGAAGGGGCTGTCTTTGGAATGTGCCTTGAATGTAGATGGCTTGTTAGATGCTGGGTAAGCTGCTTTATAGTAACATGCAGTGTTCCATGTTCCAGAAGGTGAATATATATCTGGGTGATGTACGTATGCCCTTTGTTCCATGTCTCCCTCGTGAAAAATTTGTCTCGTGAAAAATTTGTCTCCCTTGTGAAAAATTTAGATTTTGCAGTGAGCACACTAACACATCTAAGGTATTATGACTGGTCTCTGAAAGCATAACACATCTAGCCTCTGAAGATCATAAAATATATTGCCTTTATTGCTTTCTGTATGGATTTGAATTTGAGAGAGAGAGATGACTGTTTAGAACCTTAAATATGATATACCACATGCAATGGCTATGGAACTTTGTTAAAAAAGACATTGTGCCAAGGAAAATAAGGCTTATTTTGCAGCGTTTGGCACATCACAGAGTCAGAGTGACACCAAAATCCTCATTCTGATCCAGAGCCACTCTGGATTTTTATCTGTGTAACTGAGATCAGACTCTAGCCCAGGGGTGGGGAACCTTTTTTTGGCTTACAGAAAAATCAGTTGGGGACTGCACATAAGCAAGAAACAAAACAAAAAACCCCACCCCTTATCAGCATGGACTCCTCAATGCTGGGGGGAGTCAAGAGCCACAGGGCCCAGATCTAGGTAAGCCAGGGGCTGCATCCGGCCCTCAGGCCTTAGGTTCCCTTCTCCCGCTCTAGCCCATAGCCATTTCTCTCTCCCCCCTCTTGTATTTATAGATAGTTATTTAAACATAGGCATTTTTTCTAAGCTAATCTGCAGAGAAATAGGATGAGTACATTGATTTCAGTGGGAGTTTGGGAGTGAGAAGGAATACAAGGCTACTGAGTGGCTTTAAGTTCTGGCACTTAGAGTAAGTGCTCAAAATGCTGTTTTGGGGATTCAAATGCAGTTATTTCATTTTTCCTCTATAAGGGCTTGATTCTTCAAGGTGCTGAATCCTATCAGAAGATCAGTATTATGGACATTAGTGAGAGGGTGAGGGTCTTATGTGCCTCACAGTATCATGCTCTTATAGTTGGCATAGTTAAAACTTTTCTTTTACTGGCGAGCAAGAGATTATAAATACCAGCATAAATTCTCCATTACAGTAATTATTGGGAAGAGCTGCTCAACCTGGTAATTTTTTTTCTTTCTGATAAAAAATAGAACAAAAAGCATTAAGCTGTGTTCAGTCTCCATAGCATTTTAGAACTTTTAAAAATAAACTCCGCATTGAAATAGTTTTGCTCATTTTTGGCACCAGCTGTGTTCTTTCCTTAGTCTCTCTTCACTGTCTGGGTTATCTTAATTCTCAAAAGTTTTTCAAAGGATTAGCTCAAAGTAGCAGCAAAATTGTACAATTTGGGGTGGAATTTAATAGAGAATTCTGAAAAAAAATGCAAAATAATTAATTTGGTCATTGTAAAATTACGGGAGAATAAAGAGAGAGCTGATATTTAATATCGGCTGCTGCTGAATGAACCATCCATTATTTCAATAAAAAATAATTGTTAGTGCAAGAGCTTAATGTCATTTTGTAGCAGCTGGATTGATACCATTGGCCTATTGGTTCGATAGTCTGTGAAGCAAAATAATTCACATGATAGACTCAGCCATAAAAGTAAATCAATCAGACCCAAGCTATTATTTTACAAATATACCCAAGTATATGTGTACTGCTTAAATAATGGCTGCTTGCAAAATGATTTTATGATAAATATTAGCACTCCTTTTGATGAATGATATCTGTACTCCATAAACTCAGAACATTTTACTTGCTATGAAGTAAAGTTATAGAAGAGCTAGTCATTGGAAATAAGCTTCGATCAAGTGATCATAAATTGATTCATCTTAAATTAAATGAATAGATAGCTGCAGCGGCACAGGAGCCAGCAAACAGAGCTGTAAACAGGGGAGTTTGAGTGGGAGTTCTGTTGGATGAGAAGTTTGCATTTGGATTTGGATTTGTATTGTTTGTATGTGTAGAGGCTTGTAGGGGCAGTGTGCTGGGAGAGAAGCTGAGCCCTGATTAGGGGGCGGAGCTTCACTGATTAGGGGTCCTATAAAGGTAGCCTTCTAGTCAGGCAGCGGCATAGATAGCTGCAGTGGCACAGGAGCCAGCAAACAGAGCTGTAAACAGGGAGTTTGAGGAGTTTGTAAAGGAGTTTGGATATTGGGACTTGTTTGGGGTTTGCTTTTGCTGTGGAGGGGGTGTTTTGGTTTGTTTTTGTGTTCACTGGACTAATAGGATTTTGGTGAGAGAGTAGATAAAACACAGAGGCAGTAGTGGCCATGGCCCAAGTAGTAGAGAAACACAAGGAGGATGGTTGGATGTGGTAGCTGTATGTACATGATTCTGGAGGGTACCTGAAAGGAGTTTTGTTTGCATGAAGTGCCGCCTGATAGAGCTGATGGAAGAAAAGATCCGAGGACTGGAGATGCAGGTGGAAACTCTGGTCGAGTTTAGAAGGGGGTTTGAGCAGATGATGGAGCAAAGGCATGACGTGGCTGAAGGGGAAAGCTTAGATATGCAGATGGAAGTAGGATCAAGGGCCTCAGAGGGGGGACTGCTGGGTGAAGAAAATGGACAGTGGAAGCATGTGACTAAGAGAACCAGGCAGAGGAAAAGATGGGTCAGTGAAGGAAAATAGAGCTCAAGAACAGGTATGTGGAGTTGGAGAATGAAGAAGGGGTACAGCAGGCAGATAATGAAGATGGAAGGGTAAGGAAGAAGAGAAGAGTGGCTAGTCCCATAGATAAAGGGGAAGAGTTAATGGAGACAACACCAATAATGAGCATTAGGAGGATACAGGATGGGTTAAAGAGGATTACAAGGGAAAACAGGAATGGCAAGGATTTGCAGCCAGAGGAAGCAAGAGATAGACCAGAGAATTGCACTGTCACCAGGAAACGGCAGGTCTATGTGATTGGGGACTCCTTATTGAGAAGAATAGATAGGCCTGTAACCAGAGCTGATCCAGAGAACAGAAGGGTGTGCTGTCTGCCAGGTGCTAAGATATGGGATGTGGAACTGAGGTTGAAGAGGATTATTAAGGGAGCAGGAAGGAATCCATTGATCATCCTTCATGTAGGAACAAATGATACGGCTAGATTCTCGCTGGAACGAATTAAGGAGACTATGCTAGGCTGGGAGGATGCTCCAGGAAATTGAGGCTCAGGTGATCTTTAGTGGGATTCTGCCTGTTCCTAGAGAAGGTCAACTAAGATGTGACAGGATTATGATGATCAATAGATGGCTTAGGCAGTGGTGCTATAAAGAGGGCTTTGGGATGTATGGTCACTGGGAGGCATTTATGGACAGAGGACTGTTCTCTCGGGATGGACTTCACCTAAGTAGGGAGGGAAATAGACTTCTAGGATGGAGGCTGGCTCAACTGATTAAGAGAGCTTTAAACTAGGAATTTGGGGAGACGGTTGGGAGATGTCCAGGTAATCTCTACGCCGGATTTTAACACTGAGAGGGAGGAAAAGTAAGAAAGGATATAGCTGGGGTAGGAGAATGTACATGAGGAAGGGTAGGGTGGATACTAGTCTAATAGGTCATATTGGAGGTACAACATCCGTGCCAAATTGGGTAAAGAATGCAGTGAGGCCAAACAGCAAAAATTAAGATGTTTATACACCAATGCGAGGAGCTTAGGTAACAAAATGGAGGAACTAGAGCTATTGGTCCAGGAAGTGAAACCAGATATTATAGGAATAACAGAAACATGGTGGAATACTAGGCATGACTGGAGTACAGGTATTGAAGGGTATGTGCTGTTTAGGAAAGACAGAAATAAGGGTAAAGGTGGTGGAGTCGCATTGTATATCAAAGATGAGGTAGATTGTAAAGAAATAAAAAGTGATGGAATGGAGAAGACAGAGTCTGTTTGGGCAAAAATCACATTGGGGAAGAAAACTATCAGATCCCGCCATGGGATAGTGCTTGGGGTATGTTATAGACCACCAGGATCCAATTTGGATATGGATAGAGACCTCTTTAATGTTTTTAATGAAGTAAATACTCATGGAAACTGTGTAATCATGGGAGATTTCAACTTTCCAGATATAGACTGGAGAACAAGTGCTAGTAATAATAATAGGGCTCAGATTTTCCTAGATGTGATAGCTGATGAATTCCTTCATCAAGTAGTTGCTGAACCAACAAGGGGAGATGCCATTTTAGATTTGGTTTTGGTGAGTAGCGAGGACCTCATAGATGAAATGGTTGTAGGGGACACCTTGGCTAGTGATCATGAGCTAATTCAGTTCAAATTAAATGGAAGGATAAACAAAAATAAATCTGAGACTAGGGTTTTGATTTCAAAAGGGCTAACTTTAATAAATTAAGGAAATTAGTTAGGGAAGTTGATTGGACTAAAGAAATTATGGATCTTGAGGTGGAGGAGGCCTGGGATTATTTTAAGCTAAAGTTGCAGAAGCTGTCAGAAGCCTGTATCCCAAGAAAAGGGAAAAAATTATAGGCAGGTGTGTTAGACCAAGCTGGATGAGCAAGCATCTCAGAGAGGTGATTAAGAAAAGCAGAAAGCATACAAGGAGTGGAAGATGGGAGGGATCAGTAAAGAAAGCTACCTTATTGAGGTTAGAGCATGTAGGGACAAAGTGAGAGAGGCTAAAAGTCAGGTAGAGTTGGACCTTGCAAAGGAATTAAAACCAATAGTAAAAGGTTTTATAGCCATATAAATAGGAAAAAACAAAAAGAAGAAGTAGGACCGCTAATTACTAAGGATGGAGTGGAGGTTAAGGATAATCTAGGAATGGCCCAATATCTAAACAAATACTTTGCTTCAGTCATTAATGAGGCTAATGAAGAGCTTAGGGATAATGGTAACGTAACAAAAGGGACTAAGGATATGGAGGTAGATATTACCATATCCGAGGTAAAAGCCAAACTTGAACAGCTTAATGGGAGTAAATCTGGGGGCCCAGATAATCTTCATCCAAGAGTATTAAAGGAACTGGCACATGAAATTGCAAGTCCATTAGCAAAAATTTTTAATAAATCTCTAAACTCAGGGTTTGTACCATTTGATTGGAGAATTGCTAATATAGTTCCTATTTTTAAGAAAGGGAAAAAAAGCGACCCGGGTAACTATAGGCCTGTTAGTTTGACATCTGTAGTATGCAAGATCTTGGAAAAATTTTGAAGGAGAAAGTAGTTAGAGACATTGAGGCTAATGGCAATTGGGACAAATTACAACATGGTTTTACAAAAGGTAGATCGCCAAACCAACCTGATCTCCTTTTTTGAGAAAGTAACAGATTTTTTAGATAAAGGAAATGCAGTCGATCTAATCTACCTCGACTTTAGTAAGGCATTTGATACAGTACCACATGGGGAATTATTGGTTAAATTGGAAAAGATAGGGATTAATATGAAAGTTGAGAGGTGGATAAGCAACTGGTTAAAGGGGAGACTACAGCGGGTCATACTGAAAGGTGAACTGTCAGGTTGGAGGAAGGTTACTAGCGGAGTTCCTCAGGGATCAGTTTTGGGACCAATTTTATTTAATCTTTTTATTGCTGACCTTGGAACCAAAAGTGGAAGTGTCCTGATAAAATTTGCGGATGACACAAAGTTGGGAGGTATTGCCAATTCAGAAAAGGATCGGGATATCATACAGGAAGATCTGGATGACCTTGTAAATTGGAGTGATAGCAATAGGATGAAATTTAATAGTGAGAAGTGTAAGGTTATGCATTTAGGGATTAATAACAAGAATTTTAGTTATAAGCTGGGGACACATCAGTTGGAAGTAACTGAGGAGGAGAAGGACCTTGGAGTCCTGGTTGATTATAGGATGACTATGAGCCGCCATTGTGACGTGGCTGTGAAAAAGTCTAATACGGTCTTGGAATGTATTAGGCGAGGTATTTCCAGTAGGGATATGGAGGTGTTAGTGCCATTATACAAGGCATTGGTGAGACCCCATTTGGAATACTGTGTGCAGTTCTGGTTTCCCATGTTTAAGAAGGATGAATTCAAATTGGAACAGGTACAAAGAAGGGCCACTAGGATGATCCGAGGAATGGAAAACCTGTCTTATGAAAGGAGACTCAGGGAGCTTGGCTTGTTTACCTTAACCAAAAGAAGGCTGAGGGGGACATGATTGCTCTCTTTAAATATATTAGAGGGATAAATACCAGGAGGGAGATGAATTATTTAAGCTTAATACCAGTGTGGACACAAGAACAAATGGATATAAGCTGGCTAGTAGGAAGTTTAGATTTGAGATTAGACGAAGGTTTCTAACCATTAGAGGAGTGAAGTTCTGGAACAGCCTTCCAAGGGAAGTAGTGGGGGCAAAAGATCGATCTGGCTTCAAGATTAAGCTAGATGGGTTTATGAAGGGGGTGGTTTGATGAGATAACATGATCCTGGTAACTAATTGACCTTTCACTATCAGTGGTAAATAGGTCAATGGAGGGATGATAGGAGTTACTATAGAGAACTTTCTGGGTGTCTGGCTGGTGAGTCTTGCCCACATGCTCAGGGTTTAGCTGATCGCCATATTTGGGGTCGGGAAGGAATTTTCCTCCAGGGTAGATTGGCAGAGGCCCTGGAGGTTTTTCGCCTTCCTCTGTAGCATGGGGTACAGATCACAGCTGGAGGATTCTCTGCATCTTGGGGTCTTCAAAATATTTGAGGGCTTCAATATTTGAGATATAGTTGAGAGGATTATTCTAGCAGGGGGTAGGTGAGATTCTGTGGCCTGCATTGTGAAGGGGGTCAGACTAGATGATCATAATGGTCCCTTCTGACCTTAAAGTCTATGAGTCTATGAGATAGTTAAGCTGATTTTGGTTCACTGATTTTTTTTATTTTAAAATTGCAGATTTTGTAAAATTAAGGGAATAAGGTAAAGTCAGATGGACGGAATAGGTCAGTGACTTAAGTGTGGAGGAGTCTTAGAATTTCTTCAGATCAGCTGTTTGAAATGTGTATCACAAGAGGAAGGGGTGTGTGTGAGAAGGAAATGTAGGGGAAAACAGCACAATCCAGATGGATGAATAACTGTCTCAAAAAGCTAATTATGCATAATTAAAGATGCTACCCTGTATAGGGAATTCAAAAAGGATCTACCAGCAAATAAAATGTAATAGTGGAGGTTAGACAATGTAGGAGTAAAGTGAGAATTGCTAAAAGTCTATCTAAATTAGTTTTTGCCAAGGAAATTAAGATAGATAGAAGGTTTTTAAATTATAAATAAAAAGAAAATAAGGAAGGATGAAATTGGAATGCCATAGCATTCCACGTGGAAAGAAGTTGAAGATAATCTACGTATAGCCCCAAAAGAATGGATATTTCCCCTCTTTTGATAGTATGGAATAGGTGCATGAAAACAGTACAAGTGATGGAAATGAGCATCTAGAAATGAAAATTTTCACATCTGAGGTGAAATACAGTGAAACCTCTGTTATCCGGCACTCTGTTAACCAGAAAACTTTGTTAACCGGCATTGCCCCCAGCCACAATACTGTCACATCTTCAGGTGCACAGGCCTGTCTTGATTCACCATGATTGGCTTAACAATTTTTTATTTAAGAAGTACTAATCATCTTTAACTCAAAATAGAAATGTGAGACCAACTGCCTCACACTACAAAACTACCAATATTAAAAACTTGAGTTTTACTATTATTGTCCATTGGTTTTTCCTAGGTTGATGGGACCCTCAGATAACCAGAATTTTTAGATAACAGGAATGCCCTAATCCCCGAGCGTGCCGGATAACACAGGTTTTACTGTAAAAATGTTAAAAGCTTAATGCGCTCTTATCTGGCGCAAAGTGGACAGATAGTTTTCATCTCAGACTATTGAAACAACTGGTGTGTCTGTCAGGGTCCCAGGGCAGAACTCAAGCTGCTTGAGTTCAGATTTTTGGGCCAAGGTCAGGATCAAAGGTTAGAACTTCTCTCAGGGTTCTGGGTCCAGAGCAGGTGTCAGAATCCAAGACCAGAGCCAAAGTAGATGACAGGAGTTTCGAAGCAGAGTTGTCTTGATTCACATTGTTGGGATACATTCTGGTACAGCCAATGGATTTTTGTGGGTCCAAAAGGCCCGTTGAGAGCCTCTAAGGCAGCTGCCAACATGATCTCTTGGGCAGGACTTTTGCTAGTATATGCCAATAGCAGTTTGTAGGTTGTAGAGACTGACCAAGTTGTAGCTGCCCCCAAATGATGTTGTGAAGGTTTCCATTGTCTGGTGGCTCTGCCAACCCAGGCTTATCTGGGCAGATGCGTGGAAGGCCACAGTGATGTCACATACAGGGCCCTGGGATGCCAGTTTCCAAGAGTGTTCCTCAGGGCCGCGACCTTGCCAGTCATGACATGGGGAACCACATCTGATTTTAGAATTCAAATTCTCACAAGACTTATGATCATCATGTCCCTGGACCTGTGCAGAGGGGAACATGGTAGAAAAAAAGAAAAAGAAAAAGGTTTAAAGAAGGTTTCATCAGCACTGGACTTCCTTGTTCTAAGAGTGCAGTTGAGTCTAGCACCTCTTCTGTTACGAGACTAATTACAAAATCTACTTTACTTTGATCAATGGAATAGAATGTGGTGCAGTAGAGGAACTGCAAACAACATGAATCCCTCCTCCCCCTGAAAATGTTGGTGTTCCCAATGTGGGGAGTTCCTCCTGGGGATGGTCAACTCATACACGCATTTCTGGTGCTCTTTGGGAAATTCCAGGTATGGGATGACTTGATGTCTCCATGTTCTTACTAGACTGGCCATTTGCGTGGTTTAGAAGTGGTCCAGGGAAATTGGCAGTGTTCTGGGGTGGGACTCAAGTCTGACCTCAAACTACAGGCACAACAGAAGTCTAAACAAAGACATTGGCTGGATGGCCCTCTACATTCCACATTCTAATGACAAAAAAACAAACAAACAAAGGGTACTTAAAGGAAGTACTAAGTATTCTTATCAGCTTCATTTAGCATGGACACTCTAATTGACAATTTCTTTCCCTTCTTTTTCCTCCTCTTCCCCCACCAATCTCCTCTCTGTGCTATTTATTTGAAAACTGGACTGACTCCTTAAATACCTTCCATCTGAAGAAGTGGGTTGTGCCCGTGAAAGCTCATGATACCATCTACCTTGTTAGTCTCTAAGGTGCTGCAAGACTATTTGTTCTTTTTAAAGTTTTTCCAGTTACAGACTAACATAGCTACCCCTCTGAAACACTTAGGGTACATCTACACTGCAACGCTATTTTGAAATAACTAACTCTATTCCGAAATAACTTAGTCCATGTCAACACAGCAGGCAGTTATTTTGAAATAGTGTCAAAATACTGTCAAGCTGGAGGACTTCTTACTCCAACTTGTATAACCCTCATTGTGTGAGGACTAAGGGAAGCCAGAAGAAGAGTGCTCTATTTCAAAAGTGCTGTGTAGATGCTCCCTATTTTGAAATAAGCTATTGCGAAATAAGCTATGCAATTGACGTAGCTCAATTTGCGTAGCTTATTTCGAGTTAAGCCCTGCTGTGTAGACGCACCTTTAGATGCTAGTTCAGTACCAGATCTCATAATCTGTGTCAGGGTTCTGGATCCAGAACAAGGGTCTGAATGCAAGTCAGAATCATAATCAATGCCAGCAGTTTAAAAGCAAGAGAAGCAGAATTGCTTGTGGCAGCTTGCTAGATATTCGTATTGATACTTGGATACTTCCTGCTGCACCCTGTGAATTTTTTATCATGTCAGCAGGCCAACTGTAAGCCTCTAGCATTGCTGCTAGTCAGGACTGCATATAGTGTACCAGTACTGCAGTTTGCAGGGCCTGTTTGGATTGCAGCAGCTGCAAAGTGGTAGTCTGGAGGTTTCTGTTGCTGGGTGACCTGGGTTTGCATCCTGCCAGTCCTTAAAAATGAGATTTTTAGTCCAATAGCAATAATTTTTAATAAATCTGTCTATAACTGGACAATAGTTAACATATCTGTAATTAAGAAAGGGAACAAAAATGATCTAGGCAATTACAGATGTGTAAATCTAGCCTCACTGGTGTGCAAGGCTTTAGTACACATTTTGAAGGGAGAGAATAATTAAATTGATGGATGTAAATGGTAAAGATGGGGATCAGTACAAGAGCATTCAGGCAGATGGGGACCTTGCTAAGGTGGAAAAGGCATCTGATTGTGTTGAAAGGTAATTATCAGACTAGGGGTGTTGCTCGTAGAGTCCATCAAAGATGTGTCTTGGAACTAATCTCATTCAATATTTCTCTTAATGATCTTGGCATAAAGAGTAGGAGTGTGCTAATGACATTTGCTGATGCTACAAGGTTCGGAGGCATTGTCAATACAGAGGAGAATTGGAACATTATACAGGAAGATCAGGATGACTTTGAAGACTGGAGTAACAGAAATACAAGGAAATTCAATAATACAAAGTGAAGGTCAGACACTCAGCATCTAATAATAAGAATTTTCACTACCTCCCCTAAATGTGCCATGTCCCCCGCGCTCCTCTCCCTGCCTCCCAGAGCCTCTGAACACCACAAAACAGCTGTTTTGCAGTGGCAGGAGGTGCTGGGAGGAGGAAGAGATGTAGATTAGAATGTTCGGGGCGGGGGGGCGTTGCAGGGAGGGGCAAAAGGGGAACTTGGCTGCCGTTGGGTGCTGAGCATCCACTAATTTTTCTCCATGGACTCCATGAGTCTGTGCTGGGCTATGCAGGCACTCACTGGGCCTGAAGTTAAAGGGCAATGCTGGGCCAAGGTAGGCCTGCCCCTCCTGACCTGACATATGCTTGCTGCTTGAAGGAGCTCAGTAACTTAGGCAAAGGGTGATGGACAGGTGCAGGAGAGAAAAATCCTTCAAGAAGCCAGACAGAAGAGTGGTCCTGACAGGTGGGCAAATGTTGATTGCAGTTGTACAACAGAGCTTCATGTGATGGTAGTCGGTATAGTCAACAGTCAGCGGTTACTTCCCACTTCTGTCTTCTGTTACTAAAAGCTCATGTTTTAGGGGTTTTGACCAACCTATTCCCTTTCAGGAAGGGATTTTTCCTCCCTCCCTCCACTGTGCTCTGGGTTGTTTGTTTTTATCTCATTTCCTTCCTCTGAAGTATTAGCGATGGCCGTGGCTTGAAATGAGACCAGATGGGGAGGGCCAGGGCTCTCATGTCATTCTTTCTCTTGCATGCCCAACTGGTTGGTTCTTTCTCTCATGCTCAGGATCTAGCCAGTTGCCATATGTCAGGCAAGGAAGGATTTCCCCCTCCCCCCCCCCCGATAAGATAAGCAAGTAATCTTGTGGGGAGGGGAAGGGGAGAGGAAGGGGGGAGGTTACCTTCCTCTGCAGTTTATGGGGGACAGGTCACTTTACAGGTTTCTGGCACCAGTGCACCCCACTCCCTCCTAGTCTCTACATGCACCACAGGGACTCTCATTGCAGCATGGGCCAGAGTGTGGAACTGCTCAGGCCATAGATGGTCTATTGGTCATGAGTTTGAGACCCCTGGTGTAATTAAAGACTGTGTCATAATGCATGGATACACAGAGAGTGAATTAAGGTTGCACAAGCAGTTTTAATTCTTGCATTTCCTAACTTTAGAGTGCTTGATGTTAATACCTTAAAGATCTTTGAACATGGGATTCTTCTTAAAAAAAATACAATATACACATGCACACACACAAGTTAAAATACTTAAGGGGTTTTGTGCCTACAATGTTAAAATACGTATGTTAAAAATAAAATGAGTAATTTTAAAATTTAAGAATACATATTATGTGGTTACTCACATTTGACGTTCTCTCAAGAAGTAACTACATCAGGTGACTCCATTCTGGAAATACTTACGGTCAGGTTTATAGCTTACTGTGAGTACTTCCAATGACTATATTCAGTGAAAGATAAAAGCAGGGTTGAACCCTTAGAATGGCTTCTCAATCTTTATTCAGACTTTTGCTTATAAACCATTGGCCAAAGGCGCATTGAAATCAATGGGAATAACTTTTTGACTTCTGTGGGCTTTGAATCAGGCCCATAGTTATTCTAATAAACATAGATATTGTCTTATTAGATCAGACTAATGGTCCATATAGGTCAATACTCTATCTCTGATCGTGAGTGTGTCGCATGCTTTAAAAGATGGTGCAAGAAACTATGTTCTGAGAAATTATGGCAATAGGTGAAGTTTCATCCTAAATCAACATCTGGACTGAGGTATCTCTGGGATAGATTAGTAATATAGGGTGCATCTAGACTACAGGGCTACATCTAGACTGCATCCCTTTTCCGTAAAAGGGATGCAAATTAGACGTATCGCAATTGCAAATGAAGCGGGGATTTAAATGCCCCCCGCTTCATTTGCATAAACAACTGCCGCTTTTTCCGGCTCGGAGCTTTGACGAAAAAGCGCCAGTCTAAACAGCGGATCTTGCGGAAAATAAAGCCTTTTCCGAAAGATCCCTTATTCCTTCTTTTAAGAGGAATAAGGATCTTTCGGAAAAGGCTTTATTTTCGCAAGATCGCGTTTGACTGGCGCTTTCGTCAAAGCTCGAGCAGCGACGGCAGCTATGTTTATGCAAATGAAGCGGGGCATTTCATCCGCTTCATTACAGTGCGATCTAATTGCATCCCTTTTGAAAAGGATGCAGCATGGCCGTTTTCCTAAAAATTTCACCTGTGTCCACACTGCAATCATGTTCTTTCAAAAGAAAATCGAAAGAACAGAGGAGTTTTTCCAACATTGGTACACCTCATTCTACAAGGAAGAACACCTTTTCCGAAAGAGCTCTTTTGGAAAAAAGCATATGTGGATGTGGAAGAGGGAGTTTTTTTGAAAGAAGAGGGAAGAAGAAAAAGCACAGGTGCCCTGGTGGCCATCCGTCCATAGCAATCACTGCTTACATGTGAGATAGCATCCAGGCTGCCTGGATGCTATCTTTCAAAAAAGCACATAGCTTTTTCGATACACTTTTGCAGTGTGGACGTTCTCTTTTGAAAAATTTTTTTCAGAAGATCTCTTCCGAAAAAGTTTTTTTCGAAAGAAGCTTGCAGTCTAGATGTACCCATATTTTAGCAACTGGTTGTTTGATTAAACATCTTACAAAGGCCTAAAATTTGGTATCCTTTATAAGTGATGGGTTAGAACCTTACAGAGCTATTCATATGCAAGAAATGTTCAATGCCTCATTAGTTTCAGATGGAAAAGATAGCCATCTGGTCCAATATCCTTTCTTCCTTTCTCCTTCAAAAACACTGAAAATAACTACAGAACTATTTATATTTTCAAGTGAGACAATAAAACAAAAACCTCCAACTCTTCAGTTACATAGCATGTGTTGTTTGTAGGTGGCACAACCATATGAAGCTAGGACCTCTTAACTCCTTAAGTTCAATTCCCTACCAGAAATTTTCTTTCTCAGCAGGCAAAATTCTATTGAATTGCACTGTTTTGGGAAAAAAATCACTCTCTGCTGTTAATTAAGGAAACTCAGGCAGACTGTTTTAAGTTGTAAGCCAGTGAAATGACTCAGCACACACACAACATTATCTAAGTTACCTAGGTCTCTTTCGTGAGAAAAATGCTTCTGCGGGGGTGCAGCCTGGGCCCCTGGATCTGAACCCTACTCTGTCTCACAAACAGCCATTCCTATAATCCTTGCTTGTGCCATACACGAGAGGAGGGAGTAGTAGAACTGAAGTTAACCTAGTGTTTAGCAGGGAACAGAATCTGTAGCCTGTCACAGTATGTATGCATTCCTGGGGGATAGGAGGGGAAGGAAGGTTTCCTACTGCCACTGCACTTAGGATGTGTCTAGACTACATCCCTCTTTCGACAGAGGGATGTAAATTAGACACTTAGAAATTGCAAATGAAGCCGGGATTTGAATTTCCCGCGTTTCATTTGCATAATCGCGTCATGGCGCTCTTTCGAAAAAGCGTTATTTTGAAAGTGAAACCGCAGTCTAGACGTGATTCTTTTGAAAATAGAAGCCTTTTTCAAAACGTCCTGTAAAGAAAGGCTTCTATTTTCGAAAGAACCGCGTCTAGACTGCGGTTTCACTTTCGAAATAACGCTTTCTCGAAAGAGTGCCATGACGCCATTATGCAAATGAAACGCGGGAAATTCAAATCCCGGCTTCATTTGCATTTTCAAAGTGTCTGATTTACATCCCTCTGTCGAAAGAGGGATGTAATCTAGACACACCTTTAATGAATAAACTTCATTGACATAAGTAGGGCAGGATTGGGGCCAGTTCCCACATAAAAAGCCACATTTCTCAGTAAAAAATAACCCTTGGGGTTTGGTAATTTTGACATTAATCTTCAAAGTTAAACCTTTTCCTCTCTCACAGGCATAGCATGCAAAATTACTGGGGAAATTATTGTATTGTAAATTACATCAACTACTTTTTTTTTATTCCCACAGGCACAACAGCTAACAGATCTGCAGCAAAAGCTAGCAATTGCAAAAGATGAGTTGGAAAAGGCAGCCCTTGACAAAGTAAGAATGTATCTGGATGTTGTGAAGATATTTAGCTCTCTTAGCTGTGGATGCTGCAGTGTATCCTGACAAAGAAATACAAATTAAGACGTCAGTTCTGCAAAGACTTACACTTAATGTACTCGAGGTAGTCCCACTGAAGTCAGTGGAACTTATCAGTGCATAAAATTAATCTCAGATATGGAGTTTTGACAATTGTGATCAATAAGAATAAAGGTAAAATATCTGGGAAATTCAGATCAAATTCTAAGGTTACCTTGCAGTAAAGAGATGCTGATATTTGGTCAACTTTTGGGCTTGATTTTACCACTGAGCCATGGTGCCCAAGCTAGATGAAGTGCAAATGTATTTAAGCCTTTGGGAATAGTTGAGCCACAGTTCATCCCTCACCTCCTGGGGGCATAGAGGAAATTTGCAAGCTAGTTATCCCTTGAGATTGTGCAGCATTCTTCCCTCAGTGTATCCAGCTAGATCTGCATGTCAGTTATTGGTTATGGAGAGTTGCATGATGGATTGCCTTCTCCTGGTGCTTTGGGGAGCATGGAGGAAGCAATCATTGATCTTCCACAAGTGTGGAACTGTGATTGTTCCTTGGAGTTTTTCTGAATCCTCCCCCAGCTCTATTTGCATGCTTACACAGGTCAGGCACTGTCTTACACATTGCGAGCAAGAGACCTAATATTTTCATTAGAACTAGTCCAGTGTTTGCAACTTGCCTAATGTTCTGTGAGATGTTCTTTGAGACATGAGAATATAGTTAGAATTCTAATTGAGTAAACCAAGCTAATCAATCATTAGTTAGAATAAACATTACGAATGACTAAGCAAATCAAGAACCAGCTATAGTATATAATGTATAAAAGTTGAGTTGATCAAGTTGAAATGAAATGTTGTTACCTTATCAAAATGAAACACTTTTGACCTTACTGTAATAAATATTTCAGTAACATCAAAATAAAATATAAGGGTTTTTTTTCCAAAGTGAAATTTTGACTTGTTCCAATTCAGAACAAAAAATAAATTTCAGAATTTCCTGTGGTACAGGAGTTTGGGGTTTTGGCCAGGCCTGATTTTCTCCTATGGCTCATCTTGTTTTGATATGGCAGCTAATGTGATAACCACTCTGCATTCTCTCTCAAAGCATTAAGCTAAGCTTATATGGACGTGGGGAGGATGAGAAGGTGGAAGGTAGAAAAACTGGAGTCTAAAAAATAGATAAGACAATACTGAGCATAATGCTAGAGTCTTTTATTAAATATGTTTTATTTGATAATCTTTGGGTTTCTGTGATTCTTGTTGTTTGTACTCCTTCCACTGAGCTAGGAGGCTTTTTTCGTGCATCGAATTAATGCTTTACTATACTGATCTCACAATGTTGGTGCACACAGTGTCTGGAGGAGAGGAAAGATCACAACAAAGTATATGGTTTGGGAAATATAACTGCTTTAGAAATGGATAGCATTCTATAGCTGCTATATTGCCTATTTTGAACCACAGTCAGATACTTCAAATATCAGCCAAAACCTGAAGCTGGATCCAGATATATTTCCTTGTGCCACTCTTATGGTATAAAGGAAGCCTGTAACTGACCTAATTGGCCAGAGGGTGATTCCCTGCTTTATGTAACTGCTCCTCAGAAACTTAGTGTAGGAGATATATTGTGGGGAAGGGGTTTGGCTGGAATGTGTTTAGCGCCATCAGAGTCCTCTATAAGAGGAGTCCTGGGCTTTTCAGATTTATGAGTTGGCCTTCAACAGCCTGGGGATCTGGTGAGTCGAAAGATGATATAAAACAATTCTCTTTCGTTCCTTGCCCACCCCAAGTCAATCACTGTACTGTGAAAATATGAACCAGACTCAAAGATCAAGCCTTTACTCTTTAATGAGCCCTTCATCTCAGGCAAAATGCATTCCTATTGGATGATTTTTATTTATTTATTCTGGCAAGTCTATGCAGTTGCTGCACTGAATTACAGATTTTTCCCCACAGGAAGGAAACAAGAAAACTATTCTGTTCTGTCCTCTTTTTTTCTTTTTAATCTTCAGTCCATGTCTTGTTTCTATGATTTTCATCTTTCTGATCCGAATAGTGCTTTTGCAATAATGCTACATGACATTCTTGGGATTTTTCACACTGGATTTTTTTTCCTGGAATAAAACCCAAGTTGTGCTCTTCAGGGTTCCAAACAGGGCTCTTTATGTGATTTATCTCTAGGTTCTAATTTGTTAGAAGCAAGGTGGGTCTGATAGCTCAGTTCTATTCTTCTTTAATGGAAAGCACACCATAGTTATCAGAATATTTAAAAATGGGGAAAAAAATCTCAGGACATTTGTTCTTGGTTATTTGGCTTAACAGTGCTAAAGGCACTAGATATAAACAGCTAAATTACTATAGATACACAATTACACCTGTGTTGTAGTGTGGCTTTTTCTTTCTCTCTCATTTTTTTACCTGTTACAGTATGTTTGGAACTATCTGCATAAGACACTTACCTGGCCCCCATTATCATAGGATACGTCTACACAGCACCCTAAATTCGAAATAAGATACGCAATTTGCGCTATGCAAATTGTGTATCTTATTTCAAAACTATTTTGAAATTTGGTGCATCTACACAGTGCCAAATTTCAAAATAACATGCTATTTCAAGCCATCCCTTATCCCTCTTGCAACGAGGTTTACCGGGATGGTGAAATAACATGCCCGTTATTTCAAAAAATATTTTGAAATAACGGGTGGCTTGTGTAGATGCAGGGTAGCTATTTTGGAATACCGGAGGTATCCCAAAATAGCCATGCAGTGTAGATGTACCCATAGTGTTTGAGTGCCTCATAATTTTTAGTGTATTTATTCTCACGATACTCCTTTGATGGAGGGAAGTTCTATTAACTCCATTTTACATAGAGTGAATTGAGGCAAAGAGAGGATAAGTGACTTGTCTGAGTCCACTCAAGGAAACATTTGAGAGAGCTGGGAACTGAATCTAGGTCTCCCTAGTTAGTAATCTAACCATGGTGAAATCCTTCCTCTGTTAGTTTACAGCATGTCAGTTGGACAGCCTTAGTAGTCTAGGGCTGTGTCTAGACTACACCTCTCTGTCGACAAAGAGATGTAGATTAGGCACGTCGAAATTGCTAATGAAGCAGGGATTTAAATATCCTGCGCTTCATTAGCATAAACATGACCTCCGCTTTTTTGCGAAACGGAGCTTTTTCGAAAAAAATCAAAAAACGGCAGTCTAGACACGGATCTGTCGAAAATAAACCCTTTTTCAACAGATCCTGTATTCCTCAAAAAATGAGGTTTGCAGGATCTGTCAAAAAAGGGTTTATTTTTGACAGATCCGTGTCTAGACTGCTGGGTTTTTTTCCGAAAAAGCTCCGTTTTGGAAAAAGCAGGGGCCATGTTTATGCTAATGAAGCGCGGGATATTTAAATCCCTGCTTCGTTAGCAATTTTGACGTGCCTAATCTACATCTCTCTGTTGACAGAGAGGTGTAGTCTAGACACAGCCTAGGAGTGGTCTGCGTCTGCATGCCTTTCTATAAGAATGTTATACCATAACTCCTTGGGAGTATTCTGACACTCATTCAGGATACTCAGTTTTTCTGTCCAAATCAGGAGAATGAATTTTTCTTTCTTTCTTTCTTTCTTTCTTTCTTTCTTTCTTTCTTTCAAAAAATCACTCAGGATCCAAGAATTGTGAGTGGTAAAATGAGCTGCTGTTCTCACAATATTAGGAGGCACTCCCTATAATTATTTGCCATAAATTTGGTATAATTATAGGAAGTGTTACCTAAATATTCTGGGAACAGCAGCTTTACCACTCAATTCTTGGATCCTGAGTGTTCCCAATCTAAACCAATCTATGAATATATTATTAACTATGTCTGTGTGAGAGAGAATCTTTCAGCCCCAATAAATACACTTGTGCAGAAATACTAAATATCCTGAATGAGTGTTACAATATCACATACACACATGTATGTCTATATGTATGTGTCTGTCTGTATGAAACACAAAATGAATGTCTGCTTCTCTCCAGCAAACCTACGTACAAAGGATGTTACAGCCCTGTAAACTATATGATGCTTGGTAGATTACATCTCAGCTCTCTTTAATATAAGCGGTCTTTTAAAAAAGACATCCTGGTAAAATTGTGTGAGAATAGAAGGGAGTTTACTCTGACTTTCCCAGTCTGTTTCATGTGCAATGTACATACTCTAACCCATCGGGCAGTTATGTAAAGGGTATATTGCTTTAATTTCCTGCTTTAATAAGAAAAAAAGATTCCTACAGCTGTTGCCAAGTGTTTGGTTCAGAGCAGAAAGAAAACAAACTGAACTGCTCAATATAGCCTATCTTTAAGAGTTGATGACTTCTCATTTTCCCCAGGAGTCACAGCTGAAAGCTCTGAAGGAGACTGTACAACTCTGCCTGTCTTCCGTTCTGCACAATCAACCTCCCGCTACGAATATAATCCCTTCAAAACCAACTGAGAAGCTGACAGCCCCTGTTACAAATGACTCAAAAGTTCCATTTCAAGTGACAAACACCAAGGTACAATTCCCTTCCCCCCCATTTATTTTTAAAACAGCTTTGCAAGTGTATCCTGTAAGGCCATCAAAGTGGAACTAAGGAGGATTTAAATTCACTGAAAGATTAAGATGAATTTTGAAGATAATTCTAAGCCTATTTCTGTTGTCACTAATATTATATTTAAAAAGTTGGAAAACAGCTACTTTTCTTAGTGAACAAAATTTTGTCTATCTCCTGTGAAATGGCTCCTGCTTTCAATGACAGTGGGCTTGTGGATACAATAATAATTATATTAATTCATATTGGTTTTATTTTAATTGCTTGGCACTGAAAATAGTATTTGATGATGTATGGGAAAAATGGCAAAAAATTATTACAACCATCTATGTCTTCCAATATAAATGATAGAAATGAAAGATGCAGTGGGAGGCCCAAAAGAAGGGAATCTATTTGTTTTAATTCAGTCTGCTGATTGATTACATGTGGGGGCCATGAAGAAGAATTGACTTCCTTTGAGGGATCCAAATGAAAGCACACTGGACTTGGGAGAATGTTTAAGGGATACAGGTGCTGCATGGAAGAAGGCATGAGTGGAAAAAAAATGAGACAGTGTGGTCTCGCGGAGTAGAGCTTGGATTTAGAGCTGGAAAAACATGGGTTTCTTGACACTGATTCTTCTCTAGTGGCTGTGCTTTCTGCAGGGGCCAATCTGGTAGATGTTCAGTTAAAGCTGCAGAGTAATTTCAGTAGGCAGAATATAATTATTGAATTAGGACTTTATGATCAGGACATTATGACCAGGTCTCCCTGATCCAGGAACACCCATGGTCCTGCTGGATCACAAATGTTGCTGGATGAGGGAGTCCCAGTTTGGGGAGGTCTAACCTGTATAGGGTGAGAGGTCTGTTTCAGTGGTAGTTAAGAAGAAAAAGACTGCGTTACTCTATTTCCTGTAGTATCCTGAGATTTTCTTGGAGGTCAAACAGACTAAGCTCCACCGTGCTTAGAATGTGGAATCTTAGGAGAACCTTTTCCTGAAACACTGCATCTAAAGGGTTCTTTATGTTTTTACTCTACCAATAGAAGTTTCGTATATCTGCTTTGCTTCAGTGTGAAAATAATTGTGTAAACCTATTGCTTTGTAATGGGGTTAAAAGGCCACTGTGCATCTGGCTAATTCAGATGTGGTGTCACAGACTTCAAACTGATGCTGTTCAGCTCTCATTGACTTTACAGAAGTGAATGCAGTGCAGACTTTGAGGGAAGTGGAAATAAAAGCAGTGCAAATATGTAGTGAAGAACTTTTAGGCTCTGGATTCTGAAAAAACCCCACATGTAATTGATTATCTCTCCAGTCTTGTAAATGCTATATTTGTTGCATATTTCTATATATAAAACCTTAAGTTATGTCAGTATTTCCCAAGCAATTCTGTCTACAAACATGAACAGGTAGGCTTCTGTACATCCATCCACAGGAGTATATTTGAATATGAAAAGCATTATTGCCTCCTCCATAGTCATTGTTCACATTTCTCTGTACTTGGCACATGTCTGAGAAAATAATGGGTCTCAGTCCTGCTGTTCCACCCATTGACAAGCCATTATTATAAATCTGTGCATTATCTATGATTATAAAACCACTGAAATCTGCTACTGTGAAATAGGTTGTCAAAGAATCACAGCCTGGGCCAGAATTATACTCTCTGTACCTGAATTATGCGAAGACTTTTCATAAAAAACATCCATTGTTATGTATTTAGTCCTTGACTTTGTCTTCTGTTTACAAGCTAACTAGCCCAAGCTACGTGTTTGTGTATATATGAGTGCATTTTTTCATTCCTTCATACTCTCACCTGCATTTTCCCACTGTAGGTTATTTAATTCTGTGTGCATGTACATTATTTTAATACAAAGATAGGGACCCTCAGTGGAAAAATACTCATGAATCCTGTCACTTTCGATAAGTATCAGTCCAACCTTCAGGGGAAAATGTGACGCTTTGCTTGGTAAATACCTTAACTTCAAAGGATACTCATCCAGCTTGAAAAATTGCTTTAAAAAATGTCAAATTTACATACTACTTGCAAATTAAAATCGATATTATGTGGTCTATACCACTCAGGGACAATAGCCTCTGGAATTGGTTTTAGTTCCTATTAAAGAACACGGATGAGGAGATTCTATGCTTGTGTCAATGGCTGGCCATTACAAAATTATACGGTGGTTTTGGCATCTCGCCTCCTAATGTTTTGAGTCACATTCTCTTAGGCAAGGAGATGTGGCAAGAAGATTGCTTCTCTTGCCACTTGCCAACAGGAAAATAGAATATCTTAATAGTTATGCACAGATTTGGTCTATGTGGAGATTGTTGATTTGAGAACAAGCTATAGAGTTGGACAGCTCAGGAGTTTGGAATATTGGTCAGTAATAGAAATTTTCACATTTAGGTCATGGAAATGTTTCAAACCCAGCAATTGAAAAAACATTGCCATGTGAACTCCATTTGGTGCCATACATTAAACGAGTTGGTGGTCTGGAATCAAATTTTGATTGGACAACTCAGAGTTCCAACAGAAATTACCCTAGCCTATCTCACCAGCAATTCACATCCTTCGTCTAAGCCGAGATGATAAAAATTAAATAGTCACGGATGGACTTTTCTTCCCACTTACTGAACTGGACATTCAAAATCAGAGTCGGAGATATATAGACAAGACATTTTTTGCATTGCCATTTCTGCCTCTTCTTCCTGGGATAAGATGAGGGCAATAATATAAATCCAGCATTTCTATTGAGGGCTGCTCTTGCCATATTTTCTCCAGATCAAAAATTCCCTTGCTTTTTAAAAAAAGAGCAGGTAAGGATAAAATTGCGAGAACAAGAAGAAACACAGGGTGATTGAATTTATCTTTCTTCACGAAGGACAACAGGAAAAAGATACATTGTGTTACCTCAATCAATATATTTTCTTATCAAACAGATTTCCATTGAAAATAACACGCCCAATACTCTTGTGTGTAAGTGGTCAGGGCATTTGCTGTTGCAAATAAACAACCAAAGGAACAATCTGTAGATGCATGACAACCTCATCTGGAGAGTAAGCCTGAGCTGTGAGAGTTCTCAAATTCTGGAGCAGAGTTCTGCTCTGCTACAGCAGTTCTTAGTTTGATGTGTGGTCTCTAATGGGATCATAGCTGGCTGTCATGAGTTATGGTATCCCCTACAACATCTAAGACAATCCTAAATAAAAAAAGCAAAGAAAATCTGTACCTTTAGGGCCAGACTCATGGAAGAGACATCTGCAAGATGTTACATCAAAAAGAAGAAGATATACATTCGCTGGCTGGATAGTGCTGTGGTGTCTTTTCCCAAGTGTAGTGCCTGGCAAAGAAATTCATGGCTCTCCTATGAATTGAGGACTTGAATCAGTTTAGGGATTTGAAATCTCAGAGAATTTCATGCTGAGGGAAGGAAACATTAACTCTTCCAACACTACAGGACAACGTGGAGGAAACACTACACAGGGATACTAAGTTTCCTAGCCTCAGCTTAGGAAAGTCTATATTGGGCTAGACTATAGCTAATTTTTCTGTAGTAACATACACCATTGCCATAACTAGTAGTAATATCACAAGCATTATGATTTTGTCAGGAAATTTGATTGAACTACTAGAGTTTCCCCTTTCGGACACTAGAGAAGCTATAGTTCTTTTTCAAGTGCTTACTTATGTTCAATCAACATGTGTGCGTGAACTCACCATGTGCACCATTGCCAGAAGATTTTCTCTCAGCAGTATCCATAGGGGACTGGCTACAGGTTCCCCTGGAGTGGTATGCACATGCTGCGCTATATATAGGGCACTGCCAGACCCCTCCGCTCTCAGTTCCTTCTTGCTGCCAATGAAAGTGCTTGGAGTGCTAGTGTTACAGCCCTTGCTGTCACTTTTCTCATTGTTAATAGTTGTTTTACTTATAAGTAGATCCCTCTTAGAAGTTAATTGTTAGTAGTTTTTCCAGTATTAGTAAATCCCTTATGGACATTGCTGTGGGCAGGGGCATGCCCCAGATCCCTGGCTTTAAGGCATGTGTTCATTGCCTCAGTCCCATCAGCAAACCACATGACAAATGTTTATGGTGCTTGAGAGAAGCCCATGTTAGTGACTGCTGAATTTGTAAATCTTTCCAGCCATGAACCAAGGAGAAAGAGATTTGTTTAAAAGCTCTCCTCATGGAGTCAGCCCTCACCCCACAGGAGTCCACCTTGCTGCCAGCCACCTAATCTGGGTAGCTATGCTCAGCTCCATATGCTGTCCATCCTGGACGCTTTTCAAGCAGCCCAAGACATAATCTCATGGCCGATGCCATCTACATCAGTTACTGCTAGTCCCCTTTGTAGGGGAAAACCCATGCTTGACCTACCTGGGTCCCCTGGCAGACAGCACACGCACTCTAAAGGGGCGTCACACCAGAAATCAACTCCCCCCTCCCATACCAACAGAAAGATGACCCTCAGCCTGGCGCACGGTCCTTGGGTGCTGAGAGAGGGCTTGGAGACTTGAGGCATGGCTCACCAGTAGTTGGGCATAGACCTTTTGATGCATCCACCCCTGGCACTTGCAGCATACCAAGGACTGGTACTCCCCACAGTCCAACCACCACTTGAGAGACAGGTCTCCCATCCACCTTCTTCGCTCCCTTAATCACTGCCATTCACTGGCACCATGCTCCCCATGACACACATTGGAAGAGCTTAGAGGTTCATTATGGTCCCGTTCTGCATCCTGGCACCAGTCGTCTACTACTCAGCAGTGGTCAGAAGTGGAGCACTCCCCAAGTGGATCTGTTCATCACCAGACAGAACAGGAAGTGCCAATGTTTCTGCTCCAGACAAGGCCTAAGCGAAGGGTCCCTCTTGGATGCTTTTCTCTTTTTCTAGTTACCTCCTGCATCTGGATCTGTTATGAGCTGTCAGGGATGCAACTGCCACCATTGGCATTAGCGCACAGGCCTCTTGGACAGCCTTCCTAGCTCCGATCCCCATCCAAGACATCTGCAAGTCTGCAACATGGTCCTCACTATGTACTTTCACATTCCATTATGCCATCACATGGCAGGCCAAAGATGATGCTGGGTTTGGAAGAACTGTGTTGCTATTGGCATGTCCTTAAACTTCTACCTGCCTCCAAGGATACTGCTTGGAGTCACCTGCACTGAATGGATATAAACAAGCACACGAAGAAGACGACAGTTACCTATTTCCATAGCTGGTGTTCTTTGAGATATGGTGCTCATTTCCATTCAGCATCCCACCTTCTTCCTCAGGCAAGTTTCAGGCAAGAAGGAACTGAGGGTGGACGGGGTACAGCAATGTCTTGGATAGCATGGCTTGTGCCACTTCAGGGGGCACTGAAGCTAGTGCCCTGTGGATACTGCTGAGGGAAAATCATCTGGTACCAGGGCATGTGGCGAGTGCACACACCTACATTGAGTGGACATGAGAAATACATATCAAAGAACACCAGTTATGGAAACAGATTATTGTATTTTTTTCTGATTACAGTAGTGGAATTGGGAGTTGGGTAGTTGTGGCACTCTGATGGGCAGTCATAGGCCTGGGGAGAGTGGATGCAAAGAGCACCTGCCAGGGAACAGGGTAACCATGAGTAACAGTGAGAAGGCACTGAGGATCGCATGCACAGAGTAGATGGGGCCTGTATTTGTTGTGTGCATATTTGGTATGCCTTTAAATTGGCATTTTCTACCTGTAACTGTCACAGGATCATTGAATATGGGGAGGAAGATTAAATAGACAAAAATACCTCATTATATTTTTAAAAACTTTTTCCTGCGGGACGACAGTGTGATATCATCACATCATCTGCATCCTCATGTTGCCACCTCTGTCCTCAGCTACTTGCTGTGGCCAGCCTCAGCACCATCCCCTCAGCACCATCCCCTCAGTCATGGGCTGCTCCGTCTCCGACTTCACACCTCAGGGGGCTGTGTCGCCAGGGAGGAACTGCTGGAGCTGGGTCCCCTCCGGCATCCGAGCCTACTTCCACCCTGCCGGGTCACACCGGTTCCCCGCTGTCATCCGAGCCTGACCCCTGCCTCAGCCTCTTCCGCAGGAACCCTTCACCCCCATTCCGCTCCTGCCCTCTCCACTCTGACCAGACACTTATCCCCAGCCTACTCTTGCACCCTCCCCCCAGCTAGACACCTACCCCCAGAAAGAGGGGGGCATTGGCAAGCATAGTGAATAGTGGGTACAGCCCCCTAGTTTACTATTTAAAATAGAAATTATTTTTATCCAATCTCTTGATATTTGGAGTTCAGGAAGTTTGTACTCTTGAGATTGGCAACACCATATCTATTGCTTCTTGAAGTTAACATAAGTCTTTTCAGGCTCTGGCTTGTCCTTTTATTCAAGGAGATTCTGTGGTATGGGTCTGTCTTAGTAAAAATGCCAGGAAGAATGTGATTTTTTAAATCATATTTTATAATAATTTGCAAGATCTTCCCAACACAGTTGTTTCCAGTATCCTGCTACACATTCTTTAAGCAATTATAGTTATGTATCATTTCAATAATATCCCCTTGTGGAAGGTCAAGAAAAAATACCAAACCAGAACAAGTTTTTAAAATCATTTGTGTTTGCTAAAATTAGTACCAAGGCTGCTCACATCATTTATCATAATATCCCAATTTAAATTCAGGTTTTGACCTTTTGCACAAGGCAGTCATACATTCTTCTATGAAGAACATATAAAACAATACAAATTTAATTGTGGGATTACTTTTTTTATCCTAGCAATAGAGAGAGTACTGATATAATGAAAGCTTTCCTAATGTGTACAACTTTTTTCAGAGGGTGACCTTGGTTACCATAACATGTTGGAAAACCTCATATTTCAATATTATTTTTCTTAGCATCAGCTTGAAATGTATTGCCTCTGACATTATGACATTGAGAACCCACATATTTCTTGTTTGTAATAGTCCCTCTGCTTAGACTGATTAATGGGTGTCATTCGGCAAGTAGAATTCTTTTGAAACATATATTTCAACAACAAGGGACATGCCAGGCTACTTTTAGTTCATCTGCATTTCACAGAGGGCTTTAAAAATGAATCTGACAGTTTGAGAAACAAAATGTGACTCTCCCTTTATTTGAATTGGATATCATGAACCACCCATTTCTTCTCCAGACTCTGTCTACGATTGAATTCTTTCTTAGTGTTCCTTCTGCTTAGCTGACTGCTTCTTCATTGTTGCTTTCTATGAATCATCCACCCCAACTCTGTTGGTATTTCTCTGAGCCAAGTCTTCTTTTCTCTCTGTACTCACAGCCAGGATTTTCACATACCCATGATTTCTGTGTCTCATCCCAGCTTCTGTTTGCTGCAGACCTTACATCTCCTACTGGATCTCCTGTTCCTTCTTCAAAATTAAGAAAGCTAAATGTAAATATATACTTTTCTTTCCTCTACAGCTGCCTTGTTCCCTCTGGTGTGTGTCTTTAACTCTCACCATTCCCTCTTCAGTCTACCCAGCATATTGTTGTTGGTGTTGTAGTAGTAGTAAGGCAACTAGAGGCTTCTGTCAGTGATTAGGGCTCCTGTTGGTCTAGGAACTGAACACATATATAATGAAGACAATCCCTGCCCAAAGGAAGTGACAGTCAGATCAACTTTTTTCACCCTATTTTGACCATATACAACACCCCTTTCCCACCTTCTCCCAACACAGGATATGTCTACACTACAGAGTTTTGTCAGAAAAACGGCTGTTTTCCCGAAAAAACTTGAGGAACGTTCACACTGCAATTGCTTTCTTCCTCAAGAAAATCAAAAGAACAGAGGGGTTTTTCCTACATTGGTAATCCTCAGTCTACGAGGAAGAAGCCTTTTTGTGAAAGAGCTCTTTCGCAAAAAAGCGTGTGTGGACGGGGAAGAGGGAGTTCTTGCGGAAGAAGAGGAAAGAGGAAAAAGCACAGGTGCCCTGGTGGCCATTCCACCCATAGCAATCACAGCTTACATGCGAGAGAGCATCCATTCAGTATAGGCGCTCTCTTTTGAAAAAGCAGATCGCTTTTTCAATGTGCTTTTGCACTGTGGATGCTCTCTTTCGGAAGACGTTATTTCGGAAGATCTCTTCCAAAAAAAGCTTCTTCCAAAAGAAGCCTGTAGTCTAAACACAGCCACAGGTGGGATCACTTTTTTACTGGGTCCCTACTTATGTTTCACAGTGTGAGCTTCCAATCCTCACTTTCAAGGTAGTGTACAGCTCTGCCATTAACTACCTCTCAGCTCTGTGCTCCATTTACTTTCTCACTTAGTCCTTTGTCTGGATCACCCAGTCATGTGTTTACCTTTAGTAATGCCACCAGTGGTTGAATCCAGTGGTAGTGTCTTCTTTCTACAAAGTACCCGGCAAACTGATGGCAATACAGAAATATTTAATAATAATCTCTCATTTAAAGTCTAGTTCTGAAGTCCTTACTCAGGAATTCCACTGGTCATTTTGCCTGTATAAAAATTTCAGGATTGGGTGCATAAATACTTTTAACTAGGAGACTGAAAACTCCATCTTACATTCCTTTTCTCTTGCAATTGGTGCTGATTATGGATTTTTTTCTGAATAATTATTTTGTAAGTGTAAGGGAAATGGGTTAGAAGAAAAGAGCATCACTGCCATTTCATTTGCTCCACAAAAGGATGATTGCTAATATATTTATAAATACCATGGTCAAAACTTGGCCTTTTATGTAGAAATAATTATTATCCCCTACTGCACATTAGCCCAGTGTGGTATGGGGGCTTGTTTATTTTTTTCTTGAGAATGATTTGGAAGCTCAGTACAGCTGCCTCCATACCTTAAATCCCTTTCATTTTCTGATATCACTTCAATGTGAACAAGGTTCTTCCATTTTGTCAGAAAACTTCCTTTGTCCAGGAGTAACTCTTTTGCCCCAGAGATACATTTTAAGGAAGATTTGGTGAGCTGACATTATGTGCTAGAAAAGGTTTTGTATCAGCATTCATTAAACCAAAAGGTGAAACTGTTTAGTTTTATTGCTATTTTAAAAGGAGTCCTCATTTTTAGCGCATTAGCTTTATAGATAAATAGTTTTATAGTTTTTATAGCCAACAGCAACCAGGTGAATTCGGAAGAAAAATAAACAATTATCTATATAACCAAAATCCTTTAAACACTGTAGTTTACATGAATATTTAATGACATAGCCTTTATATCTTTCTGTCATTCAAAGTCAAGCTGACTCTCTGACCTCCCTTCTTCAGCTTCATTCTTAACAAACCCATTATTTTGCTTGAATGTCTTTCTCTGCCTTAATATCCTATTGTCCAAAACTGTAGATGGGCAGTGTTGCAATGTAAAATAAAACCTAGCTGAGAATTCCCTGGGTTTATCCCATATCCTTGTCTTCACTTGATTCTGTAGAACAGTGGTTCCCAACCTTTTCGAGCATACGGACCTCTTTTCAATCTATTAAAATTTCATGGACCTCCCTCCCCGGCCCCGGGCAGGAAAAAAAAAGAAAGAAAAGATCGAGCCCACTGGGGTGGGCCTGATCCTTATTTTTAAACGTTCCACGGACCCCTGCTGTACCATCACAGACCACCAGGAGACTGTGGACCACAGATTGGGAACCACTGCTCTAGAATGAGAGATGTGGTCTGAGAAAGAGAGGAAGTGACCCAGAGCCAGGTATGCCTCATTGCTATTGACTAAGAACTTTACCCTGGAGAAATCTAACCTGTATCTTATTCACTGTATCTAGGCTTACTGTACCCATTACCATTCACCTAACTAAAGTTCTTTACAAGGATGCTATGAGGCTTTATTTATTGTTGCAAGACACTAGGGATACGTCTACACTTGCCCCCTAGTTCGAACTAGGGAGGCAAATGAAGGCGACTGAAGTTGCTAATGAAGCGCGGGATTTAAATATACAATGAGGAGTACCAGTTAATACATACAATGAGGAGTACCAGTTAATTCGAGTTAAGGGGTTTTTCTCGGAGTATCGCATCTATACGCGGCAAGTTAAATCGGGCTAGTCAATTTCTAAAATGGCGACTGGCCGTGACTATGCTAATCAAGTGCGGGATATTTAAATCCCGCGCTTCATTAGCAACATTGGTAGCCTTCCTTTGCCTCCCTAGTTCGAACTAGGGGGCAAGTGTAGACGTACCCTAGGAGAACAACAGATGAAAAATTCTATAGACGTTTCTTGTGTTTAATTTCGTATGGATCCAGATCTTAGAGTGCAGCCCCATCTATGCTCAGCACAAGACTAAGAACATGAAAAGATCATTTGAAGCAACCTTTGGCACCTCAAAAACAACTGAGGTCCAAAATAGTCCCACTCTGTTAGAGCAACTTCTGGGCTGTTCAAACTCCTGTTATCTGCTCTAACTTTCTAGAGGCTCTGGCTTTTTATCACTTAAAAAAAATATTAGTCATGTTCACTAGGAATGGATAAAAAAATCAATATAAGATTTTTTTTAAAAACTTTCCAGTGAATTTTAAAGCCTTATGGTATGGACACACTGTCTTTTACAAAAATACTCATATGCATCCCCATATGTTTGGTCCCAGACAAGCTGCCCAAAGTTTTTTTTATTGTACCATTTGCTGCTAAGAATAATGAAAGTGCAGCTAATGCAAAACAGCAGGGAATATACGTATTTATGCATATTCTGTGGTAGTGAGCCTATTTTAAGTTTACGGTAGTGTTTTTTCTAACACTGTGCCACAGTGTTCTAAGATATGAACAAATATAGTTAGCATCTTAATTATAATTTAAAATGGCTTACAAAGTTGAATGTAATTGCCAAAACAATCTCAAAGGAATTTTGTTTCTAAGAATCCATTAATGATTTATAGGAGTATGAATGTAGTCCTCCTTTATGTAACATATATTATTAATTGTATAATTGTTAAGGTTTCACTTAACATATCCAAGAGGCTAACTAGGAACATTAGAGTTGCAGTTTAGTATTGCTCTCTTGAATCTGTCTAAACAATAGTATAATTTAGAAAATGTCCACTATGCAAGAGTATTAATTGCCTCCAGAGAACAAGGCAGTTTGGCCTTTACAACACAAGCACAGCCTTTACTTCTTCTAATAATTTAATGGAAATATTATATCAAATCATCAGCCACAAAAAAAATCCATAATGTCTTGGACACCAACAATAAATGAATGCAATTTGCCTTTGTCTTGAATGATTCAAGAAGCAATTTGCTGGCCTAACATGAAATCCTGGCAACTCTCAAGGGCTTAAAGGAACGTCATCTCTGATTTTACATTTGCAACCTGGCAAAAATAAAAAAGTTATGTTGGACTTTCAATGAGGAACTGAAAGTTAAACAGTCTAACTGAACCTAACCTCCTATGATTTGAAAAACTGGTCTCCAAAGGCTCATGAAAGAACAGAATGATAATGAGAAGAAGAAAAACACAAAATACCCCTACCTAACCTCACCCTGCTTTGGTTGTGAGGGAATTTCTTGTTATGTTATTTTAATGACAAGCACACTTATAAAATTAATTAATATTTATTTTTGTCATTATTACATGATCTGAGATTGTTTGTTAGACATTTAAACATACATGACCCTGATCCTGTACTGACTTTACTCTTCTCATGGCCCTTATCTCAGGGGATCCTCCGCTGGTAGAACAAGTGCCACGAACTTCTGAAAACCACACTGCAACCTAGAAAAGCCTATAAGTTCATTCCCACTAGCTTCTTATCCTTTTAACAATCTACAACAAAGTCTCTTTCTGGAATTCAGTACATGCTGCTATATGGATAAAAGACTAGAAACAGTTTTATTGGATATTCTATTGTTTCATTTAAACTATTATTCAGTGAAAACAAATCTAGTCATCTTTTTATCAGTGATGAGTTTGTTGAGAATTTACAATTAAACATTTTTTATAGGAAAATTCTGATTTGGAAACAGTCCATTTTGACAACTCTCCTGATCCAAAGAAATTTTGAAAGAAAAGTTTTAAAGTTTTAAAATTGTTGACATGGGATATTTCAGGGTTTTCAAAATTAAAATTTCATTTTTTGGTTTGTTTGAAAAAAATAGTATATACTAAAAAGGTTTTTTTCCTAAAAAGTCACAAATCAAAACAACGTATTTTCAAATTATTAGAACAAAACATTTTCATTGTGTTGATCTGAAATATTTTGTGAGTTATCAATTTGGAGAAAAAATTAGGATTTTAACTTATCATCCTGTTTCAGGTTGGGAATTTTTAAATTTTTTGAAATCTCAAAAATGTTAATGGAATAGGAAAACAGCTGTCCTGCAGCTCTATGTGAGATCTCATCTTCTGTGATGCTCTTCTCCTTGCATCATGATTGCAACATTTTCTCTAATTCTTCCTGATATTTATGCCTTTTCAACTTTGCCTTTCTGTAGTTACAAATGCTACCTCTGTGACATATTGTCACCTACATTATGTTCTTATATTTGGCTAGACTGTAATTGCCTATGAAACATTCTGTGACATTCTGTGTGACTGATGCTTTACAAACATAAAATGTGTTGTATAAATGAATGTTCATTAGCCTATGACTAATTACTTTTTCTTGTCATGGTAGTTGCTACAATTAAAATACTAGCATAGCAATAAGTTTCTCTAAATATTCCAGTTTCTTCTGAAATTTGATTGTCAAACAAGTATAAAATTGAATCGTGTATCTAAAAGGTTATAACAGAGTGTTGATGGTGTTCTCCTAGGCCATTAAACTGCCTGGCTACGTCTGCACTGGCATGATTTTCCGGAAATGCTTAAAACGGAACATTTTTCCGTTATAAGTATTTCGGAAAAAAGAGCGTCTACATTGGCAGGATGCTTTTCCGGAAAAGCCCTTTTTCCAGAAAAGCGTCCGTGGCCAATGTAGACGCGCTTTTCCGGAAAAAAGCCCCGATCGCCATTTTCGCGATCGGGCTTTTTGCGGAAAAGACTACTGGGCTGTCTACACTGGCCCTTTTCGAACAGTTTTCCGGAAAAAGGACTTTGCCCGAGCGGGAGCAGCATAGTTTTTCCGGAAAAGCAGCTGATTTCTTACTGTAGATCGTCAGTGCTTTTCCGGAAATTCAAGGGGCCAGTGTAGACAGCTCGCAGCTTATTCCGGAAAAGCGGCTGATTTTCCAGAATAAGTGGCCCAGTGTAGACACAGCCCCTATGTTCAGAGGAAGCTAGGAAGAGTCAAATCAGCAGAACAATGAAGCACTAGAGAGTCTCTATACCAGGACAAAGTTGTTGAATCTATTTAAGTCAAAGGCATACTCCTATTACATTCAGTGGGTTCAGCATTTAGCACTGAGGAATTATTAAAGATAAACTAAACCAAGATGGAAACAGAGAAATCCACACTGAAACTTGCACTTTCCTCCAAATTCTTCAAACTCTACCTGTAATACAGGGATTTTTGCAGAAAGAGATTTCCTAATCCTTATAACAGCCCTTGGACCATTGAGTTACTTACTGGATTTAGTCTTTGATCTAGTAGGTGCTGGTTAGGGCTCGTCAAAAAATTGAAATGAAACATTTTCCTATCAGAAAAGGCACTTACATCAAAATTAAAAATTTCTATAGAAAAAATGGATTTCGTGAAATTTTCTGTCAGCGAAACTCATAATGCAGGATGGTTTCATTGCATGGAAAGACTACAATGTATCATGGCCTGGTCTACACTAGGGGATAAGTTTGAAATAAGATACGCAACTTCAGCTACGTTAATTGCATAGGTTAAGTCGAAGTATCTTAACTTTAATTTTGGTGCTGTCCACACTGCAGGAAGTTGAAGGTAGCACACTCTCCCTTTGATTTCCCTTACTCCTCGTAGAAGCGTGACTACCAGCATCAACGGGAGCACCCTCTCAGTTCGAATTAGCGTGTCTTCACTAGACCTGTTAATTCAAACAAACTCTGGAAGATCAACTGCGGCTGCTTCGATCTTATTTGTAGTGTAGACAGGGCCCTTGAGAGGTGTGGTCTAGGTTGCAAGCAGAATACAAAGAGGAGAATAAGGTCATGAGGGACCCAGAACTACAACTTCCACTGGACACTGTCATGGCTCAAGCAGAGAAGAAATAAAAGGTACCATATTGGATGAACAACCTGAACAATGTATTTTGGTTCAAGAATGTCAAAATACTAGGTTTCAATTTTTTTTTAAAGTATTAAACATTGTGTTAACATTTCCATATTGGAAGTTTCTATTTTTTTGTGTTTCAAAATGTTTAGCTATTTCAACATTTGTCCCAATTTGTTATGAAAACAAATATTGAAATATAGGAAAGAAAAATTATATTTTTCACTCAGCTCTTGTATTGTATAAGATTTACAAGTAATTTGTTAAATGATGGTAACCATTTTTTACCACTCATCTCCTCTAGAATAACATCTCATTCCCTTGTTAGTGGTTTTCCTCTCACCTCATACTTTAGACACAAATGCACCTGAAATAAATATCTACAGCTACTGCTAAATAATATGTACTGGAAAGTAGCTTATGTTGAAATATCAATACCAGTTTGGCTACCTTATAGTATACAATACTGAAGCATACTGAAGTCTACAATATTAGACAGTTCATACTTAATATAATTTTACCATAACACACTTGTTTCCATACCGTGAGCTACATTCTATTCTAGTAGTTTGTCTGCTTTAGACACTCTTCCAATTAGTACACACTTAACTGACATTTCTTTTCGACCTTGTAATATTGTGGTTCAGGTGTGAATAAGCTTTGGGTCAGATTCTGACTCAACTTTACATGGGTGTGCAATGGGAGAAAAAGCATTGTGATTCTTCCATCCTCTCTTCAATTACCAATTAACAACCAGGCAGAATTATAGCTCCTTCTCCCTTCCTCTCCCTGCTCTTCCCCCCAGCTGCAGGTTACTTCCTATAATGGGTCAGCTAGTCAGCAAGATGGGGTAATGGGGTGTACAAAGAAAGCAGCAGGCATACTGAATCAGTGTTTCTGTGTCCTTAAATGAAATTCTTCCTCCTTAAATGAAAACACCTCCAGGACGTTATAATCCAACTCCTAATTATTATTTATTGTTTAGATGGCAGTAGTCTCTACCATTTGCTGAATGCCTTCCAAACACAATGGGAGTCAGCAAATAGACCTTGCCTAATTGCTATTTAATAAAAATGGTACAGCCTCAAGACATTACAAGGCACAGCCCACCTTAGCTTATCCCTTACACCTCTGACTGGGATTCACACGAGAGAATGCAGGGCACCATTCAAACCTCTTCTCCTCACAGGGAGAAGGAAACTGAACCAGCATCTGCCCCTCTGCTTGTGATCCCTGGTCAGGAACCACTGGGTGCCAAAATCATTTCTCAAGAGGTATGCCTTTGAATGCCCCACCAAACAACTAAGGAAAGAGGGGGAAGGAGGCCGAGGCTTACCATGTAACCTCTAACCTAGTGGTTAGGGGTCTCACCTTTGGCTGTAGGGAAAGGGGAACACAGCTCCTATTTCAGAATGGGAAAGCCATTACAAAGGAGGGATATAAACCATGTGGACCCTTTCACAAGAGTCAGGTAACCTGACAACATGAATAGGCAGCAGGTAGTACGTCTTCCTGCAAAGCACAGTCAACATATGGACCTCCTTACAAGTCGACATTGTGAAGACCAACCTGTAAGTGGGTTAAATAAAAAAGTGAGCACTTGCATGGAGAATGGCTCCACAAAGGGCTATTAGCCAAGGCAATCAGGGACACAGTCATAGAATCATAGAATACTAGAAATGGAAGGGACCTCGAGAGGTCATCAAGTCCAGTCCCCAGGACCAAGCACCATCTAGATCATTCCTGATAGATGTCGGTCTAACCTGCTCTTAAATATCACCAGTGATAGAGGTTCCACAACCTCCCTAGGCAATTTATTCCAGTGTTTAACCACCCTGACGGTTAGGAAGTTTTTCCTAATGTCCAACCTAAACTGCCCTTGCTGCAATTTAAGACCATTGCTTCTTGTCCTAGCATCAGAGGCCAAGGAGAACAATTTTTCTCCTATCTCCTTGTGACCCCTTTTAGATACTTGAAAACCGCTATCATGTCCCCTCTCAGTCTTCTCCTTTCCAAACTAAACAAGCCCAATTATTTCAGTCTTCCCTCATAGGTCATGTTCTCTAGACCTTTAATTATTCTTGTTGCTCTTCTCTGGATTGTCTCCAATTTCTCCACATCTTTCTTGAAATGTGGTGCCCAGACCTGGACATAATACTCCTACTGAGGCCTAATCAGTGCAGAGTGGAGCAGAAAAATTACTTCTCGTGTCTTGCTCACAACACTCTTGTTAATGCATACCAGAATCATGTTTGCTTTTTTTGCAACAGTGTCACACTGTTGACTCACATATAGCTTGTGGTCCCCTATGATCCTTAGATCCCTTTCTGCAGTACTCCTTCCTAGACTATCACTTCCCATTCTGTATGTGTGAAAACGATTGTTCCTTCCTAAGTGAAGTAGTTTTCATTTGTCCTTATTAAACTTCATCCTATTTACCTCAGACCATTTCTCCAGTTTACCCAGATCATTTTGAATTATAATCCTCTTCTCCAAAGCACTTGCAATCCCTCCCAGCTTGGTATCATCTGCAAACGTAATAAGCACGCTCTCTATGCCAATATCTAAATTGAACAGAACTGGTCCCATAACAGACCCCTGCAGAACTCCACTTATTATGCCCTTCCAGCATGACTGTGGACCATTAATAACTTCTCTCTGACATCGGTTATCCAACCAGTTATGCACCCACCTTATAGAGCCCCATCTAGGTTGTGGCCCTTCCCCCAGACCATTGTACTTCCCACTGGGAGTTGGGGTTGGACACATTGCCTCTGGGGCCTGGATCCCTGGGACTGTGGGGCAGCGGCCCTGACACCCAGGAGCTGTAGGCATTGACGCTGCAGCACACCAGGGCTGGGGCCTTGTCTCCCTGCCCCCATATGAGCAGTGCTGGGGTCGTGGTCTGTGGTTGGCATGCTTTGGGCTTCTGAGGGGGTAAGGAGGTAGAAGGTGAGGGCACAAGGGTAGGCTAGCCTCTCCAGGCAGCTGGTCACTGAGCTTCCAGGGGTTTATCACTGGCCAATGATGATTTTGTGGAACGATACCAAGAAGAAGAATTTTGGAATCATTCTGAGGGATGTTAAATTAGTATTTGGTGAGGAAACCAATATATAGGCTGTAGTCTCTGTTCTGGTGGGCAGAATGAAAAGTGCTCCTGTCTTTAGGCTGGAAAAGTCAATGTGTGTCTTGATGTGTTTGATGACCTTTCTTCAACTGTGCGGGTCACAGTATTATTACTATTATAGGTTTGAGGACAGCCTGGTAGCTTTGGTAGTTTTTGTTAATTACCATTATCTTGATAATACTCCATTCATCCAAATAGCTACAATGAAAATCCTCTCTCAAGCTATGTCTACACTACAAGTTTTGTGCGAAAAAATGGCTGGTTTTGCGCAAAAACCCATGGAGTGTCCACAACTCAAGCATGTTTTTGTGCTAGAAAATCTACAGTCAATCGACAGAACCGAGGACTTTTTGCAGTGTAGGTATACCTCCTTCTACGAGGCATAGCTCCTTTTAGTGCTACAGCTCTTGCGCAAAAAGATGTGTGGACGCTCTGCAGGGGTTTCTTGTTCAAAAAGAGCCTATTTGAAAAAGCACAGTTGCTCGTCAGAGCTTTCTTGTGCAAGAGCGTCCATGCAGCGTGGATGCTGTCTTGCGCAAAAGCGCATCGCTTTTGTGATGCTCTTTGAGGTGTGGACACGCTTTTCTGCAAGAAGCTTTTGCACAAGAACTCTTCCACAAAAGGCTTCTTGCACAAAAACCCTGCAGTGTAGACAAAGCCTCAGAGTCACTGAAAAGGACACTTCCCATGCTGGGAATCAGAAACAGAAAGATTGTTAAAGACACATCAGACGTCTGGCAGCTCAAATAGAACTCCATCAAAAATGGATTAAGATAATTGAAGCTCTGGATTTTACAGACAGAGCCATAAAAGTTTGGGGTGCAAATCCAGTGAAACAATGAAATCCTGATGTCTCAATTGTTTTGGAATTCCAGAATTTCTTTAAAATCTTGGTACCGAGGAATGGAAATCACTGGCAGGGCTGTTATCCAATATTAATTCCTTTAGGTTTGTTACCAGGATCCGGAGCAAGTCTACGGTATGTTCCATTGCCAAATCCAGGAAGCCAACAAGCAATCCTTCATTGTACTTGTCCATTTCTCTCCACTGCATATTGTAGAAGCTACTGAAGAGATTATTACCATAATTTAGCGAATATACCCTGCACCCAAATATACCCCGCACCCGAATATACCCCGCGGTTTTTTCTATTTGAGTAAAAAAAATCTTGTATACCCCGCGCACGAATATAACCTGCGGGATATACAAGACTTTTCTGTGCCAGGGGTATATTTGCTGGGGGTATATTTACAGTGGGGGTTGGGGGGATTTGCCACTCACCGCCCCAGGCTCCAGCGCAGCCTCCAGCCTCCGGGCGGGGGAGCAGGAACCACCAGCCCCTTCCTGTGGCTGCGCAGGAACCGAGGGGTGAGCGCTCCCTCGCCCGGAGGCTGGCGGCCAGGAACCGGGGGATGAGCGCACCCCCACCCGGAGGCTGGAAGCTGGCAGCTGCGCAGCCACAGGAAAAGGCGACGGAGAGCTCACCACCTGGTGAGTAAAAAAAATTCTGTATACCCTGCACCCGAGTATACCCCGCGGGGGGGCGAGAAGGGGTGCGGGGTATGTAAAAACGAATATAACCCACGGATTATATTCGCTAAATTACGGTACTTACAGGATAATGCTGCTTGTTGAAGCAGTGTTACTGGATGTACTGGGTTTCTAACATACCACAGCTGCACTGATCAAGTATTAGCTTTACAACATACGCACAGGCAAGGTTCCAGAAAAAATTCAAGATTGGGACAGCTTTCTTAGATTTATCTGATGCTTACAACACTGCAAGGAGAGATGGCCTCCTCCTTTTAACACCTAGCTTCAACACATCACTTGTCATCTCTCATCTTAACATCTTTCATGTAGACCAGTATTATCACCATAAAACCAGCACCACAACCGAGGCTTTCCACAGCCAACCACTTCAAATTTGTCACAATGTATGTATCCTTCTGGAGTCCCATCATATTTGAGAGCTTTCCAAATATGTGAAAACCTAAATAATATATCAAGGCTCTGACTTCAATCTAGAAAACCTTTCAGATTGCAAGAGCTTGAAGTCTTAGGGTTTCCCCCCAAAGATCAATGGCAAGGAAGTCAGATGTACATCAAACAAACACCTCCTCGAGCATCCAACCAAAGAATCCAGTGTTTTTTCTTTCCCATGGGAAATATAGTCCACTTGGAATAAGAACGGCCATACTGGGTCAGACCAACGGTCCATCCAGCTCAGTATCCTGTCTGCCGACAGTGGCCAATAACAGATGCCCCAGAGGGAGGAAACACAACAGGTAATACTCATGTGATCCCTCCCCCATCACCCACCTCCAGAGAAACAGAGGCTAGGGACACCATTCCTACCCATCCTGGCTAATAGCCATAATAGTATATGCACATGACATAGCAGATGCACCTATTTTCTCCATAAATGAGGACTGAGAGACAATCCTGTCTGTGATTGTGAAAATGGACTGCAGACTATAGAACACCTCATCAACCAATGTCCCAAGTGATTATATCATGTGGTATCTCTGCTATTCACTTTTTGCATGGTTCAAATTCCTGAGTGGCCTTGTTTGTGCCTTTGTTTTGGGCAGAGCTACATGCCTTTGTTTTGGTTTGGATGCTGTTATTTGATAATGGATGGTAACTTGAACTATAACAATATGGATTATCATTGTGAACAGCAACCCTAGACATGGACCAGGACACCATTATGCTAGGTGCATACACACAACATAAGGATGGTCTCTGCCCCATAGAGCTTACAAATGCCTCATTTGATTATGTATTTAGAAGTATTCTTGATAAGAGCAAAGATGAAGTTCTATGGCTATAGGAGAAATATAAGGAGCATATGGTGCCAGCAGGACTAGATGATAAACCATCTTATAAATATAAATATTCCTTTATGATCAATAAAATAAATAATGTTTTCCCTAAAAATGAAAACATTATATATATATATATATATATATATATATATATATATATAATGCAATGAAAATCTAATTGTCTTAAATGTATATTCTTGTGCCAAATCGAATATTTTTCAAACACATCTAAAAAAGGGTGTTTTTATTATAATACATTTACTCTGCCATACCTCATATTTTTACTCTATCTTCCTTGAAACATGTTGTGTTACAAACCTTCTTATTTTCTTTAAGTTACTGCATAGCATTTCAGACAAATTATGTAGCAATTTTAAATACTTTTGCTATAATGTTTTGGATCATTGCTCTATAATATTTTCATATTAATTTATATGCATGCTATGTAGCCTCAGTTAATTTTCTGTACCCCTCATTTGTCACCTGTTGTAGATTGCATCTCCTGTTCAGAACAGTAGAGGAGAATTTATTATTTCCTTTTCTCTTTTTGGCTAAGATATAATTTAGTCCTTTGCTTTCAATCCTTAGAAAAACCACAGCTACTTCAAACCCATCTTAAACTGTAACAAAGACCTTTGTAATATAGAAGAACTTCTGTATTCTGTTTTAATTACCTTGGGTTCATAAGCCAGCACCTTTAGGCAGGATGCTTATTTGGGCTAAGAAGGTATTTTTCCCATTTCAAGACTCTATTTCCAGTGGTGGTTGTTACTAATTAATGTTCAAATCACCATGTTTCTAAATCCCATCACATATAGACTGTGACTTGTCAAATTTTTTAATATTGTCTATATGGTAATTTCTGTATTTTAGTCTCCTTGTCATTTTTTTTAGTAACCACTTCTAAAAGGGTACAGTAGCCTATTATTTTTCACCTTCGTATTAAATTGTGTGTTGGGATGTTCAGACATAACAGAAGGAAGCCAAAAACTAGAGGTTTTCCCTTCCCCATTTTTGACAAACTATCAGGTCATGAATCTATCACCATAGCTTTCAGTCCAGCTTTATCTTACTTACTGACAGTATATATTTTTATTAGACATTAGAGAAACATGAGGTAAATAATTTGTTCCACTATTATATCTCATTATTGAAAAAAATCCTTTAGATTGCAGAATTTTGGAGATAACTAATAGGATGCATAATGTATTGCCAAGTATTTTTTGAGTACAGTACAGAGGAAGCAGAGAAAATAACATAGATTAGTGGAATGGATTGTGACTATATTTATAAATGTGTTACCGAAGTTTATTATACTGCCTAAAGAACAACTACATTAATATTCAGTGTCTTGTTTTTCATTGTTAATGGCAAGGAATAGAGAGAGCAATACAGATAAACTAACAGAAATTTTGTTTCAAACAACCCAACATCACTAAATTCAAACTTTGTTTTGCTGTTATCGTGATTTTTCTATAATGAAAACTGTGCTGAATGATGGATGGATGACTTAAGAAATAAGAAGCCTTCCACATCTAGTACAGACAGAATTGAAACACTCTTGATAATTCAATATTTCGGTGTCCATCCCAGTACATTCAAGTCATGAATGCAAATGGGAAACCTCTTTAGCTTTATGGATGACACTGAATTCATGTGAATTAGAATTGTACATATTTCAGAGAAAAAGTAATATGAGCACCTGGGATTAGTTAATGTTTATAAAACATTTGGATGATGCAAAGTGCTCTAAGAGCATTGTTGTGGGGTACTTTGTCAGCAAAGAAATGCTAACGGGTATTAAAAATAGGATACAGGGCCAGATCCTCAGTTGATATTTATAAATGAGTATAATTCCATTGAGGTCAGTGGAGCTGTGCCAATTGCACCAGCTGAGGACTGGCTCAGAAGCTTTAATCACTAATTGAGGGTGGATATGTTGTCTGAGAGAACAGAGCTATTCTCTGAGCTAAGAGCACATTAAATATTGTGGTTCCTATAGTTCTGTCATTCTGTTTTTCTGAAGGGAACCAAGTAAGGCAAAAACAAGTACAAGAAGCCCTGAACTCAGAGCAAAATCTGTATAGGATGGTTCCCTCATCCCTCGACCCCACAGAAGTTCCAGCCTAGCCATCAGGGCTTGTCTGGTCTGGTGGGAAAATGCTGAGGTGAAGAGCAATTCTAAACAGCATGCTCCCTTCTATCATCGGTGATTTAACCAACATTAAATGCCATCTGCGCCTTTCACTTTGAATGTGGCAGAGACACTAGCAGGTCTGAAATCTGCATGAATGAGACCTTCTCTTACTCAAGAGTTTTGATATTTTGCTTCCTATAACTGTGTGAACCCCAGGTATTCTTCCCATTGAGGGAAAGATATTGAGTAAAATTCACATGATTCATCCCTCAGTTTTCTAGATGTTTCTCTATACTTGTTTTCACCACATGTAGCCCTGTATGAATATTAAACCCTTACACAGGGTCATATTCTGAAGTACTTACTGATTTTTTACTCACACAAAGGTTCTGAGAATTGATTAAAAACTAAGGAATTCCCAATAGAAAAGTGGATTTGCTTGTATGTTTTCTTTCACATTCTAAGTATCCCAAACACCTTTGAAAAGTAATGAATCACTGTTGTGACTTTTAGAGGACTCAGCAGTAGCAACTATGCAGCCAAGGTTATTAGAACCTGTTTTACTTAGATGAAATGTTGGCCAAGACAGCAGCATGCTCTACTTTTATAATAAAATGTGCAGAAGGACATGACTAGAGATGACTAGAAGGACTTTGTTTAAATGTTGTATATTGTACCTATATACTAAATTGTGCCATTTAGGTACCAGGCAGGGGGCATGGTGGAGTCTCATTGTCCAAGGAGGAACATTGAGCACAATGCCTTTCCAGAGTCCATTATGGGCCCTTGTGCACTGGTGCAGGAAGAGAGGACTGCAGGTGCATAATCACATTCTAGTCTGAACAAATACTTACACAGACCTAGTTACTCAGCTGCTGCAAATCACTCATGTTCTGGTGTACTCATTGGGGCTATGGGCCACATTTCCCAAGCTGAAGAATTGTCCCAAAAAGTCTGATGCACATTCACAAAGTACCAAGTCATTGTTCAGGTTTTGATCTAGCAGAAAACTTAATTCCTAAGCCTTTGACAATGATCAGTTCTGACTGCCTTGATTTAACTTAGTTCCTATTCTGCAGTTCTGAACAGAGATACGTAATGTGTGTGATAGCATTCCAAAATGAGGAATGCTTATGAAGCTAAGCTAGTCATTATCAAACATTATTTATTGTCTTCATTTGCAATGCCACTATGTAAATCCCAGAATGCCTTAAACAGATACACTGATTATGGAATGAGGTACATGTTAATTTCTAGCATGCTGGCATTTTCCAGCCTGCAAGGAATGTTAGGCACAAAGTTGTATTCTGACCTTATTTGTGCAAGTGTGAATCAGAGTCATTCTGCAGAGTTGAGTAGAGTTGTATGGAGATACACTAGCGAACCTGAGATTACAATCTGGTCTGGTCCATCATGTGTATGTGTACAACTGGATGATTTAAACAACTGAAATAAAACATACAGTTGGGTGATTTCTTTTTCAGTTCATTCATTTGCATTATTTTCTGTAATAAATGAATTAGTGGGATTTCTGAAGTAGCTTAGTGATTTTTCAGAAGCACATATGTGAGGTACCGTGCTGAACTCCCATTCAAGTCAAACGGGGGTAAAAAAAGCCTGGCTGTTTGTGAAAGGCAAAGTGCAACATTAAAAATATATCACTTCAAGTTTACCCTAGCTTTAATAGTGTCCAATAAAATTGTCCAAATGTGGCAATATTAAAGCTGTTTTACTGCCATATTTGAGACTCTTTTGATGGAAAATGAGCAAATAAGCACAGTACATCCAAATAGCTTTCACGTGAATTAGAGAAAAAGAGTTACTAACTCAGGTAGAAATGATGCTTAAAGAGTGGAAAGGTTGTTACACAATTGTCAAATCAACCTCAAAGTCAAGGTGACCCTTCATCCTTAAGTTATCCTGTTGTGCCTAAGTATTTGCTATGCGTATGGTATGGGATTACATACCCTCTGATTTGAGACCTCAAGGAACAGCAAGCAAAACCTAAATCATAATTTTGGAGACATTTCAAGATGAACCGTAACTATTTATCTATTTAGAGATTCAAATGAATATTCACTTCAGAGGCTGAATCCTTTGAAAAATGCATATTAATATATCATTAGAGGCTTAATGAAATGTTGATTACTGACCTGGCCTAAATCTTGGCAGACAATGTACATGGTGGTCTATAATGGCCCTGTGGACATTTGTCTTGTAGATTAACTATATTTATTGGTATCATTACTGTGCAAATAAGTCTGTCTGATAGAATATTAATATTTTAGGTCAGTTTACTTTTTCTTGCATAACATATCTATAAAGCTTTGCCACCTATACACAAAATGCATCTCTGCATGCAATATAGCTGAACGTATTCTCAAAGGGACTTTTTTAAGGCTCTGACCTGTAAAGACTTACACTTATATGATTAAATTTTAAGAGATGAGTAGTCCTATTGAAGATGAAGCAAAGTGTGAATATGAGCATAAGTCTTTACAGGATTAGGGCCTAAAAGACTATTTTCTGGGGAAACAGGTAGGAGCAATTTAAAGAAGAAACAATTACAGTGTCTTACAAAATATTATAAATCTTCTGTATTACCTTTATAATGCCCAAGTAACCTTTTCTAAAGGGGTCCATGTGGGTGAGGGGTGCAGGTAGAGCACTAGCCTAATAATCTATTCTTGGCATTGCCACTGATTAGCTGAGTGATGTTGGGCAAGTTATTTCCCTTCTCCATGCCACAGTTTCTCTACCTGTAAAATGTAAAGTACTGGTTGAAGTTCTCTAGTCTGGCACTCTCTGGTCCAGCAACATCCATCGTCCAACATGATTTTAGTTAGCTGGATGCCCACTTATCATGGCTGTGGCCAAGTTTCCCATGGTCCCATAAAGTTTGTTTACAGCCTCTGGTCCTAGTTCTCAGTGTTCTGTGCTGTTATTTAGCTCTAATTTACCCCTAAATGTCTTTCAAGAGCCCAGGAAGCAGTGGAAGTGTTGGTAATGCTGCTAGTCAATATTGACTTCCCATGGTTTGGAAAATTCTCTGGTTCAGCACTGGCCAGGTCCCGAAGGTATGAGACTAAAGAGGTTCAACCTGTGATCTGAGCACTACTGATGGCAAGTATTATATAAGAGCTTGGTGGAATTAATAATCAGAATTGTATTGTGCCAACTGTTATGAAACACATAGACTTACTCCTTGCCCCAAATAACTTGCAACCTACAATCTGACAAATGAAAGTGAGAGATAGGAGGGAAATGGCTGAAAGGAAGGTGGGGATAACAGCATGAAGTGGATGCATAAATGAATGCTGCCTTTGGTGGCTCCAAATCATTTAAATGTATTGTAATTATAATTTTAAATATTGCCTAGCAAACTGTGACCCCTCATGTTCGCTTATCATGTGCCCACACAAAAACTGACTCTGAAGTCAATACCAATTCTTTTATTTATTTGGCTAGTAGTTTTTCCCCTCCCTTGTATGCCAACTATCCCCTACTTCGACCTATGGCTTTGTTAAAAATGGATCCAACCAGTGTCTCAGAGGTGACTGCTTTGGTGGCTTCTTTGGGTATTTCCACACTGGAGTGAAAAACTTGTGTCTGGCCTGTGCCTCCTGACTCAGGCTTATGAGGCTCAGGCAAAGGGGCTGTTAAACTGAGGTGCAAAAAGCTCTGGTTGGAGGCTGGGCTCTGGGACCCTATGAGTTGGAGGATCCCAGAGCTCGGGCCACAGTCCAAGCCCAAATATCCACACTGCAATTAAACCACCCCTTAGCTCAAGCCCTTTGAGGCCCCAGTCATGCACAGGCCAATTGCGGCTGTGTCTAATTGCAGTATAGACATACTCTTTAAAGGGCCTAAACTGCAAAATTCCCTCATCAGGGTGTCTCCTCTCCTCTCCCTCCCCCCACTCCATAAACCTCCCTAACCTCTTCACTGGGGTGCCTGCTCCATGTAGGGCTATGAGTCCCCTAGGACTCTGCAGGTTCTTCCATTGTATCTAGGTGCCTGCACACAGTTGCTCTCTTTCTCCTTCATTCTTTTCTTTTTTCGGGGGGAGGGGGGAGAGAAACAGGAGCAAGAGAGAAAATCTAAATCTTCTCAGGAAAAATGCCTTTAAAGATTGCCAGATAAAAAGGATTTTCCTTATGTCTCAAAAATATACTTAAAAATGGAATCTGGAGGACATACTTATAGATTTCAGGACAATGTAGTATACTGTGCCCAATCCTACTCCCAACAGTCATTAGAAAAATATTGATTTCAATAGGAGTTGGATGAGGCACATTTTAAAAAAGCAGCATCCAATTCTTATTTTACAAGTCATTTTCTTAATTTATTAGGGATATGCAAAATATATGTAACCACTCTGTACCCCTATAACGTAAGAAGTCAGCCACATAAATTGCTTGTGAAGGAAGACCTTGTGCTTCAAGTTTACTCTAACAGCAAATATTTAGGGCAGAATTATAAAAAAGTTGAAAATAAGCATTTAAAATGAAAATACTAATGCTAATGACATGAATGTCACATTCTAATAATAAGTCCCTTAGCAGTGTAATCAATCAACTCAGGGACTGACATGCTAGGTGATGAATCTAATGAGATTTATTGGCAAAATGAAACGTTCTATAGAGCCTTATAATAAATACTTTTCTTGGGCCCCTCAGAGGTTATTTTGCTTAATTTTTTTATCTCGTTAGTGTTGGTTTGGGGAAATCAAGTGCATTACAGAGAGGATATTAATAATATTTTTATGCATTGAAATATTTCCTACAATATATAACCATCTCCATGTAAGAACAGAGTACTGAGGGATCCATTTCTCATCTGTGAGGTATGCATTATAGCAAATCTTGATACCCTAATAGGCCTTACCTTTTAAAAGTGTTTACAGTGCAACTTTAGAAATGCCTTGGTAGCCTATTTGCTATGCATTGCTGTTCAAATAGTTCCAAATTTAAGTACTGAGCAACCGACAGATGCAGGTCACTTAATCCCCTGAGTAACATGAAGTGAGAACCAAAGGAGTTCTCAGGATTATGAAGGTTGCATTGACAGTGGGAATTTGAGGATTAGAAATAGGAAAAAAAGGCTCCATTATGCAAAGTACTGATCATTTCAGTAAGGTGTGGAGTGCCCTTAAATCCCATGAAATCCATTGGAGTTCTGGTGTCTAGCACTTTGTAGAATGGAGTCCAAAATATGGAATCAACAACTTTCCAAGAATTATTTATGGAATCCATTCCCATTGCAGCAAAGAGTCCTCAAAATCTTTAAAATCTATGTAGCTCACACTTTACTCTATATCTTATTATCACAGATGGTGCTGTCCTTAAGAAAGTGTTTGAATCATCATCTAAATTGGCTATAAAGAAACACAATTATATAACAGCTCCATATTTTCCTCCCCTTAAAAATTCAACAGAAAAAAAAAGCCAGCTCCTTGACTGAAGGAGCACTTGAAACTTGCTGTCTGTAAATTTGACATTGTTCCTTATATAAATGTATTTATGTAGAAGTGTATGCATTAAAAAAGGAGATGGATTTTTTTCACTGCATATCAGCTAAAACACTAAAAGGAGGCAGAAGTTCTGGGCAGGTGTAGGAACACCTACCTAGTTACAGTCGAAATCCCCATAGATAATCATATAAGCCAATTACAGTGCCATTGTCACTGTCCTCTTATATGGAATACAGCTGTGGCACATTGACACAAAGCTCATATTGTGTATTAACAGATGGAATTACCTCGTAGCCCATTTTTATCTTGTGTAAATTCTGTCATTTATTTTACTGTTATCCTTATATCCATGCCATTTCCTTTTAAATATGCTAAATGGATGCAAAAAGGACAAGTTGGTCATTCTAAGCAAAGGAAGAATTGGCTTTTGTGAACCTTGTAATCAGAGTACAAAAATTCATTAAAATACACTTGGAATTATGTCCCTTTATTGGAGTAAAGCAGGCAAACAATAGGCTACAGGTTATAAATGAGAAATGATGTAGACACTTGATGCTCATTGTTGCATTTGCAATTAGATTAGCATAAAATTAATGAGCACAGGTGTTTCAGTAATTGGGAAGCATTTGGAAAATTCAGTGTTCAATGACCTCAAATTTCACAGCCATTTGTTGTGGTGACATTGTCTTATTGTTCTGGACTGCTATTATCAAATAATGTTTTAATACATTATTTGACATAGCAGTCCAGGACAGTACATCTAAGAATGTTCTATTAATACTACATATGATTCTTTCACTTATTTAACTGCATTTCTCTGCTTTTTTCGTATATAATAAAACATATTAAGAAAACAGTTTTTACAAGCATACCTTTAAATATAGGTATTTTCCCTTACACCACACAAGTTCTGCCTGTTAAAAGTGCACCATGCATGCCCAGCAGCAGAACATCAAAGGTGGATTCTTTATATGTGCATTTATAATTCCCTTGGAAATGTTTCAGAATTAAGGATTTACATTTAAGAAATATTTGATCCGGTCCTCAGCTGTTGTAAAGTGAAGGCAATAGAGCTATGCTTATTTACTCTTAAGGTGTGACCCAAAATATGTACATCTACTGGTACATTTACTTATCACTGAAAAGAAGCCACCTGTGCATAGAAATGAGGAGCTGTTTTGTTGATATACAGCAGGCCTGAGCAAAATATCCTCTGGCTATGTCTACACTGGCGTGTTCTTGCACAAGAACCCGCGGAGCGTCCACACGGCCTGCCCGGTCTTGCGCAAGAAGATTTACAGTAAAGCATGGGAAGAGAGGGCTTCTTGCGCAAGAGCTACACTCTTTTCTAACAAGTGTAAGCCCTCTTGCGCAAGAGGGCAATGTGGATGCACGGCAGGGGTTTCTTGCACAAAAAAGCCCTATAGCTAAAATGGCTATCAGAGCTTTCTTGCGCAAGAGGGTATCCACACTGCCATGGATGCTCTTGAGCAAAAGCACATTGCTGTGTGGACGTGTTCTTGTGCAGAAAGCTGATGGTCATTCTTGTGCAAGAACCTGCCAGTGTAGACATAGCCTCTGTGGGCTGGATCCAGCCTGCCAAGCCACTAGATCTGACCTGCAGACACAGCAGGGAGCCTCAGGCTAACTCCCCTGCTGACCCATCCCCACACACCACTCAAAAAAGCAGCTGTTCGGTCGTTTGTTTTTCACAAACTGTGAGCAGGGGGGAAAGGAGGAGTGGTGCTTCATGAACTGCTCCTGCCCCCAGCACAATCCTATGGGCCAGTTTCTGGCCAATGGGAGCTGCCTATTTGAAAAATAGGCAGTGTGTGAAGGATCCCTCCTTCCCCCCCCCCCCCAGGCTCTTATTCATGGCCCTGCAACCTGTGCAGGGGTGGGGCAGGCTCCTGCCTGAGAAACGGGCTGGTTGTTAGCCAGGAGTCTCACAAGTAAGTCTCCCAGCCAGAGCCTGCCTCTGGCACCCCAGCCCTCCCACCCCCAGCCCTCTGCCCTCCACTACCCCCTTACCCCACATAAACCAAACCCTCTGCTCCCCTCCTGAGCCCATACCCCATCCCAGACCCTACACCCCAAGCCCCTGCCCCATATCACAATCCCCTCCTGCCCTTGGTCACAACCCAACCCCTGCACCCCAATCCTTCACCCAAACACTCTCCCAGACCTCATAGTCTGGCTCCATTGTCATAATGTCTTATCAGAGGTTGAATTCCCTTGCCAGAGTTGATCAAATTCCATGTTGACTATGGTTTATAATATCACCTCATTTCCATTTGGGATATCTGAATGGCTGAAGAGTGTGCACCTTTACCTTGGGATCCACTATATGGGTTCTTCAGAAGAACATAAGAACGTCCGTACTGGGTCAGACCAAAGGTCCATCTAGCCCAGTAGCCTGTCTGCTGACAGTGGCCAGCACCAGGTGCCCCAGAGAGGGTGGACCGAAGACAATGATCAAGCGATTTGTCTCCTGCCATCCCTCTCCAGCCTCTGACAAACAGAGGCCAGGGACACCAATTTTATCCCCTGGCTAATAGCCTTTATGGACCTAACCTCCATGAAATTATCTAGCTTCTCTTTAAACTCTGTTATAGTCCTAGCCTTCACAGCCTCCTCTGGCAAGGAGTTCCACAGGTTGACTACACGCTGTGTGAAGAAGAACTTTCTTTTATTAGTTTTAAACCTGCTACCCATTAACTTCATTTGGTGTCCTCTAGTTCTTCTATTTAGGGAACTAATACATAACTTTTCTTTATCCGCCCTCTCCACACCACTCATGATTTTATATACCTCTATCATATCCCCCCTCAGTCTCCTCTTTTCTAAACTGAAAAGTTCAATGCATGTAAGGCAAGGCTACTCAACTGTGGAAGCCCCGGGGGCCACAATGATACTCACAGCACATGTCAAGGGCTGCAACTTAAGTGTGGTTGCATATACATGCAAATTATATGCAAATAGCTCCCAGCACCTCCTCCCGGGGGGCTAGAAACACCAGCATCCTGTCCTGGCTGTTCCAGCCAGCCTGTCCGCTTGTGTCTTTCAATGGTTACCCCACCTGGGAGACGCTTTGCTGTTGTGGAGAGTGTTCCCAGCAGGGTTGCCAAGCCACAGAAATTTCATTTACGAACAAAATGGGAAAAATTTACGGACAGACAAATTTTTTTACGGACATAATTTTTATACTATATTAAGACGACATAAATGGCCAAAAGTGAAAAGTAATTGTTGTCATTTATACATCACAAGAACAATATGCTGTTTAACTCATTTTCATTTAGTTAGTCATGGTCCTTGGCAGAATAATGTAAATGATAACATCACATGGATCACGTGATTCACGTTACGTCACCTCAACCGTTGAGCTAAATAAACAACTAAAGCATCCAATTTCCACTGTTCCCCAGTAAAATGGCTGAAGCAGCACAGAAGAAATGTAATTACTATAGAATAATTGCTGTTTTTTAAAATTTTATTGCACTTTTACGAAATTTATGGACACCTAAATTTTTTTACGGACTTTATGGACATGTCCAATTTTGTCTAATTTTTTATGGACTGTCCATAAATTTACTGATGGTTAGCAACACTGGTTCCCAGTGGAAGCCATGTTCAAAGGATCCCACTCGCGGGCCCCATGTTGAGCCCCGTGTAAACCCAAACCACACCGTGGGCCACAAACAAATGGGCAGCGGGCCGCATGCGGGCCACAGGCTGTGTGTTGAGTAGCCCTGATATAAGGTATTACAACTGAACAAAAAAATCAGAAAGTAAATAGAGGTTGAACCTCTTTAGTCCGGCACTCTCTGGTCCAGCACCATGCATGGTCTGGCATGATTTTAGTTAGCCAGATGTCACTTATCATGGATGGACAAGTTTCCCACAATCCCATAAAGTATGTTTATAGGCACCAGTCCTGACTCTCAATGTTCTGTGCTGACATTTTGTCCTAATTTACCCCTGTCTTATAAAAGCCCACTAAGCAGTGGAAGTGTTGGTAATGCTGCTAGACAATATTGAGTATCCATAGTTTGGGAAATTCTCTTGTTCAGCTCCAGTCAAGTCCTGAGGGTGCCAGACTAGAGAGATTCAACCTGTAGTTTATTTTATGAATTTGGTAGCTCTGCTTCTTTGTGAATTGTCCACAATCAATTTGCAATATTCCTAGCACTTTTTGCTTTTGTTGTTCTTATTGGGAGTGATTTTCAAAGGCATTAAGGGTACCTGGATTCATAAATTATAAAGCCAGAAGGAAACATTGTAATCATCTAGTCTGATTGCTTGTATAACACAAGCCATGTTGTCACAGACCCCCTCATGCTATATGAAATTGTCTTATGTATATAAATGTGCATAACTCGAGGATGCTTTGGACAAAATATCTTGGATAACCTATCAGTTTTAATGGCACTATCTGCTGCCTCTGTATATCTTATTTTGGTGCATGCATCATTCTTGTATGTAAAGTTGGAAATATGAGGTAGGAAATTGTTTATGGTTCTAAATCTGCAAATGTCCTCAATGGTGCTCCCAGAAGTCTCAATAAGTGAAGGCATGTTTACAATAGTGTAGCAAAGGGCCCCTCTTACCCAGGCCACTGATTGGGCCAGTCTCTTGTCCTTCTCCCCAGGAGTTGGGGCTTGCAGTTGGTGTCTGTGGTAGGGAGCCCAGACACTCCTCCTGGGACTCCCTCCCCTGCTGTTTCTGCACTGAAGCTGGTATGACTCACTCTCAAGCTTTTGCTCTCTGTCTCTTCTATACCTCTCCTCCTGGACTCTCTCTCTTCCCCCACATTCCAACTGTGGAGGCTTTTAAAGGCCTTCAGCAAGCCAGCAGTGGAGTCAGCTGGCCCTAATCTGCCTGAGCCAGCTTCCTCACAGCTGCTTCTAATTGCCCTGCTGCCCTCTGCTCCTGTTTAGCAGGTCTTTTCCCCTGTTTGGGCTGCCTTTCTCCCACTCTGCAGGAGCCCTCTGGCCTGACCCTTCCACAAATAGGAAATTATTTCAAAATAACTTATTTTGGGAGCTATTATTTTGAAATAACTATTTTGAAATAGCATGTCCACGCTACAGGGAAGCCTCAAAATTAGTCCAAGGCAGGCTACATTACTGTGTACACGCTACTTCGACTTAGAGCCCCAAGAAGCACTGGGGGGAGTAATTACTTTGAATGACTCTGGGAACTAGCAATTTTGATATAGCAACAGTGGAGTGTCCACATTACCGCTGTTTCAAAATAGCTATTTTGAAATAAGCATCATTCCTTGTGGAAAACAGGAGTTGTTATTTCAAAATAACCAGCCCATTATTTCAAAATCACTGGCTTGGTAGTGTGGATTCTCCGCTTGGTACTTCAAAATAAAGGGGAGTTATTTCAAAATAACTCCCTAGTGTAGACCAGGGCGGAGTGATCGACTTAATGACTTGATAATAGCTTGGTTATGTCTCAAGTCTGAGTAGTGGTTGGTCCTGGAAAGACATGGAACCAAACCAACTTATACTGGTGTAGCAGTTAATTTTCCATGGAAGAGTGAGTGTGTGTATGTAGAAACAAAGGATTCCTGCCCCCAGAAAAGTCTATTTAAGCTGGAAAGCTATTAGTTTCTTTGTCCTTGGCTGGCATGGTACATGCAAAAGGGGAGTCAGGGACCCCAGTCAGAGTAAAAGATATTATCTGACTTGAAGGCTTGCCTGAAATAAGAACAGTTTTAGGAAAAGTTTGCAATAAGTTTTAGTGTATTAGAACTAGTTTTTCATTTGTTTTAATTCTGTAACTTACTTTAATCTGCCTGTTTTCATTGGAACCACTGAAGTTCTACTGTTTGTACTGAATAACATTACTTTTATTTACTATCAAACCCAATGTAAATAATTGTTACCGGGGGGCAGGGGAGAGAATCATTGTACACATCCTCCTTTCATTGTTAAATCTCACCTGAATGAGCTTTCAACATGTGAAACTCATGAAGTGAGAGAGAGTTATTTGGGATTTTGATCCCCTTTGGGGGTTGGTCTCCTGGAAGCTATGCCCTTGAACAGCATTCTCCCAGAGCTAAAATGATTCAGTGTCTGCCTTACTCTTCGGGGGGTGGTTATCTCAGCTCTGTGTCTTGTCTATGGGAGACCAGGAGATCTGGCCCAGCAGGACAGGGTTGTGAGGAGTCTCAGAGAGCAAGAAGGCAAGTGTCAGTGGCTTTGTTAGCACACTGGGAAGCAGCCCCAAGGGGTTCCTCTTTGACTGCACCCTGCCACATATATGGCTTCCATGAATTAATTCCTATTTAAACTAGAAACATAACTTTTGGAAAACATCAGTCTTAAAAAATGTCCACAACAGTTGGTAAATTGTTCCAGTAGTCAGTTACCTTAACTGTTAAAAATATTCAACTTTTATTTAGTCTAAATTTCTCTAGCTTCCACGTCCAGCCATTAGATCTTGCTATATCTTTGCTAGACTGAAGATCCATTTATTAACACATTTCATTTCTCCATGTAGGCAGTCACCCATTATCCTTGAAATGTAACTCTAAATGGGGACTCATTGTTGAGCAGGTGTTTCTAATCTGTTGCCAAAAGGATCTCTTATTGGCCCTAAGATATTTAATATTTTATCAAATATCTGACAAACATAAAAGCAGCAGTGATAAAGTTTGCAGATGACCCCCCCCAAAATGGGGGAGTGGTAAGTAATAAAGACAGCAGGGCGTTAATACAGAGAAATCTGGATTGCTTGGTAAACTGGATGCAAGCAAATAATATTGAGCTTCTTGGGTCTTCCTTATAAATGGATATTTTCCAATCCTTTAATTATTTTTGTGCCTCAAATCTTCTCCAGTTTTTCAACATTCTTCTTGATGTGTGAACACCAGAACTGGACACAAGATTCCATTACTGAGTTCAACAGTAAGAGATGAAGAGGTAATATAAACTTTCTACTCCTACAGAAGGTACCTGTGTTTATGCAACAAGGATCTCAGTAGCTCTTTTAGCCACAGTTTCACACTGGGAGCTCATGATCAGCTGATTATCCACCATGTTATAGTCACTGCTTCCCAGGATAGACTCTTCCTTCCTGTAAATACGGTTAGCTCCCAGATCCTTAACTCAAATATGTTTTTTTTCATCATTTAAATCATTGTTCTGGGGTTGGACTGAGGGTAGGTGTTCAGTATGCAAGCTGTCCCAGGGAGAGAGGACAACTCCAGCTCTATCTTACTGCAGCTGCTTACGGCCAGGTGAAAAGCATCTATGGCCTCTGCAGTGGGCATAGCCAGAGGAAGGATGCATGTGCTTCTGTGGGGGACATACAGACAGACATACAAACAGAGACTTTCTGAAATATATAGTAGATAGCTGTCCCTTTCTGTACCTCTGCCCCCTTCTAGCCCAATGGGGTTGTAACAGTGCCAGTACCCATCTCTGGCCATTTGCTGTCCCTTCCCCTTCTATTCTCCCCCACAACGTGGTCATTCTACAGTATAACTTCCTCCTACCAGACCTCTCCCTTTCCATTTTTTGAGAAACAATGAGATTCCAGGTACAGCCTGTTATCGTGGAATTCCAAGTCCAGCAAGTCGTAAACAAACTTACCTTGCTTTAAGAGAAGCTGCATACCAATTTTGGTGGTCCTAGCTTTTATCATTTAGGAGGAGTTCTTGAACAAACAGACTCACAGATGGACAGAGAGATAGACATTTCTTACCTTTCACTTTCTTTGATTCTCATAAACTTGTTCTCAAACTTGGATTTATTATATGAGGATGAAATTGTTTCCTCTGGGAAACAGAGAGGAAATGTTTGCCTGATTTCATCATTAATCCAGTATAGTTCAGTCCTGGCATTTCGATAGCCAATATGCAAACTGTTCAAAATACCAAGTGCTATAATGTAGACGCTGAACATCAGGAATATTACACTTAGCATGAATGATTCCGTAAGTGTTCTTTGGAATAGATATAGAAATTGCATTCTGCCTCACCCAAAGGGTCATCTTATAGTATGGCACCATTCATCTCTTTTTTTATGTCTTAGTTTATTGAATGATCTTTTGTCTTCTTGTTTACAAGGCGTAATATCCACGGCAGTGGTAGTAAGTGGATTTTGCATTTAAGAGCTTTGGCATTTAATCACCCACAAAAGCTATTTATTGCTTCATATACTCCTCTGCCATGAACATTATCTCTTAAGCATTATTTGTACTCGTGGATATTTTTGGAACCAAGTGAGGTTCTGTGATATATTATATCTTTTTTGGTACTTGATTTTCCTTAGCAGCCCATCAAATGGATTATATACGGACTCCAGGGTCTCCAATTCTTCACCGCCTGTTCCAGATAGTCTAAGTTTTATTTTTCAAATGATTAAAAATGTCTTTTGTGTCAACATAACTCACTACATTTTATTTTAAAACCCTCAAATTGTCATTAGTGTACAATAAGTTTTATGCAGGAGGCTTGTTGATAAGATACAGGTAGGAAACTACATTTTTCAATTTATTTCATAGTAGTAAAACAAATGTAAATTTTCACAGTCGCAATACTATGGAGTAATTTTCATTGTCATTTCAGAAAGCCCCTGCTAAACTAAGCAAATGGAATGGGTGTTCATCATTTACTATTTGTTGGACCAAATATATTTGTAATACATAATTTATTATGTATTTATTTACGGGCTGTTTATTGGAAATTGAGACTTACCTCAGACAGGGTCAATGGAACTGAGATCCAAGTCCTGGGTTTGGGTGGGAAGCTTAATGCTAATTTAAGTTGACACATTGGACAGGGGAAAGCTGCTTTATGTTTATTGTGGAAAATGGAAAATAGTGTTACTGCAGGATTTGGGGAAAGAATTACATGAGTGTTTGTGAAATTATGCCCAGAGATAGGCTTTGTATTATGCACTGAGAGTCTGTGTGCCTTTTCATATGAATAAAGAGGGAAACTAGGGCAGGCATACCTGTCATGTTTTAGCTTGGCATAGGAAAGTGCTTCAGGCAGGGACTGGCCTGTGTCAGGGAGTTCCCTAACTTAGCTAACACTTGGTCTAGAAAACCGTTATTGGAGGTTCACAGAGAACTAGCTAGTTAAAAGATGCTGGCTCTCTTTGTTTTGAGATTTAAAATAATATTCCAGAGAGAATGGGGAGGGGAAATGAACAGTAAAAGTAAAGAATATGAGTAACTTTTTTCATGAAGTGCTTAAGTAATTGTCATAGTCACTACAAGGATGTCATGGACTTGGAAATGGGAAGTGTGGTATCCTTTAGAAAATCTTCCAAGTAAGATTTTATCTGAAAAATGACAAAGCTTGTGATGTGGGGTTTTTATGTATAATCACATACTTAGTAGACAATAGTTGCCCCTGGAATGTACCTAGCTAGTGGGACATAAACAGGAATATTTGCTTAGTGACAATTACTAGGAAACATTCTCCTGCTTGCTGAGTTCGTTTTATATATTTCTAAGATAGCATGAAAAGCATATGAAAAGCAGTTCATGCCTATTGGGAATGTAATGGTTGAATATACTCACATAGGGGATTGCTGCTTAAAGAAAGTAATGTGGGCTCAGCCATTGGTGGTTTTATAGTTAGCAACTATCAGATCCATGATGGTTTGCTGTGGAGAAGATGTCTGGTATTCTGTCATGTTGGTGGCATGAGAACTGATTTAACAGGCAGGCAACAGAAGCCATTGGAAAGGTTCCCCACTGTGAAGTTTATACCTGGTGAATGTCCTACTATCTGGGGCATTTTGAAGTGAAATTCTAGACTGCAATTGGAAAGCTGCCCCCTACTGCCAACGTAAGAAAATCACAGAAATTGGTGAACAGGGCAAAATTGGGAAAAATTAACTTTTGGTCCCTAAAACAATTTAAAAAAAATTCTAACCAATATAATCAGAAAAAAGAAAAGAAATGAAGGTGCATCTGCACTGCTGTAAGGTCTCCTGTAAGAGCTTTTCTGCCAGCATAATTATACCATCCCAATGAGCAGTGGTAGCTATGTTGGCAGGAGAGTGTCTCCCACTGACATGCTGCAGCCCACAGTAGCACTTTTTCATTTAAACGAATGTTTGTCAGGGGTGTGTTTTCCTCACACCCCTGACAGACAAAAGTGCTAGTGGAGACAAAGCCATAAACTCACTGCAAGAAGGAGCCTGCTCTTGTCAATTTCCAGAGAACCCTGTGTCGGGGCCTGGTGGAGAAGGAGGTCCAAGGCTCTCCTATCACATTCCTTTAAGGTTCCAAACCCAGATGTGGGTAGAAAGCTGACGATGCCTGACTTAAGTTCAGAAATTGTGATGTACTACCCTGATGGGCTTTAAGCACTAAGCCACCCGGTCCTCCAAATTCCCAATCACTCTTTGACTTCATGTATCCTTGTCTATGGGGAGCTTGCTTCTGATGATGATGTTGGTGAGTTTGAGGGTCTTCAGAAAAGATTTTTTTTAGGATGTGGTTCTGATCAAGGATGCGCTATAATTGTTCCATACTCCCTATGGGTTACATTGTGAGATGGAAGGTGACAAGTAGGAGTATTCTGTCAGTGGTAGTTTCTTTTCCCCCCTGAATTGAAGCATTTTCTTTTGGGGAATTAAAGTGGCAGTTTCCATGATGCAATCTTCTTCTCTGATGAAGTCTTCTTTTAAAAATGAAGCTGATTTTAAGTGTGTTAAGACATATCTCATACTTTTTCCTCAGAGTATATTCTGTGGTATATAAGCACCTCTTTGAAGATAACAGATGTCTTGGTTACTAAATCTGTGAGGTTTAGCATGGTGATTGGTAGATTTTTGTTTATATTTGTTTGTAGGGTTCTAATTATTTCTACACTTCAACAGAAGAGACAGAGACTCACCCCAAAACACTCGGTAGCCTGGTAGGCACACATTCACTGGGAACATGGGAGACCTGGGATTTAAAACTTTGAGCGCTCTAGCCACTAGACTATTGAGTAAAAGATGTGATGGGGGAAGGAGAACAATAGCACTTTCTCTGCCTACTGAGAAACTGTTTTATCATAAACTGTTTTATGATTCTAAACTTTCACTTCCTTTGTTCTTAATACCCAAAATGAGATGTTTCATTTGACCTGAATTGAAATGTTTCTTAATTTTTTCAATTTGTTAATTATTTCTATGTTTGTGGTTAATTGTTTATGCTTTGGTTTGACCTGAAATGAATTCTTTTTTCAATGTTTCTAAACTTCCAGTACACCAAAAAAACCCCAAAACCGCACAGTTATTTGCAACTAACGCACTAAACCAAAATTAAGTTGTTTTTTGTTTGAACTTTTGAAAATATTTTAACTAAAATTTTCTATGAAAAGTCAGCTTTTTAATTTTGACAGATATTTTAGTTATATTGACAGCCACAAATTCAAAACAAGTTAACCAAATGTTTGATTGACCCATATCTGCGCTTTTAACCAGTTTTTTCCTCCAGCTCTGCTCATCAGCTATTCTATAGTAATGTTTTTTTCCAAGTCATAATTTCAAACTGAGAATTTGAGATAATTTAAGTGGACATGAAAACTCCAGGACACCACATACATGGGAAAATTATGTGAGCAATAGGTATGTGAACTGAACATAGATCTATCTATCTCTAATTTAAGCATATACTTATGTCAATACATTAAAGGAATTTAGTTGAGAATAAGTTGTGTTTGAAAATCACAAACAAAATCTTACCTCTTGGCTGTATTTTATCCCTGGAAGGCTGCATGTCATCAAAGCACATATCTCATTAGTGTACTGTAAGTACCGTAATAGAATTGGCTCACTTGCACATATCTTCTGGCAAAACCAAAATGGGCTGAAATAGAGCTGAGGGGATAGTGTGTTGGGTGGATCAGGGACCTTATTAACAAAATAATCTGGCTTTTCTTTCCAGTTTGCCTTAGGATCCCCCCCCCTTTTTTTGCACACCCATATGTGTTCCACTAGTGGTGTTCTACTCTGCGCTGTGCTTCTGTCTAATAATTTTAGCCAAAAATGCAATTCCCATGGTGAAAACAAAACAAACTTTCCCTGACTGCCAACTGTCCTCACAGAGTATAGGATCTTGTGATAATAGTGGCATTTGACAATGGATATTCAGCTTGTATTGAATATTCAGCTTGTATTGTGGTCCATCCCTTCTCTATATTTTGAACAAGGTTTCTTTATATGCAAGTATAAATCTTTGTGTGATTATTTATGCATCTTCCAAACACTCCTGAACATTCTCAAGAACAGCATCTTGTTTGTGTCTCATTTATTATTACTTAGAGACTGCAACAGAGAATCAAATGACAATCATTTGAGCAAATGACAGATATTGATGGTTGAATTGAGATTTTTCTTAAATTTTGTTTTACTTTTTGGTAGGCTTTTAGAATTTGCTTAACATATTGAACACTCACTAGAGCATGACAGAAAAATTGTTATATACTGAAAGTAAATATACTGTTGTTTTCTCTTTGTGCCACATTGTGCACACATATTATGTATATTAATGTTTGAGTTGCTTCAGAATACGAATAGGTATAATTTAACTATAAAACTCTAGCTTCAAAATGGTAAAATCATGGCATGTATAGGTAACACATGCTATAGTTAACAGTGAGTTGCAGCTTCTTTTCTAAGCTACCCATTTTAAGCTGCTCATAATTTCATTACAGAAATTCCTTTTGTGTTTAAGTATTCTTATGGCCCTAATTCAGCAAGGTATGTTAAACCACATGGCTAACTTCTTAGCATATATGCAACATGTCTCGGGAAAATGTGACCAGAATTCATCACTGAACTTTGAGTATGTAAAAAAAAACGAGTAGTCCTGTGGCACTTTAGAGACTAACAACAAAAATATATAGGATCATGAGCTTGGGTAAAACCCACTTCATCAGATGACAAAAGTTGATGATCCTATATATTTTTGTTGGTTATTTTTCAAGTTGCAGACTAATACAGCTAACCCTCTAAGACTTAGAGTATATAAGTAGTCCCATTAAAGTCAATGAGTTTATTTACAATTTTTTAGAATAGGAGTGTGCTTAACAAATTTACTTAAAATCATTGTTAATGTAATTGAATATGAAATAAAGTTTTACAGCATGTCAGGTTGAAAAATAGTTTAATATTTTTGTGTACTTATAAAATTTTAAAACTGAGCCATTTAAAATATTGTATGCAGAAAAAAGAGAGGGAGAGATTACATTTAAAATTATCATTATTCTCACCTTTAGCTTGTGCAGTTAATATATTTATTTAAGCCAACATGCACATATTGGCTGTGTCTACATTGGCACCCTTTTTCGGAAAAGGGATGCTAATGAGACCAGTCGCAATTGCCGCTGGGATTTAAATATCCCCGCGGTATTTCATTTACATGGCTGCCGCTTTTCCGGCTCGGGGCTTTGCCGGCAAAAGCCCAGTCTAGACGGGATCTTGCGGAAAAGGGTTTATTTTCCGCAAGATCCTCGTTTAGACTGGCGCTTTTGCCGCAAAGCCCCGAGCCGAAAAAGCGCAGTTATGTAACAGAAATACCGCTGGGGATATTTAAATCCCCGCGGATTTGCAATTGTGACTGGTCTCATTAGCATCCCTTTTCCGAAAAAGGGTGCCAATGTAGACACAGCCATTGTGTCTAGCCATTGGAAAATATATGAATAATTTCTTATTCTCCTAATGAAGGAGCATATCAAGTGTAGTACTAAGATTGAAAAGGATGAGTTCAGGGCATAGATGACCTTTCTTTCTGTGTGTGTGTGTGTGTGTGTGTGTGTGTGTGTGTGTGTGTGTGTGTGTGTGTGTGTGTGTGTGTGTGTGTGTGTGTGTGTGTGTGTGTGTGTGTGTGTGTCAGCCTGATCTTTTATGTTGTTTCCTAAGTATTGCATTAAGTACATTTATATTGTAAATTTCCAGAGCAAAATAATATAGATCTTCAGTATTGTCTCCCGAGATCTCTTTCCCTATGTTTATAGGTTACAACAATAACAACCATCATTTCCAATTTCTGTGCCTTTTTAAAGTACAAGTTGAACCTCTCTTGTCCAGCCCTCTCTGGTCCAGCAACATCCATGGCCCAGCACAATTTTAGCTAGCCAGATGTCCACTTATCATGGGTGTGTCCAAGTTTCTTGTGGTCCCATAACGTTTGTTTATAGTCACCAGTCCTGGCTCTCAGTGTTTTATGCTGTTATTTAGCTCTAAATGTCTTCTAAGAGTCCAGTAAGTGGTGGAAGTGTTTGTAATGCTTCTAGACAATAATGACCTCCTGTGGTTTGGCAAATTCTCTGGTTTGGCACCAGTCAACTCCCGAGTTTCAGCCTGTATTGAACTATCTTTAATATAGTAACTTTGTGAACACAGTATGGGTAAATGGAACTATAGTAGTAACTGGGAATGCTTGGTTGGAGCTATCTCAGAAAGGTTTTTACAAATAATAGATTGATCCCAACAGTTTTAGATTTTGTTAAAGAGAATTATTTTAGGCTGAAAAGTTACATAGTCTAAAAAACAAAACCCACAACCAACCCCCTCTCCACTCTCTGTCCCACACACCACAAACAATGTCTGAAATGAAAGAGATCTTTCCTAATTTTTGCCCATAGGGCTTTTTATGAATGTGCTATTACTTTTATGTCTTAGAACTACAGCAGAGATTAAAAGAGGTAGGAACATAGAAGAATAGCAAAGAAAATATAGAAACATTTATGGCTTATTATATACCACTGGGAAACTATTATGATATAGTTGCAAGTATGTTACACCAATGTTTAGAACGTAAGAATAGTCATACTGGGTCAGACCAATGGTCCATTTAGCCCAGTATCCTGTCTGCTGATAGTAGCCAATACCAGATGCCCCAGAGGGAGAGAACACAATGGGTAATCCTCACGTGATCCCTTCCCTGTCACTAACCTCCATGGATGGACCTAACCTCCATGAATCTATCTAGCTTTTTTTTTAACCCTGTTAAAGTTCTAGCCTTTACCACATCCTCTGGCAAGGAGTTCCATAGGTTGACTGTATGCTGAGTGAAGAAAAACTTTTTATTTTGTTTGTTTTAAACCTGCTGCCTATTAATTTCATTTGATGACCCCTAGTTCTTATATTGTGGGTATAAGTAAATAACTTTTCCCTATGCACTTTTTCCACATCAGTCTTGATTTTATAGACCTCTATCATATCCCCCCTTAGTCTCCTCTTTTCTAAGCTGAAAAGTCCAAGTCTTTTTAATCTCTCTTCATATGGGACCCATTCCAAACCCCTCATCATTTTTGTTGCCCTTTTCTGAACCTTTTCCAATGCCAATATATCTTTTATTGGTTTAAAAAAGTTAGAAAAGTGTGTGTGTAACATTGTCTCAAATTTTCTTGCTCTCATTGTCAGTGACAGAACATAAGAACATAAGAACGGCCGTACCAGTCAGACCAAAGGTCCATCTAGCCCAGAATCCTGTCTGCCGACAGTGGCCAGCACCAGGTGCCCCAGAGGGGGTGGACCTAAGACAATGATCAAGCGATTTGTCTCCTGCCATCCCTCTCCAGCCTCTGACAAACAGAGGCCAAGGACACCATTTTATCCCCTGGCTAATAGCCTTTTATGGACCTAACCTCCATGAAATTATCTAGCTTCTCTTTAAACTCTGTTATAGTCCTAGCCTTCACAGCCTCCTCTGGCAAGCAGTTCCACAGGCTGACTACACGCTGTGTGAAGAAGAACTTTCTTTTATTAGTTTTAAACCTGCTACCCATTAATTTCATTTGGTGTCCTCTAGTTCTTCTATTTAGGAACTAATAAATAACTTTTCTTTATCGGCCCTCTCCACACCACTCATGATTTTATACACCTCTATCATATCCCCTCAGTCTCCTCTTTTCTAAACTGAAAAGTCCCAGTCGCTTAACCTCTCCTCATATGGGACCCGTTCCAAACCCCTAATCATTTTAGTTGCTTTTCTGAACCCTTTCCAAGGCCAAAATATCTTTTTGAGGTGAGGAGACCACATCTGTACACAGTATTCAAGATGTGGGCGTCATAGTTTTATACAGGGGCAGTAAGATATTCCGGGTCTTATTTTCTATCCCTTTCTTAATAATTCCTAGCATCCTATTTGCCTTTTTGACCGCCGCTGCACACTGTGTGGAAGTTTTCAGAGAACTGTCCATGATAACTCCAAGATCTCTTTCCTGATTTGTCGTAGCCAATTTAGCCCCCGTCATACTGTACCTATAGTTGGAGTTATTTTTCCCGATGTGCATTACTTTACACTTATGCACATTAAATTTCATTTGCCATTTTGTTGCCCAATCACTCACTTTGGTGAGATCTTCTTGGAGTCCCTTACAGTCTGCTTCTGTCTTGACTATCCTAAACAGTTTGGTATCATCTGCAAACTTTACCACCTCACTGTTTACCCCTTTCTCCAGATCATTTATGAATAAGTTGAACAGGATTGGTCCTAGGACTGACCCTTGGGGGACACCACTAGTTACCCCTCTCCATTCTGAAAATTTACCATTTATTCCTACCCTTTGTTTCCTGTCTTTTAACCAGTTCTCAATCCAAGAAAGGACCTTCCTCTTATCCCATGGCCATGTAATTTACACAAGAGCCTTTGGTGAGGGACCTTGTCAAAGGCTTTCTGGAAATCTAAGTATACTATATCTACTGGATCCCCCTTGTCCGCATGTTTGTTAACCCTTCAAAGAACTCTAATAGATTAGTAAAACAGGATTTCCTTTACAGAAACCATGTTGACTTTTGTCCAACAAATTATGTTCTTCTACATGCTTCACAATTTTATTCTTTACTATTGTTTCGACTAATTTGCCAGGTACTGAAGTTAGACTTACCGGTCTGTAATTGCCCGGATCGCCTCTAGAGCCTTTTTAAATATTGGTGTCACGTTGGCTACCTTCCAGTCACTAGGTACGGAAGCCGATTTAAGGGATAGGTTACAAACCACAGATAATAGTTCAGCAATTTCCCATTTGAGTTCTTTTAGAACCCTTGGATGAATGCCATCCGGTCCCGGAGATTTGTTAACATTAAGTTTTTCTATTTGTTCCAAAACCTCCTCTAATGATACTTCAATCCGGGACAGTTCCTCAGATTTACCCACAAAGGACGGTGCAGATTTGGGAATCTCCCAACATCCTCAGCCGTGAAGACTGAAGCAAAGAAATCATTTAGTTTCTCCGCAATGGCTTTATCGTCCTTGATTGCGCCTTTTATAGTTCGATCGTCTAGGGGACCCACAGGTTTTTAGCAGGCTTCCTGCTTCTAATGTACTTAAAAACATTTTGTTATTTCTTTTGAGTTTTTGGCTAGCTGTTCCTCAAAATCTTTTTGCTTTTCTTATTACATTTTTACACTTGATTTGACAGTGTTTATGTTCCTTTCTATTTATTTCACTAGGATTGGACTTCCACTTCTTAAAAGATGCCTTTTTGTCCCTCACTGCTTCTTTTACATGGTGGTTAAGCCACGGTGACTCTTTTTTAGGTCTCTTGCTATGTTTTTTAATTTGGGGTATACATTTAAGTTAAGTTTTCTCATTAAAATTAGAAGCAGAAAGGATGACTTGGGATTCATAACTGATAAGGAGACTTCTACTTCCAGATCATCTGTTTGATACCAAAAGTGATAACTATCTCATGGATATTTCAGGGCTTGTGTGACATAAGTGTCTCTCCATTCCCAAGATGAGTTCATATTCCAGAACTACCATTACAACTGATATTAGTTCTCTTGAGATCTGAATTAGAAAGAGAAAGGAAACTTATCTTTTCTGCAATAATGTTAAAGGGCATGTGGGAGTTTTCGTAAGAGTAGGTGTCCCTGAACAAAATGTCCCTGTATGCTGTAGCACGAAGTGTATCAAGTAGCTGTCACTTTTCACATGAAAGATGCTTGAATTTCAATTGTGCCAAGCATGCAAAAGTCCAGATTTTAGAACCATTAATTTTAATTCATGCCTTGCAAATGTGAAACTCTCACTGGAAGTTGTGTCTGCTTAAAGACTGAATCCGTAAGGATTAAGCACATAGTTCGTAAAATGTTCTGGGATCCTATGTAAGTGATACATTATACATCTATACGTGAATTTATTAGGCCAGAGAGAACAAGATTTGAATAGGGATGAAAACTGAACTCCCTCTTACTGATAGATAGGTCTTTGCTCAGAGACATTTTCTGTGTAGTATAAAAAAGCTTGCTAGGACTTCTTGCTAGTTGTGCTGCACTTGGTGACTGTCAGACCTAGGCAATGATAGCCTGTATAGTTTCATTATTACCAGGGGTTTGGCTTCTCATTAATTAATTTCTCATTTTAATTATTTCTTATATGTAAGCTTTTATAGTCAGACTGATCACTTGATGATTACACTGGTCTACAATTTTTTAGAAGTCGTCTGCTTCAGAGATAAAATGTGCTATTTATTATGTATTTTGATGTGCTGAATTCAGATATGACAATTAAAACAACTGATTGGCTACTGTTTCCAAGATATTTAAGTTTTTACATTTTATGTCTATGTATATTGTGTAGATAGATAGTAGAGTTTTAATCATAAATTGTAAACCTAGGTCTTTTCATGTGTTTATGGTTGCTTTACGTGATAATATTTCACCTGTCCTGTTTATGTAACACTTTAAAAATCAGCAAAAGGGTTATATAAATAAAATGTATTCTGAAACAAAAGGCAAAAAACTATTATGTACATAGTTTAGTCCTATTCAGTGTCTACTCGGCGCTTCTTGGCTTGTCTCTTGTATTCATTAAATGGAGCATCTCTTGTCACTGTCCAGCAATAGTCTGCAAGCATTGATGGGCTCCATTTGCCCTGATAGCGTTTCTCCATTGTTGCAATGTCCTGGTGAAATCGCTCGCCGTGCTCGTCGCTCACTGCTCCGCAGTTCGGTGGAAAAAAATCTAGATGAGAGTGCAAAAAATGTATCTTTAGGGACATGTTGCAACCAAGGCTTTTGTATGCCTTGAGAGGTTTTCCACCAACAACCTGTAGTTGTCTGCCTTCTTGTTTCCGAGAAAATTTATTGCCACTAACTGGAAGGCTGATGGAATGTTTGGATAATGCACAGTCCACTTTTTCTTCTTTGACACACCTTTCCCAACTGGAGGCACCATGCAGAAGTAACAATTGCTGGTATGATCTGTTGGCTCTCTCCAAATCATTGGCACCGCAAAAGGCATAGATTTCCTTTTCCTGTTCAACCACTGGCGAAGATTTGTTGCACAAGTGTTGCAGCATATGTGTGGGGCCCACCTCTTGTCCTGATCTCCAATTTTGCAGCCAAAATAAAGACGATAGGCTCTCTTAACCATAGCGGTTATACTGCGCTTTTGTGATGCAAAAGTCACTTCGCCACAAACATAGCAGAAGTTATCTGCACTGTTCACACAAGTACGAGGCATCTCTGCTCACTTTGGCTAAACAGAAATGTGTCCCTTTGCAAAATCAAACACTGACAAATAAGAGAGCACGACACTGTATGATTTCTAGAGCTGATATAGGCAATTTGTTCAGCAGAGTGATGTAAGCTGTTATGATTGCATCATCCATGACTTCTAGGAATAACATGATGCAATTCATATCATGTATGACGAATACCAGCTTCAGATTGCATCATTCATTGTTTTGCCTAAAAGCAAGTACTGTCCAAACCCAGTCATAGATTTATTCATAGATCCAGTCAAAGATGTATTTTAGTCATTTCTGGTTTAAATTGAGATCCCTTCCTTTATAACTCACTTATCCTCCGCCATTCCCAAATCAAGGGTCGATATACTGACCCAATAGCATATCTTGAAAACTAGAGCCAATCAACAATTTTAAGCATCATTTTCGTTCTCAGTGACCCAGAATTAGTAAAGTTTGACTACATTTATTTCAGAAGCATTTTGGCTGTAGAGCATGTTATTTTAAAATAATTTTGAAATAATGGGCTTCTTACTACGACTTCAATAACCCTCATTTCACAAGGAGTAAGGGAAGTCAAAGGAAGAGTGTTCTTTCTCTGACTGGATGCTGCGTAGATAGCGCCAAAAGCCAAGTTAAGGTACTTTGACTTCAGCGATGCAATTAACATTGTTGAAGTTGCGTATCTTGACTTTAGCCCGCAGTGAAGATGTACCCTAAGAGATTGCATTTTGTATATGTCTCCAGCTATTGAGAGGCCCCCAACTAATTTTGATTACTTCCAAAAATGGTGTGGAAACACATATGTGTCACTTCACATTTTGTACAAAAAAGAACAGCACATGAAGCAGAAAGCAGTGAGGAAGGACTGCAATTGTAAACTGCCCAGAAATGATTCAAGCCTTAGTCAGGCCACGCATCTCTTCCTAATGGACCCTTAAAAAATCATGTGGGCAGTGTGTTTTGGAGAGATGTGACAAATGCCACAGATTAAGGGGATGAGACATTTCAGGATACTTCACGATATAGCTGGCCCAGAGAAGCACTGTGAACTCTACTCCAACTCCCAGCTATTAAACTATCCTCATCCTCCCTTGCAAATGTTACCAACACACATCTCCTTGACCACCCTTCCCAGACATGACACGCCTCTCTATCCAAAAGAAGTAAAAAAAGTTCTTGAAGTAAATTGAAGCAGTTCTGAGGCTATTCCCCATCTGAGTTTGCACAGGGCTCTTCAAAGACTATAACCAAACTAGGTATTAGTTTGTTTATTTTTCTTTTTTTCTGTCCTTCTGGTTTCATGGGAGGGACCTGACAAAAACTCCCATCAGCCTCTGAGGCTGACATCAGCTGTCCTGATGGATACCACAGAGCAGGGTATTAAACACTTCCTGTAAATGTTTTTAAATGTTTCTAGTGTTGGCCTTTGATGCTTCTAAGGGTAAAATGTATCCCTGGACAAACTTCGCATTCAGTCTAGACCAAAATGGCCAGTAGGTTTCAGGGCATAGTTCTGGGTATGATATCCAACTTCTTGGTCAATTTTACAGGCATTAATGTGCAGATGAGACCACTAATTTTTATAAAATCCTGTGACTACTTGGGTTTATAAAAGCTGGATATTTGTTTGAGAATAAAGTCTGGCAGAAATCCTTTGTTAAGTGTTTATGAATGCCTTTCACGTAATTTGCTTCTCAGAATACAGACTAATTCACTGCCACTGTAAAACTTAAACCGAGAAAAAAGAAAGCAAGTGGGTTGTGTGTAAGGAAAAAAAATGCCCTGAAGTTGGAACAGTTATTCATGTTGGTGGGCACTGTGGCAATTCTCAACAGTGTTGGTAGGACTTCTCATGTAAGTGCTTCCTGACTTAAATAATGGCTGCACAGACAGACTCAGCAAGCCTTGTAAGAAGAAGAGGAGGAAAAAAACACTTAAATAACAGCATAATTGAATAAAGAGTTCAACTACATATCAAAGTCAAACAAGATGACAAGATAGTAATTCAATTGCCATAATGAGGTAGTGGTATGAGACAGTAGAGAAATAATGGTGAGACTGAAGAGATTATAACAATGTGGTATATTTTTTAAAATAAAAAAATACAAAGTAGTTTCGAACAGGAAAAATCTATAGATAGAAGCTTACAACATTTAGAAAGCACATCCTGGAATTGGAATCTGTCATTTATTCCAGTGCAGTTTGTAGGAGAATTCCGATAAATGATTTTGACTTGCTTTTCTGTTCTAAATATTCTGGTATTTTTGTTGCAAGCCAGGCAGACACAAATGGATTCTAGTTTCAGCTGCAAACATACATGTTAAATGGGTTGTAAACAGCTTTACTTAATGCAAATATGTGAATTTTGAAAATTGATTTTTTGGGGGCAAGCTTGAAAGGTCTCACCTGCATTTTTCAAAGTAGCACTGGGGGGAACAGTTCCACTGGAAAAATATTTCACATATGAAATCCTGGATTTAAAAGCTTTAGGAAGGGTTCAGTGGGGCTTAGCCAAATGTGAAAGGATCCAGGAGCTGTTTTGTCCCCAAACACACAGTGGCATTTTTATGTGACAAACAGTCATCTGCTAAGTGGTTTAGTTCAACTCAGAAGTGTTATTTCCCTTTTTAGTAGAGATGAACATTTATTTTCAAAACTGTTAATTTTTAAAGATTTGTTTCAAGGCATTCATTCGCATCATTTGTGAGTCAGCCCTTTGAATATGAGCTTCCAGAGCAATGTTGTAGCCAGAAGGGTTAATACAATCCTTAGAGGCATAAACAGGGAATTTTACCTCTGTATCTGGCACTGGTAGAATACTGAGTCCAGTTCAGGTATCAACAAATCAGGAAAAAGGTTGTAAAATGGGAGGAAGATCAGAGAAGAGCAATGAAAAGGAGCTCCTTGATTCTATCACTAAACTTTAATCAATCTGTCTAACTTAACAAAGAGAATAAAAAGGGGTGATTGGATTAAAGACTATAAATAGCTACGTAGGGAATAAATATTTCATAATGAGCTTTTCAGTGTAGCAGAGAAAGGCATAACATGATCCATATGTTGACAAATCCACATGAGAAATGAGGTGTAAATGTTTTACAGTGAAAGAAATTAACCATTGGAACAGCCACCAAGTGGCATGGTGGGTTCTGAATCACTAGCAATTTCTAAATCAGTCTGGATATGTTTCTAAAAGATATGCTGTAGGAGTGATTTGCGGGGAGTTCTATGGCCATGTTATTTAGGTATCCAGACTAAATCATCACGGTGGTCCTTTCTGTTGCCAGCAAGAGTTAATCTCAGGTCCGACACTGGGTTCTCAAAGTACAAAGACAAGCTACATAGGTATCTCTCAAACACAAGCAGTTTATTTTCTGACAGCTATCAGCAGTGCCCCTTAACTAAAAGAATAACATGATAGGAAAAGCGGCATTCTTACATCCCTTCTGCTAGCTGGGGATCCCCGTTTCGGCTGCGGATGAAGTGGGAGACTGTCTCAGCTTCTGAGGCACCGGTACCTAAAGCCCATCGGTGAGGTCCAAATTGCTGTGCTCTGGTGCAGCTTTAAATTTAGTGTCTCTACCTTATTTGGCAGTTTGGAAGTTTCTCGGGGTTACTCATCACTTGTTACAGTATGGCTCAGCTGTACTGCTTGTCCTTTGACTTTGTTTACATGATCAGTACATTTAGGTAAACAAGATTGTTATGTTCCCGCCCTTATCTGAAATTCGTTCTTGCTACAATGGCGTATGTTCCTAGAGGCTTGCTTCTGGCTCATTAGTAGTAGGGAAGGGGGGCGGGGAATGCAGGCCTCACCACCCCTATACTTCACATGTACAGAGTTCTTCCATGAATCCATAATCGCTAAACGACATTTTAATGATGTGTATGAAATACAATCTGTTATGATATTTTATCTAAGAAATTAGTTCTAACTATTCCTAGAACCCCATAAAAATTAATTCGGACGCTATAGTCTTTAGGAAACTGGCTAATCACAGTAGTGAAATGCTGAATCCTTTACTCAGGTGATATTACCATTGAATAGAATCATAGAATACTAGGACTGGAAGGGACCTCGAGAGGTCATCGAGTCCAGTCCCCTGCCCTCATGGCAGGACCAAATACTGTCTAGACCATCCCTGATAGACATTTATCTAACCTACTCTTAAATATCTCCACAGATGGAGATTCCACAACCTCCCTGGGCAATTTATTCCAGTGTTTGACTACCCTGACAGTTAGGAACTTTTTCCTAATGTCCAACCTAAACCTTCCTTGCTGCAGTTTAAGCCCATTGCTTCTTGTTCTATCCTCAGAGGCCAAGATGAACAAGTTTTCTCCCTCCTCCTTATGACACCCTTTTAGATATCTGAAAACTGCTATCATGTCCCCCCTCAATCTTCTGTTTTCTAAACTAAACAAACCCAATTCCTTCAGCCTTCCCTCATAGGTCATGTTCTCTAGACCTTTAATCATTCTTGTTGCTCTTCTCTGGACCCTCTCCAATTTCTCCACATCTTTCTTGAAATGCGGTGCCCAGAACTGAATACAATACTCCAATTGAGGCCTAACCAGCGCAGAGTAGAGCGGAAGAATGACTTCTCGTGTCTTGCTCACAACACACCTGTTAATGCATCCCAGAATCATATTTGCTTTCTTTGCAACAGCATCACACTGCTGACTCATATTCAACTTGTGGTCCACTATGATCCCTAGATCCCTTTCTGCCGTACTCCTTCCCAGACAGTCGCTTCCCATTCTGTATGTATGAAACTGATTGTTCCTTCCTAAGTGGAGCACTTTGCATTTGTCTTTATTAAACTTCATCCTATTTACCTCAGACCATTTCTCCAATTTGTCCAGGTCATTTTGAATTATGACCCTATCCTCCAGATTAGTCGCAACCCCTCCCAGCTTGGTATCATCTGCAAACTTAATAAGCGTACTTTCTATGCCAATAACTAAATCGTTGATGAAGATATTGAACAGAGCCGGTCCCAAAACAGACCCCTGCGGAACCCCACTTGTTATGCCTTTCCAGCAGGATTGTGACTTCTTTAATAACTACTCTCTGAGTACGGTTATCCAGCCAGTTATGCACCCACCTTATAGTAGCCCCATCTAAGTTGTATTTACCTAGTTTATTGATAAGAATATCATGCGAGACCATATCAAACGCCTTACTAAAGTCTAAGTATACCACATCCACAGCTTCTCCCTTATCCACAAGACTCGTTATCCTATTAAAGAAAGCTATCAGATTGGTTTGACATGATTTGTTCTTTACAAATCCATGCTGGCTGTTCCCTATCACCTTGCCACTTTCCAAGTGTTTACAGATAATTTCCTTAATTACTTGCTCCATTATCTTCCCTGGCACAGAAGTTAAACTAACTGGTCTGTAGTTTCCTGGGTTGTTCTTATTTCCCTTTGTATAAATGGGCACTATATTTGCCCTTTTCCAGTCCTCTGGAATCTCTCCTGTCTCACTCCTCTGGAATCTCTCCTGTCTCCATACAGGAAATTTCTCTGTATGGATTGGTTAAGACCTTCAGAATGTGTACCAATCTTCCCTGTAAGATGTGCACTTGTGCATTTGCTTAAGAGAAATTCAGATGCTGCACAGCTGATTAGCAGAGGGCCCACAGCTAGGTTTTGTGTTTCTATTGGTGGTGCACATTTGCACATGCTGCAGTGTACATAAAAATTATTCTGCACACAAATGGAAAAAATACACACATGGATGGAAAAGATTAGAGGGAACATTGATGTGTACCCAAACCCAAGTGTGAACAACTTGGGTTTTAGCAAGTTTTCAAGATTTTGAAGTCGCCTAGTGGGACGTGAAAGGTTTTCTGGCCACTAGGAGGTGAAGCAAGTTAGAATTCTTTGGATGAACCACATACATGCTGACAGGAACCCTTCTTTGTCTCTGGCCAGCACTCATGATCTGCTTCCCATCCAGCTGTTTTCTGAACCCTTATTTGGGTCAGGGAACAACAGGCCTGGGGAAGGTCAAACTCAGTCAGGACCTGAGGACATGGTCAAGGAGAACTGGCATGGGACCACAGCATATAAAAGAACTGTAGAAGATAGTTGCACAGGAGATTCAGGTAGCGTGGCAGGAATTTTTAGGGAGAAGGCTCATTTGATTGAAAAAAGGAAGAGAAATTAAATAGGATTAGGAATGGTTATGGGGATTCTGTGGTACACAGGGGGAGAAAGGAAAAGAAAGAGTGTAACGTGGCTTGTTTGCCACCAGCACCTCCATTAAGATCGTTTAGGCTGTTTATGCTTGTCCATGATGTTCTGGGAAGGGTGAAAGAAACAAAAAACATCAGGTGACATGATATGTGTATTGATGAACTTGAAGTAATGAACCTTAATATGTCAGTTGTCTTATAAGAACAGAAAGGTCTTATACACGAACTCAGTGTTATCAATGGCATTTAATATATGAAACAAGGAAACTCCTATAGGACAATTAGAATTTCAAGTTTACAGAACTTGATTATTACCCCTCATCATTCAGATAGGTAGGTGACTTAAACAAATTGGTCAATTGTTATGAAAGAAAATTCATTATCTCACCAAATTGATTCCTCAAATAACACAATTAGTGATGTTTTGCCTCTTTTTAAATATTCATCTTTCCTTTGGTCAGAGGTTTGAAATGTATGTTTCAAATTCTGAGCCAAAGTTGAAAATAGACCCCTACCTTCCCATACTGCTAGAAATACCAGAGGAAGTGAGGATTGGTTTGAGTAAGACTAATAAACTTACTCAAACTAGGCAGACCATATCAGCTGTCTTCATGACTACAGCTTCTCTGTTATTTATCAGCCTCCATGAAACTAAAGCCTTCTTTAGTAATAAAGAAAAATAGTAATAAAGAAAAATACTATTTTGTAGGTAGCAATATTCTTTTTCTTCACTTTTCTTCTCAATTCTTTTCTTCAGCTCCATCTAAGGGTGTGTCTAGACTACAGGGTTTTGTCGACAAAAGTGGACTTTTGTCGACAAAACTATACCTGCATCTACACTGCCGCTGAGTTCTGTCAATATAATGTCGACAGAACTCAGAAGTTTTGTTGACAGCTGTAAACCTCATTCTACGAGGAATAATGCCTTTTGTCGACAGAGTTCTGTTGACAGAAGGCGTTATTGTATCTGCAGTGTCCTTTGCATCTACACTGTCATGTCGACAAAGCGGCTTGCTTTGTTGACAGAACTGGATGTAGTCTAGACGCTCTTTGTTGACAGAAGCTTTGTCGACAGTATCTGTCGACAAAACTTCTGTCAACAAAAGCCTGTAGTCTAGACGTACCCTTATCTGGAAAATTCTAAAACATTGGTATAACAGGGAGGTAATTTACAAAAAGCAGAGGGATAGCGTCCTGCATGGATACAAAATTTGTATGTACATCCGATATATGAGCTGAAAAGATGGTCCTCAAATATCCACAGATATAAAGTGCATTTCTGCACATTATCAGTGCTCTAAAAACACAACAAACTTTCAAAACTGGTCATTGAAGATCACCAAAATTGGTGATTAGATTGCCTCTTGTTGTGAAACTTTGGACAAAATGCAAGATTTATCTGTTTCGGGATCTCAGCCAAGACTATGCAGAAACACAACCTCATCTGAAAGTGTTCACCAGGACACAGATGCTAAACTTTTCATGACTTCAAACTCATATCAAAATCAATAAGGCTCGTAAACATTGATTTTGGAATTTATTATAGGATTTATTCTCTGAGAATATATTTTAATACGTTCTCAGAGAATAAATCTTACAATATATTCCAAAAAAATCAATGTTTATGAGCCTTATTGATAGGCCATAGTCTCTGATATTAGTCATCAGTTCTCTTTCTGGTGGTTCAGGTATATCACATTTTTGGGGGGGATAGGGCCTCACTCAAATTCCACTGATGTCAGCTGAACCCTTCCTATTAACTTCAATGGGCTTTGGATCAGACTCTAAAGATTTTCTGATAGGAAAACAATAAATATACTGTAGCAGTTTTCACTATGATCATGTGTTTAGAGCAGATATTGCTGTGTAACTCATAATGTCGAAGCTGTGATATTGATTCACCATAATTCATCATTCATGTTGCATATTGTACCACAATAGCAATTGTATGCTACATTTTATTTTTCAGCATGGTATATGTTTTATTTGTATTTTATTAGCAAATCATATGTACAACTGATCTGAAGATGTACTCTTCTAATACAATAGTGCATATGTTTAAAATATCCTATATATTTATCCAGTCACTCTATGGTACTTCTTGTTAGGGCTGAGGGAACCTGGAACTATGAACATGTAAACAACAAAAGTATGATGCTGATATATATCTGTATCATGTAACTGTGTATAGATTCTGTATCAAAATCACATCCAGCTTTATTCCTTCTGTTTCAGTCTCTTTGCGCCATTGTCTCTAATCACCACACAGTGATGGAATATGGGCTGAAAGTGGACAATTGGAATTTCCGCAGTGTTAAGGATCTCTCAGCTGGTTTAGAGTGACATAGTCAGTTCCTACACAAATTGCTCCCAATACTCAAACACCCTGGCTAAAGGGACATATTGTAGGCATAGAGAAGAGAAAGGCACGTTGGCCCCATCCCAGTTCGCAACTTGTCTTAAGTCCCATAAGATGCAGCCAGTTGGAATAAGATAAGGCCATTTTTAAGGTGTTCCAATTCATGCTAATGAGCAAACCTGGCTGAAGAGTACCATTACTAATATTCCCTTTCACGTCCCTGCCTTGTGTGTTGACTATATCTGGACTCAGAGAAGAAACTAGGCCAGATTGTGTTCCATTACTCATTAATATAAAGGGAGTGCTTTTAAAGGCAAAGCTTATCATTAAATACAATAATGTTCATGATTCAGTCTTTTGAGAGGAAATCATTATTATTGATTTAAATATAAGTAATTGCATGTATCAAATGTTTTGCAAGACGCAAATGCCCTGAAAAAAAAATAGAGAGTAATTGACAAATTTACAATAAGCTTACTTTAATTCTGCTTGCATTCCTGATTTTCAGGTGTATTCTGTTTACATTTTGCCTCTGTATTCACTTTTTTTTTTTTTTTCATTTTCTTCTTTCTTTCCCACCTTCAGCAAAATACCTCAGCAGATAAGGAGACTTTTCATGTTGCCTCAACAAAGGAAGCAAATCAAAGCATCCAGGAGTGTGATTCTCAAGACGTAAGATTAACCCATTTGGGACTCAGTACTTAATATAGACTGAAAGGAATTATTAAAGCCTTAGAGACATTTCTAATGCCATCTATTTGTTTAATAATCAATCCAGTACATACATTTTAAAAGCTATTTCATGTTCAGTTGCTGTGAAGTAAATGCTCTTTGGTGTACAAGTATGCAGTGTAGTCCCTGTGTGTTCTTTAGGGATTGGTTAACAGGGTTTGTAAAGCTTTTGTGAAAGCAAAGCAGTGGAAGAGATGTGATTTAATGATTAGTCAGTTCAGCAATCTACTTATTCCCTTAGAGGTTTGGTTGGACAGCTCCTGCGCTACAGTGAGGCATAGAATGCTGTTATATAACATTCACAGTAATAAACAAACTTAAACATAAAAAATGCTTTGGGGGAGAGGAGGGGAAAGGACCCAAGGAAGATGTGTAACTTGAGCAATAACAGGGACAATGTAAAGGTAAAAGTCTACAATCTTGTCCACTGCCAGTCAGCGACTAGGGAACAAGCTGAAAACTCCAATCTGTGACACATCAGACACAATGGACAGCAGCCCTGACTCAGTTAAGACACTGCCACAGCATACTAACATGAATCTCAAAGCAATGTCTTATGGCCTGTGTTACCATGAAAACCAAAAATAGTAGAGTGTTGCAAATTTGAATTATTCCCTGGATATTGCAAAGGATATTACACTAATGCGGTCTTAGCAAATGTCCTGATGAGACATGAAAAACAGTAAGAGAAAATGAGGCAAAGGAGCCTGGAGTGAAATACTAAATACACTAGTGTTCCTTAAATATAACACCTACTAATATTTGCAGGAAACTGGAAAGCCTGCAGGCAGCAATAATTAGCAGTTTACACACCTTTCATCCAACGCTTAAACAGTTATGATTTCCCCAATTAGCACTCATAAATTTGGTACGTTCTTTTCTCAAGATCAGGACAAGTATTATCAGTTGCTCAGTTGGGAGCCCTGATGTGTGTGGTTGCAACATGGATACTTGGGAAATCACACTACCTTTATAATAGTTTTATTAATACAATTAGCAACTTCACTACCTTCAAGGCAGGTGGAGATAATACAGAATGAGGTGAGCATTCAGATTTTTTTTCTATCTCTTCTTCCTCCTCGCCATCATAACCATCATCAGCGGTCATTGTCCTAGCATCTCTCCCTCCCAAAGCACACAGCCTTGGATATAACTTTATAATGTGTTACACTGACACCACTATGCTTAATGTGTATTCACTAGATTTTTCCCCTTCGCCTTATTTGTATTTCATCACTCAGCTACTATTGAATGTGCCACTCTCCCATAGGTTAATGTTTTAAGCTTATTAGGATATACATCAGTTAGTTGCCATGGCATTCTTGTGGTCAGACATCTGTTGATGTCCCTAACTAAAAATATCCTAAGCTGGTATAAATTAGCATCTTGTGATTACTTACCAGCTGTTTAGTCATTAAAACATTCCCTATTGTGATAACTTATGAATTAGCATTACTTGGTTAGCTCCTTATGCTAATGCTCTTTGACTTTTAGGCCCTAATTGATTTTGCTAAGCTATTGTCTTACATGTCTTGAGACTTGTAGAGTTATTGCTTTAATGTCTTAACTTATCCCTATGTTTCAAATATCAAATACCTATACCAATAGGATACACTATTTAGTTGTGATTGTCACATTATTCTGAGGGGAAAATCGAGTAATGCATATAATCTCAAATGAGTTAACATGATTTTTATACTACACTGCTACATATTTTTATGTTCTTTCTCCTGTAAATCCAAATCTCTGAATCTGCACTGTTCCTGACATGTCAGATTTTACTTATGGTATGAACATAGTCTCTGCCAATCATGCCTATCTTGCTTCTTTCCAGAAAAGCTGCCTTGCATTTCCGTTACTTTTTTATGAGGATAGATTGTTGATCTATCTTTCAACTCTAATCTGGAGGGCCAGTGGATTGCTCTTCATTTGATCCCACATTTTGCCCTGTCTGGTTTGGGTGGCCCTACCAGGCATTAGTACTCTTGGCCAAGTAACTCTCAAGGTCATAGGGAAACAAGCTAGACAACTGCATTAAGCTATTGTCCCCCAGAGAAAATGATGCTTCAGTCGTCTTGAGTCCAGTTTCACAGAAGGGAGAGAAACTGTAATTTGACATTTTTAGAAACCTGAAAAAAGACTTGAAATTCCTATCCTTTCTTTAAAAAAAAATCCAAAAATTTTATTTTATCTTAGGACTTTTCAGAACTAGAAGCTAATACTCTACCTACTGGAAAGTTGGAGATTTCTTCTTTTAAGGACATTACCCTTGACTGAACATTTGACCTGTGTCATTTTGAGTAAATTCCAAGTGTAGGAAGGAAAATGGTAACATATCCCCCTTCCTTGTTCATTTTACTTTATTTAGATTTTTTTAAAATTTAAATAGGAAACGTTTAAAAATTGTCGTAATTTTTAAATATTATGTCCCAGTAGACAAAGTGCAGTAAAGGTGGTCAAAGAAGCACAACAAGTTCTGATCTGCCATTTATTTTTTTTTAAATAAAAAAAATTGAAAGCGAGTTAAAAACTGGGAATTAATGAATCAAGATGTTGCTAAGAAAGCTTCAGTAACTCTTTTCTCTGGGCACGTCTACACTACATGAAAGATTGATGCTACCGTGATTGATCTTCCAGGGTTCAATTTAGCAGGTGTAGTATAGACCCACTAGGTTGAGCTCAAAGGGTGTCTCCATTGGTGTCAGTCTTCCTGTTCCTCACGAGGAGTAAGGGAAGCTGACGGGAGCGTTTGCTCCCGTTGACCTCCTGGTGTGTGGTCAGTGGTGAAATGCGATATAAGATATGTCGACTCCAGCTACGTAATTTACATAGTCGCATATCTTACTTGGACCTTCCCATGTAGTATAGACCAGGCCTCAGTGTGGTGGAAAAATCTCTTAATTGTTTATCAGATTAACAATATCCCATTTATTTTGTACAAGTATTACTCTTCCAATGACTGACTACTATAAAAGAACATATGATATTTTAAACTTCTAAAGAAAAGAACAGAAAGTAAAATATTTTGTCAAATATATCAGATTTTTTTCTCTGCGCTCCTTATGGCCAATTACTTTGGTTATTTTTAATTTTCTAGTCTTGCTGAAATTTTTGGTTTTGACTTATGTATATTTATATTAATTTCTAAGGTGACATAACATACAATGTTATTTACAAGTTGGATCCAGATAAATAGAATTAAATTGATTCACTTGGAAATTGGATGGATTGAAAAAACAGAGCTGCCCCCCAATGGGACATTCAATGGCTACAAGTAGTTAAAGCATCTTGAAATATTAATGTCTTGGTTTATTTAAATTATGAGATTTTGACTGAGTCAGGACCTCTATTTGCCTCCAATACTAATTTTCTTATCCCTAACACTTAGAAAACACTTTAAGAATCTTCTCTTTTCAAGAGGATGTTTTCCAGTGGCTCAGCTGAAGTGAAATCCTGAAATCCAGTGAAATCCTGGCTCAGTTGAAGCGAAAGGGAGTTTTTTCTATTGGCTCGTGTGGAAACAGGATTTCACTTCATGTACTTTTCTTAAAGTGCATAGCAAGCCCTTCTAGTAGAACTCTGGACTGAACAATGTCTTAAACAGAAAGTTGGCTCCTCTTGTTACAATAATATGAAGAAAATTATCAATTTATAACTCATAGACTCATAGACTTTAAGGTCAGAAGGGACCATTATGATCATCTAGTCTGACCCCCTGCACAATGCAGGCCACAGAATCTCATCCACCCTCTCCTAGAATAATCCTCTCACCTATATCTCAGATATTGAAGCCTTCAAATAGTTTGAAGACCCCAAGATGCAGAGAATCCTCCAGCTGTGATCTGTACCCCATGCTACAGAGGAAGGCGAAAAACCTCCAGGGCCTCTGCCAATCTACCCTGGAGGAAAATTCCTTCCCGACCCCAAATATGTAACTCACACACACACGCACACAAATTACTATCTAAAGGACATTCACTGTCTTCTTCAGTGCAGGAAAACTTTATGTACATGAAACACAACATTCATTGCAGACAAACATTATGCATATAAAACACAACATTTAGAATTATCTATTGCAGGGTGTCAGAAACAACATCACACAATTTAAAAAATGTTGCTTTATTTAAATATTTTAGATTCATCCGCTGGTGTTAAATTTCTAGCTCTCATTGTTTGCCCTTGCTCGGCCTTTTCTGGAAAACAAAAGTGGGACAGATTTTATTTACTGCCTTTATGTTCCTGCAGTACACAAACACAGCAAATTCATTAATCATTCAGTGGCAGAGGACATTGAGCACTGGACCAAAACATACACATGTTTCTAAGCAACCATGGGATTTAGCTTCATAATTTTTTCCATCATTCTTAACAGCAAAGTTTTGATCACTCTGCTTGCTTCTTTCCCTCTCTTAGCCAATGTAGTAATATGATGACATTTCTGAGAGTATGTCTATGCAGCAAAGTTATTTTGAAATAACTATGTGACCGTCTACACAGCAATTGTGTTATTTCAAACATATTTTGAAATAACAGGCAGCTTATTTTGGCATTGGTAAACTTCATTGTACAAGGAATAACACCTTTTCGGAAAAAGGGCAGCTGTAGTTATTTCAAAATAAGAGGCCTCCAGTCCTTCCCATGGTGCCCTACTAGCCGCTCTGTCTACACTCAACCAAACTCTATAGCCCCTCTTTCCCTGGAGCCCTTAAAGTTGCAGCCTCTGGGGAAAGAGCTTGTGGCACGCAGGAGGTCCTGGGGGAAGGGATAGCTCAGTGGTTTGAGCATTGGCCTGCTAAACACAGGGTTGTGAATTCAATCCTTGAGGGGGCCATTTAGAGATCTGGGGCAAATCTGTCAGGGATGGTATTTGGTCCTGCTGTGAGGACAGGGTACTGGACTCAATGACCTCTCAAGGTCCCTCCCAGCTCTATGAGATCAGTATATCTCCATGTAGATAGATAGATATTGCCCTGAGCCACCCAGCAGCTGCCACTGCCTCAGAATTTGCCCAAAATGAGCCAGTCTGCTCCCTCCATTGCTCCCACCTCTCCTCCCTCTCTCCCAGAAGCCTGCCCAGGGCCAAAAGAGGTGTGCACCTTCCTGGTCTGGTGTGGAGATCCTGGACCTTATTGCGGTCTGGGGACAGGAGGCAGACCTCCGCACCAGATGCAGGAATTTGGATGTCTATGGTCGTATGGTTGAGAGCCTGGCCAACAAGGAACACAACAAGGAGCACATCTGCATGCAGGAGCTGGTGTGGATGAAAGAGAGAGTTCTATCAGGCATATGCCAGAGCCTGAGAGCAAAGCTCCCACTGCAGGGCAGAACCCCGCCCCTGCCCTTACTTCAAGGACCTGGACTGCATCCTGGGAAGCAGGGGAGTTCCTTCCCCGGTAATGGACTGGGGGCTCGAGGCACCTCTCGTTGTCCTACCAGGAGACAGACATGGAAAAGGAGGAGCCAGATGAAGCCAGCATTGGACCCATTGGGCGTGTGCTGGACCAGCTGTGAGAGGGGAGGCAGTTGACACCACCTGGGGCAGCCTGAGGGACCCACACCCATGGATGAGGTCCAGAGGGAGCACCTCATGCCACTCTAATCCATGGAGCAGACCACAGTTCGCAGACTGCAGGAAGTCATCCAGCTGCGGCGAGATACCTGGTGGGAGATGCTGGGAGACTATGTGCACAGCCATGCAATCCCTGGTCTCCAGCATGCTGCCTGTGCCCACTCCCCCAACTTCTCCCCCAACCTCTCCCCTCCCCCATGTCTGGCTGCTAAGGCCCCTGCATCTGTGGCATTGTGCGTTGTGCTCACCTGTGCCACTTCCAGCCACAGCCCTGAGCCTCTCCTCACCTCTCCTCCCTCTCTCCCAGTCCTTCCCCAGTTACTTTGACCCCAAATAATATATATATATATATATTTTTTAAAAGTCTGTTTTATTGTCGCTGGGGAGAAGGGAGCGTGTTGGAGGAAAGGCTGAGAGAAGCAATGTACACACCCCTAGTCGGGAGGCCCAGGGGAGAATGTCACTGGGGTCCTTGTGAGAAACTCTCCCTCAGGGCCTCTTGGATGCACACGGTCCCTTGATGGGCCTGCCAAATGGCAGCCTTGCACAGCTGCTCAAAGGCCCTGCTGGTGCTGTCAGCCTCTGCCCCCCACCCTGGCAGGAATCCCTCCCTCTTCCTCTCACAAATATTGTGAAGGATGCAACATGTGGCCAGCACATGTGGGATGTTCCGCTCCCCAACATCCAGCTGGGTGAGGAGGCATCTGAACCACATCTTCAGATGCCCGAAGGACCCCCAATGACTATACGGGCCCTGCTGAGCCTGGTGTTGAACTGTTCCCTGGAGTGGTCAAGGGGGCCAGTATAGGGCCTCATGAATCAGGGCAAGAGAGGTAGGCTGTGTCCCCCACCATGCACATCCCTGACCCTGATGGTGTGGTTGGGGAAAAAAGTTATGCAGCTTCTGGAACATGCTGGAGTTGTGGAAGATGCGGGCATCATATGCCTTTCCCAATCACCTGATGTAGATGTCCATAAACCGGCCCTGGTGGTCTACAATGGCCTGCAGGGCCATCGAGAAGTACCCCTTCTGGTTGATGTAGAAAGATGCCTGGTGATTGGGGGCCCAGATGGGGATGTGGGTGCCATCAGTTGCCCCCTTGCAGTTTGGGAAGCCCATGTTGGCAAAGCTGTCAATGAATGCATCCACATTACCAAGGCTGATGACCCTGCGCAGCAAGATGGAATTGATGGCCTGCATCACTTTTAGAAGGAGACAAGCAAACACAGAGAATCACAAGGAGGTCAGAGCCCTAGGGAGGTCCCCAAGCTCACCCCCCCCCCCCCCCGAACACCAGGAGCAATCCCATCACTTACCCCATCCCTCAGCAGGGATTTGTGAGGGCAGCAATGAAAAACCCTCCTGGGAAGGGGGGTTTCACCCCCCCACACACCTGTCCCCATTTTCTTGGGGAACCCCATTCCAGCAGTCCATCCCCTTCCTAGGACAATAGCCCAAGAACACCATACTTGCATGAGCAGGGCCCCGGCGATCAATCTCCCCCTTGCTGAACTGGTTCCCAACGAATCAGTAGCTGTGGCAAGCTTCCACAGAGCTATGGCTACCCACTTGTGGGGGGGGGGTGGCGGGTCTCATGTCCGTGTCCCATCGCCTGAGGGAAGGGGCGAGCCACTCACAGAGCTCTAGAAAGGTGTCCTTCCTCATCCGAAAATTCTGGAGCCACTGCTGATTGCCCCATGGCTCCATCACGAGCTGGTCCCACCGGTCAGAACTGGTGTCCAGACACCATAAGTAGTGGTGCACAGTGTGCAGGGGAGGGCGGGCAGGATCCAGCAGCATGAGCTGCACCTGTAGAGAGGTAAGGAGGGTCTCCAAGAGGAGCAGGGGTTGGATTCCTGCAGGGCCTTGAGGCAGCCTGCAGAAACTGCTGCATGAGGTGCAGCACTAGCCGTTGACTGCCCAGAGGCAGCTGGATTGCTGAGGGGTCCACAAGGGCAACCACAGCCGGCAAAAGAAAAGGCTTTGCTGTCCGTTGAGGAGGCAGGCAAAGGAAAAAAGCCTGAGACACTACAGTACAGGGGGGTCCCTTAAAGCATGTGTCTCAGATAGCCTCAGGCAGCAGCTCCAGGAAGTAACTGCTGTTCCTTATGCCCTACCTGAAGTGGTTCCAGGTGGCCTTTAATGGAAGTTAGTGTCCATTCAGTGTGGACACTCTATTTTGAAACAGCTTAGTGCTATTTCGATGAGCATTTGGTGTGTAGATGTGCTATTTCGAAATAAGCTGTTTTGGATTATTTCTTCCGGAATAGCTTATTCCGAAATAAATGTGCAGTATAGATGTAGCCTGACAGTACCAATTTTATTTTTACTTCAGGTTGGTTTAGTTCTGAATCTGACTTAAATTATCCCATGATGCCTAAAGAAAGACTATAAAAGTCATGAAGGGTTAAAACTATTTGTTTTTAACTGGTAAGCCTGTACACTAAACGCCTAAAACAAGAGTGCTAAAGTGTGGAAAACTGCAGGGATAGCTTAATCAAAAACTAATGGAAATGCACACTCAAGTTTATTACATATATTTAGCACCATATCTTCTTTAATAAGCTGTTTGGAGGCTCACCAGATATTTAAGAAGATCATTAGAATAGCTGATGAGAAGGTTATTTGTGTGTCCTTGTATAAACCTGGAAGTAATTTGCTAATGGTAAAGGACAGTTCTCAGAGGAAAAATCTATTCTGTATCTTATCATAGTTATGCCATATTGAATTTGGTCCTGGAAAACCTATAATTCTTGTGTATTTTAAAATAAGAATCAGCAGTAACGTTTGTATAAACATGAACCATCTGTGAGAGTTAGGGGATTACCGTGATTTTAAAAAGACTAACAGTTAACAAATCAAGTCCAACAGTGGATGTAAGCAAATGCAGCTCCATTGCCTCTAGTTAAGTCTTTGGCCTTGCAACTTTGAGGGGACAAGTCAAAATATTCTTCTTGTGGGCAGCACTAGAATTAGTTAAGGGAAAGAAATCTCTAGAATGGGAGACAGAAGCATGGAGGAACACTGTTTAATGCCTGGAGACCTAAAACATTATAATCTAAATTCTCTCAGTTGGTCAAGTACAAGTCCAGTCAGGGAGCAAAATTTATCATTCTAAACATATCAGTGTGACATATTTGCAAACAATATAAAAACATATAAAACTCAATGCCTGGAGTTTGGTAGAAATGCAAATGCCAAACCAAGATAAATGGAAAAGTTTAGAAGGGGGTAATGAATTTTTGAGCAAACCTGGATTCTTTATCTTTTTTACTTGAAATCATTTACATTTCTCCTTTCAGAGGGTTTGGCTTTAAACCACTACACCAAATTTAGCAGATTTTACCTACTTCCTCCTTGAAAGTTGAAGACTATTTGAACTAATAACACAAGAAAAAATTGGGCTTTGTGAATGCGCCCAAACCCTAAATATATTTTATCTTTGCAATGAGAAACCAGGAGATTCCAGATCAGATTCTGATCCCAAAGATACAGTTTTACACCAACTTAATTCCACTCACATTTTTTTGTCTCTATGGAGCTTTGACACTAGGGCTTGTCTGCACTACAGCTAGGAACATGTTTATCAGTATGGGTGCGTCTAGACTACAGGGTTTTTTTTCGAAAAAAGTGGCCTTCTTTTGAAAAAACTTCCCCTGTGTCTAGACTGCAGCCGTGTTCTTTTGAAAGTAAATCGAAAAAATGCAGCAGTTTTTTCAATTGCGGTAAACCTCATTTTACAAGGAATAACGCCTTTTTTTGAAAGTACTCTTTCGAAAAAAGGCGCTATTGAATGCAAACTGTGCTTTTTCAAAAGAGAGCGTCTAGACTCTCTTTCAAAAAAGCAGTTTGCTTTTTCGAAAAATCTGCTTGTAGTCTAGACGCTCTCTTTCTAAAGAGGCTTTTTGGAAAGATTCTTTCGAAATATCCTCTTTCAAAAGAGGCTTGTAGTATAGACGTAGCTATGAGTATCTATCTAGCATGATAAAAATATAGTGTGGCAGTTATGGGGCAGGCTAGCCAACCAAATATGGACCCACCTCAATAAGAAAGTTACATGATTAGTTGATCTACAGTAGCTAATTTTCTTTGTGAGCACCTCTTAGTTAACTGATTTAATTGTATGCCTTCATAGTCATGTTGTTGTATAGTTTGTAGATCAAATTGAATAGTTTAATAGTCAAGAAGCATACCTAATTTTCCTATTCTATTTTTTAAATATTGTAATGAGAATGAATACTGGGATGATCCAGCTTTATAATTTACACACCCAACAATGTATCTCTCTAGCTCTGCTCTATAATTCACTGGATGTGCTGAGTATTATGGGTATTAATTTTTTACATACTTTACTGATCAAGCTGCATATTTCATCAATTGAATTTTCACATACAGATATGCTGTTGATCAAGCTGCATATAAACTGATCAAGATGCATAAATACTTTGTCATATGCCAGGCCTTAATTGTCTAGCTGCTTTAATATTTACTATTTCAGATTCTTTGTTCATTAGAGTATATAAAAATGAATTGCTTTAGGCATTGTACCATGGGTGCTTTATTTTACAAATATAAATAAAGAGATCATTAATATTTTTAATCTTCACATGAAAAATATTTAATGAGCTCTCATCACTAATAAATTCAGCTCATGGAAGCACTGTTCTATTGTTTAGAAGGAAAAATAATAATAATCCTTTTTTTTCCCCGGAGAGCCAAACTCACCCAGTCATAAAAATTGTCATTCCTGTCAAGACTACATTTTAATGAGATGCTCTAGGAAAATATACAATTGAAATTGAAAAGTATATAAAATATACCAATAAAAATAAGGTTAACATAGCCTGCAAATAAATGAACATGACTGACCTTTTTTTTTTATGAAGTTTTCATCTTGGGATCAGACAGCGTTCCATTCTCTGCATACGCAACTTGCATTGATTTCACAAATTGCTCTGCATATACTGTGAGAAATGTCCCACAATTTCTCTCTTTGAGGCTACGTCTAGACTACAAGCCTCTTTCGAAAGAGACTTTTTCGGAAGAATCTTTCGAAAGAGCCTCTTTCAAAAGAGAACGTCTAGACTACAAGCAGATTTTTCGAAAAAGCGAGCTGCTTTTTTGAAAGAGAGTCTAGATGCTCTCTTTTGAAAAAGCACAGTTTGCATTTAATAGCGCCTTTTTTCGAAAGAGTACTTTTGAGAAAAGGTGTTATTCCTCATAAAATGAGGTTTACCGCGATCGAAAAAACTGCCGTGTTCTTTCGATTTACTTTCGAAAGAATGCGGCTGCAGTCTAGACGCAGGTGAAGTTTTTTTTAAAAAACCCTGATAGAACAGCCTTCATGGTTCATCAGATATTTGTAACTAGACCAATGCATCTCTGCTGAATCACTTCTGTCTTGCTTATTAATATAGCTTCCCAAATGTATAGTCTCATCCATCTCTGTCATCTCTGGAGCCCATATCCACATTCTTTATTCATTGATCACAAAGAACAGGAAAAGCATGAAGAATATAGCTCTGGTTTTATTGTTGTTGTTCGTTTGGTTTGTTGTTGTTTTTTTACATTCTCACTTAAAATGCAAGCTGTATTTGTTGGGCTCTCAAATGGATTAACTAAGCCGTGGTCTACAGTAGGGAGTTTATTTCAAAATAACTCCCCTTATTTTGAAATAACAAGCAGTGTGTCCACACTACCAAACCCTTTATTTCAAAATATGGGGCTGGCTATTTCAAAATAATAACTCCTGTTTTCCATGAGGAATAACGCTTATTTTGAAATAGTTATTTCGAAATGGCAATAGTGTGGATACTCTGCTGCTGCTATTTCAAAATAAGTACTCCCCAGAGTCATTCAAAGTAATTAATCCCCAGTGCTTGCTGGGGCTGTAAGTTGAGGTAGTGCATCTACATTAAGGGAGCCTGCCTCGGACTAATTTTGAGACTTCCCTGTAGTGTGGACGTATTATTTTGAAATACTTATTTTGGGAGTTATTATTTTGAAATAAGTTATTTTAAAATAATTTCCTAGTGTAGACATGTACAGAGGGAGGAAAGGTGATCTTCTAGAGTTGTTGCCTTAATTTTCCACTTAGGCCATGTCTGCACTACAGATAAGATCGAAGCAGCCACAGTTGATCTTCCGGTGAAGACACGCTAATTCGAACTGTGTGTGCATTCCCATCAATGCCGGTAGTCCTGCTTCCATGAGGAGTAAGGGAAGTTGAAGGGAGAGTGTGCTCCCTTCGACTTCCCACAATGTGGACAGCACCAAAATTCGAGTTAAGATGCTTTGACTTAAGTTATGCAATTAACGTAGCTGAAGTTGCGTATTTTAATTCGAACTTATCCCCTAGTGTAGACGGGAGTGAGTGTTTCAAAATTTCTTTTCTTTGCAGTTGTAAAGCCTGGTAACTTTGCTGAACTTCTCTGATTAGATGGAGGGGAGAGGACAAACATAATGTATGAATCCCAGAGAGTCCTTCCTGAGAGTAAATAGATTTAAAAAAAAATATATTCATCCAGCTCAAAATCATTACAAGGTGTAATAAGACTGAGAAATAGGCCTAGATCTTGTGTGATGCTACTCCCTCCCCTGGGAGGACCACACTAGTATATAGGGATCCTGCAACACCGTAGAGCTGTCAAAAAGAGCTTCTCTACCACCTCATTTTGCTGATACCATCTTAAAATTTGAAGTAGAGCATTGACTTGGAGAACTTGAATATGAAACATAGCCATCCATCCTAGAATGTTTCCATTTGATACCAGCGCTAAACCTTCCCAGATTTGCAAAAGAATTAGAGAGATATTCCAGTAAAGATTTGTCAAGTGGAGATGCTGTGCAGTGCGTTAGAACCGAAAGACTTGTTCTTCTGGCACAATTTTAGCTCAAATCCTGCTATGTCTCCACTACTAAGTGGGAGGGACTGATTTCCCTGCTCATGTACACATAGGCATGCTACCTGTCATTGAGTATTCACTATACACAAGCAAGGGAATCCCACTCGTAACCCTTAGTGTATATATAACTTTAGACTGGTACTATGAAATCAGTGGAAGTGCATTGGATTGTGGGCTATAACTTTTTATAAGTTCTCATTGCTTTGAATGCCTCCCACATCTACCCCTCACATTTGGCTGTGTTTTCTTCTGTTTACATTTGATTTCTAGTAACATTCTTGCAAACTATGTTTTTAATCAGCTGCACGTGGACAATTGTTGTTCTGTATACAAATTAGGAAGTGAAAGTTGTTGCCCTATGAGGGGACAGCAGGATGGGGCAGGAGACTTGTGCACAGGAATATGACATTATCTCCCTCCCACCCCTTTTCTGCATAATTTACTCATTGGCAGGAGCAAGATCTGAGGAGTCATTGCTCACAAGGACTTATATTTTGTTCCATCATTCAATTTCCTTAACAGAGAAGGGTTGGTGGGAGGAAAGAAGTCTCCTAGCACACATCCCTGTCCTATGTGCATTCACAAGGGCATATTACTACTTAACCCAATTTGTTTTACACATGCATCCATATACGAGTAGTTCTCGAAATTCATAATTCTTGCCCCACCTTCTTAGCATCCCAAAGCTAGTTGTAGCAAAGTCTTAGTGAGTTAATGGGTTTGTTTTTATATATAATAATTTATAACTTTATTGTGAATGTTCCTGCAAGGTAATTTTCTTCTGTATAAAATCTCCTGAAAAATGAATGCATAATATCCAGTAAAATACTTGAAAGCCCATAATCTCAGGTTCAATCTTGGTAACCTAAAAATGTGTATAGAATTTGTTCAATAAATTTGGAGTATCATACTAAAAGTTAAAAACACCCTATAAAATGTAGGAGGGGTGGCTTATTCCTTCACTGAGTTATGATATATGATGTAATATATTGCAATAAAAATATAGTAAATTACATTGCAACTCCAGTGGAAATAATGGAAGCTATGCCGTGACTCAAGATATTTTATAGTAATATAGTGTTGTAAATGATTCATGTGTCCAGTTAATATATCATATATTAATATAGTTACACAAACTCATTACTAGACATAGGGTTTCATCAGGCTTTGGCACTATGAAGAAACAGTGTTCACTATTTAGGTAGGGTTGTAAATATATTTTATTTTAAGCCTTATTTTTACCCTTCTGATACCCAGGAATATTGGTTTGCCTTGAACATTGCCGTATCTCCCTGAAAGCAAAAAGGGAATGTATCCAAAATTTGTATAAAATTCATTTAAGAATTATGTCCCATTTAACAAGTTTTCTGATATAAAATGGTGATGAGTTTCTACTATCCGTTTCAGTTCTTCTAGATCAGAAAGCTCTGGATGCTCCCTTTTCAGAGCTTGATAGGAAAACTATCAGTTGGACTAAATTTGAATAGTTACGCTATGCTGATTTATGCCATCTGAGAATTTGGCCCTCCATATAGTTTACTGTTCTTCAAAACTTCGACTTATTTAGAGTTAATTGGGGTTGGTCCTGCTTGGAGAAGGGGTTGGAGTAGATGACATCCTGAGATCTCTTCCAACCCTAATCTTCTATGATTCACTGAAAACTAAACCTCATGAGGCATCTGATGACCGGTGGTGGGGCAGGGGACATGACACACGTGCTCCAGGTAGCACTGAGGTCTGGCTGTCTCCAATCCCACCCATTCCAGGAGCGCAGAACTGCTCCTCCCATCTTGCCCAGGGAACTGGCAGTTCCGCCCCCTCTCCTCCCACCTAGAACCACATAATTTAATAGTTGGCTTGTGATATGATTGATCTCTTATAAAAACAATTGATCTCTTATAAAAACAATTATTAATCCTAATCATGTCCTCATTACGTGTCTTTGCTCTAAACTTTTCCTCTCTTTTCAGTTAATCTTTCCCAATTTAAGAGCTTTTTTTCATTTTGCTTTTGTCACCCAGCTGTGGATTCTTTCTATTTCTGTTGTCTTTTCTGAGACAAAATGACCAGAACATTTCAGCATTGTAGGTGATAGTAAACCATCGATTTATAAAATGGTCTAATAAATATTTAGTACTGTAAGATTTACCCAGTGTTGCTTGGTTCCTTAACTCAATTAATTTTTGTTTTCCTTCACTTAAATCATTGTTCTGGGTGGGACTGAGGATGAGGGGGTTCAATATGCAGGCTGGCTCAGGGGAGCTTTAGCCCTCTTCACCCTCCCTAAAGAGTGCTGGGGAGGTGGGAGGCATGGGGCTAGGACAGTCATGGGGGGGGGGGGGCTCACATGCCCAGCCCTCCCCTTTCACCTACCTGGTGATTTTGGCTCTTCTCTGTATTTTTTTTTTATTTTTATGAGAAACAATCCCATTCCAGGCACATCCCATTTTCCTATCACAACCAACCTTTACCTTGCTTTATGTTACAATAAGAGGAAGCTGTATACCAAATTTGATGGTCCTAACTCTTAATGTTTAGCAGGAGTTCTTGAACAGTCACACTCCCAGACACACAAACTGTCTCAAATATTTAGTAGATTATTTACTACCATTTTCTTTACCCAACCTAATATTTTGTTTGTTAATTTTTGTTTGTTTTTATGCTGCCTGTTCACGTAGCTTTGCTAGGTCTTTCTGAAATGTCTCAAGGTTTTCCCTAGGCATGACTAACCTGAACAATTATATGTCACTGTTCACTTCCTTTCAACCTCATGAATAAATGTACTGGATGTCAATCCTAATAGGCACCCTGCAGTTACATTTTTGACATTTTGAAAATTGAGTGAATGTTTCTACTCTGTTTTCTGTCTATGAGAAAGTCCCTGATCTACAACAGAACCTTACCTTTCAGCCTTTGACTAAGTTGCTTCCTTTTAATAAGAAAGTCTTTATGAATTTTAAATAAATGGTGTCAGCCAATGCTGTTTTATTCACTATTCTATTGATGCACTCTAAGGATTTCAATGGGCAACAAAGGTGCAGCGTTCCTATCCAGAAACTGTGCCGATTTGTCCCTCTCACTTTGTGTTCATCTAAAGAGCTGGATGTAGTGAACTTTCTGTACTTAGAGACTGGATACCCTCCTACTCAATGGATTAAATTGCTCAGGGAAGACATGGGGATGACCTAATGGGTTAGGTAAAGGAATGGAAATCAGGAAGTCCTCCTGAATCTTAATCGGTTTTTACTCCAATTCCTCCTGTGGCATGGGCCAGCCTACTTAAATTCTCGACCACAATTTCCTCATCTGTAATATGGAAATTGTAATTACGTACTTGCCTGCGTATGGGGCTCTTGTGAGGTTAAACTGGGTAATGTTAGTAAAGAGCTTTGAACATGAAAACTACAGTGTAAGTGTCAATCCCATCTATTCTAGGTAAGAAGAAAATCACTGTTTTTTTCCCCCCCCTCAAACCCTTTGTAACAGTGATATGGTTTCAATGGTTGTATTCACAGGTTGGCAAGACTTGTTTGGGGAACCGCAATAATTCAACATCTCTTCACCTCAAAGTGGCAGACACAAATCCTAGCTTTCAGGTACTTCTGTCTCTGAGTAATTGAGACCATTTATAAGTGTCTCTTTATCAAATGTAAATTCCGTGAACTGTATCTGATCATTCTAAGGCAGTGATTTCTAGGTAGTCCCTCATTAATCGCAATGGAGACTTCTGCTCCACTTGACTGAAATTGGAGGTATAAGGTGGCCTTCTATTAGGGAAGTATTTCAGTTCTTAAAGAACTTGACTGTCCTAATCAGCGAGGCCATTCTTATACATTCGGGGCAGGAGAGGGGGGAGAACAATGTCCAAATCCTGGCTATAACTGTGATGTAGTGAAAGTGTGCTTAATTAAGTGTGTTACACAAAGAAAAAGCTTCAGCAGATTGTATGGGATGTAGGGAGCCTTTATCTTCTAGTCCAATAAAAATACAGTTACATATTCTATGGCAAAGATGGGTAGTGCTGTACCTCTGGGTAGCTCAGCTGTTTTGCTCCACTCTAATTCTCTAACTACTGATTGACCAGCTGCTTTTATTTTTCCCACTCTGCCACTCAGGAGCAGAGTGGGAAAATATTTTTCACTATAGTCAGCAGAATGGATAGGACCTCTTCTGGCAGGGACCAGACTTCTGAACAACACAGTCAGAAAGCAGTTGAATAATACTGTATTGTTTGAAATCTTCCTAGCAGCATCCTTTAATAATATACAGTAAAACCTGTGTTATCCGGAATGCTCGGGGATTAGGGCGTTCCGGTTATCTAAAAATTCCAGTTATCTGAGGGTCCCATCAACCTAGGAAAAACCAATGGACAATAATAGAAAAACTCAAGTTTTTAATATTGTTAGTTTTGTAGTGTGAGGTAGTTGGTCTCACATTTTTATTTTGAGTTAAAGTTGATTAGTACTTCTTAATTAAAAATTGTTAAGCCAATCATGGTAAACCAAGCCAGGCCTGTGCTCCTGAAGATGTGACAGTATTGTGGCTGGGGGCAATGCTGGTTAACAAAGTTTTCTGGTTAACAGAGTGCCGGATAACAAAGGTTTCACTGTATCTATAAAAGGGGCACAATTGATTTCATTGAATTTTTGCTTTGATGAAGATGTTGGTATTCTGAGAAAATCTACAGCTTTCATGGAAGGCAGAGTATTTCTATATAGAGAGACATGCAGTTATGTACTTTATCACACATGAATATGGGTTCTCAACAGACACACTATAGTTACACAAAAGCAGTACAAAGACTAACACAAATAAATACAGCTGTGTGTATATAATGCCTCAGGCACTTTAAGCATTCGGTGTTGATTCCTTGTATTCCAGTGCAATGTGATGACCACAGATTGTTGGCCTGATTCTCCTCTCACTTATACAAGTATAAATTCACTGACTTCCATTCAGTAATTCTTGATTTACATCAAGATTGATTTAAAATGGGATCAAAATCAGAGCCTGTGTTTCTTGATTGTCTTTTTTTGTAGCATCCCACTATACTTCTGCATAAAATTCCATACTATTATACTACTTACATTGATTCCATTTTCCTTATTGTGTTGGTTAACAGAAGTTGCACAACCCTCCATGGATTAAACCTGAAGTTAAAAAATCATCAGAGACAAATGAGAAGAAGCATGAAGATTTAGATAAAATAGAAGAAAAAGCACTGTAAACATTACTAAGCTATGTTAACAATGGTCTTCATTTGCTATTGTCTTCATATTATTTTTAGTCCAGAGGCATGATAATGTATCTAGTTTCCAAAGCATGCAACTTTTTTCACTATTTTATCAATGTTTGTAAATTAGTCTAGTTTCTGAAATAGACCAATTAGTATCTCTCAGCAATAATCCAGCAGAAATGGATGTTTGAAGATATGCTTTGTAATACAGTCCAGTTTTTTGAAATATTATTCTGCTCTGATCAGTAACTTGCTTATTATAAATCAGTCTGTTTTGTAAAGAACTGCCATTTCGAAGTTTTCTTTTCTTAGCTTGTTCTGTTTAATAGCTATCTTTACTGTACACCTGGGGATAAAAGCCTGCTAACATAAAATAATACTAATAATTATATAGTTAAAGTGCAATGCTACTCAGAAGAGTGACTGTGAAAATGGCACAATAGGATTCTATATTTACCAGCTGTCAATGCTGTCCATCTCAAGTCTACTCAGTTAACAGGTAAAAAGTTTATTATTTCTAACTACAACCATTACAAACTCAGCTGAATCTAACAATTGTTGTGATTGGCTGGTTGGGGTTTTTTTGGGTGGTGTATGCATCCCCAAAATAAAAAAAAAGCTGTAGTTGAAACCAAGTTAACAGTTCTGTTGATAATGCACAAGCTAGTATGGAATCCATCTCCATCTCCCATAGCTGTGTTGGCCTAACAGGAGTGAAAAAGAATAAAAACTTACTTTGTCACAATATTGGCAATATACAGAGAAAGTGGAGTTGATGAGTACTTGCAATGGGATGTGTTATCTGAATAGTTCTTAAGAATCTCTTAGCCGTGCACTTAGCTGTGCATAGAGTGCACTTTCTGTATCAGCTCTGCAGGGTAAGGAGGTGAACCAGCAGGGAATACATGTCTGGAGAATTGATTCAGCTGAGGTTAGCTTAAGCAACTGGGCCCAGCTGCTAGATCTAAAAGAAGAAGAGAAGGTGCATCTGGGGCTGGGGAAGGGCAAATTCTCCTCTGAGTATTTATTAGAGTGGATCCCACTGTAGGCATGAATGTATCTCATGCAGAAGACTGGAATCTTTTGATTAGCAATGCCTGTTGGGTTTTGCTTGTGACATGCACATCTCATTCCCCAGCCATGGCAACAAGACAGAATTACCCTTTGTTAAAAATTAATTCCACTAATTTCTTATTGTGAGGTTTCTCTCTTTCTATTTAAATGATAAAACTCTCCTTTGTTTATTTAGTACCCTGGTCCCTTGTCCTCATGTAATGGTGAACTCACAGCCTTAAGGGCTTCAAATCTTGTCCATTTTGCAGTTGCTTAACCCTGCTTACCAATGGCTATTGCTGCTGTCTATTCTGCCTCGGTGAGTTGCATACTCAGAACACATGCTCCATGTGCAATTTGTTCTCTGTGTGGGCGTGAAATCACAAGATGCCCAGCCAAGCTTCATCTTTTAGGAAAATCCATGAGAGTTATATCCCAACCAAAAAGAAAAGAGATTGAATCTCCCAACATTTAATGGAAAAGTCTTCCTTTGCAAGGCCATGTCTTCACTAAGAGATTAATCCAAATTTACTAAGTTTGACTTCTGGGCACCCAATTTACAAATTCAAAGTTCTATGTCCTCACTACGGAGATGAATCAAATGTAGTCCAAGGAAGGCTCTGTTAATGTGGATGCATCACCTCAGACTTAGGGTATGTCTACACTACATTTTTTGAGGAGTCAGAGTTATTTCGAGGGAAGGGTTTTCTCTTGTAATAACCCCATTTTTTTCTCGCAATAGTGCTATTTTGCAATAGCACCAGTCTGTGATTATGCAAATGAGGCACGGGATATTCAAATCCCTGCTTCACTTGCAATTTCGGATGTCTACATTTGCATTCCTCTCTTGAGAGAGGAATGAAGTGTAGACATACCCTTAGAGACGCAGGAGCACTCTCGGGAGCTGCAGGAGGCCCCTCAAGTTCAAATTAGTGGCACTGGAACACCCATACTAATGCTATTTTGGACTTACAAGTTTGGGAATAGCGTTATTCCTCATGAAAAGCAGGATGACAGAGTTCAAATTCCATGGCCCCCTTATTCCAAAATAATGGGTTTGGTACTGTGGATGCATCACTTACAAATTCGACCTTGGGGAGCTACTTTTGGACTAAGGTCCTAGTGTAGATCAGACCCACATAACCCCAGAAGTCAGCACACAACCCTGAACAGGGGTACCAAAAAGAAATCAATGTAAAATGTGGGAATTGAAGTCACCCTGGTACTTACAGATGTGGCGCAAAAGATTTGTACCACCTCCTCATAGAGGTAGGGAAGTCCAGAATGCAGATAGACATGATTCCAGGCACTGCTCTGTGTCCGCCCATAAGGAGAGGAAACCACTAACCACACACTACCATAGTGGCTAAAAGATCTGCATAAAAATATACAAGCCCAGCACCAACCTCAACAATGTCCAATCCAGTACCTATGTTGACACCAACAAGATAATCACTCATGGTGCCAGCAGAAGATCTGATCTTCATGCATCTATTCTTCCACCATTAATGTCACACATCAGCAGCACCCCTGGACAAATGTATTCATTATCCCTAATAGCAGGGCATACTTACTCACCAAGTAGGAAGGGGGGAAGCCATTTCATAGGCTATGAGCTGCAGACAGCTGCCTTTCCACCTTTCAGAATTTGTATCTAGAGTACTCCACAAAATTTATATCTGTAGCTGGGCTTTCATTCAGTTCCATCAAGTACATCTTATAGTAATCTCTGCATGTCACCTACCTGATCAGTTCTTTTTAGTCCTCATGCAGCCCCAGATATCAAGATTCTTTAAAAGGTTGTTGAATATTTACCCACCTTTCAGAGAGCGCTACTTGCATGGGATTTCAGTGCTGTCCTTTCAAGACATTTCATTTTGGAATGCTCCTTACACCACCTTACACTCAAGAGAGTCATCTTATTTGCCATCTCATCACTAGTAGTACTGAGTCCTTGTCTGATTTTTATCCCTAAAGTGGTATCAGAATTTCATTTCAACCTGTCCATCTATTTATCTGTATTCTTCACTAAATCCCATGCCAGGTTGGGGGAGACACATCTCCACGCATGTTGGCATTTTATTATACTATATTGATAAAAAAAAACCCCTTCAGTCTGGCATTCCTCTTTTTGTGACCAGCTCTGGTGCTTTGAACATTTAAGCCCTCTCCTCCCAGAGGATATATAAAAGGATCAGACAATGAATATCAATCTATCACCAGATGGGTGGGGTGCCGCTCCCTCCAAACATTAAAGCTCACGCCCCTAAAGCATAAGCTACAGCTGCTGCATACTTCAGAAGCCTATTCATATTAGAAAGCTGTGAGGTTACTGTGTGGTGCGACTCCTTGGCATTCATTCAGTACTACGCTCTTCACCTAGATGCAAAGTCATATGCTAAATTCAAGGAGGACGTGTTACAAACGCTATTCAGTTAGGTCAATAAAACCTGGGATGCTGCCTGCACCTACTGTGAGATTTCCCATGGAGATAGACTCAAAGATTAAATGTAGTTATTTTCCTTATAGTAATCATGGTTTTTTGAGATTTAATCAGTGTGGATCCTGTGAACCATCTTCTACCCCTGCTTATCAGAATTCTCTACATCTGGGATTATGATTTAACAAGGAAACTGAGGGATAATTGCAGCTGCTCTGCACTTTATGTCTTTGGATAGAGGAGCATAAAAACATGCCTGGTATAGACGTGGCTCAGTGGACACTGCTGTTGATCTCACACATTTATCCCACACATGAGACACTTATGGCATGGCTACACTGAAATTAAAAAAACAACAACATGGCTAGTCCATACCACCTGACTCAGGATTTGGGGCTTGAGCTAAGGAGCTGTTTAGTAATGGTGTATATGGTTTGGCTCGTGGTGGGGATCCAGGCTTTATGACCTTGCCAAGTGAAAGGGTCACAGAGCTTGGATTACAGCCTGAACTGGCATGTTTACACAGCAGTTAAACAGCTCCTTGCCCTAAGTCCCATGAACTTGCGTCAGCTGGCACGGACCAGCCATGAGTTGTTAATTACAGCAAAAGCTCAGCCTTTAAGTGGGATCCTGGCTGACAACATGTCTAGGATTACAGTTAGGTAAGCAACTGTTTTCAAAGGGGAGGCTGGATGATCTTGCGCAGAACCTGAAAGGAGGAGAAAATCGTGTTGCAGGGATTTTTTGCATGTATTCTATGGCGTGGTGAGGTAATATTAACCCTGGGAATGGAAACTAATCATTTTTGGTGAGGGGGAGGGCCTTGGAGCCTGGCCTGCAATCCAAGCAGGTACATCTACACTGCTATTTTTAGCCCCATAGCTCCATCCCTGGGAACCCAAGCAAATTGACCTGGGCTTTAAAACTTTGCACTGTGGGCTATTCTTTGATGTGTAGGTGTACCCTTAGCCATCAAATGCAAAACTTGACTGCTTTTCTGAACTCCCCAAAACTTTCTGATTGGCTGGCTTGCACAAGGAGCAAGGGAGAGAGTCAGCAGTGGGCACTAATTTTTGGCTGGGGACCACTTCAAAAAGTTTTGATGTGCTCAGGTCACCTGGAATGGGTGGGGCCTAAACTGGAAGGGGCGGGGCCAATATTCTTCTGGGCTACCCCACCCACAGATCATAATTGGTCTGGGGTTGGGGGAGCCCCTTTTCCTCCCCCTTCCCACTAGGCACCCACACCACTTGTGCTACACCCTGCCGCGTGCTCCTTGCGGGGCAAGGGGAAGGGGGACAGGAGAGCAGGGGAAACTTCGCACACTCCTTCTGCCCCCAGGCCAATCAGGGGGTAGGGTTGGGGGAGCGCGTGACGTGCAGGGTGGGAGGAAGTTTTGCGCTCTCTCCCGCCCCCAAGCCCCAATTGGCTTGGGGCCGGGGGAGCGTCAGGGTCTCCATGGGCCGGATCAATCCACTTGGTGGGCCGAATCTGGCCCACAGAGACCCTTTTGCCCACCCCTGCCCTAGATGCACACTCCCTTGTAATAAATGAAGGGATGTGTACTGCAACTTCATTGTTATATTTGGCATACAAGTCACAGGGCACAAGGTCAAACCTTTCATTTTGCGTGAGTAAAAACTGTTCTTTAAAGGAATAAATATTACAAGTGTGGACAAGATACATTCGCCCATTTATGGATTATTTGAAGCTCAGCAGTTAAAAGCAGGTTCCACTTTTAAAAACAACCCTTTTGTATTTTGCTGCACATTCCATGCAAGAGGTAAAAGGGCAAAGCCGTACTCTGGTCACTGAACATTGTGACATCTCATGATTGTTCTTCTGCTGGATTGCAGAAAAGGATGCAGTCCCAAATGATTTTGTTTGTCTTCTGTCTGAAAGAAGTTCATCCATGTCACACGTATAGATTTTTTTATGGAAAGGTCGTAAGTAAGAAGTGCTCACTTACGCAAAATTGGAAAGACATATTGGATCAAAATAATGAATGCTACAAAACCAATTGTTAAAATCCTTGTTATTCTCCTCCTTAAAAGCTACACTGTGTCTGTTGAAATGGGTCATTTGTCTGTGAATAGGCCTCAGTAACTCATTTTGCTTGAGAGAACATACATATTTTACTAGCTATGATTTCCATTTTATTCATCAAGAAATATAAAAATAGCCTTCTGTGTTTCACTCCTTGGAATTAAGTTGCTCAATTCCACTTCATTGTTTAATTTTCATATTAAATTTTTACTGTCTTTGCAGGGTTAATGGGACATAAGTGGCATGGAAACATACTTCATGACATAAATATTGAAGTGATACTGCGCTAAATTTATCCCAATGAAAGTCCATCAAATATAGCGGTTTTCCAACAACAGATTTGGCTGGCTCAATGTATTCAGCAGGAATAAATTTCCTACTGCAATATGGATTTCTTTTGATGTTAGAGAGGAGGTATTGTCTGATCAATACAACAGATGACTTGAGGTAGGGATCTGGATGTATTCTTGAGTATGCCAGTGAATCAGCCTGTAATTTTGGAAAAACTGTCTCAACTTTCTCAGTTTTCATTTCTATACTCTCTTCACTTACGTGAGCCAATTTGTGATCCTGAGTAGAAAGACATTATGTTAATACTAATACTTTATTTATTTAGTGCTTTTGCTTGCCTGCCTTGGTACAATTTCCTTTTAAGAACTGTCAAATTCAATATGGTGTAATCAGACTGTAGACTAGGCCACTTTCCTGTACAATATGACCTTTTAAGAAGCTTTCTTCACAGATACAAATATGAGACTCTTACATATCTTTCATTTTTAGCATAACCTGAATGTTATCTTTGCTGCATTGTGTAGTATTTGCTGTAAATACACATTGGTAAATTATTCTCATTTGAATGTGTTATTCAAACAGCAAAAATATTTGTACATAGTAAGATTAGTATGTACCCAAAATAACTAGGAACATTCTGTACAGGACTTTAAACTGATTCCTATTGGAATATTTCTGACTGCATGATATTGGGCTCTGGTTTTGCCTTTGTATACATACTGACAGGGTGTACAACATCCATCAATATTGGGCTTTGGTTTTGCCTTTCTATACATATTGACAGGGTGTATGGTACAACATCCTCAAAGACCTTGTTGGAGACCCCACGGTCCTACCACACACTGCCCCCAGGAAGGAGCAGTAGATACAGGTCCTCCAGGCCTGCCTAGACAGGCTGCACAGAAGCAGCTAATCAGAGCCCACCAGACTCAGATAAAAGGAGCTGCAGGGGCTAAACAGGTCAATTGCTAACTGAAACTTGAAGGGTGAGGCATGGCTAGAAGACTATGAAACTCTCCGACAAACAGGCTTGCAGGAGACCCTGCTCTTGCAAGGAACAGGCAAAGAGAACCCAAGGATTATAATCCTAAACTAATGGGTGAAGGTGACAGGAATGAATGGAAAGCAGCACAGGGAATGTGGATGTAGCAAATATTAAGGGAGCCAGCACATGTCTGTTGATGGCAGGGTCTCTGGTAGGTGGGCTCCAGTCAGTCATTGGGGAAGTGGCCTGAGTCCTGAAAAGGTGACAAGATTCTTGGCTCAAAGCCTGAGAAAGAGTCTGGAATGTAAATAAACCTGGTGACAAGGCTGAAGAATCTGATTGAGGGCCAGCCATGTGTTGAACTTTTGGGGCAGAGAGAACCTGTGAAGATGAAGACTCTTCAGGGAGATAGGCCTAGTAGTAGTGTACCATAACAAGGTGGGAAATAATTTAATATTAACCCTGAAGGGGCTGAGAACTGAGTCTAGAAAGCAGGCTGAAGTATAAGCCAAATGGAATAGAGTCATTTGCTCGGATGTTTGTTGAGACTTCCAGATGGACTTCTGTTACCACAGGAGTTCATCCATTTTAGACTGTGAATGGCACGAGGATTGAGTCACTGAAGACCCACTTAGTGAAGGTCACAAACCGCAGCTGGTTCCCAGAGCAGAAAAGGAGATTGTAATACAGCCGTGGTCACCAACAGGTCGATCGCGATTGACTGGTCGATTGCGAGGCCTCGACCAGTCGATCATGAGGCGTCCACCCCCCCCCCCCATTTTCTCCCCAACCCCGAGAAGCCCCACTACCTACCTCCAGCGAAAATGGAGGTAGCGCCGGCTTCCCGCGGGGATGGAAGTCCCGCAGCTTAACGCCACTTCCGGGATTCCGGAAGTGCGTTGGCTGCTCTGCCGGGTACGCTGCAGGAGGGGGCGTCGGCCCTGGAGGAGGAGCTCGGTGACTTCCCTGCACCGGCGCTGGAAGGTTGAGTCGGCCCGGGGCAGGCACGTGCAGAGTTTCCGTGTGCCACAGGGGGGTTGGCCCCAGGGCAGGCATGTGTGGGGTTTCCCTGCGCCGCGGGTGGAGTTGGGCCTGGAGGAGGCACGCACTGGTTTCCCTCTGGGGGGTGGGAATCCTGGGAGGAGGCAGATGCAGGGGACTCTCTGCCTCCACTGGCACCCCGCCCCCTGTCCCCACTCCCCAGCCCCCACTCCCCAGCTACAGAACTCTGTCCCCACTCCCCGAACTCTGTCCCCACTCCCCTGTCCCCAGCCACAGAACTCTGTCCCCGCTCCCCTCTCCCCAGCCACAGAACTCTGTCCCCATTCCCGTCCCCACTCCCCAAACTCTGTCCCCACTGGCACCCTGTCCCCAGCTGCAGAAACCTGTCCTCACTGGCACTCTGTCCCCTGCTGCAGAACCCTGTCCTCTGCCCTCCCAGCACCCTGTTCCCTCTCCTCTGTCCCCACAAAATGTATAATTATAAATGCTTCATTTTAGATTTAAATAGCATGAATAAAAACCAGACCATTTATTTCATAACTATAAACACGTGATTTTAATTTTATATGTCACATAATTTAAAAATAAACTGTTTATCAGAGTGTGTAAGTAAGGGCTGGGGATAGCAAGTGATGGACAGGAGGAGAATATAGAGGACGGGGCTTCAAGAAGGGGTGGGGCTTCAATGAAGGGGCGGGGCAGTAGATCTTCACCTGTTCTGAGATTTAAAAAGTGATCTTGGGTGTAAAAAGGTTGGAGACCACTGTAATACAGCATGCACATGATAGGAAGCATTCATGAGAGGTGAGTATACCTTCTCAAAATACTTCTTTTAAAAAGTCAATTAAACTAGTTATTACTAGTTTCAGAGGGGTAGCCGTGTTAGTCTGAATCTGCAAAAGCGACGAGGAGTCCTGGTGCAAATAAGAGATGGTCACATAAACACCACCCTATACCGAAAACCTACTGACCGCTATGCCTACCTACATGTCTCCAGCTTCCATCCTGGATACACCACACGATCCATTGTCTACAGCCAAGCACTAAGGTACAACCTCATCTGTTCCAACCCCTCAGACAGAGACAAACACCTACAAGATCTTCACAAAGCATTCTTGAAACTACAATACCCACCCGAGGAAGTGAGGAAACAGGTTAACAGAGCCAGGCGTGTCTAGAAGCCTCCTATTATGTACGAGACAAGACCAACAAAGAAACCAACAGAACACCACTGGCCATCAGCTACAGTCCTCAGCTAAAACCTCTCCAACGCATCATCAGTGATCTACAGCCCATCCCGGACAATGATCCCTCACTTTCACAGGCCTTGGGAGGCAGGCCAGTCTTCGCCCATAGACAACCCGCCAACCTGAAGCAAATTCTCACCAGCAACTATACACCGCACCATAGTAACTCTAATTCAGGAACCAATCCCTGCAACAAACCTCGGTGCCAACTCTGCCCCCATATCTACACCATCACAGGACCTAACCAGATCAGCCACACCATCACTGGTTCATTCACCTGCACATCTACCAATGTAATATACGCCATCATGTGCCAACAATGCCCCTCTGCTATATACATCGGCCAAACTGGACAGTCCCTACGTAAAAGAATAAATGGACACAAATCAGATATTAGGAATGGCAAAACCTGATATTAGGAATGACAAAAACCTGTAGGAGAACACTTCAATCTCCCTGGACACACGGTAGCAGATTTGAAGGTAGCCATCCTGCAACAAAAAAATGTCAATAACAGACTTCAAAGAGAAACTGCTGAGCTACAGTTCATCTGCAAATTTGACACCATTAGGATTAAACAAAGACTGTGAATGGCTAGCCAACTACAAAAGCAGTTTCTCCTCTCTTGGTGTTCACACCTCCAGATCAGCTGCTAGAAGTGGGCCTCACCCTCCCTGACTGAATTAACCTCGTTATCTCTAGCCTTATTCTGGCCTGTATATATATACCTGCCTCTGGAATTTCCACTACATACATCTGACGAAGTGAGTCTTTGCCCACGAAAGCTTATGCTCCAATAAATCTGTTAGTCTATAAGGTGCCAAAGGACTCCTCATCATTATTACTAGTTGTAATTAGAGAGGAGCTGGGGAAGAGAGTCAGATAATTCCAGATGAAACAGGTAGAGATAAAAACTACTAAGATGATGAGGAGAATGCAAGGCCTATTGTAACAGAAGACTATAAAACTGAACTTATCATAGAATCATAGAACCATAGAGCTAGAAGAGACTTCAGAAGGTCATCAAGTCCAGCCCCCTGCTCTAGGCAGCACCAATCCCAACTAAATAAACCCAGCCAGGTCTTTGTCAAGCTGAGACTTAAACACCTCTAGGGATGGAGACTCCACTACTTCCTAGGTAACCCATTCCAGTGCTTCACCACTCTCCTAGTGAAATAGTTTTTCCTAATATCCAACCTGGACCTCTCCCACCACAACTTGAGACCATTGCTCCTTGTTCTGCCATCTGTCACTACTGAGAACAGCCTTTCTCCATCCTCTTTGGAACCTCCCTTCAGGAAGTTGAAGGCTGCTATCAAATCCCCCCTCACTCTTCGCTTCTGCAGACTAAACAGACCCATCTCCCTCAGCCTCTTGTCGTAGGTCATATGCTCCAGCCCCCTAATCATTTTGGTTGCCCTCCGCTGGACCCTCTCCAATGCGTCCACATCCTTTTTGTAGTGGGGGGCCCAGAACTGGACACAGTACTCCAGATGTGGCCTCACCAGAGCCAATAAAGGGGAATAATGACATCTCTGGATCTGCTGGCAATGCTCCTCTTAATGCACCCTAATATGCCATTAGCCTTCTTGGCTACAAGGGCACATTGTTGACTCATATCCAGCTTCTCATCCACTGTAACCCCCAGGTCCTTTTCTGCAGAACTATTACTTAGCTGGTTGGTCCCCAGCCTGTAACAATGCTTGGGATTCTTCCGTCCCAAGTGCAGGACTCTGCACTTGTCCTTGAACCTCATCAGATTTCTTGTGGCCCAATCCTCCAATTTGTCTAGTCACTCTGGACCCTGTCTGCCCTCAAGCTTATCTACCTCTCCCCCTAGCTTAGTGTCATCTGCAAACTTGCTGAGGGTGCAATCCATCCCCTCATCCAGGTCATTAATAAAGATATTGTACAAAACCAGTCCTAGAACCGAACCTTGGGGCATGCCGCTAGAAACTGACCGCCATCCTGACATCGAGCCGTTGATCACTACCCGCTGGGCCCGGCCTTCTAGCCATCTTTCTATCCATCTCACCGTCCATTTATCCAATCCACATTCCCTTAACTTGCTGGCAAGAATATTGTGGGAGACCGTATCAAAAGCCTTGCTAAAGTCAAGGTATATCACATCCACTGACTTCCCCATATCCACAGAGCCAGTTACCTCATCATAGAAGCTAATCAGATTGGTCAGGCATGAATTGCCCTTTGTGAATCCATGCTGACTATTCCTAATCACTTTCTCTCTTCCAAGTGCCTCAAAATGGATTCCTTAAGGATCCCTTCCATGATTTTTCCAGGAACTGAGGTAAGACTGACCGGCCTATAGTTCCCTGGATCGTCCTTCTTCCCTTTTGAAGATGGGCACTACATTTGCCTTTTCCAATCATCCGGGATTTCTCCCAATCTCCACGACTTTTCAAAGATAATGGCCAAAGGCTCCTCAATGACATTTGCCAACTCCCTCAGTACCCTCGGATGCATTAAGTCCAGACCCATGGATTTGTGTACATTTAGCTTTTCTAAATAGTTCCTAACCTGTTCTTTACCCACCTAGGGCTATCCATCTTCATCCCATCTTGCGTCACTTAGCGCATTAGTCCGGGAGCTCACCTTGTCCGTGAATACAGAGGCAAAGAAAGCATTGAGTACTTCAGCTTTCCCCACATCATCTGTCACTGGGTTACCTCCTTCATCCAGTAGGGGCTGCACACCCTCTCTGATCACCTTTTTCTTGTTAACATGCCTGTAGAAACCTTTCTTGTTATCCTTCACATCCTTAGCCAGTCGCAGTTCCATTTGCGCTCGCCTTCCTGATAACCCCACGGCATTCTCGAGCTATACATTTAAACCTCCTCCTGGTCATTTGTCCAAGTTTCCACTTTTTGTAAGCTTCCTTTTTGTGCTTAAGTTCACCAAGGATTTCCCCTGTAAGCCAATCCGGTCTCCCGCCATGTTTGCCTCTCTTGCTATGCATCAGTATGGTTTCTTTCAGTGCCTTCAATAAGGCTTCTTTAAAATACTGCCAGCTGTCCTGGACTCCTTTCCCCTGCATGTTAGCATCCCAGGGGATTCTGCCCATCAGGTCTCTGAGGGAGTCAAAATCTGCTTTTCTGAAGTCCAAGGTGTGTATTTTACTACTCTCTTTTCTTCCTTTGGTCAGGATCCTGAAATCTACCATCTCATGATCACTGCTTCCCAGGTTGTCACCCACCTCTACTTCCCCTATTAGTTCCTCCCTGTTTGTGAGCAGAAGGTCAAGCTGCGCACGGCCCCTAGTCGGATCCTTCAGCACTTGTACCAAGAAGTTATCCCCAACATTCTCCAAAAACTTCCTGGATTGCCTGTGTACTGCCGTATTGGTTTCCCAACAGATGTCAGGGTGATTAAAGTCCCCTACGAGAACCAGGACCTGCGATCTGAAAGCTTCTCTCAGTTGTCTGAAGAAAGCCTCATCTACCTCATCCACCTGATTTGGCAGCCTGTAGCAGACACCAACCACAACATCACTGCTGTTGTTTGCACCTCTAAACTTAACCCATAGACTCTCAACAGGTTTTTCTCCCTCTATATACTGGAGTTCAGAGCAATCATAGTGCTCTCTTATGTTAGTGCAACTCCTCCTCCTCTTCTCCCCTGTCTGTTCTTCCTGAACAGTCTATACCCTTCCATGACAGCGCTCCGGTCATGCAAGTCATCCCACCAAGTCTCTGTTATCCCAATTAAATCATATTTCTTGGACTGGGCCAGGGCCTCCAGTTCTTCCTGTTTGTTGCCCAGGCTTCATTAGTGTACAAACACCTCAGATAACCAGTTGATCGCCTATCTTCTCCATTCGAATCAGGGTCCTCCTTTCTTTGCTCTTTCCCGCTTTTCCCTTTGCAGCTTTAGTATCCAGCACCACTAAGTTCATTGGGGACAGGAGTTTTAGTCACTGTTTAAGCCCTCCTCACTGGGTTTAGCCTTCTCTGCCTAATGACGTCCTTCTCTCTTCCTCTGGTGCAAATTAGTGGATCCTATCTCTTCCTAACAATCTTGTGCCCGGAACAGAGAGTCCCATGGTGAAGAAACCAAAGCCTCTCTCTGTGACACCACCCGTGACAGCACACCTCTCGAGATTCCAGGTCCACGGACGGCGAGATGGATGGCTCAGTCCCTCTTAGGAGGGAGTCCCCGACCACCACCACCCATCATCTTCTTTTGGGGGTGGTGGTCGTGGAACCCCCATCCCTAGAACTACGCATCCCATGCCTTCCAGTAGATGGTGTTCCCTTCCGGTTTATTCCTTGTGAGGTCCCTTCCAAAGCATCCACCACTGCAGAGCCTGTGGAGAGAGCCTGAAAGCGATTACTTACCTCTATAGCATTGGGGGATTCCCGTGCTGGCCTCTTTCCCCTTCTAGAAGTTACATGCTGCCAGTTCTCTTCCTGGTCCCGTACTGCCCTCTCTGGCTCTTCCGCCTGCCGTGCTTGCAGGATTAAACGCTGCCTTCTATCGAGGAAGTCTTCATCCTCTCTGATCGAGCGTAGGGTCGACACTTGGGCCTCCAGTCCTCTAATTTTTTCTTCCAAAATGGTGACCAGCTTGCACTTAGTGCAGATGAAATCCGTTCTTTCTTCCGGGAGGAAGACAAACATGGCATACTCTGTGCAGATAACAACAGCAGACTGATCACCATCCATCCCTGCTGTCCTGTAGAAAGGATTTAAAAACAAAAAGGCAAGAGAACCTCGCCCCTTTCCCAACTCCCTCTCTAAACTCCCTGTTAGCACTCACCTGTTCGCAAGCTCCTTGGTCGCTTGCTCACTGCTTTATAAAGACCTGGACTGCCTGAAAGTCCTTCCCCCTACCAAGGCTCAGCCAATCAGCAGAGGCTTTTAGAATTCAACTTTAATTAGAAGCCAACAGTTCTACACTAGTAAATCAAATGCTGAGTGGGGCTATAAATGCTCTCTGTAACTTCATTAGAGGTAAACACCTGTGCGAGTGAAAAGCTATCCAAGCAATAGAGCACTGTTGACATGGTTATAAACTGGCCATGAAAAAATTCTGACTGGAAATTAGAAGTCAATGAAACTAGTTGTTTGTATAAAGCTAATCACACATGTACATATCCATTTCAACAAAGCTATGTGCTACATTAACTACATGTCCTGTAATTGAAAGCTTGTGGCTTGGATTCCTGAAATGTTGTTTCTAATACAAATGTATTAGGGTCTCTCTCCACTCCAGGCTACTTTACTAGGAGTGCCTTTTTTTATCCTGTTCTAACAGGCCACTGCCCAAAGTACTATTTACGTATTATCAAGTCCCAGTGAGTCCCCCTCTTATATCTGGAAACAAAAGGACTAGTGCTAGCAATGGCAGCCAGCTCTGTCTTCCTTTAGGCTCTCGACTGCCTCTAATATGTCTTTCCTCTCTGTTCCCAGCTGTTGGGGAACTTTCTCTCTAATTAGTCCTTCAGATGTGATCCTAATTCTTAATTGTTTGTCTCCTTAAGTCTCAGTTAATCAGGTTGGTGGGGATTCAAGTGACAGGGTACTGAGTCAGTTGCTGACTCATAATCCTTGTTACAGACCAGTTTAGTTTCTTCATAGCATATTGTTGTATATATTAAATTACTGCCGGTGTCTTGCAGTGATTCAGAAAATTATACAATTTTACTGAATGCTGGGTACATCAGCTCAGAAATTTATTTTCACTTGGGCGATGAAAAAGGTGCTATTGCTTTAAAAGATGTTCTTACCCATACTAAAACAATGACAGTGAAGTCTTTATACTTTATCATGTTGAAAGTGTGACTGCTTATGTACGTTTATTTGGTCACTTGAAATGTATTTAAAGGTTGAGGGCCACTGACCCATAGAAAAGTCCCACACACAAGTGGGAAGCAAAAATACATGCAAACGCAAACACAAACACAAACCAAAATAAAATAAAACCTCACTGACCTGGCTCCTGACTGAGGTCTAGAGAGCTGCTAGGGCTCTGGACAGCTATTAGTACCCAAGCAAGTCTGAGGTAAAAATCAGCATTTACATCCATATTTAGGCATCTACATAAAAACAGCATGAGGTTTTGAAAAGTGCTAAGCATTTGCTGCACAGATTATAGTAAAAGTATCCATTAGTTTTGTGCAGCTCTCTAGGACCTGCTATTTTCCCCAGAGTACTTAACATTATATAGCACATTTAGCACAAAATAACTGTCTGTTAAGTTTTAAGTGAATTGTCTAGCCTCAGATAGGAACTCTTTGGCAGAAGTAGTGATATAATCCAATTCCTAAGGGCAATTTTCAACTGCAGTAACAATTTGATCAGCTTTTATCTTCCTGCACTCTCCTGGCTCCTTTACTACCCATCATCCAATTCCTGTATCAAATGGGAAAAGAGTCCTGCAGACAACAGCATCATTGACTACACAGCCTGTTTCCTGGAGCAGATCCATCCTGTGCACTCCATGAGGCAAGGACTCCGCAGGAGAAATAGGATGTGATAATGTAATTAAAAATTGTATCTTAATGTAGAAATGAAGGTTCTTTGTTCCCAGTCTCCTTGTCAAGGTGTTCCCATTTTCCCCTCATAGAAGTCAGTCAGAAACAGACCACCAGATCATCTGTCTTCCTGCTGGGTTTAGTGTGGAGGCCAACAGCATCTCCACACTAAACCCAAAATAAATTAAATCAAGATACTGCAGCTCCCAGGAGACCAATATATAGTGTGCCCCAGCAGAGAATAGGCAGGACCAAGGTGCACCAATGTCTGAAGATCCTGCAGTGGCAGGAAAATCCATAAGATATGCTCAAATGATCCTGGCAAGTGACCCACCGCTGACATGCTACAGAGGAAAGTGAACAACTCCCAAAGTCACCATCAATCTTATCTGGGAGAAAATTCCTTTGCAACCCCACATGTGGCAGTCAGTGAAACACTGAGCATGTGAGCAAGCATCAGATAACCAAGCACTTGAGAAAATGCTTGGCACCCCCTTGGAGCATTGGCCAACTCTGTTCAGTGTCACATCTCCAGCTGGAGCCCTCTGATGTTTCTGAGAATGGTGTTGGGTTACTTTTTAATCACCTACCTCAAATAGTTTTTTGGGGGGAGGGGGAGAATTCCTTCCTGAGCCATGCAGGTGACCAGTCTAAGCCGTGAATCATGAGATTTTTAGGAACTTCAGATATGCCCCAGAAGAGATTTCCATGTTGAGCCATGTCCACTCCCACCACCAGCAATCCCTTCATACAATCCCTTTTCCCCACCACTTTTATTGTGATAACTAGCTGAAACCTTCTAATTTGCAGCCTGAATTTTTTCATGGCAGGTGTATAATCATTTTTTTTTCTAGTGCCAGCATTGTTCTATTGCTTGGATAGCTTTTACTCTCTCTGGAATTATCTGACTTTCTTCCCTAGCTCCTCTCTAATTCACTAGCCAAATTCTGCCAAGTCTAATTATAAAGTGCATGTGTGTTTGCATGTATGATCACAACTTTCTATATAGAAATGATGGATCAATTTACTAAATATTTAATCCAACATCGTATACAGGATCTAAAGTCACTTGTAAAATATCTGAAGAGAGAGATATTTTAACCTATCATTTTTGTGTCATAAATTTATAAGAAAGTTTCTGCTTAACAATATGATGCTAAAGTAAGCTGCCTTTAACAAATGTTAAGATGGTGCAACTTTCTTGTGGTATTTCATTTTACATACCAAATGCCATCTCATTTTCTTCTTTTCCTCTTTCTTTTCTTTCCCTATGTCAAACTGTCATCAGAAATTTGTTTCAGAGATTACAGTACCTTTAAATCATGGTACTGTATGTGAAAGTACAATATGGCAGTCACATTCCATTGAGTAAAGTTATTTTCTACAAATACTTTTGTTCATATTCCTCAGGTCAGTGAACTCGGACAATTGATTTGGCACATTTACTGCTGGATGAGTATCTGACATATTAGTAGAGGTGTAGCATCATAAAGCATACAGCTCCACTGTTATCGCAGGAACACTACAAGCATTGCTCTGGACATATATTTCTGTGGCATCTAGTCTAAAATTAAAGATAATATGGAGCAGAACTGGACATGGTAGGTAATGGAAAATAACTCTTTTCAAGAAGGCTTTGCAATGATTTAGGTGAATGTCAGAATTATCATAACACTAATCAAGATTATCAAAACATATTTAGAATAATTTCTTTATCGATGGCACCTACTACACCTAAGACATTTTTCTCTTTTTACAAGAAAAATACCACACTCCATGTAATATTTAAAAGTGGTATTTGGATTTAAACATACATTATGGCTGTGTCTACACTGGCATGATTTTCCGGAAATGCTTAAAACGGAACAGTTTTCCATTATAAGTATTTCCGGCAAAAGAGCGTCTACATTGGCAGGATGCTTTTCCGAAAAGCCCTTTTTCCGAAAAGCGCCCGTGGTTAATGTAGACGCTGCTCGAAAAAAGCCCGATCGTCATTTTCGCGATCGGGCTTTTTTTGAAAAGACTGCTGGGCTGTCTACACTGGCCCTTTTCCGGAACAGTTTTCCGGAAAAAGGACTTTCCGGAAAAGCAGCTGATTTCTTACAGTAGATCGTCAGTGCTTTTCCGGAAATTCAAGGGGCCAGTGTAGACAGCTCACAGCTTATTCCGGAAAAGCGGCTGCTTTTCCGGAATAAGTGGCCCAGTGTAGACACAGCCTATTAGTGCACCAAAAAAATCTCACAACCCTGATGGGTGGGAGTATTGGCATGCAGGATCAGCCCTATAAATTGTATGCTCTGACAAAGCTTTCTATAAAAACAAGAGTTTAAATAAGCAGCTTGAGACAAAATATATGGGAGAGAAATCCTGTTCTCACTGTAGTCGTGTTTTTTCTTGTTGACTTCAAGAGGCCCAGAATTTTGCTCATAGATTATGAACGGGAATCTATGTAAGGCCTAACAAAGTCCACTGAAGACCATGGGGTTTATGTCAGGGTCTTTAGTGTCAGTTTTCATCTAGTTGTAGATCAAATGAATCATTCAAGAACAAGGGTGATGAGCACGGTATGAAAGCGTAGATAGCTACATTCTTCTGTCATACATTCAGACATGCTGCTTCTGGAGATTGACATCAAACTCATTGCCAAGAGTACCTCTATTTGCTGGTATATTTCAAGCTGTGTAATAAGAATAACTTTGCCATGTAGCAAGTTGGTGGGTTCCTTGCCTCACCTAAATACAGACGTATCAAAATATGGAGAGAAAACAGCTGATGACTAATAATACTACAGTGAAACCTTTGTCATCCCGCACTCTGTTAACCAGAAAACTTTGTTAACTGGCATTGCCCCCAGCCAAAATACTGTCACATCTTCAGGCGCACAGGCCTGGCTTGGTTTACCATGATTGGCTTAACAATTTTTTATTTAAGAATTACTAATCATCTTTAACTCAAAATAGAAATGTGAGACCAACTGCCTCACACTACAAAACTACCAATATTAAAAACCTGAGTTTTACTATTATTGTCCATTGTCTTTTCCTAGGTTGATGGGACCCTCAGATAACCAGAATTTTTAGATAACAGGAACGCCCTAATCCCCGAGTGTGCCGGATAACACAGGTTTTACTGTAGTACCAATACAATATATACTAAACTGACATGTCTCTATTAATTATAGTACAGAACCTCCATAGTGATAACCTCTCCCTAATAGGCCGAGCTTCATTTCTAGGAAGGTACGTTGAATTTGTAGGTAGTTTCAAGTAACACTGGCTTTTGCATTCATGATTCATTTTTTTAAAGGAATATTTCACTCTTTGTCTCTTTTTTGGTTTTTTTACGCAGTTAAAATTGCTCACAGTAGTTGCTGCTTTAAGTAGGTTGTAAAGTGACAATTTTAGCTTACCTTAAAGCATTTAAATACCAAGGCTACATCCGTATCTGGAGCATACTACCATGCTGCCTTAAGCCTCCCCTGCTTTGAAGAATTTTTGAGGAAAGCAGCTTCACGGCAATTTAATGGGCAGTTACTGCTTTAAAGACAGGGTGAGGAATGAATTTTAAAACTGACAACTCTTTTCAGCATAATCAGCCACTCACTTTTCAGGAGCAAATGGCTGCATTGAAAGGTCTGAGTTCTATGGATGGGAGAATTCAGACAATTTAACAGTTTTCAAAAATCATTAGAAATCTAAGAAAAAAGAGAACTCTACATTTCACGTATTTAGGATTATAATTCTCCTGCAAGAGATGCTAATTTTACACAGGCGCATCCCTGTAGGAATTATTCCTGATTTACATCAATATAATAGGGAGCAAAACAAGGCTGTAAGCAAGAATTTACAAAATAAATAAATACATAAATAAATTAAAAATCATGTTCTCAGATTTACAAGATCCTCTCTTGAGTTGCTTTTTAGACCACAAGACTGTCCATCTGCTTTTGGGCACCACATTGATGGAAATGGTCATGCCATCTTCCAGATTGCAATCCCCAGATTGCCATCTTCTTCCGCCTCCTCTGATGTTTGTGTTTGAACATTTTGGCCTTGGTTCATATCTTTTCTATTTTTAAATAGAAAATTTTGGATAATAAAATGAAAGGATTCCATCAAAATAATTCTCAAATTAATGGGATTAAAATGAGAGCTGGTTACAGTAGTAATGAAAGAGAACAGATTTTTATACACTAATTAAAATAGCTTCTTAATCGATAATAGATTACACTGGGCTAAATGATAGCGTTATACCCATGTTATCATTTGTGATAGACACTTTGTTAGTAACAAACAGAGATGACAAATTCAAAAGCACGGCTTTTAGCTGCTGACAGAACAACCCCTTTCTTATGTCATTCATACACAGAATGAAACCGCTTCTACATTTTCATTGTGTGAATGAGGTCTACCAAACAGTTAAAGTATCTTCTTGTAGTGTGAGTGTTCCACACAGCCAGCAGAGGCTCAGTGCAAGTAATGAAAGTATATTGCTTTCACCTCTGCCAATGCAGATGAGACGAGTGCCATCTGCAAGAAATTCCCACAAGTCCTAGCATGCAGCTAAATTTAGTAGTGCCAGCTGGATCTTGTTCTCATGGTATAATAACCTTAATATTATAATACTTCCATTGATGGGGCAAATGATACTGCATCAGCAATGAACCTATCACTGCCAGTCTCTGGCACTGATGACAATTCTGTCTTTTACACAGTAAACAAACCAGAATCATGTTTTCCCCTCCCTCTCAGTATTTGCTATTCATGCTCTGCAATTAGCACCCCACAGCTAGAGAACCGAGGTTGAGTTTATTAAAGTTTGATGCCAGGTGTTTTTCTCTGTTCTGCCCTTCAGCATGTGCACTTGGATATGCATGAGGCTCAACACCAAGAAGAAGAGTGAGGAGGTTTTTGGTTTTTTTTTAAGAATTCTTTCATGTATAATGCATGGGATTTAATTTCTTATTAATCCTAGAATAGAATAGAGAATATCCTTGGAAAATGGTACAGGACATCAGAAAGAGAGATGTGTCAGTCAGACTAGTGCTAAAGAAAAGAATGAAGAGGAAAAAATTATATTTTCTAACTGCTCCCTTACCCTTGCCTTTCTTTCAGATTTCCTCTTCCATAGAAAAAGTGTGTGTCTTTTTTTTAAAGACTGTTGAGGGAAAACACAATCTGAAATACCGGAGTTGGTGGATCACAAGCACTGCAAAGATTTCAAACTAAAAAAAAAAAAAAAGTTTGACAAATCCTTTAAACTCCATGGGGGTTATGCGTTTCTGACAGAAACCAATTTACTTATTTTGCTGCATACAACAGGTAAAGATAAAGAGAGCTATAAAGTGTGTCTCACTCAGGAGAGATTATTTTGAGATTATTTTATTTTTAAACCACCAAAGAGAAAGGAAACTGTTATGTAATCACCTTTTGGGTTCATTGTGTAGGGCTGGTTTTTTTCAGACCAGGAAGCAAAAGAAAATAATTGAAACACTGACTTTGGGACAAGAATTTTCTTTTGTCATTTGACATGGATCCAGTCATTCTGCAATATTGACACATAGAGTGCACCCTACACAACAGTGACACCAGTGAAAATAAACCTCTGTTCTTCCACCATTTGACATTTAATAACAATGCCTCCAGCAGTTCAAAGAGCTGTTCAGGCTATGCACTTCTTGACAGCCAACTCATATACTTATTAAAAATATACATCTGCTTTGGGTCAGGTAGAACATAGTGTTTCTAGCACTTAAAGGCAGGGAAGATTAAATTAGCCTTATGGTTAGCTGTCTACTGGGACAGATTAATTCAGGGCACAGAATAGAAAGATTTTTGTCGAGTACTGTTCTTCAGCACTAATCTATTTTTCACACTTTATCAAGCTGGATATAAATGGAAAAGCACTTTAAGACATTGTTATCTACATAATACATACATAAAATTATTCATAATAGTTGTTTTAACCTGTAAAACACTCACATTTTTGTAATAGCATTTACTTCATCGGTTGACTATAGTCACTACAATAAAGTGCCTCTTTTAGAGATGTCAGTACTAGAGATGTTAAATATTGATTAATTAAATAGTTGATTAACTTCGCGAATTCTTATCGGTTACTCAATTCATCCCTGGGGGTGAAGCCAGGAGCCAGTGAGCTCAGGCCCCACTCCTCAGGAGCCCCCTGCCACTCCACACTGCTGTCTCTATATCAGAAGCAGCAGCATGGGGTGCCAGGCAGGAGCTGGTCCATGAGGGGAGCCAGGTTAAAAACTAGCTCCCCTCGCAGACCGGCTGCCTGTCCAAAGGCGGGACTGAGCTCCCAGACCCAGTGCGAGCCAGAACTGAGTCAGCAGCCTGCCCGCCTGTCTCCTAATACACTTTAAATGCAGAGCCGCTGTGGGAGTACATCCTGCACCCGGTGTGAGCCAGGATTGAGCCAGGCTGCTGGCTAGCCTGCTAAAAAATGTACTGTCTGGGGGAAAGGGGGGAGGGAACGCGTGTAGTCTATAGCATTAACCAATAAGCTTTTGCTATCGGTTAATCGATTACTCAACTACACTTTTACATCCCCAGTACCATATTTGCATGGTAACAGACACTAGAGGGCCACATAGTCCCATATGCCTCTTCACCACATCAAGGTATTTTCTCCTTTCAACAGGTGAAAAGCAGATTTAACCAAATTTACAACCATATGATCCATGATAAGTGTTTGTGTATGTTAATTGGTGTTCTACCCTCTCTTCCCTGAGTCTTGGGATGATGGGAGTCAACAGAAGTTCTTAACAGGTTGTACATTCCCAATAGCTGTGTGCTGCTTTGTACAGTGAAGCACACTACCTCAGGACAGCATACAAAGAAAGTAGCAAGAGTAGCCCCAAAAGGCATCAACACAGCTCCTGATGTACTTATTTTTTGCTTGGTAAGTAAGGCTATGTCTTGACTACAGAGTTAAGTTAACATAAGTTATGCCGATGATCATAAGTTGCTTTAACATCAGTTGTGCATGTCCACACAATGATCCTTGTATCAGTGGCGTGCATTCATTGCTTTTGCACTGAGAGAAGGATGTTGCATTTTGGGTAGCTATCCCACTGTTCAACTCGCCACCCTCTGTTACCCAATGCTTCTGGGAACAGATCACAGTTCTTTCCGCCCCCATCATTTCATGAGCTCCTGACTTTGTTTTGCATTGTTTTTTTTTTCAATTGCCCTTGTAAGATGTGCAGTTGCCTTACAGCCTGGATTCTGAGCTGCTGACAAGAAGGGTGATGAGTCTTATGAAACCAATGCCACGTTGGTGGCCCTGCAATATTTCATAAGCAGTGGAATCAGTGATTCCTGCCCTGGTGTTGGCCATGGAAATGAATAATTCAAGAGAGATCCTGGCCTTCACAGTGCAAGCTTGCCACCATGGACAATCAGTATCGGTCTAGGTGGAAAACAAGCTCTAGGTGCTGGGATTGCATCTGGATGCAAGTAAGCAGTGGCTGCAGAACTTTTGGATCCGCAAATCCGCCTTCCTGGCTACAAGAGGTCTATTTCTCAATATTCTTTCAGGTGCTGGTGGATCCCTGGGGCCATTTAACTGGCATCAACATGGTGTGGTCAGGGCTGGTGAATCTTTCAGAACACTGGACAGTATAGAAAGCTGTATGCAGGGACTTTCCTTCTAGAGCAGAAGAGTCAAATTGGGGATGTGGAAATAACCATTGTTATTCTTGAAGACTCTGCCCACCCCTTCATCCCATGGCTCATGAAGCCTTTCACCAGGACCTAGGCAGTAGCAAGACTCAGCTTCAACCACAGCGGGTTGCCAAATATGCCTTTGGCCATTGAAAAGTCCCTGGCGCTGTCATCTTTTGGCAAGCTAGACCTCAATGAGGAAATAATCTGATGGTCATTATGGCCTATTGTATCTACATAATATTTGAAAATCACAGGAAGGGGGGCAAAATTTTCCTATTGATAGATTGCAGTGGCTGATTAGCTGGTTGCTGATTTTGAGTATCTAGATACAAGGCGAATTAGAAAGGCATCATGGTAGGCTTTTCAAATCAGAGACTTTGAGGGATCATTTTGACAATGGTTCCCAGCAACGTGTCCTTATATGATACATTCAACCAGGCAACGCTTACTTGCAGCCTTGAATTAGCCCTGCAGTGCAGCATTAATTGTAGTGAGCAAATATTCCTGCCTAGAGCCATTGTGCTTAATGTCAATACTAAGCAATATATTTAACAAATAAAGAAATACTTTACTTCAAAGACCCCTGTTCAATAAAAGCACAAAACACAAATTTTTGGTCGAACAGGAGACATGACAATGAGTAACAGTTAGTTACACACCCATATGAAACTCCAGCTTTTGTTGGGGGAAGCAGTCCCTAAGCATGGAGTGCACAGGGTACTGCAAGGGATGGGAATGGGGTGGTAGAGTTTGGGGAGGGCATGGAACAAGTTCTGTATTGGCTGCAGGGGGATTTGTGCATTGATATGCTCAGATTGCAGAGGAATGAGAGACTTCAACTCTGTCTGGCTTTCCAGGAGCTTTATTATCCACCCTGGCCCTTGAGTCCTCTCCAGGCTATCCAGCCTCAGTCTTCCTTTAACTGACATCTTTCATGATCTTGTTTAGCTATATGCTGCATTTGTTCACTATATCGCTTTGCAAAACATCTTGGCTACGTCTACACTGCCATTTTTGTGGCAGAAGATATGCAAATCACACTCTCATTTGCATATCTTCTGCCGATTCTTTTGTGGAAGAGGTTTTGCTGCTAAAAAGCCCCATGCAGAAGGGGCCATTTGTCAGGAAAACTCCCCGTTTTCCACAAGATCCTGTAAACCATTTTTTTGAGGAATAAGGGAGCTTGTGCAAAAGGGTTCCCCCAACAAATGGCCCCTCTTTGTGGCAAAACCTCTTCGGCAAAAAGGATAGGCAGAAGATATGCAAATGAGAACACCATTTGCATATCTTCTGCCGCAAAAAAACAGCAGTGTAGACATAGCCCTTCTTCTTATCCCTCCTAGGTCACTGCCTTATCTTATGGAGGTGCTCCACCAGTATGGGGGAGGGGGCCCTACAGGGCACATCTGAAGAAGCCAAAGAAACAGAAAGAGTATTGTGAGTACTGTGTGAATAACACCATTATACACACCTCTTTCTCCATGGACTAGCACACAGGTTGTGATGTGAGGTGAGAATATTCTCTGGAGAATGTGCTCCGAGAATGAGAATATTTTGAGAATATTCTCCAAAAGATTATTTCCTGAGAATTTTTGAGAATTTTCTAATTTTTCATTTCCTCTTGAAATAATATATTGTATTCTACTTTTAGAACACCCTGAATGTTAAAGAGCTTTCTTGATCATTCAAGATAGTTTGAGAACATTATAAAACATTCCATAATGTTACAGAACTTTCTAGAACATTCATGAGTCAGGAATTCTGACTGTTATGGAACTTTCTGGAAGCATCACAAAAGTATATAAAGAGGCAATAACATTTATTCTCTTTTGTGAAAGGTGTAATTGTGTTTTCATCAGTATGAAAAGAAGAACTAAGCCTAAAAGTGATGTGTGGGATTATTTCCTTCATAAAACAGTTAAAGACAAAGTGTTATATGAATGTAAGTAGTGCAAGGCTGAATACATCAGAAATGCGACAAGGATGAGAAAGCATATTTCCAATTGTTTGAAGACTCCTGCTTACATCAAGGAAAAGGCAACAAAATTCTCAGAGTCCAGAAGCAGATCACCTCAACCATCAACTGCATCAACAGCTATAGAACACTGTGATAGTGCTAGTGAATTTACATCACCACCTTCCACATCTACTTCAGCCAAGGTGTCTCACTCTAGAAGTCGCTACTTTGATTCTATGAATGAAACTGAAAACAAAGTTTTGGATGAATTTTTTGCACGAGCTATATTCTCATCGGGATTGCCTCTTTCACTGGTTGAAAACAAAGATTGGATTACTGTCATGCAAAAATTAAGACCATTTTACAAGATGCCATCCAGGTACACACTTTCTAACAAACTTTTGGAAGCTGAATATCAACGTGTTGATGCTCTTATAGAAACAAAAATTGCTGAAGCCTCTTCTCTTGCACTACAGTGTGATTCTTGGAGCAACCGAAGAAATGAATCTGTTATAAATTTTATTATATCAACACCCCAACCAGTGTTTTACAAGACAACCGATGTTGAACCGGTGGCAACCGATGTTGAACGCCATACTGCTGAGTATATGGCATTCCATATGGAAGAAATAATGACAGAAATAGGCACTGAAAAATTTGGTGCCAATGTCACTGATAATGCTGCAGCAATGGTGAAATCCTTATCAATGCTTAACAAAAAATACAATCATATTGCTATGTACACTTGTGCTGCTCATACATTAAATTTGTTAATCGGTGACATCAATAACTTAAAATCTGTTCAAGAAACTGAAGCTACCTGTAAAACTATTGTGAAGGAAATTAACAAATCACAAGTTTTGCTATCTCATTTTACTGCATTTCAAAAAGAGAAAAATCAAACTTGTGCACTTAAATTGCCAGTTAAAACTAGGTGGGGTTCCATTTTATATTGTTTGAAAAGCTTATTGAAATAAAAAAATAATTAAAATGCCTTGCTGTCCATGAAGATTTACAGACTTAACTGAGCAAACGTACAGGAATTCAATCCTGGATGAAGATGTATTTTGGGTATGGGTCCAAAAACTGCATGCACTGATAAATCCTGTTGTTAAATGGATTATGCTGCTTGAATCTGATCAGCCAAAAATAAGCAAAGTTCCTGAATGTTTCAGAGAGTTAAGCGATCATTTTGATAGGCTACTTCCAAAAGTCCACTTACCAAACAAGAAAAACAGGATGTGATGAAAAGTTTTGAAAAAAGAAAAGATATGGCTCTAAAAGACATTCACTGTGCTGCAAATATTCTAGATCCAAAATTCAGTGGTGAGTGCCTTACTAGAAATGAACAAATACAAGGAACTGAATTCATCGATAAATTAGTCACAAGAATGTATGGCACTGATCACTCAGCAAAAGTCATTGCAGAGTTTGCAGAGTATCGTGCTAAAGAAGGTTTTTTTTGGAAAATCATATGTAACAAAATCAGCTGGCTCAGTAGATGCAGTAACATAGTGGAAAGGTATTTGCTAGAGATCAAAATTAGGGAAAGCAGCGATCAGCATATTGAATATGCCACCAACGATGGCAGCAACGGAAAGAAGTTTCAGTACTTACAGTATCATTCATAAAGCAAAAAGAAACAAGTTAACACAAGAAAGGGCAGGCAAGCTGACATTCATAGCCCATAATATCAAGCTTCTTAAAAACCCAAATGACGCTCCGTTGAAATCTCCAAGAGAAAAAAGGAAACAGAACCAGGGAAATGAGGAAGAAGAAATTGATGATGCTGAAGAGAAAGAAGAAGTCGAAGAAGAAGATATGTATGAGGAAGAAGAAGAGATAGAAATATATGGGTCAGACTCGGAAAGTGCAGATTCTGATTAGACTTTCTGATTCCAGAAAGTTAAAAATATTTGTATCCTGCAACAGAAGATTTGTAATAAAAGTTCTACTAATTTAAACCTCTGTCTTTTTTTCTTTACTTTCCCGAATTTTCATTTTAACAATTGGAAACTTTAATGATCCTTGAAGTTTTATTAAAGAAAGACATTATTATAAATAGTAAAATTCTTTAAAAACTATTTAACAAGTATTTAAGAGAAAATTCTCAAAAATTCTTGCATTGGAGAATATTCTCAAGAACATTCTCGAGAATATTCTCCGAAAGTTTATTCCCAAGAATTTAACATCACTACACACAGGTCAGCGCAAATTGCAAATATGCTGAGTTTGGAGGGGGTGATCAGAGGAAATGGGCCAGAGGGAGAAAGGCGGTTCATGAAAGGGGTTACTCCAAGTAGCTAGGGAACTTGGTATCTTTTTCCACAATGTAATCAAACTAGACATGTCACTCCTATGGGTAACCCAGGATGCAAAGGTGCATCTCCTGAGTGTGTGTTACTTCAGATTGACTCTGTATGCTGCTTTGCCTGTGTGTCATACGGGTCCCTGAAGAAATGATGCGGCAAAGTTTCCTACAGCAGAAGGAGAACCAAAGCAATACTTCCCAAGAAGCCTTTGGCAGAAGATTGCTGAATACCTACAGAAGTGTTTCCTAATCTATGGAGCATTCTAGGGACATATCCATGTGCACTAATGAATGTTTCCACTGTGACCCCATAGCCTAGATGGACAGGCTCTTTTAAGTTCTGTCCCTTATTCTGCCTCTACCATGTAACAAAGTACATGAGAGCGCATTCCCCTTTCATGATGCTGTATTAACACAAAATGATCACTCACCAGAGCTGCTCTCTCCTGCATCCTGTACATCAGAGCCAAAGTCCTGGGATTGGCCAGATCCCCTCTGCACTGGGGAAAAAACAGATCCTGACTCACCATGCCACCATATGCTCCATGTCGTCCTCCCATTTCACTTCCTCATTGACCACTTCTTCATTAGAGTTGTGTTTACAGACTGCTGCCTCCAGATCCCCCATGGGTCTTGTAGAGGAGGAAGAGGTGCTGAGCATGGTCCAAACATCCACCTCACTTTATTTTTCCCTGCTTTATTTAACTTCTCTTCTCACCAGGAGACTCCTAGTCTCACAGTGCAACTGGCAAAAAAGCCTATTCCTGTGGCTGGTCAAATTTATTGCTTCCTGAGTTACATCTCCCAGATGGAGTCTGGTCATGACATTTGGAAAGCCTCGGGCTTTTCTAAATAAAGCCAGTGAATTTTCATTCATTACATAAATGAGCTGACTCTCCTTTAAGCTCAGCTCTGTTTTTTTCCTTCCTCATGTCAAGATGCGTATCTGAATCCTGACAGAGAAAAAAGGACAATGAAATGCAGCATGCTTTCTTGTCTCTCTTGTTTCCTTTACCTTCAACTATACAGACTACAAATCCCTTTCCACTGCATACTTATGCTCTTGCACTTGCTCAATGGCATGCACAGAAGTCAACATTTTACCAGAACTATTCCTTAGTGGTAACTGAGGTTATGTCTAGACTGCAATGATCTATCGGAAAAAGGTACGCAACGTGTTCTTTGGAAGAGGATTTTCCGAAATTTGGCCTGTCTACACTGCAAAAAAAAAAAAAAAAAAAAGCGGAAGAGCAGACACGTTCCCTGGACATGGCGGAATTTTTCCAGGATACCTCCGTTATCCCAGAAAACCCCCGTAGCCTAGACGTAGCCTGAGAGATCCCCCTCCCCAGATTCTTTGAGGCTGAGGCAGTCTTTTGTGTGTTGTGTACGATGCCTGTCACAATAGTGTCTGTGACTGGAGCCCATAGAGGTGTACCAAAAAAATGTTGATAAGAGTAATTGGGAATTGGGGTCAAGGTTTTGAATGATTTCAGCTAAAAAAATGCGTAAATACATTTAAAAAGTTTGAAAACAATGGTCAATATTCTGGCTTTTCCTTCAAAAATGTTATTTCATTTTAAAATTTAGTTTGATTGATTTTAAAAAACCTCAAAGCTAAAAAAATCCAAATGGATATTGAAATCAAAATTGCTTTGGATCAATGGAAGTGTTTCTTTCTACCTTGAATTGGTTTGGATTCTGTTTTGGTTAGAATTTCAGCGTCTGTTGGATCAAACCAACTTTTTTCCCCAGATTTTTTTCCATTTGGACCCTGTCCCAAAAAATTAATTAGTCATGAATTCTACTCCTAAGTGCCACCAGATACAAATCACCATCATAGAAGACGTTTGCAGTGTATGAGATAGCAATGAAGGGGTAATTATGATTAATATTGGGGGACTGTTTTTTGTTCTTAGTGGTTTTCATTCAATGACTGCAATTTTGACTGTTGTTGGGATACCCTTGTTGTCTCTAATGGAGCTGTTGCGAAAATATTCACAATGCCAAAAAAAGGGAGGAAAAATACCATTTCACAGAATAATGAAAAACAGGAAAACATCATTTGTTCTCACCTTGACCTTTATTGTGAAAATGAAATGTTGTCTACAGCAGAAACTGTTATATTCTGCTACCAATGTTCCTGAAGCAAAGATTGGTGATTTTAAACATCTCTGTTCAGTAAAATCTTTCAGAATATTCTCATTAATCTAGGACTACTTTCTATTAATTGCTTTTTTCTCCTTTGCCCCCAAACCAATTAGTTTCAATGTTAGCTGCACAATTAAAAGGTACTATGCTAAAACAACACATCTTAATTGTCTAAGAATTGGGGGAACTGAGCAGAAATTGGTGTTTCTTGCACATGTCAGTAGTGGGGGGGGGGGAGAGAGATTTAAAGGTGTTCAGAGTGGATACAGTTGCAACATATCAAAATGAGAAGATATTATGCATTCTGTTCCTAAACTTTCTTTTTCATGTCCATTCAAAGGTGCTGGAGGTGCTGGAAGTCTTTGTTTTCCACTTGCAAAAACAGCAAGTTGGAAAGACAGCATGGGCCAGACTTAAAGGTATTTCAGTGTCTCATGCCCTCTGTTTTTAATGGGAATTAGACACCTGTTTAAATCTGTGCATAGTGTATATTTGGCAATCATGTTTTAGCATGTCACTACCTTAATAGTATGTAGCTTCTGTGTGCAGAAGCTACGGAAGATCTGTGATCATGTTAATAATAGTCCATGATTATATGTTAGAAAAGAAGAAACATTACAATTGATTATACCTCATTCTCTGCTTGTCAATTCTTTGTGTAAAAATAGAAAGGTGTATAATGCAACACTTAACAAAAGAAGAGCTAGAGTAAATTCTAGGAAAGAACACATACAGTTGAATACAAGTTCTACAATTTCCAAATGAACCTCTTTAGAGATGATAACCTTTTCATAATGATTAATGCTTCTGTTCTGCTTCTGGTCCTGCCTGATCCTGGATAGGCAAGGACAATCAACACAAATACCTCTTGCCTCCTATGGATTTCTCCAAAAGAGATGTAATTTCCAGGTTGGGTAGATATAACCTTGCCAACTCTATTTGAGCTAGCATGCTAAAAATAGCAGAATAACTGTGGTTGGAAAGGGTTAGGGTAGCTACCCGAAGTACAGTGTGGCTTGAACCCTAGTTATATAATGGGACAGCTAAGCTAGTGAAAAATTGGGATGAGGCAGGGGAGAATAGGCACCTATATAACACAAAGAGTCCAATATTGGGACTGTGCCTATAAAATAAGGATATGTGGTCACCCTGTAGCTAGCCCATCCTGTTGCTCTTGACACTATTACTACATTGTGGTTGTTAACTTGTTAGCTCAATCACAACTAGCATGGGTATGTCTCTTTGAGCTGGGAATAACACCTTCAATTCCAGTGTAGTCATTCACTTAATAGCTTCATACCTTCCATCTTCTTACACAAGGGGACATGCACTGCAGTGAAAGGACTGACATTTATAGGATCATAGAAGTAGCATGCTTTAGCAGACCAGTGTGCTAACTCCTCCAGGATTCTGTTATTGACAGAGGCTAGTGCCAGGTGCTTCTGGGGTAAAATCTTGGCCCCAGTGAAGTTAATGGAAATTTTGCTATTGGCATCAATGAAACAAGGATTTGATCCTTAGGGTTTGAGAGAAAACAGGGATGGGCAACATTTGTATTGGCTATTGTAACACCGGGGAGTCTTATTGTTATAAAGATCTATTCCCTTTTGAATCCCATTAAACCCTTGGCCTCAATGCTACCTTTTGACAATGAGTCCTACAGATATACTTTTTATCAAAGTATTTTCTTTTATCTGGTCTGAATTTTCCCACATTTCAATTTCTTAGAATGTCCTCTTGTTCTTGTATTAAGAAACAGGGTGAATAACATGGATCTACCCTCTCTGTACCTTTCATAATTTTATCTACTCTTGTTTGTCAATTCTCTAAGGTAAACAGTTCCAGTAATTGTAATCTGTTTCATACTATTTCTACTGTTTTTGTAACTGAAAGAATGTGAAAAAGGTTTTAAAGAGAAAGTAGCATTGTTTTAAAACATTTTTTCACTTCTCTTAAAATTAAAAAGTGAAGTAGTATTTCCCCACTTCTTCAGACCTTTTTTACTTGTTTCTAACTTTTTCATGTGAGAGAATAGTGAAAAGTTTTCTGCCTTTCAACTGAGCCATCTTTTTCTACTGTAAACAAACTTGAAAAGCTAAAAAAATAATGCAACGTAAAAACAGAAAAGTTTTCATTTTTAAAATACAAATGGAAGAAAAACTGATTTCAGTTCAAAATTTTCTCAAAATTATACTTTTCCCAGGGGGAAAAAAGCACCATTTCCCTCCCCCCATGTCTAAATCATATTTGCTGGGTGGTTAGCACATACCCATAGAAATTTCACTGGCCTGAAGTTAACATCTTTTTTTTTCTTCACTGTTCATATCCTTCTCATTAAATGTAAGCAGGACAGATGAGAACCTGCTTGTTGACCTTTTAGCCATAGTGAAAATTAACCACTGAGTTCTTCTCTGTTGTCTGTTCTTTTCTGTTTCTCAATGAAGGCTTGATTCTGATTCCAGTCATGCCACAGGTGAATTGACTTTTGTCACTGTGACCCAGATCATGTTATAGGACTTTATTAGAAACCTTACTTTAGGACAATCTCATGCATTTTGTCTGAAAGGTTTAGTCCAAACACTCAGAGAAAATTATCTTTTAGAAAAAATTATACTCTGGAAATTATTTTGGGAATACTCTGGGGCCTATGTTATAATCTGATCAGATTAGATGATCACAGAGTTCCTTTTTGTGCTTGGAATCCAAGAATCTAGAAAAGAGATTTTAGAGTAAGCCACAGAGTTACTGAAACAGGATGGTCAGCCCCTCTAAAGGCCAGTGGGTCTGGCCAGCCACCACTATTTATCAATCAAAACCGAGAAGGCTGACAAAACTTACTTGGGAGGGGGCTATAGTAAAGCAATGGTGTTGTACATTAGGGAGATGGAAGGCAAGGGTCTATTGTTTCTAGCCTTGAGAGAAGCAAAGGGGAAAGTCCTGGAACCTGTAGGAATTGCTTTGGGTTTGTTTGGCTTTCAATTCGGGGTAATAAAGTACCCTGAGGAAAAGGCCTGAAAAAGGAATGATAGTGAGTCCTTCCTGAGCTGCAGAAGCAGGCCAGAACCTTATAATTCCATATTGTTAAGTATTCATAGTGCAGATAACTGTACAAGTAACACAGGCTGGCCTTTGAAAACTAAATCTCATTTACATGGCAGTGTTTTTAGAATAGAATGGATTGGATTTATTTTGCCATTTCCACCCTTTATTACAGAAATATATTTTTATTCACTATTTTAGTTTTCCATCTCAGCAAACTCGCCTCAACATCAAACAGAAAAGAGCAGTAAAATGAGGTTATGCGACGATATGGTTTAATGGCTAAGTACTACTGCCAGGTCTCAGGTTTGTTAACAAGCTGCTGGGTTGTGGGGAAAAGCTCATTAAACTTGCCACAATGTTTATCCAGATGCCTCATAGTCTGTTCAGAAATAAGTTAACTGATCAAAGGAAAGTAATAAAATGTGCATGTTAGCAAGGTGTAACTTCTGGTTAGTCAACATTATCAACTTTTTATGCTTTGATGCACTTCTGTGAGCCCCTCCAGAGTAGGCGTTGCAAATGCTTTGCTTTACCACAGGCTCTCACCCCCAAAGACATTTTGTTGACACAACCATTATAGCATAATTCAGGACTCAAGGTATTCTATTAACTCTGAGTCCTGTCAAATTCACAATTCCAGGCTTACATTCTATGATGCACAATGCGCTGTGCAACCCAGGTCAGTGGAGGTCAATGGAATCTCATAGGACATATGTTTCTTTGCATTTCCATGAAAATCTGCAATTTACGTCCCATGAGTCTGGATTACAAGCCACACAATGCATTTTAACCTGGAAATGCACAGACTCAAATTTTAATGGGACCCAATGTGCTCAGGTGGGGGTCAGAGATCCAAATGAATGTTTCAAGACATGAGTCACAATGGCAGTGTAGTGAAGAAACTGTTACTATGGAGAGGTAATTCCATAATAGCCGACTATGGCTACGTCTAGACTGCACGCCTTTTTCGACAGAGGCTTTGTCGACAGTATCTGTCGACAAAGCCTGTGTCAAAAAAGAGCGTCTAGATTACATAATGCGGATCAAAAAATCGATCCGCTTTTTCAAAAAAGAGCATCCAGACTGCTGGATGCTCTGTCAACAAAAGAAGGCACCCAGAAGTGCTTCTGGCTGGGCATGGGGGCAGCCTTTATTTCCAGGTGCTGCTGCATGCCCTTTGCAGAGATGCGTGCTTAAAGGGATTCCCCTGGACAGCCGTTGCTCTGCTCCTGCTTCTGGCTTGCCTACCTCCTAGAGGGAAAGCAAAGCTGCTGCAGTGCTTGCTCTGGTTGCCCTGCTTCCTTGAACACCACAGCAGTTTATTTTCTGGTTTTTTTCTGCTTTTCACCTTTTATTTGGCCATGGAGCCTGAGCTGCCCCTGGGCTGGTGATGGCCCCACGCTGCCATACTGCAGCTTCTGCTGCATCTGCATGACTCTGTCAGGAATCTCCTGACCCATACGGACCCGGACCACATCAAGGAGACCCTCCTCTGGGATACAGGAGCTCTGCCCTTGCTCCCAAACTTTTTTTGGCACAGGCAGATTTGGATGCACGAGATGAGTTCGGACTGGTGGGACCGGCTCGTCATGCAGCTCTGGGACAATGACCACTGGCTCTGCAACTTCCAGATGCGGAAGGCCACATTCCTGGAGCTGTGTGCCTGGCTTGCCCCTGCTCTGGAACACCAGGACACCCACCTGTGGCCCGCCATCCCCCTGCAGAAGTGGGTCGCAATCACCCTGTGGAAGCTGGCCACCCCCGACAGCTACCACTCCATGGGACACCAGTTTGGTGTGGGGAGGTCTACCGTCGGGGCCATCTTGATGGAGGTAAGTCACTGTTTGGGGACAGGCCCTGCTGAGTGGGGAGGGGTTGAGAAAGGGGACTGCCAGGCAAGGGCAAGAGGGAGTGGGGGATGGAGTGGCACTCGGAGGCCACTCCTCGGCCACCCCTGCACTGATGTGGGGGAGCGGGGCATCCTGACAAGGGGATGGGGTGGGTTGGGGGGGGGGGAGGGTTCTCCTCCCAAGCACTTAGGTAACCTGTGTAACTCCCTGGTTTCTGTCTGTCTATTTGTCGTGCTGCAGGTGGTGAGGGCCATCAATGAGGAGCTGCTGAAGAGGCTCGTCTGTCTTGGGGACCTGGACAACATCATTGCCAGGTTTGCCGCCCTTGGATTTCCAAACTGTGGAGGAGCCCTCGATGGGACACACATCGCAATCCGCGCACCGCCCCATCGAGCAGCCCAATTTATAAACCGGAAGGGCTACTATTCGATTGTGCTGTAGGCCCTGGTTGACCACTGAGGACACTTTATGGACATTTGTGTTGGGTGGTCGGGGTGGGAACATGATGCCCGCATATTCCAGAACTCCTACCTGTACCACAGGTTGCAGGCAGGAGCATTTTTCCCAGCGGCACCTTGCACTCGGGGACATGCAGATGCCGGTGTGCATAGTGGCTGACGCAGCCTACCCCCTGATGCCGTGGCTCATGATGCCCTATACCGGCCACCTGGATGCGAGCAAGGAGCTTTTCAACACGCATCTTAGCCAGGCTCGCATCCAGGTGGAATGCACCTTCGGCCGGCTGAAAGGGAGGTTCCATTGCCTCCTCACACGGCTGGAGATGGGCGAACACAACATCCTGGAGGTGGTGGCCTCATGTTGCGCCCTCCATAACCTGGTGGAGAGGAAAGGGGAGGCCTTCCTGCCGGGGTGGGGAACAGGTGCTGATGGCGAGGACAGGCCATTTCAGCAGCCCCAGATGGCTGCCATCCACCAGGCTCACCAGGCTGGTGTCCAAATCCGAGAGGCCCTGAGGGAGAGATTCTCAGAAAGAGCCCACTGACTCTCCCCAGGGCCTCCCGCATGTGGGGTTTGGCCTGGCCCACCTCTACCTGTCCCTCCACTACCCTTGCCCTCTTCCCATAAAGAATACATACACACCTGGTTTTCTTTGTACACAGACATTAGTTTTTTATTAGAAACACTAGCAGTAAAGAAAATGTGCAAACTGTTTAAAAAAAATTCTCTGTGTATTGTTCAAATGTGTAAAGGTAAATCTTTCACTCAAAAATAAAGATTTTGTTATATAACTGAAATTACCTTTAACTGGGATGGAGGGACTGAAAATCTGGAGTGGGGAGGGGGGCTCAAGTAGGCCACTGCTTCCCTGATCGCAGGGTCCTGCCACCTTTCTGTGTCCTGGCATCGCCACAGCCTTGGGATCAGATGGAACGAGACCTAGTCCTGGCCTGGGCAGGAGAGGGGGGCAGCTGTTGGGCCTGTGAGGGCTTGGGAGCAGGGGGGATGGGGGGGAAGGAGGGGCTGGAGGAGCTGGGGGAGCAGGGACCTGGCGTGCAGGAGGAGTGGTGCCCGTGACGGGGGCAGGCAAGGCGCAGAGCTCCCTCATTGTGGCACAGATGGTAGTGCGCTGCTGGACCAGCTTGTCCAGCAGCCTGGTGCGCCACTCGGCCTCTGCCTGCGTCCTCTGCTAGACGGTCCTGTTGAGGTCCTGCAGGGCCACAACGTGCTCCCTCAGCACGTCTGTGTACACACGCCAGTGCCTGTGGGTGTCCGGGTCCAGGATGGTGGTGGGGCGGGTGTGGTGCTCCCCTGTTGGGTAGAGGGTTTGGCTGTGGAGGAAAAAAGGAGGAGACAATCACTGTCTGTGTGCACCCCTGCTGTCCCTGAGGGCATGCCGTGGCTGTCAGGGGCTCTCCTTTGGACAGGAGACGCAGGGGTGTTACACGTGACACCACGTGAGAGTTGGCCAGTGGCCTGAAAGCCTCACAGGGGCCCCACAGTGGCAATGGGGCTAGCTGGCCACCCAACTGCCAACCTGCCCGTGTGTAGTGACCCTCAAAGCACTTACCTGATGTTCCTTCCCCGATGTCCACTGATGCCTGGGAGGCCTCTGGGGTCTGGGTCCCTGCTGCCTCCTCTTCCTCCTCCTCCTGGTGCAGCTCTCCCACCTCTCCTGCCTGGTCTTTCTCCCTCAGGAGGGGTTGGTCCACGATGCAGTGGAGTCTGGGCTTCCCCACTGCCCAGGATCTGCTCTAACTCCTCGTAGTAAGGGCAGGTCTCGGGGGCTGCCCCGGAGCGGGAGCTCTGGTCCTGGGCCCTGGCATATCCCTGGCGCAGCTCCTTTACCTTGGCCCTGACTTGTGCCATGGTGCAGGGGTGATGCCCTTTGGTGGCCAGGCACTCATAAATGTCCACATTCCTGTGGCGTGTTTGCAGGGCCTCCAGGGCTTCTTCCTGGGACCAGAGCTCCAGGAGGTATTTGATTTCTGGCCCTGACCAGGCTGGTGCCAGCCTTTGGTGCCCCTGGTGGGTCCTCGTCTCTGTCCCGAGAAGGGCCAGGAGGGCCTTGAGGCTGGGACATGGCTGTCACGGCTGGCACGGGTGCTCTGGCTAGCTGCCGGACAGCAAGGCCTGTCTGGGTGCCTGTGCCTTTAAGAGGCGGTGGCCAGGAACCACAGAGGTGCTGTACCTGTAAAGGCTAGACTGTCCACCAGGGCTTCTTCCTGGAGGCCTTTTTTGTCGACAGAACTGGCTCCCTGCGTCCACACACACCTTTGTTGACAGATCTCTGTCGACAAAGGCATTCTTCCTCGTAAAAGGAGGTTTACCACTGTCGACAAAACTGCTGCTTTCTGTCGACTTACTGTCGACAGAACGCAGCAGTAGTGTAGACGCAGGTATAGTTTTGTCAACAAAAGGCCTCTTTTGTCAACAAAACCCTATAGTCTAGACACACCCTATGGAGTTTCTTGTATCTCCACTAATGGGGTTTTGGTATAAACCAGTAAAAGGCAAAATTTTGAACTGGAAGAACCAATGGGCTGATACGGTAGGTAAATTCCTGTTCCCACGAAAATAGAGTAGAGTACAGAACAACATCTGGGTAAATGGTCAAAAGTAAATTAAATTAGGCTTTGAAAATTTGGAGTTTTAATAATCTAAGATGTTCTTCCATGACAGAGATAAGTAAACCTTCTTTTTAAAATGAGCGTTAAGCTGATAATGTCCCTTTACTATGGTTGCTGTTTCAAATAACATCAAACAGCTAGGTGCAAATCATATTTGTAAAATTTGCTTCCACTATTAAGCAATGTTTAGGATACAGAGTGTTGGAAGGATGGAAGCAGGCAGGCATGCATGCATCCTCTGCCAAGCAGTAAAACCTGTTTACCAATAGGTTCAATACAATACAATTTGGCAGAGTGCCAGCACTATCCTCTAGTATTTTAAAGGGATTTCAAAATTTTACTTGTTGAAAAATAGAACAGAAGTTGAACAGCAGGTACATCTAGTTCCAATTCTGCATTTAGGACTAATGTAAAATGAACAGAGAGATTAGAAAGTAAGGCTCATGCTGTAAATTAAGGTCTGTGCTTGTGCAAGTGGTTACATTTCATAGTTGTTTTTAATACACGGCAAATTCCCCAACCACTTACATGAAAGTTTATTCTGTACTAACAGAGCTGTCTCCTATCACGTTTTGGAAGAATACTAATTTGCCAGATGTGCTGGGTGAAAATGATTTTGCATCTTAGCAAAGAGAAGGAGTGGTGGTGGTTATTGTTAGATAAATCTACTCCCTTGTGTTTCTATTTTAGCACACTTAAACTACACTCAGTGTCACACCTACATAGTGGATTGAAGGTTTAGATAGTTGTAACCAGAAATTCTTAACTGTGAAAACATACCCTTATAAGGTTATAGTTTAGGAGTTTGTATCCAGACTGATTTTAAAAGCAGGAGTTTCTGCTTTCAGAAATGAATTGGTCTCTTGGAGCTAATGAAAAATGGTGTAAGTAGAGTCTAATTCAACAAGGTTCCCAGAAATGGCTCCGGTTCTTCCCATGAGAATCTGAAAAGAATAACCCCCTTTTTGGTGCTGAGTACACAAAGTAGGGTCTCTGCTCTGTAAAGATTGGTGTTCTAAATCAAGGCCTAGGAAGGTGAGCCAGTGGATGGTTTCACTGGTACCGTATTTTAGTGCATCTAACCCATGGGTTATATGTGTTTTTACAAACCCGAACCCCCTTCATGGGGTATACTCGGGTGCAGGGTATACAATATTTTTTTACTCACCTGGTAAGTTCCTGCGCAGCCGCCAGCCTCCAGCCTGGCGGGAGCGCTCATCCCCCTGGTTCCTGCGCAGCCGCAGGAACCAGGGGGATGAGCACTCCCCTGCCTGGAGAATGGAGGCTGGCGGCTGCGCAGGAACAGGGAGATGAGCGCTCCCCTGCCCCTTCCTGTGGCTTTGCAGGAACCAGGGGGATGAGCACTCCCCTGCCCAGAGGCTGGAGGCTGGCAGCTGCACAGGAACCGGGGCAGTGAGTGCCCGCAGGAACTGGGGCATTTAGGCTGCCTAATTCCCTCCCCGCCAGCACCATAAATTAGCTAATATACCCCGGCACAGTTTGAAATAAAAGTATGGTATACCCTGCGGGTTATACTTGTGCACGGGGTATACAAGATTTTCTTTACTCAATTCAGAAAAACCGCGGGGTATGTTCGGGTGCAGGGTATATTTGCTAAAATATGGTAATACTTATTGTCCACGTGTGTGAAACCAGGCAAGAGTGGCATACCAGAGAATGATTCAGAGGTATACAAAACAGCCCAGACAAGAAAACAGGACCAGCAATGGGCCTGATTCTGATCTCATTTACATCAACGTGAATCTGAAATAACTTCACTGAATTGGAATCACTCCTGATTTATATCACTGCTAGTAAATTCTCAGCCTGAGCGAATATATATAGTGAAGCTACATTTCTTTGTCAGCTCTCAAGTGCTGCATGAAATCACACTGGGTCTGATCATTAGATCAGCTATACATCCCGATGGCCAATATAGTCACACCTGCAGATGTGCAGTCCCCACAGCAGGACATTGCCTAAGGCTGTGTTTCACCCCTTTGAGATCATGACTGTGCTTCACTTTCACTCTTTGGGAGTGATCTGATCTCATCAAGTGTGTTTAATGGGCATTCATAGTTCTCTCCTCAAGCTGCCTGGGGCTACTTTAACGTGTGTTTTTTCTCCCCCACTCTGGCTCTGCATGCTACCTGAAAGAAACACAGCAGCACAGGGATATAAACTCTGTTTATGCTATCCAGCTATACACTTAGCCCAGCAGAAGAATCTGTCTTATCTCAGTGACTCTTTTTCCACCTCACCACCCCTCCACAGTTTTGTAGTGACCTAGAGGCTTACTTTTACCATCTCCAACTTAGGGACTATTTCTGCTACTCCACTGAACAACACACTGACCTACAGATACCATCCTACCAACGCCACAAGAAGGATTCTGTGTGGACTCCACCTGAGGGTCGCAACATCCATCTGGACTTCTACACAGAGTGCTTGCACCAATGTGCACAGGCTAAAATTGTGGACAAGCAAGCATCCCTGGCCTCATAACCTCAGCCATGCAGAACGCCACACCATCCACAGCCCCAGGCACAATTCTGACATTATAATCAAAGAGGCTGGCAAAGGAGGTGCTGAAGTCATCATTAATAGGTCAGATTATAAATGGGAGGCTGTTACACAACTCTCCAACACTGCATGATAAAGGCCACTATCTTCTGATCCCACTGAGGCATACCAAAAGAAACTACGTCTACTCATACTACCTGAAGAAACACAGGAACAAATTCTCACAGACACACCCTTAAAGCCTAGACCAGGGGTATTCCATCTGCTCCAAAAGATCCATAAACATGGAAATCCTGGATGGTCCATCATCTCAGGCATTGGCACTCTTACAGCAGGACTGTCTGGCTATATTGACTCTCTCCTCAGGCCCTGTGCTATAAATTCTCCCAGCCACCTTTGAGACATGACTGACTTCCTGAGGGAACTACAATTCATTGGTGATCTTCCCGGGAAAAAAACCAACCACGCTAGCCACTATGGATGGAGAAGCTCTCTACACCAACATTTCACACAAGGCTGAACTGCAAGCCATCAGGAACTGTATCCCCAATGATGTCATGGCACAGCTGGTTACTGAATTTTGTGCCTTTTGGTCTCACCTACAACCAATTTAGATTTGGATGATTTATACCTTCAAGTCAGAGGCATTGCTATGTCTACTCCCATGGTCCCACAGTATGCCAACATTTTTACGGCTGACTTAGAAAAACACTTACTCAGCTCCCATCCCCAAGTGCCACTCTTCTACATGCGCTACATTAACAACATCTTCATTATCTGGTCTCACAGGAAGGAAGCCCTTGAAGAATTACACTGGGATTTCAACCATTTCCACCCCACCATCAATCTAAGCCTGAACCGATCCACACAGGAGATCTACTTCCTGGACACTACAGTACAAATAAATCATGCTCACATAAATATCACTCCATATCAGAAACCTACTGACTGCTATACTTACTTATAGGCCTCCAACTTTCTTCCAGAACACACTTTTACCCATTCCACATGGCCACTAACACTTCCACAGGACTGCAGAGGGATATATGGAACATTGCATCATAGTATGCAGGCATTACAAAATATCAGTGGTTGTCTTTTACTGCTTCTGTGATAGTGCAGAGGTGCAGCATTTGCACTTCAGGAAATGGGTTAATGTTGCTACACTCATCATCCTATTCCATTTTACAGGAATAAAAAGTAACCCACCATCTTTTACAACATAACAAAAAAAGAGAAAGAGGGAGAAAGGGGACCTTCATCCAGACTCCTTCCCTCAGGAACCTCTCAAGTGATAGAGCTTGCAAATAGCCAAGAGACTCAATATGCAACCTAAATGAAAAGACAAATGTGCCTGTGTAATGAGGTTTACCAAATTCAAAATAAGCGATCCGCTATTTCGAATTAATTTCAAAATAGCGGTTTGGCTGTGTAACGGCCAAATAACGGCTGTTATTTTGAAATAACTTTGCTGTGTAGACATACCCTGAGTGCCTAGTCATAGATAACAGATTTCTTGATGAATAGGGGATGCTTACTGGGTCTGTGGAGGTAAGTGAGAAAGCACTTAAAGAATCTCAGGTGACTTACTAGGGTAAAGTAAATTGTTCATACGTACTGTCACAACAGGTTGAAGAGGAGGGCAAAAGGGTTCTTCTCTGAAATGTGTCAGGTTGTTCAGTATGAAAAAGTTGTCAGACTAATTTGGAGCTGGGAAAAACAAAATCAAACTAGCCATTTTTGTTCATTATAGGCAAAATTCTCTTGCATCCAGATGACAGTACTGTATTGAACTTTAGCATTCTGTGGGCCGATCTGTGAGATACCAATGCAAGCTCAGCACATATATGTAGAGTGAGTGTTGCTATCCAGATTTCAGGGGAGAACTTTGCCTTCAGATTTTTTTATTGCATGTGTAGCAAGCACCTGATCTTTAAAAAATTTGGTAAGAGACATTTTAAAAGCTCATTGTGACAGAATGGGAATAACCGTCGTTTGACTCACCACTTTGAGCACTTGGTAAGTGCATGCCCATGGGGCAAATTGGGAAGGTAGGTAGGAAGGTCAAGGACTAACCAGTTAATAGGGTAGCTAAAAGGGAGGCAGGAAGAAAAGGCTTAAATTGAATTGAAGGAAGGACCAGAGAAGTAATAGGTCTCCCTCCTCACCTTGAGTCTAGTAAGACTGTAAGAATCATGAGCTGAGGACAGCTTTTTTTCTTTTCTTTTAAATGCTGAACTTGCTGTGTGAGGACTGTCTGCATTAAAGTAGTCATGTTTGCCCCAAGATATTAGAGGGACAAGGTGGGTGAGGTAGCATCTTTTAATTGGATTAAATTATGTTAAAGGGACAAGTTTTTTTCTTTGTTAGTAATGATACATGCAGTTAGAAGAAATACTCTCTTTTTTTTAATATACACTGAAAGAGAGTGTCCACACTGCCAAAGCGCGTGGAAAAAGCGATCTGCTTTTTCGAAAGATAGCGTCCTCACTGAATGGATGGTATCTCACATTTCAACTGTGATTACTATGGATGGAGTGGCCACCAGGGCACCTGTGCTTTTTCCTCTTTCCTCTTCTTCTTCTGAAAGAACTCCCTCTTCCCTATCCACACATGCCTTTTTCCGAAAGAGCTCTTTTGGAAAAAGGCTTCTTCCTCATAGAAAGGGGATTACCAATGCTGGAAAAAACCCTCTGTTCTTTCAATTTTCTTTTGAAAAGTGATTGCAGTATGGATGTAATTGAAATTTTTTTGGAAAAACGGCCGTTTTTCTGAAAAAAAAACCCTCTGTAGCGTAGACATAGCCTGATAAGCCATTGGAAACCAAACTCTGAGTAAGGCAACATGACTCTTAATTGACACATGAAAAGATACATTGAAAAAAGAACTGCGGACATAGTTTATCAAGGGAAGATATAATATTGGCAGAGCTGGAAATCTGATAAGACTTTGTCCTTCAATAACCAAACAGGATTTTGCAGATTATTGCCCTGACTTTGTGGTGAAGGAAAAAATATAAAATCAATCTAAGTAGGCAATCTACCAGTTAAGGGAGGAGAGGAAAGCAAGCTTTCATTGCAACCAGTATTCTCTGTAAGCTGTGTGTTTGACCAGCCGCTCAGGAGACATTCCCGTGCCACCTAGTTGATTAGCAGAGTGCTCACAGCTAGGTTTTTTGTTTCTACTGATAGTGCACATTCACATGTGCCTCGGTATGCACAAAAAAATTATTCTGCAGATGATGGAAAAGATTAGAGGGAACATTGATCACAAGCACCCATCTTGCCAGCTTTACCATTGTTGAATATAGCCTTCCTATTTGCATAATCTCACTACAATCAATTAGACTAGTCATACAATGGGCAATTACTCAAGAGTATCAGAATTTGATCCTTGTTTTATAGCTCAGGTACTGGTATAGAAATCATTCTAACCACAGTGCAGCACTAAAAGTCTACATCACAAGAAAAGAGATTATTAGAGAGATCAGGAGAAAGAGCTTGGCAATATATGCTACAGGACCTGTTGGAGAACTGTCTTTGAACACCTTCAAATAGGCAGTAAAATTGTTTGCTTAAGTTCCCTCTGCCCTTTGGAAGTTTTCTATCAGTGCAGCAGATTCTCTAGAGCCCGAGAATTGCCAGGAGAGCTTTAGGCTAGCACGTTTCTTTGTTTCTTTCTTAAACTTCCCTGCCTAGGGAAGCTTTTAGATGTCAGTGGGGAGAGTGCTAAGCTAATTAATCCATTAAGAATACCATTCATCCATTTTTCTCAGGTGTAGAAAATGCAGTTTTTTCTTTTGCTTCCTTGGCCAATCTGCCAATGCCCCTTTGTTAAATCTAGAGTGGTCAAAAATGGGGCATTGCCTAAGCAGTCAACTAACTCAGGGTATGTGTCAAACTTGGATATTTCATTCAACTGCCAAAAGTCATTACAGAACCGAGTGGTACCATCGGGCTTTGGCACCAAAAACAATTGGGCTAGCCCATTCACTATCAGATTCCTCAATTACTTCCAACTCCAACATCCTCTTTACTTCAGCTTTAATTTCTTCCCTCTTTGCGGTGGGGACCCAATAGGGTCTCAGTGTAACTTTGACTCCAGGGTTTGTGGTAATGTGATGATAAGTCTCAGTCATTCGGCCTGGCTTAGTTGAAAACACATCCCTATGTCAGTTGATCATCTCAGTTACCTCACACTTTTGGTGTGGTGTCAGGTCATGGAATATCTTGATTGCTCATTTCAGGTATATTCCTGGTTTGGGGCATTTTGGGTGAACACACACGGCTCTCTGGACTGCCAAGGTTTCAAGAGATTCACATAATAAACCTGTTCCTCTTTCTGGCGTCCTTGGCTGCCTCACCTTATAGTTTACTTCCCCCATGGCTTCTACCACTTCATAGGCCCCCTGCCATTAGGCCAAAAGCTTGCTCTCTGCCATGGGCACCAATACCATTACTCAATCTGGAACCATCAAACCTTTGCCTGATGGTTGTAATGAGTTTGCTGGGCCTCCTGGGCCTTTTCCAGATGTTCCCATACAACGGGAGTGATATGGGCTATTCATTCTCTCATTCACAAGACGTACTCAATTATGTTCTTCCCTGTATTGGGTTCTTCCTCCCAGATTTCTCTAGCAATATTCAGGATGCCAGAGGGGGTGGCGTCAACATAATAATTCAAAGGGTGAGAATCCAGTAGAGGCCTGAGGTACCTCCCAGATAGTAAACATCAGATAAGGTAGCAGGGTGTCCCAGTCCTTCTCATCTCAACTTACTACCTTCTGTATCATAGCTTTGAGGGTTCAATTGAATCTTTCAACCATCCATCTGTCTGGGGATGAGAGACTATGGGCTATGGGTCATCCTTAGGCTATGGGTATGGATATGGAGTAGGGTGCAGAGGTCCCTCATCAGTTTTGATGTAAATGGGGTTCCTTGGTCTGTCTATATTTCCTTCAGTAGCCCCACCCAGGTAAAAATTTCTAATAACGATTTTGCTATTGATTTCAGGGATGTGTTCCACAGGAGTATGGCTTCAGGATCCCAGGTCATGTAGTCTAAGATGAGCAGAATATACTGGTGACCCCGTGTCATTTTCTCTAACGGTCCTTCCAGAACCATTGCTATATGCTCGAATGGGACTTTTATGATGGGGAGGGGTTATTAACAGTACTCTCAAGTGGGACCAAGGCCTGTGCAGTTGACACTCAGGGCATGATGCACAATATGACATACATCCTCATGTACTCCTGGCCAAAAGAACCTCCATAGAACCCTTGCGAGGGGGTTTTCTACCCTGAGATGCCCCCCAAAGAGATGATTGTGGGCGAGGCTTAATAGGCTTTCTGGTACTTCTGAGGTACTAGTAGCTGCTGTACCTCTTCCCCCTGTACTGAGGTGATAGGAGATCCTTCTTTATGATGAAGTATTGTCCAGAACTCTGGGTTTTCCCTTCTACCGGGATTCCATCTGTTTCTGTCACCTCCTTCCTAAGTTGTCATATCTGGGTCTTCAGCCTGATCTCGCTCAAAATTTTCCCTCCCTGGGCTAATCTGCCCAAATTCTGGTGAACTTGTCTCTGCTGCCTCTGTCTGATGGGAGATATTAGAATGCAGGTCAAGCTCTGACACCTCTTCCTCCAGGGAAGTCTCCTGATTGCCCGGGCTGGTCTGCCCACAAGAGCAGCTTTCTGGATCTGGGCTAGAATTTGGAACTCTTACCATTTAGGAGTTCTTGAATGCACAGATGCTTGCATAGATGCACAAACACTTAAATATATAAAAGTCTCAAAGGGGTAGCCGTGTGAGTCTGTAACTTTAAAAACAACGAGAAGTCCTGTGGCACCTTAGAAACATATATATACAGTATCAAGATCATCTCATCTGAAGTGTTTTTTACCCACAAAAGCTCATGATACTATATATATATATTGTTAGTCTCTAAGATGCCACAGGACTACTCATTGTTATCAAATATGCAGTAGATTTAATTACGTTCAGTTTTCAGTCAAGAAGCCTAGAGTGCTTACTTGTGAGAACTTGTTCTTTTAAGATTTTGACTTAAATTTTAAAGGCTTAGGAGAGCAAAGTTCTGCCTCTGAATATGTTGAAGTGTGCATATCACTGCTGTGAGTTTCCCTTGAATTTGACTGCTAAACGTGATTAGTCCATAAACGTGATTAAGGAATGTCACTTTGTCTTCACTATTGATGTAACTCTTTTCTTTTCTAGTTTGTGACAATGGTGAAAAAAGCAGTTGAGACAATGTTTAGACCAAACCCAGATAATCTTTACAAGGTATTTATCTGGTAATATAACAGATTGTAAAAGGTCAATGCTCTCAGCAAGGGAATGACTGATTAAAGTGCATGACAATGCAGTAAGTGAGTCCCAAGGGAAATAAAGTGTTTTCCGTTCACATTTATCTATTTAAACTTCATCCCTTTACACTGATCCAATGATCTAAGTGCATTTTACATGTTTCAAAATAGAAAATGTTGAGCTGACTAGGAGTCTAGGTTTATCTGGTGTTGTTTTAATTTACGTGTGTTCTTAAATGTGATGTGGTCTTCTAGTTGCATTTGGAACCTATTTTTGTAAATGTTTCTCTAGGAATCTGGTCCATGCATACAATAGTGCCTAAAACTTGGTTCAATCTCCAATGTACATTTTTGTGTTTCTATGTTTTTTAAGGGAACTAGGACAATTGGAATACTGGAAATACTCTTTGTTTCTTTATTATTCCATATAGAGCATATCTGCTGTCCTGTTGCCTGAGCAGTAATTGTGACATCTGAGATAATCAGCCACTAACTGCTACCTCCTTCCAGCTCCTTGGCATACTTGCAGAGCTACTAATGCACTGGTTGTCATGGTAATGGCTTCTTTGATAACTGATTTCCCTCTTAGGACCATAACATTATTACAAAGAAGGGTCCCAGAAGGTGTGTTCCTTTTGGGTTTGAACCGAAGTAAGTTCCACTCATTCTTTTCAAAGGGTAAATGTTACTTTAGTAAAAAGGAGATTACATGAAAATGAGATTCAAAATTCCAGATCCTTTTCATGCGTATTGTTAGGTGCTTACATAGTGGGGGTTATGACTTTTGATCATATAAAAAAAGGGAAAGGTAGAGATTTGAGTCCTGATTCAGTTTCGTGTTACACAATTTTATTTTTAAAAGTAATTTGTATGTTGCAGTATAACTTTATAAATATTTTCTTGAAATGCATAAGAACAGCCATACAGGGTCAGACCAAAGGTACATCTAGCCCAGGCTCCTGTCTTCCAGCAGTGGCCATTGCCAGGTGCTTCAGAGGGAATGAACAGACTAGGCAAACATTGAATGACCTATCCCCATCATCCACTCTCAGCTTCTGGCAATGAGAGGCTAGGAACACCTAGGGCATGTTCTACACTACAGAGAAGACTGACCTTTTGGAGGTAGATCCTCTCATGTTTGATTGAATGGGTCTAGTGTGGACCCCTAAATCGAATGCTGAGGGCAGCACCTGCCAATGTGTTGTACTTCTCGATCTGTGAGGAGTAAGAGAAGCTGGCAGGAGCATGTGCTCCCACCGGCCTCCCGCACTGTGGATGGCGTGGTGGCTCAGATCAAGATAAGCTGAACCCAGCAATGCATTTTGTGTAGCTGGATGGCGTACTTTAAGCCGACCCACCTGGTCTAGTATAGGCCAGGCCTAGAGCACATGGTTGCATCCCTGACCATCTTGGTTGATAGCCATGGATGGGACTACTTTCCAGGAACTTACCTAAGTGTTTTTGAATCCTATTGTCATTTTAACCTTTACAATGTCCCCTAGCAATATATTCCACAGATTTACTATTTATTGTGTGAAGTACTCCTTTTGTTTGTTTTGAACTTGCTGCATATTAATTTCATTGGGTTACCCCCTAGTTCTTGTATTATGTGAAGGAATAAATGACACTTCCTTATTTACTGTCTTCTCAACACCAGTCATCATTTTATAGGCCTCTATGATATCCCCCTTTAATTGTCTCTTTTCCAAGATGAAAAGACCATGTCTTTTTAATCTCTCCTCATACACAAGCTGTTTCATATCCCTAATATCCCTAATATTTTGCTCTGACTCCATTCCAGACTTCTAATAGATTGATGAGGCATGATTTCGCTTTACAAATGCCTTGTTCACTCTTCCTAAGAAATCTTTTGTGTGTGTCTGTGATGGATAGGAGGAATGCTGGCCAGTACTCGGTGTCTAAAGAGTTAAACTCAGGAAGCTAAGGGTGATGGCAGGGGGCCAGAAGAGCCAATTGGATATAGTACTGAAATTTAAATCCTGCTGCCTCTTCTCTTGGTGGGAGTTGTAAGTTAGCAACTGGAGGAACAAGATGAAATAATCAGCCAAAATTACCATGCCTACAAGAAATACTGGCATGGGAATGGACTGGGCCTTGAGGTACTGATCAGGATGGATTGTGAGTAGAGGGAAATGTATATTTAGTTGAAATCAGTTTATTTTTCTTTATTTTGTTGTTTGGTAAAACTTCTGTGTCAAATCTATGTGCCTCCCTCCCCCCATTCACTGTCCCCCAAGCTGTGCCCAGCGGTATCATTTTTTCTCTGTGTTTTAATCTGCTCTTTTCTTAGTTGTTCTGTAACACCTAGCAACCAAGTATGCTTTATCAAGTATATCTTTTTGTTTTGTTAATAAAATCACCTTTTAAAAGGCAATGATTTGATTCTTGTGTCCTGGAATGTGACAGGAGGTCTGTATGGATGCCTGCCTAAACTGAAGGGCCAGTTGTCCAAATTGTAGTTTGTTTCCTGGTAGGTTTTTCGTTAGTTTGTTTGTTTCTTTTTTTAAGATCTCTTGTGGCTCCTTAGGAAGAAAGTCAAAGTGTTTCTTCCTGGTTTTCAGGGATTAAATCACTTGATGGAGGCAACTATCTCCCAAGGCCAAGAAATCTGTGATCTAAGGGAGCTTTTAAGCAGAAACCAAAAGAGACAAGGTATTTTTTAAGGTCACTTGCAGGCCCCCATCTTCTGCACTCAGAGTGCCAGAGTGGGGAACAGCCCTGACAGTGTCTAATTCTGTTCTTAGTATTATTTACTATTGTTGCCTGGTACTGAAGTTAGGCTTACCAATGTCCAGGAATACCTTTGAAGCATTTTTTAAATGGTGGCATACTAGTTATCCTCCAGTCATCTAGTACAGAAGCCGATGCCCTTCATGCTGAAAGGGCATAAAAAGTGGGGTTCCACAGGGATCTATTTTGAGACCAGTTCTGTTCAATATCTTCAACAATGATTTAGATGATGGCATAGAGAGTGTGATTATTAAGTTTGCAGATGATACCAAGCTGGGAGGGGTCGCAGCTGCTTTGGAGGATAGGGTTGTAATTCAAAATTATCTGGACAAACTAGAGAAATGGTCTGAGGTAAATAAGATGAAGTTTAATAAGGACAAAAGCAAAGTACTCCACTTAGGAAAGAACAATCAGTTTCACACATACCGAATAGGAAGCCACTGTCTAGGAAGGAGTACTTCCAAAAGGGATTTAGGGGTCAGAGTTGACCATAAGTTAAACATGAGTCAACAGTGTGACACAGTTGCAAAAAAAAAAAGAACAAACATGATTCTGGGATGCTGTCACACGGCTGAGGTGAAGACCCCATCCACGGTGGGGTGAGGGTGTCTGACTTGCACCTGTCACACTTGTGTTCGCCCCTTTTCTTCCCAGCTGGTGACTCTAATCTCATACACCAAAGTCTTCCCTCCAGTCCCCTAGTCAGAATCTATATCTAGCCCCTATTGGCAGGGCAGCACAGGTCAGTAGTCCCAATGCAAACCAATGCTCAGAGTCTATTTAAGGGACGGTAGTTAGGGGAAAGGTTTACATCCCCTGGCAGGTGGGTCCAGGCCCTCCCATTCCACTGGACCCCAGCCTAAGGCCTTGTTAGTGGCTTGCACTAGCCACCAAGTCAGCAGGGAAATTCTAGCAGCAACACACTGACTCTCTGACAGCACCTCATTCATCCTCTACCCATCGCCGTCCCTGGGCTGCTTCCTGCTTCAAATGTCTCTGTTCACTGGTGGCTCTCCAGCTCCCCTCTTTCCTCTGGGATATGGCTACTTCCACTTGCTTCTGGAACCTGTGCAGTCTCTAGATGCATCAGGTCTCCAGCCTGTGTGGTAGCATCTTGATGTTTGGGCAGTCACTGGGGTTCTCAGGGAGCTGGCCAGGCATGTCTTCTCCCTCCAGCTGCCAGCCACAACTGAGCTGAGCTGTTCTTTTCTATACCAGTGCAGCCCGAGCATACCCGGTAAGGCAAAGGGAGTATAGCCTTAACCCCCTCCTGCTCAATGTGGGGAGACTACACCCCGTCACAGATGCATTAACAGGAGTGTTGTGAGCAAGACACGAGAAGTCATTCTTCTGCTCTACTCTGCACTGATTAGGCCTCAACTGGAGTATTGTGTCCAGTTCTGGGCACCACATTTCAAGAAAGATGTGGAGAAATTGGAGAAAGTCCAGAGAAGAGCAACAAAAATGATTAAAGGTCTAGAGAACATGAGTTATGAGGGAAGACTGAAATAATTGGGCTTGTTTAGTTTAGAAAAGAGAAGACTGAGAGGGAACATGATAGCAGTTTTCAAGTATCTAAAAGGGTGTTGCAAGGAGGAGGGAGAAAAATTGTTCTCCTTGGCCTCTGAGGATAGTACAAGAAGCAATGGGCTTAAATTGCAGCAAGGGAAGTTTAGGTTGAACATTAGAAAAAACTTCCTAACTCTCAGGGGGGTTAAACACTGGATTAAATTGCCTAGGGAGGTTGTGGCAGCTCCATCACTAGAGATATTTAAGAAGAGTTCAGATAAATACCTATTAGGGATGTTCTAGATAGTTCTTGGTCCTGCCGTGAGGGCACGGGACTGGATTTGATGATCTCTCAAGGTCCCTTCCAGCTCTAGAATTCTATGATTACTGATTTAAATGATGGCTACATACCACAATATGTACACTTCAGTTTAATTTCTCTCATTATATTGGTCAACATGTCACTGACTGGTGAAATGTGGAAAAAATAGTAAACGATCATATAATTAAAGACTGGATCATAATGCATATGCACAAAAGAGCCAACTTTGGATAAATTGAGAGTTCTGATTTTTAACCTCTTAACTTATTTTGTATTCTTTTGATTGAATTTACTGATGAGCACAACCTTAAATAATGTTAAATTAAATGTTAATGTTTGTGAATGTACGTGATATACAAGAATAATTGTAAAGGATTTTTTGATTGTCTGCTCAACCCTTCACAAAGATACCACAAGGATTATTCTCATCTCACTTGGCCTGATTCAAAGTTCATTGAAGTGAACAGAAAGATTCCCATTGACTTCAATTGGCTTTGGATTTGACCCTTTAAGCATGATCATAACATCCATTGATGTTAACAGAAGTCCCATGCATCTAGGACTCCATCCAATGCCCTTGGTAAAACTGACAAAATATTTCTTCTATGGAAGCACTTCTGTTCTGCAGAGCTATGCTTGTCACATCGTGGAGAAGACTTTGTCCTTGTGAAAACAATAGTAAGTAGAAAACAAAATAGTAGGGAAAGCATCCTGGAGAGGTGTGATTGCCTCTGAATCATACAGAAATATTCAAGCATTTGTTTTTGTCTGTCTTGTAGCAGCACAGCTACTTTTAGTTTCTCTGTGGCCACCTTCAGCCTGACAACACACAAAAGGAGCTACTTTTGCTTGACTGGATTTGAAAATTGCAACTGACGGTTGCTAAAAGGATTGAGCAAAAATTGTCTGGAGGACTGGTTATGACTTAACATCAGACCTGAGTGAGACTGTGTTATATTTTCCCTCAAAGCAAAGGAATTGAGCTTTTAATAAGCTTTAAGAAAACACAGAGCATAAGGTCTTTTCACAAACTTTCTCCTATACATCTAATCAGGGCAGGAACAGCTATCTTCTCAGTCTAGCTTTCTGATGTTTTTTCTGTATTTTTTGCTGGGGAAGAAGTGATGTTAATATAAAATCAATGTTGTGGTCTCAAACACATCATCAGTATAAAAGCTTATAAAACAATACTGATTGTGAAGGGAATAAAAGCTTAAAAATGCAAATACATTGTGAATGAACTCAGTTGAATAAAATATTAAATACATTTGATTTACTTGGAAGTTTGCACAGCAATACTGATTGTGAAGGGAACTTTTGGTAGAATGACCAAAATATTAAATACATTTGATCCCTTCACCTGTATTATTACTGTTGTACCTAGATGCTGAAACTAAGATCAGGCAAGATATTGGGGAAGTTTGCAACCCTCTACAGTAACAGCTGGGATATCTGGATAATTATGTAATACATGTATATTGTTAAAATAGCCATTTAGTGCACTTCAGCCTACCATTTTTGTGGCAGTACATGGTAGATGTCTTTCATTTAAAGCCTAATCATCAGAGAACAAATCCTCAGTTGGTGTAACTCCATTGATTTGACTGGAGTTATAACCATTTATATAAGATGAGGATTTCACTCGGGTCTTAAAACTCAATCACTTTCAGAGAGAGTGTGTGTGATACTTGGTTGTTTATAATACAAGCTGAACCTCTCTAGTCCGGCACCTGCCAGATGCTGAACCAAAGAATTTGCCAAACCTTGGGAGGTCAATATTGTCTAGCAGCATTACCAACACTTCCACTGCTTACTGTGCTCTTAGAACACATTTAGGGGTAAATGACTGATAGTTGTAAACAAATGTTATGGGACTATGGTCACACCCATGATAAGTGAACATCTGACTAACTAAAATCATGCTGGACTAGTGCATGCCTGACTAGAGAGGTTCAACTTTAATAAATATGAATATGTACTGGTATAAAAAAAATAAGCATTTTAATAGCATGTAAAATACTTTTTAAACAAATGTTCTTGTGGTCTGATTCAATGTCCACTGAAGTGAAAGAATCCCTGACACTGAAAGACGCCAGTGGGCATTTTTTTAATTCACACGTATGAACACTCTGTTTCATTTCTGACCCTCAGAGAGAGGGTTTTTTTTTCAGCTCTAATGTATCATAAATAAGTTAACTATATGCCACAAGAATTCTTCAGTTGTCAAAGCAGATCCAACTTTGATTCTACCTTGTCAGAAAAGTCTGGTGTGAAAGTCATGTTATCACTAGTCTTCTGTTAATGGATGAGCCAATGTCTTCATGTTCCTTCCCAGCCCAGCAGAATGGAAATTGTTCTTGTAACCAAAAGGTGATGAGTCTTGGACACCATGTATGAAATAATGAATCCTTTCAATTGTCATAGGTGAGAGCTCACACTCAGGTTATTTCTACATTACAGGGTATCCTGGAGGTATCCTGGAAAAACATCCAGCGAACGCGTCTGCTCTTCCACTTTTTTTTTTTTTTCAGAAGAGCAGACACATTATTTTGGAAGTCCTGTCTTCCTCCTCCCACAAGGAAGAAGAGCTCTTCCGAAAGAGGAAGCTTTCCCAAAATTTAGCATAGTGTAGACGGGCCAAATTTCAGAAAAGCCTCTTCTGAAAAAAACTATGGGAAAAAGGTACGCAAATTGCAGAGCGCAATTTGCGTACCTTTTTCCGACAGTTCCTTGCAGCGTAGACATAGCCTCATATCCTCTCTGGTAGATTAAGCTACATAAGATAAGAGGTTTACAGGTCCCTTTTCCATTGAGGTTTGCCTCTGTTGTTTTCTTCAGCAGCTAGAAAAGAACCATGATTTACAGTTTATAGATAAATGTGACTTTCATAGGGTCTGGGGCTTCTAGGAATGCCAAATTCTTCCTGTTCCACTGTTCCCTATGATGGACAATAAATTGATTTTACTCAGACTTCTTTAATGGATAAAGGCTAATGTGCAGACTCCTTTCCAGCCTCAATCTTTTAGATATGTATAAGATATACAAAGAGTTTTCAGATTGTAAACTCAGACTGTAAATTCTTTGGGCCAGGGACTGTCTTACTATATAATTTTTTATATATAAAAGTTTAGCAAAATAACTCCCAAGCTTAGTGGAGACCTCTACTCGAAGAGACTTCAAATCAGAATAATAGGAAATGCAGCCATTAGTATAGTCGTGATCTCTTAATTTCTCTTTTCATTCTTCAGCTGGGTCTTACTGGGACACCAAGTGGCTCTTATGTGATGTACAAACCATTCCCAATTAGCTAAGTGACTCAACTCTAGCATGAAGATGCATTCAAAACATGCACGAGTCTGCTCTGAACAAGGACTCTCCCACTGTCTTTGAGCACTATTGGCAAAATTGCAGGGGTTGTACACACAAGATAAGATTCTTGTGTGGAGCAGGTAAGAATGTTCTTAATTTGTTGTGATGCTGGCAGTAACGTTTATTTTATTGATTTTTTTTTTTTTTTTGCAGGATATCCAAAGATTCCACCACTTCCTGGTGTTAGGAGAACCCTCGCCAAAAAAAGCGATTACTTCTTTTCCTGCATTGTTTTGCTTTTTTATGGCTGTACATCCTTTTGTGCGTTATACACTTGTACATAACAAAGAGCCTTGCAACATATCCTTCCCCACTGCAGCTCTCCCTTTCTCTGGACTTAACGGAACAGAAAGGATAAAGGAGGTAGTTATACTGTTCCTCTTGTATGAATAAATATAGTATTTCAGTCCTCAGAGCTGTCACAGCAGAAACTTTCATTAGTAAGTTCACACCAAGAAGAAAATATCCAATAAACTAAGGAAAAAATGTCAAGCAACCTGAAAATGTAATAGTTTATTTATTGAATGAGGAAAGAAAACTGTGGCATTATAGCTGAGATTTTTCTAGGACAAGTGGAGTGGTGCTGGCTTGTAAAACTTGTTGTTGGCATTGGCTCAAATAGTAACAAAATGGGGGAAAACAAATTGAGAACATACTGTTTACATCAATGGTTCTTTAAACTAAGAATTCAGACTGGCTACAGCCTTAGATGTTGTTATAATTCACGAATTCTTAAAAAGACACTCACAGAGGACATCACACATCAAATACAAAGCAAAGCTGTAATTTTCTATATGATGGAAGGCTTATGCTCAGTTTTAGACCCCAATTAGGGCTTCAGTCAACAGGAGATTGAAAGCTGTTTTACTCCAGCAACACAAATAACTTTTAAATTGACTTAATGGGCAGAAGTGGTTGTACATAAAATTCTACAAGGAAAAAATGTGCATATTCCAGTCTCATTATTTTTGCTTTGTAAAGACACCCACATTTGAATTTAAAGAACTTTGATTTTACTTATTGATAGTGCAAGGCCAATGTTGTGCATACAACAGTGGGTGGCCATAATTCTGTTGATATAGTCTAATTCAGTGGTCACCAACTAGTAGATCAGCATCAACTGGTAGATCTTGGAGCTCCTGACAGATGATCCTGACCAGTTTGGCCAAGAGGCTATCAAATGCTGGCACTTCACCTGCCCCTCCCCCCACTGCTGTGTATCTGCTGCCCTTCTTTGAGCTTCCCCAACCCCCAGGAGCCTCCTGCTTGCTGTTCAGAGCAGGGAAGGGAGAGGAGAGGCACTGATGTCAGGGTGCCCCCCTCCCACCCTGTATTCTGTCTCCACAGAACAGAGGGGTGGGGCACAACAGGGCTAGGGATGGGGAATTTGCTGGCTGCTTTGGAAAGTGGTGCAGGGCCAGGGAAGGGGTCAGCCTGCCTTAGCCCCACTGCACCGCCACCCAGCTACAGTGCCCAGCTAGAGCCAGCTCTGAACCCCTCCCCAGTCATGAACCCCCTCCTGTACCCCAAGCCCCTGCCCCAGCCCTGAGCCCCCTGGACCTAAACTCCCCTTACAGAGCCTGAACCCTCTTCTGCACCCAACTCCCTGCCCCAGGCTTAGCTCAGAGCCTCCTCACACTCCAAATCCCTTGGCCCAAGACCAGGCCTGTGCCCCAACCCTCTGCCCCTGCCTGGTGAAAGGGAGGGAGAATAGGAGAGGGAGGGAGGGAAGATGGAGTGAGCGGGGGCAGGGCCTCAGAGAAGGGGCACGAAGGAGATGGGGCAAGGATATTTGGGTTGAGGTAGATCCTGGATTGCACTTAAATTCAAAAAGTGATCTTGTGCTTAAAAAGGTTGGAGACCTCTGTTCTAATTCCAGACAAAACATGGAATTACATCTGTAACAAACTTAGAAATGCACCCCTTTCATTAACACTAGCCATTTTGCTATGACATTTCAGCTAGTTGGATAGTATATATATAAATAGCTCACTATTCCAAGAATTTTGTAGGGGGAAGGAATCACTGGGTGAATCTGAATGGAGTTTGTTCCAATAGTTTGCTTGTCATGTTAAAGTTGACCATTAGGATTTCAAAGATGGCAAATGTTATGATCCTATGGAAAATACAAATGTTAATTAGCATCTATAGTATATAAATATAGGACCTCAGTGGGAGTATTGTGTCTAGTTTGGGTAATACATTTCAGAAAAGATGTGGACAAACTGGCATAAGTTCAGAAGAAAGCAACCAAAATTATTAAAAGTCTAGAAAACATGACCTATGTGGAAAGCTTGAAAAAATAGGCTTGTTTCTTCTGGAGATGGGAAGACTGAAGGGAGACATAACTGTTTTCAAGTACATAAAAGGTTGCTACAAGGAGGAAGGTGAAAATTGTTCTTAGATCCTGAAGATAGGACAAGAAGCAATGTGCTTAAATTGCAGCCAGGGAGGTTTAAATTGTGTTAGGAAAAATTCCTAATGCTCAGGTTAGACAAATGCCTATCAGGAATGGTCTAGTTATTACCTGTCCAGAGTACAAGGGATTGGAGTAAATGACCTCTTGAAGTCCTTTCTAGTCCTATATGTCTATGATTCTATATAATGCACAACATTTTCAAGCAGCTTCATACAGATTAGGTAATTACCACAACACTCCTATCAGGTAGATATCATTCCCATTTTACAGATAGGGGAAGGTGAGGGAGAGACTTTAAATTGTTTGCTGAAGACCACAGTCAGGGTTAACAGTGGGATTAGGGCTCAAGAGTTCCTGGCTCCCAGCCAGGAATAGATCCATGCTACTTTCTCTATGTGCGCCATCTTGATGATTGTCTTTGTTACTTTTAATTCATTTTTTTTTTAATGAATAGTGATTCTTAATATGGGTTTCTCATCCCAGTCAACTAAGGGCAGGTCTACACTAAAGGGGAAGGTTGAATCAAGATACGCAACTCCAGTTACGTTAATTACATAGCTAGAATTGATGTACCTTAATTCAAGTTTTCCTACCATCCCCATAGCAGGAGGTGGATGGGAACAAACACTCCCATTGGCTTCCCTTACTCCTCACAGGAGCAGGCATACTGTCTGCCAATGGCAGTGCCCTCTCAGTTCATTTTAGTAGGTCTTAACTAGACCTGGTAAATCAAACCCAAGTTTGATCGCAGCAGCATCTATCTTCTCCTTAGTGAAGATATGGCCCTAAGTAAACAAGAAAATCCTCCTTAATTACAGATTGAACCTCTGTAGTCTGGCACTCTCTAGTCTGGCAACATCCATGGTCCGACATGATTTTAGTTAGCTGGATGTCCACTTATCATGAGTGTGGCCAAGTTTTCCACAGTCTCCTAAAGTTTGTTTACACTCACCAGTCCTGGCTCTAAGTGTTCTGTGATGTTATTTAGCTCTAATTTACTTGTCTTCTCAGAGCCCAGTAAGCAGTGGAAGTGTTGGTAATGCTGCTAGATAATATTGACCTCCTGTGGTTTGGCAAATTTTCTGGTTCGGCACCTGTCAGGTCCTGAGGGTACCAGACTAGAGCAGTTCAATCTGTACTTAATATTGCAGTATGAAAACTACTAATTACTACTACTGCTGCCTCCAAGTTCTTCAGAAATCTTTGACATGAATCCTGCAGCCCCAATTTGTTCTTCCTATGTTTTCATTTGCAAGCCCAAATCTTGGGAGAACCAAAGTTGTCCTTTCCCCTCTGCTATCTTTTGCACTGTGCATGTGGTGTTGGCTACACGGCTTCCCTAAATCCTACACTCCTCTCCCCCTGCATTCTGAGTTTGGGGGCTACAGGATTTGAATCTTATAATTTATCATTGTCAAGTTCCAACCCAAACCTCAGGTCAGATGGGTTTGAAATTGTGTTAATATCTAACAAAGCTCTAAATGAATCTCCCTTCTGTCTTCATATATAGTACTCTAAAATATTCAAAACCAAAATCAAAACCAGTATACATATAATACCCATGACACTATTTATGGATGGGTGTAATAATTTCTGGACATAGAGTCCTCAAGGAAATATCATGAAAGAATACAATTCTACTCACTGGTTCATTTAGAATGTGGATTTGTGATGTAGTTGAAAGATGTATGAGAATGAATATAGCTAAAGAGCTCCCTGTGGACTGTAAGTCTGAGGAGGCGGAAGCTACAGTGTAAGTTATTTCTTCCAAAGCCAATTGCAATTTAAACCCACTAAGTTCTCTTCTGAGATCTGCACTTTTTCAGCATTGGTAATAAATTATACTTTGTAGATGCTGACAGCAGTCTCCATGAAGAATGTTTGTGCTGCCAATAGTTTGCTGCTCTCCTGAAAGTTGTTTCTCATGTCCTGAAAGTTGGGTTGGGTCTATCATATGGGCCACAGTTTCAGTGCAAAGGGTGTTGTTTCTGCAGAACAAGTAGTTTATCAATATTTTACACTTTGGGTGCATCTACACAGCACCCAAAACTCAAAATAAAATACGCAATTTGTGCTATGCAAATTGCGTAGCTTATTTCGAATCTAGTTTGAAATAGCCTATTTAGTCATTTGGTGCTGTCTACACAGTGCCAAATTTTAAAATACAGTGCTATTTTGAGTCATCCCTTACTCCTCGTACAATGAGGTTTACAGGGATGGCGAAATAGTGCATCAGTTATATTTTGAAATAGCAGACGAATTCAAAAGACATGGGATAGCTATTTTGGGATACCTCAGATATCCCAAAATAACTTTGCTGTGTAGACATACTTTTAAAAAAAGTAGATCCTCTAGGAGTAGATTGTTAGTGTATTATGGCTGCACAACTAGGCCTCAGTGAGTTTCACCTTGCTTAGTAAGAATGCTCCCATGAGCAATTTTCTTCTCTCTCATGGATGGAGATTCCTCAAAATGCCATTGTAATGGCAGCGTATATGGTGCGGCTGCAGAGGTCACTTTACATATTGAAAGGAGGGGCTCATTCCAGGAGGAGTAACAGGTAATTCAAACTCAGGACTTAGTTTGAATTACCGTTTAACTGCCGCGTATAGCCGCGGGCAGTTAGTCCGGACTAGTGGCATTTCAAAATGGCGGCCGGATGGGAACATGCAAATAAAGCCCGGGATATTTAAATCCCGGGCTTCATTTGCAAGTTCGAATGCCTACATTAGCCTCCCTAGTTCGAACTGGGGGGCTAGTGTGGACATACCCAGAGTAGAACAGGCAGCTGCAGGTTACAGCTAACATCACGGTCTGGATTTAGAGTTATGTAATAACAAATATGAGAATTCAGTGGTTAAACACAAGCACTGTCTGCTTTAATGAGGAGAACATAGCATGCTCTATACTGTTAGATATAGTAATGAACAAAAACAGGGGTGGGATTTGCCCTTTTAGTCTAGCCGTGTGGGTACAAAGCTTTCTTTTTGATGCATGTACATCAATGTAAGTAGGGTTAATATTGTGATTTGTAGGCCTCAAGGCAGCATGCAGAAATTGTCAGAGGTAAGCTCAGGTTTAGGGGAAAAATTGTTTACCAAAAAGAAAGAAAAAAAGCAATTCACTCCCACTGGAACAGGGAATGAAAGAGGAAAAACATCTTTTTCTTTTTTGTATCTTCATTTTATGCACTGCTTACACACCACCCCCCCAGTAATATATACTATGGTAATATATACTATATAAAGACTTCAGATTTATATTAGATCTTGTGTGCTGATTCTCAAGCCAATACTAAGAAAAATGCAAAATCACAAACTCATGGAATAACTTGGTTTATAATGGGGGAAAGAAAGCATCAGACCTTCCACTCAGGTATCGCAAATGTTGTTAAAAAAAGCAAACAATGTGGCAAAGCTCTATAATAGATCTCTTTTGAAACACTAAGTTGTTACAAAGGAAAATATATTCCAGAAACTAAGTATTTCTCCAAAGATTATGCTAATTATAAGACTCCACCTGATTGCTGCTTATTAAATTTCTTTCAATGAAAAGAATTATGAATAAAAAATAAGTTACTTTTTTTGGAATCTCAAATCTTATAGCTATGTGCAAAGATTAACACAATTTCAATTTTACTATTCTTGGTTTACTGTTCAGTAATTTGTGATCTCACTAACAGATGCAGCCATCCCTTGTAAAGTTCAATGATTTTTGTCGTGAGTTTAACAATGAATCCATGCAGTCATTGCCTCAAATAAATATATCCTCTAAAAACCCATAAGCAAACATATGTATATAATCTCCACTTCGTGTTTTAGGGTTATTGATTGTGATTCCCTAGAACTGCACCATAAGATCTGCTTTTATTTTATGAGCATTTTCCATAGATGAATAAATGGGTTTAGTAGATAGAGTGCCTTTTAATTGAAGAGTAATATTGTTTTTTAAAGCAATAGGAAAAGTCCAATGGTCAAGAAGTGGTGTTAAGGTCTGGCATACCACAACCAGCTTACAGTTGTTAACATGATCCAGAGTGTGTCATGATCCACAGAGTGTCAGCTGATGCACAGTGGCCTGGGTCCAATGAAGTCAGCTGGAAGCACAGATTTACACCACATGAAGACATGGCCCTCTGTGTAGCCAGCAGAAACCAATGGCCTGAGATTAACCTCATGCCAATTTTATAGCAGTGTAATTACTTTTACTTAAATGGATTTACTCCAGACAGAGAGCTGTGAAAGAGAGCAAAAAGGGGACCCAGGAAGACTGAGTGATACTCACCAGATAAACCACATCTCTTTCTGAGGGTACAGCTGCACAAGCACCCTAACCTCGAAATGAGCTACACAGTTTGTGCTACACAAATTGCATAGCTCATTTCCGAGGTAATTTCAAAATAAAGCACTATTCCAACAAATCCCTTAACTCTCATGGAACAAGGGTGACAGGGATGCCAGAATAGCACTCCCATTATTTTGAAATATATTTTGAAATAATAGGCGTGTTTAAAGATACAGAATTGCTATTTCGGGATACTTCCAGTATCCCAAAATAGCCCTGCTGTCTAGAGGTAGCCTGACTGACTTTTGGGTTGGAAATCATCTGACCTATTCCTTATCCAACCCTGGTTCAATAGCCTATTGTTCCCAAACAAGAGCTAAAGAGGAATACATTAAAACTACCTCAAGTGGTGAAGCTCTTCAAGTCTTCAACTGAAATGAAATGTTGATACAAGGAGAGTACAAAAAAGTAATTAGTAGTTGGAAATCACCATTGTGAACTAAAAGAGTTGTCCAGTTATTGGCATTTATTGTTATAAAACCTATGGCTGTGTCCTTGAACCTTAACAACTACTGCTCTTTTTAATACAGAAGCTAAGGGATGAGCAAACGAATTAGAGAAGGAAATTGTTAATACTGTCTGCATTTTAAACCAGTTTTAATGTCCCTGTTTTCAAAGCATTTCCTTTTCATGGTTTGCCTTTCTGATTAATAGTTGGCTGAATAATTATAAAGGGCTAGGAGAATCTATAGTAGTAAGCTTTATTTCTCTTAAAAACAGGCACTTATTTATGCCTCGCAGACTTGTTCAGCACAGGAGGTGAATTTCACACTGTGTAAAGTGCCAGCATAGAGTCTGTATGCCACTTAAAAATAGATCTTAAATGGGCATTAAGTATGTTTCACTCGTAAAGGAACAAACAGAGATCTGACTCTGCCTGTGCGAACATGCAGGTTAACTTCCTTACAGTTTGGAAGAAACTGGACTTTCAGAAAGCACGCTATCTTCTCAAAATGGTGTACCAATGTAAAAAGCAGCTCAGTACCCTCCAATGCTTTATGAGCCATATTAAATTGATTCAAAATAAAAAAGATGGCACACACATTTTACTGAATTTATGTAACATCTCTCATTTTTACTGATCATGTGTTTCCTTAAATCATTCTGAGAATTCTGGAACCAAGTTTGATGTGTCTTAAAAACAGCTGTTTCCCTGGTACCATTTGCAAAATTCTTTTAAGAGCATGTGCTTTTCTTTCATGCATACCAGATTCTATATTTTCTTCAAATGCTCTCTGCAGACACACACACATCACTGATTTTATATAAAGAATTTTTTTTAAATTACCTGAAAAAGAATTAGTCAAAGTTCTGTGACTCTGGATAAGGGGTTAACCTGAACCAGAAAGTACAGTTTTTCTGCCCACCATAACAACAGACAGGCAGCTGTGAAAAAAAAGATAAACACAGCAGATAATTCCAGAAACATAATAAATCTCTCCAGCTTCAGTCTCATGGTTTATTATAAAATAACAAGTCCCTGTCAACATATTTACAGTCTTGTAATTTATAGTGACATGGCATCTTTTCTCTACAATGTGTGTTGCATGAACTGAATAATACATGAATGGCAATGCTCCAGGAAGTAACACAGAAATGTCTCATGGACATTTCAAAGTTGTTGGGTGGGCATAACAAATATGCCTATGTATAAAGATTCTTTTTCAGGTAGAGCAACAGCTTTTGACAGACCATATTTGCTTTTTATTAGATGCTATCTCATAGGAAGGTTTTCTTCCAAACTGTAATTGACATATCTTTAGCAGAAAGGCCAGGAAATGAAACAGGATAACATGTCTCTTCATTTATAAGGCTATTTTTTCAGTGAATGACATCTGAAGCCATTTGAATTTCACCCTATATTGTGAATCATGCATTGCTGTCAACACACATTCACCTCTGTTAGACATTGAACCTGAGGTCTCTTCTGTAACCATGCCAGTGTGCCCCTTCTTTCTCCCAGGAAGGAGAGTTCTCTCTCACCTGCTACATGCTGAATAAGGAATATTTTCAGCACCACTGACTCAAATAGCTCTCTCAGAAAGTACATTTAGGTAAAATTAAAGGTATCAGAATACATCAGCCACTTAAGAGACAAAAATCCTTACAATAATATTGTATATTGAATACACACATTACATTTAAAAAAATCAATTGAGGAAATTCAAAATTAAGAGCAAACTTTAAAGAAATCTAAGGATCAGAATGTATAGTGTATGAAGCAACAATTGTCTTAAGACTGGACCAGATCTTTTGCTGGTGTAAGTCAACATATCTCCCTTGACTTCACTGGAGCCTTTCTGAGTTGTAGTAGGTAAGGATCTGGTCCAAAGCTTTTAAATTACTAAAATTAAACTAAAATATTCCATGAATGCTCAGGGTGTTTTTTTAGCTGAGGAAAGCAATATCACATACTGTAACACTCTTACCAAAATTTCTAACCCATATAAAATCCATTTTCGTAGGCCTTGGAAGTTAGTGTTTTTCAGCCTCTGAATTGTCCCTCTCAGTCATGCTATACTCATCACAACATATGGGCTGTGTCTACATTGGCACCCTTTTCCGGAAAAGGGATGCTAATGAGACAAGTCGGAATTGCAAATGCCGCGGGGATTTAAATTTTCCCGGCATTTGCATAATTTATAACTGCCGCTTTTTCGGCTCGGGGCTTTGTGGAAAAAGCGCCAGTCTAAACAGCGGCTCTTGTGGAAAATAAAGCCTTTTCCGGAAGATCCCTTATTCCTCTTAAAATCAGGAATAAGGGATCTTCCGAAAAAGGCTTTATTTTCCTCAAGAGCCACGTCTGACTGGCGCTTTTTCAAAGCCCGACGGAAAAAGCGAGTTCATGCAAATGCTGTGGGGAAAATTTAAATCCCCACGGCATTTGCAATTCCGACTTGTCTCATTAGCATCCCTTTTCCGGAAAAGGGTGCCAATGTAGACAAAGCCTTAGGGTATATCTAGACTACAGGCTTTTGTCGATAGAGGCTTTGTTGACAGATACTGTCGACAAAGCTTCTGTCAACAAAGAGTGTCTATACTACATCCAGTTCTGTCGACAAAGCAAGCCGCTTTGTCAACATGAGAGTGTAAACGCAAAGGACAGTGTAGATGCAATAATACCTTCTGTTGACAGAACTCTGTCAACAAAAAGGCGTTATTCCTTATAGAATGAGGTTTACCGCCGTCGACAAAACTGCCAAGTTCTGTCGACGTTATGTCGACAGAACTCGGCGGTAGTGTAGACGCGGGTATAGTTTTGTCGACAAAAGTCCACTTTTGTCGACAAAACCCTGTAGTCTAGACACACCCTTAGAAGGATATATGGAAAAGCAGGTGGTTCAGAGGTTGATGATATGATTAAAAGTCTCAGAGGAGAAGCCATGTTGATCTCTATCTTTAAAAAAACACTGTAAAAAACGAGTGGTCCTGTAGCACCATTGACCTGGTCTACACTAGGACCTAAGTCTGAAATTAGACCCCCAAAGTCGATTTATAAGCAATGCATCCACAGTACCAAGTCCATTATTCCAGAATAAGGGGTCGAGGAATTCAAACTTTGTATTCCTTGCTATTCCCAAACTTGTATGTTCAAAATAATGTCAGTGTGAACACTCCAAGGCCACTAATTTGAACTAATTGGACTCTGGGAGGCCTCCCACAGCTCCCCAGGGTTCTTCCTGGGGTTCTGAGACTAAGGTAGCGCGTCCGCACTAATGGAGCCTGCCTCAGACTACATTCGGTTCTTCCCCGTAATGAGGACATGGAATGTCGAATTTGTGAAATCGGGTGTCCAGAAGTCAAACATAGTAAATTCAAAATAATCTCCTAGTGTAGATATAGCCTTAGAGACTAAAAAAAGAATATAGATAACATCAGCACAACCCTCTTCTTCAGATAAGTGAAGCAAGAGGCACCAATGTGCTGTGATTGTCATTTCTAGAGACTGGTTTAAACTTAAAATTTATACTGGCATAAACTTATGGATCAGGAGTGTGAAAAATCCACTCAATGGTGACATAGCTGCACCAACAAAAACCCAGTTCAGATTCAGTCAAAAGTACTTCTGTTTTCAAAAATAATGTCATTCGGAAATGTGATGTTCCTACACTGACAGAAAAATTCCTGTCAGGGTACACTACATCTATACTAGAGGATTGTACTAGCATTCCAGGCATAAAGTGCCTCACCATTTAGAAACTCCTGAAGTAGATCAAATAATCAAAAGTTGTTGTTATCCATCACATCTGCCCTATGTAAAATGAGTTAAGTGGTCTTAATGTAGATGCAAATGAGTAAAGTTTTCATCACAAAGCCATCATTTTAAGCATTCAAGCGGTATTAGGTGGCATCCTCATTTGCAATCTGAACAGAAGTTAAGCCAGTTCAGTAGTAACAGCCTTCACTTCCTTCCTTCACTCTGGAGATTGTCCTCTCACATAAAAAATGAAGCATCTGAAGATCCATTTCCTGTATCTGTTATATTGATAAATACAGAATATCAGTTACTAGAAATCTTTCTTTCATGCAAACACTATTCACTTAAAAGATACATTTAAAATAAATACCTACAATGGTACACCTTGACAGTGGCACTATTTTGGGATGCTATTCCATGTCTTTTGCACAAGCCCGTTATTTCGAAATATATTTTGAAATAACGGTCATGCTATTCAGACGTATCTGTAAAATGCATTCAATGAGGATTAAGGGACATTTAGGACTAGTGATTTGTTTTGAAATTTGATGATGCATAGACAGCACAAATTTTGAAATAATCTGTTTTGAAATTAACTCGAAATAAGTGATGCAATTTGCGTAGCTCAAATTGCATAGCTTATTTCAAGATAAGGGTGCAGTGTAGATGCACCCTAAGAGAATATGTTGCAAAGCAAAGTGCATTCTTAATAAAAGTAAACTGGTTGAACTTTTTCTTTGTCTGAACGATTTTTCAATGAAAAATGCCATTTTCACAAAACCAAAATTGAAGGCTCTGATCCATTTTACTTTCTGCCAGTGAACCTGACAAAATCTTTCCCATATAGCTCCCAAAGCAGAGCTGGCATCTTCTACTCAGGAAGCCAGAGAAACAGAAAGACACCCCCCCGCCATACGGGGTTTCAGGAACACAGCTCCTGAGCATCCCTGACATGACAGGGTTTGTAAAATCCTTGCCATGGGGTTCTACCAGGAGCTTGAAAGCCTTGGGATCCCAGCTCTAAACAGAGTTCAGCTCCACAGCAGCAAGTCTGGAAGCCCTGAACTCCAGTTCAAGTCAAGGCTCTGAGGGCTTCCAATCTTCCTGCTAGGGAATAAGGAGCCTGAAAGTCCTAGGATAGACTTCCTGTGAAGATTAATCTTGGGCAGCCAGACTCATAGGTTAAATAATATTCTAGTTCTGAAGGCACTGGAAGCCCCATTAGCTGCTGAGTGAAGCTGATAATAATGTCAATTTCCACTAACAGACATGGGGGACCTTGGCAGGATATTTGATTTCAGAAATACCATGTGTCGGTGATCCCCACACTGTTTCCCACCATAGGATATTCAGGAAGGAGGAAATTTGGGAGGGGAGGGAGGATTTTTTTGAGTTTGGAACAAATTCAAATTCCAAAAATGGGAAATTTCCCATTTCATATGTGAAACCCTGTGTTTTGGCCAGGCCTGCATTAATGCACAGTACTACACTCAACACACACTTATGAGAGAGGAGGATGGCTTTGTGGCTACATCAGAGACCTTAGAGTCAAGGTGAGACATAATGTCTACTGACAAAGCGAAGTTCAAAAATTCTGCATTTTAAAGAAGATATATACAAATTGTACATTGGACTTCAGACACACGTTTCCATAGAAGAGCGTGCATCTTTAATTATTGTCAATTGCACTTGGTCCAGAAAATAAAAACATTTCCCCAGAGTTGTCTGGCAATCTTTGAGCTTTTTAACGTTCCACTTTTCATTTGGCAGAATCTCCAATATAATTCTATTTATTTATGGGCATTTCTATGGCAGCCATCTACATATTGTGTTAAAGAAAGTCTACCAAAGAGTTTCTCAGCACTTAAACTGAAAAAAAAACCCCAAGATTCAAACTCTTATTTTATATATACATTTCATGATGCTGCTCAGAAAACATTTGAACTATTGTCAGTGCAAAAGCCAAGCTGGTTTAGGAGACTGCATTAGACAACCCATTGTTAAGCTTAATTGCCAGTTCACTAGCTTTCTGTCATTTTATTCAAAAGTCTCTTCTTCAGTGTCTTAGTGATGAATGATCCCTGTGTTCTGTGGTTGAGAGCCTCACCCTCTAGAAGGCACAGAAAGATTAATGGATAAAGAAAGCAGAACTTGGATTTTTAGTTTTAATTGCACCATTGCCAAAAGGCATCAGGTTCCCAGGGGAGGGCCTATTACTGTGAATCCATCACGATGTACTCCTCTCAGGTTTGTTACTGCTGCAAGTTATATTTTAATTATCTCTCGTGGTTTGTGAATGAAAATAAATAGTTGATTGGGGAAAGAAAAATGGAAAATACAGCACAGCCTTTGAGTGTTAATATGATTGCGAGCACAGTGAGAAGTGACCTGTTCCTTATATCATTGCGTCTTAATGCCTTAAGTTTAGGTTTGAGTTATTTAAAAGACGTCTGAAAACAATATGGCTGGGTTGTGTGATCCCCTTATACAAAACAACCCAGAGCTTGTAAATTCCTGAATCTAACCACATTCTTCTGTCTCTCATCACCACAGTGTTTGATCACCTCAGATATTAATTACTTTATTTATACTTGCAATACTTCTATCAATCAGGGAAGTATGAGCCCCACATGGAAAAACTAAAGTCACATGGACAATCTGTAGAGTAACTGGGAGCTGACCCCAGAGCAGCTGAGTTCCAGGCCATAGAGCACCCCTGCTCACTAAATTGTGCTATCTCTTCCAAGGAAAAAAGAAGACAGCCTGCTCTCACTGAACTCCATAGCAACAGGATGAGACCCTGATTTGATTTGATTTGATTTCATTTCATTTTCATGCTCAAAGCACATGGATCGCAAATAATCCTGAGTGTTTTGCTTGGCCTCTCCTGGAAATAGAGCTAAGGTTGCAATTTTGAAGGGCTTAGGACTGAACGTGGACTAATCCAATATACAATTTTAATTAATAAAGTTTGGGCAACAGCTGCTTTCTTTATTAGGATGCAAAATAGGCCCCTTAATCTGTTTAGAAAAAAACCATTTTCAGTACAGTCAATAGGGGAAAATATATTCTAGAATGAAATGCCACAATGTGTGGCTGATGCCAAATGATAAGGAACATTGTTAAATACACACCTAATATGCAGTATTTGTGAAGGCTCACATAGTGGTCTCAAAATGTGCTTACCACATCTGGCTTGCATTTCCCTTGCAAACACTGGCTAAAAACAGAAGCTTGCTTAAATTACCAGGCTTACCTAAATTTACAAGACAAAATCAAAAGCAAACATGTTAATGCAAGCAAAAGGTCATCCTAACCAGGAAAAAGTATGTTCTGTTTATTTTTAATCACAGCATGGTATAGTTTTACATGAAAAGTGGCACAATCTGAAATGTTCCTGGCATCAAATCAAATGACATGATGCATAAAATGGAAATGCAAAATAATAAAAAATGTTAAGTTGGCAGGTGAGGGGTTTTCCACAAGTAAGTGAAATGTTTTTACTGCTTGTGTGACCTGGCAAATAACCTAGGAAAAGATGGACTTTTTGTTAATATATACTTCTCTCCACCTTTTATGGAATGTTAATTTTTTTTTCTAGCTGATTTCTTCACAAGCCAACAACATTCCCCAATACATGATTCAGTTTCCATTTCTTCCTGATTCCAGTAGCCCTTCATTTTCTTTGGCTTGAATGTCTCGGCTTCCTTTTATTTTAATGAAAATGAATGACTGCTTGTATTAGCTGTAATCAGGTGTTTAGGAAACTCCCCTACAACATCCTGCAAAAATGGTCTGTACAATACTTTCTGCTGACCCTCTGGATGACTTTGATTTAGGTCTAGAAGTTGTGATGCATTGTACCAATCGCTATGATGCTGGCATGTTTTGAGGAATATCTGTGTTAGTCAACCTGTGGCACCTTAAAGACGGAGGGTGTGTCTAAACTACAGGGTTTTGTTGACAAAAGTTGGCTTTTGTCGACAAAACTATACCTGCGTCTACACTACCACCGCGTTCTGTCTAGAGTAAGTCGACAGAACACAGCAATTTTGTCGACAGTGGTAAACCTCATTTTACGAGGAATAACACCTTTTTTTGAAAGTACTCTTTCGAAAAAAGGTGCTATTGAATGCAAACTGTGCTTTTTCGAAAGAGAGCATCTAGACTCCCTTTCGAAAAAGCGGCTTGCTTTGTCGACAATACTGATCGTAGTCTAGACTCTCTTTTTCAACAGAGGCTTTGTCGACGGTATCTGTCGACAAAGTCTCTGCCGAAAAAGGCGTGCAGTCTAGACGTAGCCTAAGAAATGTACTTAGGCATAAGCTTTCGTGGGCTAGAACCCCCTTGTGTCTGATGAAGTGGGTTCTAGCCCACAAAAGCTTAGCCTCAAATGAATTTGTTAGTCCATGGGAGTCCTGATTGTTTAAGATCTTATTATAAGGAAAGTGACATGAACATATTTGCAAAGAGATGTGATCCAACATATGTTGGTTTGTTTCTGGTTATGTGACTTATCCATTTATGCTGTGACCTCATAAATTCATCTTTGAGGACTCCTGCTCTTGCTGGGTATCCAGGGACATCCCATGGATGCATAAGGGACTGCCTACATAATACATATTGAATTATTTGTTCCCCAGTCCTGCAAGTTCACCCATGCGTCTCTTCTCTCACTGAAGTAACCCTCTTGATGGCAATGGGGCTACTTGCACAGATAGAAGTTATTGCCTGCTCAGTGTTTTCAGGATTTGGATTTTTAATTAAACTGCTAGAACAGTGACTTGATTGCTGTGTGGTCTGCAGCTCCAAACACCAAGTTAAAGCACAAGGAATAATGAGCTAATGGAGCAGAAGAAGCATTAAACAAAACTTATATTAACTAACAACATAATAAAATAAACTTCTCTACTCTCTAAGAACAATAACAATCTAGATCTGCAGCTCCTGAAGCTATACATGAGCTTTTTCTTAGATTAGGCTATTCACTATGGCTGTGTCTAGACTGGCAAGTTTTTCCGCAAAATCAGCTGCTTTTGCGGAAAAACTTGCCAGCTGTCTACACTGGCTGCTTGAATTTCCGCAAAAGCACTGACTTCCTACTGTAAGAAATCAGTGCTTTTTGCGGAAATACTATGCTGCTCCCGTTCGGGCAAAAGTCCCTTTTGCGCAAAACTTTTGCGCAAAAGGGCCAGTGTAGACAGCTGAGATTTGTTTTCCAAAAAAGCCCCGATCGTGAAAATGGCGATCGGGCTTTTTTAGAAAAATCGTCTAGATTGGCACGACGTTTTTCGCAAAAGTGCTTTGGAAAAGCGTCCGTGTATCTAGACGCGCAAATGCTTTTAACGGAAAACTTTTCCGTTAAAAGCATTTGCGGAAAATCATGCCAGTCTAGACACAGCCAGCAGGTGCAATTACTTCTGACCTCTTCCAAGCATCACATGCTTTATAAATAAGGACTACCACATAGTCTCAGTGCTTGTTGACTGAATTCTACCACACCTGTGAGTTTTTAAATTATTGCCACATGAGTTGCTCTCTGCCTAATAGCAGCTGTGGGCAGTGTTTGGTTGGGTGCTTAGTGAATCCTTGACTGTGGTAAGCTAGAGGAGGAGAAGTCATTTCTTTCCATTTACCAAAGGTAACTTAACATTTATGTCCATATATAATCCTGATGTTATCTCTACCCTTGCCCCCTTCACACATGCTTTCTCCCTCTCAAATTGAATGGTAGTTTGCATGTGTAGGGACTCAGGTCTATAGGATTTGGCTTATTGTCTGCAGATCAGAAAAACTTTTTGTGAGTGCTCTTGTTCCCATTGAAATTAATGGATTTGTTGTTGTTGTTGTTGTTGCCCCAAAATCACTGCCTGCCACCCATTGCCCCAATGCAGAGCTGGCTAGTAAGGATTTTTCATACTACTCCCCAAGTTTGGCATAGCTAGGCTGTAGGCATACCTCTCCAGGTTACCTCTTACCTTGGTCCCTTTTTGCTGGAGACTGTTGATAGATGTATAAAATTTGACTTGTTTTTCTTCCTGTCAAAGTACATGGATAAAGAATAAAGCAACTGTGAGTTGTTTGTTGCAGGTCCTCTTTGCTCTTCTGCTCTTTCTTGAACCTTCACACTGTGTTAATCTGACTTTTGTTAAGAGAAACACTTGCATGAATAACTTACCCTAGACTTATTCATGGCACTCAATAGATTTGTATTCTCATTGTTTCACAGAGGAATAAAAAGCGGGTACATTTCCACACTGCTCTTGGGAAGACAGAAAACTATGGTGAGTCAGAGAAAAGAGTGGAGAAAGGGAGAAGAAAATGCTTGTCAGTCTGAAAGGATTCGTGGTGCTATGATATGATTTGAGCTCCACTCCTACAGGCATTTACAATACAGGGGTGGGAAACACTATATTGATTAACCACTCTAAACTAAACTGTTTAGAGCCCCCTATCCCAAACTTACTTTTTAAGTTTTGTGGCAGAAGTTACAACCTAGCAGTAGCTTAGAATTGCTTTACTGTAAATGCTCAGAGATAGTAAAGAGATTTAACATGAAATTCTACATGCTTTAATGTAAACATTTGGAACTGTATCATTGTGAATACCAAAACAAAGTTATTCTATGAGGAGACTTCAGGATTTTGTGTTAAATCTTGTTAACTGTACAAGGACCATGGAAGACATATCTTAACACGAACCTGATTAATATCTCCTACTTTTCACACATTACTTATAACCATTTGTTTTCACTTCCCTCCCAACAATAAAAGCTAGAATATTCCCTGTCCATGTACAGGCTGAACATCCCAAATTCGGTACTCTCTGGTCCATCAACATCTGTTGTCTGGTAAAGCCATGGATGTTGCTGGACCAAAGAGCCCCAGGAGGGGAAGCCATCTGGGAGAACGTGGAGTCTGCAGAGTCCTGGATGGGCAAGCAGCAGCTAGGCAGGGGAACCCTGGGGCCAAGCAGCATCAGGGACCCTCTGCCCTGGCTGGGGAGCCCCCTGTGTTAGTGGGGTCAGGTGTCTGGAAAGCCCCTCGCAGTGGGGGAGGGCAGTGGCTGGGCAGTCCTGCCCGGGGAATCCCGGAAACGCCCTGGTGGCAGCAGGGCTGTGATGGCCGGACAGAGGGACCAGGCCTGGGAGCACCGGTTGGGGAACCTTGGTGGCAGGGCCAGGCGGGGAACCCCAGAAAATCCCCAGCGGCAGTGGGGCCGGATCGCAGCAGTGGGGCCAGCGGAGGCTGGATGGTCCAGGAACCTCAAGGAACTCCTGGAGATAATGGGGGCTGTCAGCCGGGCGGTGGCAGCTGGGCGGTCCTGGCTGGGGAACTCCTGGGAACCCACCAGTGGCAGTGGAGGCAGCAGGGTGGAGAGCTCCAGCCTTGAGAGCCCCAGGGAGAGGAGCTGGCAGCAACCAGCAAGAGAGCATCGCCCTCTCCTGGTTCAGCAAACTCCCTGGTCCAGGAAGGCTCGGCTCCCGAGAATGCTGGACCAGGGAGGTCCAACCTGTACTGTGCTAGGAAAGTCAAACAAAGAATATTTGGTTTAAAATTATCCCGATTGTTCCCTGCTACCATGAATGTAATTTATGTGGACTTTTAATTATGATTGATGAAGCATAAATGAAGCCATGCCAATCATGATATTGCCTTGGAAGAAAACTGTCAAATACAGACAGATTTCTGACGTGAACCACTGTTTTATATGCTGACAGAATCCGGAGGATTGATTTTTTTTTTCCACATTAGTTAAATGTGAAAATTAAAATTTTATATCAAAGTAATAGGCATCTAATGCTTCTGTGATATGTCTTACAAGCTGAATCACAAATGAAATGGCTTGCCAAGCAAGCAAGCAGGCAGGAATGCAAAGATCCTGCACCTCGGGTCTAGATACATGATTGACAGAGTGTGTCAAAAATGTTCAGAAAGAGAGACACTCATTTAATAATCAAAAACCTTTGTGTTACCAGTTTGCTCTCTCTCTCAAACTGATGCGAGTCCTTAAGATTGAAGAGTTATCTACATGGTATTTTTGTGGTGGTCTCTGTGTGGGTCAAACTTTATATAATATGAAAATTGTATTGTAGACTCTAATCCTATGATGAACTCTGTAAAAGTGAATCTTCACTGAAGTTACTGGGGTTTTGCTCTGATATCTACCCCATATGATATTCTTTACAGGACCAGAATTTATTATTTGACCTTTCTACGGGCTTGTCTCCACAAAACCACTTACAATTAAATTTGGATTAATTTTCCTAATTGGATTAGTTAAACCACATTAAATCTCTGTGTGGATGCCCTTATTCAAAATTAAAGTGCCCTTAACTCAGATTAGCTTAATTCACTTTGCAAGTTATTTTTATGATAAAAAGAGCATGCACACAGAGGTTGAATATGGTTTAACTGATGCACCTGAAATTCACACCTTTAGTTAACTCTCATTAACTTTCCTGTATGCCCATGTGTAGACAAACCCTATATTTTTAGTACACTATTATGCAATGTGTGACAGACTTTTTTTCTCTGTGGGCACATGTACACTGCAGGGCAAAAGTTGAGTTAAGCTGTGCAACTTCAGTTATGTCAATTGACATAGCTGAAATTGAAATAGCTTAATTAAGCTTTTGGCGCTGTCTACACAGCAGGAAGTTGAAGGAAGAACACTCTTCCGTTACTCCTGACTTCCCTTACTCCTCATTAAAGCAGGGTTACTGGCATTGACCAGAGTGCCCCTCTCACTTCCAATTAGCGGTCTTAACTAGACCGCTAATTCGAACCCTGGAAGATCGACAGTGACAGCTTCGATCTTCCTCTGTAGTGTAGATATATATATCCTTTGTGACAGAAGTTTTTAACCCATCTGCTGATTCCTTTGGGCACTTCTATACTTCTAGCAGAAGCCCTTCTCATCAGTGTGGAAGGTTAGACTTATAGAATTCATTGTAAGAATGAATAGTTTCTATCAGGATTAAATAATCTTAGAGTTTTAAATATTCTAGTTTTATTCTAATAGATAATGCATATGAACCAATATAATCTACAAGGCTAAAGTTGGGGAAGAATCTAAATACTCTGTTAATTGACTTAAATTATGGCTTACTTGTGACAGTCTGTCACTAGAATTACTTGTGATTAGTAATATTTTGTGCTCACTTCGTACTGTTGTCCTCCACTTTGGGGTATTTCATGTGCCATATAAAAATCAAGTCTCATTGCTGACCTTCTCTGATCTATGGGACTGCTTTTTTACTTTTTTTTTCTTTTTTAATTAGACTTGTCTGTTACACTGCTGTATGCTGGACACCTAATCTCCTTTTTTTAATATATGAGCTGATTTGTAAAAATATTTTTACTCCTCAGTCCTTTCTTCTACCCTCAACTACCATATGCTGCTTTAGTGGACTTGACAGGTACTCCAGCTGGTTGGCTTTTCTCATGTTCGGCATCTTTTCTTTTCTCAGGTGTCTGCTTAAAATGAGTGCAGCAAAACTTGTTTCAGTCTTACTGACAAGCCTATTTTCTGCAGCACTTAAAAATAAGAAAAAAATAGTCTAGACGTGAGTTATCTACTAATTACACTTTCTCTCTTTGATGTTCATATCTCATTTTTGTGGCAAAAAATTCATCTTTTAAATACCTTAAAGAGTAATAATTTCAGTTGGCATTATATATTTAAAGAAGAGTGGTATGAAATTCCTGTGTAATAAGACAGTACCAGTGCTGATCAAACAGTATCTTGAATAAATCAATAATTATGTGTTGATTGGGCCTAATTTTTGTTGGCTTTTCATTACAAAGTAAGTGACTCTTAGTATTTATTATTTGGCTTTTCAGAAGTGACTGGTGAGTTTGGAGTGTCTCCGTTTTGGAGTGAGCCATTTAAACTTATTCTGACTTTTCAGAAAGTGGTGCGCACACAGTCTGGAAATTCGGCCCATTGACAGTATCTCAAATTGAGCACCCAAAATCACTAGTGACCTTTGATAATGGAGGCAAATTTTTTCCAAATCTGTCATCCACCCAGTTCTTAGTGATTAGCTATTGATTCCAAGTCACATATCACATTAAAAGGAATGGCAAGTTGCATCCGATTTTGAAAAAATTTCAGAGAAATAAAAAATATTCATATATGCTCTATAAACAGTTAGGTAGGGAGTGAAACATAAATACACAAATGCATTGATTTATAACAAAGCAGACAATAGGGATGTATAACAATAAGCATCACCTCTCTGAACTGTATAACAAAGGAGCTACAGTTGATGCAGAATATAGGGTCAGCAGGCATGTGCTTATAATGTGAAGCCCATGCTATTTTGTACTCCTGCTTGGAGCTGATTTATGTATTTCTCAGCTATTTTTTTAAAACTAATGTCCCTTCTGAGTGTGATACAATGTCTGTCTATGCAGAAGGCCCAGTCTTAAATGGTTGCAAATGGATGTAATAACTCCATTGCTTACAATAGATCTATGCAGCCTTGTACCAGGTAAAGGTCAGAACAATAGCATACATGTACGCTGTTGTCAATTGCAACCATTTGGGACCAAAGCATCATGGTATCAATTATCATTTTACTAGTAGGGAACTGGTTTGAAATTCGCTGTCAAAGCAGGTCAGTAAGTGTTTGTATCCAGAAAGCATACACATGAGAGATTCTAAAAGGACAAAGCAGAACTCCAGTGGAGTATTACAGTGAAACTTATTCAGACAACAAAGTAGGTGGACCACTTCTGTCCATCTGTGCTCTGAATTATCCTTGGAGGGATGTGTGGTGATGGTGAAATGAGAGGATGGTGAAGACTGGGGGGAGGGTGTTATTTCCTTAGGCAATGTGACTACAGTATTCATATACTATATTGATAACTGCATCACTATTTTTGAATGAAAAGTGTTATATAGTGAAGGTCCTATCTGGTCATTAAAAGTCCCCTGGCACTTTTATAACATTAATGAACTAACTAAATATTCTAGACTAATTATAATCCATCTACACACATTTCTGGGAAGTGCCCACTTCTTCCTGTAATCTGCTGTGTAATGTTGATATGTACAGCTAAACACCAATCACATTCTGTTTCTGAAGTAGCTACTGGTCATTCAGTGCAATAAGTTACTCTAGAGAGTTAAAGGTCTAGATCTATCATTGGGTTCAAGGCTTTTGAATATAGGGACTTTAGCCTACTTACTTCTGTAGCCCTTCTGCCAGGTAGTGCCAGCAGCAGCCAGGGCTGGGTACAATATCTAGGGGTTCTCTGAGAGGCAATGTTTCTTCATTCGCAAGCACAGAGTCTGAGTGTAGAAAAAGAAACTCTTAATAAAAGGGGAGAGAAGCAACGGGAGGGCGTTAATTTGGGGAAAACACCACAGAGTTCATAACCATGCGTAACAGTCCCACCCAAGTAGGTTGGACAATGTCCTTTTCCTCTCAGGTTCTCAAGTCCAGCACCCTTCACATGCCCCACCCTCCTCTGCACCCCACTCACAGTTGCTGCCCTTGGTCAGGGCAGACCCAGAGTTCAAAGGTGCATCCGCAGAGTTCACCTCCCATCCTGAGTGGGGGGATGTAAAAACTCCTCTTACTCACTCCTGCTGGTGACTCGCCATCTGCCTGCTCACTGCTATCTGATGCCACCTTCCTGGCCATTTGTCTCACCTGTCCGCTGCTGTCACTCTGCTAGCTGTTCATTGCATCTCTCCATCACTGCTCTGCTGGCTGCTCATTGTGCTACAGCCATTCTGCTGGTCCTGGCCACGTCTCTCCGCTACCCAACTCTCAGTCATCATCTGCTCGTTGCTTCTGCTGGCTTGTGGTGGATTTGGCACTGGGTCAAACCTAGTGATTTCAGCTCTTGGTGATTACAGCACTTGGCCCACAAATAGAGCTGAAAACTATTTTTATAAGAACAGTTAGGCTCCTTATTTGTTGGATTTTGTTTCTGTGAAAGCGGGGTGGACTTAAATGTGACCAGAGGGCTGAGCTGTGAGCAGCTGCTGGTGTGCTGCAGGACCACATCAACCATCGCAGGGTGTACACACAGTAACAAGGAAGAACTACAACAGCAAGACCAGTGTTCCATGCCACAGTAAAAAAATTAAGTATAATGTGGTATGTGTTGTCATGCTTAATCCCATAGTAACAGCTACGGTTTATCTTCTTTTTAACCTTTAACAAAAGACAAAAAAAGTAGAAAAATATAAAGTGTACAGTATTATAAAGTTTGGTTTTAACTATATTCCTTATTACTTTAACTGTATAGATTTTCTTATAGGATGAATTTCCTGACAGTCTTTTTAGATGGTGTTAAAATACTGCTAGCGGTCTCTTTGGGAAGAAAAGAGAAAAAAGTTAGTTTAGTTTGCCTGAAGCTGTTTATGGACTGATCCTGCTTTCTTTAACAAATATATAGAGAGAAAATGCAGTTTCTCTTTTTTGGCTTTCACTTGCAGCATCATTTGCTGTAGAACCACAGACCTAGAGCACAGCCTTTGGCAAAGTTTAAGGTTCTGCTATTAGCTACATCTCTGGTCACAGGCTCTTGGGACTGTGGCAAACGATAGAGTTGACTTGGGATGCTGAGCCTCACTTTTATTAGTGAAAAGGTGAAAGAGTAGAAATAAGATGGAAGAGGGTATGATGGGGTGCACTCACAGAAGTCTCCTTTGGATTGTTCCCTGATGTGCTGATCATGCCAATGATACTCACCTTCTTACTCTCTCTGGGACTCCCCACCACCCTGTCCTGCTGGGCCAGATCCTCTGGTCTTCCCCGGATAAGGTACAAGAGTAGAAATAAGATGCTGTTGAGCAATGCAGGCACTGAACCACCCTGTCCTGCTGGGCCAGATCCTCTGGTCTTCCCCGGATAAGGTACAAGGTTGAAGTAACTGCCCTAGGGCACAGCACTGAGGAAACACCCCCAACAGGGATCAAACCCCCAAATAAATCATATAAAAGAGAGAAACAGGGAAAGCTCATGAACTTCTTTATCAATGAAAGAGAGATATGCACAATGGTTATTCCCCCCCCCCCGGAAGCACTTATTTACACCGAGTCTGATAATAAACAAAAGTGTTTTATTAAGTACAAAGAGTGGGATTTAAGTGGCTGTAAGTGAAAACAGACATATCAAATTAAGTTACTAAATTTAAACTGAATGGAAAACACTTAGCAACTTTTAATCCACTAAGAAACATTGCACACAGATTCTTACCCTAAAGGGCTGTTCTTATTTTAGGCATAAAACTCTTTTCCAGGCCATTTTTTCAGGATAGCTGAAGATAAGGGCTGATAGCATCCCATTGCTTAAATAGAGTCTCCCCTAGTGCAGGAATCTTTTGTTTTACACCCCCCCCCTTCTATAGAAAAATACCAAGTTCAAAAATGGATCACTGTACCAGATGGCACGGTGACATGTTTTCTTAGGATCAACCACCTTCTGGATTTAAAGAACAAACAAGGCTACTTTACAAGTTAAGCTGATCACCAAGTTGTTAAGGCTTTTGGGGGGGCGGGGGATAAGAGATATACCCCAATGGCTCTCATTAGCACATTTAAAGCTATAACTGTCTCATAATTCATATTTCTAACTTCACATACAAGAATGATACTTACACCAAAATAGGATATACCAACCCAGCATGTAGTAACTTTAAATTGATTGGGTTTCATGTGTCCAAAGCATCTCTGAGTTATACATAATTATTATTCATTAGCCAATTTTCATAAAACATGTGGGCATACTATCACCAACAGTGACAGCAGGAACCCAAAATTCACATTTCAGGTATTCAAGCTCTAGCTGAATCTGATAGAGGGGGTATTATCTAATTCCCTCTCTCAGCCCACTCTGATCACAATTCTATTTGGGATGACAAAAGTCCAGCAATGTTATGGTGGATCCTGGACTCAGAAGATGGTGGGGGGTTGCAGCCATGATGGTAAAGCTTGCTCCTTCTAGTCCATGTGTTTCCATTCAGTAATCTCCTATCCACCACAGATAATCAGTGTCTAAGAAACATGGCAGCCCTCATTGAATTATATTTCATTATAAACATTTCCTCCCATTTCTAGAAACTTTCAGCTGGTTGTCATGCCAACCCAGAAGCCTTGACAACCCCTTATCACAGTGCCTTTAACTTAAACTGTAGAGACTGGATTGTTTTCCTACTGCTTTTAGAAACAGTCCTATGCAACAGGCAGATCTGGACTCCTATTGCCAACCAGCTTAGAATACAGGCCTCTGCACAACATTGCCTTTCACTGCTGGGCATAGTGATTCTTGCCAGAATGTGTCTCTTGTACTTTACAAAGGAGGTGCAAGACTTACTTCCTTAAACACTTGTAAGCGACTTTGAGATTCTCAGAGGGAAGACACTATAAAGTACAAGAGACAAGGAGTCCTGTGGCACCTTATAGACGAACAGATGTATTGGAGCATAAGTTTTCATGGGCAAAGACCCACTTCGTCAGATGCATGTAGTGGAAAGGTAGCCATCCTGCAGCAAAAAAACTTCAACAACAGACTTCAAAGAGAAACTGCTGAGCTACAGTTCATCTGCAAATTTGACACCATCAGTTTAGGATTAAACAAAGACTGTGAATGGCTAGCCAACTACAAAAGCAGTTTCTCCTCTCTTGGTGTTCACACCTCCAGATCAGCTGCCAGAAGTGGGCCTCACCCTCCCTGACTGAATTAACCTCATTATCTCCAGCCTTATTCTGGCCTGCATATTTATACCTGCCTCTGGAAATTTCTACTACATGCATCTGACGAAGTGGGTCTTTGCCCATGAAAGCACAGGACTTCTTGTCACACCACTCTGATATATAAAGTACAAAATATTAACTTTGATTCCTAGTAATATTCTAGGAGATACTAAAATACTTCATGTCTATTTTATTTGTATACATTTAAAAAGTACTGTGGCTCTATACAGACGACTGAAAAATGTCATTTTACACTGAGGAACTTGCACAAAACAAGGAAATCAGCATTACAATACATTCTTTCCTGCACTATAGGGATTAGGGAATGGAGATTAGCAGCCACCACTCATAATTAGAAACAGGAGAAAAACATGCTGGTACTAATGTAAAGTGCAAAGAACTAAGTAGTAGTAGTGATCAAGTTTATACTCACAATATCACCTCTAAGAAATGTGCCATACCAAGGCTCCGTGATTCATTGGAGCCATGAAATTTCATTGTACTAGTGAGTATAGCCAGATTTCTGGATTATTTAAAAATTTCCCAATAATACTTTGTTGCTTGATAGGTTCTTCAACCAAGATCAGACGCTGCAGATAGAGATAATACAGAATGTGTGTCTGAGTATCCATATACTCTCACCAGCCCTTGCAAAATCATCCAAATATGAGTTGTCATCTTTCTCCCCTTCTTCATCACTACCATCAGTGCTGTTATCCTGACATCTTGTTTGAGTTAACATATCTCCCAAGGCACCCAGACTAAGATGCAGTATTTATACAGTTATACTGACACATCTACAAGTAGTGCACATTCAATAGGGGTTTCAGACCCTTTTTGTTACCTGTAGCTCTGCACTCTATCAATGTTAGATGCCCTTCTCCCATAGGTTCCTTTTTTGTTTATCTCAAGGTTATCAGCACATATGTCAAATAGTTACTATGGCACACTTATGGCCAGGCATCTTGATGTTCCTAACCTAAAATATCCCAAGGTGCTATCAACTAGCCTCTTGTGATTACTTGTTAGCAGTTCAGTCATGCAGCATTCTATCTTGTGATATCTCACGATCCAGCATTACTCCTGGTTAGCTGCTTATGCCAAGGCTTTTGGTCCTTATGCCTTGTTTAACCAAGCTATTCTTTTACAGGCCTTATAACCTCATTGCATTACTGCCTTCACTTATACCCCTGCCTTACCTAGCAACCATCTGTAACTATTGGCTACACTGGAAGCTTCTATGTTGGAGTTGGTATTCTGATGGAGTGAACTTCTCAAAGCTGCTTTCAGAATTCAAAATTTCACTTTTAATTGAATATTTCAATTTTTAGAAAAGCCTGTTGGCAGCCAGGTCATTTTTGAAAGTATTCAAGCTTTATTTTCATTCTTATTTTATTTGAGCATTGCCTTTATTCAGATAAGCTTTTAGAATTGTGAACACTGACAGCACTGTGTTTTCATTAGAAACGTGTTCCTCTGATTTGAAAAGAATCCAGGAGTCTCTTGTCATGTGACTCCATGGAACCCAACAAATTTCAGCTTGATCAATTTCAGGTCTCTACACACACCTGGAAGTGTTTTATGAACTGCTTTTTCAGATGGTAAGAAATTATCTTGATACCAGTTGCACACTTCCAAAGCAAAGACTGAGGGTATGATTTTTCACATGTATAGAATTGAGCTGAATGGGAAGTGAGGACACTCACTTAAACATTGAATTTTGGTCTAATATCTTTCCCCAAATCAGGCATACCAGAAACTTGAATCTGGATCTCACACATCACATGTAAGTGCCCTCACTAGCAGGCTACAGGCTAACATAGAATGGGATGTCTTGCATTCTCTGATGTGAGCCTGAAATTCTGTCCCAGCTCTGAGAAATCTTTCCAATGAAAAGGTTTTGTGTTTGGCAAATCAGTGTTTTTGACTGAAATTTTCCCAAGTAGTTCTAGCACCCACAACTGCAGTCAATGAAGTCAATGACAGCTTCTAATGCTCAGCAACTCTTAAAATCAGGTTCTTAATTACTTTTTGTAGCTTTTATTCTGCTTCTCATAAACCATGCAATATGAGTGGGAACAAGTGTATAGTATGGTGTGGTTGGCTGGCTAGGCGTATTTAATTGTGATTAGGGGTTGTTTATGTATGATTTTGACAGATAACCTAAGTGACTCTATGCTCAGATGACAGCATGAAGCCTCATATTGTATAAGTTACCTTGTGAAAGGGCAGGGAACTCTATTTTTCAAAGAACATTTTTTCTGCAATTCTCAGGAGGATGTCAAGGATGTCTCTTACTCTGCTGCTCAAAAACATAATTAGCACTTCCTTTGCTGGCCACCAGAGAAGTAATGATGAGTGTGGGATATGAATCACTGACAGCATTGTGTACCATAATGTAATTCCATTGTTTGTGATTCAAATGGGTGCTGATGATATAAAGGTACACACACAATTCCAAAACAGTTCTCAAACTTCTTGTGATTCAGAAAACTAGTTAATATTTTCATCCCTCTTTGCTCATCTTTTATCTGTTTACATCTCTAGGTTCCTTCTAGCATTAGAAGCAAAACACAGTGCTTGCTTAATGTTATGAAAGAGGAGTATTGTTAAATTTGGGACTGCATAGGGCAATGTAATTGTAAGTTGCTGAAGAATTTCCAGCCCAAAGGGAGCATGAGGTAATAGAAATAGACAGCAATTTGTTGTGGGATTTTTCATATTTCAGCAATTCAAATAATTCAGAGAAGCTTCTGGCAAGCAAGCTAATGTGGGGGATAGGCGGGTTAATTAATTACAGGAGGGTCAATTCTACAAGTGCCCTAAATGCAGAACTCCTATTACATTGAAATAGAGGTCCACATATGAAGTCTTTGCAGGGCTGGACTTTTTATTAATTAATGTTTGTAAAGCTCTTTGAAGATGCAAGTGGTCTAAAAGTTTTAAGTGGTGTTCTTATCTGAATTAATCCTAAACCCTGATCTTACTAAGGTTAGCCCATCTCAAATTAATGTGTGTGAAGCACTCTGAATATGTCCCAATAATGCATTACATAAAGTGTTGAGCAGTCTTAGACATTATTACTACTACTGTTGCTGTTTTGGCTGATATCTTTTACTGGCTTCCTCCATGGAGTCTTGCTGTTAAAATCAATAGTGTCATTGGTGTCGAGTCCTCTTTATTATAGTGATCAGGTGTGAGAAACTCTCTCTAAGGTACAGCAGTAATGTAGGGCAGAGTTATCTGAGCATCTCACAATCTCTTAGGGCATGTCTACACAGCAGGGCAAGTCAAATTAAGATATACAACTTTAGCTACGTCTATTGCGTAGCTGAAGTCAAATAGCTTCATTTGGCTTTTGGCACTGTCTACAGAGCAGTGTTCTTCCTTCAACTTCCTTACTCCTCGTGAAATGAGAGTTACAAGAGTCAGAGTAAGAAGTCTTCCAGCTTGCCATTATTTCAAAATAATGGCTTGCTGGGCAGACACATATTATTATTTTGAAATAATGTCAGTTATTCTGAAATAATGCTGCTGTGTAGATGTACCCTTAATTATTTAATATCCCCACTGGGATGGACTGTACACATAACAGTTTAGAGCCAAGTGCCTTCGTCTTAGGTAAACAACTGTTAAACACTCTTTCTTGATTGTATTAATTTTTCTCTCTGACTTTTTTTTTAATCTTATTTTTGTTTCCATTCTTATCAGCAATATTTTCTCCTGGTCTCTTTATATTACTTATACGTACATGGAGATTTTATTTTTTGGCACCCATTGCCTGGTACCTGTGAGAGTTTAATAAAGAAGAATAGAGTTTATGAATATCTGCAGGAGATAAAAACACCAGACACATTTCTAAAAACCAGAGAGAGGGATTGAGCTGATTAGCTTGCTTATTAATTGAATGTTTTAGTAGGTTAGGATTTAGGAAGTGTTATTACTGCATCTTGACTACCAAATGAAGTATTTAAAAAAAACCAACCCTGTCCTGAGAACATGAAGATGACCAAGAGACAAACACGCTGCACTGAGACAAAACCCTTATAGATGTATTGGTTTGTGGAGGTTGTTATTAGAAATAAAAATGAAGCATTTATTCATAAATGAAGCAGATCTCCTGAAGTCTGGTCCAAAGCTTACTGAAGTAGATGGAAATGTTCCCCTTGAGTTTCAGACTTCAGATCAGGCTCATGGAGGATGATATTACTATGGTATTATGTAGCATATAAAGAGGCACAGGATGGTACAAAGACCATAGGTGTGGGCGCTGTTTAATGTATTTCTGTAGGCTGGTGACTTATGTAAGCAGCAGCACTATCACAAGATTTAAGGTGACCAGTCTGATATACATGAATTATTTTCACATTTGAAACATCGTTTGGGGAGAAAGAGGTGCTTGTAGTAGTAAAGACATATTAAATGAAAAATCTAAGGCCACTATGTTAAATGTGTGTTGGAAATCAAAATGTAGACACTGTGTAGGTTCAAGAAGGAGGGTTTATTACACACAGCACTGGTGGAGTGCCACCTTGCCACTTGGGCTCAGTGAACACTGCCAAGTAAATGATTACAATAGACTATATAGGGAGCTGATGTTCAGAGAGAAACAATGGGGTGGGGAGTTCCCGAGACCCTGGATAGGTTCTAGCTGCAAAGTATTATGAACCAATAAGCCAAAAGTCTAAAAGATTACATAGTAACTCCACCCATGGCTCAGGTTGACACAATTGCTAAACACAAGTATATGTCCACACCCCCCTCCAAGAATTGCAATGCATGGCTACATTCCGGTTGGGATCCACAGAAGTGATGACGGTGCTTTTCCCGACAGGTGCGGGATGCAGTTCATAGGTGCTTGTCTAAGGGTATAAAGCAAAACCAAAACAGAGTGAGGTATGCAGCAAGCAATTATTTAAAATATATCTTTGGTAGATTAGCAAGTTGAGCTCATGAAAGGGGGGGCCCTATCTCTAGTTCCTTAGCAACAATTCGTCGTTGGCCTTGAGAAGGCTGCTGGATCTGCTTTCCCATGCCAGCACAGACTGGGCGGCCTTATGCAGAGCTGTAACCTTGGGTGTGAATGTGAAATTCATGATAGTGGTACTCAATTATTGCTTTCCGTTTGGTGTTGTGCTGCCTAGCTTATAAACAGACAGGGCTGCTTTTCTGTGTCTGTCCTGTTTTCTCCAAGCTTCCTGTTATTTGTTTTGGCTTCAGCTAGGCCTTGTGTCTTTGCTTCAACTACACAGCAAGGCCTCTGCAAAGGCCTAACCAGAGACCATAATTTGGGGTCTCACCTATATATCAAAGGGCTATTGGCTATTTCCACAGTGGGTTAAAAACATGTTCCTACAATGTATACTAGTGTGATTTAAAGCAACAAAATCATGGACGTTTGAAGGTAAGGATTCCTACCTCTTCTAATTTCTAGAACCTTTTATATTGAGACTAATAAAGTATATTTTCAGTGATTACTCTTCAACCAGCCTTGATGATATAGAGTAATTAAATGGCTAACGTGTCAAGTTCTTAATTCCCCTTAATTATAACTTTTTAAATGTGCTGTGATGATGTATTAATAAATATTCAATGGAGTCGCAGGGTAGAGCTGTAATCTACTGTGATTCAACCCGCTATTTGATTCAGAGCTCTTCTGGGAAAAGCAGTGGGAAAGGAGCAGAATTCTGACAGCTTTTCTGGTGTAGCTGTACTGCTCCCAGCCCTATCCTCCAGCGGGGCTGCTCTTCAGACCCCAGATAGATGCAGCTGCTTGGAGAGACAAGGACGGTAGCACTGCAATGGAGGAGCTGATGGCATTGGGCCACTAGGCTGCCCTTGTTCAGTTCCTTTCATTGCTGTGGTTCGGAAGTGTCTGGTCAGTGAGAGGACACTTCCCCTTCAGGTAAGGAGAGTGGCTCATGAGGAGGAAAATGGGGAGAACATGGGAGCCCAGAGTTTGGGGTGGGCCAGGAAAGAGTCACATGGAGGGTCATATGTGGAGATCACATGCTCCCCATTAGCTGCTGTCCCCTCATACTGGTAAGAAATGAATTCTACTTCCACCACTGCTAATATCTCATGTGATGGAATTTGCGTGAACAGAGAAAGTGAAAGTTGGCCTGTACGTTGGCCAACTGCAAATGTCAGTTTATCCTCTCCCCCTAGTATGCCTAGATTTTATCAAGAGAGGGAAAAGCATGGTTGATTTAAAAAAAAAAAATACTGTTGTTTTTTTTTGGCTGGCCAGTACTACTAATTTGTGCTCCCATAAGATTGGTTTACCAAGCAGCCCTCAGTATGGGATGGGATGCAATCACTCTGTTCCTGAAGCAGACCAGAGAGGATATTAGAAGAAACCTTCATCATCCATTGTTCTGGCCTGGGCTATGGCATTACAAGGCAAAGCAAGTATATTAAGATGGAGAAAAATAATAAAAGAAACCAGTATAGGATACTGTGGTATATGTTATGAAATTTTTTCCCCTGTAAATAAAAAAAACCATGGAACGACTTTAGCGCATTTCAAGATTTATCACTGAACAGTCTAACTTAAAGCAGTTCTTGATTTCTTTATGAAAAGTTCACACAGGCACTGGGTTCTTATGGCCTAATGTCAAATGACAAATAAAAATTATTTAGAATGTGATGCCAATTATGGGGTGGGGATTTGCATTAAATATGTAGAGGGCATGTTCAGCTGCATAGATTGGGTTTTCTGCTGAAAATGCAGAAAGCAGTTAAAGGAGAAAGTAATCTTTACAGCAATGGTTCTCAAAGTGGGGTCCGTGACTGTTTTTGCAGGTGGGCTTGGGACTCACACACAAACACCCCTGCAGTGGGAAGCCTCCACTGGTGTTTCAGCCCCACCCTCCCCCCCCAAAAATGGTGTGCCAACTTCCTGCTGCAGGAGTAGGAGCCTTGTGAGGGACGGAAGTGGCTAGGGGCACAGCAGCACAGGAAACCTTTCCCTGCTGCTCCCATTGACTCAGCCCACTCCTGCACCCTCCCACCCAAACACCCCCACCATGAGCCTGATCATGCGCCCAATCTTGCACCCAGACCCCCCACCTCCACCCCTTCAGGTACCTATTTTGTCATCATGGATGGTTGGCTGATGGTCTGTGGAAAGGTCTGCATTGAGTGGAGTGGGCCACAAGCCAAAAAGTTTGAGAAGCACTGCTTTAAAGAAACCCAAGGGAGAGAAGGATGGATCAAAATCCTTTACTTTGGACTAAAACTGATTGAATGTTCTTTGAAACTGTTTTCAAATAGACACTACACATCTTTTATTTTATTTTGTGGCTGGAGGCATCACAGTTTGTTTGATTGAGCTGTTTTCAGGGAAAATAAAGCAGAAGATGACAAATACAGAGGTGATAAGTAGGAAAATCCTTCTCTCTCTTCTAATGAAAAACAGGATTTCAATGAAATTGTACTCCATTCATTTAAATTCCCAGATTGTTTTCAAGCAAGACAACGGCTAAGATGATAAAGTGCCACTGATCTGTTACTTTCTATCAATCTAGTTTAATCAGCTTTAAGAATTGGACTTTAGCATCAACAAAAATATCTTAAGTAACATTGTAATATACTCTTCCAGTAATTTTAGTCATTATTGTGATGTTAACAAGTTTAATAGCACTGAAGGGTTGGATTGCTTGTGACTGGGAAAGTAGTTTTTCCACCTCCAGGGTAATGTTAGAAAACCAGTTTCAGACTGTAGCTATCAACATTTTGGCCAAGCAGCTTTTTAGTGTATGATCTGGGGTCCCAGCCCAGTTCTAAGTTAAAGTTCTATAATTGGAAACAAATTCACAGGACATCCTTTGCCTAAAAGCATTTTTCTCAGGAACTAAAGAACGAGAGAAAAAGAATACTTGGATTCTCTGATACCCTTGTCCCTATACAAACTTTTGATTACAAATGAACACTCTTGCAATAGTGGGTAGAAAGAGAGCCTGCAGTAGTTCCATTATTACCCACAAGGAAGCTCATCTTTTATGGAGAGTCTTCCTAACCCCAATTTCTGTGTTTCAAATACAAGATTAACTCTCCTGATTTATTATTCCAAACATGCAAAACAATGTTCTGATTGATTAAATGTAAAACCTGAAAATCTTGTATAAGACTTTAGGTTAACAATGATCTGCTCTCATTGAAGACTGAGGTCAGGCAAAAATCAAACCCAGTTTTTGCTCTTAAAAGCCTTTCAGTTTTCCCTTAGGTAATTACATTTGTTTTTAGCACTTCAGTGTTTTCCATTCTTAGTATTTCCAGTGTGTATCTGTACTAAAATAAAGCCATTTTTTTCAAGGCAATTATAGAAGGACAAGCACTGTATCACTTGAAGCATTATAGGCTGTATATTTTTCCTTTTCTACTTGTAGGTGGTAACCTAAAATAAAAGCCTATTGAGATAATTAGAAAACAAACATGGATGTCTCAAATGTTGGAGAATAACCACGTAACATTTATTGCAGTTTAGCTAAAGAATCTAACACTTTTCATTTTCATTTTTGCTTACCATCTGTCTCCGGAAAAGCCAATTCAGTTGCATCAGTGATCTTTGTAATGGCAAGGACAAATTGCTGTATTATGTCAGTTTAGAGGCAAGATGTCAATGGTGAAATTACTACTCCGGGAGACTATCACACAGGCAAACAGCCTGCAGCTGCTGTGCATGTCTAACATTTTCTGGCATTAATGTAATATAGCTTTTGTTTTTTACTAGAGGCACTTGGGGAGTTTATAGGTATATGTATGTGTAGTCTTTGTGACTGACAGACTTTAATCATTTGTCAGTTTCAGAGCAAAGATGTCAATAGATTGGTTACTGCTCCAGAGACACACACGAGCAAACTTAATACAGCATATTTCTTACAAGTTGCTCATGCTGCACACATACGTGCTGGGCAAGTGCTAAGCTAGCAGCATGATAACTTATCACATGGTGAGAACACACGTGATTAGACTTATTGTATACATTGCTTGTGTATTTGTGATGGCAATTATTTTCTTATAACAAATACTGAATAAGAAATGATACCTATCATATCACTTTCTACACCAGCCGCTTTCCATTCTATCAGACATAATTAAATAGGCTGTTTAAAAGAGTCACGGTTTTTTATCAGTTGGTAAACCCAGTTGACAAGCTTATAATAAAGAATCAGAGTGCATTCAAAATCAACCTTTTCTTACAGGGTAAGCTCTGGGGAGATGGTCCAAATCTCTCTGAAATCAATTGAAAAGCTCCTATTGATTTTGCTAAGCTTTGGACAATCCCAATAGAAAGAATTTATCTAGGACAAGACATGATGAATGCTTATTTACTTGGGGGTCATAATTAAAAAAAGTCTTATGGATGAACTAATAATTCTTAAATGAAGTGCATAATAGCCAAATAAATGTTTTGAAGACCTTTCTGAATGGCTCTTGGAGTACCAAACCAATGACTAAAAGAACACTTCTTCTCTTAAACCCAGTGGTGGCCCGTCAATACAGGTGAACTAGGCGGTCACCTAGGGTGCCAAGATAAATGGCCGGTGAGGGCTTTGGAGGTGGGGGTGCCGATCGCGCACCCATCGCGCGTTTTGCCTAGGGCGCCAGTTGCCGGCAGCTCGTCTAGGGCCGCTCCTGCTTAAGCCATTACCTATTCTAACATAACTTATTAGAACACCCTATCTCTTAAATTTTGTGGATTCCATCTTTGTCATTGTAGTGGGGTCTATTTGAAAACATGGGAAGGTGGGCGGGCAAAGCCCACCCACATTCTAAAAGCCCCTCCCCAGCCTTACGGGAGGGACAACTGGACCCATGTCCAACTGATCACGGGGGACAAATAATGACGAAAGGGTCAAGGAGTGCGGGTCACAGGTTCAAAATAATGGAACCAAATGGGGACACTGAGCAGAGAACCCCGGACAGCGCCCACTGCTCCTCAAAGCTATTGATGGAGCCAGTGGACGCCGCCCAGAGGAACTCTGCCCTGATACGTGACGCAAGGGAGGAACGGAAGTAGGCCCCACAGTTGCAGAGAACCCCCTCATCCAGCATCCTCCTCCTGGTATTATAGATGGCAACTTTCGCTAAGGCCAGGAGGAGGTTGACGAGGAGGTCTCGCAACTTTGTGGGGCCACAGATTGGGTGTGCATAAATGAAAAGGTGAGGGGAAAAGTGCAGCCAGAACCACAATAAGAGGTTCTGGAGGAGCCGGAATAGGGGCTGCAACCTGGCGCACTCGAGGTATGCGTGTGCCAGGTTTTCCCCTCACGCTGCAAAAGGGGCAGGCTTCCAGGATAGGGGTGAACCACGCCAAGTACACGCCCGTGCTCACGGCTCCGTGAAGGAGCCTCCAGCTAATGTCCCCGATGGGCCGTGGAACCAGGGTGGAGTACACACTGGCCCATCGGGGTCCCCCACCCTCAACGGATCTTAGATAGTCCCGCCACTTAGTATCGGGGTGGGACACGAGGGTGGGGAAGTGCAAGGTATGGAGCATGAGCGTGTACAGATGTTCCCTAGGCGTGGTTCGAAAACAGACTGGCTGCAGATTTTGCAGCTGGCTGGGAGTCCAGGGATGGGCAGGCTGGGGCGGGCCCGCGGAACAGGGGCCCAATAAAAAGGGATGGAGGCTTTGCAGGAAGGGAGGGGCGGGGAGTACCCTCTTGCAGGGCTCTCTGTAAGAGGTCGAGAGCGGGCCACGACAAAGCCGCCTCCACCTCCTAGAGTAGGCACAGGGGGGTCCAGAGGGTGGAGAGCCCCATGCGCTGACCGAGTGCTCGGGGATCCACCCAGTCCCCCTGTCTTAGTCCAGGAGGTCTCCGACCTTGGTGGTTTCTGCCAGGATCAACCTCCAGTGCACCGCGGGAGACTCCGCCACATGCACGCACAAGGCTGGATTGTGGAGCAGGGGCTCCGCGAGGAGGTCAGCTCCCTCGGTGGCCAAAACGGACCTGGTCGCTGAAAACAGCTTCCAGGTCCGGAGGAGTTCCTGGTAGAATTCCGGCAGCTCTGAGAGGTCTCGCGGAAGGCCCCTCGGGTGGATAAAAAAGAGCTGCTGGTCGTCTTGGAGCCCTCGAAGGTGGCGGAGGAAGGCACACCCCAAAATGCTCCATGCCGGACTACCTGCACTAAAGAGGAGTCTCTGCAGGGCCTGGAGGCGGAAGGTCCAGACCTGGCTGCGCACGCAGACCAGACCCTGGCCCCCATCCTCCAGGGGGAGAGACAGGACCCCTGCAGAGACCCAGTGCAGTCCTGGCCAAAAGAACTCCAGAGCTGTCCTCTGGACCTTGGCCAGGACCTCCGGGGCCGGGCGCAGGGTGTTGAGCCGGTGCCAGAGCATGGACAGGACCAGCTGATTTAGCACCAGCACCCTCCCTCAAAGGGAGAGACACTGGAGCAGTCCTGTCCATCTCTGCAGCCGCTCAGCCACCCTGGCCTCCAAACCCTGCCAGTTCTCCTGGCGGAGAAGGATGCGTGGCGGATAAATAGATGCCCAGATAGAGCAGCGGACCCGCGCTCCACCTGATGGCCTGAAGCGCGGGTGGGAGGGAGCTGGCCCACCACCCGTCCCCGACCACCAGGCCAGAGCTCTTGACCCAGTTGACCTGGGTGGAGGAGGCCGCCGAGTAGATGGCTTGGCAGGCCTCCACCTGCGCCAGGTCGCCCCGGGTCCTGGACCAGCAGGAGCATGTCATCAGCGTACGCCGACAGGATCAGCCGCAGCTCCGGCTCCCGGAGCACCAACCCCGTCAGCCTCCTACGGAGGAGACAGAGGAAGGGCTCGATCGCCAGAGCGTACAGCTGGCCCAATAGCGGACACCCCTGACGTACCCCGCCCGAAGCTGACTGGCTCGGTCAGGGTCCAGTTGAGCCTGACCAAACACTCCGCGAGGGCGTACAGCACCCGGAGAAAACCCACAAAATGGGTCCTGAAGCCGAAGGCCTGCAGGGTGCCCAGGAGATACCCGTGATCCATCCTGTCAAACGCCTTCTCCTGGTCCAGGGACAGGAGGGCGAACGACAAGCCGTCCCTACTCCCGAGCTCCAAGAGATCCCGGACCAAATACAGGTTATCAAAGATGCTATGGCCTGTGACTGTGTAGGTCTGGTCGGGATGGATCACGTCCGCCAGCACGGACCGCAGTCGCAGCGAGATGGCTTTTGCTACGACCTTGTAGTCCGTGCTGAGGAGCGAGACGGGACGCCAATTCCGAAGGTTGCGGAGGTCCCCCTTCTTCGGTAGCAAGGCGAGCACGGCTCGCCTGCACAGAGGGAGGACCCCGCTCTCCAAGGACTCGGCCCAGACAGTGACGAGGTCTGGGCCGAGGATGTCCCAGAACACGCGGTAAAACTCCACGGTCAGCCCGTCCATGCCCGGGGTTTTATTGTTGGGCATGAGACGGAGGGCTTCTGAGAACTCGGCCAGAGTGAGAGGCGTCTCCAGTTGGTCTCGGTCGCCTGCGCTGACCGTCGGGAGCTCGGTCCAGAGCACCTTGCAGGCGTTGGCTTCGGTTGGATCCGGGGAGAACAAACTGGCATAGAAGGCCCTAGCCCTTCCACGCATCTCCGCCGGATCCGTGAGGGGGGTGCCGTCCTCCGCCAAAAGGCAGGTGACGTGCTTTTTCACCCCCCTCCTTTTCTCCAGGGCATAGAAGAAGCGGGAGCCACGATCCATCTCCTGAAGGAGATGGATGGAAGATTGAACAAAGGCGCCCAGGCCCAGATCTTGCAGGGCCCAGAGCTCCTCCCACTTCTCCCGGTACGCCTCGCGGAGGGGTGGATCCTCGAGGGTGGACGCCAGGCGCCCCTCAAGCTTCAAGACGTCCCGTTCCAGCTGCTCTATCGCCACATCCCTCCGCCGGCTGGAGCCCCAGGAGTAGTCACGGCAGAAGAGCCGGGTGCGCACCTTCCCCACGTCCCACCATCGCCGTGCCGAGGGGAAGGCGGGCCGCTGCCCCCGCCAGGCCTGCCAGAACTCCTGGAAGGATGCCACAAAGCCCACGTCCTCCAGCAAGCTATTATTAAAATGTCAATAGGCCGGCCCCAGCTTCTCCGAACTCAATGAGGCTTTCACGGCCACCAAATGGTGGTCCGTGAACGGGGCCGGCCGAATGCTGGAGGAGTGGGCTCGTGCCAGATGGAAATGGGAGAGGTAGATGCGATCCAACCGGGAGTGGCTCGACCGATCGTCCTCCACCCGGACGTAGGTGAAGGTGGTATTGTCGTCCGGGTGGTGGTCTCGCCAGACGTCCACCAGGGAGTGATTGTCCACGATCTCCCTGAGGATGCCTGCTGCTGCCTGGCAGTTTGCGTGTCCTACACGGTCCCAGTCATCGAGGGTGGTGTTAAAGTCCCTGCCCAGGACCAGACACTCGTGAGGATCCAGAGTGCCGAGGAAGGTGGCGCCTGCCGATAAAAGGTGACCTGGTCCGGGCCTGCGTTCGGGACATAGACGTTGACCAAGTTCAACGTCAGCCCCTCTACGCGGGCCCGGACGTGCAGCAGGCGGCCCGGGACAACCTCGGTGGTCCCCAGCACCTCGGGCCTTAGGGCAGGGGAGAACAGGGTGGCCACCACGGCCGAACGACCACCGAGGTGGCTGAAGTACACCCCGTCCCCCCACTCTAGCCGCCAGCCAGCCTCGACGGCTGGAGTCGTGTGGGTCTCCTGCAGGAAAGCCACCGAGTACCCCCTCTCCCAAAGGAAGGAGAGCACCTGGCTCCTGCGGGACCTGCCCTACAGCCCTGGGCATTCAATGTCGCAATGATGGTGTATTTCATAGTGAGGGCTGGGGTGGATCCTCACGGGCAGGGTGATCGTCGGCCTCCAGCAGGCCCCGCAACAGGCCGCTCCCCACCCAGAGGCGAGGGGAGCGTAGCGAGATTTGCGGGCCCGCCGGTAGGCCGCAATGTCCTGCCTCTTGGTCCCTCTCCTCCTGCAAAAGGGATCTTGTGGTCCCCAGGATAGAGTGAAAGTCCCCCCAGCGCTGAAGGGCCAGCTCCACCTTCTCCTTAGCCCCACGAGGAATTGGCGGAGCTCGGCCCCCAGCGTTGAGGGGCGCTGGATGTTTCCTCTGTCTGGGCCCCCTGAAAGACCTCGCGGGCCACAGAGATGGACAAACCGGGGTCTGAGCACCAGCGCGGCGCCAAGAGCGATGGCGCCGCACTGCCCGCCCCTGACCCCGGCAAGGAAAGGTGCGGCCGAGGGAACAAGGCAGCCCCTAAAGGACTAGGGACTGGGGACACAAATACCACCCCCTGAGGGCCGCCTGCATTCAGCAGGAACGAGACGGCCCCCGTGGGGGTGGTAATAACGGCAGTTAGGGAGGACGGTGAAGGCGGGACAGACAGCGCGGTAGGGGTGGGGCGGGCTCACGACCGGACGGTAGGGTGGGGCGGAAGAGGGGGCAGTGACGGTAGGAGAGGGATCGGGGACAGGGGAGGACTCAGGACTAGAAATGGGTTCGTAAAGGGTAAGGTTGGGGCCAAGAGCACGTACAGGAGTGAGTGGGGGATCGGGACAGGGAAGGGGACCAGAAATTGGGGTGGGGTATAGGGGAGGATCCCTGGGTTTGTGCCACTGGGCTGCAGCTCCTCCTGAATGGGAACTGGGGGGGCAGGAGCAGGGAGGGGGCCCGTGCCGACACCGGGCGCAGATGGGGAGGCAGGAGCTGTCACCATGGCGTCGACCTGAATGGTGTTCTCTGCTGGGCCCCCAACGGAAAGGGAAGATGACTGCCCCGCCTCGTTCGCTGGAGAGGGGGCGCCTCCAAGCTAGAGACCCGGCCGCTCGGCGCCAGCCGGCACCCCGGAGGGCTCGGCGGCTTCAGCTCCAGCGCCTGAGTCGGCCAGGCCAATTGGTAACACTAGGGGCACCCCGAGTGTAAGGATGGGGTCGGCCACCTGGGGCGTAGGGTTATCAGTAAGGGTAGGGTCAGGGTCAGGGAGAGGAGGGGGCGGCACCACAGAGGCGCTGCCCAGACCAAGACCCGCTGATGAAGGGCCATCATCCCCCTGGGTAAGCGGGGTCAGACCCAGGGCCTCGATCTCCTCGAAGATGGAGCTCAATTCCATCCCCTTGGCCCTGGAGCCTTCACCGCTGGCTGCCGAGGTGACACTTACCTCGGCGGTGACAGTGGGGGGCTCAGCTGGTACCAGGGCCGGGGGAGCTCCACCCAAGGCCTCCTCAGGAGTGGGCTCCGCAGGGGGGACGATGCCGTCCCTCCTTGCTGACACGGCATCCTCGGCCGGTGCCTCCTGCTGATGCTCACTGGGGGCATTCTCGGCAGCGCTGGCCCCCTGGGATCTTACGGAGGGGGGCCTTCCCACCCTCCTCATCGGAGGGGGGAGAGGCTCTGCGCTTTCCCCCGCCGAGCGTCCAGCCCTCTGAGGTGGAGGTGGAGGGCTGGTCAGCAGGGGCAAAGCCGGGAGGGTGAAGTTAGTTTCCGGGGGGAACGTTGAGGCAGGGGTGGGAGAGAGGGGGGTAGGGAGACCTGCACCTGGGGGGGGCCCTCTTCCTCACCTGGCAGCGACCGCACCACCCTCTCCTCCTCGGGCCCCGCAAAAATGGATGGAATGGAAGCGGGGCCCACCTGCTCGCTCAGGCACGCCAGAGGGGGCGCCTCCGGATCCCGAGCTGAGCCATCGGTTGGAGGAGGGGCAGCCACGGAGGCTGGACTACCAGGGGGGCCAGCGGTGGTAGGGCCGGCACCCTCCCGGGCCCAAGGGGGCCCGGATGCCTCCCCCGACTGGGCCAAGGGCAGTCCTCAGAACGTGCCCCATCGCCCGGCAGAGGAAGCACCGGGCCTCACCCGTTGAATAGTGGACCCGGTAGAGGGTCCCCTGGTAGGGCACCATAAAGGACCCCTCTAGTAACACCCCGCCACGCGCCGCTGGCGGCATTTGCAGTTGCACCTGCCGGCGGAATGATAAAACGTGGCGGTGGGTGGGGTCCTTACAGCCCAACGGGAGAGGGCTGATGATGGAAATAGGCTTCCCCAGGGTGAAGAGGGAAGGCAACAGGGTGGCACTGGGGAGGAAGGGTGGGACAGAGGTAAGAACCACCTGTATGCCCAGGTCCTTCAGCAGTTCGAGGGGCACGTGCACGCCCCCCACCGCCAGGCCCCTCTCCACTGCCTCCTGGGCGGCGGCCTCCGAGGCATGGAAGAACACCACCTTGCCGTACATCTTGGAGGCCACCACCACGGCCGAGGCCCCCACCACCCTTGCCAACGCCCGCACGTAAGTTTCGACGTGGGCCGAGGCGGCGACCAGGAGGCAGCGGACGCCGTGCCTCCTGGTCTTGGTGGGAAAGGGGCCCCGGCCACCAGGAATGGAGCTGGAGGCGGCAGTCAGGGCAGATGACACGGCACGTGGGGGGACGGCAGCAGCCACCTGGGCGTACGCTCTGGGGGCCATGGTTGGATCACCCCCAGAGCTGGTGGAGGGAACAGCAGGGGAAGGAGGGGCTGTGGTGGATGGTGGGGCTACAGCGGGTGAGGCAGCCTCGGCCACGGAGGGTTTAGCCTTCTGGGCTGGGCCTTTGCCCTTTTTCTTCCCCCCGCCCTTTCTCCCGGCCGAGGCAGAGGCAGCTCCCAGATCTGAGGGAGCATCGGCCGTGGCAGTGGCGGAGCTCAGGCCTTGGGTCGGGAGGTCAGCCCCGACATTCTTTGGGCCCGGTGCCAACGGGGGGACCGCGGGATCGACAGGGGCAGGGGTTTCCTCCATCATGTGGTGAAGGAGGAGGGAGGCACAGATGACAGGAAGGGAGAGCAAGGGTTAACCGCTCCTCCCCACCAAACAGCAGGCAGGGGAGGAGGGTGTCCATGAGGGAGAGGGTGGGAAAGAGGGAGGGCACTGGTTTCGGGAAGGGGCAACTGAGGAAGGGGGGGGTTAGCAGCCTCTCCTCCCTGCTAAGGTTGTGGCAGAGGAGGAGGGCGCTATTGCGGAGGGGAAGAACGTGAGGGAAGGGGGCGCGCGATTGGGGAGGGAGGGAAAAGGGGAGAGGCAACCACTCCCTCCCGTTGACTAATTGCAGGGAGGGAGGGAACCAAGAAGAGAAGGGTGGAAACAGGGTAACCGAGAGGCCAGCAACCACTTCTCCCCACAAGGCTGGAAGCAGAGGAGGAGGGCGCTGGCAGGGCAGGCAGGGGGCAAGGTAACAGGTGCGGGGCGGAGGCCGGCTCCTCTGGCTGCACTGGAGTACAAAGAGGGGCTATGGGGCTGTCGAGGTGGGGTGTGATGTGCAGGGGGCTAACTAAAAGGGGAGGGAGGGACACAAGCGCTCGGGGCAGGGACAAGGCAGATTGGGTGGGGCTCAGAGGACTTGGGAGGCTGGGGGGAGGGGGCACTGGGTGAACAAGGCGGGGCAGGGCAAAGCATGGGCTGGGAAACAGAACTTTAACTAAATGTGGGCAGGGCAGGTAAAACAAACTGAGGAATGGGTGTGGTGGGTCAGCAAACTTGAGGGAGGGAGGAGGAAACAGAACTAGCTAGCAGGGGTGGGGTGGGCAAGCTGCAGTGAGGAGTAGGGTGGGTGACCAGGGGTGAGGGGGCCCCCAGCCAAACACTGCTGAGGAGGGGCCAAGTCCAGGGGGGGGGCACACTCACGAGCACTTGTGGGAGGCTCAGTCCTCGCCCACTGCTGCAGCAGGACAGTCCCAGATGACAAAAGACGGGGGGGAATAGCCAGCCCCACCGAGGGGTGAGTCCTGGTGGTGCAAGGGTTGGTGGAGGGGGTTGTGGTATGGGGGGGGCAGCTGGGCTGGGGGGAGGGCTCTGTGCCTCTCCCCTAGCCCCCCCTTGGTGTCTCTGTCCACCACCACCCCAAGAGCAGATAAAAGGCTCAGTCTAACAAACCCCTCCACAGTTCCAACTGGTGATCCTTGTCTGCCTCGGTGGGGTGCAGGTGGGCAGGCAGCGGCAGCAGCGGGAAGGCAGCGGGTGGTGGGTGCTGGTGGGGTCCTCCTCCTTCTCTGGAGCAGAGGAGGGGGACAGCCGGCAAGCCCCCCCTCAGGCAACAGGAGCAGCTGGTGGCGGTGGTCAGCAGCAGCAGCAGCAGCAGCATCCTCCAGGAGCAGCAGCCCAGCAGCATTGGGGTTTCAACAGGTGGGTGGATGGTGGCTCGGTGGGGTGGGAAGGGCTCTGGCTGGTGCAGGTAGCAGGACCAGGAACAGAGCAGGGGGGAGAAGGAAGAGAGCAGCCCTTACACCTTGCTCCCTCTCCTTCTGCTCTGGAGTGTAGTGGGGTGGGGGGAGACACCATTTTATGTGCAGCCTAGCCCTGCCCCCTCACGTGACAGGAAGTTAAGGGGCATGGCTAGGACTGTAAGAAGGCTACCAGAGAGTTCAGTAAGGGCCTGGCCTCTGAGGGAGGCAGAGGCCTGTTCAGAGCTCCTGGCTGACCTGGAGACAGAGACCTGGTCTGGGCCGCCCACAGCCACCCTCCACAGGGCCTGCAAAGACTGCCCTGCCTGGGCTGCAGAGGCCTGGCCCAGCCAGCCAGCAAGGCTACCCTCTGTCCCAGAGGAGCCCAGGGCTCGGCTGGTGCCTGGTGAGTTTGAGGACCTGCCTGAGCCGGAGGTCCTGCTCAAGCCCTGAGGCCTGCGGATACCCGGAGACCCTGAGGCCTTGCCCGCACTAGAGGACCTACGGACTGACAGGGACCCTGAGGGCTTGCCGGAGCTGGTGGACCGGCTGGAACCCCGGAGCCTGCCTGAACCCCAGGGTCCGACGAACCCACTGGACGCTGCAAGGTTCCAACCCACTGAAGCCTGGATCGGGCCGCCTGGACCCTGCTGGGATGACACAGCCCTTGACTCCCTGACGGACCTGCTGGAGGTACAGGTACCTGCGAAGGGAGAGATAAGTGGCCCAGGGGGTAGCATGGGCTGAGAGTAGCCCTAGGCCAGCAAGTTGCAGGCTGGAGCCCCTGCTGAGCCAGTAGCAGCTGTACTGCTGCACTGACTTGGACTATTTTAAGGCACAGTAGGGCAGTAGGGTGGACTAGCCGCCCACTGCACCAGAGGTGGAAGAACCGCCTCCCGAAGGCCTCCCGACCTACAACCAACCAGCCCCAGGAAGGGGGGAAGCATAGAGGCTGTTGTGGGCACTGCCGGAGGGCAGTGTCCAGAAAAGGAACCCGCCACCTGCCGTCTGAGCTAATTCCCAGGACCGACGGCTGGTGGCGCTGTGGCGGTGAGCGCACCCCGCTACAGTCATATATGAGCATCTTTGTCAGTAAACCACCATGGATTATATAATTCCCTCCCTGCCCGTGCAGGTAATGCCTCTGGCTCCAGAAAGCTTTGTCAACCAAGAGGGCAACACCACAAGTAGTCGCTCAAGTCAGAAGGCCAGATTCTTATTCAAAGTTCTTGTATTTCCATGTTTGCTTTCTAATCTGCTGAGCTTATTTATTTTCCTTTTCTCTCAACATCTAATGTACTAGAGCTGCGCTGGAAAAAATAAACCAGTGTCACAGTGGGTAAATTCTATCACTGAAAGTTTCTCAGTCCAAGACTAGTTCATAATGTAGTGTTCTTTATCTGGGTTTGGATGTTAGGGCACTGAAGATATCCTCCTGAACATGGGGACTTGTTGTGGCAATGAGACTTAGTGAACTGGAGAAATGAGATTTGTTGCAAGAAATTTTCTGCCACTGTCCAAAAATGAGTCTTTAAAAAAAAATTTAGAAGATGCAAGCTGATGTCAACAATGGAACACTTTGTCCTGATGATCCTGTAAATACAAAATGTGCAAATGAGAGAACATAAGCACGATGCTTAATAAACATACTGCTCAATCTACAAAATTGACAATGTGCGACGAGTGCTCCAAATCATGGCTTTTACCAGGCATCAAGTTACAGATATAAAAGGATTTATCAGTAAAAATCAGTTTTAATGGATGTATTGCACAGAGCAGTTATTTATAACAAAAGCTGGGTAGGAAATATGCAACTTTAAGGACTTTACATATAAATCAAAGCCAGACTCTATAGATCCCCATCACGGGCTTCTACAGGTTGAACCTCCCAAATCCAGGACTCTCTGGTCCAGCAACATCTGTGGCCCTGCAGGACCATGATGTTGCTGGACCAAAGAGCCCCAGAGCAATGCAGGGAATGGGGCGCCCCAGCTGGGCCAGGCAGCATCTGGGGAGCCCCCAGTCTGGCTGTGAACCCCCAGCATCAGTGCGGCCAGGTGGTGGCTGGGGAGCCCTGGGCGTGAGCAGGGCTAGGTGGCAGCCAGGAAGCTCCCACTCCACCCAGGGAACCCCTGGCATTAGCGGGGCCATGTAACCAGGGAGCCCCGGCCCCAGCCAGGCAACCTCCAGGTGCAGCAAAGCTGCCTGAAGGCGAGCGGTCCTGGGCCAAGAATCCCGGTAAACCTTTGGTGGCAATGGGGTTGGGGTGACCATGCAGCCTCCGCCAGGGAAACCCCAGCTGAAGCGGGGCTGGCAGAAAAGAACTCACAGAATCCCCAGCAGCTGCTGGGTTGCCCTAGCCACGTGGCGAAGGGTCCAGGCATACCCAGCTGGGGAACCCCATCAGCAGCAGAGCCAGCAGTGCCATGTGGCCCCAGCTGGGAACCCTGGAGAACACCCTGCAGCAGCATCCAAGTGGTCCCCAAACCGTGGGAGACCCTGGGGCAGAGGGCAGGCAGCAAGGTGGAGAGCTCCTGTTGGGCCAGCTTTAGTGGAGTCAGCAGCAGGGCAGGGAGCCCCAGGGAGAGGAACCCTGCAGTGGGGCAATCAGCAGGGGAGCACTGACCTCCTCTGGTCCAGCAAACTCCCCAGTCCATGACAGCTCAGGTCCCTGGGGTGCCGGACCAGGGAAGTCCAACCTGTATCATTGTGTATCTTCTACGTGGAGCAGCTAGACACTGTGGCTGTGTCTACACTGGCACCCTTTTTCGGAAAAGGGATGCTAATGAGACACAGCGCAATTGCAAATCCGCGGGGGATTTAAATATTTGCACAGCTCAGGTCCCTGGGGTGCCGGACCAGGGAAGTCCAACCTGTATCATTGTGTATCTTCTACGTGGAGCAGCTAGACACTGTGGCTGTGTCTACACTGGCACCCTTTTTCGGAAAAGGGATGCTAATGAGACACAGCGCAATTGCAAATCCGCGGGGGATTTAAATATGCCTTTCAAGTAGGCATAAGAGATCTTGCGGAAAAGGGTTTATTTTCCGCAAGATCCCCGTCTAGACTGGCGCTTTTTCGGCAAAGCCCCGAGCCGGAAAAAGCGCAGTAAATGCAAATACCGCTGGGATATTTAAATCCCCCGCGGATTTGCAATTGCGCTGTGTCTCATTAGCATCCCTTTTCCGAAAAAGGGTGCCAGTGTAGACACAGCCTGTATGTATGGTTGAAGTCCGTTTAAGTGGATAAATATATAAATTAGTTACTTGTCTCAGTTGCATACCTGGGATCTTTAGAGGGAAGCACTTGGTAAACTTTGGAGGATGGAACTCCTACATCACAGGTGTAGCAGGCAGCCACCATCAGTGTGCCTCAATTATTTAGCTCCTTTGTCAGGCACAGGGAAGTTAAGAGAAAATTCAGAATATGAAGAAATTGAAACTCATCTCCTGCGCCAAATATCACTGATTCTCCAGAATATTCACTTTGCAGTGATAGGAGGGAGTTGATCATGAAAGTTTGACCAATTCTATCCAGGCCTAGAATATGTTCAGACAAATATAAGATGTCATACTTGACTGCTAGTCAACTTAAGAGGCACCCACTCAAAGATGTTGCAACTAGTGATAGGAGGGAAGCAGTACAGGCCTAAGCTATTTTCTTCTTTTCTATAGCTTTGTTCTTTCTCTTCCTTTGTAATAGTTAAGTATCATTCCCGATCCGTCAAAATAAAGGTGAATTGACCTAAAATTACAAATTGCTGAAATAATTGTTGAAAAATTGGGTCTGGTGAACAAGACCTATGAAAAGGAGTGAGTTTTTAAATGGTACAATCATAAGATCTGATTTTGGTTGCAAAGTGCTCTATTGAGGAGTAGAGGAGGATGAGAGAGCAAACTCTTGTTTCTTTTGGTAGTTTCTGCTCGTCTGATCCTTAAGCTCACAAGAGCTTGTGCTTGTATAAGCATGAGGGTCAGTGGAGCTGAGCTGATGTGGAGAAAGGGAAGGTATGCTCACCTTTTGAAAGGGTAGTGCTGCTGTTCTGACAGCCTTTCAGAATTAAGTCCATATCGAACTCATTGCTGAATAGCTAGTCTCACCCTCCATATGTGGCTAAAGGCCAACATCCAGTCTTAGTATGAGGTTGTTCTCATGTTCTGTGATCTTTTATTTTTATTTGGATGTTATACTTTCATTTAATCCTGTTTCCGTTCATTTTTGGCTAGAAGTAAGCTTGCATGAATGCCAATTACACAGTTAGCCTTAACTTCTTTTGTATGAACACAAATGAATAAAACTACTGCAGATGAATTACATATTCTGAACAGTTGACCTGAGGTTCATATTGTATTTCTAGAAGCTACATTAGGGACAAAGAATGTCCGTTTCTCACCCATATAATCAGTCGTCTTGGCAACTTTCTTTTTTTGTCTACTGAAACTTTCTCTGATTTGGTGACTTTTGTGTTGCCCATGCTGAGTAAGATTTGTCTCCTTTTTGAAATAACCATTGACCTACATATTTATAGTGAACATCAGACCCTCTCAGATTACTACAGCTAACAACATCATTGAACTAGCATATGGGACTAGAAAGAAGGCATAGAACTAGCATGGTACTGCACACTCAGCTCCTGTGTGTTTTACTGAAGTTTGGTCTGCTGATTCACTTCGTGTGCATATTTTCACTAGACAAAGTGCACTCAATAAACTATCACAAAAGAGATGCCAAAGGATTAACAGAGACTTAGGCAAACTTGGCATTGGTCCTCCCAGCTTGGTCAAAAAGTAGCTTCCTTTTGTTTATTGGATGGCGCTGTTGCCAAATGAGTTTGGAGGCTATCCTCTGCTACCATATAGCCATTTCAATGGTATTCACACAGTTATCCCACAGTTGAGTCAACCACTTTCTAATAGGAAACCTTTTGTAATTCTTGACTGACTACCATGAGGCATAGTTGGAACTTTCTTTAGAAGACAGATAAATGTTGTTGTGGGATTTTCTTAGTGTGATGGCAATGCTGTACCCCAAACCAAACTGTTTGATTTTAGAGTTTTCAGTACATCAAGGAATATCATGAAACAAACATCCCAGAAGGACAATGGTGGAGATCTTAACCACGCTCCCATCCAACCTCACCCCTGCCCCTCAAGTGCTTTTCCAGCTACACCTTTCCCCAGAACCAATATGTAACACCCCTCCTGTGCTTTTCCACAAAACATTTTTGTGGTTCTTAGGTAGGCTGTAGATCACTTCTGTGTTTGTGTAGCACCAGAAGACTTGCTTCCAGCTAAATCTTCCTTTGGCATTTGCTAAAGACAAGCAATAAATCCCTCCTTACTTCTATATTGGGAACCTGTGCTACATGATATTTTGGAAGACTCCTCTTGGTGTTTTCACTCCATCAAACTACTGAGATTAAATTGCCTAACAATACAATGTCATTCACTAGAATCCCTACTCCTTCATGAGAAAGCAAAACAAAATGCCATATAAAAATATATGTACAGACAGGCTTTCCAGCGACTTGCAGCTCCTCTGTACATGTGCCAGGTGGATTAGAAGATAGGGAGCATAAAATGGCATTTCAGGCAGAGAGATTGCTGCCCAGCTGCATGCGGAGTGCAGGTGGGAAGACAGAGAGCTCAGGGAATGGGAAAACTTTGTTAAAGGAACAGGAAAGACTGTTCTGTTGGAGAAAGTCAAAGAGCAGGGAAGAAGCTAGCTGAGGTAGGCAGGGGAGAGAATGCTGCAGAGATCCCTGAGTGTAGAATTTGGGCATTGCCCATTGAGTTTTGCTGGTACAATAACATGAAATACTTGGTCCCTGTCCAACAGAGCTTCTAACCAACTGGCAGGAAACCCTCTCTTGCAGCACGTTTAATGTGCAAAAAGGTGCTGCAGAAATCCAACTTTTATTTTATATTAATCCAGAAGTTATCATCTTGTTTCTCAGGATATAGTAGAGCAAGTTGCATACATTCTATTTACAATAAAACTGCTGATATTAGAGGTTATGATTAAGTCTGCTAGCCTATTGCCATATAGCATCGCATTTCTGGGGATTTTTGTGCTGGTTTCATTTTGAGGTAACCAAGCATAAGCGATTTCTTTTGGTGGGTGTGTGCTGCTGTTTTTAAGGGGGAGAAGGAGGAAATTTAAGGTGTGTAGACTGATTGGGTGATATGCACTTAAAAACATGGGCTCAATTTGATACTTTAACTTACCACTGATAACAATGGTGAATTTGGCTCATAGAACTGGCCGCTCCCCTTAGGGCCGGATTAAGACCTTTAGAGGCCCTAAGCACTGAAAAGATTATGGTGCCCCCCCCCCATATGTAATTCAAAATAAAAACAATACTATACCGTAAAAATCTCTCTTTTTTGGGGGGGGGTGCCTCTGCTTTGCTGGTGCCATAAGCACGTGCTTAGTCTGCCTATTGGGTAATCTAGCCCTGACCCCCATCAAAAAATATGAGAGTCTCACACCTACTTGGATGAGTTAAAGATTTCAGAAGATGGCATGTACAGTGCAGTACATCAATTCACTTGTGCTACATCTCCCTGGAATCAATATTCACACTATAGTAATCTTGTTAAGGTTCCTTATTTATGACCGAGGTTTACTTAAATTTCCTACAAATTCTTCCAGTGATTGGCCCTTGGTGGTATAAGCCTTCTCTGACATTTTGTTATGAATTTGTCGTCTTTGTTATTATACAGAACAATATATCCTGTAATTTTGTATAACGGGGTCCCCTGTGTTCTTTCTCTTGTGGTGTTTACTTCTCTATTTAGATCAGAAATATTTAAATAAGATAATCCTTTTATTTTAAGCTAGTGTAGAAAATGCTCTAGGCATGTAACGAGTTGTGCAAGAGCTGCTAATGAATTTGACAAGTATATGGGTTTTTTTGTAATTGTTTCAACTTCTACAAAAGATGACATTGTCTCAACTTCTACAAAAGAAGAAACTTTCAAGACTACTTCATTCTCATTGAAATCTGTCAGCTGGTATGGAATGGATGTGTTGCATGCAGGACTAACATAGGTATTTTGCCTTTTTAAAAATCATAAATCACATGCATTAGGTCTCTAGGCCACAACCTAAGAATCCTGATTCCAAAAGCGCAGACTGCCATGTAAACTAAATAAAGTCCACTATAGCTGGTGGGAAATTGTATGTGAATCACTTTTCACAGATAATCTTGTGCCACTTACTGTCCAGCTTTGAGTACTACCAAGCAAATTACTTTACTTCCTCATGGGGTTGAAGGATGGATAAATACTTTAGATACAGAGGTTCTCAAAAGGGGGACCATGAGCCTTCAGGGCATTGCAGGGTTATTATGTGGGGAGCATGGGCTGTCAGCTTTCCTACCCTAAACTCTGCTATGCCTCCAGCATTTATCATAGTGTTAAATATTAAAAACAATAATTTATAAGGAAGGTCACACTCATAGGTGAAAGAGTTCACCAATACAAAAGTTTAAAAACCAGAGTAATAGATCTTCTGAAAAATGATGGGATTTGAAGAGATCTGTGTAGGTCATCTAATTGAGTCCTCTGTCCTGAGACAGAACTAGTATGACACAAACCAGGGGTTCTCACGCTTCATTGCCTCATATAATCCCTTTTGGACAACAAATTACTACCCAACCGCAGGAGAGGAGACGGAAGCCTCAGGCCATCCATGCTCCACTGCTTCTCTTTAAACCAGCCAATGATGGAGATTCCACAACCTCCCTAGGTAATTTTGTTCCAGTGCTTCACTACCCTTACAATTAGGAAGCTTTTTCTTAATGTTTAACCTAAATCTCCCGAGTTGCAATTTAAGCCCATTGCTTCTCAAGTTAAAGAGAACAATTTATCACTGTCCTCTTTATAACAACCTGCAACATACTTTAGGATTGGTATGTCTACTCTGCTCCTTCCCCCACCACCTCCTTTCTCTTCTCCAGACTAAACAATCCCATTTTTTTTCCAATCACTCCTCAAAGATCCTGTTTTCTAGATTTTAATAATTTTGGTTGCTCTCTCAGAACCTTCTCCAGTTTGATCACATATTTCACAAAGTGTGGTGCTCCCACCCAGATGCAGTACATTGATTTGAGGCCTAAGCAGCATGGAGTAGAGTGGTAGAATTACTACTTCTGTCTTGCTTATACTACTCCTGCTAACACATCCCAGAATGATGTTTGCTTCTTTACAGCAGTGTTACATTGTTAGTTCCTATTTGTGATCCACTACTACCACCAGGTCCTCTTCTGCAATACTTCTTCATAGGCAGTCATTTCCCATTTTGTAATGGATTATTCATTCGTAAGTATAATACTTTGCATTTTTCCTTATGGATTTCATCCTATTTATTTCAGATCATTTTCCCCCAGTGTGTCAAAATAAATTTTGAATTCTAATCCTGTCTTCCTAAGTGCTTACTCCCCTTCCAAGTTGGTCATCTCAAACTTCTAAGGGTACGTCTAAACTACGTTCTATTTTTGAAAGAGGATATGCAAATTCCTGTAGGATATGCAAGCTCCTGCAGCACTTTCAAAAGTGAAAGTAGCCTGGATGTGGTTTTTTTGGGGGGGAAAAACCCTTTTTCGAAAAAACCACTCTTCCTTTAAAAAATGAAGTATACGCAGTTTTTTCGAAAGGGTTTTTTTTCTGAAAAAAAAAACGTGTCCAGACTACTTTCACTTTCAAAAGAGAGATTGTGTACTCTCTGTCATTACTTAAAACATTTTATGAAGATATTGAATGGACCGGACCTGGAACAGATTCCTGGGAGATCCAGTCAGTATGCCCTTACAGATTGTGAACTATTGATAACTACTTTGAGTAGTAGTAGCTCTTTTCCAACCAGCTGTACACCCACCTTTACCATAAGTTTGTCTAAGCTATAGTTCTCTAGCCTGCTTGGGAAGGTCCTATGAAACTGTATCAGAAGCCTTTCAAAAGTCAAAATATATCCGAGTCCACTTGTGCCAGCATGCACATGGCTTATTACACTGTTAAAAAAGAATATGAGGTTACTTTGGCTTGGATTGTTCTAGATTAAATCCATTTCGCCTGTTTACTCCTCACCTTTACTTTTCTTCTAGATGCTTGTTGGATTATTTGCTCCATTATTTTAAGGTGGCATGCTCCATAATTCCATGTGTTGACCTTATTCCCCTTTTTATACCTAGGTACTATATCTACCCATCTACAGCCTTTTGGAATCTCTTCTTTCCTCCACACATTCTCAAAGATAATTGCTAATGTCTCAGAGATCTCTTCAGCCAGTTTGCTACGTATTCTAGGATGTATTTCATTAGGCCTACTGACATTTAACTTGTCCAAGGCAGGCTTGCCAACAGGGGAGGCAAAAGGAGCAATTTCCAAGGGGCCTGGTGATTCCAAGAGGCCAGGGCTCCCAGCCACCACCACCACTACTGCAGCAGCGGTGGCAGCTGGAACCCTAGGCTATTTGAATCCACACTGGAGCATGGCACTGCACACTCTGTATGGCTCTGACCACTGGGAGGAGGGGAGGGGACACACCATGCCTGGAGGCCCATGGTGGCTGTCAGCCCCACTAGTCCAAGGAATTCTTAATTGGCTCTTTTCCTCATTTAGCCTTGGGCATGGTCTACCTAGGAAATTAGGTTGGCATAACTGCATACTCAGAGGTGTGAAAAAATCCACCCACACACCCATGACCGTTAAACAGACCAGATCCCCAGTGTAGACAGCACTAGACTGATGGGAGAATTCTCCTGTTCATCTAGATACTGGGGAGGTGGAGAACCCTGCTGATGGAGAACCTTGATAGCGTAGGTGGTGTCTTCGCTGAAGCACAGCATTTTAAGTGCAGACAGGTCTCAATCATATGCCATTTATAATGATGTTCAGCATCTGAACAGACTGGATAACTAATTTTAAGGTAAAAACTGGAGCAAAAAATGAATTTAACATTTCCAGCATTGCTTTGTTTTCTGTTGTTTTCCCCTTCTTATTTAGTAATGGGCCTGTACTGTCCTTGATCTGCCTCTTGTTTCTAATGTATTTGTAAAACATTTTCTAGTTATCCTTCATGCCCCTACCTCATTTAACCTGTCTTTGTACCTTAGCCTATCTAACTTTGTCCTGACATTCTTGTTTTGCTTTTTTAAAATCTATTCATACTTTGTAATTGACCTAATTTCCACTTTATGTATGACTTAAACAAAAAAAAGTTCCTAAGAACTGCTGGTTAAGCCAGGAAGGTCTTCTACCATACATTTTTTTATCTTTCCTATGCATTGGGATAATTTGATCTTGTACTGTTGTCTTCAGTGCATTTCAAGAACTTTGTTGGCTAATCTGTGACCTGCTTTATTTTTCCCAAGAGATATCAGAGTAGCTGAAGTCCTTCTTGGCCATGTTTCACACAGCTTCAACCATTTTTTTCAGTTATAGCCGCTCAAATGTTAACCGAGGCTAATCCTGGTCTGAAAAGAAATCTGTCTCTAGTGTGTGTTTGTTTGATTATGACAGCATCATATGAGAGACTTTATGGGCATAGAAAGAAAAAAAACCTGCATATTTGGTTCCGTTTGGTAAATACACAAGAAAAACAAATTTATGTTCAGCCAAATAAATGAAACCTAGTTTCAGGAACAGAAGGATTTATCAGCATGTCAAGCCAACTGTATTTCCCTATACTCTCTCTCTCTCTCTCTATATATATATCTCACATGACACTGGTAGAAATGTGAAAACCTCCCAAATCATCTCCGATTAATGAACAACATAGTGATTTGTCCATAAAATATTGTTGCAATATGGTGAAGGAGATAAACTATAAAACAGGTTATGAATCACTAAAGGCAACGAAGCTGGTCTCTGTCATTTGATATATCAATGATTTATTCCAGTTAATAACAATTGGCTGCAGCTACTCAGATATGTTGCCACTTGGATAAACTGGTAAACATTACCTTTTGCTGCTATCCTGGTTATTGGATGATGACTAAGTGCTTTTTCTGTCCACTTCCAGAGTAAGGAATGCTCCTAAAAGGTCTGTGTGTCTTAGAACAATAAGGTGTTATGCTGCATAGAGCTTTATTTTTGATGGAAAATGTACAACACCAAAATGATTGTTACAATAAGATGCAGAAGACGAATATTCTGATTTTTGTGCTGGCTTACTTTTAGTACATTAAAAAAATCCGCTACACGTTTTTCTTACAAGATTTTAAAATAAAGCACTTCATTGCTATCCTATCCTATAAGGTTACTCTATCCACTGGGTTTGCTATCACCCATCCTCCAAATCTACTTGGCATCCATCTCACGTGTCTAGAACTAATTGTGGGATCAGGGCCTAGGTGTGTAAGATGTACATGATTGGGTTATTTGTCATAATGTTTTATTAAATCTGAACATGAAAGATGGGCATGGGCTAATAGAGACCTATTATAGTATTTCAAGAATATTAAAAGGGAGTAGCTGGAAAATCCTTTCTAGTGCTTTGTTCCAGAAAGGAAGCAGAAAAGAATGAGTAAGAAAGTGGCTTTGTGCAAGATGAATATCCAGTAGCAAGATCAGTGACTAGGAAATAGGAGGGAAAAGCACGGAGACAAAGTGTAATACAAAGCATCCTGCCTCTTCCATTGAATGTCTTAACCCTTCCTGTGGGTTGCTTTTCCTGCTGTCTGCCCCTCTTCAAACCTCTTTTTGTGAGAGATACTTATTTAGCCCACACACTCAATACTAATTGAGTGTAAATGATGGTTTCTCCTGTTGCTTTGACAATGAGTGTTCTGCTAATAATATTGACTTGGAGTCTAGATTAAAGTGTTTTTATAGCTTCTCACATGGGATGCAAGTCCGATCCTGGAACTGCAAATACAGTCGCATGTCTTGTAAGTGTAGTTGTGGAAGGAAAAGTTTGAGGTGTGGCCTTTTGACATGTGTGACCATCCCCCCATGCTTTATGAAAATTGGCTTATGAGTATAAATACGCATAACTTAAAGAGTCTTTAAACATGTAAACTGCTAACATACTATCTGCTAGATGTGTATATTCTATTTTTGTACTTGTATCATTCTTGTATGTGAGGTTACAAATATGAAGTGTTTATATGTTTATAATTTTAAATGTACTAATGAGAGCCATTATTGGTGATCTATTCTCTAGCCATCACACTTAGAACACACTTAAAAATTACCACAAGTTAGACCTTCATCCAACACCCTCAGAAATTGACCAGTCCTGGATGAGGCATTTTGCCGGACTAGGGGTGATCATTTCTGCCAGCCATCTCCCTTCTGCCAGCCACCTCCAGCCCTGGCCCGACCCCTGCCCTTCCCACTGGCTCCCCCCTCTTGCTGGCCTTGCTGCCCTGTCAGGCCTACTAGAAAACATGACCTATGAGTGAAGACTGAAAGAATTGGGCTTGTTTAGTTCAGAAAAGAGAAGACAGAGGGGACATGATAGCGGTTTTCAAGTATTTAAAAGGGTGTTTGTTACAAGGAGGAGGGAGAAAAATTGTTCTTGTTGGCCTCTGATGATAGGACAAGAAGCAATTGGCTTAAACCACAGCAAGGGAGGTTTAGATTGGCCATTAGGAAAAACTTCCTGCCTGCCTAGGGAGGTTGCAGAATCTCCATCGCTGGAGATATTTAAGAGCAGGTTAGATAGACATCTATCAGGGATGATCTAGACAGTGCTTAGTCCTGCCATGAGGGCAGGGGACTGGATTTGATGATCTCTCAAAGTCCCTTCCAGTTCTAGTGTTCTATGGGATTCTCTGGTCCTGGAACATCCATGTGCTGCCAGCTCAGGGAGTCGCAGTTAAGAGAGTGTCCACCTTTACTAGCATCCAGAGCAACTAGCTATGCTCAGTGTTTCACTGAGACAGTGTGGTCCCAGAAGACCCTTTGGGATTGTTCCCCAGTGTGCTGATCATGCCATTCATGCACACCACCTTGCTCTTTGAGGTGCCCCACTACCCTGTCCTGCTGGACCAAATCCTTTGGTCTGCCTCAGACAAAGCACAGAGTTGGGGTTATGACCCATCTATGGAGCAGTGCAGACACTGAACTACTTCAGATCTGGTAGGGTACAATTTTAGGGCACAGCACCCAGGAAACCAGCCCTCAAAAGGGTTCAAACCCCCCAAATAAATCCGTTCTTATTGAAGGCATAATCTTCAAGTTGGGGACAAACTCTTTTACTCTGACTCGGGTCTTCAAGCCCTTTTTTAAAAAAAATTCCCCCCTTAGAGTGTGCCAGACAGTTTCAGAAGCCAGCTGAAGACAAAGAGCTGATAGACTCTTCATCTGCCCTTCCCATGGAAAATCACCAGATCCAAAATGGATTTCAGTACCAGGTTTTATGAGTGCAAGTATTTCTAGTGCCAACCACAGCTTGGACTCACAGGACAAAGAAGGCTTGTTTACAAGTCATTGAGGTGATCCCCAAGGCATTAGGCTTTCAGAGAACCAGTCATGAGTCTCACTAGCACAGTTAAAGTTATAAACAGATTTACATTTCATATTTGTAAATTTACATACATGCACAAAAATAGGACCTACAGATTTAGCAGATATTAAAATTGATGGGTTACATGAGGCATTTTGTTTAAAGCATTTTAAGTTATACATCTTTATATTCATAAGCCAATTTTCATAAAACATGGGGGGCAACCATCACAACCAACTCTGCGCCTTGTCTGGGGTAGACTAGAGGATATGGCCCAGTAGGACAGGGTGGTGGGGTGCTCCACTGAGCAAAAAGGCAGGTGTCTGTGGCATGATCAGCACATTGGGGAACAATCTGAAAGGGTATTCTGTGACTGCACCCCATTACAACATGCTCTCTTCTTCTGCACAGACTTCAGATGCCACTCCACAAAAGTGTGTAAGGCCCTCATGATTCATTGTGTCAAAGGTCTTGGTCATGTCAACAGATATGTCTAGGTCCTTGTCCTGTTCACAAGCCTCATAAAATTAAAGTACCTAGGAAGAAAACAAGTCTTTGCTAAAATGTCAATGTATATAACACCTAACCCTGCTGGATACCATACTTTTTTGGCCTTTTAATTTTCTGAAGGGCTTAAATAAATAAATTGAGCTTGCTGGAACTTCTCTTGACTTCCATTGGGAAAGGTAGAATGTATATATATTGTATCCCAAAGCTCTCCTGTGGTATTTTTTTAGTATTGGCTGAAGCTTTCATCAGGGATGGGTTTTGTATAGCTCTGGTTTCAAGAGATTCCAAGCAGCTGTACTTGTAGGAAAATTAATTCAATCCGATGTTTGGGATCAAATAAATTGTTCCAAGCATATGTGTGATCAAGTAAATGTCCAGAGCTTTTCAAATCTGAATCCTGTTCCCTGCTGGCAGCTGCCATCACATCTTCGTTAGCAAAAGCAGATGCTTACATTTCTTCTGATTATTTTTGCACCTGACTTTAACAAGATTCTTTTTTCTTGTTGTCAAGGTAAATGTGTGTATTGTCTGGTAAAACAACTACCAGATCCACTTACTCACATGTATTGCAGAAGGGCCAAGCTCTATTCCTGCTCAGTCTTGTGAGTATGAGCTTGGGTGGACAAATGTCCAGTTTTCAACCAAACCTCTGGCCAAAAAGGGACCCTGACAAGTGAGAGTGGGGGAGAGCGAGCAACAGATGGAGGGGAGGATGGAGTAAGCAGCCTGGGACTGAAGCTAAGGTGTGCAGTTTAGTTCAGTCAGAAATTTGGCAACTCTGAGTCCCCTTGTATCTTCAGCTCTGGAAAACCTGTTGCCCAGAGCATGGGCCAGGAAGCATTTAACTGCTTCTCACACAGGAGTAGTGTATATTGATGACTACACAGAAAGACTTTTCCCATTCTATGCATACAGTTAGTTTTCAAAAGTATTGCTGTTCTGCTTCAGGACAAAAGTGAGACTTAGAAAACTTTTCACTAAAAGAGCAATACCATCCCAAATCACTAATAACCAAGTATTAGCTGGACTGTAGTTCCTGCTTTGCGTGATTCAGAGCAGGGATGCAAACCTGGGTCTCCCACAGTCACTGAGGGCACTTCTACACAGCAGAGCTTAACTTGAAAAAAGCTACACAAATTGAGCTACATCAATTGTGTAGCTTATTCCAAAATAGCTTATTTTGAGTTTTGGTGCCGTCTACACAGCACTTATTTAGAAATAGAACACACTTCCTCCAACTTCCCTTACTCCTCATAAAATGAGCGTTACAGGAGTTGAAGTAAGAAGTCCTCCATCTTGACAGTATTTCAACATGATGTCGAAATAACTGCCGGCTGTGTAGACGTGGACTAATTTATTTCAAAATAACGCCAGTTTTTTAAAAATAATATTGCTGTGTAGACATAGCCTGAGTGTCTTCACCATTGACCTATTGGCTATCCTTAAGAGTGGTTGCACCTGTGCCTGTCCAGAAACTCCCTTCTGTACCTTAGGATCATTTTGCCTTCCACTTAAAGGTAGAAGAGCTAATGGTCAGTCCACTTTGTCGCATGGCATGGCCTTTTAAGGGTCTAAAATTTCCAGTTATATATACATAAAAGGCTGGGATTTAGTGGTAGAGTGTAAGTGGTGCCAGGAGTAAGATAGGTTGGGAGGAAATCCAGTTAATGTTCTTCAAGGGCCTGTGGCCAGGAACCTTGCAGAGTAGATGGGATAAGACTGTTCTCTCGTCCCACCACTTGGAAATGAGCTGGGAGAAGGGGACCAGCATAAATTCTACCTGCTCCCTCACAGAAGGGCCAGTGAAGGAGCAGAACGCCTCACAGAAGGGCAATATTGGGAGATGTTGGTGGCAAAGGTCACCTCAGTGAGGCCAGGTCTTGGCACCACCAATATCTACCAATATCACCCTTCTGTGAGGGAATAGGCAGAATTTATGCTGGCACCATCTTCACAGTGACAGGTCGTGGCTTCCATTACTCCTCATGAATTAAGGAGAAGTGATGCCAATGGGGGGTGCCCTCAGCATTTGATTTAGTGGGTCTCAACTAGAATCTCTAAATCGAATGCCGGAAGATCAGTCTCTGGCATGGCAAGTAGCTTAAGCATATTGAAGGCTAATTCAGAAAGATGGATTGTGCAGCTGAGTGAGGATCTAGTCAAGGCTCAATCCAGTACCACCTCCAAAGAAAGGCTGGGGGCTCATGCTAAGAAGTACCAGAGAGTCTGAATCATAGAACTCAGCTCCAGAGTAGAGGGTTGGAGAGACTAGTTCTCAAGGAAACAGTGAGCAGCTAGTTAATACAGTTCACTTCCAAAGAGAAGAGTTGGGGATTCCTGCTTGAAAGGGACTGAAAAGTAAAGGAGGGGGGTTAGAAAAAGGCTGTGTGTAAGTGCAGTAGCAAAGCGTTTCCTGAAGGGAGGAGCCAGCAATTACTAGGTGGACTGAATCAGGTGAGTCTGAGTAAGCTCTTTCTTTGTTTGTGACTGACATAAATAAGATCCTTGAAAAAGGAGGTACTTAGAACTTCACTGGCCAGGAGTGGCACCTCTCATCTAATTAGCACGAAGTCCTTTTAGGGAAGGGGTGGGCAAATACCGGCTCATGGGCTGGATCTGGTCTGCCAGTGTGAGCCCCAGTGAACCCCCACACTGCTGTATTTACCTGCGCCTCTGTGGGTACAGTGGATCCCAGCCCCCATTAGCCCTGGATCACTGTTCCCAGCCAACGGGAGCTGCAATCACCTATTCCTGAGGAGGCGCAGGTAAATACAGCACCAGTGGCCTACCAGGTGCTAACCCTAGTGAACCACTGCCATTTGTTGTCCACCCCATCTTAGGGACATGTTGTCTGGGCCACTGAGCTAGCCATTTGTACCAGCTGGTGTATTCCTGAGTGTTATTGAGATCTCTCCTGCTCTTGGTGTATGAAGAAATGAAGCTCCTTACAACTTCTTCACTTGAGCGTCAATGAGGAAAGAACAGCAGCTAGCAGGCAATAAACTGCCATCAAAAAAGTGTTTATTGCATGTTTGAATGTTTCAGTTGTAATCTAATTGGGCCATAAGAACTCTGTAGGTGAACATTCCAGATCACTGCCCACTTCTGCTTATCTTGAGCCTTTTAAGCAGGTGAGTTGTGGCATGGGTAGAAATTTAGGTCTAATTTAAACAACCTCATCAATGTAAAATGTATTCTCACCTCATCACACAAATCCTCTGGATCAAGTGACTAAGTTGCATTAACTATCTCATAAATTCTGAAGTAAACGTTTTTATAACTAAACACCAAGCCATTTTCAGTAACTCCATACCTTGAGCTGGACTTCGTAGCCACCTCCTTTATGCGCACAGATCACTTGTGGGTAACTACAGGGGATACACTCTTGTTCTAAAAGCAGTAGGTCTAAGGCTTGAGATCTTGCACGACTGAATCTTTTGAGGCTGCTGTTCATTTACTGCCATCTTCTGACATGATATATGTTTGCTGCTAATGCAGTTTGTCATCTGTCACAAGGGCAATGTCATATCTATGTATTTGCTGAATTGCTAGGTAACTTGTCTTCCTTTTTTCTTCCTCTTTCATTTTACATTTCAGTTTTATATTCTTGTAAGAATTCAGTGTCATTTGATGTTTCTCTTTGAGACCCTGAAGCCCTCTCTAGTTCAATCTAAGAGACGGGATCTGAATATCCAAAGACTTTGGGGGAAGTTCAGATGCAGATAGCAGTCAGTCTTTTGAATCTCTGACTTCTCTGTTACATATTTCATGCTGATGCTCTGATTAGAGAGGCCTAAATGAAACAAACTACCCTTTCCCTTATAATATGAAAATACCCCATTCCCTCAGTTTTCAGGTTGTCATTAAAGGAAAAACAATATGCACAAATTGTAGTGAACCTAAAAGGTTTTTGATTTTAAATGTCAACATGTTTGTGCTAGCTCTTTAATATGTTAATATAAGGAGATGCTTCATCTAAATTAATAAACACTAATTACATAGCCCAAATTAATGGAATAATATTTTAATAATGTCCTGTTATAAATTTTTTGGCTAGGAAAACTAATAGCAAAACGATCTTGCAAAAGTCGAGCGAAAACCCATGAAATAATCTTTAAGTGTATGAATACTTCAAGCTTGTAGAACATCTATTGATTCAGATCAACTTCGTTTCTCAAGATTCATGGTAAAAATCCCCTGAGATTTCCCTCTAAACAAGCGGGGAAGGACTTGTATGCAGTGCTGAAAACCAAATCTAATTAGCATCCCCTAAACAGATTTGAAATTAAATCCTGAACAAATGTATGAGACACCACACCCATCAGATTGTATGTCAAGAAACCATGCAGATGAAATCCGGGCAGGAAGCAATTTGGGTTTAAGGCACTCAGCGCTGTATACAGGTCTGACTGTACTCCCATTAAAGCTCCCTATCAAAGGCCTTGCCGGTGCTAACACTTTCCATTGACTTCTACGGGAACAAAATCCGACCCCAAAACAGCAGCTAAAGACATGCCAAAAGCCTTACAGACCATTGTAGTTATGTAATTGCACTTATGAAGCTCAGTGTCTGTTAGGGGAAGCGGGTGGGTGACTTGTGCTAAAGTATTTCATTGATCAGCCTCTACTCTGACAGGCTAATAAGAATGGCCATATAGTGAGAGAGATGTCTTTGCTTTGTAGAAAGGATTGGGCAGCGTACACAGGATCTGTCTCCACTGCATCTGCTGGAGATTAGCACAGTTTGCTGAAGTCCTCCAGAGAAATAATCTGAAGTATAAAATAAACCAACATAACGCTTACGTTACTATACAGAGCAATGTGTGACCACTTGCCTGTGCAGTGCTGTGCATATCTAAAATTGTATCAATAAGCATATCAAAGAGAGTGGGCCATCAGAGGGGGAATTGGGTACATTTTTCATACTTTCATCATAGTTTCTATGAATGTAGGCATCTTGTGAGCAATACTAAAGTGAGGTATTAATATTAAACTTGTTATTTGAAGGGTTTATATTTGGTATGTTCTGCAAAATCCCATTATGGGGATTGTTAACGTGAATAAAGCTGTTAATAAATTTTAATGTCAGTAGAGCACAGGGCAGGAAACAGTTTTCTGGTACCAAGAAACTTTTTTTTGAGAGATCAAATATCTTGTTGTGCACTATACTAAACCTAAGAACTTTTGAGGATTTTCATGGAAAATGAGAGCCATACAGATCAACCCCTGCCAGGACAGTGATCTACGTGCCAGGATATGGCTTACCTGAAATGTAGGAAGCCACATTCAAGTCCTTGCCCTGCTTGATTTAGGCCAAGAACTTGAACACCTTGCACCTGAGTGCCCTGACAATGGGTCTATACAATCAGTCCCTCTCAACCTCTTCTGGGGTTTTTCCACATTGTATGAATAATTAGTCATTAGGGAACAATATCTCCAATTTGTGTCTAGATGATTGGCATGACAAAGGGCTCTATATTCTCCCTTTCACTTTGGTCCAATGAAGACATGGCCCAACACAAGGTTCATGCCCAATAATGGGTAGGACACTCTCCAGCAATGAAGAAGACCCTTCTCCATTCCACACGCTGGAGGGAATGGAACGCCAGTCTCCTACATGCTAGGATAGCACTGTACCCAGTGAGCTAAGAGAATCCCTCAACTACACCAGCCCTCCTCTGGGTACTCAATTCTCCATAACTTTTATCAAAAATCCCTAAACATAAATGAAAAATGTCAGGTAGAAATGCAGTTCCATTTAGAATTTTTTTTCCACACTTTTGGGTCACTTAAAATTGGATTGTTTTTTGTTCAGCTGAAAATGAAACTCTTCTTGATTTTTTTTCCCACCCTCCCCACCAGAAATAGCAGCAAATAATAAAAAAAAAAGTTATTTGCATAACTCCTTTCATCACCTTGCAGGACTGAAAAGTAGAAGAGAGGCCCATGTTTGTCTGAAGCAGATTGGAGCCAACATTTTAGGTCTATGAGTGTGAAGGGAAACTGTCATGATCTCTGAAAAGAATGTGCTCTTTCTTGGGCTTAGTTCCATGAATATGCAGAGCAACCTCAAGTGCATATGGTTGTACGCTATTTTTGTTTGTATTTTTGTTCATTTTCTGGAAGACACAACCATCTGTTCTGTCCATGCTCTTGGCAAGCTTAAGAACATAATTTCCATCTGAGATGCAGAGTCCCTGCAAATATATAACATTGATTTGCAAAAGAAAACTGTGTTTACCCCTCTTTTCTGCTGCCTTATGGTACTTCATAAAGGCCTCACAGGCATTTAAAAAATTCTGATTTATTTTTATACATTGCAATAGCAGAGCAGTCAGGTCTTTATCTTTTAATTAATTAATTTATTTATTTTGCTAGAGGCCTCTAGACTCTGGGGAGCTCTCTCGGACCTTGGCTGAAGTGAAAGGCTGTCTAACAAAATATTTTTATTAACAAAAAGCAAGGTTTCAAACATCCATTCTTCTCTGGATTTCTCAGGTATTTGTGATGATCTCTCTAATGCTCATAAAACGAGGCTGTGGCAACTTAAAGACTAACAGATTTATTTGGGCATAAGCATTTGTGGGTTTTTACCGAGGATGCTTATGCTCAGATAAATCTGTTAGTCTTTAAGGTGCCACAAAATTCCTCATTGAATACAGACTAACCCCTCTGAGACTAATGCTCATATTATTCATAAACTATTGCAGAAAAAAGACAGTAGACAAGAGTGTAAGAATGATAAGCAACTATATATCTACTAGCCACCCTTCTATGGATTGCACCGAGGAAGTCTTCTAGGCCTTCAGTAAAGATATATCTGGCAAACTGCGTCTGTATCTGATGTCAAAGTAGAGATCAGAAGGATCCTTGTGATTCAGCATGATCGCACTGTTGTTCTTAGGAGTAATTAGAATGCACATTGTGTTATCAAGAAAATATGATGATTGATTAAAAGTTTGTGCTCCTAGAAGCTTTGTATTGGAAGTAGACAGATACCTTACTAAGGTAATTATATCCCTTTCCTCATGTGAAACAATTGTGTAGTTCCTAGGGATGGGTAGTGAATGAGTGTGGAATGTGAGTGTTTGGAGAAAAATTTACAACTTGAAGGCTCAGCAGTTTTAGAGTCTAGATGGTCAAGGAAGGGGGAGAAGAAGCTATAAAACTCGGAGGCGCCAAGGTGCCATCAATTGGGCCCAATATAAGGCAGACTGGTGCAGGACATATAGATGGCCTTGGAGTTAGGAGCAAGCACCCCTTTACAGATAAACACTGGGAAGGAGGCACTAATATACTGATGTCAGATGACAAAAAAATGACTTTCAGGATAAACAGATGTTAAAATGGTGATTAAGAACTGATACAGTAAAATGTATAGACCTGAATGGGAGAAAAGTTCTTTAAAAGATGGGGCGTCTTGCATGAATCTCTGGGTCTCATCTTGTCAAGAGCAAAATGTCAGTGTGGAGCAAGAGAAACCCCCAGTCCTCCCCTTTGCATTTAACTCGCCTGGTCAGTGAGTTAATGTGAGTAACAAACTTATAACTTTAAGCAACAACAAGACTGTGTGAGAGAGAGAATATGCATATATCAGAATAATGTTATATTGTCGATAAATGTGGCATTTTGCCTTATCCCCCTAAAAAGATCCTGTGATAGTCTTTCAAATACAACATGAATAGATGTTAAAACAGCATGATAGCTTTAAATATTTCAAAGGAGTCACTATTAAGATACTGCAGGTAACATTTTCAGATCCTGTCCTTTTTAAATGGATCTCATGGATAGGTCTTATTTGCAGGGAGAAATAGCAGAGTATTTAAATCCAAGTTGAAGCACTTCCTGGGTCACTTGATTACAAAACAAACAAAAAAATCAAGATAAGCAAAGGGTATTTGCACCATTGCTCATCCCTTTTAAAGGCTTCAGATGGCATAAGGGAGAGCATAGAACAGATTTAGTGCTTAGGCATCTAGGAGAGAAGTCAGTGACCGCATCAATTGCACTGTATGTATATAATCCTAAAAACAAAAGAGTGAAACAGATAATAGGTCTGTTGCTTTTGTAAGCAGAGATCTGAACCTGCCTAAGAACTCACTTTAGCCAGTGAAACACACTAGCCTTTTTTCTATGGTCCTGGCTATACCACACTTCCAAAATAATATACAAGGTGGGGAATAAATGATTGAAACTTGGCATCTGCTAACAAAATTGGAACAAGTCATGCCCTATCCATCTACCCTTTTGGGGTTTACTAGCGGAAGATAAATCCGCTACCTATTAAAAACAATGACAAAAGTTAATTAAGGAAAATATCTCCCCAGGATTAACTGTTCTACATGGCTGTGCTAATGCAAGGGCAAGCTAGAGAAGTCATAATATGTCTACATACCAGTGTTATTTTGGACTAACTGACATTATTTCGAAATCACAAAATGTGCAACTACACAGCAAGCCCTTATTTCAAAATAATGACGAGATGGAGGATTTCTTACTCTGACTCCTGTAACCCTCATTTTACGAGGAGAAAGGGAAGTCAAAGGAAGGGTGTTCTTTCTTTGACATCCTGCTGTGTAGACAGTGCCAAAAGCCGAATTAAGCTATTTCAACTTCAGCTACGCAATTGACATAGCTGAAGTTGTGTAGCTTAATTTGACTTTTGTTCTGTAGTGTAGATGTGCTTTCTGACTGCAATACATATTTGTCATAAGAATTTGTGTCTAAGACCTCATGTTTCAAATGAAAATTCCATGCTTATACTTGTCAAGGGCATATACGGTGGGGAGAGGGAGGAAGGCTATGTTTTCCAGCAAAATAGGTGAGTTAAGATGTTGGTTTAAGATTAAGAACTGTTCATGTGCTTTGTTATTACCCACCTCTTAAACAAATTGGGCACTAAACTCCAGTCAATTTATGGAAATTGTTGCTGTTCCAAGGAGCTATAAAAATGGCAGCTTAGAATGAACTGTCGGATTTAGTAATCAGCACATCTGACTATGCTAGATACAGTTTTCTTACCTTTCTCCCTAACTGGAAACCAATGGAATGAAAAAATATTTCTAGAGGAAAGCCATTAAAGAAAGCTAAGCATATATTAGCTATAGATCAGTGAGAAGATAGCTTGGCTAGAAAATGAAACAAAAGGTCACTTTAAAAAAAAAATTGTCTGAAGTATGAAATTGAAGGATTAATCCTTCTGCCAGTGAAGTTCATAGGATTTTTGCAGCTGATTTTACTGATAACAAGATTGGATCCTAAATGATAATGTTGCAAAGGATTTGGAACCCATACTGAATAAGGCTGTTGTCAGAGCACTCACCTGATCTCACATGCAATAGATATCTAACAAGCAGTATTTTACTCTTGTAACAATGTTGCTCCTAACTAATTGCCTTATCCATTCACTTAGCCCTGGTGTACACTAGGACCCTATTTCAAAATAACCCCCTCAAGTTCATCTTTATAAGCAACCACACTACCAAGCCTGTTATTTCGAAATAACAGGCAGTGGAATTTGACCTCTGTACTCCTGCTTTTCATCAGGAGTAACAGTAATTCCAAAATAGTAATATTGAAATAACAGTAGTGTGCATAATCTGGTGCCAGTAATTCAAACTAATTGGCCTCTGGAAGCCTCCTGCATCTGTCAGCTTTGATCACTCTGGCCACACCTGGCATCTCCACTGCTCTCCTCCTCCTCCTGCAGAGCTCCAAAAGTCCTGGGAAGAGAAAAAGGGCATATTCAGCATGGCCAGCTCTATGAGCCCTGAGAGAGAGACTAGGACATGAGACATGAGTGACCCCAATGCTCCCTCGGACTCTCTGACGACTGCCAGCACAGCTTCCACTGTCTAGGGATGCAGAAGAGCTCTGGCTTGGACTGGTGTGGAGATCCTGGACCTCATTGAGGTGTGGGGGAAGGAGTCCAACCTCCAGGATCTCCATGCCAAGAAGCACAATGCTGACATCTATGACAGGAGCGCTGCCAGCCTGGATGAAACAGGGCACAGCAGGAGCCTTGAGCCGTGTAGGCTCAAAATAAAAGCTGTGGCAGGCCTAACACAAGGCAAGGGAGCAGAGTGAACACTCTGGGACAGCACCTCACACCTGCTGCTGCTATGAACAGCTGGATGCCATCCTGGGAGAGGGGCTGGTCACCTCCCCCATCGTCATCATAGAGTCTGGCCAAGATATGACTGGCATCAGTCTGCAGGAGGCCAGGGTGGCAGAGGAGGAGGATGATGACATGGAGGAGGAGGAGACCAGCCAGGAGACCAGGCCCACCAGCTAGGAGCTGCTTTTGCTTTAGAGCTGGTTTCCCCCCTTCCAGGATATCTCCCAGGCTTCTGACAAACCCAGGATGGGCACTTCAGGTGAGTGTTCTACTTTTCCCTATCTATCAGCAGGGTCAGGCGATGGGCTGTGAGGAGCTGTGTTCCTCTATTGGCCTGCTCGGCCTAGGGATCACACAACAGCTTGTTCATGTGTGTACACGTGGAGTGCCAGTCTGGAGCACTCGGCTCCATGACGCGCTCACACAGGAACCCCTCAATCCTTCTCACAAGTTTATCAGAAAAGCCTGCTTTACTCTGGCTTCTGTAGGACACCTTCCCACACCCAGCCACCACTAAGTAGTCTGGGGTCATGGAACCACACAGCAGTGCGCCACACGGCCCAGGGTCATGCCTGCAGTCAGTCATGCATGGTAATTCAGAGAAGACTGATATTGTGAATGGGAATCTTCCAGGAGGAGCCAATTAGCACTCTCTGGAAAGCAGCATCTGCCGCTCTCACACCTCACCAATTACCCCCCTTGCAGGTAGGGATGGAAGTTCTCTCTGTGGGATGTCACCACTGATGGACCTGGCACGTGCGGGACTCAGAAGGTGGCCGAGTCACCCCATTCCTCCCTTCCGGATGCACGTTCCTCACCTGGCTGGCACCTTCCCATGACTGCTTGTCCCTGGGCCGTGTGTGTTACGATGCTCCCCTGGGACATCTGTGCCACTTCTGGAAAGTGCCCACTTTATAGGTAACACATGGCCTTGCTTGAAGCACATCGCCATCATCTGAACTGAGTCCTTTGGTAGGACTAGGCTTCATGCACCGTGTTTCCTGTGATGACTGCCCTTTTAACTTTCCTTCACAGCTGGGACAGCTGCGAGCTTGGCATGTCCCCCTCCTCCCACTTCCTCTATTCAACTGAGTGGGATCTGCACGTGGAAATGAACCTGGGATGAGCTCATGAGAGAGCAAATGGTCTGCCTGCAGTCCCTTGTCCAGGGACTCAAGGCAGAGTGCCAGGAGTGGGCCACAGCCCAAAAGGAGAGGAAGGCCACCTGGGAAGAGCAGGTACAGCAGCACAACACCATGTTCTCCGCACTCACCTCAGTGGTGGAACACATGGCTTCCTGCATGGAGTGGGCCACAAGCCACCTCCTCACCTACGTGATGGCTTTCTCTGCAAGGGTCCCCAGGGGCTGTTGGGGCCCCAGAACATAGAGGGTGGGCCTAGGGCAGTCCCTCCCCTGGAGTATGTCCCCCCAATAAAGACTCCTGTTTTTTTTTTCAACAACAACGTCTTTATTTGTTTTGCAGGGGAGGGGGGGAAGGTAGGAAGGGAGGGTGGAGGAGGAAAGATGCACACATGGAATGCTGGGACCTCCTGTGGAGAGGCACTGGGGAGTGTCTCAGAACTGGCCTTGCATAAAACTGTCCTTCAAGGCCTCTCTGTTGAGCACAGCCCCTTGTTAATGCAGTTTGTCATCTGTCACAAGGGCAATGCCATATCTATGTATCTGCTGAATTGCTAGGTAACTTGTCTTCCTTTTTTCTGACTCTTTCATTTTTCACTTCAGTTTTATATTCTTGTAAGAATTCAGTGTCATTTGCTGTTTCTCTTTGAGACCCTGAACCCTCTCTAGTTCAACCTGAGAGACTGGATCTGAAAATCATGAACCAGGGGAGCAAGGGGTAGGTTTCGTCACCCAGGATCATGATCGGCATGTCCTCCTCTCCGACTCTGATGGTGCAGTCTTGGTAAAAAAAGTGCTGGCATGCATCTTTTGGAGAGGCAGGAGTTCTGAAAGATGTGGGCGTCATGAACCTTTCCTGGCTATCTGAAGGGAAGCAGCAAATTACCTCTGGGCTCTGGAAGTTAGCAGATTCTTGCTAAGTATAGGGTGTGTGGGCTGGAATTAGAGTAATAAGTGGACCTGACTTCCTCTGCTAGTTGCTGAAAATGTGGCACAGTATCTAGCCCTGGACTGGACATCAGTCTGGAGGGTCATGCAAACAGCTGATTCAGTGGGACTTTGATACCCAGAAGGGGAGGATTGTACAGCAGTGTTTCTTAAACTTTTTAAGACTGAGGAACACCAAACAATATTTTTTTGTATGGGGAACACCATTTTTTTGTTGAGCAAAAAAAAAAGGGAGGCTTGTCCCTTTAAGGGTGGCCATTTTGAATTCTGTTCTCTCCGCAGCACACCTCCGACTGCCACACCAGTACACTTTAAGAAATGCTGCTGTGCAGTGACATGGCTGCAGGGCTGAGTCACAAAGAGGGAGCATTTGAGAGTCCTAGACAGGTTGTTAGCAAGTGGGGGTATCCGATCTGAATGAAGGTAATTTCCTGATGTAACCATAAAGAGGCACCTGGTGGTGAGTGAACTAAATGACACTGCCCATGCCGTCTGTCACATGGGTTTAGCTATATTTAAGCATAAAGGGGGAGAGAGAGGGAAGCTAGATACCCATGCAATTTGGTCATTCAAGTGCTTTTTATGAGCCTGCATAGAGGCACAGGTATAGGCATTACCATGGCAGTCACTGCAGTTGGAAATAAAAAGGTTGTCATTTTCTGAAATAGTATTTTGTGAGTATACCTCAGTGTTTTCCTATAGCAAAAAGTGAACAGCGTCCATAATGAAGAAGTGTAACTTCGCAGTGACAGTGAAAAATAAAAGAAATATGTTGGGAGACTGGATGTTTGCTTCTCCTTGTCCTTTCTTTGATAAAGAAACAGTCACGATTTTGCTCATAATAAAATCTTTACCATATTCAAAGTGACAGCACTGATGTCAGGCCCACCCACCAGGATGAGGGGCAGAGAGGAAGGGGAAGAGGACAACTGCCCCAGGACCTGGCAATTGAAAAGGGCCAGGGCTCCCAGCTGCCCCCGTCACTACTGCAGTATTGGTGGCCAGAACTCTAGGCCCTATAAATCACTGCCGGAGCACTAGGCAGCACTTTGGGTGGTGTAGAAGGGCTAGGTGGGGGAGGCTAGCCCAAGCCCTGCCCTTTTCACCTGAGGTCCCACCCATTCCAGTGGACACAGCCATGCCCCTCCATCTTGCCCAGGGGCCCAGCAATCTGTTGGCTGCCTTGATTGTGGTTGTTAGACCTTTGTAGCAAATTTGTAAATTCTCAGGAATATTCACAGTTTCACGTGTACTTTGAGATTCACACTTTCTGAAGCCCAAATTTTGGTGGGCTGGATTGTGGCATCAGTTTATAAGCAGAAATCACCATAGACCTCAAAACATTTTTTTAAAAAGCTGATGGTATAATACAGCCCAGATCTATTTATAGTGAATTTTGTGACATCTCAGCAAGAATGAATGATGTGAAGCAGGAAAAAAGAAAATTCCCCACATTTTTGCTTTCAGGCAACTCTTAATTTTGCTCCTGGGCCCCAAATTCATTTGTTGGTTCAATTTTGGTTACGTGAGAGGTAATTCAGTTCAGCATTGTGTGTGCGCGTAAAGCAATTCATGGTTCAAATAATTATCTACAGGTGAACGGCACCATGACATATTTTTCAATAACTAATCTCTTATTAGTTGTATCAAATTCTGACCAGACCATAAAACAGTTGTGCCATTATTCTCACATCCTCAGTTTATTCACCTCCTTGATAAATAAGATATCCTGTTTATGCCTTTTCCAATTTGTGGTGCTACAAATATTGCAGTATAAGGACAAGGAGACTTCTTATGTCAGCCTATGAGAAGAAGCACAGCAAAGGCAGCAGATTCCACAGTTTTCTCCTACTGCCCAAATGGATGGGGACGAGAAGCCATAATAGGGTGTGGGATGAGCTTCATGCCTTCCCCAATCAATCTGGACAATGGGGTTAATGAGGACTCAGGTGGCTCTGCCCTGTTGTACTTGTGAGATGTGCCATGGTTAGAGGGAGGACCTTGAAAAGGGGAGGAAGGAATTCAATTTGTGTGTCCATCCCCTTGGTTGGCTCATTGATTATCAAGGCTGGGGAAAGACTTTAAAATTCTCATGCTTGGAGGGCTAAGTCACAGGAAGAGGCAGACCACCAGAGGCCTGCAGTTACAGTTTTCATACACTAGTTTAGAAACAGATATATTTGTATCTGTCCAGTTTACTAGCATAGAATGAGTTATAGTGGTATAGATCAGTCATCTCTTATACCAATATAACTGGGCCCACACAAATGGGTTGGACTGATGCAATTCTATCTGTCTCTAAACTAATGTTAAAAAATCCTGACTATAGATGAGCTCTCACTCTTCAGTGCCAAATGCCACATAAAGGTGAATTTAGTGAATGCTTTGCAATTTGAAATATTAAGTAGGCATCTTCCTGGCGTGGGAGAAATGTTAATGTTTGTCACATTTTTCTAACAGCTCATGTCTGTGCAATATAAAGGGATTTATATTTGGGGGGAAATGTCTGTTGTAGCTTGGTGACTTCCCACCTAGGGAAAAGCATTCTCTCTTATCATGACAACTTCTCTAATATATACCAGAGTTCCTTAATGAGTCTGTCATTTTCTTCATCATTTGACAGGTGTTTGATGTAGACTAATTAATGACATACAGCCATTTGTGCACCAGTGATGTGAAACATTAATGGTGTTGCTGAGTTTATGCAATACCATTAGTGTGTCTTTCTGACATTACCAGACATTATTTCCTATGGCTTGTGCAAAATAGCTCTTGTGAGCTCTCCCAAGAAATCTTGTGTGTCAAACAGACTATAATGAATTACCATTGTTGGCTAAGTACTGTACTGTTCCATTAGGAAGACTAGAATAGAATCCTATTGCTCTATCTTGATCGGTTACTGTAACTGTTTCCTTGTTTGCAGTAGGGATGGTCTTTAATTAGACAGCTATGGCTAAAGCACTGGGTTAGGTTGCTGTGTCTCTGGATTAAGGACCTCACTTCCTCCACAGATTTCCTGTGTGACTTTGGGTACATCCTTTAAAAGGGTGATCAGTTCCTCAAATAGTTTTAGTGAAACTGTGTCAGTTTACACCAACTAGTGGAGCTCTGAGCCAGGGAAGTTTATGTTTTTAAAGTAAAAAACAAAGTTCAGTGTGATTTATTGTGCTGGCAGAGTGTAAAGCTTGGGGAAATAAACAGGTGTCTTTCTTTTTATGGATGCTATATAAAGGTTGATGATATTGCATCCTGTCATAGTTGTCAGAATTACCTCCCATTGTAGTCTTTTTAATGTCAAATCTTTCACAAGACTCGGGAAATGTAATATAGGGTTTTTAAAGGAGAAAATAAACTTAGACCCATATCGTGTGCTCTCATAGTACTGAGGCAACATCACAAATTAAGTAGATAATGCTAGTGTCAATGAAAGCAGATTGTAGTTAATGAATATATGACATTTCTTACCAACCCAAAATAAACCTTTCTCCCTGTTTTGAATCTTGTCCCTTATTCATTTGAGTTGGTCAGGGCAGGTCTATGCTACAGCAACTCAGCATAAGGTACACAGCTCCAGCAATATAAAATATGTAGCTGGAATTGGCTTACCTTAAGCTGAGCTTGGTAGCGTTCCCACAGCAGGAGGTGGCGGGAGCAAACGCTGTTGTCTGCTTCCCTTACTCCTCACAAGAGCAGGAGTGCCTGATGCCAGCAGTGCCCTCTGAGTTTGATTTAGTGAGTCTTAACTAGACTTACTAAATCGAATTCCAGAAGATTGATCGCAGCAGCGGCAATCTTCCATTTTGTGTAGAGAAGGCTTCAGACTCAGCTTCCTCTTCCCTGTTGTGTGGGCCTAATGCGGACATTGACAGCATGGGAGAGACAAACTTCCTGGTCTGTCTTCAGGTGTCTGGCCCTGGCCCAGCAAGCAACAATCCAGAACTGCAACTGCAGAAAGTAAGACATACCAAGATCTGAGCTGCAGCATGCTCAGTTAGGATGGAATTTTTTTTTTTTTTAAAGCGGTAAATTCCCTGAAATCTCTTACTGCGCATGTGTGAACTACAGTTTTCAAGGACTTACAACTTGGTCAGATTTTGGTAGATCTTCCTGGACAACAAGACAAACACCTGCCATATAAGCCATCTTTCTACCTGTGGAAAAGTGTGATGGTGATAGTTGTGTTCAGAAAAGGGTTACAGGAGAAGTTTATTGACACACACATATTTTCTTATCAGTTGTGCAACCATTTCTGAGAACCATGTGACTGGAATTTGAAAGAAAGAAAAAAAGGGGGGGGGAGCCCCAAACTGAGCATGCAGTAGACAGCTGAGACTGAAAGTTTCAGTTCAAGCAATTAGTTTGGCAAAACTTATAGGCACATGAGCATAAGGTCTTATAAAGGGAGTTATTGAGCAATCTTAGTATGCAGTGCTAATACCCTACTGGTAACCAAATACAGACACACACCAGGTTGGAGGGAGACAAAAGCATGGAGGGATGTGTGCACCTGTTCGCCTCTGTCATGAGGCTCTGGATCCATGCCCCGTAGGGCTGACAGGTGTTTGGTTTTCAATTGGCATGTCCAATCAAAAAGGGACCCTGGAAGCTGCCACCGGGACCTTTTAAAAGTCTACTTGGTGGCCCAGGGAGTGGGAGGTGCACAGGCTAAGGCAGGCAGGCTCCTCCTGTGGGTCCGTGTGACTTTCAGAGCAGCTGCCAGGTCTCTGTGGCCCTTAGTTTCAGGGGTGGCCAGGAAGGCTCCACTCATTGCCCTTGCACCTGCAGGCACTGCTCCCACAGCTTCCATTGGTAGCAGCTTCCTAGGAGCTATCGCAAGTGCTGCCAGGACCCTGCACCTCCCACCCCAACCTAGCATTTGCATGTGGGAGGGGAAAGTTCAAGGAAAAAAAATTGCTAGAAAGATTCATGGAGGCTAGGTCCATCAGTGGCTGTTAGCCAGGATGGGTAGAAATGGTGTCCCTAGCCTCTGTTTCTCCGGAGGTGGGTGACAGGAGGGATCACGGGAGGACTACCTGTTGTGTCCCATCCTTCTGGGGCATCTGGTATAGGCTATTGTCATCAGACAGGATACTGGGCTGGATGGACCTTTTGTCTGACCCAGTATGGCCGTTCTTGTGTTCTTAATCCTTCCTAAAGCTTGCACCCCCAAGATCCAAACCCCTTCCCCAACATGAAGCGCCCCCTGCACCCCAAATCCCTCCTCCCCAGACTCACCTCAGAGCTTGCAACCCAACATGTCCCTTCTCAGGGGGAGGAAGGGAGGAGGCATGGATTGTGGTGGGGTGGGGCCTTGGGAGAGGGAGATGGGGGGCAGGGCTGTTCAGGTTTGTGTGATTAGAAAGTTGCCCATGTCCTCTTTCCTCATAGATTCTTATGTGGAAACTATATTCTAGATGACTGAGGGGCCTACACTTTCTAAATAATAATAATGACACAGTAATTGCTAGATTTTTCTGCAGACTAAAAGCTGGTGAGAGACAGACAGCAAAGCTCTCCCATCATTGTGGAGCAGCCAGATACTGGAAGGTTATAAATAGGAATTAGAGTAGCAGGCACTTTTGCTGATCAGGAAGAGAATCAGGCCTGAATGGTACAGTTGCACTGTCCATCCCTCTGTGGAGACTCAGAGAAATTCTGCTCACTTACCCTCATAACAAAACTAGATGGGGCTTACCTCAAAAAGATGAGGCCAAACGTCTCTGATAGGAAGGAAGGAGGGAGGGAGGGAGAGGGGAAGGAGCAAGCTCCAGGGAGGAACTGTGAAAAGCAGTCATCTCTGGAGGTAGATTGGGGTCAAGTCTTCATTTGCCAATTACAATACTATTTTTCTTTCTTTAAGATTAAAAATTTCTATTTTTCTTACTTTAAGATTAAAAAAGCAAAACTGTGAAGTGAGGGGTTTTTTTTTGGGGGGAAGAGGGGTTGTTTTTTGGATAATAAAGCATTGTGAGGGCAGGGGCTCAGGTGAGTAAGTTTAAGGGGACCTTGTCCATTCAATGTCTTGGTCATGTTGAACTGACTTGCTAAGATCAGGACAGGGAGACGTGACAAACTGGTGAGCCTTTGATGACCCCATTAGCCAAATCTCACATTTGACAAATCCTTTCAGCGAGAGCTGTAGATCCCTAAATAAAATCACTTTCACATAGTCTATTTACAAGCAAATCACTATCAGAAGCATTAATAAGTCAAGGTAATATATGTATCAATGTGACCAAAAACAAGTATCTGATATGATGATTATATGCATATGATAATACTTCCCTAGATTTTGGGGATTAATTAGTTAATTTTTGTAATGTGATTTGAAGATGAAGTGTGCGTGTATGTGCTCATAGTTGTTTTGTTCTATGGTCTTCCATTCCATAAAGCTAAATTAAGAGTCAAAAATACTCCCATCTATTTTTAGCTCCCAGATTAGAGTGGCAAAGATTGATTCAATGAAGTTTTTAAAAAAAACCCACTTGTTCAAAGTAAACAGTGTTTTTTGCTGCTGCTGCGCCTTTCTTTTACACATATAGAAACACTGAGATTTGGCTGTTTTGAGGTCTCCTTTCAAATCCATGGAGGCTGAGGAAGGAGTTATCACTGCAGAGAAGGCATTTAGCTCTGCTAAGCACAATGCAAAATGCCTCAAGGCAATTTTCAATAAATTTGCAGGAGAATGCATAGCAGTTAGATTTATGAGATTCTTTCCTCTGAGCTATATAGCTTTGTGTTCCTGAAAGATGTTCCTTTTTAATGCAAATGAGATAACTCTAACTTTTAGCACAGAGCACTCACTTTTGTTTTTTGCTTTGTTTTCTACACTTTTATCTCTCTATATCTGCTGTTGTTGTACTCTTCTACAGTATAACTGAAAAGAGCACGAAGCCCCAATCCTGCAGGATGCTCAGCTCCCTCCTTTCATGCTCAAGCTGAGAACTCAGGGCTCCTCTCTGCTTTGTAAAAAGCAATTTTTTTAATCTCTTGCCCTCCATTCTTCACTTAGTTAAAAGAAAAAAAAATCCCAATAAACTAAAAAAGTCCCTGCATGATCTGTGCATCTTCCTATTTCACAGATACCCCCAAAGTTCTTTTTTCCATACGTTAGATTAAACATTGTACCCACACTTTTAATTTCAAATAAATGTTACTAATAAAAGGCATCAGAAGGTTGGTGGCCTAGGGAGGCTGAAATTCCCTATGTTGAGGACACCCAGAGCAGAGACAATGGACTTGATTCTTCTCTCACTTAAACCAAATGTATGCAGATGAATAGCCACTGATGTCCATAGTATTACTTCTGAATTTTCTCAGGCTAAATGAGAGGAGAATTAGGTCCAATGTTTGTTTTAATTACACCAAATCTCGATGCTATCTCTGGGAGAGAAAAGTATTTTCCACACCTTTGGCCATTCTTGCGAGCTGGCTAACACAGGCGATTAGTTAGGACCAAACAATGTGGTGGTAGTTCTGAGAGGTCAGCTAAACTGGGACCTGCCTTTCATAAATGCCATATAACAGATATCTGGCCCTAAGGTAGTATGCTCACAACTGATCTGTGCTAGATTTATGTCAATCTCCTCGGTTTCTAGGGTTAAATTTTAAGCTTCGCGTCTACCCAGTCTCTACTTGGGTACATACAAAACTAAGCATGCCCCCCCACAGTAGTAGACACCAGCACATCCATTTTAAATTTTGTAATTTCTATGCGTGCATAATTGGTAGAATTTAAATCAGAAAAACCCTGACACGCACAGTATCAGAATTGTTTGCACAGTGACTAGGATCAGAAAATCCACATCTTGTATGTATACGTTGTCTAGGATTGTGACTTTCTAACTTGAAATAGAACTAATGCAGGTACATGATGTGAACAATGAGGGAAGTTTTATCTCCTAAACTGTACACTTACCACCATTGTTGCTGTTCCTTTCATGGCAGTGCTTGCTTTCAGTGTAATCGTTCATTATGGCAATTCAAGAGGAAAAGGAAAACACATGTTTATGTTTCTATAATTATCGTGGATGAGCTACAGTTACACAGATGGGATTAAATAAGGAAGCAAGCAAAGTCTCTTGAATTTTATAACCATGAATATTCTTAGATACAGCTCTTGGTTTCTGTTATTTCCACTCCAATTCATCTGATGAAGTGGGTTTTGCCCACAAAAGATCATGATTCTATATATTTTGGTTAGTCTCTAAGGTGTAAGAGCACCACTCATTGTGAGAGAACATCAAGGAGTTTTGAATTTAGAAAAGGAACTGAGAGGGAGCAGGTAAACTGTTGCCTAGCACAGCAGGGGTTAAAGAAAACCTGTGGGTTTAGCCAGCTTCACCCACTATACATGCAGCCAATGTGGAACTGGGAGGGGGGAGAAAAGAAGGGAGCCTGTAGGCACAGACTAGCAACCTGTCACTCAATGCAGCAACTGGGAGCAAGTAAGGGGAGCCTGCGGGAATGCTCCAACCATGTGGTAATCAGGGCCACGTCCCAAACTAAAACAACCTACACAGTGGACTGCTCTGTTACTGATGATCTAGCCATTTAGGCTGCCTGGCCACTGAAGACCCTGTCACAGGAGCCAATCCTCTGAAATTTACAAAATGAAAAAGAATAATTGTGACATAATTGAATTATGTTTATTCACTTTTACTCGAGCTACTGAAAGTGTCTTCATATACCACCCCTACATGGGTTACCCACATTAGGTAATAGCACAGCAGGGAGAGCAGTCTCCGTCTCCTCCACTTGCGTTTTTTAATACATAATGGGTCAGGTGTTGGGTCTGTCTTATCTAGTGTGTCAGCTAGTATAGAAATGGCATTATTTCCTTTCCTCTTATGAAAGTGGGAAACCAGGAACCATATTTCGACTCAGACACAAACTGGTCCCTTGCCTGCTCTTTGAATAGGGTAACTATGTATTGTGCTTGGGACTTCTGGCAAAGCCACCATTGATCTTGTATGATTAGGTAACTTGACTTTTTATAAGAGCAAAATGATTGACTGACTGATCAAGATGAGGGATTGTTAATAATTGTACTATTGTACTATTGTACTATTCTCCACCATGGCACACATTTAATATACGCATCAGTGGGACCACTTGTGAAGTCGGCATGGGTGCAGGGAGTAGGAGTGCTAGGGGTGCTGTCACACACCGTAGCTGGAAGTGATTTCTATTATACAGTAGACGTCCAATAATCTGGCACCTATGCTGGAGTATCAGGAGGTACTGCATACTCCCAACCCAATCCCCCTCCCTCCCAACTTTATGCTTGGGTCCCAGAGCCGCCAGTACAGCTGCGCATCTCCCTCCAGGCACTGGGGCACGTGCGCTGAGCGGCCGGCTTTTCAATGAGCTGGTTGGGATGCCGTGCGTAACCCAATCCCCCTCCCCTTCCCCGGAGCCAAACACCTCCCCTCCCTGCTGTAACCCAATCCCGCTCCCATCTCCTTCCCCTTCCCCGGAGCCAAACACCTCTCCTCCCTGCTGTAACCCAATCCCACTCCTCCCCCTTCCCCCCAACCTTATGCTCGGGTCCCGGAACAGCCGCACGTCTCCCTCCAGGTGCTAGGGCACATGCGTTGAGTGGCCGGCTTTTCAATGAGCTGGCCAGGAGGCCGTGCGTAACCCAATCCCCCTCTCCTCCCCTCCCCTTCCCCAGAGCCAAACACCTCCTCTTTCTGCTGTGAGTGCGGCTGACCTGAGCAGTTCCGGGTTTCGTCCCGGTTCCATCAGGAGCACTTGCCATTTTGATGCCAGACTATTGGGAGTGCCGGACAACTGGGTGCCGGACCATTGGAGTTTTACTGTATATAGGTTTCACAGATTGGTTCAATGTTGCTTAGCACCCCCTGCTATAAAAATTGTTCCAATGCCCCTGAAGTAAGGTGGATTCAGGGTGAATGAGGACAGCACAATCTGGCCCAATATTATTGAAAGTATTGGTATTACTCTTGTAGGAGTCGTGGACCAGGGCTTCCAAGACGATCAGTTGAAATGTGAGTCAAGGGACAACAGATGGATACACACAAATGGGGGAGCACAATGAAACAGATACATTTGTGTCAGGCAGTGATCACTGTACACTAGGAGGTAACCATGGCCATGTTGTCTTCAGGCACCACAATCTTTACTGAGGCCTGTTAATGGGAGGAGAGGGGCAATTGCCCCTGGGCCTGGTGATTCAAAAGGGTGCAGGGCTCCTGGCCATTAGAACTACAGCAGCAGCAGTGGTGGCCAGAGCACTGGGCCCTTAAAATTGCCACCAGAGCCCTGGGAGGTGAGCTCCTGGTGCCTCTGAGGACTGTGTGTGGGGGCAGGGTACTGGCTGTCCCAAGCCCTGCTCCTTCTGCCTGAGGCCATGCCCCTTCTGGGAGCATGGATCTAGCCGCCCACCCCAACCTTGGCAAGTTTGTCAGCCCTGCTGCTAGAGTGAAGTATCTGTCAAAACTCCCCATTGACTTTAGTGGTGAGGTTGAGAATTTATAGAGCTTATTTTATCGTAAAGGGTTTGGTGCAAAAAGAACCTAATACCATCAAAACCACTAACAAGATCAGACTTCATAGACAGAGAAAATTGCAAACAGATCCTTGGCTTGGGAAGATATTTAATTGTTCAGCTGCATAAACGCTCTTTTACTGAGCTCCTTGTAAAATGTTTATTTGAAGAATGTTTGGCCTTTTAAACTTGTTTACTTGGATCACTGTAATGTAATCCAGTTAACCAATACCAGCTGAGAGAGTACGGCCTTATCAGATCAAAGTTGATGATATATTACACTAATTCATTATCTGAACAATGGCAGGATGATGATGTATTACAACTTAAACCAGTGCCAAACTGCAGGAACAGTGTTCAGGCTGTGCAAGCTTTTAAGTACAATAAAATAATATTAGCTGGATTATATACAAATTATAAACTGTGGGTGAGAGGAGAGAAGACTTATCAGATAGGAGGCTCCTAAAACTTTCATCGAAACAGATTTCTGAATTTCATTAGACTTGTCAAACTGGGAATGGATTGGTTAAATTTGAGAGTCCTCTCTTTAAAAGGACCCCAATATGGTCAGTTTAAAGGCATGAGAAGGAACAATGATTCTTAGGAAATAAAGTAGTGTGTTTATTGTGTTGTTTAGTCAGATACCTCTACCATTCTGTTTGCTGACTTGCTAGATGGCTTATTGAGATGGGAAGGCTGATGTCCTAATGGCCCTATTCAATTTTCTTTTCTTGTTCACAAAATTGATTTTTTTTCCTGAAAGTAATTACCACTGACCAAATTCTGAAATCCATGAGCAGTGATGTTGGAACAATATATAGTGGGGGTGAACCAAACTGTGAATCCTGTATATGATGGAAACCACTTCAAGCCAGGTAATGCTAATGCATGTTGAGACCCTTCTCCTCCCCCTGTGTCCAGCACCCCATCCATGAATTTTGCCTCGGCTAGGATTAATTAAAATTATAGAAGCATTTTGGGATTTGGCCTGATAGCTATATCATTTTAGAAAGTTTGTGTGTTTGATCAAGAATTCTTCCTATAGGATGAGAGCTAGGACCGCCAAATTTGATGTACAGCTTCCTGTTACCATAACTTAAAGAAACCTAAGGGTTTGGTTGTGCCAGAAAAATGGGATGTGCCTGGAATGGGATTGCGTCTCATAAAACCGAACAGAAAAGAGACAGAATCACCCAATTATGTACAGTCCTCCAAATTGACATAACTAAGCAAATGTTTAAAGTGACTGCACCAAGATGAGCCAGAGAAATAGGATGAACCTGGAATAGGATGGCATCTCAATAAACCTTACAGAAAAGAGATAAAATGGAGAAATTTTGAGTGGTGCTCTGTAAACCAATGCTTAGGGTTTGAAAACTAGAAGAAAATGTTTTTGGGAAGTTAAATTGACTATAGCCCTTTTTTGTTAAAACATAATGAATAACAAGATTTTTATAGGGAGGTAGAAAAAAATACATGATAGAATGTCCATTTTTAAAAATACTAAGAAAAAGAGAAAATTAACAATCTTTAAGAAATCCAAAATAAAAATTAACTTAATAAAATTAACTATTTTTTGAAAAAATACAATCATTTAAATTAAAGGAAAATGTCTGTGCTTTTAAAAAAAGCATAACTGAATTAAGGGCCCAAGGAATGCTTGGTAAATCTCCAAGTTTATTATATTTATCATCAGTAGCTCTCATCATGTGTCATGCCCTAGAGTTTATATCTTCTTTTGAGAGTTCACACTACTACCATAGACAAAACAAGCAAGTGTGTGTGAGGGGTAACAAATAGAAGAGAGGGGACCAGGTATACAATGAAGGACGAAATTAGATGACTGCCAATATGTTGTTGAATTAATATTTGAGAAGAATGGTGTTTGATATTCCATATAGATTTACCCTTTAGCCCTGCTGTTATGTTGTGATATTTCAAAGAATTTGGCACCTCTTGTGACACTAAAGGCTATATAGAATATTTATGAGCTCAACACCTATTATGCTGAATAGTTCTGAAAATTTGGTACTGTAATTGATGTTGGGATTTTTGAAACCCTCCTTTGCAAAGAGCCTTTCTTCTGTCCCTTTTCTCTCTTTGCACCTTCTCACAGTAGCTGTTATCATAATATATGTGATAGCTAAAGAGGAAGGAGGAGCCAGTGGTTTGGGGGTTCAGTTCCTTACTCCAACATAGGGGACCTGTGCACAACTCAGTTCCAACAACATTTTCAGAAATGACTTGGCATCCTGAATGTCTGAGGCATTTCTGAAAATGAGAATTAAGCTGACTTAGGTACATTTCAAAATTTTACTCTTAGCCTCCTTGTTGTCGTTTTCCATAAAATGGTCATGATGGTACTTTCCCAGGGCCACCGTGAGAACAGGTACATTAAAGTTACTAAAATACTATAGCAATTGGTGCCATATAAATACCTATAATGTTTTTCATGAGAGGACCGCTCCTGAGAAAGGAAGGAAAAATGCTCAATTGTTTGTCTACAGAAGAAAGTATTTTGAAAATTCATCTCAAAATTGTATTCTGTGAATTGTTAGGAAATTCTGAAAGAAATCTGACTTCAGTTTTCACTTGACATGTTCTCTGTTTAGTTGAAAATTTATTACTGAAATGATTTGTTTGAAAACTGAAATTCATGCTGTACTTGTATCTATGTAGTACTAAAAATAGGCTTAGTTTATTTGAACATTTCTCACTATGACAAGATTTACATCACATCGAGGTTTTCAGTGTTAATCTCTTTAATAAACTTGCATGATTTATATCTTTTTTCATTGTTTTGAAGATAGAAGACCCACTTGAGCATTATCTTGAACACAAAAAAGACTCATTCTATTGGTTATAGGTGTGAAAGCTATTTCTATGTAGTCTGTGTGTCAGAGATTGCATATATGTATATTAAATAAACACTGGTTGAATGCTAAACGTAAAACTCTAATTTCATGACATTTGGGAAATTTACAACTGTTTCCCATTGTAATTTTAAGTCTGGTGTCTTTTTCATTTATTATATGTGATCATATAATGCTGGCTGAAAGATGTATACTAGATAGCAAATATTTTTCACACATCAGCTCTCTATTTGGAAGTACAGAATTTTTTCTTCTGCCTACATGACTCAAGATATGTTTTGTTTTGTTATGTAGTGATGTCAACTACAGTTAAATAAGCTATTGCAATACTAAACATGAATTTTAAACTCTTGTTGCATGAAATCTGGTGTCATTTGATTTTGCATCTATCCTGTTACCGCTATGAAGAATGACAAACACCTTAAGGAATACAGGAGGAGAGAGAAAAAATAATGGCACAATAATAAATTTACCCATTCAACAGAAAAGAAAATAACTTGTCCACGCCCTGCGCTTTGTAGGAGTATCACTGGAATGACTTATTTAAAAAAAATATATATTAAGGGGCACTACTTTGACTTTTGCTTTTGGCTGTAACTATGTTGTTGTATGTGTGGGTGGTGCTATAACTCATGATAGATAAACTGAACAATTATAATTTCTTTCTCTTTCCCAAAAGGATATGGCTAGATAGCCTCTCAGCCTTGCTGTTAGTAAGAGATAAAGCCACAAAGCATAAAGAACAGTTAGCTATCCTCAGAACAGTTGCTTTCTCATTACTCTAGTTCTTTTTCCACTTAGCAACATGCTGATCATGAAACAAGTCAGACACCTAGTGTCTAGTTCAGATTAATCCGTTCAGTTAATACCTAATTCATGAACCAACTGAAAAAAACCTATGCTCAAAAAGACTCTGCTCACTCAGTATTGTAGAAATGTTATGCATGCTTTCATGCATTCCTTTTACAGGGTAAAGTCTAGTTATTCAGAAACCAGTCCAAATCCGAATGCTTTGGGGGAAGCAACTTAATTCTCTGAGAGAAACTTATGGATGGTACTACATACTAATCTGTAATTAAAGTATAATAGGAGTAAGTTGTATGGATATGTAACTGGTGGAGGCAAATGTAATTGTTTTAGGTTGGCTGGCTTCCTGATGGTGGTCTTTATTAAATTGTACAGGGGGATGTGGAGTATTAGGTGTGGTGTATTTTGTTCAGTTATGTTAAAGATGCCTCAAGCATATGGAAGAATATCCTTTTTATCATTTGTATGAATTGAAATAAGTGTTTGCTATCATACAAGTAATATTTGAAATGGTGTTAAAGATGCTTGAAGCTATGCAAATAATTGATCATAGATAATGCCAAAACTTAACCCAGTCTATGCTGGCCAATACAAATCCTAAATCAATAAAGCAGCAAGGCAGACTAGGGCCTGGGGTAAGGAAATCCCTTGTGTTATGTGAGCGGGGTAGCATGGGATAATTGTAACAAGTTTTGTTTTTCTGTTTTATATAAAGTACCCAGTGCCGGGCCGAGCCATAGTTGTGCCTTGGGCAGCGGGCGCGTGCGCATGCATGGCCCGGCCCGGGTGCGCGGCACGTGCGCGGCCCTGCCCCCGGGCGCGCGTCACCCCTTACCACTTCAATCAGGCGCCCCCCATAGGTTGGCGCCCTGGGCAGCTGCCCGGCTAGACCCCCAACCCCCTTAATCCAGCCCTGAAAGTACCATAATACTAAGTGGTGCTGCGGATAATGGCAAGACACCTGTATAGTCATATAAATCATACTGTCATGAGCCCATGTGATATCTTCCTGTGAGAAGAAGGAAAAATTTATTGAGGGGATCATCAGAGGTTTCTTCATAACTTTCCAAATGGAAGGGAAAGAGACTGAAATCCAGGACCTCTATGGTGGCATTCTCAGAAATGCTTCCAGTTCCACGGGCAGGGCCAGGTAGGCAGGCAGAGCTTCAGAGTCTCAATGCGTGGATGAGACGATGGTGTAGGGAAGAGGGGTTTGGATTTATTAGGAACTGGGGACACTTTTGGGAGAGGGGGAGCCTATACAGGAAGGATGGGCTCCACCTAAACCAGGGTGGAACCAGACTGCTGGCACTAAACATTAAAAAGGCCGTAGAGCAGTTTTTAAACTGAGAGATGGGGGAAAGCCGATTGGTGTGGAGATGCACGTAAATTGGAGGGAGACTTCTCTTAGAGGAGAATCCATTGATAGAGATTCTCTAAGCTGTAGTCAGAAAGAGAGGAGGGGAGAGGGCAAACCATGGGCCAGAGCAGACAAACAACCGTGTACAAAGGAATCAGGGAAGGGCAGACAAATAAGCAGTGGCAAATTTTTAAAGTGCTTCTACACAAATGCTAGGAGTCTGACTAATAAGATGGGTGAACTAGAGTACCTAGTATTAAATGAGGAGATTGACATAATAGGCATCATTGAAACCTGGTGGAATGAGGAAAATCTGTGGGACACAATCATACCGGGATATAAAATATATCGAAAGGATAGAGCAGGCCGGGTGGGTGGCGGAGTGGCACTGTATGTGAAAGATAATGTAGAATCAAATGAAATAAAAATATTAAGTGAATCAACATGTTCAATAGAATCGCTATGGATAGTAATTCCATGCTCCAATAATAAGAAATTAGCAGTAGGGATATATTACCGACCACCTGACCAGGACAGCGATACTGACATTGAAATGCTGAGGAGATTAGAGAGGCTACCACAATAAAGAACTCTATAATAATGGGGGATTTTAATTATCTCATATTGACTGGATACATGTCACCTCAGGAAGAGAAGCAGAGATAAAATTTCTCAATGGCTTAAATGACTGCTTCTTGGAGCAGCTGGTACAGGAACCCACAAGGGGAGAGGCAATTCTCGATTTAGTCCTGAGTGGAGCGCAGGATCAGGTCCAGGAAATAACTGTTACAGGACTGCTTAGGAATAGTGACCATAATATAATAACATTCAACATTCCTGTGGTGGGAAGAACACCTCAGCAGTCCAGCACCCTGGCATTTAATTTCAAAAAGGGGAATTACACAAAAATGAGGAGGTTAGTTAAACAGAAATTAAAAGGCACAGTGACTAGAGCCAAATCCTGCAAGCTGCATGGAAACTTTTAAAGACACCATAATAGAGGCCCAACTTAAATGTATACCCCAAATTAAAAACATAGCAAGAGACCTAAAAAGAGTCACCGTGGCTTAACCACCATGTAAAAGAAGCAGTGAGGGACAAAAGGTATCTTTTAAGAAGTGGAAGTCCAATCCTAGTGAGATAAATAGAAAGGAACATAAACACTGTCAAATCAAGTGTAAAAATGTAATAAGAAAAGCAAAAAGATTTTGAGGAACAGCTAGCCAAAACTCTCAAAGAAATAACAAAATGTTTTTTACATTAGAAGCAGGAAGCCTGCTAAAAACCTGTGGGTCTCTAGACGATCAAGATATAAAAGGAGCAATCAAGGACGATAAAGCCATTGCGGAGAAACTAAATGATTTCTTTGCTTCAGTCTTCACGGCTGAGGACGTTGGGGAGATTCCCAAATCTGCACCCCTTTGTGGGTGATGAATCTGAGGAACTGTCCCGGATTGAAGTGTCATTAGAGGAGGTTTTGGAACAAATAGAAAAACTTAATGTTAACAAATCTCCGGACCGGATGGCATTCATCCAAGGGTTCTAAAAGAACTCAAATGGGAAATTGCTGAACTATTATCTGTGGTTTGTAACCTATCTCTTAAATCGCTTCCGTACCTAATGACTGGAAGGAAGCCAACGTGACACCAATATTTAAAAAGGGCTCTAGAGGCGATCCGGCAATTACAGACCGGTAAGTCTAACTTCAGTACCGGGCAAATTAGTCGAAATAATAGTAAAGAATAAAATTGTGAAGCATGTAGAAGAACATAATTTGTTGGACAAAAGTCAACATGGTTTCTGTAAAGGGAAATCCTGTCTTACTAATCTATTAGAATTCTTTGAAGGGGTCAACAAACATATGGACAGACGGAATCCAGTGGATATAGTGTACTTAGATTTCCAGAAAGCCTTTGACAAGATCCCTCATGAAAAGTGCTTAAGTAAAGTAAGTTGTCATGGGATAAGAGGGAAGGTCCTTTCTTGGATTGAGAACTGGTTAAAAGACAGGAAACAAAGGGTAGGAATAAATGGTAAATTTTCAGAATGGAGAGGGGTAACTAGTGGTGTCCCCCAAGGGTCAGTCCTAGGACCAATCCTGTTCAACTTATTCATAAATGATCTGGAGAAAGGGGTAAGCAGTGAGGTGGTAAAGTTTGCAGATGATACCAAACTGTTTAGGATAGTCAAGACAGAAGCAGACTGTGAGGGACTCCAAGAAGATCTCACCAAACTGAGTGATTGGGCAACAAAATGGCAAATGCAATTGAATGGATAAGTGTAAAGTAATGCACATCGGGAAAAATAACCCCAACTATACATACAGTATGATGGGGGCTAATTTAGCTATGACAAATCAGGACAGAGATCTTGGAGTTATCATGGACAGTTCTCTGAAAACTTCCACACATGTGCAGCGCGGTCAAAAAGGCAAATAGGATGCTAGGAATTATTAAGAAAGGGATAGAAAATAAGACCCAGAATATCTTACTGCCCCTGTATAAAACTATGGCATGCCCACATCTTGAATACTGTGTACAGATGTGGTCTCCTCACCTCAAAAAGATATTTTGGCCTTGGAAAGGGTTCAGAAAAGGGCAACTAAAATGATTAGGGGTTTGGAATGGGTCCCATATGAGGAGAGGTTAAAGCGACTGGGACTTTTCAGTTTAGAAAAGAGGAGACTGAGGGGATATGAGAGAGGTATATAAAATCATGAGTGTGGAGAGGGCCGATAAAGAAAAGTTATTTATTAGTTCCTAAATAGAAGAACTAGAGGACACCAAATGAAATTAATGGGTAGCAGGTTTAAAACTAATAAAAGAAAGTTCTTCTTCACACAGCGTGTAGTCAACCTGTGGAACTCCTTGCCAGAGGAGGCTGTGAAGGCTAGGACTATAATAGAGTTTAAAGAGAAGCTAGATAATTTCATGGAGGTTAGGTCCATAAAAGGCTATTAGCCAGGGGATAAAATGGTGTCCTTGGCCTCTGTTTGTCAGAGGCTGGAGAGGGATGGCAGGAGACAAATCACTTGATCATTGTCTTCGGTCCACCCTCTCTGGGGCACCTGGTGCTGGCCATTGTCGGCAGACAGGATACTGGGCTAGATGGACCTTTGGTCTGACCCAGTACGGCCGTTCTTATGTTCTTATGTAAGGGGGGAAGTGAGTTTGGCTTTCTGGGAGGTAGGTTTTGGCCAGTATTTCCCCAAATCAACATACCAATGGGAAAAATCAACCATGCAAAGGACTTATGCTGCCACTGCCCCTGAAATGCCCCTTAAAGGGTGTCATAGCATGCACAATAGAGTCTCAGGTTGTGTTAACTCAGTGGGTCCTCAAACCCCCAGTGACTTGCAGGAAGTTTCTAGACTGGTCACAGAGTTTAAGGGTAGAAGGTATCACCAGATTATTTAATCTGACTTCATGTTACAGGCCACCAAGACCACCCACACACAAAACCCAAACAGGATTAACCTGTTGCTGCACCCTGGCCTATGTAAGCATACATGTCTCCTAGTGCAGAGTGGAGGCTCCAGGAGCGGTTACAAAGCGAGCCCACCATGCAGTGACGGTTCCTGTTCAGGGAGACTGGAACACTTTTTAGGGAGGGGGCATGCTGAAAGCCATTGAACAGAACTGCAAATCCTGTATGTGAACAGTTGTTATTACTTCAAGCCAAAAGGGGGATCTCTAGCTGCTGTAATCAAGGGCAGCGTCTTACTCTGGGCTTTCCCCGAGAACTTGAGTGAGGGGATAGATAATGCATATTTCTTGCCTCTGATGGTCCTTCTCCTTCTGTCAACATGACTCTCCAACCCTACTACAAGTCCTTTGTGGAGTCTGAGCTAAAAGGATGCTGCTAACTTCCACCAACCTGTTTGGTATGAGAGGGGCAGAATTTAAGAGAGTTCCCATCTGTAATGCTGCATTTCATATTACAGCTATTACCAGCATTTTAAATTCACTGTCTCACTCAAATGGAGAACCAGAAATGAGAATTCTAAGAAAATATCCATTGCTGGGCACCACTGAGAAGATAACTTGAGAAGTTTTAAATTGTGGTGAGCAATTACAATCTACAGCGATACTCAGCAACTTGTGTGACTCAGCAACAATATACAGTATAAGAATTATCAGTGCTCACTGTAACACTCGCTGTTCCTGTAGTTTTGAAGAATGGCATCAGTGGGAAAATTAGATATTGTTTTATCCTCTTTACTACTGTTTAGGTTTGCATTACCCTAATTGTTTACTAGAAATTCAGGCTGATAGTACCTAGAGTTTCTCCTGACTGTTCCATGAAACTTCTCTTTTGAGGTATAACCATGTAGAACTATGTTACTGTAATGTGAATTAAATTGAATCTGATCACAAGATTTAAAATGCACTGATGAATCTTAGAACCATGGATGGATTGTTATTGCTAATGTCTGAATTGCTATGGGCTGAGTAACTCGCTGGACTCAGAGGGACAGAGTCACAAGTCCGTTCCATCCGAATCAGTCCAATGTAACACTGTTGGCTTCAGTAAATTGAAATGGGTGTAATGGAGTGTGAATCTGACATAGTCTCTCTCTTTCTCTAAGCTCAATGTGTTTTGCTCTAGGAAACGGTCAGGCTTCATTTCCTCCCCCCTTCCCCACTCCCGACATTTACATTTATGTTTACAGATCTGGATTCATGAAGTGTCCATGTACTGCTAACCCAGAAAGTAAGGTAAGTTTTTTAACCTGAACGTATTCACTTTCATTATGGCAATCTAAATATTGACTACCCATTTGTCTCTAGAAAAAGTTCATTAATTTTCAATTAAACTTTTCAATTTTAGCTCACAGATAATTTATTTTTTTATGAAAGCTTTCTCAAGAGACACCTATTACTGTGTGCAGTACAAAGGTTACTTTTTTCACAGATGTGCATTAGCCCTTCAATCTGGTAACCAATGCAGAAGAAATGTCCTGTAGTCTGGGACTCAGGAGACTTTCTGACAATTCCTAGCTCTGCCACAGATTTCTTGACTGACCTTTGTCAAGCCACATAATCCTTCTGTTACTTCCTGATCTCTAAAGTAGTAGTAGTAATCAGTGGCATCATGAGGGGCGTAGGGGCAGTTGCCCCCAGCCGCCATGCCTGGGATCACCAATGTAGCTGCCAAAAGTTATGTTGTTCGCTTTTTTATGATTATTTCCTATTTTGTATATATTCTAACAGTCGACCTTAAAAAGGTTTCAGCGAAACCTTCAAAAAGTAAATAGGACGCGTTCAACACTGGAAGCCACAGGACACAAGATTGACAACGAATGCGGAAGCTTACCGAAGAAACTTAAATTTTGTTCTTTTTTAAATTCATATTCTTATTTTTGCTGACTTAGAAATAAATAACATATACATAGTAACAAATGATTGGGGGGCACAAATTTTGCCTTTGTCCCTGGATGCATAAAACCCTCTCTACACCACTTTTAGTAATGTTCCTCATCTCATATGCATATTGCATTTAATTGATGCTATGCTGATTGAGGGGAGGGGGGGCGGGGAGTCAGAGAATGGCTATATTTTGCCCCGGGGAAATCACCATATTTTGATGTTTTACCAGTGATGAGAAGGGGGGTTGTGACTTTGCTATGTAAAAAGTACTTTCACGCTTAATAAATATTAATAAACATGAGGTAAACATTCTAGTTGAGCAAGGCAATCTGTAGTGTTCATAAGTGTTCACCTTAACCTGCTAACATGTGAAAATTACAAAGTGACCTGTCAACATGTGGATTATAACTCCTGTTAGTAAACATGCATTAGCTAATACATACTCAGAACTCACTCTGTTCCTAGTGAAGATAAAACATAACTCTAATGAAACCACTGTCATGCAGTGGCTTAAGAGCATAGGTGCCCACCTCAGGCAGACCGTCAGAAAGCCTGGTACATCCCCCAAATTGGCTGAGTTTTTATACTTAGATTTCACTAACCAATTATCAGGTGTAAACCCCTCAGGCACTGTGACAGTTTTGACATGGCTTAGATTGAAATACCCCTTTTACCTTTGGAAAAAGTACCCCTTTTACCTTTGCGTCTTCCAATGCAATGTGACAGTTCTTTCCAATAAAATCATAATGTGGTGCTGCCACTTTCTTATCACTAACAGCTGATTATTTGGAACTGAACCTCATTCTTATGAACAACTAAATCTTTTACGCTAAGAGAGAAATTGTGAAATACTTGAAAATTATAGAGGGTTTTCTTAAAAGAGGGGAGGAAAATGTGTCTCAGTAATGGAAATTTAAGCCAAAAGTCATATAAAATGACTGAGTGATGTAAGTAACGTTTCTATTATACTTAATTCAGGCTGCTCTAAGTGCTATCGTTGTGTATATTAATATAGTAGTTGAGCATCTATATATAGACGCATGTTTACAGGTTGGATTGCCACAAATTATTTTTAGAAAGTCTATTTACATATCTAGGAAGTATAAAGATCAAATAGCCCTGAGATTGTTGATATGTGGTTTGTCAAATCTGCCTACTATGAATGGAATTTTCCAAATTTCTTTTCCTGTTCAGATGCTAAACTTAGATCATGAGGGAGTATGGCATTCTTCACATGAAAACAAAGTGTGATACTTGGTTCCTTATTTGTTCAGTCTCCATAGCAGGCCAATATTGCCCAAGATTTAATTGAACTAATTTTTTTGCAGGAAACAAACATGGTAAATGGTGTGCAGTTCTCAGCCAGGTCTGCAAAATAGTACAGGTTAGGTAGGGTTTTTCTTTCTGAAAAAAAGTTGTTTGGTTAATTTATTTTAACTGACTTATCAATAGTGCTAATTTATTCTTCAGTATTGCTGATATAAAAGCTATTTGTGAAACATACTTTTCAGAGTGTGGTTCATCAAAAATGTTCTTAGGACTAATTTTACTTAGTTTCCTGGCGTGTGCTTTTTCTAGTGACTTAGAGTCTTGAAACTGATAGAACTTAATTGCAACTATATATCCTCTAATTTCTTCCTGTGTTTAGTCAGCAGACAAAGTTTGTATTGCCTATGAGCAATTTATGGAAGGTAATTAACTGTTTTTGTAACAAAAAAACAAACAAACAATTTTTTATGGATTTTTAAACCTATATGGATGACTGTTCAGTCAGCATACAAACAATAATACCAATTGTGCTTACACAATGTAAATATTTTGGGCTGCGTCTAGACTGGCATGATTTTGTGCAAATACTTTTAACGGAAAAGTTTTTCCGTTAAAAGTATTTGTGCAAGAGAGCGTCTATACTGGCATGTGCCTTTGCGCAAAAGATTTGCTTTTGCGCAAAAGCATCCATGCCAGTGTAGACGTTTGCGCGAAGAAAGCCATTTTAGCCATCGGGCTTTCTTGCGCAAGAAATTAACGTGGCTGTCTCACATTGGCCCTCTTGCGCAAGGATACTTGCGCAAGAAGGCTTATCCTGAGCGAGCGTCGCAGTATTTGCGCAAGAACCACTGATTTTGTACATTACAAAGTCAGTGTTCTTGCGCAAATACTCGCGGCCAGTGTAGACAGGCGGCAAGATTTTGCGCAAAAGCGACTGCTTTTGCGCAAAATCATGCCAGTCTAGACACAGCCTTGGAGTGTGAAACAGCAAGTTTGGTTGAAAAGCAATAGCTCTAAGAACTATTTTGTCAGGTAAGTTCAATTATAGATTCCATGCACCTTAGTGCAACCTCTGACAACATGAATCTATCTAATGGAGCTAGGTCCTGCATTCCTGGGGGTTGGGGGGGAGTGAAAAGCCTCTTTCATTACATAACATTTCAGGAAACTGCTGCATCCTTGCTATGTGACAGAAGCTGATATTTTCCAGTATCTTTCTAGGTATCAAAGTTAGGTTGACGGGTTTGATTCTCTGGGTCCTATTTGTTCCCCTCTTTCAAAGATAGGTACTATGTTTGCCCATCTCCAGCCCTTTAGGATCTCACTAGTTCTTTATGAATTTTCAAAGATAATAGCTATGCATTCCAAGATGGCTTCTGCTTAACAATCCTAGAATGAATTTCATCAGGCCCCACCGACTTGAATGATATTCAGTGCTATGGCTTTGGTTTTTGTGGGGTTTGTTTTTAAAGCCCTGGCTCTTAGAATCAGGTTTCTTTTTTTTTTCTTTTTTAAAAAAATTCTGGTTTTAAGTGTCTTGCCGCCATGAGTGAAATAAGCTTAAAATTGTGATCCCTAAAGCCTCAGACACCCAAATCTCATGACTTTTAGAGCTTTACTTACGATTGCATCCCTCCTTTGTACAGGGTGTGTCAGCTTTATTCTGCTCCTCTGCCTTGCACTGTCTTTGACTTAGTTTTTATTAAGGATTCCATCAGTGGTGTAACTTAAAGCTGTCTGGGCCAGGTGGAGGTCTGAGTAGGAGTGGCTACTTGTTCCAAAGGTTGTCATGGCTAAGCTCCTTGCAGGACACGTCTACACAGCACTTATTTCAAAATAGAGCGCACTTCCTCCGACTTCCCTTACTCCTCATACAATGAGGTTTACAGAAGGCAGAGTAAGAAGCCCATTATTTCGCATTTACTTTAAAACAACGGGCTTGCTGTGGTGATGCACAATACGTTATTTCAGAATAATGTCACTTATTCCAAAATAATGCTGATGTGTAGACATACCATCAGAGTCCTGCACGTATCTATTGATTTCTAAGGTTTCTTTGAACCTCTCTATTGATTTACAATGTTTCTTCCACTTATTACTTCTGTTTAACATGTCTAGAAGGATGCCCAGTAAAAATTATATATAATTAATAGATGTTGGTTTGAAATAGCCCCTTTATCTTGCAAGAAATTGTAATGTGTCTTACTGTGAACCTTGAATGATTAAAAACTTCACAGGGGTAGCCGAGTTAGTCTGTAACTGCAAAAACTTATAAAACAACTAATTGTCTAGTAGCATCTTTAAAGACTAACAAAACATGGAGATGGTATCATGAGCTTTCGTGATTCATCTGAAGAAGGTGGTTGTATCCACAAAAGCTCGTGATGCTATCTACATGTTTTGTTAGTCTTTAAGGTGCTGCAAGACTATTAATTGGTTTTTAAATTTTTCTTGAATGATAAATTCATTTTCAAAATAAACAGTAATGTTTAAGTCTGGTTACTGTTCTGTAGAGGACTCTGAAATAGCAAACACTCTGCCATCCATGCTGCTGTTTGTCTGTACAGTCGCATGGTGCAGAGACAAAGCAGCCTTCTCCCTCTTTATCCTTTGAAAAGTAAGCATTTACGAGTCACTGAGATGTCTTTGTAGTTGTGTAATTTCCCACCATCACCAGTGGGTGCCTCTCTTGGTACTACTTATTTAGAACCTAAAGTGTGGGACAGAGGTTGAATAAAACAGGAACAAAAACAGATTGTAGTTCATGTATGAGCTCTTGTTGGGTTTATTTAGGGGCAAGGAGGAGAAAATACAATTATAATTATAGTTTATCTTGCTCCTTTAAATAGTGAAACGTTTTATTCGCCTAATGCTATCATGGTGGGATCCCAGTTTATAGCCTAACTGCTACATTGCTAAGTGATTATCATTTGATGCTGTATATACTAAAACGAAGGCTATACTTCTCACTTTGTTCAAAGAATGACTTTGCTTGTATACAGTTATCTTGCTGAAAACACTGGGACAACAGACTGAGTATTTTAACCCCAGGAACATAATTGTGGCATAACTAACTTCCACATTTCCGCTGCCAGCTCCCAGCTGATGAGCTGCCATGTGAAATATACTGGCTTTCATTGGTAGTGATTAGCCCCTCCCCACTGGACCAGTGTGTAACGAGATGTGAATTAGAGCTGTTGTAACAAAGTTGAGACCACTTCTTAGCAGGCATACAGATGTCTCCACTTATCCTGTTTATTTCTGTAGCAGCTGTACAGAAATGCCATAATTCTGCTGTCACTCTAAAGAGAGGGGAACTTCTTAAAGGAATAGTTTTTTCTCCTTGTGAAGAGCTAAATAACTTCAGAAAATGTTTCAGAACTGGCACCTAGCTTACTGGAAATAGTAGGTCTCAGTTTTTAAAAAGTGGCTTTTTTTAAAAACAATATTGGGATTTCTAGATATATATTTCTTTCCTATTTTTTAAATTGCAACTTCCAGACAGTTGAATACAAGGGTGTTTTTTTGGGGGGGAGGGGGCATAATATAAATTATTTTTAAATTGAGAGCTTTAATTGAGATTATTTTGCAATGTCAGTTGTGAGAGTTGAACTGGATAAACTTTCTCCAGAAGACACGGAGGGTGAAAATGATACCAAACTAGTTTTTAGTAAAGCCAATGAACTACATGCTGATCGCTGCAGTCTTCAGCTTCACTTCTCACACTCTGCACCCGCTGGTAAGCTTCAGTTTTATTGATTTCTTTTCCTCTCACCTGCCCCCAAAGCTGAATCTATTTATGCATGTAACATGTGGCATGAACTATAATACCAAACATAAAGAATAATTTTCATAGGGTCTTGTAATCAGTAGAGTTCTTGTTTTTAGTTTATGTGGTAGGTGTGCTCAGAAAAGAGGGTAAATCAGGTGCTAACTTCTTAAAAAATAAGGGGCTGCATTTCTTATGTCTCCTAATAGCTGGCATACAAAGGCTGCAGTTCAGAGAAGGAGAGGCAAAGGTGGCAGTCACCTTTGCATTACTTGGAATATGGGCTGCTTCAGGGGATGAAACTGCCTTGACATAAGACAATAGCATTTTATGGGTTGTGCTGCAGCCCAGAATCTCTTTGGCGCCAAGAGCTGTAACTACTTGCCAGCCCTTGCCAGTGGCTCTCCACAGTATTCATGGGGAAATTCTTTCCTTGCCTTTTGTGGCTTATATGTAGGTTTTGTAGGCTGCCCAAGGAGCACACAGAGTTGAAACAGATCCTATGAAATGTGAGCAAAATTATCATCATGGGTGTGAAATTTTTATTTCCTTCAAAATGTTCTTGGTTGTATCAAAATTCAGGTACAGATTTATAGAATGCCCCTAATACATTCAAGGGTGTGTGTGTAATTCTCTTCAGACATCTCCCCTATGTCCTTTAATATCTTCCAGTTTATTCAAATAATGCTCATCTAGGAAATACACTGCCTTCCTGTGGGCAACAGCACAGTTTTCATTGTGTATTTTGCCTCACATGACTCACTGAGGATGCCTCAACTGGATTATTATTGCACCTGCACAGAAAACAAAAAAGCTAAGCATACCTCATCTGAGGGTGAACATAGAAATGCTTTACCTTGAGAAAGAAGAGCAATCCTAAATGGACAATGTAATTTTGACTTCACAAAAGCAGGTGAATAAATAAACAAGATTGTCAGCAAGAGTATTTTCTTAGTAATGAGCCTCCTGGAAGTATGTGCAATTATCCCTTCAAACATTCTAACTTTTAATAAATATTGTATACAAATAAACTGGTGTTACCTGATCCCCTGCAAGCAAAGTGAGTTGCTTGCTCCACATTTGTGTCTTGCTGCTGTTAATAGTTCTTTTCTAATTATTTCATTTTTAGTCTATGAAAATATCCATAGAGCCTAAATCCTAAAAAGACTTTGGCATCTTCTTAACTCTACCAAGTGAGGTAATCCCTTTGACTTCAGTGGGACTACTTGGATGTGTAAATTTAAACACATGCATAAGCCTCTGCAGGACTGGAATCCAGTTTTCATTGCCTGCACTGAGCAGTTTTACATCACAATATTGTTAAGTGCAGTATTATATAATAGTCCAGGGCCCAGAGCTGTTCCAACCCTTAATTTTCCTAACAGATCAAAACCTTAGTTGAGCAAGGTACCTGGTAGGTGCTAAGGGTTTCGGATGGTGATGCGCTCTCTCCAATCCTCAACCCATTTCCTTCCGAAATGTCGAAGGAAAAAGACAGGCCTTGCCGCATATCTAGATGGTTAGTAAATGCAGTTAAGGAGTCATGTAAATTAAAGAGACTTTGGCATGAGTGCTCTTGCTGACTGAAGGAATGGTAGTATGAGAGAGCCAAGATGGGTGAGTTAATATCTTTTACAGAACCTACTTCTGTTGGTCAGAGACATGCAGACCTCTTCTTCAGGTCTGGAAAAGTGGGAGTATCATGGCTAAATATAAATGCGCCAGGCTAAACATAAAAGATTAATATATGTTGCAGGAGGCCAGCTGAAGTGGTGAAATTAATGTTGTTGCTCTCATAGGACAAAGGATAATTAGTAGGTTACAAATGTTTGTAATAAGCCAGAAAACTGATGTATTTGAGGCCTTGATTTTTTTTGATACCTACCAGTTATTAATTAAGTTCCTAGGCTCATCTTTCAAAGCTGCAGCTTTCCTTTGATAATGAGGGCTATGAGTTAGATGTGTGATCACTTTGTGAAAAGTGTTTGCCCACCATGATGTGGGGTTTGTATTTATCACTTCCCTTGATGAATTCATTTGAAAGCATAGTGATTGTTTTTAACCCACAAAGCTGCTGTTGGGCCATTTGATGCACTGGATGGAGTGCATCACATGCTGTAATAGGTGTATGTAGTACCCATGGATCTTGAAAGATGTGCCACTGGAGATGTCTATGGGTTTTCCATCTGTTCAGGAAGGATCTGGCGCTGTTTTGAGTTGGTAGCTCCTGGTCTGTGGAGTGCTTGGTGGTTGAAGGCCAGAAGAGAAGGTTCATGAAATATTATTCATGGTGTAGTCCCCCTTAAGTATGAATTGTAATGATTTGATATGCTGTATGGAGTCTAGTATGAGTTAGTAGGTGACAAAAAACAGTGGGTGGTCAATGGGTTTTATTTCCAATACTGAAGCATGCTTTCTTGGGGTCTTTTGGTGGCCTTTTCTATTATGCTACTTACTGCTCTCGTGGAGTGTCCTTTATTGGTGATGGTGGTTTTAAGAGTGACAAGGTGTGTACCCCAGACTTCCTCTTCAGAGTATATTCTGCGGCATCTGAATGCTTGGCTCTAGATAACAGATTTCTTGGTATATCTGCAGTGGCTATTAGCTCCATGGAGGTAAATGTGGCAAATGGCATATGGGGAAATATGGGCAGTACAACATAAAATAAAATGTCAGTTAACTTTTCTTTTTTGTGGGAGTATCCATCAACAAATAACTACTGCTTTTATCCATGTAGTTATACTGCAGTTATGCATTAATTCCCTATTCTTAGAGTAGCAAATCACTTTAGCTACTGTGCAGTGCTTGTTCACAAACCTTGTCATTTCAAGGATGATCTTTGTGCATCAATGGAAAAGTCAATAAATGAGGTTACTTATTTTGGAACCAATATGGCTACAACAATGCAACTTATCAATAACTTTTTTTTTTTTTTTTTGGAAGTGTGGTGGTTTTAATGCAATTAAAATCTCAAAGTGTTAGCCTTTTAAAAATGCATTGTTTTGACATTTATTTTACCAATATTTCAAAGAAGCAAATCTTCAGTGGGTATGAATGCTACCATGAGCTCGCTGAGGTCTGAATGAAACTTTGTTTACAAAAATCTTTGGCTTCCACTATATAGTTTTGTAAGAGAAACTTACACTCAGCCATGACCATTGATAAAAATAGATCTAGTTTGGCTACAGTAAAATAACAGATCTGTTTTCTTAACACATAGGCTATTTTAAGGCAATCCAGATTTATAATCTGATGCCAAGTATGAAAAACCTGACAGGGAGAGTCTTTACGCATAATGCCAAATTTCCCAGATATGTTCAGGAAGTAACCTGGAAAGCTTTATAAATTTGGACTTGAATCTTGCTTTTGGATTTGCTATTGTGGATTTTATAAGTTTATAGTGGGGTGCCACATGCCTACAGCCCTTTGCCTTAGTAGATTCTGAAGCAGGATTGAGGATATAGGGTCCTACACGACAGCTTAATTTTACCACAGTGGGTTATAGCCCAAATGGAAAAGAGGAAATATTATGAACAGGATGATGAAGTCAGATGCCACATGTGGTAAAGGTTGATATCTAATGTTGCCCAATGTACACATCAATTTGCACAGGATTTCTTTGAAATGGAGATGCCATATGTCGGAATCTGAGATGCATTCACTTAGAGAGCCTGGTTTAGGAAAACATTTAAGCATGTGCTTATGCTTGTCCCTATTCATGTGCTTAGCTTTAGGTCCCATTGCCAGCAGCGGCCGTAGCTGAAGCCAGATGTTGGCGGTAGCACCACCATATAGCAGCTGGCTTCAGCTCTGGCAGCCATGGTGGTTGATTTTTGCCTGGCAATGGCGCTGCCACTGAGGCGGTGGCAGGAGGAGGCAGGAGCAGGAGGTGCCTCTTTCCCACCTCCTCCCTCCCACTGAGGTAAGAGGACTTCCTGGCTGGGGCTCCATACTCCCCACACTTATGTCCCCATGGGCAGGAGCCACGCTTGGGGAAGGAGGGGGCATGAAGGAGGAGGGAGCATGTGTGCCATCAATGGCCACTCCCCCTGCCCACACAGCAGTAATGGCCAGGCTCCCTAAAGAGGTAACCTTGCTCTGGGGAGTGCAGGGGTGTTGCAGGGTCAAAGGAGTGCTGGGTGAGAGCGTGGTGGAGTCACGGGGCAAGAGGGTGTTGGCATGGGTGGTAGGGGTCAGAGGTTAAAGAGTCAAAGGTCATAAGGTGTATGGGTGGGGGCCAAAGGGTGTTAGGCACTGGGGAGCAAGGGGCTGGATTCGGGCTATGAGTTAAGGGGAAGGGGGAGGGCTGAGGGAGGGCAGGGGTTAGAGATCAATGGACAAGAGGGGATGGGTTGCAGTGGGTCAGTGGTTATGGAGCCAGGTGCAGTGCAGTTAGTGCTTCTGTCATGGGACAACAGATCTGAGGGTGTCTGAGCAGAGTCGGGGGCCTCAGAGTTTGTGGAACAGGCAGTTGCAGGGTCAGTATCAGGGTTTGGTACAAAAGGCAGTCATGGAGTTTGCAGAGCAAGGGGTGCCAGGGGAGTAGGGCAGGGTCAGGGAGCACTGGGAGTAGTGGGGCAGGATCCAGGGAAATGGGAAGTTGTCAATTTAAGTCAGGGGTTGCTGGGATACAGAGAGCCAAGGTTGGTAGTGGCAGTGGATTCAAGACAGGTTCCAGGTAAGATAGAGGTGGCTGACCAAAGGAAGTTGGCAGCAGGGGTTGTTAGGAAGCGGGAGATGGTGAGCACTGGGGTGACAGACTTGGCAAGAGAGAGACTCGTAAGGTAATGGGGTTAGTGGGATATAGGAGATATCAGCTGGTTGGTTAGGCAGGTTTAATAATACAGAGAGCCAGAGTACCAGAGTTGGCTGGGTGGGGTCAGAGAGTTCTGGGGTTGGTGGTAGAGGGATGTGCAGTGACAAGACTGGGTCAGTGGGTGAGTGGATTGGCGGACAGGTAACATTTTATTTGCATATTTGCGTATTCATTATTTGCAAGTTTGTGAATGGGTTTGCCAGTCTGTGGTATAAAAAAGGTTGGGAACTGCTGTATTAGACTTTATCTGATTGTTAGATTATTTCATAGTACACAGCAACACAGCTGCCACCTGTGAATGCCCTTTAAGATAAAAATATCCCCATTATTCTCTCAAGACTGAGTTAATCCTGTTTGTTGAAAATTGCTTAAATCACTATTCTTCAATTCTGCTCCTGAGTTTCTTGTAATTTGCTCTTGCATTTCTTCTGGAACTTGAAAACTTAGATGAAATGTATATCATGATGTGCAAGCAGTATGGAATGGTAGCTGTGCATGTAATCATCTTTGTGCCACACTGACAAGTCATCCTAATTCTTCAGTCATGCTGCTCTGATAAAGTACAAGGGAGAACAAAGCCGATGACATACTAGCAGTTGTTGCTGTTAATTTAAAATACAATTTTAGCTCCCAGTCGTAAAGTGAAATCTGCGCAGGACCAGAAATCAATGCAGGATCAGGGCCTCTGACTTCATTCTTATTTCCCTTATTTCAGTTTTTAAAATGTGCAATTTGTAATTTACACTGGAGATCAGGTACCATATTGCCACTTCTCTCTCTCCCTCCTCCTCCTCCCACAACAAAGGATCACATTTTTCCCTCTTCATTCCTTCCTAGGGAAAACTAACCAAACAGGAAGATCAATATTAGGAAACTCTCTCTCTACTTACATGGCCATGAAGACAAGGCTCATTGCAAAGCCACCAAGAGAAATAATTAATTCAGTGGCAGAGCTGAGACAGATTATTAGTAATCTCCTACTCTCCACTTACTATGTAATGTATTTCATTATTTCTGATGGATAACAGAATAACTATTGATTTCTTACTGAGCTGTTGTCATTTTTAATTCTTTCTTTACCTTGGAGGCCAAACAGAACTGTTCTGTACAATTTGTGTCAAATCCTGATAATAAGGGACTGTAACACATGAACTAAAACAAAGGTAGAGGCTATTCTTCCCAAACTAATATGTTTAATATACTACTGCTTAATAAATTAAACTGGGATCTTCTGTAGCTCTTGTGGGGGCAAGGAGAGGCAACTTGATGTTCAGATCTGGAAGAACTGAAGTACAGGTTATGCTGCAAAGCCTCAACAATGTGAACACATTAAGGAAGCTGACATGGATCTGCATGGTGGCTCGTCAGCCTGAAGGTGTTCTGTATGTTGAAATCCTTTTTGTGCTTTCTCTTTCTATACTAACAATTGCATTTTTTTTTAAAAAAGCCCACAGTAGGCCTATAGCCAAATAATAATTCAAAATTCTCAAAGAAGTCTAGCCCACTGAAGCAGTCATCTCTGCCCCTGGGATGCATAACTTCTGTCCATGCATGGCTACAATAGATGGAAACTACGCTGGATATAGACATTTAATTTTTCCCAAAGGCATCATTTGGTTTCTATGCTCTTCCTCCCACTAATGAGCTAGTTACTTTTAAGCTGGGGATGGGGGCAGGTCAACTTATCCTAGTCTATTTAAAGAAAATCTTTCCGGTGATTTATTATTGGTCAGTAACCGTCAGCAACATTTTCACAAACATGTAAGTATTTTATGTTCCAGTTTTCCACAACAACAGAAAAAGGATACGCTTGACATACAGCATGTGCTGCTCTCACAGATGGCCCTGGAATGTTGCCTGATTTAACAGGTACTTGCAAATATTAAATTGCAGTGTGTTCAGTCCTGGTGGGTGTAGGGTAGGAGCGGCAAAGGGCGTGCTTCAGTCTTTACTGTTGCTCTCTTTCTTTTTCTTTTGTTATTGAATGAGCATGGGTCTGCCTTATGTCATAGTTTATTAGCAGCCTGTCTGTACACTGCATGCTTGAGCCTAGTTTGACACAGAGGTATCGAACAGGCTGGAAGATGCAAGAGGTACCAGGAGAGGAGATCCACTAAGTTACCTGAAATGTTCCCTCACAGTGTAAAGGTATTGTCACATATCGCAGTCTGTGGCAGAGCTAGTCTCCTCTAGGTAATTTAATTTTGCGTAGCCGGTCTGGAACAAGTGTCTTGATTGGCTGCACCACCAGATGGGTTGGAAGGGCCAGCAGACTGGAGCTCCTCTCTGTATGGTCAATGCTTACACCACTGTGACTATTTGTGTGTTGCTTGTTCCTTCTAACTTTGCCTGATCCTGGTCCATGCATGAGACCTCTCCTTGTTTATCTGGCTTGCTCTTGATGATTCTGACTCTGATCCTCAGCTTTGGTCTCTGTTTCCTGCCTTTGACTGGTGATTCTGGCACCCTGTTCCTGATCTGTCCTAAACCCCTAATTTCTGCTGTTAAGTCCCTGTGCCAGTCACAAGGCCTGACAGATTGAGCAACCCACACCCCAGGGTCAGGAGCTCTGATGCAAGTAGGGCCGGATTAAGGGGGGGGGGGCTAGCCGGACAGCTGTCCAGGGCGCCAACCTATGGGGGGCGCCTGATGGCAGCTATAAGGGGTGCTGTGTGCCTGGCCGCACGGCGCCCCTTAGAGCTGCCATCAGGCACCGCGCGCCTGGGACCGGGGGCCACGTGGCACCCCTTAGAGCTGCAATCAGGCACCGTGCGCCCTTTTGCAGCTGTAAGGTGCGCAGCACGCCGGGTGGGTGGGGCTGTGCATGCGCCGTGCGCCCGGGGGGTGGAGCCGCGCATGCGTCGTGCGCCTGCTGCCCAGGGTGCAGGAATGGCTTGAGCTGGCCCTGGATGTAAGCATAGACCCTATGAAGGCTCCAGTGGAATTGGTGGATGATGTGCAGAAGCTACATTTATCACTTGTAGGTACAGAATGTGGACCTGCAAGCGCTGGCTGCCTGCTGACTCCTTCAACTCTGTCTCTGCTCCCTGGAGCCTAAGTCACTCCCTGATTCATTTTCCTAGGATTAGTTTTGAGGATTCCCAAGCCAATGTTGGCTTCCATTCTTTGTATACTTTCAATCATTCCCCATGGTTCAGGCCTGCATGAGTCTCATCTTAAACTTGTTCACTAGCCTGGGGTTCCCCGACATCTCCTGGAACAGCCTAGGCCCCTCTTAGGACAGTTGGAGCAATTAGTTCAAGACATGTCTATTTTCTTTAGGTGTGTCTACACAGCAAAGTTATTTCAGAAAAACGGCTGTTATTCCAAAATAACTATGCAAGCATCTACACAGCAATTCCATTATTTCAAAATAATTTTCAAAATAATTTTGAAATAACGGCTGGTTTATTCTGACTTCTGTAAACCTCATTCTACAAAGAATAATGCCAATTCTGAACTAGTTATTTCAGAATAGGGGCTGTGTAGATGCTCCACTTCTTCTATTTTGAAATAGCCCCTCACCAGGGCCATTCTAAATTATTCCTCCTGGGGCATCGAGATCGCACGTCTACATTAGGGAAGCCTGCCTTGGATTTATTTTGAGGCTTCCCTGCAGTGTAGACGTGCTATTTTGAAATAAGATATTCGGAATAACTATTCTGGAATAGCTTACTCCGAAATAACTGTGCAGTGTAGATGTCGCCTTTGATACCAATCATACCCAGATCACTGGTTCAGCTCTTCAGGCTTCACAGAAGGGATACTCACCTGTTGTCAAATGTCATTGTTTGACTTCTGACACCAGGTGGAATGACGTACACTGGGATTAAATAAGGATATGAGAGAGAAGCTCATGTGGATAAAACCTCTGCCTTCCCTGGACAATGTGATTGTTCAGAACAGTTGATCCATGAGTGGAGTGGAGTGGAGTGGAGAGACTGTATAAATTCTCCAGAGGCCATCTGAATCCATGTCCATTATACCCTAACCATGTGATTCCCCCTCCCCCACCACCACCATTGTCAGAACCCATGACAGTCAACAAGGCCCTGACCACAGCTCTCTGACATGAAGAAGCTCTGACACCAGCAACTGGACTTGTGTTAGCAAATCAGCTACTGATATACCTGGCAAAGGCTCAAATGGCACAGCGGCTGGGAAATACCAGGGCCTGAGCCCCAAGGAGTGAGTCCTGCCTTATTTGGTCTTATCCTTCATCTGAGAAGACATCAGTCTGCAGAGGAGGACTGCGAAGCCAGCTTCTCTGAATATACTGACTGATTTGAATACTGGTAAGTTACAGTACAGTTAAATTTGTTCTTGTGTTGACAAAATGACCCAGGTTTACTTCTGTGACACCAGTATAACTTCAGAGCAACTCTACTATATACAATAGATATGTCTAGTTTTACACTGGCTTAACAGAGTAACTGGGCCAGATTCTGATGTCATGCAAGAATGCCAGAAAACATATGGTCAGTGATAGGCAAAAGTATTTTTCATGAGTGCATGAGAAGATATACACAGTTAACTGGGCTGGAGCTGAATATTATAAATAAAAATGAGTCTAAGCGGTGCTGGAAGACACCAAGTGTCTTCCAAGAGCACATGGCGAGAGAAAACTTGGCTGCCTGTTAGTCTCCATGTGCAGTGCTGAACTGAGATATTTACTGTTAAAAAAAAAAACCACTATTGCAAGACTATCTCCAGGAATTAGACACTTTTTTTGTATATGTAAGTAAATTTGCATAATTAATCCTGAGTTTACTATACACTCTCATCCTCTTTCAAAAGACCTTTTCTAGTTCTAAGTATGCTAACTACTATGATTTGTGTAAATTGAATCACCTTCAGGGACTTTTAAAATCTGTATTCTGTAAAGTGAATTGGCCTAAAATACAGTGTTAATGGATTAATGAGATAAGGAAAATGTCCAAATTTAAAGTATATATTTACTTCTTTTTTGATTGGCTTATGTATCTTAGTATCATAACAGAGGACAATAAGCACCACTAAAATTACATTTACTGTTGTCATCTAATGAGTATAAATATCTTAAATCTACATGTAGTTAGTCATTTTATGGAAACACAACATTGCAGTGCAATCTACTGGAATGTAACAAACATTTATTTCAGGTTGTTACTAATTAGAGAAGAAATTGTATTTGTTAGTGAATTCAATTTCAGGGCAATAAGATCGTGTATGTTGGAGATGGATTTCATCTAATTGATCTCATACATCTTCCTGAAAATACAATTTTGTTCATTACTCTGCCTTTTGTCCTGTATAGTTTTAATTGATTCATAAACATTGGGGTTCACTACTTCCATTGTGAGACTGGTCCATCAACTAGTATGTATCTCTCTCAGCAACCTTTATTGCTATCCAGTCCAAAATTTTTAATTTCGTTCTGTTATTTCTTGTTCTACTTCCATGTCCCATATTAACTTCTTCACCCTTCTTGTTCTCACCATTCAAATGTGTAAATTATGCCTACCCTATAACCTCACTTTATCAAGTGATTCATATTTTGGATGTAGAGTGTTTGTTACAATGTAGATTCACTGATCATTTACAGATTCAGTATTTGCCAGTGATTAATATACAGTGACATCATGCTTGAGTACTACATGCCCTCTGGGGAACAAAAGGTTAAATTAGTTCATTGTTCTCCAACCTGGCATAGAGGAAGGATTATAAATTGATCCAGTAGGAAATGTTGCCTAATGCCAAAAGTCACTTGACAGGGTTGAACCCCAAAGTGGAAGTTTTCTTTGCCTTGAAAAAAAAAAATTATTTTACTTTTTCATATAAACTTTTATGTGACCTTTTAAGAATTTTAGTTGCAAAATGCAGCCAGCATCTTGTCTTGCCAAGTCATTCAATGAGAAGGCATCCTCATACCATAGGCTGTCCTTAGAATAGGAAAGATATGTTTGACATGTGTTGATGCACACTGGCTTTTTAATGGTCATTAGAGCTGGTTAGAAAACGATTTCTTCTGCAGAACAGTCCAGATTCTCCATAGAAAACTGTTTTTTGGCTTGTAACAACCAAAAGCTGAAACAGTCAGTCCAGAAATGCCAAACCCCCAAGTGTTCTGTTTTCCTCTAAAAGTTATCCATTTGCCATCAAAATAACAACATTTTTTTTCCAGGGGTCCTCAGCCTCAACTGCCACTGTGGCCCATTGCAGCCCCAAAGCCTAGCTCCTCTGCCTCATGGCTGCCCCGGCAAGCTGCCCTCTGAGGCTATGTCTAAACTCCAAAGATAAATCAGAAAAAGAAATGCAGTTTGCGTATCTTTTTCCGATTTACTTCCAAAAGAGGTTTTTTCCGATATTTGGCCCATCTACACGAGGAGAAATGTTGGGAAAAACCCCTCTTTTGGAACATCCCTTCTTCCTCATGAAATGAAGTTTACAAGAATGCCAACAAAAAGCGTCCGCTTTTCCGACATTTTTTTTGGAAAAGTGGACGCGTTCCTTCGATGTAGCAAAGCTTGAAAAGCTCTACTGTCTAGACATACCCTGATTGGCTTCTTTAAAGCCTCTCCCTGATTGGCCAGGGCTCTGTGCCAGCTCCTTCCAGCCTGCTTTAAACCCCTTCTGGCCAGAGTGGGGCAGCTGCCCCACTATAAGAGGAAACATTGATGGAAAACTTTTAATCAGCCCTAATGATGACTGTGGCAATGGATTGCAAATTTATATCTCTGAATTCACAACTCAAGATACCTGATACTTGTTTGTTTCAAGTTTGCCTGATTATACTTCGGTGAGGTATATTACAAAAGAACTGTGTTCTTTCTGTGCTGTAACCAGTTGAGCCGTGTGGTTCAATTGAACAATATAGAGACCCTATAACTGAAAGCCGGTTATAACATATGGTGGTTTTTATGTAGAAGCCTGTGTATTAAGGGCCCAAACCTTCAGACCTGACCCAGTCAAAACCTCCATTTAAGCCAATGGACATGTTGACTGAATAAAAGATTTCAGGATTGGACTTGGTAACTTTAGTGCACGCTGATAATTTCTTTTTAAATCACAAATACGATGGCTGAATCATCTTGTTCTAAACTATTCTGCTTTAAAAATGAATGGACACTGAAAGCAGTTTGTGTATAAAAGAAAAGAATGATTGTAACAGAATCCTAGCTTTGTTTCAGCGGTTGTGTTGGCGGTTTTGTGTTGCTCTGTGGTATGCCTGGTATGAGGCGCTGGTTGTCTCTACTCCTTTATATTAATTAAACTTAGTCCTATTTTAGAAATGAAGAAACAATAACAAATCTATTTTTAGTAGCCGTTGATATAGTAGTTTTGGTTTTGTGGGGAAAAAAAGACATTGGAGTCATTTTAAGGGTGTTTGTGTGAAAGAGAGAGAGCACAAATACATAAGAGCCCAAAGTAGGCATAAATCTAATCTCCAGCATTCAAGGCCCATCTCAAGTAGATTGAATGAATTAGACTAGAGTATTTATACATTCTGACATCTCATTTTTCCTGGGAGTGACTTGTCCTTGTCCTTCTGACTAATTTATCTTGATGAAGTAACAAATGTATTTTGGTTGTGTGTGTGTTTTTTTTTTTTTCTCCTTCATTTCTGAAAGAACACAAAGTTCAAGCTACAAGCGTACACACATTTCACTGGGACTTCAGATTGTTGACCTGTTGATTCACCACAGGAAGGAAGTGGAAGAGGGTGCATGTGTTCACTTCTCTTTTCATAAATAGCCTGAGTTTTGAAGCGAGGGATGTATCTTTAACAGGATTGAACAGCTTTTCCTGCTCTTCAGCACTCTAAACTACTGCTGTAGGCCGTCATAACAAACCTCACTCTGTTGATCATTCACTCCTGTTGCACCACTTTTTTGAGGAAAGCTGGTTTCCCCTTTCTGCTGGTGTTCCCAGGGGTTTGATCTTAATCTCCATCTGTATTATCCTCTTGGGTGACCTCACCTGCTTCCCTGGTGTCTCATCACTTCTCTGCTGACAACTCTGTACTTGGCCATTCTGGCTCTTATCTCTTTCTGAAGAGGCTTGTATTTCTCTCTGTCTAGGGTGATAGGAAATGGCATGCTGAGTCAGAACAGTGATCCGCCTAGTCCAGTATCCTGTCCCTGACAATGAACCATACACCGACACCAATCAAGAACAGAGTGGCCGCAGGTGGAGCCTGACAAACAGCACTATGTATGTGCAAGCCACCATGTGCCCCAGGTGCTTGAGGTACATGTAGGCTGTGGTGACCAGAAAGTCAGAAAGAGACATTAGTAGCTCAGTCTAGGTCCCCAGCAGTGATCCAGTAAGAATTCTGCTTCAGAGAAAGGATGGACATCTCTACAGGGGGCCTTGTCTCCAACGTCCCCTCAACAAAATGCTACCACTCCCTCAAACTAAATATGATGAAAACGGAGCATCTTTCTTCTGCCACAAAGCTTCCCTGTGATCATAGATATTGCTACCATTCTGTCTATTACTGAAACTCACCTTGCGGGGACAATTTTACATCAAAATTGCTACATTTCTGTAAACAAATCAATTTAGATAAAATTTCATTTTGGGGTCAAATATTTCATGTCCTATTTTTAATAGAACAATTAGATTTGTTTTCATTTTAAAATGACTTTTTGAAAGTAAATTGTTTGTTTTGGTATAAAAATGTTCGTTATGACCTTAACTTTTTCATACACTAACACAAAAACTAAACAAGCCCAATTCTTTCAGTCTTCCTTCATAGGTCCCTCACAATGTTTGTAGAACTTCACTAATTTTTGTTGTTCTTCTCTGGACCTTCTCAATTTCTCCACATCTTTCTTGAAATATGGTGCCCAGAACTGGACACACTACTCCAACTGAGGCCTAATCAGCACAGAGTAGAGCGGAAGAATGACTTCTCGTGTCCTTCTCACAACACTCCTGGTAATGCATCCCAGAATCATGAGCCTCCTGCATTGCTCAATGTGGGCAAGGCTGGGGGAAACATTAACACATTCTTCCAAAAATTCCATGAGTAAGACAAGTCTTGCCTTTCTTTATATATGGAATCAAAGAGAGATTAAGGCAGAGTGTCTGGTGAAGGGGGGGGTCAGGGGAGCCATTGGCCATATAACTCCCACCCCAGCTCATGGAAGGGCTGAGCCAACCTCCTTCCCCCCCCACACACACTCATCGTTAACAGTGGGACAAGCAAAGCAGCCCCACCTCACTTTGTTTCCCCAGCCACTTTACTCCACTTTCTATTGGTGGGTGCAGGAAGGTCTCCCTCAACCCCAAGTGACACTGCCAGAGGAGTGCAGCATGCTGGAGCTATTGTTCTGCTTGCCCTGCCACTGTTGATGAGTGAGGGAGTGGGGGGGAGAACCCTTCTGTAGGCACCAGACCCCTCCACACTAGTTTCCTCGCCATGTGCTGGCTGGCCCCTTGTCCCTCCTACCGCCTCCGTTTGCAGGCACGTGCTCCCTTGTGCCCCTACTTGTCACCTATGGATTATGGTGCTTAGTGCTTACCGGTCTCATTGACATCAGATGGAGTTGGGTGCACTAAGAACATCTAAATATTAAGCCCGGAGTGAGTTGCCCAGGGTAGGCAATCTCTGGGTACGTCTACACAGCAATATTATTTCGAAATAACTTGGACCGTGTCTACACACCAGGCAGTTATTTCAAAATAATGTTGAAATACTGTCAAGCTGGAAGGCTTCTTACTCCTGTAACCTTCATTGTACCAGGAGTAAGGGAAGTCAGCGGAAGAATGCTCTCTTTTGAAATAAGTGCTGTGTAGACGCTCCCAATTGCGAAATAAGCTATGCAATTGACGTAGCTCAATTTGTGTAGCTTATTCTGAGTTAAGCCCTGCTGTGTAGCTGCACCCTCAGAGTGACAATTATATCTTGAAAAAACTCCTTCCTGCTTCTAGAGCCTCCTCTCCCTTTTGCATGTATTTCTAAATTGTACACATAGGGACATTTGCAAAGTATATTTACCCAGAATGTATTACAGTGTTTGATTATCTTCCTTGACTGAGTGTTAAACATGTAATGCTAATACCTCACTCTTATGTTATTGGTTTTCATCCAAATATTTCATAGCACTTTATACAAGTGGTTGTGTTATCACCATTTCACAGATGGAAAACAGGCACAAGAAGTGACTTGTCCAAGGTCTCCCGAGTTATATCGCTCTATATAGTTGGCAACACACCTGTCCAAGATATTTAACTGTTTATAAACTCTTGATTTCCTGACCAGAAGTAGGCACTCGAATAGGCAGATTTTCAGCTTGTATAAATCGATGTATGGCCGTTAATGTTGATGGAGCTCTACAACAGCTGAGGGACTTGCCCCAAATTTCTAAAACACAAATAAGCAAGGAGTGCAATGATATTTGGGCATTCTCTGCATAGCTATGTTTATCATAAATATATTGCAACGTGAATGTAAGTGGTTGGTGTTTGGTGATGAGGTTGATTGATTTTAATTTAAAAAGAAAATTGAAAACTAGCATTCAAAAGGAAATATGGGGGAAAGCATGTAAAGAAAAACCTAATTCCTAAGTGGGCTTTGCTGGTGACAGTAAAAGCTCTTGGAAGCATAGTGAGATTATTTACGGGCACTACTATACCTTCAACCTGATCATTCCATTTAGAACATTTATAATAACAAACTTCAAACAGTGTTGACATTCCAGAGGGATTGTGCATGATTAACTGTGATCACTGTAGATATGTAGCTGATTGTAAATGTTACTTTAAAATTCACAAACCAGTGATATAAAATATAGTGAAACACTTAAGGAAATGACTGAAAAAAGAGAAACCTTCATGACTATATTAATCAATGCCAATGCTACATAAACAGTTTATTGTATTTTATATCTTGTTTATGCATTTAATGAGATGCATCTGAATATGTCAGGCCTTTCATGAAAAAATATATGGAATAGAGTTATGGAAATTTCAGAAACTAGTGTATGTTTTGTAGAGGTGAAATGTACTGATAGACAAACTGAAAGCCTGAAGGCTGTGGAACATGGGGGTCAAGAGCTAAGTGGCAGGGGAATACTCACAGATCCAGCTAACATACTGCTATAATTAATTTTGGTGGCCTACAACCAACCACCCCCAAAATATTACTTTCAGAGCTATATTGTACAGCATGAGAGTATGTGTTAATTGATAGAAATGTGATATGGAGAGAAGTTAAATGAATTTTTTGTATTGATTTTCACTGCAGAGGTTGTGAGGGCAATTCCCACACATGCACCACTTGTTTTTAGGTGACAAATCTGAGAAACTCTCCGAGATTGAATAGGCGAAAGAGGAGTTCTTGGAAGGAAATGATAAAGATATTAGTTAGTCTGGGTGAGCCAGTTGTAAACAGCAGGGGTCGACAAATTATGGAAAACCCTACTCGCCAGGAAAAAAAAGGGACTCGCCACCCTCCCCCACAAAAAGTTTTTTTTTTAATGGCATAAATTCCTAATAAGAATACGAACAGTAATTACTAATAAGTTATTAATATATATCACCCAAGTTACTAATAAATCTTATAAACTTCTACCTTTTCTCTCTGCTACTATGTCTCCTCCCCTTGCTCCATCAGCTCCCCTGGTGCCTGCTGTCCCCCAACCCCTCACTCTCCTCTGCTGTCCTGACTCCTGCCCTTCTCACTGTCCTCAGACTTCCTGAGACCTGCCCCCCTCCGCCAGCCCTTCTCTCCCCCCCGTGCCCACTCCTCCAGTAGCCCCACTCTGATCATGTGAGCTACCCCTCCTCATCCCCTCTCCTAACACCTCCCTCTACACACCTGCCCTGCCTCTCTCCTCTGGTGCTGGTCCCTCCCCTGCAGGTGTCTGCCCTTCTGCTCCACCCCCAGAATCCCTTGACACCTGCACCCTCCTGGTGCCTCCCCTTCCCTCACTGCCCCTGCCCCTTTGCCCTCTTTTCCCTGATACCCACCCCTCACCACCCTCCGCCCCATTCCCCTCATGCCCCTGTGCCCTCACAGATGCCTTGCTCCATCCCCACCTTCCTCATGCCCACCCCTTCTTTCAAGCCTTCTCCCAGCACCTCTCCCTCCCCCCTCTAGATCCCAGTGCCCTTACCCTCTCCTCTCCCAGCATCACCCTGTCCCCCCTCCCACTGACACCTCCTCTTCTGCCCTTTTCCTCATTGTCTGCACTTGGCCCCCTGGCATTTGTTTCTCCTGCACCCTTTGGTGCCTTCCCCTTTCTTCTTCTCCTGACCTCCTTCCCTTCCCTTCCCTTCCCTTCCCTTCCCTCCCACAGCCTAGCCCAGCCCAGCCCCTCTCCCTCCCCCAGGGCCAGCTGTAGGTTTTTTGCTGCCCCAAGCAAAACATTTTTTGGCCGCCCTCCCCCCTTTTTTGTTGTCTTTTACACGTTTGCATTTTGCAATGGGCTTTTTTTGTTTGTTTTCATTTTTGTCCCGGCATTTTAGCCCTATAAATAGCAAATAGCATTTTCGTTCGTTTTTTTCCATAAAGGCAAAGGCACTTCAAGTGAACTTCCCCTTTCACTCGCTGCCGGGTCACAGCAGCCTTTTCCCTGCCCTGTCCAGCCCCTCCCTATGGACAAGCACCCTTCACTCCCGACCCACAGGGGGAGCAGGGTACAGGGACAGCACAGAGCCAGAGGGGTTCAGGGAACAGTGGGGGGCGGGGGTACGGGGGTGGCGCAGGGAACGGGAGGCACAGAGCCAGAGGGACGCAGGGATCGGGGGGAGCAGGGTGCGGTGGAGGCACGGAGAATGGGACTCGGGGAACGGAAGGGGCAGAGGAATCGGAGTCTAGGGGCAGTGCAGGGTGCAGGCAGCACAGAGCTGGGGGGGCAGGGATCAGGGGGAGCAGGCTGCGGGGTGCAAGGGCGGCGCAGAGCCAAAGGGTCGCAGGGAAGACGGAGAGCAGGGGGTCCGGGGAGCAGGGGCGGCGTGGGGAACAGGTGGTGAGGAGACAAAGGGGGACTGGGGCCGTGGCAGGACTGGAGCCGGCGGGGCGGGCCCTGGCTGCGCCACACGCTGCAACCAGCTCCCAGGGACACGAGGCCAGAGCCGAGCTGCCGCGGCTCTTTAAAATCAGCGGGGCCAGGTCACGCCAGCGTCAGGGCATCCCGCCCTGCCTCCTCGCGCCGGAGCTGCACGCAGGCAGCCCGGTGGCAAGAATTGCCGCACTTCCCCCTTCCCAGCGGCACTCTGCTCCTCTGCCGGCCGGCGGATCGGATGGGGCCGCGCCGCCCGTAGTGTGGGCTTCTGCCAGCCCGTCACAACGGCCCACCGGGCCAGTCCCCCCCTGCACTCGCTAGCTGGTAAAATCTACTCACCACGGGCAAGCAGGCGAGTGTATTTGTCAAGCCCCGGTAAACAGTGTACTTGGAGTTTGAGTGTACATCTACACAGCAGCATTATTTTGAAATAACTGATGTTATTCCAAAATAACTTAGTGCGCGTCTATACTACAAGCCTTTATTTTGAAATAATGTTGAGCTGGAGGACTTCTTACTGACTCATAGTAATCCTTATTTCATGAAGAGCAAGGGAAGTCGAAGGAAGAGTGTTCTCCCTTCGACTTCCTGCTGTGTAAACCCTGCCAAAAGCTGAATTAAGCTATTTCGACTTAAACTATGCAATGGACTTAGTTGAAGTTGCGTAGCTTAATTTGACTTTAGTCCTACTGTGTAGACGTACCCTGAGAGAGCCTTTGACTCGGTCCCATGCCCAAGGCTCTTAAGCAATGTGAAGAGTCAAGTTCCTCTCATGGATCAATGACTGTTTTTTGCTAAGTCATGCTTGTTGATTTTGCGGGTTGTTCAGACAACTTCATAGAAATAAATTGACTGTAGTTGAAGAGCATTGAAGACGGGAACACGTCAGTAAGAGCGGTAAGTTAGAGCAGAGCGGGAGAAGAACAAGGAACCCTGAGAACACCAAGCTTTATGGCAATACTTAGGCTGAAGTCTGTTCTAGGGAGCGATTTGACTTCTCAGTTAAACCCAAACACTCAAAAAAGGGGCAAGTGGCGACTATATCCCGTATGTGTGTTTATTCCATTCTGAGCAGAATTGGGACTCTACATATTGACATTGCTATTTCTATGCTATGTGTCCCTTTTTTATTGTGTGTAGGCTCTCTCAGGGTACGTCTACACATGTTTTAGCAATAGTGTGCATGTACAATGAAGACTTTAAGTTTGTAATGGCAAATGACACATACTAATAGAGATGAAAATCCTATTAGTATCTATGTGGCAATCAGACATACCATACACGTTTGAGTGCTAGGGAGATGAAGTCACTCTATATTTAAATGCAGCACGCTGACTTCTTCTAGACTTGCTACAAAATTATTTTTGTAGGACAGTGTTATAAGACTCTAATGGTTCCTCTGGACCAGAGCATTCTGCAGCTGAAGAGAGCAGCATCTAAATGGGCTTTGCTATGGCTAAAGAAAATAAGTATAAATGTGTTACAGGCAAAAGAATAGCCAACCTTTCTTTTAGCTAGCCTTTACAGAAAGATTGGTACTAACAGTGGCTTTGTGGAATCAGTTTTCCTCAAAGTATTAAATCTCTTACAACACTGCAGAGTGCCTAGTTGTTTTTATGCCACTGGATAGCAGCATTCATTAGAAAATCTCCCTTTCATCATCAGATCTTGTAATACTGGACAATTGACAGGCAAATGATATTCTACACTTCTACAGATTAAAAACTGCACAGACTGGTGAGAAGAGGTTTGCAGTCTTTTTTCCAACTAGTATTGGGTCTTTCATTTAATGTAATCACAGATAAATTTTCCCCACCTGGTGATAAGGATGCTGGTATCTAAGGCAACGTGAAATATAATAGGCCCTGGTCCTGCCAAGCACTGAGGGAGCCTCCTGGCATTACTCAGCACCTCACATGATTAGACTCACAAGGAGTAATGGAACCGGATATGAAAATGGGATGCAAATGGCAATTCACTGTCAGTGTTCAGTGGAATGTCACTGAATGCAAATAACACAGCCTCAAGTAAGTTGTTTTTTTATTAGGTAGCATTAATTCTCTTTCCTTTCTAAATTTAGCAGATTCTAATGGTGGTAGATGCAGAACTGTGCCAGGCATTCTGGGTACCAAATATATTACATCTTAACAAGTTTCCCCCGTGACTCTTCATTGATGAAATACTAAATGGCAATTAAAAATACCTCTTATCTTGACTTAGTTGATCAATTTTACATTGCAGAAGCAATTATTGGAATTAAATTAATATTTAAATATGGGCATATAAGTAAGATATGGATTTTAGAATGCAAGGATTTTAACTGTAAGAAACTGATCCATGTAGTCTTCATTCATACCAAAATCCATTTTTTAGTCCTTATTGTTACCAAAGCCAAATGTTAGCATTGTCGGTTGCAAAGCTAAAATTAAGTAATTTCATAATAGTCAGTAAATCAGAGCACCACCAGCAGGTATGCTTTTTTTATATGCAAACAAGCAAGCAACGACAGTCAAATTACTCTCAGTATTGTAGGATGTTTGCAGCGGGTTTCCTGATTCAAATGTTAGCAAAAATATGAAACACCTGTGTGAAATGCAGGGATTAATGAACCGTTGTGTAGGGGGAAATATGATCTCCAGTTTACTGAGCATATACACCTAGATTTAAAAATCAAATTCTATCTGAACCTTCTCTGCATGCTCTGAGGTGTTCAAATAGCTTTTGTTCTCATTTTGAATCCCTTTGCAATTTCAGACGCTAGCAAAAAACTGAAATGAAAATATGCAAAATGTTTAATTTAAAAGAGCCTTTTCTTATAAGCTTACCAGGCAGATTTTTGCAGACCCAAGTGTTTCTGACAGATACTTCACTTAAACATTTGAACTTTTAATATTTATTAACAAAATGGAATCTATTCACCTGAGGAGCTTGTATGTGACTTATATCTGACTCATGGTTTTATCCAGAGCCCACTGGATTCAATACAGTGACTTTCCACAAAGCAAGGATGCTAGTGATTTTTTTTTCCCTATAGGGGCCTGCTGTGTGAAGCTGCAGGAAGCCATTTTGAGAGGCACAGTTCAGTGCAGCCTGCTACATAGGCGACTCTGTGTGTTCTCTCTCAGATATGTTTATGTTCTCTCTTGAAGGAAAAGGAAGATCATTTTGATTGTAAGTTTGTGCTTGCTCTTTATCTCTGGGAGAGAATAGCACAAATCTTTTTGCAGAGCCACTCACAGCTGGGCTTCAAACTGTTATAAAATACTCTAGTCATAAATGTTTGGAGAGGCATGAAATTTTGTCAGAGTCTGCAACCCATATTCATACTGAGTGGAACCTTACTCTGTAAGTATTTGATTATGTTACATGCAAATTAAGACACTACTGTGTATGAATAAGAGTTGTAAAGTGTTAACCCATAGTTGTAGTTAGAGGAAGGTTACATGGGTGAATTTTGTTGTAGACCCTAAATGTTACTTTACGTTCTAGAGAGGCAGAAGTGTAAACTTCTGCAAGCTTATTCTAGTTCTCTCCATGAAACCCAAATGAATTTAGAGGGAGGTGTGTGTGTCTGTCAAGTTCAAAACAGCACTCTAGAATGGGTGAACAACCATATCCCAGCCCTGCAAAAATCAATGAGATTGAATAGACTATAAAGTCATGCACAGCATTCAAAGAGCATTATTAACATGCTAGCTATGATTAGGTATTTGTCCAGCTTTATTATTCAAGGACTGTTTTATGGACTTAGCTAGCAACAAGTTTTGTGTTAAGTAAAATTCTCAAACTTGGTTAGTTGGAGATTGATTAAACAATCAGCACTTAACCATCAAAATGTGAAGGATATTGTGTAAAGCCTACATTCAAGGGAAAAAAAGGCTCAGGTCCATTGCATTGCATTTCATGCAGTCATTTTCCCCAGAGCAAAGTGGGGATAAAATAGTCAGGTCACTATGACAGTGTTTGAACTCTGTTTGTATGGATTTAGTTGATTATACAAAGGGAGGCGCAATGGAGAACATACTGCATGGTTTGGCTGGAAAAGCTGAAGGGTAGGGCAGTGGGTTGCTTATCTGGACATTAGAATGGTAGTGTAATAATTACATCAGTACCACAAAGGAGTCATCAGTGCTGTGCAGTGTCACAGCATTCTGCCCACACTGATCACACTCACTCACACATGCTCAGGCCTTGAACCTGCTGCGCGCTCATTCTGTATGGCACTCGGTAGCTGCTCTTCAGGTGAATTTTCGGGAGGTATTGGTCCCCTGTTGTGTACGCATGGTCAGGGCCATGGGTGTCCAGAATACTAGGCGGGGGAAGGCTTTGCCTTCTCAAACTGCCAGGCATGACTCCGCCCCCAGAACACCTGCTGTAGGCATTCTGGGGGCAGAGGGTTTCTGCTCCCAGTACCTGCCTTCCCCGCTGATCCAGGCAGAGGAAGCTGGGGGTACGTGCCACCCCATGCTCCGGGAGCCGGAGAGACTTGGGTCAGCTTGGGCAATGAGGTCTCCTCCCTCCCTGGTGTCCTGGAGATTGGGGAGGTTTGGGCTGCATGGCCTCCTCCCTCCCCAGAGCACTGGGGAGGCTGGGGCGCACACGCTCTTCATCTCCCCATAGTGGGGGCATGCGTGGACAGTGTACTGCCCCACCTCCTCCTCTCCCTGTAATGGGGGCAGCGGGCAGGGCCTCAGCAGGGGGGCGGGGCTGTAGGGGAGGCTGGGGGCCTGCCTCCCCAAACCCCAGCTGCACCAACTGCCCATGGTCAGGGCTAATATCCTAAAATAGTGAATCCAAAAAGGAATTAGAAATATAATGATCTAAGTGGAGATACAAAAGCCTCCTTTTTCTTCATTTTTTCTGATACCAAAATTTATTTGACAAAAAGGCTGCTGGAATGTCTTCAAAATCTTCCCATAAAATATTTGTTTTTGCAGACCACATTTTTCAGCTACATTTCATGCAGGCTTTTGCCTGACAAAATTATGTGTGTAGTTCACTGAATAGGAAGGGGGGCAATAGAGGCTCATTTTGACAGTTAGGCTCCAGGGTGACAACCTGGCCTCACCTGACGCCAAGAGGAGTTTTGCTGTTGACTACAGTTGCTCCAGGATATCATCCCAGTTTTCTTATATTAGAGTACCACCACAGAATGTGTACACCTATTTTGAAGGTACTCTTCATAAAAGTGTGCATGTGAATATGCTGGTGTGTAGTTTTTGCTTTTAAAAGCTCTGTCACCTCCGCAAGAAGATCAGACCACATTTGTTGCCAAGAAAGCATTCAGAAACATTAAAGAGGTGGAATGTGTGTTTTGTTACACAGCTTCCTATTCTTGTGGAGAAGTCTTGGTGAATTGCATTAATAGTTTAAAAATTAATGCCGGACATGAATTTAAATGAAAGTTGAATAGGGTCTAAATTATTTTTGGGGGGGAAAAAAAAGCATGATCTTTTTCAGATCCTGATCTATTTCTGGTGAGCACAGAACCTATATAGCTATTTGTTCTAATTGTGTGGGTTTGTGAGAGGTTCATCTGAATCTTATTGGAACAGGAGCACTGATGAACACTGAAAAGAATTATCCTTTGTGATGGAGGAATTTTGCCAGGCAAGCATTTGTTTTTGTCCTCCTTGTGGTGTTCACTTCAGCTGTGTAGGAGAAACAGTAGTTTTTAAATAAATACCCCTCTATGTATTAGCAATGGGAACACACTACAAAATCGGGATCTGAACTTCTCACAACCCAAATGCTGTGGGGGTATTCAAACCTGAAGATTTAATTCAAGCTCATTTCTAATAAACACAAAAAGCTAAACTCAGTCCAGTCATATACAAAAGCACAAATCCAGACCTGCTGAGAGCTGGGACAGAGGGAGCAATTGCTTAAGGCCTGGTGATTCAAAAGGCCCCAAGGCTCCTGGTTGCTGCTGCTTCCAAAATTTCAGCAGAAGTCCTGGGCCCTTTAAATCACTGCCAGAGTGCTCTGGATGGCACTGAAGGTTGGCTGTCCTCACCCCCGCCCGTTCAACCTGAGGACCCCTCCCCCCTTCTGGGAGCATGGACACCCCCTCCCACACACACACACACACACACGTATTCACTCCTTCCTCACGGACTTGGCAATTCTGTTGACTCCACTACACAAATCTCATTGAAATCCATGCAAAGTGCATCCACTTATGCCTGGGATGAATTTGATCCTATGGATTGGATTGCTTTATTTAAAAAAAAAAATCTATTCCTTTTGGTATCTTCTTTCAAGTTCTTTGAGGCTGCTTGAATGGGGAATACATAGCTGCTACCATTTTGGCAGCTGGAAAACTGTCTGTAGAAGCACTGCGTTGGTACATTGAACAAGTCCAAGTCTCTTCTTCGGCTACTACAGCACTACTCCAAGATTTTGTTTTATTAATCTTGACATCTCCTATGTTTACTTACAGTATTCCAAGACACTAATGCAGGACAGACTGGCTAATCATTACAAGTTATACAACTGGAGATATTTAAGAGCAGGTTAGACAGACATCTGTCAGGGGTGATCTTGACACTGCTTGGTCCTGCCGTCAGGGCAGGGGACTGGACTCGATGACCTCTCAAGGTCCCTTCAAGTTCTAGTGTTCTATGATCCCTACTTTTAAGATCCAGCTAATTTCAGTAGCTGTTCTTGCTTTGTGACATTTTGCAGAAGAACTTTACATTAGTTTCATTCCAGTAAATCTAGCATAATGGACTAAAGTGTATTTATTTCTCTACTTACCAAAGGTAGCTGAAGTGGCTAAGATTTGGTTTAAATTATCTTCCTGACAAGAAACACAGTCACTCTTAGTCTGCAGGACTGATAAGAGAGCACACTGGGGGGGTGGGTGGGGGGAGGGTGGATCTCTGCTGTAGATTTATAATCAGAAAGCTTATATTATACCATCCTTTGCTCCCATGATCCTTCTTGTTGTTTTTGTTTCCCTCACAACAGCTCTCAAAAAATACCCCACAGTTTGGTAACCTTGGAAAAGATTTTTTTTTTTTCCTTGGTCTCATATTTCATAATCTCACTAATTCACACTGGTGAGGATAAAACTACTGTCTGACCTGCATTTGATAAGTTACAAGTTTGTAACAAATACCATGGGTTGTCACCAGGGACACAACCTTCAACACCAAAAGAATAGGTTTGTCACTTGAGCTGAAACCAGGGCCGGCTCTAGGCACTAGCAAATCAAGCCCGTGCGTGGGGTGGCATATTTCCAGGGGCGGCATTTGCAGGTAAGCAGCTGCCCCCGGCAATGCCTGGCCCCGCTGATTTTAAAGGGCCGCGGGAGCTCGGCTCTGGCTCTGTGTCCCCGGGAGCTGGTGGCGGAGCATGGTGTGGCCAGGCTCTGCCTCACCCCGCCGTCTCCAGTCCTGCCATGGCCCCAGCCCCCTTCACCGGCGAGAGACCGCTCCCTGCTGGCTGCCTGGCTCACTGCGCCCCACATCCTGATCCCCTGCACCCCGGTCCCCCTGCTTTCCCTGTTCCCTGCGACTCTCTGCCTCTGCGCTGCCCTTGCACCCCTCACTCTGCTCCCCCCGATCCCTGCGCCCCTCTGGCTCTGTGCCGCCCGTTCCCTGTGCTGCCCCTGCACCCTGGTCCCCGCGCCCCTCTGGCTTTGTGCCCCCTCTGTGTCCTGCAGCCCCTTTTCCCTGTGCCCCTCTGGCTCTGTGCCCCCCATTCCCTGCACTGCCCCTGGACCCCATCCCTCTGCCCTTCCTGTTCCCCATGTCCCATTCCCTGTGCCTCCCCTGCACCCCACACCCTGCTCCCCCCAATCCCTGCGTCCCTCTGGCTCTGTGCCTCCCATTCTCTGTGCCACCTCTGTACCCCCCACACTGTTCCCCGCACCCCTCTGGCTCTGCGTACCCCAGCAGCCCAGTCCCCCTGCTTCCTCCGGTCCCCGTGCCCCTCTGGCTCTGCACCTCCCATTCCCCACGGTGAACCCTGCTCCCCCTGTTCCCCATGCCCCTCTAGCTCTGCGCTGTCCCTGCACCCTGCTCCTCCAGTGGGTCGGGAGTGAGGGGTGCTTGTCCATAGGGAGGGGCTGGACAGGGCAGGGAAAAGGCTGTTGTGACCCAGCAGTGAGTGAAAGGGGAGGGGGAGTTTTCTTGAAGTGCCTTTGCCTTTATGGAAAAGAAATAATTAATATTATATTTGCTATTTATAGGGCTAAAATGCTGGGACAAAAACAAAAACAAAAACAATTGCAAAGTGCAAACATGTAAAAGCCAACAAAAAAAAGGCGGGAAGGGAGGGCAAAAATTTTTTTGCTTGGGGAGGCAAAAATCTAGAGCCAGCCCTGGCTGAAACATTCACTTAAAGAAGTGTCTTTAGAGTCTGTTGCTTGAGGGAGACATGCTCATGCCATTTAACCAGAATTTACATTCTATTACCATACTTTTTATCATTGGCAATGTGCAGAAACAATCAGAACTCCCTTTTTCTGTGTGATTGGTTTTTATTTGTCTGATCCTATTCACTGATTCCTATTTAAAATGTTTGTTGTATTCTTGGTTGCATTAGTTCAAACTTTGTCGTGATCTAATCCAATGAAGAGAGTTTGTCCTCATATGTTGGAGAGCGAATTATCTATAAAATATTATGATACAGGATTTATTATCTTAAATAATATTACATGTGCAGAAATTTGAAAGCATCAGCACTTTCAAGCAACTGAGAATATTAAACAGAGTTCTTTGCAGACTTTTGTAGTAAAATCCTAACTAGCCTATAATGTAAGCTAAAGAGTTTTTAGAGACTCCAAAACTCTTCAGGAAGTCTTTTTGTTTAGATAACCAATAAATATTTCTTTCTTCTGGAGCCTGCAGAATTTCAACAATGGAAGTAGGAGAACGTAACAGTTTCTTTTCAAGTTAAAAATACCTGGCTTGGCTGAATTTGTGTTGAGATAATCAATGTCAGTGCACACCAACCATAAACTGATTGTGAGAAGAAAGAGAAAACTACCATCCTTTCATAAACAAAGGGAAACTTCCATTAATATAGAGTATACTTTTTCCTATTAAGCTATGACTCTTTAAAAGCCCCCGATGTATTTTGCCTGTATATAAAGTATTCATATTTAGATAAAATCTTAGTGCAGTAGATTTTTCTGTATATTCATTCCTACTTCAGAAATACTCACTCACTTTTTTGGCTTTTGAGATATGGAAGGCATTGATTTGAGTCTTTTCTGGATTTGCATGCAGTTGGTTGTCTGTGTAGTGTTTGTCTAGGATGTAAAGTGCATTCACCAAGATTCTCTCTCATACCAAGCTCCTTGTCTATGTAGTGACACACAGATGATTGAATAGCAACTAATACAATTTAACTTGGATATTGTTTGTATAGATGTTAAATAATACATGTGCTAAGATGCTACAGATTGAACCTCTGTAGTCTGGGACTCTCTGGTCTGACAACATTTATGCTCCCATGGATGATGTTGGACCAGATGGCCCCAGCAGCTAGCATCCCATAGGGCCAGTGGCTTGAGGGCAGGGAGCCCAGCCAACGGGCCAATGACTGGGGATAGGGAGCTCTGCTGGCCGGAGCAGGGCCAGCAGCCAGGAACAGGGAGTCCTTCTGGCCAGAGATGTGGAGCCCTGCCATGGCCAGAGTGAGGCTGGCATGGAGAGTAGCCTTACTGGAGATCTAGATTGCTGGGTATACTCAGGGTCATTTACCAAAGTGATGACGAGTTAGTAATCTTAATCTTCCTATTGAGTAGCATTTGATGGGTGAGCTGAATAGCCAAGTTGTTATGTTCACCTGTCTTTCTAATGCTGGAAAGCCTATATAAGATCAAACACTTTTTTTTCTTTTGTGGGTGATATCTGGGTATTTTGTCAAGTTCTGCTGGGATTTCAGGCTTGTCCAAGTAATTTTTGGTAGTAGATGTTTATCAGTGGCTATTGTGTCATGACCAAAAGGATTGCTTTGGAATGCCCATATATTTCATACAGTATGACTGACTGGGGTGCTAGCCTGAGGGAAAATTCTCTCCAGCAGCCGCAAGCTAGGTGTCTCCTAGTAGACAGACATACAGCATTAGCAAAGTGGTTGTAGTTCTCAGGCATCAATTTAATTGGTAACCCTAACCCTAACCAGTTTGCTCTCTTGAAGTAGAAACAATGTTGGAGTGCCACAATGCTAGACAGACACGGCACCAATATTTATCTTCGTTCCAATAAGAGATGGTGGTGTAACCTCAGGACTGTATCTAGTACCAATTTTCTACATGAGTGAGCTAATATAGTTTTAAGAAGGTAGATCAGGGTTATGCCCACACTTCCATTGGCCAGTGTTAAAAACTCGTGTAATGAATCAGTCTTAACTGATGAGCAATTGCCTGTGTTTCCATAGTTGTCATTCCCTGCATAGCTCCAATGGGTGCTGTGGCTGTTGAAATTGCCAGTTATGATTTATGATATTGTTTGTCATTGGACCAGTAGATTGATGAAATTAAAATGTCTGTGGTGGCTTGTAAATGGGGAGATTATGGTAAGCTGAATGGTGCCAGGCTCAGTATTATTCTCTTCTGTTTTATAGGCAGGTGCAATCCTGATGCCTGGTTTAACAAATTTGCTTCTGCCATATTGACCATTTGGTGAGCATGGCACCAGTTTTGTGCAATGCTGTCCTATTTACTAGCTAATGTTACTTCCAAGTTTGTGGAAAGAAAGATTAGTGCCAGTCCCAAGAAAGATCCTTGATATCCAGGCTGGGATGCAATGTCTTATTGTTGATGTCTGCCTTTGTTTTGTAGCATCAGAAGAATAAGAAGTGGGTAGCAGTAGGATATATTTAGCAGGATTTGCAACCTTTAAGGCTGACTGACTGCTGCATGAAGGCATCTTCTGTGGCTCCCAGCCTGGCCTAACTTCATTTACTTTTCTGCTCAGTGGGGAAAGTTGTCTGTCCTTTTGGAGAGTTATTAACTGCAATTATAAATTATAGAGCTGTGTGAAGCTTGGCAGGCTTTCTTCTCCGGGAAGGGAGAGAAAAAGGGGTAGTTGCCCTGGGGCCCAGCAACACAAAGGGGTCCGGAGCTCCCAACTGCTGCTACTGTGGCAAGAGCCACTGCTGGAGCCTTGGGCCCTTTAAATTGCCACTGGAGTATGCACTGTGTGCTCCACATGGATGTGAGGGTAGGTGGGAGGCATGTTGTACTCTGGGCAAAACTGAGGGCTGATTGTCCTGGCTCTGTTCCTTCCACCAGTGACCCCACCCTTTCTGAGAATGTGGAGTCGCCCCCTCCCACCTTGTGTGCACAAGCTGTTGGCTCCTATGGACTCAGGTGAATATTGTCTTTAGGCTGATCTGAGTGTGATTACCAACCTGGGTTGGTGTTTGGTTTGAAATGAACGTCCTAACCCCAATGTAAGATTTGTCCCGAATCACGGTTTCACTCAGTTGTGCCAAATATTGATGATAAAAACTATGAACTTGCTCAGATTCACTTGAAATGGGGCTCAGAGATTGCTGAGTTGTTTTCCATATTGTGACCTGAATGAAAAGTTTGTAGAAAAGTGCAGGTTTGACAGGCATTGTGTGGTCTCTTGGCCTTGGTTGGGGACTGTTTGCACAACTAATAGGATCTGTGTGTATAAAGAAACAATTTTGTTTCGGTTGCCAGGAGGAGCCAAGCCCTGCATGTGCCACAGCGCTGGCATGGGGAAACCTCTTTGCTCCTCAACTAAGCTCTGGAGTGGGGAGATGGAGGGGATAGCCATTTTCAGCCTGTTTGCACCCCCACCTGCAAGCTTCTCAGCAGCCTGTCGGGCAGGGGCTTAGGATCCTCTTCACCTGCCCCCCACTTCCCAGCCTACCTTCTGTCCCTAGAGAGTGCTGGGCTACACCCCTTCCCCCCTAGGAACTCTCCCTTGCTGAGCCATCTCTCTGGCCCAATTTGCAGAAGCTCCTGCAGTCAGGATACCTGGGCCTGGGTGCACAATGCATCCTTAGGACTTAACCTTGTCCTGCAGGGGGTCAGGAGGTGGCTGGGTTATGTAAATGCTGAGGAGCAGTCTGGAGGTATTATCTGCCTTTCAGCTGTTCAGGACTTTAGCACATATAGGGCTTGGCTCCTCCTGGACAGCCCTCCCCAGTCTGGAGGGTCTTTGGCTTTCTCCAGTCACTGGTCCAGCCAGAAGCAGTGGTGGAAGGAAGGAACCTGCCAGCCCGGTTGTTTGGTGAGCTGAGCACTCCGACCAAGGGCTGGTTCTCCACACAGCTCTGGGAGTAGGACAAGCTGCTTCTAGCCACAGGAGCTAGGGGGAGGGAGGATGAAGAGCTCTGTGAAGAGGGTCAGGTAATCCCTTGACTTCCCTTCCCTTCCCCCCATCTCCCCTGCAGCTAGAAGCGGCTCCAGTCCCTTCTGTCCCGTACCATACCCAAAGACTGCTGCTGGCCACAGTCTGGTGTGATCCCCGGCAGAAATCTGGTAAGGGGGGCATGTGATTCTGTGTCACCGAATGTGTTGCCTCGGGAAGATGTGGTGCCAGGTACTGGGAGAGGCGGGTCCATCTTGTAGGCCCAGCCAGGCATGGAGAGTCCTGGGTAGGGAGAGTGGTGAATCATCCTCCCCACGTGAAAGAGGTGTGTGGCACTGTGCATAGCTCTCCTCTCCCTGTGTGACCTCTAAAGCCTTAAAGATAAGGTAAATAAAAGGTACTATCAACCAGGGCTCAGTCAACTTGATGTTAATTTGAACATTTGTACTAGATATTTCTGATTAATTAGCATTGAACTTGCTTGAATAGAACTAATTTTACCAAGTGTCCCATATTCAGCCTATGGAAATATGGTCGCCCTAGTTTTGTTTATGAAAATTTTGTAATTTTTCAGTAATGCTGCCATGCCATCTACTGGGTACATTTATTATGCTGTTACATTTGGGTGTACTTTGATCATTCAAGCTGAAACTAGGTATATCTGGTCAATTTATTGGACAGTTTGTATGCATGTATTCCTGATCTTGTCCCATATCTAATATAATTTTGACTGATCTACTCACTTGGTATAACAAAGAGTGGATTGTGGCATCATATGAGTCAGATGAGAAAACTAAGAAAAATTAGATTGAAATTGCTCTAATGAGCTATGATGGAAAAGGAGCTACTGAAATGCTTAATGCAGTTCAATGTTAAAGTCTATTGCACATGATCTTTTTAGTGATATGGTTCTGTACTGTATTTTACCTCCAAATTAGAGGAATTTGGTTTAGGGTCAAATCTAACATTTTGTGCTTTGATATAACATGTCTGACTTTATAATGTTTATTGTAATTGGGTCTGCTGGAAAGATGATGATTCTAAACTGAATAGTCTCTCAAACCAAATATTATTTTATTTGTCTAAACTGTACTATAACCCAATGGTGAGAATATATTCATCAAAAATTTTGTCAAAGAATTTAGTTGAAAAAAAAGTTTTTATATAAAAGGAATTTTGTTCAAAAGTCTTATTTTTTAAAAAAAGTTTCAAAACACAATTTTGAAAATATTTACTTTCAAAACAGATTTTAATTGAATCCTGATTGCCTTTGTTATTATTGGAGAGCTTACCATGGCATAGTTGAACTAGAAAAATTAAGACTGGAAATATGATATACATTTTTGTTAGAATAATTCATCATTGGAAAAACTTACTAAGGCTCATGGTTGATCCTCTTTCCCTGATCATTTCTAAATCAAAATTAGAGGTCTTTCTCTGAAAGTTATGCTATAGGAATTATTTTGGAGAAATTCCTTGGCCTGTATTTTCCAGGAGGTTAGGCATTAGATTATCAAACTGGTTCCTTCTGGCCTTGAATCTACTAAAACATTGAGGAAAAAAAATCTTTTTTTCATGCTTTCTGAATTAATTAAAAGTAATTTATTCCCTCATAGGAAATTTTCCTCAAAACTCCCATGAAAAAAAAATCCTATTTTCTAATCAGCTCTACTCAGAACTAAATTGATTGCCTTTCCCAGAACTAAAAGTGAAATCTCTGAATAAATGTGTGCAATCTGGCTACTTGCATACCAAGAGCTATATTCTGCTCTCATTACACCCTTGTATGCCCAATGAAATCAATGAGGTGGTACAAAAGCAATTGTTATTACAGCACTCCATTTTGTTTTTGTCCACCAGTTGTTCTATTACCAGGCTAATATGTTTATTTGCTACATTTACAGGTTGTACCTCGCTGGTTCTCTGGTCCAGCACCCTAGGGACCTAACTGGTCCCAAATGACAGAATCTGCTGGATCAGGGGAGGTCAGTGCTGGGCCCCCCTGCTGCCTCCATCACAGGGCTCTACTTTGGCAGCAGCAGAGGGACCAGCATTGATTGAGCGGGAACTGGGAAATGCAGCCCTGTGGGGCTTCACAGCCACCCTGCTTTTTCCCCAAGTGTTCCCCTGTCTCTGTCTTTCCTCCCATACCTCCCTGAGCTGGAGCACCCCAAATGAGCTATTGGTAGTATCCTGGAAGCTCTGTGAGGGTGGGAGAGGAATTGCTGAGTACAAGCCCAGCTTTTCCCCATGAGTGCTCCAGCCTGGGAACACCCACAGGGATGCTGGGCCCCGATGTTGCTGGGCTACGGAAGTCCAAATTATAGAGGTCCAACATGCATGTCTGTTGTTGACTGCACAATTACTCACATTGTAAATGAGCACTGTGATATTGTCCCCTATAAAACTAATGACTAGTATTTGGACTAGCTCACCATTCACAAGCTCACCATTCACAATCATTGAGCCACTCAAATCCAACAAAATAAAGTGGTGCCAAGAATTAAAATGTTGATGCAGGATACTGTTCAATTTTGAACACATTGGCCCAGATCCACATCTGCTGTAAACTGGCATGTCTAAGTTGGCTTTGGTTTGGCCCACAGTTTTTCTAGTTAGATGCTTCAAAATATGGAGGTGCCTCTTAGCTCACCTCTTCTATCAAAATTCCTAATTATACATAGATGAAAAGGTGACCCATTTAGAATTTGTAATGAACTACAAGTTAGCTTTAGCTTTTTTCTTGTTCTGTTTGCTGTGTTTGATATCGTTATTCTTTTGGTCCCATTTGCGAAGTATTGTGCAGTTGTAGTATGACACAAACCATGAGGAGGATTTGTTTGAAACTGCATTAGTTTTAGTAAAATCTGTTTGTATTTATCTTCAAGATGTCAAATGCTGATTCCCAGGGATCTATTCTCCAGTAAACTACTACACTTTAGTATCCTTATTAAGCACTTGGTGTGACCTCTTGCTTCTCCAACCCTTGCTGTTTAATGTGCTTGATTTTAACCTTTACTAGCTAGAAATTGTATACACTTTCTACAAATTGCTGTTGATTAGCACATGACACTGCTGCAGGAAGTAGACCCCCTAGTGGTAATCTGCTTTATTCAGGCTGATCTAGAATGAGGTAATTAAATTTCTGATAAGGCCAAGAGTGAGCTTTGTCATGTCATTCTTGTATGGCTGTGACTTTGCTGGTTCATTTACATCAAGTAAATTGATTTAAAATGTTAGCTCTTCATGGGGTGACAGTCTCAAATATAGAATTTTCTCATTTGTATGCATCAGGCAAGTTTGAATTCTTGCAGCTCAGTCAGAATCATGTAGATTTTTAAACCCTCGATTTTATTATATTTGTTAGCAAACATTTTCTTCTTATACTACTATTCTTCACAAAAATAAAGCCTTAAAATTACACCTGCCCTATTGAGTAAATTCCACTAATACTTTGATTCTGTCACAATGACTTTCCCTTCCAATAGGCCAGGTAGATTTTACAACTACAAGCCTTCAAACTCAGTGCAAAAAGTTCCTATCTTTGGCACAAAGTAAGCAATATATAACATTTTTCAAGACTGAAAAAGGTCTATAAACTGCCATTTTGAGGGATATGGGGGAATTTGTTTGGAAAATAGATGTATTTCTTTCTTTGAATATATCCCTTAGTACTTTTTATATTAAAATTAAATGAAATTTTATACCTTCAAATGAGCGGCACTGCTATGGGTACCCGCATGACCCCACAATGTGCTAATGTTTTTATGGCTGATCTAGAATAATGCTTCCTCATTTCCATCCCCCAGGTACCATCCCCTAGCACAGTGTTTCCCAAACTATGGGCCGTGGCCCAATACCGGGCCACGGGAAAAAAATACCGGGCCTCAGTGTGGCTGCTGGGAGGGGAGCAGAGCGGGACGGGCTGGGAGGAGGGGTGTGTGTGTGGGGGGGAGGGGAGAAACTGGCCACCAGGAAGCAGGGTTGGGGGCAGCAGGGCTGTTCCGTGGAGATGGGGGAGGGGTGGCGGGTGGCTGGCAGAAGCAGGATTGGGGGCAGCAGGGCTGTCCCGTGGAGATCGGGGCAGGCGGTGGAAGCAGGGTTTTAGGGGTAGCGGGGCTGTCCCACGGAGATCCGGGCGGGTGGGTGGCGGAAGCAGGCTTGAGGTAGCGGGGCTATCTGGCGGAGATCCGGGCAGGTGGGCAGGTGGCAGAAGCAGGGTTAGGGGTAGCGGGGCTGTCCGGCGGAGATCCGGGCGGGCGGCGGAAGCAGGGTTGGGGCAGCGGGGCTGTCCTGCGGAGATCGGGAAGGGCGGGTGGCGGAACCGGGGCTGAACAGGGGCGGGGCTGGCCAGGGAGATCGGGAGGAGGAGGACTGGAGAACCACCCTGTGGAAGCAGGGCTGGACGGGGGCAGCGGCTGACCAGGGGAGATTGGTGAGGGGCGGGGAAGGGGAACTGGCCACCGGAAGCAGGGCTGGACTGGGGAGATCGGGAGGAGAAGTGGGGGAGCGGGACTGACCCAGGCACATGCAGACCCGGGCACACGAGTGAGTCCGGCCCTGGGGATTCCATTTTGCCCCCGCCCATACCCTCCCTCGAGTAGTTGCGAACTGCCTGGCTAGTAGACACACTCACACAACTAAAGGGCAACTAAAATGATTAGGGGTTTGGAACGGGTCCCATATGAGGAGAGGTTAAAGTGACTGGGACTTTTCAGTTTAGAAAAGAGGAGACTGAGGGGGGATATGATAGAGGTGTATAAAATCATGAGTGGTGTGGAGAGGGCCGATAAAGAAAAGTTATTTATTAGTTCCCTAAATAGAAGAACTAGAGGACACCAAATGAAATTAATGGGTAGCAGGTTTAAAACTAATAAAAGAAAGTTCTTCTTCACACAGCGTGTAGTCAGCATGTGGAACTCCTTGCCAGAGGAGGCTGTGAAGGCTAGGAATATAACAGAGTTTAAAGAGAAGCTAGATAATTTCATGGAGGTTAGGTCCATAAAAGGCTATTAGCCAGGGATAAAATGGTGTCCTTGGCCTCTGTTTGACAGAGGCTGGAGGGATGGCAGGAGACAAATCGCTTGATCATTGTCTTCGGTCCACCCCCTCTGGGGCACCTGGTGCTGGCCACTGTCGGCAGACAGGATACTGGGCTAGATGGACCTTTGGTCTGACCCGGTACGGCTGTTCTTATGTTCTTATGTTCTTATGTTCACAGCATGAGCACATCTACCAGACAGGCAGTTCGCAGCTACGGACTGATACACCTAATAATAATAAAACTTACCTAATTAGAAAATACTGGACATTTTATATGTCCGGTATTTTCTCAATTTGTTTCCCGGACAGAAGCCTCAAATACCGGACTGTCTGGTACAAAACTGGACACCTGGCAATCCTATCCCTCCTTGCACCCTCCCTCCTAGCCAGATACCCTACCCCCAATCTGCTCCTGCTCCTGGAGTGCCCATGCGGTGCCAGGTCCCCCAAGCCCTGGCCCAGGCTGGGTGGAGGATGCAGCCGGGTGAAACACTGAAAATTTATTCATTTTTAATTCTTTTTTTATATGTGTTTATATTTTTGGGCTGCAAAAAACAGTACTGGAAAAAAAAAAACGGGTTCCAACTAAAGTAAAAAGTTTGGGGAACCCTGATCTAGCCAGCTTTCTATCCATTTTACAGTCCATTTATCCAATCCATAGTCCCTTAACTTGCTGGCAAGAATATTGTGGGTGACTGTATCAAAAGCTTTGCTAACGCTGGCACTGGGGGCATTGGGAGGACCAGAAACAACTTAGTTGAATATTCATCAGTTTCTTAATGAATATGCAAATGACTGTCACCGGTCCTCCAAAAGCTCGTGAATGGATTTACTGGTCCCCATGTCAAAAAGTTTGGGAACCCCTGCCCTAGCACCCTTCCTCTACTTATGAAAATGTCATCAATGTAGGATTATATGGATCTATGAGAAAGGAGGCCCTTGAAGAACTCCATGGGGATTTCAACAATTTCAACCCCACTATCAATCTCAGCCTGGGCCATTCCATAAAAGAGATCCACTTCCTGGACTCTACAATACAAACAAATGATGGTCACATAAACACCACTCTATACCAGAAATCTACTGACCACTATTCTTACCTATGTGCCTTTAGCTTCTATCCAAGTCACATCACACAATTCATTGTCTACAGCCAAGCCCTAAGGTATAATCAGATCTGCTCCAATCTCTCAGACCATCACCTATAAGATATTAGGCATTCTTAAGATTTAAATACTCTCACTAGATTAGCCTCATTAACACTGGTCCTACACTTGACAATTTCTTTTGTTGTTCTTATGAAAATCCCTTCCTCTAATTTTCATTCCAGCTAATCTGATGAAGAGGGTTTTACCCATTAAGCGTATGCCCTAACAAATCTTTTAATCTCTAAGGTGCCACAGGACACGCTGTTGTTTTTGCAGATACAGACTAATATGGTTACCTCTCTGAGACTTTTAAAATTAATAGCTTTTCTGTTTGGTCCATGGTAAATATGCCAGTTGGTCTTCTGAGCAGACATCCTTGGTAGTTTTCATTAAAACTGCTTAGGACGATGCTCACATTACAGCAGACATTATACATGTGTTTTTATTGACATTTTGGACTTGTGATAAGATGCAAAGCTAACATTTATATAGGCATCCTAGGCCATGTCTAGACTGCAGGCTTCTTTCAGAAGAAGCTTTTCCGGAAGAGATCTTCTGGAAAAACTTCTTCCGAAAGAGAGCAACCACACTGCAAAAGCACATCGAAAAAGCGATCTGCTTTTTCGAAACATAGTGTCCACACTGAATGGATGCTACCTAGCATGTAAGATGTGATTACTATGGGCAGAGTGGCCACCAGGGCACCTGTGCTTTTTCCTCTTTCCTCTTCTTTTGAATGAACTCCCTCTTCCCTGCCCACATACGCCTTTTTGTGAAAGAGCTCTTTCACAAAAAGGCTTCTTCCTCGTAGAACGATGTTTACCAATGTCGGAAAAACCCCTCTGTTATTTTGATTTTATTTTGGGAGAACACAATGTGGATGCAGTTGAAGTTTTTCCGAAAAAAAACTCTGTAGTGTAGACATACCCCTACTGAATTCTGATAAATTAGTAAAATAACATCAGATATTGAAGATATTTTGTTTCTCTTTGCTTTATAACTGGGGGAGTTGAGGCTGATGTTTGGTCCCAGAGAAGTCACAGCTTTAATTATGAATATCCTTTTGCACTGCCTTGAAGCCTTCAGATTACATATTTCTAGCCTTGCAGGATGAATGTGTAGTGACTAACCTTGAGTTACCATAAAAAGGCGTTCTCCTCTCAAAGAATGAGTGTACATTTAAGGCTGTTGGATAGACTGTAAGGTGTAATTCAGGCTAATTTTCCTTAAATACATTGGACTTGATTCTCAGTCACCCTAGAGCCCTCCCTCTTTATTCTACTTTGACAAGGAAAAGGAGCGCGAGAGGGCAGGATGGGGAGGGGAAACTGTTCCCAAAGACTGTTCTGTTCAGGAAGGCCACCACAGCTGCTTCAGAAATTATATAAAGGTTCTAAAGCAGAGGCAGGCAAAATATGACCGACAGGTAGAATCCAGCCTACCATACCTCCAGATCCAGCCCACCACTGTCCCAGCATCCAGCTCAAAGTGATTGGCTGGGGGGGGCGGGCAAGTGTGCCATGCACCCCTGGGCAGTAGGGCTTCATGCACTTTCCCCACACCTAGCACAATCTCACATCTCCCATTGGCTGTAAACTGGCCAGTGGGCTCTGCCTGGGCAGTGCTTGCGGCTTAGGCAGCATGTGGAGGGCCTCTCCCCCCCCTCCAAGGGACACCCTGAGATGCAGATGGCCTCCACAGCTGGGTGATTTCAGTAGCAGGCAGGGGCATGGCAGGCAGGAAGCCTGTCTAAGGATCTGATTGGGCTGCTGGCTGGGAGCCACCCAGAGTAAGCACCTCCTGCCAGAGCCTGCATCTGGCACCTCGCCCTGTCTAGCATCTCAACTCTCTACTCCAGGCCAAAAACCAAACCCTTTGCACCCCCCACTTCCACATCCATACCTCCTCCCAGATCCTGCAACCTTTCCTGCACCCCAATACCTTGCTCCAGATCACAACTGCTTCTTCTCGTTCACAATGGAAATTCCTGCACCTCTGCCCTAGATCATAACCCCCTCCTAAACCCTACACCTCATTTTGTACAGTGCCTCCAACTCAGAATCCCCTCCTGAACCCTGCACTCCCTCTTGCAAACCAATCTTCTGCCCCAGGTCACATACTCCTCCTTCACCCAATCTTCATCCCAGACCTAGCACTTCCTCCATTAATGACATAGAAGATTGCAGCTCTCAAACACTTTCCAAATTTTTGGAGTGGTCCCCCATCAAAAATTATTTCCCACCCCTGCTCTAAAGGAGCCATGTTCCCAACTCTGGGTATCAGGGACTGGGAGGATGTATAAAACATTGCTCTAAAGCTTTTTTTTTCAGATTTGTCACAGAAGAGCAGACATTAGAATAGAATGAGGAAATTCTGATTTACATCAGGTTTGAACAGGTTTTTAACTGCCGTAGAGCATGGAGGTGTGTGAAGATGGTTTACCCCTAATTTCTTCTGTTCCCAAGTACAAGAATGGAATAATTAAAAATCAGTTGCAATGCAACTGAGCTGAATTTGAACAAGGGAGCTTTTGCAGCCTATGTCTAAGTGTGTCAAGTTTGGTAAAGTATTGTCTCTGCCTTTAAAATAAACAATGACTCCTCTGTGTGTTAGTTCATGAAAGGAAGAACTGAATAAACTTAACAATTTATACATTGTACACAAGCTGTGTGTTAACCTTATAAACCTAAGCTTTGCAGACTTTAAACAGTTCAGAAAATTTTGTGGTAAAATTTTCTGCTCTCCCTCCAAGTATATAGAATGTAGAGGTATAATTTTTCTGGAAGATGGAAAAATGTAATACTTAAGGCCTGAGGTTACCAAACTGAGCCTCCATGACTGCTGACCCACAGACCTGTTTCCTAGAACCCCAGTCATATAACTACTTTTTGTTCTGAAAGCTGCGTGTCTCCATGGGAGAATTCTGTGGCATTTTGGCTGCTGTCTTGTGATTGCTCTTATCACTTTTGTAAATGATGTGCAGAGGTTTACTGCAAAGGCTTAACCCGTAGGCTTAATCCAAAGCCCACTGAAGTCAGTGTAAATCTTCAGTGTTATGCAAGTGTGATTGCTATGGAATTGTGAGCTCTGGGAGGGAGGCTGTGGAAAGGATTGAGAATTAATGGTAATCATAGAATACTAGGACTGGAAGGAACCTTGAGAGGTCTAAAAATTCCAGTCCCCTGCCCTCATGGCAGGAACCAGTACTGTCTAGACCATCCCTGATAGACATTTATCTAACCTACTCTTAAATATCTCCAGAGATGGAGATTCCACAACCTCCCAGGGCAATTTATTCCAGTGTTTAACCACCCTGACAGTTAGGAACTTTTTCCTAATGTCCAACCTAAACCTCCCTTGCTGCAGTTTAAGCCCATTGCTTCTTGTTCTATCCTCAGAGGCCAGGAAGAACAAGTTTTCTCCTTCCTCCTTGTGACACCCTTTTAGATACCTGAAAATCGCTATCATGTCCCTTCTCAATCTTCTCTTTTCCAAACTGAACAAGCCCAATTCTTTCAGTCTTTTTTCATAGGTCACGTTCTCTAGACCTTTAATCATTCTTGTTGCTCTTCTCTGGACCTTCTCCAATTTCTCCACATCTTTCTTGAAATGTGGTGCCCAGAACTGGACACAATACTCCAACTGAGGCCTAATCAGCGCAGAGTAGAGCAGAAGAATGACTTCTCGTATCTTGCTCACAACACACCTGTTAATGCATCCTAGAATCATGTTCGCTTTTTTTGCAACAGCGTCAAACTGTTGACTCATATTTAGCTTGTGGTCCACTATAACCCTTAGATCTCTTTCTGCTGTCCTCCTTCCTAGACAGTTGCTTCCCATTCTGTATGTGTGAAACTGATTGTTCCTTCCTAGGTGGAGCACATTGCTTTTGTCCTTATTAAACTTCATCCTGTTTACCTTCAGACCATTTCTCCAACTTTTCCAGATCATATTGAATGATGACCCTATCCTCCAAAGCAGTTGCAACCCCTCCCAGCTTGGTAACATCTGCAAACTTAATAAGCGTACTCTCTATGCCAATATCTAAATCGTTGATGAAGATATTGAACAGAACCGGTCCCAAAACAAACCCCTGCGGAGCCCCACTTGTTATACCTTTCCAGCAGGATTGTGAACCATTAATAACTACTCCCTGAGAACGGTTATCCAGCCAGTTATGAACCCACCTTATAGTAGCCCCATCTAAGTTGTTTTTACCTAGTTTATTGATAAGAATATCATGCAAGACCGTATCAAATGCCTTGCTAAAGTCTAGGTATGCCACATCCACCACTTCTCCCTTATCCACAAGACTCGTTATCCTATCAAAGAAAGCTATCAGATTGGTTTGACATGATTTGTTCTTTACAAATCCATGCTGGCTGTTCCCTATCACCTTCTTTTCTTCCTGGTGTTTGCAGATGATTTCCTTAATTACTTGCTCCATTATCTTTCCTGGCACAGAAATTAAACTGACTGGTCTATAATTTCCTGTGTTGTTCTTATTTCCTTTTTATAGATGGGCACTATATTTGCCCTATTCCAGTCTTCTGGAATCCTAGAATCATAGAGCTGGAAGAGACCTCAGGAGGTCATCAAGTCCAGCCCCCTGCCCAAGGTAGGACCAATCCCAACTAAATCAACCCAGCCAGGGCTTTGTCAAGCCAAGACTTAAAAACGTCTAGGGATGGAGATTCCATCACTTCCCTAGGTAACCCATTCCAGTGCTTCACCACGCTCCCACTGAAATAGTTATTCCTAATATCCAACCTAGACCTCTCCCACTGTAACTTGAGACCATTGCTCCTTGTTCTGCCATCCTGTGAACAGCCTTTCTCCATCCTCTTTGGAATCCCCCCTCATTCTGCTCTTCTGCAGCCTAAACAAACCCAAATCCTTTCAGTCTCTCCTCATAGGTCATGCGCTCCAGCCCCCTAATCATTTTGGTTGCCCTCCGCTGGACCCTCTCCAATGCATCCCCATCCTTTCTATAGTGGGGGACCCAGAACTGGACACAATATTCTAGATGTGGCCTCACCAGAGCCGAATAAAGGGGAATAATCACTTCTCTGGATCTGCTGGCAATGCTCCTCTTAATGCACCCCAGTATGCCATTAGCTTTCTTGGCTACAAGGGCACACTGTTGACTCATATCCAGCTTCTCATCCACTGTAATCCCCAGGTCCTTTTCTGCTACTTAGCCATTCAGTCCCCAGCCTGTAACAATGCTTGGGATTCTTCCGTCCCAAGTGCAGGACTCTACACTTGTCCTTGTTGAACCTCGTCAGATTTCTTTTGGCCCAATCCTCTAATCTGTCCAGGTCACTCTGGACCCTACCCTGCCCTCCAGCGTATCTACCTCTCCTCCTAGCTTAGTGTCATCTGTGAACTTGCTGAGGGTGCAATCCATTCCCTCATCCAGGTCATTAATAAAGATGTTGAACAAAACCGGTCCAAGAACAGATCCTTGGGGTATTCTGCTAGAAACTGACCGCCAACCTGAAATCGAGCCGTTGATCACTACCCATTGGGCCCGACAGTCTAACCAGCTTTCTATTCATCTTATAGTCCATTTATCCAATCCATTTTCCCTGAACTTGCTGGCAAGACTATTGTGGAAGACCGTATCAAAAGCTTTGCTAAAGACAAGGTAAATGGCAGGAGAAGGAATCTCTCCTGTCTTCCATAATTTTCCAAAGATGGTAGCTAAAGACTCAGATTCCTCCTCTATCAGCTCCTTGAGTATTTTAGGATGCATTTCATTAGGCCCTGGTGACTTGCAGATATCTAACATTTCTAAGTGATTTTTAACTTGTTCTTCTTTATTTTATCTTCTAAAACTACCCCCTTCCCACTAGCATTCACTATTCTAGGCATTCCTTCTTCAAACTTCTCAGGAGTCCATTGGCATCTTTGAATTACCTTAACTATCAACATAGTACAGAGCCGGCAGTAGAACTCCACCTTCCACTGCTGCACGTGAGTATGAGGGGAAGTGGAGCAATGGGGAAGCAGCTGGGGCCATTGCTCTGCTTGCTTTGACACTGATGGTGAGGTGGGGGTAGACTTCTATTGAAGGCACCCTCCAGCTAATCTTCCTGCAGCCTGCTGACCAGCCCCACCCGCCCATGACATTTTGGGCACATGGCCTCCTCCTTCCCCCCCCATGGTACCTGTGTTCGAACATGTAGGTTTCTTACCAGTTTCCAGAGTTTCTCCTCACCCTTGATTGAAGAATCCCCTTTTCTCAAGTGTGCAAGGGTCCTGATCTCTGGTATCTGCCCAGTAATGAAACACTGGGATTCTCTCCCCACTTTAGTAAACTTTTGAATTGTATTCTTTGAAAAATAAGTTCAAATACATTTTCTGTCTCCTACTGGGTTGTTGATGCTGTGCTATTTTCTCCCCTGCTTCCTACCTTGATAGCTTAGTTTACTTTATATGTAAATTTACCTTCGTTTTCTCTGCCTGATGACCATGTTGGTCAGATAAACAAGTACAAGTTCCTTTGTCTAAGGTGGACTGTACTTTATGCATTCCTTGCTAAACATGTTTTAAGAGCACATGCTTGTAACTTTATATATACAGTTTCTACATATGCCAGAGAAGAATTCTAATGGTCAGCGAGTAATTAACTATCCAGTGAAGCATTGTGTGCTACCTTTTGTGTGCTACCTTTTGTGTGAGGGCCTCTGTGTTACAATTACAACAGTAGTGAGGGGGGAGAGAGACAGGTAGGATGTGTCTAGTGCAAGTGCTGCCTGACTGACTCTACAGTGCCCTTTGCCTGGGTTGTGGGGCATTTGCCTGGGATGTAAGAATCCTTTAACTCTGCTGTGCCTGATTCATAGCAGGAATTTGAACCTGGATTTCCCATTCTTAGGCTGGGGAGTGGTCTTTCTCGTGTCTCCCACACACAATTTCAGACAGTCTCTTATTCACAGAATCATAGAAATGTAGGGTCAGAAGGAGCCTCAAGAAGTCATCCTAGTCCTTCCTGCACCAGTGCTGAGTGCACATGGTCTGTGAATAATCTAGGGCAGAGGTTCTCAGACTGTGGTCTATGAGCTCCATCCAGTGGTGCACAGATAGTTCCCTCTGTGGTGCACACCTGAGTAGCTGCACATGAGAGAATAAAGGGCTAGCCACCTAGCTAGTGGCTCACAGGTGTGGCTCTCCTAATTAGGTGCCTGGACCGTGGATCTTACATGTATGGTGAGGTGGTAGCCTTGGGGAAATACAGAGTAGATGGGAGGGAGTAGTGAGGTGAGGTGGGTGAAATAGAAGGAAGGTGGAGGGCCAGTCAGGTGAGAAGAGGTAGTTGGGGGAATTTGGGGTGTGCAGGGCTTTGGTGGCCAGAGAAAAAGGAAACTTTCCCCAGCTCCAAGGCTGCAGCTACTGGGGAGAGATGGCCCTCTTTCCCAGCCTCAGCTCTGTTGCTGCTGTGGCATGGGAGAGACCATCACTGACATTAAAATATGAGTTGTGTGCTTTTATTTGTAGAACAAAAAAGCAATAATTAAGGTTTTTTTTAATAGATAGTGCTTTTATCCAAGTGGTTTACAGTAGTTAATTAATAATACATACATTTGGAAAGATCGTTAAGTGGTCCGCTAAGACCCTTGGTGATTTTCAAATGATCCATAAAAAAAAATAATTTGAGAATCACTGATCTAGGGAGTAAAGTGCACAGGTTTTTTACTCTTATCACTATGTAAGATGTTACTAATAGAGATTTATGAACCACACAGAGATATAAAGATTTTATGTAGTATTTTGATACAAAACTTCTAGAAAAGCAAGAGAACATCTCTATTATGAGGTGTCCTTAGGCCCCAGAATTGTATTGTGCATATTCACAACCTGATGGAACACCGTGAAAGTGAATATGAAACAAAGTCAATGGAGAGCATCCTAAGGGGAAGTGACTGTCCAGGCTTCAACCTTCTTATCACCCCGGTGTCAAAATTAGGAATATTTAGAAAGTAACACACCTTTTTCTATGCCACCTACATACATCTGAAACAATTATCACATTTCAGCCTCCATGTCATATTCTACATTCCAGTAGACCAATTTTTGGTTTCTCATTGAACATGTGTGACTTTGTGGTTGACCATAATTACATTTTTGACAAGTCAACTTAACCGTCCACGTCAGTCCCTCTCGATAATTTTGATATCTCAGTTATCTGTTGATAGTTTTGATGTCTTAGCTGTCACTGAAATGTATTTCATAAATGGAATAGTTCTATTACATATTACCAGCAACCTTAACATGCTCATTATTATATTGCAGGTATATGGCATGAAGTAATTTAAGTGCATATGGTAAAGAAGATGTATATTTTAAACCTCTCTTTCCCCACAGATGCTATGACCTCTATTCAACAGAAAGAAGCTTTAATCTCTAAAGTACATAGCATATTTTTCACCTGTGTATAATGTGTCTGTGGGACTGTTTTCACTGGAAATAAATCAATCTGAAAGGGAGGCACATCCCTGAATTATGGCATGAACTTCTACCAAAAATACCCCATGAATGTCTTTCCATCCTACATAAAAAATTCAAGTATATCATTTTCTCTCAGTGATGTTGATGGGAATGAAATACTTGTGCTGTCCAGATCATTTGTCAAATGCTTATACTAAAGTGTTACCTTTTTGGTGAAAATAGATCTTCCTAAAGTGTCAGAAAATAGTTTGCAAACTCTTTAGGGTCTCAAGTTCACTGAAGCAGGTTCCCTAATCAAATGTAGCATCCTTTCAGGGGTCCTATTATAGCAAAAAAGACTTAGAAAGGAAATAGTGACACTTGTTTACAATTGCTTTTGGCGAAGTCTGTTGTTCATATTCTATACCAGTGGTCATCAATTGGTCAATCGATCATGATTGGCACACGGCTGGCTCCTGCCTGCCCCTGCCCCATCTTATACATGATCTAGATAATAATGTATATTAATTCACGCTTCTCCATTATCACGTGACTAGAATCATATAGGTTGAAGGCTTGTGGTCTTGAATGGGAGTCCGGTGGTTTTAGACCATGTGCAAAGTTCAGATCATTTGGAGTTATTTAAGGAATGCAGCAATTATTCCAAAATGGTGCTGTATGTTTTCATGCATGCTTACTTGCTAACTGTTGCTGTAATGCAACAGATTCAATGGAAACTAAATACACATTCTTTGTGAGGTTGTTGACTCCAATATTGTAAATAGCACTGTGAGAGGTCCTTTGTAATTATTAGTGGTTCACTGGAGTCTCAGAAACTGGCATTTCTTCAGAGAATGTAATGACATCAGAATAGTATGTCTGGAGCTATTCACTTTTCTTTTCAGCCCCGTATAAGGGAAACAAAGGAAAACTATGACTAATAGCACTATGTGACAACCCAGATTAAAACCCATTCCAGTAACCATTTTAACAAACCAGCATATTCCTTCTCATCTGCTCGGTGACCATTAGAAATACAAGCTGTACCATTTGTCTGTCAGCCATCTAAACAATCTTGAGAGAGGCTATAAGCAACCATGGAAATGGGTTTCTCAGCAGAGTTGGTTTTAGTCAACTTGCAGCTATTACAAACCACTACTTTTCTGCCTGCCATACCTTATCATTTATTTCAGTGAGACAAAGACCCAGATGTTTAAAGAAGACACAAGAGTAAATAGCTCATAACAGCAATACTGTAAAATTCTACTTCTCATATTTCAAGAAGTGTATTTTTGATGTGTTTTGAGAACATAAGAACATAAGAAAGACCATACTGGGTCATACCAAAGATCCATCTAGTCCAATTTCCTGTCTTCCAACAGTGGACAATGCCAGATGGCCCTGAGGGAGTGAACAGAATAGGTAATCAAGTGATCCCTCTACTGTCACTCATTTCCAGCATCTGACAAAAAGAGGCTAGGGACACCATTCTTACCCAGGCTCGCTAATGAATATTGATGGACTTAACCTCATGAATTTCTCTAGTTCTTTTCTGAACCCCATTGAAGTCCTGGTCTTAACAACATCCTCTGGCAAGGAGTTCTACAGATTGAACTTTCTTCACAGTGTGAAGAAAAACTTCCTTTTGTTTATTTTAAACCTGTTGCCTATTAATTTCATTTGGTGACCTGTAGTTCTCGTGTTATGGGAACAAGTAAATAACTTTTCCTTATCCACTTTCTCCATACCAATCATGATTTTATAAACATCTATCATATCTCCCCTTAGTCTCCTCTTTTCTAAGATGAAAAGTCCCAGTCTTGTTAATCTCTTCTTATGGCACCCGTTCCAAACCTCTAATCATTTTTGTTGCCCTTTTCTGAACCTTTTCCAATGCCTATATATGTTTCTGAGCTGAGACAACCACGTTTGTAAGCAGGATTCAAAACATGGGCATACCATGGATTTATACAGAGGCAATAAGATATTCTCTGTCTTATTCCCTATCCCTTTTTTAATGATTCCTAACATTCTATTTGCTTTTTTGACTGCTGCTGCACACTGAGTGAATGTTTTCAGATAACTATCCACAACAGGTGCATTTAGACTACATTCCTCTTTCGAAAGAGGAATGCAAATGAGGGACATCGAAAATGCAAATGAAGCACTGATATATAAATCTCACACTTCATTTGCATAATCTCTTCCGATCGCTTTTTCGGAAGAGATTTTTTTCAAGAAAAAAAGCAGTCTAGAAGGGGTTCTTTCAAAAAAAAATCCCCTTTTTTCAAAAGAACCCTTATTCCTGAAAAAATGAGGTTTTACAGGGTTCTTTCAAAAAAGGGGTTGTTTCGAAAGAACCCCCTCCTAGACTGCTTTTTTAAAAAAATCTCTTCTGAAAAAGCGAGATTTGTAAATCAGCACTTCATTTGCATTTTCGATGTCCCTCATTTGCATTCCTCTTTCGAAAGAGGAATGTAGTCTAGATGCACCCAATGTCTCCAACATCTGTCTCTTGAGTGGTTATAGCTAAATTAGTCCCCATCATTTTGTATGTATAGTTGGGTTTATTTTTTCCAATGTGCATTACTTTGCATTTATCAATATTAAAATTATTTTGCCATTTTGTTGCCCAATCACCTAGTTTTGTGAGATCCTTTTGACGCTCTTCATAGTCTGCTCAAGATAGTTGAGAACAAAGCAGTTTAGTATCATCTGCAAATTTTGCAACCTCACTGTTTTCCCCTTTCTCTAAATCATTTATAATTGTTTTTAATAGGGTTGGTCCCAGCATGGACCTTTGGAGGACACCATTTGTTACCTCTCTCCATTCTGAAAACTGACCATTTATTCCTACCCTTTTTTTCCTGTCTTTTGCCCAGTTATCAATCCATGAAAGGACCTTCTCTCTTATCCCATGACAACTTACTTTACTTAAGCACTTTTCATGAGGGATCTTGTCAAAGGCTTTCTGGAAATCTAAGTACACTATATCCACTGGATTCCGTCTGTCCATATGTTTGTTGACCCCTAAAATAACTCTAGTAGATTAGTAAGGCATGATTTCCCTTTACAGAAACCATGTTGACTTCCCCCAACAAATTATGATCATCTATGGGTCTGACAATTTTATTTTTTACTATAGTTTCAACTAATTTGCCCGGTACTGATGTTAGACTTACCAGTCTGTAATTGCCAGGATCACCTCCAGAGCCCTTTTCAAATATTGGCGTCACATGAACTATCTTCCAGTCTTTAGGTACAGAAGATAATTTAAAGGATAGGTTACAAACCACAGTTAATAGTTCCACAATTTCACATTTGAGTTCTTTCAGAACTCTTGGGTGAATGCCATCTGGTCCTGGTGACTTGTTACTGTTAAGTTTATCAATTTGTTCCAAAACCTCCTCTGAAACCTCAATCTGGGACAATTCCTCAGATTTGTCTCCTAAAAAGAATGGCTCAGGTTTGGGAATCTCCCCAATATCCTCAGTTCTGAAGACGGGAAGCAAAAAATTGATTTACTTTCTCTGCAATGACCTTATTGCCTTCGAGTGCTTCTTTTGCATCTCGATTGTCCAGTGGTCCCACTGGTTGTTTAGCAGGCTTCCTGCTGCTTATGTCAAACATTTTGCTATTACTTTTTTAGTTCTTGGCTAGCTGATCTTCAAACTCCTTTTTGGCTTTCCTTATTATATTTTTATATTTAATTTGACAGAGTTTATGCTCCTTTCTGTTTTCCTCCCTAGAATTTTTCTACTTTTTATACAATGCTTTTTTATCTGTCACTGCTTCTTTTACTTGGTTGTGAAGCCACAGTGGCAAATTTTTTGGTTCTCTTACTGTTTTTTAATTTGGGGTATGCATTTAAGTCGGCTACTGGGCTGCTCTGGCTCCTGCTGTCACGGTGAGTGTGGGAGCAGGGGGACGGCTGACCTCTGCTGCCACTTCACACTAGGCCCTCCCCACAGATACTCCCCTACGCCGCCCTGGGACTCTTCCATAGGATGGTTGAGACAAGACCTGGGACGGCCACCCCAAGCAATCCTGTGGACAGGTTAGAATGAACGAATTCAATCTATTATCTTAACAAAGAGAAGACTAGGAGATGATTTGGTTCTAGTCCTACAAGTAGCACAGGAAGAAATATTTAATAATGGGCTTTTCAATTTAACCGGGAACTGTATAAAATTGTCCAATGCCTGGGAACAAAGCAGGATGTCAGATAGATGATCACAACAGTCACTGCTGGCCTTCGAATCTATGAAACTCTCTTCTTACCCATTCCAGCTCTGTGTAGCTTTTCTTGTTATGATAACTCATGAGGAAAGAGGTAGATGAAGTGATGTAGAAATTAATTATTTCAATGCCGCACTTGATTCTGAGGTTTTTTCAGGCAATGTTCCTGAATCAGCTTCTCACTTATCCAAGAACAGAATGTCAGGCTAGCGCAATTAATGATGCTTACAAAAAAGATAATGTAGATATTTATGCTCTGATAGTTAATTTTCAAAAATCAAATGTGGCTTATCAGTCTTCATAAAGTCAGTTTGAGCTAGAGGTTTGACTTGCATTACTTTTTTATTTGGGTTTTAGTGGTGCATTCAAAAGAGAAAGATGTCTGATCTGATGAATAGAATGCAGCGCTAGGTTTCTTGGATTTGTTTCCAGCTGTTCCGCTGACTTAAGGAGTGACCTTAAGCAAAGCATGCGACCTCTGAAGCTCAGTTTATTCATTGGTAAAAATACTGTAATTCCTGCTACAGGGATTGCTGTGTGCCATCCGTTACTGATGCAGGAGAAGTGCTTCTGATGTTGTCCAATGAAGAACACTACATATGCAAAGTACTTTATTGATGTCTTTATCATCACATTTATTAGCTGAAATCAAGAATAATTAAAATTACAAAAGTGGATAATGGTTATAAGCAAGTTACACACTATAATTTGGTATTAATGAAATTTAAAATATTAACAAGGGACAAACTGGTACTGTAGTAGGAAACATAGCTTTTAGTTGTATTTTAAAGCTTGATTATTCAAAAACTACATTTGTCTTTACACCCAGGTTAGAACATCTGCCAAGGCAGATTATTTGGGTATAGACATCATTGCTGGTTAAGATAAACCCTCTAAAATGTTACCTAACAACTGCAAGGCAATATTCATTGCCTTAATGTATAATAAAAACTGTATTTTATACAATTATACTGTGTTCTGTACAATTTTATATTTATCCTGGTCCAGTGGGCCTGGCAGAGTTCCCAGCATTGTAACATACTTTTTTATGAATTACCCAGAATGATTTATCAAGTATATTGTTCTGTATCTTTTTTGTTTGTTTGCTTGTTTTTGTTTTTTGTTTTGTGGTCTATGTAATGCTATTTGGAGCAGCTAGGGAAAAAATTCAACTCTGAAGATAAAAAGTTTGTAATACCATGTCCATGTAAAGGCAAGTTTTCACTGTGGAGGAAATAAAATTCTATTTATTTACTTCCCCTGGTTTCATTATCCTCAGCTTTTACAAATCTCTTTCATTATTGAAATAGTGTTTTTAGGGCCATTCTGTGGCTGGTGCTTCTGTGGGGTTAATGCAAGGAGCAAGGCATAATAGAGGTAAATTGTTAAATGAGAATAATTAGCCATTGAAATAATGTATCAAGGCTCATGGTGTATTCTTCATCCTGGACAATTGTTTTGGAGACATTCTATGGCTTTTGTTATACAGGAGATCATGCTACCTGATCACAGTGGTCCCTTCTGGCCTTGGAATATATGAATCTGTGATGGCACAATCAAGCTCCCTACCCTCTCATAAGCACAGGGTATTGCTTTGTTATACTGCCCTCATTCACCTTCTATAACAGCCAACAGAGCTGGCTAACTACATAGGGAATTATGTGTTACACTCCCTTAGGGGTGGTGACCCCTCTCTGCATGCTGGGTGCCTCTTTGGGTGGGCGTTATTCAATGTTATCGCAAGTGAAGGGCAGTGCCTCACATGCACCATCTGGCTCTCACTCTTCTCTCTGGCTTTCTGATGCCAACCAGGTCCTTGATTGAGTAGCACAATTATGTTTCTCTGGTGAATGTTCTCACTGTATTGCCTTCAACTTTCATGGGATGGTAATGTTTGCTGTCAGGGCCAGCTTTAGGAAGTGCGGGGCCCAATTCGAACAATTTCGACGGGGCCCCGCAGCAATTTTAGTTGAGCAAGAAAAAAAAAGCACAAAAATTCCCCCGCCAACACACACACACCTTCCCGCAGCACAGGAAAACACTGCGCTAAACTTTCATTAGTGTGGTGCATGCAGCCGACGCAGTCCTCCTCCAGGGCCGGCAGGGATGGCAGATTTGTATAAGTTTTGGTGGTGCCCCATTAGCCACAACCCCTGACCCCCATTAACCACACCCCAATCCCAATTAGCCACACCCCCTGACCCACATTAACCATGCTCTGACCCCCATTAGCCACACCTCCTGACCCCCGTTAACCAGGCCTCTGGAGTTAACACACTCAGGGCAAGATGGACACATGAACAGAAGTAAAAGGTGTCATGTCACCCCTCTCGAAGGACTTTTCCCACCATCCTCTTACCAACAGGGATTAGTTTGGCCCCCACCAAACCCCTCTCATGCAACTATCCTGCAATTGCATTAACCCAATATGTGTGACATTAACTCGGGGGCAGAGAGGCTGGGGGAAGTGTTCCCTCTAAGGCTATGTCTACACTCACGGTTTCTTGTGCAAGTACAGCCGTTCTTGTGCAAGAACCCACAGAGCAGCCACACTGCCCGCCTGCTCTCACGCAAGGAAATTTACACTATGGCGTGGTAAGAGAGGGTGTCTTGCACAAGAGCTACGCTCTTTTCTAACAGGTGTAAGCTCTCTTGCGCAAGAGGGCAGTGTGGATGCTCGGCAGGGATTTCTTGTGCAAGAAACCCCTATGGCTAAAATGGCCATTGGAGCTTTCTTGCTCAAGAGAGCGTCCACACTGCCATGGATGATCTTGCGCAAAAGCAAGATCTTGCAGAAGAATCCTTGCACAAGATGTTCTTGCAGAAGAATCCTTGCACAAGATGTTCTTGCACAAGAAGCCACCAGCGTAGACATAGCCTAACAGTTTCCTCCCATGAGCAGAATGGATTTTGTGTTGTGCACCTGTACTGAGTTCATGTGGCTTGTTTGGATGTGCCACTGTGGCACCCAAGTTATTAATAAATATTTTATAAACCTTTACCTTTCTCTCTGCTGCCATGTCTCCTCCCCTTGCTCCATCAGCTCCCCTGGTGCCTGCTGCCCCCCAACTCCTCACCCTCCTCTAATGTCCTGACTCCTGCCCTTCTCACTGCCCTCAGCCCTCCTGCAACCTGCCCCCTCCACCAGCCCTTCTCTCCCCTGTGCCCACTCCTCCTGTAGCCCCACTCTGATCATGTGAGCTACCCTCCTCATCCCTCTCCTAACACCTCCTCTACACACCTGCCCTGCCTCTCTCCTCTGGTGCTGGTCCCTCCCCTGCAGGTGTCTGCCCTTCTGCTTCACCCCAGAATCCCCTGGCGCCTGCACCTTCCCTTAGCCCTGCAGCCTCCTGGTGCCTCCCCCTTCCCTTACTGCCCCTGCCCCCTTTTTTCCCTGATGCCCACCCCTCACCACTCTCTGCCCCGTTCCCCTCCTGCCCCTCTGTGCCCTCACATGACTTGCTCCATCCCCACCTTTCTCATGCCCACCCCTTCTTTCAATCCTTCTCCCAGCACCTCCCCTCCCCCCCTCTCCTCTCCCAGCATCACCCTGTCCCCCCTCCCACTGACACCTCCCTCCTGCCCTTTTCCTCATTGTCTGCACTTGGCCCCCTGGCATTTGTCTCTCCTCCACCCAGTCTCTTGGTGCCTTCCTCTCCCCTCCACACAAGCCCCTTCCTCTCCCACCCTCCCCTCTGCAAAAGCCCCTTCCTCTCCCACCCCCTCCCCAGTTTCCCCCTTCCCCTACCTTCTGCCTTCCACTTTGCGGGGCCAGAGTCTGTGCTTGGGCCCCAGACTCCAAACCCGGAGCTAGGCCACGCTGGGCCGAGCACTTTTAAATTCCCGGGCCGTGACATCACGTCACACCCGGGCATCCTCCCTGCCCACCTGAGAATGCCGCGCATGGCAGCAGCAGCCACCAGCGAGAGGGAGCCACACTGAGAGCCGCGCACGGCAGGGATGGGACGGGGCCAAGGGGGACGCTCTGGGGTGGGGTGGGAGGACGCACGGGGGGGGCCGGCATGTAGGGGCCAGGGACCACTCCAGGCAGAGCTGGGGGCGAGACCCAGCTCCAAATATTGCTGGAGCAGGGCCCCTGGCTCTGAATATTAACTCGCCGCCCATGGCGCCCGGCATACTTCCGGGTTCAGGGCGCGGGGCCCCTTTAGGCACGGGGCCCCATTCAGGGGAATCGGGCAAATTGGCCTAAGGCCGGCCCTGCTTGCTGTATTAATAGTCATAAGGAGGAGTGCAAAAATAAATGTACCAATATTCACTTGGATATTGAAATAAGTTTACTCCATGAAAGAGACAAAGAGCTTGACTGGTCAGTTACTGTGAACATTTGAGGTAACCATATTTCTCTCTCAAATAGTCACATAATGTGAGTTTCACACTGGAGGGATGGAGGCAGGAATTTTCCAAAGCAGAGATTAAAAGAAAATGTTCTCATTCCAAACTGCAATAAAAGTTGTGCTGATCCAGTCATGTCATGGAAACAGTACCATGTAACTTGTCTTGGCACTCTCATAACTAACCAGTTTACCCATTGTCAACCTCTGCATCTTTGGACTCTGACTCTTCAGATTCCTGGTTACCCAGCTGTGAATCCAAAGCATGGGATACAAATGACAGCTTCCTAATAAACTTGTGTCTCATGCTCTTATGTAAAGTGTTCACTATTTGCGTTGAAGATACAGTTTCATTGCTGGAAGGGAGCTAACCAAGCCATCCCTCTGTTATGCCTTGATCATCAATAAAATAGTTCTGATAACAGAGCAATAAAGTTCGAATTCCATAACAATAAGCCAAATCCAAGTAAGGATGAATCTAACTCAACTCAGTGTGTGGCCATTGTTTTAGGGCAGCTTGGGAAAGATTCCTTATGATACCTGTGTGCTCTGTCGCCAGGATACTCTTTATTTCACTGCTAACAGTCTTTGCTCCCAGTAATCACCCTTAAAGACCCGACTCAGTCTTTACTACTCCTTCCCCATTCCACAGTGGGGAACATGCAGCTTAGTAAAAGTAATCTATCAAATACCAGACCAGCTATTGAAAGGGTACTAATGTCTTTTTCAGTCCAGAGATATATTACCTCTGAGCATATTTATTGTAAAGAATCTGTGACAATGTAGTATTTGTGATACCCCCACTTTTCTGACAGGATGTTTAAAGTAATGTCTCTTAACCAAACAATGTTAACATGAATAATAGCTTTGAAGCGGTTTGTGTAATTTATACTTGCATAGTCAGTGTTTCACTTTGTCTGCTCCCTGAATACCAATGGTGCCAGTGCTACATTTTTTTAAATGTGTAGCCATCAGAAGGTATGTCTACACTGCAGATTATTTCCGGGATATCTCTGGTATCCTGAAACAACTCTGCCGTGTCCAAGGAATGTGTCTGCTCTTCCAAAATTTTATTCGGAAGAGCAGATGCGCTTTTTTGGCATCCCTGTAAACCTCGTTTTAGGAGGAAGAGGAGGAAGAAGGGATGTTCCAAAAAGGGTTTTTTCCCAACATTTGGCCCAGTGTAGATGGGCTAAATGTTGGAAAAGCTTCTTTTCCGAAAAAAAGAAGCGGAAAAAGGTATGCAAATTGCAGTTCTCAAATTGCGTATCTTTTTCTGGAAAAAGAACTCCGTGTAGACATAGCCAGAGTCATATAATCAGTTTTGAATAACTTGTATATAACAGACTTTGGTCATACTTGTTGATAAACATTTACCGCTTTTGTATGTGCTCCTCATTGTAATATCTAGGTATCACTTGCTAGAAGAACCAGTTGCAAAACTTAAGGATATATTTTTTCATTAAAATTTTGCAAAGAAAGAAAACTATTTTTTCTTTAATTTTTGGTCAGATTTTTTTTTTTAGTTTTACATTAAAGCAATGCTTTTTATTTTTAAACAAGAGTTTTTCATTCCTTTTAAAAGACACATTTTTTTATCCATTCTGTTTACAAGGATTAGAAAAAAGCATCACTGCTGCCTGACATGGATGTCTTCTGACTCTTCCTATGTTTCAGTATAGGTTATCTTTGGACATTGGTTACAGTGGGGTAATGACAGAGAGATGAGGGAACTTGAGGCTGTTTGGCAGTCTGTTTTGCTGAAGAAAGGTTATCATTTGTACAAAGAGACAAGTCTTCAATTATTCTCTAAAGGTGGCAAGAGTCAGTCCCAACCTGATGTCAAGTGAAGGAGACTTCCAGAGCAGGGGCTGTGCACTAAGACTATCCTTCACCTACTTCTAGCATCCTTATAGATTCCAGAGCCTTCATTTGAGTAATAGGACACAATTCTGCCAATGAGTGACATATGCTTACTTCCTTCATTCCTGTTCTTCTCGATCAGGTAAGGCCCTTTGCAGTGTGAGGCACTTTATTTTGCTTTTACTCACTTTGATCAGATTCATACCTGTCAAGTGCAGCGAGCAGAATCGTTGCCAAGGAATTACCTCAAATAATTTCAAATTGTAACATTGTACATGTCAAATATGAAAATGCTATCCCTTGTAGAAAATATGGTATACAGTACTGTGAGGGGTGTGTTCTCTTACTGTTCCATGGAACTTGCTTGACTGTGTGGCAGTGGAAGTTTCTAAAGCTCTGTGCACAATTTGAAAATGTACCCTGAAAGTAACATGGCTTCATAACACACATCCTTATGGCTTCATACTGTGGTATTTAAAGAGCTGTTTAGGTAATCAGAGTTGCATCTTACTTTGTTTGGCAGTGTATTCTGGACAGGGTCCAGACCACTTGAACTGTAACAGTCTATTAATATTAGTTTAATGTAGTCTGTGCTGAGAGGACCAATGTCTTGGGTCTCTCCTGTGGGATGTACGAAAAGTGATGACAGTGCTTCCTAGTCTTGTTTATTTTATTTTATAGTCAAATATCAAGGAATATGTTTGTGTCTACTTTTAAAAATACATTAAAGAAATAACATGTCTATGAATCAGACTTAGTGTATTATTTGTCACTTAACCAAAAAGGAGACCTTGTTGTGCCATTATCAAGTTTTTTGGGGGGAAAAAGTGAATTCTTTAGTTGAGAGATGCCAGTCATCAAGAAATAGCAACAATACATTTTATGTTACCAACTCACATGGTGTAGACTGGGAATACGGACATTAAACTCTGTCTGAAGATAAAGTATGCAGTGAAAAATTTGCAAATACACTTGCACCTCTATAGTCCAGGTGTCCCTAATCCCAGAACACCCATGATTCAGACCCTGGCAGGTGGAGGGCAAGGGGTTTTGTGTATCCGTGTACTTGTGTGTAAACAAACATGTGAATTTTGCACTCTGTTTCCTGACAGTTCATGAATATAACCCTGAAATTTGTTGAATTGATTGCAAATCATTCAGCCTACTCTCCTCTTTAAAAGAAGAAATTTCGTTAATCTCAAAACAATCCTTTTATTTGGGCTCTTCTGCCACTTCCATATCTGAACACTTCATTGCCCTGTATGGCATAATGATACTAGAGAAAGAGAGAAATGCCTAGAAGAACCAAAATATGGCTTCCTAACTCTTTGTTTAACATGAACCTAGGGTGCTGATGAGCTCTAACCCATGCGACTTGGCAACAGCCTCTAAATAATCATCTGCCAGCTGGGGCTAGGTGGAGCACAATGTGCTTCAGCCATCCTTCCTATCTCCAACAAACACCATAGGCTGAGATCTGCAGGAAGAGATGCCTATGGAGAGACTCTCTGTTATGGCCGCAGGGAGCTAACCTCTCTCACAAGGCATCTGAGGTATTAGGATCAACTCTCAAAAGAGTCTGATATTCAGTATTTTCTAAGCATCCCACTTCATTGTACACTTCTCAGTCAGAGATGAGTTTACACACAAATGTGTCTGTGGTATATAATTATAAATCCTGACTGAAAACGTTTCTTTAAAACCTGTAGCGCTAACAGCTGTTTCTGATTATTCTAAATTTATAGGTGAAAAAGGTATACCCTGGTTGCCCTATGGTATGATATTGTTCATATGAGTATAGTACTATTGTAAAAAAGCCCAATGAAAATCCAGATAATATTATGAGACCTAATTCCTTTTTTGATGGACACTATATGACAGCACTCTGACTAGAGTGAAAAAAACATTTCCTCAAGAGGTTTATAAATGAATACATCTACAGCTGGAATTAAGGGATTGCACAGAAATGCACACTGCATTTGACCCTGTGTGCTGAAATTCTAAATTCTAAATGTCAAAAGCTTTATCATTTAATTTTCATAAATATGGTTGGAACTAAACCAGAAATTATCAGCAAAATCCTTGTATGCTGTTGCATGTATTTCAGCTCGTTTTCTAAAACCTTCACTCAACACATTTTTAGGTGAGCATATATTATGTTATATTAACAAGATAGCAAAGCGAGAAAAATGAAAATGTGGCCCTGTTAAGCATATGGATTTATATTAGCTCATGAAAAAGCAAGAGATGCAATATTATATAAGAAGGTAAATAATGACCTAATATTTTACATGGATTATATAGCTGGAGAGCTGTGTGAATAGTGCTGTAAGAGTAATGGAGAAAATTATATGTCTGAATAATTTATTAAGACAATATTACACAATATATCAAATTATTCAAACAGTTGCACATATGGATAATAGGCAAGTGCTTGAAATTACACAGAACTTTGTATAACTACCTAGAGCTTTTTATCTCCAGACTTCAGTTCATTTGCCTGTGTGTTTTTGCCCTGTATCAACAGTCAACAGAAATGGGCCCACAATCTCATAGTGTAGAGGAACGTAGGCCCCTTTCCAGGACTTTTTCATTGAAAAACTGACACATTTGTAACACATAATTTCTGAAGAAAAATATCTGATAATTCCTCACCAAAAGGGGATTTAATATTGTCCCACACACACACCCAGAAAAACCCTACCTCTACTTACAAAGTGATAGAGATGCAGCCGTGTTAGTCTGGTCTAGCTGAAACAAAAGACAGGACTATGCAGCACTTTAAAGACTGACAAGATGGTTTATTAGGCGATGAGCTTTCGTGGGCCAGACCCACTTCCTCAGATCTGAGGAAGTGGATCTGGCCCACGAAAGCTCATCACCTAATAAACCATCTTGTCAGTCTTTAAAGTGCTGCATAGTCCTGTCTTTTGTTTCTACTTACAAAGGTTACTAATTGATTGATATTTATTGAAACAATAGTGGGTTTCTCTGAAGAAGCATGTAATTTTTAAGAAGGTGAAGATGTGAAGGTGAAGATTAATGGGGAAGATGTAGTCAAATGGGCCAGAGGATTAGGGAGGGAAGAAACCAAGTAGAAAGATGTGCATGCTAACACTGTAAAAGGTAACAACTCTCTTGCATGGGTTTACTACTGTGAAAATCCATTAGTTAAATGTGATGGATGGAAGGAGTGCTGTGCTTTTCTAAATATCCCATCATTTAGTAACTAAAGGATTAAACTCAGAATCCCTGAAAAAATCCAGCAAGTGTTGGCAGAGAGCCATGAGAAAGTGTTAAGGTTTGAATTGACAAACAGACCTTCTGCTTCAGTCTTCTTTGTGTGAGAGAAGCAAGAGGGGCTGGGAGAAAGATGGAATGAGCCTGGGAGGCAGAAATGAAATTTACAGTAATAACCATGTCTAGGAGAACAAAACCTTGAAATAACAAAGGTAAGTAGACAGGGAATATGTATTTAGTTGTGACCAGGTTATCTTCTTTGTTTTGTAGTTTGGTTAAATTCCTCTGTGCTGAGTCCATGTACCCCTTCCCCATACTGTTATTAAAGCTGAATTCTAGGGAAGTAATTCTCTGTGCCTTAATCTGTTTTTTTTCTGTTGCTCTATAATACCTAGTGACCAAGTATGCTTTACCGAGTATATATTTTTGTTTTGTTAATAAAAACCACCTTTTTAAAGACTATGATCTAATTCTTGTGTCCTGGAAGGTAATAGGAAGTCTGTGTATGCATGTCTAAGACTGAGAGGTCAGCTATTAGAGATTACAGTTTTTCTTTTTTTAAAGCTCTCTTGTGATAAAAAGAGCTTGGGGTACTCCTCTGGGAGAAGTGCCCAAATGAATCTTCCAGAGTTTAAGAAGAAAGTTTGGGGTTTTTTCACTTGGGAGGTGGCAGCATACCTCTTAAAGTCAGGGAATCTGTGACCTTGGGGAGTTCTTTAAACAGAAACCTCTAGAGCACGGGCGGGGAACCTTTTTTGGATTGGGGGCCACTAAGCCACAGAAAAATCAGTTTGGGGCCAAACACAAGTGAAAAGCAAAAAACCAAAAAACAAACCCTCCATGACGTGGCCCCCAACTGAGGAGAAAGACACTCCCCACATTCCTCTTGCACACTAGAGCCTTGAGGGCCCCAGGCTATAGATTTTGTGTGCTCCAGCCCTGCAGAGGGGCAACGAGGGGGGCTGGAGTACCAGCATGGCTCCCCAATGCTAGGGGCACAGCCCTGAGCCTCAGGGGCAGGATACAGGCAAGCTAGGGTCTGCATCTGGCCCCTGAGCCAAAGGTTCCCCACCCCTGTCTAGAAGCACGGTATTAAGGTGTCTTGCAGGCCCCCACCTTCTGCACTCAAAGTGCCAGTGTGGGGAACAGCCTTGACAGTAAAGTTTGAAATATTAAGTAGTTCTCTAGGGTTTCAGCAAACATTTTATTTGTCCTCCCTTATCTTAAGTTTTTCTTTGAGATTTGGGTTCATTTTATGCAGTGAGGTCAGAGTAAAACTTAACATGTGTGAATAAAAGAAATTGGATCTGTTTGAAGCTTGATATACTAAGACCTTTTCAAAATTTGGTATGAGCTAGAATTCAGGAAGATCTGTTCACTGTAGAGATACTACCATGAAATTAACTTCGACAGAAGTGAAAAACTAGGGTGATCAGACTGTGAGTGTGAAAAATCAGGTGGGGAATAATAAGTTCCTCTAACAGACAAAGCCCAGAATATTGGGGCAGGCCCTGTAAAATCCAGACATCTGGAGACTCTATTAAAAACAAAAATGTAAACAATTTGAAGCCAAAATCAGCCCTGGTGAAAGCAGTTATCATTACTGGGCTAAATTTGATCCTTAATCTTGTAGAATGCATACTTCTCAAGAAAGTAAAAAATAAATAAGTCTCAATTTAAGTTTGATGAGAAGCTGAAGGGTCACTTCTGGTTTAAAAATCTTTGGCTGGTTTTCTTTCCATCCTTAAAAAAACAAACTAGCAGAGTTTAATGTGGCGTTATCCTTTTGTGCGCATATCTGATTTTAAACTCTTTAGGAGGAGTTCATTTATATTCATTAGATACAGGTTGAATGTCTCTAGTCCTGCAACCTCAGGACCTGAACATTGATGAACCAGAGAATTTGCCAAACTATGGGAGATCAGTATTGTCTAGCACCATTGCCAACACTTCCACTGCTTATTGAGCTCTTAGAAGACATTTAGGGGTAAATTAGCGCTAAATAAGAGCACACAACACTATAAGTTAGGACTAGTATCTGTAAACAGACTTTGAGACTGCAGGAAACTTGGCCACACCCATGATAAGTGGACATCCAACTAACTAAAATCATGCCAGGCCACGGATATTGCAGGACCAAAGTGTGCCAGGCTAGAAAGGTTCAACCTGTATTAAGATCTTTAAAAAAGTGTATGTTTTTGCTTTGATAAAAATGAACATCCATTTGAAAGCAAAATACATGAAAACTTAGGATGCTCAGTCTGTACTTTTATTTCTTTTACACAGCATAACTTGGAATGCCTTGATGTCTTTTAAACCAATGAACTTGGGGTAGAATAATTCCTTTCACTTTAAACTGTCTCAGTGAAATATGGTACCTCAGCCTGAAATAATAAAGGCTCCTGACAGTAAATCAATAAAATCCCACAGAGCAGCAGTCCTGTACTTACCTTGGGGTGGGATATAGCAAAGGTATTGGAGGCAACATTGACTTTTTCAGTAATTTCATAAACTCTCTATTTTCTGGGGGGAAAAATCCATTACCTCTAACAGCATTTCTGAACTCTCCTGTTTACAAAACTCTTGCTGAACAAGCTGTCACCTTATTTGCATGTGCATTGAACTGTGTAATTATGTTTTTTAAAGTTATGTTAGTTTCTTATAGGGAAAATGTGTCTTGTATATCATTTGGATATACTTTCTGAAGCTGTGGACACAATGTAATTCTCCTTTAATAATGGTTCCCAAGCTATTTCATATGACTCCTCTCCCAATTAGTCATACAGGAAAGCACAGTGGTTATGGCCTCCCAACATTTGTTTGCAATTCCCCCTAGAGGGTGCAATTCTCAAGCTGAGAAGCTGTGATGTATAGTTATACATCTCCAACTTAGTAAAAAGTGCCCTAGAACTTTTAATCGAGAAAAAGCAGTAATTTGTGTCTCCTACTTTAACACCAAAGAAGATCATAAAACTCTAGGACACGGAAAGTTAAATTTCTCATGATAATGTTAAATTGCTCATGTTACACGGAATGTACATCAAAGTAATCATTCAACACTCTAACAAATGAATATGGGTGAGTTATTCATTATTCATCTATCCTGGCTCCCTGTGTGTTGCAAACTGATTGCTATCACAGTTTGCATTTAATTACCTGACTCTTCTGCCAAAAATTTCCATCTTCTTCTTTCACTCCCTGTTACCCTTAATTCTCTCTATTAAGCTGCCTATTGAAAAAGCCTTGCTTAACAAATTAGGGGGGCTGTGCTTCTGCAAGAGTTTCCACACTTTAATCCTGCATGGAACAGCCTGAGCTAGCCCCCAAGATCACTATTTGTCATCCCAATACCCAAATCCTTTCTGAAGATTACTTTTATTTTGGAAGATATCTGAAAGGAATTAGCTGCCCTCAACTTTGCTATTAGAGTCAAATAAGAATATACCATGTAAAAACAAAAAAAACCTCAAAGCATTGCATTAAAACATATCCCATCATCCTGACCACTTTATACCCAGCCTTTGCCTGTTACTTTATGTAGCAATCCAAAAATTGGTAACTTGGCCAGAGTACTGCATCATGCAGAGTCTTTGGGTATATCTATATTAACACAACTTTTAGCGACAAGTCTGTGTTGTCACAGCCCTGTCACTGAAAGTCAGCATGCGTGAATGCTGTTTGTTGACAAAATACTTTCACTGCTAATGAAGGGATTTCACTTTGTCGGCAACAGAATGCTCCTGACAATAAAGCAGCGTTCACGCTTTCACTCGCATTGGCAAATCTTTGTCGTTGTTTCAGGGGCCAGCAGAGTTAATGCACCCATGAATGACAAAAGATTTGTGGATCAAGTGCAAGTGTGAACATAACCTCAGTAAGTACTTTTAGGCAAAGAATCATCATTTTTCTTCAGCTTTTAGTACAATGTGGTAATTACTGTGAATTATAACACTCTCCTTGTCCTTTTTATTTTCATCCATTCTCAAGGGCATCCTCTCTTCTCAGCAAATAACTAATTAATGCTAATTAGCAATGCAATAATCAGAGTTTCTACAGATGTATAAAAACAAATGAAGACCATCTCTCCTTTTTGAGAGTTAACTTGACTGCAATAGTAACAGGTGTAAGCAATAGAAAGATTTCCTTTTGAGTAAGCAACTAAGATGGAATATCCCAAACACTGAAGTCATAAGTTCTTTTAGTCACTTTTTTTATAACTTCCTTTAACTCTTTTTTGTTTGTTTGTTAATCCCAAATGCTTTAGGACAGTTTTAGAGCCATGAATATTTGGGCTTGGATTTTCAAATAAGCCCAAGGGAGTTAGATGCTCATCTTTAATTGTAATTCAAAAGGGAGTTAGGCCTCAAACTCCCCTACTCCTCTGAAAACTCAGCCTTGGTTTTACTTTATATGCCATCCTCAGTATGTGGATATGTATGCTGTATTGGATGCCATCTGATTGGCGTTTGCGGGGATCTTTCATTGTGGAATTCATTTAGAGGGCATTCAAACTTGTTTTTGTAGTACCCTGGTATTTCCCAATTGGAACTCATTCCCAGCGAATCAGTTTCATAATACTTTACTTCTGTGTCTTCAGTTTTTCTTTGTCTGCTTCAATCATATGGTAAAACTTTCACCCCCCCTTTCAAGTTACACACCTAGGCTGCGTCTAGACTGGCATGATTTTGCGGAAATACTTTGAACGGAAAAGTTTTTCTGTTAAAAGTATTTCCGCAAAAGAGCGTCTAGATTGGCACAGATGCTTTTGCGCAAAAAGTGCTTTTGCGCAAAAGCATCCGGGGCCAGTACAGACGCGATTTTGCGCAAGAAAGCTCCGATGGCCATTTTAGCCATCGGGCTTTCTTGTGCAAAAAATTAAGGTGCCTGTCTACACTGGCCCTCTTGCGCAAGTATTCTTGCACAAGAGGGCTTATCCCTGAGCGGGAGCGTGAAAGTATTTGCGCAAGAAGCACTGATTTTGTACATTACAAAGTTAGTGCTCTTGCGCAAATTCAAGTTTAGACAGCTGGCAAGTTTTTGTGCAAAAGCAGCTGCTTTTGCACAAAATCTTGCCAGTCTAGACGCACCCCTACTGTATTTTATTCTAAATAATTTTCAGCCTAGTTACTAAATGTCACCAAGTTTTCTTCTTTGAGCAGATGCAACCATGTTTTCAATGTATACACCCAGTAAGCTGAAACCAGAGCACTTTACCTCCAAACTTGGTGTTTTCTGAAGTTAAGATACAGCATCATCTTGATATGATGAGTCCTTGGTCCTCCTGCATAGGCTCATTCCAGTTCCCTTGGTGAATGCATTAACCTGGATTGCCTGCTGCACCAAGCTATTTTCTCTGTCCGGCCTCGTGACACGGTGCTTCTCCCTCCCTCACACCACAATCAAAGTTTCTGGATCTGCAGTTGCTTTATTCCAGCCTGATCTGACTGTACCCAAATCATCATGAGACTCACCCCCTCCCCCAGCCAATCCTAGTTTTTAGTTTGGGATTGTCCTCCTCCCCTTCAATGACACTCAATATGTGATCGACCAACTTCTTGTCTTTGTTCAGATGTTATGCTCCTCCCACTCAATGAAACAAAAATGTGTTAATCTGTTAACTGGTTTCCATATGCAGTCCCACCCGGACAATAGGAGCTGTCCACGCAGCAACTTAGTGGGTCCTGTACCCAATCATAGATGTGGGGGGTAATCCCTATGCCACCTCACGCATTTAAGTGCACATGATTTTAAGCCTGAGAGTCATTTCATTGATTTCAATGGCCAAGCTCACATGCTTAAAGTGATGCCCGTACTTAAGTGCTTTGCTGTATTAAAATCATGAATGCCATCTTCTTTAAATGGAAGACTAAATAGCATTACCACTAACAGGTCTGTGTGTTTGTATTACACACTGTATGTGTTATGTAGTGTAAATATTCCTACAACCAGTCAAGAATCCTGGTGCTCAAGGACTTGATTGCAATAATATTAACCAAAGCTAAGAGCTGCTTGGAGCTAAAATCTGTCTGTCATCCTGTCCTATATAAGGACCTGTGTTTGATAGTTGCTTTACCATAACATATTTAAGTGACTAGAGCCTTTTTCTTTGTAGACTTATGCCACCATGTGGAAGTATTTTCTTATCCAAATGTCTATTGTATCCAAATCCTATAAAGTCTTAATAAAGCACATTTTTAAATATTCTGGACTGAGGGAAAAGGTTCTAACTTGTTCCACATCTGCAGTTAGTATAGAATTATGCATGAAACCACTGGACTAGAAATACTCTTCACCTTTTTAAGGAAAGAATAAGGCTGTTGGCTTGGGCCTTGTGTGATATGGGTTCGCCTGCTCTTTCAATGGCTTCCTGTGTGATTGTGGGCAAGTCACTCAGGGAAAGATTTTTAAAGGTATTGCATTGCAATGCCTAACTAATTTGGAGCCTAAATCTCATTTTCAAAAGGGATTGGTGGTCACTTAGAAGCCTGAAAACCATCAATTGTGAGTAGGATTTAGGACTGGTGCAAAAAATAGCAGTGTATTGTACTGGTGGGACAGCTAGATTCCCTGAGAAGAGACCTGTTCATGACGTACTCAGGGTATCCCCCACTACCATCACCATGAGGGCTACACTATTATTTGTACTGGACTAGTCTGATTAGAGTTAGCACAGGCATGTCACTTCAAATTGGGAATTACACTCCAGCTCATAGTGTAGATGTATACTATCTGTCAGACCGCCTGCGTTTTTAAGGATAGAAAAAGCTGCAAAAGTGGCAGGCTACCATGAGGGGTTTAGAAAATTATGCTGAAGCATTGGGCACAGCTCATATGATTCCTTTCACAAATGGAACAAGTAGTAGAGAATTTATGGATTTAAAACTTATGGGCTGCATCTAGACTGGCAAGTTTTTGCGCAAAAGCAGCTGCTTTTGCGCAAAAACTTGCCAGCTGTCTACACTGGCCGCTTGAATTTGCGCAAGAACACTGACGATCTAATGTATGATCGTCAGTGTTCTTGCGCAAATACAATGACTCTCCCGCTGAAAAAGCCCTCTTGTGCAAATGCTTTTGCGCAAGAGGGCCAGTGTAGACAACGAGAATTGTTTTGTGCAAAAAGCCCGATGGCAAAAATGGCGATTGGGCTTTTTAAGAAATCGCGTCTAGATTGGCACCAGATGCTTTTGCGCAAAAGCACTTTTGCGCAAAAGCATCCGTGCCAATCTAGACGCTCTTTTGCGGAAATGCTTTTAACGGAAAAACTTTTCCATTAAAAGCATTTGCAGAAAATCATGCCAGTCTAGACGTAGCCATGGAGTTTCTGATATGCTCTGAAGATTATTTCAATACAGGAAAGGATCTAAACATGAATGCCACATTAATGTATGAATTCGTATTTAAAGATATAATCAACACACAGGAAAATAGGGAAATTAAGATTAACAAAGCAATCCTAACTCTCCAGTTTTGCCCCCAGAGAGTTGGATGACTAGTTCTGCTCTTGAATGGATATATTTAATATAGATTGGTCTCAGTTCTTCCATTAGAAATAGATGCACAACTCCATGTATCTCTAGAGGTATCTGCCCAGATGTGTGTGAAGATTAAATTGGGCTCCACATATGAAATATAGACAAATTATGGTTCCTATGAGAATCTTAATGTTTGCATTATAACCCTAATGTTTACGTTGTATTTTTGTACTGATTATACATTCTAGCTTTGATTGCATGCTGCAGTTTATCTACTGCATACACCAATTCAATATTTTTCGTTTATACTAGAGAACAAGCACAAAATGAGGTCTTTTAGCTTCAAGTGGATGATTTTTCTTTCTTTTGTGAAGTTAGCTACAAGTGGCTACTGAATCATATGAACAACTATATTAATTACCTCGTATCCTACCTTTAAACAATGCCTGATTTATCTTACATTGTCTTTTCAAAGCATTCTATGTGTTTTGGTTTGGTTTTTGGTTTTTTGCCCATGACTCATGGTAAACAGAGGTTGAGAGAAGGTAACATTTCCTTGTTTGGGAACTCGTGAAGTACTAGGCATTTTCAAGTTTTAAAGCTCATCCCATTATTTTAAAAAGCTAAGCTATGATTTATTTATGCGAGAAAAGTGTGGGGGCATTTTACTCATGTTAACATATATGAAGAATTGCTGAAAGGGTTTAGTTTACATTTCTCTGTCTGTACTCTTTAAAAAGAAAATCTCCATTAGATGGAGACCAAACATGGAAATTACAGCATAAATTTCAAGTGTTGAGATTTACGTGTCTATAGACATGCAAGGGTACAATAAAGCCTGTTTTGAAAATGTAGCTATTGTAGTAATTACTAATGCTTACTGTTTAGCCATTAACTACAAGTCTACTGATGTCCCAGTAAGATAATGTGAATTTCTGTAGACAAAGCAAATGGAGAAGTTACTCATATAGACTTCTAAATCTTCCTTGCAGTAGGTATGTCTAAAATGTGCTGGTTATTTTTAAATATTTAATTTACTATTCTTGATGAAATAAGCAGAATTACAAATGCATTTGGAACAGATGATTACAAAACCCCCGAACACTTCTGCATAGCTGAAAACAGTTTCCCCTGGAGGATCATAGAGAGAGCCCTGAAATAGTAGTTGGATGTAATAATATATAAACTCAGTTCTATGTGGCACTTTAAAAAAATAAATCTTTTTTTCCTTTATGTGTAGTTTGCTCTAACATTAATGGTAGCTATCTATATATTTTGATGAGAGAACAAAATCCCAAGACGCTAAATAAATTTCCAGTCTTTTTAGCACATATTGTAGGTCTAGGTTTACCATATTTAATTTTCATGAAAAATACAAAGCATATCTCAAAGGTATGTTACAAAAGAAACAATAAGCTTAATTGCGGATGGGAGATCTGGGGAAAATTCTACAAAATCAGGGGAGACTATAACTTTTGTCTAGTGTACATTTTCTTATGAAGTCTGTCTGCTGGAGAGTAAAATACCATAATATTTGCAGCGTAATAGAATAGGCTTGAATTATTGAAGAAGTGGAATGTATTCTGGTGGTTTTCTCTACTTTCTGTTTACTTGTTATATTCCTTAGAAGTTAGCAACAATCTTATAAACCTCTAATTTGGGAGCAACCAAATCATTCTAACCAGAGTTATAGCTATGCAGGTGCAATTGTAATTAATCTAGATGAAATTTTTAATAATCCTTGTAGGACTTCAGCCTAAGAAAAGATTTAACAATGCTATCTTAGGTATAGTTTTCCTTTAAAAAAACCCCCACTTAAATATGCCAAAGTATACAGACAGCAGGTAAGATTATTGTATTCCCCTTTAAAGTTGATGGAGGTTTGTCCCATCTTCTCTAGTTAGCAAGAAAATACATTTCTTATCAGTAGGTTTGTTGTGGACATCCATTATATGAATCAAAGTAACAAGCAAATATTTGCATAAACTTAGTGGGGGGAAAAATGGACAAGAGCTATAAATTTGTACAACTCTATTGAAGCAGTGGAGCTACACTAATTTACATTTACACTGTTTCACACTGAAGATCTTGTGTGCTATTATTATTAATAATAATAATAATAATAATAACAATAATAATATGTATTGGTTGCTGCTATGGTTTGGAATTCATAAGTTCGGAGGAAAAAATTATTTTCCAAGCACATCACAACATGGGTGGGAAATGCCTGGAACATTGTAATACTGAAAGATTTATCAGAGCAAATTAGCTGTCATCTCATTGCAAATATATCTAAACAGTGCCTGTATAATTTTGGACTGCATATGCAAAGGCATCATATGATCTCTCTCCTCATGTGTTTGGCATGATGGAACCTGGAACATTATTTATTGTTTTGGGACATCTCATTTCAGAAAGAAAGATGTGGGGAGGAGAGCAACCATGCTGATCTGAGGGTTGGAAAGACCGACCCATGAGGATAGGTTAAAAGAGCCTCATATGTACAGTGTGGGCACAACACAGGAGTAGATGAATGGTGAATATGGTTTTGGATGGTTAAGGGTTGGATGGTTACAAATCATAATGCTCAGTGAAAATTAATAAAGTGCATGTTTGCTGATGCATTGATTTGTTAATAATAACTGGTTTTATATTTTATTGTGCAGTGCTTCAAGGTATATTTTGTAAGAGAGAATTATCCTCAACATTTTTAAGTTGTGCATATAACGGGATAGGACTGATATCAAGGAATACTTCCTGACAATGAAACAGAGCAAGGAATAGCTACCTATGATGGTGATGGAAACTCCATTGCTTGCTATTCTTAAAACTAGACTAAATAAAACACTAGGAAATATAGGACCCTGAAAAATCCTGCATAAGACTGAATGAATACTTAAATTTTCTCTGCTTTCTTGTGATGTTGACAATTTTTCCCTCCCAGCAGCACTTTTTTCTTCCATATCCTTGATGAAATCCTGGGCCCATTGAAATCAGTGGGAGTTTTGCCATTCAACTTCAATGGAGTCAGAATTTTGCTGAATTAACTTCATAGGATGGCAGAATCAGGAAGCTTGTCACTTCCACTCTCCGGAAGTTGAAAATGACATTACAAGGTTTCATGGCTCACTGCCCGCAGATGGTATGTGCTCTGTTTGAGCAAAGACTTTTCTACATGATAGCCCTTTAAACTGAACCTGTGACTTGAGTGTTGAACTCTAGTCTTTCCTCTCATATATCATCACTGGTAATAGAGATTCCGTGCAATTCAGTGAAGCTCTCTGAGCAGTGATGAAAGACTGCTGTTTTCATGCATGAATTAAGGGCTTAGGTTTGGCAAACTATGAATTAAAAGATCTAGTGAAATGGGAGATGCTTTTATGTTTCATAATCGGACAGAGGACTGCTCTTACAATCTTGACCCCATGTCTTTTAAAAGCAATAGAAAAAATCCCATGAGTTTAATGAGCTTTGTTCAGGATCAAGGTCTTTAGTAAGGCTTAATCAGCATGTCATACTTATGATGACACACACACTTGACTATATAGACACACACCAGTAACTGGGAGCCAAAATACTCCCAAATAGACAGGAAGGATTCTTTACTAAAGGCATATAAGTGTAGTTAACTATCAGACATGCTTATGAGTTCCCTTGTCTTTGTGATTTTAAAACAAGACTGTAACAAGAAATTTTATAGTCTTCAAAACCAATAATGATTTTATATAATGTCACATTGTAATTAATTATTATGTTAAATATGTCTTAAGTTTCTCCTTTCTACCTTTCACCTGACCAAAATGGGAGAGATTCCTACAGAGTCTTACCACTGGCATTTTAAAGAAATGTGAGCTGACATTTCCCATGGGAAAAAAAACCTCTCCTTTGAAGAAACTGAGTGTCTCTGGCCCAAGTGACTTGTGTCTCATCCCATTTTCTAATGTTTATCCTTGCTTTAAAGAACTACTGGAAGCTGTCCCACACCATTTGTCTTTGTTTTCTGACTTGAAATATTGAACGAAATAAACTAAGCACACACCATTAAACAATTATGTATTTTGTCTATTGGTCTAGATTAGTATTGGAAAATCTTCATTCATATAAAAAGATATTAATACTAAGCACACAGATTTGACCAGAAATTGTAATGGAAAATCTAAGGGAAATATAGATGTAATAATGTACCTAGGATTTAGATTATTTACCTTTTAATCCTCATCTCATCCTTATATGACAGGGATCACTTAGCCTTTTACAGACTGTGAAACTGAGGCTGTGTCTACACTGCAGGTTATTTTCAGAAAAAGGCACGCAAATTGCAAATCGCAATTTGCATACCTTTTTCCGATTCTTTTTCGGAAGAGGCTTTTCTGACATTTGGCCCCTCTAAATGGGACCAAATGTGGGGAAAACCTCCGCTTTCGGAAGAGCCCTTATTCCCGATGAAATGAGGAATACAGGGCTTCCAAAAGAGCGTGCCCGCTTTTTCGGAAACTGATTGAAAAACTCTGTAGTGTAGACATAGCCTGAGAGACAGACGTTGAATGATTTTTGTGAAAAGACAGGTATATGTCAGAACCTGGAATAGAAGCTATATCCCCCAATGGCCAGCTTCAAGATGAGTCAACAGCGCACAATTAAACCTTTGAAAAATAATATCTTAAAGATATTGTATTATAAAAAATAGTGACCATAAATACACATGATTTTACATTGACCAGATAACATTGACCAGAGGCTATCAGCCTGGTTAAAATTAGTTCTCATTTATTGTAAACTAGAGCCATAATTAAACGTCCTTTCTTACCCAACAATTGCTATAACTGGCCTTTAAGGGATCTGAGAAGCTCTGTATTTTTTAGAATCTGAGTTTGAATGTCTATAGTTTTGTTGCAGGAGTCAACAGTAGCTCTAATGCTAGAACAATGCAAAGATCTTAATTTTTGTGCATTGCTTTTGTAGTTTGTAGTATCATTACACCCTGTTATCCATTAGCTAGATAGGTTAGGATTGGCTACCTTACACCCAGAGGACACTCGGTAGCACTCTGACTCTTCCCTTCCGTAACAGGGAGTGACTCGCCGCCATAACGCCTTCTGCTGGTCACTCAGGGAATCTGCTCAATTCAACCCCAGAACATCCTCTTCTGGTCGGTGTGTTACCTGCTGTTACCTGTTGTTTTCCACCACCTTTGTTTGAAGACCCGCGTCCCTCCCAGAATACAGAGCCCTTCCCCCAGGGTACTGCCCTGTCACAATGCTCACACACTCTGGGGTCCTCCCCTCAGGGAACCCCAGCCCCCTATACCCACTTTGCCTCAGTGAACCACTGCCAGTCTTCATCTAGCCTCCTGTCTTGGTGCAAACTGCAGTGTGAGATGGCCACTCATCATTGGCAAGGGGAGCAGATCTGCTGCCCTCTTCTGCCCTGGCTGCCTTCCTGCAGCCCTATGATCCTCAAGCCTTGAGGGCAAGGCCTCAGCCTGGTTGTTTCCCTGGCCAGAGCTCCCCAGCTCTGCCTGCCTTTCCTCATACTGCTTGGCCTCGAGAAGCCTCTGTAGCTTCTCTGGCAGCCAGGTCCCTTCTGCTCCACAGCTGGAGCAAGGGTCTCTTCTCTCCTCCCTCTCCCCCACAGGAACCCTTATTTATGCAGCCCCAGCTGGGCCCTAGTTTGCGTGCCACAAATGCTAGCCACACAGCCCTAGCCCTCTCCCAGGGCCAGATTTAATCCTTGATAGGGCCAGTGTGGGGCAGACCCCCTGTCACACCCCCTTGGTTGCTCAATAACACAATATCAAAGTCCAAGAGACAATTAAAAATATGTCTTTGGGGATCTGACTTTTTTTAGTCCTTCCATACAATGGTCCTTCACAGGTCAATATTTCCTTCCTCCCTTAGTAAGGAATCTCCAGCCCCTCCCCCCAGCTAGGTTCCAGGTCAGGCACCCTCCTGAGGCTTTCTGTGGCTGGAGCTCAGGTTTCCCACTATGAGTTCCAACCCCGTTGGTCTCAGAACATTCCTTGCTGAAGCCTTTCCACCATCTGTACCTGAGCGTCACCCTTTTTGCAGCTTCCTGTGGCCCTTCACAGGGAAATCAGCTGTCCTCAATCCAGCCTATTACAGTGACAAAGGCAAGTTGGAGCAGTTCCTTCAGTAATCAGGGTTGGATGACCTCCAGCCCGTACGGCTACCTTGTTATATTCAGGTTTTGGCAGGAAGGAGGAACCAATTTACCACTATTAAAAAAATGAATTTGGTTGTGATAGCACATACATTCTTTTAATGCTCTAGGAATTTAAACAATTACTTTTAGCTTCAGGAAGTTGTAGCAGACTAGATGCTCAACTATAGTAAAGCAACATAACTCCATGCTGATTTACTCTACACTGAAAATCTGATCTGTAGAAATTCGTCAAGGACCTTAGTGCTCATCAGGGGTTTACTAACAATTACAAGACATTATTGTAACATGCCTTCTGTCACACAATTTGTTGATCTAACTTGGTGAGGAGTTGTACAGAAGTCGTCTTCACTTGGGTATTCCAAGACAATATGGCTTACAGGTTCAAGAAATCTGATATCAGGTTTGTGCAAAGTGAATTTGCAGGCTTAGCCCGCAGCCATATTAAAGGGCATGAATGTGGCTGAAGGATTTTGTTTTTGTTTCTTTGTTTTTAAGTTCAAACGTATGCTCAATACAAAACACCTTGCAATAGTTTCCCATGGTAAAATATGCAAGTCCCCAGTCAGTATTTGGGCTGAGTACCAATATTAATCACTATCACTGGCAACAGCGAAAGGATCTTCTCAATAGCCTTTATTCAGCTTTTAATAAATTGTCCCTTTCTGCTTTCCAAGATTTCATGACAACAGTCTACTGTCCAACATTTAAGGGCCAGACAACTAATGTGGAAATAGAATATAGGAGACAAAATATTCTGTAGTCCATGTAATTATAGAACTGAGTAATTGGAACCAGCACTTGCTGATAGCAATAGAATTCACAAGGAGAACGTGGGGTCTAGGTTCAAGAGATCAGTAGAGGATGCAGAGAATTTTTATTATTAATAATTATTTGAGACTGGCTTATTCTCTCAGACCTAATATTTCTATTATTTGGCAAAAACAAAGATGAAGCCTGGTCGTTTAACTTGCTGCTCTGAGAAATGATTAGGTAAAATGTTTGTTTTGGTCATTTTAATTTTGAGCCATACATAGTTATAGAATTTAGTTTTACGTCAATGAAATGTGATAAAACTATCTATGAAAAAGCAGACAACACACATCTATTATACAGTATTCTCTGGCCTCTCCACACTTCATTGAATACTTAAGATGAAAAGACAAATCCTTATAAAAAATACTTGGGGTTCAATAACAGAAGCTAATACTATGGAATTAATTTTTGAAGCTGCCCCTTACAATAGAAATGTTGAATGGTGATTTCACTGAACAGAATTAAATTGAAGAGAAAATTAGAGCATGATCAGGGATCATAAGAATGGTCATATTGGGTCAGACCAAAGGTCCATCTAGCCCAGTATCCTGTCTTCCAACAGTGGCCAGTGCCAGATGCCCCAGAGGGAGTGAACAGAATAGGGAATCTTCAAGCAATCACTCTCCCATCACCCATTTCCAGCCTCTGACAGAGGCTAGGGATACCATTCCTACCATCCTGGCTAATAGCCATTGATGGACTTAACCTCCATGAATGTATCTAGTTCTTTCTTGAACCCTGTTAGAGCCCTGGTCTTCACAACCTCCTCTGGAAAGGAGTTCCACAGGCTGACCATGTGCTGTGTGAAGAAAATCTTCCTTTTGTTTGTTTTAAACCTGCTACCTATAAATTTTGTCTGGTGACCCCTAGTTTCTTATGTTATGGGATCATGTAAATAACTTTTCCTTATTCACTTTTTCCACACCTGTCATGATCTGTGTACAATGAAAACAAAAAGTCCAAAATACGATGAGGTTTGAATGTTCATGCAGGTAAATGGCAGTAATCCATAATAACAATAATCACTTGATTTCAGTCTGTATTTGGAACATGTGCCTGTACTATAGTATATACTAGTTGGGTGCAGTCATAAGGGAGGTGCATATTTTCAATTGCTTCTAATGTAAGAAGTGATGGAAGCAACAAGAAATTGATGCACCAGTGGGAGCAGCATATCTTTGAGCATGGTAGAACTTCCAAATTGTCCTTGGAGTAGCAGCATGGAGTTTCTTTTCTTACAGAATTCAAGGGCATAGTCCTCTGTTGCTCATGTATTAGCAACAGAGCTGGTAGCAGTGTCTAGAGTTAAGATTGTTATTGTTAAACACGTCCCATTATAAAAACCCTGGTTTCAATTGCTTATAACTCTGGCAAACTGTAACCATTTGGAATGAAACTTTCCATTCTGAGTATCTGCCTCTAGCTACATTTTTGGAAAACTCCAGCTAAAACAGCTCAGTCATTTATGATAATGAGAGGTTAGGGGAAAATGGTTTATCGGTGTATATATAAAAGTCTGCAACCTTTTCACTGAGAAGCTCTAGCTTGGTGGAAGGATTTGAAATTTGGCAGGGGGTGAGGGGAGAGGGATATCCTGGCCTGGCATCAAGGATTGCCTTAGATTGTCCTCGTGACAATCTGCCAAAATATGGGCCAAGTTACAAGCCTTTGAGGGGAAAGAAAGAAAAATACTGGCCTGGTTTGTACTAGGGATGTAATAGTGTAGTCGATTAACTGACAAGCAAAAGCATATAGGTTAATGCTATAGACTACATGCATTTCCCTCCCCCCACCCAGTAAATTTTTTTAGCAGGCTGGTCAGCAGCCCAGCTCAGTCCTGGCTTGCACTGAGTCCTGTACCTACCCCTGCTGCGGCTCTGCATTTAACTTGTATTAGCAGCCAGGCAAGCAGGCAGCCTGGCTCAGTTCTGGATCGTGCCAGGTCTGGGAGCTCAGACCTCTCCCCACCAGACGGGCTGCCCAGGGACTATAGAATAGTCAACTAACTGCTAAGAATTCACGAGGTTAATCGACTATTCAATTAACCGATATTTAACATTCCTAGTTTGGACCTCAGATCAGACTGATTATGTGATCACTTCTGCCCTTGGAAAGGTGGACTCTTTGGCTATGTCTAGACTATGCTTTATTTACGAAAGAGGATATGCAAATTCCACGAGAATTTGCATATCTTCTGATGTGACTTTCGAGAAAACGGGTCTTTCAAAAGTGACAGTAGTCTTCATGCAGGTTTTTTCGGGAAAAAAACCCTTTTTTGAAAAAACGCTCTTCCTTAAAAAATGAGGTTTACGCGGTTTTTCAAAAAGGGTTTTTTTCTGAAAAAACTGTGTCCAGACTACTTTTTCTTTTGAAAGAGAGATTGGAAGATTCTCTTTCAAAAATAAAGACGTACCCCCAAACATATGCTCAGTAGAATCCAGTAGCTAAATTTTCTGATTATTCCATCTGTACTGAGCATCTTCCAGCTTGGGGATGCAGAGACTAAACTGGAGTTGGGCTGAGTGATGAGGATAGTGCAGAGAGGAGTTTCATGAGCTATGGAGAATGGCAGGAACTGAGCGTGGGAGACTGGATAGGAACAGAGAGTGATGGGGCAGAATGATCTTTAACTAGAGAACTCTCCCCTACAGAACCTAGAATTTACCCTAGAAACCCAGTCCCTGATTTTTCTGCTGTCAAGAAATACCTGTGAAATCCATTCTCAGTATATCTGTCTTTTCCCCCTCTTATGTGGTCTTTCAAACAGTACTAAGTTAAAGTGCACCATCATTTTAACACAGAACAAATAATAAACAACATATCCGTGCCCTTTATAAATCGTTCCTTTTTATAATGCATTACACCATTGTGTAGACAAGCCCCATGCTTCAGTTATTGTCAAAGGCTTTGTGGTATACCTGAGCAATCAGACTACTGAAACTCGAGATACATATTCTGTGTCAAATTCAGCCCTAGTATAATCAACATTCTGCATGGTCTCAGTGTCTCTGGGATACGCGCCGATCATGCCCACTTTTGTGTGAGACACAAAATAAGTGAAAGGTACCAAAGGAAGTGGGTACTAAAAGTAAGTAGGTACTAAAAGTAAGTAAGTGGGTACTAAAAGTAAGTAAGGAACATCTGATGAAAAACTGTCTTCTACATAGCAGCATTGTTTTGAAGTAACAAAGTGAGAATCTACACAGCAAGCCCGTTATTTTGAAATAATGGGCTTCTTGTTTCGAATTCTGTAACCCTCATTTATGAGGAATAATGCCTATTTCAAAATAGCTATTTCGGAACAGGGCGTGTGTAGACAGGGCAGCTGAAGTTATTTCAAAATAAGGGGCCTCCAAGAAATCTCACAGCTAATCTGGTGGCTACTCTGTCCACACTCATCAGAACTCTATAGCTCCCCTTCCCCTGCAGCCCTTAAAGCTGCAGGCAGAAGGGAAAGGGCTTATGGCATGAAACAGGCCCCGCTCACACTGTGCCACACAGCAGGATCCTGCACTGCCTTCCCTGCTGCCATGGCCGAGCCCACCGCTCCAGCTGAGCCCTCCACAGCTGCTAGCACTGCCTCAGGCAGCTCCCAAGCACCTGCCTGGGGCCAAAAGAGGAGGGAATCATCCTGGTTTCATGTGGAGATCCTGGATTTCCCGGAGATTTGGGGTGAGGAGGCAAACCTGCAGGATCTACACACCAGGGGTATGTCTAGACTACATGTCTCTGGTGACAGAGGCATGTAGATTAGGCTACCCCGGCATAGGAAAATGAAGCGGTGATTTAAATAATTGCCACTTCATTTAAATTAAAATGGCTGCTGCGCTGTGCCAATCAGCTGTTTGTCGGCTCAGCGCGCTAGTCTGGACGCTCCGCGGTCAACATCAAAGGCATTTGTCAACCTCCCCGGTATGCCTTGTGGGATGAGGTTTACCGGGGAGGTCGACAAATGCCTTTGATGTCGACCACGGAGCGTCCAGACTGGCGCGCTGAGCCGACAAACAGCTGATTGGCACAGCGCAGCAGCCATTTTAATTTAAATGAAGCGGCAATTATTAAAATCGCCGTTTCATTTTCCTATGCCGGGGTAGCCTAATCTGCATGCCTCTGTCGCCAGAGGCATGTAGTCTAGACATACCCTCTATGCAGAAATGTGGACATTTATGGCTGGATGGCTGACAGCCTGGGCCACAAGGGCCGCGAGTGCACATGAAGGTCAAAGAACTGAGGCAGGCCTACACGAAGGCTAGGGAGTGCATTTCCTGCTCAGGAGCAGCACCCCAGACCTGCCCCTACTACAAGCATCTCCACCGTATCCTAGGAGGACAGTCAGTCCCATCCTCGCCCCTTGTTGTGGATTCTGGGCTGGAGATGCCCATCATTAGCCACCTGGAGGGTGTGGCCAGGTATGAAGAGGAGGAGGTGCAGGAGGAGGACGAGGCCAGCATGGACATGATGCCCACCAGCCAGGAGATCATCTTGGCACTGGAGCCAGTACCCCGCCCCCCCAGGATGTGGCCCAGGGATCTGGCGATGCTGGGGATGGCCCATGAGGTGAATTCCATTACTTTCCCTACACACACATGGGGGGAGGCAGTGGGCAGTGAGGGGCTGTGCACTCCCCGCTCAGCCTTCTCAGCCTGGGGATCACACAGCAGCCCGTGCACGTGGGTGCACATGAAGCCCCAGTCCATAGCTCACAGCCCCAGGAGCCTGTCAGAAAGGAACCTTGTGCTCCTGCTCACAGGGTTTCTGGAGAGGCCTGCCTAACTCCTGATCCCATGGTGGGGCACCTTCCCATCACAAGCCACCCTTAAGGAGGCTAGGGTCTTGGAAACACACAGCAGTGCCACACACACCACACAGTCCTGCCTGCACTCCCAGGCAGCATCTGCTCCTGGGCAAGTGCATTGAGGTGGAGGACCCCGAGCCCCTGCATGGGAACCTGCCAGGGGAAAGAAGTGGAGGGAACCTTCCCGGCAAGCAGCATCTGCTGCTCATACACACCTCCCCCAACACCCTCCTCCCTTCTCCTCCAGCAGACAGGGATAGAAGTCCTCTTTCTGGGGGATGGCGCCACTGGGGTGTGCACAGCAAAGACATGGGCACCTTCCCATGTCTGCTTGTCCCCAGGACATAGGGGTAGTGAGGCTCCCCAGGACATCTGTGCCCTTGCAGGAAAGGACCCACTGTCTAGACTGTAGATGGCCTGGCTCCATCTACATCACCTTCATCTGATCCAAGACCTTTCAGTGTTGGCTCAGATGAGGGCTTCAGCCTCTGCACTTCTCTTTGTTCTTTACAGCTAGACCAGCTGCAAGAGAGGTGTGTGCATATCTCCTGCACCATCCTCTTGACCCTGCATGACCCACAGGTTCAGGCAAGCTCAGGAAGACCTGCAGCGGGAGCGCATCGCCTGCCTGCATGCCCTGCAGTGCTCCCTGTACTGGCAGAACCACAGACTGGAGGCAGACCTGGAGCTGCACTGCAATACCTGGCAGGAGCTGCTGTAGCAGGGCCAGACAATGTGCACAGCTTTCACCACTGCCTTCGACCGCCTCATGCCCTGCTCCAGCTCCTGACCCTCTGGCTTCTCCCCCCCAACCCTCCCCGTGACCACTGAAGGCCTTGCACCTGAGGCAGGCGCCACTCCCAACCCCACCTATGAGTCTCTCCTCTCCCCTGCTCTTCCCCCCCCCCCAGGTTCTTTCCCCAGTCCCTTCCCAGTTACAGTTACCCCAAATAAAACAACAGAGTTTATTGTTCAAAAACATAGTGTGTGGTTTATTGTCTCTGCAGGAGAGTGGTGTGGGGAGGAGGGCAGGAGAAGGGAGGGGTGTGGGAGGAAAGGCTAAGAGGTGCAATGCACAGGCCCCTGGTGGGGAAGCCCAGGGTTTAGTGTCACTAGGGTCCTCATGTGAAACTCTCCCTCAGGGCCTCTTGGATTTTCACAGCCCCCTATGGGCCTGCTGGATAGCAGCCATGCATAACTTCTCAAAGGCCCATGGAGCTGGTCAGCCTCTGCCCCCGACCCTGGCAGGAACATCTTCCCCCTTGTTGTCACAAATATTGTGGAGGACACAACAGGCTGCTACCTCTTGGGGTTTTTTCCACTTACCGAGGTCCGGGTGGGTGAAGAGACAATGGAACCTCCCTTTCAGACAGCCAAATATGCCCTCCACAGCCATGCAGGCCCTGCTTAGCCTGGCATTAAAACGTTCCTTGGTGGGGGTCCAGATTTCGAGTGTAGGGCCTCATGAACCAGGGGAGCAGAGTGTAAGCTGCATCCCCCACAATACAGATTGTCATGTTCACATCCCGAACCCTGATGGTGCAGTCAGGGAAAAAAGTGCCAGCATGCAGCTTCTGGAAGAGGCTGGCGTTTCGGAAGATGTGTGCATCATGTGCCTTCCCCGACCACCTGTTGGTGAAATGGTGGTCAATGAGGGTCTGCAGCACTATAGGAAAGTACCCCTTCTGGTTGATATAATCGAAGACCCAATGGTCAGGGGCCTGGATAGGGATGTGGGTGCCATCAATGCCCCACCGCATCTGCAGTTGGGGAAGCCATGGTGGCAAAGTCGGTGACAATGGGGTCCACGTCGCCCAGGTTGATGACCCTGTGCAGCAAGACAATGTTGATGGCCTGCACCATCTGTAGAAGGAGACACACAGAGATTCACAGTTTTACCAGGGCCTTCGAGAGTTCCACGAGCCCAACCTCCCTCCCCCCCCCCACACACACACCAGAAGTAACCCCCCTATTTAGCCCATCCCCTGGCAGAGCTTTGTGAAGTCAGGACTGAAAAACCTCTTAGGAAACGGGGCTTCCACCACCACCCTCACTACTACTCTCTCCTCTTCTCTAGCGAACCCCATTCCAGAAGTTACATAAGAACGGCCGTACTGGGTTAGACCAAAGGTCCATCTAGCCCAGTATCCTGTCTGCCGACAGTGGCCAGCACCAGGTGCCCCAGAGAGAGTGGACCGAAGACAACGATCAAGCGATTTGTCTCCTGCCATCCCTCTCCAGCCTCTGACAAACAGAGGCCAAGGACACCATTTTATCCCCTGGCTAATAGCCTTTTATGGACCTAACCTCCATGAAATTATCTAGCTTCTCTTTAAACTCTATTATAGTCCTAGCCTTCACAGCCTCCTCTGGCAAGGAGTTCCACAGGTTGACTACACGCTGTGTGAAGAAGAACTTTCTTTTATTAGTTTTAAACCTGCTACTCATTAATTTCATTTGGTGTCCTCTAGTTCTTCTATTTAGGGAACTAATAAATAACTTTTCTTTATCGGCCCTCTCCACACCACTCATGATTTTATATACCTCTATCATATCCCCTCAGCCTCCTCTTTTCTAAACTGAAAAGTCCCAGTCGCTTAACCTCTCCTCATATGGGACCCATTCCAAACCCCTAATCATTTTAGTTGCCCTTTTCTGAACCCTTTCCAAGGCCAAAATATCTTTTTGAGGTGAGGAGACCACATCTGTACACAGTATTCAAGATGTGGGCATACCATAGTTTTATACAGGGCAGTAAGATATTCTGGGTCTTATTTTCTTTCCCTTTCTTAATAATTCCTAGCATCCTATTTGCCTTTTTTGACCGCGCTGCACACTGTGTGGAAGTTTTCAGAGAACTGTCCACGATAACTCCAAGATCTCTTTCGTGATTTGTCGTAGCCAAATTAGCCCCCATCATACTGTACGTATAGTTGGGGTTATTTTTCCCGATGTGCATTACTTTACACTTATCCACATTAAATTTCATTTGCCATTTTGTTGCCCAATCACTCAGTTTGGTGAGATCTTCTTGGAGTCCCTCACAGTCTGCTTCTGTCTTGACTATCCTAAACAGTTTGGTATCATCTGCAAGTTCACCACCCTCCTGGGATAATAGCATGAGAAAGCCATACCTGCATGACCACAGCCCCGACAGTCGATCTCCCCATGCTGAATTGGTTCCCAAAGGATCAGTAGCTGTCTGGTGTGGCGAGCTTCCAGAGGGTGCTGGCTACCCACTTCTGGAGGGGGATGGCAGGTCTCATGTGGGTGTCCCATAGCCTGAGGGTGGGGGAAAGCCACTCTCACAGCTCCATGAAGGTGTCTTTCCACATGTGGAAATTTTGGAGCCACTACTGGTCATCCCACCACTCCATGACAATCTGGTCCCGCCAGTCAGAACTGGTGTCCCATTGCCAGAAGCGGCGGTGCAGTGTGAAGGAAGGGCAGATGGGGTCGAGCGGCATGAGCAGTGCTGGAGACAGGAGAGGAGGTGTCCCACAATGATCTGGGGATCCTTTTCCTGTAGGGCCACGAGGGCAGCCTGCAGACACTGCAGCAAGAGATGCAGCATGAGATGTAAGAGCCATTGACTGCTCGGAGGCTGGTCCAGCTCCATGGCAGGAGCTCTGTGGTGTCTGCAAGGGCAACCAGAGCAGGCAGTGAGAAGGCTTTGCTGTCCCTCAAGGAGGTCAGCAAAGGAGAAGAGCCTGAGACACGACTGTACTGAGGGGTCCCTTTAAGCACAAGACTCAGATAGCTGCTGCCTGAGGCTATGGGAAGAGAGTGCTGTCCTGATGCCCCGCCTGAAGTGCTTCCGGGTGGCCTTAAATGCAATTCAGGTTCCAATCAGTATGGATGCTCTATTTAAAAATAGCTCAGCGCTATTTCAGTGGGCATTTACTGTACAGATGTGCTATTTTGAAATAAGCAATTTCAAAATATGAATTTTGAAATAGCTTATTCCAAAATAAGCGGGCAGTGTAGATATACCCTCAGATTTTAATATGCTGAGAAACCTGCTGCTGCTCATGATTCCTCATCTGATAACCCTGACAAATGACCCTAATCCTAAACTGGAGTGTGCATTTTAGAACTGGTTTAGGGATGTTCTTATATCTATGAGCCTTTGTGTTTTATTGTAGGAGATTTGTCTGTCGGGAATGGCATGTGTGTCTTGTTCTTTGGTTTGTTTCTATTACAGATTATCCTCAAGGGAGCCTAAGTGATTATCATTACTTCTGTGAGTTAAAGGCCTGTCAATGTCAAATTCTTTTAGGGAGCGTAGTAAACATAATAGGATTTGCTGAAGCAAAGTAGTGAAATGGGATCCTGCTGCCTCAGAAGGGAACGGACGTGTGTGCAAATTGTGCATTTACAATTTTTTTTTCTGTTTTTCTTCCTTAGGAAAGTTCTATAGGTTCACACCACCGTGTGCATGGTCAGATTGTGTTAGCAGCACAGGCAGTGTTATTAACAGTAGTTTCAGCAGCAATAGCACAAGCCTGAACGCTCAACTAAAATATAATCAAAGCTAAATTTTCAGCTGGATTAGAGTTAGCTTCTATTTTTTTCTGGAATACAGAACTGAAAAGGCCTAAAGGTCAGCAACACTTGTGGCCAATAATGGAAGCAATTAAACTGACTGTTTAATGTGAGCAGATGAAGATTCATTTTGATAGTCTCCAAAGCTTGTGCATGAAACACTTAGAACCTTTAAGCGGCTATGGCAGATGGTACAATGCAATGACTCACATTTTATATAACAAACAGAATTAATATTGAATATAACATGGAGCTGTCAACCTATACAAGAGAGTCACAGATAAAATGGACCCATGTGTGCATTCAAAGTGATAGGAATGAGCTATACGTTTTTTAATGGGAATTAGTAAAATTTACTCTGAGAAAATGGCTTTTTTAGAATATATTTATTTATAGTCAGGAGCTTTCAAAACCCAGTGGTAGTCTACAGATGAATAGCTATAATGGAAGTAGAAGATTTCTTACTCAATAGAGAGACTATCCAAAAACAATTCAGTGAATTCTGTTTCAAATAGTCTCACAGATACTAGTTTGGCTTGCAGGTTAGCAAAAATATCCCCTCCCTACTTGAAAGTCTGAGAATAGAGGCCTATTTTCTGAATTGATTCTCAAATGGTTTATATACTTTTCTTGTGTGTGTCCCAAAAGGTTCAAATTAAGAGGAAGTTATCACCCATTGTTCTCCAGTAAGAAATTTGGTTGATTGAACGGATGGTGGTTTTAGCAAGATCTGTTTTTATATGGTCACTCTTCTCATTTTCTCTGTGTACGGGTGTGTGTATAATTTTTAAAGGGTGTGGACGCAGAAGGAGCTCTCTCAGTACTAATCATAACGTTTGATGTGTCATACATTTGCAATGCTTTTTACCCCTCCTTATTTGCCCCTCATCATACAGAGCTGATGGCATGTTTCAGTAATTTAGCAGCATGTCAGTGAAAGATCAACTCAATCAGCATAGTGGAGTTTATGGAGATATGGAGAGTGGTTGTCCCTGGAGAGCTGTATGCAGGCCCACTGAGAGAGGAGGACAAAAGGGGCAACTGCCCAGGTCCCAGCAATTTTAAAATGCCCATGGCTCTTGGCCGCCACCACTCTGGCAGCAGCAGAGGTGCCCAGAGCCCAGACCCCTTTCAATTGCCACTGGTGTGGTGTGTGTGCTCTGATGGCTCTAAAGGCTTAGTGGGGGCAGCACAGAGCTGAGGGCTGGCTTCGCTTGGCCCTGCCCCTTTAATCTGAGCTCCGCCCCTTCTAGAAGCGCAGAGGTGGTGCCCTCCACCTCGCCCAGGGGCTTGACAGGGCTGTCAGCTCCCCTGGCTGTATGCAGAGGAGTTCTTACTTGGTCTGTGGCTATCTGGTTGCTTATGTTTGCACATAGCTTGCTTGTTCAGGATTAGCCATCAGCAAGTTTAAATACTAATCTAGACACATTCACTATGGTATCTGTAAATAAAACTAGTCTGTCAGAAATTGACAGATGTCCATAAAAAGAAGGGGGTATTTCTTTCCATCCAGTCTCAGTATCTCAGCAAGCATGTTACCAGGGGTCATGGCTGAGTTTGGTCCACCGGTTGAATCATCAGCTTCCCCAGCTTGGGCTGGGTATTGATGGGGAGTGTGATCTGAATGCTGATCCATGATGGAAGTGAGCTACAGAAAATGGTAATCTGTTCTTAGGACTGTCTCTTTCCTCCTTCTTTTCTGCAATGTGTTTCTTCCCTTCTCTGGTATTTTTTTAATCTCTTCTGGAATAATCATCCACGGCTTGGAACTGCTGTTGAGAAGGCTCTGCCTTCTGCTTTCTTGAATCCGTAAGTTACTAAGGGCTTGTGGAATGGGGAGTCCAAAGTGGAGTCCTTCATTAAGATGGCAGGATCCTACCCTGCCAATTCTGCCTTCTGGTCGGATGGCCTCTACATGCAGTTCTGGTGGTATGCCGGGGTTATGAGCTTGGAGGGCACAGGGAAAAGTTACTCTGCTTCAGAACTCTTGTAGGCTTGAGAAAAGTGATCTCATGCAATGCGCTTGTAAGAAAGAGGAATGCTGGTGGCAGCAACATTGCAGGAAATTGTGCAGTGCAGCATTGATCCTGGGAAGCTGCCTTATATTTGAGCATCTGTGAAGTTATTCCATCCATGCCAGGGACTAGACTGAAGCCATCTTTGCCTCCTTTCCTCTGGAGCTGTGCATTCTATGCTATCTCTCAGAAGCTGGCGATATGATAGGGTGGTGATGGGGAGCCAATGCAAATTGTATATCACCAGTACAATATGCTCTCTTCCGACTGTTGCACTCAGCAAATAGCCTTCTGGTATTGAACTGTGAACATAAGAATGGCCAGACCATAGGTACATCTAGCCAAGTATCCTGTCTTCTGACAGTGGCCAATGCCAGATGCCCCAGAGGGAATGAACAGAACAGGTAATCATCAAGTGATCCATCCCCTGTCGCCCATTCTCAGCTTCCGACAAACCAAAGCTAGGGATACCATTCCTGTCCATTCTGGCTAATGACAATTGATGGACCTACCCTCCATGACTTTATCTAGTTCTTTTTTGAACCCTGCTAAAGTCCTGGTCTTCACAACATCCTCTGGCAAGGAGTTCCAGAGGTTCACTGTTCATTGTGTGACAAAATACTTTCTTTTGCTTGTTTTAAACCTACTACCTATTAATTTCATTTGGGGACCCCTAGTTATTGAGTTGTGGACTGTCAGCATCTTTGAAATTGGAAGTCAGCAGTGCTGAATGACTGATCTTAAGAGTTTATTTGCAATACAATGTAATTGGGATGGCATTACAGTTCAAACACAGAAAAGGTCTGTAAATATCATTATCACTTATGTGACTTTTCATATTCTTTATTGGGAATTTTAAGAATTGAAACTTTATTTTGTGAAGCAAAATGTTTTCATTGGGCAGCATGAGTTTGCCTGGCAAATCTGATTATTCATGGTGAGTCTGAAATTACTGTATTTTGCCCACTATGCCTAATATAAAAATGAAACAAATATCTGATTTCTGCATAAAAAGTAACATAGAGGTTCTTAAATAAAACATCTTTGTAATTCTCTACTGTTCATTTAAATCAGTTGAATATGAGTCTACTCCTTGTTTTTTCTTTGTGGGTTATTTGTTCATTGAGATATTTGAATGTAGAGAAAAATGCATTTAAAAACTTGGTTTTTTTTAAAGTACCCTAACAATCTGCATGATAATAGTATGGGTTTTTCTCTCTCTCTAGATACCTTGTAACAAACTAACATCTCCCTCTAGTGGAAAGCTTTCAAAATGTAATGAATAATTTTATTTCATGCTGGGGCTATGTCTAGACTATATAGTTTTTTCCGGTATCCCGGAAAAACTCTGCTGCATCCAGGGAATGCGTCTGCTCTTCCGACATTTTTTGCGGAAGAGCAGACATGCTCTTTTGGAAGCCCTGTCTTCCTCCTTCTGAAAGAGGAGGCTTTTCCAAAATTTTGGGCCCAGTGTAGATGGGCCACATTTCAAAAAAGCCTTTTCCGAAAAAACAATTGGAAAAAGGTACGCAAATTGTGGAGAGCAATTTGCATTCCTATTTCAAAAAAAAAAAAAAAAGCAGCAGTCTAGACATAGCCTAGGTAAGAACATTCTATAGAAAGTACTCGAACATCTCATCATTATCACAGAAAAGTAATTAAAATTAAATACAGGTAAATGACTGTAAATAATAGAAGAGGTAATATGAGGTTATGAGAAGAATGGTTCGTATTCCAAATCTCTCCCTAGAGCAGTTAATTCGAAGTGTTCGGAAAACTTTTGTGAGAAAAGAACATGGAAATCAGAGATACTGATCTTCTGTGACTTGACCAAGGAAATACATCAAGTCATTGCCAAAGTTAGGATTAGTTTTCTGAAATTCTTAGTATCCAACTTTATCCTTAATCCATAATGCTTGTAGCAGTGTTGTTTAGTCCTTATTTAAGAGCACCATTTCCTGGATCATGATTCATGATGGGGTGAAGACAACATTTTGTGATTTGGAGATGGGGAGCTCAGTTAAAAAATAAAATAGCAGTTGAATCATACATCCATGAGTAGTTTGATACTATTTGTCCATTTTTAATAAAGTGAAATAGGGAAATGCTGTTCCAAATTCGGTGTGTTCTTGATTAAATACAATCCTTAAATTTCTGGGAAAGATAAAGCCATGCCCAAGCTCCCAATAGTCAATGTCAATGCATTAGCAATACTACACAACAGGTTTTTAGTGTGAGTGGCCTTGAGAAGGGAAGAAAAAGGGATGCCAAAGTGAATCATATAGACATATAGGCTCATCCCCAGAATAGTTTTGGTACAAAATGGCTTTCAGTCTTTAGCATGACTGAAAGGGGTGATAACTTACCAGAAAAGACAAATATGGGTTATAGTAAAGAGCAAATATCAGGAGTCCTAAGAATGGACTAAGACCTGGGAAGAAAACTGTGGGAAGAAGTATCTCAAGGCTTAGGGCCATAAACAAACAAATAAAGGAAGTGTCTTTGAGGTACCTGTGATTCAGACATAGACAGAAGGAAGACATAGTGGTTTAGTGTTGAACTTTTTCAAAAGTTACACTGTCTTCAATAGGAGTTAGGCCAATCCTGAGCAAAATGCTTTTGAATATCCACTATTAATGTTAAGGGAGAAAGTTATGGGCAAAGATTAGACTTACCATTCCACAAGAAAGTCTAACATTTCTTTCCCAACCCCCACTCCTTAAAAACCACCAGAATCAAGGCAAAAGTCAAAATAGCAAAACTTCTTATGGGCTAAAACGTCCACAAGATTTTTATATAGAAATGTCAAAACATTTTTCTTGACCATTTATCAAATGTAATGGTTTGACACTTCTGAATTGAAAGACTTTGTTTTTTCTTAATTGAACTGAACCATTTAGTTTTGACTGTCTTTTGGTATTAAATTGCATCTATTTATAGAGCCATGAAGCCTCATGGGAGTTGTAGTTTGGATGCCTTTTGTCCTAATTCTCTCCTATGAGCTGAACTTCCTGGTTAGTCTATATGTCCCAAGATGCACCATAGTCATGCAACTCCTATAGAACACCACACAGCTCAGCTAGTGGGGGAACATAGTATACCATGGGAGATATGGTCTAGCTAAGGAGCTCAGCCCATAGTGGGGGTGAACCAGAATCTGAATTTCTGCTCCCATGATGCACTGTGCAAGTGGGGACAAATGCAGTTTAAAGGGAAATTGACCCTAAAGGGAAGGAAACATTTGAGTTCAATAAACCCAAATATATTTTTTTCAGGTCAAACTCATCAAAACAAAATATTTCCTTTTGCCGTTCACATCAGAAATCTAAAATAGTTTGCCAAAATGTGTAGACAGAAAAATTCCAACCAGCTTTACTGGTCAGAATCTCTACAATCTTATTGGGGTTCAACTAGCTTGAAGTAATCACTCAGGGCATGTCTACAGTGGGGAGTTATTTCGAAATAATTCCCCTTATTTCAAAATAACAAGGCGAGTGTCCAACTACCAAGCTTGTTATTCCAAAATAATGGGCTTTTTATTTTGAAATAAGAACTCCTGCTTGTGAAGAGGAATAAACTTATTTTGAAATAAGTTATTTTGAAATAATAACTCCTGAAATAACTATTTCAAAATAACCTGGTAGAGTAGACATAGCCTCTGTGAGAATTCAAAGGCAACTATGTTAGAAGTGTAGGGTGTCATGAAGACCACTCCTCACTTAGTTTTTCTGTCTGTGTGGCCAGAGAAGACTTCAAGGATAAGTGAGAAAGTTGATCTGCAGGGATGTAGAAAACTTCAGTTAGTTGTACACATTAAGTATTTAGTGAACACATTAATTAGCTTTCTTATTCATTATCCACCTCTACAGTAGAAGAACTTGGAAACCAACAAATAATGACCAAGTTGGAGATATCTGGAGGGGCATACTTAGGTAAAGAGAAATTTAACTAACACACTAAATGACCATCCTAATATCCAGCTTTAGCAATAATACCAAATAAAGGTGACAATAGTACCAAATAAAAGTGATGTCAGCAGTGATTTCCAGAAACATACCTCGGAGACTATAGCAGGCCTGATGCACTAGTACAATGCCAGCCTCCATCCCCTGGTGATCCCCAAAAGCTGTGTCCTCAGGGATGACATGTTGGGTGGTGGGGATTTGAGGCAATGGTGCGAAAGAGAAGGGCATGAGGACCAGTGACTGACAGTTCCTCCCAGCCCACTTAGGATTCCCAGGAGAAATGCACAATTGCTCCAGCTGGGGATGGCTCACAGACCACAAGTTTGAGACTCCTGTTATAGATAAAAGAAGAGCATCCTAAGCACATCTTGCATTCCTTACTCTGATATCTTCACTTCTTGTAACTTAAAATTCAAATATTCTTCCAGTTTAGCTCCTATAATATCAACTCCTAGGGTGTGTCTAGACTACACCTCTCTGTCGACAGAGAGATGTAGATTAGGCACATTGAAATTGCTGATGAAGCAGGGATTTAAATATCCCACACTTCATTAACATAAACATGTCTGCCGCTTTTTTCCGAAATGGATTTTTTTTTTTTAAAAATGGCAGTCTAGACATCGATCTGTGGAAAATAAACCCTTTTTCGACAGATCCTGTAAATGTATTTTTTATGGTTTACAGGATCTGTCGAAAAAGGGTTTATTTTCAACAGATCCATGTCTAGACTGCCGTTTTTTCAAAAAAACTTCGTTTCGAAAAAAGCGGCAGCAATGTTTATGCTAATGAAGTGCGAGATATTTAAATCCCAGCTTCATTAGCAATTTCGATGTGCTTGATTTGCATCCCTCTGTCGACAGAGGGATGCAGTCTAGACGTAGCCCTAGAGTGGGATCTCCAAAGTGTACAGTATTGCCCTTGTTCTGCACCCATTAATACAAAGCAGAATTATGCAGCACCGAACACTTTAAGAAATCCCACCCTCAGGGAATATTTTGCAATAGAAGGGATTACTTACTAAAGCAAAGAATTGGAGACTGTGAACATAAAATGGACCTGATTCAGTGTTAGTGACTTAAAAATGGTTACAGCAAGAATAAGTATGGGCCAATCTGTGTCACTGACTTAAATGCAATTTTTCATATTGCTCATTTATTATTAACTAGCCAATTAGCCCGTCATAAGACAGGATTTTCAGGTCTCTCCTCCACGTCGGTCTTCTCTCCTGAGCCTCCGGTCTCTCGCTCCGTCTCTCTCTCTCTCCTTCTCCTACTGCCTCCCCCCCTCTCTCTCTCAGCTCTCCTCCGCCTCCTGCCTCTCTCTCTGTCTCTCTCTTTCTCTTCTCTTCCCCCTCCTGCCTCTCACTCGGGGGAGCGCGGAGCCCAAACAGTTGCTTGCTCCGCTTGCTCCCCCGCGGCAGCCCAGCTGAGCGGCGCAGAGGTCAGCCGAGCACCATGGCGGGAGGTTCACGGCCAGAGGGCGGGGCCTGGAGCCGCTGTCATGCTGCATGTCACTGCCCCGCCCCCCTTCGCCTCCCGCCGTGGCGCTTGGCTGTCTTCTGCGCCACTCAGCCGGGCCACCGCAAAGTCAGCCGAGCGCCACGGTGGGAGGCGAAGGGGGGGGCGGGACGGTGACGTGCATGGCCAGGCCCCGTCCCCTGGCCATGTACGGCACCGCCCCGCCACGCCTTCCCCTCCCGCTGTGGTGCTCGTCTGACTTCTGCAATGCTTAGCTGGGCTGCTGTGGGAGAGCAAGCAGCGCAAACGGCCGTTTGGGCCCCGTGCTCCCCATGCAGCACAGAGGTGCTGCATGGGGACCACGGCACCCAAACAGCGCGCTCCCTCGCGGTGGCCCAGCTGAGCAGCGCAGAAGTCAGACGAGCACCACGGCAGGAGGCAACAGCGCCACCCAGAGGGAACAGCCAGCATTTCAGTGTTACAGAGTCACAGACATTGGGCGACTATATATATGATAGTGGTCCAGCTTAAAATTTGGACACCAAAAACATTTTTGTCTGCAGGAACGGTTTGTTTAAGACCTTGAAATTTCACTTCAGCAAAGTTTCTTATGCAATCCTATAGGCAAGCACTGAAATATACATTTTCATCCTGACCTGCAGCATATAAATTGATAACCCTTTACTTGCTAAGGATGAGGAGAATTGTTTTTATTAATTTAACAGCGCCTAGACAAACAGTTACATAACCTTGTTGCTGCTGTTGACTTCTGTTTCCTGTTACTTATGTTTCCTGTTACCCCAGAATTTAGAAACTCTGTTTTTGTTTTTGTTTTTGTTTTTTTAAACTCTGAACTGTTTGTAAATAAGTTTGAGTTTGGGTTCAGCTTGAGAAGCATCAGTATCTTTTGATGTTTGTCTGAGTTACTGTACTGAAATGTCTTACACCTGTAAAATGAGGTTGGAAATGTAGCCAAGTAAAGTTTTCTCATGAGAGTTCTATTACTTCCTGCTTCCACTCAGAACAGAAGTAGCATGTGAAAAGTCTTTCCTGTGGTATTTTGGTGCTTCCAAGGTCTGTTTTTAGTTGGAACTGGAAACATAGACAACTGGGCAAATGAAAGAAAATCAGGGGAATCCTTCAGTAAGGGTATTATTGGCTGTGTTTTGTGTCAAGAAATTGGCAAAAGGCCAGATCCTAGTATAACCTGACCTCACTGTCTTGACTTTAATGGAGCTATGACAACCACCAGGTTAAGATGAGATATTTAAAACTGAAATATCATAGTGTTGAATTGTAGGGTCCTGACCCCCCCACACACAAAAAGGAGTTGAGGGTGGGGGGGAGTTGCTAGGTTATTGTAGGGGGGGAGGGTTGTGGCACTGCTACCTTTACTTCTTCACTGCTGTCAGCAGTGGTGCTGCCTTCAGATCTGGGCAGCTGGAGAATGGTGGTTACTGGCTGGGAGTCCAGCTCTGAAGGCAGAGAGCTACCACCAGCAGCAGCACAGAAGGATGGTGTGTATGGTATTGCCACCCTTACTTCTGCACTAATGCCTGACAAACGGGGACCTTAGTCAGCAGATGCCACTCTCCAGGTACCCAACTTTGAAAGCAGCAGTCCAGAAATAAGGGAGACTTGGGTATGGTGTTACCATCCTTACTTAGGGTATGTCTACTCTTGCTCCCTCTTTCGAGAAAGGGATGCAAATGAAGACATTCAAAATTGCAAATGAAGCCGGATTTAAATATGGTGCTATTTCGAAATAACAGACGCTGTTAAGACATGGTTATTTTGAGAGAAAACCCTTCTCTCGAAATAACTGGTAAACCTCATTGTATGAGGAATAAGGGTTATTTCCATAGAAGGGTTTTTTCTCAAAATAACCATGTCTTAACAGCGTCTGTTATTTCGAAATAGCGCCATAAAGCGAATGAATATGCAAATGAAGCACGGGATATTTAAATCCCAGGTTCATTTGCAATTTCAAATGTCTTCATTTGCATCCCTCTCTCGAAAGAGGGTGCAAGTGTAGACATACCCTTAGACAGTGCTAGCAGGGTGCCGCCCTCAGACCTGGCCACCTCGCCAACATTACAACCACTGCAATACGATGACCCTGCTAAAATAGTCTTCTGCAACTCCCTTTGCAACTTCTCTTTGGGTCAGGACCCCCAATTTGAGAAACTCTGGTCTCCCCCACGACATCTGTATAGTAGAGGGTAAAGCACACAAAAGTCCAGATGTCATGATCTGTGATGATGTATTTTACATGGCTATGAATTTGGTAGGGCCCTACCTATATCTAGCCTAAAGGCTTTTAAACATGTTACTATTTTATTAAATATTGTATGGGAGACCCTGAAGAAGATCTGGGACCCATGGTGCTAAGTACTGTAGGAATATTCCTGAAAATACTAAGTCTGTGTCTATAATACAAGCTAGGACTATGATTTCCAGTGTGGGTGCACTTACACTAGCTTGATGAGAGCTAGCATGGATATAAATAGCAGTGAAGCTATGATGGAATAGGTAGCAACAGCAGAGGCATAGATTAGCTTTGCTGAGGACAAAACTATAGAGTTCAGGAAAGTCTGTGCTCAGCCCAGCTAACCCGCCCCTTCATTGCTGCTGTGCATGCCACCACAGCTATCCTACTTATACTCCCACAACCTCTGCGTGTCCACAAGCTGGTAGTTAAACTCTTAGCTTGTAGTGTCTTTGAAATCCAGTCTGGCAAGGAACTAATTAATGAAGAGTAGCATTGATATTTATTTAAAATATCCCATATTTCCACAAGAGGGCAATGTGCCTATACCTTGATTTTATATCCCTATGTTTCATACAATAATCTTTAAAATATCATTATGGTTCTGAGAGTCTCCGGTGGAAAAAATTGACTTAAAATTGAACAGCTGCTCACCTCTTTTCTCTAGTTTCTGAGCCTGGCATGTTAATATCCATGCTGTTGCAAGATATAAATGATGGCTTCATTTGTTCATCTATATCCTAGAGGCTGTGGCTTCAGTAGTGTCACACAAATGTAATGGGAAGCAAGAAATCTGGTCCGTTCAATTATTGCAAAGCTGAAAGTCTACATGCTTTTGGGGGTGATATTAGCAAAAAGTTAATATTATGATAGAGGTTACCAGGCAGCCTGTTACACATAGTCTAACCCATTTTTCTTAAGATGCAAGCAAATTATTTTAATTTTGCAAGACATCTTGTTGAGATGTTGGGATTTTCTTCAGTTGCTTTAGGGGAGCTGTGCCAAGCAAAAAAAGGAGTTTGTTCATTGTTTTAATATCTCTATCTAGAGTTAATTCTTGTTGCCTGGGAGCTGGGCATTAGTGCTGGGTTGGGAACCCTGACAGAGTGGATTTTCTATATTCTGTTTGTGATTGCCTCTATTAAAAAACTGAGGGATAGTGTAAAATAAATGAATTGCACTGAAAATATATCTAGACTGTGTACCATTGATTTATCCTCCACCAGCAAGGCCTTGAAATTTGCTTCCCCTCAACAAAGAGACAACAATAAACATTCTCTTGTCACTGTGTAATTTCTTTTTGTATTGATGTCTCTGATTTCTGACTTTAGTTGTGCCTTAGGGAATGACTTAAACTTAAATCTTGTCTGTCTTTTCTTCTTTTAGTTAATAAGTTTTAATAGCTTTAAGAAACTTGTCCAGAGGAGAAGGTGGTAATTGTGCAAGTATATGTCAAAATTAATAAAAAAAAATAACTGATAATGCTTGCTTTCTTTGTGATAGGGTATACAGACCCTACACTGGCCAGGAAACCATTAATGAAGTGTTGTGAGCTCAATCATCTCTACTCCTTCATTCTCCCAACAAGTGTTAGGGTTGGAAGAAAAGGTTGAAAGGGAAGAGCCGAGCTCAGCAGGTGGAATGATAGAGCCCTGGCATTACTTAATACACTGCTGCCTCTGAAGGCAGGCCTGTGTGGATTTACTATTTTGTTGATCTGCTACCAGTGACTTGCTTGCAATTCAAAGGTAGGTGGCTGTAGTTACTGTCCTGCCTGATGGTGGTGACAGCCAGTTCTTGCTGTGGCAGCAGGGATTAGCTCAGAGCAGACAAACTCATAGTCAGAGACCAGACCAGTTGCTCAAACTTAGGGTTCAGTCTCATAAGAATGTATTTAGCATTCATAAATGAGTGTAAGCTGCTGCATGCACTAATGTTATTTGTGAGGAAATAGGTAAGCTTTGCCTTATAACTTTTTCAAAATGTTTGTGCTGCCTGGGTGTAGTGTACTGGGCCATTTAGTGGTATTGAGATCACTTACAGAGATAATAATGAGTGTTCTCTACAGCCTTAGCTAATAGGCAGCTGGCTTTTTAGCTCATGCGGGAAAGGGTCATACACTAAGCTTCAGAGGTCCCAGGTTCAATTCTGTCCACAGATGGCTGGGATATGCCCCATTATATTTGCTCTAAACTTGTGAACTCAGATTGGAAGAGTGTTTCCATCCAGAAGAACTATCAAAATCAGAGGGGCCATCAAGGAACATTCAAACCAAGTATTGCTGAATGGCTCTGTCTCATCTTGGAAATGCTACATACATTCATCCTATGGGCTTAGAGGCTAAATGAAGGAAATGAGACACACAGGGAAATTTTCCATCTCTTTGCTGTCTGAACACTTGTATGACCAGAGACACTGCGCTGAAGCCAGAGATTGCCCGGGGATACCCTGGAATCTGCCCTGAAAGACCTTTTGAACTGAAAATTCACTGTAGCTCTGTCATGTAGGAATTAGATTGCAATTATATTGTGTTTGCTTGCTAAATAATTCTTTTTCCTTTTTCCTAATTAATAAACCTTAGATGGTCCATCACAGGACTGGCTACTGTTGTTGTCTGGTGAGATGTCTAGGATACCAATTGATTGGAGGAAGTGAGTGGTCTCTTAGGACTCCAGGTAATCTGGAGCTAATCCTAGGTGGTCAGAAAAAAAACACCTCTGTTTAAATTGGTACAATAGAACCTCAGAGTTACGGACACCTCAGGAATGGAGGTTATCTGTAGCTATGATATGGTCCTTAACTCTGAACAAGACATTATGGCTCTCAACCTCTGTGAGATTGGGGTTGCAGCCACAGGGTGAGGGTGTCAGGGCTCTGTCTGGGAGGGCAAGGGGAGTGGAGCTGCAGACCATAGGGGCTGCCAGTTGGAGGGAGCACCAGGAAGTCAGGGCTTTAGACCTGGTGTGATCGCTGGGGCTCAGGGCCTCTGGCCCATGGTTCTGATCCTTGTTTCAATGGGGAAAGTGGTAGAGCGGAGTCAGAGCTTGGGGCTCTAGCTATAGGGGGAGGGCTGGGACTAAAACTGGTGCTCCCCATCAGCCCCAAACCTTGGAATCCCCAATTGGGCTAAACCTAGGAACGGAACCAGGGGGCTGAAGCCCCAGGCAACAGGGCTTCCCCTTGTCAGAAGCCCTGAGCTACTGCTCTGCCCAGAGCACTGTCACCCCCTGCATATCTTGCAGCTAAAGCACAGAGCCTCAGATCAGTACAACATTTGTGTTTTGTTTTGGTTTCCACTGCTGCCTGATTTCTGGTTTCACATTAGATTGGTGCATCCATGTCTTTGAGGTTCTACTGTAACTGGAAATGGAATTACTGATGATGTCAGCTACACAAACATTGTCTGTTAAATCTCCACAGTGTGAATTGTGTCTTTAAGGCATGACCCAAATTAAAAGATTGCACTTAACTGCACTATCCAAAGGCAGCCGTAGGAACCACAGTGCTCAGCTAGGAAACCTTTTCTTACAGTGACATCTTGTTGAACTAGGTGAGAGGCATGGGAGGGGTAAATAGCAATAGACCTTTATGGAAATGCTGTTTTCTCTTGCTCTTCTATGTAAGAAATTCCTATCCTATGAGAATATGAAACTGAGAAAAAACAATTGACAACCCAAATTGGGACAAAAATGAAAATCTCAAACTTTCACAAACTGAGACTCTCTTCACCCTCCCCCCAAAATATGGAACAACTTAATTCAATGTTTTATTTGTATTTTAACCCTTTATAACTTTATCTTTTTAGTATAATTTAAAATATAAACTAGAAAGCTGTTTTGAACAGAGAAATGAAACTTTTCATTTAAAAGTGTCAATATACCCTATTCTGGCAACTTCAAAACTGATTTTAATTCATTGAATTGTGAGAGTTGTTGAAAATGACCCTTTCCCACGAACAGGTTTTTACAAATCAGTATTTTCTGACAAAAAATGTGCTGTTGAAAAATTCTCAGACAGTTCTCGTAATGACCTAGATATGTCTGGAATGCTTCCCCATTCTTCAGGATATAGGATCCTTAGTTTAAAAAACTCCATATGCTAACATTCTCTTGGAAATAGCTGATACTAATGAAATAGCTGTCACCTTTTTTGATACTAAATACCTGCAGCATTCTTTCCCCTTTTTTTCCCTTCTCTGGATGTTGACTCGATATATCTGGATTCCGTTCGCAGCCAGGTTTCCTATTTGACTTTAAGGGACTCAGGTTTGGTCTACACCGCAGCGCTATTTTTGGATACGGGAGTTATTCCAAAATAGCTATCCCACGTCTTAACAGCAAGCCTGTTATTTTGAAATATAACAGGCTCACTCTTCCAACATCCCTGTAAACCTCATTCCACGAGGAGCAAGGGACGTTTTGGAATAGTGGACTATTTTGAAATTTGGTGCTGTGTAGACAGTGCCAAATTACAAAATAAGCTATTTCAAAATTGACTCAAAATAAGCTACACAACGTAGCTCAAATTACGTCACTTATTTTGAGCTGTCGGTAGGGTGTGTAAGCACCCTCAGTGTCCTGTCTCTCGCTCTTTCTCTACATTCGTCATTTGTAAAAGAGGGCTATCTTCAGAATTGCCAACCTCCAAAACTCATGTAGTTGGCTCCAGAATAGCATGATTGTCTTAAAAACTCATGAGATTTGTATTTAAAAAAAAGCTGTTTAGGGTTCTTTTCATTTGCCTTATGACTTCTGATTCTTTCAGGTGAACTTGGGACAATGCTTTCAAATTTTTCTCCTCAACACGTGGGCTAGAAATGTAGTTGGTTGGTTGGTTTTAAATGCAAGGTGAGATTTTTTTTTTACCAAATCACATGCTTTTAGGAACAGGTGCTTGACAAATACAACAAATATTATGTCATTAGATTTTAAATAACCAGAACTGTCAGCACCGAGTTGTATAGCAAAGAATTCATCTACCTTTGTAAGATGTTTAGATACTACATATCTGAAAACAAAACCCATGGCACCATGGGAAATAGCAGCCCACATTCTGTTCCTATTGTCTCCTCTGGAATCTGCACCTCTGGCAATGCAGGGACATGAAAAATGATAATATCCTGTTTGAAAGGCTGAACCTCAGATTGTTTACACAAAATGCTACTTTAGGTAGGTTTCAGCTGTCATATCCCCATCAACACCACGTTTGATCATTGTCTCTGCATATTTTCTCTCTCCCATACTGACAGCCCAGAATGAAAGTGATTGTGAGCACTGAGTTCAGCTGTCTTCCTCAGCATGTTGGCCATCACCCCATCTGCACCATCCTGTACACTCATGCCTTGGACACTGTAAATTGTCTTTCCAATGTGATTGCCTACAGATCTGACTGTTCTCACACCTCAGATTAACACTTTTTCTTCATCCAAATATCACTTACATAGCCTGGAAGTGTAAGTGCAGAAAAGTGTTTGAGACCATGATGGTCACAGCACTAGGGATTTATTTTTATGTGGTGTATTCTTTGTAGCTAGGTGTACACTGTGACTTTCCTTAGAAAACAAATACGGGTCTTCAGTGAGCAGGTACACCACCCTTCACAAGTCCACTAAATCTTAAATTGGCAAAGGGTTAGTAAATACCACTAAAACTGGCACTTAAATCTCTTGGTCTCTTTTGAAAATCCAGCCCCAAAACTGACCAGATGGAAGTGTATTTCACTGTTTTATGGGTTTTTTTATTCTGTTTATAATGGCCTGTGTTAATTTAAAAAAAAACATCAATTTTTGGCTTCTGTTCTATTGTTTTTTGTCTTTTGTTTCTTATGGAACATCAAGCCAACAGGACTTAAACTAATTCTCTTTGCTTCTCACAGGGCCGGATTAAGGGGGGGGCTAGCCTGGGGCGCCAACCTATGGGGGGCGCCTGATGGCAGCTGTAAGGGGCGCCGCGCACCCGGCCACGTGGCACCCCTTAGAGCTGCCATCAGGTGCCACGCGCCCTATTGCAGCTGTAAAGTGTGCAGCATGCCGGGAGGAGCAGGGTCGCGCATGTGCCGTGCGCCCAGGGGCGGAGCCGTGCATGCGTCATGCGCCCGCTGCCCGGGGGCGCAGGAATGGCTCGAGCCGGCCCTGGCTTCTCATATGACTACTTTTATGACTATGTTCCCCATTCACCTCCTGCAGAAAATTAGATGATTCCATCTTGCTGGGACAGGGGAAGGTAAACTGCTAACTGTAGCAGGGGTGGGGAACTTTTTTGGGTCAGTGTCTGCTGACTCACAGAAAAATCAATGGGGGGGGCACACAAATAAAAAACCCTTCCCTGACGCGGCCCCTAACTGAGGAGAAGGACACACCCCCACATTCCCCTCACACACCAGAGCCTAGAAGGCCCAGGCTAGTAGATGTTGTGTGCTCCAGCCCCACGGGGGAGGAAGAAAGGCTGGAGCACCAGCTCAGGCTCCCTAGTGCTAGGGGGAGCCCTGAGCCTTGGGGACTGGATCCAGGCATGCTGGGGGCCACATCTGGCCCCTGGACCTTAGGTTTCCCAACTCAAGAACTATGTGCTTAAAAGGAGGCTGATCTCTAGAGAGTGCCCCTTCCGTTTTCCCCCACCTCCAAATGCAGTAGCAGAACTCTTTTGCTTCCACTCAAGATTGTCTGTTTCATACTCTGGGGATAGACATGCCCTAGAATATAGTATGATAAAATGGGATCTTCAGATTTCTACAACCCTGTTACAAAAGGACCCTTTTACAATATCATTTTTAAGAGACTGAAAGATTGGATTGAACTGTAGTAGTATCCATGTCGGAGTTCCTTTCCCAGAACTTTGAAAGCTCCTCCTCTCTCCGCCTCCCTCCCATGGAAGTTGGTCCAATAAAAGATATTACTTCACCCACCTTATCTGTCTGGACCACTGGAATGCAGATTTCTGGCAGGAACCATAGGTACAAGCTAATGATCAGCAGGTTTTTATTGGTAAGTTTTGCATTGTGTGGTCTGCAAACAATTTTTTTCTGTCCTGCTTTTTCTCATAATTTATCAGAAAACTCAGTTCAGCATCTGACTGGCTGCTGAGTCTTATTTCACTTATTTAATCCATTTGGTTTCGGGAGGGATTTAAATAAGTAAATTAATCCTATTATTACAGCATCATTTCTGAAGGATTTCAAACTTAAGTGACTTCTTCGTCAGGTTTAGCTACTCGCCATTTAGGCCTATGTGCTAGTGCTGGTGGTGTTGCAGCATTCCCTGACTTGAAGCAGTTTCCATTATATACATGTTTTTGTGGTTTGGTTCAATGGCTCTCAGCACCCCTATACAAATTGTTCTTTTGCCTCTTTATTTAGGCTATTTAAATGGCTCTATCACCTCAAAATTGGTGATATATTCAAGGAACAGTAGTAGTAGAAAAGTATATGCTATATGAATAACCAAACTGGCCTGTGGATGTCACTATAATATCACAAATGTGTCTGAGTTATTCATCAGGCCCTATAAAATCATGATTTCAATTAACCAAACAAGTAGTATTCATGTTCTTCAATATGCTCTCATAGTTGTTAATCACTAAAGTTGGAGAGGGAAAAAATGTATGCAATACCCTAGTCCAGATACTGGCCTGTGCAAGGGTGTTCTCAACATTACTCCTTGTACCATTTACCAAGTCTAATTTAAAAGGACCGTTATCTTCCATTGGAAAGGTATATTATTTTGCAAGGCTGTTTAGTATATTTCTCCTTCTATTCAGATTTAGGTTTTTTTGCTCATATTAATGTACTATTATGCTTTTGTAATTTAAAGGAATTTGTCATTGAGGGTTGAATCCTTACTTGTGAAAGTAATCTTTATGTTTAGTTGGGACTAAGTCCATGTGTAAAAGATTACTCACAGGAGTAGAGATTGAATAATCAGGCCTTTAGACTAGATAGGGAATTACAATTCATTTGGGCATGCCAATTGGCTGAAATGAATTTAGATATAGAAGTAGGGAAAGAGAATGGGGTTTTTAAGGAAAAACTTTATTTGAAATTTGTGGTCACAGTGAACTCTGCAGTGGTTTGGCTTGATGGTAGCCTTCATAATCTTTTTCACAAGGGTTAGCAATGAACCAACCTCTCCACAGTTTTATTCTTGGAGATAGGAGGGAGCTTTATTGTGGTGGTGCTGAAAGGTTAGGAGTGGCTCCTCTCACTTTACTTTTAACTCATGAACATTTGTTTTGTTTTCTCTTTTCCTCACTTTTTCTCTTTTTCTCTTTCTTTCTCTTTTCTTTCAAAAGAGACAGTGAAAAATATAAAAAGATAAATCACTTACAACTCTGTATATATTTCCAAATACCACATGCGTCACAAAGACAGATTATAATCATGCAGTTATGCTATTGTACAACTTGTCAAAACTGCAAGACCAGACAGCACTACATAGAAGTACTATGTTATGGTGAGGGTAAGCGCAATTAAACTGAAGACACACATGAGAACTGGAGGGAACTAATGAAGGGAAGGAAAGAAAGCTAGGAGGATTAGGTGGAATGGTGGTCTGGCATTTTTTGAGACATCTCAACATTTTTATTATCCAAGTTAGCTATTTCCAGAGGATTCAGGATCATCATCAGGTAGCTGGTTTTCCCCCATCTAGTTTTAGACAAGGGTCATCTGATAAGGACCAGTGTCTCTCAAGCTGCTCATTATTTATGAATGATTTGTATCAAACATTGCCATTGTATTTGCTGTACACGCTCAGGCCATGTTCAGATGAATTTATTATCCAAAGGTCAGACTTTGCCCCATCTTTGTTGAGGACAAGGTGGGTGAAATCTTTTTATTAGACCAATTTCTATTGATGAGAAAAAAAGCTCTTGAACTTACACATAACTCCTCTCCAGGTCTGGAAAATAACTTCAAGTGACACTGCTAAATACAAAGTGGGACAGATTGTTTAGCATAAGTAGTTAACTCATATTTCAAGGGACCATTCAGGGTGAAATGGTGTGTTAACTCTCGTCCTGTCATAGCCAAGAAAGGGGGAAGGGAAGCACTTGGATGGGTCATTACTGGTTTTATAGGTTGTTGTAAGAAGCCATAAATCCAGTGTCTGTTAAGTCCATGATTGTTTGTGTATCGTTAAGTTATTAATTGATTATTAATTCCAAGGCTCATCTTTTGAAAACGTTGGGCAGAATGCTTTCGGGATGAGGACTGATGAGGGCTGATAGGTCAGATAGAACAATAATTTTTTTGTGAAAAATGTTCTCTCAGAGGTGAGGTGATCTTCTCTCAAGGTTCCCTAGTTCGAACTAGGGATGCAAATGAAGGCATTCAAAATTGCTAATGAAGTGGGGATTTAAAAATCCCACGCTTCATTAGCATGATCTCGCTGGTGTGCTAGTTCAAATCACAGCTGTTTAGAACCAGGAAGTGTGTGCCGGGACGCGTTAGTTCGAACCAAAGCCCTTGGTTCGAACTAACGTTACTCCTCAAAAAATGATTTGAATCAGCTGTGATTCGAACTAGCGTGCCGGCAAGATCATGCTAATGAAGCGCGGGATATTTAAATCCCCGCTTCATTAGCAATTTCGAATGCCTGCATTTGCATCCCTAGTTCGAACTAGGGTGCAAGTGTAGACATACCCTGAGATTGTAACTTATTTTCCAATGTGAGTTCACTGGAAAGTGTAGTGACTGGTTTCACCCACATAATTGTTATTGGGACATTGATTGCACTGGATGAGGTATGACACATGCTGTAATAGGTAGGACCCATGGACCTTGAAAGGTGTGCTGTGAACGGTGTTGATCATTGCAGCAGTGGAGATATGTCTTCGCAGTTTGCATCTGTTGTTCTGGAAGGTTCCAGTGCCACTTGGAATGGCCCTAGTTTGTAAGGAGCTTGCTTTTGATGATGAGATTGGGTATATTGGTAGGTTGTTTAAAGGCCAGAAGAGGGGATTCAGTATGGGTTTATTTCAGGATGGGTCCCCATGGCATATGGATTTGTAGTTGTTTGTTGGTACCTCCGCAGGGGTTCCCATGTGAAGTGGTAGGTGACAACTAAGGTATGTGGTAAGCAGCAGTTTTATTTCAGTATTGAAGCAGATTCTCTTAGGGTATTTGGGTGATCCATTCCGTGATGCAATTTAGTTCTCCAGTGGGGTATCCTTGTTCGAGGAAGGCATTCTCACAGCATATGCTCCAAGGAGAAAGTCAGGATATACACCTTAACACATCAAAACTGCCTTCACCAAACAAGGATGCTCTCCCAGAGGAGTAGATTGCACCATGGAACTAGCCATGCACGCACACACGTACACACACACACACACACACACACACACACGTACACACACACACACACACACACACACACACACACACACACACACTCTCCATATCTCCACCAGAGATGTGTTTTATAGCTTTTGTTTAAAGTTATAATTATGCTAATGATGATATTGAATAAGAATATCCTATTCAATATTCATATTAATGCCTCACTGGATTTGTTGTTGTAATATTAGCCTTCCTAATTCCTTGTTTCAGTCAAACCTGGCTAGAATATAAAGCATAATTATTTTTTATTCACCAAAACTAGTTTTCCAGCTCATTATTTTTTATTGTTGTCATTCTTGATTTTTTTCAGAGACTTAAAGTGGGTAGTGTATTGTTTTAATATATTACTTCCCTTTTGCAATCTTGTGGAGGTGAGTGAGAGGCCCTTGCATTGCTAACCTACAGATAACATAGAGGGCTGTTTACTTCTACAGTTATCAACAGTGTTGTGGGTACAGTAAGGCCAGGGTTCTACTCCTTGAGAGGTAGAGGCAGCTAGATGTCATTTAGCCACAAGATCGTATGGATTCATTACACTTTCACTTCTGGAGAGAAGAGTCCACCCATAACCATTCTACTTTATGGATAAAATGACTCCGATCTTAAATTGGTTCCCACAAAATGTCCACATCACGAAACCAGTGAGCAGTATTGCATAGCTAGCAGTTTCTGTTTGGGAAAAGCTAAGATAAATGCTGACACAAGTCATGTGTATCAGCCTGACTGAGATGAATTGGCAGACTTTGCTCTGAGAAATTTCACAGCTCTGACTTGCACAATGTCAAGTTCTTGAAGTGCTATAAATTACTGATATTGATTTCAGGGGCACAGTTTTTGGGTACATCTTTTGATTTATGGCCTTTGAGGAATGTGGTGTACTCTTTCGATGTACATGTGATGTCTCAGGAGAATGTTTTTTCAGGTGGTGGAAATTTACTAGCTCTATATGTTTTTATACAATGATGCAATTAATGTCCACTAAGTCAGGCAATCCCTTATCACTGCTGAAAGCATATCTTGCTTGCTTTTGGGTGAGTTAAAAACTTTGGCTTGGATTCAGCAAGATACTGAACAACAAACCTAGCTTCAAGCATGTGAAACCAAAGGGTTTACTTGTGTGCTTAGATGCAGGCACATGCCCAAGTACTTTTTAGAATCAGAGCCTTTATGATTAGAACCCTAAGTATTTGTATTCACATATCTGTATCCACAGAATTCCACGGATATTCTCCTTGACATCTGCAGATGCAGATACCTGTAGATATTAAGGAGATATCCTCAAATTCCAGGGTTCTAGGTTCAAACTGTGTTTCCACATTCATATCTTCAAAAATGAGCTGCGGATATCCATCTCCACAAAACAGATATGGGTGGATTTGCAGGGCTCTATTTATGATGAATATGGCAAAAGCAAAACTAATCATTCCCATCCCTTAAAACATGAACTCTGGACCCCTTGCTCTATTCATCTGAAGAAGTGGGTTGTGCCCACAAAAGCTCATGGTTCCATCTACATTTTTTTTTTGGTTAGTCTCTAAGGTGCTGCAAAACCATTAGTTGGGGTTTTTTTTTGGGGGGGGGGGTTCAGGGGGGGGGTTCAGTTACAGACTAACACAGCTACCCCTCTGAGACTTTTAGTCTCAATCAATGATATCTGGGAGCATGAAACTGCTTAGCTGGAATTTATATGTATATTTGACACCATCAGAATGGGTTTGAATGGGGACCAGGAATGGCGATTTCATTGCAATAAGTAATTTTCCCCTTTAGGTATTCTCACCTTCTTATCACTGTTGAAAGTGGGCCACATTTGCCTTGATTAAATTAGCCTTTTTAGCACTGATGTAACACTCCCATCTCTGTATGTATAAATCCCTGCCAGTTGAAGCTTTCACTTCATGCATCTGAAAGCAAGTTGTAACCCACAAAAGCTTATGCCCTAATTAAAGTGTCAGTCTTTAAAGTGCCACAGGACTCCTCGTTGTTTTTGCTGAAACAGACTGACACGGTTACCCCCCTCTCGGAAACTAGTGGCCATATGGTGGCACTTCTTAACAAATTATATGTTTCTTCAGTGGAAAGAACAGTCAGAGCTACCACTAGCCTAAAGTCAAAACAGAAGTGGACCTTTTTTTATTTAGACAAAAGTTACTTTTCTGAATTACATCCACATTGCAAAGAGATACAACAAATAATTTGAGAAAAGATATAGTTCTGTGGTTACATTGGAGCTGAGATCTAGATAGCTTTCTTATCCAATATTTCAGAATAATAATTATTCACTGAAAACAAGGAAGCATTGCTACATCTGATTATGTTAGTTCAAACATTAGTAGACTAATCATTTATTATTCATTGTGTTACTGGATCATTGCTATTTCTGAAGAGATTTCGTGATTTGTGTTTTTGTTTTTTGTTTGTGTTGGATTTTTTTACTGTGTAGAACCTACATGCTAAAAGAAAGCTATTATTCAAGTGGACCCAGATGAGCTATTTTCATACAGGCAAAATTAATTGCTGAATTGAAGAAAGAACCTTTTTATTGACTGCCTAAGGTGTGCAATTTCTCATGAACAGAAAATGTTCAAGCTTGTTGAGGCAGCTTGACAGCATGTATTGAACATGCACACTTCTTCAAGGACCTGAAAATTAATTTAACATCAAGAACTTTTAGAAATCAATTCTAGTACAATGAAAACGCTTCCCCTGGAATCTCCACCAGCTCAAAATGTCAATTCCTGTTTTAGTCTACTAAATCCATGGAAATTATGTTGAAATATTTAGTTTTTTTGTTAATGGTCTCTTCAGGTTTATAGGCAGGATATATTTAGGATGGCACAAAGGACTGTAACTAGGAGTAATGGGGTGAAGTTAACAAAGGAAAATGTAGGCTAAAATAAGGTACAGGAGGGACTAGATTATTCAATGTATTAGGGCGGTCAAGCGATTAAAAAAATTGATAACGATTAATCGTGTGCGCTTCCCCTTTGAAACACCACTGCAGAATTTCAACTGGGCAGTGCTGCATGGAGCCCGGGATCAGCTGGAGTCCCCAGCTGACTCCAGCCTCCATGCAGCCCTGCCCCTTTGAAGCATCAGGGCAGCATTTCCAAGGAGCAGCGCAAAGCGGAGGCCACGGTCAGCTGCAGTCCCCAGCTCCATGCAGCGCTGCCCCTTGGAAGCACTGGGGCGGCATTTCCAAGGGGCAACACAAGGCTTTCTTCAACTGATCCCGGGTTCTGGGGAAATGCTGCAGGGAGCCCGGGATCAGCTGGTCAGTCCCCAGCTCACCCTGGGCTCCACGGCAGCTACCCCCTTTAAAACGCCCTCTCTGCACATTTCAAAGGGGGCAGTGGAGCCCAGTATAAGGTGGGGACTCCCCAGCTGACCCTGAGTTCCACTGCCTCAGGGAGCCCAGGATCAGCTGGGCAGTCCACAGTTGACCCTGGGCTCCATGGCAGCCTTTGAAACACCAGAGACAGCGTTTTAAAGGGGCAGCTGCCCCACAGCTGCTCCATGGATCAGCTGTGCAGTGACTGCCCCTTTAAAACGCTGCCTCTGGTGTTTCAAAGGGGCAGCTGCCATGGAGCCCAGAGTCAGATGGGAATTGCCCAGCTGATCCTGGCCTACCTGCGGCATTTCCCCAGAACCCAGGATCAGCTGGGGAGTCCCCAGCTGACCTCGGGTTCTGGGGAAATGCAGTGTGGAGCCCGGAATCACCTGGGAGTCCCCAGCTGACCCCGGGCTCCGCTGCCCCTTTGCAACACATGGAGGCAGCGTTTCAAAGCGGCAGCCACCACACAGCTGATCCCCACTCAGCTGTGAGGAGGCTGCCCCTTTGAAACACTGCCTCTGCGCATTTCAAAGGGGCAGTGGAGCCAGGGATCAGCTGGGGATTCCCAAGCTGATCTCAGGCTCTGCGTTGCACTGCCCCTTTGAAGCGCCGGAGTGGCACTTCAAAGGGGGGCAGTGCAGCATTAACGCCTGCGATTAATGGTTAAACAAAATAATGCGTTAATCCTGCCCTGCATTAATCGCAGGTGTTAACGCATGTGAATTGACAGCCCTACAATAGATCTTTTCTATGTCTAACTTCAGTGTTGCAAAATGCTTCACTAAGTGGAGACTTAAGTGATAAAGGGGAGATACTCAAAAGCCCCTAAGGGATTTAAAAATGTAAGTCTCATTGGTTTTCACCGCTCTTGAAAGTCTCATCCCAAAATGCTCATTTCTGCTACCTTACTTCAGACAGCAAAAATCTCCCAGTAGGGTTGGAGATCCAAAGTACGGGGAGCAGGATTGGGTCAATAGTTTAAGCAGTCTCTATGAAACATGGAACGCACATTATACAGGGGTGGTCTTTAGCAGAATGCCAAACAGCCCTATCCTCTGGCAAATCATCCAAGAACTGTGGGTTTTGGAAGTTCAATTAGTTGCCCACTGTGCATCTGAGATTTAATGTGACAGCCTGTAATTTTACCACATTTTTCAATATATCACAAGTGCATGCTCTGGTAGTTTTAAGAAGAAGCATTTGCTGTGTGTGATTTGTTTGTTAGACGGCTATAATTTATTCCTGACCTATTAGTAATGAATTCACCTGGATCATATTATACATACATAGACATGAATAAATCTTTACACATCTAATTGGCTTTGTCGTCATCATCATCCTTATCAAATGTGCATAATCTACTGAGGATCAGTGCACCAGGCAAAGTGGCCATAGTTGATAGTGTTGCACCAGTTGTCATGTAGTAGAGTTCCAAGATATGGCTCAGTCCTGTGTCTACAGCAATCTCGTGTATAGTTCCATGGGTGGTGCCAGGTAGGATCAGGATGTGTACCCCGTCACACATTGAAGGAAAGCCAGATCTCTGAGATACTGTGACACTTTGCACACAGTCAAACCATTTTATGTGCAGGATTTAACGCATATGAACCACCTGTAACTGCTTTAAGTTTGCATGTAAGAGGGTCCCAGGTTTATGACCCATATGCAGAAGTGGTATGCAAGATTGAAAAAAATATGAAGTTTGTCTCAGTACAGAGATGTTGCATTCCTAAGTGATTCATGGACTTTGTGCAGGAGGCATTGAGAATTATTTGTCTAACATCCAATTTGCTGTGATTGTTTGAACTCACTCACAGCCTAGGTAGACTTATTCTAGTCTTCTCTTCTAGGATCCTCCCACCCACTTGCACCAGGGGGTTGGATTGCCCAGGCTCAAAGTTCTGTGTCTCTTGTCTTCTACCATGACACAGTAGACCACATAGTACTGCTGGTATCTTGGAGACTTTGCAGGGTGGAGCTGAAATTCCCTGATTTCCTAACAAGAAAGCCAGCTTCATCAGCATAGTCTTGGCTGGCAAACACATCATCAACCTTGATTCTAGTGAATGGAGTAGCATATCCAGTTGAGAGCTTAACTGAATGGTGCACTGCCAGGGCCAAATTGCATCCCTCTCACTGTTGAGGTTATGTAGAAACACACTGAAAACCATGAACTAATTAAGCACACTCACACTCTGTGAAGATCACGTGCCAGTTTTAGCAGAAAATCTGGAATACCAACTCCTTATAGTGTGAGCCATAGTGTTGACCTGTCAACCGAATCAAAAGCCACTTTGATGTTGATATATGCCACATGAAGACAGTGGTTAAATTCTCAGTGTAGTTCATCCAGATGCTGGAAGGTTAAGGCACCAACCATTGTTGGCTGATCAGCAGTGAAATAGAGCTCAGGTTCTATTATGACTGCAACTATTTTAAAAATATAATTTGCTTTGTCTCATCAGTCTGGCCATTTTGTTGTTGTTGTTGTTGTTTTTTAATAGATGAGTTAGTTTTACTTTCAGTTAATGGAATTCTGCTACATTTGGGGTGTATGTATGAGATGAATATTTAAATAGAAACAAATTGCTCTCCTTCAAATGACTAAATAAAACCATGACACGCATCTGACAAAGTGGGTCTTTGCCCATGAAAGCTTATGCTCCAATACATCTGTTAGTCTGTAAGGTGCCACAGGACTTCTCATTGTTCTTGCAGATTCAGACTAACATGGCTACCCCTCTGATAAATAAGACCATGAAATCAAATGACATTTTTAAAGGATCCGAACCATTCCCGTTCGTATAAGTTAGCTGTGTATACATTTCCTAGGCAGAGTGAAAATCTCAACCAACATCTTAACTGATTTCAGATTTTGTAAAAACCTCCTTACAAAATGTAGATGTTGGGCTGGATCTACTAAGAGGTCATATGGAAGCAGCTACTGTCAATAAACAAGGGCTGATATGCCCGCCACGCTTTAAAATGTCCACATTTTGTCTGCTTTAAAATGATGGTGAGAGTGACTACAGGGTCAGAACGTAGAATCAATAATGTTATTCCTGAGAAACAATACAGCAACCTTTGGAATGGAACATTACTCCTGAAATTCTCCGTGCAGGTTGTCACTCTAGAAAGGAGTGGGCAATACAAGAAACCAATGATGTGACTAAATGCTGAAAACTTCTGCAGCGACTCCTGTCAGCCTAGCCTGACATGTACTGTACTCATCTTCTCAGATGCTCAGAAGCAGAAATAACATATTATATAAGCGTTATAATGTGTTACAAGTTTCTATAACTGGATTTTTTGTTGCCTAGTTACCTCTTTATTAATTGCATTTTTTCATAGCAGTAGCTTCAGACTTACTCACAAATATTATGAAGGATGGAAAACAAGTTAGCTAGAAGGATGGAAAACAAGTTAGAATTTCACATGGTCCTTCTATTATCATGCTGTAGCTCACCTTTAAAGAAGCAGATACATTATGTCATGAAGGCACATGTTCAATTATTGTTGGTGGGTACATGTAGAGCAGTCCCATCCATACAACTGTTTGGGCCAGCCACTCCAGGACCTGCCTGTGGGGGACTGTGTGGTGGCTACCTCGACAAGCCTATGGACAGGTCCCAGGATGGCCAGGTAACTAATGGGGGAACTGGCATGGGGTGGCTGATCACCCCCCTCACTCAGCACTGCAGCAGGTGAGGAAGCAACCCAGCAGCCTGCTCCACTCCACCCCACTCTTCCCAGCTACCCTCTTCCAGCCTGCTGCACGTGGCTTCACCACAGCAGTTACTCCACTCCTGTGGCTCTCCTTTCTAACTTATAAAATTAGGAAGTACTTAAAAGGTAGGTGGCGTGTTGTGAACTTTATTACATAACTCTCCTTAGCTGTGTCTGAATGCAGGTAAGACAGTGCCCTGGGGCAAAATGGTTACTGTTCTTGTGCAAGATGTCTTTCAAGGCTGAAGATTTAGAGTGTTGGGTATACATAGAACCAAATGGATGTTTTAAGTGTTGGTTGAAATAGATTATGGATAAGTCACTTAGTTCTACATTTTGAATGTCATGCATATCACCAAACAAGTCCAGATACCTGGGTCCATTCAAAACACATCTGCTATAGTTATCTTCCTGGTCTGATTCTATATGACACCTCCATCTTTATCCTTCTTGTTTCACCTCTGTGCCTCTACAACAGGTAGGTAGAGGCCAGTAAGGAATTCAGGCACTAATCTTACTTGTTTCAAGTCTTATCATATGTACAAGATATGGGTCTGAATTCCCTACGAGGTTGGATTCTGGGATGTATTATTAGGAGTGCTGCAAGCAAGACATAAGAATTCTTCCACTCTACTCTGCACTGATTAGGCCTCAACTAGAGTATTGTGTCCAGGTCTAGGCACAATATTTCAGAAAAGATATGGAGAAAGTGGAGAAGGTCCAGAGGAGAGCAACAAAAATAATTAAAGGACTATAAAACATGAGCTATGAAGGAAGATTGAAAGAACTGGGTTTGTTAGTTTGGAAGTGAAAAGACTGAGAAATGATATAATAGCAGCTATTAAGTACTGAAAATGGTGTTACAAGGAAGAGGGAGAAAAATTATTCTCCTTAACATCTGATAATAGGACAAGAAGCAATGGCCTTAAATTGCAAGAAAGGAGGTAGGTTGGACATTAGAAAAAAAACTTCCTATCCGTAAGGGTTGTTAAGCACTTGAATAAATTGCCGAGGGAGGTTGTGGAATCTCCATCATTGGAGATATTTAAGAGCACTCATTCACTCCTCAGTGAAATTGTCCATGCTGTTGGGATTTTGATCATCTATCAGGGATGATCTAGATTGTGCTTGGTCCTGACATGGACTTGATGACCTCTGAGGGTCCTTTCCAGTTCTAGTATTCTCTACCTAGCTATTGGCAGTTAGCCATTTCCTATAGAAACCAAGGATATTTTTTGAGGCAACCTAAGTTGAAGGGCAACACAGGTTAATGGCATTGTGGACTTATTTGAGAGAGCATTCTGTGCACAAAGGCTGGCATGGAAGAAAAATTGAAGGCACTTGCTGAAATGAACAAAATGGTGTCATTTGGAGTGGGAGAAAAATGGGGAATAATGTGATAACATAGCAAAGCAGGTAAATAGAGTGAGGCTAGTTTGTAAAAGGCCTTAAAGGTAAGAAACTTTTAATTGATGTGATGGAAAGATGTGGTAATAGCATATATTTAAGGGCCAGCTATGCATGCACATTCTTATTGTTTTACCTCCCTCCTGCTCCTTCTCATTTTAATTGGTTGTCTTGTTAGGGTGTTTTTTTCCCTTCATTGTACAAAATTTGCATTTGTAGTTTGATAGGGGAAAAACATGTGGCCAAGCAAATGCAAACAAGTGGACTTAAAAAAAATCGAGGTGGGGAAGGACTTGGATGTCTGTAGAAACATGCTAAGTAGTAGTAAACAGGTAAGGTGGCTGACCCAGAAATAGAAGAATACTCAAGGATAGATGTCTAAATGGTAGCATTAGTTGCATTTTCTTATTGTGAACCTAGACAACCCACTGAAGCTTATGTTCATGGATTCTTTCCAAGACTTTCAGCATTTGCTGCTGTAACTCCCAAGACTCCTGCACTGAACAAAAGCCCCCATATATTCTATGAATGAAATAACACTTGGATTTGGAAAACAGATTTAGAACTAGGGAGACATAGATTGAGGAATAGGCATAGTTTATCATTGATGTTAATAATGATTTTTCAGCAACTAATGTGTAGTTATTTCTCTTGTAGCTGTCTATTTATGCTTGTGACGGGCCGCCAGCGACCCGCACTCCGGGCCCCGGAACGGGACGGCGGGAAGCCACGACTCCGGCGGCAGTGCCGGGCTGTCGCGGCAGTATGGGGAGCGGGCGGCGGCGCCAGGGCCTTCCTCCACGCCTGCGCAGCCGAGCGGCGGCTGGCCCCACCCCCTGCGTGCGCCCACAGGAAGCAGACGCGGTGATTGACGGGCGGGGGGAGGTGGGTGAGCCCGCCACGTCCAGGAAGGGGCGGGGCCCCGGTGGCGCGTCACGACCGGCGGGCCATTTCAAAAGGCCCCGCCAGCAACGAGGGGGGAGGCAGCCTCCAGGGCCCGCCGCAGGGGAGCCCTGGGCCGGGTTCGGGATGGCGCCACCCCAAAGGGGGGTCGACAGCCAGACGCAGCCCCACGGAGGCCCAGGATCCCCCTGGACGCCTCCCGCCACCGAGGCTGGGATCCGACGCCGAGCGGAGATGCCCACAGAGCCGGACTCCAGAATCCCGGTAGGCCCGGGGGATCTCACCGGCGGAGCACAGGAACACACGGAGGGGAGGAAGCAGCCCGGGGTAGGGTCTTTCTGGCACCCATGGGCAGACGTGTTTAGGGAGCGCATCCCACGCCTGCTGTGCAGGGGACTAGGAGACCCCTGCACTTAGGGCCCCGGGCTGGGACCCGGAGGAGAGGGTGGGCCCGGGTCCCCCTCCCCACACACCCCCGCAGGAGCCGGCATCGGCCCGACCCCGGGGAAGGTAGAGTTCGTAGACGCCGAGAGCCAGAGGAGACCCCGACCGAGGGGAGTAGGATTCAGGGTCCGCAGATCCCCCAGTCCCGCTGGGACGGGGTGATCGCACCCGACCGCGCCAGCACCAGACTTGGTCCGGTGACCAGGGACCCAAGGACGGGCGCTGGGGTTCACTGAGCCCCCCTGCGGGAAGTCAGGGGGTGATCGCACCCCGAACCCGTCCACAATGCTCTTAATTAAAAATGAGGAGATTTTGCAAGAGACTGATAGCTGGAACGTTAGAGCTGGCTGACAAGTTGTTTTTCTTGCTTCTGGTTTAAGGTGAGGGGCTTGAATAGGTATATTTTCATTTCCTTCATGTTATAGGCAATATCAGAAAGTGTGGACACCTACTGTACAGGAATTTGCCTTACTGGGTAATACTGATCATTTTGATACACTGATTATCTGCTGCTATTGTACTTTTGTCCTTCTACCTCTGCTTCTTGATGTTTACACTTATAAACTGTGCATCCTATTATGCAATGGTTTCTGCAGATGGTCCACATTCTAGATTAATTTCATGAGTGAAATTCCCACTTCAGTCAAGTGGGAGTTTCACTTGAGTAAGGACAACAGAATCTGGCTTTTACATATGCTGGTTTTAACGTGTTTTAAACATATGCTACACACCAAACTTATACATTTCTTTTCTTATAGGATTCAGAACTGTGTGGGCTGCAATACCTAAAAAGATTTGGTGATGGGCCCAGAAAATTAAGGATGGAGTTTTGTCATGAATTCCTTAGTTCATACATTTAATATTTGCAAGAATCATTCTAGGTTCAAATATGTGCTCAGGTATATGAATGAAGTTCCCCTGTGGCATAATTCATCCATATGTTTTAGCATTGAATTGGGCTAGTTTTCTATGAAAATCCAAATCACACTCCAAACGTATACAATTATTTTTTCTTCTCTCTGTCGTTCTAACTAGACACACAGAGATAGATTTTCTGATCATGCAACTCCATTGACTTCAGTGCAGTTACACCAGCCCTCTGCCATTTTGACATAGTTGTTTGTTTTTCTTCTATCCATATTTATTCCTAGTTAGCCTGTTATTTTAGTCTAGAGAAGAGACTAGACTGAGATGGAACATAACCGTTTTCAAGTACATGAAAGGTTGTTACAAGAAGGAGGGTGGAAAATTGTACTACTTAACCTCTGAAGATAGCACAAAAAGCAGTGGGCTTAAAATGCAGCAAGGGAGATTTCAGTTGGATATTAGGAAAAAACTTCCGAACTGTCAGTCTAGTTAAGCACAGGAATAAATTGCCTAAGGGATTGTGGAATTGTCATCGTTGGAGATTTTTAAAAGCAGGCTAGACAAACTGGTCTATATAATACTTGGTCCTGCCATGACGGAAGACGACTGGACAGATGACCTTGCAAGGTCCCTTCCAGTCCTATGATTCTATGAACTTTTTTTTAGTTATCTGAAACAGATGACTGGTATGGTCTAGAATATTTTTTGTACACTAGCTATGACCATCTCCTTGGTTGAAACTCTTCATTGTCTATTTGCTCACCTACATGGTAATTGTTCCCTGGTGTTTAAACCCAAATGGTGTTTAAATAGTTGTTAAATATTTCAAGATTATTATTCGATATAATCATTTACAAATAATTAGCTGGCTACAATCTATAATGTCTTATTGATTGCCTGCAATTTTGAATGGCCTATAAGTTCATACAAAGCTTACTAATATAGCTTATTGAAACAGTCAATGTTTTATTTTCCTCTGAATTACATTTTCCATTTCCTGCTTTTTTTCATTTTGGACAGACCTAGCAGGGTTTTCCTGGAGAAAATGTTTTGTTCCAAATGTGTAAAATTTGCTGCTGAATAGTAGCCAAACCCAGCATCTGTTCAGTTCAGTGGGAGTGACTCCATAGAGTTTTATGAGTGGATGTAATTCAGGGGTGAGCAATCATTTTTGATGGGGGGCTCCTCTGAGATTTTGATAAGTGGTGAAGAGCCACACTTTTCTGTTATATTAATGGAAGGGGTGTGGAGTCTGGGATGAAAGTTGGGTACAGAACAGAGCTCCAGGTAGGGGATTGGGATGCATGAGACGGTGTGGGGTCTGGAAGGGAGTTTGGGTGAAGGAGGGGGTTGTGACCTGGGGCAGGGGTACAGGATGGGGTGCAGAGTGTTTGGGTTGTGACATGGGATGGAGGGTTGAGATGCAGTACCCAGGGCGGGGTCTAGCTAGGAGACATTTACCATAGGTGGCTCCTGACCAGCAGACCAGGATGACCCTCTGACAGGTTCCTTGCCTGCTGCACCCCCACATGCCACTCAAAGTGGCCAGCTGCTAGAGTCAGTGTGTGTGTCCCTGCACGGAGCACTCCTTGGGGAGGAGGGGAGCAACAGGTCTCCGTGTGCTGCACACGAACACAAGCACAGCCAACTCTGCTCCCATTGGCTGGTTTCTGGTCAGTGAGAGCTGCAAGAATTGTGCTAGAGCAAAAGCAGAGTGCAGAGACCTCCTCACTCGGGATACATTGCACAGAGATGCACACAGGCCCAGTCAAAGAGTTTGCAGGACCCAAGGCAGCAAGTTGTGTGTGGCTGAGCTGCACAGCCGTCCGGTTCCCAGTCAGGGCAGCGAGTGAGTGGCCGGGAGGGTGGGGCCCAGAGCTGGGCAGCACGGGGCCCTGAATGCACGAGGCCCAAAGCAACCGCCTTGTTTGCCTTGCCCAAAGGCTGGGCCTGAATGCACACATTGGCCACAGCAACTGGTCACTGAGTGATGTTGGGGGAGAAGGCACAACAGGCAGGAAGCCTACCTAAGGGTCCTGCTGGGCTACAGGACATTGGTGGCCCAGAGTATTCAAATGTTTGACTGACAGATCTAGCTCATGGGCCAGATTTTGCTGGCCCCTGATGTAATTGAATGTAACATTAGGATGGCCAGATATTCTATCTTTTAATAAGGCCTTTGTTTTAACAAGACTGATACCTGAAACCTTGCCATTCCATATACATATATTCTGCATGGTATAACTGAGGAAAATAGCCCTATTCAGGAAAGTACTAAGCATCTGTTTAATCCCATAAAAGTCAATAAGACTTAAGCACATACTTATAGTTAAGCATGCATTTATATATTTTTTTCCAAATCAGGACCCAATATACTACACATTTCACAATTTTAAGAAGCTTTATAAACAGTACATTGGTATTATTTTTGTGTTTTCTCTGTGTCATTATCTCAGTGTTATGACTGTAATTGGTCTGACCTTGAAGGGAGAAGAAAACACTAACTTAACCACATTTTAGAAGCCTCTAAGCAATAACCTAAAATAACTTTTCTATGTTTAATTACATAAAAATGTTGAGGTCTAGTACTATCTCAGAATCTTCTGGATAATTTTGCGAGCCTGTATATTGAATTCTCCTATTAATTCCACTGCAGATTTATCATTTTAGGCACAAAATCTACTTTCTAGTATTTCCCATGATGACTGACAACCATGAAAGAGCCAATTTGTGAAATCCTGGCCTCACTGGAATCAATGACCAACCTATTATTAATTTTTCAAAGAGGCCAGAATTTCACCCACTGAATTTTACTTTTCTACCAAACAAAAGTTACTAGCCCAGGATGATTAGACAAGTAGTAACAATGCAGTGTGACTTCTGCTTTGCTTCATGGCACATAATCTTGTAGGCAATTTTGTGAAATATTCCTCTCTGGGTATAAGATCCCCATCTTTGTAATATTCTGTAATGCTCTGCCTTTTTAACATTCTTTCCAATGGATTAAGATGCTGGCAGATTATAATGAATAAAATGTCTCCATCTTTTTGAGATGCATCTCACTGTATCAAATTTACCTTACCTTTAGGTCCTTCTGTGCCACTGATGTGCTGGGCAATCCTGTTCCTCCACTGATTATGGACTTCCAATAGTTTTAGTACTACTTCCACGGTGATGTGAGCACATTTAACGCCCTTGGTCATTGTTCTCTGACAATTCTTTCTTGACCTTCCTCACTTCCTCGTTCCTCCTTTTGGTTACACAATATAATGCTTCCTTAGCATGTCTCCCTCCTTCCATAAGTCGTATATGTCCCAGTTGCCAGAGCCTTCTTTGTTTTTATGATGAACAGCCTCCAAACTCTTTTTTTTTTTTTTTTTAGCCACTGCCATTGGCCAACTCTCTGCTCCATACAGAAGCATGATCAGTATAATCACTTGGTATAATCTGACCTTTAGTTTGGCGTGGAAACCTTTATTTGACCGGATGCATCTGTCGAAGTGGGTCTTTGCCCACGAAAGCTTCTGCTCCAATACATCTGTTAGTCTATAAGGTCCTACAGGACTCCTTGTCGCTTTCACACTTCCTAGGAGACACAAAACTTCTACCTGTTAGATTTATTTTCTGTCCATGTACACCTTCGCATCTGTTATCCCATTTCCTGGTTTCTACATCTTTGTTTCCTCTGCATTTAGTTTCTGTAGCCAGACCCACCCCCATTTGCTTTTTCAGCTGGAGTGTGAACACCTTTCTTGTTACGCTGAGCAAATGTGGTCTGACCAGCTTCCTTTTATACAAGTAGAGGAAAATCCCCATAATGTTTGATGCTTGTTAAAACCACATTGCATTAATGGAATCCATTGTATTCATGCTTATGAATACGTAAACTGTCAATGTATGGAGTGCATGAGGAAGTGTGAATGAGAAACTGCCAATCATAAGGCAGCACAGCATATGTTACCTTTTATGGTTTTGAGGAAGGATGCTGCAAAGTGCATACATTGATATGATGGGTGGCCAAGAAAAGATGTAACAGCATGCCAACCTCAGGACCGGAACATAAGCAGTAGAGCCATCCCACAGATCTGAAGGGATTCTGGGAACTCTTGTCACTTCACGGCCAATCTCCAGGAAGCTGTCACCTGGCCAGCCTCAGCCACCTGCAAAATCTAAACTAACTCTTGCCATGCTTACAGTCTGCCTCCAAACTGCCAGCATGAATGTGATGTGTATGTGAGTACTGCCATACCATTAGGAAACTATAATAATAAACAAGCCTCACTGCTACTCCAGTTCATGCTTTTTCTGGGCTTATTTCTTGGCTGATTCCAAGGGCGGGTAACAGTTTCATTTTTAGTTGCCTGCTGTTCTTCTGATTTAAGGGCAATATTTCTGTTCTACATCACATTAAGTAAAACAGTAAAATTGACAAACTCAACCAGGTTACTTATCTCTAACCCATTTTACATTGTTCATGATGCCTTTCACTGCCTTCTTCAACACCCAGTCTATTGAAAAGTATTGATGATAACTACACCTTAACTCCAATCATATGAAACCACTCATCCAGGTTGGTATCTGATCTTACTGTGCCTGTTTCTATCATATAACGTCCTTATTTGATCACTTTGTCTGGCATCCCATAGCTTCTAGCAATATTCTGTCAGGTCCCTCAGTTAACAGTATCGAACGCTTTTTTCAGGTTGGTTCAGATGGGTTTTTGCCAAGAAGTACCTTTTAAAATGGTCTTTTAATGAGCGAGTGGCTGTTTACATCATGATCTATCTGGACAGAATTCATCCTGCTCTCAAAATATTTTGTCCATTGCCTTCTTCATTCTTTATTTCTCTATCTTTTTCTCTGTATCCTAACAATTCTGCCTGTGTCTTGCACTGTTCATGTTATGCCTTCAGAGCTTTCTGCTTTTCAGTCACTGCCCACGTTCCAGATGTAATGTATTCATTTTTCTTCCACTCCATTTCAAGGCCCACTACTTCCTTTAATGTATTGACTACCACCTTCTTCCATTTTGATCATCTGTCTCCAAGACTTTTGTCAGTTTGGTTCTGTAAAACACTGGATGGTTACTAAGTACAATTTGGAATATGAGATGTGTTTTTTTGCCCATGAACTTTTCTATTGCTGTGTCCATCTTTGTGATTTTTTTTGAGTTTGTTATAACATGGCTACTAAAAGATAATAATCTGAGTCATTATCAGACTCTGACATTCCTCAAAGATGATGCCCTTTTCTTATCTATGAATGCAAGGTCTACCTGATTGACTGTCAAATTATCTGATGCTCTCAGCGGTTACTCAGTAGGACATTTTCCTGTCACCCTCCTATTTGTGGATACATTGATGGCTGACCAGCCCAATTCTGGAGCCGCAGGTCTAATTGCAGAAGGGGCAGGTAATGGTGGCTAATGGAGGGACATGGCGCAGTTTTTGCTGCTCTTTTCTCTTTCTTCACCTTTCCTCATCTGCACTGCGGTGGGACCTCTCAAATTGTGCCACCCTCTCATGGATTACTGCTCTCCACTGGGGACGGTCCTGGGTAAGGTTCTCCCACGGGTTGACACTGATGCCGCGCTTTTTCATCTTTGCCTTCAACATGCCTTTAAATCGCTTCCTCTGGCCCCCAACACTCCTCCATCCTTCCTTCAGCTCAGAAAACAGAATCTGTTTTGGGAGGTGCTGATCAGGCATATGAACCATGTGACCACACCAGCAAAGTTGTTGGTAGATGAGGATAGCTTCAATGCAGTTCATGTTCGACTCTTCCAGGACGCTAGTGTTCATGCGCCTGTCCTCTCGAGGGATATTTAAGATTCTCCTGAGGCAGCATTGATGATATTGTTCAAGTGCCTTCAGGTGATGCTTATATGTTATCTTGGCACTGATGTCCTGGTTCTCAAAGACCCTTCATCTCAGGCAGGCAAAAGCAGAGCTTGCACAGCTCAGGTGATGCTGGATTTCCACGTCAATGTCGACTTTGGCAGAGAGATGACTTCCAAGGTACGGGAAATGCTATGCATGTGAATCATCTTGTGCTGGAAGAAACTGCCTCCTGTCTTCAGCGTGTTTATGCTACAGAAATTCAAGTCCATTTGCCATTAACGGTTTGGATGCTTTCCACTCCCGTGTCCATGACTCCTTCTCAGCCAGTAGAATTGTCAATTTGTGCATTGAAGTTGCCTGTCATCATCCTGATATTATGGTTGGATACATCATCTGATGCTGTTTGCATCTGTTGGTAGATTGTATCCTTTCCACTGTCTATTGTGGTTTGTTGATGCAGATTCTTAGATTATTGTACACTTGACTTGTTTTATTTGCAGCCCAGCTTTTGTTCTGTTCCTCCCCTGCTGCCAAGCAAGCAGGGTCTTCATTGTGATGTTATCTAGCATAATTCCTATACGTCTTTCCTCCTAAGAATACATTGTAGTGTCTTCAGATGCCATCTTGCTTCTCTCTGTCAATCTTGTCTCACAAATTCCAGGTACAGGTTGAACCTCTGTAAACCGGTACTCTCTTGTAGGGCAACATACATGGTCTGGGAAGACCACGGTTGTTCCAGGACCAGAGCATCCCAATGGAGCACTGGTGCCTAGGAGCGGACTGCAGGAACCCGGGTCCCTGAAGTTGGGTTGCAGTGCCACAGTGGGGCTGCTCAGCAGGGCCACCCAGCAAGTCCCAGCTGGGCTGCCAGCCTAGGGACTGGCAAGGCAGGGGAACTTGCAGCAGATCTAGGGTTTGGGGGTTGGTAGCTGAAGAGGGCAGATATGACCTCCCCTGGCCTGGCAAAATCCCTCATCTGGGACCGATCAGGTCCTGAGGGTGCCAGATCAGGGGCAGTCCAATGTGTATATTCAGATGTGGGGTTTTTTTTTAATTTTTATGTAACCTGTCAGTTTTTCCATACTATACCAAGCATATACATTCCATGTGCCTACTTTAGTGATAGATTAGCTCACCAGGATTCAGTGTATTGAGATCTCAACTTCCTTTGGGCTTTCACTGAGATCTGTCATACTTGAACTCCATCTTCCCTACTGTCCTCAAGCTTTGTTTCAATGGAACTGTTTCTGTTGAAGTAATGTTTCATCTCTGTTGGCTGCAGATCCAACTACAGAACTCCTACTTTTTTAAAATCTGGGTTTGGGTCTTGCTCACAGTGGCACAGATTGTATCAAATGCATTAAAGTTTTAATGTTAGTCTAACCTCTGTCATGGCCCTCAGGTAGCATATCTGAAGATATGCACTCTAGTATTACCATAGACTGCCTCGTTAATTGGCCGGTGCAAGAGCTCCCTACATTTGTCCTAGAATGAAGAAACAAGAGATTACAACAAAGGTCACACTGTATTCTAAAAATCTCTTGTTAATTTCCCTAGAGTTATTTGTCACAGTACTCTTTTCCAGGTTTATTGCACAAGGTTTTTTTTTTTTATTGCTTCCTCTTTCCTGATTAATCTAGTCCCTGACTCCCTAGTTCATATGTGGTATTCTTGAAACTAATTGTTTTGCTACACTAGTGTCTGATAGATCACTCCATATAAAGTAAGGTCAGATCAGCTGCTGTTCACAGAGAGCATATGCATTTTTCTTAGAAATTTGCCATTTGTCTACTGCCAGTCTTTATCTTTGATAGGTGTCCCCTTGTTGCCACTCGCATTATGTGCAATATATTAGAAGAGACTATGGAAAAGAAAATCATTGTCCATGTGTTCTTTTGTCCAATATATATACAAATGTTAAGTCGTCCACAGGAGTACCATTTAATCTTCATTCTTTTTCAATTTAACAAATGGTTTTTGTTTTCATATTAACTGGCAGCTGGAGGATGGGGAAAGGAATTTTTAATTTCAGTGATTTCTCTGTGTAAATCTCAGAAGTAATCAAAAAAAAGTAGAAGCAATAGGGCAAATTCTTAGCCATGTAATACTTAATGTGCCACACCTGTTGGACCAAAGTAGTCCAATGTGTACAAGAGAATAATACAAATGTGGGAACATTAATTTTGTTTCTCACCAAACACAAATCGCAAATAACTTTGTTGAACTCTACTAAAGGCAGTGCTTAGCCTAAATCCTTGAAAGTTAAAGTAAAGGTGAAATAGCAAAACTCATATAAATACGTGTAATCCTGTGGCACTTAGAAGCTACATCTACACTGCAGCCTTTTGCCAGCAGAGAGTATGCTAATGAAGCACTCATTAGCATTTGTTGCGCTGTCATATGCATATTCTCTGCCGATGCTTTTTGCGGACGAGGTTTTTGCGCAAAAACAAGCAATGGAGATGAGTCTGTTTTGCACAAAACTCCCCTTTTGCATAAGATCCTTATACCTCTTTTTTTGAGGCATAAGGATCTTGTGCACAAGAGGGGTTTTGTGCAAAAAGGACCCATTTACACCGCTTGTTTTTTTAGCAAAAACCTCTTGCGCAAAAAGCATCAGCAGAGAATATGCAAATGACAGCACAACAAATGCTAATGAGCACTTCATTAGCATACTCTCTTCCAGCAAAAGGCTGCAGTGTAGACGTAGCCAGAGGCTGGTGATGAAGTGGTATTTGCCATGAAAGCTCATGATACTCTATATATTTATATATTTGTTAGTCTCTAAAGTTCCATAGGACTACTCATTGTTTTTAAAGTTACAGAATAACATTGCTACCCCTCTGAGACTCATAAATACGAAAGCAAAAAACCCCAATTTAGATAATCTTACTCAATGCAAAAAATAGTCTTAAATAGTGAATGGAATTGTCCAGAATATCCTCAGAGACTAAGATTGTATCTGTAGTGCAGCACAGAGACAATCTTAGTTTCACTTTAGAACTGTTTTTTCCCCAGAACACGTGGAATCCACACTTGATGTGTTTACTAATAAAATCGTGCTGGGGAAGGACTTAATTCATAGATTCTAAAACCACAAGGTACCATAAGATCATCTAAATCACAAGCCATTACATTTGAGCCAGTTATCTCTGCATTAAACCCAATATCTTGGGTTTGACTAATGCATAACTTGTGCTACAGTAAGCCCAGAATTTCCCTTGGTATTTTTTTCCATTGGTTAATCAATCTCCCTGTTACAAATCAATGCCTTATGTCTAAGGTAAATTAAATTACTTAGAAATGGGAGGGGAGTTTTGGCTTAGATTTTGGAGATTTATGGAAGATCATAATATGTGTGTGCATGCGCAACCACAACATTTGGATGAAATTTTCATATGAAGCTTAGGAAGTTAGGTATCCACTTACTATTGAAAGTCAATAGACTTGGGTGCCTAGTTATGTTAGGCCTTTTTAAAAAATGTACATTGCTTAGCAAATAAGCAGCTATTCAATATTTTGTTTTGTTTTCATTGTTCAATGTATGGCCCTACAGCTTATTTACTACACACTTTTCAAAACTTGGGATGAATTATACATTTTCCCATGAAGTTTCCTATGGTGCTTTCACCATGGAATCTGAATTCTTCCCAAACATCAATTAACTTATTTTTACAATACCCCTGTGAGTTGAGTAGGTATTATAAGCTCCATTTTATTTTTGATTGAATAACTGCTTGCAGCATTTCAGCTCAAACTGTTTGTCTCTAATTTTCATCCCATATGGCTGGAGAGATACAATGTGACAGTTTAATCATGTGCACATGTATGTCAACTGCTTGTTCCTGATCTGTGTACTGTCAGATGAAACCTATGTGCTTGAGGGTGTGTTTGCCTTTACTAAATACCATCCAAGCTGGGAGTCCAGGCTTACATCATACTTCTGTATTTTTAGAAGTTATTGATGTGTCTTGGTGGTGTTTTTCCACGTCCTTTTGTGCGCTGCCATAAGCTGTTTGTAATCAGCTTCTGCTTTGAGCCATGGCCAGGGAAAACTTGCACATCTAAATGCCACACTTCGGGTATGTCTACGCTACCAAGTTTTGTCAAGGAAACTAATGGTGACACGCAGAAATCAAAAATGGCAAAGTTTGTAGTGTGTGCTCACACTTGCCCCCTCTGACAGATCATGTTCCCATTGGGAGCTCCCCCATTGACAGCAGGAGCAATGCACTGTGGGCAGACCCTCTCAGACAATGACAGAGGCCCAGGCCACTTTGAGTTTAGAGGCCCCAGCCCCCTGACGTATCTAACTTCTCATCCACAGGGTCATACTAAGACCAAAACAACATATGGAAATGAACACTTGAGACATTTATTTATTAACAATTAAGTCATTATATCAATATGTTAAAAATGTAACTTTAATTGTGGGTTTCCACTGCAAGCAAAACTCTTCATTTTAGGAATGCTTTTCTGGCTTTGTGTGCAAACTTTTTTATAATTAAAGAAAAATCTAATTTATGCACAACATCACTGTTAATGTGAAGCATCGTGAGCCCATTCAAATGCTCTTGTCCCATTGTAGTTCTTTGCTTGTTTTAACACCTTGAATGTGCATTCACCTGAAGCCACTGATGTTGGGAGACTGACAAAAATACGTAATGCAATTGTGATATTAGGAAATACAGTGTACAGGCCAAGATCGAATATTTCTTGAAGCAGTTCTTTTGGCTTGCAGTCTGATTTAAAGTTGGTGGAATGTATACATTTCAGGAAGACAATCTCATCACAGAGATCTCTTGAAATGTCGTTGTTGCACCTTTGTTGAAATTGTTCAGCTTCATCACTTAGTTCTCTGAACTTCCAAAGGAACCCAAAAAGGTTACAAATTTGTCGCAGTGACTCAAATCGATATGAAAGACCAGATTTGATGGAGTCAATAATAAAACAACCATTGACTCAACAATGCCTTTCTGCATTAGATTGAGATATTAGGCTGTGATTGGTAGAAAACTCAGATGAACTGTCAATACCCCATGCTACTGATTTGAACTCAGAAAGGATTGTGTCCCATTGATCACTAATACTGAATATCTTTAAGAAGTCATTCAATGTTATCCCTCTCAACATCTAATGTAGCATTGTGTGCTTCAATTACAGGATGACTTTCATGGATCATTTTAAGCAGCTTCATCCACATGGATGACATTAAAATGCATTCAAATTTGGATGTATACATCTGAGTTGACTTAAGTTCAATGTGAGCCTGTGCTGTGAGAGTAAGAGATTCATGTTCACTTAAAGCCTTTCTCACAGAGTCCAAATGCTGCGCAACTGGTTTAATGGCATCACTTCATGTTGATCATCTCATTGTCAACATGCCATTAAGGGAAACAGGCAGATGATGCTTCAGAATTTCCCACATTTGAGGACTGTTACTGAAGAGGTTATACAATTGCTGGATTGTTCCAAAGTATTGCTTCCTTGCATGATTCAGCACAATCAACGCTGACAAGATTTAATGTGTGGTTGCCACAACTGGAGAAAATACAGTTTGGATTTTGCTCAAGAAGGACTGCTTGTGCTCTGTTGTGCTTCCCAGTCATATTGGATCCATTGTCAATAGGCTTGGCCAATGCAGACTTTGAAATTTAATTTGACACTTTCTAGAATTTCTAATACATGAGCAGCGATTTCTTTTCCAGTTTTTTCATGAAATTATTGAACAAAGGGAATCGTTCTTCAACTGAAAGCTTTGAACTTCCTACTGTTTAAACATATCGAACTACTAAGGTAATCTGTTCTTTATGACAACAGTAAGGAGTTGCATCAATAATAATTAAAAAGTACCTCGCATGTCATATCTCTTCAAGAATTGTTGTTTGCACAAATATCCTACACAGCTCAATAAACTAGTTTTGTATTCTGGTAGACAGATAATGGACTTGCATATGTTTCCTGCTCTTTTGTGATTCATGAACACACTTAACCTGGCCTAATCGAAGTGGATCATACTTGCTAAAAAATTCAAATATACCAAGAAAGTTTCCCATCAGGCACATAAACATCCCATCAGGCACTGCTTTCCTCAGGTTCTTACATCCTTTTGCATCTTTTTTCCAATTGCCATTCTCTGCTGTGTATTCCGGCATCTGCAGTGAGAGAGAATGGATCCCGTACTTCTCGTATATGCTCTGGTAATTGTCATGGCAGCTGAGATCATCTTCAAATTACTGCCAGAGGAAGAAAATTTGGAGGAACCTGATAGTGTGTGTAATATGGACAGTGACAACTTGTCATTGCATTTAGCAGTCACAGAGCAGCTGTAAAGCGTAGATTGGTGCTTTTGGATTAAGGAAGCTAACCTTGGTGGGATCATATAGTCATGCAGGTGTGGCTATTCAACTTTAGGTTGTGTAAAGTAGAACTCTGTGCTGAGCTGTTCCACAAACTGCGGCACAAGGATACCAGAATGGGGGCTGTCCTCTCTGTTGAGAAGTGTGTGGCAATTGCTATGCAGAAGTTGACAGCTTGTGATTGCTACTGGTCAGTTGCAAATTGGTTTGGAGTGGGAAAATTTACCATTGGTGCTAAGCATGTAGGGCAATAAATCGCTTTCTGGCAGGGAGGATGGTGATTTTGGGAAATGTGCATGACATAGTGGCTGGCTTTGTGGGAAAGGGATTTTGCAACTGGAGAGGGGGACAGTAGATGGCACACATATTCCAATTTTGCAACTGAGTACATCAACATGAAGGGATACTTCTTGATAGTGCTGCAGGTGGGTCACTGGGGGCATTTTCGGATCTGATTCTGTCTTGTCTTTCTTTTTCTCTGTGGTATACATCCTCTTAACAAAACTAAGCATCTTACAAGCATGTAGAACCGGGACTGTGCAGGACACAAGCTCTTTTGGGGCCATTTTTCCTACTACAGGTTTAACCTCCTAAATCTGGGACTCCCTGGTGCAGCAACATCTGTGGTCCGGCAGGGCCACAGATGTTGCTGGACCAAAGAGCCCCTGAGGCGGAGAGTGGGAGCCAGTTGAAAGAATGCAGGGCTAGAAATGGCTGGGCCAGGTAGTGGCTGGGGACCCCTGGCCTGGCTGAAGAACCCATGGCATCAGCAGGTCCAGGTGGTGAATGTGGAGCCCCTGCTCTAGCCAGTGAACCCTTGGTGTCAGCCAGACCAGGCAGCAAATGAGGAATCCTTGCCCCTCATGGGGACTCCCTTGCAGCAGCAAGGCCAGGTGGCAGTCAGGCAGCTCCAGGGAACCCCCGCAGGGACCAGGACTGGCCCTGGTAGTGGGGCTGGTGTTGGCCCAGTGGCCCCAGCTGGGGAACCCCAGGAAAGCTCCAGCGGTAGTAGCCCCAGCTGGGGAACTCTCCAGTGTTATCAGGGCCAGGCAGGGCCGAGGAACTCCTCAACATCAACAGGGCCAGGCAGCCAGGGACCCCAAGCTAGGAAACCCTGGAAAACCCCCAGCAGCAGCAGGCCAGGCAACCCCAACTGGGGAACTCCCCAGCATTATCAGGGCCAGGCGGGGTTGGGGGAAAAACAGCCAGGGAACCCCTAGAATCCTCAGTGCAGTGAGCCTCAGGTGACCTTGGCTAGAGAACCCCCATGGGCAGCACAGCAGTGTCTGAGCAGGGCTGGTGGCATCCGGGTGGCCCCAGCAGGGGAACCTGGGGAACCCTCTGGCAGCAGCAAGCAGGAGCGCAAGCTTTAGGAGCCCAGGAATGGGACAGCAATCAGGGGAGCATTGACCTCCAAACTCCCTGGTTTGGGAATGCTCAGGTTCTGACAGTGCCGGACCAGGAGGTCCAACCTGTATTTGGGTCAGCATGCACTTTTCCAACTCTGAAATTGCTTCCCCTTATATACTTTCAGAGATACATTTGACACTTCCACTCTTGTGACTTTCTTCTATGATTTGGTACTACATGGCATTTTGGTTTAAAAAACCCTAGATATAAAATTAACATGGCATACATTTAAATGGATCAGAAGTCAGTTAACTGGTAGGTCTCAAAATGCAATAATCAACAGTGAATCATCATCAAGTTGGTGTATTTTCAGTGAGATCTGTAGGATTGGTTCTTGGCCTATGATATTTATTATTTTTATCAGTGACCTGGAAGAAAACATAAAATTATCACTGATAAAGTTTGCAGATGAGACAAAACTTAGAGAATTATAAATAATGAAGAGTGATCTGGATCACTTGGGAAACAGGGCACAGTAAACAATACATGATCTGATGCAGTTACATGTAAATGTATGCATATTGGGACAATCAATATATGTCATACTTACAGGATAGGAGACTTTATCTTTGGAAACAATTAGTTTGGAGGGAAAAAAATTATGTGGTGTGGATAATCAGATAAAATGAGCTCCCAGCATGATGCTGTGGACAAAAAGAGTTATTTTTAACGTTGGCACTTGTGCAACTGTTGTTGGAATATTGTGTCTTGTTCTGGTGCCCACAATTCAAGAAGGGTGATAAATTGGGGAAGGTTAAAAGAAGAGCCATAAAATGATTAAAGGATTAGGCAAAATGTCTTACTGTGATATCCTCAAAGAGTTAAATCTATTTAGCCTAAGAAAGTAGATTAAGGATGATCAGTTGAAACTAGATCATTTCAGACAGGAAATAAAGCATACATTATTGAAAGTGATGGTAATAAATGACTGGAACAATTTGTCATCTTATAATTTGTAAATCCAGGTTAGATGTTTTTATTCCAAAAAATCAAATTCTGCTAGGCCTAACTATAGGATTCATTTATCTGAAATGTTCCTTTCTCTAGGCTGTCAATTTCAGTTTCTAACAATTATTTGGGGGAAGTTCTGGGTCCTGTGTGATACAGGTGGTCAGACTAGGGGATAAGATTCTGCCTTGGAATCTATTAATCTCCTTAAATTATATATATTTCTGCCCCCGTGAGTATCTTCGGTCATGTATGTCTTTTGTGCCATTTTTCTGAGTTTTCAGCCTTCTCCATCATTGTCCCTGAGAAATGCGATTCCTCTTTGCTTAAGGAATCCCTTTCTGCATTTAATTAATGCTTTCTTTAAACATTTATTAGTTTCATCATATTTGCATGAATGCTGATTACATCATTGTTTTCTATTTTCCATGTTTCAGTCTTTGGCCAATGTAATTTGTTAATTTTTCCCTTGATGATTTAGCTGTAGTTAGGCTTAGAAAGATTAAATGTTTACTAGTAAATGTAAATTTCATCATAAACACAAAAATTAACAAAAAATATTTCCTTCGATGACAGTTAAAATGTACAGATAGGGAAAGTAAGTAAATGCTTCTTATTAGAGCTTGATTTAAAGATATCAGTTTTTGTATATTTTTACATGTGACACTGAGAATTTGTGTTTTAGGATTATAAAACTTTAACTTTTTGAATCTCAATACCTATTGTCATATAATTATCTGACCTCTTCCATAATTTCCTATAACTGTGAACATTTCAATTAAAAATTTGCTTAAAATAAATATTGATGTTATCTATGAAGATAATGAAGAAAAATCAAATTCTGCTAGGCCTAATTATAGGATTCATTCATGAGAACTGTCCCTTTCTCTAGATTTTCAATTTCAGTTTCTAATTGCTGATGGGGTTGGTATAGACATATTGTCCCTTTGTGTCAGATCTGTTGTCATTAGTGAATATTCAGGGACTTTTTTATTGTTATATCCCAGGACAATCTGGTCTTTCACAAGAGGTTTTTTTTTAAATATTTCTTATTGACAAGTCTCATATTTTAGTTTTTAGTGTGACAAACTCCTCTGTTTCCCCTTCATTTTGTATTCTCATCCTGAATATATGTCTGCCATAAATATTTTTTCCCTTAGGGACACAATAACCCTCAACTTTTTTCATTGTTTCTACAAAGCTTTCCTCTCTCCCTCCACCTCCTCACCCCGACTCCGCCATCTCTATGAAATACATTGTATCCATCTAGGGCTTCTGTGCCTATTTCTGTTAAGCACAAGCCCCTGTGAGTTTCATGTATAGTTCAAATTCTTTGAATCCCAGCATTCCCCTGATCCTTACTTGCAGTTGCCCAGGCTCAGTAGCGGCCACTGCAAAGTTTTACCTCTCTCCCTGGGTCTCCTAGCATGCTATGCCCACCAATCCTGGTACCATGTAGCAGCTTGGTGATGAGCATAGTGGTGTCAGGATAAACCTTTCAACAGAACTCTGTAGAGAAATGGGGTAACAATTCTCTACTACTCTGTGACTGTCCTGTCCTAGACCTCTTTTTTTTTTTCTGCTCTTCAACAAGAAGCATGTCACAAGAAACCAAAGACTGAATTAAGAGTGTACAGGAAAGCATGGCATCTCTGTTTCCTGGAGGACTTACTTGCTGGCACACTAACAACCTACTCAAAAATCCCAAGGCACTGTCCATAAGAGTAGAAGCTTCAGAGGGGTAGCCGAGTTAGTCTGTAACAGGAAAAATCTAAAAAACAACAAATAGACTAGTAGCAACTTAAAGACTAACAAAACATGTAGATAGTATCATTAGCTTTTGTGGGCACAACCCACTTCTTCAGATGTGAGAGTAGAGGCATCCACTTGACCACAATACAAAATCTGTTAATTTCAGGTAACCTACCTAAATCCCAACTGCTGGTTCAGTTGGACTGAATTATTTCTTCTGTACTTCCTGTTTCTGGCTATTGTTAAACAGCTGCTATGATCTACCTTAGAGATGGTTGTGTTTCTTTTGAAGGAGAAAGTACCTGTATAAATCACTTACCACAGGGATATCAATTTAAATTTTGAGATGAAAGATGCTACAGAAGCACAATGTTTTAAACTGCAAAATATGTCTATTTTTACAATGCCTATTTACCCATTTTTCTAAATGATGCAACACTTTCCACATGCACAGAGATGTTGTTTGGAAGTAGGTCTAGGGCTTAATCAGACACTATTCCTATTGCAATAAAGTAATACGTGATTGAATCGCTAATATAATTACAGAAAAAGAGACCACAAGACTGGGTAGTAGGAACCTCTACATACTAATCTGTCCTGACAATGATTGTCCTTGTTGCTAATCCCTTCTGTCTCAATTTTGACACTGTGAAATAAATATATAAGGCCTGAAATGCTACACTTCAGTTTGCAGCTCAGCTCTAGCTCTGTAATGAAACTGATCTGAATGCCAAACAAAACACGGCAAACTTTGGGGAAAATTCAAATGTGTATTTCCAATCCCCAAATTGGATATAGTATGTTGGTTCTGCTGTTTAATAGCTATACCAAACTCGGGTCCAGATCTTGATTTAACATGCACAGTTTTGAATTTGATACTACTTTAAAATTAAAAGAAATACTACTCTACAGAGCGGGGATGAGGGTACTAGCTACTATTAATAATGATTTGGGGAAGATGGAATGTTTGTTTATAGATGCTGAGTGGTTTGTAGATTTTTAAAATACATTTTATCATAAATGTAAGCTCTTGTGACATCGCCAAAAAAAAAGCACCATGAGGTGATGTTCAGCTGCCTGTTTAGCCACTGATTCATAATTGCTGCTATTTTCTGTGCTTTAAAATGCTATTATAATTGCAGGGGGACTTATGTTTATTTTATAAGGAGCTCTTGTCCCCAGTCATCCACATTTCAATATTATCTTCAAACTTTTTCAGCTAAGAGTAACAAGGGCTTAATTTAAACTCTTTATAGTCACATTTCTTTTCTCTTTGCAGACTTTATCCCAGCTGTCAAATTTGTAGTCTTGTGTGTGTATGCTAATGCTAAATATAGAGCTTTAGAATTAGAAAAGAACCAAAGGAACAAAAACATAATGTATTTTTTAAAATATTTTTAAAATATTTTATTTAAGTTTTAACTTGTTTTGCTTGGTGGTTTCCCCAAAAGGGATATGAAATTTCTGAAGGTAGAAGAACTGCTGTGTAGTAGAAAAAGCTTTAATTCTAAAGCTTCAGAGGGGTAGCCAAGTTAGTCTGTAACAGAAAAAACTTAAATAACAACAAATAGTCTGGTAGTACTTTAAAGACTAACAAAACATGTAGATGGTATCATGAGCTTTCTTGGGTACAACCCACTTCTTCAGATGACCGGAATGTTGGAAGTACAGATCCAAGGCTAAATAAGGGAAGGAGGGAGGGAGTAGAAGGACAAAAAATTGAAGAGGAGGAAGAAAAAAAGACAGTGAATAAGCTTCAGAGGTATAGCCGAGTGACTTGGTAACAGGAAAAACTTAAAAAACAATAAACAGTCTAGTAGCATCTTAAAGACTGCTTTTAATTCTAAGACTTTCTGGGACAAGTTGCCAGAATGTTTCCATATTGTCTTTGTATGATCTGCACATCTACATGGTCTTTTGATGGGCTAAAGGATTGCCCAAACACAAGAAAAGAGCTCCTTAGCTTCAAAATGTATGAGACCCGTTGATCTGTCTGTATGCACGTCTCTTTCTCTGACTGCATTGGTTTCCAGTCCCTCATTGTGAGAATGTCCTCATATTTAACTAATTACAGAACACCAGTACATAGTGTTCATCTTTTGTTCTGACCTCTTTTGAAGCCTCTACTTGATATAACTTTTATGTGCAGAAGTCCAGATGCTTATGATAAAGCTCTAGAAGTTGTTTGAAGATGCTATAAATACAGTTCACGTTTTCATTGCCTACAAGTTTTACAGTATGTATCATAATTTGATTTTGCTGTTGTCCCCTAAAGGACATTCCATTACTTTGCTATACGTTTTTTAGTTTAACACCCCTCTTTCCCTCTTTAATACTGCATTTGATGCTTGAGAATAAACTTTGTTCTTTGGTGACTCTGCTGCTCTCTTTTTTGGCAAATGATTAGTTTCCCCAGAATTGTTGTCAAGCAGGAGCCAACTTGGCAAGCCTCCTTTTGCTATTGTCTGCTATGTATCAGCTTCTTCAGCGTAAGAAGGTGCAACAGCTCCAGGGGCAGTTTTTTCTGTAGCTACAGAGATGCCGGAGATGTTTTACCTATTATGCTGCCATCACAGCAATCTATTTGAATTGACAGGTGCATTGGAATACATGTGCCAGCATTTCTTCCTGCCCCTTCACCCAAAATGTGAACAACTATCAAACCTGCATTGAAAAAAAATGGTCCACTCACTCAAACAGGTGCAGGGGCTTTTTCAGTTATTACATGAATGTTTGAACAGCCCATTGCAGTATGTTGTTTATATGTTACATGTAGGTGTGGTCTATACTGGAAAGTTTACCAGTTCAGCTATGATTTTGTTGCCAGTGTGCCCGTCAAAGCCCCTTGGTGTGGATTTAGTTTTACTGCTATAAAGGTAATTTATCTCAGTACAACTTATTCACTCTCTTGTATGGGAATGTCTTTACCGCTATAAAATGTCTTAATTCTGGAGGCTGCATCACTGCCAGGGAAGTTGTAATACTGTAACAGGAGGTAAAGCAGAACAACTTTGAAGTGTAGACAAGCCCTCACTGAAGTTGAACCCTTATGTAGCCTTGCAAACATCCAGCCAGCCATGGCTCACAGTATTCTAAAAGACAATAACCCTTTGTTTAGGTAGCTGTAAGGCACTTCTGGCTAAGGAAAGAGGGATAACAGATAATCAAGGACCAAGAAATAAAGAGAAACTATGCTTATTCCTGGCAAGGATGGTGTAAATTAAAAGGGGGAAAGAATGGGCAAAGGAGTTAATGATACTGAATAAATGAGTTATCCAGCAACAAACACTAAAATCCCACAAACCAAGTTAATCTAGTTAATGATCCCCTCAAAGTCTCTCCCACAAGACTTGTCTGGATGGTGCAGATGAAACTTTTTGTGAAGGGCTTGCTGCAAAGCAGACAGCTCTCCCTTTTGGCTGGAATGAGTCCTTGTCTGTGGATGCACTGCCAGCAATTGGTCCTCTGTGGCAGAAAGCAATGTAGGAGGTGAGTCCTCTCTGGCTGTTGTATCCTTTTCTCAAGCAGCTAGTCCTCTCTTTGGCCACAAGGTCCTTCCTAGGCTCAGCTCACATATACAGACATGGCAGGCCTTCTGGGACCTGCAGTTTTGTCTCCCAGACATGCCAATTAAGCATTGACCCTACTCATGCCTTCCCCCCTGTGCAAACATGGGATCTGCCTGCACATGGCTCACATATCTTTGTGGTCTGAAGACCCACATGCAGCTTCTCCAGGGCCTGCAACTGGTTGCTTTGCTTGTTAGTCTGGCTGCTGGACCAGGCTCCTTTGTCCATGTGTCCCTATCAAGCAGGGGTGAGGAAAGCAGACTCAACTGCACTTCCAGTTTCTGCCAATATGGTGCTCTCCATTAATATTTGGGTTGATTGCTTAACTTCCTGAGTAGACTAACCTGTGTTTTGTTTATTCCTGGGTTCCTGTTGCAATCTCAGTAAGACAATTGAAGAACAGCACTAACTAAGAGAGGGGCCTGCTGCTGGTCCAGCTTTCATTGAAGCCAGTGTTATAACACTCTTAGAATTCATAGAATCATAGAACACTAGAACTGGAAGGAGACTAGAGAAGTCATCGAGTCCTTTCCCCTGCCCACACGGCAGGACGAAGCACCATATAGACCATCCCTAATAGATGTCTGTCTAACCTGCTCTTAAATATCTCCAGTGATGGAGATTCCACAACATCCCTAGGCAACTTATTCCAGTATTTAACCACCTTGACAGTTAAGAAGTTTTTCTGAATGTCCAACCTAAACCTCCCTTGGTGCAATTTAAGCCCATTGCTTCTCGTCCTATCATCAGAGGCCAAGAAGAACAATTTTTCTCCTTCCTCCATGTAACATCCTTTTAGGTACTTCAATTGCAGTAGTGTAATATTGATAAGAAGAACTGTTGTCTATTTTGCTGTCTCATTAGGTACAAACAGCTAGGGTACGTCTAGACTACAAGTCTCTTTCGAAAGAGGCTTGTAGTCTAGATGTACCCTTACGGTCACCACCGGAAATACAACAAAACTCTGCTGAAGAGAAAAGACCAGCTTTCCAGCTTTCCAGAGAATTAAGGGCAAAAATTGGCCATAGTTCACTTTGCATTTTTACATTTTGCTATCCTTATTTACAAAATAATAAAGTATATTTTCCCTATTTAGAATTAAGATGAAAGACAATTAATGCTTTCTTAATTGGAGCTGCTAATTAGCATTCTCATTGGAGTGGCGAACTGCTGAATGGCTGTGGAAGCTGAACTAATTTCTCATATTCGTAGGTGATCACTTCCAGGTAAGCACTGACCCAAACTGGTGGAATGGTAATGGGAAACGCTGTCTCTGTTTTGTAGCTAAGCAGAGGCCGCCTTTTGATATTGCTGCCTTTCTGTCAACTGTCTATGTCACTGAATTCATTTTTAAAAGGAAATATAAAATTTGGACAGCAGAACATATAAGGCACAATCTTACAGCATGTTTTTTGTGTTGTGTATCTTGAGAACATATCATTTTGTGGCAGCCTACCCCCTCATTTGAAATATGTCTGAAGACCAGATATATCCTTCATTTTGTAGAAAGCAAGACTGACATTCTAAGCCATCAATTCTCCTGGAATGGATCTATCCTGGGAATGAATTATATAGACTTCAGTCTACCATTGGAGACAGGACTCTGAGATTTATTCAGGGAAGGACAGTGGATCTAAACATTTTAAAATTAAAAGTATCTCTACTTCTCCTCATTTGCTCCTTCCTTCTTTCTTTCATTAGCACCAATACACATTTTAAAATACCTGTCAACATTATGATCTCATTGACCCTAGTGCAAATCAGGATTAACTCCTTTGACATTAAAGCAGGGAGGTGTTCTGGGATACTCATCAGTTTAACTCAGGAGAATTTGGCCTATTATGCATATACTCTGCATTTTTAATGTGATAGGAGTATGGGATTCATCTTTTTAGAACTGACATTCTTTGTGATGTATGTTTTTAAATTATTTTGGTGTGCTGTGTGGTCTTAATGGGACCACAGTATATGGGAATCATGGCTCAGGTTATGATCCTGCACAGAGTACCCCCATCACAGGTAATAGTGCTGTTGGGGATCCAACATCCACAGAGCTCACCTTCACCACACATGGTGAGTTTGGCTCCCAGGATTTCTAGTAGAATAGCTCTTCAGAAATTTTTGGTTGGGACGTTTTTCTGTCAGAGAATGCTGAGTTCATCAAAATCAAAATGCTTCAAAGAGTTTGTTTTTATCAAGTTGAAATACAGGCAGGGTTCTGGGGCAACTCTGCCTGGTTTCCTCTCAGTTCTCATGCCTTACTGTGTGGCAGCCCATGCAAAGGTCTACTAAGGAGCTCAGACTAATCCAGGATCCTGGCTCTTTGGCTGCCCATGTGGCACCCCAAGAAAGAGCCAAGAGCCTGGGAGCCCTGATTCTCACAGTTCTCAAAATAGGCTCTTTGGTTCCTCTACAGCCTGCCTCTCTAGCTGCTGTGGAGCAGGGTTCCCAGGGTTCTTCTGGAAACATGGGCTTCTGCCAACTCACTTTCTTGGCGCCTCTACAGCTTGCCTAGCAGCTCACCACAGAGTAATGCTGCCTGGAGCCTTGTCATCATCAGCGGAAGAGCTAAAGTGAGCTGGGAGTGATGGGCCATTTTTTTCATTTTTACATTTAAAGCCACCGAGTCCATAGATTGAAAGAAATGGCAAAGGCCATAAAACTCATGAAAACAGGTTTCCAGCACATCTGCTTCTGGCTGAAAATACAATGAGAAAAGCCTTTCCTCTTGGCAGTTTTGGAATGTCTTCTGTTGCCCGGGGTTGAAAATGCATTAAAGATGCATATGGATGTTTGAGGGCCTATTAGGTTCAGCCCAAGAAATCAGCAGAAGTTTTGCAATTCAGATAAGCACTCTAAACTTTGGGCAATTTTTATAGAACTGGTCTAAAATCCCTTGAGGATGAGTTTTCTCATGAGGTTTCTGGTACTTCCTGTGTCTATTCAGGCAAGAAATAAAACACGGACTATAATAACCACCTTTTCTTTTGCTGATCTTGCTTAGAAGAGGTGCCGAAGCATTAACAAATGAAAACGTATGCAAAAAGACTTTGTTTATATTTTTCTTGAAATGAGCAGATTTGTCTATTTCTAATTAGAAAGAAGAGGACTGTGAGTTGTCCTTTTTCTGTGCCACTCCTAGTGAAATATCTGATAGTGGTTGTAACCCTAGCAAGATCAGAGAAAAGACGCATGCTGAAGATGGAACAATTTAAAAACAACAATGGCTGAGTGATAATTTATTAAAAGCTGCTCACTATGAAAGGTATATGATGTGGACCATGGCGGGTGGGAAATGCCAACAGGCTCATAAATCTGAACAATGTTGGCTCAATTGTTTCTCTTTCCACACAATATAGAGTGGAGCAAAAACAGTCATCAAAATGTCATTGATGGGGCCATATCAGAACCTATATAAGCAGATGTACAATCATGGGTCTTTCTGTATTTATAGAATAAAACCCATGAAGCTCTCTGTAAAGATCAGAGCTTCCTATTATTCAAACGCATATGAATAAACAGTGTCGCTCTCAAAGAGTTTGCAGTCTTAAGACAAGTGACATATGAAATGACAGATATACACTTTTATATGCATATGCACATTTGCAGTTTTGAAAATTTACAAATAGACAAAGTAGATGACTGCTGTGTCCACCTGTCCTTAAATCAATTGTTACTTGGATGATTTATTTTAGACATAGTTAGGGAAAGTTGAAAGGACTAAAGAAATAAATGAGCAGAAAGTCATTTTTGGAGAAAGTTTGTAGCAGCGAATCTATATAACACCTTTTACTTTGGTCAGTATGCTGATGGTGAGGGCCATATAAACTTCTGAACTATTTTTGTAACTTGGAGGCATGCCATGGCTAGAGATTGGAAAATTATTTGTTTGCTGCTGCAGTGATTATCAGAATTAAAGAAATTATCTGAGTTTGTCCTTATCTGGAAAAAATATGCTTCAAGCAACAAAACATTTATTCCTACAATAAAACAATATATTGCTGCATTTCCCCATCAGATGAATGTAGTGAATTATTCCTTAAGTGTCCGCTAAGGGGAGTGCAGTGCTGGACCAGCCTTTCTGGTTTCCATGGCAACAGTGGGGAGTGGAGTCTTTCAAGCTATGTGCTTGCTAAAGCAGGTGTCGGGTTGCATCGCTGTTCAGAAGCTCCTAGATTCAGTGCAGCCAGCGAGCCTTTCCATTTCCTGTTGGAAACATCTTGGACCCCCTCAAGCTCAGTGAATGAACATTGTCAAACTCCCCATGAATGAAGATGGTTCACCATTCAGGCTCTATTCAGTCCTTTAAGCAGCAAAAAGGTCAGTAGAAATATTTTTGTCTCTGTTCTGTGCGCTAAATCATTAGGTCTGCATGCCCTTGCAATATGCAGGAGCATCAGTACGCCAGCTGCTCATGATACCAGAGCTATGCAGATGTGTTTAAACTCTTGCAGCAAGTTAAAATGTTACCCATCAGTTTGGTCCCCGAAATGGCTAGGTATTTTCCTCCCATTACTAAACAAGTAACATTCTCTGGGATACATAATATCCACGGTACTGGGCTGTTTGATTTATAGTCTAAAAAGCATTCCAAGATTTTTATTTTAAGCAAATAGTCTCTGTCCTTCAAACAATGCCAAATTCCAGTGTGGAAAAAATGTGCCTGGCATCACTGCACTTCATTGTTACAGGATTTTGCTGTGTGTGTGCTTCATTGCAGCTGAGTAGTATTTGCTTTGAAAAGGTTGAAGATCACACGCAAGTAGCACCATAGATGTCGTTTGCTACTTTACATGCCTTCTTTTTACAATACTCATGTTAATGCTGCATGATGTTTGACCATAGAACTGATCTAATACATTTTAGTTTTTCATTAAAACTTTGTTCAGTATTAAAAGATTGTTTCCTTAGTTTTATTCAGGTGCTGTAATAAATGCTCAGTACTGTTTGTGGCTTGAAGTGAACAGGACAAAGGAGAGAGAGAGAGGTCTCCTTCTAGTTTTCTGCTGTTTTCTTTTATTTTGGTAACTGAGCTGTTATTGGTATATAATATATTAGTACAATCAGGTGTCAAGCTCAAACCATGCAGAAGTAGAAAATAACCATGACTACTTTCAGCACATCAGTTCTCCAAAACAAAAATACTTATCTTTAATTATTGTCTCCTTTTGCACATCAAGAATATTGGAATGTTTGATTATTGCCAGCAAGACTCTTAATATATGTCATATATTTCTGTTAGCAACTATGACTGAAATATTTATTAATCATTTTAATCTTTTCTTAGCATGGTGCAATGAAGATCTAATAAATACATTAATAGTTCCTGGAAGGTTATAGTTTGTTTCTTTGCATGCTTTTTGTTTCACTGTGATTGGTAAGGAGAGATCAACATTTCCACTGTTTCACTGGGTGCATTTGTGCCGCTATGGTTAGCGTAACTCTATCAGCATTTCTATTCTACTACAAATCATTATGCCTTGGGTTTTGTTAAGCCATAAAATTTCAGCCTAGACTCTACTTTATCAAATGTTTCAAGTATTCACCCTGGGAACAACTACTATGTCCACCAAGTTTTGTTTAAAAATCATCTGTTTGAGAGCACATCTGTGAGAGGAAGTTAAAAGTTTGGGGAATGTTTGTACTCCTGTAATTCCAAAATAACTTAATTAGCAATTTTGTACGTATTTCTTCCTTTTGTGCTTCTGATTTTGCTGCTCCAAATTGTGAAATGTCCATTCATTTTGAAAATAAGATATTGAATAGGTACAGTAAAGTCTTTTTCTCAGATGTCAGATTTGTAAGCGCATGCACTTATGACAGGTTTGTAATGCATACACTCAGTTTATAGAATCTAACAGTTCCTTATGAGGCATTACATGCATCAGGTCAATGTTTAGCTAACTGAAGAATCCCTAGCAAGGTCCTGAGCAGACTATACTGTACTATTCTTAAAATAATTTTATTTTAAAATTGCATAATTTCTTAGTTTCAGGGTGGAATGTAATTATGGTAACAGAGCCACAATGAACATTGTGGTAGATTCAGTATGCTTGTAACATTTCATAATATATTAGCTTTGGTGGAGTACGTCTACACAGCAGTGATATTTTGGAATAACTGACGTTATTCCAAAATAACAAAGGGCGTGTCTACACTATAAGCCATTATTTCGAAATAATGTCGAGCTGGAGGACTTCTGACTCTGACTCCTGTAGCCCTCATTTTACAGGAGGAGTAAGGGAAGTGGAAGGAAGAATGTTCTTCCTTTGACTTCCTGTTGTCTAGACAGTGCCAAACACCAAATTATTTCGACTTAAGCTATACAACTGACATAGCTGAATTTGCATAGTTTAATTCGACTTTAGCCCTGCTGTGTAGACATGTCCTTACAGTTCATGGAATGAGCTACATACTCAAAAATGGATTCATATCCTGTCCTTTACACCTTGTGCAAAATCTGAGTAAATTAGCTTTTCACAGTAGTGTTGTGTTGATGGTGTGGGGTACTTTCAGGAAGTCATGGAGTATGTATACCCATGGACACGATTTCCTGTGAAATACAGTAACACCCTTGACCAAAAAGGAAAAAAAAAACATGTCTCCTCCCCACAAGGATCTATTGAACAATGACATGACTGAACAGTACAAAATGCCAGCTCTCCAACTCCTGGACAACAGATTTTCTCTCATTATAGTGGTTTTGGGGTCACTGGGGATGACAGTAAAGAATAAACAAACTGAAAACCACAAACAAAACCTGCCAAAAATCAAGACAAAGATCAGACAGAAAATTGAGTGCAAAATAAAAATAAATTCTGGTTGATATTTAAGGGATTAATATACTAAAAGAACCTAGCACTGTGCATTTCTGTTAAATATGCATATGTTTCTCAACGTCAAAAAATCAGAACGTGATTTTTTTAAATTCAGACTTGTATATACATTTATCTTTGTATATTTATCTTGATGTTGCCTGTGTATATTTAACAGTATGCAAAAAATGGTCCCCACATTTTATTTTCTACAAAATCAATGATAATTCTAGTAGAATGGCCAAGTGCCCCATATAGCTGTGCTCTCCATGCTTCATTAGGAACATGACACATTTTGGGGGCAGGTTGGAGTAGTTCCAGCAATTATTTATTTGTGGAACCTCAATATAGAGTTAAGCAGTAGGTCAAACAAAAAGCAGAATGTGTCATAAAAAAATAAATATCTAATACACCTTTTTGTGGACTGAGCCTTATGGGGTAGCTTCAAGTGACACAATACTTAGACTGGAGAGAGGTTTACTTTTACAATCCAATCTTCATTGGTTTGGAGAAAATGTTATTTGTTTCTCTTGGCTTCTTTGTTCACTTGTCTGAGCTTTTTGCTATGTCTAAGAGGATGAGTATGGTGGTTTCTTCAGCTTTCTCCAATTACATTCCTTTGCACATCTTGAAAGGGAGCACCCAAATTCTCTGGCATATTACAGTGAAACTCAGAAATCTCGTATCTCTCAAAAGAATGTTTTTTTTTATCTTTGGACTAGTATTTTGGTTCCTTGCTTTGTTTTCTTTGATGGCAACAATGGACCCAGAACAGGACGCTATCAGTAAAGTATCAAAGCATAGGTTTGTCCTTTTCTCCATCCAAAACAAAGCATATACCAGTGAACATACTCATAATTTTCAAAAGTCTCTTTGAAGCACATCGTTACATTATCAGCTGAGTGATTTAAAAAATCTATTCTAAAGCCACATGGAAGTTAATGGAATGGATGTTTCATTTTCCCCTGCCTTGTCCTATTCCAAATAACTGAAATTATCCGAGTAAAAAAGAACAATAGTCCTAAAGTTAGACTAATCCAGGTCCACAGCATGGTACTACATTAGATCAGCTGAGCCATCTGGATAGTCCTTTTGTCACTATTTTTAATTTGTATTGTACCACAAGGTGCAGATGCATTGTCTGCCACAAGTAGCATGACATTGTACTGTACTCTGTTGACTATAGCATGAAAACTGTAACATTCCCAAAGGTACATTTTCCCATTTATTATTATTTAACACTGAATTGTTTATCTACTTACAGGTGTCAGAAGGGTTTGATTACTTGCATAAGAATTGTGTGTGAAGGAAAGGAGAGAAATGCCTTATGCTTTCTAGTTGGTTTTTGGGCCATTTTTTGCTTTCTGAAGTTTTGGATTTAGAGTCCTGATCTGTGAATGCACTACTGACCTTCCTGTCTGGTTAAAACCTATAAAGAGATTTGGGTCCTTTTGTTGCTTCCTCAGATGTGGTGAGCCAACAGCTACATGCTGACAAACAGTGATTTGACTCTTTTTCAAAAATATCTTTGGCAGAATACTAAAAATATAGTGACAGAACAATTCCATGCTTAGCTGAAAGATATCTATGGAATTCTAATCTTCTATTATTATAATAGGGCATGGAAGGAAGGTTATTTTGCTAGTGGTGGACACGGGGGAAGTCTTAGTGTTGACTTGTATTGCATGTATTTGCTATTTTTCATAGTGTGAGAGATCCAGACACTGCATCAGATATCTTACAGTAGCACCTAAAGAATCTATCTAGCAAAGGACCCCTTCTATTAATCACTGCACATATGTATAGTAGAAAAAATTCCCCCAGAGAACTTACATTTAGTGTAAAACCCCACATAATGGGGGGTTGAGGAGTGAAACAAACCTTGGCAGAGGTGGAGAAGGGAGAATAAAGTAACAGTAACATAAGCATTTCTTTCATAGACTAGTGATGTGTGCAATTTATGTAAGTAGAGGTTATAACTAGGTTCCTGCGCCATGCTTATTATGACATTAGCTTATGATTGCTTGACCTAAATGACAACAGGATATTATTGATTTACATGCATGATATGGTGGGATTTTTTTTCCAACTTCTATATCCTATGATATTGGTCTGAATGGACTGTTAGTCTGATCTGGTATAATAATTGCTATGTTGCTGCAGTTGCAGTTCTAAGTGCTGGACTAGAATCTGGTTATTTGAAAGGCTGCCTTTTGCTATGCATTGTACCTGAGATGCTGCTATTGACTGGCATTGCTCTTTTCAGTACTAGCAGCACAGTTTTCTAATTGCAAACTTTGGGACTCATTCCCTATAGCAATGTACAATATAAGGTGTGTTTATTCTATTTAGCTTTTCACTGGCTGGCTGCCAGAATGTCATTAAGTTTAGTTCCAGATCCAAACTTTTGAGCACCCCAAACTTTAATAAGGATTGGATACAAAGTCAAATTTTGTTTCTGAAACTGTCTGTATAACAGGCAGAACCAGGACAATGGACTGTCACGTCCAAAAATGGTGTGGTTGTTCAGATCTGTGTTTGATTTGGATTCCTCTCTGGAGGATGTATAATTATTCTTCCTTCCTTCACAGGAACGTTGTGATGTTTCATTAATCAATGATTGTAAAGCACTTTGAGATACTCAGATAAAAGCTGTTATATAATAATGCACACTATTACATATTTTGTAAACAGGAGAACCAAAAATCTGTAGCCTTTTCTAAAAGCTAACTTTATTTAGAAGAGATTTGCTGTTCTAAATGTCATTTTACTAACAACATCTTTTTGTTTTGTGTTTTGGAAGCTAATAAGAAGCAGAGACATCACTGAAAGTACTAAAACGTGCAACTGTATCATATAGATTTATGATACAGTTATTTATTTCATTTTTCTATTTGCTATTTCTCACAAAGACCAAAATAATGGCAAAAAGGTTTCTCAAAAATAATGCAAAACTAGAGGAACAGTGTCAGGCCCATTCCTTTCATCTGCACTCAAGAAGCAGATGAACCCATGTTAAAGTCTCAAAGCCATTCTCTGGATCTCTAAGCTTTACTAAACTGTGTATAGTTATGGAAATGAAAGTATCCATTAAGATATATTTTTAAATGTCTTTTCTGTGCTCACTCAGCATGCAATATTTTGATGTTACAACATACTAAAATGTTAGCATTTAAAATTACATGCCAGTATATTGAAAGACAAGGCTCATATTTTTAAAGAGATACATGCATATTTCTTTGTGGGTCCATTTTAAGCATCTGAGCCCTTTTACGTGCACCCAGAATGGGCAGCCAAAAGTGCTAGAAAAGTGTTTGACCATAACAAGTTTTTTTAAATATAATTATCATATTACGATAGGTAACAATTCCAATGAAATATAGTGTTTGTAGTTAATATATGTATAATTGTTCAGCTTATATTTCCTGGGTTTGCATGTGTTAAGCACAGAACATTGAAATGAGTAGAAACCTGCTGCATGCTGGAGGATTGTTTTGTCACAGTTCAGTGTTGTTTTACTTTCTAAATACATTTGAGGTACAGATAACAACTTGATGATTGCTCAGGATAATGATGTGCTTTGGTATTAGTTTATTGTCTTCTAATTGTTGGGCAGTTTGTTTCTTCTCTTGTGAACATTGTAGTTTGTTACTAATTTTGCCAAAATTTTCTAGAGTGAAAGAGAAGAAAAAAACTTGGAGTATGATAAACTACAACAATTCTGGGAATTTCTTTATTGATGTAATCTTTAAGGATTAATTATAAAAGTTTACCCACCCAAATATCCTGTGCTAGTTGTGCCCACGGAGTCTAATATGTTGCACCCTCATACAGAAGCACAGTATGATTCAGTGAGCCTATGTAAGTGCAATTACACATACAAATGCAGGCTTTTTGGTAGCTTTTCAGTACCAAACATTTGCTGGAACATAGAACATTTGCAGGCACACCCACTTTCCTTTGAAAAAGTGTCCCTAAATGTTCTTCAGAGGATGGAAACAATTGCTGAAATCCTTTCCCCCACCTGACAGAAAGAACAAAGATAAGGTATTGAGAGGGGCTTATTTTTACTTACAACAGATCGAAACTTTCTGATATGGCAACATCCCTGGTGCATTCCCTGATCTTGGTTAGCTAGATGTTCACTTCTCATGGGTATTGCTGAATTTCCCTGTCCCATAAAGTTTGTTTACAGCCACCACTTTTGGCTCTCAGTGTTCAGTGCTGTTATTTAGCTCTAATTTACCCCACATGTCTTCTAAGAACTAAGAAATCAGTGAAAGTGTTGGTAATGCTGCTAGACAATATTGACCTCCATGGTTTGGCAAATTCTCTGGTTTGGCACCAGGTCCAGAGAGTGCCAGACTAGAGAGATTCAACCTGTATATGTTTTTAAAGTGCTATTAAAATCACCATACATTAGAATGACCATGGCTTACTGTCCTGTAGTAGTGTTTTGAAGGAGGCCTAACATCCATGAGCAGGCTGTAAGAGATGCATTAAAACAACTTGCCTATTCATCATAACACTCAGCAGGGTAATGTAAACAGATACACCACTTGTGGTCACTTATATCTATTCAGGAGAAACTACTGTAGTTCATCCAAATAGCTAGTAGTTCCTACTTATGGGTGTTCCATCTTGGTAACACAATAAAAGAAGGATGAGACCAAGTATATTTTGAAGAAAATAAATTGTTCAAATGTATTTCTTGGCAACAAACAATCAGGAAGAAAAAAAATCTCAGGATTGACTGAGTGTGTTTTGTAACCTCAGCATCTAGGAAAAGATTTCCATGTTGATCAGAAATCATCTTAGCCGTTTGCACCAGTAATCTGTCCTCCAGGTAATGTATCTGCTAGGAGTTTTCAGCCAATGTGGCCAGGGCCATCTTTAGAATTTATGGGGCCCTATGTAGTACTAGTACACTGGTGTCTGTATGTCTATTGGCAGCTGAGGAGAGGGAGTATGATTTTTTTGAGATGTGAGTTTATAATCTTCAGTAACACACTAATGAAATATTTTAAAGCAAATTTTAAACTGGGTTCCTATAGACTAACACAGTAAATTCAGAAACTAACAGTATATACCTGAGGTTGGCATGTGTTTGTTAAACGGCTTTATTAACACTTGAATGGCTCTTTTAAGCTTCAATGTTCTGCTAATAGGTCTGGCAGGTTTTTTCATTTTAAGTTAACTAGATCCTTTCCAGAGGAAGCAGAGCCACATATTAGGGAGAGAAAGAAGTGGATGGGTGGACATTAAGGGTACGTCTACACAGCAATATTATTTTGAAATAACTAGCATCTATACAGCAGGCAATTATGTTGAGAGGGTGTCAAAATACTGTCAAGCTGGAGGACTTCTTCCTCCGACTCCTGTAACCCCCATTTTACGAGGAGTAAGGGAAGTCAGAGGAAGAGTGCTCTGTTTCAAAATAAGTGCTCTGAATATGGCTAATTATGTTCCAAAATATTTAATGGTAAAAAGTTAATTAATATATTGTCATGGAGGAGGATCTAGTGTTGCTGTGCAATCAAAGGTTTGGGTTTGGGTTTTTTTTTGTTTGTTTTACTTTTATTGGACTCTGATTCAAAGCCCACTGAAATCCATAGGAGATTTTTCATTTACATCCATTTGCTTTGGAATCCTAAAGATTTCATTTTGTGTGGCATAAGCAAGGTTCATGTTAATTTCCCGCCCCCTCCCCCCCATCCACTTTTAAAACCAGTTCAGGTGTGCCTGTTTATATATTGTGGATTCACCTAGAAGTGTTGTGTAGACTTTTTAAAAGAAGATGAAATTCACAGAATTGTTTCTCAGTATCTCTTGACCTCTTTGCATTTGCGTACATCTGCTCTTCCCCCGGTATCAGATTGTGAGCCTTCCTCATTTTGGTGAGCATTTACAAAAGCAAGTTCATGGATGTTATTGACATTGATCATATGGGTTACTGCCTGTCAGTCTTGCTACGGAGTCACAATTAGCCCATCAGTAAATGCTCACATATAAAAGTTGGTCTTCTGTTTGAGACAGCTTGCACATATGGACATGAGGAAGATATGAATGTTCGTGTTCAATCTCTATGGGGCAAGACATGATTTTTGAAGCTATTCAAAAATAAAATCTGTTGCCAAGAAAAAGGATTAATTTTTTCCTTGATTAGTCTCTGAAAATTCAAAAAATTAACAGTGTAAAAAGCTTTCTTGTTCGGCAACTGCAGAAATTGAATCCTTAAAGCACGTAGGTATTATAGCTTTCAAAAGTGTGCAAGCCAATAGAACTCAATTTTGTTGCTGATTTACTTGTCTTGTTGGATTTGCATTCAGTGCACTTTGCTGACAGATCAAAGACAATGCATACATGAGAGAAACGACAATGAGCTATTCATGCATTTCAAAAGTCAGAAGTCTAATTGCTAATCACTTTAATGTTGCAGATAATAGCATTGGCATGCTTTTGGGTAGAAACATACATGAAGAAGGTTAGGTAATGAATAAAATGGAACATATCTGATTTTACAGATTTAGGATTGTATTAGAACATAAGAACATAAGAATGGCCGTACTGGGTCAGACCAAAGGTCCATCTAGCCCAGTAGCCTGTCTGCCGACAGTGGCCAGTGCCAGGTGCCCCAGAGGGGGTGGACCGAAGACAATGATCAAGCAATTTGTCTCGTGCCATCCATCTCCAGCCTCTGACAAATAGAGGCCAGGGACACCATTTCTATCCCCTGGCTAATAATCTTTTATGGACCTAACCTCCATGAATTTATTTAGCTTCTCTTTAAACTCTGTTATAGTCCTAGTCTTCACAGCCTCCTCTGGCAAGGAGTTCCACAGGTTGACTATGTGCTGTGTGAAGAAGAACTTTCTTTTATTAGTTTTAAACCTGCTACCCATTAATTTCATTTGGTGTCCTCTAGTAGTTCTATTATGGGAACTAATAAATAATGTTTCTTTATTCACCCTCTCCACACCACTCATGATTTTATAGACCTCTATCATATCCCCCCTCAGTCTCCTCTTTTCTAAACTGAAAAGTCCCAGTCTCTTTAGCCTCTCTTCATATGGGACCCGTTCCCATATGAATGACACCTTTTACTTGTCATTGCTCAAGTATACATCAATCTCCTTTCCCTTTTCCAGATATGAACAAAATCTGCTTGATACCTGTTCATCGGAGGTCTGGCTGGATCTCGGAATGGGTAATGGATTCAGACCCTTACAGCTCTAGGTCACTGTTCCAGACCTAGCCCGCTGACTGAAAATTACTATGGTCTGTGACCTAAATGAAAGGTGTTAGCAGGGAAGAGGGTCTACAGTGATTTTTTTAAAGGATGGATGTCTGCATTGCAGACCTACCATCACACTCTGTTTAACTGGGAGTTTGACACACCTAACGGTGGTCTCAGTAGAGACAGAATGGGTGCATTAAGATATACCAAACTGCTGTCTTATTTAGGTGTTCCTTTTGGCTCAGGCATTACAATGAATAGAAATGCTTTAGTTTTTTCCCCCTTTGCCTATACTTACTATGTGTTTGATAGGAAATGGGATATAAGTCTCCAGAGCTGTTAATGCAGCTCTGTCCCTGAACATTGAATTGACTTCTTAGAAAACTAAATGTTCTTTTTCTAGCAGCATAAGCGTTTCTCTGACTTGCATTGTTCCATTAGCTTCCTTTTCTGTCACAGGTTTTTTGTTTGTTTGTGGGGTTTTTTGTTTGTTTTTTTGGTATGTGAAAATAGAGACAAAAAACCAAGGAGAAGAAAAGAGACAGAAGGAGAGTAGGGAATAGGGGTGCCCCAAAAGAAGCTCAGAAATTTAGGAAAGCCAGAAGAATTCAAAGGCACAAATGGGAGGTAGGCACCCAACACTCATTGATGTGAAGAGTTATAAGAGGAAAGAGATGGTGATGATGGCAGAGATGATAGGGAAATAAAATAATATCCTGGAATGAAAGTAAAGGCATGGGAGTATTTATCAGCACCGTCACTTAAGAACATCAGAATAGTATTTTATCAATTTCTTCCAAAACATCTTCTATTTCCCCTTCACTCTGTGACCATTCCTGAGATTTGTCACCTGAAAAGAATGGTTTAGGTGTAGGAATCTCCCTAACATCCTCTTCTGAAGATGAAAAATATTCATTTAGTTTCTCTGCAATAGCTTTTCTTCCTTGAATGCTCCTTTAGCACAGAGGTCATCCAGTGACTCCAGTGCTTGTTTGGCAAACACCCTGTTTCTGAGTTATTTTTAAAACAGTGTAGTTAGTTTTTATTAGTTTTTATGGGTTTTACTAGTTGCTCTTCAAAATCTTTTTTGGCCTTTCTATTTATACTTTTACACTTGACTTCCCATAGCTTATGCTCCTTTGTGTTTTCATCACTAGGATTTGGCTTCCAATTTCTGAAGGATGCCTTTTAGCCTCTAAATACTTTTTTTTTTTACTCTGTTTACTAATGTGGCATTTATATGATCCTCTAACTGTTTTTTGTTTGTTTAATTTCTGGCAAGCATTTAGTTTGATCCTGTCCTACATTATTTTGAATCAGTTTCCTATGCAGCTTACAGGCATTTCCCTGTTACTGTTGTTTTTCCATTTTAGCAGCTTCCTCATTTTTACATGGTTCCCATTTTTGAAGTTAAATGCTCCTGTGGTGGGTATTTTTGGTAATTTCACCCCTACTGGGATGTTAAATTTAATTACATTGGCTCCATTACTGAGCCATTCAGCTATATCCATCTCTTGGATCAGATATTGTGAGCTGAGTTCCCCTTAAGCTGAGCTGCTGTGCAGTGCCCTTTAAGCCTCACACAGGGTTCAGAGCTGCAATGGGGAGAGAGATCTCTCCCCAAGCCCCGAAGCTGTAGTGGCCGGAGAAAGGAGCCCCTCCCTGCCAGCCTCAGACTCCTTAGCTGTGCCACTGAACTGCCACAACTAAGGAAAAGAGACCCCTTCTTGTCATCTCCAGCAGGGAGCCACCCAGGTAAGCCCAGCTTCTGACCCCATGCCCCACCTTGAGCCTATACCCTCTCCTGCACACCAACCCCTGGTCCTGAGCCTCTCCCCAAACTTGGATCCCCCTCTCTGCACCCCAAACCGCTCAACCCCAACTTAGATCCTGCTCAGCAAGCCGGAGCCTTCACTGACTTGTGCTCCAACCCCCTACTCCAGCTCTGACCCCCCCATCCACTCTCAGATCTTTCGGTCCCACTCCTGCCATGTGAATTTTGTTATGTGCCCCAATATGAAAGTGATGTCACACATCACCTCTACATTGGTGCATATAAGAAAATTCATGAATCATTTAGGACTGAATCAAAAATTGCTTTTCCCCTTGTGGATACCTCTAATAGCTGCTCCAAGAAAGTTATTAATGGTGAGTAAAAAAATTATCTCTGCATCCTATCCTGAAGTGGCATGATTCCAGTCAATATGGGGATAGTTAAAATTGATTCATTATTATTTGGGTTTTCTCTTTGGGTAGTCTTTGTAATTTCCCCTGCCTTTTCCGGTTACCATCGCCATTCTGGTCAAGTGATTGGTAGTATATTCCTGCTGCTCTACTATTATTGTTCAAGCTTGAAATTATCCATGGAGATTCTATGGTACGGTCCAATTAATTTAAAATGTTTATTATAGTTGACTTTGTTTCACATATCCTGCCATTCCCTCACCAGCACAACATACTCTGTCATTCTTATTTTATATCCTGGTATCATCATGTCCCATTTATTATCGCAGTTTCACCAAGTTACTGTGATGCCTATTACATCTATATCCTCATTTAATGCAGGCACTCAGTTTCACCCATCTTCGTCTTAAGACTTCTTACTTTCGTATATAGCAGTTATACAATTTGTCAAGATTTAGTTATCTGCCTTCATGGGATGTAATTGAATTGGACTCTTTTTCATTTGATTTTCTTTGGTTCCTTCCTGTACTTTATCAACCTCTATCCTCTCCTCTTTACTAGGATAAACATCTTCTAGATGTCTAGAATATCTCCTTTAATCAATCTTCCCATGCAGGATGTATCTGTCCAAACTGTGTGCTCCTCTTCACCTGTTGGTTTCCCTCTTAGCCCCTAATTTAAAATCTCTTCTGCAACATTTTAATTTCACATGCTAGTATTTTGGTTTCAATTTGGTGAAGGTGCAGCCCATCTTCGCTGTATAGGCGCTTCCTTTCACAAAAGGATCGTCAGCTCTTTATTAACCTAAACCCTCCTCTCACACCTTCCCCCCCATTGTCATCTGATTCCCATATTGAGAGAGCCAGTCTAAATGGCTCTAAATGTGGAACTGAAAGCACTCCACTCTATGAATGGAGTCATAGAGGCTTGGGCTTTCAGCCATTATCAGTAGCTGAAACTTGGTCTTCAAAACTTCTTACTTTTCCCTATGTTGTTGATACCCACATATGCTACAACAACTGGCTCCTTCCTAGAATGTCACATAAGTCAATCTATTTATATTTCTAATAATATAATTCCCCATTGCTGTTGTCTCTTCCTAATAATAAGGGTTCTCAAAACCTAGATTATTTCTATCTGTTCTACCTTGATGATGATATGCTTATAAAAAGCACATGGGATTTTTTTTTTGAGGAAAAGGCAATATGCCACTTTTATTGAACATACAACATAGAAAGCAGTATGTGCATTTATTTACAAACATACACATCGTTTTGCTGATATTAAAGTTACCAATCTGTGGCCGAGACCAATCTAATGGTCAGTTAGATTGGTCTGAGTAGAGAAGCCAGGTTATGTTGGTTGTGATTTGATGCTTTGAGTCTTTTCAGGATGAATCCAAAGTTCTGTGGTAAAACACCCCATATTTATATTAGTTCTTCCCCCATGCAAATCTACAGATTTTGCTTCATTACATTGTAACTGGTTATTTTCAATTTATTTTAAGATTTTTTAATTGTTATTTTCATTGACATTTCAGATGACTGTCTTTGGGAGTTGCCACGTTTTGGTTAGATTTTGTTATGTTCTGGTTTTAGATGTGCTCGTTTCATCTTCAAGGTGGTTAATTTCCCCCCTGTTAGTCATTAGGTGCAATGGGTACATTTGATATTCTGTTAGTGCTTTTAAGTCTCTTCCTCATCCCTTAACTATCTAGATTCAGCCATAACCTTTACGTTTATTTCTTTTCATATACACGTTCCTCATGCTCACAAATACAAATTACACCGCTTTTTTTAAAACACAAGAATAGTAGAGCGCAATCTAAGAATGTAAGATAATTATTACAAAAATGTTCACACTGTAAAAAATGACTACAATTTTTCCATAATAAAAAAATACCTAACAGTTAAAGGGTGCCCATAATGAGTTACCAAGGTTTGTCTGGTCTTCTGTTGCTCTACCTCAGAGTAGGCACAGGCAGCTCACCCAATGCCTATCTAACAATGGCACTAGGCTGTTTCTTTCCATTAATTAAACAAAGATATCTGGCAGGGTCCAGCTAAACATAATGCATTATTCTAAACATTCTACATGATATGCTTTACGTTACACATATAATACTGTATAAATTATGCAAAAGTTACATTTTGGCTACAATGTTCCCCTTTCTCTGAGACTTTCATTGTCTCAACACCACAAAGACTGTGGAAGATGGGATGGAGCCACTCTACTATATCCTTGATAGGCCCCTCAATATACCACTACAGCTATGTTAAACCGGACTGCATACTTTCCTCCACAGAGAGCCTTGTAAGCTCAAAATGCTTTGGCAGCTTCAATCATGAGCATTAGTATAAAAGTTTTCATGTCAATCAATGTAGATATAGAATTTTGGACTGGTATATTAGAAGAAACATGGCACTGGAGGCATAATTTTAGTCCATTCTCACTATCTTTCTTTGAATATATGCAGCACTGGGAAATGAAATCTATTGATCCTTGGGTTACTTAGTTTATGAAACTCTAATAACTGAAGTGGCTGGATCAGATTCAAGTCTCATTTACACCATTGAATAACAGAAATAATTCCATTAAGAGGAATTACTCCAGGTTTACACCAGTTTACTTTTATCAAAATCTGGCCCAAAGATTTAATTCACACCCCCAAACGGAAGGAGAAAGCTTCAACATTCTGATGATGATGATGATGATTTAATTATTGTAGCAACACTCAGACACCACATCTAGGATTGAAAACCCCTATATATAAGCATATAGTTGGGTAGGATCATTTTCCCGAAGGGGATAAAATCCAAAATGGTATTTACAGTGGAGATTTTCAAAGGCTCAAATGGCAATTAGGTCACAAGCTCCCTATCACTATATCCTGCTAATTAATCAGATTCAGTAATAGCAATTAGAGTCTTAGGATATGTCTACACTGCAACACTATTTCAAAATAACTAGCACTGTTCCAAACTAACTTAGTCCACATCTACACAGCAGGCAGTTATTCAAAATAGTGTCAAAATACTGTCCAGCTGGAGGACTTTTTACTCCGATTCCTGTAACCCTCATTGTACGAGGAATAAGGGAAGTCAGAGGAAGAGTGCTCTATTTAGAAATAAGTGCTGTGTAAGCTATTTCGAAATAAGATACGCAATGGACATAGATCAATTTGCGTAGCTTATTTCGAGTTAAGCCCTGCAGTGTAGATGCACTCCTAGAGTTTAAGGCCACCTAATCTGACCTCCTGTATGGCAACTAAACCCCTGTCTCCCCCTGTGTGAATAATATGAATAATCCACAGGAGTTTAGCTATACGATTACCTTTAATGTAACATTTTCATTCTACAGAAATGTGTACCTTGTTTGTTTTATTTTCCTCTTTATTTATTTTTCATTTGTACATGTTTTATTTTAATAATCCAGACTCAAAATTTCCTTTTCAATGTGTCACATGAATGAATTTATAAGCACTAGCTGACCAAACTTGTCCCTGTAATAATAACTCATATTGAGTCAAAGGAGTTTCAATAGGGATGGATTTGGCCTATAAATATCTTTAGCATACTTACTTCACATAAAAGTCCTGGGGCATATTCTGCCCTTGTTACCTCATATATTCTCTCTGGAGTGGGGTTTCAACAAATATAACTGTGGTAGAACTGGATTCCTAATAGGCCACATTCCATCTATGGGCTTTAGAAACAATATCTTGTCAGGTAGCCCAGTGGACAAAATATTTGATTTATATTACAAAGGCTGTAAGTTAAAACTCTTTTTTTGCTTTGGGCTAAGAGACTAATGAGGAGGGAGGCAATAATAATCTTTTGTATAAATATTTGATTCAATGAATGGAAGCAAAACAGAATTGTTTTGATATGACTAGAACTAATGGGATGAGATTAATACTTTAATTTTGGAAGACTAGCTTTTGGAAACACTTTTTTTGGTACTAAGATTGATTAAACTGTAGGACCCTCTCCCCATAGCTGCGGAAGGAGCCCCATTGTTTGGGATATACACTAAAAAACATACAAGAAAAATGGAAGATGTGCAATGTACAAGCCTGCATTTCCTGGAAGATATACAATGTAATGGAGACCTCTTCATCACTAACTTCCTGTACACTATATGGTAGCTAGAGAAAAACATGAGAGCTGTCTGGCATTCAGTAACATGCACTGCAGCATTTAATAGCACTGTCTAACATTTAATTAGCCAACACAGGGAGCAGCATGGTGGCATGTTTGTGTGAGGAAGACTTTCATTGGATTGTTATGGCATTCCCAATCATGGGAGGGGAGCCTGACTGGTGTAAAGTTTCAAGATTAGAAGAGAAGCTGTGGGGAGATAGGACAGGAATTAAGCTAGCCAAGATGTTCTTCACAACTGCTATGTAGACAATTAAGATTGAAAGGTGCCTATTGACACTCTTGGAAAATATTGCTTGTGTCTTATGTAATGAGCAATTAATTTTTAAGATTCATTATTTCCAGAGATGTTTTTAAATGCAAATATGTTTAAAGCATCTAATGTACCACAATATTTTTTCCTTTTAAAAAGAAACCTGGTTTTGAGTTATACATACTCAAAGATATCAAAAGCAATTTGCAGTTTTAACACTAATGAAGCCTTGCAATAGTTAGTGATTTTTGCTTTAATTAAAAAATTAATACCCCACACTTTTGCACCTTAAACTTGTCTGCCTTTGAGCATCTACACAGATAATTTTTTTCCTAAAAAATAGGCTTTATATTGGAAAGTTGAATAAAAATGTCGGCATTTGTAAATTGAATTGTAATAGCACCATAGTTTCAGACAAGAAATCCAGAGGCTTTTGTTTAGGTTTGTTAGATTGGGATTTGAGAAGTAAAACTGTACAGTAGCAAAAAATCTGTAGTGGAATTAACCACAAAAAGCTTCTCTGAAATAATACTGAAATTCACAAACACGACAAGATAATGAAACCTATTAATGACAACTAACAAAGGAACTTTTTAAAAAATAGCTATTACGGGTCTAATGCAGCATAGTAGTCAAACATGTACTTAACTTCCACTGAAAGAAATGTTCCATTACCTTTGTTGGGTTTTAAGCATGTGCTTAGTGCTGAATCTGATACATAAAGGCAGCTGCATAAAATGATGCAATTAACATGGCGGGAACTTCTTGTAGAAAAAAAGGCTATATGTAATGATTGTGTTAATTGTGGTCATCTAAAGAAGTGAGCTGTGCCCACGAAAGTCCATGATACCATCTACACATTTTGTTAGTCTTTAAAGTGCTACCAGACTATTTGTTGTTTTTTTAAGTTTTTCCTGTACAGACTAACTCGGCTACCCCGTGAAGCTTCTGTGTTAATCTAGTTCATCTTCCTGCATAATACTGGCAAAAGAACTCCGCACAATAATTTTAGCTTCAAGATCATAACTTCTATATAAGATTGTTTATTGTTTAGAAAAATATGCGGTCTTGATTTAAAGAATGGCTGTGATAGAAAATCAACTAGGTACAAATTTGTACTTTATGTCTTATCTGAATTTTTCTAGTTCAGCTTCCAGTCATTAGGTCCTGTTATGACTTTGTCTGCTAGATTGAAGAGCCATTTAATGTGAAAAATCTATTCTTCACATAAGCATTTGTAGACTGTAATCAAGACATCTCCTAATCTTTCCTTGGATAAATTAAATAAATCGAGCTTCTTTAGTCTCTCTCTATTGAGGTCTGGGAAACATGCTTCAATCACTGTTGTAGCTTTTCGGCATCTTCTCCAATTTTCAACATTGTTCGGGAAGTGCAGACACCAGAAATGGATAAAGTATTCCAGTAATGGTGTTATTAATGCTATATGAAGTATTCTCTCTTCTTGCTTGATATTTTCTTGTTTATACATTCAAGGATCACAATTGCCTGGGTGGAGCAGTGGGACATCAGACACTCATGTTCAGTTGGCTATCTGTCAGACTTTACAGCAGGGTGGGGAACCTGCATCCCAGGCTGCTACTTCCCACAACTCCCATTGGATGGGAATATTGAAACATATCAACTGGGAGCTGCAGGGCTCTGTACCTGTGGACACTCAGCAATCCAACCATCTTGCAGCCCACTAGTAGCTAACCCTGATGAAAAGCATGTAGCCCATGGGCTAGAGGTTCCCCACCCCTACTTTACAGTATCACTGCGTTCCAGGATCCCATGATGAATACAGTATGTTTCACTGGCTATTGGGACAGCTGACTTCAACTAACAGATGACCATTAGAAGAGATTTCGCTGAAACTTAGCTGAGGTTGTTGTAGGCTCTTTTACTAAGCATTGTTGCAACACATACTGGATTGTCTTGCCATTTAACCATTGACAATATTTCATCTGATGTTAGTGGTAGCATATGGTTCTTAGTAATCTTTATATGATAATTAGGGGACTGGTTTTGTACAGCACCAGCACCCAATTCATCTTTGAAGTTGATGGGATTACACCAAAGATAAGTCTAGTGCTATAAAACTGAATTAAGGAAAAATTAATTTAGTATCAGTGGATTGACTAAAACATAGAAAAAACCCTAACTCTTAACATGTGGGTGGTGACTGTTAAATTTAAAAGCAAATACAGAAAGATTAAGTTATGTCTGGAGGGTTAGTTGTCAATTTGAAAAAGTAAGATGATTTCACCAGTTAAAATACATGCTGACATTTTAGAGTGTAAGCCTGTTATGCCCTACAAAAGTACCTGTTAAAATTACTTATCTTTATAATTTGCAGCCATGGAGCACTAGTTAATAACAGAGGCAGTTGAAAATTGTTGAAAAATAGTGTCTGTGAAAATGAATTTAAAAAAAATGAGTACAGGTTGAAATCCAGGACCTCTATGGTGGCGTTCTCGGAAATGCTTCCAGTTCCACGCGCAGGGCCAGGTAGGCAGGCAGAGATTCAGAATCTCAATGCGTGGATGAGACGATGGTGTAGGGAAGAGGGTTTGGATTTATTAGGAACTGGGGACACTTTTGGGAGAGGGGAGCCTATACAGGAAGGATGGGCTCCACCTAAACCAGGGTGGAACCAGACTGCTGGCACTAAACATTAAAAGGCCGAGAGCAGTTTTTAAACTGAGAGATGGGGAAAGCCGATTGGTGTGGAGATGCACGTAAATCGGAGGGAGACTTCTCTTAGAGGAGAATCCATTGATAGAGATTCTCTAAGCTGTAGTCAGAAAGAGAGGAGGGGAGAGGGCAAACCATGGGCCAGAGCAGACAAACAACCGCTGCACAAAGGAATCCAATGCATCAGGGAAGGGCAGACAAATAAGCAGTGGCAAATTTTTAAAGTGCTTCTACACAAATGCTAGGAGTCTGACTAATAAGATGGGTGAACTAGAGTACCTAGTATTAAATGAGGAGATTGACATAATAGGCATCACTGAAACCTGGTGGAATGAGGAAAATCTGTGGGACACAATCATACCGGGATATAAAATATATCGAAAGGATAGAGCAGGCCGGGTGGGTGGCGGAGTGGCACTGTATGTGAAAGATAATGTAGAATCAAATGAAATAAAAATATTAAATGAATCAACATGTTCAATAGAATCGCTATGGATAGTAATTCCATGCTCCAAAAATAAGAAATTAGCAGTAGGGATATATTACCGACCACCTGACCAGGACAGGGATACTGACATTGAAATGCTGAGGGAGATTAGAGAGGCTACCAAAACAAAGAACTCTATAATAATGGGGATTTTAATTACCCCATATTGACTGGATACATGTCACCTCAGGAAGAGAAGCGGAGATAAAATTTCTCAATGGCTTAAATGACTGCTTCTTGGAGCAGCTAGTGCAGGAACCCACAAGGAGAGGCAATTCTCGATTTAGTCCTGAGTGGAGCGCAGGATCAGGTCCAGGAAATAACCGTTACAGGACCGCTTGGGAATAGTGACCATAATATAATAACATTCAACATTCCTGTGGTGGGAAGAACACCTCAGCAGACCAGCACCCTGGCATTTAATTTCAAAAAGGGAATTACACAAAAATGAGGAGGTTAGTTAAACAGAAATTAAAAGGCACAGTGACTAGAGCCAAATCCTGCAAGCTGCATGGAAACTTTTAAAGACACCATAATAGAGGCCCAACTTAAATGTATACCCCAAATTAAAAACATAGCAAGAGACCTAAAAGAGTCACGTGGCTTAACCACCATGTAAAAGAAGCAGTGAGGGACAAAAGGCATCTTTTAAGAAGTGGAAGTCCAATCCTAGTGAGATAAATAGAAAGGAACATAAACACTGTCAAATCAAGTGTAAAAATGTAATAAGAAAAGCAAAAAAGATTTTGAGGAACAGCTAGCCAAAAACTCAAAAAGAAATAACAAAATGTTTTTAAGTACATTAGAAGCAGGAAGCCTGCTAAAAACCTGTGGGTCCCCTAGACGATCGAACTATAAAAGGCGCAATCAAGGACGATAAAGCCATTGCGGAGAAACTAAATGATTTCTTTGCTTCAGTCTTCACGGCTGAGGATGTTGGGGATTCCCAAATCTGCACCGTCCTTTGTGGGTAATGAATCTGAGGAACTGTCCCGGATTGAAGTGTCATTAGAGGAGGTTTTGGAACAAATAGAAAAACTTAATGTTAACAAATCGGACCGGATGGCATTCATCCAAGGGTTCTAAAAGAACTCAAATGGGAAATTGCTGAACTATTATCTGTGGTTTGTAACCTATCCCTTAAATCGGCTTCGTACCAAATGACTGGAAGGTAGCCAACGTGACACCAATATTTAAAAAGGGCTCTAGAGGCGATCCGGGCAATTACAGACCGGTAAGTCTAACTTCAGTACCGGGCAAATTAGTCGAAACAATAGTAAAGAATAAAATTGTGAAGCATGTAGAAGAACATAATTTGTTGGACAAAAGTCAACATGGGTTCTGTAAAGGAAATCCTGTCTTACTAATCTATTAGAGTTCTTTGAAGGGGTTAACAAACATGCGGACAAGGGGATCCAGTAGATATAGTATACTTAGATTTTCAGAAAGCCTTTGACAAGGTCCTCACCAAAGGCTCTTATGTAAATTACATGGCCATGGGATAAGAGGAAGGTCCTTTCTTGGATTGAGAACTGGTTAAAAGACAGGAAACAAAGGGTAGGAATAAATGGTAAATTTTCAGAATGGAGAGGGGTAACTAGTGGTGTCCCCAAGGGTCAGTCCTAGGACCAATCCTGTTCAACTTATTCATAAATGATCTGGAGAAAGGGGTAAGCAGTGAGGTGGTAAAGTTTGCGGATGATACCAAACTGTTTAGGATAGTCAAGACAGAAGCAGACTGTAAGGGACTCCAGGAAGATCTCACCAAACTGAGTGATTGGGCAACAAAATGGCAAATGAAATTTAATGTGGATAAGTGTAAAGTAATGCACATCGGGAAAAATAACCCCAACTATACACAGTATGATGGGGGCTAATTTGGCTACGACAAATCAGGAAAGAGATCTTGGAGTTATCGTGACAGTTCTCTGAAAACTTCCACACAGTGTGCAGCGGCGGTCAAAAAGGCAAATAGGATGCTAGGTATTATTAAGAAAGGGATAGAAAATAAGACCCGGAATATCTTACTGCCCCTGTATAAAACTATGGTACGCCCACATCTTGAATACTGTGTACAGATGTGGTCTCCTCACCTCAAAAAAGATATTTTGGCCTTGGAAAGGGTTCAGAAAAGGGCAACTAAAATGATTAGGGGTTTGGAACGGGTCCCATATGAGGAGAGGTTAAAGCGACTGGGACTTTTCAGTTTAGAAAAGAGGAGACTGAGGGGGGATATGATAGAGGTGTATAAAATCATGAGTGGTGTGGAGAGGGCCGATAAAGAAAAGTTATTTATTAGTTCCTAAATAGAAGAACTAGAGGACACCAAATGAAATTAATGGGTAGCAGGTTTAAAACTAATAAAAGAAAGTTCTTCTTCACACAGCGTGTAGTCAGCATGTGGAACTCCTTGCCAGAGGAGGCTGTGAAGGCTAGGACTATAACAGAGTTTAAAGAGAAGCTAGATAATTTCATGGAGGTTAGGTCCATAAAAGGCTATTAGCCAGGGATAAAATGGTGTCCTTGGCCTCTGTTTGACAGAGGCTGGAGAGGGATGGCAGGAGACAAAGCGCTTGATCATTGTCTTCGGTCCACCCTCTGGGGCACCTGGTGCTGGCCACTGTCGGCAGACAGGATACTGGGCTAGATGGACCTTTGGTCTGACCCGCTACGGCCGTTCTTATGTTCTTATGTTCTTATGTTCTCTCTAGTCTGGCACTCTCTGGTCCAGCAACATCTGTGGTCTGGCATGATTTTAGTTAGCCAGATGTTGACTTCTTATGGACATGGCCAAGTTTCCTGCAATGCCATAAAGTTTGTTTATAGCCACCAGTCCTGGCGCTCAGTGTTCTGTGCTGTTATTTAGGTCTAATTTACCCCTAAACGTCTTCTAAGATCCCAGTAAGCAGTGAAAGTGTTGGTAATGCTGCTAGACAATATTGACCTCCTGTGATCCGGCAAACTCTCTGGTTTGGCTCCAGTCAGGTCCTGAGGGTGCCAGAATGAGAGGTTCAGCCTGTATTATGGGACTACGATGATTGGTCAACTTCAAATTTTAAAAAAAATCTGTTGCATTATTCAGTATTGATTGGGTTTGATCATCAGTTAGCATCATTTTAACACTTCTCTTTATTTGTTTCAGAGGGGTAGCTGTGTTAGTCTGTAACTTTAGAAGCAATGAGTAGTCCTGTGGCACTTTAAAGACAAACCAACCAACCAACCAACCAGCAAACAAATAAATAAATTAGTATCATGAGCTTCCATGGGCAAAACCCACTTCATCAGATGAGCTCTTTATTTATGTATTTCACTGTTGAACCTCTCCTAATTTTTTCCTTTTCTCCCTCTTACCCACTGTGCATTCTCTGTCATGGAGCTTTTTAAATTTGCGTTTGGTGCTAGGTGATGTTTTTAGTTTAGTTTAGTTTTATTTGCTTTTTGGTTTGGGTTGGTTTGGGTTGGATTTATTATAGTTCTTGAGCTTTTTCTACTTAGTTACTGATTAGTATGCTTTTCTTCCCCTGTGTTCTGACAATGTCTTTGGGATTTTGAGAGTGTCATTAACAATTGAGAGTGTCACCTTAATTATGCAACACTTCCAACAAAACTGTCCTGTCAATAGCATGAATTGGGTGGGCTACCCTAGGCCCTGAGGGCTTTTGGGGGCCCTGAGGCAGCTGCCCCAACCGTCCTATGGATGGGAGGGACCAAAGGGTTACGGGGCCTGGCACACAGCAAAAAGCAGTGTTGCCCTGCCCTGCACTCAGCACATGGGTGGCGAGAGCTGGAGCAGCCTGGGAGCCTGCTCTGCCCTGCTGCTCCACCCTCCCAGCCTGCTGCACTCAGCTTCTCCAAAGCAGCAGGATGCAGAGCACCCTGCCCCCAGGACACTCGGCTTCCCACTGCCGCAGAGAAGCAGGGCGCAGCAGGCCTGGAGAGGGTGGCACAGCGGGACAGAGCATGCTGCCAGGCTGCTGTAGCTCCCACCACCTGCTGGGTGGGGGCAGGGAGATGATCAATGCTTCCTCCATGCCAGGTCCCCCGAAACTCCTCAGGCCACATTGCTTGGGGGAAGTGGGGAGACACACAGGTGGGGCTTGGACAAGGGCTGGAGCAGGGTTGGGGATGGGACCTAAGGTGGTGGTGGTGGTGGTGGTTTCCTGGATGTTTTAAACAAATAGTGTATTTTGAAAAGGCAGGGACATCACCATTCTGAGTTAGTGCAGCAATTGGCCACCTGGACCCGGCATTATGAAGCGGCAAACTATCTAGACATTAAAAGGTTAGAAATTTCTGGAAGCCGTGTCCTTAAGATAAATGGTCTGGGTTTCTAATGAAAAAATCATCTTGTTTGACTAGCAATCTTGCTCCTGCAAATATGCTCCTTATGGAGGAGGCATAAGGGAATCTACAGGGATATTCAGATCTTCAAGATATTCTGTTGCCATTAATTGCCCACTACTAGAGTTGCCTGTATCCACTTTTGTGTTACAAGCTCAGGTACCAGCAATGTCATGGCAATGAATACCATGACAGCTGCAGTTATTCTGAATGGCTTCACTGCTGGCTGACAACACTGTGCAAATCTCATTTGTGTTGCTGTAGAACTGCACACCCCTGTACTTACATAGCGAGAAAGAGTCTGTGTTGTGCATTGGGTTGCTACATTTTTTTTCAGTGGGTTTTTTGTGTGTGTCCATTCAAGTAGTAGCAAATTTGACATTTAAGAAATGTCAAATTCAGTTATATTTTTACTATAGTGCATATAAATGGGGCACTAAAATAAAGCCCTCCACTATCATTAGTATAGGTTTCCCATTACTGTGTGAGTTCCAAGCTCTCTCTCTTGTACCAAAAATGAAGATAATCTGCAGAGTGCTGATATTGTTTCACCCTGGATTTGCAAAGCTGCTTTGTGTTAAAGTGAAATGTTGTCAGAGAAAGGTGATTATGAATCAGTAGCATTTTCTAATCATTTTGGCATCATTCCAAAAAGAGCCATGCTATTCTTTTCTAACTCTAAAAATATTTTCCAAAATGAGAGTCACAGCATTTCTTCAGCAAATATTGTGAATCTTGATTGTGCAGAAATATGAACTAACTAGTACAGTGAGATGCTCTTCTGCTAGATATAGGTTCTTGGATGGGGGCCAACAATATTTTAATCTGAATTTACCTCTGCGATGCAGTGTGCTGCAGTATTCACCATATGGAGATGTCTAGATTAGTGGATTATAAAAGGAAAAAGATTATGCAATATCTACAGATCTCAAACTCAGTAGAAATCCTGGTGCATCCATCCTACAAATATGACAGTTTTCTTTTCTTTTTTTATTAGAGCCATAGTTATATATATGCCAGGGAGGGAGAGGATGATGGCAAGGAAGGACAATAAAACTGCTTTCTACAAAAAGAGAAATAATATAATCTCTTCTTCCTCCCTTTCATTTCTGTAGTGTTTCTTTTTTCAGAGAAGAGATGTAGCTGCTTTAAAATACTGCAATAGTCACTAAAGGCTAGCAAGTGCTCAGGAAGCCACACGTATTATATAATTTATAAGTAATCATATTCATCTTAACCTTTTGAACTCCAATATTAAGTAATTTGGGCAAGGGGTTAATCCCATTAGCTTCCGGGTTTTTGTATGGCAAGTGAGTCAGAACAGAGTTTTGTTTTAAAATGCATTGTATCATCTTTTGTGTCTGAAAAATTGGTGAAATAAGTGGGCAGGTTGTCAGCTTTCCCTAGAAAACACTAGAAATCACCACCCTACAAAAACAACATGGCAGTGCAATAACAAGTTGATTGTGTGTAGTTCCCCCCCACCCTGGGGTCTAGCAAACACCTATTCAGCCACTTTGTCAGGTGCACCTGGATAGTGTTCATTGCATCTGAAGAGAGATCTAGGTGATGGCTGTGGAGACACAAGCTGTCCTAACTTGTGCTAATCTTATTAATCCCCTAGCAGTTGTTCTACCATCCTATGATCTCCAGAGTACAACATGCTCCATCCAACTCCCAGAACACTCCTGGACTGATGTCCTCCATTTTATTTCACAGAGGCCAGAAATCCTATGCCCATTTAATAAAGACAGATTTCTAATCCCCACACTGCTAGAAAAGTACAAAGGGCACAAAGTGAGGTGGAGAATTTGGACCAGAATGTCTGAAGCAGAGCTGACTGGAAAACTGAATTCCAATCTTGTAGAAAATTCTGAATTTTGTAAAAACAGGTTGTCTGAATTTGGGACAAAAATAAAAAACCTGGAAACTTTTTATGGGGCAGAAATTCTGAAAAATTCCTTTAGAAGTGTTAGCTTTTTGGCTGTCCATCTGGAATGTGCTTAGTTCAATGATTAATGGGAACCAAAACTATTAAAAAAACAAAACAACTTAGCTTCAGAGATGTCCAGTACCGGGATATACCAGGCACTAGTTAATCTAGACCGATTGCTAAGGCAAGATGTTTTTATTTATTTTCAAGAGGCAATCCAACCCCTGAATGTTTAACAAACACTTAGCCAATGCAGAGCAGAATCAGTAACAGAAAATTACATAGTTTTTAGAAGGCAAAAGGTATCCAAACAAACACACACGCGCGGGTGCACACACACACACACACACACACACGCTAGATAAAAGCAAGAAGGCACAGCCAGGGGGATAAAACTTTCCTCATAAAAAAAAGGTAAAAAAAAAAGAATCAGAAAGCTTTACAGCTTAAAAATATCATAAAATAAAATACCTTGAGGGATAAATCACTACTAGGAAGTTGATGACCCAGAAGCTGTTTTCCCATACAAAACAAAAATAAAATCAACCCAAAAGAAGGCATATTAAAATGCTTAAGCAAGGCACCATGTTGAGGGATAACATAGGATTACCACTGAAGTAGAGGAAAGTTTAAAAGCAAAATTCCAAACAAATTAAAAGAAATGCTATTATTATTCATTGTTTATTATAAATGGTCATAGTTTACTTCTCTGTTTCTAAGGATTATAGAGAAGAAAAACAGTTCTTGTCTTAGAGATTAAGTCAATAGCTTTATATTAAAAACTTGAGTTTAGATTCAAACTACATGTGTTTTATCTCCCAGATATGATCAGGCTGAAAACATTTGGGAAGAAAGCAGCTTGTAGACTAGCAATAAAATCACTTAAAGCTGGTCAGAAAATTTCCAAATTTTGATACTGCAATGAAAACTTCAAATGGCAATGAAAAAATGGGAATTAAATTTCCACTATTTACCCCATTTTTGACAAGCTGCTACAAACCTGTCCCAGAACCATCACATTCCTGCCCTCTCTACACTAAATAAATGCTTTGAAAATTGTCATAAATGGAGATGACAGAGGAGAAGCTAAGGGAAAGATTCCAGCAATAAAAACAACAAGAAGAAACAAAATCATGAGATCCAAAGCAGGCTTTGACTCCCTCAGAGAACTGATGGGCAGGATTCCCTGGGATACTTACATGAAGGAGAGCTGGCACTATTTTAAAGAAGCCTTATAAAAGGCACAGGAAGAAACCATCTCGATGTGCAGTAAGAAAAGCAAATATGGTAGGCGACCAGATTGGCTTACCGGGGAAATCCTTGGTGAGCTTAAACACAAAAAGGAAGCTTACAAGAAGTGGAAACTTGGACAGCTGACTGGAGTATAAATATATTGCTTGAGAATGCAGGGGAGTTATCAGGAAGGTGAAAGTGCAATTGGAATTGCATCTAGCAATGGATGTGAAGGGTAACAAGGAAGGCTTCTATAGGCATGTTGGCAATAAAAGGGTTATTAGGGAGGATGCGGGGCCCTTACTGGATGAGAGAAGTAACCTAGTGATGTCAGAAAAGCTGAAGTACTCAATGCTTTCTTTGCCTGTGTTGTCACAGAGAAGGTCAGCTCCCAGACTAATGCACAAGGCAACACAATATGAGAAGGAGGTGGACAGCCCTTGGTGGGGAAAGAACAGGTTAGGAACTATTTAGAAAAGCTAAATATACACAAATCCATGGGTCCGGATTTAATGCATCCAAGGGTACTGAGGGAGTTGGAAAATTTCATTGCAGAGCCTTTGGACATTATCTTTGAAAACTTGTGGAGATTGGGAGAGCTCCTGGATGATTGGAAAAAGGCAAATATAGTGCCCGTCTTTAAAAAAGGGAAGAAGGACGATCCAGGGAACTAAAGACTGGTCAGCCTTACCTCAGTCCCCAGAAAAATCATGGAGGGGATCCTCAAGGAATCCATTCTGAAGCACTTGAAAGAGGGGAAAGTGATCAGGAATACTCAACATGGATTCATGAAGGGAAAGTCATGCCTGACCAATCTGATTAGCTTCTATGATGAGGTAGCTGGCTCTGTGGATATGGGAGAGTCAGTGGATGTGACATACCTTGACTTTAGCAAAGCTTTTGATACGGTCTCCCACAATATTCTTGCCAGCAAGTTAAGGGAGTATGGATTGGACAAATGGACTGTAAGATGGATAGAAAGCTGGCTAGACTGTCGGGCCCAATGGGTAGTGATCAACAGCTCAATGTCAGGTTGGTAGCTGGTTTCTAGTGGAGTGCCCCAAGGATTGGTTCTAGGACTGGTTTTGTTCAACAACTTTATTAATGACCTGGATGAGGGGATGGATTGCACCTTCAGCAAGTTTGCAGATGACACTAAACTAGGGGGAGAGGTAGATACTCTGCAGGGCAGGAATAGGGTCCAGAGTGACCTGGACAGATTAGAGGATTGGGCCAAAAGAAATCTGATGAGGTTCAACAAGGGCAAGTGTAAAGTCCTGCACTTGGGATGGAAGAATCCCAAGCATTGTTATAGGCTGAGGACCGACTGGCTAAGTAGCAGTTCCACAGAAAAGGACCTGGGGATTACAGTGGATGAGAAGCTGGATATGAGTCAACAGTGTGCCCTTGTAGCCAAGAAGGTTAATAGCATATTAGGGTGCATTAGGAAAAGCATTGCCAACAGATCCAGAGAAGTGATTATTCCCCTTTATTCGGCTCTGGTGAGGCCACATCTGGAGTATTGTGTCCAGTTCTGGGCCCCCCACTATAGAAAGGATTGGGACACATTGGAGACGGTTCAGTGGAGGGCAACCAAAATCCTTAGGGGGCTGGAGCACATGACCTATGAGGAGAGACTGAGGGATTTGGGTTTGTTTAGTCTGCAGAAGAGAAGAGTGAGGGGGGATTTGATAACAGCCTTCAACTTCATGACGGGAGGTTCCAAAGGGGGTGGAGAAAGGCTGTTCTCAGTAGTGACAGATGGCAGACCAAGGAGCAATGGTCTCAAGTTACAGTGGGAGAGGTCCAGGTTGGATATTAGGAAAAACTATTTCTCAAAGAGGGTGAAGCACTGGAATGGGTTACCTAGGGAGGTGGTGGAATCTCCATCCCTAGAGGTTTTTAAGTCTCAGCTTGACAAAGCCCTGGCTGGATTGATTTAGTTAGGATTGGTCCTGCCTTGGGCCGGGGGCTGGACCTGATGACCTCCTGAGCTCTCTTCCAGCTCTATGATTCTAGGAAATTATTTCATCTTGATACATTATTTTGAGTTAATGCCTTCAAACTGAATTCTAATTTCATTGATAACTACACAGTTGAGTTTATTGGGCACAGGACTAGTTCCTTAGAAAAGTGCTTGTGAAAAACAAAGGGTAAGGATCAAGTCTGCACTTGCAGACAACCAGACTAAAATATATGTCCACTTTTATCCATAATGGAGTACTAAAACCATAAGATTCACTTAAAAATGAAAACATATGGGAAAGCAGCATGGTATGATGCTTTCTATTGCACTTCTTCCACCAGTTTGTTCTCCATGAAAACCAAAATGCAGAAGCTGGAGTGCAATCTCAGTGCTGATTTTAGAAGATGGATTTTTTTGTGTTCTTTGGCACAGAGGCAAGTTTTAATCTGAGGACTATGTCTAGTTTAACTTACAACTGGTCAAGAATGGTGGCATAGGAGAGAAATGCCAACACCAAATGTTCCTTGGTGAGAAAATGAAACATTGTGACACTTTGCACCCTGAGCTAGTCAGTTTATTGACTTCCTGGACACTCATTAATGGATCTCCAAGTTGCTGTTTTGTTTGAGACCAATTCTACAAGCCAAATACACGAAGAAGGATTGGAACTTAACTTCATTCACAAGTTTAATTCTCATGCAAATGGTATGAATCATGATACCGGATGGCTCGCGCGTTATCAACCAACCAAACAATGAAGGTGCTATTGGTTCTTGATGTCTGTGTAGAATCTGGTGTTGGTCATCTTTCTTTCCAAGTGCAAACTAATGGTTCTTATCAGCCTCTTATAACTATTTAGTCTTTAAGATGCTACTAGATTATTTGTTGTTTTTTTTAAATTTTTCCTATTACAGACTAACCCGGCTGTTCCTCTGAAGCTTATCTACTCACTGTCTCTTTTTTCTTCCTCCCCTCCATTTTTTTTCCTTCTACCGCCCTCCCCCCCATGTCCCCTTCCCTTATTTATTCTTGGATCTGGACTTCCAACACTCCGGTCATCTGAAGAAGTGGGTTGTGCCCATGAAAGCTCATGATACCATCTACATGTTTTGTTAGTCTTTAAGGTGCTACTAGACTATTTGTTGTTTTTAAGTTTATTGGTAGATAGACTGTGTATTTAAATCACATTCATTCTAACACTTATATTTTGAATCATCTGTCCCTCCTGTTGTGTAACTATTAGCAACAAGCAAAGCCTAGAGAGAGTTTTGGGTGCAGCATCCGTTCCTTTCAGAAGAGAACCTGGCCACAATAATCCATGCATTGTCATCACGGTTATTGAAACTCATTGTGAGGGCTATGCAGATGCTCTGTTTAGTACAGAATAGGGTTACCTGTATTCTCCATGCTCTCGCCATAAGAACAGAAGGCCTGGGATCAAGACTGGCTCTCACTTTCAAGGGTAACACTGGCTCCCAGTCAGGTTCCAATGCAAGTTTATGGCTTTGTTCATAATTTTCAAAGCAATGAATGGAACAAAGACTCATTTTTTATTTATGACACCGCCCCCATGATAGCTGAGTCAATGCAGATCTCAAAGGCCAGGTCAATGCATGTGAGAGCTGGGGACACAGAAATTTCTGTCAAGGGGATTCAGCTATGAAACAATCAAAGGAGATCAAATGAATCCAGAGTCTGACATTGTTTATGAAACAAAACCCTCCTCCTTAAGAAAGCCATGTGTCTCTCACAATCTAAACACCCCATTTACACTCAATCTCCCCATCCAAAAAAAAACCCTACCCCAAACAAAGTGCTAACCCAATAAAGGGATATTTCCTTGGCACCCCATTAAGAGCTTTGCTTTCCTTTGCTATTGCTACTGATTTTATGTTTGAAAGGAACTCAAATACTATGATGGTGGGCAGTAGTAGAAGACTTTCAGTTCAGTAGTAGATAGTTAAAAAATTGGGTGAAATTTTGAATCAGTTCTTTGATTCAAAACACATATGTATCACTGCTGACTATTCAGATCTGTGCAAGCAGATTTGTATTAATTTAAGTAATAAGGGCTAAGGAAAATAAAACATTTAATCTTTTGCACATATTTAAGGAGTATTATGGGTGTATGACAGATTAGAAGACTGATATAAAACAGTAACCTTCACTTTAAGGCCTTACAATACAATCCAGTTCAAAAAAGCAAACAGGTACAGCTATATCATTACTTAGAGGTTTACAATTTAAGCTTATTCTTCTTCTTAATCCTTATTAACAAAGAGAATTGAAACTTAATCACCACCAAACCATGGTTAATATGTAGAGAAGTATTGCCTATAATATCTGGAACTTTATATTTTTTTGAGGATATATTACTTACTAGAGCTATTCAAAGAGCTGGGAATCATTTATTGAAAAATTCAACATGATTTTCTGTTAGTGGACTGATATTTTTGCACTTCATTTCCAAAATAAATAATTTTTTAAGAAATAAATATTTTAAATATCAAAGATGGAGGTTTGTTGTTTAAAGCATCTGTCTTTGGTAGAATTTACCTAGCAAAGTTAAGAAGAGTGAATTCTCTTCTGACATTCTTGCCACTTCCTACCTCCTTAATCTGCATTCCCAAAACTAAAGCTGCCTGTATGGTTTTGGTGACGAAAGTTTTATTCACTTATCCATTACTCTTTCTGAAATGCTCCTCTTGAGTTTTCCTTTTCTCTTAATAAGTATGCTTATTAAGTTTGCAGGTGATACCAAGCTGGGAGGGGTTGCAACTGCTTTTGAGGATAGGATCAAAATTCAAAATGATCTGGACAAACTGGAGAAATGGTCTGAGGTAAATAGGATGAAGTTTAATAAGGACAAATGCAAAGTACTCCACTTAGGAAGGAACAATCAGTGTCACACATACAGAATGGGAAGCGACTGTCTAGGGAGGATTATTGCAGAAAGGGATCTAGGTGACATAGTGGACCACAAGCTACATATGAGTCAACAGTGTGATGCTGTTGCAAAAAAAGCAAACATGATTCTGGGATGCATTAACAGGTGTGTTGTGAGCAAGACACGAGAAGTCATTCTTCTGCTCTTCTCTACACTGATCAGGCCTCAATTGGAGTGTTGTTTCCAGTTCTGGGCACCATATTTCAAGAAAGATGTGGAGAAATTAGAGAAGGTCCAGAGAAGAGCAACAAGAATGATTAAAGGTGTAGAGAACATGACCTATGAAGGAAAACTGAAAGAATTGGGCTTGTTTAGTTTGGAAAAGAGAAAACTGAGACGGGACATAATAGCAGTTTTCAGGTATGTAAAGGGGCATCAAAAGGAGGAGGGAGAAAAATTGTTCTCTTTGGCCTCTGAGGATAGGACAAGAAGCAATGGGCTTAAACTGCATCAAGGGACGTTTAGGCTGGACATTAGGAAAAACTTCCTTCCTCTCAGGGTAGTTAAACACTGGAATAATTTACCTAGGGAAGTTGTGGAAAATCTGTCTCTGGAGATATTTAAGAGCCCGTTAGATAGACATCTATCAAGGATGATTTAGATGGTACTGGGTCCTGCCATGAGGGCAGGGGACTGGACTCAATCACTTCTGGAGGTCCTTTCCAGTTCTAGTGTTCTATGATTCTATTACTCTGATCTGTCTTTGCCTTGCCCTTTTTCGTTTATTTTAGTCTTCTTACTTTTCTCATGTATCCTGTGCCCCACCAATTGACTTCCCATTAAAGTATTTTATCTCATTTTAAATTATTGTGTCTCCCAGGTTTTTAATCTTTATCTTTTCTCCTTGATTATTCCTCCTTTACCCTATTTTTCCCTTTGGGATTTGCTTCTGTTCTAGTTCCTCTTTTTAGTAGGGTTCCGAGTTCCAGAGTGCTTTAATTTATTTTTAAAGTGTTCCTAAGTTTGTAATGTAGCCTCCTTGTAGGCCTTCCAGCTACTTTATGAGCTCCAGTTCAATTGCTTTAAGGTGTTCTGCTAACTGGGCCACAAATTACCCTGTGTGTCGCACCTGGCTCCTTAACTACTGAAGAAGCAAGATCCCACACTGCTCTTTATAGTATGCTCACAGTGGAGGTCATCTAAAAAGCCTACTTCTAAAGCTTCCAGATGCCCATGTTCTCTTCTGAAAAGACAGATTTTCCAGCCAGCAGGATAAAAGATATCATAATTGAAGACATAAATTAATTAGTGATGATTGCAAGGATGAAGAGAAGTGATTGCCCTTGGTTTCATGTGACTAAAGAGACAGAGATGGATGCTGAGGGAACCTGAAATTCATCCTTGGTGCCTCTGCAGAGGGAAGAGAGGGTCAAAAGGCTAACTAATGATCACCTGTGAAATCCGTAGTGTGACTCAAGTCCCCTTAATAATCACAGAGATTTACAGCTTATGCGGAGTAAGAATTCATGAGGGCACGTGTGGAGTTGCTATGTGGGATGTCATAGTAATGACTATTAGAATGATGCCAGGGTTTCTCTGGGTGCCTCAACAGATTTTTCTGATAGAAATAATAGCCAATAGGCATCTAGTCATCTATTAAATAAACTGTAATTGTTAGCTTCCATCTGGTCTTTGAGGCTTAAATCAACAGGGAAGAAAGGAGCATGCAAATGTTCCATTCAGTCAGGAGAAATTTGCATAGAAATATCTGATTCCATGCTGATGGTGAACAATTTGGCAAAATCTGGGCTGGCAAACATCTGGCTTGAGAAGCAGAAGTATGTTAAGCTCTTGAAAAAAACAACTGCTCAAGTAGAAGACGTTGACCTCCAGGGTCCAAAAGGCTGACTACCTTTAATGCTGGAGAGCATAAGGCTCTGGATAATAATGGAAAATCTTAGGAGGCTTGTTAGATATATGGAAACTGATCACCGCTTTGCAAATGAAATTTTTTTTTTTAATTTCCTGATCTTGATGACTAATGTTTTGATTTTGATTTGTTTTGTTAAGTCAAAATATCAATGAGCCATTTGGGTCACATATCAACAGCAAAAAGTGCCAGACTTCACTATTTGTTTTACAAGATTGACGTAATGATAACCAAAGACTATTAAACACACCAAGGAGTTTATAGCTGCAGCCATGAAAATTGCTGAAGGCAATCGAGTGCCTCAAAAAGCATCCACTTCCTTTCTGTAAGCAAAGTAGTTGGAGAGTCCAAAAAGATGTAAAATACGGGATGAAACTCCCTGGCCCGGCACCCTTGGAAACTGACTGGTCCCAGGCCAGGGAAGGTCAGTGCTGACCCCTCTGCTCCTGCCATGGGGCTTCTGCTGCCAGACCCCAGGGTGCCAGAGCTCTGTTCTCCCAGCTTGCACCAGGCCTCTGCTGCCAGCCCCCAGCCCACACCAGAGCTCTTCTGCTTTGGTGATATCACACGAAACTCAGTGTTGGATGAGCCACCAGAAAAATCCATTAGAATTACAAGAGTGACAGAAGAAAAAGCTGAATCCAAGTTTTGTTTTGCCAAATAATGTACAGCGATACCGACTTCATTGACTTGTGTAATTTCACTAAATCTTAACATTCATTTCCTTTCCAGGTGGCAATTTGTGAGACCATTTATACCTTCCAAGCCTACAGCTAACATTTTCTTCAATTGGCTACAGTGTGAGATCAGTACACCACTTCTGCATTTAGGGAATGACTTTTGAAGACAACCAGTGCTATTTCCATTGTTGCTATGTTATTACATGGACTCGGCAAAGTTTTTTTTAAATCTGCCATAGTTTGAAGGTCAGTTTGTTAGGCTAAGCATACAAAGGCTCAGCATGTTAGTGGTCCTTCTAAACTGTGTTGAAGTTCTCAAGGGAAATTATTTTTATGTGAGATTACTAGAACTCCTGCTTCCAATCATGGCTGGAGATGATGCTAAAATAGGGATTAAAAGTAATTTATTCCTGACAATATCTTCTAGCTAAATTTTACAGGGCCAACCTAGCATAGGTCTCACTGCAGAATTACTATTAAATGGACAATTTTTCTTTTCTTTCATCCTCTACTCTGATATTCTTCATTCTACATTATTTATTTGTATTACCATAGTAAACTGAGCCTGTATTGTGCTGAGTACTGTACCAACACAACGAAAAATGGTCCTTGCTCCAGGGACCTCATAATCAAAGTATAAGACAATAAATGGATACAGACAGCTGAAATACAAGGAAACAAATTGAATGACATTGGTCTGCACAATGGACAGTGGTATCTGCACACCAGAATCTTACCCTTGTCAAGTTTTGTGTAGGCCTCTGAGTAAAAAGAGTTTCCAGGAGGGATTTGAAGGTGGATAGCGAGGTAGCTTTGCAGATAGTTATGGGCAGTGCCTCACAAGTATGTAGGGAAGAATGGGGAAAAGCGTGCCTATTTGAAAACCTAGCAAAGGGGAGTGGATGCTGGCATCATAAACTGCTTGGAGATGCATGTTGACAGTTCAATAGCAAATGAAAGATGACAGGTTTGAAAGTGAAGACAAGCAGCTTATCTTTGATGCAATAGAGAAGCAAGAGCAGGTGGAGGGATTCCAAGAGCAAGGTGACGTGGTCAAAGCAATGGCCTAGGAAGATGATCTTAGCAGAACTATTCTTAAAGAATCTGAGGGGGACACAACTGTATTTCTCAAAGCCAGAGAGAAGGATTTTTCAGTAACCAATGCATGAAGTGATGAGTGCTTGGGAGAGTTTCAGCTGCATAGATGGGTAAGAGAGGCTATGTCTTAGAGATGTTTTGCAAAAAGAATGATCAAGATTTAGATACAGAACTATAGCTTAGATGTGCAGAGACAGAGGCAGGTCTGAGTCAATGATGATGATGCCTAGGTTATGGCCTGAGTAACCAGCAGGATGATAGTGGTGGTCACAATAATGAAAAAAAAGTTGGGGAGGTCTTGGGGAACAAAAATAACTAGCCTTCTTGAGCTTGGCCTGATTGCTAGACAGGCTGAGATTTTAGTTTGGATGGGAGTAGAGAGTAGTTGTCAGCATAGAACTGGGTTTGTGGTTTTTCATGAGATTACCAAGAGGAAAAGGGTGTGGGTAGAAGAGAAGGGGACCAAGGACAGAGCCCAGTGGAACTCTCATGTGAAATTGTAGGGCAGATGAGGAGCTGAAGGAGTAATTAGAGAGGTACCAAGAGAACTAAGAGAGGATAGCATCATGGAAGCCAAGGAGGCAATATTTCTAGAGGGGGAGCATGATCAACTGGTGTCAGAGGTGGCTGACAGGACAAGGAGGATGGGGGTGGAGTACTGCTTCTGAGCGTTAGCTAGGATGAGATCATTAGAGAGTGGTTAGAGCAGTTTCAGTGGAATACAAGGAGCAGAAGCCACACTTGAGAGAACTTAGGTGGCATAAAAGGAGATGAAATCCAGCAGGCAATTATAGACAGATCAGAGATGAAAGAGTGACAGGAGGTTTTGCTGGAGATGTAAATGGGGATAATTGTGGGGAGAGAGGTTAAGATAGGAAAGACCAGCATATTCTTTTTCTTATATAGGTGACTATTACTCTCCACCTCATCCCTATCTAGTCACCCTATTATATTGTGAGCAGAAAGAGCCAGAGGCTTGTGTGATTGTACTGCAAGAGGAGAGGAGGACAAGTAAGGGTGCATCTACACTGTACCCTTAGATGGAAATAAGCTACGCAATTTGAGCTACACAAATTGCATAGCTTATTTTGAGTTAATTTCAAAATAGCTTTTTTCATAATTTGGTGCTGTCTACACAGTGCCAAATTTTGAAATAAATTGCTATTCCGGAACATCCCTTAATCCTCATGGAATGAGGCTTACAGGGACATTGGAATAGCATGACCATTATTTAAAAAGCTATTTCAAAATAACGGGTGCACTGTCAGAACGTGGACTAGCTATTTCAGGATACCGGAAGTATCCTGAATTAGCGCCACAGTGTAGACGTACCCTAAGGGAGCAGAGAAGTGTGGGCAGGAGACAGATCAGGAGAAGATGGGGTCATAGGATGCGAGAAGTGCTTAGAGGTGGATAAGTGATGAGAAACATCTGCATCTGTGTAAGGGATGGAGAGAGTTGCAGGAAAGCAAGGAGAAGAGAATGTGAGCTGACAGGAGGTTGTATTTTGCACCTTTCTCTTGGAAGGAATCTGAGATGTCACGTGTGGAAAGAGAAGTGGAGGACTGAAGAGTGAGTCAAAGGTAGCAAAAGGGTGTGTAGGATCATAAGATGGGATTGATTTTTGGAAACCTGTCATCCTTATTATTACAACTGTGATGTCTGCCTGTGTGTAACTGTCCAGCATCCTAGTATAAAAGTAATCAAAATGAATTACTCTAGTGAGAAAGAGATACTTTCCTTATTCAACTGTTTCTAATCTGGACTGGCAGTGGTTTTGCATCAGCAGAATGTATTCACTTTTGAATGTGGAACCAGAGTCTATGTAGCCCAACAATTACAATAATTGAACTAGAAATCACGTCATCTGGCTCTCCAGTTGAATAAGACCATTTTGATTTTGTCAGAAGGAATATAAGCAGTTGAACAAATATAGGTTTTCGCTATTTGTGCAGCATCAAAGCAGAGAAGAGAACTCATTGCATTTGGGAAGTCTGGATTTCTTTGCTTTAGTGGAATGCTGTCATTAGCTGTCATGGAAGACAGTCTTACACATCAATAAACATTGGTCTAATATAAGTCTGATCATGCAGAACAATCACACATACTCACACTGTCACAGAATCTTGGCTCCAAAAATGAGGAAGGAAATTTGTGCTGAGATTTCAGATGTGCATTCTGACACTAGAATTTACATTCCAGGACTAATTATTCTAGGTTTAATTTTGATCTGTATTAGATGTTATCTTAATTTTTTTCAGCGCTTAAGATATTTAAGAGCATTATAGCGTGTGCAATTAAAGGAAACTTTGTTCTATTGTTGAAGAAAAATGCAGAGGTTTTAGAGATATTTATACCACTTTGGAGTATGTCATAGAATCACTTTCATTGTATTTTATCACAGCTGAGAATATTTTTAACATGTTGATTTTCCTCCTGTTTAACTCAGTAAACTCACTTATCACAATTTTAAACTGTGAGTGCACAGAGACATTTGCACTTCTCATTCCAAAACTATGCTTATTTCTCTGTGTTCCTCACCCCATTCATATTCCTGCTATTGTCTGTATCAAAACAATTGACCTGATTCCTTTATACGCCTCATCCATAATCTTTCCTTAATATAAATTATCTCACTTTTGATTAGTTACCATTTAATTTGGCTTATTGGCAATGATGTACTCCTTTTCCTTTAGGGTCTTCTTTATATGCATTCTCTCCTTTCACTTAAGCACTATAAAAACTCTCACCCTTAGATCAGTCCTAAAAACCATTTTTGCTCTGCTTTAACTTTCTGAAGCTGCATCATATCACTGCTGGGATCAAAACTGTATACAAGATTTATAACCATGTATCATTAGTGCAATGCTGGACATCAGAGGATCTACCTTCTCTTGATTTATAGCAAACTGTACATTTCTGCAGTGAGAGCTGAAGAAGACTTAATGTTGCCGGCAAGAGTAAGTCTCAGGTCCAACACTTGGTTCTCAAACTACAAAAAAAGCTACACAAGTATCTTTCAAACACAAGCAATTTATTTTCTGATAGCTATCAGCTGTGCCCCTTAAGTAAAAGAACAACATGATAAGAAAAGCGACATTCTTACATCCCTTCTGTTAGCCAGAGAACCCCGTTTCGGCTGTGGATGAAGTGGGAGACTGTCTCAGTTTCCAAGGCATCAGTACCCAAAGCCCATCGGTGAGGTCCAAATTGCTGTGCTCTGGTGCAGCTTTAAATACAATATCTCTGCCTTGTTCTACAGCTTGGAAATTTCCCGGGGTTACTCACCACTTGTTGCAGTATGGCTCAGCTGTACTGCTTGTCCTTTGACTTTGTTTACATTATCAGTACATTTGGTTAAACAGGATTATTACCGGTATGTTCCCGCCCTTATCTACAATTCGTTCTTGCTACAATGGCATATGTTCCTAGAGGCTTGCTTCTGGCTCATCAGTAGTAGGGAAGGGGGAATAAGAAACATGGGAATACAGGTCTCACCACCCCTATACTTCACACATACAGAATTCTTCCTCAATTGACCCCTACACTTAATTTGCTTTTTCTCCCTCTCCACTCAACCATTGCCATTTTCCAAATATAGCTCAAAATGCCAGCATCAGGCAATATGGGACAAAATTAAAGAAATGAAATATATCCAACATTTGTGAAACCAACAGTTGAATGGTATGTGTATGAGAGGGAACTTTTCTTCTAACTCCAACCACCTTTGGACTTTTTCTTCACCTAATATCCTAACTTCAAGAGAGTAGTTTTCTGCACACAGATTCTTTACAGGCCATGTATGGGCTGGATTCCTCATTCTTCTATTCTTCCACTTTCCCTCTGTGAAGTCCAATAAAGGCAGGAAAATGGTGTCATCTTAACTTATTATCCCGACTGTCCTCTGCTTTGGAGAACTGACATAGGGTTATATATTCTTAATGGTTCTCACTGGAATCAGATTTCTGGGGTTTCTTTGCTCAGTTATTTGTGGTTTGTGCCACGTAAACCACACACATTCTTGGGTCCTCTTGAAATATACATCAGAACTCCTGGGCAATCTTATTTATATCAGGATTGCCAACATTTTAACTTGATTGCTTTTTTCTTTTGAAACAGACACTAGAGGTTGCTTAGGACCTTTTAAAGTCTTCCATTAGATGGTATCTTCTGTAAACCTGCATTTGAACATGGAATCCGTGCCAAAGGCTCACAAGCTTCAGTTTTTATACTATCTCCTAGGAATCAGAGGAATTATGACTCATAAACTGCTTTATTGAACATGCATCATTGTGCCATTTTAAAAGTGAGCACACAAGACCGGCAGAGTAGCTTGTGATTGACGCAAATTCTCACCTGGAGAGTTTCAATTGTGCTATATGCTATACATACAAACAATGAAAAGATGATCCATGTTCCAACAAGTTTACAGTCTAAAGTGCTGAAAACTCGCATGTGCTGTGAATGATTATAGTTACGCTCATTGCACATCACAATGTGTGCCATTATTGTGTTTGTCTGTATTGTTATCCCATCCAGGCAATTGTTTGTTAAACTCTTCAGGGCAGGAGTCTATAATTTGTCACTTTCTATTTATGCATAAGTTGCATGCACAGTTATACAATTTGAGAGACCATCCAGGGGAATTTCCACTTTTACCTAAAGTCTTTTACGTAAAGTCTAATCTTTTCCATCCATGTGTGGAATAAATTGTAATATGCACCAAGGCATGTGTGAATGTGCACCAGTATAAACAAAAAACCTAGCTGTGGGCATTCTGCTAATCAGCTGGGTGACATTTGAACCTCTCCTGAGCGGCTGTACAAGCACACAGTTTACAGAGAACACTAATCAGAATGCTTGTGGGCTGTAACATAACCAGATGATAGACTCTTATTCGGTCCCAAGTGGATTAGTACAGTTCGTGCTTACTTGCAATGTCTGCATCCTTCAATCACTGCCCACGCTGACAGAATTCTATAGGAAGGATTATAGGAAGGATGAAATAATTAATTTTATTTGACCCCAAAGACTTTTGCTGTCTCCTTACGTGAAAGTTGGATTGATTCTTACCAAGGCATACCAACCAATCGCTGTTTCAGCTGGACTGCTGACAATACCTTGAATGCTGACAGTATCTTGATGCAGTTGACTTTTGTTGGTGCTTGGTTGCATGCATCATATAATCATTGTTCACATAATTTATTACATGGCTTTACACCACCTTTTTGTCCACCAACCTTGGGCTATTTCAGGGGCTGGAGAGTTCTACAGCGTAACTTAGACAGCTCTGGGGACCTGTCTAAATGATAGTAGCACTGTCTGGAATCTTGACAACATTGGGTGTGCAGTCCCACCACCAACATGCCTGTCCAACACCTGGTGGGATGCCTACTCCAGGGCTTGCAATGGGGGTAGGGTCCTCAGAAAATAGCTTTTTGTAGTTGTCTACCACAGCACTTGCACCAGGCCAATCCTTCCCAGGGTAGAATTGTTTTATGGTCTCTTCCACACCACTGTAGTCCTTGTATGTGGTTTAAACGAGCATGAGCAGGAAGGGGGATCTTGCCCATTGACATTCTGGGCAAGCTCTGTTGCTGAATACTTGTCTCATACGGTCATACCGGTACCCCAGTACAAATTAAATACCTCCCTCTAGGAGCAGAATTTTAATTAAATTGTTTTGTTTAGGTGTGTTTTATTTTAGTATTTTAAAGTGATCGGCATAGAGCAAAGAGTGCCACATATAAAATAAAACAATTTAAAAAAATCCTTCTTGCCAGATTTCAGTTTGTTACTCATTTATACAAAGTACTAAGGCTTGAGTATAATTTATAGTTTGACACTATAGGGTCAAATATATGGTTAAAAAATTGTAATCACAAAAGAACTGCAAGAAATGCTTTGTGCATTTTCTGTGAAAATGGCCATGTTTATTTAAAATTGCTCATGCTTGGCAGTATGTTAGAAAGTTCTATCCCTATTTATTTTGATAATTTGCATTAATCTGTTTTATATTCAAGGGAGGAAACGAGGTGGAATGGAAGGAAAGTTTCTAAATCTACCCAATATTTCATTCATACAGCTGTTCTGATATTAACTATAGTGTTCATTTTGTATCAGTGCATAACCTATCTGGAAAGGAAAGATTTTTTTTTTAATGAACCCAAAATGCCAAATATTATACAAATGTCAAAAGTTCCATCTGTTAGGTTGCAATTCCAAATCTGCTGATTTAGTCATTCTTTCTTGTCTGAGAATTAATTGAATCTTTCCCAGGAGGCTTTGTCAACATATTTTAAAATCAAAGAGTCTGACCCTAGTAGCTGCCATTTACTTCCACTGTAATTATGTTGTTTAACTGACATCAGTGAGAGGTGCTGGTGTTTGGCCCCACTTAGGATCAATCCCTATTTGAACCTTATTTTTACTATAATATCTTGGTAGAATGTAGCTTTAAAAAATCAGAAGAAGGTCCTACCATCACCTCCACCAATGTGAACCTGGAGTATTACCCCTGACTTTGGTGGAGTCATTCCAGATTTGAAGTGGTACAAGAGAACTGATTTTGAACTCACTGCCTTGTCAGAGCTTGCATTTTAGGAAGCTTTTTTCAAACTAATTAGTATGGAATATTTTTTGTCATGAACCTGAGGTCCATGGTACAGCAACGGTCAGTTCAAATATGGTTTTCAAAACAGCACCATGCTTTTTGAATTTCACTCCCATTGAGTTCAATGAGAGTTTTAGTATTGACTTCAGAGGGAGAAAAATTACACCAATGCTGGGCACTCTATAATACTTAAAAATATAGTGAACTGTTCCAAGTAAAACCTTGATTCTGTCTACTAATTTCACTAAGGATTCAATCCTGCAAGATTCTGAATGTTTTTGCCTACACCAGCAAAGCACTTAAGCTAATGGAATAAATGAAGTGTATAAAGTGAAGTGTATGCTTGAGTGTTTTGCTGGATAGGGACAGAGTTCTCAGTATCTCATAAGATTGAGCCCTACAGATCTTTTATAAAGAGGATCATGTGCTAAATGAACACATTCTATTATTTAAGGTTAGGGTTTTCTATGAGTGCTGACTTACTAAAATTATCCAGAACCACTGAAAAAAGCAAGCTGACGCAGAATGTATCTCACTGTACAGAATTATAAAAGTATATATACAGAATTATAAGAGTAATAGCTGACAATGGGTTAGTCTGTCTGGTCAGTATCACTGTAACATCCAAGTGTTTTCTAAATATTTATAAATATGAATGACACCAATCTGTCTCCTCCTTCCCCCTTGCACCAGTACAGATTGCTTAGTTTAGAGAGAGAGAAAGAGAGAGAGTGTGAATGGGGGACCTGTGAAAATAATTTAGTTGGGGAAGCCAAGATGAAGAAATTAGTCCTGTGTTTAATTGTGAACAAAGGGGCTGTGTCTACATTGGCACCCTTTTTGGAAAAAAGGATGCTAATGAGACCAGTCGCAATTTGCAAATCAGCGGGGATTTAAATATCCCAGCGGTATTTCATTACATAACTGCCGCTTTTTCGGCTCAGGCTTTGCGGAAAAAGCGCCAGTCTACGGGGATCTTGCGGAAAATAAACCCTTTTCCGCAAGATCTCTTATTCCTACTTGCAAGAGATAGGGTCTCTTATCTTGCAAGTAGGAATAAGAGATAAGTCTCTTATCTTGCAAGTAGGAATAGAGATCTTGCGGAAAAGGGTTTATTTTCCGCAAGATCCCCTCTAGACTGGCGCTTTTTCCGCCGAGCGCTATGCTTATGTGAGTTCCATAGTCTATATATAGCTTCTATACAAGTCCTTTCCACCTATGCTGATGAGAATCTCGCTACTGGTTAACACTTTAACTATTGTAATGTTATGGCAGGTCACGGTCAAGTTATCTCCCAGGTAGTTAAGATACATTCCTTGAGGGGCTTTGAATATGAGAGCAAGCTCTATATTCACTGGGGGACAGCAAAGTGAGCATCTCACAGAGATGCTGATGGGCTCCCATGTTATATACCAGTTGGAACTTTTTCAGGGTCCATGGATTAATTCCTAAATATGACTTAAAGCAATAATTCAGATATTAGAAACGTTTTGATTATGAATTGGAGCATTCCTTGAAACAGTTCAAAACAGCGCATTCTTTTCAGTATGCTTTGTCACTCAGAATGTATGCAGTTTGGACTCTAATGTATTACCAATATTAGCTCTTTTTAATAACAATGGGAAAATATTTATTTATACATAGTGGAATTTAATCTATGGCTTATGTAGGTTTGTTCTCCCAATCCAACCTGTGTTTTCGACAATCAAGAATTATCAAATAGCAACTTATCTCTTCTGCTGGCAAGCAAAGTTCCCTTTCTTTTATAAACAACAAATGTATTATCTATTATTGACTTTTCAACCAATGAAACCTTATTCTAACTTCTCTCAGGAGGGATGTGGTTTACCTTTTTAGTCCATGGAATATAGATGTTCTTTGTGGATATTGCAGATCAGCTAAATAGATGGAATAAATGCTTGGAAGGTTTGCCACCACTCTACATCCATTGTCCCTACATTTCTGGCCATGCAAATCCATTGGTCACCTATAACCTACAGCTATATGTCCATTCACAAATTCTGTAGCTAATCATAGATTCCAAAGTCATAGGGAACCATTGTGATCAGCTGATAAGACCGGATGTATGACACAGGCCGGAGAATTTCCCAAAAAATAAATCCTAGACCAAATCTTTTAAAAAAAATCATTCAGTCTTGATTGAATGAAATTGCCAATGGTGAAGAATCCACCACATCCTTGGGTAATTGTTCAGATGGTTAATTATCTTCTGTTTAAAATATATGTCTTATTTCAAACCTGAATTTGTCTAGCTTCAGCTTTTAGCCACTGGATCTTATTATACTGTTCCCTGCTAGACTGAAGAGCCCATTATTAAATATTTCTTCCCCATGTAGGTACTTAGACTGTAATTGAGTCATCCCTTAACCTTTCGTTTGTTAGACATAAGGAGTAAAATCTATTTAGTTTATCATTATAAGACATGTTTTCTAGTCTTTTAATCTTCTTGTGGCTTTTCTCTGAACCCTCTCCAATTTATCAACATCCTCCTTGGACACAGTATTCCATCAACAATTGCAGCAATGCCAAATACAAAGATAAAATAACCTCTTTAGTTCTACTCATGATTCCTCTATTTATACATTCAAGTCTCCCCTAAGCCCTTTCTCCCAGAGCCCATGTTCACCTCATTATCCACCACAATCCCTATAATTTTTTTGAGTCAATTTTTTTTGTGTCCCAGGACACAATCCCACATCCTGAAAATATGGTCTACATTCCTTTTTACTAGAATTATACATTTTAATTTAGCCATTATAAAACTCATTTTGTTTCCTGGCCCTCAGCTTAAGTGATCCAGATCACTTTGAATCAGTTCTCTTTATTTTTTTACTGCTCCCCTAATTTTTGTGTTATTTGCCAACTTTATCAATGATAATTTAATGTTTCCTGCTAGGTTATTGATAAAAATGTTTGATTAGTGTTGAGCAGAGAACTGATTTGTGTAGGACCTCACTAGAAATACACCCTGTCAATGATGATTCCACAATTAAAGTTACATTTTGAGACCTATTAGTTAGCCAGCTTTTAATCCATTTAATATGTGCATTGTTAATTTTATACTGTTAAACATTTTTAACCCAAATGTTTTGTGTGGTGGGAAGTCAGATGAATTACATTAGTCTAAGTATATTACAATCAATATTATTGCCTACATCAACCAAACTTGTAATCTCATCAGAAAAGACAGTTAGTTTGACAGTTTCCATTTTTGTAAACCTACCTTGATTGGCATTAATTATAATTCTCTAATGTAATTCTTTATTAATCAAGTCCTATATTAGATAAATCATTATCTAGCTCAGGAACTGTCAGACTGTTGGTTAATACTTTCTTGATCACCTTGTTTGCCCCTTTTAAATTATGACACATTAGCTTTCTTTAAATCCTCCAGAACTTCCCGAATGTTCCAAGGCTTATAGAAAATTAACATTAAGGGCCCATCAAGTTCCTTAGTCAAGTCTTTTAAAACTCTAAGAGGCAAGTTGATTTAAATGTTTAAATTCAGTACTGCTGTTTAGTATCCTTCTATCAGTGGAATGGAAGGAGTGTTTTTGTACAATATGACTAAGGGTATATCTACGCTTACATCCACTCTGCTATTGCGTTCTTTTGATAGAAAGTCGAAAGAATGGAGGGGTTTTTCCGACAATGGTAAATGTCTTTCTGCGAAGAAGAAGCCTTTTTCTGAAAAACCTTTTTCAGAAAGAGGCGTGAGTGGACATGGAAGAGAGTGTTTTTTCAAAAAGAAGAAGCCTCCAGGAAAAAGCACAGGTGCCCTGGTGGCCACTTCGTCCACAGTAATCACAACTGAAATTCAAGATAGCATCCAATCAATGTGGATGCTATCTTTAGAAAAATCAGATCGCTTTTTCATTGTACTTTTGCTGTGTATACGCTCTCTTTCCAAAAAAGGTTTTCTGGAAGATCTCTTCTGGAAAAGGTTCTTCCGAAAGAAGCTTGCAGTCTAGACTCAATCATCTGTTTTTCCCTCAAATACTGTACAGAATATGTATTTAATACATCTGCCTTTTCCATTTCTATCTAATAATGGACCAATACCAGTCAGGGATGAGACTGAGACTGTGCTCTGTGAGAGAAACAAACATACCAAAAGGACAGTATCAATCCCTGTATCAGTGGGTTTTTAAAACAATTTTAACAAATGCTGTTTCAGTTAATGAAGTTCAGTGATAAGAAACAGTTGGAGTTTAGTTTTCTTGCTGAATTTGAAGACTCCCTGTGTAACTATAAAAACAAAACATTATGCCAGGTATAAATGTGAAACAACCAAAGATAAATCTGACCCAATTATCCCAGGCATACTCAACAGGCAAACTATATAAAAGGCCAGATTTAAAAACAAACAAGCCTCCAATTAGACACGTAAATGAATTTGGGAGCAACAGGGTGTTGAGCTTTTTTTGGAAATCTGAGCATAATTAGGAGTAATAAGTACTTCAAAATCTGGCCTACAACATAACTAATATTGGTGTCTTTAGTTTTCCATGTGACCTGACAGTATTATCCAACTTGAGAAAAAATGAATGCTTTCTTCAGGTGCCTGTTTTCCTTCCACAATCTGTATGCTCTTTAGAACAGTGACTATGCCTTTCTGTATATTTGGTACATAGCTTGGTGGGGTCCTGAGTGGTCCTTAAAAAAAGGTCTCATTACCAGCGATAATATTTTTTATTACAAGGAACCTAAATTTGTATTAGTTTTATCTCCCATTATTCAACTTGAAATCATGTTTTGTGGGAGAAAAACAGATTGTGACTCATCTGAAAGTGGAATTTCACCATCCTTTGCAAACTACTATTGTTTGTTTGCCAGAGTTCAGCCCACATCTAAGTAGTAAAATATTGCAATGTAATTTTTAATATAATTAACATTAAGAATATGCAGTGAAAATTATGTACTTTTATCTTTAGTCAAATCTGCAACCTTTTTTGGTAAAAAAAATTCTGAAAATATCATGCTTTTATATCCATAGATGGGTATTTTTGTATGACTCTTATGTCTTCCTCTTCCATGAGGTAATTTCAAATGACAACAAATATATTGAGTGAAGATGCCTTGTAGGACTCTGCAGGAACGGTTTCAATGCCTTTTGTTTGGAGAGGCCTCAGTCCATTTCAGTGATAAATTTTAATTGTCTCACCATTGAAGTCAGTCACCTCCTTAAAGAAATATTAATATTAATTAATATTATGTAATATCAATTTATTAATGAATAAATATTAATATTAAAGAAATATGCATATAAATATATTTAGTGAGAGAAAGAATTGAAAGCTTATGCCCAGATAAATCTGTTAGTCTACAAGGTTTCACAAGACTCCTCATTTTTATAGTAGTAATAATGTCTAATTGTTAGATAGGATTCATCATCAGGAAATCCAAAAGCACTTGATGAAAACAGGTCGGTATCATTGTCCCCATTTTATAGCTGGGGCACAGAGCAGCATATGACTTGCCTAAGGCCACCCAGTAGATCAGTGGCAGAACTGGGAACAAACTTCATGAGTCCCAGTTAACATCTACTAGGGGGTTGTAATTTTAAACCTTACATGCTGCTGTGATCACTATAAAAAGAGTATTAGAATAGAAAGATGCAAGGTGTGTCATCCCTCACTGCACTGTACTAAATCTCAGACAGTCACACTGTATGCTATCCTGGAGATCCCTGTGAATAGACACATACATGAATAGGAACATGAAACCTTAAGGTGCCCAGTTGCCCAGAATAGTCTTATTTCTTGCTTCAGATCACTCCAGAAAGGGTTTTCCTCTTTCTACATTTATTTCCTATCTGGGAACATTTCCGTGTTTAATATGGCTGCAGTTAGTTTATTGATATTTGTCATGCTGCCTAGGAGAAATATTTTCCAAAGCGATAACAATGAGTACTTATCAGGGGGCAGGCTAAAGTGGAAATGAAGTCATGGAACACCATTTGAGCAGGAGTGTGTTGTTAATGTCGTCCTTTAATGAGTTATTACAATATCTATACAGTTCTGTCTTATAACTCCAGAGCAAAGCAATCAGTGTGGCAAAATTAACAAAAGGGAAATTCAAAGGCCCCTCCTTTGCAGGAAGTCAGACTATGGTGGTAAAGACTCTTTCTGGCTTTGAAATCGATTACATTTTTTCTGATTCTATTAAAGACTAGAGAATTTTTGTTGGAAATGTCACTAGGATACTATATTCGTTGTTATAATATATAACTTATTTGAATGGTGACTTGCTGGAAAATAACTCCCCAAAATAATTTAGTATATGAATTTTGAGTAAGTAGTAAATGTTTTGGGGAAGTTGCGGTATTTTATTGTATAAAATATATCAAATTATGGAAGAAAAAAGTAAGTCTAATTAATTCTACTCTGTGTGGTGAATATGTCTGTCCCAACCTGTTTAATGCATTTAGTCTCTGCCATTAACAATAGAATTTTATTCCCTTATCTGTCACAAGGTAATGTCCTGTTGGTAATGCAAGTCACAGCACTTAGATTTTTTTCTTTTCAACTACTGTAGTAGACGAAGCATCCTATAATGAAAGTGTAATCAATTAACTGTGCAGTTAGTGGTTACTCTTCATGTCATGGAAACATCTTCAAAATGTCAATGATCAAGTTTTTTGAGTGTCTTATGGGGTTTTGTATTTTCACACCTCCTCAGCTACTGCCAGAGTTATTGTAAGTGGACTTTCAATTACACAACCAACCCCTTTCTGTGGTTTTCCTGTGGAATTTTGTACCTAGGAAGGCTGTGCCAAGTAAAACAACAACAACAACAAACTGCCTTCCAAGAATGAAAGCCTGGCAGTTGCGTCAACCGATCACTAGTTGACCAACACAATGGCTTAGATGCTTATGATACCACACATCAGAGTTCTGAGCTTTTAATTAGTAGAGGACATCCCCTGACCTGCTCAATAGAGAAGAAGGTTTTTAATGATCACAGGACAAATAAACTTCCACGTTCTTCTACTAAATAGGTTGCATATTATGCAAAACTTGGTTGCTTAGTGTGACCTACTGCTTAGGAGTCAGCTGGGTAGCACTAGGGTTCTCTTCTACCACTTCCATCACCTGTGACCTTGGGTGAATTACCCAACCTCTCCGTGCCTCAGAGAATAGAATTCTGCTTTCAGGCTTATTTTTAATTAATTTTAATCTATTTAACTGAGAGGGAATGGTGGTTGGAAGGGCATTCTCGTGGAAGACACATTGTCTCTGGAATTCATTTTGCTCTATATTCCATATGTGTTCACTTGTTGGACATACATTGCAGACTATGAATGTGTTCATTTCCTGAGACATGCTCCAAAGCCCAGTCCCCACAGGCATTTGGGATTAGGGTTGCCAGGTGTCCGGTTTTCGCCCGGACTGTCCGTTATTTGGGTCCCCCGTCTGGTAAAAAAACCCAGAAAATACACATGTCCAGTATTTCCTGTTTCCCTCAGACGGAAGCCCGGTGGGGACAATTTTCCCCTGCTGCGTCTGGTGAGGGTGGGGGAGTGAGGAGCGCGGGGCCATTTAAAGGTGCAGCGCCTTTTTTTGTTGTTGTTATTAAACCATCTGGCAACCCTATTTGGGATAAGTATGGTTGGAGAGACATATATACTGGGAATAGATTTCAGTGGTAATTATTAGATGCTTATATGCTTTAGGTGAATACTGATTTATATTTAATATTAAGAAATATAATTATACTTAGAATAGGAAACTTTTGTTTTATAAATTAGAAAAAAAGTGCTGCAAAAGACAGTGAAGTGTGTAGAAAAAAGCATTATTCTGGAAGTTCAGAGAATTATTAAGTAACACAAATGTCTTATTCAGGTGCAAAGATATGTCAGGCTCTTTCATAGTTCTGTACAGTATGTTTAATTGTGCATGTTGAAAGGCTATTCTTTTCTCTTTAAACTGCAGGCTCTAAAACAGCATTGGTAACTTTTTCAGATATGTATCCCTTCGAATTTTTAAATCAGTAAAGAGCTTGACTTAAAAAAATAATTTAGGAAAATTATATAATTTTAAAATAGCTCTGCACACCTCCGCAGCACGTTTCAAGACACACTGAGCTGTCTAAGTAGGCATGATGTATGAGTACAGGTGACTTTATGGATTGGTTACCAAGGTTGCCAAAGAAGACTAAAGAAAGTTGTATAATCACTAATCATTTTATTGTATCTTGCTGTAAGAAGGCTTTGTCACTTGCTCCCTCTCCTCAAACAGTGAGCACTAGCAGGAAGCTGTATTGCAAATGGCAGAGAAAAATCAGCTGGGCAGCTTCACCAGCTGTGGCTATTTACAGGCCTCTTCATGAGTTCAAGGAGTACTGCAGAAATCATAGCTCAGTGGTTTGAGCATTGGCCTGCTGAGCCCAGGGATGAGAGTTCAACCCTTAAGGGGGCTATTTAGGGATCTGGGGCAAATCTGACAGGGATAGTACTTGGTTCTGCTGTGAGGGCAGGGGACTAGACTTGATGACCTCTCAAGGTCCCTTCCAACACTATTAAAAATATATATATTAAATTCATTTCCAATATGTGCTGACAGTTTGGATGAGGCCCACAAGCAACGCAATCCCCAATTTGAGTTAGAGTCTTATGTCAGGGTTTGAGTATGTGATGGAGAGCTATGAACAAATGAGTACTTTTATAGTGGGCAACTTGGCATCAAAGACTGAGATCTTAGCGCTCTTCTTGCAATTAAAACAGCATAAATGGTGTTAAGACTCCTCAATGCTGCTGGGTCTTTTGCCGATCTTCTGTGCATATATGTGCTGTGTGTCATTGGTCTATAAAATGAAGACAATGGGAATCCAGATCTGAATTTAGTGGTGTGAGAGCCCATTTCTAACTGCTACCTACAGGCATTTGAAAAAAAGCCTTTGTACTGGTGCAATGCTGTTGTGTCACATCTACAGTTGATCTTCACTTTCCACAGCTGTCCTGTGAATTACAAAATGTCCAGTAAAAATAATCCCCTAATTTTAGGCCTGTTTGTGGAGCCTGTCCATTGTAGGATGGCTATATTTTGATTATAGTGCTTGACACTATGAGTCCATAAATCTTTAAAAAAAGGAGGACAGAATTATTATCTTTATTTTACAGATTGGGAAACTGTTGTGAAGAGAGGGGAAGTAACATTCCTTAGGTCATAATTGTCAGAGGTAGAGCCAGGATTAAAACCAAACTCTCCTACCTCCCAGTTCATCAGCCTGCCTACTGGACCCTATGCCTCTATTGGCAGATGCATACACTTTAAGGAGACATCGAAAACTGAGAGCCTGATCTAGTTGAGCCACACTTTCTGTGCATTGTGGTTGGTATTTCAAATGTTTCAGGTCTCCCTTTCTTTGTTTTCAATGTGTGTGGGAGAGGTGGGAACACTAGGGAAAGTTTTCTTTATTAAAGAAATGATTCAGCTGAATATCTGTTGTTTTCATGAGCTGGTTAATTGGGATGCATATTAGTAATGCAGGAAGTTATATTCCCTTTAGGCCTCAGGTCTCTGATTCTTATTGTTAACCTTGTAGTTGCAGTTTCTGTGGAATTACTTTTCCATACAAAGCATCTTCCCTCTCTCCATCTCTCCCCGACCGCCCCCCCTCCCCCCTCCCCGCCTTTATGTTAGGGATGAAAACATGCTCTGTAGCATTTCAGTTACCTGTTAATGGATGTGATGTAAAATCATATACTTTTGTTATTTCCTCATGAGGTTTTATTTAAAGTATGAATTTAGAGCACGTGCAAAGTTTTTGATTGAAGGCCATGGAGATAACTTCTCTTCTGATCCTTATGTACAGCAAAAGCTCTCTGACACTATCCCACCAGCCTAGGGTTACTGGGGTCTAGAAGCACCACTTCTGTAAGGGGGTAAAAGGGTAGTACATAGAGCTGGGCAAATATTTTTTGTCAATACTAAGTTTACTTTGACATTTTCAGAATGAGATATTTTGTTTTGCTGTGCTAGATTCACATTGGGATTTAAGCACCATTCACAAGGAGGAGGTGGTGGAGGTAGTCGTTTTGTCTGGAGCAGGGACTTAAACTCATCTCTCCATATGGGTCTCTCTTAATCTCTCCTGTTGCAGTGCTTTTCCATCACTGTTTCCGTAACATATTTTATTTTTATTGGGCAAAATTGTTAGGCCTGTGCCTAACCTCCAACTTGGGTGTCTGTTTTGTTTGGCCCTTCCCTCACAGACCAATCAGGCATTGTTAAGCCTGCAAAAAGCCCCTGCAGATACCCCCACAGATTCTGGGGATCATTTGAATGCACAAGCTATCCTGCTATGAGAAGGCACAGACACCAGAGAACAGGTAGCATCATTCATTAGGGCCATATTGTTGTATTTAGTCACTGGCTCAAGTGGGGAGGAACTTGTTTAGCTGCACTGCTCCAGGAGGAACTCTGAGGTCTGCTTAGGCCTAATTTTTATACCTGCACCTAGACCAGACTCAAGTCCACCCAACCCAAGACTTGGAGCACTGAGTCGCTTTCCAGCCTAACTCTTCCTCCTGAATCTGAGTCAGCACCATTGCTGCTCCCTTTGGGGTTGGCTCTCCTCCTTCAGTGCATAGGACAGGTATGCCAGCAGCTGCATATGCCAGCAACTGTGCGCCCTTTTCCTGCCGTCCAGAGTTCCCTGCTCTCCTGTGTGTGCTATGGAGTGAGAGCTGCTACAGCTCTTCATCACACTCATTCTGCAGTACTCACAGCATAATAAGATGGTGGCAACAGGCAGGAATGGAGCAAGCAGCTGCCACTCCCCTGCCAAACCCATGGTCACAAGGAGAGCCAATCGGACCTGAACCTGAGAGGATGTGATTGGTTTTTTCCATTTTACTAGTCCCTGATGCTTGTAGTTGGGTTTGGGTTGAGTTGGGGGTTCTCCTCCCTCAGGGGCTGTGCCTTAACGATGAGGGGAAACAGCTGTGTACAACAAAAATACAGCAGTTTCAATAGGGTTAGCTATATTGGTTCAAATAAAATAATCAACCAAAACTTTAACCAAAACTTGAACAACTTGAACCTGAAAAGGACCTTTTCTGAGGTATGCAAAAGTTGGGATAACTTCATTATTTCCTTTCCCTGTTACTTTTATTCATTTTCATCTTTTGTATTTCTAGCCAAAACTGGAAGTGGTAATATAGAAATAATGTGAGAGGTTTTCTGGCCAAGAATTAAGCAAAATTACTGAAAATCCCAAGAAAATTTGTTTTTAGCTTTCCAGCCTCTTCATAATTTTATCTGAACTGTGCCAAGTCTATAGTAGACCCGAAAGGTTGGGTTAAGTTATGCAACTTCAGGTACGTTAATAACATCCCTGAAGTTGACATACTTTAGGCTGTGCTTGGCACTGTCTCCATAGTGGGAGGTCAATGGGAGCAAACGCTCCAATTGGCTTTCCTTACTTCTTGTGAGTAGGAGTATTGGTGCCGACTAGGGGAGCCCTCAGCATTCGATTTAGCTGATCTTTACTAGACCCGTTAAATCGAATGCTAGAAGATTGATCTCCAGCATGGCAAGTGACAACATGGCCTTAGATTCATTTAGGTCTGTGGGGGGAAATCTGCACTATAGAAGGAAAACGTAAGAGGAAAGGGCCCACCTCACCCCCCCAAACTGTGTCTGTCCTAGGATCTATAGGGTTCTCAGAATATCATAGCCTTGGCTTCTGTGGCCATCTATCAGTAGTTTCTGGTTCCTGTCTTCCCTCATGGTTGAAGTTCCTGATTAATTCCCCAGTGAGAAGCAACCATCCAGGGGTAAAGCTGACTAATACCATTGATATTTCTTGCAGGTTTTCCCAGCAAGGTACTGGGTAGGCTGTTGCCTAAAAATACAAGAAGGAGCTCCTTCCATGACCTCTGGGCAAGAATGCTACAGAAGGCACTGCTTTCTCACTTAATGCTTTCGAGCTTTTCTAAAGATTTTAAAGCATCAGTTCCCATTTAGTCAACAAAATAAATGGCCAAATTTTCAAACATGCTCAACATCTGAAAGGCTGGCATCTTCTAGAAATCTGGCAACTTAATAAGGTGCTTAACCAGGGGCAGAGTTTCCTTTACAATCTGGCCCCAAATTGTGGGTACTGAGCCTCCTACCCCTGAAAAGTCTATTTAATCCTATGATTCACAAAGTAAAATAGGTAAGTAGTAGTACTCCCATTTTAAGTTAAGTTGAGTGGTTTAAGAGGTCTATACTAGGGAGTTATTTCAAAATAACCCCTCTGTGACAGACTGCTGGCTAAGCCAGAGCTCTGCCACTATAGCCTGGCTGAAGAGGCTAAGGGGAAACAGCTGAGCAAGCCCAGGACTGAAGGGCTATTAGAAGCAGCTGTGGGCCTCACTGGGTGAGGGCTATATAAGACAGAGGAAGGAAGCCAGGAGGGGGCAAGGAGGAGCCAGGCCGTGGCTGTGCCCAGGCAGATGGTGGAGCTGACTGAATTGACTTTGTACATAGAAGGTGGTGGGAACTAACAATTAATGCATGGGTGACTACAACAGAAGTGTCTCTGGCTGATTCATGGACCAGAAGGTGTCCCAAACCAAGGGGTCTGAGTGGGAACTCTGCCACACCCCCTTATTATAAAATAGTAAGTGAGCATCCACACTACCAAGCCTGTTATTTCAAAGTAATGGATGGCTTATTTTGAAATCTGTACTCATGGGAATAACACTAATTTCAAAATAGTGATTTTGAAATACCAGTAGTGTGGATGCTTCGCTGCTGCTATTTTGAAATAATTATTCTGAGAGTAATTCAAAATAGTTACTCCCCTGTGCTTCCTGGGGCTCTATGTTGAGGTAGTACATCCACAATAACGGAGCCTGTCTCTAACTAATTTTGAGGCTCCCCTGTAGAGAGGACATGCTATTTTGATTTTGTTGTTTTGGGAATTATTTCAAATTTAGTTATTTCTAAATTTTCTAGTGTAGATATGCTCACCGTAAGTTAATGGCAGAACCCTGGATGCTACCCGGCCTGTGCTCAGGATCTCTAGCCCACTTGGTAGAAATAATTATTGTGTAACTGGGCCAAATTGGAAAATGGATTCTAATCTAGAAGATTAATTTCAGTACTACTTTGTTGCTGTTGGTTTTCAATGAGATGGGGCTCTCAGACTTCTTGCTTTCTTGGTTGGATAGACTCTGTTTCTTGGAATTATTTTCAATTTTACATAAATTGAGGCAAGTTGCTATAACATTTGTTAGGTCAGATAATGAAAAAAGGTGAGGTGTGATACAGGCTACTGTTATTGAAACAAAGTTTTAAAAAACTGAAAACTTCACATCCAAAACAGCAGCAGCCTGTGTGAAGAAAAAGAAGACAGAGAATGACTGTTACCCTAGTACAGGACCCGATCCTGTTCCCAGAGAGTATTAACACTGCACATTTTATAATCCCCCATTTTGTACTTGAATGGGAAGGAGTGCTTCCTGAAATTTCCTTTTAAAAAGTCAACATGGGAAATACTAGGGCTGTGTCTAGATTGCAGGGTTTTTTGGAAAAAAGTAGCCTTTTTTTGAAAAAACTTCACCTGCATCTAGACTACAGCCACGTTCTTTCAAAATTAAATCAAAAGAACGCGGCTTTTCTTTTGTCGGCGGTACTCCTCATTTCACGAGGAATAACGCCTTTTTTCGAAAGTGCTCTTTCAAAAAAAGGCACTATGTAATGCAAACTGTGCTTTTTCGAAAGTACTGATTGTAGTCTAGATGCTCTTTTTCGAAAGAAGCTTTTTCGAAAGGATCTTTTGAAAAAGCCTCTTTTCAAAGAAGCTTGCAGTCTAGATGTAGCCTAGGTGAAGTAAACTCCAACTCTGTCTCGTGCAGTATCTTAAAATGATAAATGTCTTAAAATTAGAATTGCCCTTGATAATCAGTATATTTTTGTGGGCTGGATTAAACTTAATTGAAAGTGGTGTGACAACCATATTTCATTCATGATATATAAGAGGCTCAATTGAATTCCTTGATGGAATAGATAATTGAAACAATGGGAGTCTTGGGTCCAAAACAAAGCTTTGTGCAAGGCTGAAGTGGGAGTTATGTTTATGGGTGGGGGAGGATGTTCCTGACGATAAACTCAGGAGTAGGTCACTGAATAGGTTGAAATAGGTTTCTCATTTCTTTCCAGGTGTGTATGATTAGAAAGGAATGAGAAACACTATGGAGAAGCAGCAGAAATCAAGGAGACAACAGGACAAGCAATGAAAGAGGGACCCTGAGAAAAACCCAAAGGGAGAGGTTTAGAGTTCATTGCTCACAGTTCCAAGCCTCTTTCAGAACAGCAAAGAACCTGTATCATGCTGCTTGATTTATATCTGTAGGGAAACCAGACTTTGCAAATAAACACAATAGAATCACCATTTATCCTCCTCACCAGGACATCCTTTAGGATCCTGAAAATTGGCTAACAACCTGGGTCAAAAGGGATAACAGTATTCTATTCTACACATAGGATATAACTGCCATCTAGTATAGGTTCAAAGCTAGGGAAGGAGGCTCAAAAATGATATAAATGAACAGGCATAATCCTCTGCATTAGGTATCAAATGAGCTGAACAGTATTGCTTTATTCAAAGACAAAGCTTTGTGCATAATATGCCTAATTATTGGGGAAAACAATAATTAAAGGAGACTGAGGTATATAGCAGTGATTGCAAGTCAATGTATAAGAAAAAACACCTTGGGGATCATATTAATATTTGCAAGAGGAAGAACTGAATCTAAAATTATTCCTGTCAAGAGCCAAACACCAACTTCCCTTTTAGTCTCTAGAGAGCATCCACATACGCACACATCTGATTTTATGCAATAACCCCTTGCTCAGAACAAACGAATAAAAAATGCAAGCATAATTAATTATAAAAACAATTGGGACTCTATTTCCATAGCAAATCATAAACAAAAGGTGGTTAAACAATAAATAAATGAAGTAACAAGGTCTTTCTATCCTCATCAGTTCTACATAGGCATCTCATATCCTCAGCTTAATTAAAGTTCCCTCTCTTCTGGTATTCCCTCTCATTCTCTCCCGTCTCCAAAAAAATAATGCTAGCCAGGAAACTTACTGGCACTTATTTATTGCTGTCTTTCTCCTTGTACGGTCATTTAAGCCTGTAGAAGGAGTGGTATTTATGGGAGGAAGAGATAAAGGATGGTTGTGAAAGGAGAATGTGAGGTTTAGAGAGACATGATGGCATTTATGGCAGAGGGAGATAAGTTTGGAAGAAAATATTGTTAGGAGCCTTGCAGAGGTAGGGCCTCATGATACTTGTGTGTGTTGTAGGGAGGACCTGTCTTTGTAGGTGCTTTTATTCCACTACTTGAATAGGTGTATGTGGATTGGGTTTAAACTGTCTCATGGTGTAGTTCCCAGTTTCCCTTCTGGCAATTACATCTTCCTTCATGCAGCCTGTTCTGTCTCTTACACTGAATTGGAGTATTTGGGTACAACTATACGCCTGTACATTCTCAGATTTCTTCCTCCCTCACCTCTTCCTTTGGCTCAATATGAAAATGTTCACATTAGTCCCTCTGTGAAGTAAACAGGTCTGTGAGACAGTGCAGATAAAAGTAGTGATGCTATCTACTACCAAGATCCACAGCTCTTACCAGAGTCAGAAATTATCAGTGAATTCATTGAGCTCTGAGTTGTGATGGCTTAGTTATAGTCAAGTTTCATTGCTTATTAATTGTTTGTTTTAGGCATATTATGAAGAAATCTGTGTTTCTGGATCACAAACTCTAGGACGGATTACATAATCTAAGTATGAACATATTTATATAGTGAACCACTGTAGACTCAATATTGCAGAAACATGCTACTGATGGAGAGGGAGAGACATACAGTGACCTTATGTCAGCAGTTTGGTGTGGGGCAGACTGTTACTCCCTTGACATACAGTCAACATATTTTATGCTAACACAATCCCTCCTAACCTTGCACAGAGTCCTATGAGCCCTTACTACAACTGGTCTTTCATCATATGTTGAAGGTTCTGATCCTGCAAAAACTTAAACATGTGCATAATTTTATGTGTGTGTTTGCAGGATTGTAGTCTTTGCAGGATTAAGGTCCAAGGTCTATAAAACTTTGTTTAACCTGCAAATGTGCCAGTTTGAAGGACAAAAATCTGACATTTCTCCCCAAAAAGCTGTAAACACATACAAACAAAAATCATGTTTCTCAAATACTCTATTTTATTTTGCTGTCCTATGAAAAGGACAAATACCATGGGATGATCAAGTCAAGAAAACAAATCCATCATTTTTTCCCCATTGATTTGAAACATATAGCAGGTTGCTAAGCACAGAATCTAGTAATCTTTAAAAGCATTTGCCTCTACATATTTTTAAGGACTGAAAACTACTTTTATATCCCATATTACCTGTAAAAAAAATGAGATTTTTAATTCTCCCTGAGATGGAGACATTTATTACATATCTAGATTTAAAAGGTTACTGCTACCAATCTGAACTGAATTCTAATACCTTCCATAATAATATCCTTAATCATTACCTCTGAAGACAAAGCATGAAACTTTAATGTCATGCAAACTATAAATAATACATAATATATGATTCTGAGAATAGTGTTACACTCATCATTAAAAAACACTTCCTAGTGCTTTGCAAGGATGCTTGATTGTTTTGTTTTTCCAAGCAATGAACAAAGCCTTGTTTTACATAGATAAGCATTAATATGGGGGCTTATTCCATACCATTGAAATCACTGTAAATTTAGCTTTTGCCTCTGGGGGAGGAGGGAGGGCATAGGGTTAAACCCATGATAGGAATGTATTATTTTGCTATAGTTTATTTCAAATTAGGTCAGTGCCCTTATCCCCATTTTACATATGGGGAAATGAGATATTGAGAGGTCAAGGTCATGCAGCAGGCCTGGGAATAAATCCCAAATTCCTTCAGTCCCAGGCCAGTGTTCTGCCCACTACTAAATGGATACAGGTTACATTACTTTTCATTTCAGCTGTATGACTAAATAAGAGATTTCTGAGAAATTTCAGAATCTTTTTTATAGTTTATTCCCCCATTAGCACATTTGAACAGATTTCTCCTTGTTGAGTTAATTCTTCACATACAATAAATTAATATTTGCCAAATGTAACACCCAATATAGGTCATAATGATTCCTGGTTTCAATCCTGTACATTTAGTACACTTTATAACATTGATTAACAAAATAGTATTGAGGCATTTTGAAATGCAGATGACCATTTACATAAATATTGAGGCTTTTCACAAAGAGCTTAGAAGCCTTTATGGTTAGTCTTTCAGAAAAATACTCAGTTTCTTCTATCCACAGATTTAGCTGCTTTGCATGCTGAGTGTTTTGTGCCATGAAGACTCCTGCTAAAACTTAATATGGAAAAAAATGATCATGGAGATAAAACAGCTAGCTAACTCATTTGCTTCATTTTAAAATAGGAACTGATGATATGCAAAATGATAATAAAAAGGGATACTGGTTGTTTCTCAATTGGTGGGAACAAAAAATACCTCCTAACATCTCTTTTTGTGTCTTGGAGAATGATTTTGCTCCTGAACGAGGGAAGCCAAATTAAACCCCATAGCACATGTTTACAGATGGGTTAAAATACCATGAATATGTGGGCACTAATGGAAGTATTGTACAAACCAATCCATCTTACACAGTGGTTGTGCTAGTATTAAAGGTTCTTGACCCTTAAAGGGGCTTTGTTAATTCATTGTAGTGATAGTCTCTTTTGGTTTCTATTTGTATTTCTCCAAATTACCACAGTTAACATCTTGATGTAGTTCAAAATGGCAAAGGCTGAAATAATTTTCTTGTACCATCTGTGTGCTGTGAACTGTAATAGATAAAATAAGATTAGCTCTAGAATACCAAGCAAAGAAAATAGTTGTGATCTCAATACATAGGACTGAAGCATAGTAGTTTACAGCATAGTGATTTTTATATATTTACAAAAGTGAGTGAGAAAATACTCACATATTCTGCATTAGCAACTTACATTGCAAGCAGGAGAGACAACCAAACACACGCTTTGTGTGTAATGCTGTATAATAGCTAATGTTTTACATGTTGTCCTTACAGAATCAATATAGGATTATATTTATGAGCAAATATGAAAGGGCCCGGGACTCTGGTCACAACTGCTGCTACAATAGCAGCAGTGGCGGCTGGAAGCTTCAGACCCTTTTATATCAATGGGCCCTGGGATAATTGTCTCCTTTGTCCTCCTCCCCCTGTCGGTAGGTCTGGCTACAGCATTCTGAAAATATATTCTCTCCCTGTGCTCATCATGGTGCTACAGTTGCACATGCAACTACATAGCCAAGTGGCTACAAGCTACTAGAAATAGCAGCCTGGCTAATTTTTATTAGTATTGTGTGGTCAGTGCCAATTGTTTCCATTAGAACACGACCTTTCCAGACTGCTGTACCCCTTTCAGGAGGCAGATTTCTCTTGCTTAGCCCAAGTTTCACCTCACTTAAAAACTACAGGTTGGAACTCCCTGCTCCGGCACCCTCAGGCCCTGATCAGTCCCGGCTGAGGGAATTTGCTGGACCAGAGAGGGGGCCTGCCACCAGCCTCTCAGCCCACTGACCCTCTCTGCTGCTGGTTCCTTTAGCGCCAGTCAGGCTGCCTGCTGGCCAGCCCCACCCAGCCCCACTCCAATTGGGCTCCTGCAGTACCAGCCCTGCTGCTGGGTGGCACTTGGCCTTGACCAGGCTGCCTTGGCCCCAGCTGGGTTGCCATGGCCCTAGCTCTGCTGGGCTGCCTCTGCTAAGCTGTTCTGGGGAGGGGAGCATGCATTATATGACTTTCGATCTCCCTCTCCTCTCATGGCTCACCTCTTGAGCATTACTGCTTAGCTAACATAAACCCAACTTCTGAGTGTAATAAAGAGCGATTAAATAAGTTTGTGTAGTTTTAATTGCACTTCATATTTCATTTATTAATAAAATCAAATGTTTTGTAATTTAAATTTGAGAGTAATCACCTGCATTGCTTACTGTCACATCAAATAATCTGCCAATTACTCAATGTGGAGATGTGTTGAGACATATGGTATACTGTAAACAGAAGTATTAGAATATTTAACAATTATAGTCTCGTATCTTGCTTTCATGCCAGCCCATTTGTCCAAGACTTCTGCAAAGGGCCTGTATCATTCAAGCTTGTGCACAATTGAAATGACTGCCAGGTTGGTTAAATGCTCTTGGTGCCTTGTAGATTACAGATCATTTGGAAGTGGAGGGGTCGGGACCGGGAGCTGAGGGCATGGGAGGCTCAGGGCAGGAGGATTGGGGGTTCAGGAATAAGGGCAGGGGCTGGATATGGAAGGCTCAGGGCAGGGGGAGGTGGAGATGCAGAAATCAGGGCAGGAAGCTGGAGGGTGTTTGGGCGAGTGTGGCAGGGAAAGGGCACCATTTTTGGGAAGGCAGGGGAGGGGGCTGCAGTCGCACATGCTGGGTCATTGCTGCAGTTCCTCTTCCCCTGACAATCAGGGAGCAAGGGGAAGTGCACATCTCATGTGAAGTCCTCCTCTGCCCTTCCCCTGGGCAGCCAGGAGTGAGAGGAAGATGCATAAACTGTGCACTTTCCCCCTCATTCCCTGGTAGTCAGGGGAAGAGGAAAAGCATCAGAGTTCCAGGTACACATGGCTGCAGCCCCCCTCACCCTCTCCAAAGGGCAGGGTAGGGGCTAGGGGCTAGGCACATACCCCAAGCTAGTCCCTTTCACCTGCCTGGCAGCCTGCTTCTTAGTAAGGCAGCCTGAAGTAGAGCTCTGGGAGTCCATCTGGGAGCAGCTGCAGCCAAGCACCCCAACCTGCTAGCTTCTTCTTTCCAGGGTGCTGCATAAGGGGGTGCACCCATTTACTTTCACCTCTGTGACCAAGGGCCCACATGCTTGGCGTGTCCTGCATGCCCCCTAGTTGTACCACTGAAACTCAAGCATCACATTGATAGGTGACAATGGGCTATCTTTAGGTGGTTCCTAGAAAGCATTTTCGGCAGAGATTTGGGAGCCACTCAATGGAAAAGGGCAATGTCTTATATTTAACTATATCTAGTTTGATGAGACAATGCAGCCTTCTGGAGTTTTGCAGTACTATTGACTGTTGAAAGAAATATTTATGGTGGTTGTTTTTATTTTCAAGAAGCTAAGTACTTATTAAAGTTTCCAACAGCTTCCAGAATAGCCCACAGCTTTTCAGAGTCTTTAAATTCCCATGTTAAATTAAGTGCATTAATATTGCCTTATTTTCAGTCAGGCACTGATTACATTAAAATCACCCAAACTCAGCTATTTCACGGTAATCGACTTTAAAACATTTACTTTCAAAAAGACTTTAATATGAAAAATCACATCACTTTACAAATCCTCCATTAGCTCTTTTATTAACTCTGCTTGCATTCCTTCCTTAACTTTGTCTGCAGGAAGATCCAAACCATTGACACACTCTCTGAAAGTCAGTTGGTTACAGCTGACTTGGCCTATGTGCCCTAAGGACAAGAACTAAGCTTTTCTTTTTTCTAACTGCCAAGTAATCGGTAGATTCAAAGTTTTATGTCCAACCAAGTAGCAACCCATAAGATACTGTTCATTTTGGCATAAGCCCTGCTTTAATAATGTCATTTAAAAAAAAATGTATTGTACTTTCTAGTATGGCCGTATTTACTTAAATGGTTTGGAGCAGATAACCAGGTGGCAATACAAGTAAATGTTGGACAGTTATGGGGTTGTGGCCTGTTCCTGCTCCCCTTTCTCTCTCTCTGTATCCTCCCCAACTTGTCACTCCTGGATTTTTAATGGCTCCCATCAGAGCTGATTGCTGTTCTCTGTCAGTGAAAAACCTAGGCCTGCCAGGCAAGTTTATTTTGAAGGAATTATACCAGCAGTCAAAGAATTTCCAAAAATCACATAGCTCCTATGTTAACCACAGGCCTGCCAATGGAGCGGTTGGGAGGGCCAAAGCATGGTTTTCCTAGGGCCTGGTAAATCAAAGGGAGCTGGACCACCACTGTTGCTACTGTAGCAGCGGTGACCAGAACCCCAGGTCTTTTAAATTGCCCCTGGAGCACCACACAGTGTACTCTGGACATCACTGAGGGCTGGGAGCGGGGGGCAGAGCCCTTCTGCCTGAGGCCCCCCTTCCAGGAGGACAGAGCTGGGCCCCCCCACCTTCCCCAGGAGGCCTTGGAGGCTGTTGGCTCCTCTGGTTAGACGTAGCAATACATGAGAGACTAGACATTCCCTTAAATGAGCCTCTCTTTCACAAACATACACAGACAATTCCTGTGCTGGCTCCAAACAGTGTCTGCCTGGCAAGCAGAGATGGTGGTTCTCAATCTATAGACAACTCCTTTTCTCCTCATCTACCCCTCTCTGGTCTGGTCTGGTCTTGTCCCCTTAAGAACGGTCTTGTTGCCTTGAAATCCCTTTGGTTCACAGTACCGTACTCCACACAGTGAAGCATCACTGGCTTCTTCAGGTGCTCTAATTAATTCAGGTGCCCCCTCCCACCAAATAAACTAATCTGTTTGAGTCTGTAGTCTAATATTAACTTTCTCCCAAAGGAGTCACATGCCTCAAAAGGGGCTAGAAAGTTGGTACCCAAAGTCCCCATACATCCACGCATTCACTCTGGCTTTTGCGTCACATGGCTACCACTAGGTTGCACTCACTGGTCAGGGTGGGCCCCATGCTGGAACTTTCCTCACACGATTTTTACTTTTGTGTTGTTCCATATTTACTCACCAATATGTTCAGTATTGCGGATTGCACACGCAATTCACAGTTCTTGCCAGTGTGACCCATTAACTTTACTTCAATTCACTTCTGCTCAGGGAGGCCCTGCTCCCATAGTCCTCTTCTATTCAGCCATGTTTGTCATGTCAAATCACAGTCACACCTGTTCAGTATAATCACACCAATTTGGCACCATCTCAACAGTATATGTACAGAGCCTGATCTTGTAGCCCTCATGAGAGTTGTACAGTTCTGCAAGGTGTTGAGTACTTTGAACTTCCATTTGAAATCCCAGCAGGCCTATCTATGGTATTTATAATCATGCATCAGAGCCCTGGTCTACACTAGAGTGTGCTTTTGAAATAACCCCACTTAAGTTGAATTTATAAGCAGAATGTCCACATTACCAAGCCCATTATTTTGAAATCTGTAATCCTGCTTTCCTGGGGGAATAATGCTAATTTTGAAATAGTTATTTCAAAATAACGGTAGTGTGGACGTTCTGGTGCTCCTGTTTCAAAATAACTACTCCCCAGAGTAATTTGAACTAATTACTCCAAAGTGCTTTCTGGGGCTCTAAGTCGAGATAGTGCATCCACATTAACAGAGCCTGCCTTAGACTAATTTTGAGGCTTCCCCATAGTGCGGGCACACTATTTCAACTTTATAAAATCAGGAGTTAAGTCAAATTTAGCTTATTTCAAAATTATTTCCTACTATACATATGCCCTTAGTATGTACATGAAGTCTGACTTAATCTCCATCCTAAATCAGTGCCATTGCCTCATTTTAGGATCCCAGATTACAATTGTCCTAATGTATAAAACACTTCATGAACTCCTCTTCCATTTCCTTTGGTTATCTAGTTCTACCTCGTATCCAGCACTTCTTGTGTTTTCACTAGAGCTAGTGAGGTAAAAGTTGTTTGTTTTGTTTATTCAATTTTAAAAAACAATTTTTGTTGGATAACTTTTCAAATGAAAATTGGGACATTTTTTATTTGGGAAGGAGGTGGACAGCCTTTGGTGGGGAAAGAACGAGTTAGTAACTATTTAGAAAAGCTAAACATACACAAATCCATGGGCCTGGATTTAATGCATCCAAGGGTACTGAGGGAGTTGGCAAATGTCATTGCGGAGCCTTTGGACATTATCTTTGAAAACTCGTGGAGATTGGGAGAGATCCAGGATGATTGGAAAAAGGCAAATGTTCCAATCTTTAAAAAAGGGAAGAAGGATGATCCAGGGAACTATAGACCAGTCAGCCTTACTTCAGTCCCCAGAAAAATCATGGAGGGGATCCTCCATTTTGAAGCACTTGGAAGTGGGGAAAGTGATCAGGAATACTCAACATGGATTCACAAAGGGCGAGTCATGACTGACCAATCTGATTAGCTTCTATGATGAGGTAACTGGCTCTGTGGATATGGGAAAGTCAGTGGATGTGACATACCTTGACTTTAGCAAAGCTTTTGATACGGTCTCCCACAATATTCTTGCCAGAAAGTTAAGGGAGTATGGATTGGATAAATGGACTGTAAGATGGATAGAAAGCTGGCTAGACTGTCAGGCCCAATGAGTGATCAACAGCTCGATGTCAGGTTGGCAGATGGTTTCTAGTGGAGTGCCCCAAGGATCTGTTCTAGGACCAGTTTTGTTCAACATCTTTATTAATGACCTGGATGAGGGGATGGATTGCACCTTCAGCAAGTTCGCAGATGACACTAAGTTAGGGGGAGAGGTAGATACACTGGAGGGAAGGGTAGGGTCCAGAGTGACCTGGACAGATTAGAGGATTGGGCAAAAGAAATCTGATGAGGTTCAACAAGGACAAGTGTAGAGTCCTGCACTTGGGACGGAAGAATCCCAAGCATTGTTATAGGCTGGGGACCGACAGGCTAAGTAGCAATTCCGCAGAAAAGGACCTGGGGATTACAGTGGATGAGAAGCTGGATATGAGTCAACAGTGTGCCCTTGTAGCCAAGAAGGCTAATGGCATATTAGGGTGCATTAGGAAAAGCATTGCCAGCAGATCCAGAGAAGTGATTATTCCCCTTTATTCAGCTCTGGTGAGGCCACATCTGGCGTACTGTGTCCAGTTCTGGGCCCCCACTATAGAAAGGATATGGATGCATTGGAGAGGGTCCAGCGGAGGGCAACCAAAATGATAAGGGGGCTGTAGCTCATGACCTATGAGGAGAGACTGAAGGATTTGGGTTTGTTTAGTCTGCAGAAGAGAAGAGTGAGGGGATTTGACAGCAGCCTTCAACTTCCTACAAGGAGGTTCCAAAGGGGGTGGAGAAAGGCTGTTCACAGTAGTGATGGATGGCAGAACAAGGAGCAATGGTCTCAAGTTACAGTGGGAGAGGTCTAGGTTGGATATTAGGAAAAACCATTTCACTAGAAGGGTGGTGAAGCACTGGAATGGGTTACCTAGGGAGGTGATGAAATCTCCATCCTTAGAGGTTTTTAAGTCTCAGCTTGACAAAGCCCTGGCTGGGTTGATTTAGTTGGGATTGGTCCTCCTTTGGGCAGGGGGCTGGACGTGATGACCTCTTGAGGTCTCTTCCAGCTCCATGATTCTATGATTTATTCACCTTCAGAAAAAGTGGAATTTTTCCAGAGAAGAAAGTACTTGCTGCAACAATCTAGTTATCCATGAAAATCAGTCTAGATGGAAACCATTTGACTAGCCCTGCCTTTCACATGTGTTGACCACTGTTGTTTTGACAGACCTTGACCTCTGATTAAAAGATCCTCAAAGATTTAAGGCAACCTTTTAGTGCCAATTGAACTTCCTGAATCTTCCATAGGATAACCAATCCTTTCCCACACTGAATGAATGAGAAGACATCTCTGTGAGAGAAGATTAGTAGATTTCTTGTTCCCTTTATGGGAATGCCCTACATAGAAGATAAGGTTTTTTGGTGGTTGGCTCTGAACAAGGCAGAAGTATATGTCTGAAAGTTTAAATGACAAAAATAGAGAAATGTGTATGCCTGGAGATCTAAGAGGGAGCAGTGGCACAACTCTTTTGTTTTGTTGTTGGCTCATTTTTTGTGGGTATCACATAAGCAGGGCTCGACAAACAATGTAATCTACTCTCCCGTGGCGAGTAAACATTTAAAACATTTTCGTAACATGGACTTATGAAGTATTTATGTTAAACAGAATAGAAATGAAAAATATTCATCGCAACGATTAATGATCAATCCCGATAGATTAAGGCACAGTCAATAAATATATCATTCCTCTTTCCCGTCTAAATCATAATACTGTCACCTCTTCATGCCACTCAACCACTAGTTATGCCCAAAACCTATTTACTATGAACATATTTAGCATGGATCTGTTACGTTCCTCAGTTTGTGGTGAACAGTCTGTTTAAAGGGTAACCTGCAAAGTATGTTTAAATACTGGGTTTGTGCCCTTGATATATAGGGAGGATTTGTTGGTTAGTTTTAAAAATTATTTCCCCCATCCCATGCTTTTTTATTTAATATCAGGATTTTTTTGAGTATTTCCTGTTTTGCTGAATGACCTATTGATAATCTTGGATCATATCAAGTGCGTAGAAAAACTTACATTTTAAACATTTCACACTCTCTTTGCACATCAAGAAAAACTGGGTACAAGTCCAATTTTCTTTGTCTTTGTTAATCCTTCTCTACTCTTATGTTGGCACCTCCAAAATAGCCTTCTCTTTCCAGTTCATTCTCATACGGGTAGCTTTTTGAAAAATGATCCTCTTCGGAATGAAATTTTCCTTTCTTGAACAGTTGACCAATTTTTTTGTTGTTTCTACTTTTTTTTTAAGTATGCACAAAACCCAGGAAAATATAGGTGTCCCATTATAAAAACAACCAGAAATGTTTGTGCACACATCACAAAATTTAGCTAGGCTTCGGCATGCTACTTAACTAAGTCTGGCAGTAGGTATGAGCAAGAGCTGTTCCAACTTTATGATTCAATTTCAAGAGGTAAATATTCATGCTAATGGTTGCATTGCCTCTTTCCACTGGGCATGAAACTGCTGGAGCACCAGAGATGAATGCAGTGAAGGTAGGGATGAAGCTGCATCAGCTTTTTTACATCTGGTTCTTGCAATGCAGTACAGCAAAACACATGATGCTTTACCCTTTATGGGTTACTTCAAAAATCAAGCATGCTATTAAGACACTAATATGAATGTGAAGTGATTTATATAAAGGATGGTGCTCTAGTCACCAAGGTCATGTTTCAGAGGGGTAGCCGTGTTAGTCTGTATCTGCAAAAACAATGAGGAGTCCTGTGGCACTTTAGAGACTAAGGCTACGTCTAGACTGGCGCGCTTTTGTGCCAGAGCTATGCAAATGAGGCTCAGCGTTGGAATATCGCCGAGCCTCATTTGCATAATATGAACCGCCATTTTTGTGGAAGAGGCTCTTGTGCACAAGGCGGGGCTGTCTACACTGCCTTCTTTGCACAAGAAAAAACTTTGCAAAGCTGTTATGCCTGAAAATAATCAGCATAACGGCTTTGCGCAAAGTTTTCTTTGCGCAAGAAGGGCAGTGTAGACAGCCCCATCTTGCGCAAGAGCCTCTTCCGTGAAAATGGCGGTTCATAGCTATGCAAATGAGGCTTGGCGATATTCCAATGCTGAGCCTCATTTGCATAGCTCCGGCGCAAAAGCACGCCAGTCTAGACGTAGCTTAAGAGTATGTCTACACTTGCACGCTTGTTCGAACTAGGGATGCAAATGTAGGCATTCGAAATAGTCAATGAAGAGGGGATTTAAATATCCCACGCTTCATTAGCATGATTTCGCCGGCGCGTTACTCCGATCAACAGCTGTTTCAAAAGTGGAAGTGCACTCTGGGACGCGTTAGTTGGAACCAAACCCTTGGATTCGAACTAACGTTATTCCTCAAAAAATGAGGGGTTTGGTTTGAACTAACGCATTCCGGAGTGCACTTTCACTTCCGAAACAGCTGTTGATTGGAGTAACGCTCCAGCGAGATCATGCTAATGAAGCATGGGATATTTAAATCCCCGCTTCATTGACTATTTCGAACTAGGGTGCAAGTGTAGACATACCCTAACAGATTTTTGGGGCATATGCTAAGGTCATGTTTGTTTTCTTCAGTACAAAAGGATAATACATCTCCCGTACACCCTGTGAATTGGTTACATCAAAAAGTTACTTTTCCTGTGATCATAGACCCAGGTTCAATGTAGTACAGGTTGTACCTCCCTTGTCTAGCAACCTAGGCACCTGAACGATCCAGAACCAGGGAGTTTGCCAGACCAAGGAAGGTCAATGCTCCCCTGCTAGCTGCCTCCCTGCTCTTGGGCTCCACTCCTGGATCTGGGGCTCCCAAGGCTTGGTCTTCCTGCCCTGATGCTGGCCCCACTGGCACTGGCCCAGCCTGGGCTCCCCACTATGATGCCTGCCCCACTGCCACCACGAGTTCCCCGGGATTCCAGGCTGGGGCTCTCTGGCCCACCGCGAGTCCTACTCCTGCCGGGGTTCCTTGATGGGGTCATTGCCACTGAAGGTTCCCTGTGGTTCCCTGGCCGGGGCTGCGCAGCTACCGCTGGGGGTTTCCTGGGGTTCCCCAGCTGAGACTGCCCAGCTACCACCAGCCCAGCTGCCTCCATGGATACCCTGGCTAGCTCCCGCTCCCAGACTCCAGGGCTCTTTGGTCCAACAATGTGTTGCCGGACCAGGGTGTCCCATATTTGAGAGGTTCAACCTGTAGTATAACATTGTACAGAATAGTAATGATGTTAAACATATGCAATCAACACGATGTACAACTGGGCTTTTGCTATTTAAATACTAGGCTCTTGTGAGCAGCTGGTAAATTCTATATTCAGACCATAAAGAGCAGCTTGATGATTGTCCTTGACTTACATTTTCTCCTTCTTCCATAATGACCACTCATCAGGGGCGCTGGAACAATTTTTTATAGTGGAAGTAGGGAAAGCCATTGAACCAAGCTGTAAACCCTGTACAAAATGGAAAGCATTAAAAGCCAGAGAGGGCAGCATCTGCCTCCACATCCCTAGCTCCAGCACCCATGCCACTCACTTGTTTTTGTCAATTAAAAAAACAACTTATGGCTGTGAAACATATTTATACTTATGGAAAAATAAGCAAAACTGTGAAATATAAACAGAGAAACTCTTATTTGTACATTCAAAAGTAATTCAGATCTCAGGACAAATATGAGAAACTGAACAGCTCATTCAAGCATTGTGAGATACTGAATTCACCAGCAATTGTCTGGGGGAAGCTAATTATTTTCATTATTCGAGTCCTTTATTATTTCCATGACATTAAACATTTGTCAATTGTTATTGTTACACAGAAATTGGACCACTAATTACCATAAATTACAACTTAATTTGATTGGTCTGTAATTGGCAACTAAAAATTTGTGTACAGTCAGTCAGCTATTACAACCGGCTCTTTTTGTACATTAATTTCTGCAGTAGTTTTGCACAGCAATCCTGTAGGTGTTATTGGAAACACACTTCATGTTCAGAAATCTGTATTTTAAGTTAAAATAATGTAATGGGAATTTGGGAACTTTACAAAGGAAGTCTAGTGACATTTCTTTCCAGAGGATTCAGAGTAATATTGCCTATAATTGTTTAATCCACTATCAGCTAAGAGCTATTCGTAGCTGTGAAAATGTGCAAGCTACCCTTTCCTTTCACAGAAATGAGCTGTAGAGGAATAAGGAAAAGCTGAATGTACATTAGATGTATTTCCGTCTTAATGAGATTCAGATTTAGAGATAAGGCTTTGCTTTAAGAGCAAACATAACACAGAAAATGTGTTATTCTGTTTTTGTAAAGCTCCCCTGTGTGTCCCTTACCATGATTATATGTACATATGATTGGGTTATTATTAATCAATATCTTTATATGTAATCACATTTTACCTCAAAAGACTGGTCTGTATGTACATGAATCACTTTTCTCATCACTGATGCACAGCAATTTCTAGGGTGAAATGTGTTAGCTGTTTAAAAGCAAACTGCAAAACTGCTGCAAAATGGAAAATAACTAGTTGCTTTGTATGTATGTTTATCTTATCAGGAAACCTGATTATAAGACTTAATGTCAATCAAAAGAAACATCTGTCCAATTTAAATAACTCGAGTTCTAACTTGGAAAATCCTTAATGACCTGCTTGTATTTGAAAACATGGGGCTGTGTTTGCAGCAGGTGAAGAGGTTGAATATGTTGAATTAATATTGTTTTTTGTAAAATACTTTTCCAGATCTAGTTTTTACCTAGTTAACAGGAAGCAAACTGTTAACAGGAAGCAAGCTATACCAACATTTTCAATAAGTACTGAAACTATAATTTTCTGTGAGACTGCTGAAAAGGTACATTGTTAAAAAAAATATGTGTAAGACCAATTGTGTCTTACATCTTTTCTAATAGATGTTTAATGGACAGTCTGGGGTATAAATTCCACTGAGTAGCTGAACAAAAAAATAAATGAATAAAACCTTCCCCCTGCTGAATTGTGTAAATTCACCCACAGCATCTTTTAAATTCAGTGAACAGAGAATTGCTTGCATAATTTTTCAGCCTTAGGTTATCAGTCTTGTATACATTTACATGGCTTCTCTGCTATGCTGTAGCACCATAAGTATTCAGTAGTATTCATTTCATAAATAGTAGTTAGGGTAGTCACAAGGTCTCTGGCTCCTAGAAATAAAGTAGGTCCAGTTCCCATATGCCAGTCCACATGTCTTCATTTGGCTAATAAAGATGATGGGGCAGCACCTGGGTCTTGGTGAGGGGAAGTTTCAGAGAGCCAGAGCATACGGGTGCCCTCAAGGACAGGTGGGAACTGCTAAAGACCAGGAAGATGAGGACGTGTTAGAAGAACACAGAGGGCATTGTCTGCTGGCTCTAAATGGGGGCTGAAAGCAGAGGAGCAGCAAAACAGCTGGCATATCTAGAGCCAGACAGTTGGAGATGGGGAAGCCATGAGAGTGCTGGGAAAGTGGGGGTGCTCCCTGTCAAGGTTCTCTACCAGACAGGCTGTGAGGGTTCCCGGTGAGAAAAGCAGTGTCCTGGCTCAGCTGAAAGGGCTGTGGTGATGATCTCAGTACAAGGACACAGAAGGACTGATGGAGTCTGGAAGCGGGCCATAACATCAGTGTGTGGTGTATGAGGGGAACCAAAGGATGAGACGTCTTGAGTTTTAAGGGCCTTCAGTTGATAAGGTGGGATAGAACAGTGAAGGGCAACCTAGGCCTAGTAAGTGGGTCCTTCATCTCAGTGGACCACAAGACTGATGTAATGAAGACAGTCTCCTGGGAGAGGGTAGTTTTGCTAACTGCACTTGCATACCTAAAATGTGCAGGTGTGCAGATTGAACCAGAGCAGCGCTTGGATTGGATTCAGAGATAGCACGTGGCTCTCACAAGCAGCACGTCTCACGTCACGTGGCCTTGCTTTATGTGTGTGTCAGTTTTGCAATACCAGTAGGAAAAAATCTCTGTGGATGGAAACCAGCAGAATTTGGCATCCCTACACATGAGCAACCCTAAACACAATGTCTCATGGGCCACACATGGAATCCAGATGGGCCACATTCAGCCTGTGGGCCACAGGCTGCCCACCACGGGGATAGGGTATTTTTTTTATTGACATTGCACAGACCGTCTGATACAATGTCAGACTCTATAGCTATCTCTTTTCTCAACCAGAGGCCAATAGTGAGTCAAACAAATTCACATTTATTAGTTGACTTTCAGACATGTTAGCATATTACTCTCTATAAGGCATTTGACCTTCTGCTTTCAAGTAAAAGGGGCATCTTCCCAGGTTGGAGAAAGCATAAGAATAATTATATTATGAGGGGATAAGTACATTTATATTAAAACATGGCGTAGCAAGCATTTCTAGATTGAAGCTGTCAGGCCCAGGAGGTTTGGCAGCATTAATGACTTTTACTGTGTCAGTAATGTTTCCTGTACAGATTCACTTATCTCATTGCCTTCTCTCCTTTTCACTCTGTTCATAAGAAAGTAATTTCATTTTGGGGAGAAAGTTAGTTATGTCTTCCAGAGCTGAGCATGTATGCAATGTTGTTGTAGCTGTACAGGTCCCAGTATATCAGAGAACTGTACCTGTCTTTATGAAGTTCACAAATAATTTTTGGTTTTTGTTTTTTTGTACTCAAGTATGGCAACTTTCAAGTCTGTTACTGAGTTACATGGGTACCATATGGCCCCAGAATATACCAATATTTTTATGGCTGACTTGGAATGCTTCTTTAGCTCTTGTTTCCAGGTGTCCCCTCTCTTCTTGAGCTATATTGATGGCATCATCAGTATATGGGCTCACAGGGAGGATGCCCTTGAAGAGTTCCACTGGGATTTCAACAATTTCCACCCTACCATCTAACTCATCCTGGATCAGTCCACACAAGAAATCCCCTTCCTGGACACTACAGTGCAAATAAGTGATGGTCACATAAACACCACCATATTCTGGAACACACTGACTGCTATACTTACCTACATACTTCCAGCTTTCATCCAGAGCAACTTTATAAACCAGTACACAGACACACAAGCTTGCACACTCCATATATGATGCAGTATGTATCTAGTACAGCTATATAGCAAGTGTTTAGAAATATGTGTGTATGCCGGCACACGCACACAGATCTTTTATAATGTCTCTGAAATGAGTCCTGAAGTCTTTTAGCAACTGATATCTCAAACGCATTTTAATTCTCAAGTGCATTTACAGAGAGCAGTGCATATGTGTCTTGGAATAGTCACAGGGAATAAACCAACTCTCCACGGGATTGGCAATCTGTTTGACATGCAGCTGCAAAGGATAAAGACAGATGCTTGAGAGCAGCAGTCTCTTCTGTTCAGCTCTTTTCTGCTCCCTGTGAAATGAGGCTTCTTAATATAGGTTTCATAAGATGCTGTACTCGAACCTTTTGTCTAATTGTTAAGAGTCCATTAATAACTTGCGGTAATGATCTTGTGGTAATGTTGGATTATAATAATTTCATCTATTCAAGAATGGTTTTCTTCATTTAACCTTGCTTCTATGTAACACTCCCCACAGTCTTAATTATTAACAGAAGAAGCTATTTTTAATTATTAAACTTAACATACAACTTTCACACTTCACATTAACAGTTAAGGCAGGCAATATTTGATTTCACTAGTGAGTTTTCAATTAGGCTGGTTGCATTTTTTCTGCCTCCCCTCTTACATACAAGTTTCTGTAATGGCCTACCACCACTCCTTCAAAATATGCTCAGTGGTCTCCTCTTTCTAACCCTGCTGTAAGTGAGTTACAAAGCAGCCAAAGTGCAAAATGTTCCTTTTAAACTTCATCCACCACCTTCCCTACTGCAGTCACACAGATGTGCACACAAACCAACCTTCCACTTAGAATATTCAGCCTTATTGTAGTGTGTCATCTCTGTAATTTAGTTTATATACTACTAGAAAACTTACCTGGGGTTCCTCAGGTCCTTCTGGGCAGGGGGCCGGAGTGTCGAGGGTGCAAGAGTCAGGGCAGGATCTTGGGAATGTGGGGGGCTCAAGTCAGGAGGGTGTGGGTGCAGGAGTCGGGGTTTGGTGAGGAGGGGCTCAGGGCAGAAGGTGCGGGTGTAGGAGTCAGCAGAGAGTGGGGCGCTCAGGACGGGGATGGGTGGCTCCTGGCAGGGGAGTGGGTAGAGTGGGGTGGCTCAGGGGAGCTCCAAGTCTGGCTGGGGCTGTGCAGCCCTGGTGGCAGCTCCTCTTAGGAGGGCCATGGAGGAATGGTATGAACTGCCTAGCCCAGGCAATTAGGTGGCTACCCCTGGGCTGGGCTGGGGCTGCACTGCCTGGCTGTTTGCTCCTCCTTGGGGCAGCTATGGCAACATGATTGCCAGCTGTGGGTCTGTCCCCCTGCTGTGTCTGGTGCTGGGTGGAGTGGTTTCAGCTGTGGCTTTGGGGCAAGAGGGCAACTTACCTGTGGCTGGTGGCCTACAACAGCAAAGCCCCAGCCACAGCTGGCCACACAACTTACTTGTGGTTGGCCCCCTATGGTCACTCTGCAGTAAAAGTATCCCCCATGCTGCTGTCCCCTGGTGGTTATTGCAGAGCAGTGGCGGCCCGTCAATACAGGTGAACTAGGTAGTCGCCTAGGGCGCCAAGATAAACGGCCGTTGAGGGCTTTGGAGGCAGGGGTGCTGATCGCGCGTTTCGCCTAGGGTGCCAGTTGCCGGCAGCTCGTCTAGGGCCGCTCCTGTAGTGCAGAGCATAACTGTCCCTGCTATCAGACCCCTCCCTTTCTGGTTAATGAGAACCAATCAAATTCCAGGCCCATCCCATTGTCCTGGAACAACCAAACCCTGACCTTGCTTTAAGTTATGATATGAGGAAGTTGCCTATCAAATGTAGCTGTTACTGTTCAAGAGGAGTTCTTGAACAAATGGACTCAGAGATAGACACATAAACGATCTAAAATTTATAGTAGATGAACATTTGTGATCTTCATAAATAGGATCTGTCCATTATGTACATCTTTAGTGCACTAATATGGTGACACTAACATGGTAAACCTAACTTTATTAGATTACACATAACAGCAGCTTCACGTGATTTGATGTTAATTGAAAACTGTTCTCAGAAAGCCACCTTGAAATGTTGGCAATGTATGTCTACACTGAAGCTGGGAGGTGAGATTCCCAGAGAGAGGGCTAAGAGACTCCCACTAGCTTAGCTTGAGACAGTGCACTAAAAATATGAGGGTGAACATTACAGTTTTGGCAACAACTCGGGCCAGTCACCCAAGGTCAGACTCAGGGGATTAGGTAAGCTTGGACATGGCTGATTAGCCTGAATTCCCATCAGTTGAACTAAGATAGTATGAATCTGTCTACCTATACTAATAATCACACACTCCCCACAGCTGCATAGGGAGCTGAGACAGGCTGGGGTATTTCCTCCGTATGCAACCTACAGCCTTTGTAGGTTGGACATTAGGAAAAAGTTCCTAACTGTCAGGGTGGTGAAACACTGGAATAAATTGCCTAGGGAGGTTGTGGAATCTCCATCTCTGGAGATATTTAAGAGTGGGTCAGATAAATGTCTATCAGGGATGGTCTAGACATTGCTGGGTCCTGCCGTGAGGGCAGGGGACTGGACTCGATGACCTCTCGAGATCCCTTCCAGTCCTAGTATTCTATGATTCAGTCAATCACATTTGTTTTTGGATTATATTCTAGTGACCCCTGTGTAGCCCTTGTTAAATGAATCAGTCCCGTAATAAGAAAACAGTTCTGTTGACTCCACTCTCATTGGCTAATGTCACTAGAAAACTCCTTCTCGACGCTATTTTGTACTTTGGGACATCTCCAAAAGTGAAATAGTTAGAGACTCACAAAAAATAGTTTACAGTTTGAGTCTAAAATATGGGAAGAGTTCATGCTGGAGCTCATTCATCTCCTCAAATTTTGTATATTATAGATTTGCATTAGTCATTCTGTAACATAGTAAACTTGTACTTTCCTTTGCATCTTCTTTACTTGTCACTGAAACACACATTCTTTCAAGTGCTATACAAATGAGATGCTTCCACATATTTTGATATTTTCATGTCATGTGTAATCTCACAGGGTGTGAATGATCATAGTTCTTCAAAACTTTCTCACTCAGGGCTCATCTTACTGCTTGGCCTATGAACATTTTTTCTGCAAATTGTTTTTTAATCTGTTTTCAATAACATCCTTTCTCTCCCTCTCCCCCCTCCCCCTCTATACACACATACTTCCCCAAGGAAGGGCATGATTCTCACAAAAGTAGACAGGGCCTAAACATGTTTTGATGAGTCTGGGGAAAAATCTGAAACTGGGGATATGTCTACACTGCTGGGTTTTTTCGGCAGAAGATATGCAAATCGCGCTCTCACTTGCATATCTTCTGCCAATTCTTTATGCGGAAGAGGTTTTGCCAATAAAAAGCCCCATGTACACAGGGCCATTTGTTGGGGGGAAAACCCCCTTTTTTCGCAAGCTCTCTTATTCCTTAAAAAATGAGGTTTACAGGATCTTGCGAAAAAGGGTTTTTTTCCGACAAATGGCCCCATCTACACGGGGCTTTTATCAGCAAAACCTCTTCTGCAAAAAGGAGCCTCAGAAGATACGCAAATGAGAACACAATTTGCATATCTTCTGCCAAAATAACCTGGCAGTGTAGACATAGGGAGCCCCAATCTTTTCCAAAAAGGCTACCACTGAAGAGAAGCCAGAGAAAGAGAGAGGCTAGAGTGTGAATCCACACAACGCTCATTCCATAGTAGCAGCTTAGTTCCACCCCTGCTGTGGGTATTGTGACCGGACATGCAGGATTTCAGCACCACTTAGGTTTGGCCTGGTTGCCCCTCTTTTGTGACTAGCTGCCAGAGACAAATTCCAGTGAGAAGCCCTGTGACCTAGTCATGCCCTCTCAAATGGAGGACCTGGGGCAAATATCCTCCCATTCCCTGGGTGGCCTTGGAGACAGAATATGCCTTTAGTGCAGTATAAATATCTTGACTGAGTGTTAAAGAAAATTTAACTTCTTTAGCTAATGTATATGTGTCACGGGTTGCCCCGGTTAGTCCGTCGCCGGACGGGTCACCGGCTGTGGTTGCCCTCCTGTTCCCGCTTCGCTCACAGCAGGAGGGAGGAGGGGGTCCAGGCCCACCCTCGCTCCGGACCCCGACCCAGGGCCCTAAGGTGAGGTCAATGTCCTCACGCAGCGGGGGGGGTATCTGACCCCAAACCCCCCGCTCTCGGGTTCCGCGGCCCCGCCCTGGGCCACTTCTTCCTCTCCCGTGGCCAGGATCTCTACCCCTCAGGTTCCCCCTCCCGGGGTCTCCTTACCCCCGGTCCGGCCGTCCCTGGCCGTCTCCGTTCCTCTGCTCTCCTCCTGCCTCCCCTCCCCGCCCTCCTTTGAATCCCCCGCCGCAGGCCGCCTGCCCCGCCTCCGCGCCACGTCCTCGGCGTCCGGGGCCCGCCCTCGGCGGAGGCGTCAATGGCGTCATCCGCCGGCGCCCCGGCCTGTCCTCCCCGACCTCCCACGCCCGCGTCGGCCATGCCGGCGTTGCTGCCGGCCGGCCGTGCCTCCGGGCTTCCCCCCTGAGCTCCGGGACCGGTAGGAGTGCGGGGCGCGGCCGTGCCGGGCGCTGCCCCGTCACACACCTCCCCCCTCAGATTCTCCCCTATACTTGCCGCCCCTTCGCCCACTCGTTCCGGTATTCGGGACAAACTGTCAGCGTTCGCATTAGCGGTACCAGGCCGGTGTTTTATTTGAACTTATATGGTTGGAGGCTTAGGTACCAGCGTAGTATCCGGGGTTCGTTTCCTTCATCGTGCGGATCCATTGGAGGCGCATGGTCCGTCACCAGCGTGAACCTGTCCCTAGGAGAAAGTACCGGAGAGCATCAATGGCCCATTTCACTGCTAGGGCTTCCTTTTCAATAGTCGCGTACCCTTTTTCTCTGGGAAGAGTTTCCTGCTCAGGTATAAGATAGGGTGTTCTTCCCCCTTCCTCCTGGGCCAACACGGCCCCCACCCCTGTCTCTGAGGCGTCTGTCTGCAAAATGAAAGGTTTTCTAAAATCGGGTTGTGACAGTACTGGGGCGGTTACGAGCCGCTGCTTGAGCTGCTTAAAGGCTTCTTCACAAAGTGGTGTCCATCTTACCCTCTGGGGTTGTTCCTTCGTAAGGTCCGTGAGCGCAGCTAGTGATGCAAAATTTGCCACGAACCTTCTATAGTATCCCGCCAACCCTAAGAACTGTCGTACTTGCCTTTTTTCGTGGGGCGGGGTAATCCCGCACCGCCCATACCTTGTCCACCAGTGGTTTAAGTTGTCCTCGGCCTACCGTGTATCCTAGGTAAGACACTTGGACTTTCCGAACTGGCATTTCTTGGGGTTCGCCGTCAATCCGGCTTCTCGGGCGCTCGAGTACCGCGCGATGTGCCGCGGAGTGTTGGTCCCAAGTTCGCTGAAGATGATGATGTCATCTATGTAAGCTGCGGCGTATTCTTGCTGCTCCTCAGCACTTTCGGTTCATCAGCCTCTGAAAGGTCGCGGCGCCATGCAGGCCAAAAGGCATTTTAGTAAACTGGTATAGGCCGAACGGAGTCGCGAAGGCTGTCTTGGCTTGGGCTTCGGGGGCCAGCGGGATCTGCCAGTACCCTTTGGTTAGGTCTATAGTGGACAGGTATCCGGCTCGCCCCACCCGCTCTAATAATTCGTCTATCCGGGGCATCGGATATGCGTCAAAGCGGGATATGGCGTTGACTTTCCGGAAGTCTATACAGAACCGGGTTGACCCGTCGGTTTTTGGGACTAGCACGATCGGGCTCCTCCAATCGCTATGGGACTCTTCTATCACCCCCCACTCCTGCATCGCCTTCAACTCCTGTTTTACCGTGTCCCAGAGTTTACGGGGAGGGTAAACTGTCTGTATTACCTTCCCGGTTTGGTTGTAATCTCATGATGCGTCACTGTTGTCTGCCCGGGCGACTAGTCAATACGTGCTGAAATTGTTGTAACACCTGGTTTAGTTGACTTTTCTGTTCTTGGATAATTCCTCCCTATGCGGGCCCCCTCCGGCCCTATCTCGTCCCCATGGCCCGAACTCTATGTCGGTGGCCCGTGGCTCGATTAGGAGGGCATCCCGGGGTTTCCACCTTTTCAAGAGATTTACATGGTATATCTGCGTTTCCTTCGAGCCTTATTTATCAGGACTTCATAGTCCACGGGTCCGGGTCACCTAAAGGGCCCTTGCCACCGAGCCATCAGTTTGGAATCCCCTCGGGAGCAGCAGCAATACCTGGTCCCGGCGCGCGTGCGGGCCTCGGCCCTTTGGTCATGTCGGGCTCGCTGCCCTTCTTGGGCCCGGAGGAGATTGTCTTTCGCCCACCCGCCAGGGCCCCAGGTTTCACGCAGGTTCCACGTAACGGGCGGTTCCCAAGGCTGGGGAGGTTTGTGACTCCCATCCTTCCTTTACTAGGTCCAGGATCTCCGGGGCGCCTCCCATACATCAGTTCAAAGGGGGAATATCCTAGGAAGCCTGCACTTCCCGGACGGCAAACATCAGGCCGAGTAGCTTGTCCCACCTCGGGATCCCTGGTCGCGAACCGCGAGCATACCTTTCAGCATTCGGTTAAACTGCTCCACGAGCCCATCGGGTCTGGGGTGGTACACGGAGGTCCGGATCTTTCTTATTTGGAGCATTTTACACCCGCCATCACCTTGAGGTCAGGTTCGCCCTGGTCCGTTAGCAGCTCCTTCGGTAGCCCCACTCGCGAGAATATTTTTACTAGTTCTTCCGCAATCGCTTGGGCTGTGGTCTTCCTCAGAGGGACCGCCTCGGGGTACCTAGTTGCATAGTCTACAAGAACTAAAATGTGAGTGTGGCCCCGGCTGGACTTCTCGAGGGGTCCTACCAGATCAAGCGCCACCCTTTCGAACGGGTTCCCACGACTGGCAGGGGATGAGGGGTGCGGGTGGGACTCGTGCGATGACGCCTTTTGACACTGGGCACAGGAGTCGCAGAAGTCTTTGATCTCGCGGTAAATGCCGGGCCAGAAAACCTTTGCAAGATCCGCTGTTGGGTTTTCTCCGCTCCCAAATGGCCCGCCAAGTGTGGTCGTGGCGCTAACTCCAACACCTTCCACCGGTATGGCTGGGGTACCAACAATTGGCATAGCTCCCATCCCCGGCCCCGGTACCACTCGGTATAGTCGGTCCGCACGCACTTCAAACCGGGCCCCTGTGGGTGGGCCCTAGCTCCTCCGGCTGTGCCCCATTTCCGCCTTGTACCTGCGCCCAGGCGTGTTGGAGCGTGGGGTCTTCCCGCTGCAGGGTGAGGAAGTCCTCGCCCATCTCCAGGCGCAGGGTATCCCCGGTGGTCCGGTCCGTTCGCCGGGCCGCCTGGCCCCCTACCTGTTCCCCGTGGGCCGCTAAACTGGGCCGCTTTAGTGTTTGCCTCCGTGGCCCTCCTGCGCCTCTCCCCAGCCCGCAGCAGCCGGGCCAGACCTACCCAGTTCCGGCCGAGCAGGACGGGGTAGGCTAGCCGAGGGGCGACGCCACCTCACACCTCCCTCTTGCTCTCCGTCCCTGATTGTCACCCACGCTAGGGGTAGGCGGTACGCCCCCATGAACGCACCGCATAAAAATCGGGGACCCTTTGGCTTCGCGGGACGGATCAGGTCTGCCCGCACTCAGGGTTTGCCCGCACTCCTGAGTCTAGTACCGCCGCTACCCGCCAGCCATTGATCTGTACCTCTCGCACGATCTGCCCGCCTCCCCTCGATGGGATTACCTTTCCTGGCCTGCCCTGGCCGAACGTGCAATCCATCATGGGGCAGTCCTTCTGAAATGGCCCTCCTGCCCGCATTGATAGCAGGCGCCTCGGACTCCTTCCTCGGCTCTGGGGTTCGCTCGCCCTCGGGCGGTTCCCCGGTCTCCTCTGGCCGGCTCCACCTGGGGCTAGTCTCTCTCTGGGGCGGAGCCAGGCGGACCCTCCTCCCGTAGCCTAGCCGCCCGGTCACTCCGGTTGGCGGGGCCCCCTGCCCTTCTTACTTTCTTCGAGCCGTCGGCTTCTTCCCGGCTTCCTCCTCGGCGGCGAGGAAGCGCCCAAAAGGCTCACTGCTTCCTCCAGTGACTCAGGCAAGTGGCGCCGTACCACTGCTGTCCTTCTGTGGGTAGTATCCGAAGATACTGCTCCAGGATGACGGCTTCCGCCACTTGGGTTCCCGACTTCCTCGGGCTCCAACCACCGCATCCCGGCTTCCTGACCTCTGAGCCACGGCGCGGGGCGCTCCTGCGGATCGTATCGCGACTCTCGGAACCGCCGGCGGTGCATTTCGGGGGAGACTCCAATCTGGTCCAGGATAGCCTCCTTCACCTTGTAATAGCACAAAGCATCCCTAGCGGACATCCCCCGGTAGGCTATTTGCGCCGGTCCGGACAGGTAAGGGGCGAGGAGGGTAGCCCAGTGGTCCTGGGGCCATCGAGCAGCGGTGGCCACTCGCTCGAAAGTCACCAGAAATGCTTCGGGGTCGTCTTCGGGTCCCAGCTTTGTGAGGCGAATCGGGAGCTGGGTCCCCACGACCGTTCCTTCCTCCCCCGTGCCAGGGTAGGCGCTCCCTCCCACGACCGGTGCCGTCTCTCGGAGCTCCTGCACCATCTGTGCTTGTTGTTCCTGGAACTTCGTCAGTATCTGCTCCAGGACCTGTGTTTGTTGGTGCTGCTGCTGTTTCTGGTTCTCCACCAGCCATTCCAGCACTTTCGTGACCTCCATTTTCCCTTGGAGATCAAGTACCCGTTAATGAGGGGGGAATTCAAGTCTCTCCCTCTTTCTTACCAACCCCTTCTACTTACGGGGTTCGGGATGTACCCACATTCTCCACCACGTGTCACGGGTTGCCCCGGTTAGTCCGTCGCCGGATGGGTCACCGGCTGTGGTTGCCCTCCTGTTCCCGCTTCGCTCACAGCAGGAGGGAGGGGAAGGGGGTCCGGGCCCACCCTCGCTCCGGACCCCGACCCAGGGCCCTAAGGTGAGGTCAATGTCCTCACGCAGCGGGGGGGGTATCTGACCCCAAACCCCCCGCTCTCGGGTTCCGCGGCCCCGCCCTGGGCCACTTCTTCCTCTCCCGTGGCCAGGATCTCTACCCCTCAGGTTCCCCCTCCCGGGGTCTCCTTACCCCCGGTCCGGCCGTCCCTGGCCGTCTCCGTTCCTCTGCTCTCCTCCTGCCTCCCCTCCCCGCCCTCCTTTGAATCCCCCGCCGCAGGCCGCCTGCCCCGCCTCCGCGCCACGTCCTCGGCGTCCGGGGGCCCCGCCCTCGACGCGGAGACGTCAATGACGTCATCCGCCGGCGCCCCGGCCTGTCCTCCCCGACCTCCCACGCCCGCGTCGGCCATGCCGGCGTTGCTGCCGGCCGGCCGTGCCTCCGGGCTTCCCCCCTGAGCTCCGGGACCGGTAGGAGTGCGGGGCGCGGCCGTGCCGGGCGCTGCCCCGTCACAATATGTGTATTCTTAATCACAGCTATACAGTACTCTAGACCAGGACAATTACTATGGTTAATAAGACATTTGAATTTGTTCTACCTTATAGGAAAGAGCAGGGACAAGGAATCCAATTTCTGGTCAGTCCAAAACTTAGAATGTAGTCATTTTTACATTTTCTCAATTACTGGAAATGCTTCTGGGAAAAGTCTGTAATACAAAGAACAGATGTCACAATCTGTTTTCTGAATAACTGATAATACATGTGGCCTTTGAGACTGACAGATGGCACTGACCCTTTTCTTTATTATTTATTAAGTTTTGGCTTTAACTACTTCACTGCTATTGAATTAAATTCTAGTTAGTACCTCAGGAAAGAAGCCTTTTATATGATTAGAAAGCTTACACTGTGCATGAGCAATGTTGCTAGACTCTCCCGTGCCAGAAAGTGTTTTGTCATCTACACTGTGGAAAACAAAACACAAAGAAAAACAAACAAAATAAATCCACAGCAGTGAGTCTCAGAGCTTTGGTCAACTGATTTGGTGAATGGGGCTCTCATCCCAGTCCTACAAACATTGAGTTTGGAGCCTGAGCACTGAGATCCAACCTCCATGGAGACCCTAGGATCTAATCCAAATAATGCTATTTTTAGCACAGTAGCATGACCACAAGTCCACTGGCTTGAGTACTGAGTGTAGTAGTCGCTGCAGTGTGTGAATTTTGCTGAATTCTGTCTTTTGTCTTTCTTTTCATGATGGCTGCAACAAGTAACTATTCCAACAGATTTCATAGCATTCCATTCAAATGTGTTTACATGGTTTTTTTTTTCTTTTCAAAGCATACAAACCACTTATTTAAAATACACATGAACAAAAACCAACCAGAAGACCCAGGAAAATCATCCTTTCTAAACAATAGTCCTACTTGGGCATTCATTTTTGAAGATAGGAAGTGTTCTGTTCAAGGTCTTGGGCTGTGGTTGAATATATTTGGTTTCTGATTCCTCACTCTCCCAGATTTCCTGTGAATTTGGGAAAGTTGTTTAATCTCGCTGAGCCTAAATTCACACATGTAAAATAGGGATATTAATAATTCCTTTCTCCCATTTCATCTTGTCTGTTTAAATTTTAAACTCCTCAGTCTATTGCTATGTCTTTGGACAATGCCCAGTACAATAGGGCCCTCATCTGCAATACAAATAATAAATAAATTGTAATTGAGAAATTCTTCTTTATTTTATAAGTTCTTAAATATGGGTCCTTTAAAAAAGAATATAAATGACTTCACAGATTGGAATGACTCCAAATCTGAATTTTTGGTCCTTTAGTTTTTAATTAGCGGCGTACGTTTGGGAGTATGAGAGCCTCAAAGCAATTAAATGCTTGTGTATCAGTTTAAAAGTTGCTTATTGTGCATTATTTATGCCAAATACCAGACTGATCCTGTATACTGTCCAGTTCTCTGTATGGAAATTTTACAGGTCGAAATCTTATAAGATTTTGTGAAACTGCCTATTGCATATGCAAAGCAAACAAATGTGGGCTCCAGACTTCCTCAGATATCACAAATAAGACTATATTATGGAGAGTAATTTGCTTATTTCAATGATTTTTTTCTGAACAAATTGTTTTCCCTGTAGCAGCAGATCAACACTGCACAAACTCGTGCTATAGGCAGAATGTGCCCATTCAAATTCCAGCTCTTCAGAGAGACTGGACCTCCAGGGCAGAAGTCAAAAGTTGTCATTACCAAGGAATCACAAATAGGGTCAGCATTTTTGTGTGCACACATTACATAGCCACCACAGACATACAAGCCATGGCCTGTATTCATAGATCCCAGAGCCATTTATCTCTTCTCTGATAGGAAACCAGGGCACTTTTATCAGGCTGCTGGTAGGACTGTATTGTAATGTATTGACATCTAATGGACACTTAAAGTAACTTCACAGTAAGTGTAGCTGAGGCCCGGCCTGACATGAATAATTAACACATTTCTTGTCTGAAGTGTTATAGCCATTACAAAACCAAACATCCCTGCCCTACCTGCTGCCCCACTATGCCTGGAGGCCCCACCCCCAACCTGCCCCTTCCATCTGTAGCCCTGACCCCACTAAATCCAGTCCCCTCATCTCTTCCTCCATCCCTTTTACATTTTCCCCTACCCTCACTCCTGGAGCAGAGGATTGGGGTACGAGAGAAGATTGGGGTACGAGAGGGCTCCAACTAAAGATGTGGGCTGGGGACAAAGGGCTTGGGGATCAGGAGGGGGCTCTGGGCTGAGGCCAAGGGGTTCGGAGAGCAGGAAAGGGCTCTGGAAGGGGATTATAGTGTAGGACGGGGTTCTGACTGAGTATAGGATGGGGTAGGGCCATGACTTACCTCACGAGGCTCCCAGTCAGTGGCGCAGTGGGACTAAGACAGGCTCCCTGCTTGCCTTGGCTCCACCCTGCTCCTGGAAGAATCCAGCATGTCCGGCTCTTAGGAGGCGTGGTCATGCAGCTTTGCATGGTGCACTCTGCTTGTGCCTGCAAGTGCTGCCCTTGCAGCTCCGCTAGGTCATGAGTCCTGACAAACGGGATCTGTGGAGATGGCACTCGGGGTGGGGGCAGTGCGCAGAGCTTCCCTGGCTGCTCTTGCACCTAAGGGCCTCAAGAAGTCAGGACATGCCAATCTCTTTGGGAGCTCCATGGAGCTTTAGCCCTGCAGCACCACTGACTGGACTTTAAATGAGCCCCATCAGCAGTGCTGTCCAGAGCCACTAAGGGCCCCTCTTCGACCGGGTGTTCTGGTTGAAGACCAGTTGCAAGATAAGTGCAGTAATATCTTTCATTAGACCAACTTCTGTTGGTGAGAGAGAAGCTTTCAAGCTCACCCAGATCTCATTTCTTGGAAGACAGAATGGCTGCGTCTAGACTGGCATGATTTTGAGCAAATACTTTTAACAGAAAAGTTTTTCTGTTAAAAGTATTTATAAGACATCTATACTGGCATGTGCCTTTGCGCAAAAGATTTGCTTTGCAAAAGCATCCATGCCAGAGTAAGCTCTCTTGAAGAAAGCTCGATGGCCATTTTAGCCATCGGGCTTTCTTGCAAGAAATTAACGTGGCTGTCTACACTGGCCTCTTGCGCAAGAATACTTGCGCAAGAGGCTTATCCCTGAGCTGGGAGCATCGAGTATTTGCACAAGAACCACTGATTTTGTACATTACAAAGTCAGTGTTCTTGCGCAAATACTCACGGCCAGTGTAGACAGGTGGCAAGATTTTGCACAAAAGCGGCTGCTTTTGCGCAAAATCATGCCAGTCTAGACGCAGCCAATGAGTGAGGTAAACAGATAATTAGATTGAAACAGCACATTTGTACTAAGTAAGATAAGTAAGTAGGTCAATAGGCTTAAAAAATACAATGTCTGAGACAGCTAAGGCTAAGAGGGAGAACACCCAGGGAACCACTCACTAACAGTGGACAAGATAAATTAGGAATGTAGAAATGAGGTAAAGAATAGGTCACATGCATGGACAGTACATGCTGCATGGGGACGGATTTCAGCTAAGTCACCAACCAATCCTAAAATGTGTGGTACAATTTTTAGTAACTGCAAAGTGATGTGTACGTGTATATAAAGTATGAGGTGTAACTTTGGATCTGTGGAATGCTCTGTTTCCATCCCTGTGCTTGAATCTGATCAACACAGCTTAGATTTGCTGTGTGCCAAATAAAGAAACCTCCCCTGAATGACAAAATCTGGAGTTGGACTGAGATGTTTTTGGACCTCAGAGAAGTGGATGAAGTGTTCTCTCAGAATGAACAAGGTGTTCTTGATGAGCCAAATGAAAAAAGTCTCGGAAGGAATAAATTACCAACCATAAAATTCAGCCTAGATTAAATCTGCTATCTAGTTGTTTCAATCTGAACTTGTTTAAGACTTTGCTTTCATCCATGTTGTTTGCTGAGTTATAGTGTTATAAATTTGAAATAATCTCAGTTAATGTGGTTCCCAAAGAGCATACTAAAATTAATATGTCTTTTGAAGAATTTAAATGGTTTCAAAGACCAGCTTGTTGACTAATATAAGGTGGCTAGCATACGTATATACTGAATTATGCTGATAATATTTCCCACAATATATGTTCTAAGCATTTAAATATACCCATTAAGTATTTAATATAGCAGTTATATAGCTCAAATTGCCATGTACATTTATTATAATATGTTCACTTATGCTAAGTAACCCATAACACTTTTCATTAACATCAGTAAGCTTTGGCTTATGTAGATAGAAAATTTCCAGTGTGAGGACATGCAATTGTTTCCTCATAGCAACAAAGGGAGCTACCCTCACAAATCTATTTATCCTGATATAGACATGCCTAGGAGGTGTCTTTATTCCCCTAAGTACCACATTTGCATGGGTTTCAAATACAAGATATAGGGGGATGCCATGTTACCAGAAACAAGGTACAAAGCTGATTAACTGAATCCAGTTTCAGATGACATATATAGTACCTTTACCGGTAAACAAGCAGGGTATAAGAAGATGGCTTTAGGGATGAAATTTTGCTCAGCACTGCATCTGAGTAAAATGAATGTAATATAGATGCACAAGATTGCTGTTTGGAGACTAATACTGTGTAGAATCTTTTTCCTGTAACATATTAATAAATCTGACTGACATTAGTTATTTGGTCTCTTGAGTATATTTTATAATGAACCAAAATATGATCAAGCAAGTGATTATGCAATTATGCAACAAACTGGAATACAACCTTAATCATTGATGTAAAGATCAGATTCTGACCTGTCAGAAGACCCCTGCTTCAAACTCATTCTTGGCATTTTTTGACATGTATTTGGCACCTTCTACATAGTTAAAGCATTTTGTCAGATCTGGGCACATAAAAAAGACAACAAAATTTATGCATCTGGGTTTCCAATATTCATTCTTCCGCCATAATATATGAAGTATGATTAATATCCAAGACTTGGTTTAAAATTAATGAAAATGTTGGATTAAAATCTTATAAAAATGCTAATTAATTTTAATCTCATTGATTGAGAATGTACTATTAGTTACTATAGCTCATTTAAAATGTTCAGACATATTTTACAGTACAAAATATTTAGGAAGTTTTACAATGTCTGCGATATATGGTGAGTGTCATTTACCATTATTAAAGTGGAGTCTTAACTGAGTTATTAATTATGGTAGCTGCATGTGGTATCTGTTTATAAGCACATATGCATTTCCACCTTAATACTGATAAACTCAAGTCTTAAAAATGGCTTTGACCTGGAAGTTGAGCAAAGATGAGTAGTGATAAAATTACTCTGTATCTTCTATTGGGAAATAATTAATATTTTATCATGCTCTTCTCAGAATGGAGAGTGCTAGTTATGCCTCCAAAGTGTGCTTTGAAAAGCGAATTACTGTTAACTGAGGTGACATAAGGCCACCTGACTTATATGTTAAGAATCTCATACTGCATTTTAACACAAATGCCATGCAGTATGAGATTATACATGAGTATAGCCATCATCAGAGCTATTAAATCACTCAATACTCACATATTTTAATATTTCAGTAAAGAAAAAATACAGCAAGCAAGCTTTGGAGGGAAGAATTTAGGTCAGGAGGATAGATCAGTTTTGTTGCTGTATTTTCAAAAGCTGGCTTCATGTTTCCTAATTACTATCTCTGACAGCAACTTGATAAACTCATCTAGCATATTTTCAGAAGGGGTACTTCCTGATAAATAAGAGTTTTCAATGCAGTGTTTTGGGCCTTTAGGATCAAACGACAGACAACTAAGTAGCAGGGTAGGGCTTTATTGAATATGCTCCGCTTTGCCCTTCTGAGGAGAAGCAAAAGTGCTAAACAGCTATTTTAAAAGCCACAGAGAAATAAAGCATCAAGAGTATGTGCTGAGGAACTGCATTTGATTTTCAACATGTCTAAATATATCAATGATGGAAAGTTCTATGTATAACAGAAAACACTTCTCTAAATTGTAAACATATTGTGAAGCAATTTTCACACTGATGTATAAGGACTAAAGAGATGGACACTGAGTAGGGCAATGGGTTTGATGGGTTTGTTAGTTGGATTCTAACTGCGTGTTCTTGGGAGAACTGTTTGCCAATCCAAACCACCTGACTCCAGTAATGTTCCTTAATAATTCATGGCTGATTCAAAGTATGTAAGAGCAGAGGAAAGCAAGCAAGAAGAAAGAAAGGGTGACTGAGTGTGAATGAAATCTTGCAATTTACCCTTCTCTAACAGTTTGTTGTTCTCACCCTTATTCATTATATTTCATCTTGATTCTAGTTGATAAACACTTCAGGCCCTGTACAATATCTAAACTTCATTCTGAGAAGTGCATAGTAAACCAGAGCCCAGAATAAATAACTCAGTGTCTTCCCAACATCCACCTGCATAATGGCGGTATTGGGATCCGTTGAACTTCCCAAATAGATAGGGCAGCAGAATGCAACATGTGTATGGGAGTGTGTATGTGTGGTGGAGAAGGAGGGTTGCCAAAAGTCAATGGTTTTTTTAATAGCTTGGAGTGAGTCGTTTGTCATTCTATATAACACATTCAGTGTCCTAATCAGGAAATGTGTTTTGTGAGCTTTACGTCTGTATATTGTTTGTGTTCATATGTTGCATTCTGACTTTCTGATCTGGCAATGTGTTCCAAAGATACTAAAATATTGCAGTTGTGGCTCAGAAAGGTCAAAATATTACTGAAAAGTTTCAGATTCATTAGATCAAACAATTGAAACTTCCTAATTAATGTGCATAATACTACATAGCTTCTGATTCTCTTATATTTTGGGTGTTTCAGGTATGAACACAAGCAGGAGTGAGACAGTGAAAGAGCCTCCACTGAAGCCCTCTAGAAGATCCATGCCATGCTTAGCTCAGAGCCAAACACATCCTCATTGTCTGAGCAAACATTCTTCATTTCTTCAATCAAACAGGATCCAGCCGCAGCCTCGGCCTCTAAGTGCAGGGACGTCAACAGCTACAGTCAATGTAGTGTCAGAACGGAGTGAGTAGTTGCCCTTTATTTACTCCATATTCCTTCAAATATATGTTTTTTCCTAAACTCTGATGGCTTGGGTTTGTTATGCTTATTTTGTCGAAAATGGTGAAATCATAATAAAACCAAAACCTTATTACTATTACTAGAGCTACTTACAGAATGTGATAAATTTTAAAAAGCCCTACTTACAGATTACACAATACTTAGATGAATCACTGTAGTATCTGTGTGCTGCCGTATAACTTATTTAATATTTAAAGAATGCCTGAAAAGTATTCCATTAAGAAGATCTTAGAAAAATGGAGGTTATGCTCCTTGGTCATGAGTTATGTTTTTTTACAATACATACTAAGATTGTGTGCAATCCTGACCCCAATAAAGGTAATGGTGAAGTTCTCATGAACTTCAATTTGCCCCGGATTTTACCCATTGTACTTATGGTATGTAATCTAAATATATAAATATATACCTGTATCTCGGAATGAATGCACAATGCACCAAATTAGAATTGTTATGACCTTTGACAATGGCAAACCTGGGAATAGGGAAGGAAATAGATATCTTAGGCTGTATACCCAAAGCGGCTGTACATAGACAGATCCCCCCAAAAGAACATTGGGGACCTCCACAAAGGCATAGGGGATCAGTGGATAGATAGATAGATAGCAGGATTGGGGTCTTGGCTTTTATCTGCATATATTGTTTTTGTCATTTCCAGAATCATTCTACCTAGACACTGATAACTGATAGCGATTTAAGAGTATAATGGAAAAATGCATGTATATATTCCCAAACTGATGCAGATTTATCTGAGCATAGACTATGTTTTGCCAATGATGGTGCTTGTATATACTACATTGGGAACTTCCAAGTTCACACTTGGCCTGCTTGCCAGCTGCTTTTAAATGTATGTTTATATGTGACTTTGGTGTGCTCCTATAATTCCTCTCCTTTCTTGTTATTTCTCTAAAACACTAGTGAGAGCTTATTCTATTCTTTAGTTCTTTTTTGTGATGGGAGTTTAAAATCATTCTTCCTTTTTTCTCAAATCCAACTTGGCAAAAACCTATACATTGACGTAGAAATACTTCAATTAGCAACTTAAGTCACAGCCAGTGCATGTCACTGTTACATGGTTACCTGCCTTTTTAAGGAGAGATGGATTCCACTTGTGACTGGCTCAGTTTGATAGCTAGAAGACCATCTGGTCCTATAAAGGCTTGTAAGAGCCCAGTTGTGCTAGAGACTTGCAGGGAGGAGGTAGGTTTCTTCACCCACTGTAAGAGCATAGCTATTTGACTTTCAGGCAATCCCCTCAATCTGGGGATTGAGAACTGTAGGGAACACATAATCTCTTGCAGGATTCCTGGGATCTGAGCAAGGACCTAGCAGTGGCACGTGAGAGGTAACGGAAAAGCCTATGCTGGGAACTATAGCCTACCTATTGCAGTATATTGCCTATATATTTGTTTAACCAGTAATGTCAGGTCTCAGGCAAGGGCCTGAACTAGATTCTAATATGGGATGCCCTCCTTGGATTGGGGAGATACTTGCAAAATCCTGGGCTAACAGTGCCAGGCCTACATGAAATTCTAGAGTGACCAGTAAAATTGAGAGAATAATTACAACTATAATTCATTGAATAATTTACAGCAGTTGAACAATAGTGAAAAATCTATCAGATAAACCATGGGCCAGCTTTTATTACCAAACTCTTTGAGCCATTCTCCTCCCAATGTGATAATAGCTGACTATTTTTAACATGAGTTTAGGCTTAAGCAGGAAAAGAATCACAAGTACTACTAATTCAATGATGCTTTGTGCTCAGTAGCAGAAAATGTTTGACAAAGTTTATCAGCATATTTAAAGCCTTACTTTGGCCATTTTGAGTGAATAGCTGCCAAACATTGTTTCTTAGTTGTTTGCAACACAAAAAGATTACATTTTTGGAATCTTACATTCATTTCAGCTAAGGTGATGGAGACCCTGGAAAACAACCTACTCAAGCTATCTAATACAGAATACAGTGATCCATTTTTAGGTGAGTTTATTTGTTATCTCAAGCAGCAGTTATTTTTAAAAAAGATATTTTGTGTGTTAACTCTACAGTTGAATCCTCCATTCTTGAAGCTGAGCTTCTAAATTTTGTATCAAAAGTCAGGCTTTAATAAGTTAAAACAACAACATATGAAGTTTATTTTCAAAATTGTGTATAGACCTTTTTGTTCATTTAAATATTCATGTATGCATGTTGACCACTTCTGTTTGTAGTCAAAGTGCATAGACACTTCCTCCTTTTATTCATCCCAAAAGTATATATTAATTATAATATCAGAGGGAGTTGGAGTTGGAAATAGATACCAAACTTGCAAAAATAAAGTCTGCAAACTAACAGATTATATAAGTCTGCAAGGAAACACAGACACATAGGTTATATGAAAATAAATGTTTTATTTGTTTCACAGAAAATTTGAAAGGTTTTCAGTAAGAAGTAGCAAGAAGTTCGTTGTTTGTGGGAGATAATTGATTATATGGTTTTGTGTAGATCTCAAAATAATTGCAATTCCATAAAGCTTTCTATTCCTAACTTCCGTCCTCTCTTCTGATGTTTTAAATGGAACTCTCAATTTTTCTTTTGCCAATTTGGAAAGCATTTGCATGGAATTTTGAGAGAATAAGCAATAGAATGTAAGGTGTTATTTATATATATAGATATAGATATTCCCTTACTCTCATCAGATATTTTAAAATATTGTGAAAATTATTTTCCTAAATATGAAAAACGTTATTTTCAATCACTGTAGTTTAGAATATAACTTCATGAGTGTTTACAATATAATTAGTTTCCTTCTTGCTATTTGTTTTTTTTCTTGTTCACATGAAATGATATTTTGTTTTATAATGGTTCATGAATGCTGCAGGGACTTTTAAAAAGGAAAGAATTATGCTTATATTCTAGAGAAAGCAGGCATTAAAATTACTGCAGTTTTGAGAATATATATCAGAAAATGGCTATATTTGGGGCATATTTGTCCTAGTAATCATGTCAATTAAATCTTTTTTGAAGATCAAAGAATATGAGGGAGAAGTAACTCCTAGACATATTTTAAAAGTAGATATCTTATATGCTCCTATAAAATGTGTATACACACACACATTACTTGTGTGTAAAATATGCATTGATGTACACAAGATAGCTAGCTGTGCACACAAATATCTGAACTGTGTGCACATGCAATTCCCTGTGAGAGCACAAATACATGTATTTGTGGTGGTAGCTTAAGCAACTATTATGAAAACTTCTGTTAGTCAACTCTGTATAATGACTGACTAAAAATACCAGCTTCATATCCTACAACAGACCAGTCTTCATGCACAGGCTTGTTTTTTTTATTTTCAGTTAGAGGCATTTTTATAATTCTCATCACCCAAATACTTCTGCGTTGATTTCTCTTATTGCCCTGAATATAGTATTTGGGAAGATAGGTGGGTTCTTTTGGAAATCAGAATGGGAGCGTGGGCTCATTGGTGTAGGTTGCCTCCTGGGTGGTTTACCTATCTAAATTGCCATCACTATATATTCCAAAATCATGATTTGGGCTGAGAAATTATGAGAGACTTAAAATTCATGTTTTGATTTTGTTTGAATAGTATGTCCATGGGTTCTGCTGAGACCCCTGGGATGTGGCTACTTTTTGATTTGAAGTTAAAATACATGGTGGCATTATCCCAATCCCACACACTTGTATTAAAATAAAATGTCACTTTCCGGCATGGCTGATCTGAGACCCTCTGTGCTCTTTCCTATATGAAGGATGAAATAGTAGCACTGTTCACATTTGTTATACTGAGCTTAAACTTCACTGAGATGGATGAGAGCACCAACATGCACTAGAGCCCTATTCCCTCCTTGCCCATTATGTGCTATTTGATTTATGGATTGCTGTATACTCCACTCTCTAACCAGCATCTGCTCAGCTTCTTCCAAAGTTGGTTCTTATGGCTTGTCTAAGGACAATGGTGTCCTTGGCCTCTGTTTGTCAGAGGTTGGAGAGGGATGGCAGGAGACAAATCGCTTGATCATTGTCTTCGGTCCACCCCCTCTGGGGCACCTGGTGCTGGCCACTGTCGGCAGACAGGATACTGGGCTAGATGGACCTTTGGTCTGACCCGGTTTGGCCGTTCTTATGTTCTTATGTTCTTATGTCTATATATAATTTTGAACTGTTTTTAATATATTGCTTGAAATTTACTGAAATAGGCACCTTTGTACCAGTATAACTGCATCTGCCCTAGAGAGTTGCATGGATTTAACTGTATCTGTTTCTAAATAGATATGGATTAATTAGCACAAAAATTTTGCACAGACCAACCCTTAGTAGAATGTATCAAGGGGCTTGATGGCTGTGGATTAAGTTATTGTTGTGATACTGCCCTGCATCACAGGTGAGATGCTGTCTGCTCAGCACATTTGATCTGCAGAACTGCCTACGCACTCTGTGCTAAAATGTGCCTTCAGTTACATTGGAGTAAATCCAGAGTTACTCCATGGAATTGCTTTTGCTTTACAGCAATGTAACTGAGGATAGAATGTATTTGCTTTTCTCCAAGAAAGATGAAAGTGTTATAAATGGAGAATAAAATTTTAAAAATCCAGTGAAAATCATTTTAAAATGATCAAATCTGAAAGATCAGTTTCTATCAAAGGATACCAGAGAAATCCAAAGTGTGACTAAAAATAAAAACCAAAGGAAACAATTCAATTCATTCTGAAAAGCAGCAAGCAGAAGTATCTTCCTTTTGAAGTGTTGATCTTTAAACAGGTGAGGATGACAAAGCACTGTTAAATGCTTTAGTCAGTGCTAGTACATTTTGATGTAGCTTGCATAATACATTTGATTAATGGTTTTCATTTCCTCAGTGAACCTCTTACAATTGCCCCATGAGAACTCTAAAGATGGGGGTGAATTAAGTGAGTGTGGTAAATTTTTAATTAGACAGCAGAGCATGGTAAATTTTTAATTTAGCAGCATTATTTTTTTAAGATGCATCCTGCTGCGTGGTGTTTTCCTTAGTTTGAATGGTAGCTATGGACAAATGAAGACATGAGAAAATAATTAAGTTTCTGATCCCAAAGTGACTTGAAGTCAATGGAAAGACTTCTGTTGATTTCATTGGACTTTGGATAAGAACCTATATTTCTTGTAGGTATAGGGTACCTTCTGGTTGGCAGGATCATGCAGTACCTCATCTTCCAGTCTCTGTCTTGGTATTTTCCCTGGGTCCTCACAGTCAGTATACAGAGTGTGAGGATCCTTGCGTTAATGGGGGAGATAGGAACTCACAGAGCATATGCTTAAAAATCTGGCTAACTTCTCCATTCTTCCTAGAGCTGTTTCTCATTCCTCATAGGCACTGTTTCTCCTGAGCCTGCTACTCATTCATTCTATTGGTGAAAAGTTCCTGGCTTTTGATTAGTCAGAGAATCTCTGAGGCCTTTCTTTCTGAAAAGAATGCTCACAGCTTAAGGACCAGTACTGCAGTTAGCAAGTGTTACATTTTGCACACTGTGGCCACAAACACATAGGAAACTGACCAATGTTAAGGATTAAACTTGGGCACTCAAAATACCACCATCTTTCACTAGAGCTATTGGTGTAAGTCATCTCCCATAAAGATATGCCCGATAATAACCTTTTATTTTATATTAAGCTAGTTCCTCAGCTGGATTTGATTGGTATAGCTTTACTGACTTCATTAAGTGAATTCAAATGTGACTTAAGTTGAGCTAACAGTGATTTACACCAGCCAAGTATCTGGCCCATTTGTCTTGCATCCCAAAGTACTGTGCAAAGCAATGCAAAATTTAATGTAATGAAAATAAGCCATCTCCAGTGAGCTGAGCCAACTAAATGTAGAAAGTCATATTAACGAGAAATGTGTTTAGTTCTAGAACCATAGCAGAAATGTAGCCACTCTAATCTGTTGATTGAGTGTCAGCATATAATCAAGCATTACATCACCTTTTGCATTTCAGGCAAGGTGAGGAAATGCTTGATAAACCTGCTGGTAAAAAACATACTAATGCACAAGGATAAGTAAAATAGTCAATCTGGGAGTTAAGCAGGCAAGGTTTGTACATAGGTACAGTCCTATAAAGGAAAATGTCTTCAGTTTTAATGATAATTCAGCTAGATTCATTAATGGGAGTTAGGTAATTAAAGGGAAACTTTTTAGGAATTATAATTGTGACTCTGTTAGAATCTGATCTTTTGGGGATTTCTACTAGAGACTTTTAGCTCTAAAAGCAAGATACTGACAGTTGAAGTAATATTAAATTTCCATAACTAGTCCCCCAAAATCCTATTCTGAGCCTGTCTAGTATTTAGATAGCTGTAGTTACAAAAGAGTCTCGATTTTCCGACCTTCGCTTATCCGACATTCCGTTTTACCGCCCTGCCGCCCGCCATCACATGCTGCCCACCGACATGATGAATTGATGAATAAGAATGCAGCATGTACAACAGCCAATCACAGTCAGCACTGCGCACCCACACCACGCACATGAGTGCAGTCATGCTTTTGTTTGATGTTTATTTTTTGTTACAATTAGTAATAAATTGAGCTTATACATATTTATACCCATATTTTTATTAATATTCCATATTATCCAACATTTCCGCTATCTGACCATCCTCCAGTCCCATTTAGGTCGGATAATCGAGACTCTACTGTATTGCATAACATGTTTTATACTTTCTAATGGGCTGATACTGGCAAAAATAACGTTAATTAGCTTGTTTTAATAAGCTTCTTACCATTGCTCTAAAACTGTCATATTCATGAGTAAAGTTTGTGTTACTTATGTAGCTGACAACAGAGTTTTGTGTTTATTTGGCTCTGTTCTCAGTACTAAACCACTTCTACTCCTATTTTGCCCTTCATATACAAACATTGCTTTCAGTTATAACCACCGTATGACAAATGTTTTCTTCTGTTGCATGTTGTAGAGCAAAGAGAATTGAATAGGATATCCAGACACCCAACCACACAGAAAAGGAAAAACAGTAACTGCACTGCACTGTTTTCCCTATGAACTCTTCTGTGGTTGAGACTCTGTGTTTGAAGACATAAGGATAGTGGCAGGACTAGGGCACTGCAGAGCAAGGAAACATCTGATACTTGGTACACTTTCTTCATCAGTCTATCTCCCAGATGTACTGAACACTGGCATTAATGCTGCCTGCTTGCTTTTTTTTCCCTCTTTGAAAGATTGAATGTGCACTCTTTCAAAGATTCAGGCCAGATTTATGAAGGTATTCAGACATCTATAGCTGTAGATATGTGTCTAGTGGGATTTTCAAAAGCACCTTGGCAAGTAACCTGCTTAGATGCTACTAATGTATCTGCATCTGTTGGCATACAAATGCCTTTGCAAATTTAGTTGAGTCTGACTGCTTATCTAGAAGCAAGTTTTGCCACTCTTGCTTTTCTCAAGCACTTTAATCAATAATCACTTTGACAATCCATAGAGTAAGGTTTCATCTACACTGATACTTTTGCTATTAAATCTCTTGTCACTCAGGTGTGTAAAAAAACACACCCCAAATGACACAAGGTTTTTAGTGATGAAAAGTGACAATGTGGATATCACTCAGTTAGTGAGAGCCAAGATCCCGGCGATGAAGCTACCATCTCTTGTTGAGAGTGGTTTCCTTTTGTTGCTGGGAGAGCTCTTTCCTGTTGATAAAGTGTTACCACACATTACAGCTGGCAGTGAGTCAAGAGTGACAGTGTAGACATAGCCTAAGATTCTATACAACATGAGTAAGGGTTGCAGAAATCTGCCCCATAACGTCCTATATTTTGATAGTTGTATCAGTACAAAGCTGCATGCCTACTGAATTGAGTGAGTGGAATATTCAGTGGAACAGTAACTTAGAAGCTATTTTATCACCCAACAACATTTGCAGTACTGTTGGATAAATACGACTCAAAAGTCTCTGAATTTGCTTTAGCTGTCCTCTTCTTCCCTTAGCCCCCAGCTGTGACCATAATCCGTGGATTTTGAAGAGATCAAGATTTATTTTCACGCAAAATGATCATATATTCACGGACTCAGGGCACATTTGAAACACTCTTTCCAGGTATTTGTGCAAGTAGTGGTATATTTTATGGGCCACTACTTGACATAGCAGAGTGCCCTCAATAGACTCTCCAAAAAAGGCAATTAAATGAGTCACACAAAGAATCTGACCTCAATATTTTGGTAACTAGAACCAGATAGCTGCACACAGTTACTCTGTGTCAATGAAAATTAGAAGACCAATATATAAAGGGCACTTGCTGTATTTTGTATGGGTTTGGGACATTGTTTAACATCTCTCACCAGTATCTGACTGCATTCTTCTCACCTAAGATCATGATTGAATACACCTTTATTTTTGTCAGTGGAATCAAAAGATAATTACATTTTAAACTCTGCACTTGATGTGCTTGTGGGCAATAATCTTATAGTAGACCATCCCCCTCCCCAGGAGGATTACTTGGTCAAAGCTTTTATCTTACAGAAAGAAAAAGATGCAAAACCTTCTAAAATTCCTTAAACCTCTTTATTTTGTACCAATACCTAAACTCTTACTTTCTCACTAAGAAATTCAAAGCCACAATGTTGTTGAGAAGTGCCTTACTCTGGCAAGTCCCATTAAAGTAATCTGAAAGGGTGGTAGAAACATCGCAATAAGAGTTTTATGCTCATTTACTCAAGGAACGCAAATAATACAGTAAACTTCCGATAATCCGGCACCTTTAGGACCCAGAGGGTGCCGGATTATCAGATATGCCGGAGTACCGGAAGGGGGGCTATGAGAGGTCTGGGGGGGGGGTCAGCGGGGAACTGCGCAGCGTGGGAGAGGGTGGCGCTGTGGGACCAACCCGGCAGCACCCTAGCTGCTCTGCCCCCGGCTTCCCCAAGTCAGCAGCCGGGGACAGAGCACCTCAGCAAGAATGGCTCGGGCCGGTCGCTGATCACTAGGCGGGCGTACATAAATGCCCCAGCGGGCCCCATGGCACCCGCGGGCACCGTGTTGGGGACCACTGATCTATAGGATCCAGATTGAAGTTATAGACTGAAGTTGTTGCATATGGTCAAAGACTGAGATTATCTAGTTATGAGAATCTTTGAAGCACCTGACTACCTGTATTTATTTAATGGCATTTTTTTAATTAAATTTCCCTTTCAACATGCTATGCCTTGTTAAAAACAAACCATACAGTGTTTTGCATAATAATAGTCAACAACTTTAGCAATGTTAGGTAAGATGTAAATTGGAAACAGTATTATGTCAGTTTATTCTTATAAAAGAGAGGCAGGGGTGGGTTTTTAGGCTCTATTAAATAGAAATGGCTATTGCCAATTACTCAGAAACGTTAAGGTCAGAAGATACCGTCGTGACCATCTGGTCTGACCTCTTGCACATTGCAGACCATAGAACCTCATTCACCCAGTCCTGTAACAGAGCCCCAACCTTTGGGTGAGTTACTGAAGTCCTCAGATCATGGTTTAAAAATTCATGTTACAGAGAATTCTATAGAATTTTATACTAGTTTAAACCTGCAAGTGACCCATGCCCTGTGCTGAAGAAGAAAGCCAAAAAAAAATGGGGGATTGCCTCTGGCATCTGACCTAAGGGGAAAAATCCTTCCTTCCTGTAGATATGGCAAGCAGTTGAACCCTGAGCATATTAGCAAGACCCATCAGGCAGAATTCTGAACCATTCCCAGCTACTGTCCATCTCCAGCCACCCAAAAGATATATAACATTAGTAGGTGAGCCTGTCATTGCCTGCAAAAGGGAGGTAGAAGAACAGTTTTAAATATAGAGGATTTCAACTTCAAACATTATTAATTTTATTGAATCATTACCATACATAGTAAATTTTGAATCAGAAAGTTATGTTTCCATTACTTCCCATGACTAATTTGATTTATTTTAAAAAACAACAAATAGTCTGGTAGCACTTTAAATTTATCCTATACAGCCAACTTGGCTACCCCCTGAAGCTTTTGAATTATTTTGTGATTTTTAACAGTAAACATTTTCTGTTTTTTTCTAAGCACTGTGTGCTCCTTGCAGGGCAGAGGATACTGTGTGTGCTTCCCCCCCTCTCCCAGGCCCTAATTGGCCTAAGGATGGGAGAGCGGCAGGGCCTCTGCCAACCCACTTGGCAGGCCGGATCTGGCCTGCGGAGGCCCTTTTGCTCACCCCTGCTCTAGAGAATGAACAACAGCTTCTTCAGAATTGATCACAAACTTAGAAGTGTGGTTAGTGTATTGATTTGAACAGGTGACTTCATTTTAATTTTATTAGCAAATATTTTTATGAACTCTAATCATAATAGTCATGACTTTTTTCCATTAAACATAAATAATTATTTATACCTTTTACCCAGCATATTCCAGTGTAAAAAGTAGTGTATTCTGCTAATTTAAGTGGCAGGATTGTTTATGCAAAATTTGGTATCTGTAGGTAATCACGAAGTATGACTTTATTTTGCACAAACAAATCCACAAACAAACTCTTCAAAATATAGAATAGATACAAGAGTGGCCAATCCTTGAGGAGGAGAGGGAGCGGGAACCTATATTCAAATTATATACTGAGTGCTTACAGGCATTAGCAGATAAAGGATTCCTAGAATTAAAAAGTCTGGTCAACAGTTTTTACATTCCTTCACTATGAATTTTACAGTGATTTGTTTAGATTCAGAGTTGCTTATGCTCAAAGGCTAGATGCCTTTTATGGTGTGTAAACACTGAAATCACTGGTCACATTTTTATGTGACCAAAAGAGACAAATCAAATCAATACACTAACCACACTAAGTTTGTGATCAATTCTGAAGAAGCTGTTGTTCATTCTCTAGAGCAGGGGTGAGCAAAAGGGCCTCCACAGGCCAGATCCGGCCTGCCAAGTGGGTTGGCAGAGGCCCTGCCGCTCCCCCACCCACAGGCCAATTAGGGCCTGGGAGAGGGGGGAAGCACACAAAGTATCCTCTGCCCTGCAAGGAGTACGCAGTGCTTAGAAGCGCCACGCACTCCTGACAGGGCAAGAGGAGGCTTCGTGCGTTCCTCTGCCCCCAAACCCTGATTGGCTTGTGGGCAGAAAGGGGAGTGCACAAAGTCTACTCCCACCCCCAGGGACATGGGGGAATATGGGGAACCTCTGGGAGTGAGGGGCAAAGACTTTACACACTCCTCCACTGTCAGACCAATCATGGTCTATGGGAGGGGAAGTAAGGAAGTATCCTGGTCCCGCCTCTTCCCCTTGAGTCTCCGCCCCTTCCAGTGTGGCCCGGGGCTACTTCAAAAATTTCTGAAGTGGCCTCTGGAAAAAAATTATTGCTCACCCCGCTCTGGAGTGATGCCTGGAACTCCTTTAAATGGCTTTCTTTATTGAGTATAGAAAGCAAGGCCTCATACATATCAGGTGTTCTTCGATTATTTTCACATGTCCACTCAATGTAGGTGTCTGTGTTCTCCACGTTCACCAGTACCGGAAGATTTTCCTCAGCAGTATCCGGCTCCAGTGCTCCCATGCATATGCCATGCTATATAGGTCGCTGCCATACCCCTTCCACCCACAGTAAGGTGCTGAATGATTTCAGTTGTCATCAATGTCAGTTGAGGGTGCTGAGCACCTTACAGAATTTAGTTCTATTTGCATGTTTGTCTCAGAATCCTAAATTGTTGTTACCCAAACCTTCCAATTCGTAGTTGTTCACTTACCTTGTCCATCTTCTAACAGTATTCTTACCCCCAATTTAGTTATGTTGCTGTTTATTATTTGTCACTTTTAAATACTGCCTCCCCACTCATGGTTTGAAGTCTCTTCTTGTCTGTCTTGTGATGGGTTTTAATATGGCCTGTTGGTTACTACTCGTTTGGATTTTTTTCATTTAGGGTTATTAGTGTTACACTGTTACCTGGCACACTGGATGAAAGGTTCTATATAAATAAAAGACACAATGTTATTGTGTAAAAATCATTCGGAGAAATCTAGAAAATCATGGTCTTAACAATTAAATAGCACGGTCATGTGACTTTAATGAATTATTACTGCAAATCGATTTTAGTTTATAGCTGGATCTGAGTAACTGAGTGCTCATTATGTGTCGCTGTGATGTTAAATTAAATTAACAAACAATTCTCCATTAAACTGCTAATTAATAATGTACCTCAGCATGTATAAGCTGCATAAAATAACTCAGGTTATTTTTTCTATAAGATTTACCATGCAGAATTCAAGGACTCGCTGCGATTCTAAGCAAACAAAATTCAAGATTATGGTTCCGATCGCATTCATTACTTGGTGCATATTTAAGATTTCACATTATTGGGATGAATGCTGTTCCCAATTACCCTGAATTTTCACATGTTGATGTGAAAGCTAAGATGAGAACTTGGCTCATTGTGTGATGTATCTTTGTCTTAAAATAAACGTATATATATATATATGACTGAATTGCAATTGCATTAGGAAAAATATCCTCCTTCTCCTTTTCTTTGAAAAAAATCACAACTAGCCTTTCCTGCCATATATGACTATAACAGTGTGGTAAAACCAGGTACTGAACGTAGGTCTCCTGAATCTCAGTTCAGTGACTTATCTACAAAACTATCCTTCTAACATTCAAACTGGACGAGCAACATGCGCTTGACTTGGCCCAAATGGATGTAAAGTTTAAATTGGAGGTAATCAGAAAAGCTCTAGAAAAGGACTGTCAGTTTTGTTGCCCTTTCCCCTTTCCTACTTCGGCTACACTTACGAAAGAAAGACATAGGGGTGTTCATATTTTAGCCCTTCAGTGCAAGGGCCCTCTTTTGGTCTGTGTTACAGTGCCTAACACAATAGGTCCCTGATCTCATCTGGGCCTCTAAGTGCTACCATGCTACAAATTATAGCAATTATCAATTCTTATGTTGCACTTGACACGTTTCAAGTGCTGTACAAACATTAATGCTCACAATATCTCTGTGGTTATGTAGGATAAGCATGTTCCCTGTTTAATGATTGGGAAGGGGGAGGCAAGGCTATCCAGCAAACCACTGCTGCAGCTAATATTAGAACTCCAGCTCTGACTCTCACCTCTCATTTAATGCTTCTAGAGAGCCTGCAAGGAAAGAAGGCATGTTAGGCTATGCGGTAGGCCCTCAGTTGTCCGAAACTATCTTACGTTTATGAAGATATAGAAGATTTACCTGGCTACTCAATTTTTATTTTTTTGGAAAATTAAAATGAAAATGTACATAAGAAGGGCCATACTGGGTCAGACCAATGGTCCATCCAGCCCAGTATCCTGTCTGCCAACAGTGGCCAATACCAGATGCCCCAGAGGGAGGGGACACAACAGGTAATCCTCACGTGCTCCCTCCCCTGTCATCCACCTCCTGAGAAACCGAGGCTAGGGATACCATTCCTACCCATCCTGGCTAATAGCCATTGATGGACCTAACCTCCATGAATCTATCTAGCTCTTTTTTGAGCCCTGTTAAAGTCCTAGCCCTCACCACGTGCTTCAGGTAAATCAGTATGCTTGTGTGGGACTGTGGATGAGGGATTCAGTACGCAAGCTGCCCTGGGGAGAGGGGACACTCCATCTCTCTCTCTCACTGCAGCAGCTTAGGGCCAGGTGAGAAGCACCTCTCCATGGCTGCTGCATCTCTGGTGGACACAGCCAGGGGAGGGGTACATGTCCCTGGCTAACGCAAGTCTAGGTTCCTCTGCCTCTCCACACTCCCCAGCCACAGCAAGGAATACGGCAAACTGTACACTTTCTCCTCTCTCCCTAATGAAGGGGAACTGCCAGCAATATCCCCATATGAATCTGGGTGGGGGGAGCTTCAGGCCCCCTGCCCTCCCTAAAGGGGGGTTGGGAGACCAGGGAGGGGGCACTCCTGGATGGGAGGTGCACCCCAGCCCCTTTCATCTGCCTGGTGATTCTGTCTCTTTTCTGTATGGTTTTATGAGAAGCAATCCCATTCCAGGCACATCCCACTTTCCTGGCACAACCAAACCCTGACCTTGCTCTAAGTTATGATAAAAGGAAGCTGTACACAAAATATGGTGGTCCCAGCTTTTACCATTTAGGAATTCTTGAATGGACAGACGGACGCACAGACAAACTGTCTCATATATATGGTAAATTTACTAGACAACCATAATTGGTATACACTTAAAGCCAGATCTGTGAGGTGCAACATGCCAAATATCTTCTGCTCCCATTGACTACAGCTGAGAGATCTAAAATAAAATGAAGGAAAAATAACACATTATTGCTCATTTTACAGATGGTGGAAAGAGGTAGAGTTGGGAATAAAATCCAGGTCTTCTGACTTTCATGAGACCACACTGTATGTGGGTTGTACACCAAATTGGCAGCGTAAAGACCAAACTATTGCAGAGTTATATAAAAGCACAAGAGCCTCTGAATGTTTTTTTCAAACAGCTGAAAACACTATGTTTTTCTCTCGAATAACTCCAATGCTGTAGAATAAATGTTATGTAAACTCAAATAAACCAAAAAGCTTCACCTCTAAACTGAGCAAGCATGATAAAATTTCAGATCAAAAGGAAGAAGGGAATATGATAATCCACAAATGTGGGTGCTTCAAGGTAATATTTTTATATCAACTCTAGAAATAATAATACAAATGAGCCCATCTGTGTTGCTTTGTTTTCCATCAGATATAGGAAAGGACAAAGACACTTATACAGATGATTCAGAACATGGGAATTATGATTCTCGCACAGATCAGTCACTGCTTATTCAAAACACGCTTACCAGACAGAAACCAGAACCTCGGACTAAGTCATCTTTGAAGGTAATGGACCGCTGAGCTTATTAAGTTACATGAATTGTCATAATGTACTTAAATGCTGAAAAAAATATTATAGGTTTACCTTATAGCGAATGTTACAATTGGATTTTAAAAGAAATATAGTGTTCTCCATAGAATTAAGGGCAACACTGTGATAGCAAACAATAAAGGCAAAAGTGAGCATAAGCAATACAAATAAAGCCAGAAGTGTTCTTGACAGAGCATGAAATCCCCAAAAGATGGAGTGCAAGAATATCTCGAAGAATTTGGCCTTGTCTATACTATCAAGTTTTGTTTCCAAAAATTGCCTTTTGGAGATAAAACAGTGAGAGTGTGCACACTGTGATGCTGCAATGCCACTTTCATCAGGGAAAATGCCAAGTTTCGGTGACAAAAATCTTCCATCACACACATGATTTTTTTCTTCTTTTTCCTCCCTTTTATTGTTGACAGAGCCAGTGTAGACACTGCTGTTTTGTCCTCAGAACTGACACTATCCCACAGTGGTCACTCTGCTCAGAGTTTTGAACTCTGCTGCCCTGCAGGCCTGTGCCTCTCCATTTTCAAAGCTCTGGGAAGTATCTGTTCTGCTCCATTTGTGGAACAAATAGCTCTTGTTCTGCTCTGCACTAGGAACACAGCAGCAAGCAGACTGCTGCTGCAGGGGGAAGAGGGGACAGACAGGCTGTGTCTACATTGGCACCCTTTTTCGGAAAAGGGATGCTAATGAGACACAGCGCAATTGCAAATCCGTGGGGGATTTAAATATCCCCCGCGGTATTTGCATTTACATGGCTGCCGCTTTTTTCCGGCTCGGGGCTTTGCCGGAAAAAAGCGCCAGTCTAGACGGGGATCTTGCGGAAAATAAACCCTTTTCCACAAGATCTCTTATTCCTAGGATTTGCAATTGCGCTGTGTCTCATTAGCATCCCTTTTCCGAAAAAAGGGTGCCAATGTAGACACAGCCACACTGTTCTGCTTTGGCATTTCTCAGCATGGAGAACTCATAGAGTTACTCATGATGCCGCTTCCTACAACTGAGAAGGCTCTGAAACAACCTGAAAGGAAACCCAAGACATTCAGCGATTGGCTCTACCTTCCCACAACACTACACTGCACTGTGGAATATATACCCACAATGCATTGCTCACACTGATGATGGTGCCCTTGATGTAGACATGATCTGTTGACAGAGGCAGCAAGTGTGAATACCCACTGGCAACTTTTGGGGTTTTTTCACTTTCTGGAGATGACGTAAGTTTTGTTGAAAAACTTGGTAGTGTAGACGAGACCTTTGATTCAAGCATCCCTATGGAAAGAGAAGTAAAAGACTTCTATATCATGATAAGCATGACCTACAGTAACACTAGCAGAAATTCCCTGTAGAAATAAGGACACAAGTACACAATTAACAAATAAATAAATAAATTACAAAGGTCTAAGATTGTGTCTTAGTGACCCTCAAAAATAAGACCCAGCTATCTTCTAAAAATTTGAAGACTGGAATAATCTATTGGATTAAGGGCATATTAACCACAGTGTATAGCAAAGTAGTAGTCTGTTGGTTGTGTTTCAATTAATTAATAATGGGTGTGTTCAGAAGCTTAATTGCAGTAAAAGTCAAGAGTGATGTAGGGGGAAAAAAAAAACCTACTCCAAATATTCATTGCAGGAAACCACTGCTAATGAAGGGCAAAATTATTCCAAATAACTGTGACACACACAGGCACAACAAAAACACTGGGAAAACTGTCATTTTATCCTATTTGGCAAATTGAATTTCACTTAAGGCTTGTCTACATGGGGACAGTCAGGAAAGTAAAACAACGCTTCAGATAATTCTGATTACATGTAGATTAGTTAAACTGCATTAAATCCCTTTAATTTGGGTGAGCATAATTCACAATCAATTCACAACCCAGATTAAGGCCACTTTCTTTGAAATGGGTACATCTCAGTTCCACAAACCTGTATTTATTGGGGCCAAACACAGGTATTTTGTTCTACATGTTCTCTGTTATGCCATGACAGAAACCTGAGTCCCATTATGCTTTTGGCAGCCTATTAACTGAGCATTATGTTTGTGCTAGGGAAAGAATCTTGTGGTTACTGAAAAGCTTATGCTCTAGATCACACTATTGTCATCACCATAATTCTGCAGGATACTGCATCACAGATGGTCAAAAATTTGTATGATCTGTGAGCTTTCCCTGCTGTGATACTTTACATATCATGGGAAGCTTTTCACATAACGTGGTGAGATAAAAATTCCATTAAAATCTGGATGCTTAATTTCCTATTCTTTCTCTTGTTTGTTTGTGTTACTTTTTGATCAAATTTTGTTCAAAGTAGTCCTGTGGCATCTTAGAGACTAACCAAAATATATAGAATAGCTTTTGTGGGTAAAATGCACTTCATCAGATGAATTGGAGTGGAAATAACAGAAACTAAAAGATACATATTTATAACAGCAGAAGAAGTATTGTCAATTGTAGGACCCATGACAGGTGGTACTTCTGCTGTTATATATATCTTGGTTTCTGTTATTTCCACTCCAATTAATCTGATGAAGTGGATATTATCTACAAAAGCTCATGATTCTATACATTTTGGTTAGTCTACAGAGAAGATTGAACCTGCCACTGTCGATCTTCCAGCGTTCAAATGAATAGGTCTTGTTAAGACTGCGAAATCGAACTGAGAGGGACACTCGGGTCGATGCTGGTAGTCCTGCTTCCATGAGGAGTAAGGAAAGTTGAAGGAAGAGTGTTTTTCCTTCAACTTCCTGCAGTGGGGACAGTGCCAAAAGTTGAGTTAAGGTACTTTGACTTCAGCTACACAATTAATGTAGCTGAAGTTGTGTAGCTTAATTTGACCGTGTCCTGAAGTGTAGACATTCGCTAAGGTGCCAGACATTTGTTGTTCTAAAGCTACAGACTAACACAGCTACCCCTTTGAGATCCTTACTACAGTGTGCCTCACTCTGGCTTACCCTTCACTTGAAAGTCCTTTGGGAACCACGTGAAGTCAAATAGTCACAGGGCTCCCTTTGCATCAAACTTCAGCAGCATTCATTTGCTTGAACTAATGAAAATGGCCAAAGATCCCTAAGGGAGAGATCACAACCTGCCCTTGCATGTTTTGCTTCAGTGTCCCAATCTGTAAAACAGATGTAATGTTTTCCTACCTTCACACAGGTGTTAAAATGTTTCTTGTATTACTGTTCGTCAAGCACTATTATATCTCTGATAGAGGCTTTTGGTGCAAATTAGGTTACAAATTCTAAACATTGATATTAATAGTCCTATCCATTTAGCTAATCATAGGCTAAAACATCATTAAAAGAGTAATATTGTATGAAAATGTTTGTGACCTATTGCTACTGGAGTCGTTACCTTAAAACAACTAGCTTTTGTATTCAGTACTTATTGATGCACTTCTGTGACTGATTTATTGTTATATCTCAAGCTATTATAGAATGAACAATTGGTTGTTTCCTGTTTATGCCTAGATGGCCTAGGTTCATACACAACAGGCTGTGTCTACACTGGCACCCTTTTTCGGAAAAGGGATGCTAATGAGACACAGCGCAGTTTAAATCATGCGGGGATTTAAATATCCCCGCGGTATTTGCATGAACATGGCTGCCGCTTTTTCCGGCTCGGGGTTTTGCGAGAAAGCGCCAGCCTAAACGCGATCTTGCGGAAAATAAACCCTTTTCCGCAAGATCTCTTATTCCTACTTTCAAGTAGGAATAAGAGATCTTGCGGAAAAGGGTTTATTTTCCGCAAGATCGCGTCTAGACTGGCGCTTTTCTCCGGCAAAGGGTTTATTGCGGAAAAGGGTTTATTTTCCGCAAGATCGCGTCTAGACTGGCGCTTTTCTCCGGCAAAGGGTTTATTGCGGAAAAGGGTTTATTTTCCGCAAGATCGCGTCTAGACTGGCGCTTTTCTCCGGCAAAACCCCGAGCCGGAAAAAAGCGGCAGCCATGTTCATGCAAATACCGCGGGGGATATTTAAATCCCCCGCGGATTTGCAATTGCGCTGTGTCTCATTAGCATCCCTTTTCCGAAAAAGGGTGCCAGTGTAGACACAGCCAACAGTGTTTAACAAAAAGGAGGACAGATTAGACTTGCTTAAATTGAGTATCTCATGTGACTGTTTTTATTGCCTATTATATTAATAAGACTTGTGCTTAGATTTCTGTGGCTAAAAATGACTTAGCTTTGTGGGCAAATACATAGTATCTACATAGTATATTTTTATTACTAGAATTCTACAAAATTCTGTGAACAGTTGCAAGCTGATCTTTTTGAAAGTATGTTTGAAAATTCCACCTGCAGAGGTTTGGAGGACAAACAGTGTGCCTGGGTTTGTACCTTGCCACCTTGCCTCCCCACAATTTTTCTGTTTCTTTGGGTCTAAATGAGACTCTGCAATCTCATTTTCACAATAACACAGTGACTTTGTTAAGATTTTGGTGCAACATCTTAAATTGCTTCATTGTTTTATGCATTTGTTAATGAACATGGTCCAGTGTCAAGTTTGTAATGAAGCACAACCCATATATAGTTTCATATGATGTGCCGTTTCCATGTGAACATTTCGCTTCTATATTGAAATTAATATTTATTTTTAAAATTTATTTTCCCTTGTGTTTTCTCTTGTCACTGAATGGAAAGTTTATACTTATTAGGGCCACAGTAAAGAAAATTCAGCTGTGTATTCATTAGTCCAGGGTTTTAGGGGCTGAAACTCTTCTTGTTGATAGTAGGTGAGTGTAAGGAATAGGAACAAAATAGAATGAATTAAAATGAAAGGAGGGGGATGGAGACATTCAGCAGTGAGTAAGACTTTATAAGGAATCAAACTTCTGCCAAAGTGCAGGTATGCATGATCAAAATGAATGGAATGGATTAGTCAAAATGCAACCATGAAAAGGATGAGAAGATCAACAGCTGTAATAGTAAGTAACTCAGAATTAGAATACTGATAGAGATGCAGCCGTGTTAGTCTGGTCTAGCTGAAACAAAAGACAGAACTATGTAGCATTTTAAAGACTAACAAGATGGTTTATTAGGTGATGAGCTTTCATGGGCCAGACACCAAACTTTCTAAACTGTTCCACATATTGATCTGAGGAAGTGGGTCTGGCCCACGAAAGCTCATCACCTAATAAACCATCTTGTTAGTCTTTAAAGTGCTACATAGTTCTGTCTTTTTTTTGTTTCAGAATTAGAAGAGTGTCAACCCTTCTTAATTTTGAACATTTTTAAAGTGTAAGTTTAAAGTTTATTAATTAAAAACCTATCAAGCTGAAAAAGCTTTAACAGATGGTTGGAAAATGGATGTGGATTTGTGCTTTCTTCTCAAAGGAGCTACAGTTATGGCAAACCCAAAATGTATTGCAGAGTACACTGTATAAAAAGTATGTTGTAAGTATACTGTACTTAAAGAGCCAGGCTTTCAAAGGTGTTGTAAAAGTTAAGTGCCAGCATATGGAATTGGATACACTAGTTAGAAAAGACCAAAGAGGGGAATATAATAAGGTTCCCAGCAATGCTTCTCAATATAGTATTGCTTTGTCTGAAAGTAGAGAGGGGAAGTGAAACCCATTTGATTGGAGGAAAATAAGAGAGACAATCAAGTAACAAGAACGGTAGAAAAGAAAGCTGAGCATGGACGTAATGTAACATGACAATATCAGTAGTACTTTCTTTTTTTACTTCGTTTATAGTGCTTTCTTACCATTTTATTCCATGCCCTTTTTTTAGTCATACATAGTCAGCTGAAGAGAGATCATACCCCTACTTTCATACCCCTATTTTCATCCTATTCCAAGGGGCCTTGAGAAGGGTTGTCCTTGGGATTTACGGGGTCCTATGCAGTATTAACACACTGGTGCTCCCAGAAGAACCTCCCCAACATTGATGACACACACCGTGTTCCGTACACAGCAGAAGCTGCAGCAGCCCAGGCTTGCATCCTGGGAGGAAGGGATAAGGCCATAAAGATATCAAGCCACCCAATCTCCCTCACCTCAAGCTGGTGAAGAGCCACAGTTACCTGCAGAGACCCCTGTACTCTCCCTCCCTTATGCCGAATGTGCTGCACTGCACATTAAGTTCTGTGATTCCAGCCCCTGTACATGCTGGGTATACAGGAACCAACCAGCTCTGACCTGCTCTCCCAGTGGTGCAAATTTTGTGGTGCCCTGCATAGCTGCATATGCCTAAGTATGATCCTGAGTATTCTTTTGCCAGTTCCCACTACTTTATTGTTCTCCTCACATACAGCACTTGATTCATATTCCTCCAGCTACCCTTACATTCAATGGGAGCCACAAGTGCATATCAGAGGGGAAGTATTTGGCTGTAAAAGTGCTTCAGTATGTAAAATAACCATGGGGGAGAGCATTATGATCTGAAAGGGGAAGCATGAGAGAGTAGAACATCTTGACAGAAAACAAATAGCAGGCTAATGTAATCTGAAAAAAAAAACAATAAAAATGTTAGTGGTTCAAGGGGAGAGATCGGGTGCAGGGTGGAATAATGAATCTAAAATGGAATTCATGGTCTGGTGAATGTTTACACTTCAGTTGTACAGCTCACAGTTACTTTGAGATTGTGTTATATACAGGCTGCACCTCCCTAAATCGGGACTTTCTGGTCTGGCAACATCCATGGTCCAGCAGGACCACAAATATTTCTGGACAAGAGAGCCTTGGGGAAGGTGGGCCAGGAGCTGAAAGCCCCACACACAGCCAGGCTGGTGGTAACGGGGCTAGGGCCTCAGTAGCCCAGCAGCAGTAGTGGGAAATGTGGCTGGTGCCCCAGCAGCCTAACTGGAGCTGGGGCAGACCAGAAGCCTGATTGGAGCTGCATGCTGGGACCAGGACTGCTCAGCCAGGGCCATGTGCCGGCCCAGCACTGGGACTGGTGCTGCTGCAACAAGAACTGGGGCTGCATGCTGCCATGCTGGCAGCGGAGCTGGGGCAGCCGTGTTGCCCAGCCAGCAGTGTGGCTGAAGGTAACTGGTGGCGAGGAGAGGCAACAGGCTGAGGGGGCTTGTAATAGGGGGCCTCCCCTGGGACAGCAAATTCCCTCATCTGGGACTGCTCAGGTCCCAAGGGTGCTGAAGCAGGGAGGTCCAATCTGTAAATGACTCAAGAAATATTTAGGAAACTGCCCTGTTACGAAATGTTACTCGTGAATGAATGGTGAAATATTTTTTTCCAGCAGCCATAGCACTTTATGATTTGATTCTGTCAGATTTAAAACACAAATAACTCTGGGCAGCGCCAATATTCTGAGGGGGGGCACTTCAACACCTGCTGTTTCCCTGTGTCTGCCTACTCCTGCCATAATATAGTTGTGTGATAAGCGTTCTATTGATCCTACTCATCCTTAAACACACTTTTTGGGTACAACTTTTCTAAAATGAGTGAACAGTGATCCTGAATCTGGGGTAGGGAGAAGGAATATTCTTTATAAAGATTTCTTGTATGAAGACTCCACATGAGTAGTCAAAACTATCTTTTTATTAAGAAAGATAGTCATATGTTCATGGATGATGCAAGCATCACTTAATCCTTTTCAGAGCACACTGGCTATAGTCAGTCTACCCTTGAGGAGCAAGATTCTTTGAAAAATAATTTTAAAAAGCTGAGCTAAAAATGGGTCTATCATTTATTCAGTTTAGGAAAATGATCTTGTAGATCTATTCCAGCAATCTCTCAAAAGACAAGTCAGTGGGAAAATAAATGTTGACCAAGCAAGGGAAGTTAAATAATTTCCAGAAAGCATGACGTCCTCCTCTACATACTCTTGACTAATATTTCATAAAGGTTAAAAAGGAGACTGGTAATACTTTCAACACAAAATCCAGGAATATATTAGCAAAGAAAATTGCATCATCATAGCTTGAAAAGTTTCAAAAAAGTTCAAGTATGTTATTCCCTATGGTATGAGTAATTAGTAATCTGCAACATTCTAGGGTTTTGGCTTCAAATGTTTGTTTTTGGCAAGCTTCAAGTGGAGAGTCATGAGATGCTCATTGATGCCGACAGGGACTTCAGATAGGCTCTTTGTCAGTTTGTTTGTGATGGCAAATCCTACTCCGTGAACTTGTTTTTCTTCCTTTGGGGTTCTTTTCCAGAAAAAGGTGTACCCTCCACCTACAGTGCCACTTGCTGTAAGTGGTCTAACTGCCACTACATGGCACAGTGAGCCAAACTAGGTCTGTGGGTTACATTTACATGCAAGAACTAAGATTTTCACACCGATTTTTTTAATTCAGTTCCTGTCCCTTTTGTTCTACCATGGTCTACGTATTTGGGCAAATCCTGACCTTGTTGAAGTCAGTTATAGTGTTGTTGTTATTTGAACCAGGATTTCTCACACCAGTCCTTAGTTGCCTCATCTACTAAGGAAAAATACTATGTCCATAGCCCAAGCAGTTGTGATGATTATTTATTCAGTATTCTAGGCAGAGATGGCAATTCACAAAGGGCTAAAATATATGGCTCAGGAGCAGGATAGTGGTATGCTAGGTTACTTCATTTAATTTTTAAAAATGGGCATTCCAGATAGACAATGGTCTATCACTTTGCTGTGTTTATTATTTACTGTACATCACAAGACCAGAAAAACTAGATGGATCTGAGTTCCTGCTCCCTCAGAGGCATCATAAAAAGATTTATGGTTTTATTAGCCACCCACATACCCTATTATTTCTTTTTCTTGTGCATTCATCGAGAAATTGCAAGACATTTATGTAAATCTTATTTTAATATGTAGCTTCATTAGTGGAAATAGTCCATCAAGATGATTTTTCTTGAGTGTAATGAGCTATCACACCAAATTCACAAGCTGTCATCCTGATCCTGTCTTCCTAGGGACGGAAATTCACCGTTGGTTCCGAATATCATTGTTGTTACATGAAAGAGATTTTTTTTAGAATTATGTCTTAGAAGACTGGCCTTCCTTTTGTGGGTGCAATTTACACCCAGGGATTTTGTTGCTGCAAATCAGTTGCAGATATGAATCTGAGTGTTCATACCAGATTGCAGGAACAGGTCAAGTGGTTACATTTTGGAGTTGTTTTGCTTTTGTTTTGTTTTTTGAATGCAAGGACTATATGTGACGGACTGTCCCCCTTCCCCCCATGCTTTATGAAATGGACTTATGGATACAGATATGCCTAACTCAAAGGTGCTTTGGACAAATTATCTCATGTAACCCATCAATCTTCATGTCATAATCTGCTAGATCAGTATATTCTGGTGTATGTATCGTTCTTGTGGGTAAAGTTAGATATATGGAGTATAGAATGCTTGAAGGTTTTAAATGTGCAAATGAAAGCCATCAAGAGTGTTTCCAATGCTGGGACACCTCAATGTCTGGGCACTCATATGTAAACACCATCTTCTGTTCTTTAAGTCTCAGCAGTGATTGGTCTTAGGAAGTCACAGGACCTCCCTAACTAGTAGGGACTGGCCAGGTAACTTCTCCATGTAACAGGGAATCCATAAAACAATGGGAAGCTTAGCATGGTTTTTGTCTTTTTCTGGGGCACTCCCAAGAAAGTGAAACAGAGTTCCCAGGGAGAGGGAGCTTCCCTGGTTTGAAGGCTTAGCTAGAACAGGAACAGTTTTAGGGTGAGTTTATAATTTTGTGCTGAGGTTGTAAATTTGTAATCTACTTTGCTCTGCCTGTTCTCACTTATTACCACTTAAATCCTACTGCTTGTACTTAACAAAATCACTTTTATTTACTATCAAGCCCAGTGTAAATAATTGTTACCTGGGGGGAGCAATCAGTGTGTACATCCTCCTTTCATTGCTAAAGGAGGCTTACCTAAATAACTCATTTGGGGTTCTGGTCCTATTTGGGAAGTAGTATTCTGGGAAGCTGGGCCCAAAACTGCATTATCCTTGGACCTGAAGAGGTTCAGTGTCGGTACTGCTTCTTGGGGGGGGGCAGTAGTCTTGGCTGGGGGAGACCAGGGAGATGGCCCAGCAGGACATAGTGATGAGAACCCCCAGAGACCAGGAAGGTGAGTGGCAGTGGCCTTGTCAGGTCTTCTGTGACCACAGCCCGTCACACTATATTTCTCAGTATTTGTGACCCCCCCCCACTCCCTTAAATTCCTTGTAAAAGAGCAATTTATAGTCACAATCCATCAACTCAGCAACCCAGAGACTGCTCTCTCCTTGAACAGTGCCACATAGTGGGTAAGAAAGAGGTAAGACCATCACCTGACTTCTTGCTCTTTCTGCTCCCTTTCCCTTGCCTCCAAAATTAGCTGGGTGCAGAGGCAGGTTGGGGGCTAGGAGGGAAGCAGGCTCTTTCTTGAAGAGCAATCGAGGTTCTTTTGGTCAGTACAGCCAGCTCAGGGCTATTCTTAAAGGGACAATCTAGCTGTCCGTATGCTATATAGATGATATAGTAACACTTTACATAAGAACATAAGAATGACCGTACTGGGTCAGACCAAAGGTCCATCTAGCCCAGGTGCCTGTCTGCTGACAGTGGCCAACACCAGGTGCTCCAGAGGGGGTGGACCGAAGACAATGATCAAGTGATTTGTCTCCTGCCGTCCTTCTCCAGCCTCTGACAAACAGAGGCAAGGGATACCATTTCTACCCCCTGGCTAATAGCCTTTTATGGACCTAACCTCCATGAAATTATCTAGCTTCTCTTTAAACTCTGTTATAGTCCTAGCCTTCGCAGCCTCCTCTGGCAAAGAGTTCCACAGGTTGACTACGCGCTGTGTGAAGAAGAACTTTTGCTTATTAGTTTTAAACCTGCTACCCATTAACTTCATTTGGTGTCCTCTAGTTCTTCTATTATGGGAACTAATAAATAACTTTTCTTTATTCGCCCTCTCCACACCACTCATGATTTTATATACCTCTATCATATTCCCCGTTAGTCTCCTCTTTTCTAAACTGAAAAGTCCCAGTCGCTTTAACCTCTCTTCATATGGGACCCGTTCCAAACCCCTAATCATTTTAGTTTCCCTTTTCTGAACCCTTTCCAAGGCCAAAATATCTTTTTTGAGGTGAGGAGACCACATCTGTACACAGTATTCAATATGTGGGCATACCATAGTTTTATTCAGGGGCAATAAGATATTCTGTGTCTTATTTTCTATCCCTTTCTTAAGAATTCCTAACATCCTATTTGCCTTTTTGACCGCTGCTGCACACTGTGTGGAAGTTTTCAGAGAACTATCCACGATAACTCCAAGATCTCTTTCCTGATTTGTCGTAGCCAAATTAGCCCCCATCATACTGTACGTATAGTTGGGGTTATTTTTTCCAGCGTGCATTACTTTACACTTATCCACATTAAATTTCATTTGCCATTTTGTTTCCCAATCACTCAGTTTGGTGAGATCTTTTTGAAGTTCTTCACAGTCTGCTTCTGTCTTGACTATCTTAAACAGTTTAGTATCATCCGCAAACTTTACTACCTCACTGCTTACCCCTTTCTCCAGATCATTTATGAATAAGTTGAACGTGGTGTTTCATTTGTGTGTACAGTTTCAATGGTGTTTTCATTTGTGTATAATATATAGTTATTGATTAAATTACTAGGAAATGAAAATACTTTCTCTAATAACTTACTGTCATCCATGTCAGACTACATTTATGTCACATTATTAACAGATATTTATATAACAAATGGTGGATAAGCTTGTGATAATGTGTAGATATTGTTGAAACAACACCTATGAGCAAACAGATTTCACGGTTACATAAAGGTGAAAGGCTCCTATAATTTCTGAACAATAGTATACTTTTTCATACTGTATATTAAATGTTACTAAAATCCATCTAGTGAAACAATCAAAAGAGGCTCAGACTCATTTTATGGAAAACTTTTTTTATGCCTAATGATTCATTAGATATTACTAACAAGTTAGCAATAGATGGTGAGCCCTTTAATGCAGACTTCAGTGCAAAACCTCAGTGTCCACGGTATTCGCTTAACTGATTATCTCTGTTGTCACTATGTTTGAAAACCATGCCAAGCAAATTTATGATGCCTCAAATGGTTCTTTTTCGTTAATCCCTATGGAGTAAATCAAACCGCAAGGAATCAGACCACAACAGGGTCTTAAATTACAGCAAAGCAAGCAGGCCAGCATTTAAAGTCTCAAGCAAAAGGAGGATACAGGAACCACAGAGGGGAAGTTCCTTTTGTTACTCTGAAGGAGGCTTTTAAACAGAGGCTCTGGTTAAGGTGTCCTACTTTGTCTTGAATGCTTCAAAATGTGTTTGGATGCTGAACTCTAATTTTGGTGTACAAACGAGAAGGTACTTTTTATGAACATTTCATATTGCAATTTAGAAAATGGGTTTGTTCTGACTAAGGGAAAAATAATGTTTAACTGCTTTGGATTCATAAAAGCATGATGTTACTGGAAAATACTATATTTCCTATTTGTGTATGTACCTTTATATTGAAGGTACACATAATGGCTTTAAAAAAAAAAAAGAAATGTTAACTGTTTTACTGCTGATGTTAAAGTAATACTAAAGTACTGATAATTCAAGAAACTGCAAATAGTTGTCAGCAGAGATGTGGTCATCATTGGATTTTTCCCTTTTCCTAAAAATGGTTATGCAGCTATTGCATTTACTCATTCATAAATGTCTGTAAAAATATTAATATATAGTGGCCATAATACAGGAAGTCAGAGGGTTACCTTTACAATGACCACTCTTAACTTTGCCTTAGATGACTAAATGTTACCTAAGTATTTGTTGCATTTTTCTATATGAACTACAAGGAAGTATAGCAAATACTGCAGTTAGAGGCAGTGTTACTAAATTACATATACTATGACACCATAAGCAAAACTGTCAGGATTTTTTAAGAGCAAGCACAATTTCCTTCCAGAAACTCACAATTTTAAAAGTGGTTTTTTCAACTTCCTTATTACAAAATGTTTTCCATTTTTCTTACAGTAACAAATGTTTAATTTTAATAAATGCCCATTTACATAATGAACCTTGAGTTCACAATATAAATTATGTTTGTACTGGAAAAATTTAAGAAACTAAATCACAGTACACAGATAAATGGAATTCTATAAAATACCAAGAGTAAAAGCAGACTGAGATAAAGACCACTCACTGATTATTAGCAGAGTAAAAATACACCCTAAGTTGATATATAAATCTAAAAATGAGGGTTGTACTCAAATAAGTATTCTGAAATCATGTTCTCCTAAACTATGTGCAGAGTTTAACAAATCTCTTCTTCAGTGCTTACCTAAAAAAGCTGAAGGGAATTTAGAGGAAAATGTGGAAATCTCTGCAGAAAAAGATGTATAAAATTGGACTTAATACATTTTGTCCTTAAAAAAAAAAAAAAAAATCCAGGAACCATTCATTCAAGCAAAGAAAGAATCTTATGCAAAATATAATGAGAAGCCAATGCCTTTAACTTTAGAAAACCTGCAAAGAGCAACAGGATCTCTGCAGAAAGCTTCTATGAAATGTGCTAATGAATTCTAGATAAACCTGTGCCATACTATATGATCTGCAGCAGCTGTTGGAAATCTGTGAACCATGTATGATAGCATTAAAAGAGCTCTCGGACCAACAATATCCTAAGTAGTCCCTATCAAATGTAAATATGGTCACATTTTGGCAGACAAATCACATCAGATGGCATGTTGGAGGGGACATTATTTACTCTGCTACTAATGACATCACCAGTAAAACACTTGAAGATATCTCAATGTTTGCTATTGAGTTTGATCAAGAATCAAGCATTGAAGAGCTGAAGAAGGCTTTAAATTGTCTTGTCTTGTTATTGGAAAAGCAGCTAGAAAAGATGGTATTCTGTCAGAACTACTCAAATGTGGGAAACTAACTTTCACTATCTATCTATATCTATCTATCTATCTATCTATCGTTTCCTCCTTCAATCCTGGAAAGACAGAAAAGTTCCTCAGGACATACATGATGCAAATATCATGACCCTTTACAAAAATGAAGGAGACAAGGAAGATTATGACAGTTACAGAGACATTTCATTTCTCAGCATCACCAGCAAACCCTCTATTCAAGTGTGCTTACATAGCTGCAAGTACTTGCTGAAAGAGACACAATGTGTATTGTGAGCAGGTAGATCTACAGTAGGTAGGATATTCTCTTTTTGCTTACTACAGTAGAAAAACAGAGAACAAGGGAAATCACTTTTTACTGCCTTCTTTTACTTGACCAAAGCTTTTCACAGGGTTAGTAGTTCCAGTTTGGACAAAGTACTTTGAAAAATTGGATTCCCTGCCAAAGCCCCTCAGCATAATGCAATCTTTCTCCAGTGGAATTAAAGGAAATGCCTCTGAAAGTTCTGAGATTAAAAAAAGTGGAGTAAAAGAGAAAGTGTATCTTGCTATCTACATTGTTTGTAATATTCTTCTCAATGCTCTTGAGCTATGTGTTTAAAAAGTAAGAGATTATGTTTATCTTCATAAGCAATCTGATGGCAAGCCGGTCAGCCTTGCTCGACTGAAAGCTAAAACTAAGGTGCAAAAAAGTTGCTTTGAGAGAATTCCTTTATGCCAATGATGGTGCTTTTATCTCTCCTAGTGACATTTACCTAGAAGAGTTCATAAAAAGCCTCCAAGGTGCATGTCGAACTTTCTCATCATTGGTGTGAAAAAAACAGTATTTATAGGGCAAGGCACAGAATACTAGTCTTCAGTTCAATCAGAGAAACCAGTCTCCAAACCATAGACTTTTTGTTTTGTAATGTGGGAGCTACTATTGATAAGATCGTGTCAGTGGATGAAGAATTGGACGTATGTATTGGGAAGGCAGCCACCAATTTTGGTTGCTTCACAAAATGAGCATAGAAGAACAGGAAGCGTACAAAAGACAAAGATCTTGATTTGTAAAGTCTGCATAGTCAATATCCTTCTTTATGTCTGCAAGACATGGGCTTACTACAGCAGGCAAGAAAAGACACACTAGCTTTCATCTATGATGCCTGAGATCCATTATCTGGGCAAGATAAAATCACCACCGAAGAAGCGCTAATCAGGGCACAAATCTCCAGCCTGACAGCAGCACCATCTATTTGGATTTCAAGATACCTGCAGGAGAGATTGAAAATGCTTTGATATTGAGTCACAGACTTGAGAAGTCCAAGTGAAAGAGCATTCAACTTGACAAAGCAGTCTGGAAAGAGATATCACAGAACATGATGATCAGTTGATCTCTACACTGAAAACAAAAAGAGTAAAAAACAAGCAACTAGCAATAGACAAGAGGAAAACATCTTTTGTTGTGCTTGATGTGATAAAAATCTGTTTGTCTAAAAATTGGCTTTTTAAAGTCACCAATAAAGCTGCAATAATCTAAATGTCTGTAAAGATGAATGAGGCCATTTACATAAGTAGATTGCATTTCCATAATAAAATCATTTGAGAATACAGAGAAAAGACACTTAATATCTAAAGAGAAAAGAGATATTTTAAATTCAATCTGATTAGTATGCTTTGGGATTTGATATTTTTGTAAAAAAAACAGAACAAAGGATTCATACCTTTATTTGGTAGGAGATGGATAAATTGTGAAATGACTTACTTAGTACTTTCTCAAATTCAAAATAATCCCATTTTAGTTAAACTTTTTTGAGAGCATATATTCAAGAAAGTTTTTAAAGAAGGGGTTTTACATGTGTAAGAACATAACATAAGAATGGCCATACTGGATCAAACCAAAGGTCCATCTAGCCCAGTATCCTGTCTTCTGATAGTGGCCAATGCCAGATGCCCAAGAGGGAGTGAACAGAAACAGGTAATCATCAAGTGATCCCTCTCTTGTCACCCATTTCCAGCACCTGACAAACAGAGGCAAGGGACACCATTCCTACTGGCTAATAAGTATTCATGGACTTAATCTCCATTAATTTATCTAGTTCTTTTTTTTTAATCCTGTTAAAGTCCTGGTTTTCACAACATCCTCTGGCAAGGAGTTCCACAGGTTGACTGTCCACTGCATGAAGAAAAACTTCCTTTTGTTTGTTTAAACCTGCTACCTATTATTTTAATTTGGTGACCCACTAGTTCTTATGCTATGGGAACAAATAAATAACTTTTCCTTATTCTCTTTCTCCATACCTGTCACGATTTTATAGACCGCTATCATCTCCCCTCTTAGTTTCCTCTTTTCTAAGCTGAAAAGTCTCAGTCTCTCTTCCTATGGCACTCATTCCAAATCCCTAATCATTTTCTTGCCCTTTTCTGAACCTTTTCCAATGCCAAGATATCTTTTTTTTTATATGAGGCAACCGCATCTGTACACAGTATTCAAGATGTGGGCATACGATGGTTTTATATAGAGGCAATAAGATATTCTTATTCTCTATCCCGTTTTAAATGATTCCTAACATTCCATGTGCTTTTTTGACTGCTGCTGCACATTGAGTGGATTTTTTTCACAGAACTATCCACAGTGTCTCTAAGTTATCTCTCTTCGAGATGTTATAGCTAAATTAGTCCCCATCATTTTGTATGTATACATGGCTTTATTTTTTCCAATGTGCATTACTTTACATTTATCAACATTAAAATTCATTTGCCATTGTTTTGCCCAATCACCTAGTTTTGTGAGATCTTTCTAAAGCTCTTCACAGTCTGCTGTGGTCTTAACTATCTTGAGCAGTTTAGTATCATCTACAAACATTGCCACCTCACTGTTTACCCCTTTCTCCAGATCATTTATAAATATGTTTAATAGGATTGGTCCTAGTATGGACCCTGGGGAGACACCACTCTCCATTCTGAAAACTGACCATTTATTCCTACCCTGTACGTCCTGTCTTTTAAACAGGAATAGGGGTCACCAAATGAAATTAATAGGCCTCAGGTTTCAAACAAACAGAAGGAAGTTTTTCTTCACACAGTGTACAGTCAACTTGTGGAATTCCTTGCAAGAGGATGTTATCAATCCATGAGAGGACCTTTCCTCTTATCCCATGTCAGCTTACTTTACTTAAGAGCCTTTGGTGAGGGACCTTGTCAAAGGCTTTCTGGAAATCTAAGTACACTATAGCCCCTGAATCCCCTTGTCCACATGCTTCTTGATCCCCTCAAAGAACTCTAGTAGATTAGTAAGACGTGATTTCCCTTTACAGAAGCCATGTTGACTTTTCCTCAATAAATTATGCTCATCTATGTGTCTGCCAATTGTATTCTTTACTATTTCAACTAATTAGCCTGGTACTGACATTAGACTTACCAGTCTGTGATTGCCAGGATCACCTGAAGAGCCCTTTTAAAATATTGGCATCACATGAGGCTCTGGCATCCAGTCAGCTCCCTTCACCTCCAGCTGACCAGTGGATACCAGAGCCTCCCTAGCAGAGGAGCTACCTATTGTCCCATGGCAAGTGTCTCCTTCTCTTGCTGCTGGGACTATTCTCCTTTCACTGCAAGCCCCATCAAGTTCCCCCACTGGTTGATGTGAGTAGGTGGCATTTATCCTTCACCTGAGTCACCTGTGCTCTTCCCACTAACAACACCACTCTTCCAAGGCTAGTGATAATATTCCAAACCTCTGAACAGTTTTGAAACCAACTAAATTGCTCCAAAAACTGGGATTAGTCCATAATTTGTGTGACACTAGGGTGTGTCACTTATTCCTTTTCCTAAGCAGAAGAGAAGGACCAATGGTTAGGGTACTGTCTTAGGAAATGGAGAAATAGTTGGTTGTATACACTTTCTTCGAAAGGATGCTAATGAGACACTTCGAATAAATGCTGGGATTTAAATATCCCCTCGCATTTGCAGATGAACATGGCTGCCGCTCAGCTCGGTTTTGCCGAGAAAGCGCCAGTTCAGACGCGATTTTCCGGAAAATAAGCCCTTTTCCGAAGATCCCTTATTCCTACTTTCAAGTAGGAATAAGGATCTTGCGAAAAGGGTTTATTTTCCGCAAGATCACGCCTAGACTGGCGCTTTCTCCGCAAAACCCCGAGCCGGAAAAAAGCGGCAGTATGTTCATGTAAATACCACGGGGGATATTTAAATCCCCCGCGGATTTGCAATTCCGAAGTGTCTCATTAGCATCCCTTTTCCGGAAAGGGGTGCCAATGTAGACACAGCCTATGTGTTCAGTGCTCTAGTATATACACAGTTTTTAGCTATGTGTGTGTGCGGGAGGACTGGGGTGGTAACCTAAACTTTAGGTAGTGACAGTGTCAGATATCAGGCTCTCTGGAATGGGGAACTGATAAAAAATAAATAGGGAAAATTCTTTTCTGGTAACGTTTTTGTATCAATAGTTTTGTTTATACAAAGTATGTCATCAAGTATTTTAATTTCAATGTAACCTAATTTTGTTTTTTTTTAAGGCTGGGAAGATGGAGGAAATGAAAAACTAGATAAGTTTTATCTAGAAGACTTTTATATTCAGCTTGTTTTGTTTTAATGTCTGACAACGTTACCCATTTGTCCTCTCATTTATCTTCATTATTTTGTAATCTGCATTTTGCACTCTCATAGAGAGATGACTCTGTTAATTGTGCAATCTATTCTTTATCAGATAGCCTTGTTACTTTTTTCCCTGTGGTTTTAGTAGCACTGTGATTGCAAAATATTTTTTTAAAATATCCCAAGAGGTCCAAGTGATTGACTTTGGATGTGTTCTGAACCACAGAAAAAAATTAAAGACATATCAGTTAAGTAGTTCAGATTATGCTTTTTAAGATTTCTCCTGTTCTTTCCCCACAATACTCAGAGGGACAGCCTCGGAAAGCATCTCTTGTTTCTGTTAGGTCAAGAGCAGCACTAATTTTCTCCTATTTCTGGGAATTCTACTGGACGCATTTTAATTTCCAGTACAATAGAAGGCTGATTGACAGGGAAGTGACCAAATCAACTTATGCCCTTCAAGGAGGCATTTAAAAACATCTGAGGAATCTCTCAGAAGGAAGGCAGGTATGGATAGTGATATGTCTTCTGTTGTTACCTGCACAGCATGTGACATGTTTGCCTTCCTCCCGGAAGATAGAAGGGATTTCCTCTGCACTAAGTGCAAGCTGGTCGCCATTTTGGAAGAAAAAATTAGAGGACTTGGGGCCCAAGTATCAACCTTACATTCCATCAGAGAGGATGAAGACTTCCTTGATAGAAGGCAGCATTTAATCCTGCAGGCATAGCAGGCTGAAGAACCAGTGAGGGCAATACAGGAGAAGGAAGAGAACTGGCAGCATGTAACCTCTAGAAGAAGAAGGCCAACTCAGGTATCCCCATAGAGGTTTTTAAGTCTCGGTTTGACAAAGCTGGGTTGATTTAGTTGGGATTGGTCCTGCCTTGGGCAGGGGGCTGGACTTGATGACCTCCTGAGGTCTCTTCCAGCTCTATGATTCTATGAACTGCCAACCTCTGTCCTGTTGACTCCAGTACTCCAACTCCATGAGAAGCGCAAGAGGAGTCAATGGGAGAACATCTCTTGTTGAAGCACTGCAGCAAATGCACTGCAGAGAGTAGATCTAAGTACGTCAGCTATGATGTTCACGTATTTAAGTTGCATAACTTAGATCAATCTTCCCCCAGAGTGTAGACCTGCTAGATAGCTAAGTAGCCCCCTACATAGCTTTCAACTTCTATAGCTTATTGTATATAGAGTATACTCAAGTGAAATCATTTTATAACTCCTGTTGGCCAGATTCTGCTTCTGTTACTCATGATGAGTGTAATACCTTACTTTGCAAGTGGTACTACTGAAACTATTTTATAGTAATCCCAATGGACCGGAGTCTGCCACCCTTACATTACAAATTGTACCTTTCTTTGTGAGGTCTCCCACTGATGCCGCTGAAATGATGGAGAATGCTCACAAAAAAAGATACTGTTCAAGCAAGGAGAAATTGCAGAATTGGGCCTTATGTTACTCAATCAGGAAAAATGTTGAGTTTTTATAGTGGAGGAAACACAACTACATACAATATACTATTATCAGGAGCGAGCCAAATATGAACATAAGAACATAAGAACATAAGAACGGCCGTACCGGGTCAGACCAAAGGTCCATCTAGCCCAGTATCCTGTCTGCTGACAGTGGCCAGCACCAGGTGCCCCAGAGGGGGTGGACCGAAGACAATGATCAAGCGATTTGTCTCCTGCCATCCCTCTCCAGCCTCTGACAAACAGAGGCCAAGGACACCATTTTATCCCCTGGCTAATAGCCTTTTATAGACCTAACCTCCATGAAATTATCTAGCTTCTCTTTAAACTCTGTTATATTCCTAGCCTTCATAGCCTCCTCTGGCAAGGAGTTCCACATGCTGACTACACGCTGTGTGAAGAAGAACTTTCTTTTATTAGTTTTAAACCTGCTACCCATTAATTTCATTTGGTGTCCTCTAGTTCTTCTATTTAGGAACTAATAAATAACTTTTCTTTATCGGCCCTCCACACCACTCATGATTTTATACACCTCTATCATATCCCCCCTCAGTCTCCTCTTTCTAAACTGAAAAGTCCCAGTCGCTTTAACCTCTCCTCATATGGGACCCGTTCCAAACCCCTAATCATTTTAGTTGCCCTTTTCTGAACCCTTTCCAAGGCCAAAATATCTTTTTGAGGTGAGGAGACCACATCTGTACACAGTATTCAAGATGCGGGCGTACCATAGTTTTATACAGGGGCAGTAAGATATTCTGGGTCTTATTTTCTATCCCTTTCTTAATAATTCCTAGCATCCTATTTGCCTTTTTGACCGCTGCACACTGTGTGGAAGTTTTCAGAGAACTGTCCACGATAACTCCAAGATCTCTTTCCTGATTTGTCGTAGCCAAATTAGCCCCCATCATACTGTACGTATAGTTGGGGTTATTTTTCCCGATGTGCATTACTTTACACTTATCCACATTAAATTTCATTTGCCATTTTGTTGCCCAATCACTCAGTTTGGTGAGATCTTCTTGGAGTCCCTTACAGTCTGCTTCTGTCTTGACTATCCTAAACAGTTTGGTATCATCCGCAAACTTTACCACCTCACTGCTTACCCCTTTCTCCAGATCATTTATGAATAAGTTGAACAGGATTGGTCCTAGGACTGACCCTTGGGGACACCACTAGTTACCCCTCTCCATTCTGAAAATTTACCATTTATTCCTACCCTTTGTTTCCTGTCTTTTAACCAGTTCTCAATCCAAGAAAGGACCTTCCTCTTATCCCATGGCCATGTAATTTACACAAGAGCCTTTGGTGAGGACCTTGTCAAAGGCTTTCTGAAAATCTAAGTATACTATATCAACTGGATCCCCTTGTCCGCATGTTTGTTAACCCCTTCAAAGAACTCTAATAGATTAGTAAGACAGGATTTCCCTTTACAGAAACCATGTTGACTCTTGTCCAACAAATTATGTTCTTCTACATGCTTCACAATTTTATTCTTTACTATTGTTTGACTAATTTGCCAGGTACCGGTTAGACTTACCGGTCTGTAATTGCCCGGATCGCCTCTAGAGCCCTTTTTAAATATTGGTGTCACGTTGGCTACCTTTCAGTCATTAGGTACGGAAGCCGATTTAAGGGATAGGTTACAAACCACAGATAATAGTTCAGCAATTTCCCATTTGAGTTCTTTTAGAACCCTTGGATGAATGCCATCCGGTCCCGGAGATCTGTTAACATTAAGTTTTTCTATTTGTTCCAAAACCTCCTCTAATGACACTTCAATCCGGGACAGTTCCTCAGATTCATCACCCACAAAGGACGGTGCAGATTTGGGAATCTCCCCAACGTCCTCAGCCATGAAGACTGAAGCAAAGAAATCATTTAGTTTCTCCGCAATGGCTTTATCGTCCTTGATTGTGCCTTTTATAGTTCGATCGTCTAGGGGACCCACAGGTTTTTTTAGCAGGCTTCCTGCTTCTAATGTACTTAAAAAACATTTTGTTATTTCTTTTTGAGTTTTTGGCTAGCTGTTCCTCAAAATCTTTTTTTGCTTTTCTTATTACATTTTTACACTTGATTTGACAGTGTTTATGTTCCTTTCTATTTATCTCACTAGGATTGGACTTCCACTTCTTAAAAGATACCTTTTTGTCCCTCACTGCTTCTTTTACATGGTGGTTAAGCCACGGTGACTCTTTTTTAGGTCTCTTGCTATGTTTTTTAATTTGGGGTATACATTTAAGTTGGGCCTCTATTATGGTGTCTTTAAAAAGTTTCCATGCAGCTTGCAGGGATTTGGCTCTAGTCACTGTGCCTTTTAATTTCTGTTTAACTAACCTCCTCATTTTTGTGTAATTCCCCTTTTTGAAATTAAATGCCAGGGTGCTGGTCTGCTGAGGTGTTCTTCCCGCCACAGGAATGTTGAATGTTATTATATTATGGTCACTATTCCCAAGCGGTCCTGTAACGGTTATTTCCTGGACCTGATCCTGCGCTCCACTCAGGACTAAATCGAGAATTGCCTCTCCCCCCTTGTGGGTTCCTGCACCAGCTGCTCCAAGAAGCAGTCATTTAAGCCATTGAGAAATTTTATCTCCGCTTCATGAAGCCTATGGGCTTCATCCAGCCAGCCACAATAGTCTTGGCCACCAATGTCCCATGGCCCAGCAGGCCGTAGCCTGCATGGCCCCACATGCCACTCAAAGTGGCCAGCTCCTGGGGCCATGTGTGTCTCTGCACTGCAGGCCCCATTGGATGGTGTCCACATGCTGCCAGCATAATCCTTGCAGCTCCAATTGATGAGAAACTGGCCAATGAGAGTTCTCTGAGACATGCTCATGGTGCAGGCAACATGCAAAGCTTCCTCTTCCCATGGGGCATGTGGCTCAGAAATGCACACATGGGCCACTTTGACTGGCGTGTGAGGTCATGGCAGGCAGGGAGCCTGCCTAAAGGTCCTGCTCGGCTGCTGGCCGAGAATCGCATACTACAGTAAGCATGCACCTGGCACCCCACTCTCTCCTACACCCCAACTTCCTGACACAGATCACAACCCAAACCCTCTGAACCCCCTCCTGCCCTGGTCACAACTCCCTCCCAGACCCTGCGCCCTTTCCTAAACCCCTCCCCCAAATCAGAATCCTCTCCTGCACTCATGCCCCCTCCCAGACTCTGCAGCCCCTCCTGGATTCCAATCCTCTGCTGCCCCAGGTCACAACCCCCTCCTTCACCCAAACTCTCTCTCAAACTCTGCACTCCAATCTCCCTTCTACACCCAACCTACCTTGATTCCCTTCTGCACCCAACCTCCATCCCAGACCTAGCACCTCCTCCATTAATATAGAAGCATGTATCCCTTGACCACTTTCTAAATTCTTGCTCACCCCGATTAATAAGTATGTTATGTGTATTTTTTTCACTTTTTTGAATTTAATTACTTAAATTAAGCATAATTATAGGGAAGTCAAGGAGACATCTCCCTGCCCCTTCCAACCACACAAAGTTTCATGGGCCAGGCCCAAAAATCATGGGATCTGCTTAAAATCTAATTTTTAACAGAAAAAATACTGAATTTTGGGACTACTTTTATTTTCCTTCCCATTTTTTAGTCTGTAAGGCTACGTCTACACAGCATGCTTATTTTGATATAAGCTATTTCGGAATAGTTATTTGAAATAGCTTATTTCAAAATAGTTTGTCTACACTGCAGGGAAGCCTCAAAATTAGTCCAAAGCAGGTTTCCCTAATGTAGACATGCTATCTCAATTTAGAGCCCCAGGAGGCACTGGGGAGGAATAACTTAGAATGGCCCAGGTGAAGGGCTATTTCGAAATAGCAGCAGTGGAGTGTCTACACATGCCTTATTTTGAAATAGCTATTTCGGAATAGACGTTATTCCTCGTAGAATGAGGTTTACAGGTTTCGGAATAAGCCATCCGTTATTTAGAAATTATTTCAAAATAACTAAATGTCTGTGTAGACGCTCACATTGTTATTTTGAAATAATGCTAGTTATCTCGAAATAATGGTGCAGTGTAGACACACCCTTGGTCTGTACACTTTTCTTTGTAAACATGTAGGCCAGAAACTTACTTAAAGAGGGGTCCACTGAGTTTTAAGTGATGAATAAACCTTACATAAGAACATAAGTATGGCCATACTGGGTCAGACCAAAGGTCCATCTAGCCAAGGATCCTGTCGGCCGACCGTGTCCAATACAAGACAATGTTAAATTGTCCCTTTCTGATAAGATGTTAATGCACCCATGCGATGAAAAGATCCATATTGGATTTCAGAAGCCAATTAAACTCCGTGTTTGCACCTTGAGTATGGGCCAGCAATTAAGCCTAGGAAAGGGATAGCTTGAGCTTTTTCCATAAAGAGCTGGGTGAGCCCAGATGGAAACCCAGAAGAGAGGTGGGCAAGGGCTCCCTCTCTCTGGGAAGCAGCCTAAAAGACAGCTGAGAATGAAAGAAGCAGACAGTCTTCTCCAGGGGTAAACTGGAAGCCAGACTTGAGACAGGGACCTCAGGAATTGTAACTTGTTTAAACCCCAGACTGAGGAAAGGAGTTTGCCAACCACTGGCCTATTGAGTTAGTTGAGCCACAGAAACCTGTTGCTGGACAAAAGGACAGTCTAATGTAACAGAGGTATGCCTGTAACAAGGTGGCTGTCCGTGGAGCCCACCTGGGCTGAATGTTTGGTTTTGCATGCATTTCTGTTGGCCTCTGGTAAAAGACACCCTGTCTTCAAAAGAGGCAGTACTCTGTAAATTAATCTGGCTGGAGGGCAAAGGCACTCCTACGTGTAGAGTAGGCCAAAGCACAGTGGGGGGAGAAGTGACACAAGCAGGGGCAGATGACCATTTTGCGGGGTCCAGGGCAGCACAATTTTGCAGGACCCCCCTTTGCCACGGCACATGCGCGGTGGTGCCACGGTGCATGAGCGGGGCTTTGTGAAGCACGGGGCCCAGGGCGGCCGCCCCGCTCGCCCTGCCCTATATCCGCCCCTGGACACAAGGGAGCTGTGATACCACATACAGCCAGGAGGGGTATGTGGTATCAGCTGTGGGGCAGCAACTTTACCACACCTTCTTACACAGGAAGTGTAGTGTGTATATGTTGAGAAGGATGACGTTTTTACAATTACTTATTCTGACTGTAGCTACACTTCAAGTTTCCATGTAGGCCAAAGATCTAAATATATTGAACATCTTCCAGAGACTGTGTTTGATTTTGAAAATTTGAACCATGTAAGGAAAAGGTAACGCCATCAAGAGCTGTTCAGGCCAAGGAATGTCTCCCAACAAGAAAACTGGAATTGAAGAGTAATGACTGAGTTAGATAACATTGCTAAATGAGAGGATGCTCTCAGATTGCTTCAAATGGTCTAAAAAAGACTGTTTCGATTTTCAGTTTTCAAAAGCACCTCATTAGCTAGCTTTAGTTTTTGCAAACCAAGAGATATTAGGATTAAATTTCTATTTTATCTCAACCATGAAAGTTTAAGAATGGGGATTTTCAGTTCTAACTCCAATAGTTGTAGCAAACATATAACTTGCCCTGTCTGACATGTCCTTTTTCAGACAATCAGTTCTGCAGTTCCATAAACTTTTTTTGCTTAACAGCTATTCATGAGTTCAGAAAAGCATTAAGCCATTGAGTTTACATCAGCACCGATAAGGATCAGTAGTTAAATAATGGATGATGTGTCAGTAACAGCACAGTGGACAGTTTTTCATTAAAGCAATTGTTTTATTGTATGTGAAATATGGAAGTTTAAAACAGAACCCACAGTACTGAACATCCAGCAGGGTGAAACGTGATTCATTTCAAGTTTCCTAGTTCTCTCTTTTCTGTATTAGACAATAGTTCATGCTGTTAAAGATAGCTTTCAACAGGCAAAAGGGATGTATTTTATATTACCATGGGCCCTAATGGCTATGTAGCCAAGTCAATCTGCAGAGAATTTCGAAAAGATTGTAGAATTTACAACAATATAATTGGAAAATATAACAAACAAAATAAATGTAGCAGCCAGATTCAAAATTTTACCTGACTTCTTATTCTCTGAGGGTAGGTCTACACTACAGCGTTATTTTGAAATACCTTATTTTGAAATAGTTAATTCGAAATAAGTTATTTTGAAATAATGCATCTACACACAAAATGCATTTCGAAATAGCTCGTCCACACTGAGTGGACGCTGAATCGCATTTAAAGCCAGCCGGAACCAGGTCCCGCAGGGCATCAGGTCAGGAGTTTCTTTGTGTGGCTGCTACCTGAGGCTATCTGAAGCCTTTGCTTAAAGGGACACCCACCCCAGTCAGCCAGTTCTCAGCTTTCCCTGCTTGATTGCCTAGCTCGATGAGGGACAGCAAAGCATTTTGTCTCTGCGTGCTCCAGTCGCCCTCCCTCAGGACACCACAGCACTCTGCAACATGGAGCCAGAGCTGCCCCTGGGCACTCTGGTGCTTCTCAGGGATGCATTGCTGCGAGCCTGACTGCACTTTCTTCAGGCTGCCATCTGGGAGGTCCATTGAGGGGCTGTCAGTATCCAGGAGGCCCTGCGGGAGAGCTTCCACCCTGAGGAGCACTAAGAGCCTCCCTGGTCTGCCCCACTGGGGACTTGTGCCTCATTCCTCCCTCACATCCTTCTACTTACCCCTCCCTAACCCCCCTTCCTGATGTCAAATAAAATACATGTATTTTCATGAATACAAACTCTCTTTATTTAACAAAATGGGGGGGGGGATGAAACTCTGGTGAGACTGGGGAAAGGAGGCGGGAGAGGGGAGAAGAGAGGGTGGGAGAAGGAAGGGGGAAACCTGGGAGGAGGGAGCTGGAAGGGGGAAGCAAGGGGAAGAAGGCGGAGGGGAAGTTCAGGGCTCAGGGTTGGGGGTCTCGCTGGACCAACTTGATTTTCATGCAAACCTGCTCCTGGGTTCACATGTGGCCTTTGGTGGCCAAGCTGGCAGCTATCCTACCATAGACGGCTGCGTTCCTCTGTCTAGTGCGGAGATCATGGATGTTGGGGGGATTCCCCCCCAAACCTGAATAAGGTCCATGATCTCCACCCTGGACCAGGAAGGTGCCCTCCTTCTCTGGGCCCTGGCAGGCTCCTGGGAGCTGGCAGACTGCTCCTGGGGAGCAGTGGAGGGCTGGCTGCCAGTGGCTGCTGGCTCATGTTGTGGGGCTACTTGGTCAGGGGCAGTGACTGCTGGCTCTGGGCTGGCAGGCTTGGAGCTGGCTCAGGCACTGTGTCCAGAGTCAACCCCTTTAAGGGCTCCGGGGAGGTGGGAGGAAGAGGAGTGTTCTTGGTTGAGGCTGGAGTGGCCACCAGGGCACCCTGGGAAGGCTGGAGGCCCCCTATTTCGATATAAGTGTCTACACAGCACTTATTTCGAATTTGGCGTTATTCCTCATGGAATGAGGTTTACCAAATTCGAAATAAGCGCTCCGCTATTTCAAATTAATTTCAAAATAGCTGTTTGGCTGTGTAGACGCTAGTAAAGTTATAGCAAAATAACGGCTGTTATTTCGAAATAACTTTGCTGTGTAGACATACCCAAAGGGTATGTCTACACTTGCACCCTCTTTTGAGAGAAGGATGCAAATGAAGACATTCAAAATTGGAAATGAAGCTGGGATTTAAATATCCCATGCTTCATTTGCATATTCGTGTTATGGCACTATTTCGAAATAGCGCTATTTAAAAAAAACAGACGCTGTTAAGATGCGGTTATTTCGAAAGAAAACCCTTCTCTCGAAATAACCCTTATTCCTCATGCAATGAGGTTTACCAGTTATTTCGAGAGAAGGGTTTTCTCTCGAAATAACTGCGTTTTAACAGTGTCTGTTATTTTGAAATAGCGCTATTTCGAAATAGCGCCATAACGTGAATATGCAAATGAAGCACAGGATATTTAAATCCCGGCTTCATTTGCAATTTTGAATGTCTTCATTTGCATCCCTCTCTCAAAAGGGGGTGCAAGTGTCGACATACCCTAAAACCTTTTTCTTTCTGTGTCTCCTATTTTTGTACTTTTGGGACATGGTGGTTGTTATTTTGTAACCTATCAGATTCTGTAAATGGCTAATCAGGGGTCCAGAACTAGTGGTATAAAGCATGAGAAAATTTTAATAGTATTTTTTGAAAGAATACTTGCAGTCCTGCAAAGTCTAAGGAAACTGCTATTTCTATTTATCATGGGAGAAGGTTCAGAGAAATACACACACAACTCCAAGTACTATAATTCCCACAATGAATAACCTAAATTACTTGAATCCTGTGAATTCACCAAGAAAACCTCCTCTATGCCACATGCACATTAAAATGGAAGTGAAATTTTGGCCACATGTAATGCTGGTACAGCATATCTTACATTTACAGTGGAGTGGCAGAGCAGAAACTCTTTGAGGGGTGGGCAATGCCACATGCGTGTGTTCAAAATCCATGCTCCTTTTTTTCCAGAGGATTTTGTGAGTGGCTTTGCTGTTAGTTTTTTTTAGAACATCAGTGTAACACTGGCAAAGGTTAACCTTCCTGATGGAAATAAAATATGAAAGTTTAAAAAAAAAACAAAAAACAAAAAAAACCCAAACTTCTAGTGGTGACCTAGAAAGCCAAATTCCTTATAGTGGGATCAGGGTGTAAGCATAAAAGGAAGAATTTACAAAAGACTTAACAGCTGCTGATAAAAATGAATAAACCAAATCCTCACATGGAAGACTAGTAAAGCAGTGGTGGCTCTTTACAGCAGATGTCTTTTATCCTTTTTTAAGGAAGATAAAATAGGATGTTTATCCACTGCTGTAATTGTTCCCCAAATACAACTTTATTCACTGGCAGCTCTTCCAAAATTCTATGGCAGACCACGGCCCTGGTTCTCCTTTTGTTAGAACGTTACTCCAGACTTTTGTCGGTGTAACTAAGATCAGTTTCTAGCTCTGGTTTCTAGAGGCATGCCATCATAATGATCACCAGAAAAAAAAGAAAAGAAAAATAACCCTGTAATTTTCCACAAAATTGGGGCTCATTTGTGCAAATACTTACAGTAATTTCCATCATGGTCTTACTCTTGTCCATATGGTTATTCACATCAAGGGTTCCTGCAATTGTTACTGTTCTTTGTTATCATTTTCACCTGGCACTTTGAAAGAATAAAGTATCTTTATTGTTGGTAAATAAGTGAATAAGATTCAGTCACTGGGTTTCAGGGTTAGACAAAAGTGAGCTTTCTGCCATGTCTTTGATATGATGTATTTGCCCGTTCCAGGGTTTGGTTTGGTTTTTGCACCGTCGCTATTTCCAAACATTTGAAAATTGAGTCCCTATTCAGAAGAATAAAACCAATCTTTTCTTCCACTTGCTATGTGGTATTAAAGGCCTACACATCTTGATTTATGCATATTCTTATCCCATTGCTTCCCACATCTTATGAAGAGCTTTGTAGTTGGCACATCCCCCCTTTTCTTGAATAATGCGATTGATAAGCAGTGAAATATGTAAGTGTTGATATTTAAAGTGGCATCTGGAGTAGTATCTGCTGAAATGAATGAGGACACTTCATAGTTCGGAGCTAATTCAGGTGTTCTGGGAACTGAGATATAGGCATATCTTATTTCATGCTTGAAGTTTTTTTTCAAATGTAATAGCTGAAATATATTCTAACTAAACACGATATTCTGCAGAACATTTTTCAGGTTTGTCCAGGCTTGCCCCACCAATTAGCCCTTTACATGCCTTCCCCTGTGCAGTAATTATGTATAATCCTGTTTGGAACCAATGTTATTGCTTTTTCAGAATGAGATGAATGCCACAGCGTCATCAGGCCTCTTCTTCAAAGATGGCAAAAAGCGCATTGATTACATCTTGGTCTACAAAAAGTCAAGTCTACAAATAGAAAAAAGAAACACTTTTGAAAAGAACCTGCGGGCAGAGGGCTTGATGTTAGAAAGAGAGGTATGTCTTCTAGAGTGTATGTATTCTGAGCGGAACTATCATTTACTGTGACAATCTATTCCTCATTTGTTGCAAACAGTCTTTCAAAATTATTATAAGTGCTGACCAGGCTTTTATCACTCTATATTACCATCTAAAACGGAAAGAGACTGAGTCACCACTATGTTGACTTTGTTTATGTTGACATAATTTCATTTAAATCAGTGGAGTTGAAATATGTGGAATAGTACAGTGTTCAGCTGGCTTTATCTACTTAGAATTGTCTTTCTCGGTCTCCCAGTTGGCACAGATGGGTGCAGTGTGAAGTAAAAACCTAAGTCCACTCTCTAATCAGCCCAAAGAGCATAGATAGGCTCAAAAAAGAGTCCCTTCCCAACCTTCTTTTACTGATTCAGTCCAAGGACTTTAATGTGGATCTCAATGTCAACTAAGTGCTTTTCCTTCAAGCATTGGCTCTTCTACTGTGAGAAAGTGTTTATTTCAATTTTTTCATGAGAAACTTTGCAAAGGTAAATATTTGAAATCTTTAAATTATTTACAGGAAGAGAAAATCATTTCTCACCCATCCCTCTTCTAACTCTATGGGTATGTCTACACTTGCTGCCTCGTCCGAACTAGAGATGCAAATGTTGCATACCGAAGTTCCTAATGAAGTGCGGGATTTAAATATCCCACGCTTGATTAGCATATTCACGTCTGGTCACCATTTTAAAAATCCACTAGTCCGAATTAACTCGCTGCGTGTAGACACGGTATTCTGAAAGAAACCCCTTCCCTCAGATTAACTGTTACTCCTCATTATCACTCTATATTATCATCTAAAACAGAAAGGGACTGAGTCACCACTATGTTGACTTTGTTTATGTTGACATAATTTCATTTAAATCAGTGGAGTTGAAATATGTGGAATAGTACAGTGTTCAGCTGGCTTTATCTACTTAGAATTTGCACGAGGAGTAACAGTTAATCCAAGGGAAGGGATTTCTTTCAGAATACCGCGTCTACACGCGAGTTAATTCAGACTAGTGGATTTTTAAAATGGCGACCGGACACGAATACACTAATCAAGCCCGGGATATTTAAATCCCACGCTTCATTAGCAATTTTGGTATGCTACATTTGCATCTCTAGTTCAGACTAGGGAGCAAGTGTAGACATACCCTTTGAGATCTTGCCAAAATGATGAAAGTCCCTTCTGATTCACTCAGGACCATTTTAACAATATGCTGAATTGGCTTAGGTGTTGGGTCAAGAATTGCAGTGAGATGAAATAGGATATTTGTCTATTGCTATACATTTTCTCCTAATACAATCCCCAGTACAACTACTGTGACAGCAGTAATAGCTCAAAATTTCTAAGCTAAGGGATTTAAAGTCAGAAATTCTGTTAGGAAAATATGCTCTGTCGTCTGTTTCTTGAGTTACAGATTATAGAGCAAACCTATTTATGGATAGAATCCATTCTGAAGCAGGGTCTGCACTTTATTCTCCTCTCACTTGTGAACTTTCAATGCATTCAGTAGAATTAATCCTGATTTACACCAGTTAAATGGAGATCAGAATAGAGCCTTATTTAAACAAAATTGTTAGACTCTTTCAAGTCATTCTTGCACATACCAAATTTCAATAAAATTAGTAAATTTTGAAATTATTCTACTTAGTTGTTAGGTGTTATTTTGATCCAATCTAGCAAAACAGAAATTTTTTTTTTGAAAAGTTCTGATATTTTGAAAGCAGAACCAATATCCCCAAAATCCATGACATTTTATAAAAGTAAAACTTCTTACATTCAGAACATAATTTCAAAATCAGATAATTCTCTTAACAAAACATGAAGCAATGTCCACACTGCCCAGTCTTACACAAGAACATATGTAAATGAGCTGTGGCGATGAATATCGCCATGCCTCATTTGCATACCTATTGAGCTGCCATTTTGCGCAAGCGGTTTTGCACAAGAAGGAGCAGTGTAGACTTTTGCACAAGAGCTGAAAATAAGCAGAATAGACTGCTCCTTCTGGCGCAAAAGCCCCTTGCTCAAAAGTGGCAGCTCATTAGGTATGCAAATGAGGCACGGTGATATTCATCACCACACCTCATTTGCATATGTTCTTGCACAAGACTGGGCAGTGTAGATATAGCTGAAGGGTACATCTACACAGCAGCTCTAAAGCCAAATAAGCTACGCAACTTGAGCTGTGTTGATTGTGCAGCTTAAGTTGAAATAATTTATTTTGGCTTTTGGCGCTGTCCATACATCAAGAAGTCTGAGAGAGAGCTCTCTTCCTCTGACTTCCCTTACTCTTCGTAAAATGAGGATTACAGGAGTCGGAATAAGAAGTCCTCCAACTCAACATTATTTTTACATTATGTCAAAATAACTGTTTGTAATGTAGACGTGGACTATGTTATTTTGGAATAGTCATACCCGAAATGTTTAAATTTGACTAGCTTAGATGCAAATTAACCATTTTGAAAGAAAAAAGGCACAAAGCAACATTATAAGATTCTATAATGACTTAAAACAGTCAATCTTTTTCATTGTAATGTATTCTTAAAATCATTTTATTTTTTCAACTCTCTTATTATGACACCTTGCAAGCTTCCACACAAATACAGTATAATTAAAAATATGACATGTTATCAACATAACTCTGGAAGAGCACAATAACATTTCCTCCCTATTATCTCTGTTTTAAATGTTGCTTGCTGTGTTGTATGTAGCCACATTATTTGGTACCAGGATATTAGAGGGACAAGATGGGTAAGGTAATATTGGATCAACTTCTGTTGGTGAAAGAAGCAATCTTTCAGTCTTAAACAGACATGAGGAAAAGCTCTATGTAAGCTCAAAAACTTGTCTCCTTGAACCACAGAGATAGGTCCAATAACAGATATCACCTCACCTACCTTCTCTTTCTTAAAGATTGTGCATCTAAAAGATTAATACTCCTTTGAGAATTATAGAATAAAAGTAGCATTTCCTTTTAGATGTGAGAGAAATATTGCTGTGGACCCATCTGTCTAACCTCAGGCAAAATGCTCTTTGGCTTCCAGATCCCCTTTTTTTGTGCTGAATTATGCAGAGCTGGCACTGGAGACACCTATATGTTAACTTCACAGCTATCTTCTTCCCACACAGAGGATGTTCTACTTTTCCATTGTTTTGGAACCTTCTGCAGCTTGATTGTCTGGGAGTGAATTTTACTCAGAGTACTTGTACTGAGCAGCCTTTTGAAACAAGGGAAAGAAATGAGGAGAGATAAAGACAGAAAGTGTGTTTAATTATGAGGGAAGTTTGATGGAATTACCTTTTAATGTCCTCCTTGCTACTTGCATGAGACACTCAGGCCTGAGGTGTTCTTAGGTCTTACTCTCATTGTCTCCAGTGGCGCATGATCAGGATCTAAGTGTATATTTAAAAAATAAAACGAGCATCGCATTTGATAATCCTTTGACTTACAACAAAATGAATTAGTCCACTCTTTCCCAGCTTCCATGGCAAACTATTGATCCCTCCCCCCATTCCTGATCAGGATTCTGAAGTAACAGAGGCAGAAACCACTAAGAAAAAACTACAGTGAGTTTTACATTCGACCCAGTGCATAATGAGATGGTGATTTCAATGGATTTATGCAAATTAACACAAGCTCATGATCTTTCCCTTGCTGTTTCAATTAATCTAAGGAAATGGTCAGCAGAATGAATGTGATGAATGAGCTTATTTACATTTCATAATTTGCATTCCTTATGTAAAGTCTTATTGCCAAATTAATCACTGGCATAAGTGGGTACAATTCCTGTTAACTTCATTAAGAGTTGTACCTGCTTTCACCTGGAGCTTTACTGTGTCCTTTGACAGTATTAACAACAGGCTCTCAAAATCCAGTCATCAACATCCTGGATTTGAGTACTTCTACAGTATAAACTTAAAAAACAACAAATAGTATAGTAGCACTTTAAAGACTAACAAAACATTTAGATGGTATCATGAGCTTTCGTGGGCACAGCCCAGTTCTTCAGATGACAGACCATTTTCATTTCTTGCTCTCACAGTTATAACTTGTAAAGAGGACTGAAAGGGGAAGAAAGATGAAAGACAAGTATTAAAACAAAGGAGATTGCTAACAGAAATAATAACAAAAATGTATACTCAAAATGATTTACCACCTTCTGTGTTGTCATTCACTTTAATATTAGTTCCTGTATAGAGTTATTACATTGATTTAAAAAGTAATCAGGAACTAGCTGAAAAGTTTTCTGAGTTTAAACTTCAAATGGGGACTAAAACAGTAAAAAATAATAATATCAGTTTTAGATTCAAACATCTTTTGTAGTTTCATTTATTTTAAAAAATGTTTAAAATATTAATTTTAAAACAAAATCAAAATTCAAAGACACATTGGAATGAGTTGCCCAGCTGCTATTGACCTTTAATGAGAGTTAGATGGCCAACTGTCTGTTGGGCCTTTGAAAATCTCTCTCAGCTTGAGAAAAAATGGAACTTGGAAGATCCATCTTGGAAGAAAAGGGTCAACCCTGTCAAAATGTTTGACTTATAAAAATGCAAGCGAATACATCTGGAGAAAAACAATCTGAAACTGAAATATTGACCAGGAAGGAACAAAACAGGAAACAGCACTGATAAGATCATAGAAATGTGGTGATAGGAAGGACCTCAAAGTCATTAGGTCCAGGCCCCTGAGCCAAAGCAGGACCAAGTGTTTTGGATATTTGTTATTTGTTCATCATAAAGTGCTCAAGATCCTTGAGCAGATTTGCAGTAAATTCAGCAAATATGATGTAATTCTACAATGTTGAGTATAATTTGAGGAACAATTTAAATCTATAAAGACACACAACAGATATATGTGTGTCTTCTTCCTGTAGCAGCTTAGCACCAGGCATTACCCTTGTTACACCACCCATCTCCCATCTCTAGGCTTGTCATCTTGGGGAGAAGGACCTGTGGTCTGATGACACCATCCTTGGGTAGATGGTAGATCCATTCTCCTCACTGATGTCTTCAAGTGGGAACCACCCCGTATAACCTCTGTGATGGCAATTCAGGATTGCAGCTGGGAAGAAATTTAATGTTTTCATTTACTCACTCTGGCAAAAAGCTGCGGAAAATAACCTCCAGCTGCTGTTCAGTCCCAGAGAGCTGAAACAAAGCCCCTTCTGAATAGTTACTAGGTTATGCTAAGGGATAAGTCCCTTGGAAAAATAGGTTACGCTAACTTTTTGCTGCATGGCTTGGGACCTGTTCCTAAAATTTGAGTCACTTCCTCTTAATTAATCACAATGGCTTCTGTGGAGCCTACAGAGTCCATGGAGTAGGCTCAGCCAGGCAGTGATTCAGGAGAAATGAAAGATGACTTCAGTCCTTCAACTATCACCATAGTGCCATTTCAAAAATGAAATCTGAAATGCACTTAAAATGGTCCTGCTGTGAGGGGAGGAGACTGGATTTGATGACTTTTCAAGGTCCTTTCCAATTCTAGTGTTCTGTGAAGTTGTATCTTAATGACTGTGAGCAACAAGATAATGTAAAAGTATCCTCTATTTTGAAGAACACTTTCGATGGAAGAAAATGTGTGAATACTTTTATACTAAAAAACTGCATGTTTCTGGGAGCTCTGCAGACTCAAAAATAGTAACATAGAGTGTGTTTGATTATACAATGAATATTTCACACAGCACTTCATTTAAAGTTGGGCTTTTGAATTTCTATTTTAACATATTGCTTATTTCTTGCTTATTTTATTTCGTGCTTGCGTACTTCTTGCTTGTTTATAATCAATTTGAAAAATGAGGCAATCAGGGCAAAATCTTAACTTCATTGAAGTCAAAAGCAAAATACACACTCTTGAGAGCAGAAGTTGGCTTATAGGCATATTTTCAGAAAGCAGACTGCCACATGGTACTAAACTGTTAATATATACATATATTTATTTTATCACCCATTACAGCCAGCTATTACAAGCAACGATATAATGTTTGTTAAAATTCACTGTCCATGGGATACATTGTGCAAATATGCCGAAAGAATGAACATCAGGATGCCTTTCAGGTATTGTGGTAACTATTTGATTTTTTTATACTTTGGGGATTATGCTTTATATTTAACTGTTTTTACTCATTTATTAAGGTAACACGGAGTCCCCTCCTACTGTTCAAGCTATATATTTCATTATAGCTAAATTCTTCCCTTCTGATGCCATGAAAGTAAAAGATTTTGTAAGGACAGTTTTACCAGTTTTGGGGGTAAAAACATGGCTGATGACACTATATGGCTGAAGCCACTCTCTTTTCACATTTACCTACAGTAATTGTATTGAAAGCTTACTTTCTTAACAAACTCATGTCTCCCTGAAGAGCCTAATGCTCAAAACATACCACACATATTTTCATACATTGGGAAGTCCTTTTCATGGTCTCAAAAGACCTGTGGTTTGTTGTCTTAGGCTTAGGAGCATGGAATCTTCTATGGAATGATGGATAACAGCCAGACCTTGACTGGAATTATAGTCAATGGCAAGGGAAGTTACAGAAAACACTGGTACGCACTATTTCAGATATAAAACCCTGACATTCTGGAGAAAACCAAATCTCTTGTGTTCCTGGGATTCTCTTCACTTCCTGTTTTCAGACTGATGACCTTCTGTCTCCTTATTTTTTTAGAATTATAAAAACTCTAAAAGGCAGCCTGTCCATAAACCCTAAACACCTTTTAAAATAAAAATTACAGCACAAATGTGTTCTTCTAGTAAGTACAGAAATACAATTTAAAGTAACATATCTCCGGGAAGCCAATAGATGTAATATTCAGTTCCCACTCACTTGCAACAATTCCCCATGCTTAGAATTTCCCATCATTTTTAAATGCCCGTGGGCAGGGGAGAGAAGCTTTTTAGTGTGTGCTCAAAGTCAATGTATTGAAGATAAAACAGGCCAAGGTAGCAATCAAATTCCAAAGTCGTGGAGCACAAACTGAAAGTCCCCTTACAGCAGCTTCTTCTCACTTATACCAATGGCGCTCTCACTCGAGTGCCTCTGCTGACTTAAGCTATGCCAGTATAGCATGGGCAGAGAGAACACCTTGGGTAAGTAGGCTCCAAGCTTAGACTTCACCTAGCAACTCAGAAGCAGCCTGACTATCTTTAACTTAAAATCGATTTGAGCACCCGTCCCTACATCATTATGAAATTTAAACTCTGATTGAATCATTTTCCAAATCCCTTTCCATAGAGGAAGACGTGAGTAATAATCATTTACCATTTGAGTAAGGAAGATTTTTGATATTGCTATTTGCGCTTTTCTCTCGCTTGAATGATTCATTGTCACCATCTTAAATATTCATTTTTCCCTACATTCCAGCACCTAAATGAGCTCTCTCTTGGCATTTTAAACCACTATAAATGGACTTTTACCAGCAGCAAAGAGTAGCCTGTGCTGGGGTTTCAAATTGTTTTGGAACTAGTGCAGAAGCAGGAGTTCTCTACCCAAATAGCTTTGGTCTCAAACTGAGATTCATAGCGCTTGGGAGGATAGGTTCAGCAGTCTATCTTTGGGGAGCAACCCCATTGCAGAGAATTGGGGAGAAACTCAATGTTCAGATTTCCTCCACTTGAGCAACTTTTATATTGTGAACAAAACACGAGAAGTCTTTCTTCCGCTCTACTCTGCGCTGGTTAGGTTGGCCTCAATTGGAGTATTGTGTCCAGTTCTGGGCACCACATTTCAAGAAAGAAGTGGAGAAATTGGAGATGGCCCAGAGAAGAGCAACAAAAATGATTAAATCCAGAAACCATGATTTATGAGGGAAGACTGAAATAACTGGGCTTGTTTAGTTTAGAAAAGAGAAGACTGAGAGGGGACATGATAGCAGTTTTCAAGTATCAAAAGGGTGTTATAAGGAGGAGAGAGAAAAATTGTTCTCTTTGGCCTCTGAGGATAGGACAAGAAGCAATGGGCTTAAACTGCAGCAAGGAGGTTTAGGTTGAACATTAGGAAAATCTTGCTAACTGTCAGGGTAGTTAAACACTGGAATAAATTGCCTATGGGGGGTTAGACAGACACCTGTCAGGGATGATCTAGACAGTGCTTGGTCCTGCCATGAGGGCAGGGAACTGGACTTGATGACCTCTTAAGATCCCTTCCAGTTCTAGTGTTCTATGATTCTATGTGAGAGGGACACCTGCCCAGGGATTCTAGCTAAAGATTAAAATTCACTTAGCCAGAGCAGCCATTAATTGTTGCTTTTTCAGCTTGTGATCGATGGGGAATATTACTGGATTTCCCAGTCGGCAGCTGCAAACTTTACAGATGAATTCCATATTTGGTTTTTAAGAAGTTCTTTGGGTCTTAGAGCATGCGAATTCATTCCCATGTCTAGGCTTGATACATCTGCAGCTAGCTCATATAAAAATGTAGGAGCTTCACTTCCCAGCAGAGGGCTGTTCTGGATATTCTTGCATTTTAGAGATGCTGTCAGTTTCACCTACAACTTGTTTCAACCCCGTGCCAGATAACTGGTGTTTGCTTCTATCAAGATGGGCAAAAAGCTCCGGCGAAAATATAATTATTTGGACTCGTAGAGCTGATCAGCTGCCAGTCTGTTAGAGCTGGCCATGGGGAAGTGATGCAGCCTCGTGGTCTGATGAGAAGAGTGAGAGACTGGCCATTCTAATCCTGGTTCTGTTTATGACTCCTGCTGCTGAATTAGGAAAACTACATGAGCCTGGTTTAATTGGCTTTACTAAGTTGTGGAAGCAAAATGCCCAGTTTCCTTGCGCAAGCTGAGGTTGTGTAGGTAAATTCAGGTCCCTGCATTTTTTTAAATCAAGGTTTTACCAGTTCAGATTCTGCCCTCACTGAAGTCAGTTGTTGAGGTTATTTTTTTCCCTAGCTGACAGGAAGGTTGAGAGTAAATTGGCTTAATGTCTTTGGAGATAAAAAGTGCAAGTTCGCCAAGTGGTAATATTGCTAATTTAGGCTCAACATTCTGAAATATTTGAAAAAAAAACCCACCAAAAAAAGTTGGGGATCTTTTTTTTTTAATTCAAGAGCAAAACTGAATAGTTGTCTGCTAGCTCTGACCTTGTCAGCAAATGAGCCATCAACCCAAGGCAAAGGAGAGTGAATCAGTGAAAGGGAGTGATTAAAGCTCCCATTAACAGTCCTATAAACAACCCAGCCTTCTCATAACTGCTTATTTATTTCAATGAAAAACAAATTAATAAAAGAAGAGCATGGGAACTACTGATGAGTGTTTTATAGAAGGAATCATACTTGGCATTCTACTCCTCTCTGCTTTTGAAGTGTGTAGAGAGCTCTGATAGCTAGAACGGGAATTATATACAACACGCAATACAGCATAAAAATAAACCACTACGTGACTAATCATGCAGCTTGGATGCTAGCTAAATTTATATTGGCTTAAAAAAAAAGAATGGTATTATGAGAGTCAGTTGGATCACGCAATTTGGGCCTAATCCTGCATTTATGAATGTGAGTAGTCCCAGTGTCTTGAATGGGACACTAACATACATAAAATTACTCGCATAAGTGTATTTGCTGGATTGGGACCATTAAGTCTATATTTCACTTTAATTGTTTTTCCATTTCCTAATGCTGTTTTTCTCCCAACTTGTTATTACAAAGACTTAAAGTACAATAATTATTTAGATATTTGACCTAGCTGATTTTCTTACTTGAGAGAGAAATTTATGAAAGCCAAGTTCCTACAGATATTTATGCACTCTTAGAATTGTATTTGGCATCTAATTAATAATTTTTCTAGGCAGGCATTCAAACTAACTCTTTGTTAAAGTTCTTAGTGTGCTCTCTCTCTTGCTCTTTCTCTCCCCTTTTCATTTTGTGGCACTTGCCTCCTTGGCTATTCCTTTGCTGTATTCCATTCACTTCATTCAGATATTTGAAAATTAGTTTCTAAAAAGCAGAGTGACACTGCTTACAATACACACTGAATAAATATGTTAAATAGACTATTTCTTTAAAGTATATACCTGTACTGAGGTTTTACTCAAAGAACCATTTTCTATTCTATGTTCTGTTGCTGAGGTAACACTTCTCATCTGTTGAAAAAAGGAAGCCTTATTATACATAGTTCTCTCCCAAAATGTACTGTAGTGGGGGTTGTATCCTACTCTTGTTCTGTACTGGCAGCAGATTGCTTCCCCTCCTCCATGACTTACCAAAAACTAAGGCTCTGTGCATGCCCCAACCTTAGCATCATTATAGGAGAGGGAGTAGTTTCCCCACAGAGGATGCTTTTCTTACTGTGCTTATCAAGCCTCATGTGATACACCTCTTTACTCTCCTGCTCAGTGATGTAAAGGTGGGTCACAATCTTGCTCTTTAATGATACGTCTAGTAGGCATAGCCCCAAAGAGAATATTTGATCTAAATACATGCCCTAACTCTAAATTCTCTCAAAAACTGATCTCACATTAGTAGTCCCACTGAAATCAACAGAATTACCCTTGAAAAGGAAGAAGGGTTTGGTGCTAGACATGGCATAAATGTAGCTGAAAAGAGTCAAAATAATTTGTTTTCATCCCAAGGGACTACCCAAAGACCTAGATCCTGATCTCAGGGAAATCAATGTGAAACTGCAAATTAATTTTACTAGTAAAAGATAGTATTTCAATGCATAATATGTATTTCAACTACAGTAGGGCAAAAAAAAAAAATTGGCTGAAATATTTTTTCATTAAAATATACCAATTCAGGTTAATTGAAACAGATAGCAAATGTATGTTAATTTCAGTTAATTATTTCAGTTGGCATGAAAAAATAAAACATTTTGCAAATGTTGAAATGAATGGAATATTCTTTCCTATTTTCTCTCTCTGAAGCTGTTGCACTTCACATAAAATAGTCACAAAGCTGGGGCGAACTAAATCTTTTGTACAACCCAAAATGAAATTTTCCCAACTTCTCAATTTGATGAAAAATCTGGAAAACTTCAGTTTCAGTTCCACCTCAACCTAAAGGTATTTTTGATGCTCTCCTCTTCACCCCAGTCAACATAACCATCAGTGATCCAAAAGCTCAGGTGTTTGCTGAGCTTTCTAATAATTAATTTTTGAGGCTCAGTATGATATGTAATGAAAATTAAGATATGAATAGTTATCAATAAAGTGTTTTAAATACTTTGCAATAATTGTTGCCTCTGACATACGTTTCAGTATTTTTCACACAATTACATTGGGAACCACAAATTATTTATATTTGTTTTAATGATATGCCTGAATGTTCTATGAAAAAGAAACATGTTGCATGTTTAAAATGTATGTATAAGAGGCAGCAGCTTTGCCATACAAGATTGAAACTCAAGCAAAAAGGTTGATCATGCATGAACAAGAAGTAGCTTATGTAAAATAGAAATTGTGATCTATATAATGAGTTATATGACCTATAGCTATAGTTCAGCTGGACTCCTAAGTGGAGCAGTTAAGGGCAATTAAATGTAATGGAAGAAGCCATGTTTCATAAGTATAAAATCTTTAAAAAAAACCCTTAACTTATAGGGTTTCTATGCTCCTTTTGCAACTTTGTATAGGAGCATCCCAAATCAGGCTGCCAAGTACCTAAGAGGTATTTGCAGAGATATAGGCTTCAGATAACCCTTAGAAAGACTTCATGAATGAACATTTTCTCAGCTCCTCCTCCTTTTCAGACCAAGCACTCCCTCTCTTGCACTATAGATGTATTTCAAATATTTGCCAGATGGACCCTGTTAACTTTGTATGGTTTCTTCATGGGGCATCTTCATCGCTTTCAAATTTAAGTTACCATCTGATGAGGATCTCCTTTGTTTAACATTCAGAACTGAAATATTATTATTTGTAATATTTAATGATATTCCTGTGCAAGATGAGAAAATGCTTCTTGAAGACTGGCTGAAAAGAGTTTTAGCCATTTATTTTAAGTACTGATACTCAAAAATATTGCTTTATTCTTATCTCAATATACAGAAGTATAAAGGATCTCAGCAACTAATACCATTGGAGATTATTATGTACAAAGTAACGCCATGAGCCAGCAAACTCATCCATACCAATAATACCCTTCAAGAGGTCTCTGTACTAACATAAGGGCACACTCACCTAGATGAGATTGCAGCATCAGGGTTTAAGCCACTTGCAAAATTGAAAAGTTACTTTATATGAGAGAAGGAGCATGTAGACCAGTGGTGGGAAGTGAAAAAAACTATTTTGCTACAAATTTTTTGCTGTATGTGTATGTGTTTCAAGAATAACTGTTTCCCGTGAAGACTTCATTGGGAATTATATAACTTTTTTCTTCAGAAATTATTGTGCCCCAGGAAAGGAAAAGAGAAGTGAACTGAAACATAAAGATAATTTGTTCCTGTTACTGCTTAATGAATCTTGGAGCCATATACTGCTCTTAATTTGCATGCAAAATAGTAATTGATGTCTATGAGAAATGCATACACACATTTAAGAATGTATATAGCCTTTATTACAGAACTAAAGCAATTGCTAATTTTGAAAATGAGCCCTGTAGAATTAAAAACACTAAGAAGGACCATATCTTGTGAATAGCTTTTTGGCCAAAACTTGTATTATCTTTACTGAGAATTCAGTGAATGAATCAATAATTGGACATGGCTGAGCCTCTGTAGATCTGTCATATCAAAATGTAAAGTAATTTTTAGAATTACTGTATTTCAATATTAATTTTTTTCTCTCTCTTTAGCGTGTAAATTTGCATGGTATGTGTTCTCATATATGTGGGAGTCCTTTTCAACTGTCTCTAACTTGATTGTTCTCAGATGACTTCTGCTATTCTTTCAGGAAAAAATGTTATTACACTGACTGGAGGAGCAAAACCATGGGCAGGTTGGTGGGTGATGCATAGCTTCTAATCTTGCCATATAGCCACCCGCTAAACATTAGCAGTTGTAAATTTATCCAAAGAAACTAAAACTATCAGAGTTGATTAATGGAAACTCAAAAATGTGTTAACACAAATAATGCCCTAAAATAGACAGCTGTTACAGGATGCTGTACAGTTAAGCTTTGCCACTTCTCACATTGCAAGTGAGGTACTTCACATGCCAAAAGAATGGTATCATTGAATTTATTAGCAGAGATTTAATATTAAAGACAGCATTTTAGTGAGTGTTCGAGTTACTAAAATTTATTTGTTGCTTTACAACATACACTTTTCATTTGCAGATTGTCTTCTAATATGAACATAAGAATGGCCATACTGGGTCAGACTAAAGGTCCATCTAGCATATTATGCTGTCTTCTGACAATGGCCAAAGCCAGGTGCCCCAGAGAGAGTGAACAGAACAGGCAATCATCACGTGATTCTTCCCATTTTGCCAGTTCCCAGCTTCTAGCAAACAGAGGGACATCATTCCTACCCATCCTGACTAATAGCCATTGTTAGACCTATCCTCCATGAACTTACCTAGTTCTTTTTTGAACCCTGTAATAATCTTGGTCTTCACAACATCCTCAGGCAAGGAGTTCCACAGTCTGACTCTGTTATGGGGGTGGGAAACCCCTTCTATTTGTTTGCTTAAAACTGTTGTCTATTTATTTCATTTGATTATGCCTAGTTCTTGTGCTATAAGGAGTAAGTGACACTCACTTTCTCCACTTCTCTCTTATCCCATCCCAGCTTACTTTGCTTAAAAGAATTTGTTGAGGGATCTTGTCACAGGCTTTCTGAAAATCAAAAAAGTGTCTGAATTGCAAAATTTGGTTTATAAATCCAGATATTCAATAGTAATATTAGACAGAAATTATTTATAATATAAATTTACAACTGCTTTTCTCCTCTCCCCTGTCATGCACATGCTTGCTTTATTTTAGTGTACAACGCAAAGCAGACCGCTTACATATTTGTAATCTTAAGGCTAATATACCCAGGGCCATGCCATGAAACATTCTTAGTTCCATACTAAATTCTTCTGTGGATTTCTGTGTGTGATTAAAAACTTGGATGTTAGGTGAATTTATAATCTGTTTAGTAACACATATATAGAATATGCAATTCAAATAAACTCCGTGTTTAACAATAGAGTGGTAAATTATATTTGGGTTCAGGAAGGAATTTTCCCCCAGGTCAGATTGGCAGAGACCCTGGTTGTGTTTTGCTTTTATTTTTATTTTTTGGTCTGCTTCACACATGAAGTCAGTAATTTGAACAAAAGTAAAAGGTGCCTTTTCTGTAATTTGAGGTACTTAGATCACGTTTTGAGGGCTTTAAAAAAGTCAGCCAGAAGTACTGGAGTGGGTGGCTGAAGTTCTGTGGCCTGCAACGCACCAGAAGGTCAAACTAGATGATCAAGATGATACGTAGGTGCCAACTTCACTTCTAGACAGAGGGTCCTGGACCCCCCCATCCCTGCCCATGTCTCCCACTCCATCCCTTTTCCCAAACCCCCGCCCCACCTCTGTTCCACCTTTTTCCCTGAGTACACTGTGTACCCCTTCCCCTCCTTCTCTCTTACAGCATCCAAAATACCACAGAACAGCTGTTTGTGGTGGGTGGGAGGTACTGGGAGGGAGGGAGAGGAGTTGGAGTTGCCGATCAGGACTGCCAATGGGTGAGGGGCTCTGGGGAGAGGGAGACAGGGGAGGGGCTTGGTTGCTGGTGGGTGCTGAGCGCCCACCAATTTTTCCCTGTGGGTAGTCCAGCCCCTGAGTACTCAGAGTCAATGCCTATGTGATGGTACCTTCTGGCCTTGAAGTCTACGTGAATTTTAACACCAGAGACAAACATACTTATATTTTTCATTATTATATGAAGTTTCTTTTATGCAAAGTCAAAAACCAATCAGGCGAAGTTAAATATTTTGCTGCATTTTTATTCCAGCATTTTAAAAGAGGAAAAGCCCCATTTTTAATAATTACATGTAAACTCTTACTGTTGGAAAAGTCCAAATCTAAATAAAAGAACTAATCCTTAAAATGCACACAAAACGGAAATGGGAAAATAAAAAACCACATTGTTATAACTTTTTCAGTATGTGTGCATCACTGTCCATGTTACTATAATAATTCTATACATTTACAAGCTGTGTCCTATAAACATAAGCATAGATCATAGGGATAGGTTTTTTTATTAAAAATTTGAAATTAACAGGTAGAGTAGCACAAGAACTAGAAAAAAGAACAAAGTGAAAATGAATACTTCTCATCACATCTTCATTTTTAAAGAAACGATTACCATTTATTCGACTTTTGCATACTAGGGGCAAACTCAGATGCATCTGCACAGCAGAATTTGCTTTTTCTAATGCCACTGGTGTCAGATATTTTAAAAATTCACAATGATATTAAAGTATTAGGACTAATTCTGAAGATATTCCACACCTTCTGAGTGCTATCATTAACCATATGTAATCACTGCGGAATTGAACCTTTTGTTTAGGAGAGTTCTGGGCATACACACTTTTAATTTTTATCGCCCCAAATTTACTTCAAAATTGGCATATCACATCTGTGTAAATGAGTAAAACTTCACACGCTTTATCTAGGGTCAAATGCTGATATTTCCTGTAGTAAACTTGCAAAAATGTCAGTTTCAGCTGTTGGAGCAGTACGATGGAAATGAATGTGTGTGTGTGTGTGTGGGGGGGTATTTTATTTTTTGTGGTGAAACAAAACTCCCCCTTTGCAGAAACAGTCTAGCTTTAAAAATGCATTTGCTAGTTAGTGAACCCCAACATTGTATAGTATGTGTCAATAGGACGTGATCCAGTTTTCACAGAAATTAATTGGAGACTTTCCTTTGACTTCAGTAGGAGCTGGATTGTCATCATAACACCATATTTTCAACTTGTGTAAACTGCCACAACTCCATTAAGTTTAACAGAGCTATGCCTGTTTACAACAGTTGAGGAGCCAGTCCATGTACAGCTAGATAATAACCATCCTGACTTAGAACAGGTACACTTTTAAGTAAAGAATGTAACGAATTACGAACTGTTACCGGTGCAGTCCTGCAAGTTCTTCATGAATGGGACTCCAATTGAAGTCAATGGAATATTTACAGGATCAGAGAGATCTGATGTCCATGGGAACAAATGTATCGGTGTTTTTACCAGCTCATTTATTAAATCACTCATTTAGTAAACTATGTACCTGATCGTGATTTCCTTGTACTCCCACAAACATCTCCACTTTCGATAAGAACTTCAGGATCATACTCTTTAAAGCTAAATAACTCTGATTTTAAAAGTCTGCAGGTAAATGCATTGCAAAATATCAGATAAAGAATGCACATGTCCAAAATTGTCTGAATTCTCCCCTGACTTAAGACTAGATGACCTAAAAAATCTTTGTTTTTCTTCTGTCTCTGATTATTCAGATTTTTTTCTCGTTAGCCTGATATTAAGGAAAAACAATATAAATTTAATTCTATGCACACAGAAACATGTTTAATAAAATATTTTAATTCTATTGTAGGCCCACAAAACCTTGGAAATTATTAATTGTAATAACACAGTTGCCATCTCTAATGGGTGCTTTTACTGGGCAACATTTTGCAAATGAATAGTTAATTTTCTGAAACAAATGCAGTTTAAAATAATTGTGTTTTCAAATCCAATTTGGTGAATTGTTCTGGCTGAAGAAAATCATTGGAACTGTATGTTCCAACATTTTGAAAATGAAATGTTTTTTGTTTTAAAACAATATTTCATTTTGAAATTTAAGAGGCTGTATTAAATGGGTGGGATTAAAACACCTAAAACTGAAGCCAAATAGGGCAGTGTTTCTTAAACTGTGTTTTGTGGCACACTGGTGTGCCGCGAGGCAGTCGGAGGTGTGCCGCGGAGAACAACAGAATTCAAAATGGCCACCCTTAAAGGGACAGGTGACTTTTTTCCCCCTTCAATAACTTTTCCCCTGACAACAAAAAGTCATTGGTGTTCCTCATTAAAAAAAATTTATTGTTTGGTGTTCCTCCATCTTAAAAAGTTTAAGAAACACTGAAATAGGGGGGAAAGTCACAATCTTTTGTTTTCTTTTTTTGTTTGTCCCCTGAACAAAAAGCAATTTGCTCAGCTCTTGTTTTACTTATAGGGTTTTTTTTTATTCTAGCTCTAGTTTTTACTTAAGAATTGAAAACTTAAATTTAGCAATCTTTGTTCATCAGCAGTATGCAGAACTCACAATGCCCTTCCTTACATGTAAGCTACGGTAGCTGTATATTGCAACACGATTTAGGAGAGAGTTTGGGCCTTAATTCTGGTGCTTTGTGTATGTAAGCCGTATGTGTGATATTGTTCCATTGTGTATGAGTATAGTACCATTCAGGTTTTTATATTCAACAATGTCTGAATTTTGGAGTAATTGACCCATTAGTCAGTCATAAAAGCTGTCCTGGCTCTGATATAAGCATGACTTAGTGATTTATTTCTTCTATTGTCCTTTTCATAAATTATAATCCTAACAGCTAGATACTGAAAATTCTTGCTCTCATTTGATTTAAAAGAAACTAATTGGGAGAGTCTTCACTACTCACAAGGGCAAAACTTTTTAAGGTCAGCCACTGAGAATCTTCATTCAACCCACATGTCTACCAAACTCAGTTTAGACAATAATACTTGGTTGTCCAGCAAGATTATAAAACATCATTAAATGATCATAAATTATACAAAAAGAATTAATGTAAAATTGAAAAAAAAAGGGCAGTGTGAGTTAAATAGAATTCTTATACCTCCTGTCTGCACAATATGGTAATTGATTAGTAGCAGTTGGCACAGAACGTCTCAGTACATAAAATGTTATATTCAGAGAATGCAGACAACTCATCTGATTCACCATTAAAAAGAAACTTTTTCTTTCTCCTTGTAAGTGAATGTAATGCTAATATAAGCTGCCTGAGTGGTATATTTGTCATTTGGGGCACAAGTGTTATTTCGAAATAATTTAGTCCGTGTCTACATTGCAGACAGTTATTTTGAAATAATGTTGAAATACTGTCAAGCTGGAGAACTTCTTACTCAGACTCTTGTAACCCTCATTGTACCAGGAGTAAGGGAAGTTGGAAGAAGAGTGCTCTATTTCGAAATAAGTGCTGTGTAGATGCTCCCAATTTCAAAATAAGCTATTTTGAAATGAGCTACGCAATTGATATAGCTCAATTTGCGTAGCTTATTTCGAGTTAAGCCCTGCTGTGTAGACACACCCTTAGACTTTGAGTAGCGGATGAACTGGGAAAGAACTTAAAACAAGAATAAAAATAAGAAAACAACTCAAATGGCCATCATTTAATTTTACTATTGGCCACATTACCACCACCTTATACTGGAAACCTACCTGCAGTTATTCTTACCTACATGCCTCTAGCTTCCATCCAGGACAGCCAATTGTTTATAGCCATGCCCTAAGATACAACCGGATTTGCTCCAATCTCATATACAGAGACAAACACCTACAGAATCTTTATCAGGCATTCTTAAAACTTAAATACCCACCTGGGAAAGTGAAGAAATAGGTTGATAGAGCCAGACGAATACCCAAGAATCTGCTTCTTCAGGACAGGTCCAACAAGGAAAATAACAGAACTCATAAGAACATAAGAACATAAGAACGGCCGTACCAGGTCAGACCAAAGGTCCATCTAGCCCAGTATCCTGTCTGCCGACAGTGGCCAGCACCAGGTGCCCCAGAGGGGGTGGACCGAAGACAATGATCAAGCGATTTGTCTCCTGCCATCCCTCTCCAGCCTCTGACAGAGGCCAAGGACACCATTTTATCCCCTGGCTAATAGCCTTTTATGGACCTAACCTCCATGAAATTATCTAGCTTCTCTTTAAACACTATTACAGTCCCAGCCTTCACAGCCTCCTCTGGCAAGCAGTTCCACAGGCTGACTACACGCTGTGTGAAGAAGAACTTTCTTTTATTAGTTTTAAACCTGCTACCCATTAATTTCATTTGGTGTCCTCTAGTTCTTCTATTTAGGGAACTAATAAATAACTTTTCTTTATTGGCCCTCTCCACACCACTCATGATTTTATACACCTCTATCATATCCCCCCTCAGTCTCCTCTTTTCTAGACTGAAAAGTCCCAGTCGCTTTAACCTCTCCTCATATGGAACCCGTTCCAAACCCCTAATCATTTTAGTTGCCCTTTTCTGAACCCTTTCCAAGGCTAAAATATCTTTTTTGAGGTGAGGAGACCACATCTGTACACAGTATTCAAGATGTGGGCGTACCATAGCTTTATACAGGGGCAGTAAGATATTCTGGGTCCTATTTTCTATCCCTTTCTTAATAATACCTAGCATCCTATTTGCCTTTTTGACCGCCGCTGCACACTGTGTGGAAGTTTTCAGAGAACTGTCCACGATAACTCCAAGATCTCTTTCCTGATTTGTAGCCAAATTAGCCCCCATCATACTGTACGTATAGTTGGGGTTATTTTTCCCGATGTGCATTACTTTACACTTATCCACATTAAATTTCATTTGCCATTTTGTTGCCCAATCACTCAGTTTGGTGAGATCTTCTTGGAGTCCCTTACAGTCTGCTTCTGTCTTGACTATCCTAAACAGTTTGGTATCATCCGCAAACTTTACCACCTCACTGCTTACCCCTTTCTCCAGATCATTTATGAATAAGTTGAACAGGATTGGTCCTAGGACTGACCCTTGGGGACACCACTAGTTACCCCTCTCCATTCTGAAAATTTACCATTTATTCCTACCCTTTGTTTCCTGTCTTTAACCAGTTCTCAATCCAAGAAAGGACCTTCCTCTTATCCCATGGCCATGTAATTTACACAAGAGCCTTTGGTGAGGGACCTTGTCAAAGGCTTTCTGGAAATCTAAGTATACTATAGCTACTGGATCCCCCTTGTCCGCATGTTTGTTAATCCCTTCAAAGAACTCTAATAGATTAGTAAGACAGGATTTCCCTTTACAGAAACCATGTTGACTTTTGTCCAACAAATTATGTTCTTCTACATGCTTCACAATTTTATTCTTTACTATTGTTTCGACTAATTTGCCAGGTACCGAAGTTAGACTTACCGGTCTGTAATTGCCCGGATCGCCTCTAGAGCCCTTTTTAAATATTGGTGTCACGTTGGCTACCTTCCAGTCATTAGGTACGGAAGCCGATTTAAGGGATAGGTTACAAACCACAGATAATAGTTCAGCAATTTCCCATTTGAGTTCTTTTAGAACCCTTGGATGAATGCCATCCGGTCCCGGAGATTTGTTAACATTAAGTTTTTCTATTTGTTCCAAAACCTCCTCTAATGACACTTCAATCCGGGACAGTTCCTCAGATTCATTACCCACAAAGGACGGTGCAGATTTGGGAATCTCCCCAACGTCCTCAGCCGTGAAGACTGAAGCAAAGAAATCATTTAGTTTCTCCGCAATGGCTTTATCGCCCTTGATTGCGCCTTTATAGTTCGATGCCTAGGGGACCCACAGGTTTTTTAGCAGGCTTCCTGCTTCTAATGTACTTAAAAACATTTTGTTATTTCTTTTGAGTTTTTGGCTAGCTGTTCCTCAAAATCTTTTTTGCTTTTCTTATTACATTTTTACACTTGATTTGACAGTGTTTATGTTCCTTTCTATTTATCTCACTAGGATCGGACTTCCACTTCTTAAAAGATACCTTTTGTCCTCACTGCTTCTTTTACATGGTGGTTAAGCCACGGTGACTCTTTTTAGGTCTCTTGCTATGTTTTTAATTTGGGGTATACATTTAAGTTGGGCCTCTATTATGGTGTCTTTAAAAGTTTCCATGCAGCTTGCAGGGATTTGGCTCTAGTCACTGTGCCTTTTAATTTCTGTTTAACTAACCTCCTCATTTTTGTGTAATTCTTTTGAAATTAAATGCCAGGGTGCTGGTCTGCTGAGGTGTTCTTCCCACCACAGGAATGTTGAATGTTATTATATTATGGTCACTATTCCCAAGCGGTCCTGTAACGGTTATTTCCTGGACCTGATCCTGCGCTCCACTCAGGACTAAATCGAGAATTGCCTCTCCCTTGTGGGTTCCTGCACCAGCTGCTCCAAGAAGCAGTCATTTAAGCCATTGAGAAATTTTATCTCCGCTTCTCTTCCTGAGGTGACATGTATCCAGTCAATATGGGGGTAATTAAAATCCCCATTATTATAGAGTTCTTTATTTTGGTAGCCTCTCTAATCCCCTCAGCATTTCAATGTCAGTATCCCTGTCCTGGTCAGGTGGTCGGTAATATATCCCTACTGCTAATTTCTTATTTTTGGAGCATGGAATTACTATCCATAGCGATTCTATTGAACATGTTGATTCATTTAATATTTTTATTTCATTTGATTCTACATTATCTTTCACATACAGTGCTACTCCGCCACCCACCCGGCCTGCTCTATCCTTTCGATATATTTTATATCCCGGTATGATTGTGTCCCACAGATTTTCCTCATTCCACCAGGTTTCAGTGATGCCTATTATGTCAATCTCCTCATTTAATACTAGGTACTCTAGTTCACCCATCTTATTAGTCAGACTCTAGCATTTGTGTAGAAGCACTTTAAAAATTTGCCACTGCTTATTTGTCTGCCCTTCCTGATGCATTGGATTCCTTTGCACGCGGTTTTTGTCTGCTCTGGCCCATGGTTTGCCCTCTCCTCCTCTCTTTCTGACTACAGCTTAGAGAATCTCTATCAATGGATTCTCCTCTAAGAGAAGTCTCCCTCCGATTTACGTGCATCTCCACACCAATCGGCTTTCCCCATCTCTCAGTTTAAAAACTGCTCTACGGCCTTTTAATGTTTAGTGCCAGCAGTCTGGTTCCACCCTGGTTTAGGTGGAGCCCATCCTTCCTGTATAGGCTCCTCTCTCCCAAAAGTGTCCCCAGTTCCTAATAAATCCAAACCCCTCTTCCCTACACCATCGTCTCATCCACGCATTGAGATTCTGAATCTCTGCCTGCCTACCTGGCCCTGCGTGAAACTGGAAGCACTTCCCAGAATGCCACCAGAGGTCCTGGATTTCAGTCTCTTTCCTAGCAGCCTAAATTTGGCCTCCAGGACATCTCTCCTACCCTTCCCTACGTCATTGGTACCTACATGTACCACGACCACTCCTCCCAGCACTACACATAAGTCTATCTAGATGCCTCGAGAGATCCGCAACCTTCGCACCAGGCAGGCAAGTGACCATACGGTTCTCCCGGTCATCACAAACCCAACTATCTATGTTTCTAACGATCGAATCACCCACTACTAACACCTGCCTCTTCCGAACTGGCATTCCTCCCCCTCAGAGGTATCCTCAGTGCGAGAGGATACCGCAAACATCCTCTGGGAGGAGGGTCCCAACTACGGATGGTTTCCTCTGCTCCCATTGAATGCTCTGTTCCCTTGAGACTTTCATCCTCCTTAAGAGCACTGGGGCTCTCAGACTGGAGGTGGGACAGTACTACAGTGTCCCAGAAAGTCTCATCCACATATCTCTCTACCTCCCTTAGCTCCTCCAGTCCATTAAACATCACCTACAACCCCCAGCTTATACCCCTCTAGCGCATCATTGACAATCTATAACCCGTCCTGGAAAATGATCTCTCACTTTCACAGTAGGGCTACGTCTTTGCAGTGCTATTTCGGGATACCGGAGGTATCCCAAAATAGCTATCCCATGTCTCAACAGCAAGCCCGTTATTTCAAAATATAATCAGCTCGCTAGTCCAACATCCCTGTAAACCTCATTCCATGAGGAGTAAGGGACATTCTGGAATAGCAGATTATTTTGAAATTTGGTGCTGTATAGACAGCATCAAATTACAAAATAAGATATTTGAAAATTAACTTGGAGAAGCTACGCAGTTTGTGTAATTCAAATTGCGTATCTTATTTTGAGCTATGGGTGCAGTGTAGACGCACCCTAGGAGAGCATTTTAACCTACCTGACAAACTCATTAATGGATTTAAAAGTAGCTGTTCTTCTGCAAAGGAATTTAAAAAACCATCTACAGAGAGAAAGTGCAGAAATGGCCTTCATATGCAAGTTTGACACTCTCTCTCATGGCTTAATCAAAAACATGAACTGAATGGGCCATTATAAAACCTGTTTTCCTTAGATTGAAAACTCAATTGATGTCAAAAGCTAAGTATGGGACTTTGGGTTGGGGATGAACTGAGAGAAAACCTAAAACAAGAATAAAAATCAGAAACCAATGCAAATGGCCACCATTTGCCTCATTAGCCTCATTATCACCAGCACTACAATTGACAGGTACTTTTTTCCCCCTCCCTCTTTTTCTTTTCCTGTTATAAATTGTGAGGGTCCCCCCTTTTCTCTCCACTCTGCTCATCTGAGGAAGCTAGTCTGTAACTTTAAAAAAAACTAGTAGTCCTGTGATACCTTAGGGTGCATCTACACAGCACCCTAAACTCGAAATAAGGTACAAGGCGACAGGGATGCCAGAATAGAGCACCCAGAGGTATCCCAAAATAGCCCCACTGTCTAGATGTACCCTTAGAGACTAACAAAAATATATATAGTATTATGAGCTTTCACAAGTAAAACCCACTTCAGCTCATGATATTATATATATTTTTGTTGGTCTCTGAGGTGCCACAGGACTATCATGTGAGAGAATAGCCAGGTCTAGTATTTCCAAATACTGAAATTAATGTGCACTTTGCACTAGCTGGCAGCAAAATTATATAAAACCCCTACTATGTGTCAGAATAATCTGAGAAATAAATTCTTATGGCTTCATCCTGCAAATGACATGTGAGCAACTTTATTTTAGTGAATCAGCTCTATTCAACTCAAGTGTATGTTTGTAAGATAGGGTCATTCAACAGCAGCAATGGGAATAGGGGTGGCTATTTTTTGGTTTTACTTTTTGTAATTTGAAACCAGACAGCCTTTTTCGGAAAAATAAATAAGCAAATATGCAATTGGATAGGGGAACTTTCTGATTCTAAGGGTACATCTACACTGCACGGCTATTTCAGAATACCAGAGTTATTCCAAAATAGTTACCCCGTGTCTACACAAGCCACCCGTTATTTCAAAATAACGCTATTTTGCCATCCCGGTAAACCTCGTTACACAAGGTATAAGAGTATAAGAAATGGCCCAAAACAGCACATTATGTGTAGACGCACCAAATTTCAAAATAAGCTATTTCAAAATAGATTGCACATCTTACTTCAAGTTTAGGGTGCTGTGTCACACTGAAGCATTTTTTAAATGTTAGATTGTCCCTGAACATAAAATCTTACAATGGAAAAGCCCGAGTGATCTTACTATGCAGCTTGCTATCAATTTGAAATAAGCTTTTTCAGCAATCTCACTTATGTTCCACTTTTCTTTCCACTTAATCACTTAATTTCATGGGACTATTTTCATGGCAAATGCAAAATATTTCCCTAGAAATTTAACTGCTATATGCAAATGGCCTGATTTGGATTATATGAGATTCTGGCTCTACATTTTAGGTTTCTAAATAATAAACATACACTGCATGTGGGGTTGTAGTAGTAGGTCTTGGCTTTTCATTTGTGCTCTGCTTCTTTGCTGACTATGAGAGGAACATTTTCTGAAGGGTAGTCTCCCTTTCCAAGTGCAAATCGTAGGTGCAAAATTCATGCTGACTTTTTTTTTTCTTAACTGAAAAGTGGGCTCATTCCAAGTAGTTGTATCTCTGATTCCTGTACTCAGTTAGCAGTTTAATTGCAGATGTAAATCAGATAGTTGTAAGAGCAAGTACCCAGATTTGTGCCTTGGATTTTATTTTGTGAGTACAAAATATAGATGCAACTTGTAGAAACCAGGCCTAAACCCAGCTGAAAAATATAGATGTAGTTAAGGTGTCTTACCACTCAACCATACCTCCAGAGATATATCATCAAATCAAGAACCAATCCAGTATTCCTTAAACACACAAAATTCCCATTAATTTCTATGGTAGGTGAGTTTGGGTGTGCAAGGAATACAGGATCAGGCAAATTTGAAAGGCAGAATTGGTTATTGTTGGGGAATTTCCATCTCTAATTTCTATAAATTGAGTTTTGACATCCATATCTAAGCATACCTCTAATGGAGTCTTGCCTATAGAAAGATTGAGCACAGACATAGAACTAAGTCCTATGATTATGTGAAAACTCATCCTTAGAAAATTGCAGGAAGTCTTTTTCTAGTTTTGTCAAAATCAGGGTTGGCAATAATTTTTAATGGGGGGGGGCCACTCCAAGATTTTGGTAAGTGGTCAACGGCCGCACTTCTGTTGAGGTGGTGTGGGGTCTGGGATGGTGAGTAGGGTGTAGAAGGGAGTTTGGGTTAGAGAACTAGGGTGCAGGAGGGAGTGTGGAAAAGGGTGCAGGGTCTGGGAAGAAGGGGGAAATGTGGTACAGAGGGTTTGGGGGTTTGGGTGGTGATGTGGGGCAGGGGAATGGAGTGCAGGATCAGGGAGGGTCAGCATCAGGGAGGATCTGAGGGGAGAGTGCAGGAGTGGATGCAGGGTCTGCTAGAGAGTTGTGACTTGGAGGAAGTGGGGATACAGAGGGTAGCCTGAGGCAGGTAGTTGGCAGAGGGTGGAGAGGTGGGAGATGCCAGGGGCAGGCTGGGAGGTACTGGGAGGTGCTTACCTAGGTGGCTCCGAGCCAGCAGCTTTATAGGTATCTGAAACAGGCTCCCTGCCTGTGTGTGGTGGGGAAGGGAGGCATTGCTCCACATGGCTCTGCTCCAGCACAGGGAGGGAGTGAAGAGGGAGAAGGCTTCATTCACTGCCCTTACCTTCAGCAAAATATCTTAGCTCCTATTGGCCAGAAATTGGCCAATAGGAGCTTGGGGGTTTTGCTAGGAGGCCGCGAAAGCGTGCAAAGCTTTCTCCTCCTTGCCCATCTTGCAGAGCAATTAGAAGCCTGCTGTCTCAAGTGGCTGTTCCTGCTCTGTAATAAGGGTGCCAGCAAGGTGGCTGCAGACTGGATCTTGTGGCTTTTTGGGCTGGATCCGGCCCGCTAGCCACCTCTTGCCATCCCTGGTCTAAATGCTGATTGTATAACAATTTTGCACTTTTTGCTCAAAAGTATTCTTGTTGTATTTGACTTGTAGTGATACTCTTGAGGGATAGAATTTGACAGGCCTCTACAAATCATATGGAGCTTTAATTGGTTCTGCCAGGGACTAGGTTCATTTACAATTCATAATCATGTAGAATTAAGAACTATATTTTTATTCTCTATTTAAAAGAAGGAATTTTGTGCATGAGGTATCCGTAGGGTTGGTCTTTATATCTTAGATTCAGCATTAGATTGGGCCTGTACCCACATCCTTGACTAAGGCGGGGAGAGTCATTGTAATTGCTATTGCAAAGAAGCTACTTTGGGAAGGAATTACAATTCAGAGAACCGTTCTCTAAAGCAACACAGGGTATAAGGGATGACTTGAAGGTAGGGAGGTGAGGTGGGTTCCACTGTATAAGGAACATCCTCAAGGTAGGGAGGTGGGGTGGGTTCCTGCATGGCCTAGGGGATTTGACTGGGGAGCAGAGGGTGGCAGGTTCCAGAGCCGCCTCAGACTGCCAACACAGAACATAAGGGATGCCCTGAATGTGGGGTGGGTTCCAGTGTGGCTTAGGGGATAGCGCATTGGCCTGGGGAGTGGAGGATGGTGGGTTCCAAAGCCACCTCTGCCCACCCTCAGAGCCACTGGACCACCAATAGAGGATATAAGGGACATCCTGAAGGTCATTACCATCCTTATCACTGTGCTACCTTAAGTCAGCCAAATCCTGCTATCCTTGTTTGACCAAATGCTGACAACAATGATGGTTGTGGGATTGGTGTTTGAGTGAGGTCCGAAAGATCAAGTTACAAACAATATAAGCATTGACTTTTTTATTTTGTTTTAGTAATTTAGAAAAAAATAAGCTTTCTCTTGCTTCCATTTCAAGACTATATAGTTCATTCTCATCCAGCATATAGAGTAATGATGGCAACAAAAGCAATATGCTGCTGTGAGCATAACTCTAACTTGTCATTGTTCCAGTTTGCAGAGGAATATGAGAGAACTGAAAAGCTGGCTGCCCAGAAATCCAATGAAGCTTGACAAGGAGGCCCTCCCTGACCTGGAAGAGACAGATTGCTACACAGCACCCTTTAGCCGAGCACGGATTCACCAGTAAGTGCTGGTGTTGGGAATGCAACAGAAGAAATCAATGTGCCCATTTTATTTTCTCATTTCTTCTCTCCAGGTGACAGCAAGGCAGATGGTCACCGACAAACACATGGTGTCAGGTTTTATGTTTCCTGTTGGTTTTAACTTAGGGCTATATTCTGTCCTCCGATACTCAATAGTGGCTTCCATTGAGATCTGTTCAGTAGCATAGTGTAGAGGCAAAATCTGGCTCCAATAGGGAGCATGCTCCTTTCACATCATTAAATACAAATACTCCAGATTTTGGTTTTTGTTTAGTTCAAGAAACAGCTGAGCTAAATCTCAGAATGTTCTCTCAGAAAAGAAGGAAATCCCTGGGAACATGTTGAAAACAGTGACTTTGGATTTTAACCAGCTGTGTCTGCCACAAATGTTCCTGCCTCAGATATGTATAGAAAATCCTTGATCTTCTTTACACAACCTAAAAACTACAAACATATCTGCTAGGGCCAACATGTCATCTCTGATTTGCTGTACTATGGAATAATGCTACTTGTTTATAATGTGGTACATAGTGATGGAGTTTAAAATGATTTGTAATGTATTGTCCCTCTTTTAATTTTTATTTAATCTTAAGGTAAAGACTTGAATATAGTAGAGTTAAAGCTTGACTTCTCATAAATTCATGTGAAATCTAGTGGATGGCATGTAGTAGTGGGAACAGCTAAGTGCTAATCCCAGCCAGTAAGTCACTGTGTGGCATTGACTAATCACTTAGGCCCAAAATTTCCAAACTGTCATCTGTTATTGGTGCCCAACTTGAGACTTCTCAGCCCCGATGGTGGGTTGCTTTCGAATTGCACTTACCACAGAATCACAGAAATGTAGGGGTAGAAGGGACTTCGAGGTCAAAGTCCATTTCCTATTGTGATGAGGCTGGACCAAGTGTACCTATACCATTCCTTGGTTAAGCTGCCTTTCCAGCAATGTTATGACCCTGAATTGTGCTGAGCATTTGTAACTCCTATTGATTTCAGCTGGATTTGAGAAAACTCAGGACTTCTGAAAATCAGGCCCAAGGTGTTTCTAGTTGGACACCTAAAAAATGGAGGCATCCCAAATCATGGGCCACTAAATGAGAATTTTGGTCTTAACCTCTGTGATTGTTCTCCCATCAGTAAAATGGGGATGATACATACTATTTCTTCAGAGTGTTGAAAGAACTTTTTGAAGATGTAAAACACTGTGTCTTATGTAATAACTATGAATCACTAGTATATATATATACAGTATGGCAAAAAAAACCTGTTGGATAGTTGTGCTTCAAAAGCTATGGATTACTTTGAATATAAAAAGGAATCAATCATTTTAACAGCTTTACAATAAATAACAAGGACAGCTTCTTCAGCAACTCCACAAGAAGTAGAATAGTGCACCACATGCTACAGAGAACAAAGTATGAAGATGGAAAATCAAAAATGGGTAAGAATTCTGATATTTAGGAAAAACGTAAGTTGGGTCTTATGATGAGTACTACTACCTTTTGTCTATATAAAGAAAAATATTCATTAAATAAACCAAATAAACATTTCCAGTATTCATAATATAACATATTCATTCAGAAATAGGACTGATTGAGCATTGCAAGCTATTATTTGTTAAATTGTTCAGTATAATTCAAATGTCTTCTGATTAATGGATTCAAAAATATTTTATACATTTGATGGATAAACAGAAATGAAAGCATTTGTCTGGATATATATACAATGTTGTCTGAGAGAAATTCAAACCTGTAACTAACACTACTAATGCAGTAGTATTACTCATAGAATTTGAAGTTGTATTTAGCATTGCCACATTTCCTCAATTCATAGGCTGAAATGCAATACCTCTTGAAACAGCATAAAATGGATATTGAAACTCATTTTTCTTCTCCTTAGGTATTAATAGACTACTCAATAATGGAACATATGAAGCTGCATTTCCACCACATGAGGTAGCTGATTTAGTTTTGCCTTAAGTGTTAGATTTAACGTAAAAGTTGTTTTAACATTGAGATCCTATTTTAACTGTAAATTTATTTTATGGTGTTTTTATTTTCTTTTATATTGTGATTTAGCTTTTTATTTATCATGCTCCACTGATATGGGCCTTGCTTGGATCTTCATGTAGTCCTGTGTACAGTAATGAAATTACTTTCTGGGATGCTTTCATACTGATTTAAAATGGGCCTGTACTATGTACATTTTAAATGGACATTGCATGTGAGATTGTTAAAGAGAATATAAATTGTTCCAATTGTTCAAATTACTGTTGCATGCTGTAGACAAAATGTCCTATTTTTCTAATTTACTTTTCAGTGGATCGAATGCAGGAAAACTAATATTAAAATTTGTAGTGCAAACTATTTCTGAATAGTTTTATAGAACTTTATCTTGAAGGCAGGGGAGGATAAAAGAACAGTCCTCTCAATATATCACTCATGTTTTCATTATTAATGCTTCAGCTAGATGTTATTGATTTTAGGGGAATAGTAACCAATCCAGAGGAAATAAAAAGTCCTCATAACAATGAGAGCTTTTTCTCACTTCTGCAATCACATTTTCTCACTTATTCTCACATGCTTCTTTTTTTTTAGTGTAAATAACTATCTCTAGTTATACTGCAAACTATTACTTTAATAACATCACATTAGTGAGTCATTATTTTATTGCAATTGCAATTAAAAAATCAGCACAAGGACCTGCATGAAAGACTAGGGATAAGATATTTTATATTTTTAATTTCCAACCCAGTGTGACACAGCAAGTTAAAAGTTCAACCCAATGTGAGTGTTATTGTGTTCATATTTTGCTGTGGCAAATCAGTGGGGGAAAAAAGAACAGAGATTTTAATAAAAATCTCAGCACAGTTCTGCTTTATTTATGGCATCCATTTATGCCAACCTTGCTTTGTGGTAGGAGAGATGCTTCCCTTTAGCTAGAAAACCACATTAGGCCAATTTTCATACAGGTTGAACCTCTCTAGTCTGGCATCTTCGTGACCTGACCAGTGCCAAACCAAAGAATTTGCCGAACCACAGGAAGTCAATATCATCTAGCAGCATTACCATCACTTCAACTGCTTACTGGGCTCTTAGAAGACATTTAGGGGATAAATTAGAGCTAAATAACAGCACAGAACACTAAGAACCAGGACCGGTGGCTGTAACCAAACTTTATGGAACCACAGGGAATTTGGCCACACCTATGATAAGTGGACATCTAGCTAACTAAAATCATGCCGGACCACAGATGTTATCAGACCAGAGAGTGCTGGACTAGAAAGGTTCAACCTATACTAAGGTCCCATATTACCCCTAAGGTCCCATATTCACTTTGGGATTGCCTGGATGTGATTGAGAAGAATATGTGTCCCTTTTTCTGTGATGTCTTTTTTAAAATTGACTTAGGTTAAGCATGGGGTTGGGAAGAGGGGTGAGGACAGTTTGAGAACTATGCATTTACATTACAGGGAAGTGTCAACAAACTCAAATAAGCTTGACAAATCTTTAAGAAAAGAGAGAGAGACAGAGAGAGAGAGAGGAAGATCTTTACAAAGTTTAACAACATGTGTGACTGCTAACTTTGAAAGGACTCTGGGAACTGGCTGAAGAGACAGGAAGTCCAATCTTGTGCCTCCTGTGAAGGCAGCCCACTGTGTCTCCCCTCCTGCCTATGGAGCTATGACTTGGTAGGCTTGAGTAGTCTACGTGTGAAATGGATTTCATGCAATACTGGACTCCTTACCAAGATGGTGAACTGTAACCCCTCTAGCCAGTTTCTGGATCATTGCTAATTCACGTGGAAGTGGAGACTAGCACCCTCCAGAGAGGAAGCACTTGGCTGAATGGGATGAAAGATGTTTTACAGCAGGATGGAAACTGATTTCCAGTTTTATCCATTGGATCCTCATGTTTTCCATATCTCTTTGACTGCTGATCCTCCCCCAGTGGCAGGCTCAGAAATAATGGAATGGAAAAGTTATTTTCCGATACTTTTTACTGTTTACACTATGCAGGGACACTAGTGGTTCTTGGCAGGTGCATTTTGTAGAAAATTGGGTGCAGCTTATGCTATTGTGTCATACCCTTAAGCCTTGCTGGGTTAGAGAAGAGAGAGTAAATGGTGCGTTTTAAAATAAAATACCGTCAATGAAGGTGACTATAAAAATGGTTGAGGTTTACAAATGTTAAAGCAAATGCAACCCAGGGGTGCTTTAGAGCTTTTAATGGATGGTATATTCTCTTCAAAATAGTGTACCAAATCAGTCCCTAGTTCATAAAGCCATTAAATGCAAGGGAATGGCCACTACAATGGTATGCCTTATTAAACAAAAACATGGCCTTCAACTAGAGTACTGTCTTATGCTCAGAACTGAATGTGGAGCCATGGAAGGTTGGTGATTTCACTTAGAAAGGGCCTGAAAATTCTGCATTCAAGTTGTAATATAATCCAGACAGAGCCAAAAAAGGTGTTGTTTGTGGGGACAAAATAGCGCCAGCTCTGGTCTTCCCATGTTATTTCCATCATCTGTTAAAAGAAATTCCATGGATCGACAAGTGACCTGTGTAACATGATGAACCCCTGATCACAACCTTCACACTCTCACAGTAATCTTTGTACAGAAGTTATTACTGATTCTCTTGTTTTATACTTGCAAATCAGAAGTAAACCCATTAAAATGATTGGAAATCGGTAGAATTACACAGGAGATCAAAACAAAAGCAAAACATGTCTACATATGTGGCTCTTAGGACCCTAAAAACATTTGAAAAATATTTATACTTATACAAGACCAAATATCCAGGACCTACAAATACTAGACCTGACTCTATGCATCTCCATTGGAAAGTGGTAGGGATTTAGTTAGTTAGGAAAGAATACTTTGGCACGGGTCTTTAAATCTGTACTGGCTGAAATTTGTCATTGCAGAGAAGTTTGTAATCACCTCTTATATCAGGCTTAACAATCAACTCAGGACTACATTTTCTATAACTATTAGTAATAAATGAATATGTGTCATCAAAAAAGTAATGTTCTTATTTAAATTTGAATCCAAATGAATTTTTTAATGCCTCTTTCTTTCCCAGTGACTCAGAAAGATCTTGGTTAATTTTTTTCTGTGATTCAGGGAAGCCACAAGAGCAGACATCCCATCAAAACGCACGGAGCTCAAAATCACAGACACCTATTATATGAGCGCTGGGCACGGTGGGGAATGTGGTACAAATACCAGCCTCTGGATTTAATCAGGTACTCATACAATGCAACCCAGCTTGGTTCAATGACGTGAAAAGCTAGGCAGTGGGTAGACTGACCACACATTCTGCTGAAAATTACAGGGATTTTATATTTAAAATAAACAAAATTTTGGAGCAAATATGTGTGGTTTTGCTTTATTGATGGAATTTAGCTAATTACAGTGCATGGCCTCAGCTCTGCCAGTTGTTCAGTGCTGATGGAGCCTTCTGTAGGCTCATTGATTTCAGGGGCCCCCAGGAAGGTGCAGAGACCACCCTCATGGAACAACTTTCAGAGAGAAGGCCTACAGCTCAGTTCTGTCATCTTATTGGCACAGACAGACCCTTATCCCAGCCAGAGGCTTGTTGAAATCAGTGAAGCCCCAAATGGCTGTTACCACATGGACTGGCTTGCAAGGGCGAGGGTTTATGGGAGAAATGTTTTAAAATACAAATCTAGTTTTGATACAACCATTGTTGGAATTTATATATAATTTTCTTGACCTGTTTTGCTATTAACACTAGGGATTATTAAAACTAAAATAATTTTTTAAATTAAATAATTTTTTAAATTATTTTCCCTGTAATTAATGTTGGTGTTTGGTTTTTTGCATTTCACTTATCTTGAACAGTGAATACAGAGACATCCATTCATTTCTGCTTACTGTCAGTTCTAGTCAATGTTAGGTCTCATACTGCAATCTGACATGTGAGAGTGGGCTCTTATGGCCCTACAGAGTCCTGAAGACAGTGAGGCTGTGCATGGGTACGGGTGTCCTTCTGACCAAATAGTAGGCTTGATGCCTTACTTTCTAGCCATCTCAATCTTTTGGCAACATTTTGCCCAATTTTGAAGAATCAGGACTGAATCTTGAACTCACACTCTCCATGCAGTACTACTTTCTCTACCAATAGATTTCTGTGACAATCCAGCATATATTTTTTTAAATAGCTCACTTCATGTTATGTGAGAACAAGCTCTTTGTCACCTTCCTTGTCAGGATCCCAACAAGGGCAGTCAAGGCCAAGAGCAGGGGCAAATCTGAGGCTGGAAATACCAGAAGAGTTTGTAGGCAGGTCCAGGCCAGGATTAATACCACAGGTCAGGGACTGAGTCAGGAGCCAAAGCCCAAACCATGCCAGGGTGAAGCCAGGAATTCAAAAGTAAGGAGCTGGAAGTCATGACAGCTACAGAAGAGCCACATTGTCACCAGGATACTTCCTAGACACATCTTGGGTTTATATAGGGTAGGAAGCCAATAAGGAGTCATGGAGCTGCTGTCCATCAAATCCTTAAGGCAGAACTTCCCATGTCTGTGTCTACAACAAGTTCATGGGAAGTGCAGTGCAAGTTAGTTACAGCCTGGAGATATCAGCTGCCTGGTTGCTCTACAGACCTGGGTTCTATAATTTTTGGTACATGAAAGTATTCGCATAGTACTGCATCCAACCTTTTTGGATTTAATATTAACAAATATGCTGTTTTATAACTTCCTGCTTTTAACAGCGCTGAAGTTATGGAATACTTTAAATCACTGCAGCCATGTAAAATTGCAGTGCACTCTAGCTGTATCCTTAGGGGATATGTCTGTTGGCTAGACTGCAAATAGTGCCACTAAAATATAATGCCAGAGTGAAATAAAATGTATTTGGCGCAAATGTTACTAAAATACAATAAATGAAAATAAATCTAACAATTGTTATTTCTTTTTATAATGCCTGTAATGTTATCAAGATGGGCATGATCATTTACTTCAAACTGTTTGTTTTTGCTGTCTCACACAGGCGGTATTTTGGTGAAAAAATTGGTCTTTATTTTGCTTGGTTGGGATGGTACACTGGAATGCTCATTCCTGCTGCACTTGTCGGGCTGTTTGTTTTCCTTTATGGATTGTTTACGATGGATTCTAGCCAAGTAAGGTATGATGCACAATGAAATCCCATTTTAGAAACCGCAAATTATCTTTGCTAGTTCCGTTGCTGAAAAGGCAAGTGGCAGCCAGACACAACCTTAACTAAATGTTGCATCTCTTCAATCAGAGTTTAAACATTTGATAGACTTAACAGCTTTTCATAATAATCCAACTGAGGACTCAGTTATGTCATCAGAGACATCTCCTCTATATAACCATTTACATAAAAAACTGGACAGTTACCATTTGTGGTACCTGTATTTATTAATATGTTTGCAGCATTTCCAACTCTGAGTACAAGGAAATACAGCAAATACTGAGCTGAAGATAAGTGATTGCAAACGACCGCTTGTGAATGGTTCTCACTATGGTGAGCGGAATTCATGACAATTCTCTCTGATGTCATTGAAACTCTGAACATAATTCTTCTCCCCACTACACTGGTGTAAATTAAGAGCCAACTCCCTTGTAGCCAATTGAGTTACACTCATTTAATATTGGTGCGGGAGAGATCACAGTTGAGTGCTGTGCAGCATGAAAGCCACTGAAGTTTCAAAGTGAATTTTGCCTGATATGGGTCTGTCCTAGGAGGAGCTGATGATGTCAACTTGAGAAAGAAGGGAAGAGAAATTGTGCTAAAGCAAATGTCTGATATGTTGTAAGGAGAAGTTTCTAAAAAGAGACTCTTCTTTTCAAAGCTTTCCATTAGGAGTGATTAGTTCCTCAATGCAGAATGCTAACCCATGGGATTCGAGCATAAAGCTTAGTCTGTGCTTACTAGTACTTTGCATGCTCAGACTGTTACCTTAATGGAGCCAAATTTTGTAGAAAATTGATGCATTTTAGCCTTTGAACAATGAGCACTTTACCTTTGTTTAAATTGTCTTTATCCTGTACTTTACAAAGTCCTCCTGCAGTGCTTAATTAAAGCTTCGGAAACAATCAAATAACATTGCATGTTGTGGTATCAGCCAAACACAGGGTTTTTCATTGTGTTGAGATGTTTTATTGTTTTTATTCCATGTTGTAAGTTTGAAAGGCAAACACACAACATGAAATTGAGTTAATTTTAAAATGGAGTTACAAGTAGTTTCGAATATATAGGTCCGTTTGTTCTCTTTTTTATATTTTTCTAGTTTTACAATCAGATTTCTATTTTCCCTTGCTTTATGAAAAATTCACCCAAACAAAAGAGGAAACTGACCCCCACAAGAGGAAGCGTGAATACTAGTGACACAGAAATTTCAGAATATTCAACACAAGCAAATTAGGTCAGGGATGCTCAGACTTCATTGCACCATGACGCTCTTCTGTCAACAAAAATTACTTCATGATCCCAGGGGGAGGGGCCAAAGCCAGAGCCCACCCAAGCCCTTCTGACCTGTGTTGGGGAAGGGGACAAAGCCCAAGCCCCACTCCTCTGGTTGGGGCGGGGACAAAACTGAAGCTCAAGGGCTTCAGCCCCAGGCAGGGGGCCTGTAATCTGAATTCTGCTGCCCAGGGTTACAGCTCTTGGCTTTGGCTTCACCAGGCCTGTTGACAGGGGGAAAAGAGGGCAATTGCCGGGGAGCCCAGTGATTCAAAGAGGCCCAGTCCTCCTGGCTGCCACTATGGTAGCAGCCCGAGCCCCAGGCCCTTGAAATTGCCATGCGCTCTGCAACTTTGAGAGCTGGAGAGGGCACCCAGACCCATCCTTTCCACCCTCGGCCCTGCCCCTTCCAGGAGTACGATGCCCACTCCCCCACACACCTTAGGCCTGTGCAGATTGTTGTCTTCCCTAGGCTTTGGCCCTGGGCAGTGGAGTTCGGGTTTTAGCCCCAGAAAGTCTAAACCAGCTCTGGTGACCCCATTCAAAGGCGGTCATGACCCACTTTGTGATCCCCACCCACAGTTTTAGGTCATGTAGGAACATGAGTTTTATGCTGCAAACTGTGACAATGAAAGCCGGGATAGAATCCAGATCTTCTTGATCCCAAACCATATGCCCCTAGCATTTGAGCTGAAGTATTTTAGCTGTTGATAGTCTCTGACTCTTGTTTTAGCAATTTTAATTGTATACAGTAGAGGACAGTAACACACAAAAAGTAACCTGTTCTTACAATATGTCCTTGTCTACCCTGGTGTAGTGTAACAAAAACAACAACAACAGCAACAAAACCCCTAGCAAACTAGATTGTGAAGACAGCAAAGTATCCTCCCTTAGCATAGAGATAGAATAAATGACCTCATCTGTCTTTTCCATGTTTATAGTCTGTAATTCTAGTATTATTGAGTTAATATTTGTAAAGCACTTTGAAGAGGAGTGTGGTATAAATGCTAGGTGGTGTTAGTAATTTACTGTTTGGATTTGCACTCTGTAAATGTTACAAGTCTGTGTTTTTATCTCAATGAAAACAGTTAACCTTAGAGGATTTTAATTTTGTGCCAGGGCATATTGTCTGACAAATGTTCACATTGCCCCAAAACCTATTCAAAAATGTGATTATTCAGTACAATATCAATTGATGCCAGGTTGACTTTTTATTTTAGTAGTGCCCCTTATCATTAACGTGTTAACTATAAATAGCACTTCAGATTTTGCTCGTAAAACTGTTTCTGGGCATTAGTGACACAATCTCTGCTCTGTGTTCACCAAGCTTTTTAAAAAAACCCTGTTGAATGATCAAATTAGATTTTGGGGGGGAAAAAGCACTTTGCTCAGAAATGTTGAGCAACCACTCAACCGCTAGTGTTATGTAAAAGTGCTCTTTGGGAAATACAAATCCTCCCTCTAGTGGTTTAGGAGCAAATTTCATTTTATCTCCATCAGCCATTTATTCAACTCCAACAAATATAATATATTACCTGTGTTTTAAAACATGGTTTTCCCATTTCTGTCTGCAGAGCAGCTTGGAGATTCAGAGGTCTTTTTGTTTCCCTATCACAGCTGATGGGCTGGGCAGGTCTTTCCATCAAAAGTCCCCTTTGTTGTTTTCAGCGCTCATCATTGGTATTAAGGCTACCATGCATGGTAGTGCAAGTCTGTACTTTACAGTGGTGAAAACTAGTTCCATGATTCTGTTTGGAGATGTATATAGCTGTATCAGAAAAATACAGTGGGTTTGTATCAAATTACCTTTGTAGTATGCACACACAGTCTGAGTGTATACTTTGGGTCCAAACATGCACAAACAAAGCTGCAGAATTTCAACCCATATTTTTTGTTTTGTTTGTTTTTCTTGTGGTTTATATTTAATGATAAATTCGCCCTTTCTTATAAAGTTATGAGATTTAAAGATTTAAAGTGTCTGAAGACCCTACTAGCTCTCTTGAAAATCTTTCCATATTTTACTTTCTTTTCTTCAGACAAATTATGTGCAGAACTAAGCATATATTTAAGTCACACAATAGAATCTAAGACAGGGGTAGATTTTCCCTTTCCTCTTGTTCAGGGACTTATATAGAAATAAATGTGTTAATTTTATAGTATTTTGCATTTGAGAGATTCTTACACCACACAAGAAATATGCCCTGATTGGGCCTCTTATCGACAGCCTCAATTCAGAAAGGCCAAGAATGGAATGGACCATGGAGATTTAAGCGCCTGTTCACTAATAGAGGAGTGGATCTTTCAGATCAGGATTGAAGTGCACTGGGCAAAGAAGTAGGGGAGGAAGCTTTCACTTCTTCTATATATATTGTTCTTGCTCAGAGGATTTTACCTTCCAGGGCACTAAATGGCATCTGTCATGATCACTACACTTGTTTAAAAAATGAATAGCTTTACTGAAAATTGTTCATAAGCATCTCAACTAGTATAGGTGTATCTTTCTGAGTGTTTAGATATTAGAAACAACCCAGGGATTTAAAACAGAATTTATAAGAAGATTTCAGCATCACTGTACATACATTTATTTTAATGTTTAAATTCTCAGTTACAGCAGCACAATCTGGCTTACATTTTTTATAGTTTATATTGTCATCACCTATTATGCCATACTGTAGAGACATCATTTTTGCTGTTAACTGTTTGGAAGAAAGTACCCTTACACATTAAGACTTACAATACAGGTCCACATTCTATTCCGAGACACAATGGTATGTACTGATGCACATCTCTGAAACCAACTTCTATGCTTGCTCCTGCTCAGAGATTCTTTAGACAATTTCTTTGATAACCCCTAGTTTTGCGATAATATCTAATAAATGCGAGGCTGATATTGTTGAGAAAATGTAGATAACAGCCCATACAAATGTCACTGGAGAGAGCACAGTCTGCACTTTATTATTCCAGAAATGGGGTTTAATGTGAATGTACATTTGTAAATAAATGCACGTTCAATATAGTAGCTTCCATTTTTGCTGTGAGTTCAGATTCCATGAAATCTTTAATAGAGCCCAAACCAGCAAGAGTATGTGTAAACCAAAATCAAACTGGATTCTTTTGCATTTGTATTTCATCTCTTTTACTGCCTAAGGAAGCTATTGCAGCCTCAGTTTATCCGTGGTAAGGGAAGTTTGTTTGGGCCAGCATGGTAATGATAAGGACTTAGGACAGGAACTTAAAAGGTGTATTAAATGGAGCTGGTAATGTAGCAGTATCTTGTGGCTAGTGTGCAATGTGGGTAAGCAACTCAGAGGGGCCAGCTTCAAGAGGAACATGTGAGCAGGGGATTCAGAAGATAACAGCCTGCAGGAAGACAGGCAAGGCTTTGCAGATTAGAATACCCTCATTTCCCCTAATGGAGAAAGGAGGAAAGAATTTAGAAGTGGTCAGAATCCTAAGGCTAAAGTTAGCTAAAGAGGGACACCGTACATGGTTATTTAACAAGGCTTCCATTTTACAGAACCCTTAGCAACAGTACATATCTGGTATTTTGTGAGACAGTGAGGTTACATACTCTCCATCCCTACTACGGATCCAAAAAGCTCATGCTTCAGGGTTTCAACTGACTACCCACGGGGGCCAGGAAGGGATTCCCTCCCCCCTCCATCCTCCAGTGTATTCTGGGAAGTATTTTTTTCCCAGTCTTCTTCCTATGAAGCATCAGGAATGGCCATGCTAGATGGGGCATTCATCAGGGAAGGGCTTTGAGGTAGCACCAAGCAGTCTCTCTCTCAGGTGCTTAACTGGCTGGTTCTTGCTCACATGCTCAAGGTCTATGTGGGGTTGGAAAGAAATTCACTTGCACGTCAGATTTTCAGTGACCTTGGGATTTTTTGCCTTCCTCTGCAGCATGTGGACGCAGGTCACTTGCCAAGATTATCTGGGTATCTTTCACTTAACCATTTGCCCTCAATCGTAAGAAGCCTTGGGCACTGATGAACCTTGATCCTTCATATTCTCTGCCTTTGGCATGTAATGGTCTAGTCTTCTATGGGATGTGATACTTTGGTTTAATTTCAGTTATTGGGGTTAATATGTAGGTGCTGGGTTGCACTGGTGGCCTATACAGGAGATCAGACTAAGTGATGTAGTGGTCAATGTTCTCTTTAATCTTTCCATTCACGTGAAGATTTTTTTCCATTCATGTGTGGAATACATTTTGTTATGTGCAGCAAGGCATGTGCGAGTGTGCATGATCAATAGAATCACAAAACCTACCTGTGGGTGCTCTACAAATCAGCTGGGTGGCATTAGAATCAAGGTATTCAAATACCTTAATTCCTAGCGTTAAGAATGTGAGTAGTCCCAGGAGACTGCTCATGTACTTAAGCATCTTAGTGAGTCTCAGGATCTTCTGAGGGCCACACTAATTGGATAGCTCAAGATTATTTTTCAATCCGTAACTGAAATGTCATTACAACAATGGCTCTTGTTTTGTTTGTCCCCATAAATGATACAATTTTGGGAGAAATTTAAACACAAATACTCAAAATACAAGTGCTAGATGTTTCCCACCCTTTGCGCTCACCCTTCCCCAGTAAAACTAGTTGCCACCTGCTTTGGATGTTTTTGACTTTAAATATCTTGGGTGAAATCCTGGCTTTACTTTAGTAGATCTAAATTTTCCATTGAGTTCACTGGGGCTGGGATTTCACTCCTTGTCACTGTACATGTGCTTGGCCAGATCTTTCAGATTATGCAGATTGACATGGCTCCATTAACGTTGCCAGAGCTAGAGTCTACACCAGCTGAGGATCTACTCCCTGTGTTTTAAAGAGTAGCATAAATATTACTACTGGTTGAACCTCTGTTAACTAGGACTTTCTGGTCCAGCAACATCCATGATCCAATAGGACCACGGATGTTCCAGGACCAGAGAGTCTCAGTTGAAGGTTGGCAGCAGGGCTCCCCATAGCTGGGCTGCCTGGCATGTCCAGGAACCTGACTCCCCATATCGGGGCTGCCCGGCAGGGCTAGGAGCCCAGCACACTGCAGCTGGGTACCAAGTACAGCCAGGAGCCTGGTACGCAGGGAGCTGGGCTGCCTGGTTTAGCAGGGAAGGTGGGGGGACTGGCAGGGCTGTGGGGCTGGCGAGGGGCATGGTGTGGCCAGGAGGCCGGTGGCTGATCCAGCTGGGGGTGCAGCCAGTAGCAGGGGAGCCTGAAATGACCTTCTCTGGTTCAGCAAAATCCCTCATCTGGGTCAGGTCCCAAGACTGCTGGATCAGGGAGGTCCAATCTGTACCTAACTTGGCTAAATTTAAGGATAAGTAGTTAGTATTCTGGAAAGCCATGTGTGCTTGGCAGAAATAAGGACTGCAGTATTAGATCCAATTATGTTGTTAAATTTGCCTAGGGTCAAATCTTGTTGCTGCTGAAGTTATTTGCAAAGCTCCTCTTTACTTCAGTGAGACCATGATTTGGCTCTTAAATTAAATTGATAATTAAAAATTAGATTTTTATTAGCCTATTTCATGGTCTAGGTATCTTACAAACAAATTAAGACTATAAATGGTGTCATTTAGTTCTGGGAAAATGCAAGAAGCCTTTTTATAACCTTTATTTTACCATCTTTCTCTTAAGCAAAGAGATCTGTGAGGCAAACGAAACCATCATGTGCCCTATGTGTGAACGCAATTGCACACTGCAAAAACTCAACGAAAGCTGCATCTATGCAAAGGTAATTATTAGCTTTGTCCTGCAAGCTGATGCTATCTAAAAGTCAATTCTCTCTGCATAATGATTGCTGCTGTTACTTCTGCAAAGGCACCTCTACAAAGTGGTGATGCTCTGCTAACCTTTCAGTGACAAAAATATTTGCAACCTTTATACTCAAATAGTTTGTGTTTCATTAATGATGAAACAATCACAGCTGATTCTAAAAATTAGTGTCGGAGCACATTTTTTTTCTTACCTTTATTTTTGCCCATCTGAAGAAGCCCAATGATATAGCAAACCTTTGTTTCTGGTAGTGTTTTCTACTTTCCTGTATGATTAAGTTCTCGGGGTTTTTTTTTCCTTTTCCCCTTGTAGTGTGACTGAATTTCTGTTCTTTTAAAGGATTTTTTTTATGATGGAGATTTATAATGGTCCTGTGGTGTGCTTTGTTTAACCCACCCAGCATAATGGTCTAACACAGTCTAATTTTCTGCTACAGGAAGCTGTCCTCCAAACACAAGCATTGACTGCATTTAAATGCAAGCAATGTATATACATGAACACATATATCAAGCCACTTTGGTTTGTATTATATTATCAAGGCTAAAAATAGTTTTTCTTTTTCAAAATAATTTTTGTTCAAAACTCAATATTCATAGAAATTTAAATGGCTCCGGCTTCAAAGCATAATAGTTAAAATTTGAAAAGAAATTTCAGTTTTTTTAAAGAATTTTGAAATTTTGGTTTAATTTCAAAATGAAGCCAAATCCAAAAATGGAGAAATTCTTTATGAAAGAAAAATTCAAAATAATTTTGATCAAAACATTTCATACTGATTTTTAGTTTTTATAACATATAGTCTGATACACAACAGAAATAATGCAAAATGACAAATAAATAGATTTAATTTAAAAAATGTGGAAACTGGATGTTTTGATATTGTCGGAGCTTGGTTTTTTCCCCCAAAACAAAATGTTAATTGACTTGATGTTATGAAGTCTCTTGATTTTAAAGTTTCTTTTTTCGATAAAAAAAATGGCTCCATCATTTTTTCTGACCAGCTCTAGCAAATCTTTCATCAGATGCACCCAAAGCATTGTAGAAACTTCTGGGCTGCCCATCACAGAAATGCATTCACCTATGGATTGCAGCTCTTTAACTGCACACAACGACCTTGCCCAGCAATTGACTGAAAGGGACACTACAATCACCAATGTAGTAGTTTTGAATCATTTCATTTTAAGATCCTTGTTCCAGAAGAAGCGTTTTCTCTCTTTTATCTCTTCTATTAAAGATGCAGGTTTGGTGCTGTAAATATCACACACCCTTGTAAGCTCCAGCCTGGGAGAGAGAACATTCCAAACCTGAGCTAATTGCCACCCTCCCATGTCACTGAGTGGAGGAAATTGATGGGCCCAGAGGTGAAAGAGGGACAGTCCTGGTAGCAAGAGAGGGAAATGCTTGTGAAGGGACAATAGGTAGCTCCTCCCGTGGGACTCCTTGGCACTGATTGACCAGCTGGGTGAGATGGGTGCTGATTGGCCAGCATTTTCCAGCTTCCAGGATTTCACCCTGCACAGAGGCCATATGGACCCTCTTTTGGCTCTATTTCAGCAGTCAACCCTACACACCAGAGCTAGGAATGAGAACCCAAGCTGACAGATGCTGTGGGGTCTAACGGATCTCCCATAAGGAGATTTGGAAGAAAATTTTCTCCCCTCAGTCAAATTGGCAGAGAATCAGGGAATTTTTTTTGTACCTTCCTCACACCACCTGCAATTCACAGTGAGTTAATTAAGAATATGTATATCTCCTACCCATGATACTGGAGTGTCATTGCTCAAGTGGTAGATCTGACTTCACCAAGGTTCACGGTGAAGTTAATAAAGCCCTGGTGATTTCTTGCAAGGCTAGAGAGAGTGGGATGAAAATTATGCACTTTTCCTCCCGTCCTCTTTGCACACCATTTCCTTCCTGTTGATAAACAGATCCTAGAATCTGCAGAGAGCCCTATCCTTGTCTGGGAAGATGGATGATAATGCTGAGAAGATACTAACTTGCTTTCTTATCTCATTCCCTCCATGCAGCTACAAGGAACACAATTTGGATCACGACATTTTTTTGATAGTCCCCTTAAGAATAACATAGCCAATTAGTACCGGACTATTAATTTAAGGAGACAGAATGTAATTATTTAAGGTGTAATTTGGCCAGGACACCTGGGGTAATGCTCTTGTTCTTGAAAAAGATTTCTTTAACAATCAGTCAGCACCTTGGTTTTATGGCTTTGTCTTGCTTTCAGCAGTATGTTGCCCTATAGTACATGTCCTGACTCACCAGCACTGCTTTCTGTAGCTTCTCACTTCTGTGCAGACATCTCCAATCAAGAGACCCAGCCAGCTCAGCCCACTCCTGCTTAGCTTTAGGATAAAATCCTAGTTTGATGTGGTGCTAAGACTACAGGTCCAAACTTCTCAGGTCATTCTAAAGAAAATGCATGAGAAACCTACATGCTATTCAAGCAAGGTCTGAGCAGTAACTTTTTTGAGGTTCCTTCTGCATTTCCTCAGAAAGGTGAATTGTTTACTGCTGCCTTTATTGTACAGATTACCCCCAACCTGCTTGCATTAAACATCTGGAGACACTTGTCTATTTTATTGACTTGCAAAATTCTGTAAACCCTGCCATTTTCATTTTCTATTCAGATTTTCAGTCTCATAAAATACTTTGCTTGTATGTTATTTTTAATATAACAAAAGAAAAACAAAGCCAAAGGCATATTTGCATACAAGTTTCACACAATTATATAATTCATACAATGAGCATATTATACTTGCTGTTAGGCATTAGATAATAACTTTTCAATTTTTTTTCAGCACGATAAAATAAACGGAGTCCTATATACTAAAAAACGTGCCTGTTTAATGACTCTATTCCATATTAAAAGTGTTTGCATTCAAGAGAAAATAAAACATACTGGCAAGCAATACAGTATTTATGCTTTTTTAACTTTTTCTCCTGAATTTATAAGTGACGAGGATGTTGAGAGGTTTTTTTAATATTTAATTATCTTCCCTCTTACAAAATATCCTCTCAGTGTTTATTTTATTTTATGCTCAGTGTTTATTTTCTAAAAGCAGATGCAATCACAATGGCAGTCTTTCATTTGAAAAAAGGTACATTTGTCTGCTTTATAGGACTGAGCCAGTAACTGAGACAACCCCAGTGACAAAAGAAGGCAGCTATTATGTGTGATACTTTTGCTAATAGGAGATGAGTAACGGTCAATCCTTTAAATATCCCATAACCCTTGAGTCCTCACAAGCATAGCATTCCTGATGCCACAATATGTTGCTAAAGGGCCCAATATTGCAAACCTTTATTTCTCTTAAATGGATCTTATCCAACCTGTCCCATTGAAATCAATAATCCCACCCTCATGAATAAGGATTACTTGAAGAAGTAAGAGTTGCAAGATGGGGCCTTACACTATGAACAAAATCAACAGTAATTAAACTTCAGAGGGATAGCCCAGTTAGTCTGTAACTGGAAAAACTTAAAAAAACAATGAATAGCCTAGCATCACCTTAAAGACTAACAATACATGTAGATGGTATCTTGAGCTTTTGTGAGTACAACCCACTTCTTCAGATGTTTTTTAAATTTTTCCAGTAATGAAACTGTAATCTAAGATGAAGTCTTTACTAAAATGAAGCAATTCTCATTTGAAACAGAGAAAATACTCAAAAATGCTCAAGACTTGCATTAGTTATTAAAACCACTTATGAGATCTTTTCTTTTGGTTTTTTTCTCTATTTCCCCTATTTGGTAGTGGGGGTATCAAATGTTCCTGTCCAGAAATTATCTCTCTCACAGGTTTTCTCCAATATAAAGCAGTAATCTATCATCTTTCAGGTGAAACTTTAAACCTGAGGACCTGATCATTGGTGCTCACAAAATATTCTATAGCATTTTTTCACTAAATACATTTCTGCCCTTTACCCCTGACCAAATTTCACCACTGGCAGTTGACTACTTAAAATCCCCCTTCAGTAGGAAATATTATTCTTCACCACAACCTCCTTATGCTGTTGCCTACTATGACTTGCACACAGTGACTCTAGATTCATATCATCAAAATGTCTGTATTTCTATGGTGGATACAATGAACCCTGAACAATACACAGAGGACATATTCGGGACAATACATCCCTTTGGAGCATTCAGACTGACATAGACATGTAACCGTTTTCAATTACAATTTATCCACCGTGAGCTCTGAACTTTGCAGATAAAACAAAATCTGTCCCAAAGAGTTTACACTGCTGGTAGAAAATGGACAATAGGCAACAAACAATAAAGAGATTGGGAAGCAGAGAATGTTATGCCTATCTTAGTACTATAATTACTTCATTTTACATTAATTTTTATTAATATCTGGATGGCTTTATTCTTCATTTTGAGGGTAATTAGGATTTATAGATTTGTTAAAAGGAAAGGAGGGATTTAGAGGAAGAGCATTGAGGCCTGATAGACCAAGTGAGACAAGATATCCATGCATGGAGTTGAAAGTAAGGAAAAAAGAAAGAAGTGAATGAATAGCAAGGGGCATTCATAGGAGAGAGGGAAATAGAGATAAAAGTGGGTAGGTATGAAGGCATGATTTAAGTTGTTCAGGCCCTAAAAATCTAGGACAAGGAGCTTAAATCAGATGCAGCAGGTGAAAGGAAATCATGGAAGAATTTAAAGACCCGGTTAGATGTGGTCAGAGTATCTGGCAAGAGGACTGAGTTTTGAGACCATATGTTAGACTTGTTAAAGGTGAATGAGTGGTAATTGCAGTGAAAGATGATCCAGACCTGCATATGCAGTGGGAATTAGGGGGGATGAATGGAATTGCACATGCAAATGCTGATGTGTGCACCTTTATGTGGGATTAGAGCTTCCTATTTATATGCCTGTATTTGGGGGTTTAAAACCTGTAAAGCACTTTGGGATCCTTTTTTTGAGGGGAGAGGAAGATACTAAATGAATGTAAAGGTTTTATTATCATTAAATATTATTATTATTTATTTTGCTGTTTTACTTTTTGCTTAGGTTACACATTTGTTTGATAATGGAGGGACTGTCTTCTTTGCTATTTTTATGGCAATATGGGGTAAGTCCATTTTCCTTCCTTTTACAGTTGCCTATTCATTTTAGAGTGGTTTGGAGCTTAATATAATTTTAAACAAGTAATATCCATGTTTATTTATTTTTCCTATTTTCATCAAATCAGTGTTTGTACTACTGGGAAATTTAAAAAAAATTCCACCACTAATTTAAGTTCAGAATGCAATGACTGTAGAAAAACAAGGCCTTTAATCCTATAATTTATGTCACGTGAGCAGAGCCTCCTCGGGGGTCCACTCACACAGGTTTAGGGCCAAAATCAGTTTCCAATGTAGAACACTGTAAGATTAACAGATTTTAAGCTTGTAGGAGAAGGTTATTTAAAGTGAATTAAAGGCAGGTCAGAGGGTTTAGTGTTAACTATTAACAAGAAGATTTCAAATAATTATTCTCTTGTTGGAAGGCCTTAGCATTCACTGTGACATCATGCTCAAGACCAGGAGGCATCAAACAAACAATAGATGCTCAGAGACAACTTTAGAACAGCCGTTACCATCAAGTAACCTTTCTTTGATAAAAGAAGACAGATGCAGTTATTGCAGCACTGATCCAGTGAGCTTTCGCTGCAGTTGATATGGGTTTGCAATGGGAAGTCAGTAGCAATATTAGAGAGTATAAAGATTAGCATGCTATTAATATCTGAGATAGATGTCTTCCTGTGAAAGTTCTGCATATTTGTACCCTGGGACTTTAACATTGATCCCCACAGAGCGCAAACTCTATTCAAACCAATACTATATCATTGTGGCAAGGATATTTATGTACAGGGATTTCTCACTCTCCCAGCTTCAGCAAGTGCAAAGGGAAAGAGAAGGAATCTTAACAGTGCTAATCCACGGTGTATGGTAGAACATCACTCATGTTTTGATGCCTTTGCTGGTGAAAACAGATATGCAAACAACGTAATAACTACCATAAAAGGGATGATCAGGATGGGACAACAGCAATGAAAACATCTGGAGTGTGCACTTGTAATGTTTGCAGCTGTGGCCATTCATCGTTACTGCCCCACTTTGCTGATGTAGACTCACAACACTTCTGATTATTTAATTATATGATGCCCCAAATACTTTTCATTCATACCCATATGGTTTGTCCTTCTGCGCACAATATGCTGGCCATGTATGTTTGTTAGCCATCACTCAGGTACTGCTTGTTTCAGTTTTCGCTTAGTATGAATGTCCAGAATAATGAAATACTCTCCAGAGCTTTTCTGGCTCCTCCACTGATCCTAAGGCTGCTTTCCTGCTTCCTCTGATGCAGACAGCATTGGTAGCTGCATGAATGGCCCTCTAGTAATTACTTTCCAGTCGTTGGTTCTGTGTAAATCCTGTGACACTCTCTAATGCAGAAATATAGTCGAGGGAAATTATATTTCTTCTTATGGTCAAACCCCTGACAGTCCAGGCTGCTTTGGAAACACAGAACAGTGATGGGAAATTTTAATTTTGTTTCCCATTAGTCATGGTTCCCTTATATGCTCAACTATATTCATTTACATTAGATTATCACAGTTGCAGATGAATGAAATTTAATTTTTTTTTTCCTTGCGAACTTAACACACACTTGGCCAGGTTCTCAGCTCATGTTCATGGGTATAACGCCATTAACTCCCCCAAAGTGTCCACTCTTGACAACACACAGTAAGATCCACAGCAATAAATATATGTCCCATGCAAACATTAGGCCACTTAATCTTCGAGAACCATAAGCATCAAGTTGTTCTTACAAATCATATTTTGCCTTCCTAAAGCTCTTATGTCTTTAGGAATCTTAGGTGGCTCTAAACAGATGCATTATGCTATTATTTTGAATATCAGCTCCATAATTTTTAGACTCTTGCTGAATGAGCAAAAATTTTAAACTAGTCTGTGGTTCTCTGGATTCTTTTCATATTTTTTCTCCAAGGAGAATTCATTTCTTCCACAGAGCCCATCCCAAAATATGCTGCATCATTTCTACAGCTCCTAACCTGCAATGCAGATAATAGACCAACTGATGCAGAGGAGGAGAAAGTGTTGACTATGCTTCTCTTTATTCTTGTGCTCTCCCTTCTGTAGTAACTGTAAGCAAATTCTCTTCAGTTTAAACAGTAATTCACTTTTGGCTGGCAAATTGCAAGGTATCAGTAATGTAATTAAAACCAGTGCCCTATAGCTTTTTCTGTCAGGAAGATGCAAATAACAAGGTGGGGAAGAAATCCCCTGAGCTGCAGATCTGATGGAAATGACATTTGAAGAAAGCAGCTTCTTATCATGGCAATTTTGTCTTGATGTGAATCTTTCCTTAGAATCCTGGTCATATTTTTCTCTGTTTACATGTTTGCAACCTTGACTGAAGCCAATGGAATTTGCCCAGGTATAACGAACAGGATTTTGCCTATTTCTGCGCAGCTTGCCAATATTGTTTCTAAAAAGATAGCATAGTGCCTTTTAACACTGAAGCAGATTGAGCACTCAATTAGTTTAATTACAAACTGGGACGGATGTCCTGTGGCGTAGCAGTGTATGACTGGTATGTGTTAATATATTTTGCGATTTCAGATATGCTATCCAAAGCCTTTCAAGTTAATAGCCATAGGATTATTTCAGGGTAAATAAACTTGCTATGTATATAAAACAAGGCACATCGAAGATAAACGAGTTTGTAATCTGAAGCCAGCGGACCTTACCCCCTGAGATTATGCTGGGGGTTGAGATGAAGTCAAGTTGCCCATTGGAATGCCATCATATGGTTTTCCTTTGCTGTTCTGTGCTGCCGACTCATTTGTTGTGCTGGGATTGTAGTAAGACAAATCACCAAGGCTCACATCATAAGATGAATTCTCTAATCGGAGAACTGGAAAAATACATTATGATTATTTATAGTGCTTTTCAAATAGTGCTTATCAGTGTAGTGTTTGAGTTCCTCAATATTAATAAATGTAGCCTTGCAATGCTTGAGGAAGAAAAATGTTGTCTCCTTTTTACAGATGAGGAACTGAGACACAGAAAGATTCAGGGACCTGATTCAAAACCCACTGAAGTCAATAGAGGAACTTTTATTGACTTCAATAGGCTTTGGAGTGGGTACTCGTGACTTGCTCACACAAGATGCCTGTAGAAGAGTCAAGAATAGAACCTAAATATTTTAATTACCTGTCTGGTTCCCTAGCAACAAGACCATATTCGTCACTCAAAGATAAATACTTCAAGCTAATATATGACTAGATTGAATCAAATTGGACCATAAACTATAGTATATTAAATCTCTTTCCTATTTCTTAACTATCAATAAAATGATCAAAACAGCAACATTTTGTTCTTTTGGAGATCTGAATGTAAACCTAGAAAAGTCAGAAAATGTCTGCACATGAATAGTGCTAGTGATTTTACACTGGAGTTTGGTTTTAATGTTCACGGATATGTGTTTCTAAAACGGTTTGTGTCCAAAATATATACTGTGTAGTACAGCTTCACTGTTCTTCCAGGACTGATCAGTGTTTAGCCATCAACTATCATATACACCAGGGGTGGGCAATAATTTTTAATGTGGGGCCACTCGAAGATTTTGGAAAGTGCTCAAGGGCCACATTTCTACCAATGGGGTTTGGGGGCTGGTTGGGTGCAGAAGGGAGCTTGGGGCAGGAGACTGGATGTAGGAAGGGGTGTGAGGTCTGAGAGGGAGTGTCAGTGAAGGAGGGGGTTGTGATCTGGGGCAGAGGCTGGGGTGCAGAGTCCAGGAGGGAGTGGGGGTGCAGGAGAGGATTCTGGCGTGGGGAAGGGGTATAGGAGAGGGTCTGAGAGGGAGTTGTGACCTGGGGGAAAGGGGTGCAGAGGTTTTGGGTGGTGGCTGGGGGGGGGAGGGAGGAAGAGAGCGGGGATGCCAGAGGCAGGTTCTGGCTGGAAGGCGCTTACCTAAGCAGCTGCCAGCCAGCAGCCCTATGGGAACCTGAAGGCTGCAGTCTCAAGCTACTCCACTTGGCTCTGCTCAGGGCAGGATGAAGGAGTGGGGAGAGGGTGGGAGGAAGGAGGCTTCAATGGCTGCCCCGGCCACCAGCAAAACATCTCAGCTGCTATTGATTGGAAACTGGCCAATGGGCGCTAAGAGATTTTGTTGAGGGGTGGGACAGAGCACAAAGTCTCCCTCCTTGCTCCTGAACAGCCACATTTAAAGTGGCTGCTGCTGCCCTGTGCTTAAGGGACCCAGTGAGGCAGCTGCAGGCTGGATCTGGTGGTTGGTGGGCTGGCTCCAACCCGCTGGCAGCCTCTTGCCCACCCCGATATACACTTACATGGGTCTTTATAAATTGTTTTGCCTACAAAGTGCATTACTGAGCTGCACAATTCAACAGTTTTACAGATCATAGTGAATAAACCAGCAGAGTGTCGGCAACGGAAAAAAAAATATGTTTTAGAAATGTTCATCCATCTCTCTGTGAGTCTCACTGTCATTTAGGGTCCCCACCACTAGCCTCTCCCAGGCTCCCAGAGCTGTCCCCAGCGCCCAGCCTCTGGTTCCTCTGCAGGCAGGGTACTTCTCTGGCACTGCAGAAGCTGCAGAGGAACCAGAGGCTGGGAGCTGAGGCAGACAAGGAGTTGCTAAGCACAGGGATAGGAGGCTGAAGATGGAGCTTGGGGCCAGTTTTTCCCAGAGCACCCATGGAGTTGCTGCTGAGGTGGACCATGGATGTTGCCGGACAACAGAATCTCAGATTACAGAGGTTCATCCTGTTCTACTAATAATGGAATGACTATGCATGCACAACCTCTCTGCACATGAAGTATTGGGGGTGCTGGAAGAAGGCTTGCTGGAAAAAGTAAGTTCCTCTTTAAGGATTAGAGAGCCAAGGGGTGACCATTTCAGCGTGGGGAAGCTGACCCATCCTCCTCCCAAGTGACCAGAAGAGAAGGTTGACTATATAAGTCCATAAAGTGCAAGAAAAGCCCCTTCCTCAGAGGTCTGGGATGGAATTTTCCCCTCACTGCCAGAATGGCCAACTTTAAGTGTGTGTGGGGAGGGAGTATTGTCTTCCCCACAGCATGTTCCAAGTGCCTTAGTAGGAGTGAACATGAAACAAGAGTTAGGATATGATGTTGCAGCTCTGTGTAAACATGGACAAATGGCCAGTGCAGCTACTCTGTAGGAACAGGATATATTGATCAGATAAAATGGATTGGGAAAGGATTGAAGAAGGTATTCTTTATAGAAACAGAAATGGGGAGTCAGTTCAGGACTCTTGTGACTGGTATGGCTGGCAACCAACTCATCTATCCTTTATAGTCATCCCCTTAAGCCTCATTCAGGGGTGTGGGAAGGTGAGGTCCCAGCAGCAGACTGGCTAGGATGGGTAGAGGGAAGAACTGACAGAAGCTGTTTGGGTATACTGAACTGATTATGGAATTACCTGCACCATATACTTATCTCTCCAGGTACTCCCAGGCATTTAAGAATAAAATTGTGGCTTAATTAAACCACATTCAGTATCTCCTCTCCTACTTCTAGTATCACCGGGCAATGGCTGTGTATTCCAAATTATGGTTCTCCTATGTAGATTACAGTGTAGGTGTACTTAAGAATGTAATTCTTAATGAGTTGAGAGAGATTTTAAATATAGAGTGAAGGAAATGTAATCACTTTCCCTGCATATTTTGAATATGGGAACACTTTTTTTTTGTATACTATACAGGATGAGTGGTGGGTGGGAGTGTACATGTGTTATCACAAATTTCTAGATAAATTACAGATTAGTTTGCTGTTTAGGAAAAAATATGCAGTGAAATGAAAAAATCAAAATAATAATAGCCTGAACACAACATGTTTCAGCACATGGAAAAAAGGGTTCTGGAGGTGTTGCATTAATACTTATGCATAGGCTATATTTTCTTAAACACTGTAATCTATTTTCTATCAGAGAAACCGATGAAAATGTGTTTGGCTATGTTTCATATAAATAATTTATATCTCTGTGCTGAAATGTTGTCTTGTGGTTGGTTTTATTGATTATATGAGGCAATGAAGATTTAAAAAGCTCTTTACACTAGACAAAGAAGTATGACAAATTAATGTGTTGAGTGCTAGATACTTGTGAAGTATTTGCTAGTGGTGTTCTATAGCAGTTAATTGTAGTTGGTGTATCTTATTAATATTCTTCTTTTATTACAATTTTACATTAATTTGTGAGCATGGATATTCTGTGGGTACGGAAGCTCTGAAAACACATGAATAATATCCTCCTGGATTCATTTATGGGGAGTGAGGGCAGGGGACTGGACTTGATAATCTCGCAAGGTCCCTTCTAGTTTTAGTGTTCAATGATTCTAACTTAGTTTAATTATACTGATTGGCAATGACTGCTGTTCATTTATCTTGGTAATTGTACAAATTCCACTAGTATGAACTTATCCAAGTAGGGTCAAGGTGTTGCATGTTGTTTAGCTACTTTGTATCTATGAAAAGATATTAAGGTCTAAAGGGAGTATCTTCACTGTACAGTGAAACCTGTATTTTAGCCCAAACTTCCCTACCATCCACACAGCAAAAAACCTGTGACATTGAGCTGGAGATGCTTTATGCCCAAGATAACTATTACCCAGATAGTGGTATGGTTCAGAGAAGAAGTTCTGTTTTAATTTAGGCAGGCACCCACTAACTTTGCAGTGAGGACACAGGCAAAATTGTTTCAGTGCTGATAGTCCTCCAATACCCATCCCGCATTTCCCTCTGAAGGACAGACAAATCCTTCCACAATTGACTGAGAAACCATCCTAGAGTGTCTCATCACAACAAACTATGGGATCTGACATATGACAGGACATGCTGGCTATTGCAGAACAATGAGAACATGATATATAGGAGGTGAGGCTTTGATGTGGGATGCTTGCACCTGAGCTAGACTAAACTGGATTAACTATGCAGAGTAGGGATATTAAATAGTTAACCAGTTAAATGAGCATTTATCCACTTAACTGTTTTGACTCAGCTCCTGCCACATGGCCCTGCCTCAGCTGCGACTGTGGGGTCCTGCCCTGGCCATGAGATCCTGTTGTCCAGCCCACAGCCAGGTCTGCTCCAGGCTGGTGCAGCTGGCCTCCACCGAAGTTCACTGCCAAGGGTCAGTTAACCAGTTAACTGGTAAGCATACCGGTAAGCCTTTTGCTTACTGGTTAACTGGTTAATACCCTAGTGCTGAACAGACATACTGTAAGATCTTTTTTCTATAAAAATTTACCCAAGATTAAAAGAAAAATCCCCTCTCCCCTGTTTATGAATACTGAGAAGCTCTGAATATACTTCAAAACCCTTTGCCAAACTGTAAAATCTAAATAAAAAATAATATAAACATTCTCATTGTCTTCCAGGGTGCAAAAATTTCATGTCAAAAGTTCTGTGCAGAATGGAAAAGTCCTTCTAATCTCGGAACATGTGTGATATTCTTTACCTGGTTCACTCCTTGGGTCATCATAAAGTCGCTGATGAGAAAATGAGTCAGACTTTCTCTTTGTACATAGAAAGTACCCAATTAGACCAATTAATGCAGATCCTAGAATGGCTCCTACAATCGTACCAAACACCACTCCTGCTCTGTGGTGATTCTCTGGGAGGAAGAAAAAGGATAAAGAAATTATTCAAATAAAAATGTTTAACTCTGTAGAGCCAGATCTACAACTGACATTTTACATGAGTGGAGAATCTGGCCCACTGTGACAAACTTTACTTTACAGGCAATAGTTAAGTCAGCCCCTCAACAGGCAAGGAAACATTCATTTCTCTTGTTTACAAGTGGGGAAACTGTGGCACAAAAAATGTCTTAGTATCGCTTTTCCCAATCAAACAAGTATTTGACTTACAGCTGTGTATAGAACCCAGGAGTTGTGGTTCCCAGCCACCTGCTCTAACCACAAAGCTCTTTGATATCTTTGATATAACAAGTGTAAGTATTTAGATCAAACTATGTGGATAACCTGAAAAAAACTTAAACAGTGAATAGTCCTGTAGCCCCTTAAAGACTAACAAAACATGTAGATGGCATCATGAGCTTTCATGGGCACAGCCCACTTCTTCAGATGAATGGAGTAAATGGGTCCCAATGAATGCAGTAAAAGGATCATTTGAAGAAGGGGGGTTTCCCACGAAAGCTCATGATGCCATCTACATGTTTTGTTAGTCTCTAAGGGGCTGCAGGACTATTTGTTGTTTTTTAAGTTTTTTCAGTTACAGACTAACACAGCTACCCCTCTGAAACTATATAGATAACCTGTGTTTTTTGGGTGTCTCTGCTTTTGGGTGCCCAATTTTGGAGACACTTTTTTAGGCATCCAAAATCAGAAATGTAGACAACACTGTACCTTTTTCAGTTTTTCAGGTAGCAACATAATTTTTTTCTCCCCAACATTTTTCTTGTGTTTTATAAAACTTTTCTTTGCATTTTTACCTCTCTTGGTTGAACACCCTCTTTCAGAATCACTTTAGGCAAAAAGTCCTGATACGCTGTAATTATTACAGCTTTAAAGAGATGCTTGAAAGCATGACAATAGCTTTCAGGTTTTAGTGCAGACTGTACTGTATATGCTGGAAAAGCATTTCTGTCCAATGTGAAAAGCCTGCGGGGAAATTAATTATATAAAAAATGCCATGTCTTCTAATCTTCTTTTCTCATTCACTGAAGCTCCAATCAGAAAGAGCAGAATAGAGAAGTGATATTTTTGGTTTTATACTGTATTGTTTCCCTAGACTTATCCAAATTGATAGTAATAAAATACAAGACAGATAATCCATTTGGTATTATATAAAAATTGAAGGTTTTAGTCACAAAAGTATCCTTCACTCTTAAGCAATGATTAATGTATTGCTTTAAATATGTAGAGCATGGCAATTCTACCGATCTATTTCATATATGCAGAAGATGAGAAGATGAGGGGGGGAAATTGGCACATTCATCAAACCCTGCCTTAAATTTCCTGTGCAAATAAATGGATAACTAAATGAGCAGAATTTAACACAAAACAAAACTCATAAATTTAATTAGTTTGAATTCAAACTGATGCAATCAAAAAACAAAACAAAATAATTTTCAGTGGACCATTCCACAGAAGTAGATCCAATTTGAATGGTGTTCTGGCTGAATCAGTCTGCTAGGAATATTCCAGTGATAGCTTCTATATACCAATATAGTTCAGAAACAAGATATTTGCCAATAGGCCAGTTCACAAATATGACAGTCCTCTGATTAAACTGGCCTCGGATTACATGAGTTCTCAAATTAATTCACATATCCGCTATAGACTTCCTGTGTAACCTTGGATAAGTAACTTAGAGTATCATTTTCCAAAGTACTTAAGAGTGGCTCTTAAGCTCCAACCCCACTTGCAAATGTTACCATTAATCTCTCTGTGCCTCAGCTCCCCATTTGTAAAATGAAGACAATAGTGTTTTCCTTTCTCCTACTGAATTTTGTTTAGTTAGATTGTAAGGTCTTTGGGTTTGAAAATATTTCTTACTATGTATATAGGCAATTATTACCACAATGTATCTATGATCTTGGTAGGAGATCTAGGTTTTACTGTATTATAAATAATACAAACTTTTTTATTTAATTCTAGTTGGGATTGGTCCTGCTTTAGGCAGGGGCTGGACTTGACAACCTCCTGAGGTCTCTTCCAGCCCTATGATTCTATGACTCTAACCCTCCACCACTAAATGGTGTCCTCAAGACTGCTGCTAAATACCAGATGAAATCTGGCAATGCAGTTCAAAATTGCTGCAGAGCAGCCCAGGATACATGACTTCTTGTTGAAATTGAAATAAATAAAAAAAGTATTTCTGCCTGTGCTTTCAGCTAACCCCAGAAATACGGAAATGCATGAAAATCATACTTGGTAAAATTACCTAAACTTTATTGAATTTCAAAAAAAATGTCAGGTGAGGTCTATTTTTATCTGAAGCAGTTCACACATCTTTACAACTTCCCAAACATTGTAATCATTTTATTGCTCAGCATTATTACTTTATTTCATTTTTTGTTGTTGTTGTTGTTGTAATTAAACTTTTACCTTCGTTGGGTTCTTTTGGATTTGATGGGAATGTAGAATGGTTGGTGAAATTCTGATGTACATTTGTGGTCTTTGAAATTGTTTTAAAGTCTGTTGTAACATTGTCACTATTGGCTGTGGAGAATGTGGTCAATGTATTTGATGGACTATTTGTGGAGGAGACTTCTGTGGAGTTTGTTAGAGTGTCTTTAGTGAAGATTGTTGCAGTAGAACTGGTATAAGTGACTGACGTGATATTTTTGAGTTCTGTGTTCAGTGGTATGCCAGCACTTGTGGGCAGGTGGCTCGCAGTCACTGCAGGAAAGTCACTTGTGGTTATGGATATTGTTGAAGATGCTGGGATTCTGTTGGTGGTAGAGTTATTTATGGCATCTGGTGACCTATTAGTCACATACGAAGATGAAGGTAACAATGTGCCATTAGTGGATCTCTGAGGTACACTGTTGCTTTGAGTGTTACTTTCTATTACTGCACTTGTTGTTGCATTCTTATTGGTCATTGATGGTGTGACATGGCTTGTAGTAGAAGGAGTTATTCCTCTAGTTCCATTAAGAGCTAGCTGCTGTGAAGTTCCTTGGTGTCTGGATGGAGTCATATCTGTAGTTGAGGTATTGTTACTGTAACCGTTGCTTCTGGTCCACCATAAACTAGTCAGCAATAAAATAAGGATAATTCCACTGGAAGGCAACATGGTATTGACTTTGTGGTTTGTTTCTTTATGTAGAGAGCCTGAAAGAAGTTAAAAGGTTTGTGATTTAATGTATTATGTGGAACTGAAAGCTGGAAAATGAAGACACAGACATGTTCATGAAAAGATATAGCAACTTGATACAAGAGAAGAAAAGTTCTGTAGGTTCCTATCAGATATGTCTACACTTCAGTTAAAGAATTGTAGCTGGCCGGTGTCAACCGAGTCAGGCTCAGGCTGGGTGAGCACTGTCAACTGGTAGTGTAGACAGTCAGATCCATGGTTTTGTGAGTGGGGAGAGTCCCAGAGCTGGAGCTGCAGCTGAAGCTCAAACATCTGCACCGCAGTTGTACAGCTCCGGCCCCATGAGCCTGATTCAGCTGACACAGGCCAGCTGTGGGTGTTTAATTGCTGTGTACACCTGGATGAAGGGTTGCGTGTTGAGAACATAACACTCCTGACTAATAATTGTATTCTCTCAAAGCAATATTGTTGAGCAACAAAGCTTTTGCCATGTTTCCATAGGCAAAGCTATATACTCCTGTCCATTCTACAGCTCACAGTCCGTAACAACTTGCTATTACAAGTGCACAAGGACCAATGCCTAAAAGGGTATGCTTTCTAGTCAGAAAGTAGCACCCAACAATATGTGAGTAACAGGGGCATGGCAAGGACAACAAGCTATGTAACAGAACCTCTACGTTGTGTGTTCCCATCCAAAGCGGTGTAGTAATTGTTGCAATTAGCCTTTGGAAGTGATGAGTTCCCTTACATGTTTTGTGACCTTGTGGGGGAGACCATCACACAAATATAGCTGCGGCCAAGGATTCGTGACAGTTCGGCCACTGAGCTAGCCCATGGAATTTGTGAAGCAATGTTTCTCCTGTGAAAATCGGAGTAGCACATTCTGCCCTGACTTTCAAGTGTTCGGCCAAGGAGCAGCAAGAATTCTGATCCCCAAACACTTGGCTCGTTAGGCAGACATATTGGAATATGCTTATCTAGCTTTCCATAGTAGAGGCAGCTTGAGGTCATGCAGTCATTACTTCTCAGACATCGCAGAGTCTAATGTGTAGGTCAGTGCTACTTTCAATAGCATTCTACTTCCATTCTAATTCCACATGTTTTATTGCCTGCAGGATGGAGACATGCTGCCTAAAAGTAGTCACTTGTCCCCTTCCTCTTTCACCCCTCAGCTCCACTGTCTGGCTTATTTTCCTTTCACCTTGTAAATCTAACTGTGGGATTTTCCACCACTTTGGTCCTCTCTGCATAGCAAGGAAGAGGGATGAGTGTAGGGACTCTATCTGTGGCCACTGGAAGAAGTCAGCTTGTCTCTGTGTCACCCTCCTTACAGGGACTTCTGTAATTTGACAGATGATATAATTCCATTTCAGCTATCAACCAATGAACCTGGTGGTAGGTCTGACCAGGGGTGTTGACAGCCTCCAAGGCAGGTGTATGGGAGGGCAGGTGTGTGGGAAGGGGTAGTGCCACGCTACCAGAAGAGGCGGTGCCTCGATCAGAAGAAGCAGGGCCCAGGGCAGTCCGCCCTCCTCACCTCCCAGAGCTTGGCACGGACTCCCCAGAACTCAGAGCTAGTTGGAGCATGCAGCATAGCACTCCAGGGGCTGATTTAAAGGGTGTGGGGTTCTGGCTGCTGCTGCTGCTGCTGCTGCTGCTCTAGCAGAGGTGGCAGCTGACAGCCCCAGACCCCTTTGAATCACCGGGCCCCAGGACAACTGGTTCCTTTGCCTTCCCCGTTGGTGGGCCTGAGTCTGACCCAGCTCCCTTTGCAGTCAGTGACTGAACTCCCATCGATTTCAATGCATACAAGATGTATGGCCCAAGAATGGAATTCGTATTTAGGTATATTTGTAGGAATCACCTTTCAGCAATCTGTTTATAAATATTTTTTCCACTTTGGTAAACTGATCAGTCTCCCAATATAGGTTGATCATCTGCCAGGTGGGATTCATATTCCTTAGTTATTCCGTTAAAAATACACCTTAGAAACTTTGGGTTTTTTTATTATTATATTATAGAAATAAGTATTTCAGCTTAGAACTAATCTTTGGGTCTGGAATCACAAATCTGTAACCTAACAGGCAACTGACACAATTATATTAATGAAAGTTGCTTTGTTTTCACTATGCCTGTGTATAAGGATATTTTTTTCCAAAATGGCAATAATTACAGAAAAGTGTAATAACTAAAACTTTAAATGAGCTTTTACCAAGCTTTCAAATATTTTCTTTCATCTTGAAAGTTCCATTGTTTTAGCTCACTGGCATGACCCTTTTTTCCTTGTATCAGTAGCCATGTCATTACTGAACAAAGTGAGTTTTGTCATATTTCTTATTTCACCTTGACTGTAATTTGAAACTACCAAGGGAAATTACTAACAGTTCACTTTAACTGCACCTTTCATTTCAGTCTCATAATGCTAAAGAGTCAGCATCCTTTCTCAACAATGTGGTTTTTGTGATTTCCTTAATCCTGTAATTTTCTCCTTGGGGGAGAAAAAGAGTGTAAACTTGCTACAAAGTGTTTTTTTCTTTTATAGTGGCTCTAAGGCTATATTTAGGTTACATTTCCTGGAAGCCCTTGGTGCCTAATAATTAACTGGTCTTTTTTTAGTGTAGCATTAAAATTCAGATCAGAAACAACACTGCAGCTCTAGAAAGCCTCCCGTTGTCCTTAAATATGCAAACAATGGTATTATAGAATAACTGCAATTATTGCAGCTCCAAAACTTCGGATTCGCTAAAATCTGATGAATAGAAGATTAGCCAGAATCTAAAGAATTTTCCAGTTGGCTTGAGCCACTAATTGTAAAATATTTTTGAAAGGAAAAATGATCTGATGTGATGATTCTGATCTTGCTGACACCTGTATAAATCAGCAGTAACTGAAATCACTACGGTCAGTCTAGGGTCAAAGCAATGTATATGCTATTAGAATCAGACTCTCTGACTTAGTCTCCCTTCATTATGGCCCCAGTCCTGCAATGACATGTGTGCATGCCCTGTCCCTGTGTGAAGCCCCACCAAAATTAGTGGGGCGCATAAGCATCCATCTCCAAGACCTTGAGGGGTCAGGCCCTATAGATGGAGCAGCTTTTTAAATGAACCATTTGACATTGGTAGTTTGTCTCTTTAGACTTGAGTACAATTTTGAACAAGGTTTGGGCTTATCACAGGTTTTAACTAGTTTTATTTTCTTAAAACTGAATACGCAGGAAAAGAGCTAGTGAAAATCCTTGCCGCGGTGTGGTTAATAAGAGTGAAAGCACTGACTTTATTTTATTGATCTTTATGGCTAAATTCATACCGTATATGGCTCCTCCGCTACATTCATATGTGTACATATGATGCACACTCAGTGAAATCCTGATTTCATGGAAGTCAATGTCAAAATTCCTAGGATATGCCTACACTGCAGCTGCAATGATGCCTCCCAGCCCATGTAGACAGACTCAGGCTAGCTCTGCTTCATCTCACATGTAAAAATAGCAGTATGTCCATAATGGAGCAGGTTGTGCCTTGAGTTAGCACCTTGTGCTTAGACTTAGGGTTTGGGCCCCCCCTGTTGCTATTTTTAGCACACCGGCTCAGATAGAGCCATCATGATTCTTTCTACCCTCCCAGCTGCAGTCTAGACATACCCGTCTTGATTTCACTGGGATCAGGATTTCCACCACAGTCTTTCTGGTAAGACTAGAATCTGAATTCAATTGCTTCCTTCTCTTTCTGATTTGAGTATCTCTGCAGTTATTTATTTATGTCTCATTGTAATAGAGTACAATGGCTTAGTGGAGTCTGAGGAGGAATGTTATTTTATATTAAAAGGTCATTCAAAGTGAATTTCTTAAGCTATTTTGAGAAACACACACTTATTTTCAGCTTGGTATATAGAAGAATTTGCATGCATCTCTGCCACTGACCAATGACAGAAGTTATACAAGCGTCAACAGAAGAATAGCTATCACTGAGTTATTTTCTTATGAGGCTGTGATACAACTATCAATTCAAGGTGTTTTTGTTCAAAGTGTTAATTAATAGAGCTTTACACTATTTTTTTATATGCCTGTATTTGGAAACAATATTGATTTGTATAGGAAACCAGGACATGATCACAAGAATGCCAATTACACATCTCTGATTCTAGTATGGTAAAGAACACGGTTTATATATATGTGGCATTCTAATTGTTCCTTGGTCTATGTTGTGCTTTCTAAGCTTAATCAAAGCACATTGTTTATTTTAGCAATCATACAAAACAGAGTAAAGGAATGTAAAATTATTATATTTCCCTGTGTGTAATATATATGGAATATTTTATAAAAATTAAAATATATATATATTTGCAACTGACAGTCTTTGGATTTTATTAGATAGTGGCACTCATGTCTGTTTCCTTGATAAATTGGATTGTTTTCCAAGGATTTTTCTGTTAAATGCCGTGAACAAATAAATAAAACCTCTCTTTTTATTGTTTATTTTGGAGGAGAGGTGTATATGTTTGGTTTTTGCCAGTTATTTTTATCCAAGAAACATTTTATAATTATTTTTGCAGTGCTTACATTCCTAAAAACACATCTTTTTAAAATTCAGTTACCATTTTACCTCTGCAAATAGCTGACAACTAGATCAGAATTCACTTACACACTTTCCTATGTACTCTCAGTATTGATAGACTCAAATAGGTAGTTGTAATCTAACACTTCCTATAGCAAATCAGCATACTGGGTTTCTTCTAAGTGTATACAAAGTTCCACAAGAGTATTTATGTCAATTTCCAGACTGAGTTCATTAACAGCAAATCCTAAATTTACTTGCTAAAATCACTTCTTAAAAGTGCAGGAAAATCAAGTGTGAGCAAACTTCAAATTACAATGAAATATTTTTCTTTTCTCTTTATGGTTCTTGCATCTCTGCGCATCTTTACTATTAAATCTTGGAATTACTGGCCCAAGTCAATTTGTCTTCCAATGTTTTCCTCATAGGGATAGTTTTGTTATGAGTTTGGTTATCCAGGCCCTACATTCACTCAGATACCTTGTAAAAAAAAATCAATACTGCTCTCTGATTATTTGGTCAAATTCATTAACAAAAATGCACTTACCTTTTAGCTCTACAGTCTAAGGAAGTAGGTGTGAAATACTGCTGTGGCACAGAGTGCAATTAGTCTAGTGAACACAGTAGAATGCAGGTACTGTAAATGTGACAGTGTTGTGCTCATCAGGAATGCACTATAGAAACGAAACTAGGTGGGGCTGTATTTCCCTGCCTGTAATAGAACACCTGAGAACCAGACTGACCTGCTTCTTGGTTGTCTTTGTTAAGAGCTAGCATTACCAAGTTCACAGAAATTACAGCTCTCGTTGTAAAGTGGGTGGACAAGTACCCATTGATTCTGTGAAGTTTACAAAATCTGACTTTTTGAGAAAGGTATCAAATGTCTATAAATTACATGGAGAATTGGTCTTCTGTAAATTAGGTAGCAACCATTTTAATAAAGAACGCTTTGCTACTGTATTCCAAACTGAAATAGTCAGCCTGTGGTACTCCTTGTGAGAGGGTGCTGTGAAGGCCAAGACTCTCTACAAGGGTTAAAAAACCTAGATATAAGTTCCTGGATGATAGCTCTATCAATAGCTATTAGCCAGGATGGGCAGGAATGGTGTCCCTAGCCTGTTTGTCAGCAGTTGGGAATGGGCGACAGAGGATGGATCACCTGTTCTGTTCATTCCCTCTGGGGCACTTGATATTGGCCACTGTCAGAAGACAGGACACTGGGCTAGATGTACCTTTGGTCTGACCCAGTCTGACCATTCTTATGTTCTTAGGGTTTGAAGAGCAGTGTTTGTAGAAGTTGAATAAGCAAAAGTTTATTATACTATGGCATATTCCTAATATACATCTACTTTGCACTAAATATGTATATCCATGCTGTTAGGCATTAGCCAAAGCCCCTGGGTCCAAATACCCTCCTAATTTGAAGGAAATTAAATGCAGATTTAGATTCAAATTTGGTAAATCAAACCATAATTCCAGCTTGGGGGGAGGGGGAATTATAATCAGATCCAGATCCGAATCTTGCATGTCAGATGACCTCTTTATGTGCTGTATATAACCCTGGAGGTGGATTGAGAGCAAATGGAGTAGTGGGGAAAGGCAAATATGCACAGTTTAATTTTTTACATATTGAAGTAGCCAGAACCACTTGTTACTGTAATTTTATTTTTTATTTATTTTAGACTGGTATGCATTGGAGAGGGACACCGAGGTGTTCCAGTGATATCTGAATAACTCCATGAGTGGAATACCATGGCACTTTTGTTTCCCCTTGACATTTTCTAAAGAATCAAGTGCAACTACTATTTCATGCCTTTCTCTAGTGTTATTATTTGAATATTAGTGTTAGCGCTTGTTTGCATGAGATGTTAGCCCCAGGTCAACACACCTGCAGTAATATGGAACCTTTCTGATGCCAGTGTGATGACTCACAGGGGCATAGTTTCAAGTTCAGGACCTAATTTTAATTTCCCCACATTATTACCTGCGATAAATAGCCACGTTGGTGCTCTACTGCAGGCATGTCTCTAACAGCTTGCTATTCTTTTATATCATCTAGACCTGCTCTGAGCAGGATTAGATAACAAGATGGGTTAAAACAACAACAGTGAACCTACATTGGCCTTCTCATCATTGCAACAATGATGCAATAATGCATCTGGTAGAGATGCATTAGTAGAAACTGAGGGATGGGGGTTGCTATGGCCCCATTAGTCCAAATGAGTGACACATGGAGTAACTGTAATCTACTTTTATACTTCAGGAAGTATTTCTTTGTTAAAAGCAAGTTTTAACTAATCTCAGGCAATGGATTTATTATACTTGGAAGTAAACTACACATAGTTGACACAAGTAATTATAGTGCCTACATAGTACATTTTGATTGCCTGTGAATGTGATGAGATTTGTTTTGAAAACCAACTGTTTTGTTAATTTAAAGATTCTACTGTTAATTAAAAAACTTATCTTAAGCCATGGGAGCAGCCACTAAGCAGATATGAGGGATACACTGTCACATCTTCATTGCCATTCATTCCTGGTTTTCCATACCTATTGTTTTCATATTGTTGAACCTCTGTACTGAAGCAGTAATTCATGATCAGCAATACATTAACTTCTGTCCATCACTAGAATGAGTTATTTAGGTACCTGCAATTCCTTTTTCCACAGAGCATGAAAGGTAGAGAGGGCAGAAGAGCAATAGTCACACAGGTTGCGAAGAGTGGTGATGTGGTATAATCACTAGAAAAAAGTAAATACTGACCTCATGCAAGAAAAGGGCATATTGACTGGTTGTAGCAATAGTGTGGGGCTTAAAATACCCATGTAGATATGGGAAACTAGCGGCCATAGTAATTGACTCTCCAGGAGCATGTAAAGTGATGGTAATAATTCGCAGTTTTCAAAGTTACATATGATGGATTAGTAATGGGCCCAATTAATTGTTGGAGTCTGCAGTCTTGAGGTTTCCATCTTGAGGTCTACAAAATCATGAAGTGTTATCCCTTCACATAACACAAGAACTAGTAGTCACCCAATGAAAATAATAGGAATTATACAGAAGTTCTTAAACTTCTAATAAGCAAGCATAATGAACAAAAAATGAAGTAGTTCTTACATAAAAACGTAAGAACGGCCATACTGGGTCAAACCAATGGTCTATCTAGCCTAGTATCCTGTCTAACAACAGTGGCCAATACCAGATGCCCCAGAGGGAGTGAACAGAACAGTAATCCTCACGTGATCCCTCCCCTGTTATCCTTTTACAGACAAACAGAGGCTTGGGACACCATTCCTACTCTGGCTAATAGCCATTGATGTACCTAACCTCCATGAATCTACCTAGCTCTTTTTTGAAGTCCTAGCCTTCACCACATCCTCTGGTAAGGAGTTCCACAGGTTGACTGTGCACTGAGTGAAGAAAAACTTCCTTTTGTTTGTTTTAAACCTGCTGCCTATTAATTTCATTTGGTAATTTCATTAGTTCTTCACACAATGTACATCCAACCTGTACAATTCATTGCCAGGTGATGCCATGAAGGCCAAACCTATTTAGTTCAATCTGGGTTCAAAAAAGAATGAGATAAGTCCCTGAAGGAGATGCTAACATGAATTAAAAAATTGAAAAATAGAAGACAGTATACTGGGCCATTCGTGTAACCTGGTATGGCCATTCTTATGTTAAGTGGAGTTACACCAGAGATAAAATTAGCCCAGCTGACATAATTACTAGTTCTATTGACTGATTGCTAACCAACTGATAATGGGAGCTGTAGAGTGGGCAGAAAGGTATCACCAACTGTTCAGGTGAGAGGAGAAACCCACTTTACAGGGAGGACACTTAGGCTGTGTCTACACAGGCACCCTTTTGCGGAAAAGGGATGCTAATGAGACACAGCGCAATTGCAAATCTGCGGGGGATTTAAATATCCCCCGCGCATTTGCATGAACATGGCTGCCGCTTTTTTCCGGCTCGGGGTTTTGCCGGAGAAAAGCGCCAGTCTAGACGCGATCTTGTGGAAAATAAACCCTACTTGAAAGTAGGCATAAGAGATCTTGCGGAAAAGGGTTTATTTTCCACAAGATCGCGTTTAGACTGGCGCTTTTCTCCGCAAAACCCCGAGCCGGAAAAAGCGGCAGTTATGTTCATAAAATGCCACGGGGATATTTAAATCCCCGTGATTTAGACTGCGCTGTGTCTCATTAGCATCCCTTTTCCGCAAAAGGGTGCCAGTGTAGACACAGCCTTATTGTATATTGCCAGTTGGACAGTACATAATTCCTGCTTCATTAATGCAGTGGTTCTAACACTGTGGTCGAGCCCTGGTGCCTTCTGCCTTTCACTTCAGGAGGACTCATTTCAAAACATTCTGATCATTGTTGTAATGACCTGTATAATATATTTCACAATAGTTATTAAATCCTCCTTTGATGCAATCCATCCATTGTTTCCTTGCTTTTTCTCAGAGACTCTTTCCTTCCACCTGACTCTCTGGTACTTCACAGAGTCTTTCCTAGGAGTCTGCAGAGGGAAACAGACTGTGGTAGGAGGACATGTGGCCTGGAGGATATAGTCCCCTAAAAGAGGGTGTGTCTGTCTGCCTGTCTCTCTCTCATATGAAGTGCTCAGCCCAGTGGAGAAGTTGGAGAACCCCTGTAAAGGTGTATTAGCAATCCAGAGGCAAGTCAGACATCTTTTAGAAGGAGGTGAAAATTAGGCCACTTACTTTGGTGGCAAAATATGGATGTGGGTGCCTTGTGCCTAACAATATTACTTTTGAAAACAGTGGCACTGAATATATCCAAGCCTTTTCTGTGCTTTTTAGGCATAGCCATGTTTTGAAACAACGCAATTGATTTGACTTTTGTCCTCCAGTGTAGCTGTGCCCTTAGAGACTAACAAATATATTAGATCATGAGCTTCTATGTGTAAAACTTACTTCATCACATGAGCTGGAGTGGAAATTACAGAATCCAGAGTATACATACCAGCAAAAGTAGTTGCCTGTCAATTGTAGGACCAGTGTTAATGAAGCTAATTAAGTCAGGCCGGATGTGTCCCACTCATAGTTTTTGACGTGGAAATGCAAATATCAAAGGTGGGGAAAATTGCCTTTGTGGTGCATTAACCAGTTAGTATCTTTATTCAAGCCTAAGTAGATAGCATTGAACTTGTATATGAACTCCAGTTCAGCAGTATCCTCTATAACTGGGTGATACAATTTCTTTGTAGATGAATGGCTACTTTTAAATCCATTATTGAACGTCCAGGGGGTTAAAATATTCTCCTACAGGTTTATGTATGTTACCATTCCTGATGTCTGATTTGTGTCCATTTATTCTTTGTCGTAGAGATTGTCCAGTTTGGCCAACATACATGGCAGAGGGGCATTGCTGGCACTTGATGGCATAGATCACTTTCATGGATTTGCAGGTGTATGAGCCCCTGATATTGTGGCTTATGTGGTTAGGTCCTATGATGGTGTTGCTTGTACAGATATGTGAACAGAGTTGGCAATGGGGTTTGTAGCAGAGGTAGGTTCCTGGGTGAGTGTATATGAGGTGTGGTGTGCGGGTGCTGGTAAGTATTTGCTTTAGGTTGGTAGGCTGTCTGTAGGCAAGGATTGGCCTGTCTCCCAAGGTCTGTGAGAGTGAGGGATCATTTTCCAGGGTAGGTTGTAGATTGTCAATGATGTACTGGAGGGGTTTAACCTGGGGGCTGTATGTGATGACCGATGGTGTTCTGTTATTTTCCTTGTTGGCCCTGTCTTGAGGTAATTGACCTCTGGGTAGTTGTCTGTCTCTTTTGGTCTGTTTCCTCACTTCCCCTGGTGGGTATTTAAGTTTTAAGAATGCCTGATAAAGATCTTGTAGGTGTTTGTCTCCGTCTGTGGGATTAGAACAGACCTGTTTGTATTTTAGGGCTAGGCTGTAGACAACAGATCGTGTGATGTGTCCTGGATTAAATCTATAGGCATGTAGGTAAGTATAGTGGTCAATAGGCTTCCAGCATAGGGTGGTGTATATGTAACCATCATTTATTTGTCCTGTAGTGTCCAGGAAGTGGATCTCTTGCATAGACTGGTCCAGGCTGAGGTTGGTGGTGGGGTGGAAGTTGTTGAAATCCCTGTAGAATTCTTCAAGGAACTCCTTCCCATGGATCCATATGATGAAGATGTCATCAATGTAGCCTAAGTAGAGGAGGTGTACTAGAGGACAGGAGCCCATAGCAGTGCCACAGACTTGAAGATATAAATTGTTCCCAATTCAGAAATAGTTGTGGATGAGGACAAAGTCACATAGCTGAGTCACGAGGTGTGTTGTGGCATCATCGAAGACAGTGTTCCTGACAGCTTGTAGTCCACCCTCATGTGGGATATTGGTGTAAAGAGCTTCTTCAGCAACGGTGGCCAGGATGCTGTTTTCAGGAAGGTTTCCTCAGGAAGTCATTGCTGTCTGGAAGGTAGCTAGGAGTGCTGGTAGCATAAGGTCTGAGGAGAGAGTCAACATAGCCAGAAAATCCTGCTATAAAAGTTCTAATGCCTAAGACGATGGGACATCCAGGATTTTTAGGTTTATGGATCTTGGGTAGCAGATAGAATACTCCTTTTTTGGAGCTGGCAGGGGGGGGCAGATATTTGTGTAGATTTGTTCCCTAGCTATAGCAGGGAGTTTCTTGAGCACATGGTGTAGTTTCTTTTGGTATTCCTCAGTGGGATCGATTAATTTACTCTTGAATTAGTTATAATTTTCAGAGTCCCTATGTGACTGGTTAGAACAAGGATACTGAACATTATTATGCCTCTATTATTTTTAAACTCATCGTTTAATTATGAAAAATAATAAGTGTAACTAATGGTTTCCACAGCTACAGTGTTTCTAGAGTTTTGGAAAAGGCGGAGAGCTGTGCTCACCTATGACTGGGATCTAATAGACTGGGAGGATGAAGAGGTAAGATCGCAAATAAGCAATCTAGTGATAATCTTTTTATCAGCATGATAACAGTTTATGTAATAATGCTTTGTGCTCTGCTAGGACAATTGAATTTGCTATATAACACTGGTGCAATAGATCAGTAATGTGTCTTGCAAGTAGAGGTGCATCCAAATACTACTCACCTCTTGGCAGAATTTCTCTCTCTCTCTCTCTCTCTTAACTCCTTTTGTTTGTGCAGGGTATGGGAATAAATTATTATGTGTGTCCATATTTAGCAAAGTGTGATGTGGTGGGGGAGGGAGGCAGCCAGAAATATCTGTCTGGAGTAAGCAGGCCATATCTGTGGCCCTATCCCAGTGTAGCTTAATGCTAAGGCATTCTGGGATTTGTAGTCAGGGACTATGGGATCAAAGTATGCTGGAAACGTAGCCATGGATTAAAAGAAAGCCTCCCTTTTCTCCATTAAAGGGGAGACCAGGGAAAAAGCAAGAAGTATTATGTGGCATCTGCCTAAAGAAAACACACTTTACTCTTGGGTCCCTCCAGACAAAGAGCCCATCAGAGTGTTAGGGAAGATTGTGCTGTTCGGTATTAGAAAACCAAATACAGGCGGGTCCTGATCCCTTTCCCTGCATACATTACCAGCCTTTAACTCCCATGATTCCTTTGCCCCACAAGTTCCTGATTCAGCCCAGAATCAGGCCAATCTGGATACGGGCAGGAGCCTAGATCTTGAACCTCTCTTAAAGGGCCAGATTACCCTAATTTAGTCTGCCATGGCCACCAGCAAATATCAAACAGTTCTGTTCTGCACATGTCATGAAATGTGCTCTGTTAGTCACAAGTGACCCTTGCTGTAATGGAATTTAAGGCCACTCACCTCTAGGATAATAGTTGAAATTTAGTCTAGTTAATTGGGGCCCAACGTTGTTATCCCTTCGTGGCTCCTCTGGAGCCTCTTGAAGATGAGTTGATGATTTTAGTCTACCTCTTAATGAACATTTTCTGCACCACAAAATCACCCCCACAATGGTTTTCTTAACAATCACAGCAGAGAAACCAGTGATTGAATGACATGACCACCCAAATGCTTTAACCCCTAGAGATGCTCCTAGTATTTTGGCTGGTCAGTGTAAGAAAACTACCGTGATTTATACTGTTCCAGATCTCTGGGTGAATGGAATGATGGGTCTCTAAGGCACTTCTAAGGGTAATTATTTGGGTATTTACTTTAAAAATATGTGAAGCACTTTGAGACAAAGGGAGCTATGCAACTGCCAGTCATTATCATCGTAGAATGTTTGTATTGAACACAGAGGTGCTGAAATAGTTTGTATTGTCAGGGTGCTGAGAGCCAAACTCTACAACTTGTATATAATGGAAAGCACTGCAAGCCAGGGGATGCTGCAGCATCCTCTCTCTCTCAGCATCCTCTCTCTCTCACACACACACACACACACACACACACACACCCTCCACTCCGCACCACTAGTTCCAGTACCTATGACTGAATGCCTGATGCTTTCCCAAATCTGTCATTGCAGGAAGAGCTGCGCCCTCAGTTTGAAGCAAAATACTCCCAGGTGGAACGAGTAAATCCCATCACAGGAAAACCTGAACCTTTTCAACCCTTCCCTGACAAACTTAGTCGACTAATGGTGTCTGTCTCAGGAATATTCTTCATGGTAAAGTCTTTAATGCTATTGAAAGGCCATTCTGAATCTGATTCTTATATCACACCAATGGAAACCAGGAGTGCTCCCACTAAGTTCATAGAGTTACAATGGTGTAACTGGTGTAAGTGAGATCAGATCAGGCGCAATGCTTGATAATGTTTGGTGGGTTGGTGATAGGTCAGGTTTCTTGATTGTGTGGAGGGTGGGGGGTGCACTTTTAGAATTTTGCACAAATAGAATATAGTGGGCATATGTCTTCATATAGTAACAGAAAAATTTGTTTCAGCAATTTAGTATTTTGTCTCTAATCTAAGACTGCTCTGCTCCCTAAAACAAATTGGATTCTCTCTTTTTTTTTCTTTAAGCACTCAATGTATTGATCTTGGTTTCAGCTGTTTATTTTAATAGGTATTGTTTTCTTCTAATTACACAAGCATTTATTTCACCACAGATTTCTTTGGTACTCACTGCAGTGTTTGCAGTTGTGGTCTATCGCCTGGTAGCTATGGAACAATTTGCATCCTTCAAGTGGTATTTTATCAAAAAGTACTGGCAGTTTGCAACATCTGGCACTGGAGTCTGTATCAATTTCATGATCATCATGTCACTTAACGTTGTAAGTTTTAAATGATTTTAAAAGAGGGATGGGGATTTAAAGAGATTGAATCTTTAAAAACTGTTTACTATGTAATTGTACCTCAGGTAACTTTGGCAATAGCTAGAGAGAAACAGAAGCCATTTATAAATTCTACACTTTTCTGTGCTCTACTTTAAACAGCTGAACAGTTTTGTTACAAATAGCTGATTGTTACACTGTCTTGCCATCTTAAGCATGTATTTTATTAATCTATATAGAGAAACAGCTGCACTTTGTTTATTTGTATTTAAAATGTCCACAGATGTTGTTGCAGTTGCTTTTATTCAATAACATTCTGCTGCTTCACAGATTTTTGAGCTGCCTGTACAATTCCTCACTGCAGGTTGGACTTCACTTGTCCAGCACCCTTGGGACCTGAGCAGTCCCAGATGAGGGAATTTGCTGGACCAGGGAAGGTCCCCTGCCACTGGCCCCCTGTCAGCCGATGGTCAGGGCAGTGAGTGGTGTGTGTGTGTGTATTATACACCCGAGACTTCAACTGCCAGGACCGGGGTCCCTTAGCAGTGGGCAACCTGGAGGAGGTTGACGGCGCCCCAATAAGTTTACAGGGAGAGCTTATACACCGAGACTTCAACTGCCAGGACCGGGGTCCTTGGCAGCGGGCAACCTGGAAGAGGTTGACGGCGCTAACGGATCTGTCCCTTATGACCGGCTGGAGTTCTTTTAAATTGTGCTTGGTTCTGTTACAGCACCTGGAAGGAGTCAGGTTAAAGCTTAAACAGTTACTATTTTATTGTTACAGGGTAAACTTAGCTGTTAAATGCTACTGCTGTGTTACAGATAACACAGCCACTACAAAGGACAGGACAGAAATTACACTTAAAACAAAAGTCACTTACAGGTACCATGAAACCCTTTTGGTTCTCTGAGCTCTTATTAAATGCATGCAAAATAGACACCTAGCAGGTATATATTCTCACCCCTGCATTCCAGACTTGGCGTGGCCAGCGTCTTTCTCTCAATCCTCGGGAAGAAGTAGGGCGAGGTTGGGCGTCCCACAGACCTCGGGAGACAATCAATACCTGCCAGCAGGTGTAGATGATTGGAGCTCAAATGGGGTGGGCTACTAAAGCCCCTCTTTATACCCCTTGGGTCACGTAGGCTTCTTCCTGGTCTTCAAGTGGCCAATTAGGAAAAATGGCTTTGAATGCCAAGTTTCCCCACGAAGGGTACAAAGCATAATTCACACCTGGGAAAATGCAGACAATGGGCACTTCTAGTATGTGATGGCGAAGATTCCTCTCCTGGGACAGTGCAGGCGTGTCAATTACTGGTACTAGCCATCAGGGCGGCGGGAGGCCCGGGTCGTCAGCTAGCCATTTACTGTCTGGTTTCTGTTTATGGTAGAGTCAGGGACAGGCAGCACACCTGCGTTCCCAGGGCATCAAGGCTGACTGCCTTTCTCTTGCTCTCTGGGGTGGGGGGGGGGGGAACAAGATGGGGTTCATGTCTGGCTACACCCCCTCAGCCTGCCACCCTTTCCCACTGCCAGCTCCTTTGGTCCCACTGCCAGCTGGGCGACATGGCTTCCCCAGCCCCACTGCGGCATAGCAGTATGCAGCCCTGCTTCCATTGCACAACCCCACTGCTGGATGGCACATGACCCCAGTCAGGCTGCTGACCTGCCACGGACCCAGATGGGCTTCCCCTGCTGGGCTGCCGTGGCCCGGCCTTGCTGCCAGCCAGGCCACCACAGCTCTGTCCCCACTGCTGGGCTGGCACACAACCCCGCTCAGGCTGCCGCGGCACAACCCCAATGCTGGGCCGGCACACACGGGCTGCCCCTGCCCCACTACCATTGCCCAGCTTCCGCCGCCAGTCTGCTGAGCACCTGGTCTCGCTACCATCAGCCTCACCTTTCACGGGGCTCTCAGCTGCTGGCCGTCCTGTCCCAGGGCTCTCTCGTTCAGCAACATCCGTGGTCCTGCTGGACCTGCTGGACCACGGATGTTGCTGGACAAGATAATCCCGGTTTAAGGAGGTGCAACCTGTACAAATATTTGACTGTAACACTAAGTCTCAGTGGCACAGAAAACCATTTGTACATTAGCAAAATCCATTTCCATTCAATCCAGAATTGTGACACCAATGCCATATCCAGTAGGGATGTTTGGAAAAAAAAGCATCCACGAATTCAGGACAATAAGCAGAGGAAATGCATCTATTCAGTCTAAATGGAATGATGATTTGTTCTTCCTGACTGAGGATTCTAGAATCTCTCCCAAATGTAAAATGGTTCCTAGTAATGAAATCAGCTGTGTGACCTACATTTTAAAACTTTAGAGGCATTACAGATTATGGTTTTAGTTTAACTTTTCTCTACAAAAATACATGTTTAAAATGTCTCCACTATTAGCAGCTTTTGTACTGGTATAAAATGTTCTCTATCATTGCTGATGTATTTATCTACTTTGATATTTGAAGTGTAAATAGGTAAAGATTAACAATTTTGTAGTATTATTACTACTTCTGTTATCTGCTAAGTAGATAGCATCTTCAAAACAGTCTTTGCTAACTTTTTGAGATCATTATTATGCCTTTTCTGGGTCATGAAAAGTGCATAACAAGTGCACAAGCAAAACAAAGCTATTGAAAACATGGAGGCACTCTTGGAAACATTTGTGATTTTACAAAGTCAAGCTGAAGTTTGTTTTAGAAGAATAGGTGAGGATCATAATAGCACTATTAAATAGACAATTAAAGTAAATACTAAATAATAGTCATGTCTCCGTGTAAAAATGAATTTGAAGGAAAATCCTAGTATAACAAATCTGTGGTTTCTCTCTACTTTCAGACCAGTCACACCCTTTTATTCCTAACTGTACAGAGGAAACCCATGGATGCTCATGTTCATATATTAATATCTTTGTGAATGTGTATTTGCATGAGAAGTGTTCTGACAGCCATCTCAAAATTTGTGTAGTTCTGAGCACATCCAATCAGAGAACAGATCAATACCATGCAATTTAAGTGATCAGTCACTCAGGGTAGATAACGTAGCAAATGATGAATTGCAAACAATTTGAGCACTCCATAGACTTAAATATATTTCCATAACTCAGTAGATAGATGAATTCAAGCTACAAACAAACATCTAATTGCTTTTGTGGATAATTAGCCAAGAAAAAGAGGGGCTAAAATAGATGAATATTTTTTCATTGCAAATAATTAAGATGTGTGCAGTTCCTTGCCTTCATCACAGTTATCTTGATATTGTAGGACAGAGAAAAACTTGTGTTTCTATCGAATACTTATTTATTTTATTTGATAGATACTTTAATATTTTCACAATATAGAATTTTTGCTATAATTTATGCTGTTTCTATTTCAGGTATATGAAAAAGTTGCCTATCTCCTAACAGATTTAGGTAGGTGCATCTTAAATGCTGGCATACACCTCCATAGCTGTATTGTGTAACTGTATTTTTATATCAAATCATCAAAAACATTGTTAACATGTGTAGTAACATGGGGTATGTCTAGACTACATGGCTCCGTCGACGGAGCCATGTAGATGAGTTTACTAGACATAGGAAAATGAAGCGGAGATTTAAATAATCGCCACTTCATTTACATCAAAATGTCTGCCGCGCTGTGCCGATCAGCTGTTTGGCAGCACAGCGGGGCAGTCTGGACGCTCGCGTCGACACGAAGCCTTTGTCGACCGCTCCGGTAAACCACATCCCACGAGGCATAACGGAGCGGTTGACAAAGGCTTCCGTTGTCGATGGCGGAGCGTCCAGACTGTCCCGCTGTGCTGCCAAACAGCTGATCGGCACAGCGCGGTGGCCATTTTGATGTAAATGAAGTGCGATTATTTAAATCGCCACTTCATTTTCCTATGTCTAGTAAACTCATCTACACGGCTCCGTCGACGGAGCCATGTAGTCTAGACATACCTATGATGTCCTTCCCCAAACTATTCATTGCCTACCAACTACAGAGAAACCTATTACTTACATGTGTTAAGAAAAACAAAGGAGACTGAAAAGAAAATTGTTGGTCATTGGTCACTAGAGATGACCAAATCCCTGGATTCCCCTTTTCCCCCATTCCCTGCCAGTACTCCTCCATGTCAGACTTTCGAGAAGTTTGGATCACAGCTGAACTATCAAACTTTGTCCCAGTTCTTTGTCCTCATCCTACACTCTGCCTAGTGCAGGGGAACAACTAATGTCCATATGAAATCCCATTGAAATCTGGGATTTATCTAAATACCAGTAATTTATTATTTCTTCTAGCCTATTAGAATTCTTAACATTTTGTGCCCAAGTAGCAATTGTTTTTAGTTTTCAAATGTTATCACATAAAGTTGGAAGCCTGAAATAATAGCGCTCTTTTTTAAACCTGTCCTACTGATGACATGGTTTAGGGAGGGGGCTGTGATTGTGTTTAGGGAGATTAGGATTGTGCTACAGCTATTGTCCTCAATTAAGAGGGGGGGGAAAAACCTTCCTTCCCTTTTCCAAACACACATTGTGACTAGAGCTGTGTGGACCTGGGATTTACATTTTGTGGGAAATTTCCAGATTTTGACATGTGTTTCGTTTAGAATTGGGATACAACAAAGAATTTCAAAATTTCCCATGAATTTACATTTAAGAAACCTCACTTAGGACTAATTGAAATGTTCTGTTTAAATTTCAACATCTTAGGACTTTTTAAAAATATCATGTTTGAAACAAAGCAAAACATTCCATCCAGAAAGTCTAAGAGGAACATCAACATTCTGTATAATTTTTTCCCCCGCAGAATTTTTTTTCTTGTTGTTTAGGCAAAATGTCATTTTTCACTGGAAAAATCTTCCAATCAAATTTGTGACCAACAGTAATTTTGACTCTTTAAAGAAATTAATAAGAGCAAGGAGTCTACCTTTTACATTTCTAGTCAGGTGCTGGGGGAATGTTTTATCCTTAACATTTCATTTGATGTGTTCTCTCCAATTTAGTATGATATAGTTGACTATGCTGTGATTTACAAAAAGTCTTTCAATGCAACAGCAGCTACAGGATTTATTTGTACATACGCAATAATATTAAAGACATGGCAATTCTCTACAGAGAGGAGACTACAAAAAAGTTGTCGCTCAAGTGGCTGGTGCCCTGCATTTACTAGCTGTGCTTTACATGAAACTCTACTTTCATACCAACTGGCAAGTGACCAGGGCTCTGGGAGCACCCACAACATTTTGATATTCATTTGGGTCATCAAAGTTATTTTATATAACCTTGTGCCCAGTTACAGTCAGATTTTATCTAAATGTTTCTATCAAAGCACTTTGTTGAATACCACAGGGAAATGAGAGGCACAACAAAGATTTGATTCATATCTTAGATCTGTTTTTTTCTATTATACATGAAAAGTCCTTTTTGACATCTGGTGTTTATAGAGCATCAGTGATTTCTTTCATAATATGGCTTCTGGTCCTGCAGAAGTAGGTCATGATTATGTAAGTTTTGTTTTTCTATATAACAGACTTTCGAAAAGTGCTTATTACTGAGGAGGTATTCAGGTCAGTCACCGGACTACTGAAAGCAAGAACTAGTGATGACAGACCATTCAAATATGGATCCAACTAGCCAAAAGACTGCAATTTAACTGAACAGAACTTCACAAAGTAATTCCTAAAAGCAAAAGGTCATTTATGTCTGCAGCTAAGACAGCTAGACCCATTCCATTACTGGCCTCTGCACTCACACAATAATAACCCTCCAAAGTCCAAATGGCCCTGTCCTACCTGTAAAATCTATTGCCCCAGAAAAATTGTAGTTCTCATGCCAAGACTTAGAGTGCTCCCAGGATCCAATCTCATTGGCTTTGGGTGGTGGGTGGAAGTATAAACCAGGATAAATGGACTTGCCTCCACCTCCCAAACACCCCCATAATAATATAAGACTCAATATTAATAGCACCTCTTTCAGAGCAGAAAAAGTCCTTTTTGCCCTGGCAATGCGAGGTCTTGCATAAGGCCAGTGGTGATAGGCAGCAGGATTACCCAATGGCAGCCCTTCTAACGAATACGCCACACAATTGGATGATAGTTATCATAAACTCGGACTAAACAATACAGCACTAGGTTTTTAGAACTGATGCCTTTTCTCAAGACAAACCCTGGTATGCAGATGCAGATAAACAGCAAGGCCTGCCTATAGACAAACAAGAAAGTGTTCACTCATTCATAACTCCAATTAAAATGAATTTAAAATAAAACTAATATTAACTAAAAATTTAAAAGTAAGTACTCCTGTTTCCTTGAATGCCATGCCAGTTAAAAAAGCACATTTAAATTCACTTGACACATTTTCTGAGTTTGACTGTTCACCTACAGTGGAATCACTTTTTATTGCCCTAGAATCCCTAGATACTTCCTGAACTCATTAGGATAGACAAATAAATAAAAAGGAAAGGAAGAAAAAAAACAATAACTGAATGTCAACAGGCTGGGATCATCCAATGAGAGACAAACCACAGCTTTGTAATGTTTGTTTATTCTGTCCCTAAGCAACCATATTAACCTTAGAAGACTGTCTATCTCATCCAGTTTAAGAAAAATGCACCCTATCTCAGTTAATTATTTCTTCTTCTTCTAGTTAAACAACCTCCATAATCTCTATTAAGAAACTCAAAAGAACTTAAAGAAAAAATGCATTTTTTCTCTGAAACAATGTGGCCACATCTTTTTTAAACACTCAAAAGTGTATTTGCTGATTTCAGGATGACTTAGACTCTCAGTCACTCAGGTGATTTTGAATCATTTATCCACATACTGTGTTCCATCATTCGGTTTTTTAAAGGAGTTTGAAATATTAAGGAAAAATATCTGAATTGCACATTTCAATAATAAACAACCAGGACTAATTAAGACAGAAGTCCTGCCCAAAAAAGCTTAAAATCTAACTAGATAAGGGTACATCTACACTAGTTCGTTAGTTCGAGCTAGGTAGGGTAATGAGGGCAAGCGGAGTTGCAAATGAATCCCGGGATTTAAATATCCGGGCTTCATTTGCAACTCCTTTGCCCTACCTAGCTCGAACTAATGAGCTAGTGTAGACGTACCCTAAGTGACATGCACAGAGTGGGAGTGAGGAATTAAATAAAATCTTTGAGGTTTTTGTGTGCAGATTTATATTTTTAGTTAAATATATAAATTAAGGACCTATTCATTCCATCTGCTCCCATGCTATTGTCAATTGCCGTCTTTGAGGCATCAAGGCAGAGATGGGTCTTGATGAGAGAGTATGTGTCCCTGTGGATACATTCAGGGAAGATTCACGGACACAAGGAGTAGCATGGAATAAGGCATGCAAATATTTGTGAAAAGCAGATAGGGGGAGGTTGCTGCCAGTCCTGATCACTTCACTGTTTGTCTACCATGCCATTGTGTATTGAATGGCTGATGCTATGCACTATCTGCACTGTCTACTCACTGTCTACACTAGGAAATTATTTTGAAATAACTTATTTTGAAATAACTCCCAAAATAACAGTTTTGAAATAGTGTGTCCATAACACGGGTTAGCTTCGAAATTAGTCCGAGACAGGCTCCCTTACTGTGGATGTGCTACCTCAAATTAGAGCCCCAGGAAGAACTGGAGTAATTACTTTGAATGACTCTGGGGACTAGTTATTTCAAAATAAGCGTTATTCCTCGTGGAAATCAGGAGTTATTATTTCAGAATAACCAGCCTGTTATTTCAAAATAATGGGCTTGGTAGTGTGGATGCTCTGTTTGTTATTTTGAAATAAGGGGAGTTATTTTGAAATAACTCCCTAGTGTAGACCAGGGCTCTGAGAACTATAACTGCTGAGAAGAATCAAAGGAATATTGTGGGTGAGGTAATACGTTTTATTGAACCAACTTCTGTTGGTGAGAGACACAAGTTTTGGGGCTACACGGAGCTCCTCTTTAGGTCTAGGAAATGTACTAAGAGAAGAATCAAGGCATCTCATCATACCTCAAAGGATTAAAAAGTCCAAGATTCCGGAAAGAGACAGCTGTCAAAATGGAAACTGGAACTCTCACTGGTATTTCATAGATCAGGGACTCCTTTTTGATTTGTGCATAGAACCAAGCTGACCATAGCTGGAGTAGGAGTTGTGCGACCTTCTAACTACATACTTTACTGAGGAAAAAAGAAACATTTACTTAAAGGGCTAAATTAATTAAAACCCAATCATTTGTTCTATAGGAAACATGTTGACCCAGGAACTCTTTAAGACACTTGCAACTTCATTTCATTTGTAAATGTGTAATATGTACTATGTCACTCCTTTTAGAGCATCCTAGAACAGAATCTGAATGGGAAAACAGTTTTGCCTTGAAAATGTTCCTCTTCCAGTTTGTCAACTTAAACAGCTCTATCTTTTATATTGCTTTTTTCCTTGGCAGGTAAGTTATTTTTTATCTTGATTTCATTTCCTAAAAATAGAGGGAAACACATACCAAACCCTTAGTGTTAGATATTTCATTATGGTAATGTATTAAATTGCTTTAAAGAAAATATTGTAACATGCTATTGTTCGAGATTTATTCATCAGCAGAGTTTGTGGAGCTGGGTAAAATAATAAAGCCAAAACTTTCAAATGTGGGTAAAAGTTAAGATCTTAAAATCTGATCCTTTCCAGAGGTGCGGAGTGCTTACTGTTCTCATTGACATCAACACCTCTGAAAATCAGGCCTAAAAATCACCTCTGAAAATCAGGCCAGTTATTTGGTTACCTAAATACAGATTTGTATCTAATATGCTGATAAATTTCAAAAGCTGGACTTAGCTCCATCTGTTTCTGCTCTTCTGTCTCCTATTGGTAATGTTCTCTGGAAAACAAATCCTATAAGTAGAGCCCTGCACGGATACAATATTTGTACCCGTATCTGCATCTGTATTCACAAAAATGAAGCTGTGGAGATACGCATCCATATCTGTGGATATGGATTTCATGAATACAAAGCAGATATCTGCAAATTCGCAGATACAAAATGTGTGCCCTCATGTGCACCCATATCTGCAAAAATGAGCCATGGATATCTGCATTAACATCTGCAGTTGGGGATACCTGCGGATATAAAGCAGATATATCTGTGGATTTTCAGGGCTCTACCTATAAGCAGCAAATGCTGTGTAGTGGTTTCCAGACAGGATTGGGAGCCAGGATTCCTGTATTCTATATCTATATCTGTTCCTGTTACTAACTCTAGAAAATGTAGACTTTAACGTTTCATTCTAATGGAGCGTGATTTACTTGAAGACGCAAAATGGCAGTGGGTGCTGGACATTTTTTAAGCTTGGGCAAACCTCTTGACCTTGATTCATTTTCACTATTTTTAAAATATGCTTGATAATATTTGCCAATCTTACAAAATTATTGGAAATGCTAATTCATTTATGTTTCTAACACATTTGAATTCTTTGACTAGAACTTCAAAATTTTATGCTGATGGGTCAGTTAAAGATTGAAAAAGTAGGTAACTTTTGGTTAAGGATATTATAGAAATACTCTGTTTAACTATAAACAACTAAACATATTGAAACAAGCTGCAGGGAATATTACAATCCATGCTAATTATATTAGAAACCTCTTTGGATCATCTGTTTATGTCTTTTATCCTTTTCTGACTTGCTAAATCAGACCTAAAATGCATACTCCATAGCTGAGGCTCCAATATTAGAGCTAAGTCTTCATGAGCTGATCCCTGTGCCCATATGGATCTTCATAGACTGGTTGGGTATGATCGTTTGCCATCCTGGAGTCACTGCAGAACTGAATATGAATGCAGGGGGTTGTTTCTACACAATATAAAGTTTGGGTCTACATTATATGGACGTCTGTACCAGTTTGGATTCTGAAATAACTTATACACACCTTCCCCTCCAGAGTCAAGCTTCTTTTAGATCCCATATTTTAGCTCACGACCTTCAGCCACTTATTTGAACTGTTTATAGTTAACAGGTTTGATCAATGGAGAAATTCAATAATTCTAGCAATACAAAATGTTACTGGAATTTCCATTAAGAAACGAAAATCTCTTTTTTTAGATTTGCAGGCCGTCCAGGAAAATACAACAAACTTTTTAATAGATGGAGACTGGAAGAGGTAAACAATTTATGTCTCTCTCTCTCTCTCTCTATATATATATATATATATATATATATTATATATATATATAATTCCTGCGGGATGACAGAGTGATGTCAGCATGTCACTCATGTCACCCCATGCCCAGCTTCAGGCCATAATCTCCACCTCCCTCCTGAGGCTCAGATGCTCTGGGCCCCACCAGCCTTGCACAGGCTGCAGAGGTAGCTGTGGCCGGGCTCCCCTCCCCAGCAGCAGGCCCGGGGCTGTCCATGGGTCAACAAAGCAGACCTGGGGCTCAGCCTTCCCTGGCCGCCAGGGGCAAAGACGGGGCTAGCGCACTGCAGCCTCGGCCATCCCCGGCAACTGGGGCAGAGCAGGGTTAGGCCAGGGGGTGGGGAGGAGAGCTGGGGCAGGGGGAGGAAAGGGGCTAGGGGTAGAGCCAGGGCTAGTACGGCCTGTGCTGGAGGAAAAGAACCAGGGCTAGTGCAGCCTGGTCCTGGCCCACACTAGTGGCCAGGGGGAGAGCCAAGGTTTCCTACCCCCTGAGAGAGGGGGTTTGGCAAGTGTAGCAACAAGGGGGCACAGCCCCCTAGTTTTCTTGTAAAATCTCTACATGCAAAAAGGAAACGCTGGTGTGTGTCTAAGTCCTGGGTCATATTTATTCTTTCATTAAAGTAGTGGTGAGAAAGGACAGATCTTTTTTTATTTCCATAGCAGAGGATTGGGAACTAAAAAGTGGGACTTCTCTTCTGAGTTCTCAGCTTTGTTGTGCAACCTTGGACTGGAAACTCCCCTCTCCGTGAAAAGGAGGCAGAAATCTACCTTATCTCATTGGTCTGTTAAGAGGTTTAAATCATTAATATTTGTGAGGACCGTGGAGGTTCTTAGATAGAAGACACAGTGGGAGTGCAGCTCATTATTGTTGATGGGCTTTTGTGTCTGAGAGTATTTCTTTAAAAATTAAAGTCAAAGTTTCCAAACTTAGGCAAATAAAGACGCTAAATTATGCTACCTCCCCTGATTTCAGTGAGAGCTGAGCTTACTCAGCAACTCTGAAAACTAGAATAATAGAATCCTAGGGCTGGAAGAGACCTCAGGAGGTCATCAAGTCCAGCCCCCTGCCCAAAGCAGGGCCAACCCCAACTAAATCATCCCAGCCAGGGCTTTGTCAAGCCGAGACTTAAAAATCTCCTAGTGAAATAGTTTTTCCTAATATCCAAGCTAGACCTCCCCCACTGTAACTTGAGACCATTGCCCCTAGGTCTAGGGCTCTTCTATTCAGGTTCCTAGATATTTATTTAAAAGCCTAACTTTAGATGCCCAGGTCTGAAAAAGTTGGCATCAGTTATTAAATACTATTGATAACTTATTACCTAATTAAAACAAACTTGTGTCCAAGTCACAACTGTCACCCTTTATGGCAAATTTAACCACTCTTAAGTAAACCAAAATAAAATTATGCACCATAGCCATTTTTCTTAGAAACATCTTTAAACTATGGAGGTGAAAGTCTGCCTTCATTGAACTCCTGTTCATGTCAGGGGGACCAGCATTTCACCTCAGGAATTTAAACATTTCATTTAGGCTGTGTATATAAAAACTAGGGGAATGCTTTAAAATACAAAAGTGTTTTAAAATATACATTAATACATAACTTTTTTCCTTTTCCTTCAGTGTCATCCTAGTGGCTGTTTGATAGATCTCTGCTTGCAAATGGGAGTTATCATGGTTTTAAAACAAATGTGGAATAACTTTATGGAACTGGGTTATCCGTAAGTTCACTCATTGAGAACATTATTTTATTTAAAAAAATATGATCATTCTCTTTGCAGAAGTAGGAGACAAAGAAAAAGTCCAAATGTAGATGAGAGAAGATTATGGCTTTTAATTGTAAATCTTAACTAGGTATGCAAAAGTTGTTCCTTAGCATATAGTTGCAAGGGGAAGCATATATTCACACATATGGGAAATACAGAACACTGATTCATTTGCTTTAAATCTTTTGAACTTCGTACAAGCCCCATCCGCTGGTTTACTGACATGTAGATGTGAGTACTAAAGTTTGGATCCATATGTGGATTTTGACATATCCCAAGATTAGATGCTGAGATCTGAAGATTTGATACAGCTCATTATAGAGAGAAACACACACAGAATTTGGATCTAGATCGGTGCTTTACTAATGATCAGGAAGGTTAGAATCAGTGTTCCCTATAAGCTGAGCACGTGGGCGGCCACCCAGGAGAGATTCAAGTGTCACCCAACTGATTGACAGAGCGCCCATAGCAGTATGTGTTTCTAGTGGTGGTGTACATCCCCACATTCCTCAGTGCACATAAAATGTATTCTGCGAATGAATGGAAAAATTAGAGGGAACATTGGTTAGGATACTAGTTCTGATTCAAACCCCAAATTTGCAACACAAGCTTTACTCTCACCTCTGTTGCAGCATGTCCATTTTCAAAGCAATTTACACATGCACATAGACTGTAGCACACTCTGAAAGTTATACACAGCTTATTTTGTATTTCTGGAACCCCTTACCCAAGAAGCTGCTAATTTGCACCACAGAGTCTACCCTTAGTCCTGTTGTGGCAAACCCATTTTCAACCCCTGTGCACCTAGAACATTTGATTATTAAAATTAGTTCCCTATTTTGGGAGGGAGCATGGTTCCTGAGGAACCCTTTGACCAGATGATAGTAACTTGCATTGTTAATTCTACCCATAATGTGGCACAACAATTTTATGGCGGTGTGATAGCTCATAAGAACATAAGAACATAAGAACGGCCGTACCGGGTCAGACCAAAGGTCCATCTAGCCCAGTATCCTGTCTGCCAACAGTGGCCAGCACCAGGTGCCCCAGAGGGGTGGACCGAAGACAATGATCAAGCGATTTGTCTCCTGCCATCCTCTCCAGCCTCTGACAAACAGAGGCCAAGGACACCATTTTATCCCTGGCTAATAGCCTTTATGGACCTAACCTCCATGAAATTATCTAGCTTCTCTTTAAACTCTATTATAGTCCCAGCCTTCACAGCCTCCTCTGGCAAGCAGTTCCACAGGCTGACTACACGCTGTGTGAAGAAGAACTTTCTTTTATTAGTTTTAAACCTGCTACCCATTAATTTCATTTGGTGTCCTCTAGTTCTTCTATTTAGGAACTAATAAATAACTTTTCTTTATCGGCCCTCTCCACACCACTCATGATTTTATACACCTCTATCATATCCCCTCAGTCTCCTCTTTTCTAAACTGAAAAGTCCCAGTCGCTTTAACCTCTCCTCATATGGGACCCGTTCCAAACCCCTAATCATTTTAGTTGCCCTTTTCTGAACCCTTTCCAAGGCCAAAATATCTTTTTGTGGTGAGAGACCACATCTGTACACAGTATTCAAGATGTGGGCGTACCATAGTTTTATACAGGGCAGTAAGATATTCTGGGTCTTATTTTCTATCCCTTTCTTAATAATTCCTAGCATCCTATTTGCCTTTTTGACCGCGCTGCACACTGTGTGGAAGTTTTCAGAGAACTGTCCACGATAACTCCAAGATCTCTTTCCTGATTTGTCGTAGCCAAATTAGCCCCCATCATACTGTAATGATAGTTGGGGTTATTTTTCCCGATGTGCATTACTTTACACTTATCCACATTAAATTTCATTTGCCATTTTGTTGCCCAATCACTCAGTTTGGTGAGATCTTCTTGGAGTCCCTCACAGTCTGCTTCTGTCTTGACTATCCTAAACAGTTTGGTATCATCTGCAAACTTTACCACCTCACTGCTTACCCCTTTCTCCAGATCATTTATGAATAAGTTGAACAGGATTGGTCCTAGGACTGACCCTTGGGGACACCACTAGTTACCCCTCTCCATTCTGAAAATTTACCATTTATTCCTACCCTTTGTTTCCTGTCTTTTAACCAGTTCTCAATCCAAGAAAGGACCTTCCCTCTTATCCCATGGCCATGTAATTTACACAAGAGCCTTTGGTGAGGACCTTGTCAAAGGCTTTCTGGAAATCTAAGTATACTATATCTACTGGATCCCCCTTGTCCGCATGTTTGTTAACCCCTTCAAAGAACTCTAATAGATTAGTAAGACAGGATTTCCCTTTACAGAAACCATGTTGACTTTTGTCCAACAAATTATGTTCTTCTACATGCTTCACAATTTTATTCTTTACTATTGTTTGACTAATTTGCCAGGTACTGAAGTTAGACTTACCGGTCTGTAATTGCCGGATCGCCTCTAGAGCCCTTTTTAAATATTGGTGTCACGTTGGCTACCTTCCAGTCATTAGGTACGGAAGCCGATTTAAGGGATAGGTTACAAACCACAGATAATAGTTCAGCAATTTCCCATTTGAGTTCTTTTAGAACCCTTGGATGAATGCCATCCGGTCCTGGAGATTTGTTAACATTAAGTTTTTCTATTTGTTCCAAAACCTCCTCTAATGACACTTCAATCCGGGACAGTTCCTCAGATTCATTACCCACAAAGGACGGTGCAGATTTGGGAATCTCCCAACGTCCTCAGCCGTGAAGACTGAAGCAAAGAAATCATTTAGTTTCTCCGCAATGGCTTTATCGTCCTTGATTGCGCCTTTTATAGTTCGATCGTCTAGGGGACCCACAGGTTTTTAGCAGGCTTCCTGCTTCTAATGTACTTAAAAACATTTTGTTATTTCTTTTTGAGTTTTTGGCTAGCTGTTCCTCAAAATCTTTTTTGCTTTTCTTATTACATTTTTACACTTGATTTGACAGTGTTTATGTTCCTTTCTATTTATCTCACTAGGATTGGACTTCCACTTCTTAAAAGATGCCTTTTTGTCCCTCACTGCTTCTTTTACATGGTGGTTAAGCCACAGTGACTCTTTTTAGGTCTCTTGCTATGTTTTTAATTTGGGGTATACATTTAAGTTGGGCCTCTATTATGGTGTCTTTAAAAGTTTCCATGCAGCTTGCAGGGATTTGGCTCTAGTCACTGTGCCTTTTAATTTCTGTTTAACTAACCTCCTCATTTTTGTGTAATTCCCCTTTTTGAAATTAAATGCCAGGGTGCTGGTCTGCTGAGGTGTTCTTCCCACCACAGGAATGTCGAATGTTATTATATTATGGTCACTATTCCCAAGCGGTCCTGTAACGGTTATTTCCTGGACCTGATCCTGCGCTCCACTCAGGACTAAATCGAGAATTGCCTCTCCTTGTGGGTTCCTGCACCAGCTGCTCCAAGAAGCAGTCATTTAAGCCATTGAGAAATTTTATCTCCGCTTCTCTTCCTGAGGTGACATGTATCCAGTCAATATGGGGGTAATTAAAATCCCCATTATTATAGAGTTCTTTATTTTGGTAGCCTCTCTAATCTCCCTCAGCATTTCAATGTCAGTATCCCTGTCCTGGTCAGGTGGTCGTAATATATCCCTACTGCTAATTTCTTATTTTTGGAGCATGGAATTACTATCCATAGCGATTCTATTGAACATGTTGATTCATTTAATATTTTTATTTCATTTGATTCTACATTATCTTTCACATACAGTGCCACTCCGCCACCCACCCGGCCTGCTCTATCCTTTGATATATTTTATATCCCGGTATGATTGTGTCCACAGATTTTCCTCATTCCACCAGGTTTCAGTGATGCCTATTATGTCAATCTCCTCATTTAATACTAGGTACTCTAGTTCACCCATCTTATTAGTCAGACTTCTAGCATTTGTGTAGAAGCACTTTAAAAATTTGCCACTGCTTATTTGTCTGCCCTTCCCTGATGCATTGGATTCCTTTATGCGTGGTTGTTTGTCTGCTCTGGCCCATGGTTTGCCCTCTCCCTCCTCTCTTTCTGACTACAGCTTAGAGAATCTCTATCAATGGATTCTCCTCTAAGAGAAGTCTCCCTCCGATTTACGTGCATCTCCACACCAATCGGCTTTCCCCATCTCTCAGTTTAAAAACTGCTCTCTGCCTTTTTAATGTTTAGTGCCAGCAGTCTGGTTCCACCCTGGTTTAGGTGGAGCCCATCCTTCCTGTATAGGCTCCCCCTCTCCCAAAAGTGTCCCCAGTTCCTAATAAATCCAAACCCCTCTTCCCTACACCATCGTCTCATCCACGTATTGAGATTCTGAATCTCTGCCTGCCTACCTGGCCTTGCGCGTGAAACTGGAAGCATTTCCGAGAATGCCACCGTAGAGGTCCTGGATTTCAGTCTCTTTCCTAGCAGCCTAAATTTGGCCTCCAGGACATCTCTCCTACCCTTCCCTACGTCATTGGTACCTACATGTACCACGACCACCGGCTCCTCCCCAGCACTACACATAAGTCTATCTAGATGCCTTGAGAGATCCGCAACCTTCACACCAGGCAGGTAAGTGACCATATGGTTCTCCCGGTCATCACAAACCCAACTATCTATGTTTCTAACGATCGAATCACCCACTACTAACACCAGCCTCTTCCGAACTGGCATTCCCTCCCCCTCAGAGGTATCCTCAGTGCGAGAGGATACCGCAACATCCTCTGGGAGGACGGTCCCAACTACGGGATGGTTTCCCTCTGCTCCCATTGAATGCTCTGTTCCCTTGAGACTTTCATCCTCCTTAAGAGCACTGGGGCTCTCAGACTGGAGGTGGGACAGTGTCCCAGAAAGTCTCATCCACATATCTCTCTACCTCCCTTAGCTCCTCCAGTTCAGCCACCCTGGCCTCCAAAGCCCAAACTCGGTCTCTGAGGGTCAGGAGCTCCTTGCAACGGGTGCACACATACGCCACCCGCCCACAAGGCAGGTAATCATACATGTTACACTCGACACAATAAACAGGATAGCCCCCACTCTGCTGCTGGGCTTCTGTCTCCATTTTTCTAATGAATAAGTTTAAGTATAAACTGGGATTCTTTTTAAACCTCTAGAATATAGATTATTATAAGAGTTATGTTTTAAAGAAGGCCAGAAGTCACTGGTGCCCTCTAACCTCCCCCTCTAAACTCCCTCTCCAAACTCCCTGTTAGCAGTTCCTGTTCGCAAGCTCCACTAATGTTAAGGCAGAACCTGCATTTCCACTTTAACAAGAGTGCAAAAAGATCTGCAAAAATCTTTCTTTTGGACTAATTATTGTTTCAAAATATTTATAGTAAATTGAGCACTGCTTGATTTTTCTCTTGTGGTTTGTGAGGAGTGTATATTGTTTGAGTTTGCTATGACTTTTATACAGAGCCATGTATCCTGGCACCACATTGATCAAGGCTGAACTTACACCAGTTCTTAGCATTAGGTTCTCTTTTATGGGGTGTTTCCTGATCACGACCTCTTTGATCCACAGCTCTTAAACCAGAAGCTTTCCTTTCATAACAATACTTCCAGAAGGAGCCCCTGAAGAACGCAGGCTGAGAACCGCTAATGTTCCCAACCCACCTTCTCAGAAATCTGCCTAAAGCAGAACTCAAAGGCTATGTCTACACTACAGAGATTTTCCGAAAAAACTTCACTTATGTCCACACTGCAATCGCTTTCTTTTGAAAAAAATTGAAAGAACAGAGGGGCTTTGTCTACACTGAAGGGTTTTTGCACACGAAGCTTTTGCGGAAGAGATCTTCTGCAAAAACTTCTTGCACAAATGTGTGTCCACCCCTCAAAAGTGCATCACAAAAGCAACGTGCTTTAGCGCAAGAGAGTGTCCATACTGCATGGACACACTTGCATAAGAAAGTTCTGATGGCCATTCACAGAATGGCCATCAGAGCGCCTGTGCTCTTTCTGATAGGCTCTTTTTCCACAAGAAACCCCTGTTGAGCGTCCACACTTGAAGAACTCTTACTCAAAAAGGAGTTTTCCTTGTAGAAGGAGGTTTACTTACACCACAAAAAGCCCTTTGTTCTGCCATTTTACTGTAACTTTTCTTGCGCAAAAACACGCTTGAAGTGTGGACGCTCCATGGGTTTGCTCAAAAATGGTTGTTTTTGTACAAAAACCCAGTAGTGTAGACATAGCCAGGGGTTTTTCCAACATTGGTAAACCTCTTTCTATGAGGAAGAAGCCTTGTTCTGAAAGAGCTCTTTCAGAAAAAAGCGTGTGTGGATGGGGAAGAGGGAGTTCTTTCCAAAGAAGAGGAAAGAGGAAAAAGCACAGGTGCCCTGGTGGCCACTCCACCCATAGTAATCACAGCTGAAATGCGAGAGAGCGTCCATTCAGTGTAGACGCTTTCTGTTGAAATTGCAGATTGCTTTTTCGATGCGTTTTGGCAGTGTGGACGCTCTCTTTTGGAAGAAGTTTTTTCGGAAGATCTCTTCCAGAAAAGCTCCTTCTGAAAGAAGCCTGAAGTCTAGATGTAGCCAAACTCATGCTTATGTTCAGTTCCGAACTTTACCCTGACACCTTTTTTTTAATATGTTGCTTTCTTCAAAGAGGCAGTTGCTGCTGAACACACAGGTCAGTACCATTCAGGTGATAACTGACTGGAGCAGATAAGAGCCATAGTTTGAGCCTCAAATGTGCACAAAAAATATGTTCTAACCATAAAATGCTTGTCATGTGATTAGAGAGGAGCCAGCTGTACCGCAACCCGAACCCCATCCAGAGCTTGGTGGGCAAGGGCACCCCAGTCTTTTTGGGAAGGCAATGCCTCTCTTTGCCTTTATTACCCACCACTCATAGTTAGCTTTAAAAGCACACATAAGATAGCACAAAAGTGCAGTTGAGGAAACATAATAATGTGCTGCTCCCCTCTCCTATAGGATGGATGCTGTAAATAAAGTAAATGAAATTTAAATGATTTAGTCAGCCTAAAATAACTATTTCAGAAAGACTTTCCTTGTTTCCTTCCCCATCAGATGCTGTGAGCTTGTTGTTCCCAGGTACACCATCCAATGTTGTTCAGCCGTAAGGCTTTAAGGAATACTTGAGCCTTTTCAATTGTTTCATGCTGTTAACATTAATTATCTTTCATACTCTATATTAAACAGCCTGTGCAGCTTCTAGAGCAGTGGTCACCAACCAGTAGATCGGGATCTACTGGTAGATATTGGAACCTTTGACAGGTGATCCTGACTGGTTTGTCTGGGGAGCTATCAAAAGCCAGCATTTCATTTGCCCCTCTCAGCACTACTGTGCTGTTCCTCCTTTGTACCTTGGAGGAGCCCCTCACCCCTGGGAGCCTCTTTCTTGCTGTGCAGGGCATGGGAAGAAGAGGAAGGGGAGTGCTAATGTCAGGATTCCCCTCCCTCCACCCTGTACCCCATCTCCACAGAGCAGAGGGGGCAGGGATGGACAGAGTTTGCTGGCCACTTTTGGGAGTGGTGCAGAGCCAGGATAGGGGTGAGCCTGCCTTAGCCCCCTGCACCACCATCCAGAAGCCACTTGTGGTAAGCAGTGCCCAGTTGGAGCCTGCATTCTAAACCCCAACCCCAGTCCTGAATCCCTCATGCATCCCAAACCTCTGCCCCCACCCTGATAAAAGTGAGCAAGGATGCAGGAGGGGGGATGGAGTGAGCAGAGGTGGGGTCTTGGAGAAGGGATGGAGGGAAGGAGGCAGGGCAAGAGTATTTGGGTTTGAGGTAGATCCTGGATTGCACTTAAATTCAAAAAGTGATCTCGTGCTTAAAAAGGTTGGAAACCACTGTTCTAAAGAGAACAGCTAGGCCAAAATTTTGAACATCTTTAAGACACTGGCAGAATATACTACATTTCTTTTGACACATCAAATTGCATTCCAGAGTTCCAGCGTTGAAACCCTGTCTAAAAAGCTATGTTCACTGTGTGCCAGCAGCCTGATCAAAATGTTTGGGGCACTATTCAGTTGCTGCTAAACCTGAAACACTGCACAGAGCAAAGGTACAGAGGGTATTGGACTTCTTGTCTTCCCAGTTCAGCAGTATCTTAACTTCTTTATCTCGCAAATATTTGAGAACAAGCTTCCTCAGTTCAATATTTTCCCTTTCATGTGCACTAGGCATTGCTGGGCAGTCATACAAGGCCTTTGTTTATCCTTGGGACCTTTTCAGCAGCAAAAGAAAGGAGAAGCCAAAGGATAAACTGGATTTAGAAATGAATAACAGCAGATTGACACAGCTATCAGAAAACACTTTCCAGCACAATCTCTTTGCAGTGAAGTGTGAATGTTGCCTCCCTAAAGTGTGTATTCAAGTGACTTCCAAATGAGCATACAGTTGCAGTCTCTGATTTCCCTCTGCCCAAGCTGAAATAATACTTAGCACTTGCATAACCCTTTTCGTTCAAAAAGCTTTTTACAACCTTTAGCTGATTATTATTAACTGCTCCCCCATGAGATAACCATTGAACAGCATCATAAGGGCAGGTTACAATCCTTCTTGGAAACATCCTCACTAAAAGAAAAAAACAATATTTTTTTAACAAGTATTCTTTCAAGAAAAAAAGAATGTTTAAAAAAAAACTTTAGGTTTGTGCACCAACAACTTCACCCCAGCATAAATGCCTAATGTTCCATTGAAGTTGAAAGTAAATCTTTAAAATGACGCGTAAGTTGTATGCAAGGTCAGGCTCTCTACTCTAGCATGAATGTCATTTTCTAAGAATATTGAGAAACGCTCTTGGAAAGTATGCCCACAGCTTGGAACAGTTCAAAATAGGCCTACATTGATATCAGAGAATTCTGTAAATTCTTGAACAGGCATCGGTGATTATACAAGCTCCATGATCTGTCTAATGTAGGTTACTACAGAACTGGTGGTCACGACGCAAGATCAAGAAAGGAGGACAGTTATTGGAGCATAAAATTTCACTACCTCAATGGGAAAAAGATTGGAATCTGCAACCCATGAACCTCCACGGCTTAATGGATGAGTACTTAGAAATGGGTGAGTAAATGCAGAGAAATATGCAGTTTTCTTATGGGAATCAGCAGCAGTTCCAAAGTTTTTCCTTTTTAAAGCCACACTTATTTCCACTTTCTAACCTTGCAACCTGTTGTTAGTTTTGCAGTTTGGCTTTACCACCATCTTTGTCGCTGCCTTCCCACTGGCACCTCTCCTGGCATTGCTTAACAATATTATAGAAATAAGACTCGATGCTTACAAGTTTGTTACACAGTGGAGGAGACCTATGCCTGCAAGAGCAACAGATATAGGTAAGAGAGCATAATGATGATACCCAATCACTGCACTACCTGTACGAGCACTACAGGTTTTTCCGAGAAAACTTGAGGAATGTCCACACTGCAATTGCATTCGAAAGAACAGAGTGGTTTTTGTGGTATTGGTAATCCTCATTCTACGAGGAAGAGCTCTTTCACAAAAAGGCGTGTATGGATGGGGAAGGGAAAGTTTTTTCGGAAGAAGAGGGAAGGGGAAAAAGCACAGGTGCCCTGGTGGCCATTCTGTGCATAGCAATCACTGCTTACATGTGAGAGAGCGTCCAGGCAGTCTGGACGCTATCTTTCAAAAAAGCGCATCGCTTTTTCAATTCGCTTTTGCACTGTGGACGCTGTCTTTTGCAAGAAGTTTTTTCTGAAGCTCTCTTCTGAAAAAAGCTTATTGCGCAAGAAGCCTGTAGTCTAGATATAGCCTGAGTTATTAAAAAAAAGGGCCAATAGCCCCTTACACACATGTGACTGTGCATAGGAGACAGTATATGTACCCCCATACTGTTAAGTCACATTCACAATAAAAATTTGCTTCCCTACTAATTTCCATTATAGCAATTCTTTGTTTCCTCATCTTCACTCTCTTGAAAAGACTATCCTTTTGGGGTTTATACACTTACAAAGTAATCATTTTAAACTGTATCCCAGATTTGGGCATTTGGGATTCACAGATTGGCTCTAAAACTAGAAGGAACCTGTTGTGTGAATCTAGTTCAGACACACCATAATAGTACAATTCTTGGAAAGTTTAACATAACTCCAGTCTGGATCTGAACATAGCTTTTCTGGCACAATCACTGTGTTTCTCAGTAAACCAGAAAAATTGCCTAAAAAGAATGTTCTCATTCTTTTGATTGATTCTTCTTTCTCCTAGGTATCTGGTATGGAATCCTTGAAGGAATTGGAGTCCTGGCTGTCATCACTAATGCATTTGTTATTGCAATTACTTCTGACTATATCCCCCGTTTTGTCTATGCATACAAATATGGCCCATGTACAGATGAAGGATACAGACAGGAAAAGTAATTCAGACATTTTCTAAATATTCTCTCTCTCTCTTTCTTTTACTATCTTTCTGCAGAAGTGCATTCCCTCCCATTGTTTGCCTTCATACTGTATAATGGATGAGTAGTATTTTGTCTTTTATAGTTATATAAACCTGACTTTCACACAGTTTTTCCACAGAGATGTCTACTTAAATATGATCATGATTTTTCTTTTCCAACCCCCTTCACCAAAGTGAAATATGGTGACTGGCTTAAACATGAACAGAGGAGATGAATGGGATAATTGAGACATGCACATAGGCTCATGCACAATTTAAGTACGTAGCAACAAAAATTGATATCTGTAGTGTGTGTTAGCTCTTTCACCATGCCACATTTAGGCTGAGTCTATACTGCAATCCTCTTCCGCAAGAGGAAATGCAAATAGTGTGCTCTCATTTGCATTTCCTCTTCTGAGCCCTTTTGCACAAAAACCTCTTGTGCAAAAGTGATCCGAGGAGGAAATGCAAATGAGAGCACAACATATGCAAATGAAAATGGTCCAACTCATATTCAATTATTGGTCCACAATAGTCTGCAGATCGTTTTCAGCAACACTCACTATTTTGTAGTTGTCCAATTGATTTTTCCTTCCTAATTGCAGTACTTTGTGTTTCTTCATTTATGTTCATCTTGTAGATTTCAGAACAATTCTTCAGTTTTTCAAGGTCCTTTTGGATTCTAATCTTGTTTTCAATTACTTGCGACTTCCCAAATTGGCATCATATGTGAATTTTATAAGCCTACTTTCCAGTCTGCTATTAAAGTCCTTAATGAAACCATTGAATAGTACTAGATTCAGGACTTATCCCTTTGGAGAGCCCATTAGATATCACTTCGACATGGGACTGTGGTTCATCTGTTCCAGTATCTTGTCTTGAGATGGGCCAATCTCAGACACTTCAAAGGAAGGCAATAGGACCCTGTATTGGACAACTGTGGAATAACTTACCCTAAGCAGTTAGTGGCTGGCATATGCCCTGAAGCAGGATGTTTCATAACCCTGACAAATATTTATTCTACCTAATGTAATTGTGGTTATTCTTTTTATTCACACAAACATCTAATTTGTTTCATCTTGACCTTGCAGCAATGAGTACTGCGGGTTAATAAGTAAAGTGTTTGTGAATGCCACAAATTAATTACATATCTGTATTCAATGGTGAAGCAGTGTTTTTGGCTTGTTTGGCTGCTCACCATAGTGGGTCATGTTGAGAGAGCCAGTCAAAAATAAACCCAGGACAATGAGTGGTTTCAATTCACATCATCATAGAAATTTCCTGTAGTCATTTATTACTGTACTAGCTGGAGTTACCCAGCGTTGCTTGGGAAAGTTGATTTAACTGAGGTGAGGAGCCTGAGGGGAGGGAGGGGGAAGGGAGCTGCACACCTGCCGCCGGTGCCCGAGCCCGCCCTCCGCTTCCTTGTTGCTCTGCCGGCCTTAGTGAGTGACTGTCCCCGCTGCTTCCCCCGGGAAGCCGCTTCTCCCCGCACTGCCAAGCTCCATGCAGCCCCGGGAAGAGGCATCGGTCTCTCATCTCTTCCCTCCCACAGTACCTTAAAACCTTCTCCTGGAGGAAAGGTTATCCCATACAAAGTTCGGTTGCGGTAGCTCTTATAGTGTCCAAGTTATTAGTGCACAAACATACATTCTCCTTTATATATTAGATTTTGAAAATAATAACTTTGAAATTGCCAGAATCCATTATTTCCTCTGTTCTTATAGTGAGAAGAGCTTCACAAGTCAATCTGAGAATTCAGGTCACAGCAGTGATATTTTTTTCTACTGGAATTTATTCTTTAACATTCAGGTTTTAACCTTTGGGGAGGGTTGTTTGGTTCCATCCATCACACATGACAAAAAATAGAAAGGGTGACATTTGGAATGAAAAAGTTGTTTTTTTCACTGATCAGAGTTCACTGTGCTAGTTCACCATTAAAGTGTGCGTTAAAAATGAATGACTAGCTAAGAAGTTGTTTATCTTTGTTCCATTTTCATTGCTGGTACCTCACAATTTCTAAAATGCCATCTGGACACTTGGTTTATAGTTCTTTTGCTTGAAAACTGCACATTCAAAAGGTGGTATGTTAATACCAACTATATAAATAGATTTCATTATTTTATTATGTTTTATAGTTTTGTTTGTGATTTTAAAGATGTCACTGATACAACATCAGAAGTAAATACCCCTTTGTTCCAGGGAGAAGACTTAGGCTATGTCTAGACTGCAGGCTTCTTTCAGAAGAAGCTTTTCCGGAAGAGAGTGTCCACATTGCCAAAGCGCATCGAAAAAGTTATCTGCTTTTTGGAAAGATAGCATCCACACTGACTGGATGCTATCTTGCTTTTAAACTGTGACTACTATGAACGGAGTGGCCACCAGGGCACCTGTGCTTTTTCCTCTTTTCTCTTCTTCCAAAAGAACTCCCTCTTCTCTGTCCACACACGCCTTTTTCCGAAAGAGCTCTTTCGGAAAAAGGCTTCCTCCTCGTAGAAAGAGGATTACCAATGCCAGAAAAACCCCTCTGTTCTTTCGATTTTCTTTCGAAAGAACGTGATTGCAGTGTGAGCATAATTGAAGTTTTTTTGGAAAAATGGCTGTTTTTCTGAAAAAAACCCTCTGTAGCGTAGACATATCCTTATTGTTTTAACTTTGTACAATTCTTTATAGTTTCCTCTTACCTGGTTTCTAATGCATGGTCAAAATGTCCCCGCTCCTTGTCAGTGTCCTCTTTGGCTTTTTTCATCATTGATGGGCGGCGAGGGGGTGGAGTTCAGGTGATGATGGATAGGCTACATTCTGGCCTCACTAGATTTGATAGATAAGCCTCATAAATTATTTTTGCATTGTACGATACTGTTGATGCTGATGCTGGTCCATTTGGGGAGGTGACCGCTTGTCAGAAAAGGCACTGCTTTCATATTCCTCCCTTCAGCATGCCATTTAATAGGCACTTAGTTTTGTTATATAAAGCTACAAACCCATTCAATTCACAGTGAATTCAGTGGGAATCTTAACCTGGTCCAGTGGCAACTGGACTCCGCTTCACAATGGCAAGCTCCTCATGAAAATTATGCTTTTTAAATTGCCACTTTTCATAGGATTTTCTGTGAGGATGACCACAAACAGGCTGATTTTTTTGTACATATGTTGCAGTGTCTTACTAGGAAAATGATTCTGGAGCTCAGATTAAAGGTCGCTATTTTTTCTTGTTCCTCTTCATCTTTTCTTACATTTGCCTTGCCCTTGAGGCATCGTTTCTCAGCCAGACTGATTTAAGTAGGAAGGATAGATTTTCTGAGGAAGAATAGATAGCTCGTTAAATTTCTTCAGGGACACAGGGAGCCTTTGATCTTTAGGGGCATCAGTCAGGATTTGTATGTAGGTTCCTTTCACTAATGACCAAAAATTGTTGCCAATAGAAGGCTTTTTGCCATGTGTGAAAAGCAGTCTGATGCTCTCCATTTTGTTCAGAGTGGTGTGGCAGGGTCAGACCCATTCCTGGGTCCCAGACCCCTGCTCTGGCCACAACCCCACAGTCTCCCTTGCACTTTCCAATGTTTTGGGCTTGTGTCCCTTGGCCAAATGGGCACTTGGACACACACCCTGGTCAGCCTGGGCTGTTACCAGTCCTCCTCAGTCACCAGCTGGGCTCTTAGGCTGCTTGTGGAAGGGAGCCCAAACACTCCCTGTTTGAGCCCCTCACCTGCCCCATCTGTTCTCTTTCTGTATCAGCTTTCTCTTCCCTCTGCCTCCTCCCAATCTCCTCTTCCACTCTCCTTCTTGCCCTCCCCACAGGGAAGACTTTTAAAGAGGTCTGTAGCAGTCTGAAGTTAGCTCAGCTGACCCTTAATAAATTTTTATCAGCCCTGTCTCAGCTCCTGATTAACCAGGGCTGTTGCTGGTTTTTTCAGAGCTGCCCCTCTCCCCTTCTAATCAAGCCCTCTCACCTGCCCTGTCACGGTGGGTAAGAGACCAGGTCATAAAAGTCACCATCACGTTAGCACTATTTGCCTTTATTGCTGACTGATTTTTCAAGGGCACTAAGCTGCATTTACTCTCTTTATATGAAGTTATTCCTTGTTCAACAATTTTGCCAGGACACTGCGGAGAACCTTGCTTTGTGAATGACAGTGATGGGTAGCAGGTTTAAAACTAATAAAAGAAAGTTCTTCTTCACACAGCGCGTAGTCAACCTGTGGAACTCCTTGCCAGAGGAGGCTGTGAAGGCTAGGACTATAACAGAGTTTAAATAGAAGCTAGATAATTTAATGGAGGTTAGGTCCATAAAAGGCTATTAGCCAGGGGATAGAAATGGTGTCCCTGGCCTCTGTTTGTCAGAGGCTGGAGAAGGATGGCAGGAGACAAATCGCTTGATCATTGTCTTTGGTCCACCCCCTCTGGGGCATCTGGTGCTGGCCACTGTCGGCAGACAGGCTACTGGGCTAGATGGACCTTTGGTCTGACCCAGTACGGCCGTTCTTATGTTCTTATGTGCCTAATGGTTGGGACAATAATGAAAATCGGCATCCAACTCTTTTTGAAAGCACAAAATTCATTTGAAAAAATTAGCGTGAGGATTTATGCCTGAAACATCCATTGACTTTATGGGACTCTTTCAGCTAAAAACCTCACCACTACAAATAATAAAAGCTGATTTGAAAGGCATACCATAATCCTAGGCATGCATGAGAGAAGCATTTTGCATGCACAGTCTATGATAAATAGTTGCTGTTGGCAGAAAATATTTTTATTGTGTCTTTTCCTTTCAGATGTTTACAGGGATATGTCAACAGTAGTTTATCAGTATTTGATTTGAGTGAGCTTGGTATGGGATATTCTGGATACTGCAGGTATGTGTTACAAGCACAATTTGTTTATCTCTATATACAATAAAACCTGTGCTATCCGGCACTTAACTAGCCAGAAAACTTTAGAAACCAGCAAATTTCCAAGTTGGGAAAAAACTTATTAAAAGCAAAAAAAAAAAAAAAAAAAAGGAAACTGGCACTTTCATCCAGGCCATTCCACAGACGTTCCCCGCTCCTTCCCCCCGCCCCTGCCAGACATGCGTGCAGCACATACCTGGAGGAGAGGTGAACAGCCACTCAGGCTGCCTTACGCCAGGTTGCATCCCCTCTTCCCCTCCCCTCCCCTTCCCCTCGTGGCTCGTGGCCACCCAGCCCACCCCTGTGCCTCCTGGCCTCCTCCCCTCCTCCCAGCAGCCCGGCACACCCGCGGCTAGTGGCTGCCCTGGCACTCCCCTCCCCCTCCGCAGGCCAGCCCCTCAAAGCTTCTCCCCCCTCTCCAGACAAGCCACCCTGCCATCTCTTCCCCCTCACCAGGCCACATCCTGCCCCCATGGCTCGTGGCCCCCAAGCAGACCACATCCTGGCCCCCGCACCACTCCCGTCCCCCTCCTGTAGGCCCCACACGCTCCCGCCCCTGCCCCCCCACCATCAGATACCCGGAATTTTTAGAAAACCGGCATGACCTAATCCCCGGGCATGCCGGCTAACACAGGTTTTACTGTAAAATGTTCTTTGTTCTTTGAAAGTACAGGTTGAAACTCTCTAGTCTGGCCCACTCAGGTCCGGTGACATCCAAGTCTGGCATGATCTTAGCCACATGTCCACTTATCATGGGTGTGGCCAAGTTTCCTGCAGTTCCATAAAGTTTACAGCCACCAATCCTGGCTGTCAGTATTCTGTGCTGTTATTTAGCTCTAATTTACCCTTGTCTTCTAAGAGCCCATAAGCAGTGGCAGTATTGGTAATGCTGCTAGGCAACGTTGACCTTCCGAGGTCCAGCAAATCCAGCCCAGAATTTGCTGTCAGTGGGAGTTGTGCAGACAGCATGAGTACAGGGTATGCAGCAGAGAGTCACAATGCAGGCTGAAGTGAACTTTTCCCTTCCATTTAAAAAAAAGCTTTGCAAAGTGTTTGCAACTAAATTTGTACAAGTGAAACTCATGCCGTTTCAGCTTTACTAGAACTTGACACTTAGCTGAGGCTGGTAAAGACATTCCAGAAGTGAATTGAACGAACGTAGTTAGGAAGAGATTCACTCGAACTTGAAACTCCAGTCTGGAGGATTCTGCTGTATCAAAGTGAAAGACAATGCTTGTCTGACTCCTTTTTAAATGAAAGCACTAGGTAAAGCCAGCCCTATTCAGTACTCACATGCTCTGTGAATCATTTTCAGATTTTTTTAGTGAATTGCTCCTGCAGTATGTTCATAGTTACCATACGTCCTTAAGCATTTTGTATTTAGAATGAATAATTTTCATTCCTTTATTCCTCATTCTCTGGTCATATTCTAAACCCACATAGCATTCTGGTGACTCTTCATTCCAGCAACTGCATAATAATGTGTTGATAAGAGCATGTGCAGGGGTTCAGGAGTGTTCTTACCAAAGGACATTTTTCTTTGTATTACAGATATCGAGACTATAGAGCGCCACCTTGGAGTTCGGCTCCTTATGAGTTCACCTTGCAATTCTGGCATGTCTTAGCGGCACGTCTGGCTTTCATTATAGTGTTTGAGGTTAGTTCCAGATTAGGAGAGAAATGCTGCTACTACTGCTGTTCTAACTTTGTAAAGGCCTAAGTGAGATATCCTTCTATGGGCCCATAAACAAAGTACTGGTTAGTACTATAAACTAGGTGATTACACCTAATGCTGTATGGAGACAACGAGGAGCTAGATGTACTAGAAAATGCCAGTGCTGGTCAGTTGCCTCCTTCTGGGAAACTGAGTTGAGAAAGTTTGCACAAATTCTACAGCTTGTTTCTAGAGCCTCATTTCCTCTGTCTAAACTCATCTGGCATTTGGATGTCAGTCAAATCTACATGAAGCTAGAGGAAAAGGAGGAATGAGTCTTAAATGTGCATTAAGCTCTGTTATTTATAACTTAGGTTTGTTTTTAGGAAGTTGTTACTTATACTTTGTTCCTGTTATATTGTACGTTGCTTATATGAGAGGCTGCTTTAAGGTCTTGCATTACATTTGTTTATTTATATGAAGATTCAAATCCCGGTCCCACTTTTGACTTCTGTGGTATCAGAATTTGGCCCTAACCCCAACACTTCAGCATCTTTAAACAAACTGTTTCTGTTCTCGTTTTTCAGCACCTGGTTTTTGGAATAAAGTCTTTCATTGCTTACCTGATCCCAGACATGCCCAAAGACCTGTGTGACAGAATGAGAAGAGAGAAGTACCTAGTCCAGGAAATGATGTATGAGGCTGAACTAGAGCATTTGCAGAGAGAGCGGAAAAAGAATGGGAAACAGTATCACCATGAATGGCCTTAGTTGATACCATATCGCAGCAAAAAGAGTCCAAATGAAAATTGACTAATGCAGGTCTCACATGATGAGAGATCTGGCAATGAGGATCAGTGTGTATATTTGCTGCTGTTGGAAAATATATTAGCAGGCTTTGCTGGGTCCTGGAAAATACATGCTTCCAATGGAGAAAATGAATAGCCATACCTGTCACTGACCTGTCCTGGTCAATACCAGGAGTTGCTACTAGTTCTTAGAAACTTCAGTGAGAGGTTGAGGACTTGGACACACCCGTAAAGCAAATTGCAATGAAATTTCATGCTATTCATCACGTCATCGACAGCATAATGAAAATAAATGCATTACCTGTAAAACTGTCATATTAAGGGCATGACTAAAAAAACAAGTTAATTATATCTGCTACTTCTACAGCTTTTGATTGCTCAATTGAAGTTGTAATGCCTATGGGGGAAAAAGCCCAAGTATGATTAATTGTTGCCTGTGTGACCAATAATTGATGTTAATGATCCTTCAAGTTTACTATTTGCCAGGTTTGTTCTAGTCTCTTGGTGAGATTGTGCGTGACGTCCTGATCTAAAAAGGGGACACAAGGCTATTCAATATATACTATGCAGTTCAAGGTTTGCACATCACATTACATCTTTATAGATAAAGGCAAAAAAATTTAAATTCAAAGAAAAATTGAAAGAATACATCAATGCATTGCCCATGTCATAGCTATATTTTAAAAAGTGGCTACGTGCATTGTCTTGCCCTTTTTTATATGCAAAAAGGCCATTTCCACATACTCCCAGACTAAAAGAATATTTATTTCCATGCTAAATATAGCATGCAGATGAATAACTGTTTCACCTACCTAGACAGTGATTCTATGACTTCATAAAACATTGACTTGAAATGTTCTATTGCAGTGCAAATAATTTAATTGTGTGTATATATATATATATATATATATAGTTAAACTTTATGCAAGCTGCTGCCATTTATGCAGATATATATAAAAAATACCGTATAACATCATGAATTGCTTGTTCAGGGAAAGAAAAGCAGTGCACTGTATACTAGTGCTCTGTTTATTCCAGTAACGTGCATTCCTTATCTTGGGCTAAATAAATCAAAGCATGGAAAAATATATGTATATTACTGTTAGAATTAGATTTTTTCTGCTTTTCCGCCTTCTTGGAATAATATTTTTTCAAAATCAGCAGAAAAAGGAAATGTTCTCATAGAGAATTGAACTTCAGTTTTTGCTTCCATACAGGATACTGCAGTGTCAGTTCTGGTTATAGTTATAAATTGTCTTTATTTTTAATACTTCATAATATGGGAGAAAGGAAGTACTAAACTAAAACAAGTATACAAGATTCACTTGTGGAAAAGGGGAAAACTAACTTAGTCCTGCTTCTCATTTCTACAGTTTTTAAAAATGGTTCTTATTTCTATCAGATTAAAAGAAAAAAAAATCAAAGACAATTTACATCAGTTTTAAGATGCATGTGAGGATGCAACAAAGCACTGTAGCAAATATAAATTCTATCATCAACCTTATGGATAAAGCTGCAGTGAAATACCCCTTGACTCCAGACAATGAGAGGAATTGAAGTTTTCCTTCTCAGAATATCTTATTTAGGTAAAACGTATAACCCCAATGATTATTTGCACAGATCTAAAATTCACCTTATTTTATTATTTCATTACTAATGAAAGAGGAATATTTTTCATGTGAGCATTATTTTAGTGTATCTATCTATGGTCCTGATCCAAAGTCCATTAAAGTAAATGGAAAGATTTCTGCTATCTTCATTGGGCTTTGCTTCTGGCCCTTACTGAGGTTTACTGAGTTCTTTATTAATGAGAAATTCCAGCTGTTCATGACCAGACAAAGAAACTGCCTAGGTTTCCTCAATTTGGAGCCAATGAAAGTTTAATCACAGCTTAATCATTTAAAATTTCTCTCTAGAATTCAGACTCGCCCATGCTTCTATTCAAGAGGGAAAGTTTCCATTCTGCTCTGTTTACACTGAATTCTCTGTGTCACATGATTCTTAATAAAAAGCTCTTAATGTGCTGGAAACATCTGTGTTGTCTGGTTTAAGGTACTAACTCCAGCTTTATAGCATCCTAATTTAGTTTTATCCATTAACTAGCATAGAGTCATAAATGATATGTCTTTTTTATGTTTTATCTAAATAAAAAATGCCTTGGCTGGATCAAGGCAGAAGTTCTGGTATAAATTTAGCCCAAAATAGGGAAAATAATAAATATGGCTACATATAAATATATAGCTGAAAGAATTCCAATTGGGCATTAAAATAAATAAATAAATACAGAAAGAAAATGTTTTTAATCAAGTGTAGTCTTGGATTTGGAGATGTACAGAAGCCTTCTAAAATGACTTTCAGGGTTGAAATATGAAAGTACATTAGAAAGGAATATATATTTTTGACATTGTTCAGTTAATTAAATGTGCTGGAGAAGCACAAGAACTTCTGGAGACATACGTTGTGTTTTTGTTCATTTATTTCTATAGTGTATCAATAATGTCTATTGGCATTGCCTCAATATAGGAATTTCTTTTAGCTGTGAAACTTTCTGCTAGATTTCAGTTAGTTTGGTGTTTGCATAAATGCAAATTATCTTAAAAAGTCTAAGGCACACTTTGTCCTCAGGAATTCTGTATTAGATGAATGCTGATTAACTATATTTTCGTATTCTAGATATTTGTCTTTCCAAACAAATACTGGTATAAATGACTTGTGCATGCAAGCTGCATTTGTGAAGTCTTCAGAGCTTCAAAACGTAGCATCTGTTAAAAAAATGCTTTAGATCATTGCCAATCTAGTTTATAACAACAATGTTCTATGCATGCACCTCAAGAGAGACTGCATGAGCAGGCACAGTACAGCTTTTTAAATGCTATAGGTCCTAGTTACTAGTACAAAATGTCTTAACTATTACTATCTGAACTCATTGTCTTTGACACAATCAGAAAGGAATCTTCATTAAAAAATTCCATCAATTTAGTATTCATATTTTTCATGAGCTTAAATTTTAAATTTGTGCCTAACTTGTGAGATCAGAAATCTGGTGGCTGAGAAAAGATAAACAATTATCCAATCAGCGTTAGATTCAAAAAATCCTTTTGCATCAGCCTCACTAGTATTTACGTTCTCCACTGGAAGTAAATGGATCAATACATAGATTAACAGCTCAATATTCATACTTGGGTGGTGACTGGAATTTCTAAATTCTAAGTTTGGATTCTTAGTACAATAGTTCTGTGTTAATGTACACTAGGGAACTTTTTAGTGTGTGCCAACAGAGTGTTTATGGGCCAATCAGGGTGCAGTATGGCACGCTTTAGAATTCACACCCCTCTAGTGCTCATGGCTTTGCTATGTAAGCAAGCCCTCCAATTACCCTTAGAAGTGAAATACCCATCAAAGGATAATGCATACACTGCTGGATTTGGGCATCCTTTTTAAGGTGTTTTAAAGGTGAACACGGGTCTCCAGTATGTGTATTTTTCCAACTCTTACGTAAAGGTTTGGTAGAGAAATTTGAGAATACCTTTTTAAGCTGATCCAAAACCAACAAGCCTAAAGTTGCCCGACAGATAATATACCATAATTATTTTTCTTTAGAAATATGTCATGTCATTGTCAATAGGCACATCAAGTGAAAAACTGTTACTGTAAAATGCAGATGTTCAAGAGCAGTGATTCTCACAGTATGTTCTGTGGACCACCAAGAACACACAGAGCCCCAGCAGTGTGGCTCTCAAGAGGTAGGTCCATAAAAGGATACCTCCGATGAAATATTCTGCAAAAAAGAAAAAATGCCTTGGGAATCACAGCTTTATAGTAGGTGTTGGTTTGTCCATTTGCATTTTATAATATTTATATTTATCTACTGGGGGTATGTCTACACTGCAGTCCTCTTTCGAGAGAGGAATGCAAATGCAGCCGAGCGAAATTGCAAATGAAGCATGAATTTACAAATCTCGCGTTTCATTTGCATAATGGCGTCTGGGAGCTTTTTCAAAATACCCTATTTAAAAAAAACAAACGCTGTCTATACGGGGTTATTTTGAGAAAAAAAACCTTCTTTCGAAATAACCCTTACTCCTTAAAAAATTAGGTTTAAGGGTTATTTCGAAAGAAGGGATTTTTCTTGAAATAACCCCGTCTAGATAGTGGGGTCGAAATAGGGTATTTGGAAAAAGCACCGGGATGCCATTATGCAAATGAAGCACGAGATTTGTAAATTTGTGCTTCATTTGTAATTTCGCACGGCTGCATTTGCATTCCTCTCTCGAAAGAGGAATGCAGTGTAGACATACCCTGAGTCAGACCAAAGGTCTGTCTAGCCCAGTATCTTGCCCTCAACAGTGGCCAATGCCAAGTGCCCCAGAGGGAATGAACAGAACAGGCAATCATCTAGTGATCCCTCCCTTGTCATCCATTCCCAGCCTCTGACAAACAGAGGCTAGGGACACCATTCCTACCCATCCTAGCTAATAGCCATTGATGGACCTAACCTCCATGAATTTATCTAGCTCTTTTTTGAGTCCTGTTAAAGTCCTTGATCCTAATACTGACTCAGAGAATTTGTGGGGTGACAGAAACCATTGTCATTTACCTGAGATTGCTTGTGCTTTTTTACAGAGTTAGTTCATCTGCTGGATTATGCCATGACATGGTTGATTCCACATCAGTTAAATAGGTATAATAATAAGAGTTATTTCCTTTTTTGTTTCATTTGAAATCCCCCTTTATTTTAAAAAACATATAGCTACTATGATATAGATAACTGCATTTTAGCATAAATTCTCACTAAAAGAAGTGGGCAACAGCTTTGTAAAGAAAATCCATTTTACTTAAGTAGCAACGTATGAAAAGAAAAAAGTTATAGAAAGATAAAACTAAATACAATCTCATATGAGAAGAGAGGTATAAAGATGGAAATAGCTGAGAAGTGCAAAGTAGTTTAGGGGTAAGTTCACCTAACATTCCCAATAACAACAATCTTCTATCCAACAAGAAGAGGTTTTTTTTTTTTAACTTTGTAATAATCATAAAAGATTGAGGATGATCATTCAGGACAAATGTATGGAAACTGAACATGAAACCATGTTCATGTTTTTACATAATATTGCAGGTGAAACTAAAACTCAGAGGCAGTTTAGTGTGTACGCAGAGAGTTATTAAGCCTGCCAAGGCATTCTCATGGGTGGATTATTTTGCTAACACAGGTGAAGGATGACATTTTCTAAAGCTCTTACATCTCTTATGAACCTAAGCCCCATTTTAAGTCATGTATGCAGTTAACCTTACCTCTTTATCTCCTCCCCTACTGTACCCAGATTGGTAAAAAATATATATATATGTTTTACAAAGGGAGAGTGTGATATTCTAACACTGAAAAATCCACTGATGAGCAGATGCAGAATGATCCTGATCCAATGTCTAATGTAAAGACTCCTATTGATGCCACTTGGCTTTGGATCAGGCCCTATATTGCTTGTAATCAAGAATATGAGGGTTGCAGTTAAAGTGCTGCAGTAGATTTCATGCTTCCTTTCCATTCTGGCCAAATTCTGTGCTTCATTTAAAGGTAACTGGATGTTTGATGGGATGGGAGATGAGACAAAGTCTTACATTTTGGGGTCACAATTAGACCCTAGCCAGGTAGATCAACTGATACCTTCTCAGTGACCCACGTGGCCTGACTCCTGTTTCCAATAACCAGTTGTCTACATCACAAACACTCCACCAACACTGACTCTTGTTGGCATTCTTAGTAGCATGACTACAGTTAATAAATGTGCACAGATACTGAGCCACTTCTTCAAGGTTAGAGTGCACTTTGAGAGAATAGTGTGGGAAAGCATGCACAACCGGTGTATTGACAGCTAGGACTTTGTTTGCCAGAATTGTCCTCCAGTACCTTTAAAAATCCCACAGACATTCTCAAATTATTGTAAGCTTGAGATCTTGTGTTCTTCTGTATTGTATAACAGTCTCAGGGTGTGTCTACACTTCAGGGCTTAACTTGAAATAAGCTACACAAATTAAGCTACGTCAACTGCGTATCTTATTTCGAAATAGGGAGCATCTACACAGCACTTATTTCGAAATAGAGCACTCTTCCTCCAACTTCCCTTATTCCTTGTACAATGAGCGTTACAGGAGTCGGAGTAAGAAGTCCTCCAGCCTGACAATATTTTGACACTATTTCAAAATAACTGCCTGCTGTGTAGACACGGACTAAGTTATTTCAGAATAGCGCCAGTTATTTCGAAATAGTGTTGCAATATAGACGTATCCTCAGAATGGTAGTTGTGTTAGTCTGTAACTTTAAAAATAACGTGTAGTCCTGTGGCACCTTAGAGACTAACAAAATTATATAGTATCTTGGGCTTTTGTGGGCAAAACCCACTTCATCAGCTCATCTGATGAAGTGGGGTTTGCCCACAAAAGCCCATGATACTATATATATTTTTGTGTCTCTAAGGTGCCACAGGACTACCTGTTATATTACATAATGTTAGCATATATAACTTGATTTAATTGAGATCATTTTGAAACCAACAGCATTGGGTTTGTTATTGATAGCTTTGCCCTTTTCTTTACACTGTGATGTCATTTGTTACCACCTTGTATTAGCATGGCTTAATATCACCATGACAGCATTGTGATAGTCCAACTAGGAAGTGCATAGAAATTACTTTGCAGTTCCCTATGATAGAGGTATATTTTTAATGCAGCATGGTGATTTAGCCATGGAATGTTAATTAATCCTATAACTGAATGTCTGTATACTACATTAAAAATGTACTCTTTAACGTTTCCTTTTTGCACTGAATTTTTGCTATAGCCATTGTTTTGTAATATATTCTGCCAGGAATTTGCCATTAGGATTCTAATAATTGAGAAATTAACATTCTAAAACTGACAAGATATTAATCACTGGGACCGCTGTAATTGCTCTTCCCACTTCACCCTATCCCCTGCCCCCAAATTAAAAAAAAAATTATACACTCTGGTCATCTTTTGATTTTGTTTTCCATTTAGATTACTCAGAATCTTGTATTTGTACAGTCTGCCAAACTCTTTATTCTAATTTCTATATAGGTTAGTATAACTAACATTTCAATTGTTTGAAAAGAATTGTGTGTAAAAATGTTACTAAATAGCATAGTTAAATCATTTTTACTCTAATAATAGTCCTGGCTGACTTGCAATATCATGATCGTAGGAGATTTCTAAATATATTTGTGTATATATTTGAAAATTATGTAATATTTAAATACAACTTGGTTTCTAAGTCAAGAATTAGAAAAAAAAACTTCCTCTATTTTTTCTATTTACAAGTCCAAACTTTGTAAGTAATATTTACAATGAGATTGCAATACCTGCCAGAAAATGTTTGAGAAGAATTGACTTTCAAATACTACATGCTAAAAGTTTCTGTGGTCTGTTAATTGTTGTATTCCTTTTGTGTTTTATGACCCTATGAATAGCCTGAAACTTAAAGAATTCCAACAGGAAAAAATACTTATATGTCATACAATGGAGAAGGATTTTTCTTTCCTGGAAAGTAATTGATCTGTTTAACTATTGTTAGCCATTTTTGGCATAAGTTTGTTCTTGAGAGGCTGTTTACTTTATCAAGGTTTACATGTACAAATTCAACTACTTATTGTATCATACACATTTGAATATTGCATTTTTCAGTAATAAACTTGGATATCTTTAAAACAGACTTGCAACTTCTTTATCCTAAACATTGAACGTTTTAGCAACACACACACTCTTTACACTAGTGTGTGTATGGCAGATTGCGTCCTTCCCACTTCAGGAGTCAATGCCTATCCCCACACATATATACACCATGTTAATGAGAGCGAACACATTGTTATAAATTTATTTTTTATAAATCTTTGAATTGGAAATGCTATCTTAATTTTGGTTGGTGACTTGCTTGAATGCAGTATCCAATCACTGGGCAGATGAGCCTTTTAGGGATTCAATGAAAGATAATCGCAAGAATGTCTAAGAGCTATTGAATTTTTTGTTTACAATGATTAACCATGATAACCAGGTAAAAATTAAACTTTAATAGGAAAAAGTGCTGATAGGACAGAGTCATAACTTTCTGCACTTCCCCTCCTCCAATCCACCATATGATTGCAAGATTCTCCTCTTAAATAATCCCATAGGATCAAATCTCGGTCACAACAAAGTCTGTAGCAAAACATCTATTGAATTGAACAGGTTAATGTGTTTACTCAGATGCATGTTCAGGCAAAAAACTTAAATATGTGCATGTAAATATCCCATTGACTCAAACTATAAGGTAAGATGGGATCATCATGATCATCTAGTCCAGGGGTGGGCAAAAAGCAGCCCACCATGATCCTCGAGGCCATCACTGTCCTTTGTCCCAGCAGGACCCTGGGGCAGGATCCCTGCCTACCACGATATCTATGTTGCTCAAAGTGGCTGGCTGCTGAGGCCAGACTATGCACGTGCCCTATGGGGGAGGAGTTCTACATATTGTCCCCGCTCTGAGCACAATCCTTGCAGCTCCCATTGGCCAGAAGCTGACCAACGGGAGCTGCCTGGGCCAATAGGCGCTACATGAGCAGCTTCAGGAGCCTCCTGCTCTCCCAATGGCACGCTGTACAGAGACACCCCTACTACGCCCTAACTTCCTGCCACAGGTCACTAGCCAAGCCCACTGCACCCCCTCCTGTACCACTGCTCCTGGTCACAACACCCCAGCAACCCTATGACACCCCTCCCCCAGGTCAAAATCCTCTCCTGCGCCCATAACTTCTCCCAGGCTCCACACTCCCTCCTATACCACAGTGCCCTCCTGGACCCCAAACCTCTATCCTTTACCCCAGGTCACAACCCCCACCTTCACCTAATTTCCCTCCCAGATCCCAGACCTGCACCTCAATCCCCTACCCCAAGCTTCTTTCTGTACCCAACCTCCATACCAGACCTTGCACCCACTTCATAGAAAAGTGCAGCCCTTGACCACTTACCAAAAATCTTGGCATGCCTCCCCCATAAAAAATTATTGCCCATCCCTGTTCTAGTCTGACTTCCTGCACATTAGTGGCCACAGAAACTCGTGCACACACTCCTATAAGACAGCCCAAACATTTGGCTGAGTTATGGGAGTCTTCCAATCATGATTTAAAGCCTTCAGGTTACAGAGAATCCACCAGTTGCCCCAAGCTGCACAGGAAGGTGAAAAAACCCACTAGTCACATGCTTGAAGAATAGCATGTTTTAATTGAATCTGGGCTAGTGTCTTCTGCATCTTGTCCCAGAAAGCTCCACAGCATTGAAATGTGCTTACATACATGGATATATAAAGGTGTCTATAAAGGACTCCTCACCATCTTCCTTCCATGCACACTGCGTTAGCCCATGAGTAGAAACACTGGGGATTTCACCCAGTATTGAAGTCTCAGAATTCACCCATGCTGCTCAGGAAGTATTATGGAAGAGCGCTCTGTGCCAGCTAGGAGGTGTGTTCCCTTTGAAGTCCCCCAAACTTTCTCCCAATCTGTCAAGATAAACTCAAACAATTCTGCTGCTCAGGACCCACCCAGCAGGGCAGGAAGGGACAGAATTAGCTTCCAAGTGTTTTATCCCTATATTTCCCTTTACCTTACCTCTACTTTTCTCTTTACATCACCAGCTTCTCTTCTTTGATACTCAGTGCTGCAGCAGAAAGCTCATATCATAGTCTATTGATGTAATGCAATTATAATCTACCTACCAGTGATGCAGCGTGCAGCTTTTCTGTTGCTTCACTACCCTGAAGATGGAAGTATCATCTTTATGCTCCTATAGTGAGCCCTTGGTCTTTCGAGTCTTACAGAGTTTTCCTTTCAGTGTGGCACATTCTTAGCCCTTTATTAATTAAAAAATTGCAATATTTTAGGCTGTGGTTCACAAGTTATACTGCAATGGAAGGGCAGCTCTAAAACCTGAGGGACCAACTGGAAATGTCTAAAGTCCAGCCAAAGGGAAGCACATTCAAAAGTTCCTCTGAACCCAGTGCTCAGCTTTCGTCCAAGCAGCTAAGTAACTGCACATGTAGTTTGGATTGCTAGCTGGGGATTTGTAAATGTGCTTCAGGTAAGGGGCATATGCAAGTGCTAGTTTACTCAGGGTTTGCCACATATACTTTGTTAGCACATTACCGGCTTGGGAGGTTACTTTTTGGGCCAGTTGTGCAAAATTGGCCACAGATGCTGAAGAGTCAACCTTGTATCTGATGGATGGCAACCTGAAGTTACAATTGAAAAGAGGCTATGTTTCTTTTAGAATATTGGTCTTGGGTTGCAGTTTAACAAAGAAACCCCCAAATGCATTTGGGGGAAGGGAGTGGCTATGTAGGTAAGCAGCAGAATCCCAGATGGGGAAGAAAATGGCAAATAATTTTAGAATAATGAAGCTGTGTGATCAAATTAAGAAGCAAGGGGCAAAGAGACAATGGAAGTGGAAAAGAAACATGGGACCAGATTTTTCAAAAGAATTCAGCACCCAGCAACTCTTATTTGGCCACCTCAGTAAGTGGCAGACAGTTCCCAAAAGCTCAGCTCCCAATCAGGTATTTCAGTAGTGTGGCCAGATTTTCAAAAGGGCTCAGTTACAAGGAACTAAGCTCTTTGGTACACACTCTTCTTTGTCCAGTCAGAGATCTTCAGTAGTCAGGAAGAGGGCACTATAGACAATTATAGTGGTCAGAACCATATTTCATTAGCTCTGAGAGTGACTGAACCAACAATAGAGGGACTAGTGCATCCTGGCCAAAGGGTTTCAAGCATCTCTTTCTCCGACATTTCCTTGTATTTTTCTCAGCTCCAGGGTTGACAAGGTGGAAGTCTGAATCGATTTGGAATGATCAATGGCTCAGAGCTTCCCAGAGATGAGAAGGTAATTCTACCCAACCTTGAACTGAATATTAATTATATTGAAACAGTACCTCTTTGGAATTCTAATTCTATAATACCACGTGCCTGGAAATGTGATGGCAAGATTTGCAAATGCACTAGCTATTGTCTAGGCTTCACACCTTATCTAAGTCCATATATGAGCTTCAACTGAGCTCTTGCTAAATCTTGGACCATATGACAAAATCACCACATAGGTAGGCACAATCAGCAATGTTGATCTGAAACAGAACCAAGAGCTGATATAGATAACTAAAACAAAGTACCTGAGCAGTTTTTCTAATGTCCAACCTAAACTTCCCTTGCTGCAATTGAAGCCTATTACTTCTTGTCCTATCATCAGAGGCCAAGGAGAAAATTTTTTCTCCTTCCTCCTCGTGACACCCATTTAGATACTTAAAAACTGCTATCATGTCCCCTCTCAGGCTCTCCTTTCCAAACTAAACAAGCCCAATTCCTTCAGTCTTCCCTCATAAGTCATGTTCTCTTGTGATCCACCATGACCCCTAGATCCTTTTCTGCAGTACTCCTTCCTAGACAATCACTTCCCATTCTGTATCTGTTCAGACATACCACTGTGCACACTGGCTGCTATTTCCCTAGAAATCAATTTCTTTGGATATCATATCATCCCACTGGCATTCTTATGTTTGGGCTGCCAGCTGATCTGAAGCTGATGTGGGCACCGGTGATGGCCACCTGTGTGGATGAGGCAATTCAGGCACAGCTGAGCTCAGGCACTGAGACTATATTGATATATGACTGGGTGTCTGAGCAGCTAGCTGAGATAGACATCTTTCAGGGCATCAAGCAGAACTGAGAAAAGATCAAGGGCCATAAGGGCCATTACAACAAGGCCCAGGATAATAATAAGGTCTGGATCAGACTGGGAAGACATGATTTTATGATGAACTGGACCAAATCCTCAGAACTTATACTTCCAGCTGGACCAAGGTATAGGTGCCAATTCCCTGAGTGCTCTAGGACTGGCAAGTACCCACAGGGAAAATTAGTGAGTATAGAGCACCTATCAATGCCAAGCTCCCCTTCCCCCACATCATCCCCCCGCACCTCTTATAAGCCAGCTGCCCTGTACTTAATAATTCCTCATTCTTCATCCCAGTTCTTCCAGAGCGCTGTGAACAGCTGATTTGCCACATTCAAGCTCCGGGAGAAGTAGGGAGGGGCAGGGATGAGGCACGCATAGGGGAGGAGGTGGAGCAGGAGTGGAGGGGGGGAAAGACAGGGTGGACAGGGGGTGGGGCCTGGAGCAGAGTGGAGGTGAAGCACCCCCTGAAAAAATGAGAAGTCATTACCTATAAACCAAGGTGCTAGTGGCCAGCATGGAGTCAGCTTGCAGTGCAGTGGTGAGGGATGAGGATGGTTCTACTCATGTGGAAGCAGGACTCAGACCAGAAGATGCCCCAAATGGTGCAAAACGCTCAGGTTAGAGACACAATAGTAGGGCAGTATCTGAGCCCATTTGGCAAAGGACTGGGGTCCTCTCTACCCAATAGCCAACTGTGTATTGTTACATGTGTCAATTTAGTTTCCTCTAAACTGGGTGGCAGCACAGCTCCACAGCTGCTTAATCGGCCCTGCCCAGCCAGGGGCTCGGGGCTCTGCCCAAAAGCTGCCTGACTGGGTGGGGCTGGTTAAGCAGCTCTGAGGCTGTGCTGCTGCATAGCTTAGAGGAAACCTTGGTGTCAATGGATTCTGATGGATACTGCTGCCATTGAAGTTTAGAAAAGGCATGTATTAAGGGCAGAAAGATCTTTCATCTTTCTGTTGGTTGAGTGAACCCTCATATTTCCCTCAGTCTCGCTCACCATCGACTTCACAGACCAATCAGCTGCAGAGTTCCATACAAAGTGCCAATGACCCAGTAAGGGTTAAGGGAAAGGGGCCTGACTACACATAAAATGGTTGTGATTGGTTACATCTTGATAAAATACAATTTTTATATAAAAGTTCATTTTTAAAATTGTTCTTGCAACAATCAAATGTCCCAACTAGCTTGGTACTCACTGCCAACAGGTGTTCTGGTAGAAGATGGTCTTCTGGGGAGATTAAAATGTGGAAGCGAAGGTATCTTTCCGGTCAGGAAAGATGTTCTGTGCCCAACTGCATAAGGAGGAATATGTGGGAAAGCACAGAGATGGTTGTGGGAGGAAATAACATCTATACAGAGGTCACCTCATCCATCACTGAGGTGAACAGCAGCCCTACATCCTAGCTTAGAACAAGAAGGAAGGAATATCTCTGAACGGCTGGATTTTCCAAAATAAATTGTGGATAGTTAGACTATAAATGCCCAGATAGGAATTTGGCCATAGCACCAATATTAATGTTGATCTTTTGATAAACACGCAATAGAAATGTTCATAATAAGTCTGTTTTACATCTCTTCTGATATAACAGCATTCCTAGTTTCACAGTGTTTTTAAAGAATGGATGCCCTTTTTAATATATGTATTTCACAATTAAAATTGAATCTGGCTTTTACCTCTCTCTGCCATGACAACCATATGTTGCCCTGATTGTCTTAGTAAAATACAACTGACAGGCTAGACACAGTCCTTGTTTTCTAAAGCTGGAGCAATGCAGTTTGATTCCCAGGAGAAGTTACGTTTTTTTCACCTCGCAGTTTCTAGAAGTAAGATTCTGCATCTATGCTCATATTGGTGTAGGATTTTTCATAATGATTATAACCAGGTAAATGACTTTGGGTTTCTTTGTTGATTCCATTCTGAAAAGGCTCATCTGTTCCTGTCTTCTTTGTACCATCTTCACCCAGGTTGTTTTCAGAGCTCTCCTGAGAAATAGGAACAAAATACAGTAGTCTGAAAAATGTGGTTTTTGCCATATTTCAAACATGAATAAAACCAACCCTAGCAAATCATATTTGGATTTATACATGTTGGTCCTGTAGGAAGAGTTTGAAGTGTGAATCTGCTCTGTCAAGTGACTCTATCCAACACAGATATACTCCTTGTGTGTGTTCAGAGTCAGAGCCACTGACTTCAGTGACACTTAAAAATGCTTTAATTCTCCCCCACCACCACCTTTTAACTCTGCTAAGCAAGCACAATTATAAGAGAATGACCTAGTTTCTGGCTGGGATTTTCAATTGTCTTTATGGGCATTAAATGCCTAGATCTCATTGGATTTCAGTGAGATTCGGGCTCCTTAAACTTCCTGAGGAGTATTACCAAAAGTACCAAAAGGTACTTTTTGTTTGTCTCCTCAATTACTTCATTCAGATTACAGAGCCAATACATTGCACCTGAGCAAATCCACTAAAGACAAAGGACGCTGAGGGCATAATCTGAGAATAATCCATTTTGCCTAATTCTCACACGTACACCCCCTGCTCCAGAATCCAAATTCAGTTCTGATTGCATTGATAAAATTGAAAACCACACAAGCACTATTGCAGTTTCCCAGGACATGTTAATTTCAGTGCTGCGATGTTGAATTATGTAGTATGCACATTCTACATACAGGAAGGGTAAAATTTTCAGAAGTGCTCATTTTCAAAAAGGACTTGGGCAATTATGCCTACATTTTCAAAGGTATTTAGCAACCAAAAGATAGAGTGGCATCCAGTGGGATTTTCAAAATGTTTAGGTGCCTAATTCCCTTTGAAATCAATGGGAGTTAAGCACCTCATATTTCTAAAAATCTGTCCCCAGGCTCATAGATGCTTTTCAAAATCCCACTAGAGGCCTAATGAAAGTCAATGGAACTTAGTCTCCCACATGCGTGAGTCCCATGTGAAAACTGAATTTAAGTTCTTTAGTCATTTACTTTGAAAATATTACCCTAATGCTAAGCCTTAGGTATGTTTTTAAGATGTTTTAGGAAGACTAGTGCCTATCTGTTTTCTTCTGTATTTGTGTTCCTTTAAAATATTAAATAGTGCCTTGTTTGACTTCTGTTCTTAGCCTTTTGGCTATAATATCTGATACACTGTCTGTTGATGTTTAAGGGGATTAAAGAGCATTGATTTCACATGACGGGGCTGCTTCTCTAGATTCTGTGATCCTTCTGTACCTGGTAAATAGAGATATATTGTAACATGGTTGGTGACTAAATAATGAGAAGAATAAGTCTGATTTTTTTTTCAGTGCTGGTCTCATATCCACTTAACTGTATGCAGCCTTTTCAATTGTATTCAGGAAGACTGTTGAATTGGATCGGTTTATCAAATACTCTGTACTGCATGCACAGCCTAATATTGTGGTGTGCTATTCTGTTATGAAATAAACTCACAGGAATTGCTGGGCTGTCATGCTGCACTCCACACCAGCATAATGTTTTGCATTTTTTAGACCAAAAACAAAACAAGTTGCAGACAGGACGTATTAACAGTGGTCGAACGTCTTCTCCTTTATCGGGGCCTGGAAAGAACAAAGTAGCTGTCAGAGGTGTGCTCCATTCACATCCATGTGGGCAGTACTCAGAGAGAGAAGAGACAAGACAACAGACGATGCTAAAACAGGTAATTATCCCATGTTCTGTGTGTGGGCTCAAGTGCTAGCTTTGCCAAGGTGAATCTCAGCTATCATGGTCTCAAGCAATAATCCATTTAGGGATTTTATGTTGATCTAATCTAAGGCTGCATAGGGGAGAGGGTGTTAGATGAGCATCTTTGTTTATTAGTTATGTAAATATCAAGGAAGAGGTTAAATGCATACACTGTTTGCTTCATTTCGACTATTTGTTCTTCTAGTTTGGTCTCTCTAATAAAAACAGGAAGACGAAAGCTCAGTGGGGAACAGCTGAGAGGGTAGCTACTCTTCCTGACACCACTGGTACATGTGGGCCAGTATAGCCAGGTATGCTGTAACAGGGGATAGAATTTCCTTCAAAAGCATCATTGAATAGAATCTACAAATCAGACAGAGTCAAGTGGCCCAGTTTTATCTCCAGTGATTTCCCATGAGTGTCTGGGTTTCAAGTTTGCAACCCTATAATATATCTGCAAAATCCTAAAACAATTCATTCTGGTCAGATCTTAATGCAAAAAAACACTTAAACAACCAACCTGTTAAAAAGCTTATCAGAAGGCCTGCAATAATGCACCCTAAACAGCCTACAGCGCTGTAGTAAAGGTAGGACAAAGAATACCAGGAATCTGCCAGTTGAGGCCTATGGCAGCACAAGGAAAGAGAGAATAAGTTAGCAATAATTGCAAGTGGCTTATCAATGTCTTTCTACAAAGGGTAAAACTGTATTGTCTGAGGTAAAAAATCATTCTAAAATAACAGAAGTAATACACAGCTCTATACATAGATGACTGAATACAGGGCCAACCCTAAAAGGGCATAGGGCCTGAGCCAACCACCCCCCAGATATACCCTAACACGTCTCTGGAATTATGCTAAAATGGAATTGACATGTCTCAACTCAGTTAGTCTCTTAGTAGTAACTGCTTTGGCATTTTTTTAATGCTAGCTCATGAGCTGGGTGTGTATCTTGAAAGTGTTCATGTTACTTAAAAGTGTTCCTCTTGGAAACTCCCATGGAAGTCAACGGACTGCTTTCCCTCTGACCTCACTGGGACTTCCACAGGACCTTGAGGAAGGCTTAACATGGTAACTCAAGTCAAACTCAATTTTTTTTCTCAAGGTGGACCACATCCTAGATCATCTTACAGACACACTCCCCCTACACATACTCATTCTTAATCCAGGAACATCCCTGCAGCCATCTGTTCATAATGCCTTCAGGGTTGCATGCAATAGCAAGGGATTTTATTCCCTGACCTCAGGGGTCCCTACCAGCCCCATGTTCCTGATTTGTTTACATGGAAAGCTAATATGAGGGCTGTGTTTAGTGTATTTTCAGTTGTCTTTCATGTTATGTAGCACCAGGAAGAGAACATGCATCATGTGACTAGCTAGCTGACTGGAGACCAGCACCAGGGCCATCCCTAGGTGAGTATGGGGCCCGCACCAAGTTTCTTCTGCCAAGCACTCACCCCCTCAGCACTGCGCAGGCCCCACCCCCACTATACTTCTTTCTGCTCCTGTCCTGCCTCTTCCCCTCCCAGTTCTGTCTCTTCCCCCAAGTGCATTGTGCCCTCTTTCCTCTCCCCTCCCCTCCAGCGCTTCCCGATGCCATGAAACAGCTGATATGTGTTTCAGGCAATAGGCACTGGGCAAGAGAGGAAGATATTGATTGGTGGGGCCCACCAGTGGGCAGGAGGTGCTGGGGGGAATGGAAAGGACAGATTCTGATATGGGGGCTGCCAGTGGCTGCTCCAGTCCCAGAGCATGGGGCCTCCCAAACCACAGTAGTTAGCCCAATTCGCTCTGCCATCAGCACACACACAGACCATTGAATGTCCATATAGTTTGGACAGCACTGCTGTAGCCCAGGCCTGATGTCATGTAGCAAGTACCTTTACAGAACAGAATATTAACTTCCAAAACTCTGATGGTGTCAATACAACACAACAATCAATGGAAAATACCTGGTTGGAGGAAGAGTAGGAGCCAATGTAGATATCATCTCTGTGTTATTGGCTAGAGTGCAGTTGGCTGTTGACAAGTACAGAGGATGGGCCTTTGACGGTTGTGCTGGATAAACAAAGGCTCCAATAGCAACCCAAAATGCTATGGTTATCCCAGTCAGTAGGCCTCCTACGGCACCCTTAATTGAAAGCAAGAAATATTATTAGAGAGAACCGACATATGGCACTACACATATGTGAACGATTGCTTGGTCCTGCCCTCAAAAACTCCCATTTGCTTCAAGGGCACAGAATCAGACCTTATTTGGTACATTAGGTCAAAAACTGGGCTGGACCATTGTAGAGACTTTTTACTCCTACTTTTTAAATGAAACTTGAATTGTTTTCAGTTCTGAAATTTTTTCAAGTTTCAAGTCTGACAAATGTTGACCTCTATTATCTGCTGTGACAATGAAAGAGATGGGCAGAATTCAAATGAAAAACCTTTCTTTAAGATAAAGCTTTCTTTAAAACCCAGAACTGAAAATTTGCTCAGAAACCACCCTTCCCAAGTGAAGCTCCTTCATAGTGATTACACTTTTAAAGTGAATATTTTTCCATGGCATAAATACATTCCTATAGCATACTGCCCATTTTTCACTACCTATACTGAATAGGTGTTAATTGAGTTATGAATATAGCTAGAGGGAATTATACCATTTTTGCTTTTTTTCTTCTCTATTTTGTTGGGAGATGTAATTCAAATAGAGAGTGGTTGCCATTAGACAGTCAATATTTGCCACAAATTATCTGAGCTACCAGAGTTATTTCCTATTCTAAATGTAGAGAACAATTCTCAGGCTTGGTCTACACTCTATCGGAAGGTTGAAGTAAGTTACACAACTCCAGCTATGTAAATTACATAGCTGGAGTCAACATAACTTACATCACGTTGCTGCTCTGTCCATACAGTGCGAGGCTGATGCGAGCAAATACTCCCGTTGGCTTCCCTTATTCCTCGTGAAGAGCAGGAGTACCGGTGCAGATGTGGGCATCCTTTGAGTGTAATCTAGCAGGTCTATACTACTCCAGCTGAATCGAACCCCAGAAGATCAACCATGACAGTGTCGATCTTTCACCTACTGTAAGCGTCCCCTAAGTGAGAGGTACTAATTGGCAAGCGAGGAGTTGGTAATGGTTGATGTAGTAAGGCTTTAGCCAGCCAAAATCTAAGTTAAGTAGATTTGACTATTGAAGCTCCAGTAACTCTTTCTTTACAGTGGCTTGGAGGTATTTGGCCCTTTCATACGTACATGGTCATCCCACATCTATAACTACGGAAACTCAGTTCTACAAAAGACATGCCATTGAGTGAACTGAATATTCTGTAATAATGGAATCCACACAGCATAGATGGATCACACAAGGCCACTGGTGTCCCCTGCCAGCCTATTCTCAGGAGAGTGTTGTGGGGTATACAAGAGAAGGGTCTACATGTACCTAAATCCAAAATGGAAGCACTATGGATCAGCAATTGTTTTTCCAGCCTGTGAACAAAGAGTAGCTACAGAAGGGTTACTTCATAGACTGTCTGGAGGAGGTGTGCGGAGAGGGGTCTTAATTTTGTTAATAGATTTCTGAACAAGGTCCAAAATGGAGGAGCATTGATAAAAGGGGATAGCTTTGAATTTATCTCTAATTAGAGGCCTCTAAGCAAGGCACATCTTGTTCTGTATGTATAGCATCTAGCACAATGGAGTGCTTGTCCTTTACTATAAAATAATAATACTAATAATAATAATACTAATAATAATAAGGAAGATCATATGAGCAAAAGACCAGCAAGTGAAAACTCACTGATGCAGTGATGGTCTCCTCTTACCTTCCAGTTAGCACAAGGAAACACAATTCCCAATGTAAATAATCCTAGCATGGGCCCCCCACACATGCCGTGAATGCTGAGTGAAGCCTGTTGAAACAATGCACAGGAGACATTTTTGAGAGCTCATCAGTATCACTTGATGTATTCACAGTCTCCTCCTTATAACCCCTTGTTTATGTTCTCATTCCTAGGCATGCAGATTTCTGCTTTGTAACAGTTTAATGGCAATTATAAAATGCATCCAATTCTAATATCAATGTATTGTTAAAGAAGAAACAATGTGACTGGTACTTTCCCTTTCCAATGATACGGTGAATAAGTACGTTTTTGCAATGATTACCTCTCTTATTTTTGTTATTGGTCACAGAAGTTAATTTATCATTGAGGTTCAGGCCTGCCAAAGGGGGGAAGAGGAAGGGGAGGGTGGGAAGGGGACAACTGCCCTGGCCTGGTGATTTGAAAGGGCCCAGGACTTCCAGCCACAACTGCTACTGCAGCAGCAGCAGGGGTGGGAACCCCGAGTCCTTTAAATCGCCACTGGACATCGTGTGGTGCACTTCTGGCAGCACAGAGGGCTGCCTTGGTGAGGGCTCGGCACAGCTGACTCTTGAAAACACTGAGAGCTGGCTGGCTGAGAGCGGCTGCTCCTTCCCCGCCTTTTGCAGCAGCGTGAAGCCACTCCTTCCCCCCCACCTTGCCCAGGGGGCCGGCAATCCTGTTACCTCCCCCCTCCCTTGTTAAAGTGGTAGTGGTAATACATATTCTAAGCTGGAACTGCATATCAGAAAGGACTCAAACTTGCTGCCATAGACTTTGGTTGCGGAGGATGGTGCCCAACAAGTAGAATTGTTCACTAACTGGATTATGTGAAGCAGCCATCCTGCTTAATATTATTATTCTTTATAATCTGTTTGCTCATTATACAACACAATTTATCATCCACAGAAGATATGATTTACAGAGAAAAGAGAACAAACAGGGTACAAGATCAATTTTTGTAGCATTCGGCGAATCTCTGGATAATATAAATACCTGCACAACTCCTCCAAGAAGTGATGCCGCCACAGCCATGGAAGTACATAGCACTCCAAATACAACACCTGAAAGAGATTAGTGATTAGAATTAGCAGGAGTTAATAGTACATCAGTGATCAGTGGCACTGACTTCTTCAAGTCACTTGGCATTTCCAAGATTTTTTTTTTTTAATTGGGTGTATTATTCTTTCCCATTAGCTGAAAGATCAGACAGAATGAAGGAGTTTGCATTGTGGAAGGCTTTGATTTTTAAAGTGCACCATATTTTATTGCAGTGGTCAACATCAGGTCCTCTTTAAGAAACCACTATTCAATAGTTAGCATTAATCTGAGAATCCCATCTCTGTGTGAAAAGGAAGGAAGTTAGCGAAAAAAGGCTTCTCCCATTTTTTTCAGATTGTTCAATTTTTGCATCTGAGATAGCCCTTTCTGTATAATTGGATTCAAGTTAACCCAGACCACTGTCCTGTCTAATGCACATGCATGACAGTGCTCTCAAACACTGCGCTGCATAGCACTCATATGAATGTTCTTGTTAGGTTCTTCAAGAGGATGTTTAAAGTAACAGCAGCAGCAAAGCTGAAACTGAGGTCAAAGGGTAGACAAATGGACAGAGATGAAGTGTCTGAGTGTGCTTAGGGTGTTATCCTATATATGATCTCAGTGAAAATATGTAGGAGAGCAGCGATATCCATATAAATATTCTAAAGATTTTTTTAAATCAATACATATTATTTAAAGGTTGCACTATCAGAAACTTGATTTTTTTTTTAGCAACTATTTTAAAATATCAAGCTGACAGTGACCCTCTAAGAGAAATAAGCTGGGTGAAGTAATCTCTTTTATTGGACCGGATTCTACTGGTGACAGAGACAAGCTTTCAAGCTACAGAGATCTCAAAAGCTGACCTGAAGAAGAACTCTGTATGTATAAGCTTCAAAGACTGTCTCTTTCACCAAAATAAAATAAAATAAAAGATATTGTATCAACCACCTTATATCTCGGGATCAACACAGCAACAACAGTACATTGTGACCCTCTAAGATGGGCTAGAAATAATTTATAGCTGCCGTTCTGTGGGTATCACAAATGACTGTTCCTTAAGGTTCCCTAATGATTTCAACATTAAAACTTTATTAAACATTTTAAAGGTGTTTGTTAGTCCACAAAAATGCAGGCTTTCATCCTAAAATTATTAAGTACATGCATAGCTTTACTCGTATAGCATGATGAAAATTCACATTAAGAGAACAATCCCATCTGGTCTCAATCCTGTAAATAGTTACACAAATACCAAAATTCCAACACATGAGCAGTACCATAGGCATCAATACTGAACACTCCACAAGAGTATTCCCTTTTGTTCTCATAATGTGGATTTTCATGACAGTACATGAAGCAAGACACTGTGGACTTCTGACACAGCAACAGGCAGTATCTTGAAGCACAGTGAGCAGATAATATGTTAGAGAGAAAATCAGCATTATTAGATTATTCAAAACCTAGATGGGATAGGAAGGTCTACATTTTATTTCAGAAAGAAAACAAGGGAGCTGCAGAAGTAATATACATCTATTTATTGAGTCACAGTCTTGGTTACTCCAAATTTTACTAATGCCTCCCTCTAGGTATAGTGCATAAATATCGTAAGCATTCAAAAACTGCTAGATTTTATTGGTGGATAGAGAGACAAGGGGATCATGACTAGGGTTAAGAAAATATTTGTGGCTTTATGATAAATATGCGTAAGTAGATCCATCTACTGTACCTACATAAGCCTTTGCTGACCCATGTGCTGTTTTTTTCAGAGAGATTTGGAAAACAGTCCTTGACAAAATCCTCAAATGTTACTGTTGCTAAAGCATTTATGCTCGCAGCCACGGTGCTGTAAAATAAATATGTTCCAATAAATGTAAAATTCTCATCATATTAACAGAAATCACACCCCCAGAACAACATTATGCTGATGTAAAATGAGCTGGCCAAAATATTAACAGCTGAATCCTATTGTTTATGAACATCAAGAAATGTTCAAGGTAAATACTGGCTGACTGGCAATTATTTCTTTTTTTATATATATTAATAATCATTAAGCTGTCACTTTGTGGGAATCATAAATGATATAATTGATAAAATGACTACAGAGTTTAAGCCACACACCTGGGACTTATTGAGACTAGGAAAATCATTTGCACACGTTCCAAGTCTGTAACAATGAAGGATGATAACATTGGAGCCATTCCCATTACTGCTGCAATCCCCAGGGACCTTTCACTTATGCCACTCTCAGTGCTCACTCAGAGCAAGATAGAACTCCCTGCTTAATACTCACACTATCAAATCTTCCAGTTGCCCAAACTGCACAGACCTTTTCATGGTCCAAGGAAGTCCACCAAGAACATTGCTATCTTAGAATGCATAGGGTGTGAAATAAATGCTCCTGCTAACATATTCTTCTGAAAACCACATAATGATAAGGTCCAATTTGGCAAAATTCTCCAAAAATATTTAGTTTGACACTATCTAACAATCTATTTTCAGACCATATTACCTGCAACTATAATAGCTCCTCCTTTCCCGTACTATGCGCCAAATAAGAACAATAACTACTCAAGGGCATAATTTTGACACCCTTATTTATGCTGAGTTAGACTTTATTTAGCAAGTAATCCAAGGGAACTTATTGTGATAAGTATAGCAGCAGCAGTACATTAGGTTCTTTATTCGTTCACCAGTTATACTCAGGTAAACTTAATGGTCAGCATGCACAACATAGTTACTAAGGGTATGTCTACACTAGCCCCCTAGTTCGAACTAGGGAAGCTAATGTAGGCATTTGAAGTTGCAAATCAAGCCCGGGATTTAAATATCCCGCACTTGATTTGCATCTTCCCGGCCGGTCGCCATTTTTGAAATTTACAAGTCTGGACTAACTGCCCGCGTCTACACACGGCAGGGACCCAGTAGTTCGAATTAAAGCCCTAGTTTGAACTACCTGTTAAACCTCATTCCAGGTAGTTTGAACTAGGGCTTTAATTCGAACTACCGGGTCCCTACTGCGTGTAGACGCGGGCAGTTAGTCCGGACTTGTAAATTTCAAAAATGGCGACCGGCCAGGAAGATGCAAATCAAGTGCGGGATATTTAAATCTCGGGCTTGATTTGCAACTTCGAATGTCTACATTAGCCTCCCTAGTTCTAACTAGGGGGCTAGTGTAGACATACCCCAAAATAGTAATATTAATTACAACACATTCAGTTACGTCTCTTTCCACCAGTACTATCATTCATTTCATTATTGTATTGATTAGCACCAGCAATGTGCAGAGTGTTTGGTTTCGCATTCAGTTAGATCCATGCTACCCTATTGAGGTCAATTTTCACAAAATAATGAAGAAAATAAACACAAGGTGGACATAGAAAATGTGTATTGAGAGTTCCTTTTAGCAATGGATTTATTCTGCAAGCTGTGGAAGAATTTGAATTTGTTATAATGGGCAAGCACCTCCTTCAGTTATACTGGTCAAAATCCACGGAATTAGGGTTCGTCTTACGCTGCATGGCTATTTTGGGATACCAGATCTGTCCTGAAATAGCTACCCCATGTCTACACAAGCCGCCCATTATTTTGAAATATTTTTCGAAACAATGGGCGTGCTATTTCGCCATCCCAATAAACCTCGTTGCACGGGGGATAAGTAATGGCTCGAAATAGCACATTATTTTGAAATTTGGCACTGTGTAGAGATGCCAAATTTCAAATTTCAAAATAGATTTGCAATAAGATACGCAATTTGTGTATCTTATTTTAAGTTTAGGGGTGCTGTGTAGACTCACCCTTAGTGGAGTTGCTCTGGGTACACAATGAAACTGATCAGAATGTGTCCCAGTGAGGATACTTGGGTGTAATTTATGTTTACAGATAGGATAGTTCACATCACATTCTGAAGGCACTACAATTAACTGAATATGCTCACTGTACATCTGAGAAATACCAATTCTATTGGCTCATCTATTCCGAGTTATGAATCAAGGCAATTGTGATCCTGACATGACTGTGCAGGGCACAGAAGCATGAATATGGCAATTCTTTTATGAACCTGTGGCAATTCTGCCTACTGCTAGTCCGGACTTCAGCCATCCACCTCTTTCTAACTTCCTTTTGGACACTGGTGTTGTAGTTGCCTCAGCCTACAAGCCCATTATTATTTCCAGTACCTTGCACAGCCTGAGGGAGAACTCACAACTACAATGATTTCTCCAGACCGATTTTTTTTCTACTTTGACCATGTATTTACATTACTTTCATAGTGGTTTTATGTTGAGCTGGATTCACTGTTGTGACCTCCATTTGGTTTCCTGATTGTACAGTTGTACCGGTCAAATCAAATCAAATGGCTTTAAATCTTCATAGTTGCAGCAGCTCAGAAGGGTGAGCTTCATTTAAAGAGGAAATTAGTATTTCACCAATCTTTCTGCTTCCTTGGTTATGTTAATAATGTGGTTCTTGAAAGCGTTTGCAGGGGATAGGAAAATATAACTGACAAACCATACTCAGGCTCAAGTACGATTCTAACATAGAAAAGCAATCTTCTGCAGCATTTCTTAGCTGGTACAAGGGAAAGGGAAATTATGCTACATTTTCATGTTTAGCATTTTGATCAGTGTTTGATTCTTTGATGGACTGTTAGTTTTGCATAGTCAAGGCACTATATGCAGTGGCACATTCTAGAGGAAACACAATTCCAGACACAGACCTGAGGGTTCCGCTGAATGCACATGCAACAAATAGTCCTGGCAGACCTGGCATGGTGGAAAATATGTCCATGACAAAATAAGGCATCAGCTAGGAGAAAATAAACACACGGAACAAAAGAGGGTTTTAAATGGAATATTTCTCTGGACTCTGAAGATGAAGGAGCTACTTCTATCCACATTGCTATACAAAAGTGAAGCATTCATCAGAAATTACTATTCGGATAGTTAGACCACAATTCTAACCGAGAAACTGAAAACAAAGAGAAGCCTTTAAGCTTTACTGAACCGACACAAAAGTGAGATAGTATTTGACAGTGGCATAAATTCAAAAACCTAAAATTCATACATGGCACAGGAAAAATTGATAGCATTGTCATTTTGTAGAGCACAATTCAGCAAGGCACCTGCCTAGGATGTAGGCATATGACTGGGCCCACTGGCTTTGCACGTGCTTATGTACCTTCTTGAATCAGGGTCTAATGGATAGCTTTCCATTTACACCATTAATATGATTCTATACCTGATCAGGTGCTGAGATGAAACCAGCAGTCCAAGGATCGCAGTTCTTAAAATGGGCATACATCACCAAGCCTGAAAAGACTGCACACACTAGGATTACCCAGAGTCCCAGTAAATTAAGGTATAGTGCACTGAAAAGGGAGAGAGATATGGAAAAGTCATTACAGGCTACCCAAGTTCTTCTCATATATTTAGAAAACTCCACTGAAAATAAGTGATACCATCTCTTCACTTCTTGGCTTGAATGAATGTTGACATTTTTGGGGGGAGCACCAATATTTTTAAAAAGTAAGGCATTCACTATATTTAAGTAAAAAAACTTTTGAGTGTTTTTTTACAAAACAAACCTAATTGTTTTGGTGCAGTTTCAAAAAGCAGATTGACAATGAACCATAATTCTGATAATGACATAAGCCAAACTGAAAAGAATCTCTCTATAGCCATCCTTACAGATAAACCTTTAAAAACTGATTTGCTTTCTCAAAAGCTGTTGCAATTATGCCTTGAATTCAGCTCTAAGATTATGTTGTCCAGAATCTGGCCCATTTATAATTTCACCACAGAAATTTATCTGCATTCCCCTTCAGTAATTATTTGAGGTACACATGGATGCCAGCAGCATTCCACTCTTTAATTTTTCTGTCAATAGTTTAGAAATGTTGTATCCTTGTGAGCTGTGAGGTCTTACAAAATCTATCTATCTGTCCCATCCCTCTGAATTCTCGCTCCACCTCCACTGAGACACTGTTACCTTTTTTTTTCATATTTCAAATGTTATTTTCCCAGTCTTTAATGGAGCATTTTGAGATAGTGTGTATAAAGGGGACACAAAATGTATAAATGACAGTGAATAAACACATGGAAATACTATCATGCATCACCCTGGATTCCCACCTGTACTATAATAGGTTTTCTGCCCCCAGGGTGAATTTGCATTGAATAGCACTATATTACTGTTCCCTCCCTCCTTGCCTGTAGGACAGGTAGGACTTTAAGTCTCTATACAAATATGCTACCTATGACCCGTGTATGTCATAGGTAGGGATGGATGAACTAGTCTGCACAAAATAAGAACCAGTCTGAACCTGTGGCTATTGCTGAAACAAAACCTAAACCTTTTAATAGCTTCAGAGAGGACTGAATAAGTTTTCTTTCTCTCCTTCTTTAGTTATGAATTGTAGCTGGTCTGAAAGCCCCTCTGTTGCTGCTCCATGTAAATCTCGTGTCCCACAGCTTGGTGTTTGATGTATGTATAAGGTATATTTTGGGCATCGCTACTCTAGAATGTTAGAAACCCTGTTGCTACTGCTTCATTTAATTCCCCTAATCAAGCTGTCTAGAGAGGACTATGGAACATCCTCCAAACAGAATTCCTGTCATGGAAGGAGGATCCTGCAGCTTGCTGCCAAACAAACTTCTCTTCCACTGATGGAGAAAAATCTGTAAATCAGGTCTTTGAAAATAGGCATTTTGTTTTAATCAGGGAGGGATTGTCACATGTAGAGCTGTGGGAGTAATTCACAACCCATAATTTATATCATGAATTTAGGCTATTTTTGATTGTGGAATCTCTAGAAATGGATTGTGGTTTCTTTAAATGTCTTTGTTCAGAATGATCTGAAGAATAATATCTTTTAAGAGTCCTCATTCTTGGGGTTGGGTTGATACATATTTAACATTTGAGAGATCTGAGTTGTCTTCTTTAGTTGTGACAGGTCAAGTGAAGTCACATGGTATTTGTTCAGTTCCCATACTGGATATGTGTGTAGGCACTTCTTGTGTAAAAACCTCTACATATGAATTTCACATTTAGCTTGAAACTTTTGTCAGGAAAACTCAATCTTTTACACTTTCACAGAGAGTGATCATCAAAATGAGTGTGATCAAAGTTAATTCATTTACAAAGTCAAACATTTGAGGGAAACTTTTTTTGCATTATTTAACCTGCTCTAGACACTTGGGGGTAAGGCAAGTTCATGAAAATATTTGGATCTTTTGATATATTGTATGTCTAGTTATGTACATGCCAGTGCTGTTTCTAATGAGACAATTTATTAAGATATTTACACATTAAAAGATTTTCCATTCTTTCAAGAATACTATATAGATACCAATTGTCATGTACTACTGGACCAGATATAGAGAGGTCACAGACCAGACTGATACATTATTACAACCTTTAATGCTCTGACAGATACAGCTAAGGTTTGTTTAAGTAAGGAATTTTTATAGTGCCACCTAATGGCTGAACTTGTAATACTGTTTAACATTCCATTACACCAATGTGAACTTCTCAATGGGATACACATAGAGCTCTCCTTACCCATATGCAAAATACACAGTTGCATAGGGCATCCGGAAATTGGGGGCACCACTGGGTCTTACTGTCCACCCACCTGCCTCTTCCTGTCCCTGGTCTGTGGCTCTGCTTCCTCAGGGAGTATCTAGTTAACTTAAAAGTGAAAAAGCCTGCCAGGCCTATTAGCAGAACCTGTGAAAGAGCCATTCAAGTGGTAATGAAGCTATTTAATAGGCTTCACCTATACCAGGTATATGCTGTCAGTTCTGAATTTACCGTGTTGGTCAACAAGACCTTAGCTTAAAATTTGCTTTAAAATATTTCATTAGTGTGTTGCTGAAAATTATAAAATCACATGTCTAAAAACTCATCATTCCCCCTGTTCCAGGCTGCCGTTGGACATAGGGCACCAATGTAATAGTACTGCATAGGGCCCCATAACTCTTAAGGATCGCCCCGGCTATACAAACCCAACTTTTGAGGATTCACTTTGGGACAGGTTGTTAAAACATTACTCCAAAATGTAAATAGTTTCTTGCTCCAGGAATATTCCCAAAGGGCCTCAGGGCTACTTGGTACTATTCCATGCAAATAAAAGTTTCATAATCTCACCCTTCCATATTTAAATCTCTGTTAAGTTGCTCAAGTTAAATACGTATATTTGAATAATTATTAGTATATACCCATATAGAAAAGAGTTATAAATAACATACAGTCTGATTATGAGAATAGCTTATATTGATTCTGGACACTAAACAACTTACAGTTTAGCTTGCTTTTCTGATTTGCAGGAAATGCATCTCTGTATTGTTGACTGATTAACTCCATAGATTCCTAACCACGTAAAGGTTCCCCCAATTGCAATTGTCCAAAAGGTGTGTCGCCTTAAAGGGTCTACATCAAAGCTACAAGACAGAGAGGAAAACAGTTCAGCTCAACTTGATTAAACCCAACATCCAAGCACAGAAGAGCTATGCCTGAACCAAAGTTCCAGTTCCAAACACACTGCAGTTAGGACACTTCTCTAAATCAGACATCTATTGAGTAGCTAATACTCAGTCCAAATTCGTCATTGAACAGCAAAGCTTGTGTGTGTGTTTACTCTGCTAAAGAGAATATCTAATCACTGTGTTATACCTCCCATATACTGAAACATATTTCAATGTGAGGAAGTTAGCCTTATATTGCCTTTACAACAGTCACTAATGATGACAACCACAAGTAAGTGGCTGTGCCCCTTCCTTCCCCCTCCACCTCCCAGCGTTTGGTATCCTCTTCCTAGCAGGAAACAATGCCACATACTGTACTTCAGACATAAAGCCCAATACTCCACCTAATTACTATGGTCATACTATTTCCATATATTAGCCCGGGAATTTAAATGTCTTTCAGAGTTAAACTAGTAATTAGCTTATGCCTGTAAGTTTATCACCCTTGTAATTTTGTCTTGATAAATAAAGATAATATTATTTTTATTTATACAATCCCTTCCTTTAAGAGTTCTGTGAATTTTGAAACCAATAACAGCTGTTGATAATTTACACAGTTGCATTTAGGGTTTTGTTTTGTTTTGTTTATAAAAGCACCCTTGTAGCTGCTGCTAGTTTTTAACCAGTGACCTGCTGTGATAAGGAACTCTTCAGTTGCTGACTTAAACAGCCGTCAATGAGAGGCCAATTCACTTCAGCAGGCACCCTTATTAGCTACAGTGGCAAGCGTATTTAAAATATTAAAATAACATCTCAGAGGGATAGCCATGTTAGTCTGTATCAGCAAAAACAATGAGGAGTCCTGAGGCAACTTGGAGACTAACAAATTTATTCGGGCATAAGCTTTCATGGGTAAAACCCACTTCATCAGATGAACTGGAGTGGAAGTTACAGAGGCAGGGGTATATATATTGTGTTAATGAGTCTAATAAAGTCAGGGTTGTTTTTTAAAGATGGGGAATGTTTGTGTGAAAGGAGGGGGAATAGCCTAGAAAAAGATCAATGAAGAGATAACATGAGGGCTGAAATTCTGACCCCTCTGAAGTCAGTAGCAAAACTCCCATTGACTTCAATGGGGACAGGATTTAACCCAAAAACATTAGAAAATAAAAGATTGAGAGTTCTTTATAGAATTGATGGAACATCCCATAAGCGGGATGACTTGATTAAAGCCTGAATACTTAAAGTAGTGGTTCTCAACCAGGGATATTCCTACTCCTGGGGGTACACATGGGTCTTACAGAGGATAAATTAGCTTATCTAGATGAATGTTTCTCAATTTGGAGGGTCACGCTGGATGGGTTTACGGGGATTACAAGTGCAGGGCGATGAAGCAGGGGAATTGCACGTGATACTGGTGCCAGGGCTCAAGTTTCATACTCCTGAAAGGGGTACAGTAGTTGGAAAACTTAGAGAACCACAGACTGAAAACACACTAACTCCTACAGCACAGTTCTGAAGAAGTGGGTTGTGCCCACAAAAGCTCATGATACCATCTACATTTTTTATTAGTCTCTAAGGTACTGCAGGACTATTCATTGTTTTTTAAGCTTTTTCCTCAAGCTTAGACACTCTGCATAAAAGCCATTCATTGTCACAGAATATTATTATTAATGTAATGAAGGAGGAATTTTTATCCAAAGTGTGGGAAAAAACATAATGAAAATAACAGATACAGTTTATGTTGTACTTACTCAAAAACATCGAGACGCGACCCGTTCATAGCATTCTCCCAGATGTTGCTAGTTCCTCCATTCTGAACAGTTCCTTGAATCAGAACCGTTAAGAAACCAGCCACCATGACAACCAGTTGAAATGCATCTGTCCAGACAACAGCTTTTAATCCTCCCTAAAACAATGAGAAACTGTATATTTGCATTCTTGTTGATCTTATTCGCATGACCATAAACGTAGAGGCCCCATCTGAGCTCAGGGCTCTGTGTGAGGTGCTGTACATGCAGGCCCAGATTTCCAATTAGCACAGTAGGCAGATGCCAGGAGGTGCTGGTGTTCTAGGGGCACCTTACCTCTCTAAAACTGTGTGCAGCATGAAGGTCAGCTGAAGACAAGGGAGGGCAGGGCCTGATGAAGCTGTGCCTAGGGGTGCCTAAGGTGTAAGTCTGGCCCTGTGTCCATTCACATAGTCAGAAACAGTTCCTGCCCTGAAGGGTTTACATTCTGCTTCTTGGACAAATATTGTATTATTTTACATATCGGGAACTGAAATACAGAGAGATTAAGTGACTTGCCCAAGGTCACATAAAGAAGTGAGTGACAGAGCTGGGTATTGAACCCGTGAATCCTGCTCCAGTGCCTTGCCCACATCATTAGCTTTCCTCCCTTGTTTTGTGTTAAGGTAGTAGAAAATGAAACTAAACTGGACAATTTCCTTTTTTTATATAGTCATTTCATATTCTAGTTATCATGCACTAGCGCAATTGTTTGGTTTGATTTGTTTTTTTCATTTTCAGCAGTGGTAGAGAATATTTAATTTTCAAAAATTCTGTTACTGAAATAGAAATACTATGGAAAAAAATTTATTACATTTTCAAATCCCTATACAAAATAAGCCCACGTTTTCAGCCTAGGATTACCGGCAATGTCCTATTAATTATTTTGAGTTTGGAAAGAAAATGATTATTTACCTTAATTAGAGTGTATCATTGATTCAGCCTTTATTTGGGTACAAATTAGGTCCCTAATTAAAGAGTTTGACAATCAGCTACATAAAGTGGCTGCCAGCCGATGGCACTAGCCATTTTAGGCTTTGCCTCTTATCACCAACTCTCAGTGCATCACTGGTTCTTCCACCCACTGCCTCCCACTGCAAGTTACATCTCTCCTCCAGTCCCTGAGTCCCTCTGGCTTCTCCTTCAGCTTAACTGTCAAATGGTATCCTGGTAGTCCTGGTTCCAGGCATCCCACCCACTGACTTTCTCCCAGTGACTGGCTCCCTTTCTTTACAGGCTATTAATATCCAGGTTCAGGTGCCTGGATTTTAAAAAGCGCCTAAGTGATTTAGGATCTTAAGTACCATCAATGGGCATCAATGGGATTTAAGCTCCTAAGTCACTTAAGTGTAACACTTCCCTGTGGATACTAAGGATATCTGCTCCCATGCAATTCATCACGGATGTTCTCATGATACTTCCACTCAAAATTGAAGCTCTTTATAGGGCTTGTGATCAGTGGGGTTAATTCATTCCAGCTTCTATGCCTATACTTTTGCTGGAGTTAAATCAGGGATTAATTTGTTCCCTTATCATTTATAAATTATAGACTGAAAAACAGTCAGGGAGACAAGTTTCAGAGAGGTAGCCATGTTAGTCTGTTTCAGCAAAAACAGCAAGGAGTTTTGTGGCACCTTAAAGACTAACACATTTATTTGGGCATAAGTTTTCATGGACAGGAGCCCTCTTCATCAAATGAGATAGCCAGGGAGATCATTATCTTCTTCCCAGAAGCTTTAGAATAACATCAAAGTTTATCGCTTCCTTCTCAGCATCAAAAAGATCTTAGCCTTGACTTTAAACTATCTGAGTTAAACCTTGAGACATTCCCAGTGTGGGATAAAGATATGAAACTGTTTGATCCTATAAAAGCTACAACAATATTTTGAAAGATTCTGTTTTCTTACCAACATTTCTGTGTTTACTCATGCAAACTTCAGCCATTCTAGCTATAATTAGAAACCCCATTTCTATTATTTTTCATCTGAGTAGGATTATTCATCATCACCTGTATTTAAACCTTTCTGTTGAGCTAGGTACATACCAGAGTACAGTAGAATGTGCAGACAATTCCTGTTGCAAATACAGAGCCCCAAAGGTTAAATCCAGTCACTGTAAAAACAAAAACAAAAAATCAAACTGGTAGTAAAGCAACAGGTACCGTTCATCTAAAAGATAACAGAATAACTAAGATTCATTCCAAAGTCTCCGACTAAGTCTACACTACAGGGTTTTTGCGCAAAAACCCGTGGAGCATTCACACCTCAAGAGTGTTTTTGTGCAAGAAAATTTACAGTAATATAGCAGAACAGAGGGCTTTTTGTGTTGTAGGTATACCTCTTTCTACGAGGAATAACTCCTTTTTGCGCAAGAGTTCTTGCACAAAAAAAGCATGTGTGGATACTCAACAGGGGTTTCTTGCACAAAAAGAGCCTATCACAAAAAGCACAGGTGCTCTGATGGCCATTCTGTTAATGGCAATCAGAACTTTCTTGCGCAAGAGCGTCCATCAGTGTGGACGCTCTCTTGCACAAAAGCACATTGCTTTTGTAATGCGTTTTTGAGGTATGGACACGCTTTTGCACAAGAAGTTTTTGCGGAAGATCTCTGCGCAAAAAGCCTGCAGTGTAGACGTAGCCTCAGACGGGTAATTGTGTTAGTCTGCAACTTTAAAAAAACAACAAGTAGTCCTGTAGCTCCTTAGGGTATGTCTAGACAGAGGGGGTTTTCCAGGATACCGGAGGTATCCCAGAAAAACTCCGCCGTGTCCAGGGAACGCGTTTGCTCTTCCACTTTTTTTTGCAGAAGAGCAAATACACTCTTTCAGGGACCCTGTATACTTTGTTGTATGAGGAATAAGGGATCCTCCGAAAGAGGAGAGTTTTTTGCCATTTGACCTCACCTAGACGGGGCCAAAAGGCAGAAAAGCCTCTTCCGGAAAAGGAATTGGAAAAAGCTATGCAAATTGCAGAGCGCAATTTGCGTAGCTTTTTCCAAAAAAAGGCTATAGTGTAGACTTAGCCTTAGAGACTAACAAATAAATATATATTGTATGACTGCTCATCTGAGGAAGTGGGTATTGCCCACGAAAGCTCATGATACTATATAGATATAGATATAGATATAGATATAGATATAGATATAGATATATGTGTGTGTGTGTGTGTGTGTGTGTTAGTCTCTAAGGTGCTACAGGACTACTCTTTTTAAAAAAAAATATTATTTTATTCCAGCAGGATTGGAGGACTTATTTATTCTAATTTTTGGTTCCTATTAGGAGCTTTTCTACATGATAAAGGCTTCTTGACTCTGATGCTTATTATTTTGTACCAAAGCTTTCATTTAGCTGCCATGCTCATTTGTATGAGAGTAATCATTAAGTTGAAAGATGTCGTAAGTCCAAATCAAAACTATTTCTATGAAATATGTGTAAGATCTCAGTTGATAGAATTAAATATGCAGTTGTTCTTGAACAAGAATTTCTTAGTTTTCTTTTTGTCCAGATTTCCCAAGAGACAGAATTTGACTTGATGAAAGATTTATCCTTTCTAATTAATAATATCAGCTAAAATACCAAGCTCTTTAGAGACTAGCCAATGATTAAAGAGGTAGAACAAAATTCTGCTGTCAGCTATGAATGCAGGACGTCCATTGAAGTAAATGGAATTTAAGTGATTCAATTGAATTTAGCATCGTAACTGTAGGCCCACAGTGAACTTACACAGGTAATCTCCCTGTTCATAGCGAAATAGAATTAAAAATGCCAAATATTTTCACTGCTTACTGTGCAAATTGCAATTCTGTGTACAATGAAGCCTCTCTTAGGGTATGTCTACACTTGACCCCTAGTTCAGACTAGGGAGGCAAATGAAGCATACCGAAGTTGCTAATGAACTGCGGGATTTAAATATCCTCATTATACAAGGAGTAACAGGTAATTCGAGGGAAGGGTTTTAAATCGGACTAATGCGTCTACACATGGCAAGTTAAATCGGGCGACCGGCATTTTAAAATGGCGACCAGCCGCGAATATGCTAATCAAGCGTGGGATATTTAAATCCCACGCTTCATTAGCAACTTCGGTATGCTTCATTTGCCTCCCTAGTCCGAACTAGGGGGCAAGCGTAGACATACCCTTATGGGACAACTCAAGCTCCACTCATGCAGCTGAAACAGTTCTCCTAGAAACAGAATTAATTTGGTTCCACCTAACAGGGTATGCATTTGGAGGTTACTCACACCAACATAAAACAGAGCCCAGTTCTACTGGGGAATGGATTGGGTGGGTCTGGGACAGCAGGGGGTCAGATGATGCATCACTGCATGGGCCCTCTGGCATCTCCCAACTCCTATCCTCTCTTTATGAACACACTGGAATGAAGTAGCTTCTAATGGCACCACTCCATGCCTTTTGTGGTAGGAGTCCTTTCCTCTCATGGAGATAGCATACTCAACACATGCTTACCCAGCTAAGTGATGGGTCCCTGATTTACAACCGTTTCAGCACAAAAAGTGAAGTAGATAGTATTGAATTGTAGCTATAGGGGAAACAGGGATTGGAGTTGTACTGAAATTTGAAAGAGATCTGTTATAAAACAATTATAGGATGTGTATCATTGTTCAGGGCCTGGGTTTTAAACTTCCCCGAGACATGACATGATCAGCAGCTTAGAGCCACTTAGTGCTATCCAAGGGCATTGGAGAATTGCCACCTACTGTATCAAAGATACCACAATCTCACTCTTCAACCTTCCTGCTGGCAGCTAGACAACTGAAATATTTCCAGTTAGAGGAATCTGAGTTTTATCCCTTGGAGATTAAGGATGACAGCAGTGGGACTTTGCGAGATTGGAAGGGGAAGAAAGAATCAAAGTACATGGTACAGTGCTGGATCATCACCTTGTACTGAGCCCTTTGCCAAGATACTGCGAAACTGTTCCGCACTCCTCTCCTCAAGTTACTCATAAGTATAAAGAAAAATAGAGAAGATTTTTCACCTGCTAGTGGGGTTGGGGGTTGCCAATGTAAAGCTACTAACATGAAGGCACAGAGCCTTTTACAAAGTATTTTGTTTTTTAATCTGCCTGTTTCAATTAGTCTGCTTGTGTTGTGACATGCTTTATTGGTATAGGCATGTGCTTTGGGCTAGAAACTCACCTTGGTTAAGAGCCAATGCTGGAGCATAAACCACTACTCCAGTGTAAAGAATCTGAAGGAAAAAAAGGCCATGAAAAGTAAACTTGAAAAGACAGCCAATTGGTTTCCGATTGGGAGGGGGCTCAAAGCTAATCATCACATCCAAAGGCCACCAAATTATGGAGAAGCTTAGATGATGTTCTGAACTTACTACAAAAATCAATCCTTTTTAAAGTAATCCTGTACTTACGTATACATGAATAGTATCTATATAATGTTTCTAACACAACTTACAGTGTGGTGTTTAGTTGCCATGAAATATAAATCAGCTAGCGAAAGTCACACCTGGGAAGGTGAAACCATATCAACACAGTGGCACAGAAACAGACTACCCTACTGACGTTTGATCTGGGTGACTGTTAATAGCGGACAGATTCTACAGAATCCTTTCCATAGCTGCCTCACATTGTGGTAACTGAACAATTCTAAGCACAAATAATGACACTGTGATGTGAGGGGGAAAAGGGAGAAGTAAAATACTGCACTCCATTGCTAAAGCTGTCCAAGGCCAGTGGTGCAGTTTATGGGTTGAAGTAGCTGCCACTTATTATTCCAACGAAGCAACTGGGAGCAACATATCTGACATGAATCAGTTATATGCCTGCATGCCAACAGCTTCCCTAGTGCCATTTGTTTCAGAGCCATTTCTACAAGACACAGGAAACATAATAACCCTGGTGTATTAGTTGTTCGGTCCACTGTGCCTGCACAGATTTTTGGTGCTTCTCACGGTGTTAGAGATCCTTGCACTTCAGTGAATTTCACTCTCAGCATTTTATAAAAGTATTCATATAGAAGGTAATTGCTTACCTCAATGTTTTTTCCTCCCTCAAATAAGATGCTTTGTTGCATCCCAATAAAGATGATCTAGAGTACTTTGCAATAAAAATGTGCCTACAGTCTTCCAAACCCAAGGCAGCGGGTAATTCAGAGATGTTCAGGGCCCCTAGTTTTGATGATTGCTTTTGAAAATCTAAGTTAATTCATTGGAAGTGCCTTAGTTTTATTTTGCTTCCTAATCAACCTATTGGATTACTAAAAATGGGAAGACATAGGTTAATTGAGCTTTGTAAAAATACTTAACACAGACCTGTAACCCTTAGAGGCACTGTTCTAAATATAGCTGAGGTTCTTAGAGTGTACCTTTGCAGAGTAAATACCAGCTGCAATTATGGTTCTTGTCCTCCTTCATAACCAGAGTTATATTGCACATGGTTGGCTTTGAATCCATGTGATTCACACATAACTGTGGATCTTAAATGTGTACATGTGCTGAATCGTTATGTTAAAAAAGTAAGCACCTTCAGACTTCTTCCCAAATGAGATGAGTCCACCACACAAAAGATACCGGGGCCTTCTTAGGTTTCTATTTAAGCCAGATGAAGTGCCACTTCATGTCATCAGAGGTGTGCAAAGGGTCTGAGCATGAGCCCGAATATACCTACTTATATCAACCAAAGCACAAGTTTGGAAAACGTAGTTGTTTTTATGATATACATAAATTAGAGCTTGTATTACAAATCTTTCAAAGAAAAACAAGGGGCCACCCAAGAAACTTCAGAGATCAAAAATAGCTTTTTTAAACCAAGCACTTGGATCATTCCCAAATGGCAAAGTAACATTTGTCTGCCAGAAATGTTCAGAAGGGATGACTCCTGTAATAAACAGGACTATGTGCTAAAAATGCACCTCCTTTTGCTGGCATAGACTAAAATACCACTGTGGTCAATGTAAACACATCTCTCTTTTCCCAACTCCATGAAAAAGTGGACTTGAAAGTAGATGACAGAAACCCATGGGATTGGAGCAAAAACGTGTGAACCACGTGAGTGCACAACTGTGTCTGCTGTGAAGTTAAAGTGATAGGACTGGGGACAGCAGCCATAAAGACTGTTGTTTTTAAACAGGAGGAAGCTGGAAGGTTGAAAGCAGTAGGAGTCAAAAGGTGAGGGGATAGGAGTCTCTTGGTGAGGGTAGATAGGGAAGGGAGATACCAGGCAGGAGTTTAAAGAAGCTGGTGCCATCAAGTGATCTTCACAAGTGCTCTCCAACTTTCAGACCAGTGCTGTGTGGTCAGGAGGAACAAGCAATCAGATTAGAACACTTTAGGGCTGGAATGTATTTCAATAACTAAGCAATTACAGTGTTGGACACAGAGGGCCACTTACTCTTCTGGCAAAAGGAGCCATGTGGCTTCATAGTTCCTCAGATCAAAGGACAGGGTGGCAGGAGACGTCTGGAGTCCAATCTCAGCTTAACCTCTCTAAGTCACTACAGTACCTCAGCTGGGTTGCCAACCACCCAGCATTGTCCTGGGGCCTCCAGGAAGTAGAAAAATGAATCTTTAAGAAAAGATTATGTCATGTGATGAAACCTCCAGGAGTACACCCAACCAAAATGAGCAACCCTATACCTCAGGGAACTCCTTTCCCCGCTCTGCACCTTAGTCTATCAACCCAACTGGAAAATAAAGAAAATAAAACAGAACAGAACCTCACTGCAAACAGCTGCTTCATATGAGCTGAGCTTTTAAAAGTAACTATGTTACAGAAGGTAATGTGCACAAAGATTTTGCTTACCGTTTGCAGTATGTAGATCAGTGTTGCAGCAAAACGAACAGCCTTGTTAAATCTTAACTCCAAATACTGGGAGAAATGAGAAATACAGTTAGTGAAAAGCATGTGACATTTGGGCCAGATTATGATCCATTTATTAGCACTGAAGAGCATCTTACCTCATAGGTAGTCCCACTGACTTTCTTAAGACTGCTATTATATCACTAATGTGCAGGATTGTTTGATCATTGCAGCTCCAGCAAATTACATTTTGGGAAGCCTCGTAATGAATCTAAAATATCTAAGTATCACAATCATAAGTATCTAAAATAATGTGTTCAGTGGAACTGAACTACTCATTACCTGATAGTATTTGTTTTGTTAGGAGTCCTTGGAAAAATCCAGAGACAAATCAGAAAAGGAAAAAGTGCTTTATTTTCAAGCTTCATCCATGTACGTGAGGGGGAAATCTGGGGACATCTGCAATCTAACTAGGAAAAACTTGATTGGCTTTCATAGAAATCTACTCACTTGAATCATCAGGACATATTCAATCTGTCTGATGAAGGGCATTGCTGTCCTTAGGAACTTCTGAGTGCCCATCCATACTTTCTGGGGAATGACACACCGTATAGAATACTCCCCAGTGCGCATTTTTTTTACAGAAGATTCCAAGGGATTTTCTGTCCTTTAGAAATCTCCATGCAGAGCTACCTGATTTGCTTCTCTGTTACGCTTAAGCTTGTAATTTTTATTTGCAATCATTGGAACAAACGCTCCTCTGTTACTCTAAAGGGGCTCCATTGAGTACAATAGAATTGTGATGATGAAACAGAAGAAAATTTGACTCTGATGTTTTATTACCCCACTATGGTTAAGAAAGAGCACTTTCTCACTTTGTTTCTGGGGACTGAAACAATCTGAACTCTTCCTAACCTAGCAATAAAACATTTCAAAATGGCTGTGCAGTTTTTCAAATGAAGATTTTCCTTGGTTTTAAGCCTCTGTGGCTATGCACAAACCTTCTCATTACCTTGGTTTGATTTATTAGCCAATGAGGCTTTATTTCATCCAATACTTAGTTAACTGAATCTTTCTGTAGTAGAGAACAGGGCCATGTCCCATGACCTCTATTAAGTCCACTGGCTATTGAATACCTCACTTGGCCAATGTCCACAATGATATCCAGATAACTGAGGTTGTACACTGTACGCTCAGTAATAACACCACAATGACACCTAATTATCACAGCAGCTGAGCCATCATACCAGGAAATCACTTCTTTGAAGGTGGGATGCCTGGCAAAAATTTCAGAAACAGCTGGGAAATTACTCTGGGAGTAAAAAACCTCCAACTCCCTCAAACACCTGTAAAGGTCTCTTAATGTTTCCTAACCTAATCACTAGAAATGTGCCCAAACTCAACCCTATTAAACCTGCACATTTTGGTTGTGGTCAAAATCTTAACTCCGATCCACTCGCAGAAAGTGCCTCAAACTTTACAGGGACTGAGCCAAATTCCCAGATCAGACAACACTGAATGTATTTGTTTGGGGCATTGGGAATAGAATTTAGTGCTTTGAGCCCTTCCTTAATATCCATTCATGAGAAGCATTGTGTTTCCTGGTTATGGAGATTAAGGCTATGTCTATACTATAGCTGGGAGAGAGATTTGCAGCTGCTTATCCATGCAAGCTTTGGTCTAGCCAACTAACCAAAAATAGCAGGGCTAACACTGTGGTGCAGGATTTGGTGCAGCCTGCACCAGCGTGTCTGTCCCCACTTCCCCTTCCCCCCCCCCCCAGCTATCCAGCACTGAAGCACACACCATGATGTCCTAATTGCTGTTTAGGACAAGCTAGATAGAGTGCAGATAGCTCAAATACATATATATGAATTCCAATGTAGCCGTATTTATACCAATGTAACCATTTTTATACCATCCTCCTCGTGCAATATCTTTCTTATTTGCATTTACCAATTTTAGCCCACTTTTGTATTACTGTAGTAAGCAAGGTGGTCAGTTCCCTGAGTCAGGAATTTTTTTCCAATAAAAGTCTGCCTAGTACAATGGGTTCTTAATCCTTGATTCGGCATTACTGTAATACAAATAAATAAGAATTATAATGCCATTCATTGTCAAAGTATAAATAAATACCCCGTGTTTTAAACTATTGCAAAAGACCAATGTTACCATAGAGTTGGGTAAGAAATGTCCACGTACACAATAGACTGGTTATAATCATGTCAATTTACTTACCTCATAAGTGCTTGTAATCCCAGATCTGTAGAATACAGGTAGGAAAAGTTCAGAAGTAAAAATGATGACAAGCGTATATGCAATAAAGAAAATAATGAAGGGTGCGCCATAGCGATATACCTCTGCTGGTGTTCCCAGAACAGTCACCGCAGACATGAAACTAGCTGTAAGTGACAATGCTACTGGCCCGCATGTCATCTGCTTACCACCTACTAAAAATTGCTTTGAAGTTGCATTTTTCCTCTCCTTAATTGCAAAAAAGATGCCAATGCCAGAGGAAATTAAAAAGAGTGCAGCAAAAACAACGTAGTCCCATGCCACAAAGTTTTTAATGGTGGGAGCTACGAACTTGGACATAGTTCAGGCTGGATAATTCTCAGATCTCTAGGTGGGTTTTTTTGTTTTGTTTTTCTAAATCTGGTTCATGGTTCACAAAAACAATTAGCTTTTTCCTAACAAGAGAGATGTTTCCAAAGCTTATCAATTCCAAATATTAAAAAATCAGGAAGCGTATGATCCAAAGTCCAGATATAAGCTTTGTCTTCATTCAAAAGTATTACACCAACAAGTTGATTCAGATAGAGTTTTAAAGGAATTACATAAATTTGTACCCTGGCCCTTTCAATGTGCTTGTCAGTCTACTAATTAAGAATGTACCAAAGAAGCATCTGGTCTCTCTGATAAATAACTAACTAATGGAAAGAAGATAGATTCAATAGTTTACACCCTTTTTTATCTGCCAAGTTTTCATTTAAGGTTAAACATTACTCAGACACCTTGACTTGATACAGATTTTTGCTGCTCAGCGGGTTTTAAATAATAAAATGAAGGCAGTAAAACTTATCATTTAAGGGTGAAAATGAAAGGAGGATGTGTGTAGTCATATAAGTGAACTGACTAGTACATAGGTTCTGTCTTTGAAAGCTGCTTCTGAGACATGGGGCTAAAATTTGCCATTGTGCACCAAAGGGAAAGCAACGAGTTATTCTTAGGCAAATAGGAGATTTTAAAATGTATTCTCTGATGGAAACTCCAGAAGTTACTCTACAGCTGGCAAGTGCCATTGGAGATGTGGACTTCTGTATGTATGTATATCTCTCACGTTCAACTCCAGCAAGCTGGTTTCAGCTCCTAGAGTTTAAAATCTGAGCTCTTGGCTTTACTTACAGTGGACATACAGTGACGATTTTTCCATGGACAACTGGGAACATTTTCTTAAGGAAGAGTGTTTAGAACAAGAAATCAAAGTAAATTAATCTGAGCACAAACAGAATAAGCAGAAAATCTCTCTCACGCAAGGTTCCAGCCACTCCAGGGAGCCACCAAATGCAAAGCCCAAACCTCTCAAAGAGAGTTCTCCCATGCAGAAATCCTTACAGCCCTTTCCTTAAACATCTGTGGCCAGAGGTCTTTGATGCTGAGCTGAAGTTATGGTTTACAATAATGCATCTGATCTGTGTCACACCATCTTATTTGTAGAGATAAGCTGGAATCACAAAACTTCCTCAAAGTTCAAGGAAGATCAGATCTAGTGTTCCAACTCTAGTGCAAATATGTTTGAAAATAATAAAAGTCAAGGAGGTGTAATTTATTTTATCTATAAATACCAGACATATGAACCCTGTGTAAGGCACAGCTGTTATTTGGCAAGCTCCTATGTTAAAAGACCTCTCCTCCCCAAAAGATATCAGTTTATATTTAACAGGTGGGAATTGATACTCTTTAAAAAGATGCTGGTCACTTCCTGCTTCTCAGGCAAGTCACTTTCAGAGCTACATAACAAACTTCCATGAAATTAGTTGTGGACAAGGCTTTTTGCATCTTGATAGGGTGCTAGGCATGCTTTGATTAGTCTAGTGGTACAAATTTTGCCTCTTTTTAAAAGTGTGTTACATATTCTTGTTGTGTGGTGTTAGCTTCAATATACTATGTGGTGATCTGTCTTTACAAAGAGGCAGACAATAGCTGGCTACACCCAAAGAGAGTCGTTCACAAATGGACTGATAGCTTATCGTGGGTGTGTCTAGACTACAGGGTTTTTTTCGAAAAAAGTGGCCTTTTTTCGAAAAAACTTCCCCTGCATCTAGACTGCTGCTGCATTCTTTTGAAAGTAAATCGAAAGAACGTGGCAATTTTTTTGACCACAGAAAACCTCGTTTTACGAGGAAGAACGCCTTTTTTTCGAAAGTGCTCTTTCGAAAAAAGGCGCTATGTAATGCAAACTATGCTGTTTCAAAATAGAGTATCCAGACTGCCTAGGTGCTCTCTTTTGAAAAAGTGGCTTGCTTTTTCAAAAGTACTGGTTGTAGTCTAGACGCTCTTTTTTTGAAAGAGGCTTGCCGTCTAGATGTAGCCTGTGTCTTTAGGCCCAGCAGTGAAGTGTGGAGTGTACACTGCACCATCTCCTGGGAGATACTGTGACTTTGAGATAAATGTTAGTTCCTTTTTTTGCTGCTTTCATACTTCGGGAGATGAGCAGGGGACTATACCAACAATACAGCCGGTCCCCAAGTTGCAAACGGTCGAGTTACGACCATTCACATTTACGACCAAAGCTCCCATGGAGTGGTCGTAAATGTGATCCCTGAGTTACAAACGCGACCCGCGCTTACGAACAGCACTATCTCTATGTAACTCAATGGGGTCCGAGTTATGAACAGATCGAGTTACGGCCAAGTATTTGGTCCATAACTCGTTTGTAACTCGGGGAGCAGCTGTAAACTACAACTCTCTGCCAGCTAGCTCAGCTGAACTTGAACTAACTGTATTAGTTAAAAGGCTTCAAGAGGTAGCCGAGTTAGTCTGTAACTGGAAAAACTTAAAAACTGCCCTTTGACTAATTGTATTATTTAATTAGTTAACTAGCTGTAGCCAATACTCTTTCCCTCCATCTGTTCTGGAGACACAAAACATGAGTGTGCAATGGCCTCTTACTCCTAGGTGCCGGAGCTCAGCTGGAGTTTTGCCACTGACTTCAGTGGGACTAAGATTTCATCTCAGGCATTTTTAAAGGCATATTTATCTGTTGCAACATGCCCAGCAATGATGCTATAGAAATAATAATGAGAGGGTCTGAAATAGCTCCATACCCAAGTATAAGTTTTCCCACTGTATTTTATTCAGAATATAAAAATAATCATCTAAACTTTAAGAAATAATTTTGGATTTTCACATTTCTAAGGCAAAATACATGAGTTGGTTAATATTTCCCTTTAGTGTGGTACAAAATATCTTGAAATGACACCAGAGTCAAATGATCTTAAATTTTCCACTTGCCTACCAGTGCTTTAGCTGTAATTGTAGCACACAGTGTTAAGAACATTGGATTTGAAATGTTTTCTAGCCATATTAATGTTAAACTTACACAGGATGATTAACAACTGATAGATGTTTGTGACAGTGGTAAATACTTTGCCATTACAACATTGAGGTCCTAAGGTTAAATACCAGCTAGGATGTGCAAGAAAATATTAACACAATGTGGAGTAATATTCTTTGATCATTAACATGGGGGAAATAAATCAGTGGTGGATTGAATACGCTTCTCTACAGAGTCTGTTCAATTAATCCCTGGGATTAATTGAAGTAAAGTGAATTTCCATCAATGGTGACAAATAAAGCTACTTGTCTGTTCATGTGTGTTCATTATAGAAAAGTTCAATAATAATTACAGGAGGTGTTTTCCAACTGATACCAACAGCAGAATCAACATGAATATAATGTAAGATTGAGCCCAATGTAAAATCTTTTTTATAACTGGGCATAAATAGGATTGTGAATATTTATTGTCAGATGAGACTGTACGTCACTGAAAATGGGATTCAAAAGCAGAAAGGAGCAATACACTAAAAGATGAATGCCAATATATCCTCCTGTTAACACCTATCAATATTTTCATAATATATAACTTTGTTATAAATTAGTGATTGTCAGTTCAATTTACACAACCCCCATGTGCCAAGTTAAATACGTCAGAAATGTGGCTACTGATAAGTAAATGTTCCTTCCTAATCTTTCTTAATCCTTCAGAGAGGTTGAAAACAAAAACATACGACTTTTGTAATGAGTAAACTATCTCATGCGTAAATACTTAGAGTCATCTGGTTCTACGATTCAAATGTACTCAAAACACAATAACAGAATTTTGGTTATTTATGAAAACTCAGTGAAATTAAGATTGCAATTTGTGATGGGCAAATCTCCAAACATTTGAAGTTCAGCCTTGGTTTCTATGAAAATCCCAGAGTCTGAATGTAGAGTCAATAACTGAGCCAGAAACCAGAAGAGAAACTTCTAATCCTTCCACTCCTAGACATGTACCTCATGGGTGAAACTGACCATTATACAGCGAGCCTATAAAAGGCCTATACAGAACCCATGTTCCATTTTGGTATCTTAAGTGTGTGCTTGAGATGCCTTCATCATCAAGCGATACACATTATGGCTCCTTTTTCAAATATGTTAAGTATTGTTGGTATTTGTAATACTCTTATAAAACCTTATAGTGGAACTTAAGTAGCACATAGGCCTGTGTAAACCTTCTGCACAGAGTTGAATTTTAATATATGAGAACAGGCTTGTTGCTTTTTTTCTTGTGATGATTTGGTTGTTTTTTTAGCCATAGCTGAAAACCAGAGCTGTATTTTGTAAAATGGTTTTAGAACTTTAAAAAGTTTGCTTTGAGTTTGTTCTTAAAAATGCTCAAAGGTTTCTAGGGGCTGGAAGGGGCTATTCTACGTCCTATATTGAAAGATAGTGATTAAAAATATCAACTCTTCTGTAAAGTGACAGTCTTTTACGAATGTGTTTGCACCGGGTCTATTACAATGTGGCTCTGATCATGTCTGGTCTAGACATTACTCTAGTATAAATAGTAAATATTATGAACTCTAGTTGGTGTCAATTGAATAATTTCAGTGGATTCAGGATTCCATTCCCACTCACTGACTTGCATTCTAGAATAACTCTCAGTATTGGAATCCAAGGAGAAATGATTGTCTTGGCTGTGTGGTCAGCAAACCTATTGTAAAATTTCAATCTATGGTAACTACATTGTCTGATTCTATGGGACAGGATGGAAGAGAACCAGGGTGATATGGACAATGTGGAGATCTTACACTGACCTTTCCTTCTGCTGAGGTACAATATTTTTCCTAGTCAGGAAAGAGAATAACAGTCATTATGCTACAACGCCCTGGGGAGAGGGAAGAGATGTAGAAAGTCAAAATGTGTGTCACACCTTCCTTAGGAGCTTGAATACATAGACCTTGTGTACACCAAACGAAAGATCGATGCTGCTGTGATCGATCTTCTGGAGTTTGATTTAACGAGTCTAATTAAGACTCACTAAACCAAACTCAGAGGGTGCCCCCATCAGCATCCGGAACTCCTGCTTTTGTGAGGAGAAAGCGAAGTTGATGGGAGTGTTTGCTCCCTCAGCCTCCTGTTGTGGGGATGCCACCAAGTTCAGTTTATGGTAAGCTGACTCCAGCTACATATTCTACATAGCTAGAGTTGCATACCTTAAGCTGAGCTGCTGGGTCTAGTATAGACCTGACCATAGTGTTTAAGAACTGTCAAGGCTGTTCCCCACTATGGCACTACAAGTGCAGAAGATGGGGGCCTGGAAGGGACCTTAAATACCTTGCCTCTATAGGCTTTGCTTACAACAACTCTCCAGAGCCACAGATTTACCAACTTCGGGGGGTAGCTGCCACCATCAAGTGAATTAACCCTGAAAAAAACAGGAAGGAACTCTAGAATTTGTTCCCCAAGCTCTTTTGCCCCAAGAGAGCTTGAAAAAAAGAAGCAAAAAAGCACAGAAAAACAAATTGTATCTCTGATAGCTGACCTTCCAGGTAAGGCAGACACATACAGAGACCTCCTGTTACCTTCCAGGACACAAGAATCAATTCATCACCTTAAACAAGATTATTTTATTAACAAAATAAAACGATATACTTGATAAAGCATACTTGTTTGCTAGGTGTTAGAGAGCAACTAAGAAAAGAACACATAAAAAAATGCAAAGAATCATAGTTCTTTGGGCTGTAACTTAAATGGTGAGTGTGGGAAGGAGGAAGGCATAGATTCACACAGAGAAATTTAACCAAACAACCAAAACAAAGAAAAATACCCTGATTGTGACTAAATACATGTTTTCCCTTTATTTACTCATAATCCCTTCCTGGTTCAGTCCACTTCCATGCCCCAAATTCCTTGGAGGCATGGTAGTCCTGCCTGGGTTTAAATAATTCTCTGTCTCTCAACTCCTGGCTTAACTTCCCTACAAAGAAAAGAGTCAAGGTACAATTCAAATTTCAGTACTGTATCCCATTGCTTCATCTGGCTCCCTGTCAACACCCTTGCTAGTTACCTGAGTTTAATCCTTTTGTCACTGAGGCTATGTCTAGACTACGTTCTATTTTCGAAAGAGGAATTTGCATATCTTCTTCTGATCTCACTTTCAAAAGTGGATCTTTCAAAAGTGAAAGCAGTCTGGACACGGGGCGTTTTTTGGGGAGAAAAAAACCCTTTTTCAAAAAAACTGCTTTTCCTTAAAAAATGAGGTTTATGTGTTCTTTTCAAAAAAGGGTTTTTTCCCCGAAAAAACCACATCGGGACTACTTTCACTTTCAAAAGCTCTGCTTTCGAAATTGAGATCGGAAGAAGATATGCAAATTCCGGAGGAAATTCCGCAATTTGCATATCCTCTTTCGAAACTAGAACGTTGTTTAGACGTACCTTGAGTGCTGGCCAGCACTCGGCCTATTCATCACAAGAGCCTACTACTGATACCAGTTAACAGTTATTCCTTTAGCCCAAGAGGCAGAGTTCTCTCTTGCAATGCAGGTACAAGCTTCAAACTCTGTTGATAATATGTTTTAGCGTGCGGGGGAGGGGGAAAGAGAGAGATTATTGCCTGTGATCCCTGCTATAATTTGGTCCCTTTAGTCCAAGTAAATGGATCAGACCCCTGATATATAAGTGTTTTCTGTCTGTCTTGATTCACAGGAAATGTACTGAATGATACAATTAACATTCATGTATTCTATTGTGAAATTTAGCTATCCACATTCTATGCATACAAACCTTCCAATCTTATATACAACTGTGTCATGAGACCACATGCAAGTACTCAATCTTGTACTGGAAGCAGAAAATCACACTTGTGGAATTTTTTTCATTATCTAATAAATTAACAGCTTTCAGTTTTTCAGAATTATCCTTCTTTCTCATGGTAAATTTCTCAGTTTGAACCCGTTCTTTTTGTTGCATTCATATATAACCAACATCTTGGGCTAATATGGACAGATCAACTTAAAGACCTGCAATGTTGTTAAGTTGCAAAGTGCAAATGCAGTCCGTTTAGGATTCCGAACACTACAGCATCAATAATATATGAACATCTCATGGTGTTGATAAGAAGAACCCATAATTCCAAATGTCAGTAGTTGTGTTTTCTTTCTGTATTGAACTCATGAGATCAAGTATCTTCAAAGAATTCTCATTTATCATTAGGTCAGCAGCATGTGTGACCCTAAGCTGTTATACATTTTCACAAATGACAGCTATTCATAAAAATAGAATATTGGCCATAAATTATTCAGTTCCTTTCTTTGCAATTGTTTCTTCTTTTTAGGAGGGTACAAATACTTGCTGCTTTCATCAGTTTCAATGAGATGACTAAAATACCTAGCATTATTTATATCCTTTGTAGTTTATCTTCTGTAAGACAAGTAACAAAGTCTCTTTTTATCCTTGCTTAGCTTGTATCACACATTCCTGTCTGTCCATACCCCATCATCACCTGCAGTCCTCAATCTTTTCCCTGCTTTGATCCCTCCCATCTAGCCAGGACCTAGGGCTAGTTAGGAAGAGCTTGGTGATGATTAGCCTCTTGGGCTTCACAAATTCCAGACTGAGAAGTCTTACTCTAGTCATTTACAAGGGCCACATCTGCTCTTGAAGTTTGATCTCATAATTATCAATACTGTGTCCAAGGAGCTCTGCCTGTGTAAGTAATAAGGAATCTTCCTGCACAGTCATCTTTTTCAGTGGTTGCAGGGGGTTTTCAGAGTAGCGTGTGGAATTTAAATTGTATTATGTTCTTGTGATGGATGGGACAATTGCCTATAAAGGGTTAAACTCAGAAAATCAGAGAATCCCTGAAAAAATCCAGGATGTGTTGGCAGGGAGCCTGAAGAGCCAATGGGAAGAAAGTGTTAAAATTTGAATTTAAAAAACAGGTTGCCTGCTTCAGTCTCCTTTGTGGAAATTTTAAACCAGGAGCTGGGGAGAAAAGATTAATTGAACCAAGAAGAAATATGCATGCCTAGAAATAGACTGAACCTTGAAGCTATGGATACGGAAGTGATAGGGAATTTTTTTGTTTGTTTGTTTTTAGTTAGACATGATCAGGTTATTTTCTTTGTTTTGTAGTTTGGTTAAATTCCTCTGTGCTGAGTCCATGTGCCTACCCAGCCCCTATACACTGTAAGTAAAGCTGAATCCCAGGGAAGCAATTCTCTGTGCTTTAATCTGTTTTCTCTCAGTTGCTTTATAACACCTAGCAACCACATATGCTTTACCAAGTATATCTTTTTGTTTGGAAATAAAATCAACTTTTTAAAGACTGAACTGATTCTTGTGTCCTGGAAGGTAATAGGAGGTCTATGTAAGGTGACCGCTTAGTCTTAGGCATGCAATCAGAGATTACAGTTTGCTTTCTTTTTTTTTCTTCATGCACTCTTGTGGTAAAAGAGCTTGGAGTACCCCTCTGGAAGAATCTCCCAAGTGCATCTTCCAGAGTTTGAAAGGGATTTTGCATTTGGGTCGTGGCAGCGTGCCACCTAAGGTCAAGGAATCTGTGACCCCTTGGGGAGTTTTTAAGCAGAACCCTATAGAGGCAAGGTATTTTTAAAGTTTCATTCTGCACTCAAAGTGCCAGAGTGGGGAACAGCCTTGACAGTTCCCATTACAGACAGTAGGAATTATACAACTGAAAATTTGCACATTTTTTTTACATCCCTTTAAAATTTACCCTAGGTCATGGTTTTAAGATAATTTAGCAGGGATGTTTCTGTAACAAACAGCACTGTTCACTTCTTAGTTAGCACCTCATTTGTTTATATATATATTCAATTATTTAGCTACCATTTTAAAAATCCCATTGCATTGTGGAGGAGATGTTTGAAGAATGTTAACTGAAAACTATTTTAATCTTTGGCAAGGTAGATGTTTGGTTTCTGGCAACTGAAAGGTTATGGATAAGACTGTTACTTAAAAGATGGGAAAACTTAAAAAAACAATGAATAGTCTAGCTGCACCTTAAAGACTAACAATACATGTAGATGGTAGATGATATCAATTGGTTTGTACCCACAAAAGTTCATGATACCGTCTACATATTTTGTTAGTCTTTAAGGTGCTGATAGACTATTTGTTATTTTTAAAGTTTTTCCAGTTACAGACTAACTCGGCTACCCCTCTGAAGCTTTTGAACATAAAAGATGGTATCATTGACTTTTGTATGATCACTGATGGCTAATCATTTTACTGTGGCTGCGTCTACACTGGCGCTATCTCGCGCAAAAATGGCTGCTCTTGCACAAAAACTTGCTGCCTGTCTACATTGGCCGCGTGTTCTTGCGCAAGTAAACTGACGTTCTAATGTATAAAATCAGGGCTTCTTGTGCGAGAACTCTGACGCTCCTGCTCAGGAATAAGCCCTCTTGCACAAGAGCTCTTCCAGAAGAGGCCAGTGTAGACAGGCAACATGAGTTTCTTGCGCAAGAAAGCCCTATGGTTAAAATGGCCATCAGAGCTTTCTTGTGCAAGAGAGCGTCTACACTGGCATGGATACTCTTGTGCAAAAGCACATCTCTTGCGCAAAAGCACATGCCAGTGTAGATGCTCTCTTCTGGAAGAGTTTTTGCAGAAGAACTCTTCCGCAAAAGAGTTTTTGCGTGAGAACGTGCCAGGGTAGACGTAGCCTGTGTGTTTGTTATTCTGGGAGATGAAAGATGCATGAATATTGAGCTGTAATTCCTAAAGGGGAAGTTTATAACATTTTCTGAGAGTTTCCTGGGTACAAGAGGTAAACACGTTCCAAGGCATAATTTAATTTCTGGTAACTGACACCATGCTAAATTTCACTGAATGAGATTTTTCACATGCTCTGGCATTTCCTGAAGCATGTTTTCTAGCATCTCATTTAACTGCATTGCTTGTTAACAGTACCAGCTTGATCGTGCTTCCTAGGCAGAAAAGATGCAGCATGGACAATTTGAATGCAAGTTTCATCCCACCAAAGTGTCTCAATCAGATCGGAAGATATTCTTTCTAGAAGGTAATACCTTCAAGGAGGTAGTTCATTGGAAGACTCTCCTTATGATAATGGCAGGCTAAGCATCATGATAGGTGACTGAATTCTCCTTGAACAAATGGAAAATAATACATCTTGGGGAAAAGTAAGCAACATTTCATAGACATGCTGATGAGCTCTAAATTAACTGGTTCCTTCTAGGGAAAAGATTTCACAGTTATAGTTGACAGTTCAATGAAATGTGTGCAGCAGCAGTTCAAAAAGTCTTTAGAAGATATGCATTAAATAGGACAGAAAAATGCATGCAATATGACATATACCACTGTAAAGCTATGTGTTCCGTGGGCAGATTATTTCTGCTTCTGTTGCTTTGCACCACTCAGGTGACTCAAAATATGTCTACACTGCATTCTTCTTTCAAGAGAGGAATGCAAATACAGCCGAGTGAAATTGGAAATGAAGTGCGGATTTGAATTTTCCACGCTTCATTTGCATAATGGCATCCGGGCACTTTTTTGAAATACCCTATTTTGAAAACTAAAACCACCATCTAGACTGGGTTATTTCGAGAAAAAACCCTTCTCTCAAAATAACTAGTAAGGGATATTTTGAAAGAAGGGTTTTTTCTCGAAATAACCCCATCTAGACTGTGTTTGTTCTTTCAAAATAGGGTATTTTGAAAAAGCGCCTGGACGCCATTATGCAAATGAAGCATGGGAAATTCAAATCCACGCTTCATTTGCAATTTCGCTCGGCTACATTTGCATTCCTCTCTTGAAAGAGGAATGCAGTGTAGACATACCCAGAGGCCAGATACTGACAGAGGAAAATGCACCGCTGGCATCAAGCTGGTAGAGTCAGTTCCTGGGCCAGCCCCTCTCGCACCCAATGTTAGCAGGAGGCAGCATGAAGGAACTTTTCTTTGCTATTCCAATCTTCTCCCTGTCCCTGTCAGTCTCCCATTGAGAGCAGTCCTATAATTGCACTAATTCAATCTCACCCACAAGAGCTGGGAATTGTGCCTGGTTCCTTGGCACTTGCCTATTCTTCTTCATCAGACATAGCTTGGTTGATGGGAAGACTATGACCTTGTCATTTTAAATACATTAGGGAAATCTAAGCAGGAGGAGCTGGGGAAGATTTTAGCCAGAGCTCTACCCATTAGCAGAGAATGAGATGAAGTAGCTGTAGGGAGACTCCTATGTTCCTTACGCTAATACAGTTCCTTACCCAGTGTTAGACAAGTGATCCTTTACCATCGTTAGAACAATGGCAATCTGGTCCAGATAGACACAGGAGAATTCTCAAAGGCCAAGGAAGGGCATCAACACTGATAAAAAAAGCATAGTAGTGCTTTATATTGGAGAAGACCACAAGCCCTAGGAACATTACACTTTTGAAAGGAGAGAAATGAGAGGTAATTCAGTGGAGGGACACCAAGTAAATGAAGCATACAGTGAAAGCTGATCAGATGCCCTTATTAAAGAGAGATGATAATATTTGCAACTATGTAAGCTGACAGTAATATAAAATAACTGAGATTCTTTCTTCAGCGAACTGAAAAATTCTGGGAATCATCAAGACATTTTTCCCTGTGTTTTCCACCTTCTTTTCTAAACAGCTGGCCACAGCTACAAGTAGGATACCAGCAAAATGGACCAACACCTTGAAACACGGTAACTCCAATAGTCCATCTTAGGGAGGTTTGTCTTCATTTATTCCATGTCTTCTTTCACTGAATTGCAATTATGTTGTAACAAGCATGGGCAGTCCAATTCTTCCCTTGTGTTCCCATTCCCATATCTCACCCACACAGATGAAGGGGGGAAATTCAGGAATCATAAAGCCCTAAATGGGATTCCTTCCGTTGAATGAGTCTCCAACATTCACTATTGCTATGAGCTTCTGCCGACGGGAGGCACTGAGGCAGTAAACTCTGTGGCTACGTCTACACTGGCATGAATTTCCGGAAATGCTTAAGACGGAACAGTTTTCCGTTATAAGTATTTCCGGAAAAAGAGCGTCTACATTGGCAGGATGCTTTTCCGGAAAAGCCCTTTTTCGGAAAAGCGTCCGTGGCCAATAATGAGCGCTTTCATAAAAAAGCCCGATCATCATTTTTCGCGATCAGGGCTTTTTTGCGGAAAAGACTATTGTGCTATCTACACTGGCCCTTTTCGGAACAGTTTTCCGGAAAAAGGACTTTGCCCGGCGGAGCAGCATAGTTTTCGGAAAAGCAGCTGATTTCTTACAGTAGATTGTCAGTGCTTTTCCGGAAATTCAAGGGGCCAGTGTAGACAGCTCGCAGCTTATTCCGGAAAAGCGGCTGCTTTTCCGGAATAAGTGGCCCAGTGTAGACACAGCCTGTTTGAACAGGAGAAGCTGCAGAAAGGTAACCGCGCATCTCATGTCCTCAGGAAGGAACTGCAGACAGGAGCCAAACATAACAAAGGCAGGCTCTGCACCATTGCAAACACTGATAATTGTGAAAAACAAAAGAATGACCATCAGGCTCTGACACACCCTGCAAGCACGGTTCCTTTTCAGTAGCCTTCTCTGTGCTGAGCCCTACTACCTGGGCTTGGGATAGGAGAAGACTTGCATTTTAATGATGAATATAGTTTTTGAGTAGATAATCATGGAACACTAGAACTGGAAGGGATGTTGAGATGTCAAGTCCAGTCTCCTGCCCTCACGGCAGGACCAAGCACCATCTAGACCATCCCTGATAGATATCTATCTATCCAACCAACCAGCTCTTAAGACCTATGTCATAAAACCAGAGGACTGGAAGAGACCTCAGGAGGTCATTGAGTCCAGCCTCCTGCCCGAAGCAGGACCAACCCCAACTAAATCATCCCAGTCTGGGCTTTGTCACACTGAGATTTAAAAAGATCTAGGGATGAAGATTCTACCACCTCCCTAGGTAACCCATTCCAGTGCTTCCCCACCCTCCTAGTGAAATAGTTTTTCCTAATATCCAACCTAGACCTCCCCCACTGTAACTTGAGACCACTGCTCCTTGTTCTGTCATCTGTCATATGTCCCTCTTTATCTGGTCCAGTGGTGTACCAATAAGACGTTAAAAATGTTCTATTTAATTCCTTCCCATGTGCTGCAAGTTGAATAACTTCTATGTATAACTTCAAACCTTTAAGATAGCAAAAAAAAAAACAACAACAACAAAAAACCTGACCTCACTGACTCCCTACTCAACTTGGTGCTCCAGCCCCATGCAGGGGTGCAGAAGCTTGGTGTTTCTCCCAGCACTTGCGCTCCAACCCCATTGGGAGAGGGGCTCCAAGGCTCAGTGACATGCCATGAGGCTGGAGCACAAGCACCAGCTCATCAAGTTATGTGGGGTGGGGTGAAGCCCAGAGTCTTGATGCATGCCCAATCAAAGTAAGACAGGGGCTAGATCGTGATTTAACTGGAGAGCGTGTTTTGTCTTAGCCCAGGAAATGATAGTGTTAATACCTCAGAAACTCACAAAAAGGGACAATTTAAATATGAGACTCAGTGCCCCTTGTTTCAGAGTCCATGTGCAACAGGCTGGATCGGGAGAAAAACACATTATTTAACCTATTGTTTACCTTGAATGAAGCAGAGTGTCAGTTATTAAACAAGTCAAGTGGGGCGTGAGATAACCTGTTCCTGAGCATGACTTAGTATGAACTCCTTGCTCCGCTGGATGAACATTAATGAGTGTCACAAGACCTTAAGATTCTAATAAATTGGCTTCCCCAGCCCATCACCTGCTGCTGGCAGGCTTCCCCAGCAGGCATCCTGCCTCGCCCTCTCCCACCCCAACCTGGCTAGGCTGCTGCTTCCTGGGCAGCAGAGGCTCTGGCTCCTGCCACGGGGTTCCAGCCCCACGCATCCGGGGGCAGCTGTGGAGCTCTGGCACTGGCTTCGGTCTCCAAGGGACAGGCTGCTGTGGAGCTCCAGCCTTGCACTGTCACGGGTCTTGACTCCAGCCCCACACTCCCAGGGGCTGTGGCGGTGCCCCGGCCCTGCGCTCCAGAAAGCTGCCAGGGGACTCTGGGCACAACCCCAAGCTTCTGGGGACTGCTGAGGTGCATCTACAGCACCCTTACCTTAAATGACAGAGCTTATTTTGAGGTAATTTTGAAATAGCTTATATTGAAATTTGGCGCTGTCTGCACAGCACTTATTTCGAAATAAAGCACTATTCCCACCAATCCCTTAACCCTGGTTGGCCCGAGGGTTACCGGGACACTGGAATAGTGCGCCTGTTATTTCAAAATATATTTCAAAATAACGGGTATGTTTAAAGACACAGAATTGCTTTTTCAGGCTACAAGACATAGCCCTGCAGGGCTCCAGCCCCGCACAGATCCATGCTGCCAGGGGACTGCTAGAAACTGCTGCAGGGCTCCTGCCCCGGTCTCGTGCTCCCCCCAGCCAGGCTGCCGACCATCTTGCCCTGGCTGGCTGGCCCTCCTACCCTTATGCTCATGAGCTCTCTGGTCTAGGAGCATCCATGGTCCTGCCGCACAATGGGTGTTGCTGGACCAGAGAATGCTGGTTTTTGGAGGTACAACCTGTACATAATCTATTCGTAATAGCTAGCCACCCCCTGCCCACACATTTTTCAAGGGGATAGAATCTCAACCTATTTTTGTGACCAGTTAATGAGTAAGTTTGACGTGAAGGTCTCAATCCTGCTGTGTCCTTCCCCTTTGGTCAATGGAGCTACTCAGGTGTTCAAAGTTGAGCAGATGGTTAAGTACTTTGCTGGACCAGGGCCAGATTTCTCAGCGCTTGGCTGATTCAAACCCTAAAGGAGTTAGTCCAGACTTGCATGGTATAAGTAACTAAGATCTCATCATTTTGTCCAAGGGCCCAGTTTTGAACCTGTTAAACATGATGACAAGCTGTTACTCATCTGATTAATTCTGCTGAAGCTCCGGGGAATTCTCATGAGAGTACCTGCTCACCTATGTGAGTCTGGGCTTGGATAGAGATTATTTTCAGTTGCAAATATTCACGAGTGCAAAAATTTAATAATTGCCTTTGAAATTTAAGGCAATTATTAAAGAAAAATAATGAATTGGCCAACACTTTAAGACCCACATTTTTTTAATCACAATACAGAGACACGCTCTTTTGGGAAAATAGTGCAGTGTGCAGGCCAAACCAAAGCAAAACAAAATAGGACAGATGTCTTGTCTGAAGCGTATTCTGGTACTTACAGAACAGCAGAGGATTCAAGAGGCAGATGCAGGTGTATGGGCTGATTGCCGATCTGCGCTTACAAAGCAGGGACTCTGGGGCTGTGAGGGAAATAGAAAAAGTTTTTAAAATGTACTACATGTTGTACCTCCAAAAACCACAGATGCTCCTGGATCAGAGAGCCTGTGAGCCTAAGGGCAGGAGAGCCAGCCAGCCGGGGCAATATGGTCAGCAGCTTTGCTGGGGGCAGCGCAAGACAAGGGCAGGAGCCCTACGGCAACCTCTAGCAGCCCGTGGCAGCATGGGTTGGTGCGGGGCTGGAGCCCTGCAGCAGTCCCTGGGGGCTTGGAGCTGTGGCCCGAGCTCCACAGCTATGCAGGACAGGAGTCCCCCAGCAGCTTTCTAGTGTGCAGGGTACTACAGCAACCTCCGGGAGCATGGGGCTGCAGTTGAGCCCCTTGGCAGTGCGGGGCCAGAGCCCCACAGCAGCCCACTGGAGCATGGGGCCAGAGCCCCACTGCTGCCCCCTGGAGCACGGGACCAGTGCTGGAGCCCCACGGCTGCCTCTGATGCACAGGGCTGGAGCCCTGCAGCAAGAGTCAGAGCCTCTGCTGCCCAGGAAGCTGGCAGCAGCTGGGCAAGCAGCCCAGCCAGATTGGGAGTGGGCAAGGCAGGAAGCCTTCTGGAGAAGCCTGCCAGCAATAGGTGATGGGCTTGGGAGCCGGTGGCAGGAGACCTCTCCTGGTCTGGCAAATTCTCTTATTTGGGACCTGTCAGGTCCTGACAGCGCCGGACCAGGGAGGTCCAACCTGCACTATTTATGCACATGTATTTGTATGTGTTTAATATTTTTAAAATGGGAGGGAGATCCTCAGCTGGTGTAAATAGTCATAGTTCCATTGAAATTAACCTACCATTCTCTATGGCAGGGCTACTCAACACACGGCCCACGGGCCCATTTGTTTGCGGCCCGTGGTGTGGTTTGGGGTTACGTGGGGCTCAACGCGCGGCCCCCGGGTGGGATCCTTTGAACATGGCCTCCACTGGGAACACGCTTCACGATGGTGAGTCAATATAATGGTCTTCTGTTGATATGCGTTTTTGTAGTTCAAATCCTGGACTGTCATTGCTCATTAAAAGTTCTGTCATATGGGCAGAAATCAGGTAAATATTGCATTTTATTAACACCAGCAGAACTGACTTAAATGAGCCTGCATGTTGTGTAGTCTTGCCTTAATCTTTGTAGTCATACCCATCAGCGTGAAAGAAGCTATTTGCATATATTTGCATATATATTTGCATGTATATTCAACCACACTTAAGTTGCAGCCCTTGGCATGTACTGTGAGTATCATTGTGGCCCCTGCGGCTTCCAAAGTTGAGTAGCCCTGCTCTATGTATACTACTTATATCACCTCCCCCGATAATTTACCCGTAAATACTTTTTTGCTAAGATCTTTCTCAGTGGGCTATATAAATTTTACTGATGTGAAATTTTGTTCCTGTAGACTATATATGTCAACTCAATTTATACACTCAGTACCCAATAAAATAAAATGGAAAAACCCCATATGAAACATTGTTAGGCAAGAGTTACGGCAGTTTAAACCAGTGGAGGTGATGAATCCTGGTTTCCTGCAAATTGAGGTATGTTGCACACGATGGGTGAGGAACTGTCTGGCTCTCTCTTAGCCATAGAATCATAGAACTAGAAGGAACCTCAAGACGTCATCAAGTCAAGTCCTCTGCACTTATGGAACCAAGCATCATCCAAGCTACCCCTCCAGTTGTCTGTCTAACCTGCTCTTAAAAATCTACAATAATGGAGTTTCTACAACTTCCCTGGGCAATTTATTCTAGTGCTGTACCACCCTGATAGCTAAGCATATTTTTCCTAATGTCCAACCTAAACCTCCCTTGCTGCAATTTAAACCCATTGCTTCTTGTCCCATCTTTAGGAGTTAAGGAGAACAATTTTTCTCCCTCCTCCTTGTACCTTTTAGGGACTTGAAAGCTATTATCATGTCCCCTCTCAGTCCTCTTTTTCCAAACTAAACAAACCCAGTTCTTTCAATCTTCCCTCATAGCCCATGTTTTCTAGACCTTTAATCATTTTTATTGCTTTTCTCTGGACCTTCTCCAATTTGTCCACAACTTTCCTGAAATGTGTTGTCTGGAATTGGATGCAATACTCCAGGTGAGGTCTAATCAACAAAGAGGAGAGCTGAAGACTTACTTCTTAAATGTATATTAGTGCGGTCAGCAGGCGATGGCACCCAGAGGGTCAGCAGAGTCCACACGACTGACAGGTGGTGGTGAAGCCATGGGCTGGGAGGGACCCTTGAGGCCTGGCAGCAGGGCCAGATTAAGACCTTTAGAGGCCCTAAGCACTGAAAAGATTATGGTGCCCCCCCCCCATCTGTAATTCAAAATAAAAACAATATTATACCGTAAAATCTCTCTCTTTTTTTTTCCTTTTTTTTTTTGTGCCCCTGCTTTGTTGGTGCCCTAAGCATGTGCTTAGTCTGCCTATTGGGTAATCCTGCCCTGCGACCCCATAGGCACTGCCTACAGGCTGGGACCCAGAGCTAGCAAAACCAATGGCAGGCATGCAGCTGGGCCAGCTCCTGGGTGCAGGGAAGCTGAGTGCAAAATCAGGGGGTGCTACCACTGTACCCATGCTTTCTGCACCTATGTTAGCAGAACTCCATTGTAACACATTTTCAACTAGAGCTAGGTTGAGTATAAAAGCAAAACAAAGTCAAGGATACTTTCAAAATTGTTTTTCCCTTTTTTCAGTTTTTGAATTCTTGATGTGTCATTGAATTTGCAAAATTAGAGAAAAAATAACCAATTCAATGTAGATTTCTGAAGATTTTTATAAGCCCAGCCTCCCTATAATTGTGCTTCATAGGTAAAACCCAGCCCTTACCTTGCTTAATCCTCCATTTACACAGCTAGTAAAAATGGTATGATTATGAACTGCAGTATTTGACACCCAGAAAAATGTTATTTGGAGAACAGTTTTAAATAATTTTTAGCTGATAGGATTGCTAATCAGCCTGTGACCACTTGTTGTGATGATGGAACATTTCTCACTAGTGTTTCATTGGTTTGAGTGTTCTGATACAAATTATCTACTGGATTATGAGTATTCTGGAAACAAAATCATTCTCCCCAGTTCCTATTGTTGATTTCAGCTCTTTGATAAAGCAGTCATTATGGTTTATCACAGGGATCTTCAGGTATTTCTAGTCAGGGTGTTCTCAGATGTATTGAATTAAAATTTAAGGCCCATAGACTATGTCTACACTGCAGGCTTCCTGGAGTTCTTTCTTCCATCATAAATCTGCATAGATGGTCTGTTTTCAAATGGGTAGAACTCTTGCACAAAATAGTTCTTGTGTAAAAGGTCTTGCGCAAGAGCACATCCACACTGCCATGTGCTTTTGCACAGGAGATGTGCTTTTGCGCAAGAGCGTCCATGGCAGTGTGTACTCTCTCTTGCACAAGAAACCCCTGTTGCCCGTCCACACTGCCTTCTTGTGCAAGAGCTCTTATTCCTCATGGGAAAAGAAATAACTCTTGTGCAAGAAGCCCTCTTTTCTGATGCTTTACTGTAAATTTACTTGCGCAAGAACACGTGTGCAGTGTAGACGCTCAGCAAATTTTTGCGCAAGAACAGTCATTCTTGCGCAAAAAGCTTGCAGTGTAGACGTAGACGTAGAGTTTCTAAGATAGGTATGCAATACAATGATGGTTATTCTTCTTGGATACAATTTTCAGAAGTGCCTGAGTGATTTAGAAATCTAATTCTCATTTAAAGATAATGACTCCTAAGTGCCTCAAAGACTTTTAAAAATTGAACTTAGGCTTCTAAGTCATTTATGCGCTTTGGAAAATTTTAGCCTCTAACTTCCCCAAAACTTAAGAGTGTTTGGATCTTGGCCTGTCTCTGGCCGGTTATAAGGCCATGGGCTAGCTTTGAAGTTAAATCCAGGTGAAACTTAACTATACACCAATAGATCTACACATTTGATATGGACTAGTCTATTGAACATAAAATATACCTGATTTAACCCTCCAAACCCAGATCTACCCATTTGAAAACAGACCATCTATGCAGATTTATGATGGAAGAAAGAATAAAACAGTAAGAGTCTCTCTACATTACTATGACATAAAAAAATAATTAGTTTATCTCTAAGCACATTTAGGTTTCCAATACAGACAGCAGCCAGTCCTACCATAGTCAATATACACTCTTTTTATGTAATTACATTGTCACAATATATTAAGTGGTCAATAAAGAAATACCACTGATGGATAAGGTATCTAAAGAGGCACTCTATAAGGCTAAAACATCTGACATGCAAAGAAGCTTTCCTCCTGTATATGCAATATAGTGGCATAGGATCTGTGAATAAACCATTTACTCTGCAGTGTATTAGACAAATATCTCTTAAAAATATACCCTAATATGTATGATTTCATGAGTTATGTTTTAGATTCCTTATTGAAATTTAGGCTGGCACTACTGTGCTGTGAAAAAGTGGTGGGAAATATGCATCACATTTTTAGGTCCATAGATGGCAGAAAAAAATTAACTAGTCTGTTAAAAGATAAAGCTACTGCACAAGATACACTTCAAACCAAATGTGCACTGTACAAAGTCATCTGTCAAGTTAAAGATTTTGCTTTGTGATTACAGTGGACTTCGGTTTTTTTCAAGGCATAGCATTTCATTAATTATTACTTCTTCCAGCTTGCTTATCTCTTTCGTTGAAGGTCATAAGAATTAGAAACACAGTAATTCCAAGACTTGGATAAGTATCCTGAGACTATAAATGATATGATGCTGTTTTATTAAGAATCACTACTATAATCATCTTTAGCATGTCATCAAAAGGTTTCTTTGTTCATGGATTGTTTTGATAATCATTTAGAGTATTGTCAATAAACCATGTCTATCAAGCTGCAATTCCTTGACAATAGTGTAAAATTATCTAATTACATGGTTCTAATCTATATTTCCACTGTTATCTTTAGACTTTGACACCTGTATAATCTGAACAGTTTTGACTAGATCCTGTTGAGATTTTTTTTTTTTCAAAGAAATGGTCTTTCATGGGGAAAATACCAAATTGTCAAAAAAATGAACTTTTTGAGCAAAAATATCAGTTTCAACTAAACTTTTACCAGCATGGCTTCTCAGATCCAGAGCAGAATTTGGATGTCGGTGAATGGAGATCCATTACAGAATAGCCAATACCTCAAATATCAGGACATCCAGCATGACTGTGGGAGCTCTAGGTTCAGACCCTGCTCAAAATAAGAATGCACAGGGGAACCTGGGTCCCCCATGTGTTGACCGGAGTTTTATTGGGACTTTACTATAGGAAGACTTACCAATCTGACCAGAATGTTTCTAGGTTTCCCCTCCCAATTTTTCAAACTAAGCAGGAATCAAGAGGTATATAGCAAATATCTCATATGAACTTAAGGTGCATAATCCTTTAATAGCTTATGAATATGTCAGTCCCACTGATGATAAATTAGAATGCCCAGTGACAACTTCTGATCCAGCTAACGGTTTTAACACCACACCCATCCTTGGTGTGTTAATTAACCAAGTTTGGTTCATGCATGTTCCGATGGTGCTGAATCTATCTAACAGGCAATTAGGGGAATTCAATTATAGTAAATCTACTAAAGAGGCTTCCTTTTTCTTGGTACTTCTTATGGATAAGATTACTGATTATCAGCAACAAGTTCGAGATCTTGCAGCACTAGGGGTAGACAATCAACCTTTAAATTCATCTACCATTAGGCAGAAGTGTAGTTTGGATCCTCTTGGAATATTAGGATCCGCTTCTGGACTATTTGGTTCCGGAATGTCAGTTTGGAACAGAGCTGATCTCTGGAAAATTTGGACACGCTTAAATTATGTATTACAAGAAAAGGCTAACCAAATTTTGAACCCCATGTTACAAGGTATCAAGGGATTATCACAGGAGGAAGATTTTACCGTTTACAATCTTCATGACATAGTGGGACTCTTTAATGAGATTCAGTGTAAAATTAACCAATTAATCACCCAAAATAATGATCAGGAAAAGGATTTGGCTTTAGAGAATATGTTCCACTTACTTATGGGAAATATGTTATAGACAGCATTACAGAAACACTACATTCGTTCACATTGGGAAGAGTCCCCAATTTGATTAAGGATAAACAACTAAATTGGTATTGCTCAAAATGTTTACAGGGGCATGAAAGGGAGTGATCCACTTTTCTGGACACATGCCCATGCACATGCTTTGGCGTGATGCGACAGATGGGGTCTGTGACACCACTCCCTAACCAAGAGAGCTGTTCGGTCTCTAAGACTTGTGCCATAGAGCAGTCCTTGTATGTCATGGACAGATTGTCCTGCGGGGTTGCCCAGTTGAGGTCCTGTTTTGGTCCCTCCTCTGGGGTGATCATACCACATTCCGACATGTCCATCGCCAGCTGACCCTTTTCCTGTCCTAGAACAAAGTGCAATTCTTGGTTAATCAAATCACGAACACATGATAGATAATTTCATGGAGGTTAGGTGCATAAAAGGCTATTAGCCAGGGAATAGAAATGGTGTCCCTGACCTCTGTTTGTCAGAGGCTGGAAATGGATGGCAGGAGACAAATTGCTTGATCATTGTCTTCGGTCCACCCCCTCTGGGGCACCTGGTGCTGGCCACTGTCGGCAGACAGGCTACTGGGCTAGATGGACCTTTGGTCTGACCCAGAACGGCCATTCTTATGTTCTTATCCCTGTCTATTCAGGAAATCTGAACCCAATAGGTTGTTACCCTTCTTATCTGCTGTCATAAACAATGTGACGGCACAGGTTCAGTGCAATCACTCCTGTTAAGTGATACTTAAAGGTGACCTCTTCCCCTCTGGTACCCACAACATGTCGAATTGGTTGATAGACAAAACCAGGATGAGGGCTTACATCAGCAACACTCCAGCCTGCCCTGGGTATTGGTTTCATTCCAACAGAGCCACCGAGTCTATAAAAGATTTCTCACCTCTTCAGAATTCCACCAGTAGGGTACTCCACAATGGCCGGTTCATGGTGAACTGCAGGATCTTAACCTAATCCTTACTGTTTGTCAAACCAAAGATTTGGGTTGTTTCTTGGACCCACTGGGTGTACATAGTGACAGCTTGAATCATTCATCTCTGCCACCTGCTTGGCAACTAAATCTAGAATTTTAGTGTGTGTTATTATTGCTATGGAGTCCTGGGGGCTATGACATGGGTGCCTGAATGGTCATAGTCCCAGTCCATATCTGTTTCTGCACTGGACTCCTCATCGGAGTCATCTGATGGAATTGTTATAGGGAGCCCTAAAGAACGGTTAGCAAAGCGCTCGGGCAAATTTCTCCTGCGTGGAACATTCTCCTCTGCACCATGGGGAGGTACGTTTGGGACTGGGGAGGATATACTTATATGCCATTGGGCTGGAGGCGTTCAAGGGAATCCACCAGCTCCCAGTGACCTGAGGACCTGGTGACCTATAAAACCTGACGTACCTTGTCTCAAAGCATTGCAAGCCCTAGATAAAGAAACAGTGGAGATATTTCAAGAACTTTTCAAGGTGGAAGGGGGAGGCCATATAGGGTTAAATGCCCTATATGGAAGATACAGACAGCATTTACAGGTGGTGGATAACATCCTTTTGTATAAGGGAGTATAGTGAGTCACCTTGGCCTCCCACTGACCTGGAAGGGGAAACATCCTAAGACCACCTGGTGGGTGGTGCCAGAGCAACCCAGCCCCACCCACAGGAAGCAGAAAGGTGGGGTCAGAAGTATAAAAGGAGGAGCACAGTGCACAGTTAGGGTCCAGTGGCCAAGCCAGCCAGATGTTCCACCCGAGCTCCTCAGGAAGCAGGCCCGGCTTCCCCAGCCGAGAAGGGAGAACCAGCCTGAGCCATCAGGGCCTCTACCAGGCCCAGGAGATTGGGTCAAGCCTCCTGGGCCACTGCCAGGACAACAAGACCACCATGGCTGCCCCAGTTGTTGATGTGCCCCAAAGACTGGGCTGGATGGCCAGGGCAACTGCCAAACCCAGGAGATAAACATAGCAAGGTAAACATAGCAACGGCGGCCCACCTGGGACTAATCCTGGTGGGCTGCCATGTTTTATTGCCCACCCCAATTTAGGAGGAGTTCTTAAACAGACAGTCTCTCTCATGTACATATTAGTAAGTTATTACTGGAATATGTTCCAATATGTTCTGCAGGGCAGTCACAAACCAGTTCCACAGAGACAAAATGCTAGTAATGCCTCAACCAGATGTCAGCCAGATCTTAGGGACCTTCACCTCTTCTGCAGAAGAGTGGGTGGGCAAAAAATCTTTATTTTGACCAAGAAGCAATTTAAGGTTCTCATCCATGCAGATGTTTTGTTTCCTGAGCATCAGCTGGAATTTATTCTTGTGACCAAAAAAAGGGCTATAAGAGAAGAAAACAAATTCCACAAATCACCTTCCTTCTTCTCTCTACCAACAGCATCAACACTTGAAGAAGAAAGGAGGGAGCATTGGTCTGTGGGGAGATCCCAACTGAAGGATTCTGTCCGTAAGCTTGTAAGAGACCTTTGCTTTGAATTCATTAAGTTCTGTGTACACTGGCAATTGAACAGCAAAACATTTATCATGCAGACGTGTTAATCGCCACCCTGCCCCTCCCCCCCCCAAGACAAAAGTTTTGTTATGGCAAGTGCCAGCATGAACAATGCATTGTCAGCACAAGGCTCTCCTGCAACAGCATGAATGCCGCTCTTTGGAGGTGGACGTATTTTGTCAGCAAAAGAACTGACAAACAGCAGCTATTCTGCCAGACTTTTAGCGGGACAGACATGTCAACATGACCCTGTAGCTAAAAGCTGCATAATGAAGACATAGCCTTAATTTTTTAAGTTAGATATTCTAGGGCTTTACCTTTAATTTTCTTGTGACTAATTCTGGCCAGTTTGCATCATTACTTGTAATCGCTTAAAATCTCTCTTTCTATCATTAATACATGTGGGAGTTTTGTTGTATCTAAACCAGCGAGTTTGGCTTGAAGTGTCTGGGAAACTTCATTTGGAATAATAGGATCTCTGCATATCATTTTCTATTAATGCAGTGATGGACTTTTAAACTTGTATTGTCCAGATGGGTAGTGGGCAGTAATAAAATGCACATTTCTGGGGGAAGTCTGGGACTGGGAATTTGCTAATGCTGCCCTGAAGTGTACTTCATGAATGACTGGCTATAGCACTCATATAATATAGTTGGAAGGGGGTTATGTGCTGAAGGTTGTGGGTGAGCAGCCCAAGAGTAGTTGTTCTCACAAAACGTAAAAGGCACTCCACATTGAAGAATTGAGAGGACACAGCTCTCCATCAGTCCAGACTACACCGTGGGTAATGTCCCACGTAAATAATAATAATACGACTTTCTATAGCACCTGTCTTGCAGGGATCACCAAACACTTTATCAATGTTCAATAAGCCACATCTCACCCAGAGGCAGGTAAATGTTATTAGATACTTTCTACAGATGGGGAACACTAAAGCTCAGAGATGCTAAGGCCAACGTTTTCAAGAGGGGCCTCTGATTTTGTGTGACTCATTTTTTGTGCCCTACTTAAGACACCTTAAAGGGGCTAAGTTTTGAGCAACACTTAGTAATCACAGCTCACGTTGATTTCAACAGGCTTTTCTAAAACTAACCTTGCAAGTCATACAGGGAATGTGTCTCTGCTTGCAGCCACATTTCCATAATGAGATACATTGACCTCAATTGCTCATTCTCTGCCATCAAACACATCAGTGCTTGCCACAGTTCCCACCCAGATCCTTTTGCCATACATAAATGGGGATGGACTGCCACCACTATGGACTTACTCCACCTTCCTGCAGAACGTGTGGAGATCACTCTATGGAGCCATACTCCAAACTGAGGAGGGGCAAAATCTAAGTGGGGGGAGTCGAGGAACCGGTGGTCTTCCCCATGAAACTCTACTATTTTTTCTGTGTCACACCCTCAGAGCAGGCACCACAAGGAGACTCTCTTATAGAAAGCTTTAATGAAGCCAAGTTCCCAGCGTAACACCAAGGGCCAGAGGCAATGCACAGGCAGAGAGCCACTGTGCAGATAGCATTGAACTCCTTTAGAACTCCAAAGATGTGCATAGATGCCCAGAGGTCTGCTATGCTTGGGGGATGGTCCCAATGTCCTGTATTGCAGGGGGGTAAGTATCCTTGCTGTAGACACACTGTAGGCAGGCTGCAGAATTTTCCATGGAAGGAAATGATCCAAGTCCATACGTGGCAGCCTGTGTTATGAGATACTTAGCTTAAAGCTCCATCTTTTTGTTTTATATTTGTACAGTGTTTAGCACAATGTTTGTCCGTAATGGGTCTCTAAGACCTACTACAATAGAAATCATAAATAGTAATAATGAACCCCAACATATACACCAATCCATGTATACTTACATTGCTCGTTCTCTCTGGTTTAATCAACTATGGCCCACTTCCTGCTTAGAGTTACTAACAGAATTATTCGTTCAGAATAATTTTCCTCTGTATTCATTCAGCTCTAAAGGTTACTTGGGCTATATATCAGCCATCTGTTCGAGCACTAATGAGCCCTTAAACCCGTCCCCTCCATTGGACTTCAGATTTCAAGGGAGTCCTCCATCATCTCCTCATGGGAGTGTCTACTCTGCCCTCCCCCCTCTCCCTCCCCATAGTCCCAGCTCCTCACCCTGCCCTGCAGGCAAGCTAAAGTCCTGCTTCCTGGTCTCCAGTGCTGAGAGGAGCTGAATCCTTGGCTGTCCTTTTGGTGCATTGAGGATGTTGCTCGTAGTTGCTCCCAAGTGTCATGCAGAAGAGTTCACAGATGTATGATCTTTGCATGGTTCTTACAAGTTCACTGCATGGCCACAGCTGCTGTCACAGACATGTGCCATGTATATTTTCACTGAGTGACAGAACTATCTTGTTTCTGACTCTTGTTCCCAAGCCAGAAACAAGATGGTTGGTTCTGGGAGGATGTTCTTTGAACAGGAGTAGGGCTCACAGGAAGGGAGGCCTGGGAAGCGGGACACTGCAAGGAACTATCTTGCAGGATACCTGACTCGGGGATGACAGCAGCAGCAGTGCGGGAGAGTGGCAACTTTGATAACTCTCAGAGTAGATTACCTAGGCCCTAGAGAGTGGGGCCCCAGAACGAAGGCAGAAAAACTACAGAGAGGACTCTGATAGAAGTGGACAAACTAGAAACAGTGCCCCTGCAGGGGGCATGGAAAACAACTGTGATTCTCTTGTACTTTGGAATTTGGAAAGGAAAATTTTATCACAAGATTTCTGTGGGCTATTGTACAGGAATAAAATTATTCCCAAAAGTGGAATTTTGAATGGCCACCAGAGAGGTTGTGCTCCACTTTATAGACAGGCATATCACCATTCCGTAGCAGAGTGATCTTGGTGGAGGCTGCCTGGCTCGAGGATGATTCAGATTTCAGTTTCTGTTTTGGCCCATCTGGAATTATTGCATTTGAGGTATATTAGTTAGGTCATAATATGCCCTACGCCTACACTCACTCAATTTTCAGGTCTGGCTTATAATTTGTAGGGCACAAAGTTTCTGTAAGAGGATCTCAGGAACTGAATTGTCTACCTCGCTGTCAAGGTATAGTGAAGAAGGATATGCCGTGTCTGACTCGGAGCTATTTTCTCTATCTCTAGCTCCAACATGCTAGAGAGGCAATGAACTGCAGAGTATTTGTGGACTGGGAGAATACAAATGGCTTCTTGTTTTGTTTTTGCTGAGGAGTGGCCTTCTACGCAGCAATAGGCGTAATATGTAAAACTATACCAAGCATATCAAGGTGGGTGGTTTCATTACATTAATCAAACAAGACAGAGATACTCCTGGACAGACTGGGCAATTAGCCAATTTGGTCCCAACCCATTTCTAATGAAAGCATAAAAAGGAAGGAGTGCAAAAATGGCAACATCATGCCCGAATTCATTTGTAAATGGGTCTAAGTAAAAATAACAGTCTCTTCCATGCTCAGTTGTCTCTCTGGGTAAAAAAGGTTTGTGCATGTATGTTGTTAAGGCTAACACAAACTGTTCTTACGGAAGGTAATTTGAGGACATTTCAGTGATATAAAAAAGTAATGCTTGCTCAACTGTTCTCCTACTTTTAAAAGCTTCACAGGCCAGACTAATTTGTGTTTCCCTTTAAATTGTTAATAAGTAGTAAAAATACTGCATGGAACAGCCCAAAGGCATCCATGACAAAATGTTTTCATAGAGAACAGTTTTTACAGCAAACTTAGGGCTGTTAAGAGGATACAGCAACTATATTTAACGGGGACATTACTGAAGCTGTATTGAAGAGGCATGTGTGGCCTTAACTATTAATGAATAGTTTGAATAAGGGTTCATACATATTTTAAATGCTAGGGACCACATTCTGCCTTCTCTTCTCTTTAGGCCATCACTCTGAAGTCATAGAATCATAGACCTGGAAGAGACCTCAGGAGGTCATCAACTCCAGCCCCCTGCCCAAGGCAGGACCTATCCCAACTAAATCAACCCAGCCAGGGCTTTGTCAAGCTGAGACTTAAAAACCTCTAAGGATGGAGATTAGAGTCCCAGCCCCCGCCCCACCCCACCCCACCCGGCTTTTGCGTGCAACCACAGGGCTCCCAAAGCCAATCGCGGCCCCACCTCCCAGTCGCTCCCCGGCCCCCGCCAGGCTTCCCTCCAATTCACAAAATACTGGACTTTGCACATGTCCGGTATTTTCTGAATTTTTCTACCAGACAGACGGTGCAAATACCAGACTGTCCAGTAGAAAACTGGACACCTGGCAACCCTACTGAGTGCAGACTCCACCCCGCAATGTGGAAGGCAGAAGGTAGGGAAGGGGCTTGTGCGGCAGGGGAAGGGGGAGGAGGACTTGTGCAGTGGGGGGAGGGGAAGGGGAAGGGGCTTGTGCGGAGGGGGAGGGGGAAGAAAGGGGAAGGCACCAAGAGACAAATGGCAGGGGGCCAAGTGCAGACAATGAGGGAAAGGGCAGGAGCGGAGGTGTCAGTGGAAGGGGGGACAGGGTGATGCTGGGAGAGGAGAGGAGAGGAGAGGGGAAAGGCATTGGGAGCTAGAGGGGCAGGGGGAGGTGCTGGGAGAAAGCTTGAAAGAAGGGGTGGGCATGAGAAAGGTGGGGATGGAGCAAGTCATGTGTGAGGGCACAGAGGGGCAGAAGGGGAATGGGGCAGAGAGTGGTGAGGGGGTGGGCATCAGGGAAAAAGAGGGCAAAGGGGGCAGGGCCAGTAAGGGAAGGGGGAGGCACCAGGAGGGGGCAGGGCTAAGGGAAAGTGCAGGTGTCAGGGGATTCTGGGGTAAAGCAGAAGGGCAGACACCTGCAGGGGAGGGACCAGCACCAGAGGAGAGAAGCAGGGCAGGTGTGTAGATGGAGGTGTTGGAAGAGGGGATGAGGAGGCATAGCTCACTTGATCAGAGTGGGGCTACTGGAGGAGTGGGCACGGTGGGGGGAGTGAAGGGCTGGTGGAGGGGGGCAGGTTGCAGGAGAGCTGAGGGCAGTGAGAAGGGCAGGAGTCAGGACAGCAGAGGAGGGTGAGGAGTTGGGGGGCAGCAGGCACCGGGGAGATGATGGAGCAAGGAGAGGAGACATGGCAGCAGAGAGAAAAGGTAAAATTAAAAATATTTATTAATAACTTGGTACGCTGTCCACGGCCAGTTTGTTTGCGCCCCACGATGCAGTTTGGGTTTATGTGGAGATCAACACGTGGCCGGCGAGTGGCAGCCAAAACAAAAAAGTAGTCAGTGTAATGATCTTCTGTTGATATGCGTTTTAGTGGTTAAATTCTTGGACTGTCATTGCTCATGAAAAGTGTTGTCACGTGGGTAGAAATCGGGTAAATATTGCATTTTATTAATATCAGCAGAACTGACTTAAATGGGGCCTGTGTGTTGTGTAGTCTTGCCTTAATGCCTGTCAGTGTGAGAGAAGCTATTTGTATATATTTGCTTGCATATGCAACCACACTTAAGTTGAGGCCCTCAGCATGTTCTGTAAGTATCAGTGTGGTCCCTGGGGCTTCCAAAGTTGAGTTGCCCTAGCTCATCCCTGACAGGTGTCTGTCTAACCTGGTCTTAAATATCTCCAGTGATGGAGATTCATAATCTCCTAGGCAATTTATTCCAGTGTTTAACCACCCTGCCAGGCAGGAAGTTTTTCCTAATGTCCAACCTAAACCTCCCTTGCTGCAATTTAAGCCCATTGCTTCTCATCCTAACCTCAGAGGCCAAGGAGAACAATTTTTCTTCCTCCTCCTTATGATATTTTTTTAGATACTTGAAAGCTGCTCTCATGTCCCTTTTCGGTCTTCTCTTTTCCAAGGTAAACAAGCCCAATTCCTTCAGCCTTGCCTCATACCTCATGTTCTCTAGACCTTTCATCATTTGTGTTGATCTTCTCTGGACTTTCTCCAGTTTTTCCACGTTTCCTGAAATGTGGCGCCCAGAACTGGACATGATACTCCAGCTGGGGCCTAATGTAGATGGCTCATTCCCTGCCTAGGGGACGTGAGACTGGGCGGGTTAATTTCCAGTCCTCCTGTTTATTCTTTTCCTAAGCCAGGAGGGCACGGTAGTTCTGATGGGGGCTCTGCAGGAAGGCAGCCCGCACTGCCCCCTGCCTGAAACCTTGTGCAGGTGTTAAACAGCTGTCCAGCCCACCCTAGAGGTGACTGCATTTCAGCATGCCTGAAGCAACACAGCACCAGCAATGGACAGGAGAATGGCTCCCGGGCATGGCTTGCTCATGACTGCTTCAGTCCCATTGGATGGGCCTCAGCCTCTTTTCTTCCCCTCCCCCGCTTTGCAATGGGGGGAGAAGGGTGGAGGCAGGCAGAGGTGTCTCCCTGCAGCAGATGTAGACACGTCTCTGTATTAATCATTCTCTCATTGAAGTTTTTAGCTTTGTATTGAGTTCTTTTATGTAGAAACTTTGTATTGCATCTTGGTAGAATAGTCCCTAGGACAAGTGAGGCAGAGACTGTCCCTGTGGGGTGAGTGAGGTGGGAATGGATAAGGCGGAAGGTGAGCACCTCTGGGCAGTTGCAAAGGTTGGAGAGGGGATGGAAGCCAGATCCAAGATCAATGAGCCCTGGGAAGTGGGCCCATTGAAAGAGACTGGACCTGTGGATGCCTTGGGGCTCAGCAGCAAGGGCCTGCTTTGGGAAGCCCCCTCTTTGGAGGTGAATGTGGCAGCATTGAGACACCACCCAGAAGCCGACAGACACTAACTGCAGATTCATGGGACGGCTCTCACAGATCTTGCACATGCATAAGATGATAGATCTGCGGGGGTGGGAGGGAGCAGTGGTGTAGCAAGGGGGCTGGAGGGGTCAGTTGCCCCTGGGCACCATGCTAGGGAGGCTCCAATTTAATCCCATTCTGCTCCCCCGCATTATCCCTTCAGCTCACATGCTCCTACTCCACCTGCCACCGGCAGCTGGACCCTCCTCCCTGCCTCTCTGCTCCAAGCCCGACCCTGCTCCGAGCCCGACCCTCCTCCATCTCCACTGGAGGGTTAGTGCATGTGGGAGCCCAGCCCCAAACTGTAGGGAGTGGGGGAAGATGTGGTACAAGTTCCCCTCAGCTGTGCACCAGGTTTGGGGCCGTGCCACATGGTGGGGGAGAGGTGCAAATTTTTCCTTTGCCCCCGGGCACATAACACCCTCGCTATGCCTCTGGTGGCACATCCAAACAAGCCACATGAACTCAGTAAAGGTGCACAACACAAAATCCATTCTGCTCATGGGAGGAAACTCTTAAGCTATGTCTACACTGGCAGCTTCTTGTGCAAGGGTTCTTGTGCAAGAAGTCTTGCGCAAGAGCACGTCCACACTGCCATGTGCGAGCTGTGCTTTTGCGCAAGAGCATCCATGGCAGTGTGGACGCTTGCAAGAAAGCTCCAATGGCCATTTTAGCCATAGGGGTTTCTTGTGCAAGAAATCCCTGCCGAGCATCCACACTGCCCTCTTGAGCAAGAGAGCTTACACCTGTTAGAAAAGAGCGTAGCTCTTGCGCAAGACACCCACTCTTACCACGCCATACTGTAAATTTCCTTGCGCGAGAGCAGGCGGGCAGTGTGGCTGCTCTGTGGGTTCTTGCACAAGAACGGCTGTACTTGCATAAGAAGCCGCGAGTGTAGACATAGCCTTAGAGGGAACACTTCCCCCCAGCCTCTCTGCCCCCGAGTTAATGTCACACACGTTGGGTTAATGCAACTGCAGGATAGTTGCATGAGGGGGCTTTGGTGGGGGCCAAACTAATCCCTGTTGGTAGGAGGATGGTGGGAAAAGTCCTTCGAGAGGGGTGACATGACACCTTTTACTTCTGGTCATGTGTCCATCTTGCCCCGAGCGTGTTGCCTCCAGAGGCCTGGTTAATGGGGGTCAGGGGGTGTGGCTAATGGGGGTTGGGGCATGGTTAACAGGGGTCAGGGGGTGTGGCTAATGGGGCATACAAATCTGCCGGCCCCGGAGGAGGAGTGCATCGGCCGTGTGAGTTTAGCACAGTGGGGTGTGTGTGTGTGTGTGTGTGTGTGTTAGCGGGGGATTTTTTGTGCTGTGGTGTGTGGGGGGTTTTTTTTTTTTGCTCAACCAAAATTGCTGTGGGGCCCCGTTGAAACTGATCGAATTCGGCCCCGCACTTCCTAAAGCTGGCCCTGCTAGAACCGATCCTTGGGACACTCGCTAGAAACCGAACACCAACCTGACATCAAGCTGTTGATCACTACCCATTGGGCCCGACAGTCTAGCCAGGTTTCTATCCATTTTACAGTCCATTTATCTAATACATACTTCCTTAATTTGCTGGCAAGAATATTGTGGGAGACCTATCAAAAGCTTTGCTAAAGTCAAGTTATATCACATCCACTGACTTTCCTATATCCACAGAGCCAGTTACCTCATCATAGAAGCTAATCAGATTGGTCAGGCATGACTTGCCCTTCATGAATCCATGTTGACTATTCCTGATCACTTTCCCCTCTTCCAAGTGCATCAAAATGGATTCCTTGAGGATCCCCCCCATGACTTTTCCGGGGACTGAGGTAAGGCTGACCAGTCTTTAGTTCCCTGGACTGTCCTTCTTCCCTTTTTTAAAGATGGGCATTACATTTGCCTCTTCCCAATCATCTGGGATCTCTCCCGATCTCCACGAGTTTTCAAAGATAATGGCCAGAGGCTCTGCAATAACATTTGCCAACTCCCTCAGTACCCTTGGATGCATTAGATCTGGCCCCATGGATTTGTGTATGTCCAGATTTTCTAAATAGTTCTTAACCTGCTCTTTCTCCACCGAGGGCTGCCCACCTCTTTCCCATACTGTGCTGCCTAGTGCATTAGTCTGGGAGCTGACCTTGTCTGTGAAGACAGAAGCAAAGAAAGCATTGAGTACTTCAGCTTTTCCCACATCATCTGTCACCAGGTTACCTCCCTCATCCAGTAAGGGCCCCACACCCACTCTGATCACCCTTTTATTGCTAACATGCCTGTAGAAACCTTTCTTGTTACCCTTCACAGCCCTTGCTAGCTGCAATTCGTGCTTTCGCCTTCCTGATAACTCCCCTGCATTCTCGAGCAATAATTTATACTCCTCCCTAGTCATCTGTCCAAGTTTCCACTTCTTGTAAGCTTCCTTTTTGTGTTTAAGCTCACCAAGGATTTCCCCGCTACCATATTTGCTTGTCTTACTGCGCATTGGGATGGTTTGTTTCTGAGCCTTCAAAAAGGCTTCTTTAAAATACTGCCAGCTCTCCTGGACTCCTTTCCCCTTCATGTAAGCATCCCAGGGAATCCTGCCCATCAGTTCTCTGAGGGAGTTAAAGTCTGCTTTTCTGAAGTCCAGGGTGTGTATTTTGCTTTCTTCCTTTGGTCAGGATCCTGAAATCTACCATCTCATGATCACTGCTTCCCAGGTTGTCACCCACCTCTACTTCCCCTCAGGGCTGGACCGAGCAATTCCGGCGCCCTGGGCAGACAGGTTAATTGCACCCCGGGTTAGGGGAGGGCGCATGCGTGGCCCCGCCCCTGCCCGGCGCATGGGGGAGGGCGCGCAGAACTGGCAGCAGCAGGACGCATGTGCCCAGCCCGGCCCAACCCGGCTACCGCCGCTGGCATGTAGCCCGGGGCCGCCCGGGGCATGCCGAGCCTGGCTGTGCAGGGCCCCGTGGCCGTGGGGGGAAGGGCACTGCTGGCCGGCGCTGCAGGGGTTAACGTGGCCCCTACCCCGAGCAGCCACTGCAGGGTGGCCGCTGGGAGCTGCTGCAGGCTGCGATCCAGGAGCCGGGCACGCGGCACCTGATGGCAGCTGTAAGGGGTGCTGTGCGCCCCTTACAGCTGCCATCAGGCACCCCCCATAGGTTGGCGCCCCGGGCAGCTGCCCGGCTAGCCCATGCCTTAATCCGGCCCTGCTTTCCCTACTAGTTCCTCCCTGTTTGTGAGCTTCTTACACTAATTTTATGATGATTCATTTCATACATTCCTAAGAACAGCAGCTAGTGATCTTGCTCCTCACTTCCTCCTGTAAAACTCCATTGAAGTCAAGGGAAGTTTTATAGTAGCACAATGGTGATGCTGGCATTGGTGCCTCCCTTTCTACTCCTAAATTTTAAGTGGGATGTGAGGCCAACCCTGCATGACCCTGTAATCTTATTCTCTCTGTCTTCTTCTATCCACTCCCTTTGCTGTGGTGTCCTTGTCTTTACTTAGATTATAAAACCTTTGGCGCAGACAGGTTTAGAGTATTTGTCCTGAGAAGCATTCTGTGGAGCTATGTAATATCTGTGGAGCTATGTAAATAAGCACTGAAAGCCAGCGTACCAGCTCACTAGCCAGTACAGCAAATAAAACCCCTGCAAGTGACAGAGTTTCAGTCTTGTGCACAAGGCATAGGTTCAATCATAAAACAAAACAATACAATTGAATGTAATTCAAACACATAAGGCTTTATAAGTGCCACACAGCAGGACTCAAAAGCATGGAAAATTCCCTTCCAATTCCTTTCCTCTGATTCTGGGTCTCCAATATGTCTCTCCCTAAGTGAGCTGCTTACTGGCCTACCATTGAAGACCAGATGACCTGCAAACTCTCACTTGATCCCTGTCCTCAAGCCCATTACTGGGAGGCAACCAATTAGTCTCAACTGTGCTCTGTTCACCTGTCTTAAAGGATCACTCCACCCCATGACAGCCGTATTTTTGCATAACACCATTGTAGCGGAGAGGTGGTTCCATCTTTACTGCCCTGGCCTAAGTTTGCACAGTTGGACCTAGCATTAGGCTCTTCCTCAGCCTTTTGGCCCTATTTATCAGCATATTTGTACATGAAGCAATATATATAATGGTCTCCATTAAAAAGTGAAGGACGGATTTTTCTTTCATGTATCTCATGATGGAGTAACATCACCAACTTCACTGGGGTTACTGCCAATTCATATCATTGTGTGTTAGAGGAAAATCAGGCCCTTTCCCTAAATTTAAAATAGGAAATAACAGTGGTACCTCAGATACAAATGCAGTGGTACCTCAGATACAAATGCAGAAGCTATGGGTAAATATTAACAAGATTGTGAGTTATCTGGGGCAGAGGCTGTCCGTGTGGCTTATGCAGTGCATAGCAAGATAGGTCTCAAGTTGTAGCTGGGGAACAGACCCTCATTTCTCTCTTCCCTCTTCCCCACTCCCCTTGCCAAACCAAGTGCAAAAAGGGGGAAAAGGCTTTAGCTAGAAAGAGTTCAAGTACTGCATGTGACCAAAAATAATCTGACCTGAAAAGAGCATTATGAATTTAGGAGAAATGTATTTGGCTTATTGGGAAACAGATTTTTCTTCTAGATGGTAATGAATAGGAAAGTGCACATTAATCTGTTTCTTAAGAGCGTGATGTGATATGTCAAGCCATGTGCATATGATGTGGTGTTGTGGCATATTTGCCCTACTATATTATGAAAGAATGTGGGGGGGGGGGCATTTAAAAGAATAGGCTCAGTGGGGCACTGGTGGTTGTTGACAAAGCCTCTAGAGAGGTATTTTAGTACAATATTTCAGAACTTGAGAGAGAGAGATGGAGATTTGGTAGTCCGGAAATAACAAGAGTGTATTTTCTGTAAGATAATTTTGTTAGACAAACACATTAGGCTCCTCAAGCTACATGAAATGACCATGTTGAAGAAAATAAACCACTAAATGGAGACATCTCTCAGTGATACAAATGACCTTTTCTTTAGTGCCCTTAAATAATAGTTTCCTGTCAGAAAATTAAAATCTTCATGTAGGACATGTCTAATGTAATATTTGCATTTCGGTAAACGAAACTATTAAACTCTACCCGTAAGACTAAAAGCTAAAATAAAGGATACCAGCAACCACAAGATGGCAGCCTCTTCATTTTTAAATACAGCTCAGTATAGAGGTACTGAGCCATCTTCCAGTGAAGCTAATGAGACATTTGTCATGCATTGGACCATGCAGAATGTTTATATTCAATTCTGATTCTTCTAGGCTATTTATTTCAGAGAGCAGCTAACTGGCTTTCTTACAGACTTATAGACATTATCTGCTAGAACATTTCTCTGGAAGACTATGAAAAGAGTGGATACGTCACATTTGTGTACATCACAGTTAATTGAACATTGTGCTATCTTGGTTCATCGTTTAGTGACAATAAAGTTTCTCATGCAGTGGCAAATGGCTTATTGCATATGACTGTGTCAGTTTCTTGCTATATCAACCTTAATTGTCTCCCTGCTGTATTGTGGATCTCTCCCCTCCATTTTCTTTAGCTATATCAACACATATGTTTGGGATGTAAGCTCTTTGATGCACATACTGGTGCGTTCGTATGTTTTGTTTTGTTTGTTAATTATGTGTGTGCAGCACCTAGCATGAGTGGTGTTAGCATGTTTCTCAGTGGGAACTGCTGGGGGCTGCTAAACTTTTTTGGAAATTCTAAGTGTTTACGCTCTTTTGGAAATTTGATCTTGATTGTGGGTACTCAGCAGTTTTGAAAATTTTGCCTATATAATTTAGGGGAAGAGATTACAACATGAGAGTGCAGGCTGTTAGTGGGACTCAAATAGCCCTCGAAATGGCTGAAAATCTAGTTAGGTCAAATAAATTATATCAATTGGTAATCCTAAGGGGTTCCTTTAGGAATAATCAGTAAAGTGAAATATTTTTTTCCTATATTTTTTTCTATAGTCTTTCACTTAGGGGATGTCTACACTAGCCCCCTAGTTCGAACTAGGGAGGCTAATGAGGGAGACCGAGATTACAAATGAAGCGCAGGATTTAAATATCCCACGCTTCATTAGCATGTTCTCGGGAGGTCGCCATTTTGGAAATTGACTAGCCCGGAATAACTGCCCGCGTCTACAAGCAGCAGTGAAACAGGAGTTCGAAGTAAAGCCCTAACTCGAATTAGCTGTTATTCCTCCTGGAATGAGGTTTACCAGCTAATTAGAATTAAGGGTTTTACTTCGAATTCCCGTTTCACTGCCGCGTGTAGACGCGGGCAGTTCTTCCGGGCTAGTCAATTTCCAAAATGGCGACCGCCCGGGAACATGCTAATGAAGTGCGGGATATTTAAAACCCACGCTTCATTTGCAATTTCGGTCGCCCTCATTAGCCTCCCTAGTTCGAACTAGGGGGCTAGTGTAGACATACCCTTACAGATGAGAGTTTTAATACAAAGATAAGTCAGTGGTAGAAATTTTCCATTTTTCTGATTCAAACACCACCAGGTTGATGCCTGTTCTGTATTATATTGTGTTCTGAGAGACAAGCAAATAAAAAGAAGCAGATGGGAGTGAAAATAAATCATTCCTGCCTTTACGTGAGTATGAGGATTAAGCAATTATCTGGTTTGTAGTTTACATTACTCTTGAATTTGTAACAATGTTATGTCTGTACGTTTCAGTAGAGATCTGATTTTTATAACGTTCAGGTAACATTCGTTTTCATGGGAAATAGACAAAATCAACGTGTGTGACTGTATCTCAACTCATCCATTTCCCAGTGCTTTTGACGCAAATCTCTACATACCATACATAATGTACAGTAGCACTATCCTGAACTCTTTAATGTTCAGTTAGCTTTTGGGTTTCTCAGTCTACTTTTGTTTATTTTTCTTCTTGTTTCCCAGTATGTTTGTTTGAAGATGGAAAACATCCTTCAATAATCCTAGCTTTTAAAACATGGTATTCTATGTAGATAATAGTGTAACATCTGTGAAACACAGGTTCTTCATTAATTTCTATTTTAAGCACAGAAGGGGAAAGAAAGAGTGTTCTGTCAATTTTTGTTTGTCCAATGTCTGGGACTTGTAATCAGAACTTCTGGGTTGTATTCCTCACCTCTGAGAACTGTCTGTATGACCCTGGGGAAGTGATTTAGTTCTATTGGTCTTCTTTTCACAGCAACTCATTAAGAGCAGATATTTGACAAGAGATGCAAAGGAAAAAAAGGCACGAGAAAGAAGCTTGTACCAATCAACATGAGCCATGTGTTGGTCATCTAACCTATCTCCCAACACTGAGGCAGAATGAGGTACACCTAGACCCTCCCTGCAAAGTCTTGCTCTTAAAAACCTCCAAGCACACAAATGTGTTGTCACACAGATCTGGAGCCAAATGTTCAGTAAGCTGGAGTTCCATTTTTGCTCTCATTGTTCATTTGCAGGCACAGACAAGGGAGCGAGTGCTCAGATTTAAAACTACAATTCAGGCCCGACCAAAGAGTTTGCAGAGTCCAAGGCAGCACGTTGATAGCAGGGCCTGGCCATGCTGGGCCTGCTACAATTCATGGTTTGAAGGCAAATGTTTGAGACACAGCTTGGCCTTGTGAGAATGCACTCCTTTCTGCAAGCACAAGTAAGCATTCAGGCTGCTTCTCAGCACTATAGGATGTTCAGTAGCTGCCATTAAAAGGTTATCTTTTGTCATTCGCCAATAGCCACCCACAATGGTGCCAGAACTGCCACTAGGGTTGCCAGATGGTTTCTGAAAAAATACAGAACAAAAAAAACCAACAACAACAAAAAAAGGACCCTGAGAATTGTTAAGCCAAAAAAACTGTAAAAAACATTTTTAAAAACCAGTGTGGCCCCTTTAAGAAACACTTTTGAGGCTTTTTGGCCCTAACAGGCTGCCCACCATCTTGCCTCCCTGTGCTGGGCCGGACAGCTCCCCTGCGGAACCCAGTAAGCACCCGGGATTTTCTCCTCCTGGCTGGGAAAAAATCAGAAAATACTGGACATTTTAGGTGTCCAGTATTTTCTGAATTTTATTACCGGACAGGAGGCAAAAATACCGGACTGTCCGGGTCAATACCGGACACCTGGCAACCCTAAATGCCACAGTTATGTCCTGTTCTTAGTACAGGGAAATGCCATCCTATGTCACATTCAACTGTGTGATAACTATTGACAAATCTGGACCCTTCCTTGGTTTTCTCTGAAGTTGAAGACAAATTTCATTTTCTCCTCTTTCCAAATCAGACTTTTAATCCACACAAATCTTCACTTGGGCACAATGAAAAACAGATGGAGCATAGCAATGCTTAACCCAGACAAATATGCCATTTTAGTTTCAGTCACTAGTGAGAAACAGAAAACGAATTTCTTGTTTTATAAGGAACTAGAAACTTGTCTAGGGACTACGATAGTATAATTTACTGAAGAGCAGCTTGTGATCCTATCTAGGATAATAAAACAAGAACATGAAGGCCTAGATTTTCAAAAGTGACTAGTGATTTTGGGTGCCCAATCTATGACACAATAACGGGGACTGATTTTTAGAGGGATTATGATCAGAACTTTCTGAACATCAGGTCTCTTCAATGTGTTTCATATTGGGCACTCAAAATCACTAGACACATTTTAAAATCTGGGCCAAATGGTCTACTTGAACTTTGTGTGGTCTGGAGTCAGACTAGATAGTGAAGGAGAATGTACAGTCAGATGCAAAAAGCATGGACTTATTGTGAAAGTTATAGTTCATTCCAGTGAATCAGGGCCAATAAATGATTACAATTAATCAAGATGCAAAGGGTAAATATTATCTTCTCTGAGTAGAAGTCACTCTCTGAAAGACAAGAAATAGAAGATTGTAAGAGGGAGTAACAAACGAGGTAGTTATTAAAATAGCTTTCATGGCTTTTACTTGTAAATTTACAATGCATTCCAGTGGCTGATTTGCATTCCTCAGCTCCTTTCTTAAGGTACAGGATTACGCAAGTTTCAGGGTTACCTTCTGGCCATATTATTTTACAGCTAGTAGCTGGGTTGAGGACCCAACACTAAAACACCAGGTTCTTATTTTGGTCTGGGATGCCATACAAGTGGAGAGAAATGACCCCCCTCAAAATACCTCACCAAATTCAGATTTTGAAAAAGTAGATGTAACTAGTTCTGGTACTAGGAGGGGACTCAGCTAGAGAGAGGTTTCTTTGTTCTGTGAAATCACTACATCAAGATCAGGTTTCCACATGTGGACATGCAAGTATAATGATATGCTTGTTTTTAATAATCCTCCGGAGTGCTGCTTTCACATAAATATTTTTAGCATTTTATTATTGTAAGCGGGGTCTGAAGCAATTTGTGACAGCTTGGAGGAGGTGGCTTCAGGACCTATCACATCAACTCACCTACCCTGCCTAAGTATCCAACAATGATTTTGGCTGGTATTGGATTATAAATCACTGTAGTATTGAATTGCAGGGGAAATGAAATGCCATTTTCCTTATTGTATGAGTAAAGGCCAGCAGAATTGTTCTTAGCTGGTCCAGATGGAGGAGATCACCTTCAACTGAACTGACCTCCTAAGCAGGGAGTTCCGATACCAGATTTCAGTGAAGAATGGGGACAGGTGTTCCTCCCTGGGGGTATGGGCTCTGCCTAAGAGTCCTATTCACCACTTAACCTGCCCCATTCCACTGTTTAAAGATAGAGCTAATTAGATTGGATTGTGAGTCTTTTGTTTCAAGTGATCGCTAAAGCTGGAATCACTAATCATCGGGTCTAAGTGCGGCTTAGGTCTGCTGTGCAACAGCATTTCTGCAAGAGACTGCCTATAAGTGAAGTTCCTCCACTGTAACTGAAGTCACAGACTGTAGGGGGGAACCTTGAGAGCTACTCTCAGAGGCTGCAGTGGGGAGGCAGGTGGCACCAGAAGGTGACAGCCAGGACAGACACAGCAGATGACAGCGCGGTAAAGCGAACCAGAGCCTGATGAATGGCAACTGTGGAGTGAACCGTGGCGCAGTAGCAGCAGGCAGCAGTACAAAATAAATGGCAAAAACTGTGCGACACTTGTGGCAGTAGCAGCATAAGAACATAAGAACATAAGAACGGCCGTATTGGGTCAGACTAAAGGTCCATCTAGCCCAGTAGCCTGTCTGCCGACAGTAGCCAGCACCAGGTGCCCCAGAGAGGGTGGACCGAAGACAATGATCAAGCGATTTGTCTCCTGCCATCCTTCTCCAGCCTTCTCCAGCCTCTGACAAACAGAGGCCAGGGACACCATTTCTATCCCCTGGCTAATAGCCTTTTATGGACCTAACCTCCATGAAATTATCTAGCTTCTCTTTAAACTCTGTTATAGTCCTAGCCTTCACAATCTCCTCTGGCAAGGAGTTCCACAGGTTGACTACACGCTGTGTGAAGAAGAACTTTCTTTTATTAGTTTTAAACCTGCTACCCATTAACTTCATTTGGTGTCCTCTAGTTCTTCTATTATGTGAACTAATAAATAACTTTTCTTTATTTGCCCTCTCCACACCACTCATGATTTTATACACCTCTATCATATCCCCCCTCAGTCTCCTCTTTTCTAAACTGAAAAGTTCCAGTCGTTTTAACCTCTCTTCATATGGGACCCGTTCCAAACCCCTAATCATTTTAGTTGCCCTTTTCTGAACCCTTTTCAAGGCCAAAATATCTTTTTTTTTTTTTTGAGGTGAGGAGACCACATCTGTACACAGTATTCAAGATGTGAGCGTACCATAGTTTTATACAAGGGCAGTAAGATATTCTGTGTCTTATTTTCTATCCCTTTCTTAATAATTCCTAGCATCCTATTTGCCTTTTTGACCACCGCTGCACACTGTGTGGAAGTTTTCAGGGAACTATCCACGATAACTCCAGTGAAGGAGTGAAGGCATCACTTATTGTTCCCTCCCCTCTCCAGGCAGGGGGTGAATTCACCTCTGGGTCTTCTCTACCCAAGAACAGCAGCTATGGCTGGGGAGCAGAGTGGGCATGTTGAAAGGACATTGGTTTCTTGTTCTTTCATACCACAAAGTGAAAAACTGAGGCAAAGGAGTTTTCCTCATGGCCAATTACTCCGGGGCAGGCGTTTTCCTCATGGCCAGATGTGCTCGAATCCATGGCTGTGGTGTTTCCCCAAATTAAAGCCAGGTTCCTTTTCCCCTTTTATTAAAAGTTTTATCTTCTGTACACAGACCCAGTGCTTGTGAGTGGAAAGTATTGCCTCTTAGAGGCATCCAGGCACAGTTTAATTTCCCAGATTACTGAGTTGGAGCTTGAACTGGTTCTGTATTGTTTTGTTAAGAGGAAACTCGAGATATTGAACCTGGTCCTTGCGCCTGGCTCCACCTGACAAAAGGATTACATTATTTGTAATACTTGCACAAGCCAAAGAGACACATCTGAATACTTACGCAATTTCACATCCCAGTACATCAGAATTAAATGATTTTTAATTTTTTACTTATGCAGAACATTGTGTAGAAAATAAGTAAATATTACTTATGCCATTAAATGAAGTTGATCTCAGTCCTGTTGTCATAAGTGGGGCCTAGCAAGCCTACTTTAAAAGTTAGCTTAACTTGTTAAAAATTCATAAGTTGTCATAATCACCTGTTATATAAAACTGTTTAAGAAAAAATGTAAGGAGATAGTCTGAATTAATTTAAACCAAAAGGCCTACTGATAGAATTCAAGGACTGTGTTAAGCTCATGTCTGGTAAATAAGTGTGGGTCCAGAAATTATTAGACCAAAATTGATGGGCTGGAAATTAGGCCTAACTGGTGAACAAAATATTGGAGGGATTCCTTCTAGGGTGCTCAAAAAAAGAGATTTTTGAGGGGGAAAGCAGGCTACTGAAATGATTGCTAATTGAAAGATGGGAGAATGGGAAGGAACAAGTTCCACCATCAAGGATGCCAACTCCCCCTGTCTCCTGCAACCCCAGACCTTAGTCGTCATATTCCAGAAAAGTCTGCTTCCTAACCAGACCAGGCCAAGAGAGAGGGTACCAGATATCATTGCCACCTGTACTGGCTCCATCTATACCGGTATGGGTACATCTACATAGTGCATATCTCAAAATAAACTACGCAATTTGAGCTACGCTATAAGCTATAGCTTATTTTGAAATTTGGCACTGTCTACACAGCACTAATTTTGAAATAAAATACTATTCCAGCGTCTTCCTTCCATGCAACGAGGTTTACAGGAAGCCGGAATAAGAAGCCCATTATTTAAAATGTATTTTGAAATAACAGGCATGCTGTTAAAATGCGCAGAATGCTTTTTTGGGATAATGGACATTACCCTGAAATAGCACTGCTTCGTAGATGTACCCTATCAGACTTTGCCACTACCACCCCATGGCTACCTCTAGACTACAAGCCTCTTTCGAAAGAGGCTTTTTCAAAAGAATCTTTCAAAAAAGCCTCGTTCAAAAGAGAGCGTCTAGACTGCAACCACTTCTTTCGAAAAAGTGAGCCGCTTTTTTGAAAGAGAGCACCCAGGCAGTCTCCCTGTTTGCAGTCAAGAACGCCTTTTTCCAAAAGAGCACTTTCCAAAAAAGGCATTCTTCCTCATAAAATGAGGTTTACTGCGGTCGACAAAAACGCCATGTTCTTTCACTTTAATTTCGAAAGAATGCGGTGGCAGTCTAGACGCAGGGGAAGCTTTTTCAAAAGAAGGCCACTTTTTGCGAAAAAACCCTGTAGTCTAGACACACCCACTTGTGTCCTTTTACTTCTCCACCTTGCTTCTTTTCTTTCCTCTCTTCCATCCTTTTTCCTTCTGTCTATTAAGAGTCTAGTATTGTACAACATTGCTGTGACCTTGAAACCAAAGAAAGGCAGCTAAAAGCAATGCCCTAAACAGCCCAATGCTTGTACACATTTGTCAGGTACCATGACTGTGTTCTGTGCCTGTACTTTTCCAACACTGAGGCTATGTCTACACTACAGGGTTTTTCCCAGGATATTGGAAGGTATCCCGGAAAAATTCTGCCATGTCCAGAGAACACATCTGTTCTTCCGCTTTTTTTTGTGGAAGAGCAAACACACTCTTTCGGAAGCCCTGTCTTCCTCCTACGAGGAAGAAGGGGTCTTCCAAAAGAGGAGGCTTTTCCAAAATTTGGCCCAGTGTAGACAGGCCAAATTTCAGAAAAGCTTCTTCTGAAAAAACTATCGGAAAAAGATATGCAAATTGCGAAGCGCAATTTGTGTACCTTTTTTCCAATAGATCACTGTAGTGTAGACTTACCCTGAAGTTGCAAGTAAGGAGAGGTTTTTCTCCTTTTCTGTGTGATTTGTTTCGTTCACTCTTTTACGAGGGATTCAGATTTTAAAAACAGTATCCTAACTCGCTTCTCTTTTCCCCAAAATGGACAGTTGTTATAATTTTAATACCCTCTAAAAATTATCAAACAAAAAGTTCTTCCTTATTAAAATTCTCTATAGCAAAACGGAACAAGGATGTTGTTCAAATGAAAGATTTGCTTAATGCTTTACATTTCAAATGCTTTAGCTGCTTTTCATTCTTTTTCTCTATCTTTAAAAAATAGTGAAAAAGATGGGTAACAGTATTTGCAATAATTTCAGAGAGGTAGCCAACTTAGTGTGTCACAGGAAAAACTTAAAAAACAACAAATAATGTGGGCTGTGCCCATGAAAGCTCATGATACCATCTACAGTATTTGCAATGTTACTAAGCAGGCTGAAGTCTCTGTGTACCAAATCCAACCCAGTTTAAAGCTGTTAAATTTTTGACAGTTTCAGGCCATGCTAAAAGCTCTTACTCTTTGGACCATGATGTTTCATTTCAAGTAGTAAAACAGTACCAGCTCATGAATGTAAAGAAATGTGACTTCTTTTGCTACCACCATTATTTATACAAGTAATGCAACAATCACCAGCACTACTCACCAATTATGCATTATTTTCCAGTGGAAGTGAAAGAAGTCACAGAAATCTGCGAGTTTCAAATTAAACTCAAGAAGCCCAACATATTAAATGCATCATGAACCACCAAAATTAAACACCAATGAGATTCTGAATAATATAATCCCACAGACTCGGGAACCCTAACATGAGGATCAACATTCTAGTCTCAACACTAATGTAGAAATCAATACCCAATAAGGTGCAAATTAGAGCCAGAGAGCCAGATCATCCACAGGTAAAAGCTATCATAGCTCCAATGAAGTCAGTAAGGACAGAGGTTAATAGAGCTACTCTGATTTATGCCAACCAGAGAACTGGCTTAGAATACATTGTACCAGTCAAAGTACAGCTCAGGAGTTGGATGTGTAAGCAGGATCAGAAGGAATGTGTCTCTTGCAGCTAGCTGGAAGTGGGGAGAGACCCTGGGTGTACGTCTACACTGCACAGCTATTTCAGGATACCGGAGGTATCCTAAAATAGATACCCTGCATCTTCACAAGCCACCCGTTATTTCAAAATATTTTTCAAAATAACGAGTGCACTATTTTGGCATCCCGGTAACCCTCATTATTTCAAAATTTGGTGCTGTGTAGATGCACCCTGGGTATGTCTATGTAAATACAGTATGCTCCTATATTGCTTAGATTTTTTAGATATTCAGCAGATGGAGTAGTATTTTGCTCACAGTAATCAACTTAATTTGTCTCACAACACCAGCTATGTTTGCATTAAATGCGGGTTTAACTAAAATATGGTTACCAATGTTTGTAATTTTCTGGGCACTCAGAAAAGTAGGACTGTGCTAACTTGTTCCAAATGAAAAGGTTCGTAGTTAGCAGAAAAATCTTGTTGATGCAGGGCTCGACTTTCAGGGTGCATCTCCACTGTACCGTAGTTCAAAATAAGATACGCAATTAAAGCTATACAAATTGCATATCTTATTTCGAAATACCATTGCCGTGTAGACGTAGCCTCAGATCCCTATGAAACAGAAGGGTGAGGAAAGGTTATTCTGGTCAGGAGGTTATATGACCTGCCCTCTCTGGACTGGTTTGGCCTGTTTCCCTCTCCCCACCACCACTGTTCAAACAATAGAGCTAAATAAGCATCATTAAGTGCCTCTTTTCTTATGCTAACTGTATTGGAGTTGTGTTTCTTCTACCCTGCTTGCTAAGAGTTAAAATCCCTGGGAGCTGAATCATTTCAGACTGATGGGAGGAAGTCACAGCCAAGAAGTGTATGGCAGAGGACGGTGACTGAGCGTCAGTGGAGAGGCATAATGAGCGGCCAGCAGGGTGGTGGCAGAGATGAGACAAATGGACAAATGGCCAGTAGGGCAGCAGCAGAAAGCAGTGAGCAGGTGGATGGCAAGTGACCAGAGGAGAGAGTAAGATGCCTCCTAGCCCCCCACTCAGGATGGGAGGTGAACTCTGCAGGTGCACCTCTGAACTCTGAGTCCACCCTGACCAAGGACAGCAACTGTGAGTGGAGTTCAACGAAGGGTTGGGCATGTGAAGGGGACATTTATAGCGTCCTCCAAATCCATAGATATCTGCTTTATATCCACAGATATCCACATTTGTAGATGTGAATATGGTTATCAATGTCTCATTTTTGCAGATATCTGCTTTAACATAAGAACATAAGAACAGCCATACTGGGTCAGACCAACGGTCCATCTAGCCCAGTATCCTGTCTGCTGACAGTAGCCAATACCAGATGTCCCAGAGGGAAGGAACACAACAGGTAATCTTCACGTGATCCCTCTCCTGTCTTCCATTTCCAGACAAACAGAGGCTAGAGATACCATTCCTACCCATCCTGGGTAATAGCCATTGATGGACCAAACCTGCATGAAACTATCTAGCTCCTTTCTGAACCCTGTTAAAGTCCTAGTATCCACATCCACGGATGTTAGTGTTGATATCCGTGATTCATTTTATGGATACAGATGCAGAAAAAAAAATGTGTATCCATGCAGGGCTCTAGACGTTTAGGCTACGTCTACACTGAAGTGCTATTTTGGGATAACGAAGGTATCCCAAAATAGCTATTCTGCATCTTTTGAGTGCACCCATGATTTCAAAATATAACAGGCTTGCTATTCCGATGTCCCTGTAAACCTCATTCCACAAGGAGAAAGGGACGTTTTGGAATAGTGATTTATTTCAAAATAAGGGTATGTCTAGACTACATGGCTCTGTCGACGGAGCCATGTAGATGAGCTTTCTAGACATAGGGAAATGAAGCGGCGATTTAAATAATCGCCGCTTCATTTACATCAAAATGACCGCCGCGCTGTGCCGATCAGCTGTTTGGTGGCACAGCGCGGTAGTCTGGACGCTCCGTGGTCCAGAGGTTTACAGGAATTTCGGAATAGCAAGCCTGTTATATTTCAAAATAACAGGTTTGCTGTGAAGACACGGGATAGCTATTTCAAGATACTCTGGTATCCCGAAATACCATTGCCGTGTAGACGTAGCCTCAGATCCCTATGAAACAGAAGGGTGAGGAAGGCATAACGGGGCGGTCGACAAGGGCTTCCCTTGTTGACTGCGGAGCATCCAGACTACCGTGCTGTGCCGCCAAACAGCTGATCAGCACAGCGCGGCGGTCACTTTGATGTAAATGAAGCGGCGATTATTTAAATTGCCGCTTCATTTCCCTATGTCTAGAAAGCTTATCTACATGGCTCCGTCGACAGAGCCATGTAGTCTAGACATACCCTAAGTGCTGTGTAGACAGTGCCAAATTTCGAAATTGACTCGAAATAAGCTACGCAATTTGCATAGATCAAATTGTGTGTCTTATTTAAAGCTATGGGCACAGTGTAGATGCTCCCTTAGATTGCTGGACTTAAGAACCTGAAAGGAAAAGGACATTGCCCAACCTACTTGAGGTGGGACTTCTACTCATGGTTTTTGTTTATGAACTGTTTGTGGTGTTTTCCCAAATTAATGCCAAGTTTCTTCCTTGCCTTTTATTAAAAAGTTCTTTTCTACATTCAGACTCTGTGCTTGTGAGTGGGAAAGCATTGCCTCTCAGAGGCACCCAGGGGTGTTGTGTGAATTTCCCAGGTAACTAAGTGGGAGGCTCAAGCAAGTTCTGTATTGCATGGATGAAGAGGATTCCCTATGTATTGAACCTGCCCTGGCTGCTGTTGGCTCCCCCAACAGAAGACTTACAGGTGTGTCCATATTTTCTTTAATTGCTCATGTTATAATATTAATTCTTAAACATGACTTTTTAAAAATTATTTTTAAGAACTAAAACTACTTCTGGTAGTTTTCAGTTGTGTATGAAATTATTGAGACCAGGCTACCCTTCACATAGCAAATTCCACTAAAAAACATTAAGAGGAGGCTTGCCTTATTTGATTTTTTTTTCCAGAGGAGCTACAATTATTTGTTGCTGAACACAACTTTGTTACTGTCTCACTGATACATAACCCACAACTTTTGCACGTGTTGCAATTTTACCATTAAGAATATTGTTGAGTAAAAGATGATCTCCAAAACTTGTCAGATTTTGTCTATAGATATTTGACTTGGACTACTTTACATGTGCTGCAAGAGCCAAAAAGAAGTTTATTGAAAAAGCAGTAATCAGAATTAATCACAACTGTGTGCAGGAACAAAAGCATGACATCATGGAAAGACATGATCATTTACAAAGTAAGAACAGTCCTCCAGGACTTTGTTACTTTCATAGTGAAAATTAATAGTTGTGTCTCAAACTTTCCCAAGTCAGAGCTGAATCTAAAACATCCTTTTGATGTTCAGCCAAAAGTTTGATGAAATCTAGTTCTCTAGATCATCGCCTGCAATGTTTTTGTTTTAAGATTCTTGTGGATTAAAGAACAGGAAAAAAAAGATCTGTAAGCAGGTCTATTCCATCAATCAGAAAGTTCAAGATTTCTTGCCTCCAGGATAAGCTTCTTTGGAAATTATTACAAAATGAGCCCTAGAAGAAAAAAGAAAAAAAAACCCCTCTCCATACAAGATATGAATGTGAAAGCAGGTAGGAGAGACAATTGGTAAACTTCTTACTTATACCTGGTTATTTTTACTATTTTACATTTTTATTTAAGAGTGTATGAAAAATACCAGACTGATAAGCACACTAGTGAGTAAAATAATGTTCATCTACATGAAAAGTACTGCGCAACATAGTCAGGTAGTGCCGATGTGCCAATGTGCGTAGTCAGGTAGTGCCAATGTGTATTTCCTTACCTGAAATATCTTAATCAGCAGTCAGAAAGTATTGTACTATACATTCAATTCAATTCTTATCTGCTCTGTCAATCAACATGCCCTGTGATGGTGGATTCTCACGCAGATACTCCTCCAAAAGGAACTCAAATAACATCATCAACTCCTTTGACACAGCTCTCAACTAGCAATTACTTTTACTCTCCATTACCTTAGGCCAGTGTTTCCCAATTTTATTAGGCCACAGAACCCTTTTAAACTCAAAAGAATTTTGTGGAACCCCTAAAAACAGTCTTATATATGGAGCTGAAAAAGTAGACCACAAATAAGTAAGGGTAATCATGAACAAATGCTAATAGAATATATTCTCACCAGTCATATTGGTTTGCAAAAATTCGCTTAAAAACAAGTCTTCTTCAATAGATTTATCAAAATCATAATGGACAAATACAAGCAAAACTGGAAGACCTGCAACATCAGAGGACTCATCTAATTGTAATGAATATGCGTCACATAAATGCAGCCGAAAAATAAGCTCCTTCTCAATGTCAGCAGCAAGATCATGAATACGACACGACAGTATTGTTTGATAGCAGCACAGCCTCAACTTTTTGACAAGACTCCTCATCCAACATACACATTACAATATCTTTTGCGCATGGTTTTATGAATGATTCCCCAATTGTGTGCACTTCACCGGCGAGCGATATACGATAGCTAACTTTGTAAGACTCCCTGAGAGTGAGTACGGGGATTTACAGTGGTATATAACAGGCGATCGCACCACTGACTGATTGTGCGCGCAGCACTGAGTAGTGACATCATCATCCCCACTCTCTGGTTAAGCTGGCATTACACAAGGACACTTATCGTGGCAAACACAAACGAAAATTGTTTTCAAACAAATTCATAAATGCTTAAATATTAATTATTTTTAAATCATAAAATGTTGTTGTAATGGAATTTTCTTGTAGAACCCTTATTTTCACTTTGCGGAACCGCGGAACACCATTTGGGAAACACTGCCTTAGGCCACATGCAGAACCAATGACCTATGTTAGTAGTGATGATTCCATAACCTCATCTCCAAGACCCCTCATATTCCTGAAATTAGAATCTGGCACTTGGTAGTTCTATATTTCCTCCCATGTAAGACTAAGGATGCCACCACATCCAAGATGTGAAATAAACTGCAAGTTCTTTTCACACACCAAGGAAAGCTTTAGCAAATGCTGTTTGTTTTGGGTTTGTTAGTTTGGGGTTTGTTTGGTTTGGGTTTGTTAGTTTGGGGGGTTGTATTAGATATAACAGTATCAAATTTCACTTTATCCTGTAAAATCAATGCAAATCCCTTATTGAAGACAATGGGCATTATTCCTTGTTTACACCACTGATGTGAGAGCAACACTAACCCAATGTATGCTTTCTTGAAGATTTGGGAACATTTGTAATTTCATAAAAAGAAGCACTATTCCAATTAATTACATAATGGATTTTACATAGGAAGTTATAAACCCAGGAGTCACCTTAGCCAAAAGGCATTGTCAACAAGTTGTGGGCATTCACTAGAGGAACATGTTGACAACTCTGATTGCCAGGTTTTAATGACAGTCTTCAGCCATAATACATTCATCCAAATGTGTCCTTGTTAAATACTAGTTATACATGTCACATCTGTTCTTTATTTAGGGTTTGTTTGGTTTTTTACTAGCTGATTTTTATATATTTTAGAACATGCACTGCAGTATATGACATGTTCAGGCATTAACTCTCCTGGGCCATGTTACAAGGTACTTTAAAAAAACATAAAGTATGAGAATTTGAAATCTGGAGTTTCTGTAGTAGTGTAATAATGATGACGATAATAATAGCAGCAGCTAGTAATGAACATTGGTTTGACTCAAACCAAGATGAGAAACCCTTGAATAGAATTTAAACTTTGATTCTGCTGCCTTTATTGTGTCATTGTTCCCCACGCATTATCATCTCTTGCCTCATACTTAGATGGTAGACTCTTTGAGGCAGGAAGCATCTTTTAGCTCTGTGTCAGTAGCATGTTACACACAGCATCCTGACTGGGGCTCCTAGGTATTACCACAATTGTAAGTCGTTGAGGATTTTTGCCTGGGCAAAGGTGCAGGACCAATGTTCCCTCTAACTTTTTCCACCTACGTGAGGAATAAATTGTATTAAGTTCCCCAAAATATGAGCAGATGTGCACTACTAGTAGAAACACATACTGCCGGCTGTGGTGGCTGCAGGCACTCTGCTACTCAGCTGGCAGCATTTGAATCACTGCTGGGTGGCCACCCAAGCACACAGCTTACAGACAACACTGCTCAGGACTGTGCATTTTGTAACCGTGAAGGTAGAATCTGGTGAACAGCCTTGCACAGTGGTGAGTACACTCCACTTCTGTGGAACCCAACAGGGGTAGTGAGCATTCAGCACTTGTCAATCCACCCTGTTCTCTTTCATGATTTATTTAACTGCCTTTTGAGGAGACGTCTCACTGTGCCTTTTCCAGCACTGTTCTCTTTTGCAGTTTTTCTCTGTCGTTTTTCCCCGTATGTATCAGGACTGGAGCTGTTGCAATGTACAAACAAAACCTGCAATAAAAGAGTAGAATGGAGAAAGAGACTGAAACTTTTTCCCTGGCACAAACAAAAGGAGATGTAGCTGCAGCAAGGTGAGGGAACAGCAGAGATTATGTGAGTAAATACGACAAAATATTTTGAAACTGTGGCAGAGCTGTGGCTATATAGTAGATGATATGTGACAAGGAAAACACCCACCCATGGAAACCAACATGACTCCGGCTGCTATTGACCATTTTTAGAGCAGCAAAGGGGTTAAACAACTGCCGTCAAGCTCAAAATCACAGTGTGGGTTAGGCCCACAGCTGGAATAAATCAGCACTGGTGCATTAAAGAAGTCTCATTAGAACTGACTTATTGAAGTCAGTGGAGCTAAACACGTTTCCACCAACTGATAGTCTATGCCATCATATTTATAAAAATCAGTGAACCTTTTTACAGTCTTCAGTCAGGCACCAAATTAAAATGCATCTTTGAATCAGGCCCCAAATTGTCTTAACTTTCAAATAGTATCTTAGGCTATGTCTACACAGCAGTGTTATTTCAGAATAACTGACGTTATTTCGAAATAACAAAGAGTGTGCCTATACTGCAAGCTGTTATTTTGAAATAATGTCGAGCTGGAGGACTTCTTACTCTGACTCCTGTAACCCTCATTTCACAAGGAGTTAGGCAAGTTGAAGGAAGAGTGTTCTTCTTTCGACTTCCTGCTGTGTATACAGCGCCACAAAATGAATTCAGCTATTTTGACGTAAGCTATGCAATTGACGTAGCTCAAGTTGCGTAGCTTAATTCAACTTTTGCCCTACTGTGTAGACATGCCCTTAGATTATTAAAATTAAAGGAAATGTATGAATCTAATCTAATTTGCAATGTTAATGCTGATTCCTTATTATACGTATTTCTTTCACCTTCAGGAACTGAAATTAGACTGGTGATGACTATTATTAATTATTGTTTGTATTATACACATACCCAGAGGCACCCAAATTGAGGAGGGTTCCATTATGCTGCAGGCTGTACAAACATAAAATAAAACAGACTCTGCCCTCAAAGATATTACAATCTAAGATCCTGATCTTGCAACTGACTTGACATAGGTGGAGCCCGTTGCCTTATCAGAATCCCATTGAAGTCTATGTGCACAGCAGTCACCTACACTGAGAAATTTGCAGGGCAAGGAAGGTGAAGAACAAAGTAGAGGGACTGGTGGGAAGTTGTGTGATAGTAATAGGAACTCGAGGTTTGCATGTATTCCTGAAAGATACAGCCTGGATTCTTTGACAATGAAAAAGTCCTTGAAACAGTTCTACAAATTTCAAGTCATTTTTACAAAGCAAAAAATTTAGAATAATTTCATTGTAAAGGGAACAGACGGCTGCATTGTGACGTGTTGCACAGGCATCCTTTTAAAATGGAAATGCTCATTCAGATGTTTCTTTAATCTTCTAGTGTGCATTGGGGGATTTATTGGATCTCTGTAATGAATACGAGCTGGAAAATCTATGTGTATGTCACTATGGCAGCCTGCCAGGTAAGTTCAAAAAGCTGACTTAGTTTGTTTGACAGCAGTAATAAAAAAAAAAAAAGTCTGCAAAAACAAAAAGATTGTTTTAACATAGTTAATTTACAGTTCAATTACAGTTAAGCTGCAGGCTTTATCAGAAGCTATCTGCTTAACTCCTTGTACACTAGACTAAAATTATACCTTACTACTTTATTTCTAGTACTGAAAGTGATTACATTTTATAACAGTAACAATAATGATGGCTTCCCAATACTCTGAATCAAAATCTCTTGAATAAACATTTTACACATTACATAGTATAAATTTTCAAATACCTTTTTATGGAACCAATACTGACACACATTTCAAATTTTCTTACTAAGAGAGAACAAATATATGTGTATGTGGTATTGCTGACATGACAAACTGTAGAGAAGTCACCACGCCCTGGTCTACACTAGGGAGTTATTTTAGGGAGTTATTTTGAAATAACTACCCTTATTTTGAAATAACAAGCGGAGCGTCCTCACTACCAAGCCCATTATTTCAAAATAATAACTCCTGCTCTCCACAAGCAATAACGCTCATTTCAAAATAGTTATTTCAAAATAGCAGAAGTGTAGATGCTCCGCTGCTGCTATTTTGAAATAACTACTCCCCAGAGTCATTCCAAGAAATTACTCCCCTGTGCTTCCTGGGGCTGTAAGTCAAGGTAGCACATCCACATTAAGGGAGCCTGCCTCGGACTAATTTCAAGGCTTCCCTATAGTGTGGACATGCTATTTCAAAACACTTTTTTGGGGAGTTATTATTTCAAAATAAGTTATTTCAAAATAATTTCCTAGGGTACGTCTACACAGCACTCGAAACTCAAAATAAAATACGCAATTTGTGCTATGCAAATTGTGTATTTTATTTCAATTTTATTTTGAAATAGGCTTTATCAAAATTTGGCACATCTACACAGCACCAAATTTTGAAACAAAGCATTATTTTGAGTCATCCCTTAACCCTCATGCAACAAGGTTTGCAAAGATGGAGAAATAGTGTTTCCGTTATTTAAAAAAATACTTTGAAATAACGGGCGCATTCCTTGGACACTGGGTAGCTTTCAAATAAAATCAGATGTGTCCCTGGCCTCTGTTTGTCAGAGGCTGGAGAAGAATGGCAGGAGACAAATCGCTTGATCATTGTCTTCAGTTCACCCCCTCTGGGGCACCTGGTGCTGGCCATTGTCGGCAGACAGGCTACTGGGCTAGATGGACCTTTGGTCTGACCCAGTATGTCCATTCTTATGTTCTTATGTCCACCCAGCTCAGTAGTGACTGCAAAGTTATCACTATTGGACAGCTGCTTAGAAAATGATTTGCTGGTGTTGATCCAGTTCCCAGAGTAGAGGAAAAAGAGCATTGAAGATGGCATTTTACTTCACAGACCCAAGCACAAGCTAAGAACAGAATGGGCAAAGGACACTAAAACCATCTGTGTAGTAAGTAAGAACCATCCACATCATGGTTGAAGATTATTGCCATTGTTTTTAGTTGTTGCACCTGCCCAGTGGATAAATACAAGATTCTGTAGTGATATCAGAAAGGTACCTTTTATGAGGATTCACATACTATGGTAATGAGAGCCCTTTAGTTATCTAGATGGATGGATGTATAGATGGAGACAAGACCATGCTAAAATTTTGATGATAAAACAAAGCGCATAACAAGCAAGGAATACAATAGAGGTTTCCCAGTGATCTCCAGACATCTTTATCTGACCTACAGGAGTTTTCACACTCAGTTCTTTCATGGAGATTTATTTCATTTTCTTTATATTGCCTATTTTACTGTAATTTTAAGAAAAAAGAGATTTTTTTGTTGTTGGGTTTTTTTTTTTTTTTTTTTTTTTTTAAGGCTGGAAACCTTGAATTGTCTGCTTGGTGGGACAGGATAGATTATAGCTCACTTCCTTCCATTCTCCATTGCTCTGTTCCTTAGTTTTATTAAACTTTGGGGTGAGCATCAAAATAAATATTTTGCAGTTGAGCTAGTTTTATAATTAAAAACCTGGGGGCATTTCAAAGGGAAAGTCTATTTAGACTATTTAGTCTACCTACAAAGAGACTATTTAGTCTACCTACAAATTCCTGCAAGACTATTCTGACCATGTTTTGTTCATATAAACAATTCTGATTACTGATCAGAAGACATCAAACTTTTGCCTAGCTCTTTGCAGTACAGTCTTTCAAATATCCCTGTTGACGTGCTGCTGTTTCTTTGGGAATCTAGGCTTTTGAAAATACCCAAAACAAAATGTTTAGAGTGGAACAACATGTTATGCCTAACCCAAAACAGATTTGTTTCAATTTGTGTAATTTTTTACAGTATGTAAATTTGGTTTGACTTTAACCAACATGAATTGGAGTTGGTTGTTGTCAGGACTATGCAGGAGAATCAAGGAGAACCTTGCTCAGCACCTAAGAAGAATCAAGACCAGGATAAGCAGCCCAAAGAAACCATTCTTTATATACAGAAATCACTACGAACTATACCTATATCATACTCTGCAGGTACAATGATGAAAGGTCATTTTCAGTTTACTTTCAGAACTTCAAAGGCAGACAAAATAATACGGCATGAGATTAGAAGATAACTTTACATATTACCTGTCTTTCATAATCTTCCATCTGGAAAATATATCAGGCCAAGCAAACAGTAAATCAGGGATGCTTTGGACTTTAGGGACTAAGTTTAATGTAATTTAATTGTAAAACAAAGATTATATATGATCCTTCTTGCTCTGTTAATTTTTCCATAGTTTATTAAATTACTGCTTTCCTCCTCCCATCCTCTAATCTGGAAAACTGAGTAGAAGAAACAGAAAATACGATTACAGAATCTGGAAATCTTAACGTTTATGTGCCTCGGTGTCTATGTTTCCAATTACATGCAGCCACTGAGAAGGGATGTGCAAGAGAAAGGAGTTTATCATTTTTCAACTCTGTAGCCATCTATACCGTAATTCTCAATCCATCTAAATCTTGCAAATGGCAGCCAGAAATAGCTCTTGTTACACACCAGAGGCCTGATTCTCCTGTTATTCATATTAAAGAATAACATATTAAAGAAATGGCAGTTTCTCAAATCCAGTTGTGAGAGAATAGAATCCCTAGTCAATTCTTCCATCATTGGGAATGACTTTGGTATTCAGCAATTATTCTTTGAATTGTTTTAATTTGTGTATATGTATAAGAAACTAAATTATAATGATACACAGTCTCAGTTCATGGCATTCTAAGGACTGTCAGTAAATCTCTCTTGACTCCCAAAAGTAGGAGTTTTTGGTTTTGGTTTTGGGGTTTTTTTGTTTGTTTCTTTCTTTTTTAAAAACAGGAGTGGAGGCATTTTTTCTGTTTTCCCAAAGGGAATTTGAAATGTCAACTGATATTTTAAAACACAGATACTCTCAACCGAAACTATAATTTAAGTTTAGAAAGAATGTGTGTTTGTTAGGAAAGGGGAGGAAGGGAAAGTGAAAACAAGGGAATGCCTTACCAGTTTAAAAATTACATATATATTACTTGTAAAACACCAAAATGTTTTCATAAGGATCGTAACGTATTTGAGAAAATTGTTGTTGCCAAAATAAATCAATCCTTTTTTCCTCACAGATACTTTTACACTTACACTGCTAAATTCATTTACTTTTGAGTCAGGATCCTGGGACCTTCACCTGAAATCCTATATTTTTCTCCCCTTTTAAAGTAGAAGTAGCTGGTTCGATAAAAGAGAATAAGACCTTAGTACTTTTAATTAATTTTTTACCTGGACCACATTAAGGATAAGGTTCTGCCTCCCTTCATTTAGGTAGCACCCATAAGCTGACAGAGGCTGACTGGCTTCAGTAGGACTCCTGGCATTGTCAACCGCTAGCCCAAGTGACTAATACGTCTACACAGCTTCCCTCTTGCGGAAGAGGAAATGCAAATGGAGCGCTCATTAGCATATGTTGCATTCTCATTTGCATATCCTCTTCCGATGCTTTTTGCGGAAGCGGTTTTTGCACAAAAAACCTCAATGTAGATGGGTCCGTTTTGCACAAAAAAACCCTTTTGCGCAAGAACCCTTATTCTGCAAAAAAACCTTTTGCGCAAAACGGACCCATCTGCACCACTTTTTTTTGCACAAAAACCTCTTCCGCAAAAAGCATTGGAAGAGAATATGCAAATGAAGTGTGAGAATTTGCTAATGAGTGCTTCATTTGCATTGCCTCTTCCGCAAAAAAGAGTCAGTGTAGAGGTAGGGTAAGGGTAGCAGAACCTGTGGTTATCTGTTTCTTTTTGCTGTATTCTCTATCTATTTATAGAGTTGGCTCAAGTATTTCCTGGAATACAAATTGTCCCACATGCATGAGTGTTTACAAAACAACAACAACAGAAAGATGCAAAACTGCTGCACCTAAATAAAAGATCCTGGCATTGCATTGGCTGCTAATATGCCTTACTTCATTGTGGAAATGCTGACACTCAACAGTAGCTACTGCATGTGTTTGGGGTACTTGATAACCTCAGTATAAATGAGCAACAGACATGCAGGAAGTAAGGGATACTAAGAAATCAGCAAGTTTACTTGAATGTTTATCCTGGTGTTTGAAAGGAGTTGCAGATTGAGAGCTCATGGGTTGGTGAAAGCCATCAAGCTCTCCAAGTTTATGTGAGGCTTCAGGAGGTTTAGAAATCTGTAAATGTGGTACCAATAGTCCAACAAAGGATGAAGAGTGAACCAGTTTAGAAAACTATAAACCATTAATTTCACATCTGTAGCCTATAAAAAGCACAGAAATAATACTGCAGGGCAAATAAAAAGAGAACATATTTACTGTTGGCTGATTTGAGTGGTTGCATATTGCACCATATAAAACAAGGGCTGAATTAACATTGTTTATCAAAAAGGCTGCAATAAGATATCTCCATCAGACAAGAGCAACAGATAAAGCATACGTTTTCTTATTGTTCAGTAGTATCATATAGCCCCACAGAATTAAATAGCTAAATATTATGTTTCTCTGGGATCAGATTGTATGCCTTTTGTCTCATTGACTAGAATCCTGGAGGTCAGTCAGCCTACCTGTGATGGAAGGTATTACTCCTTAGTATGATTTTGCATAACAAAATCTGAGCCCAAAAAGGGGAGATTTACACCATTTCTGTGAATCCAGCATATCATCCAGTGTGCCATGCCTGTTCCTATGTTGTCATTTCTTCATTCACTGTACCTTATTGCAAGGGGTGGTACTTGTAATAATTAAAACTAATGGAAAATGTCCCATTAATATTTATTCAGATTTCAAAACAAATGATTTGGTCATGGTCCTAACATTCTTTTACAAAAGCTTCAGAAGGGTAGCCAAGTTAGTCTGTAACAGGAAAAATGTAAAAATCAACAAATAGTCTAGTAGCACCTTAAAGACTAACAAAACATGTAGATGGTATCATGAGCTTTCATGGGTACAACCCACTTCTTCAGATGACCATAGTGTAGGAAGTCCAGATGTCTGTGTAGAATCTGGTGTTGGTCATCTTCCTTTCCAAGTGCAAACTAATGCTTCTTATCAGCCTCTTGTAACTGTTTCGTCTTTAAGGTGCTACTAGACTATTTGTTGTTTTTTAAGTCTTTCCTGTTACAGACTAACTCATCTACCCCTCTGAAGCTTATCTACTCACTGTCTCTTTTTTCTTCTTCCCCTTCATTTTTTTTCCTTCTCCCCCCTTCCTTCCCTTATTTATTCTTGGATCTGGACTTCCTACACTCCGATCATCTGAAGAAGTGGGTTGTGCCCATGAAAGCTCATGAAACCATCTACATATTTTGTTAGTCTTTAAGATGCTTCTAAACTATTTGTTGTTTTTTAAGTTTTAACATTCTTGTGTTCTCTACCTCAGAATATGAAAAGTATGTGAGTCATGTTTTACTTATGAGAAGCCATTTTTAATTCAAATGTTCAACTATTTGCTAAATGTAAATTTAAATTAGCATATTTGATAGTAAAATTTGCAATTTCTGTTATGTTGGCTAGTTACATAAGTTATATGGTATTATTTCAGTTCTGTCTTTCAATGAACTAATGTTTGTTTCCTCAATGGATGTTTTCTGTAATTCACCAGGAAAATGCAAACACTACTACCTTTATCCACTACTACCTTTATCCAGCCCTTTAAATTGGTATAAACTTATGTAACAGGGTGGCACTCACCTCCTGTCTGGCCGAGTGCATGTGCCCACACTCCCTTAGTCTGTCAGCAAAAAGGCTCTTCAGCAACTCAGCCCTCCAGACAAGCCACTCCCCTCTGTGAAATACTCAAAACCCCTTCCGGGGTACACATTTAATAAGGGCCCATCTTGATGCTCTCTGTAGAGTCCCTCCATCTGTTTCCCCACTATGGATGAGAGACAGCTTCCTGACCCTCACCTCAGGGCTTTATCTCAATCCAGCATAATTCACAATAATACTCCACACAGAGCTCTCTGTTGGACTTCTACTCTCTCAGCCAGCCAGTCACCCCTGGTCTTCTCTCCTTCAGATCTGGACTGCAACTGAGTGCTGCTCTGCTTTGCAGCACCTTTGGTCGGCTTTCTTGGCCCCTGATTGGCCAGTTCCTCTACAAGCCGCTCTAGCCTCCTGGAGGACTTGTCTATGACCCTTTATGGGGTTGGGTGTTGCAGGACCACAGGGCCTCTGGCAGGGGGCACCAGGGCCTGGTCCACCCCATCACAACTTAGAATAAAGTTATGGCATAAATGTCAAATTAGATCCCACTCCTCCACCTCACAATCTGGTGGTAGTTGCTGGAGCTCTGAGGAGCTTTGGCCCAGTCAGTCTCTATGGTTTCAGGATCCTCTAGCAACCCCGGCAAACCAAACAGAATAGAGCATTGGGAAAGGACAGTCAGGAGGCCGGCATTCTATTCCCAGTTCTGCCACTGATACTGAGGAAGTCACTTTGCCTTACTATGTCTTTGTTTCTCATCCCACACTTTCTCTCTCTGCCTATTTAGAGCTTGTTGTTGACACTTGTTAGTAAACAAGGAGAAGAGTGATCCAGAGCTGCTTGGAACTCCAGAGGTTTCATAGAAAAGGGACCTCTCTGCCAGCATCTGTTGGTAAGTAAAGAAAAATGACTGAATGGGCCACGCCTCAGTTGCATTTCAGTTATGTGACAGTTCACATACAGTTAAGTTTTGTGTTTATGGGCAATACAATTCTATTATCTCTATTGGGAAATGAAAAGACAAGAGAACCGCACCAAAATGTGCCTGGGATAAGGAGTCACCCTGAAAAAACTCACAGCCAGCCACAGATGAGTAATGGTGTCTGGACCAAGCATGAGTAAGTAGCCAGCCTGGTTCCTACTTTCTACTGAGAGTGTGTCCCTACTGGCAAGGACTCTGTGAGGGTCCTTTATGCCACTGATCCCTCTTTGAAGACTCATCACAAGGCTTCAAGGCTGTGGACAGCTTTGAGAGAGTTGACAGAGCTGAGCTGTGGTGGCTTTGAGCAAGCGGATGGAGCCAGACAGAGGCAGCTTTAATGTGGCAGACAGAGGTGCTAAAGCAGGCAATGCTTCTGAGGTAGCTGAGGAGAGCAGCAGCAGCCTGAAGGACTTCGGTGCAGGTCTCCCAACCCTACCATCAAAGGTGACATCATGTCAGCTCGGTCAGTATTAAAACTTCCAGAGCAGCCCAGGCAACGCTGATATGCCTGAGGACTTGGACTCTACCGATGCAGGGCAACAGAATGTGAGTGGGCAGCTGGAGAGGATGAACATGACTAGGACACATCAGTCACTCACAACCACAAGAGGCGGACTGAGGCTGGAACTCTTGCTAAAATATACTAATGGGGCACAAGTCCCACCTAATAGATATTGTTAATTTATTAATTACTGGCTTTCCCAAGTTTTTCTGTTATCTCTCCCCTTACACACACACACTCCTCCTGTAAAGTTCTCTTTGTTTTAACCCCATGGACTCAGCAGTTTTGAGTGGGGAAATGCTGCCTATCGGGGTGTCTAGGGAGGTATATATATATATAGTTTCCCAGGTTTGTGGTTGGGGGCTCTAGCTAATGTTTAAGTTTTCAGGAGGAAATTGAATCATGTCCTTTTTGCTGCCAACAGCACTTGGCAGAAGCATTACGTAATACTACTGCAAATAATAAATCCCTTTCTTTCCCCTTGCAGACTTGCAGGCTCTTTCCTAGAATCTCTGCGGAGCAACACTCTGTGCTCAAGGGGCGTCTCCATAGCCGGTCCCAGGGCTTGATTCTCTGAGGTGCAAGGGAGTGGAGAAGGATGGGGGGTGGGGTGGCATTTGGTCCTAATTCTACCTGAGTTTACAGTGTGTGTGAATGTTTGCTCAGAACATCTTCTGTGCTTGGGGATTTTCTGCTGGCAATCATATTAGCTACCTAAATTATAGAGTCATGGAGTAAGAGAAGAATTGGCTCATTCAACTGACAATTGGCCAACAGGCAGGAAACAAAGAGTAGCCATGAGCTGAACTTGTTCCAACTGGAAAGATATTTCCACGGGGATTCCATGGGAATTAGTTACTAACCTCTAGCTTGTCACTATTTCCAAATCTGGATTTATCATTGGCCCCATCTTCTCCCTCTACACCCAGGCTCTGGATGACAAACATGACTTCAACAATCATCTCTATGCTGATGACTCCCAGATTTACCTCTCTGGTCTGGATTTGTCTCCTTCTGTCCAGACTAAAATCTCAGCTTCTCTTTTTGACATCCTCTGGATGTCAGCCTACACTCATTATAACCAAAACTGACCTCTGAATCTTCCTCCTCCTTTCTCATCTCAGGCTATGTCTAGGCTACAGGCTTTTTGTGCAAGAGAGTGTCCACACTGCAAAAGCACATAGAAAAAGCAATGCGCTTTTGCGCAAGAGAGCATCCAGACTGCTCTCTCACATATAAGCTGTGATTGCTATGGACGGAATGGCCACCGGGGCACCTGTGCTTTTTCCTCTTCCCTCTTCTTGCACAAAAAACCCCTCTTCCCCATCCACACATGCCTTTTTGCTAAAGAACTCTTTCGTAAAAAGGAGTTATTCCTTGTAGAATGAGGAATACCTACACTGAAAAAACCCTCTGTTCTTTCATTTTACTTGTGCAAAAATGCACTTGAGGTGTGGATGCTCCATGAGCTTTTGTGCAAAAACAGTTGTTTTTGCATAAAAACTCTGTAGTGTAGACCTAGCCTCAGACAGTGGCTATTGCAACCTTGCTGGCCTTGTCAAATGCTATCTTGCTCCACTTACGCCCTCTAAAAGTTCTGCTGTAAAGATCATTTTTTCCTAGCTTATTATATCGACCACATTGCAAGCTCACTTTGTATCCCTGTGTCTAGCAAAATCGAGGTGAGCACATGTAGGCTATATTTACACAGCAGCGTTATTTTGGAATACCGTAGTCCACGTCTGCACTACAAAAAGTTGTTTTAAATAATGTCGAAATAATGTCAAGCTGGATGACTTCTTACTCTGACTCCTGTAACCCTCATTTCATTAGGAGTAAGGGAAGTCAGAGGATGTGTGCTGTCTCTTGGACTTCCTGCTATGTAGACAGCACCAAAAACCGAAATAAGCTATTTTGACTTAAGCTACGCAATTGGCACAGCTCAAGTTGTGTAGTTTATTTCAGCTTTAGCCCTGCTGTGTGGACATGCCTGTAGGCACTACCAAAATAATAATAATGAATAATGTATCCAACTGCTTGATCTGAAGACTAGAACATGCAGTGAATAGAAAAGGGCAACAAAATCAATTTGAAGCAACTGAAACCACCAGAGACTTCTTGGTAAAGACTAGGAATACAAATTTGAAAGGTACTGTAGAAATGATCTTATTTGCTAAAATATATGGCTACGACGTCTACACTACAAGCTTTTTTCTCAGCAAAAAATATGCTAATGAGGGACTCATTTGCATGAGTCGAGATCTCATTTGCATATTTTCTGCCAATCCATTTTTTCACTAGGGTTTTTGTGCAAAAACAAGCAGTGTGGATGGTTTCTTTTTGTGCAAAAACCCCTTTTCCCGCAAGATCCTTATGCCCCAAAAAGGACGTTTACCGATCTTGCGGGAAAAGGGGTTTTTGCGCAAAAAGAAAATGTCCACGCTGCTTGTTTTTGCACAAAATCCCAAGCGAAAAAACGGATCGGCAGAAAATATGCAAATGAGATCTCAACTCATGCAAATGAGTCCCCTCATTAGCATATTTTTTGCTGAGAAAACTCATAGTGTAGACGTAGCCTATGAGTATAGAAAATCAATCTGGGAGCACATCAGAATTCAAATCAGGAAAGAGAAGCTTATTTTACTAAAATGCACTTGTCCTATTAGAAAAGTTTGAGGTGAAAACTTTGGGAGAGATGCTGAAAATATTCTCTCACTGAGGACAAGTGGATTGGTCACATGTGGAGGGATAATAGGAACATGTTTTTTATATCCAAGAGTGAACTAGGTGATCCAGAATGGTGAGTCCCCTCAAAAACAGTCAGTAAGGCCCAATATGAAAATATTGCACCTTAGGCAGCACAAACTATTGCCAAATGAAGGGATAAGAAATCAACTAATGCCAGTGGCTGGCCAAACCTGTGAGCCCAGCCAGCCAGCACATTTTTTGCAAATAGCAGTAGTAACTAGTCAGTACATGGCACAGTTTGTCACCCGCTCAAATGTTTATTGCAGAAAGAATAACCATCCCTCCTCCAGCCCCATGACAGCCCTTGGAGCCTATGTTGAGAGTAAGGGGGAACAGTTGTTCTTAAGTGTACTCAAATTGAACACAGTCAAACATGACTGAGTGCTGATTTACCCAAGCTGAGCAAAATAATCTTGACTAAGGATCTGAAACATTTAAAATGAGTGAATGTGTTTTGAAATTGCTAAACACGTTTTACATTTTACAACATCCCATGTCTTCCTGATTCCTTTCAGACTGCTTCAGTGACAGATTCTCACTATTTGCCAGAGGAAAACTTTGGAGTTTTCAAATCAAGGACTTTTGGCCAAGATGTTGATTGTTAAAGCAATTTGGAAGCATATTGTAACAACAGATTAAGGAATGCATCCGATATACTGGAAAGCCTGTCTTAAATTGTCTAGTTTTGAAAAATCCAGGCCAGTCATCTGGGTTTGTGAAGTTCTACTTCACTACACAATACATCATTTTCGGAGGAGTAGTACAAGGTTGTAGAGATCCAGATCTACAAAAAGATCCACCAGTGAGGTCCATTATGCTCCATGGAGTCCCATCTACCTGTGTGAAATTAGTTGGGGGGGTCATGAGTTGGTGTCTAATGGACATATGCCCACGTGACAAAACTATCATCGTGCTTGCTGCCAATTGCCACTCTTGTTTGTAGTCTCAATTGAGAGGCTATGGACTGAATGGACTATGGAAACTGAGTGATCCCTCTCATTTCAAAAAGTAATTCTTCCAGCTCAGGGTTCAGTCGTATTGATAAGAAAGTAGGAGGGATCTTCTACTGTAGCTACTTCTACTGTACTTCTGCTGCTGCTGCTACTTCTACTGTAACTGATCTGTGGATTAACAGGCCTAAATGTTAATCCAGCACATTTCGTGAGCATTAAGTAATGACAAACATAATCCTCATCTAGCTTTTCCAGTGTAAAGTTTTGATAACTTTTGAAGAAGTTAGGGGAAAGGACAACTAATCTATTGAAGCATCTGCAGTTTTAAATGCCACAGAATTTAGGCAGGGAAGTAAAGCTCTGAGCGGATACAAAATTGGTATCTATATCCGCATCTGCAAAAATGATCTGAGGACCCACAGATATACAGTGGATATCTGCAAATTTGCAAGGTTCAAGATACAAAATTTGTATCCACATCCATATCCGCAAAAATAAGCCACAGATATATGCTTCCACAGGCACGGGTGTGGATACCCATCAATATGAAGCAGATATACATGGATTTGCAGGGCTCTACAGGTAAGGTCTAGTTCTATGGTTCAATAAAAGGTTTCTTCAGCAACTACAGATAAAAATCCTAATGCTGAACTTCCACAAGGTGTTGAATAACAATGCTCAGTCTATCTGCTTTTACTGTCCAGCTTGCAGTAGATACAGTTACGTTTTCATTTCTATGGAGTTATTTTTACATCTGATAGACACAAAGCAGCACACAGTTTTATTCCTGGCATGGATTCCCCTTTTCACATTCTCCTTCCGTAGTCCAGCAAGCCAGCAGCCAACTAAACAATTTTTCATTTGTGAAATGGAATAAATAGTGTGTTCAGCAGAAAGACTTTTCTGGTTTCAAAGCCACAGATTTCTTCCAGCTGACACTAGTGGTAGAAAACCCTCTAGGTTCAATGCAGTGAATTGAGTTTGTCAGGTGCTACTTTAGATCCAAAACAGGCACTGCCCAGCACACCGTGAGAAAGCAAAAAATGTGCTATGTTCTCCAACACAGGAATACTGTTGGCCAGGGCAGTTTTCCTAGAAGATGGGCTATGGTGCACACTAGGCCAACAGCTGTGCTTGGAAATGTGGGATTCCCAGGTTTGCCTACAGCTGCTTGCACTGGTTTTCATCACTCCACTGAAATCCAGTGAGACTTAAGTGCCTAAGTCACTTTTTAGAATACAACTTCAGCTGCTAAATCACTTAGGCAATTTTGAAAATTTTATTCTATAACCTAGGGGGTAGGCAAAAAAGCCTCCGGTGGATTTGGCCTGCGGAGTCCCTGCTGCCCCCCCGCCCACAGGCTAATTAGGGCCTGGGGGCGGGGGAGTGCACGAAGCCTCCTCCTGCCCTGCCAGGAGCACATGGTGCTTTGAAGCGCCGCACTCTGCTCGCAGGGCGGGGAGGAGAGCGGAGGAGGCTTCACGTGCTCCCCTGCCACCAGGCCAATCAGGGTCTGGAGGTTGAGGAGCTGCGTGAAGCTTCCTTCACCTTGCCCCAGCCCTGCAAGGAGCCCGTGGTACTTCAAAGTGCCATGTGCTCCTCGCAGGGCAGGAGGAGGCTTCTTGCGCTCTCCGGCCCCCAGGCCCTGATTGGCCTGGGGTTGGGGGAGTGTGCCAAGACTCTTCCAGAGCATGGGTGCCTAGTGGGAAGGGGGGGAAAGGAGCTCCCCCAACCCCCAGACCAATCACGGTCTGAGGGTGGGGTAGCCCCGCCCCTTCCTTTTAGGCTCCCGCCCCTTCAAAGGTGGCCTGGGGCTATTTCAAAAAATTTTGAAGTGGCCCCCGGGCAAAAATTATTGCCCACCCCTGCTATAACCTGTACTCCTTGAAGATTTTATATGTATAAGGAATACAAAATTCGGCACTTGTTTTAGGGCAATCCTGCAATGTACTGTCAGCAAAGTGTTTGGTGTCTCCAGATCACATAGTACCTAGGCTAGAACCTCAGAAGGACCTTAAACTGCCTCCAATAAATGTTGCTCTGGAAATTTGTTGGCGTGCATATCTGTGTGACATAAGTCCCTACACCAGGGCTAATTTATTTGCTATAGCATTCTTCCAACAAACAATATAATGTTTTTCTGATTTTCTTGAGGAGTTTATTATTATTACTTCTTGGACTCATTTTGTCCTTCATTGGCACAACTAAAGAGGTCTGTTATTCTTTACTATAATCTACTCATTTTCTCAGCTATATACAATGTGACATATAGATGCTCACAACAAAAGCACACTTTGTGTATTGTTCCAAAGGAGTTGAGTAATGACTACATATCGGGAGGTGAGTTATTCTGTCTTGTGTTTATCTTGGCATTTTCAAATAGGCTGAGCTTTTCCAGACCTCAGAAGTTCATTAACACCAAACAGAGGAAATAAGTCATTCATGTGAAAACAAAATACAGAATTAATGCAGAATTAGTTTTTTCTGTATAAATATTTTAAGTTAGTTGTAAACTTAATTTAGCCAGAAGATTTGCATGGATTAAAGGAAAAGATTTGTAAGTAGCATGCAAAAAAAATTAAACGTAATGGGAAAATTGACCCAACCTTAAAGGAAAACTATACTAATTTTTATCAGCAAAGACATTTGAAATTTTAGGATAAGGACAACTGGAATAAACTTGGTGAATGAAGACATTTATTTTAATTTTTTTTTTTTTTTTAGTTTCAGTGATATTTTCAGAGTATTGCTCCAAGCTGCCATTTTATTAAGAAAAAAAGGGTCATTTAGAATAATGGCAGCTTGTAAATAAAAACATATGTAACCATCAGGAGGAGAAAAATGTTCATGGGTTTTTTTATTCATCAGCAAACAGTATTAATGGAGTGTACAAACATATGTTCAGACTCTCAGATAGGGCTTTTACAGACCTTATTTCCTGTGGGCCAAATCCTACCTCCCTTCCCCCATCTCAGCAAGGCAATGGTCTCACCGTCCAATAGGGAGCTGCCACCACTGAATTGGTGAGGCAGAGGCTTGCCTGCCTCCCTGCCACATCTGCACTTCTTCTTACTTCATGTATGGAGGCTGTGGGGTAAGGCACCAGGTTCACACTGCCTTACCCTGCTTTGGATGGGCCAGTTGGCTCTCCTGCCTTCTCTCCATGCTCCAAAGGAAATATGGCCTCTACCTAGTGCAGCGCAGCACTCGGTCCACCCACATTGATTGTAGTTGCCTTAGTGGGTTTCCAGATTTACTGCTGAACTGCCAGAGTGACATTTTGGGCTCACAGAGGGATTTACTTGCTGTATGAAATTGACAGTTGGTCTAAGTGACAGCGTGTCTAAGTGAGTTTCCACCTATCTGACAGCTCCCTGAAGGTTTGGTGGTTAGGTAAGGTATGGGGTAGGTTTAAAATGTTGTCGCCACTTGCTGCCAATGTGTAGATAATGGGGTCTGCTCCAGGCATAAACTGGCTCCTGAGAGATCCAGGGGTTGCTGTCATCGACCTCTAGTGGCTTCAGCGTGGAAGGCGGCTTCAGTCTTGCACAGACTGAGTCACACCTTCATCCCACCATAAGCAAGGTGGCTTAGGATAAGTGTGGGTTGACTCCCTGGTTGAGGTTGGCTGGGGATAGGTAACGTTGATCTGCCCCTCACCTAAACTTCTTCATTCTAGTGGCCCGTCTCACATTGCACGCACTGGTAGTTGATGGGGATGGGAGTAAAGCTACTTATGCCTCCCTCCCCAGTTAATTGTTAATTGATGTAGCCTGCTGTTTAAATCTATTTGTTTGAGTCTTGGCCAAATGTGAGTAAACTCGCTGACATCTATGACACTGGGTCTCAACCGGGTGTCCAGGGCCAGGTTTTAAGGAGTCCACAACGCAAGGCTGGCACTAGACTTGCTGGGACCCAGGGCAGAAAGCCAAAGTCATACTTCATAGGCAGAAGCCTGGGGTCCTGAGATCTGCCATCCAGGGTTGAAACAGAAGCCTGGGCCACTTAGTTTTTGGGGCCTGCTGTGGCATGGGGCCTTGGGCAGTTGCCCTGCTTGCCACCCCCATAACACTGGTCCGGGCTTTTATATGCAGAGAAACTATTGTGGCACAAGTGGGCTGTGAGTTTTATAGCACATTGGCAGGCCTCAGAAAGGAAAAGGTTGACAACCTTGATCTCTGAAGGTACGTCTACACAGCAGAGCTAAAGTCGAATTAAGCTACACAACTTCAACTCAGTCAATTGCATAGCTCAAGTCAAAATAGCTTAACTTGGCTTTTGGCCCTGTCTACACAGCAGAAAGTCAAAGGAAGAACACTCTTCCTTCAACTTCCCTTACTCCCCGTGAAATGAGGGTTACCATGAGTCAGAGTAAGAAGTCCTCCAGCTTGACATCATTTCGAAATAAAGGCTTGCTGCACACTGTTATTCCAGAATAATGCTGCTATGGAGATATACCCTGAGAGCTCTGTCTGAGTGTCGACAAAACTTATGTCAACTCCCAAAAGTCAACAAAACAAAGATCTCCAGAGAATGTTCATGCATGCTGCCTCTGTCAACAGATCATGGAGATATGGGCAGGCCCATTGTCAACAGTAGGAGCATTGCACTGTGGGTATATATCCCACAATGCAGTTTTGTGGGAAAGTGGAGCAGATCCCTGTGCATCTTGGGATTTCCTCCAAGTTACCCCATAGCATTTTCAGTATCTCCCACTGATGTGTTCCCAGTATCATGAGTAGCTGTGTGAGCTCTCCATGCTGAGGAATGTCAAAGCAACAATATCCCCCTCCGACGGCAGCAGTAGTCTGCCTGCAATTTTGTTCCTAGTGCGGGGCCGAACAGCAGCATTCCAGTGATTTGCTCTTTGTTCCCCAAAGGGAGCAGCTCACTCAGCTGTCAGCTTTGAAACGGAGAGGCACATGCCTGCAAAGCAGCAGAGATCAAAACACTGAGCACAGCCATCAGGACAGGTATTGTGGGATACTGGCAGAAGCCAGTTCTGTTGACAAAACAATAGTGTCTACACTGGCTCTTTATCCACAATAAAGAAAGGGAGAAAGAAAAAAGTTTCTCACAGGAATGAAAGTTTTCGATCGCCAAAACTGGGTATTTTTCCTGACAGAAGTTGCACGGGCAGTATGCACGCTCTCACTGTTTTGTCGCCAAAAGGCAGTTTTTGGCAACAAAACTTGGTAGAGTAGATAAGGCCCAAGTTAGAAACTCTAGAAGTAGCCTTTTCTCCTTGCAAGTTGCGAACTGCTGTAAATTTCCATCTAGCTTGCCTTGCCATGCTATTTGGGTTAATAATTTAAGATGATCCATGTTATTTAAAAATATTTGGATACTGAATCCCACTATTTAAATGTCTTAAAGTCTTGTGATTTCAATCATTCAAGAACATTTAATTTAATGCAGTAAAGAGAACTGCCAGAGACTGACTTGGAATATCCTTGTCCATTATATTCAAGAGTGATGAAAATAGGGAACTGCCAAAGAAATAATTTTCACAGACTTTTGCAACTACCAGTTTAAGTCATCTAATGTTGCAGATTCTTATTGATACAAGTGATCATTTCTGTGATTGCAGCACTGTCAACCCCAGCCATTCAAAATTCTGAGTTAAACCCTTAAAAATCTTTTGATGTTGATTTAAAAACCATCAGATTTTATTTTTAATAAATTTGCAGTTCTTTTTATTTGCCTTCAAGCCACGAGGGTACCTTTAGTCACACATTCAAGTTTTTCATCCACCACCCAGAGAGCTATAACTTCCTGAAAAAACAAAACAAAACAAAAAACACCTGAGAGTCTCCTGAATTCAATAACTGCAGGAGCTGACGTACTAAGAAAACCACAAAAGTGCTCAAGGCTCGTAGTCAAATCATGAGGTTGGCAACAGTGGATTGCTTCGTGCCTTTAAAGTGACAGGCTCACTTAATCACATGTTAAATATTGCAGAACAGTGGAGACAGGGGTTAGATTATGCCTTCATTTGTTCCAGATCATCTGGCATAAATCACAGCATATGGCCTTCAGTAATGCACAATCCTTTCTCTCTCACCTGAAAAGCCAGCAGGAGGCTCGCACGAACTGAGTGGTGCTAACTAAAGAGTGGTTGTAGACTATGCATTCATTCATCACATAGACTTTTCCATATGTGGAACACACTCTTGAACATTAAAGCTAAACCCCTTTGCATATAACTCATGCATCACCTGGGCTGAAGCTAGCAGGAGAAAAATGTTTGCAAGGTAGCTCCAAACTGAACATCATTTAACTTTGATAATCTAAATTTCTTTAACCTCCCTGTTTTAAAGAAATCTAAATTTCTTTAATCTCCCTGTTTGAAGAACAGCTCTGTGCAAGCTGAAAGCATCTCTCTCTCATCAACTGAAGTTGGGACAATAAAAGCTGTTATCTCACCCACCTCCTGTCTCTAATATCCTGGGACCAATCTGACTAAAGCAACATTGCATACACAAAATAAGCCTGCTTGTCTTGCTCTGTTCACAGCAAAAATGTTAATAGTAGAGAGCTATTGTGAGGTCTTTTAGAAATAGGACAAACTGTATTGTAGAATGTTAATGATACACTATATCGAAACTAAATTGCAATTGTCAAAATCAATGAACAATGTGTATCACAATGGTTGTCATCAAAATTGAATCCAAATCAAGGGCTAGAATTCTCTGCAGCTGTATCTTTATTAGAGTGTCTCGTTATTATAGCAGAAAGCTATTAGACAAATGTCAGTTCATTTCTTATCTCTTTACTAGGAGGGCTGGGGAGAAAATTCCTCAGCACAGAATATTAAACATTACATATGAGTCAATGTTCAGTTAAATAAAAGCCTGTTAATATTAAAATGAATATGCTGTGAAATGATGAGTCATATCCAGAAGTCAGATTGTTCCTCCCCTCCGCAAGAAAAAACACACAGGAAGAAAAATATGTCAGGTTCTCTAGAGCAATGGATTCCCGCACTCTGAGTCAGTCAGAACAGATAGGCAGCATCATTTTGGCACCTAGTACTGTTGGATCTTGAAGGATCATATGAAAGTACGAGGGCATCCATGTAGAGTACCAGCTTAGGGGTCACCAGGCTTTCTTTAGCCACACAGCCCCACTGGAGGGCTTTCTTCATCTGCTACTGACCCTGGATGTCCTCCTAAAAGTGGGGGAGGGTGCAGAGAAGACAGAGAAAAGTGGATCCAGCCCATTGTTCCCTGTAAGATGAGCACTTGGGCAGTAACCCAGGAGAGATTCAAATACTGCCAAGCTGATTAGCAGAGCACACACAGCACCCACAAGCTGGCAGCATGTGTTTCTACGGGTGGTGTACATCCACAGATGCCTCGGTGCACATAACATTTATTCCAGTCATGGATGGAAAAAATTAGAGGGATCACTGATGCAGCCCCTTAATTTTGCTAATTTTATGAATGAGTAATTGGAAAATGTTAATATGGTTTGCCGGGTCATTTCTCATGACCTCTTGTAGTTGACAAAGGAACTACAAGATCTTCACCAAGATTTCAAGAACTAGTGATTTTGAGTGCTTAAAGTTTTAGGTTCCCAGTCTGAAACACTTTACAGGGACTTGGCTGGTGGGTGCTTAGCACTTTCTGAAAAACAAAGGCTCTGTAGGGCATTGTCAAGTCGGACATCCAGAAACTGAGACACCCAAACACGCTAGTCACTTTTGAAGATTTTGGCCAAATTTGGGTATAGCGTGTTATAACCCAAAGACCATTCAATTATTTTTGTACAAACATATTCAGAGTCATCCAATGGGGTTAGGATGCATTTCTAGGAGAAACTGTTCTATCTGGAGACCCATGATTAACAACATATTATTTCCTTGTAACTTTTTTCCATTCATAGTATCACTCACCACTCACTTCCCTTTAGATACAAAGCATCCTCAACTCTCCCTGACTGACTTCACTTTGCAAGATAAAAGTCCTTGTTTAGTAGATGAACTAAGACTCTTAAAAGCAGGTTGTAAGCCAAAGTGAAGATAGAAATAATAAATCTTTTTTTTTCAGAAAGGTGTAAAAATCAACTTCTGGAAATTTGAACTTTCCATGTTTTCCATTCTCTTTTGGAAAATCCCAGGCTCCTGTCAAAACTTTTCTGCTTTGCCTAACACTTCTGTTTCAGCCAATCTTCAGTACATTGACAGGCTTGAAAATAAGCCTCAAACAAGTCTTTCTTATCCCAAAAAAGCACCTGTGAACAATTGCAAATATTTAGTTGGCCAACTCCACAGATACTATATTGCCATTCTGTTGAAATTTACGTACCTGTTTCTTTTAATTTAGAGATTTTTACCCACTTATCTGTTCCCTTGCTATTTCCACCTTCTCTTTCCCTGATTCCAGAAGTTAAAGGGACTGATGCTAGAAATTCAGAAGGATCATTATTTACAGAGCAGTAAGCAAACTATAGAAATCAAAGAAGTTTATCAGTCTAAGTTCTTCTGTGGTGTCTAAACTCATGATATCTGAATCGCATAGTAACACAGCCCCCAAATATTTTTGTTTCACTAGTATTCATGACCAATTTTTATTGGTTTATTCCCATACATTTGGGTAAACTAGGTTTTATGAGCCAATGTTATAAAAAAATGCACTCTTTAAATTATCCTGATCTAAGATTAAACCCCAAATCAAAGTTTCCCACCGGACACTAATACTGAGGTTTAAACAAGTCTAACTGAATGGGGAAAGTATTAATTTAACCAGATAAATTATTCAGAATAAATATGGTAATTAAATTAGTCTCAGTCCCAGGAATGACTGTCTCTTGAAGCTGCAGGACCACATACACACAGAATGAGCTGCTGTTAAATACTCTTTTTCTCTGTTAGGATGATTGCTGTTTTAGTTTATTAATCTGTAAAGAACAATTTTACTTTAATTTACAGCTTTTCATCTAAACTCTGCCTGAACTAATTCTGAGCCCATCTTTTTCTGCCAGAGAGCGTGAGACCAGATTATCTTAATTTTGTCAAACCACCAAACTTTCTCCTTCTCACATGAAGTGGGATTAAAAAACACATGATACCCTTGAAAATGCATTTTGTATTAGAGAACATTTTATAATGTACCAGGAACATCTTGATTAGCAGCTTCTTAATATAAACAGTTCTGCAACTACCAATCAGATATTTACTACAAGTTGAACCACTAAAATCTGGGACTCTCTAGTCCTGCAACATCTGTGGTTCAGCAGAACCACAGATGTTCCTGGGACAGAGAGCTCCGGTGGCCGGGAACTGGGTGGCAAGAGGGCTTGCAGCTGGGACCCCAGCAGTGGACCCAATGACCAGGAGACTGGCTGGGATGGGCAGCCTGAGGCTGGCAGCTGCAATGGGGCCAGCACCCCAGCTGGGGCTGGTTATGGTGGAGGGGCAAGGGGCGGCAGCAGCAGCAGCAGCAGTGAAGCTAGGAGCCCAGTTGGGATGGATAGGCAGAGGCTCACCACATGGCTGGGGCTAGTGGCTATAGCAGGGCAGCCCAAGTGGGACTGGTGGCCAGGGCAGGGAGGGGGACAGCTGAGGCCAGGAGCAGAGCTGGGCAGGGGGGCCACAACTGACCTTCCCAGTCTGGCAAACTCCCTTGCTTGAGACCAGTCAGGTCCCGACGGTGCCAGACCAAGGAGGTCCAAACTTATTCTGGGACAGTTTACTTTCAACGTAGTGTGGGAGGAGAGCACTCTATACCTTGGGGAAGCGCCCTGTAAACCCCATATTCCTCATCTGTGTATAACTGTAATACTGCATATAAAGCGTGTTGAGAGAGGTATCAGGAAGCACCCCGAGGAGCCCATCACAAACATCTTCTCTCCCCTGATGTGCCAGCCTGCCACACTGCTGTTTTCCCCGTGATCCTATCTCTTTCTTAACCCATTTAGTGCAGAGTTGCCTTAAATCCCACACCAGCCTGTGGATTCATTCCTCTGAAGCACCCATTTGCACTTGAAATGCTGAGATATTGAGAATAAGTAGGAGAGATCCATTCAGCCCCTGGAATAGTCGGGGTGCTCTAAGGGCTATTTACCAGTCAGGGACTGCTGGAGTAAAAAAGTAGCCAGGCTATACATCCTGATACCTCCCATTCACATCCAGCATTCAGACAGCCCGGCTATGCAGCTGCAGTGGCACAAAGAGACTGTAGCCAAACTCACAAGTGAGCACCAAATAGGACCCTTCTCTAACCAGGGATTCTGCATCTCTGGTGAAATTGCCATTCTAGCTCCTAAATTCACGTTGTCGTAATTTATTATTTATACTTAACATCACCCTCACTGACATCGTTCTGTAAAGCATTTTAGAAGCCCAAGACAGAAGGACATATTTAAAAGGCCTTCTAATGTCCTACACTCTGCCCTCTCCTCTTTTCTGTTGATTCTGTTAATATCCCGCATTGGGCTGGAAACGGTTAATACACTGTGGGTGGAGGAAGTCCTGCCTCTTTCCCTCCGCCCCGCCCTGCCATACTGGGTATGCTCCAAGTTCTGGGCTAGCATAAAAGGGAGCACTCAGCTCAGTCTGGGCTGGACTGGAAGGACCTGAGGCAGGAGCGCCAGAGGCAGACCAGCCACACACCCAGACAGCAGGAGCTGGAGACCCAAGGGACTGGAAGGAGCCCCCAGAGCCAGCAAAGCCCTGTGGTGTGACTTGTGCCATGGAGCCAGAAGACCCTGAAGTCTCACATATCGTCCACCGCCAGAGATGGTAGGAAGTGACCCAGAGAGGTTGTGCGAGTGGTTTCTCCCACCCGAGTGAGCTTGACATGTTTTGGTGGGATTCCTGCTGAGCTAGTGATAGACCACTCCACCATTGACAGGGACCTGGGTCAGGGCCCAGTGGAGTCAGGTGGGCCTGGGCCTTCTACCCGGGCTGCTGCCCCACCCCCTCTATCTAGTGACAGTCTCCTTGTCACTGGCCACTAGGCCACACTGCCCTGCACTCAAAGGCCATTCCATAGACTCTGTGATACTCCCCCGTCTCAGGATGTGGGGTGTGCATACACTGCCACAATTCCCTTATATTCATCAACCACACATGCCTTTGTGATATTTTTTATTATACCTTCCCAGGACTGACACAGTCTCTCTGACGTCATCTGACATATGGCACCACTCTCAACACTCAGATGTTCCTCCCAACTCACTACTTTGGGCTCACCAGCCCGCCACCAACTACTGTTGTTTGTTCTTAAATCTGGCTTTTTTTTTCCTCTCAAAAGGGAAGTGGATGAGTGGTGGGGAAAGAACCCATCAGAAAACAAAGAATTTCAACTAACAAAATCCATATGTCACTCTCAGTGCAAATCAATTGGTCTTTTTTTTTTTTTTTTTTTTTTCATATGACACTCATCCATCTTTTTTCTCACCCCCACACTTTAGCTTTTCACAGAAGGGCTTGTTTTGTTAAGTTTAAATAAATTAACCAAATTGTATGTGTTGCCACCATGGAGACAATAACCAGAAATTGCAGCTCTTCTCTTGGCCCACAAATTCCTTCAACTGGAAGGATGGGGATTTCATTTTTAGATCCATTAGTTTGTCATGTTGCTGCTTAAAACCCCTCTTATCACAAAGCCCCTGTAAGACCCTAAGTGAAGACAACCTTTCAAACTGTTATCATTAGAGCCAATTTTCAATTAGACTTTCTATCCTGCAAGGAATTCCAGTATTATGACATTTTTTTTCATGCCAAATCAGGCCACAAACTAGAAATATCTGTACTTTTGGCAGAATTAAAAGGTTTTTTAAAAAATCAATTTGTAATGTTTAAAGTTTGATATTAAGCTCTGAGTCTCCCTGAATTCCTTTAGGGATTCAGGATAGCAAATCAAAAGATTTTGACAAAATCAAGATTTTGGTCCTGATAATGGTGTCATTAATTCCCAGCCTATTAACACAACATTTAGAGGTTTTGCTTAATATCATTTCAACCTCCTAACATATTTATGCATGGGTGGGAGGAGGATCCACCCACAAAAAATAAAGCAAATAAAATCTTGTCAATATGAAATGAAAATGACAATTCATTCTTATCTCCCATTTCAAGAAAGTATGAAATGTCTAAAATTAAGTGAGAAGCTGGACAATCCACTTGCATATGCTTAATAATTACTTCACTGGTACACCTGTTCTGCCCCCACAAGATTTTTGTAGAGCACTATAGGTGTGAAGAGTGAAGGGGAAGAGAGGTTGTTAGTTACTATTTTAATCCAACTTCCTGTTAATCCTTTAGAGCCTTTTTCTCCCCTTTACTATGTCAGCCCTTTACTATTGCTGGGTAACTTGGCTTTGATGTGCTGTCTGAATGAAGAAAATGAATTATAACAACTGTGGTCTCATCTAATCTTCATAAGGAATAACAAATGCGTATGATCCTCCCTTCTGAACATTTGTGCTGTCGACACAAAACAATATCCATCTATGACATGACAATGCAGCAAATGGAAATTCTCTGAGTGCACCAGCAGGAGATGATGGAGAACAGATGGGCTGAGTCTTTCTGCCTATTAGCATAAATGGCCGTGAGTGCCTCTGAAAGAAGTGGACATTATGTCTGCCAACAGCAGGCTTGAATTTGAATTCATTTTTGCTGTTCTGGGAGAATGCTTGGTAGAGAGCAGTGGCACTATACGTAGGGTTGCCAGGTGTACAGTATTGACCCAGACAGTCCAGTATTTTCTCATCCTGTCCAGTAAAAAAATTAGGAAAATACTGGACACCTAAAATGTCCGGTATTTTCTGTTTTGTTTTGTTTTTTTCCCCTGCCAGGAGCGAAAATACCGGACACCTGGCAACCCTACGACACACTCAGCAATCGGGCCCAGCCCCCACCTCACCCCCGCCGGGCCCCCCGTACCCTCCCACCCCTGCTTACCTGGTTCTGCAGGGGCTTGTCTTGTGGCTGGAACATGGCTGCCAGCAAAAAAAAGCTTCTTCTTAAAGGGGACATGCTGATTTTTTTTTTTTTTTTTTTTTTTTTGCGCTTAATAACTGCTGTCGGGGTCCTTTCTTTCTTTTTTTCCTTTCTCCACAACTTTGGTCTCCCCCCCCTTTTTTTTTCTCAACAGAATTTTTTTCCTGTTTTTTTGGGGGGGGAGGAGGAAGGGGGTGTTCGGTATTTTTGGTTAAACCATCTGGCAACCCTAATAATCAGGGGTGCTGTGGGGACCATAACCCTTCCATGTTTTGAAAGTGGATGGGCCTGGCCTGTCCTCTTTTCACTGGGGCAGCCCCTATCACTTTCCCCTCCTCTTCCCCCCCGAGCCACATATAAAACACATCTCTACTGTGTTATGTAATGTCTGTGCATTTATCAGCCTTAATGGTCTGAAAAAAAGCTGTTAGGCACATACTTGAGTGCCTTGCCAACTAGGGATGGGCATGAACACATGCTTGGATAAGGGTAGATGCAAGTGCTCTGCTGAACCAGAGCCTCAGCTATGTGAATTTCTAAAGGATGTGAAGATAAATGATTAAAGCACAAATAATGTTCAGCCATATTTAGCTATGTTTTATGTACAGTGAATGGAGTTTCCTTTGAAAATATGGCAGATACTTTTAAGTAGCTTTTCTGACACAAAAAAAATTATCTAGGCATATGGATTCTGATTCTGACATGACTTGCAACCCAAACAACCAGTTGAAGTCTGGTGAGCATGCAAGGGTGTCATGGAGCAAACACTCTCCCCCACAGCACCTCCAGCTGGTCACTCTGGGAATTAGCCCAGGAGCACTCCCTCCATGCCCAGAGTGCCCTTTCCTCCTAGTACCACCCTATGTTAGTGCCCCTGAACTCTGGGGTCTTCCTCTCCCAGGGAATCCCCAATTCTCCTATACCCACCTTGCCACAGTGGTAGGGTTGCCAAGTGTCTGGTATTCACCCAGACAGTCCGGTATTCGCATCCCCCGTCTGGTAAAAAAAATAGAAAATACCAGACATGTACAATGTCCAGTATTTCCTGTTTCCCTTGGACGGAAGTTCAGCGGGGACAGTTTTCCCCTGCCATGTCTGGCGTGGGCAGGGGCATGAGGAGCTCGGGGCCATTTAAAGGTACAGCACATTTTTTTTTCTCAATAACTTTGGTCTCCTCCTTTTTTTTCTCAACAGAATTTTTTCCCCGGTGGGGTGGGTTTTTTTGGGGCGGGGGAGGAGAAGGGGAGGTGTTTGGTATTTTTGGTTAAACCATCTGGCAACCTTACACAGTGGCCTTACTGCCAGTCATCATCTAGCCTCTTACCTCGAGGCAAACTGCAATCTGACATGGCCACTCATCATTGGCAAGAGGGTGTGAACCTACTGCCTGTTCCTGCCCTCGCTGTCCCTAGCCTGGCTGCCTCCCTGCAGCTCTAATACACTCAGGCCTTGCCTCAGGTCCTGCAGCCTGGGAGTGAGGTCAGGCTAGAGCGCCCCAGCACTACTCTGTGGCTGCATCTAGACTGGCATGATTTTGCGCAAATGCTTTTAACGGAAAAGGTTTTCCGTTAAAAGTATTTGCGCAAAAGCACGTCTAGATTGGTCCCGGAGTTACCATTATAACGATGCACTTTTGCGCAAAAGCACGTCTACATTGGCGGCACGCTTTTGCGCAAAAGCAGAAGCCCAGAACCATTTTGCAGAGGGCAAAAAGGCACCAGCCCTTTCCGGGGGCAGGGGCTGGAGCTCCTTTGAGACACGTGCTTAAAGGGATCTCCCTGGACAGCCGTTTCTCTCCTGCTGCGTGCTATAGGACCTCTTGCAGGGACTGACAGCCATAACAGTTTTGGTGGTTGCCCTCTGCCTTTTGGACACCACTGCCTTTTGCCCTTTAGTGCCTTTGCCTGGTTTTTTTTCCATCTGCCTTCTTTTTTCTGCCATGGAGCCCGGGGTGGCCATCTGCCTGCTCTGGCCCCTTCCAGCCATTTTGGAGTGCCTGCAGCTGGTGCTCCAGGCTGGTGCCCTCCTGTTCCAGGACCAGGAGGCGCAGATCGCTTTAGACTCCCTCACCACGGAGGCCATGGTGTCCCTGTGGCATCCCCACCCCAGGGTAGAGAGGCCACTGTGGAGACTGGACACCAGTACGGACTAGTGGGACCGGCTGGTCCTGGGGCAATGGGATGACCAGCAATGGCTCCGGAACTTCCGCATGTGAAAGCAGACGTTCCTGGAGCTGTGTGCCTGGCTCGCCCCTGCGCTCCAGAGAGCCACCACCCGGCTGCAGGCACCCATCCCCATCAAGAAGAGGGTCATCATCGCACTATGGAAGCTGGCCATCCCGGACAGCTACCGATCAGTGGCACACCAGTTCGGGGTGGGCAGATCCACTGTCAGTGTCATCGTGATGGAGGTAAGTCCCAGGGGGAGTGAGGAGTGGGGTGGGAGGGTGTTGCACTCCATGCCCAGGGGCAACCAAGACTCCAGGCTGGGTCACCCAGGGGTTTGGGCCATCCCTCCCTTGCACAGGCCTGCTGGTGGTGGGGGGGTCCGTGGGACAAGGGGGCCCTGGTGTGTGTGTGTGTGTGTGTGTGTGTGTGTGTGTGTGTGTGAGCACAGAGGGCATCATGGGGGCCCAAGGGAGCGCACAGTCACCCTGCCTTATGTGATGTGTTCCCCTGTGTTTCTCTGCACGCTTCTGCTGGTCGTCCACGCCATCAACGATGTCCTGCTCCCAAGAGTCATCCGCCAGCGCGACGTGGACGCTACCATGGCCGGCTTCGCTGCCCTCGGGTTCCCCAACTGCGGGGGAGCCCTGGATGCAACCCACATCCCCGTCTGGGCCCCGGAACATCGAGCGGCCCATTTTATGAACAGAAAGGGGTACTGCTCGGTCATACTCCAGGCCCTCGTGGACCACCGTGGCCACCTCCTGGACGTGTATGCGGGCTGGTCCGGCAGGGCACACGACACCCGCATACTACGCAACTCCGGCCTGTTTTGCAAGCTGGAGGCGGGCACCTATTTCCCTGGCGGGAGTTTACTGTTGGGGATGTGTCTATGCCCATATATATCATCGGGGACGCGGCCTACCCCCTGCTGCCCTGGCTAATGCGGCCCTACACGGGGCGGCCGGACCAGAACCGGGCCCGGTTCAACGACCACCTCAACCGGGCCCGCAATCAAGTGGAGTGCACCTTCGGCCGCTTAAAAGCCCACTTCCGGTGTTTGCTCACCCGTCTCGAGATGGGTGAGTGGAATGCCACGGAGGTAGTGGCCGCGTGCTGCGTGCTCCACAATGTTGTGGAGCGGAGTGGGGAGGCCTTCCTCCCTGCATGGATGGCAGCTGAGGGCCAGGCTTATGAACAGCCCCGCACAGCTGCCATCCGCCAGGCGCACCAGGATGGGGTGCTCATCCGGGAGGCCCTGACGGAAATGTTCGCCCAGGCCCCATAGTAGGGTCGCCTCAGTCTCCCTTTACAACTCCCTACCATCCCCTACCCTTCTCCCTCCCCTCCCCTCCCCTTCCCTCACCTCCCAATAAACATCAAACACAGTTTTGTTTTGAACAGAAAAACTTGTATTTATTTATTTACAAGGGGGAGAGGGGGAGGAGACCTTGAACTGGGAGGGGGAGGAGCTACTCCTGGGAGGGGTGGCTCCTGCGACTGCTCCTGTGGGGGCGGACCTGGACATGGGGGGCAGACCGCGTCGGGGAAGGCTGCACGGGGAGGTGGGCAGGAGGGGCAGGGGCAGGAGCAGGAGTAGGAGGGACAGGAGCAGGAGCAGGAGGGGCAGGAGGGACAGGAGCAGGAGCAAGAGGGACAGGAGCAGGAGGGGCCATTGCTAGGGGAGGGATGGTGGGGGCACGGGGCAAGGCCATGCCATAGTGGACAGCATGGCCTATGTGGGCAGTGAGGGTGGCGGTGGAATCCGCCATGAGGACGCACTGGGCCTGGAAGGCGGCCCAGGCCTCCTGGCGCCACTGCAGGTCCATCTCCACGTGCCGAGTGATGGCTGTCTCGACGCGCTCGACGGCCTGCACGTGGTGCTGAAGGAGCTGGTCCCGGTGGCGGAGCCGCTGCCTCGGTGGTTGGGCGGCTGGGGGTGCTGCTGCTGCCTCTACTGCCGGACTGGAGGGTCCCCGGCTTGTGCTTGGTCCCGCTGCAGGGAACAGAAGAAAGGATGGGTCAGTCAGGCAGCCCGGCCACTGTCCCCACACCTCATGCCCTCCACCCCACCCCTGAGCCCAGATGACACCACAGTAGTGTGGCTTGGGTCCACTCGGTTACCCCTCCTCCCCGTGTTGTATGTTTGCATAGAGGACCGCCCCTGGAGTAGGGTCCTCCTCCATGTATTGTAACCACCGGTCTGTGTCCTGGCCCGTGGAGGTGGGAGGCGCTTGTGTTGTGTTAACCTGTGGAACTCCCTGCCGGTGGAGGCTGTGAGGCTTTGGGCTAATCAATGGTGTTTGACAGGGAGCGAGATGAATCCCCACACAGTGCCTGAGAGCACATCTGACAGACGTGGTCTGGGCTCTCAGATCCCCATCATGTGGGTTGTCTCCTGGACGGAACCAGGAGAGAGTGACTGGGGAGTGTACCATCCTTGCAGCAAAAACTCAGGCGGCCCTAGGGCCGGTCCAAGCGCTTCCCCCTTCCCCCTCCCGCTAGCCCTCACACACGTAGCCCAGGGACATGTGTGGCTGCAGTGGGGACTTCCCTCGGGGGGCCTGCCAAGGCACCGGGAGCAGGCGAGGGGCTCAGTGGGGGCCACTCTCATGGGCTGTGCTGCTGCGGTTTTCCCAGGAGCAGCTGGCTGTGCCTCACAGCCAGGCATGGGACAGTGTGCCGTTCTGTGGGCTGCACCCTTGCAGAGGTGCGGGCTCTAGCCTGAGCCCCTGGGGCCCTGGCTGGTTCCAGCCGGCATCCACCCTTCCCCCCGGTCCCGCCGGATGTGTGTGAGCAGCATGGTCCCAGGCGTGCCCTGCAGCTGCCTGCCACGGCCACATGCCGCTCGGTCACCAGGCTGAACGTGGTTGCAAGTGCTGCTTACGGCCTAATGCTACACAGCGTGCAGCTCACGTGGCCTGAGTGATGTGCTCTCCCCCTCCAGGCGCCTGGCTCCCCCCCCGCCCTTGTGAGTGCAAAGTGCAACACTCACCGGTGGATCCTTCCCCGGCCTCCGAGGATGCGCGAGAGACATCGGGACTGCCGGAGGGGGCCTGCAGGGTGGCAGTGCTGGCCTCGTCCTCCAACGCACTGCTGGGGATGTCTCCTTCCCCTGTCTCGGTGGTCCTGGTGATGGGGAGGCGCATGCTGCTGTCCACCGGGACGTCCAGGGCTTGCGGGGCTGGCTGGCCCAGGATGGCGTGGAGCCGTCGGTAGTGGGGGCAGGTGTCTGCTCCTGCCCCCTGGCCCTCGCTGGCCCGGACATAGCCCAGGCGCAGTTCTTTGATTTTTGTCCAGACTTGTTCCAGGGTCCGGGCTAGATAGCGTTGTGGGAGAGCGCCTGGGCCATGCGGGCAAAGATCTCGGCGTTGCAGCGACGGGACCAGGTGTCGTGGAGGGCCTCCTCCTCCTGCCACAGGTCGAGCAGTGCCTCCAGCTCCTCCGAGGACCAGGATGGGGCCCTTCTTTTTCTGGCCCTGGGGGCCTCCTGCACTGGGGGTGCAGGTGGCTGATCCCCCCAGAGCTGCCATTGTGCTTGGGGGCGTCTGCTGGACGGCATGGGCCACGTGGCAGACCTCTGGCCAGAGGTCCGAGGAAGGCTCCTGCCATGTGAGCTCAGCAGCCTGCGTCTGCTTTAAGGGGGTTCGGGTTACCAGGAAGTCCAGGGAGCTGACTGTGGCTACGGAGTCTCCAAGCGTCCATAGGGCTTTTTTCCATTTAGCCTGCTTTTGCGCAGAACGTCTTAGCTGCCTGTCACACTGGCCCTTTTGCGCAAAAACATTTGCGCAAGAGGGCTTTTTCCTGAGCGGGAGCGTCAGAGTATTTGCGCAAGAAGCACTGATTTCACACAGTAGAGCATCAGTGCTCTTGCGCAAATTCTCGCGGGCAGTGTAGACAGCTGGCAAGTTTTTGCACAAAAGTGGCTGCTTTTGCACAAAGTCTTGCCAGTCTAGATGCAGCCTGTCTCTGGAAGTCTCTAGCTTCCCTGGCAGCCAGGTCCTACTCCCTAGCTAGAGCAAGAGTGAGTGTTTTCCTCCCTTCCAGGAGCCCTTATTTATACAGCCTCAGCTGGGCCCTAATTGGCTGTATCTGCCTCAGCTGTGGGCTCTATTGTCCCAGCCTTCCCCCAGGGCTGAGTTTAATCCTTAAAGGGCCAGTGCAGGGCAGACACCCAGTCCCAAAGGTCATAATTTAGTGCTTAAATGAGAAGGTCCGAAAAACCTCCTTGAAGTTAGTTTGGTTATACAATTAACAATACCGAAGTAATATTACTACTAATACTAATTAATCATTGCATTGTGCTTTTCAGTTCCAAAATAATGTATATGCATTCTGAAGTGAATCCTGCCCTTAAGTGAGGCTGCCGTACCAGCAAAGCTTACATCTACCACTTCTGTTGGGGGGAGCCTTGCCAGCAAGAAGATGAGACTCCTCTGGGTAAGCCAGAGCACATGCTGGAGAGCACGCATTGGTCCTCTTCCAACAGAGAAACGTACACTCACTTATTGAGGACCAATCTTTCTGCTGGCAGGAACACATTTTCTAGCTGGGTGTGGGGGGTCTGTAGAGCTCACTGCCATGAGGGTGTGATGTATCCCTTAGCATGGTAGCCAGGAAAACTTCATTTGATTGGGTTGCATGACAACATGTATGGTGCTCGTGCAAATGAGTCACACAGTAACTGCTGCGGTCCCCTCTCCTGTACCCTTCATACATCTGGCCCTGCTTATCAAACGTAAGCACCATATGGCGGAAACGTTTCCTTTCGGTGTCAACATCCTGTCATCATAAAGGAAAGATATTGTTTGAGTGACATAAAGCTGAGTCCAGATTATGTGGTAATTACGATCCAGCTTGTGGTCACCAAGTAATTTATAGGAACTATCTGTATAATTATTTGGGGGGGGTGATTTTGAAAGCACTCCTTTCTGACCTAACTCAGCTTCCATTGAAGTTAATGGAGCCTTTATCACTAACTTCAATGCAAAGAGTGTTCATCCAGCACTGAGCACTTTAGAAAATCCTAGACACATGTGAAAAGGGGGTGTATGGGATAAAGGCCAGAAGTGCAGGAACATATGGGAACAGGTGGGGGGTGTAGGGCCACATAGGAATAAGGGGATTGTTGAGTGGAGGGGACATGGACACATGGGGATGGGGGGGTCGGGCAGGGATGACTGAGTGGGAGATATAGGAACACATGTGGACAAGAATAGATGTACCTGATGGGGGAAAGGCTAGGGGGTCAGTCAGGTTCTGCATAAGAGAGGCTCCCCAACTTCCTAACAATCTCTCTCCTCCTGCAAAAAAAACACTTGGGTACACTGTGTCGTAATCTCCAGAGCATAATGTAAACATAGCCTGAGTCTTTCTAATGCTTTTAATGCAAGGTGGTTCAAGCCCTTAAAGAGTTATTGTAACAATCCTCAATGGCAATTTCTCTTCTAGCCACTTAAGTCAAGGAAACAGACAAATGTTTCATATATTAAGATTATAGTTGCAAATCTACAAATAATTTTATTGTAATGTATTAGAAGATTTAATGTGGGCTAATGGCTAGAGCACAGGAGTGGGTCTGAGAAGAATTGAATTCTATCCCGAGCTCTGCCACTGACCTGCTCAGTGATGTTCACAGGTCACCTCATCTCTCTGTGCCTTTCCCTCCTTTTTCTCTTTTTCAGTTTAGATTGTGAAATCTTCAGTACAAGATTTCTCTCTTTGTCCCCTGAGAAATGGGTTTGTGGTTGTTATGCACAACTATAACATGCTTCAGTAACAATCATAAAGCAAACTCTCTTAATTTTACAAGCAGTGTTGTTACACACATTTCTGCAGGATCATAATATTCAGCAGATTATGAGTTTTCAAATGATACTTCACAAGGCATAACCACAGCAGTGGTGAACGTAGGGTACAGGGTGTCACAATGTTGTTCTTATCTTTTCTCACTTTCCTCTGTGAGTTCATTCAAGAGTATGATGATAGTCTGATTTCACCTATATAGTTGCAATTGGGGCATTTACTGCACTGGTTGAGGTACCAGATGTTTGTAATAGGTAGGACCCATAGATCTTGATATATGTATTGTGGTGGGTGATCATCACTGTAGCAGTGAAGATATGTTTGCAGGTTTTGTATCGGTTGTGCTGGCAAGGTCTGGCGCTGCTTTGAATTGGTGTTTCCTGGCCTAGGAGAGGTTACTTCTGATGATTAGCTTGGAGAGGTTGGGGGATTGTTTGAAGGCCAGAAGAGGAGATGCGGAAAGATTCCTTTTATGACAGGGTTTCCATCAAGTATCAAATGTAGTTGTTTGTTGATAACCTTTATAGTTTCCAGTGTGGGGTAGTAGGTGACACCAGGTGGGGTGTGATCAGTGGGTGAGTTATTTCTGTATCAAAGAAAGTTCTCCCAGGTGCGTCAGCATGTTCTCCCACGCTTATAGTTCTATAAAACTTCACTGACTACTTCAAAAACAACAGACAACATTCTCCATCTTGGTGTATATTGTAGTATTCCAGAGTCAGAGAGGAATAAAAGGCAGTTGAAGGGGAGGAATGCCTGGCATTTTGTAAATGCTGAATGATTGTTTACAGGAAACCATTGACGTGCTAAGTGTAAAGGGAAAAACGGGATCTGGGTTTTAGAACTGGGCGCGTTTCTTAACTTTATTGGCCAAACAAAGGACAAACTTCCTTTTATTTATCTTCTATTCAGAGGTTCACTTTGGACGTGGTCTGTTAAGCAAGAAGGATCAGTATATTGCATTAGCAATTTATCATATAAATGTGTGTTTAGTTAATTCTCCAAGAATGCAGTTAATATTCTCAGGAAATGGGGACTGGGAGGAAATTGAACAGCAGAAACACACAGACGAAAACATTTAAACCCTGTGGCTGGGCATTTATTCCACATTGTTGGTCTTATTGTTATTATTGAAAAACCAAAAAAGAATATCATCTAACAAAAACCAAGAGAGTACATCAAAATAGTCTATCATTTATGGTAATGGCCTTTTCTTTGTAATATTGCTTAGTGACACAGTGTATACTTATACTTTTAAAGATCTGGAGTACAGTGATGGGTCCATAGGAGATTTTATGGTAAGATGGGATACTATGGAAGAAAATTGAATACCAGGAAAAGAAGTCTTGTGAAATCTTATACATCATGCTGTTGCTCCAGTAGTTAAACATATATTTTCACTTGGCAAAAACTCCACTAAAGTCAACTAACCAATAAACTGAGTCACTGATTTGTTTCTGGCTTGTTTGCAGGTTGAGTGTACACTTACATAGATTCCTAGCTGGCTCACTTAGGTTTGGGGGGCTCAGGCTAAAGGATTGTTTATTTGTGGTACAGATGTGCCGGCGTGGGCTGGAACCCCGGTTCTAGGGCCCAAATGTGTATCCTGCCATTAAACAGCTCCACAGCTTGAACCCCCAGGAGCCCAATGAGCTGGCATGTGCTGCCATATGTGGGGTTTTAATTGTAGTATAAACAGGGCTAGCTTAACTCTTCTGGGGCCCGCGGGCCACCAGATTTTTGAGGGGTCTTTAGGCTCTGGGATGGGGCAAAAAATTAGGGGATCAGTGTGCAGAAAGGGAGGTGCAGGTGGAGGCAGGAGGGTGGGTGCAGTGTGGGAGGAGGTGAGGGCTGGGGGGGTGAGGTTGGGAATGAGGCGTTTGAGTGCAGGATGCTCCAGGCTGTGGTCAAAAGAATTAGAACATGGAAGGGAGCTAATGTCAAGAGGTTGGGATGGGGGTACAGGGTCTGAGAAGGAATCAGGATGCAGGAGGGGCTCAGGGCCGGGGTTTGGGTGCAAGGAGCTGCCCCAGGTAAGCGCCTTGCACCCAAACCCCCAGCCCTGAGCCCCTCCTGCATCCTATTTGATGTGTGTATGGGGAGGAACAGATGGCTTTACACGGCTTCAGACACCAATCCCTGCAGCTCCTGTTGGCCAGGAATTGCAACCAATGGGAGCCGTGGGGAGGCAGAGTCTGCAGACGGTGCTGGGACAGAGGTTCCTGCTGCAGTGCTCATCACAGTGATGCAGCTCCAGGAGAGGAGATGGGGGAAGAACAGCAGTGCACAGAGCTGCCCCTGTCAGGCAGACCCAGCTCAGAATGCAGTATCAGCTGCAGCCATAAAGCCCCTTTCTTAATCAAGCCCTGGGTGTAGACACACCCTATAAAACTACTGTCAGGCAGAGCTGTCCCATCCATAGGACAGTTCTGGGAAGCTGCCCTAAACCCTGTGCTTTGGGAGGGGGACCAATGTGGCCTAGGGCAGCTTGGGGGAGTACCGGGGGGCCTGGCACCAGCAGCAGGGACCAGGCCCACCTGCATACTCACTACCAGCAGTGCGAGCCACAGGAAGCAGAGCAACCCAGCCCCAGCCTTTTCAGCTCCACTTTACTGCAGCAGCCAGAAGCAGAGTGACCCTCCTCCAGCCCATTCTACTCCCTGAGTGACATTGGTGGGAGCTGGGTTTGGGGGAGTGCAGCATGTGGGGGCTGGGTTGCTCCATTTCCCACCACCATAGTTAGTGGGGAGACAACCCCTACTAATGGTGCCATGCCCCCCCCAGTAAACACCATGGCCACATTGCTCGGGGGATGGGTACAATGGGGGCAGGGCGCATCGAGGCGGGGTGGGGGTGGAGCAGGGGAAAGAGGTGAGGTGGGCCAGGGTCTGGGGCCAAGGGGGAAGGTGTCCTAGTCCCCACACCTGCCAAGGGATGGGCCTCCTGTCAGGGCTTAGTTTAAATTGATTAGTTATGGAACAGACATAATAAAATGAAAAGTTACTTTAAACCAGGCCTGGGCAAAATACCTTCTGCGGGCCAAATATGGCTGCCAAGTCACCAGATCTGGCCCGTGGATGCAGCAGGGACCTTCAGGCAGACTGAGAAAAGCGGCTGTTGCGGGATTCTGTTTGAACAGCTGTGAGCCCAGAGCAGGGAGGAGTGGCTTCATGAGCTGCCCCTGCCCCCAGCACAATCCCATTGGCCGGTTTCCAGCCAATGGAAGCTGCCTGTTGTCAACAGGTAGCTAACGTCCTCTCCTCTTCCCCTCAAGTTCACAGCAGTTCAAAAACCACATAGCCTCTGTAGCAAGTGCGAGGGAAGGACAGGCAGGGAGTCTGCCTGAGAAGGCTGCTGGCTGGGAGTGAAGTAGGTAAGTCTCCCAGCCAGAGTCTGCCTCTGGCACCCCAACCCTTTGCCCCCTTACCTCACATAACCCAAACCCTCTGCCTCCCTTCCTGCACCCATATCTCTCCCATATCCTGCACCCCAATCCCCTGTCCCAAGTCACAGCCCCCTCCTGTCCTAGGTCACAACCCAAATCTCCTGCCCCCTCCTGTACCCCTACCCCACATAACCTAAACCCTCTGACCCCTTATCTCCTCCCAGATCCTGAACCCCAATCCCCTGCCCAAGGTCACAATCCAAACCCTCTGCCCTACCTTCTGTATCCATATCTCCTCCCAGATCCTGTACCCCAATCCCCTGCCCAGGTCACAACCCAAAACCCTGCACCCCCTCCTGTACCCCAGTGCCCTGCCCCAAGTCACAACCCCCTCCTGCCCTAGTTCACAACCCAAACCCCTGCACCCTAGCCCCCTAACCCAGGTCACAACTGCCTCCTTCATCCAAACTCCCTCCTAGACTCCACATGCTCTCCTGCACCCCAATCCCTTACTGCAAGCTCCCTTCTGCACCCAACCTCCATCCCAGACCCCACACTTCCTCCATTAATATGGAAGAGTGCGGCCCTCGACCACTTTCCAAATTCTTGGAGTGCCCCCCCCCCATCAAAAAATTTTGCCCACCCCTGCCCGAAGCATAGGATTCAAATCAAGTTGAAGAAAGCTTCTAGACCTAGATCTAAGTTTTTTCCTTGTAATCTGGATTTAGCCTCTAGAATCTCTCCTATAACCCCTTTCTTCATTATTAACAAAACTAGAAGATTTACCCAGCATGGCTCAATTAATTTTTGATTTTGGGGAAATTAAAATGAAAATATGCATGCTTCATTTCAACCAGTGCTCTGGGGTGGGACTGTGGATGAGGGGTTCATTATGCAGGCTGCCCTGGGGAAAGGGGACACCCCAGCACTTAGGGCCAGATGAGAAGCGCCTCTCCATGGCTGCTGCAGTTCCAGTGGGCACAGCCAGGGGAGGGGTGCATGTCTCCCGGCTGGCACAAGTCCAGGTTCATCTGTCCCCTGCACTCCTCTGCCACAGTGAGGAATGTGGCAAACTGTGCACTTTCCCCTCTCTCCCTAACAAAGGGGAACTGCCAGCAATGTCCCCATAGGAACCGGGACAGGGGAAGCTTCAGGCCCCCTGCTCTCCCTAAAGGGCAGGAGACTCAGGCCTGGGGCATTCCTGGATGGGGGGGCATCCCACCCTGCCCTATTCATCTGACTGGTGTTTCTGTCACTTTTCCGCATGGTTTTATGAGAAGCAATTCTATTCCAGGCAGATCCCATTTTCCTGGCACAGCCAAATCCTTACTTTTCTTTAAGTTACAGCTTTAAGAGGAAGCTGTATTCCGAATTTGGTGATCCTAGCTCTTACCGTTTAGGAGGAATTCTTGAACAAACATTGTAGATAGATGCATGAACGGACGGACAACCACATTCTCTCAAATATATAGTAGACGTACCATGAACATGCACTCCTCCTCCAAATCTACTAGAAATTTGCCCAGCTGTCTGGTGAGAAGCTGCCACCTGTACATCTGGTATGCAAGCCACTGAACAGGTCTCACTGTCACTTCTTAACCACCTCTCAATACAACTAACATGGCTTTAATTATACATTTAAACGTAAGGGGCCTGATTTTCATAAGTGCTGAGCACCCATAAATACTGTAAAAGTTAATGGAAACTGAGGGTGCTTAGCACTTTTGAAAATCTGGCCATTTTTATTTAAGTGCCAAAATCTGAATGTAGAAATCTGACTCAAGGCACCCAAGTTTGACAATGATAAGCTGTGTCTCTCTTTTCATGCTTCAAGACTATTAAAAGCACAATATATCTTGGGCAAAGTTCTATCTCTTTCCCTAACATCCACCAGTACAATCCTATTTCACACTGAGAACTCTGAAAAGAAAGTTTAGTAGTGTGAACAACAGAGTGCAATATATATTGAAGTTTAGTGTTAGCTCGCATCACTTAGGCTTTGTCTACACTGTAGGGGTTTCGCGCAAGAAGCTTTTTGCGGAAGAGATCTTCCGCAAAAACGTCTCCACACCGCAAAAGCGTATCGCAAAAGTGATGTGCTTTTGTGCAAGAGAGCGTCCACACTGCATGGAAGCTCTTGCACAAGAACGCTCTGATGGCCATTAACAAAATGGCCATCAGAGCACCTGTGCTTTTTCTGATAGGCTTTTTTTGGGCAAGAAACCCTTGCGGAGCGTCCACACATGCCTTTTTGCCCAAGAGCTATAGTACAAAAAGAAGTTATTCTCGTGGGAAGAGGAATAACTCTACTGGCAAAAGCTCTCTGTCCTGTTGATTTAGGGTGTGTCTAGACTACAATGTTTTTTCGAAAAAAGTGGCCTTTTTTTGAAAAAACTTCCCCTGCGTCTAGACTGCTGCTGTGTTCTTTTGAAAGTAAATCGAAAGAATGCGGCAGTTTTTTCGATTGTGGAAAACCTCATTTTACGAGGAATAACACCTTTTTTCGAAAGTGCTCTTTCAAAAACAGGCGTTATTGAACGCAAACTGTGCTTTTGTGAAAAAGAGCATCCAGACTGCCTGGGTGCTCTCTTTCGAAAAAGCAGGTCGCTTTTTCAAAAGTATCGGCTGTAGTCTAGACACTCTCTTTCAAAAGAGGCTTGTAGCCTAGATGTACCCTTACCGTTTTGGATTTTTGGTTTGTTTTTTTGCACAAAAACGTACTTGAGGTGTGGACGCTCCGCTGTTTTTTGCGCAAAAACAGGTGCTTTTGCGCAAAAACCTTGTAGTGTAGACATAGTCTTACAGTGATTGTCCAGCTTATTTCTAGAACTGGTACTGATAAATTTTCCCCTTGCTTATTACTGGCCAGAGTACATTTTTGTAAGCATCAAGTTAAGAGTACGTTTCTAATTATCTGATGTATTCAGAAGGGCTTTTCAGGCACCTTTCTCAGTGCTGTGAGAGATTCAATTACAGCCAAAATATTATTATTTAATATGTATGCTATTATTGAAGTTTGTCATATAGTTCTATAATATGTAAACTATAGCCCAACCCACATGCCTCATCATTAGAACATCTGGTATTACTTTTCTAATAGTACCTTGCAAAGTAATCCTCACTCCAGAAGAATTTACTAATAAACAAAACATTTTATGAAGTTAAAAAAAGAGAAAGAAGCTTTCATTATAAGGCAGAATCTTCCTCTAGTCTCTTCTGGGTACTGTGAGACAAGACATATCATATCATAGCTGTGATCCTGTGAGATCCAACTCAACAGGGCCAAGATGGATCAGTACTTGGCTTTATATTTTTCTGGGGGTCTTAGTTAATTTCTAATGCACCTGTCAGACTGGTATCTAAACACCAAATAATGGTAATTGTTGCATAAGATCATCCCCAAAGGGGATCCCACTACATCTGTTTCACTATGTTTTAGGAGGCCTTCTCTTTTCTTAAAGAAACTGCTACTTAACTTTGGAAGCCCCGGGGACCACAATGATATTCACAGTACATGCTGAGTGCTGCAGCTTAAGTGTGGTTGCATATACATGCAAATATATATGCAAATAGCTTCTTTCACACTGGCATGAATACAAAAATTAAGGCAAGACTACACAACACCCAGGCCCCGTTTAAGTAAGTTCTGCTGATATTAATAAAATGCAATATTTACCCGATTTCCACTCATATGACAATACTTTTAATGAGTAATGACAGTTCAGGAACTGAACTACTAAAATGCATATCAACAGAAGACCATTATATTGACTATTTTTTTGTTTTGGCTCACACCCGCGGGCCACAAACAAACGGGCTGCATGTGGCCCGCGGGCCGTGTGTTGAGTAGCCCTGCACTAAGAAAAGCCCAAATGGCAGTAGATAAATATTAGGGATTCAGTCAGCAGGACCTTCTACTCATTACTGAGCAAAAGCTTTATCATGGGACAAAGGAGCACTATCTTTAGAACCAGAATGAAATCTTAGATTCTAATGGCTTACATTCATTACAGATCGCATGGTACTTTTCACGTGAGAAAAATTGTTAGAATTAGTCCTTCAGTCAAATTCCTATTTGAATAATCACATTCTGCTTCCTTAACTTCTTCCTGCAGTGTTCCTTCAACACTGTATCTATGTCACTGCTTGGTGAACTGATTCTGAGTATAGATACTGTCATTTTTACAATTACCCAGTTAAGTCTGGAAAGCACTTTTGGATCTATCTGGGTGAAAGGTAATATAAGAATATTGGACCAAACTCTCCTCTGAGTTACAGTAATGTGAAATTGGAAAAATACCATTGACTTCAATGGAATTACTCCAGATTTACACAAGAGAAACTGAGATTAGTATGTGCTCAGAGAGAGAGGGAGAGGCCCAGAGCTCTCACAAGACAGACCATCATGGCATCCTGACAACTATTTAACATTCATTCAACTTATTGATGTTTCATTGAGATGATTGTCAGCAAGAAAAACAGCCCATCTTGCCTTTCTCGCCTTCGGCTTTGCATTTCATAGTTCTTTGCTTGAAACTACAGTGTTAATAAGTAAATACTATTACTAAAAGTTGAAGGAATCTGATATTTTTCCAAAAGCATGGATTTCCTAGCCTCATTTTATGAAGTGTTTAGAACCAGATATTTTTCCTTTTAGTTTAACCAGGGATTAATAACATAAAAACTGGCAAGGAAATTGTCATCTGCAAGCTGCAACTAATATTAGTTGATGTAATCCAGATATAAAAGCTACCCTGTGCAATCCTTTAGCTTTTGCAGCATAGAACTACACAACAGTGCAGTGACCTGTGCAAATGAAGAGCAAAGTGATTGCTTATTTTTAGGCGTACAGGGTTTGTGCACTTTTCCTCTCACCTTTAAGTGTTAAATGTTGATCAAATAGGCTCTGAACAATAAAAAGCATCAGATTTTCTGAAAAATAAACACTGTTTGAAGGAAACTGAATTTTACATTTTCTTGTACATAGTTTCCCAACTCATATTTGTTCTGGACTGAGATGATTCAAGATTTGTTTGTTGCCATACCCTTCAGAATCAAAAGCAAAATTTGCAGTTTTCAAAAATTCCTGCAGTAGAAGACATACAATGGTAGCAACTGAAGCCTGAAGATAAATTTTATACACACACACACACACACACACACACACACACACACACACACACACACACATATATATGCTAGCAGTTATCCTCAAAAAAGTAGCCACAGTCCTTTACATCAGTGGGAATTCAGGTTAGATGAGGACTGAGAGAGGCATGCAAGATTTAGCTCCAGCTTTTTCTGATTTCCTGAGGTTGCTCTCTAAGACTGGAATCACATTGGCTCCTTAACAGTAACCATCAGTATATGAGGGCATTGCTTATAGGAACTGTGGAGGGGGAAGGAAAGCTTGTGATGATCATTGTCTACTGAGCTTGGAAAGTAGTGGAGCACCTGTTGCAAAAATGCCTGCAAAGCTTCCGACCTCAGCTCCAAATTCAGCTCTTCTTTATCTTACACCTCCTCATATTCTCCTATTAGCTGCTTTCTTGGCTACTTGCATTCTCCCATCCCTCCAGGGAAATTGTAAATAACAACAGTTTCCACTCTCTTCCACTTACCAAGCTGTAATTTATATCATCATTTGTGTCACCTCTGAATTTGACTCAGGAATGTCTCTGCTTTATAAATCAGTTGTCTGCATGAGGAAATCTCTGCAGAATATGAATACTTTTTGAAGCTTGTGAATGAATCACGGCACATTGCTTTTGTTCAGCTAGTCTCTCAGCACTGAACAGAGCCATTTCTTATATTTTGCTGTGGTGGTTGCAATTGATAGACATTGATGTATGAGTTTCCATACCCATGGTGCATTGCTGATGTCTAAAGTATTTGATCAGTAAGTACTAGCCTTTACACTGGACCCTGATATATTAATTAGTTTGCTCCATGTCAATTGAACACACTTCCAGGAGTTGATAGTAAATCTCAGTTTCCATGTGCCCCATAAAAATGGTTTGCTGTATCTCCACATCCATATTACTATAAGCTGTTTTATGATGAAAAATGATAGAACAATGGTTCCCTAATAAAAAACACTCTTGTGCAATTCATTAATCTCATCTATGTGTGCGATCTCCTTTAGACACACACAAAATGAAGAGCTGCAAAAGAAGGCAAAAATCGGCCAGATAATAAAAGGGAAATGTTCCAGATCTCTCACTTAATAAAGCACAATATCCAAAAAAAGAAACTAAGGGCACATAAATTCTTGCAGGCCCTGGCCAGCTCTACCGTTCATGCTAAATGATCCTGCAGCCTACATGTTCATATGTGCTCAGCAATTCAATGGCACATGCATGCATGCTTTTTTAAGATGTGTATCACATGGTACAGCTACTAAAGAGAGACACTGAGGTACTTCCTTAATGAAACACGAATACCTTTGCAATACACTACACGGATTATTATGCCACTTTAAAATTAGTAAAATTATAGCACATTGGCACATATACCTTCCTCTGCCAATTTTTTTTAAATCAGTTCTTGTTTAGTTTTGATTATAAAAAATGCACCCAGACCATTTATGAAAGATCTTAACAAATTTAATAGAGAAATCACTTTTAAACCAACCTTAGAATTGAATGTGTGGTAAGAATTTTCCACTACATTCTACACATACTATAGATTTAAAAGTTTCATCATTTGGACCTTGTTCACTATTAAAGTATGCAGTTATTAGAGTAAGAGCTACAGAATTCATTTGCTTTCTTACCTGTGTAAAACGTGGTTTAAGTTAATGAATGGTAAGATGCTGAATAGTCATGTCAACTTGGTATATTAAGTTTTCTTAACTAAAGATATGACAGTACACATACAGAAAAGCAAAACCTACCAGACCTGTTCACTAGCACAGGGCCAATATGGTGCACCATCTACAGATCTGTTATATACTACTTGTTACTTTTATGTTATAATTTGTGGTTAGTCCATTCACCATTATATGTCTACCAATTGTCTACACAGTTACATTTTCATTACCCTTCAAATTTCCAGCTACAAAGAATCAAAACAGCTTTGACCCACTGAAAAGACCTTAGCACAGGTTCAAAAAGTGGCTCAACCAATTGTTCCATTTGCCTTTTGTGACAGAGTATATTTTCAAAGTTTTAGAGAGTTTGCCGTGTTAGTCTGTAACTTTAAAAATGAGTGGTCCTGTGGTACCTTAGAGGCTAACAGAAATGTACAGTATCATGAGGTTTTGTGGATAAAACCCACTTCATCAGGACTACTCATTTTTATATTTTAGATTTTTATATTTTCAAACTTGCTTTTTTTTGCAAGATGATTCATATTCCCAATAAGAAAATGTATTGCTATCAGTTAACGGTATTTCTTTTTACATAGTGTTTATCCCTTTCTGTGGTTTCTGTTTCTACATTGTAAATTATTATAGCACTCAGCATGGGCAGTGGGTATAAGAGGCCAGGGAGGCAATGCTGTCCCTGGGTCTTAGAGCTCAGTCTTTCTCCTCTTCCCATCCCTTCTGACCATTCCTGAAGGCTCCCACAGCAGACTGTTGCTGCTGGCAGACAGGTGAGTCTTGCCCTGAAATGGATCTGTTAACTTAAAAGTAAAAAGCCTTTCAGCTTGACAGACTTATTAGCATAACCGAAAAGAGCAGAAAAGAGTAAGGGAGGCCCTAGGGTCAGGATAGCACTTAGCCCAGGAGTAGGCAATAATTTTTGATGGGGGGGCTACTCCAAGAATTTGGAAAGTGGTCAAGGGCCACACTCCTCCATGATGCTAATGAAGGTGGAGTGGGTCTGGGATGAAGGTTGGGTGCAGCAGGGAGCTCCTCTATGTATGTATGCACAACATTTTACCTGATTTTTATAAGCTGAAAATCTCTCCTTAAGTAGACACTGTGATGTTGGCAGACTAGTTGCCAGCTCATGCCAAGGTCTCTGTGTCTCAGCAGGACACTGACAGACACATAACTGGAATGTGTCTGGCTCATTTATGGGTTAATACAGTATAGATAGAATAGCATGGGCAATGGGTATTGTATGCAGGGGACGGCTGAGCATCCCCAAACAGTCTATTGTGGCCCCTCCCCCAGGCCAGTGTATTTCTCACAGAGGTTCAATGTTGGACACGTTGCCTGCCCAGTCCTCTGTGGCTCGGAGCCCTGTGGTTGTGGGGGCAGTGGCTGTGCTACCCATGATCTGTGGATGCTGAAGCTGCGACACACCAGGGCCGGAGCCTTGCCTCCCTGCCCCCAGCTGAATAGTGCTGGGATTGCAGACCACGTGGGTTTGCTTTTGATTCCTGAGGGGGGCCATGAGAGTAAAAAAGGGGGCACAAGGAGAGGGGCCAGAAGCTGGTCTCCCCAGGAGGCCGGGTCACTGTCTACTCAGAGCAAATCACAAACACAAAAACAACCTTCAGCGGGATCCAAAGACAGATCACAGAAAGTTAATTCATTTCTGCTTTTGGAGAACCACCAATTCCATATTCCATCTGTTGGCATTACGCTTTTTTCAAGGCCCTATGATATTCTTGCTCACACTTTTTAGCATTAGCTGGGACAGATGCTGTGAAGTTTAATTTTACATGGGAACACCTACTAAATTCTATGTTAAAGCCCTGTTCCATAAAGGCTGCTTTTTAACTGGTCCAGGAAAACTGGTCTATATAATTTAACAAGATGAAAACAGGAGGGTTCCATAGACTTTTTATGGTTTCTATACATATTATTCTAAAACTCTATACAATTTAATAGAGAATTAGATGCTTTCTACTGGCGCTATGAACTATTTTATAGAAATCTATAGTAGGCTAGAAATCTCTTAAAGATGACCTAAAGATCTATCGAAGAGTATTGTTTTCCATTCCATGCTATAGGGCTTTTCCATCAGGATTTTGAGAGTTTAAGTTTTTGATTTCATATGTTTTTAGAAAGTGTTATAGATTTTTGTGCTGATTTTATAAACTTATGTCAATATATAGGCCATAGGTTAGCAAAACACTTAAGCAAAAGTCCATCCATATTCCACAAAGTACTTTTGCCCATCTCCAAATTCCAGTGGGTAAAATGCTAAATAATGCCCCAGTAACTTCAGCGCTTAAGTCTTGTGGACTTTCAGGTCGATGACAATTACTTTAAGGCCATTTAAGCTACTCAAATAAGTCAAGTTGACCACGTGCATACATCTTCATCAAATCTGTTTTTGAAAATGTAGCCCAAACTTCTTAAGATTCACCATACCCTTGTGAGGTCACTACATACTATTGTCATAAACATTTTACAGACTCGGAAATTAGGATGTAGAGTTAATTGACTTCTCAGTGGTCACACAGAAAGTTGTTATCAATTCAGGAAGAGAAACCAGTTGTCCAGCATCCAAATCTCTGACTTTAGCTACAAGACCACACGCCCTTCCAGATCTGCTTCCTCCTTCTGATCATTATGCTAGTGTTTATTATCTTCATTCTTTTTACAGCTTTCATTTTTTGGCAATAACACTTAGCTTTTTTTCCCCAAAGCAGCTTTCCAGGTTTAAATTTTATTGTCCTCATAAAGCAAAACAAACTATAAATATTTCCATAAAGTAAAACCACTGTATCTAAAAACTATTTTAATTTATTATTTGTTTAGTTTTTGTTGGGATTTTGTATGCTCAAGCCTCATTTAGCAAGTGAAATGATAAATCGCCTATATTCATAGGGTAGTTGATGGATGGCTGAAAAGAATTTGGCAATGGACTTTCAGTTCTGAGTTCAACTTGAAAACCTAAAAGAATTACTTCCCCCCTTCAGTTTAGTTCCTATAAATCACACCAGTGAAAAAAGTACAGGTACTAAGGCTTGCAACCAAATTCTTGTTTAATAGATCTGTGATTCATGAACTTTTCGTATTTTACTATGTTCCCTCAAGGGAAAAAAAGCAAGAGAATTCTAAATAAAAGCTGCCATTCTGTGTTGCAATGCTAAGGTTTGGAGTAGAGTCTGCTACCCTGAACAGGCTGAAGTGAGAGTTTTATTGTAGATTTGTCATGCTTTGGATATCTTTAGATTTGATTAGTGAGATTTTCAATGTTTAATTATAGTGCTTGTTATTTTCAAATTTTGCTGGTATTATTTTCAATCATGAAGTGAACATAATAATTCATTTAGGAGAACTTTTTCTGAAACATTGCAATAACAACTGCACTGAGAGCACAGATACTTGATAAGTCTTCAGGAAGGAGATTCCAACAACTGAGGTGCAAGTTACAGATACAAAATGCAAGATAATTCTATGACAAGTTTGTACATGCAGTTATGACAATTATACATGCAAACAGGGTAAGTGTATATGCAAATTTGCCTATTCACTTGTGCATTGAGTTAGCTGATTTTCAGACACAGTTGAGATAATTATATGTGCAAATTAAGCATATATCTGCGTGCCCAAATTGTTGTAATATGAGTTTTTGGTTTGTTGATGCAAAGTGTAAGACATAGGCTTAAAATAATTTTTTAATCTATCATTGCCATTTTATCAGGTATGAAGAACACAATATGATTTCACTGGAAGGACACTAAAGTGTTCATATCAAAATCTGTTAGCACTGAAAAATGACTAAGGCTTGAATTATTTGTTATTCATAAAAGTGAGGTATTGATAGCATTAGGTAGAGCTTGGTATAGCATAGGTAAGAACTGAACACATTGCCCTCACACCTCTGAATGAGTTCATGGTCTCATGAGTCTTCTACTACAATGTTCTGAACTCTTGTGAGCTGCTGAACATCATAAACACCTATTGATGTCAATGGGTATAGAGGATGATCAAGGCTTTGCAGGAATGGCAATATACAAAGCAGAACCTGTCCAGTTATGTCTTTTTGTGTGTGTGTGTGTGTGTGTGTGCCATTCAGAAATTAACTGGGGACTAGAAGAAGTCTAGGACATTCATTTACATGAGTCAGGATTTGTCCTTGAGTGTTGAAAGATAAAAAACAGGTGGAATAGTTCCTGCCTGGTAGACATATCTAGCATTGTAAAAAAGTCCCAGAGAGGTAGCACTGTTAGTCTGTAACTTTAAAAACAGTGGCATTGCTGGGACTGATGGCATATATCACATTAGTGGATGTGAAGGTAGATGTACGAGCCCCTGATGTTGTGGCTTATGTGGTTAGGACCTGCGATGGTGTCTCTTGTATAGATGTGTGGACAGAATTGACTGTGGGGTTTGTTGCAGGGATAGGTTCCTGGTAAGTATTTGCTTCAGGTTAGGGGGGTGTATGCAGGCCAGGATTGGCCTGTCTCCCAAGGCCTATGAGAGTGAGGGATCATTTTCCAGCATAGGTTGTAGATTGTAAATGATGAGCTGGACCTAAGAGGTTTAAGCTGGAGGCTGTAGGTGATGACGTGTTATTTTCCTTGTGGGCCTGTCTTGAAGTAGGTGACTTCTGGTTACTCACCTGATTCTGACAATCTGTTTCTGTACTTCCACAAGTGGGTATGTAAGTTTTCAGAATGCTACTTACCAGCATCCACACACCCCACCTCAGACACACCCAGGAACCTATCCCTGCAACAAACCCCATTGCCAACTCTGTCCATATATCTATACTAGCAACACCATCACAGGACCTAACCACAGAAGTCACTCATCAGGGGCTGAACTTCCACTAATGTGATATATGCCATCAAGTGCCAGCAATGCCCCTCTGCCATGAATATTGGCCAAACTGGACAGTCTCTACTACAAAGGATAAATGGACTCAAATCAGACATCAGGAATGATAAAGCACATAAACCTGTAAGGGAAACATTTTAATCTCCCTGGACACTTGATAACGGATTTGAAAGTAGCCATTCTTCTACAAAAGAATTTTATCACCCGATTACAGACGGAGACATCTGAACTGGAATTCATTTACAAGTTCAACACTATCAACTTAGGTTAGATTAAAGATCTTAACTGGTTAACACTACAGAGTTAACTTTCCCACCTTTGATATTCACATTTCCAAATCACAAGTTATGAATCCAGCCTGATTTTATTTATTTATATTTGTATTTATATTTATATTTATATTTATATTTATACACACACATACACACTGGATTCTGTAATTTCCACTCCAACTCTCTGAGGAAGTAGGTTGTACCCACAAAAGCTCATGACCTAGTAAATGTGTTAGTCTCTATAGTGCCACAGGACTGCTTGTTATATCTAGTATTATGACTGTTCCAAAGCCAACTGAAGCCAGATAGAGTCTTTACATTGATTTCAATAGACTTAGGGTCAGGTTCTATGAGAAATGCCATGTATATAAGCAGCACACCTTTTATGATGTTTACTAATTTAGCAGTTTTTAAAAAGCAAATAAAAGGTGCAGTTCACATTACGAAGTGCCTAACCAGACCAACCTGAGACTTTTGTAGAGGTAAAATCGTGTCTGTTCCTAAATGACTAGGGCACATTTGCCAAAAGGGATAAATTAAAAATAGAGAACTAGTTGGATCTTCTTTTGACAGAAGAGGATTTTTTAACTAAGTAATAGTTGCTCCTGCCTTCTTGATTTGATAGAGAATGCCACTCTTGTCCACCCTCTCCTCCCCCCTGCCAAAAAAATGAGGCAATTTCAATACCAGTCATTTAAGGTAAAAGAGGCTTCATTAAAAGAGCTAAGAAGGAAGAATACAAATTCTGGGAAGGCTTAGACAAAACAGCCTCATGTGCCCTGGAAATAGTTACTGTTTTAAGAGATATATTAGCCTTTGTGAGAGGAATGGGCGAAGACAAAACAATGCCAAAGAGATTCAATATAATGAATAGATTGTGTAACAATACAAAATATTACACTCTTGTGTACATCCCTCTTGCTCAAGCAGTTGGACACAACGCTAAAGAGTCAAGTTAAGGTTGATTAATGTACCTAATGTTTGAAACAAAGTGAAGTTTTATTGTTTCCTTTGGCTCCATAACAGAAACACAATTTGTTCTAGAGATCCCCAGATATGTGATTTGACTCCCAATAAGTATTATACTACAACACTTCATTTCTTCTATTGTTATACCAAGATGCAGTATTAAAGGTACAAGAGCTGTTTGTTATACCAGAAAGACCTGTTGTACTGGAATCATAGTCATCCCTTAGGGCATGTCTACACAGCAGGGCAAAAGTCAAATTAAGCTACGCAACTTCAGCTACATCAATTGTATAGCTGAAGTCGAAATAGCGTAATTTGACTTTTGGTGCTGTGTACACAGCAGGAAGTCAAAGGAAGAACCCTCTTCCCTCCACTTCCCTTACTCCTCGAAATAATGGCTTCCTGTGTAGACGCGCTCTTTGTTATTTCTGAATAACATGAATGACACGGGGAACAGATTTATCAAGAAAGTGAAAGAAAACTAATAATACAACTCAACTCTCTTTGCCACATCTGCTTAACAATAGTCATTTGATTGTGACTGTGCATACGATACTTAATAAGTGACTGTGGAAATAAATCCTTTGTTATTGGGGAAAGAGCAATAAATTCAAGGGCAATAGACTAACGATCTGAAAAAGAACAAGCAGTCAATTAAAATATTAGTAGGTGAAGACCGAAAAGAACCACTTATATGAATATTTAGAACCTCTGAGTCATTGGAATGATTATGGAAATCTAGAGACAAAGGCTTTGAGTACACTGAAGTCAGTGGAAAGACTGATATGGATTTCAGTGGTCTTTGGAGCAGGCTTATAATGAACTCCCAAAGATTCCGTTCCTAACAACTAGCCATTTAGACTATATAGCTGTAACAGATTTACGGTCAGTTTGTATCCTTAGTGGTTGTATGACCCTTTCAGGTGACATCAGTATTCATTTATCATTCAGAGAGAAGTATTCAAAGGTTCCTTTATTAGTGCTTCTTTCCTTCTTTCCTTTCTGCTTCATTGTGGAAAGCGTATGACTTGACTGATGCTCACTGAACAAGATAAAATTAACTTTTAGAACTGTAACCCAAATATCCATAACATGCATTTTGTTTTAGAATAAGGGGCACGTCTACACAGCAAGGCTAAAGCCGAAATAAGCTACGCAAATTGAGCTACGTCAATTGTATGGCTCAAGTCGAAATAGCTTATTTCAGCTTTCAGCGCTGTCTACACAGCAGGAAGTCCAAGAGAGCACTTTTCCTCCGCCTTCTCTTACTCCTCATAAAATGAAAAAAATATGTGTTTCTATAGCTGGCCCTTTTGTGTTGCTGGAACCTGCAATAAGACCAGAGTGGCACCTAGGTCCAATGCCCTTTCCTCCCTTACCTCTCCATACAGCAGCTAGCACACTGTGGGCACTGTACAAAAATAATAATGAAGCCTTTGTGAGCATTCAGACGTAGAAAGTGCTTGAGAAGCCCTCTCCTGAGGGCAGCCAAAATCATAAGCTACTGTGTTACCCTCTGCCTTACAAGGCTGAGCTTTGCTGGAGATTGGTCTCAGCTCCCTTCCACCCCAGCCTGCCTATCTTAACCTTAATCTGTCTGAACATCTCTCATGAAGGTTAGGGATGTGAACGGGGTAACTGGGTAACATTGAACGAGTGATGCACTGGACTGCAGTGACCCTTCCCCCCCCTCCCCCGGACCCCCGCCCATCCCTGTTTAATCAAGTAACTGGTTAAACTTCATGTTTATCTGGGTAGCTAATTAAACATGGTTTTACATCCCTAATGGAGGTGTAAGGATTTCCTTTCCCCTAGTATGAACTCTTTCACTCTTGAGGCCATTTCTGTGAAAGTGAACTACTGGGTTGTCCAGATCTTTAGCTCCGTGTTTCTCAACCAGTGGTACGGGTACCCTTAGGGGTACTCGAGAGACATCTGGGGGGTACATCAACACAACTGAAATTTGGAGACAATTGAATTTTTGTTTAAAGGTTTATAGCGCTTTATTATTTTTGTACTTTTTACACTCAAAAATTTCATCGCCCGCCAGGCTATGATTAAGCTGTTTAAACAAATGTGTTGCAATGGTAGAAACAAATTTTGTGTCTGAAAACTGTAGTTACTGGGGGTACTTATAATTTTTTTTAAAAAGGGGTACTTTATTAAAAAAAAGTTGAGAAACACTGCTTTAGCTGGCTGGAATGATGAGTAGTAGCAATAGGAAGCACTTCAAAAGTCTCTTCAGTTGCCTAATGAATTGAGTTTACAATGTACCTAGCCCTCGCCAGCCAAATGAGAAATCACTAGCAGAAACAGAACCTGATGCAGTCATCTGCACTTAACTTGCAAAGAGGAGCACAGGTTGCAGTAGGGAAGACTTTGGAGGAGATAATAAGAAGTCAGTCTGTGTGCACAAGGCTAAAATGCACACAAGGCTACTAGCATGCCTGTAAATAGTTCTCTTAGGATACGTCTACATCGCGGCGCTATTTCAGGATACTTCTGGTATCCCAAAATAGCATCTTCTGCGGCGCTATTTAGGATACTTCTGGTATCCCAAAATAGCATCTTCTGCGTCTTGGCAGCATGCTTGTTATTTCAAAATAGCTCTCGAAATAACAGGCACGCTATTCCGACATCCCTGTAAACCTCATTCCACGAGGAGTAAGGGGCATTCTGGAATAGCAGTTTATTTAGAAATTTGGTGCTGTGTAGACAGCACCAAATTACAAAATAGGCTATTTCGAAATTAATTCAAAATAAGCTATGCAGTTTGCATAGCTCAAATTCCATAGCTCATTTTGAGCTAAGGGTGCAGTGCAGATGCACCCCTAGTGAAGAACAAGTTTCGTTTTAGAAACATAGAGTCTTGTCTTATTTCTACCCAGTAAATGATACATGAAAAATCCTGGGTGTCTCCTCTAGTATCACAGAACAGCCAGGTTATTCAGTCACCAGCCAGCCCTTGAGCTATTTTTATTTGTGTTGAATACAAGAACAAATATACTCTCAGGACCAGTTTTTCCTGAGTCAGTGGCATGGATTTGTGGGACACCAAAGAGATTAATAAATACTTATTCTATAATTGGTGAACAAGGGCTCTAGTAATAAGAAAGAAAAATATTGAGTTGGGTGATTTTTAGATGGATAAAAGGTTTATTTTGGCACAGGTTCCTTAAGTTCAGTGTGTGAATGCATCACAGGTGTTCCCTCCAGGTACCTCTGCTGCCTGCATTCAAATGGAATGGCAAGAATACATCTATTCACCTCCTTCAAACTGCATCTGGGACGTTCTGCTTAGTTATAAAATGTCTCATTCAGAGTAAATCATTGAACTTTTCATTGTTTTGAATTGCAAAATATCATAGATTAATATATCCAAGGCCATTGTGGAATAAAGAAATAATCGTTAGGGCCAAGATGATTCTGATTCAGATTTTTTTTTTTTCTAATCATGGGGTGGAATTTGACAATCTCTTGGGCAAAGCAGAGGGAAAAGACTCAGACTATCTAGGTTCTGCTCTACTTCAGACTTCCTGTGTGACATTGTGCATGTCACTCTAGTCTCTCCATTCCTCAGTTTCTCCCACTGTGAAACTGTGATAATATTTCCTTTCTCCCACACTCTGTCTTGTCTATTTAAACTACGGTCTCGTTGAGGCAGGGACTGCCTCTTACTATGTATTTGTACAGTACCTAACAATAATAATTAATAGTACAATGTGTAAAATAGTGATACTGCTTAAAGTGTCACGAGGTGTATTTCACTGCTGTAAAGGTCTGTGGTATCCTAGAATGCAAATAGTAATACAAGTTGTTATTGTTGTTAATCTGGGGGCGCTGTCTCTTGTATAGGCTAAAGGTAGAAGCAACTCAGTTATATTGAAATGGGCTGTGAGACAGTTACAACATTACATTCTTGGATCTGGACATCCAACACGCCAGTCATCTGAAGAAGTGGGTTGCGCCCACGAAAGCTCACGATACCATCTACATGTTTTGTTAGTCTTTAAAGTGCTACTAGACTATTTGTTGTTTTTAAAATTTTTCCTGTTACAGACTAACTTGGCTAACCCTCTGAAGACCATAATAACTGTAATTATTAGCCTCTGATTTGCTAGTTGTCTATAGGGTCTTGGAACAAAGTCAGAAATGCACTTCTGTTGTTGTGTGGAACCATTATAATTGAATGCCTCTATATATTTAAAATGAGACATGTTAGTAATTCCTGTCGTGAGACTGTTCCAGAAACTATATCAAGTTTACAATGCATGTTCATGAAGCTGAGTTCTATTTAATTTGATTATACCTATAATTTTGGTTTAGAGATTGTGATATAGTCTGTCTAGTATTTGCAGCTTACTAATGTGATCTTGGAATGGTATCACAAAAGCACCAAGATTGATTTTGTTATCGTTACTGCAGCCCAGGGCACTTTCACAGGTGCAAATCTTGGCTGAATCTAGCCTGCAGGTGATGGCAAAGCCCTGTATGTTCTAGAACAAGATCTGGCAAGTCATTGCTTTCTGCTGAATCTTCAGTATATTCCAAAATGGAGGGCTTCTCATTGAATTACAAATCGGTCCTGCAAACACTTGTGAGTTATACCAGCGGCTTCAAGGAGATGACCCACAAGAGGATAGTAACTCACATGCACACACATTTGCAATATCAGCCTCTTTAATATGGAAATGATTAACGCAGTCAGCACAGCAGCCCTGTGTTGTCCATTTTTATATTAAACTTCAATGTGCTTACTGAATAATGTAGAATTGCAATGTAGAATGGCAAGACTGTAGATTTTGATACTGATAGCAATACCCTCTAGAGCTGTGTTTCTACCCAAAATAAGCTAAGTAGGAGAGTACAGTCAGCAAGATATAATGGTGCCAAAAATACCCCCTACCTGCTTCATGCCTTGATACTGAGTTATACTTGCAGAGCTGAAAGTTAAGTCAGCATCAAGTCTGTGTCATATTCTATAGAAAGGGTACTAATGTCAGTGGCAGCTTTGCACAGAACAAGTGCATATCTGCGACAGAGATGCATTAGTGTTCTACTGCATGAATCACAGCAGGATTTTGCCCTAAAACTATAGAAAAATGGACACTATTAGAAAAAGCCTCTGTTTTGATTTCAAAGTGATAAATAAAGATTAGTATCTATACTCTAGGAGTACACTCTGTTTTTGGTAAACATTTTGGAATCTGGATATTAGTTGAAAGAAACCTGTATCTAGGAGGACAAGGCAGCTCCGGGAACTCATCTTACTGGACAGGAGACAACATAAGAGCTGGGAAAACATCAGCCTGTGTGCAGCCCTCTAATTAGACAGCTGCTGCTGTAGTTGCTGCTGTTGGGAAAATATCCTCTGCAGTTTGGCATCTGGCCCTGAGCTTGCTGTCCATGTGGAAGAGAAAATTTACTACTGGAGCAAGTTACCACTGTTTGCCAAAATACAGTGAATGAGTCTCTCCAAACTCAGCTTGTGAGCTTGCTGGCATCTTCCCATCCTGTTTGTGTCCAGTTAAGAGCTGTCGCTGACACACGTTTGAAGGAGCACAGTTAGCTTGGAAAAAATCAGCAGGCGATATTGGCTTCAGAAAATACAGTCAGTAACCCTTTCCATGCTTAAGGTAGTGAGGGTCCTGAGAAGCAACCAGTGAGTGTGAAGTTAAGGCTCTTGCCACAATCTTTGGGGTATCTTGTGACCTAAAGTCAATAGAAGGAAGGATGCCATGAAGCACCTAAAACACTGTATCTGGCCTTTCTGCAGAGGGTGCAAGGAAGAGAGGAAAGTCTTTGAGCCCACACCTCAGCAGAAGAGCCATGCCCATTCTCATGTATGGTAAGCATTTTGCATGGGCATAGTTTGGGGGGACAGGGACAGAGGTGTGCCGTGTCCCCTTTCCCAAACTGCAAGGCTTAGGCAGCCACAGATTATGCTTCCCTTCCCTCCCCTCCCCCTCTGCATTGGCTTGACTGGAGCTGCCCTCCCTCCCCACCAAATACAGAAGTCAAATTACATTGATAGCATGATGTAACAATCAAGTATACACCAAATACAACTGGTCAAATACACAGAGAGGTGTTGGAATTACAATTCATCCACAAGTTCAATTATCACGCTGATGGCCTTCTCAATCGAGATAAGGAATGGCTGGGACATTATCAACCTAACATTCAATGAAGGTGCTAACAGCTCTTTGTGTAGATTCTTGCGTTAGTACCCTTCCTATGCATTGCTATCCTTTGATCCTTATCTGCTTCCTTTTAACTATCCAATCTTCAGAAGTTTATAGATTGCTTGTTCTGCCTACTTGTTTTTCCCTTTGATATTTTCATACCCTCTGCTCCTTGTTTCCTGCCCCCCTCACACTTCTCCCCTATTTATTTTGGGTCTGCACATCCTAAACTCAAAACTCTGGTCATCTGAAGTAGTGGGCTGTGCCCACGAAAGCTCATGATACCATCTACATGTTTTGTTAGTCTATAAAGTGCTACCAGACGATTTGTTGTTTATTAAGTATACACCACTTGGTCTTTTTTCTAAATCAGTGGTTCTCAAACTGTAGGGTGGACCCCAAAGTGGGTCACAACCAATGTTCTCTCTTTTCCATTCCTGTGCGGATTTGTTTCCACCTCTGTGCAGAATAAATATTTGTATGTATGAATGTGCATGTGCATCACCAGTAGAAACGAAACCTCACTGTGGGCGCTCTGCTAATCAGCAGGATGGCTTTTCTCTCTTTCCTGACAGGCTGCACAAGCACACACCTTACAGGGAACACCGGTCACAACCAGTATTCCCTGTAAGCTGTGCACTTGTGCAGCTGCGCATGAGAAGTTCATTAGCAGAGCGCCCACAGCTAGGTGTTGTGGTTTTATCGGTAGTGCATATTCACATATGCCTGGGTGCACATACAAATTTATTCTGCACATGGACGGAAAAAATCCACAGATGGATGGAAAAGATTAGAGGGAACATTGGTCACAACCTCACTTTAATGGAGTTGCCAAGGCTGGCTTGACTTGCTGAGGCTCGTTTTGACCTCTGCCCCCACCCAAAGCAGTGGGACTTGGGTTTTGGTTCCATCACCGGGGACAGTGTGAATCAGGTAGATTCAGGCTTTGGTCCCCGCCCCCTCTCTGGGTCATTTACTAATTTTTGCTCTCAGGTGGGGACCACAGTGCTATGAAGTATGAGAACCCCTGTTCTAAATCAATTGACTACATTGTCACAGCATTTATTTAGTCCCAAAGTAATTACTATGCAGCCGCCTGTGGTGGGGTATGGAGTAGGTGGCCACCATACAACACATCACAGAACAATTAAAATGGAAGATCTTGGTCAAAGACATTAATACAATCTCCTTTACTCATATAGAAAACAATGTAGGATTGGAAAAGTAGACAACACTTCCATTTTTAAAGATCTTATTTGAAAGGCCCACACAAACAGAACTGCATGGTTCTCAATTTATCTACCTCAGAAAGGAAAACAGATGAAATGACACTGCAGGGGTTTTTTTCAATCTAAGATTTCAGAGAGTCAGGTCCAGTTATTATACTCCAGAGGCTTAAACCACAAGCCATTAACATGTTTCTGTCTGTCTTCTACTTACCTCCAATTTACCATTGACCACAATGGACAGCTTTAACTCTGCATGTAAGGAGAATTAACATAAGGGAATACATTTTGCCCTGTCATGTATGCAAACAGCCACCACTGACTCCCATAGCAACATAGAGAACTAGGCCCTTTGTGTGTACTTTATGGGTGTGTTTAGACTACAGGGTTTTGTCTACAAAAGTGGACTTTTGTCGAGAAAACTATACCTGCGTCTACACTACCACTGAGTTCTGTCGACATAACGTCGACAGAACTCGGCCATTTTGTCGACGGTGGTAAACCTCATTCTACGAGGAATAACGCCTTTTGTCAACAAAGTTCTGTCGACAGAAGGCTTTATTGCATCTACACTGTCCTTTGCGTCTACACTGTCATGTCGACAAAGCAGCTTGCTTTGTCAACAGAACTGGCTGTAGTCTAGATGCTCTTTGTCGACAGAGGCTTTGTCGACAGTATCTGTTGACAAAGCCTCTGTCGACAAAAGCCTGTAGTCTAGACATACCCTTTCATTCCAAGTGCTGCCAGAAATACGCAGGAAATATTTTGTCGCACCTTTTGTTCCTTATGGATCTCAAATAAAATCTCATCTATGTTCTTGTGCTTTGTGGTGGTGGTGTTGTATTGCAGCATCACCTGGGAGCACACCTACAGTACTTGCTTTGACTATTTTCCTTCTTGGGCAGAAGGAGTGCCGAGGATGTCTATTGGAGTTATAAGGATGAATGGTTGCCAGAGTTTTCCCTCCTCTTGAGCACAGAAGTAGACAGAACAGGACTCACTGCAAAACTTATCAGTGCTACTGCTTAAATTATCAGTGGCTCAGTGCTGAGTCCTGCAAATTACTCATTTTCCCAGGTGCTTCTTCTGTAGTACAGCTCTGCCCTTCAGGGCCAAATAGACTTTGACCAGAAATCAAACCTGTTTTGTTCTATATAACAAGTTGTACCACAGTGATCTCTTACAAGACATGGTAGTGAAATGGTCTGCCAGTACTGCTGCCTGTATTAAATAAAAAGAAATCATCCAACCATATCCATTTTGCTCAGAGCCCGCAATTCTAACAGTTCATGGGTCAACTAACTCTTCTCTGGCTGATAAGATTCCAAGGAAGTTGGCTTAACAGTGCTATGTTATACTCCTAGAGGATGAATTTTATGGGAATGTGTGTGTTTTGAGGTAAAAAATGGGGGCATGGGAATCAAGATTCCTGGATTCCACCTTTGTTTCCAGATTAAATCTCAATTTACTCATGAAAAGATGCTTTTTTCTAACTACCCTCCCTGCAAAAACTCAACCTAGGAATCTCAAAGGCAAACTGGGTTGTCTCCATCATCCCCTGCAATAAAAGTTTCTGCAGGCAAAATGTAGGTACTGTGTTCTGATCAGTGTACCTGTCCTAATACTAACAGAGACAGAGACAGCACACCCCAAACTGAAACTCATGCTCCTTGATGGCCATGCAGCGCTCTCAAGGAGCAACTTCCAGTTGCTAAATCTGTGCCTGGTATTGAAAGCAGTGAATTGAGGAGGATATATGAGCAGATGGGAAACACATCTAGACCACAACGTATTGTGAATATAGGACATTGATTGGGGCTGGATGCAGAACATAAGACATCTGGGATCCTCCATGGATCTGTATTGGGAACAGTGCTGTTCAGCATTTTTTAAAATGATCTGGAAAAAGGGGTAAACAGTGAGGCTGCCAAGTTTGCAGATGACAAAAAAATTATTCACAATAGTTCAGTCCAGTGCACAAAGAATTACAATGAGATCTCAGAAAACTGGGTGAGTGGGCAATAAAATGGCAGATGTGGATAAATGCAATGTAATGCACACTGGAAAATATAATCCCACTATATGTACAAAATGATGGGGGTCTAAATTAGCTATTTACTACTCAAGAAGGAGATCTTGGAATCATTGTGGATAGTTATCTGACTTTGTTAGTCTATGAAGTGCTACCAGACCATTTGTTGTTTTTTAAGTTTATCAGTGCACAGTGGCAGTCAAAAAAATCTAGTAAGTGTTAGGAATCATTAAGAAAAGGAGAAGTAAGACATAAAATATCATAATGACTCTATATAAATTCATGGTACATGCATATCTTGAATACTGTGTACAGATCTAGTCACCCCATCTCAAAAAAAGATACATTAGAAATGTGAAGAAAAGGCCAACCAAAATTACTGGGGTATGGAACAGCTTTTATATGAGGAGAGATTAAAAAGATGGACTTTTCAGTTTGGAAAAAAGATGACTAAGGGGAGATATTATACAGGATTATAAAGTCTAGATTGATGTGGAGAAAGTGAATAAGGAAATGTTTACTCCTTCACGTAACACAAGAACTAGGGGTCACCGAATGAAATTAATAGGCAGAAATTTTAAAACAAATAAAAGGATGTACCTCTTCACACAATGCACAGTCAACCTGCAGAACTCTTTGCTAGAAGAAATTATGAAGGCCAAAACTATAACAAAGATTCAAAAAATAACTAAATAAGTTCATGGAGGATAGGTCCACCAATCGCTATTAGCTAGGATGGGCAAGGATACAACACCATGCTCTGAGTGTTCATAGTCTGTGTTTGCCAGAAGCTGGGAGTAGATGACAAGAGATGGATCTCTTCATTATTGCCTATCCTGTTCATTCCCCCTGAAGCACCTGACACAGGTCACTCTTAGAAGACAGAATACTGGGCTAGATGGATCATTACTCTGAGCCAGTATGGCTGTTCTTATGATGACTACATTAATTTTCCAAAATAGTAAAGAGTATCATCGTTTAATTCAAACATAACTGCCAGATATGGGATAGGCTAAGGAGCGTAACTTTCGATCATCCAATTTCATGCCCTTCAACTCATCTGTTATTCTCAATGTCCAATTTAAAACATAATGGATACTATTGACAATGACATGCCCCCTTAGTCTTTGATTTGAACCAGTTGCTTAATTTTCTACCAGTTCATATAGCACTTCAGAAGCCTTCATACACAGCTTGTAGATTTTCAATTATCCTAGCTGGAACACCATATGATTTTGATACTTTGTGTAATGCTGCTCGCCAAACCAAATCAAATGCTTTCATGAAGTAGATGAAAACAGAAAACATCTTTGATACTCATTCTCACATTTTTCCATTAACTGTCAGAACATGAATATCTGATCAATGCAATTTGGCCTAGTCTGTGCCACACTGTTCCTGGCTTGCTAATGCTAAAACTGTCAATTACTTTCAGCATGATTTTTTTCCCCTACTGACAATGAACGCATACCGTTATGATAATTTGGATTGGCAGGATTGTCATTCTTCAAGATTAATACTATTGCTTTAAGCTAGTCATCTGATGCCTCCTTTACTCCTATACCTTCTTGCATAATTTTTTCTAATTCTTTGGTAGTACTTGTTTCAACAGCTTTTAGCAGTTCCACTGTCTAGCCCTGAAGATTTGCCATTTTTAACTGCTTTTCTGATATTTGACACCACTTTCTCTTTCACAGAAGGCACCTGAATGCTTCTATTAGTGCTGCAGAATTCTGGAAAGAAGGAAAGCAATCTCTTGACATTGAAACATGATGGAAAAGCAAGAAAAAAGGAACTGAAATGAAAAATCACTGATCAAACATCATTTGAAAAAACTGTGCAGCAAGTGGTTATGGGCTCATTTCACCAGTGTCCCAGAATGCACTCATCTGATCCCTCTCCCGTTGTGTGAGATAAAGGAGAAGCAGTGTGCTTGCACATTTTTGTGCCCTGGTCGACCGTGCTGACACAATTGCAGCACATGGAGCCTGGTTTGCAGCAAATTGTTGTGATGGTGATGTGTGTCGTGGTGCACCTAATGACGCAGTATTTCGACAGTGTACACACGTTGCTTTCCCAGGAAGAGGACGAGGACAAAGCTTGACGTGTCATGGAGGTGCTGCTCATGTAAGACCTGGTGCTGATGCTAATGCAGCCACCAGTCAATCCTCTGGACACGGTGCAATGCCAGTTCTGGAGCTGTAAGACAAGCTCGGGATGATAGAACCACATCGTGATGCAGAGATGGGACGATCAGCAGTGGCTGCAGAACTTCCACATGCTCAAGGTCACATTCTTGGAACTTTGTGAATTGCTTTCCCCTGCTCTGAGGCATCAGAATACCTGAATGAGACCCACTCAGACCATGCAGAAGCATGTGGCAGTTGCCCTGTGGAAGCTTGCAACGCCAGACAGCTACCGCTCAGTGGGGAATCAGTTTGGAGTGGGGAAATCTACAGCGAGGGCTGCTGTTATACAAGTAGCCAAGGGCTGTGACTCTAGGAAATGTGGACACCATAGTGGATAGCTTCTCCACAATGGGGTTCCCTGCCTGTGGCAGGGTAATAGAATAAAAATTCCAATCTTGACCCCCCGACCACCTTGCCACAGAGTATGGCAACCACACGGGGTACTTCTCCATGGTTCTGCAGGCACGGGTGGATCACAAGGGCTGTTTCACTGACCTCAACATGGGATGGTCAGGAGAAAGATTAAAGAGTTCCTATCTGAGAGCTTCATGGAGCTATGCAGGCAAGACTCTCGCTGTATCTGCAGACACACATTAACAAGCTGCTCCACACACCCCAGGCTGTCTAGGCACAGAGCATGCCACACATCACAGCTCATTGCCTTAACTGCTTGTAGTTAGACAAAGTTTGTGAATTCACCTGAAGTTCCCTCCCCAGGGTCTGTGCTGTACTGGGAGACATCCGGGGAGGAGGGAATTGGCTCCAGTGTCATGACCAGCTCCTGACTTTTGGAGAACACTGGCTACCTAGTCTCCTCCTCCTCCTGCCCCACCACTACCATGCTGTCCTCCATGCGGATGCCACGCATGTCTTGGCTGGACTCCACAGTCATGGTGGGGAAGCTCCCAGTCCCCGTGCCTCCAGAATGGTATGTAGCTGCTCGCAGTAGCAGCATGTGTGAAGTGCTGCACCAAACCATCCACTCACCTCCTTCACCTTGTGAGAGGACTGCCTCAGCCTTGATTTTGGCTCGGCACTGCTAGGCATCTCCGGAATAGCCTTTAGACACCAGGCAGCTTGTGATCTTGCTGCAAATGTCCATATTTCTCTTGCTGATTCTGAACTCAGAGAGAATGGATTCATCTCCCCACAGCTTGATATGATTCAGGATCTCCTGGACACTCCACGCTGGCACTCTTCTGCATCCCTGGGAACTGGAGCCCATGGGAGCAGAATATTCGAACTCGTTGCAGTATTTGAACTGATTGAAGTCACGTCCACTTGCGCTATGGTGTGCCACTTGCCCTGGGATGTGCTTGGAATGCTAGCCATGTGGGAAATGCACTCCAACTTTTCCTGCAATTTTTTGCGCTCATCTGGAGAGCAGTAGAGCTGCAAGTTCTGGCTAGAGCGGTCAGAACAGGGAACTGTCAGAGACCACCCAGAGGTCAACAGCCTCAACTTTCACCCAACGCAGCATCTACACAAAGGTAAATTTGACTATGCAAAGTTGGGAATTGCGTTACTCCTCGTGAAAAGCAGGAGTACTGAAATTGACTTCAGCAGCCCTTAAAGTCAACGCGACAGGCTTGGTAGTGTAGACGCATCACTTAGAAAATCAACCATATGCAGTTAAATTCAATGTAAAGTCCTGGTGTAGACCAGGCCTGAATTTGTCTGCTAGGCCTACTCTCAAGTTTCTCCCTGCTCTGACCTTTGGACAAGGCTGCCTTTTTTGAGATCTTATAGGTATGTGGAACACTGCATAAAAAGGTCTTATGTCACTCTTTGTCATTTTATAAGATCAAAAAAGAGTTGCAGGGGTATAAGTGAATTTTTGTCTTTTGGACTGTAGGAATCAAAAGAAGTTTAATAACTTTGAAATACAAAAATGTGACATTTTCTGACAGAAATCAAAGAAAGGATCTCCAAAGTGTTCCTAGAGCATAAGCTGATAGGGAATTTAGCCACATCTCCTGATGTTCTAACTCAAATGAATGGAGTTACTTGCATGAGTGCAGTGACCAGTGTTTGGAGCTTGTACCTTGAAAAGTCTGAAGAATTTAGCCTTTCCTGCAGACACAGTTGATAGCTGTCAAAGGATCAGGAAAGAAAATGAGTATTAAGAATATCCCTTTGTAACTGTCCCCATGTACTCAGAAGGCTGTACTACACAACCTTTTCTTCATCCGGAGCCTTTGCTCACATAAGTACCATTTACTTCAATGTGAGCGCCAACATCCGTATCCAGAAAAGGATTCAGTGCCAATCAGACCAAATGCTACGCTGCTCCAGACACTGTCTCTAGTCAATGAGACACTATTATAGGTCAAACTATAGCTAGCACGATATGGGCAAGATGAAAGAGATGATGACCAGGCAACCCCCTTTTTACTCCAGTGTAGCAGGCAGCCATAATTTGATTGCAAAACACTAGGGAGTGCAAAAAGATGGAAGCCAACGAACTGTAGGGGTGACTGTTTTCTACTGTCTTTTGTCTCAGGTTGTGCAAGGACTCAGTAGCCTGCTCCAAGCTTCCATAAACATAATGCCTCTAGAGTCTCCATGTGAGCCGTCCAGAACAGCTCAGGCCTTAATAGTGTTCTTTTCCCCTTGGCACTAATCAAAGGCCTGTGCACTGATGAAGCATATGGCCCAGTGTCCGCACAAATGCCTGTTATGATGTCTGTTATATGCTTTAAATAAATAGCTCAAGCTATAATTACTTACAGAAAGCAGTGACACTTCAGAAATACTAGCTCGTGCTACTAGTTACAGAAGCTGTGTTATGATAAATAAACCTCTTGCCAGCTTATTGTATGCTGATTACATAAAGGTGTGCATTCAGTCTGTAAGAGAGAGAGATCAGTAAGGCCAGGAATGTCATTTTCTGCTAAACTCAACGATGCATCAGTTTGATCATTTCCACCAAGAAAACTGAGAAGCCAGCCTAGGTGGGCCATAAAGAGGGGTGCAGAAGGAGCGGTGGAAACAGGCAGAAGAGAAAGACTAGAGAATAGTAATGCATGTGAAATAAAAACCTGGGGCAGTAGAGTTTAGGCCCCCCTTTCAGGGAGAGTGGAAGGAAGTCCCCCTTCACTCCACAGCATCACAGGAGTACAAATTGTGTCTTAGGGTAGACAAAGAAGCAAATGGCTCAGCTTTGTGGCAAGGGAGAAGAATATTAAGGTCATGTTGGACTATTTTGTTTTGGTTGGCAGAGGGCCAGGCTACTGTACCAGAAGGGAAATGCTGCATGAATTACGATACTGAGGGGGAGACTATAGAATGGAAGGGAAAGTGGAGGCACTTCCCACCAAAGGGCTAAGAAATGCCTTTACACTCACATTCACAACAGCCCTCTAGAACGCTACTTATGTTCCAAAACGTGATCTCTAAATACTGAGATTTTTGAAATCTTTATTGCTAAAATCACACTAAATAATTATACTGAAATTACCTGAGTAACACTGCTTTGGCATAAGACTGACTTTGGCCCTGAGTATGTTTTGTGCAACAAGTAAGGAATAGTTTCAGGGTATATTCAAGAATGATTAGTCACCTAAGTGAATCTGGATTTGCATGAATTGCAATTAATATTTAAAACACTGAATACACACACTACTTCTCATTGTTCAGATGCATGTTTCATTCTGAATGTGTTATCTATTAAAAACAGGTTAGGATTGTGCTGTGGCAAAAGTTGTGATTATGAACTAATTAGCTTAAATCAGTTGCAAATTCAAATATGTTCTGATTATAGTATTTTTTATGTGAACTATGATATGTTTCTCAAATGCATTATAGAGTTTAGTCCCATAAATTAGCAGCCAAAATAGGTACTAGGAATAATCTCATGAAGAGAGAGACCCTGAACAATTAGCACAACATGGACTCAGCTACTCCTCTGTGCATGAGCATACCTGTATAACCTTAAGAATACATTGTTTCAGTACCTCCTATTTTGTGCTAACTCATTGTCTTATTAGATCCCACTTTTAATATCTTGCATCTCCTGCAGCGTGTACACTAACTAAATATTTCCAGTGTTGTTATCTTTGGAAAGAAGTATTTTGAACCTCAGCCTTCAATCAGATTTTGAACAAAACTCTTTTTAACTTCAATGGAAGTTTTACACTTGCAAAAGACAGTAGAATATATGGTCCTTTCTGAGTCCTGAGACATTGAGCTGTAGCCAGTAGATAAGCAAATTCAATTGGGAGACGGACTGGCACATAGGCATGGAAAGATGCAAGGAGCACAACTTTAGGAATGTCCTGCAGTGGCTATAGTTGGTTAGCAAGTAATATTATGAGAAGCTAGAAGTTTAAGTCTTAGTAAGAGTACAGCAGTTTTCTTCATAAAAGGTATCATGATTGCATGGATTTTCCAAATGTCTTTCCGAAACCCAAATGAGTCCATAGAGGGCTACACATGAAATTGATTCCATTTTCCTGGACAAGAGTATGAGTGAGTATTCCAGAATCCAGCCTTAATGGCAGGAGGATCATGAAGCAGGAAAGACTTTTTTTGCAATCAGAACCTGATCTGATGTGCTACAATATGGAATTATTGGGGGGGGGGGTGGAAAATGGTAGAACATGGTTCTTTTTGAGTTGCTGAGAGATTGATATATATGGTGAAGGGAGCAAGCAAAATACTGTAGCATATCATTTAGTTTTAATGGGTGCCCCTTGAAGATGCTGTTGCTATGACTTGCCAAAGGATTATTTTTTCCCTCTAATAACTATGGGTATGTCTACACTAGCCCCCTAGTTCGATTTAAATATCCCGGGCTTTATTTGCATCTTCCCGTTGAGGCACCATTTTTAAATCCCCCTAGTCCGAACTAACTGCCCGCGGCTACACGCGGCAGTCAAATGTTAACTCGAACTAAGTCCTTAGTTCGAGTTAACTGTTACACCTCGTGGAATGAAAAGTTTTTCAATACACTCTTATGAATGTCAACACAGACCCCTGCATCCAAAAGCCATTATGGGCTAAAACAGGATCCTAAACAGCTAGCAAAATATTGGCATTTATATCTTTTTCTCAGGGCTCTTATTTCTACAAAGCACAGCCATCATAGTGTGCATCTCCACTGCACCATAGGTCAACATAAAATACACAATTTGAGCTATGCAAATTACATAAGAACATAAGAATGTCTATACTGGGTCAGACCAAAAGTCCATCTAGCCCAGTATCCTGTCTTCCGACAGTGGCCAGTATCAGGTGCCCCAGAAGGGGTGGACCGAAGACAATAATCAAGCAATTTGTCTCCTGCCATCCTTCTCCAGCCTTTGACAAACAGAGGCCAGGGGCACCATTCCTTACCCCCTGGCTAATAGCCTTTTATGGACCTAACCTCCATGAATTTATCTAGCTTCTCTTTAAACTCTGTTATAGTCCTAGCCTTCACAGCCTCCTCTGGCAAGGAGTTCCACAGGCTGAATGTGCGCTGTGTGTAGAACTTTCTTTTATTAGTTTTAAACCTGCTACCCATTAATTTCATTTGGTATCCCCTGTTCTTATATTATGGGAACAAGTAAATAGCTTTTCTTTATTCCCCCTCTCCACACCACTCATGATTTTATATACCTCTATCATATCTTATTTCAATCTTATTTCCAATTAGTTTATTTTGTAATTTGGCATTGTCTACACTGCGCCAAATTTCGAAATAACCTGCTATTCTAAAATGTCCCTTATTTCTCGTGGAATGAGGTTTACAGGGACATCGGAACAGCAGAGCCCATTATATTTTGAAATAACAGACTTTCGGTTAAGACTTCCGAAATAGTGCTGCAGTGTAGACGTAGCCATAGAGAGCTGGTAAATAGCATGGTAATTCTTAGTACTACAATTTAAGCCACTTTAAGTCCTTTTCAGTCTTACTGATGATAAAACATTTTTCCCATTCATTGTATTCAGGTCATTAAGTTGTCCTTGTAGTGCTTAAGTATTAGCAGTTTAAAATTAAAGCATACATTAGGTCTTACAATGTAAAAATATTGGACCAAATCTTTACCTGAAGTAAATCATCACAATTTCATAAGTTTATTCCAGTCAGTTTACACCAGCTGAGGATGTAGCCCTTTATATTTATATTGTTCATCTCATCCCATCTTTAGATTCTTCAAGTGCGAATTCAAATTCAGTGAGAAGCATCATTAAAAATTAGACTCTGACCACCCAGGATATTTTGTTTTAAGAATAGGGAGTACTCTGGGACAGGGAAATAATGTGGTATTATAAACAGCTATGTTTAATGGTGCCCATGTTATCCTTCAGCATTTTTATACACTTCTGTACTCAGAAATGAATAGACAAAGGAGATGATTATATCTCATATTACCAGGTGCAACAGTATTGATATTAGTATGATTATCATGGGCAGGAAATCAAAAGGTGTCAGACATATAGAAATGCATTACTAATGGATGAAATAGACCAGTTCCTTCACCACTATTAGTTATGACTGCACAGTTAAGCCAAGTTTAAATGGCTAGTTTAAAAAAAGTTTCCTGGAAAAAAAACTTAATAGTGGATGATTTTGCTGTTATGTTTTAAATTATCTTAATGGAAAAGACATTATCTAACAAATCTGTATTTGTTTCCTGCTTTTTTTGTAAAAAAAAAAAAAAAGGAAGTCAATGTTAGAATCATGGCCTGATCAAACAAGAATGAGTGGAAAAGTTCTTTGGCATGATTACTCTAGGAACTTGGCTTGTATACAGTGAAAACACACTACAGATGTATAAATTATGCAGGTTGGAACAGTGTTTGTTAAAACCTTCCATACTGGAGTCATGTGGGAAAGAAAGTCTAGACGACACAGATTAATATATTTCTTTTAAACTCCTGCAATCTAGAAACTGCTTAAACCAGCATCTGCACAAGCCCACATATAGAACGAAGTAACAAATGCTCTTAACTAGGATATTAGAGAGAGAACAATTATGGGATTTCAGCCAGTTGGCCTACCAGCAATTGGTAGAATTCCCATAGAACCAGTTATATCATGTATTGATTTTTTTAATTTTATTAGAGTGGTTTGAAATGCTCAAGCATCCTGATATCAGAGCTGCCAATAAATGCCATCAAAACAAGAATCCAAACTTTCAAATTCAGCTGTTAAACAGGTGTAAATCCAAAGTAACTCCAAACAGAGTTCAGTGGAGTAACTCTGAATTTACATTTTTGTGACAGATTAGAATTGGGTCCCAAAAGTTGGCCACAGAACATGTTTCAAATGCACAGCTGTGGCATGATTAAGGTCTCAACAGTGTCAATGCCAATATCAAACAAAGCAGAGTTTTGGCATTTCAAGTCATGATAATTATTGCAGAGCAAAGAAGAAAAAGATATTTAAGTGAGTAAGTCTGGCAAAAGCAGATTGGGAAATCTCCAGTAGAATAAACCAGCTGGAAGTACAAACTGGTTTTTGTTCTAACTGAAAACAATAGAAGTATTTCTACAAAAATATTTCAGATGGAAAACAATAAAAAGTTAACTAAATCCTAGAATAATAGAATCATAGGGATGGAAGAGACCACAAAAGGTCATCGAGTCCAACCCCTGCTAAGAGCAGGACCAATCCCAACTAAATCAGCCCAGCCAAGGCTTTGTCAAGCTAGGACTTAAAAACTTGAGGGATGGAAATTCCACCATCTCCCTAGGTAACTCATCCCAGTGCTTCACCACCCTCCTAGTGAAATAATATTTTCTATTATCCAACTTAGACCTCCCCCCACTGCAACTTGAGACCATTGTTCTTCGTTCTGTCACCACTGAGAACAGTTTCTCTCCGTCCTCTTTGGAACCTCACTTCAGCTAGTTGAAGGCTGCTATCAAGTCCCCCCTCACTCTTTCCTTCTGTATACTAAATAAGGACAAATCCCTCAGCCTCTTATCATAAGTCATGTGCTCCAGCCCCCCGATCATTTTTGTTGCCCTCCACTGAATTTTCTTCAATACATCCATATCCTTTCTGTAATGGGGGGCCCAGAACTGGATGCAATACTCCAGATGTGGCCTCACCAGTGCCGAATAAACAAGAATAATCACTTCCCTAGATCTTCTGGCAATGCTCTTACTGATACACCACAATATCCCATTAGCCTTCTTGGCTACAAGGGAACACTATTGACTCATATCCAGCTTCTCATCCACTGTAATCCTCAGGTCCTTTTCTGCCAAACTGCTGCTTAGCCAGTTGGTCCCTAACCTATAGCAGTGCTTGGGATTCCTCCATCCCACATGCAGGATTTAGCAGTTGTCCTTGCTGAACCTCATCAGATTTCTTTTGGCCCAACCCTCCAATTTGTCTAAGTCACTCTGGACCCTATCGCTACCCTCCAATGTACCTACCTTTCCCACTAGCTTAGTGTCATCTGTGAACATGCTGAGGGTGCAATCCATCCCCTCATCCAGGTCGTTAATAAAGATGTTGAACAAAACCAGTCCCAGAACCAGTGTTCCCCCTAACATTTTCTTAATCCTTGGGCGGGTTGAATTTTCTTTTGGGTGGGTTGAAATTTCTAATGTGCAACACCAATATTGAGGTAATGTCTCCTTATGTCCCTTTGTTTACCTGCTTTGGGAGTTATTTAATTTCAAACACGGAACAGCTCCTTTTAGATGCTTGCTTAGCAAGATGATACCCTGCCCTCTGTGTGTCTTTTAGGACTAATCCAAACTAAGCAGCTAGGACTCTCTTGCTTATGTGTAGAAACATCTTGCACATCCCTTGCACATCCCTCCTCTCTCCCCTCCCCTCCTTCCCCAAAATTCCAAGTGAAATAGAGATCCTTATTTCCTTTGATTTGGGATTTTATCCTCTCTTCTTCCATGTGCTCTCTGTGGCAAACTCATCTGATGGAAGGAGTCCATTTGCATGACTCATCAACATAGGGAGAATTGCCAAATGACAATTAATATTTAGACCTTGGCTGATGGTTTTTCAATGCAGTTGTAGAGAATTTCCAGTTGTCAGATACAATCAAGAGCAGTCTGGTATCAATGCGTCTCCTCTTTAGGGTGTAGTGTAACAATTTCTGTGGAAGAGCAGCTCTTCACACTCATGTCCCTCTCTGGTATGGAGACTCACACAGTCAGAGGTTCACAATACATCTGCTCAAATATTACATTATAATATGGAACACCAACATTACAAAATTAATGCATTCAGCAACTCACAAGTAGTCCATAGTCTAACACTTTCATACAATTCTAATATCTATACTATCAATATTAATCACCAAATAAGCCAGACAGATTCCAGCTGTGTATCTGTGGATGTGTAGTTAAGACACTGGGACCTTGGCTTTAGCTGGCACTTGCCTGCCAACATCACTACATGCCTTTTTTGCAATTGCATCACATTGTTGACTCAGTCAATTATTTACCCTTTTAAGCTCCAATTCACTATGTTCAAAGGTCAATAAAAATTTCAGTTACTAACAGGAAAATATTCATGTGGACTTCACATATTTTTTAAAGAGTTGTTATTTGAGTTCAAAATTATAAAGTAGAATAATTTTTACTGATGGAATGTATATTGCTTTGGCAATTGACAGATATTACAACAATGTATTCTGGGTCATAAGACAGTCACTGTTGGCAACACAATGTGTATTGACAAAATACAAAAAATATATAGTTTCTCTGACTATTTTTAAGAATATTCTTGGATGATTATATAATAGCAGACAGCTGAAGACTGGAGCCATCAAAAAAAATTGATATTCAAATGAACTAATCTAGCTGAGTTGTTACACTCAATTTATTTAAGATCACATGCTGAATATCAAAAATGTTCCTATAATTAAGTGTCTGCCAGTGTAAAATGTTTTAATCAAATGCTTATTATGCTCACAGAACTGGGGCAGTTAGCAAAATGGCAAAGACAAACTGCAACCATATGAATTTTCTAAGTATATTTTTCACCAAATATTACATTGGACTTAAACCAGGTTCAATCCTCCAGTTAGAAATACTGGAAATGGAAAATAGAAGTAATGGAAAAGCACATGCATATAATTCACCTCTAATCTTCTCACACTTGATGTAAACCATGGTGGTCTGATTGTCTCTAATCCAAAGGTTATAATTTTTAGCTACTATTTTGGGTCTGATGCAATGTCCAATGAAATCATTGAGAATATTGCCCTTGAGTTCCCTGAGGACTGGATTGGATTGAGTCCTGTGTTGCTAAAATGAAATTCACCCATGTGCTGCAGACTAGTGCAAGCCTTAGGCACCATTTAAGTGCCACATTATCCCTCAAAGTAATAACTTAATTAGCATCCAGGCACTGTGCTGGCCTTGTGCCCAGCAATGAACTTCACCAATAATAGCAGAGCTGTCATATGGAACCTGGCTTAAGCAATAACTCCAGCTTGCCTGCCTTCCAATAAAGACAGAGCAGATTTATATATATTTAATTTGAGATTGAGTATTTGCTTAATACAGGAGGTGATGGTTTAACAAGTGATTTCTTCTAAGTTATTTATATAACAATTTGAATGGACTAGCTGTCTGACCAGGGTCCTGGGCAAATATATTTCATAGAATCATAGAATACTAGGACTGGAAGGGACCTCGAGAGGTCATAGAGTCCAGTCCCCTGCCCTCATGGCAGGACCAAATACTGTCTAGAACATCCCTGATAGACATTTATCTAACCTACTCTTAAATATCTCCACAGATGGAGATTCCACAACCTCCCTGGGCAATTTATTCCAGTGTTTGACTACCCTGACAGTTAGGAACTTTTTCCTAATGTCCAACCTAAACCTCCCTTGCTACAGTTTAAGCCCATTGCTTCTTGTTCTATCCTCAGAGGCCAAGATGAACAAGTTTTCTCCCTCCTCCTTATGATACCCTTTTAGATACCTGAAAACTGCTATCATGTTCCCCCTCAATCTTCTCTTTTCTAAACTAAACAAACCCAATTCTTTCAGCCTTCCTAGATAGGTCATGTTCTCTAGACCTTTAATCATTCTTGTTGCTCTTCTCTGGACCCTCTCCAATTTCTCCATATCTTTCTTGAAATGCGGTGCCCAGAACTGGACACAATACTCCAACTGAGGCCTAACCAGAGCAGAGTAGAGCGAAAGAATGACTTCTCGTGTCTTGCTCACAACACACTTGTTAATGCATCCCAGAATCATGTTTGGTTTTTTTGCAACAGCATCACACTGCTGACTCATATTCAGCTTGTGGTCCACTATAACCCCTAAGTCCCTTTCTGCCGTACTCCTTCCTAGACAGTCGCATCCCATTCTGTACGTGTGAAACCGATTGTTCCTTCCTAAGTAGAGCACTTTGCATTTGTCTTTATTAAACTTCCTCCTGTTTACCTCAGACCATTTCTCCAATTTGTCCAGATCATTTTGAATTATGACCCTATCTTTCAAAGCAGTCGCAACCCCTCCCAGCTTGGTATCATCTGCAAACTTAATAAGCGTACTTTCTATGCCAATATCTAAATCGTTGATGAAGATATTGAACAGAGCCAGTCCCAAAACAGACCCCAGCGGAACCCCACTTGTTATACCTTTCCAGCAGGATTATGAATCATTAATAACTACTCTCTGAGTACGGTTATCCAGCCAGTTATGTACCCACCTTATAATAGCCCCATCTAAGTTGTATTTGCCTAGATTATTGATAAGAATATCATGCGAGACCGTATCAAACGCCTTACTAAAGTCTAGGTATACCACATCCACCGCTTCTCCCTTATCCACAAGACTCGTTATCCTATCAAAGAAAGCTATCAGATTGGTTTGACATGATTTGTTCTTTACAAATCCATGCTGGCTGTTCCCTATCACCTTGCCACCTTCCAAGTGTTTACAGATGATTTCCTTAATTACTTGCTCCATTATCTTCCCTGGCACAGAAGTTAAATTGACTGGTCTGTAGTTTCCTGGGTTGTTCTCATTTCCCTTTTTATAGATGGGCACTATATTTGCCCTTTTCCAGTCTTCTGGAATCTCTCCTGTCTCCCATGATTTTCCAAAGATGATAGCTAGAGGCTCAGATACCTCCTCTATTAGCTCCTGGAGTATTCTAGGATGCATTTCATCAGGCCCTGGTGACTTGCAGGCATCTAACTTTTCTAGGTGATTTTTAACTTGTTCTATTTTTTTTAACTTCTAAACCTCCCCCCTTCCCACTAGCATTCACTATGTTAGGCATTCCTTCAGACTTCTAGGTGAAGACCGAAACAAAGAAGTCATTGAGCATCTCTGCCATTTCCAAGTTTCCTGTTACTGTTTCGCCTTCCTCACTGAGCAGTGGGCCTACCCTGTCCTTGGTCTTCCTCTTGCTTCTAATGTATTTATAAAAAGTCTTCTTCTTTCCCTTTATTCCGTAGCTAGTTTGAGCTCATTTTGTGCCTTTGCCTTTCTAATCTTGCCCCTGCATTCCTGTGTTGTTTGCCTATATTCATCCTTTGTAATTTGTCCTACTTTCCATTTTTTATATGACTCCTTTTTTATTTTTAGATCATGCAAGATCTCGTGGTTAAGCCAAGGTGGTCTTTTGCCATATTTTCTATCTTTCCGATGCAGCGGAATAGCTTGCTTTTGGGCCCTTAATAATGTCCCTTTGAAAAACTGCCAACTCTCCTCAGTTGTTTTTCCCCTCAGTCTTGATTCCCATGGGACCTTACCTATCAGCTCTCTGAGCTTACCAAAATCCACCTTCCTGAAATCCATTGTCTCTATTTTGCTGTTCTCCCTTCTACCCTTCTTTAGAATTGTGAATTCTATGATTTCATGATCACTTTCACCCAAGCTGCTTTCCACTTTCAAATCCTCAACCAGTTCCTCCCTATTTGTTAGGATCAAATCTAGAACAGCTTCCCTCCTGGTAGCTTTTTCAGCCTTCTGAAATAAAAAGTTGTCTCCAATGCAGTCCAAGAACTTATTGGATAGTCTGTGCCCCGCTGTGTTATTTTCCCAACATATATCTGGATAGTTGAAGTCCCCCATCACCACCAAATCTTGGGCTTTGGATGACATTGTTAGTTGTTTAAAAAAAGCCTCATCCACCTCTTCCACCTGGGTAGGTGGCCTGTAGTAGACTCCTAGCATGACATTACCCTTGTTTTTAACCCCTTTTAGCCTAACCCAGTGGCTGAAGCATCCAATGCCTAAACTTCGCTTAACACCAAGTTAACGAGGTACCCTTTCAAGTAGTTATTGTACTGAAATATGTTTTGCATCCTATCACTCTTTATACTTTATTAGCTGCTGCAAACAATGTAGGAACTTCCCTTCCACAATAAATGTAGTTGCCTCAGTCTGACTCCCTACTTTTTCGTAATACTGAACATAAGTCATCAAATATCTGGTTAGTTTCAAGTTTTCAGAGAAAGAAAGATTCACTAGACTAAAGCTTGCAAGTATTGTGCACTGCAGGCATAGGACAGTACATTTTGAGGAAAAAATAGCCCATTGGAAACAGTGGTTAGCATGTAGTTTCCCACATATACTTATTTTTTATGACGCAGGAGCAAAATATAATAGATCTAATTCTGACATCCTGTAACTCCACTGAAATCAGGGCATTGAGCTACATCAGGATATATATAGACTAGGGATTTTAAATTTAGATCAATTAACTAATCGAATAATCGATGGGATTTCCATCGACTATTCGATTAGTCTATGAGGGCGCCTCCACCTCTGAACTGTAGCAAGAGCTCCCACTAGCCCTGCACTCCCTGAGGCACCTCAGCCTTTGAAATGTACAAGAGCCCCAGCGGGACTCTTGTACATTTCAAAAGGAAGCCCTGCAGGGAGCACGGGACCAGCGGGGGATTCCCCCACTCCCTGCGGTGCCTGAGCCTTCTACATTTCAAAAGCAGAATTGCTTCAGTCCCCCCTAGCACCATTTCCACTGTACCTCTACCTCCCCTGCCCCTCGCAGAGATGGTGCTGGGGAACCAGCTCTTAAGCCATCTCCCCACAGCACCAGCTCCTGCTCCCCCCCCTTGCTGCCTCTAAAAGATAGATGACACACAGCAAATCACAGGCAGAGCCAGGAATAGAAGTCAGGTCTCCTGGCTCCTACTTTAGTACCTTAGCCACTGGCTGCCTCTTCCACCCTAATGTTACCCCTGACCAGGTAAAATGGACACTGTTCATGTAATTACGTGGACTCAATCTTAGGGTGAAGCAGCACAAATTACCCCATTGACTCAGTAACTCATTGGTCAGCATGTAGCCCCTATTCCAGCCACGGGTTCTAAGGGAAAAACTTCACTGGCAAATTCTCTCAATTTGGCTGTCAGATGGGTGGAGGAGAGAAAGAATCCTTCTTCCAGCTCAGTGCCTTACCCCCCCCACACACTCATACCTTGGCTTCAGACTGTCTAGGGCCAGCCTGTCTGCACAACCCCACTGAGCAGGCAGTGCCTGTGCCTGTCATAATAAGCATGTGCACTGTACATTTAAAAGCTCTCTCCAGTGCAAAATTCTACTTTTAAGAAAAAGGTACCAGATGCACTCAATCCATTTTCATGTTTACTTTTGTGTATTTGTTCTACAATAGATCAATGATGTATTTCCTGAGCCTACTGCCACGTGTCACTTGCACAAAATGTAGCCAATTCATGAATAGAAAGATAAAATTCATCCATCTTTTCAATAGTTTGATTTCCTTTCCCTATATGCCCATGAAGAGTTTAAGAAAAATTAGAAGCCCAATTCAATAATGCAATAAAGCAAGTCTCTAACTTAAAGCAGGTGAGCAATCCCAGTTACTTCAGTTACTCTGTTTTCATTCTTAGAGTTAAGCATATGCTCAAGTCACTTGATGAATGGAGGCCCAAATGGGTGAAAAACGAGAGATTATTTTCATGCACTTAGGAGGCTACATGCAACAAAGCAGAGTAGAATATGATCGACTACTTTTAAAATCTTGCATAATGACAAGTTTCAGAGAGATCGCCATTTTAGTCTGTTTCAGCCAAAACAGCAAGGAGTCTGGTGGCATCTAAAGACTAACAAATTTAGTCTCACTTCGTGCATCCGATGAAGTGAACTGCAGCTTACGAAGCTTATGTCCTAATACATTTGCCATTGGACTCCTTGTTTTTACTTTCAAAATTCTTGACACTGTCTCCTACTTAAGTTTATAGAGCACTGTTTTTCATGCCACCCGTTCCAAAGGAAAAGGCTATGATATGTCAGCATATGAGCAAGTTTACTAGAACCTATTAATAAATATTCCTCAGCTATATCAGGTTTACAAAAATCAAATGAGGCCAGAGTGCAAGCATTTCATACCTATGAAACAGTCACAACCATTCACTAGACTCTTTTACACAAATTAAAGCAACAGGAAACTCAGGCAAAGATTCTTCAACTCCAGCGAAAACTGAAATGGAGTCTAAAGACTTCTACCCCGTGAGTCCTCTTTTCTCTAATCAATCTATATACTTCATCATTCCAGCCTCTCCATCTCCCTGGAACATTTGGAGAAAATCTGGTTAGGGGATATAACTATTTTCTTACCAGCCTAGAAGTGCATTGAAGACATTTCTTTTTAAGGATTTTTTTAAAAACTCTGTTTGCTTTTACAAACTCAGTGAATTGTTTAGATGTCATATAATTAATGTAGCCTTGCACTTATGGAAACTTGGCTTTGCTGCTGGGGATGTGTTTGGCCAATGATACGTGTTTGCTTCTCTACCAGGGAAGGAATGGGTTTTTGTTTATTACTGAACAAAGCGGCAAATGCTATTCATGATGTAGTGCGCCTGACAGAGAAAGTATTTTCCCAGTTTGCCATTCTTTTTTCTTTCCCTTGAACTGCTTGTTCTCCCTCCATAAATGGGTCCAAATCGGCTGTCCGTTTCCAGCAAAATAAAGCAGTTGAAAAGAAGTTGTTACAGCATGACTTCAGTTGTGGCAGAAAGGACACAGTTAGGGTCTAGATTCGAAAAAGGATGTGGGAGCCTAACTGCCATTTTAGGCACCCACTGAGAGTCATAAAACCCCCCATTCAGCTGCTCTCAAACCCTGTAGGTGCCTAAACATGCTCAGCACCTAATATTTTGCTGTAAAAACTTGCCCTTTGCAGTAGGTACCCATGTTTCTGCCTCTGATCATGCACTTAGCCCCAGCCCAGGTGTCCAGATGTTGAAGCCCTACCAAGGTGTACAAACCAAAGGAAGATGGGCATTCCTCCACAAAGTGTGCTCAGATATTGTCTACCAGATGAAAATGGGGAGCGGAAGGAACTGCCTCATAATTTCTAGGTAGGGTACTCCTCTGGGCTATGGGGAGACCCCCACTTCAAATCCCCCCTTGAGCTAAAAGGGACCAGGGATTTGAACAAGAAGCTTCTATATTTCAGCGGGGGGGGGGGCAAAAGCTGGGCAAGTTGTGGGGGAGAAGTGCCAGCTCTGCATCCCCAGAAGGGGTGGGGCCTCACGTAGAAGGGGGGAGGGCTGGCCAGGATTCAGCAGCGCTAGACTCTCCCCAGCCCTCAGAGCCATGTGGAGCACACAGTGCAGTGCTCTGGCAGCGATTTAAAGGGACCCAGGGCTCCGGCCACTGCCACAGTAATAGCAGCCACAGCCAGAGCCCTGGGCCCCTTTGAATCATCAGGGCCCAGGACAATTGCCCTCTGTGCTCTCCCCTTCCTATCAGTGGGCCTGCAGCTGAGAAGCCTAGCTACTAAGCTATAGGCTTCTCCCGGTAGGGTTCCCTCAGTCTCTCTTGTTGACGTTTTTCCACTGTCAATAAATACATAAAAAATTCATCAGAGCCAGAAGGCTAGATCCTGAAGGTTACAGCATCAGTCTCTCTGTCTCTCTCTCACACACACACACACACACACACACACACACATACAGCCAGAGGGAGAAAACCCAACGCAAGTTGGGAGAGGACACCCAATTCAAGAATAGAGATGCTGAACAGGGGTTGGGACCATGAGGGCAGTGTGTAAGGATGAACTAAATTGGACCCCAGCGTATGAGTTATTTAATTGCTTCTGGACGGTGTGGGTGAGTTACTGAGGAGTCCTGTGATAGATGAGAACCTGGGATACAGTACTGGAAAGCTGCTGGTGGCCACGGCAGAATACGTGTGAGGTACCCACCTTGTTAGACAGCTAAAGCACCTGCCAGAAAGAGGGAATTTGTAGTGCTATGCCCTGCATTAACCCATAATTAAAGACAGACCATGTCCCAAAGAGTTTACACTCTAAACAGACATGGAAGAAAGGCAACATTATTTTCCCCTATTTTACAGGTGTGACATTCAGGCACAGAGCGTGCCGGTCCAGTGTATTAACTACAAAGCCATCCCTTTTCTAAAAGTCCTAAAAAAGTTCATTTTGAAAGGGTCTGGAATGATACATTAAAGCAATTTTATTTTGCTGGACGTTTTTATCCGATCTTTTGAATGCAAAGTATCAATTCTTAGTATCTGAGCATCCCAAAGACCACATATGACTTCTTGAATAGCTCTAGGTCAGCAGCAGACATCCCAGTTAAGTGTTATTATCACTTCAATTTTCAAATCTGGGTGCACATGACTAAATGTTTCTGGACATTTTTATGAATATTGGAATTTGCTCACTGATAGTACAGTCACTATTCTTTGGTCAAACATATCTTCCTGATATGCCATTAAAGTTTTATATTGCAGTAGGATCCAGAGGCCAATTACATTACAGTCCCTTTGAGCTAGTCTCTGTACAAATATAAAATAAATGACAGTCCATGCTGCAAGAAGCTTAAAATCTAAGACATAAGTGGTGGAGACAGTAAATGCATGAACCAAGAAGAGATTCTGGGGAGACAGAGTAATAAAAGTAATAGGCTTAAATGTAATCCCAATTTGATATTTTCATTTACTTTTATTGTAATATTTGGCCCAGCAATAGAAATAGAAGCCAGATCTGTCCCCCAAACTTGTCCTTTAAGCACAACACTTGCAATATACAAACTTTTCTTGCAATGGAGTGTAAGGCAGAGATGACTCAATTTTATTCCTCTGATTTCATTTACTCTCTGTCTAGCAATGAGCATTAGAACTTCAGAATGGTTTTATGTTAATAAGAATTGGGGTGAACAAGCATAAGTATCACTGCTCCTGAAAAAACAAATGTAAATGGGCTGTGACAATGAAATTATATTGTTAAACTAGACTTATGAATCTATGACGAATTCTATTTTGCATGAAGCAGCAGTTCCAGGATTCAAGGCTCAAGTCAAAGGAAAGAAATGTATATGTGATATATTCCCTTGAGTATTTACTTCCATGATAAAAATGTGAAATGAGAGGGGGAAACAAGGGTGATTTTTCCTAAGAAGGAGAAATCAAAAGAGAAGAATGGGCGAGCATGAAAGAGCCTATCGAATGCCAGAAAAGGAGTTTATAATTCTTCTTAGATTTAAAAAGAATTAAATATTTTAAGGGTCTAGCTGAAAAGGGATAACATTTAAATTGATTAATTAGACTGTAAGATCTCGGGCAAGGACTGCTGTTTTATATTCTGTTTGTTCAGCACCTAGCAGAAAAGAGCCCTGAGCCAGACCAGGACTTGTAGGTACTACCAAAATGCAAACAGTAAATGAGCCACAGGAGGAACTGTTACTAATAACCGATATAGTGGTATCACAACCAAGGCATGGCCAGTCATGCCTAGTGTTTAGGAATGGCAGGCAGAGGCCAGGAACTGCCTTGGAGTCAGACCAAGAGTCAGAGCTGATGCCAGGAGTTTGAGAACAAGCCAAAAGTCAGGTCCATCACTATAGCTGGCAAAGCATTCCACTCTGGTACACAGATACTTCCTGAAACTTCTCATGAGTATAAACAGGAAGCTGTCAGTCTGGCCTTCTAAGGCAGCACTTCTACTATTATTTATTGCCAGGGGATCTGTGTGGTATTGCATGCAGCCCTACCATGACTGCCATGTAGAAGCATCAGCCATCCTGCAAACTTGAGTTCCAGTCCTGTCTCCACAGAACCTCATATCCAGCTGGTTACGAATCTATTTTCTCCCTCTTCATAATGCACAGTATCAATTTAAGCCCTCCAAATACATTTTGGCCTGGTTGTCCTACCGGTTACACTGACATGTTTGGGGTAGTGACATCATTGAGGTGATCATTCACTTTTCACTACTGTCATAGAATCATAGAATACTAGGACTGGAAGGGACCTCGAGAGGTCATCGAGTCCAGTCCCCTGCGCTCATGGCAGGACCAAATACTGTCTAGAACATCCCTGATAGACATTTATCTAACCTACTCTTAAATATCTCCAGAGATGAAGATTCCACAACCTCCCTGGGCAATTTATTCCAGTGTTTGACTACCCTGACAGTTAGGAACTTTTTCCTAATGTCCAACCTAAACCTCCCTTGCTACAGTTTAAGCCCATTGCTTCTTGTTCTATCCTCAGAGGCCAAGATGAACAAGTTTTCTCCCTCCTCCTTATGACACCCTTTTAGATACCCGAAAAGTGCTATCATGTCCCCGCTCAATCTTCTCTTTTCTAAACTAAGCACACCCAATTCTTTCAGCCTTCCTAGATAGGTCATGTTCTCTAGACCTTTAATCATTCTTGTTGTCGAACCAGTACAAGAGAGAGAACAGTCAACCCTAGGCATAGTAGAAGTTGGACCAAGGAAATTGGGTTTATAGGTGGGTAAAGAGGAAGGTTTGCAGATCATCTTCTTATATGAATATAAATTACTGATTTCTTAGCTGTTTTTCCTCCAAAAAAACCCAAATTCCTTATTCAGAGCCCAGTTGTGAAATCTTTAGTGTAGCATTACTCTAGCTTAAATAAATGGAAGATAAGCTAAGGATAATGAAAACTTTATGTTTATGATTAGATATTGCATTCATAGTTGCCAATGCTAGCTGCATGTTCTGTGGAGCTGCCATGTCCGTGGGTCACAGTAATGTACTGAAGACATCAGCCTCTTCAACTTTCTGAGCTGTGTCTTGGAACAAGTAAATGTGCAAATGTGCAAATTTTCAAAAGTGAACTCAAATTTTTTCAGACCTACATTCAAGGCTACTTCTGGAAATGCTTTTGGAACACCAAAGATACTGCCTCAGAAAATCCAGACCCATTTTTACAGACTTCTGTTAATAGAAAAGGAATTGGAGAATTCAGTAAGTACTGATGCAGTGAAGACATGACTGTTACATGTGATGTGCTATTGAATAAAGCTAATGGTTAAATAAAAGTGTGAAGAGATGTCCACAAAAATTTCTGTTTTCCATCAAACAAAACCCAAAACACTCTGGTTTTGACTGAAAAGGTTTTTTTTATATGTCAGCTTATTTCTAATTCAGGTATAATAAGAATTTCCTTCTGACTTTCTTGAAACTCCTCTATAATTTGTTATAAACTTTATAACTACATTATTTTATTGGGCATTCTTTCTTACCTCTTATTCCTTATAAAGACTGCTGGCAAAACATGCCACCATACAGACCAACAGATATTGCCTCAGTGCTTCTGTGCAACTGTACAATCTTTTGCTTCAGAGGGGTTAGTCTGTAACTGGAAAAACTTAAAAAACAACAAATAGTCTAGCAGCACTTTAAAGACTAACAAAACATGTAGTTGGTATCATGAGCTTTTGTGGGTACAACCCACTTCTTCAGATGACTAGAGTATTAAAAGGCCAGATCCAAGAATAAATAAGGGAAGGTGGGTAGGGAAAGGAAGAAGAAAAATGTGCAATCTTTACAATTGGTCATGTACTGCTCTGATGAAAAATGTTAAGATAGCATTCTTTTTTTACTCCCACAGCCAATTTTGAATAAGGATTGTTTGACTCAATCCAGGTGTATTCTGTTAAGAATTTTTGTCCCAAATCAGAACAAAATCTTGATTTAGGGCTCAAATGCTATTACCAGTTGTATTAATATGTAATAAGTACAGATGGAATGGTGAGGTAGCTATAGGTAGGTAAAGGAAGGCTGTGCCTTAGCACATGCTAACTTTTACTTGGGCAATCACTTGAGGGTTCTCTGTTATCACACCCAGCAGGGACACCAGTTGTGATACAGTCACTTGTCCATTAAGAAATGAACAGAAAATTTCATATGGGGGACGGAGGGGAAGAGTGCCACAAAGTAGATATTTTAAATTTTGAATTAAAACGAGGAAAGAAATGTTAAATGAAGGAAAACAAGGGCAAGATCTCCAGCACCCTCTCCATGAAAATTCCAGGAGAGGGCAGGGACAAAGGGAAGAAAATATCCTTGAGGGACCCCCCTGCAGAATTTCCAACAAGTCTTTCTGCTGGATTTGCCCTCTTGGGAACAGGCAAGGATATAGATCCTGAAAGCCACAGGATGTTGGGGCCATCTGCAGAAAGGCCCTGTGCCTTGAGCCGCCCTGCATTGCCAGGGCTTCCTAAACTGGTCCTGAATCCTCCCCTGACCCTTCTGCACCAAAAACCAATTCACAGCAAGAAGCTCTGCTGAAAAATTTACGCACCCTCAGGCATGAGCAGTTTCAGAAGTGCCCCTGTTTATTTATGGTTGGTAGGGAATAAAGCTGTCCTTTCTTTTCCTCCCCTTTTGTAAACTAAATTTTGAGTAGGGGTTAACACCATGGAGGCTGCTGCTCTCCTTACTCACAAGCTAACTAGAGAGTCCCTCCATGCATAAATGAGAACATATGAATGGCCGCATTGGGTCAGACCAATGCTCCATCTAACCCAGTAGCCTGTGTTCTGACAGTAGCCAGTGCCAGATGCTTTGGAGGGACTGAACAGGGCAATTATCAAGAGAACCATCCCCCTGTTGACCAGTTCCAGCTTCTGACAGTCAGCATATTCATTAGAATAAACTGATATTTAAAATTCTCTCTTGTGTGCAGGCAGTCAAAGAATGCTTTCCCCACAAGTCTTCTGAATTCCAACAAAAGTACAGACTGTGGGTAGGTCTGACCTAACACAAAACATAAGCTCTTGGTTGCTATGGTAAATACTCCTCTACAAACAAAAAGTAAGTGCAGTAGTCCAGAACCCCCACGTGTATAAATAAAACCAGCTGTGCATTAAAGAAGGACATTTTTTTCCTCTGATTTTTTGCCTATAAGTACAGTAGCCGATTGGGGAAAATATACTGTGATTCCCCCAAAAAATTCATTTATTAATTAAAATCTTCATTATGATCAGAAAATTGGCAGATTCTACTGTGTTTTCCAGCTGATGCTAGTCATGCTAATGGAACTTCTAAAAGCAAACGTAAGATCCTGCCTTGAAATTAGAGGAGCAAAGGACCAGTTGCCTCAAAAATTACATTGCTATTGTTCTGTTCTAAGACAGCTTTCACTTTCTTATACTCTAAAGCCTCTGCCATTATCACAGAAGATGTTACTGAGCAGAGCTATAACTAGAAGTCCTATCAGCACATTCAAACTCTGAAAACATGCAAGTGTTTTGATATTTCTTTAAGCCAGTACATTGTCCCCTCTTGGTATACAGGAATATCAAGATCCATGCCACACAGTTCCTCCTCCTAGATTATTTTATGTTTAGGTTATGTTTAGACTTCACCGAGGAGCATCAACTGCTGTTCCTCCATTTGTACATGGGATATTGTTAGATCTGTAAAATACATAAGAAATCTCAGTATTTTCTCCTATTGCTAGCCAGGAAATTTAAGTCTCCAAGCACAGTGACGAAGGAGTAATCTTGATTGTTGTTGGTCAGATTACATCCTAGAACAGGCATATGACTGTTCAGTTTTGCTATAAATAATGCTGGAATCAATAAAACTCCTTTTTTTTCTAATAGCATATGCTAGATTGACTTGCAGCAGATATTATTTGTAAATAATCTTTATAAAATAAGTACCTAGGGATAGTTAGAAGGTTAATTTCTACTCTAGTGCAAAATTTGTGCACTTCTTATTGTCTGCAAACAGGGGGTGGGGCTGAAGAAATATTCTTGTTCAAAAGACAAAATGCAAGATGGAATATTCTTCTGCCTGGAAAGTACTTTTTAATAAAAATGGTAAATTACAAGAAGATTACAAAAATAAATCAGATCCCACCAGTTCTTTCTCCTGAATAAAGGCCAGAAAAAAAAAATATTCTGAATGTCATTCAGGTTACTCTTTAACAACCTTAACCTGCAACCCTTATTGTGAATAAAGGTTACAGGACTGGTATCCAAAATACATGAACTCTTATGCACATAGGAACTCTGATCTGATCGCTAGCAGCTCCTCTTCAACCCCATAATTTTCACCATCCTTATACTCACCCCTTCCCACACTTAACACTGCTACTGTGATGTTTATACTCCTGCCAAAGAGGTGGCTTTGGGCAACAACTCTTCAAACAAAACAATGGGGTCTAAATTAGCTGTTACCAACCTAGAAAGATCTTGGAGTTATCATAGATAATCTCTGAGAACATCCTTTCAGTGTGCAGTGACCACTAAAGCTAATAGAAAGCTAGAAGGTACAGAGAAGGGCAACAAAAATGATTGGGAATATGGAACAGCTTCTATATGAGATGACATTTTAAAAGATTGGGACTGTTCATCTTGGAAAAGATCACTGAATGGGGATGATTGAGGTCTATAAAATCATGACTGGTGTGGAGAAAGTGTATAAGGAAGTGTTATATGCACCTTCACATAACACAAGGAAACACCTGCTTGTGCTAGTGAGAATGGTATAGCAGCCCGGCAAACTAGAGTGCACAGGTTCTAGCAAAAGGTGGTGAGGACACAGCAGTCGCTTATGAGGTCCCTGCTTTTCTCGGTCAGTACTTAAGGAAATGATACAGGCTTCACAGGTCCACTTAGCACATTGCCATGGAATGGAACATGCAGTATGGGGGCATGTTTTCTCTAGTATCTACCAAGCCCGCTTTTGTTGGTTACAGAGTGAAGAGCATTTCCTTCGGTATAGCGGGTGCTGCTCTCACATAGCGAATGTGGCACACCCAGAAAAGTGCCTGATCAAGACCCACTTAGTGCTGCTTTCACCAGAGACTCACAAGCACTTTTGCTGTTAATCTCTGCACCCCACGTGGTCCAGTGCATTATCTTATGCCACAGAACAATAGATTCCATTGTGGAGTATTTTGTGTTATGTCTGAGTTACAGGAATGAAAGGTCTCGTAGCAAGTGGTGTCTGAGCATTTGCTTAACCCCAGATGTTTTCACCAGATAAAAGGACTGTGTTCAAACACAAGCAGAAAGCACTGTTCAGAGTGAAGGAAATATGAGTGGTTTCCTTGTTTGATGTCACTCCAGTGAGGGATTACTTTTTATTCCCTTCTTTTGAATTTAACAAAGAGAAGGAAATAGCTTACAGCCAGAGAGCATGCAGTTACAGCAATGCCCCTGAACTGTACACATGTCACACACAGCATCGACATCCTGTTTATAAAAACCAAATGCAGCCCTGGCAAAGCAGTCACAGACTGAAGTCAATGTGAATTACACTCATTTACACCATGGCCAAATCTGGCCCATTAAATGCAAAGTGCATTTTTTAAAAACGTAGTTAACTTAATCTCTATTAAGTGCATATTGATTTTTAAATTATCCTCATTCTACAGTGGAGCTTGTCCAAAAGTCACACTAAAACCATAGAGTTTGGTACTAGAATCTAGCCATTTCTGCTTCCAGTGCTGTGATCAGAGTGGCACATGCCTACTAACACTGGGTTCTGAAAGGGGTTCGCTCAGCCTCATGCAAGAGGAAACTAGTTAGTGATAAATACCCTGGTTATAGAGCAGTAACCAGGTATGGGGCAGGCCATAAGTAAAGCTTGATTCTGGTATAGAAAATATTTTCAGACTTGCACTTAGCCTCATCAAATGATCTATTTTAAAAACTGGATTAAAGTGTCAGGTATGTTTCACCCCTACACTCGCTGGATGGCTTGCCCACCTCTCGCCCGCCTTCTCTTAAGTATGCTGAATAAGGCCCATTTGCAAGCAAATATAACTGACAGTACCTAATTGTGAGCACCGACCTGGATCTGAAACAAAGGGAGCATTTTTTTGTTTCAAACGCAAGTACAGCACAGCAAATCAACTTACATGTTACACACAATATTGGTATTTTATGAGCTGGGCGCATCTAGACTGCCCTCAGCTTTTGAAAGAAGATATGCAAATTTGGCACTAATTTGCATACCTTCTTCCAATCCCGTTTTTGGAAGTTTTTCGGAAAAAAAAAAAAAAAAGCAGTCTAGACGTGGTTCTTTCAGAAAAAAAATCCTTTTTCGAAAGAACCCTGTACACCTCATTTTTTTAGGAAGAAGGGTTCTTTTGAAAAAGGGTTTTTTTCAAAAGAATCGTGTCTAGACTGGGTTTCTTTTTCCAAAAAAACTCTTCCAAAAACGGGATTGGAAGAAGATATGCAAATTTGCACCGAATTTGCATATCTTCTTTAGAAAACCGTGGGCAGTCTAGACGTGCCCCTATCACAGGCTTGATCTACACTAGGACCTTACACCAAATTTACCCGCCCCTGTTCGATTATCTAAGTGCTGCATCTACACTACTAAGCCTGTTGTGCTACCCTTAGGGGGCACTGACATCGATTTCTGTAGTCCTGCTTTTCACCAGGGGTAATGCTAGTTCCAACCATGCAAGGTCAAGTTTACACTAGTGTAGATGCAGCATTGCCAGAAATTCAACACCCTTGGCCTCCAGAAAGTCTCCCACTGCTGTCTGCTCCAACCACAGTGTCCACAGCTTCCACTTCAACTGCTCTCATCCTGCACTCAAAAAGTCCTGGGAACGGTAGAATGGCCTGTCCTATGTGGCCAGCTTTGCAAGCTATTGGCAAGCAAGCAGCATACTGTGGGACACTTGGAGATGAGTTCCAATGTTCCCTTGGACACTTGAACAGCTGTGAATACTTCTGCTCCCACAGCCTCCACTTCCCAAGGCCACAGAAGAGCATCTGCCTGGTGTGCACGGGAAATCTTGGACCTCATCAAGGTGTGGGGGATGAGTCCATCCTGCACAAGCTCAGAACCAGCAAGAGGAACACCGACACCTACAGCAGGATTGCAATCTCCCTGGAAGCTAAAGGCCATTCCAGGAATGTAGACCAGAGCGGGGTGAAAATCAAGGAGTTGTGGGAGTCCTATCAGATGACCAAGGAGCGGCGCAGATGCTCTGGGGTGGCACCTCATACCTTCCACTTTTACAACCAGCAGGATGCCATTCTGGAGGGGGGGCAGTCAGCTCCTCCACTCTGGTCATGGAGTCGGCCCAAGACACACCCAGTGTCAGCCTGCAGGACAGCAGAGTGGCAGAGAGGCAGGAGAAAGAAGAGGAGCAGGAGGAGGAGACTAGCCAGCCGATAATGTTTGAGAACCAGGAGCTCATCTTGATGGTGGAACCAGTCTTGTCCTTATAGGATGTCTCCCAGGCCACCGACAACCCTGGGGAGGGCACTTCTGGTGAGTTCACAAACTTTGTCTAAGTACAAGTAGGGTCGGGCAGTGGGTTGTGAGCTGCAGCACGCTGTCTGCCAGCTGTCTGCGAGTGGGTTGCAGAACAGCTCATTCACATGTCTGCAGATGGAGCATGAGTCATGACTGCTCAGCTCCATGAAGCTCTCAGCTAAGAACACTGTGATCCTTCTCACAAGGTTCTTGGGGAGGCCAGGGTTGTGCTGTCCTCCACAGTAGGACACCTTCCCATGCCAAGCCACCATGAAGTGGTCTTGCATCATGGAACTATACAGCAGTGCAGCATACAGCCCTGGTTGATAGCACCAATCAGACAGCATTTGCTACAGATCACTCTGTGTGATTCGGAGAAGACTGACATCTTGCATGGCAACTTGGAGGGAGGAGGAGGAGGGAATCTATTACCTCTCTCTCCCAGTAGGCCGTGAGTGCTGGACACACATCCCCACCCCATTCCCTCCCCTCACGCCACAGGCTGGAAAAGAAGCACACTCTCCTGAGAGTTTGCGAGTGCCAGACCTGGTGTCTGTTGAACACAGCAGGAAGCCGACCCACCTCTTCCCTAACTGCCCCGCCTGCAGGCTCCTGCCCTGGCTGGAAAAGTAGCACTGTCCCAGGGAGCTGCATGTTCCAGACACAGTGACACCCTCTGCTGCCACCTCCCTCCTGCCTGCAGGCTCCTGGCCTGGCAGGCACCTTACCATGCCTGCCTGCCTCTGGACCGAGTGTGTCCCGATGCTCCCCTGAGACATCTGGGCACCTGCTGTACGGTGCTCAATTTAAAGCAAATATGTGGTCTTGCACAAAACACTTCTCCATTGTCTGAACAGAGGCCTTCGGTGTACACTAAGGGGGTGTCTACGCAGCAAAGTTGTTTTGGAATAACGGCTGTTATTCCGAAATAACTATGCGAGTGTCTGCACAGCAATTCTGTTATTTCAAAATAATTTCAAAATAACGGATGGCTTATTCCAACTTCTGTAAACCTCATTCTATGAAGAATAACGTCTATTCTGCAATAGCTATTTCAAAATAAGGTGTGTGTAGATGTTCCACTTCTGCTATTTCGAAATAGCCCCTCACCAGACCCATTCTAAGTTATTCCTCCTGGGGCTCTAAATCGAGATAGCACATCTACATTAGGGAAGCCTGCCTTGGACTAATTTTGAGGCTTCTCTGCAGTGTAGACGTGCTATTTCGAAATAAACTATTTTGGAATAACTATTCGGCTGTGTCTACACTGGCATGATTTTCCGGAAATGCTTAAAACGGAACAGTTTTCCGTTATAAGTATTTCTGGAAAAAGAGCGTCTACATTGGCAGGATGCTTTTCCAGAAAAGCCCTTTTTCCGAAAAGCGTCTGTGGCCAATGTAGACGCGCTCGAGAAAAAGCCCGATCGTCATTTTCGCGATCGGGGCTTTTTGCAGAAAAGACTGCTGGGCTGTCTACACTGGCCCTTTTCGGAACAGTTTTCGGAAAGGACTTTTTGCGGCGGGAGCAGCATAGTTTTTCCGGAAAAGCAGCTGATTTCTTACAGTAGATCATCAGTGCTTTTCCGGAAATTCAAGGGGCCAGTGTAGACAGCTCACAGCTTATTCCGGAAAAGCGGCTGCTTTTCCGGAATAAGTGGCCCAGTGTAGACACAGCTGTAGTGTAGACGTTCCCCCAGTGTTGGAACATCTGTGTGTGCCTTGGGACCCAAGAATAAACCTTTCATAGAATCATAGAACCATAGAGCTGGAAGAGACCTCAGGAGGTCATCAAGTCCAGCCCCCTGCCCAAGGCAGGACCAATCCCAATTAAATCAACCCAGCCAGGGCTTTGTCAACCCGAGACTTAAACACCTCTAGGGATGGAGACTCCACTACTTCCCTAGGTAACTCATTCTAGTGCTTCACCAGCCTCCTAGTGAAATAGTTTTTCCTTTCAGGGGAGGGCTGGAGACTTTCTTTCCCAGAAGAGAAGGTATAACTGACAGCAGTTTTTCAGAATTGCTAATTCCCAAAGGGGAATGTGAAATAATTCTTTGCCAGTAAATTAATACAACAAGATTTCTCCACCATGTTTATTGCACTTGAGCTGTACTAGTTTGCAGATGCCTTTGTGAGGCTGACAGGCAGAATCAAAGCTAGGACCTTTGGAGATTAGTGAATAAGTCTCTACTGCAGGGGTGGCCAACCCATTACAGCCAAAGAGCCAAAACAGTGGTGGATACAGCGCAAAGAGCCGAGGGAAAAAAGTTGTTGAGCAAAAAAAAAGGGCCCTTTTCAGAGCCACAGGTGCAGGTGTGGGAGCTGCAATTTTTTCTTTTAAGAGCCACATGCGGCCTGGGGCCCTGATCTAGGGGCAGCTCCTTCTGCGGGGCTGGAGCATCAATACTGGCTCGCCACTGCGGGTGAGGGGGTGGGCAGGAAGGGATCCTGAACCTCACAGTCAGGCAAGCCAGAGATGGATCCAATCCACAGGTTTGACTTTATCCATGTAACTAGCCAACAGTTCAATGGGACTACTCATGTGGCTAAAGTTAAGTGGGTGTAAAAAATCTTTTTAGGAATAGAGCCATCAGCCTTAATGCCCCAAAATGTACAGAGGGGGAAAAGGATCAAGTTGCTTCCTTTGCATCTGTCAAACTGTGGCCTCCATGACAATGAGCCAATCTACCATGTGAACGGATTCAAGGATTATTAGTACTTTAATCTAGTAACTACTGTACTCTGTAAACTGTGCACTTGTGCAGCTGCTCAGGAGAGACTCGGATGTTGCCCAGCTGATTAGCAGAGCACCCACAGCTAGGCGTTTTGTTTCTATTGGTGCTGCACATTGGCACATGCCTCGGTGCACATAAAAAATATTTCACTCATGGATGGAAAAGATTAGAGGGCACATTGCTGGTAACCCAAATGGATGATAAATAAAATGGGGAGGTAATTCTATTGGAAAATCAGAGCTCTTTGGGCCAGGAGATGTGTCCTACTTTACAATTTTTTTTATAAAGCTTTGGGTCTTTTAAACATAACATACTTCTCAAATTGCAAGCTGTAAAAATGAAATCCTGGCTCCATTGATGTCAGTGGAAGTTTTCCCTAAATAGCTGTAATATTTTCTTTGGACATTTCACATTATTATGGAACAAAATGAAGATTCCCTTGGACTTGCACTGTTTGCTGCACCCCACCAGATCTAATTAGTGATGAACAGTTTTAGATACCAAGGTACTTGTTAAAACAGTTAAAATAGCTAAAGCAGCACCCTCCAATAATAAAAAATGTAAAGCACTTTCTGGTTTCAATCGACTAGTGATTCGCCTGGGGCCATCAATTTCATTTTACTTCTGACTTGGCTAGTTTGAGTTCTAACTGCAGTGGAGAAAGACTTTTTGCATTAAGCACATAGGATATGTCTACACTACAGCGTTATTTTGAAATAGCTTATTTTGAAATAGTTATTTCAAAATAGCTTATTTCGAAATAACGCATCTAGACACAAAATGCATTTCGAAATAGCGTTTTTCTATTTTGAAATAGCGCGTCCACACTGAGAGGACGCTGAATTGCATTTAAGGCCAGCCGGAACCGGTTCTGGCAGGGCATCAGTTCAGGAGTTACCTTGTGTGGCTGCTGCCTGAGGATCTCTGGGTATGTCTACACGAGCCCCCTAGTTCGAACTAGGGAGGCTAATGTAGGCATTTGAAGTTGCAAATGAAGCCCGGAATTTAAATATCCCGGGCTTTATTTCCATCTTTCCGTCCGGGCACCATTTTTAAATCCCCTTAGTCCAAACTAACTGTCCACGGCTACACACGGCAGTCAAACATTAACTCAAACTAAGTCCTTAGTTTGAGTTAACTGTTACACCTCATTCCACTAAGGACTTAGTTCGAGTTAACGTTTGACTGCCGCGTGTAGCCGCGGGCAGTTAGTTCGGACTAAGGGGATTTAAAAATGGCGCCCGGACAGGACGATGCAAATAAAGCCCAGGATATTTAAATCCTGGGCTTCATTTGCAACTTCGAATGCCTACATTAGCCTCTCTAGTTCGAACTAGGGGGCTAGTGTAGACATACCCTCTGAGACCTGTGCTTAAAGGGACCCTCCCGGACAGCCAGTTCTAAGGTTTCCCGGCTTGCTTGCCTACCTCGCTGAGGGACAGCATAGCATTTTTTTCTCTGCCTCCTCTGGTTGCCCTCACTCAGGACACCACAGCACTCTGCAACATGGAGCCAGAGCTGCCCCTGGGCACTCTAATGCTTCTCCTGGATGTGTTGCTGCAAGCCTGGCAGCACGTTCTGCAGGCAGTAACAGTCTCCCTGGTGTGCTCCACTGGGGGCTTGTGCCTCATTCCTCCCTCACGTCCTTCCACTTACCCCTCCCTAACCCCCTTCCTACTGTACAATAAAAGACACGTATTCATTACAACAAAGCCTCTTTATTGAACAAAACTGGGGTGGGAGGGGAATGAAACTGAGGTGAGACTGGAGAAAGAAGGTGGGAGAGGGGAGGAGGGAGGGTGGGAAAGGGGAGGGGGAAACCTGGGAGAAGGGAGCTTGCAGGGGAGGCAAGGGGAGGAAGGAGGAGGACTCAGGGTTGGGGTCTCGCGGCCCAACTGTCTCCCAGCACTGCGGTGCGGGGCCTCGGTGTCTCTGGGGTGTGCGGAGGGTGGGGGGGAAGAGGCAGGAGGGGGAGAAGGAGTGGGAGGAGGAGCAGTAGCTGGGGAGGCAGAATCAAGGATGCGGTCCATGGCATCAAAATAGGGGCAGGGGTCTGAGTCTGCCCCTGGTTGGGAGCTGCCCCCTGTGGCCCTGGGATACGCCTGCCGCAGCTCCTTTATTTTCATGCGAACCTGCTTCTGGGTTCACATGTGGCCTTTGGTGGCCAGGCTGGCAGCCATCCGCCTGTAGACGGCTGCGTTCCTCTGTTTAGTGCAGAGATCATGGATGTTGGAGGCATCCCCCCAAACCTGAATTAGGTGCCTGATCTCCGCATTGGACCAGGCAGGTGCCCGCTTTTTCTGGCCCCTGGCAGGCTCCTGGGAGCTGGCAGACTGGTCCTGGGGAGCAGTGGAGGGCTGGCTGGCACTGGCTGCCTGGCTCATGCTGGGGCCAGGTCAGGTGCAGCAACTGCTGGCTCTGGGCTGGCACGCTTGAAGCTGGCACAGGCACTGTGGCCAGAGTCTACCCCTTTAAGGGCTCCCGGGGGGGGGGGGGAGGGGGAGAGAGAGAGAGGAGTTTTCTTGGTTGCGCCCAGAGTGGCCACCAGGGCACCCTGGGAAGGGCTGGAGGCCCCCTATTTCGAAATAAGCATCTACACAGCGCTTATTTCAAAATAGTAATTTCGAAATTGGCGCTATTCCTCGTAGAATGAGGTTTACCAATTTTGAAATAAGCCCTCTGCTATTTCGATTTAATTTCGAAATAGCGGTTTGGCTGTGTAGATGCTGGTAACGTTATTTCGAAATAATGGCTGTTATTTCGAAATAACTTTGCTGTGTAGACAAACATACTCTCTTTCAATGTGGAGTCTCCTGCTTTTGCCTGGCATGATATTTGTTGGCTTGGAAAACTCTGCCTTAGTTTTCAAAGCACTTTAAGTGACAGCTGATCCTGGTTTTCTGTATTAACATTTCATGCTAATTCTCTTTGATTTTTTTTTCATTGTCATGCCAGAGTTTTCTATCCTAAGGAAAAATAAAACTATTCCTTTTATGCCCTTATAAGTATACAACATAAAAACACTTTACTGAGATTTCCATCTGTTCCCAGCTGAGAAGGTGAACATTTGTCTCTAGATTTCTAAAATGTTCTTAGAAAAACAGGGAGATGATCAGGCGTAAAAATGTACCTAGTACAGAATGACTACAAAGCAGCATGCACGGGAATGTCCAAAGCACATTGCCTTAGGAATATCAATATGGTTTTGAAATAATTTTAATTTTGCTATTCAATAAAACAGGTTTTACTATAAAAAAATTATTCTGTAAGCATTTTTACAGAGCTGTTTCATGTAGAAATGTGTTTGAGTGAATACTCAGAGACAGGCAGTAGGTATAAAGTCTATCCAATGCAGGCCAATCCAGAGGCATCTCTGTATTGGGAAACATACTCAGCTCCTGTGGCAGATTTCTGGCAGAATGTGAACCCCCATGAAAAATGAAAATGCCTCTCAAGTAAATACTAACCTTCCTCTTAGCACATGGAATGTGTCCTGACTGAATTTAAAATTGGAAACACAGGTGCATGCTGTTGAATGCAGACAGCAAAAGTACTTTAACGGGGGAAAATACATGCAATATGATCTAGTGACTAGGTTTGTAAATATAATAAAAAGTAGCTTTTAATAGTAAATATAAGAGAGGCCTGAAACAAAACCCTACATTCAAACACTTCTGAATGATGCATTTCAAATCCAGATCCAAAAGTTTCAGTCAGGGCTGGTCTTCAGTAAAAATGTGCATAAGGCAAAGTCCCTGTCATTCTTAGAATCTTTAAAAGGCCCGTGTAGAATCTAGTTATAGCGGAGAACTCTGGCTCAGCGCTACTGTGTTGCACTCCAGGCCTTGCTACTGGTTTGTTATGTGGTCCTGGGCAAGTTATTATATGTCTCTGCTTACAAATCTGTATAATGGGTATGAAACTACTTAGTTACATCACAGAGGTGTGGAGTGCTATACTTTTCATTGTTGTAAAGTGCATTAACATGTATATTAAAGTTGCAGTACACATTCAAAGTTTCATGAGTACATTTTAGATACTATAATTTTTTTTTTTTTTTCTGTCCTAACAACTGAGGTTTGACTTTCTCCTTCATCCTAGCCTCTTTGTACTGCTCTGGCAGCTCAGAAGGAATCAGAAAACCATCGTATTTCCCCACATGAAGTGTTTCCCAGTATGGGAGAAATCCCCAGTTGGCCCACTTAAGAAAGGTTCCTAAAGAATCTTTCAGAACCGACAGTCTCCTGCTTGCCTCCAGCCAACACAACACTTCTCTTCAAAGAGGAAAGTACTTCACCCAATTGGAACAGAATTCCAAGTTGTGGAAGGAGATGTTCAGTATGTCTGCTTTTATTCACTAGTGCTTTGCATTTCCAACTTATTTATAGCTGTGACATCTGGCCACAAAAAGGTGTTGTTTGGTAACTAGTAAAACAAGCTGATAAAACTATGTATCCAGCTGCAGGGTTTCACCTGCAATTAGTTACAGATCCAGATGTTTTATATTTGAAAAAGGAATAAAGGTTAAATTTTAAGTCAGTAGGAAAACATCAGGACACGCGCATAAAGGGAGACTTATATCCAGTTGTTTAGTTCCCAAATTAGTTTTGTTTTAATTTGCCATTAGAATTCGTTAAAGTAAAAAGTGATTCATGCATATTGCCCAACTAAATGTGCTCAGTCACTGTTTAATGGAATGGTATTGCTAAGTGTTTCAGAGTGTTTGGATGATTGGACACCTTCATGAATTCTAGGAGCGTGCAGCAGAACTGATCATTCATCAGCCAGCCTGCCAACAGGGGGGCAAATGAAGCTGTTGCCCCAGGGCCTGGTAATTCAAAGTGCCTGGAGCTCCCAGCTACTGCTGCCCAGGGCTCTGGCAGCAATTAAAAGGGTCCAGGGCTCCAGCCACCACCACTACCTCATTAGTGGCAATAGCAGCCAGAGACCCAGGCCATTTTGAAACACCAGGCAGTTGCCCCCTTTGCCCTCCCTTCCCATCATCAGGCCGGGGTCTGTTTGAGAGGGTGCTTGTACCAATGGCCAAAAGAACTCGGGCACCTGCTCCGCCACCACCATACCCTGCATTGAATCACGTGGTATCTTAATTTCAAAGAATAAAGCTACAATAAGGCACAACTGGAAAGTTATATCCAAACACAACTTTTCAGTACATCTGTTCAGATAAATCCATAATGAAAACCCACAATTTGTCACACAAATCACTTATTCCTCCTCCCCCTCCCACCCTCACCCATTGTAAAGCAGTGATCTCATTCACAACCTACAGTTCATAACAATCACTCAAACCCAGTTATAGGGCAGAGTGACAGTACTTCATTGACTGCAAAAATTGCTGTACAAATACCCCAGGGCACAAGGCGGGGACAGGAGAGCCCCAATAGTGCACTCCCCCACAGGGCATCTAGAGGTGTGTCAGCCAGTGCCCCCCATCCTGCCCTGAAGATCAGAGGAATGGAGGCGGGGATCCAGACCCTGTTTGGGGCTAAGGGAGTTTGCTGCCGAATGTTTAGGTTCTTTCTCTGTGTGTGATTGGGGTTGGGGGAAGGGTAGAGGGTGGAACGTAAACTAACCACACCAAAACAGCAACTTTTATACACTGTGGCTGCAGCTTCAACAGGACCAAAGCACATAATTAAAATTACGGCCATTCTTAGGGTTGCCAGACACTTTCACAAAAAATCCCGAACATGTCAGGAAAAAAATTGATTGAGCAAAAACACGGGGGACCAACCAAAGTTGCTGAGAAAAAAAAAAGGTTGCTGCACCTTTAAAAGGCCCCGCGCTCCACACTCCCTCCACTCCTAGGGTTGCCAGATGGTTTAACCAAAAATACCGAACAACCCTTCCCCCTGCAAAAAAACTCGGGGGAAAAAATTCTGTTGAGAAAAAAAAGGGGGGGAGACCAAAGTTGTTGAGCAAAAAAAAAACCAACCCAGCAGCAAAGCAAAAAATAAAAAAATAAAAAAATAAAATATCAGCATGGCCCCCTTTAAGAAAAGGCTTTTTTGCTGGCAGACATTTTGTTTTTCTGCTCCAGCTATAAGACAAGCCCCTGCGGAACCTTTAAGCAGCGGGGGGGGGTGGGAGGATCTGGGAGGCCCGGCGGGGGGGCTGGGGGTTGGGTCTGGTTGCTGAGTGTGTTGTAGGGTTGCCAGGTATCTGGTATTTTCGCCTCCTGGCAAGGAAAAAAAATAAGAAAATACCGGACATTTTAGGTGTCCAGTATTTTCTGAATTTTTTACCGGACAGGAAGCAAAAATACCGGACTGTCTAAGTCAATACCAGACACCTGGCAACCCTATCCATTCCCGACAGACACAGCAGGGGAAGAATGTCCCCACTGGCCTTCCGTCCAAGAAAAAAAGAAAATACATTTTACATGTCCGGTATTTTCTGTTTTTTTTTTACTGGACAGGGGCCATGAATAACGGACTGTCTGGGTGAAAACCGGACACCTGGCAACCCTAGCCATTCTCTAGGGCATGCAGGCTAGAGTAGCCAGGATATGATCCCAAAATTCTACCTAATTCTAAATTTTCCTATAAACCACGGGTGGGGAACCTATGGCCAAGGGCCGGATATGGCCCCTGGCTTGCTTGGATCCAGCCCCCCAACTCTCCCCCAGCACTGGAGAGCCCACGCTGGTGCTCCAGCTTCCCCCCCCCCCCCCCCACCACCTCTCTGTAGGGCTGGAGCATACAAAATGTACTAACCTATTAGGTAGATGTGGGGAGTGTCAATCGGGGGCCATGTCAGTGAGGAGTTTGTTTTGGGGGCTTTTTGTTTGTTTGTCTGTTTGTCTTCTCACCCTGACTGATTTTTCAGTACGCCACACCTGTAGCCCTCCAACCCCAAAAAATACCCCACACCTGCTATAAACCTTGTTCATTCCCTGTTTTTCATAACATTATTAACATTTCTTTCAATGTTGTTTGTATAGATTGAAGCAGAGAACTTGTCTTCATCTGCACCGTTAAAGCACTTAGCACACTGTTGGTGCTATACAAATAATAACCAATAACTGTGAATCTAGCCTGCAGGCTATGTACAGTTGCAAGTGTGGGGTGCAGAGGGTTCATATGCAGTTTTACCAGTCTAGGGCATGCAGGCTAATACCGGCACGCAATTTGTCACGCAATTTGGAAAAGTCCACAAAGACTTAAGCAAAGCATGTTAAATGCCAGTTCCTCAGTAATGCTGTTATAGGTAAAAGCATAAATTGTAGCAGAGGGCATGAATTCCCAATCAATATCTACACAAATCTCCGGGGCAGCAGAATAACTCAGTGTTAGGACTGTTGAATGAAAGCACTGTCTGTGCAGTCATTAAACTGTGTAATGGTCAAACACGAGTGCATGAAAATAAATACAGAACTGACTGTAAATACTATTTCTTCACCTGCTTGTAAACCACTCATCGTGTAGAATTTTATTAGAATGTTTGTTAACATCAGAGATTTATTTACAAGGAAACATTGATATATTTCAACTGAAACCATGTTTGATTTTTATATCGTTCAATTGCAAAATGTGTCTCGTTTTAAACGAATTGCACTCTAAAATACCTAGAAATAAAATCCCAGAATGAATGTATTTGACTACAAAGTAGACATTTTGTAACCTTTTAAGGCAGAGGTAGGAGTTTAAGTGAATTTTACTCTGGAAGTTTTTTAATTTTCTTTATTTGCTGTATTGTGGAGTGGTCTGGAAGACAGGAGGTTCAAACTGTAAAGTCAGTAAGGCCCTAGGATATTTGTTTATCTTCTAACCTAGGGATGGGGAACCTTAGGTCCCAGGGGCGGCTGCAGTCCCTGGCTTGCCTGGATCCAGGCCCCCCAAGGCTCAGGGGCCTCTTCAGCACTGGGGGAGCCTGTGCTGGTGTAGATTTGAACCTGGGACCTCTAGAGCTTATATAGGAGCCTCTACAGCTTCAGCTATAAAACCAGCTGGCTCTCAGCCCAGGCTATAGAGCGCCCTTGTTCTTAGCTCTTGCTCTAACTGCCACTACATGGGACAGTGAAACATACTAGTTGTGTGGGTTACACTGGCACTCCAGTTCCCCGCCCACATTGCCCCACTACAGGACTGGAGCACACAATATCTACTAGGCTGGCCCTCCTGGGCTCTAGTGTGAAAGAGGAATGTGGGGAGTGTCTTTCTCCTTCTCAGATGGGGGCCACCTCAGTGAGAAGTTTTGTTTTTTTACTTCTCACTTGTGTGCAGCTCCTGATTTTTCTGTGGGTTAGTGGCCCCCAACCAAAAGGTTCCCCACCCTTGTTAACTTTTAAAATGTAGTTGATTTCATATGCCACTGTACCGTGACATTATGGAGTCTATAAATCCACTCAGAAGATATCAACATACTGTAGGCTGGCCTGGGGAAGTACATAAAGCAAATAGTTATTCCGAAATAGCTTCTTTCAAAATAGCATGTCTGCAGGGAAGCCTCAAAATTAATCCAAGGCAGGCTTCCCTAATGTAGACGTGCTATCTCGATTTAGAGCCCCAGGAGGAATAATTTAGAATGGACCTGGTGAGGGGCTATTTCGAAATAGCAGAAGTGGAGCATCTACACACACCTTATTTCGAAATAGCTATTTCGGAATAGGCATTATTCTTCGTAGAATGACGTTTACAGAAGTCAGAATAAGCCGTCCGTTATTTCAAGATTATTTCGAAATAACGGAATTGCTGTGTAGACGCTCACATAGTTATTTTGGAATAATGGCCGTTATTCCGAAATAACTTTGCTGTGTAGATACACTCTTAGGTATTCATTCTGGCTACATCTATAATATGAGTTTTCTCAGCAAAAAATATGCTAATGAGGGCCTCATTTGCATGAGTCGTGATCTCATGTGCATATTTTCTGCTGATCCTTTTTTTTTACTAGGGTTTTTGCGCAAAACCCCCTTTTTCTACAAGATCGGTAAACCTCGTTTTTTGGGGCATAAGGATCTTGAGGAAAAGGGGGTTTTGCGCAAAAAGAAAATGTCCACACTGCTTGTTTTTGCGCAAAAACCCTAGCGAAAAAACAGATCAGCAGAAAATATGCAAATGAGATCGTGACTCATGCAAATGAGTCCCTCATAAGCATTTTTTTGCCGAGAAAACTCATAGTATAGACGTAGCCTCTAAGTTCAAAACCAGGGACACTTAAGGTGATTCGTGAAAAAATTATGGTGAATGGCTTGGCAATTAAAATTGTGTTATAACCTAATTTTTTCTGATATTTTCAGCTTAGGGGTCCTTCTACCTACCACATCCACATGGTGAGTGACTTCCTCAACAGGAAAGGCTCCTGCTCAACAAACCTGAGAATTATATTGAATGAAAACTGTCAGGGTTGCAGAGGGACAAATGGACCTGAAAGAAATGCCTGTGTGGACCGCAAACTTTGGAGAGCTGAAATTTAGGTCATGGTATCAAGATATTTCAGTTCAAAATCAAGGCACTTGACACCTGATAAGGAGTAAAAGATTACAGAGGAATTTTTATTTATTTACCTTTCAGTACCTTCTGCATGTAAAAAAAAAAGGGGCAGAGATTTAAATGTACTTTCTCTTTAAATTCTCTGAGCATCAGTTTCTTAAACATGCTGGGCCAAATTTGTCTCTTGCTTGTGGCTGTGCATATCCAGAGTTACTGCACTGAACTCAGTGGTTTTACTCTGGATTTACCTCAGTGTAAACAAGAGCTGAAATTGACCATCAGACGTCTTCGATTCTTTGCAGTATTTCTGTTCAAATTCTCTCTCAGCTTCTTCTTGGGCAGAACATGTCAAATTTTAAAATGTGCTGTTTTCTGCCCACCTCGGCCAAAAAAAATACCCCTCTTGTTTTGCTCCCATCAGTTTCCAGGGAAGGAGATGATGTTACCACATGTTGCCAGTGAAATGCGTTTCTGCAGCACTTGCAGACTTGGTGCACAGTTTGCTAGGAAAAAAAACAATATCAGCATTAACTATGGGGGCCTGCATGCTCTCCCTCCCCTGCCACTACACCTGGATGCATGGAGATTCCCCCCACCCCACCCGCTGTGAGGTTCCCACAAGGCCTAGCAATTTCCCCCTTTCTTCCCCCGTCACTTCACCCAGAGAGTGGGGAAATCCCTTTACACGCACACAGGGCCTGGAGATTCCCTCCCCTTCTTCCCCCTGCCCACACCGATTTACCTGGGGCCTGGAGATTCTCTTTCCCCTTAACTCCACATAGCTCCTCATAGGGCCTAGGGATGCCCTTCTTCTCCCACCCCCCCATCCCTGTGCCACTCCTCTCGGTGCCTGGGGTTCACCCCTCTCCTGCGCAGCTCCTCATAGGCCTCACAGTGTAGACTTTGCCTGACAGACACCAGTCGGCCAGCCTTTCACGGGTTGGTTATTTCAAAATAATAACTTCTGCTTTCCACAAGGACTAACACTAATTTTGAAATAGTTATTTTGCAATAGCAGTAGTGTGGATGCTCCACTGCTGCTATTTTGAAATAACTACTCCCCATTGCAATTCAAACTAATTACTCCCCAGCGCTTCCGGGGCTCTAAGTCGAGGTAGTACATCCACATTAATGGAGCCTGCCTCAGATTAATTTTGAGGATTCCCCTGACTGTGGGCACGCTATTTTGAAATTATTATTTTGAGAGTTATTATTTCAAAATAAGTTATTTAGAAATAATTTCCTAGTGTAGACATGCCCTGTCAGTAACAGAATCCTTTATTTCTTATCTGTTCTGGTACACTCTAAGTACAGAAAGCCGTTCTGAGTATTTTTAGTAGGAACACAACGCTGTTCACATTGGAAAAGGAGTATTATCATCTAGTATCATGTAGTTGTTTAACAGTGGCAGACTGTTGGTACAGGTTATAAATGCTTGTCAAAATAATGCTGGTCCTGAATGGCTAATATGGCAGATATATACTTGGGCAGGGAGCTTCAGAATAATTTATATGTAGCTTGTGAATTGCCTTCACCTCTGTTGACTTTGACACAATATTGTGCTGTATAAAATGATCTTTAGATCTTCTCCTTACTTGTGTTAGTATCTTGTCAATAGGGCCAACACGTGTCATTTTGTAAAATATTGACTGTGCTCTTATTTAATTTAATCCATTGCTCTTTATGACACATAACAAGCTTTAGCTATTTGAAAGAGAAGGCAAAAGAGGATCACTTTCTTCCAGGCTTCTTGCTGTTAGCACCAGAAGGACTGAATATTAAAGAGAAGATAAATGCAGGAACCCAGGCCAGCAACTATTAGAAACCATGACTGGTAGGAGGATAAAAAATTATGTTGTGAATGGTTCTCTCACCTTCTGCTATTAGAGGCATTCAGCATCATAGAATTCTACAATAAGAAAATATACACACCAACTCACTTGTCCTTTTAAAATGAGTTATCTTTATAAATAGCTGTACAACAGTTCATAGCAGAGTAGCAGCCAGCATTAGTCAGGGGGAGGAAAAAGTCAAGCTTTTACCATATTTCTCTTATTTAAAATTCCTGAGTTCACTAAAAGTTTTAGGTCCCTAAAGCCTGTGGGGCCTTTAGGACCTTGCAGCATGCATCTGTTCTCAAAAGACTGATTGTTTACACCCAAGACCTTCTGATGCTGTAAGGGAGTCCCTGTCAGGTTGCCATGAGCCAGAGAGAACTCAGCCATTGCACACAGCTATATTCTTTTTTTCTCATTGGAGCCAAGCATTGAAAATGAAATTCTGTTTAAATAAATTCTGCCCTCAGGCAAGTGTAACTCTCATCCTCTTCAGTGGTAAGTGTATCACTGTCTTAGGGTATGTCTACACTGCACGGCTATTTCAGGATACTGGAGGTATTCCGACATAGCTACCCCGCAGCTACACACGCCTCACGTTATTTCGAAATATTTTTCGAAATAACGGGTGAACTATTTCGGCATCCTGGTAACCCTCGTTCCACGAGAGTTAAGGGATGTCTCAAAATGGCATGTTATTTCGAAATTTGGTGTTGTGTAGATGCGCCAAATTTCAAAATATGTTTGAAATAAGATATGCAATTTGCCTAGCACAAATTGTGTGTCTTATTTCAAGTTAAGGGTGCTCTGTAGTGAAAAAACTGGGCATCAATTTCAATGGCATTGCACAGGGAGTCAGGGCAGAATTTGCCCAGCAGTTCAGATTTACAGAGTTGTAAACCAAGTGTGACTAGACATTGGAGTTACTCTGGTTTTACATTGTAAAAGGACAATATCAGTTTGTTTTTCACTTGTTTGTAATTCTGTCATATAGAAGGAGCTGAAGACAGCTTGGATAGGCACAAGGGGGTAAATATTGGGCCCACTGAAGTCAATGTGTGTCCCCATTGACCTCAATGTAACCAAATTTCACCACAATCTTCATGGGAGCATACACAGAGAAGAGCTGTCCCTGGGATGCACCCAGCCCCAGATCTCACAGAGCTCACACACAATCCCCTGGAGGGAAGGAAACATATACAAAGACACTGCTCCCTCAGCTGGTGCTTTTGAGGTATTATTATTATTTTGCTTTGCTGCCCTCTAAGCCCTATAGCAGAGAGAGAACATTTGGGCTTTTGCCTTAGGGTTTCAGTTTGTGCACCAGAATTTTATGCCTGTGTTCTGTCCTCTGCTTTGGTGTTGCTGCTACCCTGAATTGTGGCAGGGAAACACTGAAACTGGAACTCAGGTTTTGGTAGGTAAGTAAAACAGCAGCAGAATATGATTTTCAATTATTTTTGTTTTAAAATCTTATCATTTTTTTCTGTTTTCAGTTTGAACATGTATAGTGCTGGTAGTCTGAGATGTTTATGTAATTTTAAAATGTATGTATTTTTAAAAAAAGCTATAAATACTGTGCCTGTGCTGTCAGGAAGATGAATATTCTGCGGGGATGGGCACTGCATTGTCTCTTACTGTGGAATGCTGGAAGAGACAATGTACATCCCTGCAAAGTATTATTCCTCCTAACAGAATGGGCATAGGTATTTTATAGTTTGTTTGATAACAACTTTAACTGCATTCTTGATCAAAAACTAGGCTACTGTTTAGGGATGTTAAATATCGGTTAATTGAATAGTCAAGTAACTTCATTAATTCTTATTGGTTAGATGACTATTCTATAGATAAATTCATGGAGGTTAGGTCCATAAAAGGCTTAGCCAGGGGGTAGGAATGGTGTCCCTGGCCTCTGTTTGTCAGAGACTGGAGATGGATGGAACGAGACAAATCGCTTGATCATTGTCTTCGGTCCACCCCCTCCAGGGCACTTGGTGCTGGCCACTGTCGGCAGACAGGCTACTGGGCTAGATGGACCTTTGGTCTGACCCAGTACAGCCGTTCTTATGTTCTTATGTATAGTCATCGGGGGCGGGGCCAGCAGCCAGTGTGTTCTGGCCCCACTCCCGAGGAGCCTGCAGGGTGCTAGGCGGGAGCTACGGTTGCCAGATGGTTTAACCAAAAATACCGAACACCCCTCCCAACCCCCCAAAAAAAACCTAGGGAAAAAATTCTGTTGAGAAAAAAAAGGGGTAGACCAAAGTTGTTGAGAAATGCTTTTGAGGCTTTTTGGCCCTAACAGGTTGCCATCTTGCCTCCCTGCTCCAGGCCGGACAGCTCCCCTGCGGAACCCGGTAAGCACCCAGGATTTTCGCCTCCTGGCCGGGAAAAAATCAGAAAATACCAGACATTTTAGGTGTCTGGTATTTTCTGAATTCTTTTACTGGACAGGAGGCAAAAATACCAAACTGTCCGGGTCAATACCGGACACCTGGTAACCCTAGTGGGAGCTGGTCTGCAAGGAGAGCCAGTTTAAAAACTGCCTCTGATACAAAGAGAGCAGCACTGAGTGGCAGCAGCCCCTATCTGGGGTGGGGGAGGGAAATGCATGTACAGTAATTCCTCATTTAACACGTGCCGGCTTAACACGTTTTCATGATAGCATGATTTTTTTTAGGGAACGTTTTTTGAATTGCATGACTGTCCCCAGAATAACACGATTTCCTCAGCCGGCCCGTTGCCGGCAGCTGCGCGGGGCTTCCCCCGCCTCCCTGCAAAGCGGCAGAGGGTTCGCCGCTCACCGTGCCGTTCCCCGGCGACCCCCCCTCACCAGACGCAGTGCGGGTCCCAGCAGACCCGTCACAGGGGCATACTCCCAACCCAATCGCCCTCCCCTTTCCTCCCCTTCCCTTCCCCAGAGCCAAACACCTCCCCTCCCTGCTGTAACCCAGCCCCTTTCTCCCCCAACCTTATGTCCCAGTCCCAACAGACACCACTGCTTGAAACGCAACCCCCACTTTTTCCGTTATTTTCAATGGGAAAATTGACCCCGCATAACACGTTTTCACTAAACACGATCATTTTCTGAAACATATCTATAGTGTTAAATGAGGAATTAATGTACTCTGCTTTGTTGCATGTAGCCTCCTAAGTGCATGAAAATAATCTCTCATTTTTCACCCATTTGGTTGATTAACCGATTATCTGTTAAGCAAAAGCTTATAGGTTAATGCTTAACGGATAATCGGTTAATCGTCTACACTATTACATCCCTACTACTGTTGTGTCCCTGTTCAGAACAATGTAGATGTTGCTTCTAATAAGGCAACTGCTTGACTTATTACTGCAAGCTTTGGCTTTTATTTAGGCTTCAGCTATTGAGTCATCAAAGGAACGGAGCCCATATCACTATCTTCCTACAGAAGCAGGCATTCCCAAAGCATGCTGCAGAGAGCAGAATTATATTTTGATTCAGAATTGAATTAAGAGACTGGGCAATGTATATAAGGTTGAAAACAGCTAGGGACTGAAGAACCAGCAACTGAAATACTGGCAACAGAACTGAATCTTCTGCAAAGAAGGCAAAAATGCTGCTAAAATTCCAGGATATTTTCAAGGTCTTAATACATGCACAGAATGGAGCAACAAAATTACTAAGAGTGAGTCTTTTGCCTGCTTCTGTAATAGCGAAAGCACAAGCATCCTCACTAAGCTATAGCTAAGTGACTGTGTGTTTCCAGATAAAGAGAAAGCAGAGTCCACCTTAATCCAAATATCAGCCAGACCCACAGATTAGCAGTAATACTTGCTTGGAAGGAGACCTATTCAGATAAATACTACAATGGCAGGCAAAACTGGAACTCAACCAGAAACAAAAGCATCCCAGGAGGAAGACTGTTTGAGATAGTCCTGCTGGCAAGCACTGACCAAATGTTTTAAAACTTAGATAAACAAACTTTAAAACTTTTACAAATACCCAAAGCACAGAAGCTAGACCAAATCACGCTGTGTTATATGACAGTTTTCTGAACTTAACCACAAATTTAAGCATTAAATTGTTTCCGTATGTGGGTATCTTGATTGGCAGATTTTAGATAGGACTTTTCGTAATTATCAATATATTTTGCATTGCAAAATGGAGGGCCTGATTCTGAACCCCTTACTCACTTTGAAGTAGGGATGTGAATGGTTAATCAGTTAACCAGTAAGCTCTAGCCTGGCTGAGTCTGCCACACCATGGACAGGGGGCACTTGAGCCCAGATAGAGCAGCCCCCACCCATAGCAGGCTCGGCCTGGCTGAAGCAGCCTGCTATGCAGAGGCAAGGGGATCACTCCAGCCCAGCCAGGCTGGAATGCCCTCTCCCCCATACCCAAGTTTAAGCAGTTAACTGGTTAAACATAACATTTAACTGGTTAACTGATTAAATGGGCTTTTACATCCCTACTTTGAAAAACACATCCTCCTGATTGAGCTTACTGTGACTGTTGGTGTGAATAATTACTACTCAAAGCAGTTGTAGGATTGCAAATATTATCCTTGTTATATTGGTTGGCTGGGTTTTTTTGCCTGGAGCCCTTAGCTCAACAAAACACTTAACAACATGTGCTTAATTCTCATTAAAGTGAATGGGATTTAAGTAATGAGGGTGAGATCCGCAAAGAGACTTAGACATTGCAATGCTGAGCATCATAATGGCTGTTCCACAGTGACTAAATACTGAAATAGATCATGGACCAGAGACGAAAAGGGAGAGTGAGTGAGTGACTCTGCAGTTCAGTGATTAGGACAGCCGGTAGGGAGGAGGAAAAGCTTGGGTCCAATTTATCCACAGCGGAACAGCTTCAATAGAAGAAACTGAAGAAGTTCCACTTCACAATATAGCTTAATTGTTAATGCACTCTCCAGGCCCATGCGCAGGGGGGTGCGAAGGGTGAGAAAGCAACCCCCATTGTCCTCCAAGCGCGCTGCCTGAGCCTGCCTCCACCATGCTCTGACCAGCCAGGGATGGCTGAGGCTGATTTCCCCATTTACTTGGGAGGGTCATGGGGGTGAATTCACACCCTTGTGGTCCACATTTACAAAAAGAGCACACACACCCCACAGAAATTCCCGCGTACAGGCCTGCTCTCCTAACAACTGAGAGAACACCTGTTCAAATCCTTTCTCCACAACTCTGGAAGAGATGGGGAGAACTGAGCCTTGGTTTCCCACACTCCAAGTGAGCGTGCTAGCTCCTAAGCTAAAAACTATAGAGTGGACACTACCATCTCCTTCATACTGAGACAGACCCAATCTGGTAGGCAGACTCCGAGCACACATACCAGATCAGGCCCTGCATGCGAGTTAGGTGGCTGAATGCCTGTCTTCCCCTGGTTTGTGAGTCATTCTGAAGCTTAGGCTCCAGATAAGGTATCCAGGAGCCCAGAGAGATGCACCAGTGCACATGCCTAGAGGCAGAAACACAGCTGCCTAGGGAACTTTTATGGCAAAACATTAGGCAGAGTGAGCTTGAGCACCTAGACCAGTGTTTCTCAAACTGTGCTCCACGGAGCCCCAGGGCTCTGCGAGACATCTCCAGGGGCTCCACGAGGTTGACAAACTGGAAACATCGATAGGTACAACACATACAATCAGTGGACCGCTGGGGCTCTGCATAAGTACAACACATACAATCAGTGGACCGCTGGGGCTCCGCATAAATTTTTACGCATGTAAAGGGTTCCAGAGCCCAAGAAGTTTGAGAACCGCTGAACTAGAAGTTTCAGTGGAAGTTTTGTAGATCACAATGGAGCCTGGTCTGGGCCATAGGTCCCTAAGCTCAAGACTTAGGTAACTAAGTACCCTTGTGGATCTGTGCCTAAATGCCCAAAATCGTTATGAGAAATGAAGAGATAATGCAAAGGGGCCCATTACAATTCCCTGATGGGAGCTGGATCAGGCCCTAAGTGCCTCAGAACCTTATAACATGCTGAAAGGCTCAACACTGGTCTATATCTGGAATATTTATGTCAACGGGACCACAAAGATTAATGAAAGCCTATTTTAGGCAAAGCTCTCATGCATTGCACTGGAATCTTGTCTAGAAGTGCAAGAAAAAATAATGCAAAGGGAGTTGGGGCAATTCTAGAGTGTATATATGTTGAATTTCTCCTTATCTTATTCTTAGTTTGAGACTTCCACTAACCATTAAAAACTGGTTACACATTAGCCACCATCCCAAGTAACCCAACTGCTGAAACCAGCCAGACTAGTGATTGATTTAAAAAAAAATCAAAACGTGTATTTTTGCCCTAGAAGACAAAGGTAACTTTTTCAAAACTTTCCACAAAATGCACCCAGTTTTTTATACAACAGGTTATCTTGAATACTGTGTGCAGATGTGGTTGTGCCATCTAAAAAAAGATGTATTGGAATTGGAAAAGATTCAGAAAAGTGCAAAAATGATAAGAGAGTATTGACCAGCAAAAGAGATGACTAAGGGGGATATGAGAGAAGTCTGTAAATAGGACTGATGTGGAGAATGTAAATAAGGAAGTATTTACTCCTCATAACTCAAGAACTAGGGCTTACCAAATGAAATTAACTTGCATCAGGTTTAAAACAAACAAAGGGAAGTATTTCTTTCCACAATGCACAAATTATGGAACTCTGCCAAAGCAGTTGTAAAGGCCAAAATGATAACAGAGTTCAAAAAAGAACTAGATCCCCCAATGGCTATTAGCCGGGATAGGCAGAAATGTTCCCTGCCTCTGTTTGCTAGAACCTCAGAATGTGACAGGGGATGTTCTGTTCATTCTCTCTAGGTACCTGGTACTGGCCACTGTCAGAAGACAGGATACTGGGCTAGATGGACCTTTGGACTGACCCAGTATGGCTGATCTTATGTTGCCTGATAAGATGAAATTTTATTTTTCAGCTGTAACCTGCAAAGATTTATGGTATTTTATTTTATAGCCTTTATTTTCTCTTTCCTGTTATCCGTGTTTATTTGTGTGCTTTGAGAGGATAAGTGCAGGTTGAATCTTTGTGGTCTGGGATTCTCTTGTCTGGCAACATCTGAGGTCCGGCAGAATCATGGATATTGCTGGACTAGAAAGCCACAGCACAGAAGTTGCCAGCAGCTGGGGGCAGAGCTGGCTAGCAGGGCAGGTGGAGCCCACCCTGCACCAGAGCCTGGGAGCGCCAGCCTGCGGGGCAAGGAAGGTCTGAAGGGGGCGGGGCACTGAGCCCATAGTCGGCACACCCAGGAACGGGGGCGAGATGCAGAGCTCTCAGCTGGTGGGGCTGAGAGCAGCCACAGGGCTGCAGGACCGGTGGGTTCCCTGAAGTTCACAGGGTTGGCAGGGCTGCCAGGGCTGACCGAGCTAGTAAAGAAACCCTAAGGAGAGGCTGGAGCCTTCCCCCCCTTCCTGGTCCAGAAAACTCTGTTGTCCGGGACTGGTGAGGTCCCGAGGGAGCCAGATTAGAGAGGTCTGACATGTATCTCTTTTTATCTTTCCAAACCTCTCATCCTGTGTTTATTTTTCCACATCCTGAAGAGTATATGGAACTATTGTGAAACCACATTTAAAAATACCATGATTGCTCAATTTTTAAATGATAGGGTGCAGAGAGGGGAGGGCGTGGCCTGTTTCCTACCTTCAATAATCAAGCCTGTTAGCTCCTTACTTAAAAAGAAGCACATGAAACACTCTATTCCTGCCAATGACAATTTTCAAACAATGTTTACGGGGCTTGCCCAAAGATGCCAGTTTAAGTAGGAAATCTTTGGGGTATTTTTGTCTCCAATTTTCAAAGTAGTGTATTCACTGCTGCCCACACTTTGACTTGTTAAATGATTGGTGACACGATTCCCTTTCCACCCCGTATTTACCTTTCCAATACGAATAGATAGTGCGGATCTTTACTGTACTGTAGTTTTAATATAGGATTTATGGGCGGTGGGCAAGCCCCCTCCCTAGTCTCCCTTTCCGTCCAGGCCCTCTCCCTCCCCCCCCCCCCCCCCACGGGAGCCACCATCGTAGGGAGGTGGGGGGTGCGGGGCCCTGACATCACAGGGAGGGCGTCGCGCAGCCCCAGCCTCTCCTGCCGCGGAACAGTGGGGTGCAGGGCGGCGCGCGGCTCCACAGCACGTTTTGGGGGCGGGCCTGGGTGGGGCCAGCCTGGCGGGTCATGAAGGCGCTGCCTTCCCCCCGCCAATTGTACCCGCAGCCCGACAGGGGTCCTACTGTCAGGCCGCCTTCCAAACTCGCTGCTTACCTCGGTGTAATCTGAGCGCAGAGAGCTGCTAGGGGCAGCGTGAGCCTGCAGCCGCGCGCTCCACTGCCGGGCCAGCTGTGAAAGAAATAGTAGCAGAGGGCGCCGGCCGGAGCCCCAGACAGAGCTCTCGGCTCCGCTACGGCATTTCCCCGGGCAAGGGGGTGGGAGAAGCAACCCACAAAGTTTTGCGTGGGCCCCGGAAGAGGGGAAGGGGGTCCCTGATGTAAGTCGGGGCAGGAAGGGATCTCTTCCCGGGGATCTCCTCTGTGGCTGGGGACAGCGCGGAGCCAAGGCAGCGCCTTTCATGAAGCATGCCGAGCCCGTGAAGAGCGGCTGGGGGCAGCGGACCGCCTTAGCTGGGGCTCCCTAAGCCCAGGGGGCAGGCGGGCCGGGTGCGTGTTTGCTCTCTCCGACCCTCGGGGCCCCTCTGGCTCGTGGCTTCCCCCAGCATGCTGGGGCTGCGCCTGCTGTGGCTCAGCTGCCTGGGCATCCTGTGCCAAGGCTACTTCGACGGCCCCTTGCACCCGGAGATGTCCAACGGGACCCTGCACCACTACTTCGTGCCGGACGGCGACTACGAGGAAAACGACGACCCGGAGAAGTGCCAGCTGCTCTTCAGGGTGAGCGAGCACCGGCGCTGCAGCTCCGGCGGGGAGCAGGGGCCGGCGGGCGGCGTGCCCAGCCTCAGCCTGCGGGAGGAGTTCACCATCCTGGGCAGGCAGGTGGAGGACGCGGGCCGGGTGCTGGAGGGCATCAGCCGAAGCATCTCGTACGACTTAGACGGGGAGGAGAGCTACGGCAAGTACCTGCGCCGGGAGTCCCACCAGATCAGCGACGCCTACGCCAACTCCGACAAGTCCCTGGCCGAGCTGGAGGGCAAGTTCCGGCAGGGCCAGGAGCACGAGGGCAAGGAGGAGAGCCGCCTCAACGACGACTTCCTGGGCATGCTCATCCACACGCGGGCCCTGCTCAAGGAGACCCTGGACATCTCCGCCGGCCTGCGGGATAAGTACGAGCTGCTCTCCTTTTGACCATCCGGAGCCACGACGCCCGGCTAACCCGGCTCAGGAAGGAGTATCTCAAAGGGTGAGGCCCTTGCCGACGGGGGGGGGGGGGGGCAATTGCCCAGCGGCCCGGACCATGTAAAAGGGCCCGGGGCCCCAGGAAGGAGGATTCAAAGCCGCCTGGCTGATGAGCTGCGCACAGTCAGCCGCACGTGCTCAGGTGCCCCTCCCCCCACGTGGCGCTGTCCCGCCGCAGCTGCCCCGGGGACCTCGCCCTCGCTGTGCAGACCGGGATGGGGCTCGCTGCTGTCCAGGTGCACCCCGCTCTTACAAGGGGACAGGGGGCAGACACAGCCGCGCGGGCTGGGAGTCGCGCGCCGTCTAGGGTGAGCTGCCTGAGTGAGTGCCCACCTGCCAGGCTTGAGTTCCCTTGTGTCCTGTGTGTCCTTCCTCCCACACACACTACCCCCTTTGTCTCTCATACACACAATCTTGTGTCTTTCTTTGTCTCTCTCACTCTCACTCTCTCTCACACACACACACACACAGAGCCCTGTGTGTCTCCCTCTCTCACACACAGTCTCTTTCACACTCACCTCCCAACACAAACTTGTGTTAGTGATGTGACTTCTCCGTGCCTCCTGCAATTGCACCCATGTTCTGCGTAATTTTATTCTTTTAAAGTGTGTTATTTTAGTTTTTTGACTGGTCTGTACATTTCATCATTTGTATTTCTCTTACACTTTAAATGTAAGTGGGTACTGAGTAGTAAAATGCCTAACCTGCTCTGGCGGGGGTAATTATCCCTATGGTTACTTTTTAAAATATATATATTATATCTAGGGTTTTCTTGTTTCTACCAGTGGTGCACATTTGCACATATCTCAGTGCACCTAACATTTATTGCTCACGGGATGAGAAAAAATAGGGAACATGCCAACAGCACAGCTGGCAGCAGTTGGCTGGGTGCCAGTGGCACAGGTGCAGCACTGCCCAACATCAGGTGGATCGTGTCGTAGAGGGCCCATTGACTGTTCTGCCCTGGGGCCCAAAATTACTGTAAGTGGGCCTTCCTGGGCCAGCAGAGACCTTGGCATTGTGTTGCTACTTCTTCTGGCGGCTACTGTGAGTAGCTGGCACAAGGGTGGAAGTCACAACTGGGAGCTTCTCTTGGGAGGGGATGTGTCAAAACCAAGCCACACTTACAAGCCTACAATCACCGGGGTTCCCATCATAGCCAGGAGACCTCTGCTTTTCACCATGCTCTTTGCAGTCAACCATGGTGGTCCTCTCAGTGCCCAAGTGCTACACATTATAGGACCCAGGTACATGGCAGTGGAGAATAAGGCACGTTGGTGAGCATTTACTGGTGGGACTTGTCCTAGGCCAGGTCTACGCCAGGGGGTAGTGTCAAACTAAGGTACGCAGTTCCAGCTACCTGAATAGCATAGCTGTTGTCCACTTACCTTATTTCAACTTACTGCGACATCCACAATGTGTGGGGTCAACAGGAGAGTTTCTCCCATTGACTTCCCTTACTCTTCTCAACCCAGTGGAGTACCAGAGTCAACAGGAGCATGGTCAGCGGTTGATTTAGCAGGTCTTTATTAGACCTGCTAAATCAACCCTTGGGAGATAATCCTTGCAGCGTCTATCTCCCAGTAAGCGTAGACAAGGGCGAGTGAAGTCCTGCAGCTAACTGCTCTGCACCAAGAAGCAGGTTGAAGTCTGGCCCTGGATGGTGCTGACCATTCACCTCAGCACAAAATGAAGGAGTTTCCCCCATAAAGTCTTGTTTAAATTAATATAGAAAGCCAATAGCAGCCGTTGAAGGAGATTTAGTACATATCTGTGACGGTGTTATTAAAGGATAAGTATCATGGGTCTCCTACTCTCCTTGCCTTGCACTTCTGTCCACACTTTCACCTGTGCAAAGTAAGTATGTAATTCTGCCACAGGGCCAGAATATGCCACCTTTTCTCATGATGAGTATAGCACCTTGTTTCTGAAAAAGCTCTTTTGATTTCAAAATAATAAGCTTACTTACTGAGTAAGGTGCAACTCAGTATAATTAAAAAGGTGCTGTAACCTGCCCTGTCCTTGCATTTTACTCACACTTTGCACAGATGTAAAATGGGTGTACGAACACAAAACAACAAAGGGCTGGGCATTTTTTTTTCAGAGTAGGTCCTAATTGCAATTTCATAACACACGGAGTGTGTTCTAAGTTCTGTAGATTTTATTATTTACCTCTCATTAACACACAGTTTTCTTTCTGGAACTGTATTTATTTCTGGGTTTTTTGTTTTGTATTTTGTTTTTTTACAGTATGGGTTGTAAATTGTAAACAAAAAGCACATGTATATGAAGCTGAACTTCAGAGGTATGTCTAAAATTAAGTGTCCCAATATTTAAATAATATTCTGTATTATATTGTTCAGCTCCAATTATAAATGAAATAACCTTGTCATTTTATGTTTTTCTTCCATTAGTTAATGTCACCTTTCTTTGCTAGTTTCTTGATTCAGTTACCATAAACGTGGACAAAACAAAGTACTTTGGATCCACATTCAAATGCATATGTATTGAATTATGGATCTCTTGAATTGCTTTTGTTTTCTTGTATTATTGGAGGGGGGAGTGTTTTTTTGTTTTGGGGTTGTTTTTTTTAACTCATTAAAATATAATATAGGCTCTCTGGCCTGTTAATAAATGCTTAGCTTTCTTGGACTGTTAACAACAAATATATTCTCTTTATGTAATGTATTATTCTACTAAATAATTTAAAGCTGTGATTTTCATTTGTGTTTTGCTAGAAGAAAACCATTCTGGCAGACTTTGTACTCTTTAAGTCTTGCTTATATGTGACTCTAAGTTGTCAAATCCCAAGAGCCAGATGAAAAGACAGTTGTGATTCAGATCCTGCAAAAACTTACACATGTGAGTAACTTTAAATAAGAAATAGAAATAAGCACTACTCCAGGAAGTGTTTGTAATGTCAGACCCTACACTTTTAGAGCTCTGCATTTTATTTTTTTTAAATCCAATAAAAGGTTTTGTCTGTTCCAAGACAGTGATTTTTATCTGTTGATACCTCTGCACTTTTGCTAGCTAATTTGTTATTAAAATTATTTGTGTACGCCTAGACAATAACAAAAGTGCATAGTAGGTTTTTGCATTGTGGTTAAATCTTTATTACCATCACTATTTAATCAATTGGGTGGAATGTTAACTATTACGTTACTGGTACTGCTGGCAGGATCGCTGTTTGGATGAAAATAATTGTTCATGTGCTGTTTTAATAAATATTTGAACACAAAATTGAAGCACATGTTTTCTTTTTATGGTTCTACATGAGTCATACTTGATTTTAATCATAATGTTGTCAAACATCTTTTCAGTAAAATTGCAGGAATATGAAGTACTTACCTAGAGAACTTGCTTTTACTAAAATATATTAAATTCTTCAGCCCACAACTGTAGACAAGTTTCATTACAAGTGATGCTAAAAAGAAAGTGGTTACAGCAGATATTTGGTGCTCACAACCAGTAAAAAAAAATAACATATGGTATTTGCAACTTTTTGGTGTTGCAAACAAAAGTTGTTTTGTAAACATTTAAGTCTCAATTTTGCCAACCATAATTAGCAGTATCTTATTCTATAACTAGTTTCACTGGGTAAATTTTTTTGAAAAGTGCTCAGTTGGGACCAGATGTTCAAAGTATTTAGGCACTGAAAATGCAGATAGGTACCTAATGGGATTTTCAAAAGTACTTAGTATCTAATTTTTATTGAATCAATGGGAGGCAGGCATCTGGGCACTTTTGAAAATCCTAATTAGTGCCTATGTGTATTTTTGGCTATCTAAATACCTTTGAAAATCTATCAAGGCCTCTTTGAAAATGTTATTCCCTGATTTCAGTGGAACTGTTCACAGAGATACTACTTAAGGTGAGAAAAGGTAGTAGAAGCTGGCCCTACAAGCAGTATATTTACAGGAAACCCACGATTTGCGACCACCAGAGTTGTGACTCCCTGCACTTACAAATATTTTTTTTAAAGTGCAGAATGGGCCGAAAACCCGCGACTTATGTCCTCGGCCCGCATTTACGACAGTGCCTATCATCAATGAGGGTTTGAGTTAAAACACCCCCAACTTGCGACGCTTCCCCAGGAACCAATCACGTCACAAGTTGGGGGGGTCCCCTTGTACTTGTAGTGTTTTGCTCTCATGTCCACACTATCCCTTCTCATCAATATTTTTGTGTTAGGCTAGTGCCCATACCTCAACGAACTTAGTGGATTAATTCATACTTCACTGTCTTTCCTCTTAGACTTTTGTGTCAAATAAGCCCTCCCTCCCCCTCAGCTTACATCTGGAGTCAGTACTATATCCTAAGTATTCCCATACCTTGAGTATTTTCTTCTCAGAGATACAACATTCAGAGGGGAGGAGAACTGTTTTAAAGATACAGGGCAGCTCTGACAGACTTGAATAGGCTAAGTGTAGTGTGTGGTAATTGCTAAAACTGGGCTCATATCATTAGCAGTGCATAGAAATTCATCAAGATTTGCACCTGAAAAGAGAAAAGGACACTCTAAAATCATGACACTATGTACAGTAAGGTAGTAGTCAACAGGGTGAGCTAAGGATAGAGCATCATCTCTGAACCTTACCTCAGAAAATCCTTGGTTTTGTGGGTTGTAAATGGAACCCTCTGTGAAAGAAACTGAACTGCTATGAATAATGAAGCATGCTTAGAGTTTGGCTAACTGCAAAACTAGGTTACCTAAAGACTGTTAAGGAAATTTGTTTCCTGAATCATTACCCAAACTATTGGTAATAAAACAAAGTATGGGTCTATGTTCAGTTCTCCAAATGTATGCTTACTAGCAAAAATAGAGAATCATCCACATAAACTATCCACATACTTTTTTATGTTTTATCAGTGTAACTGTCAGAACAGAAAATAACATTGTGATTTTTTTTCATTTTCTTCATAGTCTCCTTGCTTACAACATCAGTTAACAACTGGAGAATTCCAAGTTTAAGGAACAAAGCTGTAAAGAAGAAAACATCTATCGGCCATAGTTATTGTAGCTCCTAACAGTCTCTCTTGGAAATTCTCATGCATTTCAGCTGTAGTTAAGTTTTGCTGAACCTTTCTAGAATACCATGGCTGTTTGCAGCATGTCCTCAGCATTCTGTCATTAGAAAATATAATGCCAAGTGCACCTTACATCTCTTTTCATTACTTCATTACTATCATTAGTTAAATCCAAAGCAGACTGAAGAATTAATAGGGATATCACAAAACTGGGAAACTGGGCAACAAAATGGCAGATGAAATTCAATGTTGATAAAAGAAAAGCAATGCACACTGGAAAACATAAGCCAAACAATATATATATAATGATGGGATCTATATTAGTTATTACCACTCAAGAAAGACCTTGGAGCCATTGTGTATAGTTCTCTGAAAACATCAGAGAATGTGCAGTAGTAGTCCAAAAAGCTATCGATGTTAGGAGCCATTAGGAAAGGGACAGATAATAAGACAGTAAATACAGGTTGAACCTCTGTAAACCAGGACTGTCTAGTCCGGCAACATCTGGACCATGGATGTTCTAGGACCAGAGAGTCCTTATGGAGGCCTGGCAGCTGGGCTTGCCATAGCTGGGCCTTCCTGGCATGCCACAGCTGGGCTGGAGCTGAGCTGCCTGGCTTAGCAGGGAAGGGGGCAGGGGGACCGGCAGGACAGTGGGATCGGGGCTGAGGGGATCAGTGTGGGGGGGGCCAAATATGACCTCCCCTGGTCCTGCAAAATCCCCTCATCCGGGATCTGTCAGGTCCCCAGAGTGCCAGATCAGAGAGGTCTGACCTGTATTATAATACCACTGTATAAATCCATGAACAATGCATACAGTTCTGGTTGCCCCATCTCCAAAAGAATAGATTAGAATGTGAAAAGAAACAAAAGGACAAAAAATATGGTTCCATATGAGAAGAGATTAAAAAGACTGGGACTGTTCAGCTTAGAAAAGAGCTGACTAAGGGGGGGATATGATAAGGGTCTATTAAATCATAGTTATGTGAAGATAATGAATAGGGAAGTGTTATTTACCCTTTTACATAATATAACAACCAGAGGTCTCCTGATGAAATTAATAGGCATCAGTTTTAAAACAAACAAACAAAAGGAAATATTTCTTCACACAATACAAAATCAGCCCGTGACACTTGTTGAGGATGATGTGAAGGTCAAAACTATTAACTGGGTTTAAAAAATCAGATACGTTCATGGAGAATAGGTCCATCAATGGTTAGTAACCAAGATGGTCAGGGATGCAACCTCATGCTCTGTGTGTCAATAAACCTCTGAGAGCAAGCAAATTGGAAGTGAATGACAGTGATTGGATCACTCTATAATTGCACTGCTCTGTTCATTCTCTCCGAAGCACCTGTCAGAAGACAGGATCATGGATGGCTTCATGGGCCATTGGACTAAGCCATTGTGATATTCTTATGTTCTTACTTAGCAACACATCCTGAACCTATTTTCTATGTGAGAGCAGTTGGTCAGGTTTGAACTTATTTTGGAGAGAAAACAATCCTTAGGGAAGGTTGTCTTAGAGAGAAAGTTATTATTCAGAGTTAAGATTGGCAAGTGTGGGATGACAGAAGAATTCCCATACCTAAATCGTATTTCCATATACTTTCCATATTTCACATTACACATTTTACTGAAACAGCATTTGCCATCATAAATTTTGTTTTACTAGTAATAACACATTTTACAATAAACAGACTGTCATTGTTTCAAGACTTTTTTCAGTCTCCTTCATAGATCATCTCTTCCTCTCTCTCTCTCTCTCTCTATATATATATATGACCTCTATAATTTTCACAATTTAGGGCTTGATCCAAAGCCCATTGATGTCAATAGAAAAACCTAAATTGACAGTCTATTATTCCCTTAGTTTTTAATCATCACTTATCTTCCTTATAAGGATTATTTGAAATCTTCTGGACAGTGACAAAAAAGATCCTTCCTGTAAATTGTTTTGATATTACTGAATTTGATGAAATCTAGGTTTTAGAAGGACATGATAAATTTCTTGGGTAAGTCTACACTAGCTCGTTAATTCGAGCTAGGTAGGCAAATGAGGCGACCGGAGTTACAAATGAAGCCCGGGATTTAAATATCCCGGGCTTTATTTATGTTCCGTCGGTCGCCATTTTGAAATTTCACTAGCCGAACTCACTGCGCGGCTACACACGGCAGTGAAGCGTTAATTCGAACTAAGTCCTTGGTTCGAATTAACTTACTCCTCATCCTCACTCCTCGTGGAATGAGGAGTAACAGTTAATTTGAACTAAGGAATTAGTTCGAATTAATGTTTCACTGCCGTGTGTAGCCGCGCGGCAGTGAGTTCGGGCTAGTGAAATTTCAAAATGGCGACCGGACGGGAACATGCAAATAAAGCCCGGGATAGTTAAATCCCAGGCTTCATTTGCAACTCCGGTCGCCTCAATTGCCTACCTAGCTCGAATTAACGAGCTAGTGTAGACATACCCCTTAAGACACCAGAATCTGACCTTTCTTAAGCATTAGAATCTGTCCCTAATTTAATATAAATTTAGATTATGATGCATAATACATTAACATTTAAAATAGAATAACAATGGATGACTTGGTTTATTTTCTTCCAAGTTATTTTTATATTTTGATACTTTCACACTGAAGTATGATCCTTATGCCCTCTGGAATCCAATGTACTTTGCACTGAACATATATATGCAAATATATCATTGAAACTACACATAATAAAATGAATAATATAATATGCTTTTTGTAATATTTACTGCTTCATATTGCACATAATGTGTATATTCAATTTAGATTGTGTTAGGCTCTAATCTTATAAACATACTCGCATGAGTAAGCACTAATCAGACAAGCAGTCCTATGGGTTTCAATGAGACTATTCATGTAAGTAAGGAATACTTGTGGAAATAAAAACAGGTAGACTCTTACTCTGTCTGGAGCAAATACTTGTCTGAATTGAAGTCCAGATTAAAAAGACTTGATACAGCCTTAGGCCTCATTCCTGCAAACACATAAAAACCTTTTTTAAACTACTGTTATTTCAGAAAATGTGCATAATTTCAATACATACCCACAACTCATACATGAAACTCCCTCCAAACTCAATAAGGTTTGCGCATGACTATTATGACTAGGGCCTTTCACAGCTATGCAAACCACATCACATACCATAAAATCTGGTGTCCTCCCATGAAATCTGGCCTTTTGTGTGCTTTTACCCTATCCTAAACAGATTTCACAAAGGGGGATGAGTACTTCTCAGATTGGGGATGGCTCAAAAAGGAGTTGCAGGGGGGTCGTAAGGGTATTTAAGGAGGGTCATGCTATTGCCACTCTTACTTCTGCACTGCCTTCAGAACTGCACAACTGGAGAGTGATGGTTGTAATGTTGGCCAGGTGCCCAGGTCTGAAGGCAGCATTCTGCCAGCAGCTGTGCAGAAGTAAGTAAGAGTGGTAATGCCATACCCCTATCACCCTTACTTCTGTACTGCTGCTTTCAGAGCTTGGTGGCCAGAGAATGGTGGCTGCTGACTCAGGACCCAGCTCTGCAGGACATGGCATCGAAGGGTGGCAATAACATAAATACCATCCTTACTTCTGCTCAACTGCTGACAGTAGTTCTGCCTTCAGAACTGGATTCCTGGCCAGCAGCCACTGCTCTCCAGCTGCCCAGCTCTGAAGGCAGTGCTGCTGCCAGCAGCTGTGCAGAAGTAAGGTAGCAATACTGCAGCCTCATCCTGAAAAGGAACACAGAAGACACTTTTTGTCTTGAATTTTGATTTTATTCTTAAGAGACTGACACATTTGTGCATACAATATCTATGGGTATGGCTACACTGTGGTGTTTCTTTTTCGAAGAAGGTATGCAAATTGTGCTCGCATTTGCATATCTTCTTCCGATTTTTTTTCCGGAAGAGGATTTTCTGATATTTGGCCTGTCTACACAAGGCCAAATGTTGGAAAAAAAACCTCTTTCAGAAGCCCCCTGTACACCTCGTTTTACAAGAAAAAAGGGGGCTTCCAAAAGAGGGTTTTTTTCCAGCATTTGGTCCCATGTAGATGGGCCAAATATCGGAAAATCCTCTTCCAGAAATAAATCAGAAGATATTCAAATGTGAGCGCAATTTGCATACCTTTGAAAAAAAAACCAAAGTGTAGCCATACCGTATGTGTTTACACTGCTTTTTAAGTCCCATTTCTAGACTCTTCAAAGTTTACATAATCATTTCTGCTACCACTAATGTTGAATGTCAGGTTCCACTATCAGTTATTTAATGAGACTATACACATGTATTATTAATAAACTCTGCACCATATTATACATTTTTCATTTGATTTTTTTAGACTAATCTTAAAACAATCTAGAAGTAAACTGATGTTTAACTAATTTCAGGAACACTGAGGGCTCATCTAGATTACATTCCTCTGTCAAAAGAGGAATGTAAATGAGCCCGATCGAAAGTGCAAATGAAGTGCAGAATAAATATCGCTTCATTTGCATATTCATGTCTGATCGCTGTTTCAAAAAAGGGTTTTTCGAAAGTGAAACCACAGTCTAGGCGCGGTTCTTTGGAAAAAAACCCTTTTTTGAAAGAACTCGTACTCCTGAAGGAGGAGGAGGAGAAGAGAAAGAGAGAGAGAGAGGCAGGAGGAGGAGGAGAAGAGAAAGAGAGAGAGAGAGGCAGGAGGAGGAGGAGGAGAGAGAGAGAGAGAGGCAGGAGGGGGAGGAGACTTAAATACAAATGAAAATTTTTAATTATTAATGCAGAATTTTGTTTAAGAATGACTTACAATATAATTAAAATAAAAATTATCCAACTAAACTAAGTTTCTATCAAATTGACTCAATTCACATTTAATATGAAAATAGCCTTCAATTTACGCATTTGATGCCTTTTTTCTATTTTTTCTCCAAAGGGGGGCCCCGCGAAATTGTGCTGCCCTGGGCCCCGCAAAACTCTCATCCGCCCCTGCATTAGGCGGTACTGCTCTGAACCATAGGGCTGTGTTATAGACTGTGGCCATTGGGCTGCAATGTCTCAGGATGAGGCGTGCTTCTAACATGACACTGACTCAGAAAAGATTTAAATCCAAGAAACCACTGTACCATCAACAGATCTTGTAACAATACAGTTATTTATCTGGAAAATTGATCCACTATTCAGTCAACTATGAATTTCATATCCTGAATTCACTAACATCAGCTAGAAAGATGTCACTAACTACTTACCCATTTCATTAATGTGTACCCTTTGTCTGTTAAGCCATCTATTACATTATAACATCCATAAAGGTTCTGCAGTAGCTCTTAACATGTTGTATACTGTAGTGGGGCGGAGTGGCCGCCCACTGACCCCGAGGGGGAGGCGCCCCCCCGAGCCTTGGTTGGCAGCACCTGGCCCTAACGACCCGCCTGACCAGACACCAGGAGGCAGGTCCAGGGATATAAAAGGACTGCCAGAGAGGCCAGTGAAGCGCTGGTGACTGAAGGAGCCAGAAGCCTCCCCTGCGCACCCAGAGGAGGAGCTGGACCCAGGAGAAGCCGAGGACAGGCCTGGGCCGCCAGGCCCACAACTCCCAGACTGCCTAGAAGGACTGCTCACCTGGCCAGAGGTGACGGAGCCCCGAGGACCTACACTGGACCCAGGTACAGCACAAGGGAGAGTGTGGAAAAAGCCCAGGGATAGCCGACCACCTTTTGGCTGAGCCAGAGCCAAGTCAGCGCGTTGCAGAGCGGATCCCCGCTGACCCAGCAGCAGACTGTTCTGCTGCTACCAGGGCCCTGGGCTGGGACAGAGTGGAGTGGGTGGGCCTGCGTCCCCCCTGCCACCCCACTCTTGGGTGGCAGTCTCTCCCCTTGGCTGTTCCAGAACCACAGCCTGAAACTGCCAGACCCCCACTTGACAAGGGGATCCAGCTGGGTGCTCAGGTTAAGACTATTTGTTTATGTATTTGCTTGCCGCCCCACCCTGAACCCAGGCTGGGCTTTGACCTGTTTATTTGGCCACTCCGAACCGAGGCTTGAGACTCTGAACTATTTGTTGCCGCCCACCCTGAGCAAGGGGCTGGGCTCCAGACCAAACCACCGTTAATTCCCCGAAAGACTAAAGAGGGTATAATGAGGCAGAGTGGCCACCCACTGACCCTGAGGGAGAGGTGCCCCTCCCTGAGCCTTACCAGTTCACGCGTGGTGGAGAATGTGGGCAGCATCCAACCCCTGATGAGAAGAGGTTAGCTGCCACCTGGAAAAAAAAGAAGAGAAGACACAACAAGAGGGAGACATGGATCTCAAAAAAAATTTTAAATACTGGACTGAGAGTCAGCAGCAGCAAAACCAGCAATTGGTACAACAGCTGGGTACACAACACGAGCACCAGCAGCAGTTGATGTGGGAGACGGGCACCAGCAACAGCAGTTCCTCCAAAGGCTGGCCACCCAGCAACAAGAACTCCAGCTACAAGGCTTCCAGCAGCTGGCCACCCTAGGGTCCCACTCCAACGGACAACCACCCGGGGCTGTGGGAGACTCCCCGGCACCAGCCACACCCATATGGCTCTCCAAGATGGGGCCAGACGATGACCCGAAGCCTTTTTGGAGATGTTTGAGCATGTCGCGGTGGTGGTAGAATGGCCACGGGGGCAGTGAACTACTCTACTGGCATCCTACTTATCAGGGCCCGCCCGGACAGCCTATCGAGGACTCCCTATTGAGGAGGCCCAAGAGTATGGGTCAGTCAAGGCTGTGATCCTGGACGCCCTAGATAGCACCCCAGAGACCTTCCGGCACCGACTCCGGAGTACAAGTTACCTGACCAGGGCCCAACCGCACGCAGTAGCTCAGGAAGTTAAGAGTCTCGCCCGGCAGTGGCTATGCCCACAACAGAACTCTGCTGATGAAATTATTGAGCAGATCACCCTTGAACAGTTCATTCAGGTCCTCCCATTGCGGGGGCTGGGCATGGGTCCTTCGGCATTGCCTGGTGACGCTCCATGCCGCTGTCACCCTCATGGAGGACTATCTGGCAGCCAACGGATCGATTGGGTTGGGGGGGAATTGTGTCCCCCTCCCCCCAGGTGGGCCAGCGGCCGGCCCCCACAACCCCTCACAGGGCCCGTGGACAACTTGACCATCATTCTGACACCCCAAGGTCTGGAGTCCGAACCTCAGAGAGAGGTTGACTGACCAACACACTGGGACAAGGAGCTCTGGAAACGCCCCAGCCGCGAGGTGGAGAAGAACGGCAGAACCGACTGCCAGGTGTGCACCCCTGACCACTCGGAGCTTGGTCTCTGCTTCTTCTGTGGCCACTTGGGACACCTGCAGCAGGATTGTCTGCAACTTTGGACAGGTGTGTACCGCAGAATGTCGGGCCCGCATACCAGACCCACCCAAGCTGACGGTACTGGTGAAAGTGGGGCTGCAGGAAGAGGTCACTCTTTTGGACTCTGTCTGTGGACAGACTCATGTCCACGAGGATGTCATCCCCCGGCCAGTGGTGACCAATGAAGAGCTCTGACTCTAGTGTATTCATGGTGCCATAAAGGCATACCCCCGGACCAGAGTGGCCATGACAATAAACGGGATAACAGAGGAAATTGTGGTAGGGTTGGGGAGCCCCATTCTAGCCTACCCAATCATCCTCAGCTGAGACTGGCCTGGATTCACAGATCTCCTCTGGGGAACCAGTCTTGGATGGCAGCCTCCCCCCTTGGCTGTTCCAGAACCGCAACCTGAATCTGCCGGACCGCCACCTGAGCAAAGGGATCCAGCTGGGTGCTCACATTAAGACTATTTGTTTATGTATTTGCTTGCCGCCCCGCCCTGAATAAGGCCGGGCTTTGAACTATTTGCCTGCTGCCCCGCCCTGAACCAAGGCTGGGCTTTGAACTATTTGTTACTGCCTCACCCTGAAGCAAGGGCCTGGGCCTCTGAACTGGTTATTTTGCTGCCCTGTCCTGAGCAAGGGCTTGAAGTTTTGAACTGTTTGGCCGCCCTGCCCCGAACTGAGGTTTGGGGACTCTGAACTATTTGTTGCTGCCCACCCTGAGCAAGGGCCTGGGCTCTTGACCAAACCACCGTCCGAAAGACTAAGCAGGGTGTAGTGGGGCGGAGTGGCCGCCCACTGACCCCAAGGGGGAGGTGCCCTTCCCTGATCCCTACCAGCTCACATATACTAAACAGACATGAAAATGGTCTGGTACAGTGTAGCGGTAAGAAGTTGCCACCAGTATGGGCCCATACAGAGCCGATGTTAAAGCACTGCCACAGAAGTACTGCCAGACCATACTGGCAGGGCGGCCAATGGGATGGACCAGGGCTACCGACAGGATGGGAAGAGGGAGGCAAAAGGGTCAGCTTCCCTGGGGCTGATGATTTAAAAGATCCTAGTTGACTCTCAGCTGCTGCTGCTATGGCAGTGGCCAGATCCTTGGGCCCTGTAAATTGCCCCTGGAGCCATAGGTAGCACATGCTGAGGAGTATTGAAGGGATGGCTGGGGGAGGCTAACCCCCAGCCCCATCCCTTCTGTCTGAGGCCCCACCCTAGAGTCAGGCCACCATACCAGAATCCTTTATTTTAACCCAGATCATAAAATTGCTAGTTGTGCCCTGGGGTGACATATCACAAGAAAGATTCAGGGGCTAGCCGAGTTAGTCTGTACAGGATAAACTTAAAAAACAACAAATAGTCTGGTAGCACTTTATAGACTAACAAAACATGTAGATGGTATCATGAGCTTTTGTGGGCACAGCCCACTTCTTCAGATGACCGGAGTTATGAGTTTAGGATGTGCACACCCAAAATAAATAGAACAGGGGAAGGGGAGAGGGGAGGGAAGAAAAAAGAAGAGGGGTGGGAGTCAGAGAGCAGAGGGAATCAGTAAGTATCTGAAGATTGGGTAGTTAAAATAAGCAGATAAGAATCAAAGTTAATAGATAGTATCCTTCCTGGCATGGGAGTATACACAAAGAGCTGTTTGCACCTTCAATGGCTGTTAAGTTGGTAGTGTCCCAACCAACTTTCATCACGATTGAGTCCATTAGCATGTGAAATGGAACATAGAAAATGTTCCTATGACAGCAGAAAGAAGTTGACTCTTTTACTCATCTACTGTAAATCTCATCTATTCTGCTGGAGAGAGCGGTTCCGTTCCAAGTGGAAGGCCTCATTCTAATCAGGTCTATATATTGAAACAAATACAAATATTTGATACCATGCTCATTGCCTTAAATAGTCTCATTGACTTCCATAGGAGTATTGGTGGGGTGGCTGCCACACTCTGGCCAGGGAAAGGTTAAAGGCAGATGAGAGGGAGTCTGCACAAACCCTTTCAATCAGAAAGAGGCTTATAGGGAGCTCATCAAAGGGTGGCTTGGTGGGGCAGACCTAACATAAGGAGCTGCTCAGCAGATAAGAGGGCAGTTGTGTCCTGGCGTATGAAGATGAAGCACTGGTTCCCAGGAAGGAGCACCTTCAGTGGAGCAGTGCTGGGCAGGCTCAGGGCAGGAGAAAGAGAGACTCCAGTGTGATACCTGCCAGGCTATGGTTTTGACACAAAGGCCAAGAAGGTGCAAGTGTCATGGAGAAGTGGCCCAGGAAACGGGAGCAGTTAAGAGGAGTGAAGGAGGGATGGGCATGGCTTTTGCCAAAGCATCCCTTGCATCACCCCTTGCCACCAACGAGCATGACCTACATAGACTGCAACTTGCTGCTGAGGCAAGGGACTAGACTTTGGGGATGCAGTTGGCCATGGTGGCAGAAATAAGGACAGAGGGCTGCTGATACCCCCGGAAGGGAGTCACAGTGGAGTGGTGGACACTGCCGGCGGGCGGTGTCATGAAGAGGATGCTGCCATCCAGGTAGGTCCACAGAGAGATGGTAGAAATAGCGGACTGGAATGATGATGAGTGAGACACCCAACAGAAGGTGGCACACTCCAACGTACAGAGCAAATTCCTGGGCTAACCAGCAGGAGGTACTATGCTGCTGAATTGAACCCACTACAGCAGGGCTATTCAACTTTGGAAGCCCCAGGGGCCACAATGATACTCACAGCACATGCCGAGGGCCACAATTTAAGTGTGGTTGCATATACTTAAATTGCAAATATATGCAAATATATGCAAATAGCTTCTTTCACACTGACGGGCATGAATACAAAGATTAAGGCAAGACTGCACAACACACAGGCCCCATTTAAGTCAGTTCTACTGATATTAATAAAATGCAAGATTTACTCTATTTCCACCCATATGACAGCCCTTTTAATGAGCAACAACAGTCCAGGAATTGAACTACTAAAACGCATATCAACAGAAGACCATTATATTGACTCCTTTTTTGTTTTGGCTCACACCCACGGGCCACATGCTGAGCCCCGCCTAAACCCAAACTGCACTGCGGGCTGCACTGCAGGCCACTTGTTGAGTAGCCTTGCACCACAGCTTGCATAAATACTACTATATGTGAGTGAGAGTGGGGCGATCAGGTCCAAAGCAAAAACAATAGGCTAAATTCTCCTTGGGTCTTATGTGAGTACACAGAGGGAGGGGGAGGATATATTTATGTCCTGTGTAGCTGCAAGATATAATTGCCTCTCTGCAGGCAAGGGAGCACTGGGAGACATTCTGCAAAGTTAGAACCGAACACTGTGGGCTGTGTCTAATGGCATGATAAAGCCCATAAGCTTTTTTTAACAAGATAACTGGGTAAAAACTAGACTTTGCTGCTTAGTAAGTTCCATTTCCCTTTCAGTTTTGTATGATATCTCCTGACTTAAAAATTCACAGCGTATTTTGTCTACTAATTATAAAGGATCTGCATTTGTCACCATTGCTCAGAATCACACCACAAATACACCAGATGAAATTAAAGGGACAAAATGGACCATACAATATGGTACTACTTCATGTGAATAAGGGTGGCAGAATCAGGTCTAAGGGAAATAATAAACCAATCCTACAGTACAGGATTCTGCAAAATATTGTGAAAGTAACATTTACATGATAGTGTAGTGTAAAATAAATGAGTTCCAGATTTCCATTATACAGTACTTCTGACATTTCTATTTTAAAATTCCTTATTTTATAGACATTCAGAAATAGCAGAATAACAGTAATGAGTCATATTTTTGAATGATTATGTAAGCTAGACGGGTGTGTGCTTTTTTCCCATTTGGATATGATACTTTTCCACTTGGATATTATGTCACACTTGTTATAAATTTAAAGGATCCAATCTTATACTGTAGCTATTGAGTGTAGTACAGTAATCTCATTGCAGAATTGGTCCTTCAGCTGCAAAATCATTTCACTTCTGTCTGCTGTCCATGCTCATTACATGCCAAAACATTCACCTTTTGGGTTGAAAATTGTCCAAGCTTGATCTCTGTACAAGGTAACTTTTTTTTTTTAATGCTTGACCAAAATCTCTTCAGTTGCCATTGAGTTTGTTGAGGTTGTTTCTATGTGCATGTAATAAAATATTCTCATTCTTCCCCGGCAAAAAAACTCCTCAAAACTCTAGTGTTAATGTAACATTAAGATTGCAAGGTCAAAAGCCTGAAGGTCAGGAAATTAAAAATGATGTTTTTTCAACAACTTCCACTTAGCCACACTACATAGAGGTACAATACTCTTATTCTTTCCCTCAATAAATATAAAAAATTAATGTATTGATTATTAATGTATATAATAACCTATAAATGTTTCTTTAATACATTTGTGGAACATATACAGTGATTTCTGGACATTTCTGTAAGCTCCATGAAAGTTCTGGAATAATTTATATAATTAAACCAGCAATACTTTCATGAAAATAAAGCATTATTTGTAATTTGTGTATATGTGAAAAGAGCCAAATTATCTGCCTCTAATAATCTTCCAATTTATCTAATTACATTCACACTGTCACAGTTTGTTTATAATTTGCAAATTCTTGCCTTCAGCAGAATCATTTCTATAGAAAAATAAATTTGTTGGGAAAATTACAAACAGAAACAGAGATGGAAGAAAGTTTGAACATGTTTTAGTCTTAAAGAAAGAGAGGGAAAGCCAGGAATGAACAGGAGGAGAAAAAGGGAGAATGGCTTTTGGGTCATAATTTGAAAGCAATGATGTCTTGCTATACAAAATAAAATTAGGCATGCACTACAACGCTCTTTTGGCACATGAAGGATACTCTTTAATAATATGTTACCAACTAATATTGAATTTCTTATATGTCAAAAAATTCAACCTGAGTCTATTCTGCTTGTCAAAACACAGACAAAAACTCATTCCCTAATCAGCCACTTAATTCTTTCACTGCTTCTGCTCATGCTTACTTCCATCAAATTCCAATTTTTAATCTCTGTTAATGTTTTGGTGTTTGTGAAACATGTTGGCTTGTGTGCGCTTAACACTGAGGCTGTCTGTTTACTATTTACATTGATGTGCCAACAAGATCCAACAAGATCAATGTTATACCCAACAAGATCAATGTTATTTACCAACAGAACAGATATATCTCAAGTAATTGGTAGTGTAAGCTTCCCCGTTCCCATTCAGGAGTATGTGACAGTAAAAGAATTTCCCCCACCTACTCAGTTCTTGGCTTCTCACAGGAAAGGCAGGTTGCATTGCCAATCAATTGTTTTATTATAACTGGACACCTTTCCAGCATATTTTGCCCCAGGATTATCTTAAATTCAGGTGGCATAGAGATGGCATAGATGGTCCTACAGCATCCCCCTCTTTTCTGTTATAATGGGTGTAACTAGAGGAAACTGCATGCCTAAAGAGGTATGACCAGGGTGAGCATCTGTTGTGCAGTTTTGGCCTGTTGTGCAGGGTAACCCCCCAAAGAAGATTTCCACATCATTTCAGTGTGCTGATGAAAATAGGGGCTTTTGAAAAGATAAGACACCACCTATTCCATAAAAGGTCTTCATGAAAGAAAATGGTGGATTAACCACATCTTGGCATTTTCAAATCAAGAATTGCCATTTTGGAAGATATACTTTAGTCAAACACAAGTCTTTCGCTTCCATATATAAGTATCTGAGTGAAATTCTATGTCATGTGTTGTATAGGAGGTCAGACTATATGAAATAATGCTCCTCTTCTAGCTTTAAAATCAAACAATGAATGAATCTCTAAACTAGTATTTTACAGTATCTTGTCAAACATATGGTCTAATGACCTGAATGCAGGCTTGCCAGCCAGGAACTCATATCCAGCTTTGCTACTAATTCTCTGTGACCTTGACCAGAGTCCCTTTACTTCTCAGTGCAACAGTTTCCTCATCAGAATGGAAAGTAATATAACTTGCCTGCCTTACAGCTTCTTTGTGAGAACTGAGAATTAATTAGTTGTTGTTTATACACCCCCATGTACTATCATGATGATTCAAGTCTCTTACCTATAAACAAGTTGGATCAAATTCTTTGTAATACAAAATCATTGGAATCAATGGAGTTATGCTAGCCAAGAAGGGAAAAATTCACACTGATTTTAATGGGTTCAGGATTTTCACCCATACTTTATAAAATGTGGTTTGTCTGAAACATATTAAGACTCTGTGTGACGTTTCAGAATATAAAAAGTGGAATTATCACTATAACAAACTCAGCTCTTATTAAACAGACATGAATCCATTATAAACTCAATGGAGAAGTTCGTCTTTATATTAAGCAATGGAAAGCATTTGGCCCATTTAATAGCTCATTTATTTTACTTACTCAGCTTTATATATTTCCCTCAATGTGGTTATCTGTGTTCACTAACATGTCTCTACAACCCGTTGACCAGTCGATCGCGAGGTGTTCGGCGCCCCTCCCCCATTTCCCTCTACCCCCAAGAAGCCCCACTACCTACCTCCAGTGACAATGGAGGTAGTGCCAGGTCCCTGCGGGGTGGATGGAAGTCCTGCAGTTGCGCACCACATCTGGGGGTTCCAGAAGTGCGCTGGTTGTTCCCCTCCTCCAGGTCTGTGGCATGCCGGGAACTTGTGGGGAAGGGGGGTGTCCCCAGAGGAGGCGCGAGCCAGGTCTTACCTGCTCTGCGGGGGGGGAGATGGGAGGAGTCCCGGGAGGAGGCGGGTGCAGGGGACTCCCTGTCCCCAGCAACACCCTGTCCCCTGTCCGCACTGGCACCCTGTCCCCTGCTGCAGAACCCTGTCCCCTCTCCCCTCTCCCCCACTGGCACCCTGCCCCCACCCCAGCACTCACTAGCACCCTTCCCCAGTACCATGTGTCCTGCTCCCACCAGCACAGTTGGGGCCACATTAGTGAGGCTTGGGGGGGTTTTGGAGGAGGGTTTTTTTTTTTTGCATCTCACTTGTGTGACCCCCAACTGACTTTTCTGTGGGTCAGAGACCCCTGACTCAAAACAGGTTCCCTGCCCTTCTCATAAATAAAGACAATGCAGAAACTTTTTGTGTTTGACGTAGTATTTTATTTAAAAATGAAGCCTGGCCAACAAACCCCCAATTGGGGCCAAGCCCCCATCTAGCTGCAGCATCGTAACACTCCTGCACACACACCCTGACCCTAGATCTGAGCCTATTATACACTGGACCCTGCTGCCCTGAGCTCCACACATACCCCAACCCAAATTCCTGCACCCTCACATCCACAAGCCTGTGGCTTGCTTATTACCCCAACCCTCCATCTGACCCCAACACTCCCCAGCCTGGAGCCCCCTCCCCGAGCCAGCATCCCCTTCTCCACCTCCTCCTGCATCCAAATTTCCTCCCAGAGCCTGCACCTCTTACCCCTTCCCACACCCAAATCCCTCATTCCCACCCCAGAGCCCACACATCCTGTCTCAATCCAGTGCGGGTACGGCTAGACTGCAGTAGTTTTTCCAGGATTCCACAGATATCCCAGAAAAACTCTTCTGCATCCAGAGACGCGTTTGTTCTTCCGCTTTTTTTAGTGGAAGAGCAAACATGCTCTTTCAGTAACACCTGTATTCCTCGTTCCACGAGGAATAAGGGGACTTCCGAAAGAAGGGGTTTTTCTGACATTTGGTCCAGTCTAGACAGGGCAAATGTTGGAAAAACCTCTTCCTACAGAAGAATCGGGAAAAACGTGGCAGTGTAGAGCGTATAAGGGCTGGGGACAGCAAGCGATGGAGAGGAGGAGAATAGAGAGGGCGGGGCTTCCGGGCCGGGGTGGGGTCTTGGGGGAAGGGTGCGGTGGTAGATCTTGGCTTGTTCTGACATTTAAAAAGTGATCTTGGGTGTAAAAAGGTTGGAGACCACTGCTCTACAGAGTTCTTGTGTCTTTTTAAGACAAAGCAGAATGTTAAACTACCACTGCTGCAATGAACTGCCTAAATATAACTGCCCATTTCTTTTCTTGTGATTGTTCTTATTTAAAACATCTTTATTTCATTTTCTTAAAAACAGATTTGTTTCTATTTTGTTCTAAGACTTTGGCACCTTTTTACATCATTTCAAAATCCGTTAATTATTATGTTCAATCTATGCACATCTGCTTCACGTCCAGCCACAGATGCACAACGATACCACAAATAAAGCCACCGTGACCCCATCAGTTTCTTAGCCAAAGGACCGGTTGTAATTGACGAAGATTCTTCCTCACCCGCTGTTAGCACGAGGTTTCCCCGCAGGGCAGAGAGAACTAGTTTCACTCTTTATGCCTGACGGAGAGCGGGTTTCTGGCGTTGAGTTTAAGAACATTATTCAGCTGGGCGGGGTAATGCCATGGGCTGGCTGTGGCTTAGTCAGGCAGTGTTTTAGGGGGGCACACATGGAAGGGCAGGGTTTATCAGAAGCAAGGGTGCTGAAGCAAGTTGTAGAGTGGGGTGCTGAGAGCCACCGAACTAAGCTCTAACCCCTTAGCCGGATGCAATGGAAAGCACTTCTAGCCCGAGGGCGCAGGGACACCCTGGCGCCATGCATGCAGCGCCTCGGGTTAGAACCGCGGTGCCCCCTCGGCTCCCACGGCCTGCAGGGGGCGCTGCCCCTCGCCCCGTGCAGATGAACAACCCGGGAGCCCGCTGCAGCGGCCGCCGCCGGCCTGACGCACGCGCTAGCAGGTGGCGCCTCCACTCGGGCGGCGGCCGTGGGGACCTTTCCCCTACTTGGCCCGGCCCGCGCGCCCTTGTCCCCGCCAGCTAGTTGCAGGGCGAGGCGGCGGCGCCGCATGAGCAGGCCCCTGCGCCGGTGCGGGGGGTGCAGGTAAGAGCCGCAGCCCCCCCTTCTCCCGCGCACTCCGATCGCAGCCCCAAATCTGGTTGGCGGGGGGGGGCAGCTTGGCAGCGCCTCTTCCTGCCCCCAGGCCCTGCCTAGGGCGCCCCACAGCAGGGGGCGGGGCGCCGGAACAGTGGGGCCGCTGCAGGGGGACAGGTGGGGAGGATCAGCTGGGTGGGAACAGAAGGGGGACGCTGTGCATGTAAGGCCGGGGGTGCACATGGGGGCAGGGCACGGCAGAGGGTCCCAGGAAGGGGACGCTAGCCTTGGAAAAGGTGCTGGGGGGCTTGTCATAAATGTGGATCGTGCTTCTTCAGCCCAGGGGTCATGATTGTTTTGGAGGGGAGGGGTAGTTATAAATATCTTCCCATGCCTATGGTCCTTAAAGAAGGCAACAGCCACTATGAAATGCATCCAGCTTTGGCATGGAGGGTAGCCACACAGAAGCATCCGGGGCTGGTGGTGGGGAGAGTGGGGATATGGTTTTGGCCAAGGGGCAATATGCTACCCTTAAGAAGCATGCCAAAAACACTCAGAGCTGCTTGCTTTCTCAGGACTTGCCTTCTCCACTAAGTGCTAATAATAGCTGTGGACATCTATGCTCCAGTGAGTCTCTGTGTTTCAAATCCCAGATTCAGACTACTAAAGCATTCCTCCAGATTGTTAATTTGTTACATGTGTAAATTAGATTGTGGATTTTAGGGATAGATTTCTTGCGGACTTTTGAGTTTTTGTTTGGGGGCAATAGGCTACATGCAGCACAATCTCTACAAACTGGTCCTGAAAAAAAAGTTCAATTTTAAGCTTTTATTAGAAATACAAGATTTACCTTAAACTTCAAACTAGCTAGTTATTCAGTCTGGTTGCATGCCTTTGGAAGTGAGTAGTGTCTGATTCTTCAAAGAACATGGAGAGAAAAATGCTTAATGAATCTGGCCAAATTGTACACTGCTGTAAACTTGGAAGATTTTGCTTTCCTGACCCCAGCAATAATCACCTTATGCTGCGAAACACTGACATTCAATTAACTAATTTTAACTGGTGTAACTAAAAATACTGGTCATCAAATCATCCAGTCCTCTTAAAAAAAAATCCTGTTGCAGCAATTGACTTTCTGACCTCATGGGGCAGGGAGTTCTAAAGTGTGTTCAAGTCCAGGGCATATTAGTGCTGATGTTTGTACTGTTTCTACATATGGTAATTATAGGTGGTCCTGTCGGTCCCTGTGGTCTCAAAGTGGTTTTATGCAGAGCTGGAGTATGAAATATTGTAGCGTAGGGATATAAAAGGTTAATCAGTTACCTGGTAAGCAAACCCTGATGGATGGCCTGCTGTAGCCATGTTTGCTCTAGGCCAGCCTACTATGGCTGGGGGCCACTTGGTCTGGCGGGCCTGCAGCAGAATCCCACTTCACCTGGCAGTTGAGATCCCTACACAAGCAGCAGGACCCCAGCCAAATCTGCTCTCTGCCTGCCTACCAAAGGTTAACTGGTTAAATGATAAACTTAAAAAACAACAAATATTCTGGTAGCACTTTAAAGACTAACAAAACATGTAGATGGTATCATGAGGTTTCGTGGGCACAGTCCACTTCTTCAGATGACAGGAGTGTTGGAAGTCCAGACTCCGGTCATCTGAAGAAGTGGGCTGTGCCCAGGAAAGCTCATACCAGCTACATGTTTTGTTAGTCTTAAAGTGCTGCCAGACTATTTGTTGTTTTTTAAGTTTTTCCTGTTACAGACTAACTTGGCTGCCCCTCTGAAACTTTTGAACTGGTTAAATGATATAATTTTAATCATTAAGCTGGTTAACTGTTTTAAAGGATATTTACATCTTAACTGTAGCTGTGTTATCTTGCCAAGTACCACTTTGGAAAGGGCCTCAATCCTAAGGCAGCTTGCAAAAAGGAATATCATATATATAGTAGCCCAGTGTCTGAGAGTCTGTAACGCCAAAATGCTGGCTGTTCCCTCTGGGCGGCCCGTGCTGCATGGGGAGTATGGGGCCCAAACAGCCGCTTGCTCCACTTGCTCCCCTGCGGCGACCCGGCTGAGCGGCGCAGAAGTCAGCCGAGCGCCACGGTGGGAGGTGAAGGGGGCCGGGGCGGTGACATGCGGCGTGACAGCGGCTCCAGGCCCCGACCCCTGGCCATGAATGTCACCGCCCGGCCCCCGCTTTGCCTCCCGCCGTGGCTCTCGGCTGACTTCTGCGCCGCTCAACCGGGCCGCCACGTGGGAGCAAGCGGCGCAAGCGACCGTTTGGGCTCCGTGCTCCCCATGCAGCACGGGGAGTGCGGAGCCCAAACAGCTGTTTGGGCTCCGCGGTCCCCCGAGTGAGAGGTAGGAGGGGGAGGAGAAGAAAAAGAGACAGACGGAGAGAGAGGCAGGAGGCGGAGGAGAGAGAGAGAGAGAGAGAGAGACGGAGCAAGAGACCGGAGGCTCAGGAGAGAAGACCGATGTGGAGGAGAGACCTGAAAATCCTGTTTTATGACAGGCTAATTGGCTAGTCTGTAAATATTTGTTGTGTTGCAGAGCTTTTTAGGTGGAACTCTAACCCTGCACCAAAGAATGTGTACACACTTTATGTTGAATCCTCAATTAGATACTCTAACCACTGGGAATAGAGTCATTGTTTCTGTCACGCTCACCCAATGACTATAATTATTTCCATAGCTAACTTTTTTCATGTCAGGAATAAGAAACTGGAACACAAACTTTTCAGAAATAAAGATCCTAGGCTTGATTCTGCTCTGATACAAATGTAAATCAACAGTAACTCCATTGAAGTCATTGGACTTACACTTGTGTAGAAGGAGTGGATAGGTGAGAACAGAATCAGGCAGGCCCCTTCCTGCTTTTATGAAAATATCTTCAGTTACAATATAGGGGCCGTGTCTATATGGGACTCAGGAAAATTAAGACAAATGAATTAAACATGTGAAGTCATTGTGCAAACACCCCCATATGGATTCCTTCCTTCAGGATTAAAGTGGCTATTGTTTGTTGTAACTTAAAGGCTCATTTTAATTTGTATGTTCCATGAGTTGTTGTAATGTAAAATGAGTTGATTGTAAATAATTTTCTTTACAGAAATGAGCCAGATCCTCAGCTGGTGTAATTATTGTATCTCCATTTAAGTCAGTAAGACTTTGCCAGTTCAGCTAAAGATTTGTCCTGTATCTTCTGATTTTTCCTCACCTTTATACTGTTGAAAATTGGGAATTTCTGCTGAAGTCAGTGGCATTACACTGATGTAAGTGGGAGGAGAATAACAGAGGTTTTTGTAAATGCACCAGGGAAGAACAATATCAAAGGGACTTTGCTGTTTCTAAGCTGAACTCCCCATTGGCATCAATTGGGGGTTGTTTTTAAAATGGCCATGATATGACTTGAGGGAAACAATAATCTCTCCACATTGAGTGGATAAGCAGAAAGGTTTGGCAACAGGAACTTTTGTATATTTAAAGGAGGAAATGGGTAACTTCACCACAACGGAAATATCTTTGCCACTCTCAGCTATTCCAGAGATCTGTCACAAATTGTTAGCAAATGGAATCATAGTAGAATCCAAGGCAACTTTTCTTATGCTGGTGTAACTCCACTGTTTCAGTACTTAGTCCGGATTTACACCAGTAAGAGATCAGAATCAGGCTCAAATATTGGGAAAATTAGAACCAGAAACACAGTGTTTCTGCACCTTTGAAAAACATGGTTTTCATTGTTGTAGAAAATTTGCATGATCATTTCAACAGAATTGTTATCCACCCAAAATAGGCTCAAAGCAGTACAACATGCTGCTGTTTGGTTTTGCTGCCATTTATGAAACAATCCCTCTTCCTTTTTTAGAGAGTAACAAGGCTGTTTTAATTGCACCCACAGTAAGAAATTAAAGTGAACACTGAAATTTCAATATTAGCTAGTTTCAAAATGGACTTTTCCTGCCTCTTTCAGCAAATGACTCTGCCTTGCTCCCAGACTTCCTGATTAGAGAAAGAACTATGTAAAGAGAATGACCTTTCATCACTTTTTGAAAGTGTGTGGATTCTGGATATGAAGACTGAATGTATTTTTAAATGAATGTTTAGTGTTTGAGAAAGCACCATTAGTCTGGCCTTAGAAACTAGTCATTTGTGCAGAGAACAAATATGGCAACTCTAGGGCTACGTTTAGACTACATGGCTCCGTCGACGGAGCCATGTAAAATAGTTTATTCGGCATAGTCAAAGAAGCAGGGATTTAAATAATCCCTGCTTCATTAAAATAAAAATGGCTGCCGTGCTGTGCCGGATCAGCGCGGCGGCCATTTTTATTTTAATGAAGCGGGGATTATTTAAATGCCCGCTTCTTTGACTATGCCAAATAAACTAGTTTACATGGCTCCTTTGATGGAGCCATGTAGTCTAGACGTACCCTAGTAGTGCAAGCTTTCCCACTTGCAATGTAGCTCAGCACTACTTCCTGTTCAAGATTCTCCCAGCAATAGGTTGTGTAGGAAAAAGAATAGAACATTGAATCTGAGACTGCAACATTTCTCTGTGAACAAGAATATCAACTATATATTAAAAAACAAATTCCCTTAGCATGGAAGAGAAAAAAACCAACTACTACTACAGCTGTCTATCTGATCCTACCCTCAAGAGTGACATCACATACTTCTCAAATCCAATGAAAATTACATTTTTAAATTTGTGTTTGGGTTGCAATATTCCCTCTTTACAATATAAATTATACCCAAAGGATATTTTCCAGCGTCCTTATTATGCCTTTCCCAGAGCCTATTCATGAAATGGTTGGTGGCTTCTTTCTTATTTTGCATGTTGGCTTTGCTTTCGAAACCACTTGAGGTTTATTGCCATCTATTTTAGAACAAATTTTGCTTGCCATGCATTTTGAATGAGGCAGTTATCCATCACTACAAGCAGATACCAGTTAAGCAATACACATGAAAGGAGAACATGAAGCTTGAAAATTCTTGCTGCAATTTTCCCTGTGGTCAATTAGCAGTGAAACTCACATCCTTTCTGTCTCAAAAATCACTGTGCCTCCTCTGTGGAGACAAGAATCTCCAGCTTTCTAGACAGAATGCTTCCTCCGCTTGTCCTGGGTCAGCATTGCTCCACACCCTTACAAAGGGCTGGGCTTTAAAGGCCTGGCCCAGCCTTTAGCCATCCTGAGGTTTCCTTTTATAAGAACTTTTAGAAATACAGGCTTTAGGGATGTTAGCGTGTCGTTTACACAATTAACTGAAAAGCCTGGGCTTATCGGTTGTTCCTAATGACTACAACCCCCCTGCTGTCTCTGTATCAGAGGCAGTTGGGGGAGGGTAGAGGGAGGAGCCTTTAAGCTGGCTCCCTGCACGTGCCGAATCCTGCAGAACTGCCAACCCCCCGCCCACCTCCCTCAGAAGCAGTAGTGTGGTGGGGTAGGTGGGAACCAGTGCTTGGGGGGAGCCAGCTTAAAAGCACCAGTTCCCATGGAGCTGCCTCCCCCTCGTCTCCATGCTGCTTCCTCTATATCAGAGGCATCAGCATGGGGGAGGAGGGCAGGCGGGAGCTGGTGCTTGTGAGGAGCTAGCTTAAAAGTGGTGGTGTCAGTGTAGAGACACCCTTGCTTCTGATAAACCCTGCCCTTCTGCCGTCCTCCCCTCCCCCTCTCCGCGTGTAAACATTAAAAAATTCCGTGGTTACACATTTACAAAAATAAAAGTTTGCTAATGTCCCTAATAAGAGTGTATGTAGTTGGTAGCTGTCTCCTCACTCCCTCCCCCCGCCCCAAATAACTTGAAAGAACCTTAGAGAACACATGAGTTGGTGCAACTCCACTGTATTCAGGGAAGCTATGATAATTTATACCACCTAAGGAGCCTGACCCAAGATTTGCAGCACATTAAGACAACCATTTTACTCATGTTATCGTTATTCTCTACAGCCGCGTTTCTCAAACTGTGGGTCCCGACCTCCCGGGGGGTCATGAGCAACTTAGAGGGGAGTTTGAGAACCCCTACTCTATAGGTTGAACCTCCCTGGTACGGCATCCTCATGAACGTGGGAGTTTGCCGTATTATGGGAGGTCTATTCTAGCCCCTCTGCTACTGGCCTCCAGGCTCTCCTGGGGGGCCACCAGCATCCTGGGTGGGCTCCCTCGCAGGAGCCAGCCCTGCTGCTGACCCTGGCCAGGATCCCTGCCCCCAGCTGCTGGACTGGCTCTTCTCCCAGCCCTGGCTGGGCTCCTGGCTCCACTCATGACTGCCGGACCAGCTCTGTTACTGGCCCACGCGACTGGGCTCCAATCCTGGACCAGCACTATTCCTGGCTCCCAGCCGTCAGACTCCCAACCAGCCTCGCTTCCAGACACTGGGGCTCTCTGCTCCAGCAACATCTGTGGTCCTCCAGAGAGTCCAAGACCAGAAAAGTTCAACCTGTATTTGGCATCAAGATCTCCTAGGATTTCAATAGTACAGAAACCCTCATTGTTTCCCAGTATTTGCTGAGTAAATCTGTCCTTTAAAGAGATAAGAATAAGTATCTAATTATTCCATGTTAAAAATAAATTAAAACATTAAAAATTCTTCTGAAGCACACCCCCTAAAGCTTTGTCCAGAGAATTCTTGTTGTATTTGATAAACAGATTGCAGGCCATTTCAGTGATGTTAATATTTTTTACAGTTAGTAGGAAAATCTTGGTATTGGGATTAATATTTTGAAAAAGTGGTGAATAAACACATATAACAGAAATGATCATTCTGAATAAGAACTACTGTTTTAGAAGAGGGAGAGACACCTACAAAGTTTAAGTGTAAATGTGTGCATGTTAACAGCTTACAGTTGTAACTGTGCCTTGCTTGAATGTATTTATTGTTATACAGACTTATGAAAATGGAACAAGGCTAATGGACGATACATGCCTCATGGGATCCTTGGATTAGTATGCCCAGAGAAGGGGAAAAGTAGAAATATTTTACTTTTTATTCAGTTAAACTAAACAGAAGAAGCACGAGTTACCCATACCACATAATTGCCACTCATAAGCAGTGGAGGAAAAATTTAAAACCCTGGACCGAATCCTGCAGTCCTTAATCAGGCAGAACACCTTTTCAACTCATGGGAATGTCTTCTCTGTGAAGAGTGAGTGTAAAGCCCTAGCCCTATTGAAATCAATGCCAGTTTGCCATTGACTTTAATAGGGCCAGGATTCTATGCAAAGACATGAGTATTCTCCCCCCCCCCCGCCCCCTTCATATTTATAAAGAAACATAACAAATATTGAGCAAGCCAGAAACAGACACACAAACTATTTATTAATCCAGGGAGAAGAGCAGTTGTTTTTCTGAATAAGGTCAATATTCAGTCACAGGTTCTGTTCTTAGTTTAACATCTGATGCATCTTGTATCCACAAGCTCTATCCTTCCCTTGCAGGATGATAATTCAGTCTTTGGATATCATCAACAAGGATATGAGTTGAGATAGGATAAGGCATATTAAAGTCTAAATTTTCAAAATCAACTGCTTGAGGTGCACAATTTTGAATTTTTGGGGTGTACAATTTGAGATACCAAATTGAGAGACCTGATTTTTCAAAAAGTTTTCAGCTCACTGAAAATAAGGCCCCTGTAAGATATAGCAAGTTGAGACACCACCCAAATTCACTAGTCACAGTTTACAATTTAGGCCTAGCTGTACATTTGTCTTTAGGGTTGCCAAGTGTCCGGTTTTGAACCGGACAGTCCAATATTTGAGCTTTCTGTTCGGGAAACAAATTGAGAAAATATAAATGTCCGGTATTTTCTAAATAAGATGTAATGTAGATTGTGATGTAATGTCAAGTGTGTCCAGTATTTTTGTTGAAACTATCTGGCAACCTTATTTGTCTTTGGGTAAAGCTTCTAAGTTACAGAGAATATGTATCCCCAGGACAGAGTTTGGGGGAAGGTAGGAAGAGAAGGGGAATGTGTGTCTGTTTTGTGCATTGTCTTTCTATAATTATTAATTTTGTTCTTATTTATAGTACTTGGAGGAACTTGCACTGGGTAAAAGGCATTCTTGAGCTGAAGATTTTGTAAGAGTCGTCAAAATGTGGAATGCTGTGTCTAAAAACCTATTCAGGACCAAAGTCCACCAAGACTATTCACACATGCTGCTGCTAGTGAAAAAGGACAGGAGCATTCTTACCAGACTGCCTTCCTCTAGGAATTGTTGGCAGCATACAGCTGGAGCAGTTCAGCCTTTCAACATGAGTGTGAGTATCAAGAAGGTGGAAGCTTTGGACGTGAATAATTTTGTCTGCATTCACTGGGGAGATGGGAGTAAGAGCCTTTACCCTGCTGTATGGCTAAGAGACAACTGCCAGTGCCCTAACTGCTTCCTGCATTCTGCTAAAGCACGCAAACTGCTTTTGGAAGACCTGGATGTTACCATCGGGGTGAAGGAAGTCACTTTGACAGATAGACAAAAGGTATTTTTTTAAATGTTGCTTTCATATGATGTTTTCATACTGCTTCTTGCCAATCTGTTAATTAGCATCCAGAACACAGAGAAGACTGCAGCTCAAATATTAGTGTATGCCATAAACATGGGTACACAAAACATACTGTGCATTTTCAGGATTTCTAAATGTAGTTGTCATTTGAGGAATCCAAGTCCTTTCATTTATGTCATTCTTATGGTAAAATCCCCTTCGGAAATGTTAAGCATTCAATATAGGAACCCCCAAAACAATTTTCTTAAACTTTAGAGAGAAGTGACATTTTTACCACAATGGTGTGAGGATAAAATTGTAGACTCTTAACACCTCAGCCTTCTACTCCTTCAAACTTCTTTTCCCGTGTGTATAACTCCATACCCTAAAGACTCCTTTTTCCACTGTGGCTCCTTTATGGAGTAAGGATAGTATGTGACCCCGACAAAGAAAGTGAGTGCCTCATAGCTAGTTCACTGTCTTTATTCTTGCCAAGATCTCTGTTTGTGATATTATAATAAAGCAGAGAGTCCTCAAAGGCCATGGCAGGAAAATTCTTTAATTAGTTTTTTAAAGAGTATTTTTAAAACTTATTTGACCACCTGACATTTAAACATTTGGAGAGAGAACCATCCTTTGGGCCATATCTGCCCTTCATCTCCACTGTGAAACCCCAGTGAAATCAGTGAGATTGTGCAGGTGCAATTAAGTGCAGGACTTGACCCTTTATCTTCTTGCCTGGCAAAATGTGAAGGTTATAAAACAGATATGCAAATTCCATTTCCTTTATTTTATCATTAATAATGCTCCTTAGCACTGGTATCTTCAACATACTTTTTAAACATGGGAGGGAAATAAGGGTTATTATCCCCATTTTGCAGTTGAAGAAGCTCCAATAATTGACCTGATTTGCTCAAACTACACAGAGCTAGGATTAATATTCCTGAATTCCTAGCTTCCGGTCCCATGCTATTGTGTCCATTAGCGTGCAATGTCTCTCTGAATTGTCTGAAGACAAGGTAAACACCTACTTTATCCATACACTTGAATTATAATTACAGATTGGACCTCCCTGGTCTGGCACTTTCGAGAATTTGCCAGACCAGGGAAGTTCTTCTGCCACCGGCCTCCAACTCATCGCCTGCTGTTGGCAGGCTGCCCCTGGTAGTTAACCCTACCTCGCCTCCTCCCCCTCCCCAAAACCTGGCTGGACTGCTTGCCCAGCTGCTGCTGGCTCCCTGAGAGGCACAGACTCTGACTCCTGTTGCGGGGCTACGGCCTCACACAGCCTGGAGCAGCTGCAGGGTCCGGCCCTGGCCCCGCACTCCTGGGGGTTGCAGCGGGGATTTTGGGCCTGTGCTGCCGCGAGGCTCCAGCCTCAGCCCCAGCCCCACACTCCCAGGGGCTGCTGGAAACTGCTGTAGGGCTCCAGCCCCGGTCCTGCCCCCAGCCGGGCTGCCGACCATGATGCCCCACCCAGCTGGCAGACCTGCCCTTAGACTCCCAGGCTCTCTGGTTCAGGAGCATCTGTGGTCCTGTTGGACCATGGATGTTGCCGGACCAGAGAGTGCCGGTTTTTAGAGCTACAACCTATATTAAACTAAGCTCTTTAGAGAAGAGCTTGTCTACCTCTGTACAGCACCTAACACAGGAGGACACGAATTCCAATTGAAGCTTCTGCATTCTATTGTATTATTTAGTACTTATCATTTATATTACAAAAATGGGGGGTCAGTATCTACAGACCAGGTGTGTGGAATTTTTTGATTCCTTCGTCAGGAATCACTACTGATTACAGCCCAAGTCCTTCTTCTCTTTTATCAATTTCCTGCAGCAGAAAAAAAAAGGCAATGAATATGTCATTTTTAGAACATCTGATAGGTCATAGCCAACAGAAATAGTTTTAAAAAGTATTCCCAGCCACTCCTCCTCACTTGTCTTTCTCCTTCAGTCCTTCCAAGTTGTCCTCCCCTTCACTGACAAACTATTGTCACTCCCCCCCCACCCCCCCCAGTCAAGTGCTGCCCTCCATGATCTATCCATGTCCTCCTTTCCCTTACTGGGACCCATGATATGGAACATACCATGGCTAAGTGAAGCAGAGATAAGGAATGAAGGCATCCAGTACCAGTCAGCAAGCCCCGTCACTTCATCGTTGTGAAACTGACCTGAATGTACGTGATGTTTAAATGGACTTTTGATAGTGTTCGCAGTTATATGAAACTGGAGAGGTTGCCCCCCACAAGAGACATTTAATTGCAAAGTATCAGGTAATGTATTTCAATTACTTTTCTAGTAAGGAGATTGAATGTTGCTGGTCTCTTGGGTAGTGGTTTCAGGCTGGCAGATTTCATTGAATCTCTCCATTGTTAATCATCTTTTTTTTTTTTAATTTTATGATATAAGGTGTATGTTACATGGCCAGACAAACACACCAGTGAATTTGAGGCTGAATGGCTGAAGAAAAGGTGCTTTTCAGAACAAGCCAGAGCAGAAATGCAAGAAGAATTATTTTTACCAGGTAGGGATTAAAATCTAATCTGGTATGCATTTCTTAAAACTATATGGACTATCACATATCAGCATAAATATAAATATATGTGTGTGTATGTATAATTCTAAAGGCATTGTAACTGAAATGAAAAGGGCTCCCTCATTTTTCTTCTCTCTGTGTTAACAAGTAGCTGAGTGACACACCAAGAATCATGCTAAAGTTCATCGAGTTTTCTTTACATCATGATACTTAAAGTTTTATTGTTATGCTTCAATAACGTGGTGGCTATAGTCTTTAGAGAATGACTTAATTTGTACACCATGCTATATAACACTGCTCACATTTCTATTCATACAATATGATATTGGTGCACAGACAGGGAGCAATATTAAAAACCTAGCTCTTATTCTAAGTGACCCACCATCACCAACATTAGACCACCTGATTTGCTGCTGTGTGTGGCTGCATATATCAATAGTTCCTCTTTCCTTGCTTACTCTATTATTGCAAGCAGGTAAAGTACTGTCTGAAGCTGAAAAGAGTTCTGTTCTCATCCTTGACAGGATTTCTTTTATGTCCCTTCAGCTCTACAAGAAAAATGATTCATTCTGAATTAGGAGTTAAGATTTTATCTGTTAAAACAGGAATTTAGTTTTTAAGAAAAGTGACTAGAGATGAGCAGGAAAAATCAGATTTGAATCTGGATTTCCCAAAAGTTCAGCAGGAGCTTGGTTTAGCCTCATTTCTAAGCACAACAAAAGGACAGATGGTGGAAGTTTGTAATTAAACATTGGGGTGGGGCACAGCAGGAGGTGGTTACTTTGTTTTATTTTTAATTTTATTTTTATTTTAGGGAGCTACAGGTGAAAAAAGAAAATTCCAAGACACATGGGGCTTGAAGTCTCCTGTGTCTGGTTCATGCTGAGTACAGGAGAGGTATGAGTATCAGGGAATCAGTTACAGCTTCCTTATTCAGAGTTGACATGAGTTAGAGCATGCCAACAGAGCTCAGCTCCCTTCCTTCAACCTTCCCTGCCCCTGCCATGGCTCCTGTAATAGGGTGAGTTGGAACATATGATGCAGTAACCAGCTCTGCCAGCTGTACATTAGCTGTCAATTTCCCTCCACTCTCCCACCCCAAATAATGGAACTCTCAGCTGGCCAACTAGGGCCAGAATTCAACTCATTGCACTACCTGAATGACACTAGGCATCTAGTTCAGAACAGAGATCTTGGCATCTGATGCAAAGTTACACAGAAACAGCCAGTCAGCACATAAGGTATTGTTCTCAGCCATATAACAACAAAAATTGTTGCAAGTAGATGCAGAGTCTGGGAAGACAGAATATACTTCATTTGGTTAGTAAGTTTGGCTACGTGGCAAAATGGTCTGTAGCTGTCTATCTGTACAAGAGTATGAATTTTATACTTATAATACAACAAACATCCATTTTGGGTCAGGTTCACCTTCAGCAGCTCCTGGGAAATTTGCGAGTTTCAGTTTCTTGCTCAGAAATCTCAGATATACTGTAATATTGCACTTTTGGCATGATCTGAGTTTTTGTTGGCTTTATTTTTAATTACCATTTCAAAGATGTACACAGATGATCTCAGGTCATTTTGTGAAGTCTTCAAATTATATCAACCCCGAACATTCACAATCCAGTGTTTAAATCAATTTATATCCTCAGTAATTCTGTACATAAATTACTCTCTGGAGAAATTGCATATAATTTATGCTCGTGCTTAGCAATTTCTTATCCCTTTCTCAAAACCCCTTGTTCTTCTTTTAGCATATCTGACACTAGCTCAAATAGCCTTGAAACATCTGTACCCTTAAGAAATAGATACTTCCTTGAGCTCCAGTCTTAGAGCCTGATTCAAAGCCCATTGACGTTAATGGGAGTCTTTCTGTTTGCTTCAGGGAATTTGGGTTCAGGCCTTTGAAACTTTCAAAATAGGACATTTATTTCCTAGAGGCAGGACATTAGTTTCCTGTCTTTCTATAGAAAACAGTTCTAGTTTCTCCTCTCTCTTTTTTGGGATGGACAATGGCTAGAGTGTTTCTCTGAGATCCACATGTAGAAAGGACCTATGTTTGTTAGGTGCAGCAGAGCCAACAGCCTCCGCAGGTCCCTGGGAAAGGTGGAGTGGGATGGCTCTGTGCTCCTGGAAGGGGCTGGGCCAATGGTAGAAGGGACGGAGCCAAGGGCAGCGAGCCCTCAGTGCTGTGCAGAGTGCTATGGCCACTCTCCAGTCCTTAGCACTGTCCAAAGCACACGGCTCAATGCTCCGGCGGCAATTTAAAAGGCCTGGGACTCTGGTCACAGCCACTGTGGCAGTGGCTGGAGCCCCAGGCCCCAGGGCAATTGGTCCCTTTGCCTGCTGTCCACTGTCAGCAGGCCTGGTCGGATGTACCTCTCCTAAGAGGAAGTGTTGGCAGCCACCTCTATGGCACTTTCCCTTGTAAAGAGAAGGTGCTTGGATGGTTGGGTTGTGGGTAAGGACTGGGCAATCAGACTTCAATAGCTAAGGAGGAGGATACTTTTTAATTTGGTATAGTGTTCAGAAGCTAGGTTTTCCATGATACAGATAAGAAAATATGTTTATGTAAGTTATACTAAATAATATAAATTGCCTGTTGTACTATGGCCACAATATTGGTAATTGAGCTGGCTTTATGTTCTTCAGCGTCTTCTCAGAAAAGAAATGAACAGCTTCTTTTAATTTTCCTCAGATTTCATTTGCAAATGGAAGCTTTCATTATGTAAATTGAGTGTTTGCTTCCTAGAGACACGTGGCCTGATTCTCCTCTTATACCGGTATTAAATTAGGAGCAACTCTCTTGAAGACATTTACTCTGGTGCAAACCACATGTAAATTAAGATGAGAATCAGAGCCCAGTGGTATGATGTTACAAATGGCAGTCTCTCATACCAAGCCGTTACGCCTTCTGAAAAATTGTGATAGCTAGTCTAATCCCCAGCAATCATGCCTTAAGTTGGAGGTTAACCTCTACTATGGATATTGTCACAATTGTGGCATTTCTTTTAGAAGTAGTTATTTGCTTTTGGTATTGGGTAATTTCTCTTTTTTATTATAGCTTTTGGTAAAGAACAACATTTCTAGTCTCAAACACTTGGTGTCAAAAGTATGTCAGAATCATAGAGAGGAGGAACAAACATGTCTGATTTATTGAATGATGTGAATTAGTGAAGTTCTGTCTGAAGCTGTTAGTAGGACACTAGTACTAGGACAAAACTAACTTTATTAATATTGATCAAATCCTGTCTACTAGTATGTGGGTGGAGTCCTTTATTCATGTAATGAGACTCTTTATTGGGCCAAATGATCCTGCACAGGTTAAACACCCAGACAGCTCATTCACTCTCTTTCTATCTGCCTACCCCTCGATCTGAATCTCTGGAGATATTTGAAGAGGAGTAGAGTTCCTGTAAATGTCCCTTCATACCCTGACACATACAGCATTAGACACATTCCTATCCTATCCTATCCTCAAGTACACCCGTACACAAGAGTTTGTTATGGAGAGAGGCATAAGGCTGGGGAATCTCTTATCCCTCTTAGAGCCCCTTTGGGGAGAGGGCCATTAAATAAAACAACAAAATGCTGACAGAGGGAGATTTGGGTGGGCAGTAGTTTTTGAGGTCCCGGTCTCTCGGTGGAGTAGTTCTTCCTCCTGTGGATCTGTCTTCTCTTTAGCTAACAGTCCGTCTGCTGGGAGTGTACTTCCTAATACCTTCTCCCCATGCCAGAAATGTTATATACGGTAGCAGTGAGTGTTGATAGACACTCAAGGTTCTGTTTTACTTTCATGATCAAAGTGCCTCACACTGCATTGTCCTATAGTTGCTGTTTCGCTGTGATCATTTTCCCCAGTTGTTTTTGTTGGTTTTCACTGAGAAACAGGGTAGAGAAAAATATTTGTTCTAAACAGGAAAACATAATTGTGATAGTACAAAAATTAAAGTAAGCAAGAGGAATCTAGGTAGACGTACCTAAAACTACTTATAACCAACTTTTTAAATTCACTATATTGGAAGTTGATGATGTCCCTTTAAATTTATTTTACAGGTTGGACCTCCCTGGTCCGGCATGCTTAGGACCTGACCGGTCCTAGATCAAGGATTTTGCCCGTCCAGGCGAGGTCATTTCTGGCCTCTCTGACATCTGCCCCCTCCAGCCCTGGCCCGATCGCTGGCCTTCCAGCCACCTCCCCCCTCTCACTGGCCCCCGCTGCCCCGTCAGCCCCCACTGTAGCGCCCGGCAGCCCCGTCACCCCCATGCACTGAGCTCCTGCTGCAGCGCCTGGCAGCCCCACTGCCTCCATGCACCAGGCTACTGCCCCCTACTGGGCAGTCGTACTACCGCACATGGAGCTCTCACTGCCCTGCTGGGAAATCCCTCTGCTGCGCATCCATCTCCCACTCCCCTGCCGGCCTGCAGGGGTCCCACGCGCGAGCTCTCCACTGGGACTTTCTGCTCCCAGAACATCTGTGGTCCAAGAGAATCCCGGTTAAGAGTGTTTCAACCTGTACTAGTATTGGGGTTAATTCTGGTCACATTGCAGTTGAGATCAAGATTATGCTCCACTGTTTATTTTTCAAATAGTTCCTAAGAGAGGACCTTTAAAAATATAAGAAAGAGGTTGAAGTTTGGGTCTGATAAACAAGTCCAATCATTTCAATCTACTGCTAATATAAATCGTAATAACATGAATTATAAAAAAGCTGCACCTAGCCCACTAATGTGGTTAGGCTGCATACCCAATTTCTAATACAATGAAAAAATAAATAAAATTTACAACACAAATCTTAAGAATAAAATATATAAAAAGCTAGGGATGTAGTGTCATCAGGGAAGGGGGAAGTTTCTATAAAGAGCCAACCGTGATTACAATTGAAACTTATCTCTAAGACTAAGTCTACACTGGCACTTTACAGGGTTGTGATTATCTGGCTCAGGGGTGTGAAAAAACATACACATCCCGCATGCAAGTTACAGTGCAGTAAAGCACCAGTGTGAACCAGACTACTTACTCCCTTTGGAGAGTGCCAGGGACACACTTTCAGTTTCAACTGCTGTTGTGGCAGCGTGGACACAGTTGCACTTTAAACTGTTAACTGTAGACAAATCCTAATGTTCACTCATTTATAATCTTCCTCAGGAAAGAGCATGTTTTCTTAAGGAAAACCCAGTGTTGATAGTGAGTAGCAGATATGGAATTTGGTATACACACAAGCGTAGGGTTTTTTACACAAGACTCTTTTTTGTTCTTTTATGTATACATATCTATGATTTATAAATCGCAGAAAATGTGCTGTAATACAGGGATACTCAATTGTTAAGACTTGTTGCTTGCTTACTTTTTCAGTTCATATTTCTACTCCTTTTTTGTTTTGTCATATAGCTCGTACTTAAGTACATGATTTTACCAGAAGTTCAGTTTCAATATGATTGAAAATCAAAATCTGGTCCATACTCGTAATTTTGGCAGTTCTATCTCTGGATCCCAAACAAGCTACGATCCACATTTTGAATAGTTTTCTTGCAAATGTATACCCAGTACATGTGCAACAGCTTGGATCCTATTTGCAAGTCAAGGGTATATACACAAATAGGGCTGTCTGTGTGCACGTGCAAGTGTGTGTGGCATCAAGGTGCTCTGCATATACATAAGCAAATCAGACAGTCTTAAAACTGTACTTATTGAGCTAGTGCAGATATAAATAGCAGTGTAGCCATGGCAACACTGGTAACAGCAGTGGAAGCAGGGCTTAGTTGTGCCAATATTACATACCTGCTGGTTTCAGGCAGTTATTTAGTCGCCATAGCCTCCACTTCCACCTTCCACTTCCACTGCAGAGGCATCGTACCCCTAGCTTGTGGTATAGATGTAGCTTACTTGTACCTCAAGGAGGGTGCAGGTTTTTGTTAGTGACCCAAATTTTGACCTGTGATAGAGTACCAGAAACAACTTTTCTTAATGTTGACAGATTCTGGCAATCTACTTTGGCTCACACATAGATATTGATCCAGGACTCAGATCATTGCCTCGGAGTTTCAGATGCCTGTGGATTACCCCCCAGGAAAGTGCATGGGATCTACCAATTCTTTGGGGGAAATGAAATTAAAACGTTATTTGAAGAGTTTGATTTTCCATTTAGGGTCCTCAAAAGGCTCATGTGCCTCTTCTCCCTAATGGATTATTCTGAGCATGTGCAGAGAGAGGCGAACTGTCTGCAAACTATTAGGGCTGTTAAATTTAGATTAATCGGCTAATCGAATAGTCGATGCAATTTTCATCGACTATTCGATTAGTGTCGATAAGGGCGCCTCTGCGTTTGAAGTGTAGCAAGAGTCCCAGGGGAGAATAGGGACAAGGTGTCTGTCAGACCCCATTCCCATCCTGTCTGTATGCTGCAACCTGAGGGCCCCCAGCTCAACTATAGGGGTCTAACATCTAGGGTTGCCAGATACCTTCACAAAAAATCCAGAACATGATGGGGGACCAAACTTGTTGAGCAAAAGGTCGCTGCACCTTTAAATTTCCCCGCTCCCCCGCCAGACTGATGTCCCCGCCAGACTTCTATCCAAGAAAAACAGAAAAAAAAAATCAGTTTTTTTTTAACCAGACAGAAGATGCAATTACCAGACTGTCTGGGCGAAAACCGGACACCTGGCAACCCTACTAACAGCCCCTTCCCTTCCTGTGAGCCAGGTTCTGGGGGCAGGGCTTGTCTACCTGGGAGAGTCTGAGCCCTGCCCACTAACCCCATATGCAAGCTGGCATCTGAAGGTCCTTGTCCTCGTGGTGTCTAATCCCCCATACCTGCCCCACTGTGTGCGCACACCAGGCTCTGGGAAGTCCCCGTCCATCTAAGACCATTCCCCCCCCCCCAGTCTCCCATATGAGCTATGGGTGTGGGCTTTCTGTTCTGGGGATGGGGATTCTGGGGATCTGTCCTTTGGCGATGTCTGAGCTTCCTGCCCCTGTGTGTGTGTGTGTGTGTGTGTGTGTGTGTGTGCGCGCGCGCGCGCGCCGGTGTCTGAGGGCCTTGGCTATCTAGGGTACCTCTCCAGTACCTGGTTCACCTCAGGGGTCGCTTGCCTTTCTGGGGGTGCCTGAGCCACCACTTCTTAGTGCTTTCATATGGTCTGGGTCGTCTTGTCCTATCCCTTGGGGGTTTCTGAGCCCCACTCTCTGCCTTGCTTTGTGTGTGCTGCGGTCTGGTGGCCCATGACTATATCGACACCCGCCCATCCCTGCCCTCCTTCATTTAAATTAGGTTGGGGCTTTCTTTTGAGTCCTTCTCTCCCTCAGGGGAGCTAGGATCTGGGGAAGCCCTGGCTTTTCCTCTGGGGGGAAAGGTTAGAAGAACAGACTTGCTGAGAGCAGGCACAGAGAACACAGTTAGGTGGGAAACTGAGAGCAGGTAGGCTTGCCATATATATATATATATATATATATATATATATATATATCAGAAACTCTCCAGCACTAAGGAGGGGGAGAGAACACCCACTGATGCGAATGGAACAGTTCACAGGTCTGGGATCCATTTGTTTCAGGATATATTCTACTTCATGGGATGATCTTTCAGCTGAGAACATTTCATTGGAATGAATGGGCCACTTAACACCTCTCCGAGATTACAACTTTGAAGTTTGAAACCCACCTTGGCCAGAAATCTAAAAATGCAATGTAAACATACAGGGAAAATGGGGTTCTGTGTGGGGAGAAGAGGCGTTTGTGAAATATAATGATAGTACAGCAGAATATTCACAAGATGCTGAAACTGTTTTAGAAAAGGAAATAAATTACACTAGGAGAGAAGGGATAATAGGGGTGAAAGATTAGGTGGTAAAAGGGGAAGAGGACTTTGGGTCTGCAGCAGCTGAGTAGAAATATAGTGGGAAGGGGGATAAATGGGAATGGGTGGTAGGGGAGGGAAAAGAAGTTTGGCAGGTTCAGGCAAGGAGCTGAGCCTCTCGAAGGAGGAGGAGAGGGAAGAGGATGGGCTGGGTTAGAATATGAGGGATAGGAGAGGAATTTGAGGGCTTAGCAGTGTTGGGGCCTGTCAACCATGAATTCTCCCCTTCTGTGCTGGGATCTGAGGTGGAGGGCAGGCTTTACTGCAGGGATCTGAGCCCCTCTTCCTGCCTCAGTGTATGTTCAGGGATCTGAAGTAACACAAATTTAAGCAGCTGAAATCCAGAAAATAAATAGTTAAGATAGGCAGTGCCAATTTAGTGGGAGGAGTGGCCAGTTTAGAAGAGGGGTGGATTGGGTAGTAGGGTTGCCAACATTCTGATTGTAGAAAATGGATGTCATTTGCCATGCCCCTTCTCCCAGGCTCCTACCCTCCCGCTCACACTGGCCCCTCTCCCTGTGTGTCTCATTCTCCTGCACCCTCCCTTGCTCACTCATTTTCACTGAGCTGAAGCATGGGATTGAGTGGAGGAGGGGGCTCCAGGCTGGATCGGGATTCAGGGTGCAGGTTCTATGTGCCACTGAATTTGGGTGGCTCCTGGAAGCAGTCTGGTCCCTCTTGCTCCTAGACAAAGGTGTGGCCAGGCAGCTCTGCATGGTGCCCTCACCTACAGGCGCTGCCCCAGAGCTGTTGGCTGGGGTTCCCAGCCAATGGGAACTGTGGAGCCGGTGCTCGGTGTGGGGGCAGCACCTGGAGTCCTCCTGTGGCCACCCCTGCACGTAGGAGCCACACGGATATGCCAGAGCTTCTGGGAGCTGCACAGAGCCAGAGCAGGGTACCTTCCTTAGCTCTGCTGCACTGTCAACCAGACTTTTAATAACCCGGTCACCAGTACTGACAGGAGCCACCAGGGTAGGGATGTTAAATTTAGATTAATTAACTAATCGAATAGTCGATGGGATTTCCATTGACTATTCGATTAGTCTATAAGAGCGCCTCCAGCTTTGAACTGTAGCAAGAGCCCTAGAGGGCTCTTGCTATAGTTCGAAAGCAGAAGCCCCGCAGGGAACATGGGTCCAGTGGGGACTCCCTCGCTGGCCCCGCACTCCTTGCAGCGCCTCAGCCTTTGAAATGTACAAGAGCCCAGGTGGGGATCTTGATAATCCCAAAAGGAAGCCCCACAGAGGAAGCGCTGGACTCCTGCGCTGGCCCCTCACTCCCTGCAGAGCCTTAAAACCCTGTTCCCTCAGCACCGTCTCCACTGGGGGCAGAGGAGATAGAGGCACAGTGGAAACAGCACGAGCAGGGACTGAAGCAGAGCTGAAGCAGTCTCTGCTCACGCTGCTTCTGCTGCCATTCTGCTTTTGAAATGTACAAGAACTCTTGTACATTTCAAAAGCAGAAGCCCCACAGTGAGCTCGGGGCCAGTGGGTGACTCCCCCCTCGTTCCATGCTCCCTGCGAGGCTTCCTTTTGAAAGGTACAAGCTCGGCGGGGACTCAAGCTCGGGGATTTCCCCGCTGGTTCAGCACTTCCTGTGGGGCTTCTGCTTTTGAAATGTACAAGAGTCCCGCTGGGAAGACATGCACCCCTCCCCAGCTATGACCGATGCAGCTGCAGCAGCCATGGACAAGCGCTTTTCCCCTGGCCCTAAGCTGTTGCAGTCAGAGGGCTGGGATTGTTCTCTCTCCCTGAGGCATTCTGCATACTGAACCCCTCCTCCCCAACTCCACCCCAGAACAATGATTTAAATGGAAAAAAAACGTATTTGTTAAGGACCCAAGCAATGCTGGATAAATCTTATAGTGTTAAATAATATTAGGGTACATTTGTGATAACGGCCACCTGTCCAGAAGAAATAAGCTTGAGACCACCTGTATATTCCCCACAAACCACCAAACAGCCATCAGATGGTAACTTCTCTCTAAGAAGTCCATGAGCCATGCAGTCCTCCTGGTCTTTTTAAGCACATAAGTCTGTTTCATATCAGCCATACCAGAATTGGGTTTTTTGAAATTCACAAATGAGCTCCTTTGGACTTGTCATTCCTTGTGAAATGCTCAGCTATTAAGTTTTCCTGTAAACCGTTTGAAAAATAAACAGTTTTCAATGAAACGATTTCCACGCTGCCAGGAAAGTGAGACTGAAGACTGTCGGCGTGCTGATGGGTCATCTTTAACATTTCTTAACTGCTCAGCTTTTCGTGTCCTTCAGTCCTATCCTATGGTAGCGAAATGGAAATTATCTTGACTATCCTTAGGTAGTGGAAAGAATGTGCAATGCCGACATGATAGAGTAATGAATAACGTGAGTAATGAATAACGGGGCTTCTGACTGGGTACCACCAGGAAACATTGGCAAAGAACATCTCTGTTTAAACCAGCTTTTAATAGATTCTCAAGCTGTAGATTTTCCTGGATAAAAGAAGAATAATGTTCCCTGGTTTTCAGCATATGGGTAAATAGCATGTTTTGTGTGATATAGGATTTTACAGTATGTTGTGTTATGCAGTACAAATTGGACTTCCCTGAGCAGTCCGGAGCAAAGGAGTTTGCCGGACCAGGGGAAGTCAGGCCTGGGGCTGTCCCAGGATTCACCTCCTGGCTGCCAGCCTGGCCAGTGTACTGTCCCTGGGCTGGCAGGGCTGCCTGTCTCCGGAAGCTGGCCCTGCCCCTAGCCGGCAGGGCTCCCCTCCTCACGAGTGGGGTTCCGTGCCCCCAGCACTTCGCCCCTCTGGCCAGTGCAGCTGAGCTCCTGCCCAGGAGGGCTCCCAGCCCCTCTCTGATCTGCGGGGCCACAGCCAGCCTGCTGCGGCTGGGGGGAGGGCTCCACACTCCCAGTTGCCAGCCCTGCTCTGGCTGCCAGCTGCTGGCCTGGTTGCTGCCCTTAGGCCACTGACCCTGCGGGCTGCCAGACTGGCTGAGCTCCCAGCCTCTGTAACCTCTGTGGTTGGGGCTCTCTGGTTGGATGTTGCTGGATCAGAGAGTCCTGGACCACAGAGGTTCAACCTCTAATTTAAAAAAATTAGGTGGAAGAATTTAAGTATTTTAAAATCACTGCTTCTTATTGATTTTATCATTTGAATGTGTAATTAAATCTAGGTACAGCCCTCCCCAGTCCCTTCTAAAATGATAAGAGTTTGTAGGACAACTAATTTGACTAAAATATGAATGTAAAGATTGTCTCCTGCAGTGGGAGCTGGGGTGGAAATCTCTTCACAGATACCCTTCTAGTTCTTTCCCTGTTGTTTGTTTCCTGTTCCCCTCCACTCTGCTCCCATTGGAACCATTCTACTTGCAATTCCTCTGGCTCTGTGCTTGTGTGCCTGGAATTTGCAGGGTGTGCTCATTGAACCACAGCAGCGCTTTGACTGGACATAGGGGGAGCACACAGCTGCTCTCACAGTCAATGGTGTGTGCCAATGCCCTTGCTTTACGTGTGTGTTACTTTAGTAATACCAATAAGAAAAAAACTACACAGAAGGAAACCTGCAGAATCTAGCAACCCTGCATATGGGCAACGATAAAGAAAATTTCTCACAGGCCACACGTAGAACCCCAGTGGGCCACAGGTTACCCTCCACTGCTCTGCATGGACGAACATGGTCAAGGCACAGGGTTGGGTGTGGATCAGTGCCTTCCAAGAGGGAGTGGGAAGGAATACATGCTATAGGTCCCCTCTTCTCAGGTATTAGGACACACAGTTTAACCATAGCAGTGAATCAGCAGAGAAGCCTTTCACTTCTGTTAGTGCAAATGTACTTAGACTAAAAGCGGTGCACACTTATATAAAAAATATATACAGGAAACTATGTGTCTGATCCAAAGCACTTGAAGTCAATAGAAAGACTATTTGATACCAGCAAAGTTGGATCAAGTGCTAAAAGATCTTTGTTAGAAAACAAAAACTATCAAGTAAAGCATAACTGTTTTAAAATCTGTAGGGTATTCTATGTTAACTAGCCAATTAGCCCATCATAAGATGGGATTTTCAGGTCTCTCCTCCACGTCGGTCTTCTCTCCTGAGCCTCTGATCTCTCTCTCTCTCTCTCTCTCTCCTCCTCCTCCTACCGCCTCCCCCTCTCTCTCTCTCAGCTCTCCTCCACCTCCTGCCTCTCTCTCTGTCTCTCTCTTTCTCTTCTCCTCCCCCTCCTGCCTCTCTCTCGGGGGACCGTGGAGCCCAAACGGCTGAGCAGCGCAGAAGTCAGCCAAGCGCCACGACAGGAGGCAAAGGGGGGTAGGGCGGTGACGTTCACGGCCAGAGGGCGGGGCCTGGAGCAGCTGTCACGCCACACGTCACCGCCCCGCTCCCCTTCCCCTCCCGCCGTGGCACTCGGCTGACTTCTGCGCCGCTCAGCCGGGCCGCCACGGGGGAGCAAGCGGCCTTTTGGGCCCCGCACTCTCCCTGCAGCACGGGCAGCCCAGAGGGAACAGCCAGCATTTCAGCAACAGCGCCGCCCAGAGGGAACAGTCAACATTTCAGCGTTACAGACTCTCAGACATTGGGCTACTATATATATGACTAGCCAATAGCCTGTCATAAGACAGGATTTACGGGTCTCTCCTCCACTTCTTATTCCCTTTCTATCTCACACTTCTCTCCTGAGCCTCCTGTCTCTCGCTCCGTCTCTCTCTCTCTCCTCCTCCTCCTACTGCCTCCCCCTCTCTCTCTCAGCTCTCCTCTGCCTTCTGCCTCTTTCTCTGTCTCTCCCTTTCTCTCCTCCCCCTCCTGTCTTTCATTCTCTCTTTCTCTTCTCCTCCTCCTCATGCACGGAGAGTGCGGAGCCCAAACGGCCGCTTGCGCCACTTGCTCCCTGCGGCGGCCCGGCTGAGCAGCTCAGAAGTCAGCCGAGTGCCACGGCGGGAGGCGAAGGACGTGACTCAGGCAACAGCGCCGCCCAGAGGGAACAGCCAGCGTTTCAGCATTACAGAGTCACAGACATTGGGCTACTATACATATGATATTGTGAATGACTATCAAAGCAATTTAATCTTGTCATTTTTTTGAGTTTATCATTGCTTGTGTTGTAACCAGTGGTCCTACTATAGAAAGCTTATAGTCAGTTCCTTCTTCTTTTTTTAATGGTAAAAACAGACTTGAATTCATATTTAACTGCAGTGAGTTATTCCTAGTTTTTGGATATGTGTACTGCTGCAGATGTTGTTTGCACTGTCGTTGTAGCCAAGTTGGCCCCAGGCTATGAGAGAGACCAGGTGGGTGAGGTAATATCTTATATTGGCCAGACTTCTGTTGGTGAAAGAGATGAGCTTTGTAAGACCGTCACATTCTTGGGTGCAATTCAGGCCAGTGACAGGTTGTGTCACTGGTTGTCTGGTGCATGAGTGACTAAATATGTTTGGCTGCTCTAGCTCCTTGTGGGTAGGTCTACACAGTCGGAAAAAACTGTGGCTGGCCCATGCTATCTGACCCAGGCATGGGGCTTGGGTTGTGGAGCTGTTTCATTGCTGGGTAGACTTCTGGGGGTTTGGGTTGGAGCTCAAGCTCTGGGAACCTCACCCCCCTTCTCTAGATTCTAGAGCCAGGGTGCTAGCCCTAGCCTGGAATCCTGCACAATAAGGAGTAAGGCCCCAAGGCCTGAGTCTAAGTTGACTGGTACAGTCCTGCTATGGTGTCTTTTTCTGTGTAGACGTATATGTAACCCAGGGGTGGGCAATAATTTTTGATGGGGCTCACTCCAAGAATTTGTGAAGTGTTCAAGGGCCACACACTTCCATGATATTAATGGAGAATGTGCGGGGTCAGGGATGGAAGTTGGGTGCAGAAGGGAGCTCGGGGTAGGTGATTAGGATACAGGAGAGGGTGTGGGTAGGGTTGCCAGGTGTCCGGTATTCTACTGGACAGTCTGGTTTTTGCGCCCTCTCTCTGGTATTTTCTGTTTTTCCGGCTGGGCATCGGATGGAAGCCTGGTGGGGGTGGGGGGAGTGGCTGGGAGGCGGGGCTGTGATTGGCGCTGGGAGCCCTCAGCTGATTGCGTCTGAGGAGGAGTGACGCCTCGGGGAGGAGGAGAAGCCCTGTCTCTGCTCCTGAGCACTGTTCAAGTGCGTTGTGGTGCCGTAGTCCAGGAGAGAAGCCCGCAGGTGCTTTGTAGTTGCGTTGAGGCGCCTTCCATGGGCTCTCAGCCAAAACTGACTGGAATGGAATTTCTGCTTCTTCCCACTGGGACACCCAAAGACCTGACTGTGGGGGAGTCACCTTCCTACCCATGGTCGCCCCTCGCCGCCCCCACCGCCCTGCCATTGTGTTGCCCTGGGGTCTGCCTCTCTCTGCTTCGGGTAGCAGGCGGCTGCTTTGCAGAGCAGGCTGTGTTTTTTTTTTTTTTTTTGCTCGACAAATTTTTTTAGCCTGTGTGTTCGGTATTTTTTGGGAGACCATCTGGCAACCCTAGGTGTGGGGTTTGAGAGGGAGTTTGGGTGAAGGAGGAGGTTGTGACCTGGGGCAAGGATTTGGGGTGCAGGGTTTGGAAGGGAATTTATGACCTGGGAGCAGGGTACAGGAGGAGGTACATGGATTTGGTTTGTGACCTGGATAGAGATTTGGGTGGGAGGAGGGTGCCAAGGGTAAGCTCTGGCCGGGATGCGTTTACCTTAGGCAACTCCCAGCCAGCGTCCTGGTAGGACTCTCAGGCAGGCTCCCCTGCCTGCCACACCCACACGCCCGCTCAGAGTGGCTGGCTGCAGGGTCCATTTGCATCTTTGCACTCGGGGGGGGGGGGGGGGGGGACCCGTTTTGCCTGCGCTGCAAGCCTGGCCCAGGAAACTCCCATTAGCCAATAGAAGCTGCAAGATTGTCCTGGGGGTGAAAGCAGCATGAGTTGCACAGCACACAGATAGCACATGGCCTCTACAGCTGGCCACTTTGTGACTCTTGTTTGGTTTTCATAGCGTTATTTTGGCAGATTTAAATATTAAATGGAAGCAGCTATATTAGTACTGTTATATACCAACAGCTATTTAATAGAATGTAAAAGTTTCAAATTTAGGAGGTTATCCCTTAATGTCCCTTTCATTGTTTAGAAGGATCTGAATCCTAAATGTTAAGGCCCCAATTCAGTAGAACATTTAAACACTTAAAGGCATACATGTAACTAGTTCCAAAATTGAGCATGTGCATTAATGCTTTGCTAAATAGGGATGAGATTTCTCATCCATAAAACTAAGCACACTTAGGTGCTTTGCTGAATTGAGACCAAAATGGGGGAAAGTCAGTACAGAAACCCTTTCCAAACACTGTTGTCAGTTCTCATTATTATATCATGAGTTCCATCGTATTTGTTGTTTTTTCTTAATGTCTAGCTCCTAGTTCAAATGAGAATTAGGGATGTAAAATTCTGTTTAATTGGTTAGCCGGTTAAATATATAGTCAGTTAAACATAATGTTTAACCAGTTAACCGATTAAAGAGGGACGTAGACAATGGAGGGGAGCAGCCTAGAGCGGCCCCTCTGCCACAGGAAGGGGCTACTTCAGCCCAACCCTGTCTGCAGTGGGCCCTGGCAAGTCGCAAATGGGGCAGCTCCAATCGTCTAGAGCAGCCCCTGTCTGCAGGGCACTCGGGCCTACCATGGACTGTATTTTCTCCAAGGAGATTAGGTTTATCTGTCAAGATCTACTTTTTGTAAAAGGTGGCCTTGTATTTTACCCCATTTACTCTTAATTACTCTCTTTTTAAAAATGTGTTTTAAAATCTTACATGCAGTTGAGGTCAAATAATGGGCCTGTAGTTTGCCAGATCACTTTTCCCTCCTTATTTCTATATAGTAATTATATTGATAATTCTCCAGTTATAGGATATGACCCTGAGTTTACAAATCCATGAAAAACCCTGGCTATTGAGCTTGCAACTTCAGTCCAGTTTCTTTAATAGTTTTGATCCCATTAAACTGTTTGAGTTTGGCTTTTACCTTGGATGTGGTAATTTCAACTTCCGTATCCTTATTTTCATTAGTTCCCAAACTTCTCATTGCCTCAGTTTTTGGTAAGAGTGAAGCAGTCAGGTGTTGGGCCATGCCTAGATTGTCTTTCACCTCCATACCAGCCTCAGTGCTTAGCAGCCCTAGTTCTTTCCTTGTTTTCTTTAAAAAAAAAATGGCTGAAGAGCACTGTTGTATTTAATTTTTTTTGCAAGATTCAACTTGCTTGGCTTTGAGCAGTTCTCACTTCACCCCTTTACTTTCTGTTCTCCAAGAGGTGTTTTTTCTTGCTGATCCATCCATTTTCTCCCATTCCAATAGGCTTTTTTGCTTTCTCTTACCAACCTTTTTGAGTTGCTTGTGCATACGGTTTGGTCTGCAACACTTCTCTGTGAATTTCTTCCCTTTGTTTTCTCCTTGCCTCCCCCAGATTCCCACTGTGCCTTCTTTCCATTTCAGCTCCACCAGTGGTAGCAATGGTAGAAATTCCACTATAGACGAAGAGCTCTTAGCCACTGACATATTTACATTGTGTCTTCTACATCTACTCTGAGCAAAGTTAGACAATTTGATGCTAAAATTATCAGCAGCCAAAGGAGCCGCCATTGGAGCTCAGTCAGTTGTAGGAACACTGGGAAATTTTAAAGTAAAAAATCTCATGTAAAAGCAGCATAAGGGTAAACCCTTCATACATGGATGTGTTAGGGAATTGGGAAGGAGGGACCTCTTTCCCTCTGCATCAGCAGGGCAGGATTCATAACATGCACTTTCTAAGCTCTGGTGGAACTGCAGCAGCTTTCAAACTAATAACAGTATGTGCACATTGCACTTCTTCCTACATAAGTGCTAAGAAATAGAGGTTGTACAGTCCTAGAAAGGGTAGATTTCCAGCTTCCTGTAGGATACATAGCACTTTATTTTATTTCATTTTATTTTGCACACAGAAGAACTGTCAGCGTACGACACCCGACTTGCATTGGACGCTACTTACGACACTTTTCAGCTGACTGCCCATTTCGCACCCATGACACTTGTTTCACCCTTATGCTGAGAGCTGGCACGCATCACATGCTGAGCCTCAGATAATCACTTTACTCATTAATTATTTTGTTTGAAATACAGGTATTCATGAACCCCTTTGAAAAAGGCACTTGTTTATCTTCATGAAAGAAATTGTTTCAGGTGTGACGTCAGATACGTTTTGTTGAAATTAAATCTTTTTAATGATATTTAAAAAACAGAAACTGATTTCGTTGTTCAAGTTTTCTGATTTGGCTAAGCCCAGGGCTAGGAGCCAATCAAAAACAAGTGTCAGGGCTACCTGGCAATAAGCTACCCTGGTCATGTAAGCTCATCGGACAAATGATTGCAAGGACCCTTTCCAGGTCCATTCATTATAACACGACCACAAAGTTATTTACAAGCAACTCTGTAAAAAGCAAGCCCAATGTATATGTTTATTTGAATGCTGTTTACCAAATAAACACATTGATGTTGCTACATTAGTCATCTGAAATTCAATTAATACATACATTTGGGTCATTGTGGTGAAAACGGAATATCAAGTCTTGGTTTAGGAACCAATCCCCTCTTTATATCATTGATTCCTATTGGAAAAGTGTTTTCAACTTACAACGTTTTGGCTTACAACGCAATTCTGAGGAACAAATTGTATCGTAAGTCTGAGGATTCCCTGTATTTGTAAAAATACTTTAAATGTGTTTGGTTTTTCTGTCCCTTTGAGTTCTGTACGTTAGGACTTCGTGAAATCAGAATGCTACCCACCAGCAGTAGATCCCATGGGAGCAGCTAGTGAGGAGACAAAAATTGCAAGGTTCCACTCCTGGAGTTTCCCCCACAGTTTTTGGGTGGAATTCATCCTGCAGAGTGAACTTTTGGATCCACAGGAGCCCAGTACAGCAGGAGCTATGCACTCAGATCAGATAGTCTTTGGAATGCTTATGTTGGGAACATTTTATTTGTCATAAGATAGGTTCAGGAAGTTTTATTAGTGAGACCATAAAAAAGATTAAGAAGGAAAAGATGCTTTTACTTAAAGATTTCCTCATTTTTCACATAATTATATTCTTGCGCTGACGTATAAAACTTACATTTGTCTTTTACAGAACACTTTTGAAAGTTCAGTGCAATTCAGATATTTTAATTGTGATGCCAGGACAACTTTTTTTTTGGAGAATAGGAAAATATTAGCATTTTAATTACATATTTAAAATTTTTCTAACTGGTGAAGGATGTATGTTGAGTTAAACACACTGGAGCAGTGAGTAGAAGGCACTGGAATGGCCTCACGAAGGAATTTAATGATGTGAGATTATATTTCTCGTCAAGAATTGCACTGTTTTTCATTTTGTGAATGTTTTGAGATATTCAGCAAGTTGTCAGTTAAACCCGTGGTTGTTTTGAAAGAAAGGGTAGACTATAAAAGATGGTCTGTGTGGATGGCTTATATTAGGATATGTGTCTTGTATTTCTTGGACTCTGTCTTTAACGTAGCTTAAGCCAGAGGAATCAAAAATGCTACTTGTGGTTGGGAATTTGCAAGCCTTGCAAATTTTGAAAATTGTAACTACACTCCTTAGTCCGTCAGCTCAGTGCAGACTTTACTAACCACATTGCAGTCTGTGTCTGCCACCAACATATACATATGACCAACGTTTTCAAACTTGTGTGCCTAACTTTAGCACCCAAAACCTATATTTAATCATGTAGATTCTCTTTGCCAGCATTTTCTAGAGAACTAAAGAACAACCAGCCTTTTAAAATCCACTTCCACTCCAGTTTGCCCCGTGCAGCACAGGATCAGATTCCACCCACAGAGCTGACTCTGCAAGCTGCTCAGAGTGAGTACAGAAGTTTGCACGTGTCGAGCTCATGCCATCACAAGCTTAGGGCCAAGACTTGCAAAGGTTTCTGTGTCTGAGGGAAGGAGAATGCTAAATATATTGTAACCATCATTTGAAGGGAAATAGGGAACAAAAAGTTGGACTTTTCAAATGACGTAACTTGCATTTTCAGCTTCTTACAAATGGTTTATCCCTAGATTCTGACAGATTAGTCCCAAGTTAGTTAAAATGTTGAGTTAAAATATGCATGAGTTAAACACATCCATTAACCTAGGAAACACTTGTAAACTTTGTTTTTGAATAAATAGTCAGGTTCTGACTTTTAACTTTTTGACTTTTTAGCACACATTTAACATTAAAAGTGTCTCATTGCTATGTATATTTAGATATTTGTGGATAAGGCTACATGTACACAAGCACTTTTGTTGATATAATTTGCATGAGTCAGGTGTGCAAAAAGAACACACTCTGAGGGTATGTCTAGACTACATCCCTCTGTCGCCAGAGGGATGTAAATTAGATACCGAATTACAGAAGCGGGATTTAAATATCCCGCGCTTCATTAGAATAAAAATGGCCGCCGCTTTTTGCCGCCGCAGCAATTTGCTGGCAAAAAGTGGCAGTCTAGATGGGGATCGGTTGACAAGGAAAGCCTTTTCCGACTGATCCCTTATGCCTCGTGCAACGAGGTTTACAGGATCGGTCGGAAAAGGCTTTCCTTGTCGACCGATCTCCGTCTAGATTGCTGCTTTTGTTGGCAAATTGCCACCGCGCAAAAAGCGGTATTATTTTTATTCTAATGAAGCAGGGGATATTTAAATCCCCGCTTCATTAGCAATTTCGGTATGTCTAATTTACATCCCTCTGGTGACAGAGGGATGTAGTCTAGATGTACCCGGAGTGACATAAGTTACACTGACGGAAACACCAGTGTTGGTGGGAGATGCTCTCCCTCCAGTGTATCTGTGGGAAGGAGAATGCTTAATATATTGTAGTCATCTTTTAAAGGGAGATAGAAAACAAAAAGTTGGACTTTTAAAAGCCGGTTCCCCCCCAGAACCAGCTCTGTGGTGCTGCCTGACACCCCTCTCCCACCCCCTCTTCCCCTCCACTGCTGCCTCTAGCAGCCTGGGAGGGTGGGCAGGGGAGGTTGCTGCAAAGCAGCCTCTGTCCACGGCAGCCCATGCTCCCCATGGACAGAGGCTGCTTCATGGCAGCAGCAGCCCCTGTCTGTGGTGAGGAAGAGGTGTCTGAGCTCCCTGTGGACAAAGGGTGCTCCGGCATCTCCTGGAGCAGCCTCTGTCCATGGGGGATATGAGCTCTGAGCTGCTGCCATGGATCAGCACAAATTCAAATGATCAAGGTGGCACAAATATCTTCTTTGTATGACAGGGTGTATGCAAATTATCAGTCTAAAAGCAAACTGACAAGGCAGTACAAATAAAACTCCTGTGAAAAGAATGAGGAGGAAAATTATCTTATGTGGGAGAGTACATCTTACATCTGAAGAATGTACAAGTGAAAAAGAAGTTGCCCCTAAAGTCTCCTTATGTACAGTATGGTCTTTCTGCAGATGTCACCGAAAATAGAAAACGTAGGGTCAGTTGTCAGAGTGAGACACAGTCATTGCTTAAAAAAAACAGGAGACCAGATCTGAACGCATTTCCGGGCTATTGTGAATATTGATGTGGAAAATATTTTGTATTAAAAGAAATGTGACCCTTATAAGAACTAGGGAGCATCTTTTCAGCTGGTATAAATTGTCATAGTTGTCATTGCCTTTGAAATCAATGGCATTATTTCAAATTAGGTCAACTGAACGTCTGACCTAATTCAGTGATTGTGGTTCAAATGGCACACCCCACAAACTCTAGGTACGCAAGTGCAGTTAGCAAAACTATCCTAACCAGGGAGACTGTCTCGGTTATGACCATCTTGTGGCCCACCGAGAAGAAGGAGGGTCACTCGAGTGGCCTATTCACAGACTTAGGTTACCTATCACTGACCTAGTATATTCCAATGCACAATCATTAGATGAAAACCAGCTGAATTTGGCAACAAAATGTCTCATGGGCCACATACAGAACCCCAGTGGGCCTCAGGTTGCCCCACCCACTGTGCTAGGCAATGAAATCCTCGCCTTTGTTCTCTTGCAAATAGTCCCATTTACTTCAGAGACACAACTTGTGTGAGTAAATTGAACAGAATGTCGTCAAGCAGAATTTTTAAAAATCTCTAATGTTATTTAGCTCTTTAATGACATAAATAATGAGATTGCACTATTGTATTATAGATAGAAAATAAATATTATTCCCAGTACTATCTTTTAACCATTTAGATTTCTACAGGATCAATTACAGGGTTCAAGATACAAGAACTGCCATACTCAGCCAGACCAATGGTCCACTTAGTGGTCACTAACAAATACATCAGAGGAAATTGTAAAGAAATCCCATATTTGACAATCATATGCTTTCAGATGATTTGTGTTTTTAAGAGGTTCTTCTCCAGTCACTTTCAAGTCCAGTAGCTCATAAAACAATTTTTTTTCCCCCTAAAAAGCATAAGCAAGATTCTCTGTATCTACTCAGCAGAGAATCTGTATTAACTACTGAGGATATGTAGGACATGAAAGATTTCTCTGCTCACGTAACAATGTATTTTATTGCAAAAAGTAGACTACTCACGAATAGTTTCTCTTTATCCTCTTTCCACAAATCATATTCTAATCTTGAAATATCCATTTCTGCATGGATTGCTTTACCTGATCCCCAGTTACATAAGCAAATCTTTATGGCTGAACCATAACATTTGTATGGAGCCCCACCAACTCCAGAGCAACAGCATAGCTATCTGCACAGTCCCAGTCACAAGATAAGGGTCTTGATTTTTAACATCAGTGTGCAGTGATAAGAGACTGCCAAAGTGTCTGCTCCTCATCAGATCTCTCCCCCACCTACAACATCTTTTTCTGGCCCCTCTGGTTCCTATTCACAGTTTCCTTTCCCAGCTGATCACAGTCTCCCCTGTTAGCTCTTTGTGTGATTTGTGACATCAATTCTTAGCTGCCCCCTTCCCCCATGCAACCATTTCTTCACTCCAAATATCAGTTTAAGCCCAAATGGTTTATCAGACAACCATAATAACAAATATATATAACTAGAATATTGACCCAGTGTCACTCCGGTCCGTAACTCAAATAATTTTTGTTTTTCATTTAAACCATTGCTCTGGGGTGGTGCTGGGGATGAGGGGTTCAGTATGCAGGCTGCCCTCGGAAGAGAGAGCAACCCCAGTCCTCTCACGGTAGGAGCTTGGGCCAAGTGAGACGTGCCTGTCCATGGATGCTGCTGTGAGCACAGTTGAGGAAGGTTGCATGACAGACACAGACAGACAGACACTGTCTCTCAGATATATAGTAGATAGCTGTCCTTTTCTCCACCCCTGCCCTCTTCTGCCCCAGTGAGGTTATAGCTGTCCAGGTCCCTATCTCTGGCCCCTTGCTGCCCCCATGTGGTCATTATACAGTCTAACTCTCCCTGCTAACAGAGCCCTCCCTTTCCGTTTTATGAGAAACACTTGCATTCCAGGCACAACCAATCCCTTGACCTTGCTTTAAGTTATGGTAACAGGAAGCTGCCTACCAAATTTTGTGGTTCTAGCTCTTACCGTTTAGGAGGAGCTCTTGAACAGACAGACAGACACACTCACAGACAGACAAACTCTCTCAAATATATAGTAGATGACAGAATAAGTAAAAGGGAGGAAGAAAAGCCATTTGCTGCTTTCTAGAAAGACAGCTAGCAGCTGTGCAAGTCAAAATTTAACCCAATTTTATTCAAACTAATAAAACAGCAATTATTTAAATTGAATATCTATGAATGGAGATAGTTACAAAATAATTTATTACAATACAAGCACTACATTAAATCGCTGTAACAGCTTTCTGTGAGGCACACTTGTGGCAGATTGAATTGGCTTTAATAAGTGCACTTACTTTAAATGTAAAATATAAAAAATACCCAAAATGGTTCCACGATTCTAAATAGAGTGTACAATATTTTAAAATATGTGGAAGGTTTTTTGTAATTGTGCTTTCTTTACAGGTATTGGTTAGAAAAGTAGAAAATTGAAGTCTGATCCATAATTCAAGCTTCAATATACCGATAGCACAGGCAGACTCCTAAATTAAAGTACGATTTAACATGCACAGTTCCCAGACTCCTAAAAGTGGGCCTGTTGAGAAACTGTCTTTTGGGTTCCATGATTAATTTCTTGTCTTTTCACTTTCTCTTTGCATTACCGTTCCCATGAGTTCTTGGTTAAATGTACTGTAGCCTTCCATCTAGAGCCATTCAAATTGAGGTGATCAGTATTTTAGTTTTGTCTAGTAAAACTGCCTATTGTGGGACAATTTTTCATTATTTCAATAAAATAATCTTGGCAAAGGGATAATGAAGTTATAATGCAGATAGAGTTGCCAGGTATTGACCCGGACACTCCGGTATTTTCGCCTCCTGTCCGGTAAAAAAATTCAGAAAATACCAGACACCTAAAATGTCTGGTATTTTCTGGGGGTTTTTTCTTGGCCAGGAGGTAAAAATACTGGACATCTGGCAACCGTAGCGCCCGGGCCCAGCCCCCAGCCTCCCCCCCAGACCCCATGGTTACCTGGTTCTGCAGGGAAGCTAAGTTCTGGCTTAAACAAGAACAGAAAATGGCCACCGGCAAAAAGCCTAAAGACCAAGGGAAAGCAATGCCTTCCCTGGGTCTTAGTGCTCAGCCGCTCCCCTGTTCCTATCCCTATTCTGACTCTGCACTCACTCTGAAAGGGGCCATGCTGTTTTAATGCTGTTTTATTATTTATTTATTTATTTATTTATATTTTGCTTAATAAATCTCGGAGTCCTTTTTTTTATCAACAACTTTGGTCTCCTTCCCCACTTTTTTTTCCTCAACAGAATTCTTTCCCCGGTGTTTTTTTTGGGGGGGGGGAGGGAGGGGGTTGGTATTTTTGGTTCAACCATCTGGCAACCCTAAATGCAGATAAAATCCCAGCATTTGTTGCTTACAAGATGTTTGTGCATGCAATAATGAACAGCAACAACAGTGCTTTTTATCTGAGAAAATTAATGCTGTAATGAAAGTAGCTCTACAAATCTTAAGAAGTAGAACAATTTTGAACAGATGGTTCCCAAAGAGATTCTTCCCCTAACTGTGCGATGTGGCAGCAAATAACAACAGTAATGGTTATAGCAGCTTGCCTTCTCTAAAATTTATGTGTGGTACTGGTATGAGTCATAATTTTAGTTTGTTACAAAATTAAATATGGACCAATAAGTATAAATATTGAGTGATCCTCATCTGGTGTAAATCAGCTTAGCTCCATTAAAGGCAGTAGGGCTGTACACGTTTATATCAGCTGACGATAAGGTCCAACAGTTATTATATTTTCTTATTTATGAACTGTTATTTTTAACTCTTAGAAATTTGATACATTCCAGACTCCCAGCCAAATAAATGTCTAAGTATCTGTGTCTGCATACACCCATGTCAGTATATGTGAACCTAATTCTCCTCTAACTTCATTAACTTTATACTATTGTAGCTTTGTTGACTTTACTTCAGTTACATACACTGGTAAAAGTCAGGAGTAACAGGAAAATTTTTGCTCAGTCCCTGCATCCTATATTTGTAGACAAGACAGAATGCAAACAGAATCTTTGGAGAATTCAGCCACCAAAGTCTAATAAGTCTCTTCTTATGTAAACTGAGATTTTCAAAGGTTTATAACTTGGTCAGATCTGGGAAGTTTTTAACAGGAGTAGCAAAAGTTACATTTTGAACACTAAGATGGAGTTTCCTTGCCAAATTTCCAGCTCTTGGTCCAAAGAATGGAGATGCTACAATTTCTCAACTAAACAGTTATAATATTTTTAATGTGGAGTGGGACCTCCAGTGAACTCAAGGATAGGGGAGAGATTCATCTGGGGAGCACAGGACACTGGGCTTGATCCCACCCACCCAGGCAGCCACTGGACAACCAACACTTAGTTCATTCTCAGAAACATCTCAACTATTTGTGCTGAACCTTTCCCAGAAAATTCAGCCTTAGGCAGACACTTGGCATGGGAAATGGTTAAAGTTTGGCAAAGTTATAAGCAGTTGAAAACAGGTTCTTACAATGCAGTGTTGGGCAACCTTAATGATAAAAGTGCTACCAGCTCTGTGTATAGCGAGTGAATTGTACTGCATGTGGACAGGAGAAACTAATAGTACTGGCCACTTCCTCATAGAGCTCTGCCACGAGTTATAGCCCAGAAACTATTTAATATAACATAATTTCCCTATGTTTGAAGAATATTTGTTTGGCATTTTTAGTTTTGTTATCTGTAAGTCTTGCAGTCTACATATGGATAAAAGGAGGGAAAAAATCCAGGAAGATCCATGTTATCTAGAGTTTCCTACTCATCCATCTTAACTGCTGTGACACAGAAGACCTTTTGGCCTACATCCCTGGAGAACAGGGGCGGCCCGTGCCTATAGGCCAACAAGGCAGCCGCCTAGGGCGCCAAGTTGCATGGGGCGCCAAATTCCAAACCCTGCCCCTTCCATTTCCCATGCCTTACCTGGAGCACGGCTTCCCTGCGGCCAGGAGGGGGGTAAGTCCTGGGAGAGGCAGCACGCGGGGTTTCCCCTACCCCGCGGGAGGGGGGGTCGGCTCCGGGGAAGGAGGAGCGCGGGGTTGCCCCACTGGGGTCAGCCCGGGGAGGAGGAACGCGGGGTTGCCCAGCGGGAGGGTTGGTCCCAGGGGAGGAACACAGGGGTTTCCCCTGCCCCGCTGGGGTCGGCCCCGGGGGAGGAGGAACGCGGGGTTGCCCCTGCTCTGCGGGGAAGGGGGTCACCCTGGGAGAGGCGCATGCCGGCTTCTCTCTGGGGGGGTGGGATCTTGGGAGGAGGCAAGTGCAGGGGAATCTCTCCCCTGACTGGCACCCTGTTCCGTCTCCCCGGCCCCCCGAACTCCATCCCCAGGCCCCCAGCCCCAGAACTCCAACTCCATCCCCTGGCCCCCAGCCCCAACCCCTGGCCCCCAGCCACAGAACTCGGCCCCAGCCCCAGAACTCCATCCCCAGCCCCTCGGCCCCCAGCCCCTTGGCCCCCAGCCAATAGAACTCCATCCCCAGCCCCCCTCTCCCCAGCACAGAACCAAAACCCTCAGTCGATATATGCCCTTGGGGTTGGGGAAGGGGCGCCGATTGCATGGTTCGCCTAGGGCGCCAGTTGCTGGCAGCTAGTCTAGGGCCGCCCCTGCTGGAGAATGTCATAATAATTATTTTCTTTTCTCTAGACTTCTTCCTTCCCCCATTAAATTGGCCTTAGTTTCAAAGGGAACAGTGTTTTAGCAGGAAATTCAAATAAGATCCTTCATTATGAAGATGTTGCCCTTCCCTTGTACAAATTTACAGTTCTGATTGGGAGTTGTTTGAAATATGACTGTGTTCTTCTCTGTACTGAATGGTTGGGATTTTTAAAAATCCTCAGCATTGGCCTACCCCTGCTCACATCTAAACTGGAGTTTTAATAATAGGACCAGAATTAGGTCAACACTAAACACTTTTGAAAACCCCACCCTGTATGTTGTGGACAGAATTTGAACCATGTGTCATATGGAACTGATCTGTTTCTGTATGTTACTGCTGATATTCACAGAGCAGTTTTCTAAGGAAGAAAGCACAAAAAATAGATGTTCTTTAGGAGTATGTTAGAAGAATTCTATTGCTAGAAGATGAATGAGTGACATTTTCTCTCTGTAAATATAATCAGTACCATCTCCAAAGGGTTTAGGACAGGGGTGGGCAAAAGGGCCTCTGCGGGCCGGATTCGGCCCGCCAAGTGAGTGAATCCGGCCCGCAGAGGCCCTGCTGCTCCCCCGCCCGAAGCCGTGCACTGCTCGCAGGTTGGGGGCAGAGCAGAGAAGGCCACGCTCTCTCCCCAGGCCAATTAAGGCCTGGGTGTGGGGGAGCACGCGAAGCCTCCTCCCGCTCTGCCAGGAGCACGTGGTGCTTTGAGGTGCCGCATGCTGCTCGCAGGGCTGGGGGGAGAGCAGATGAGGCTTCGCACACTCCCTTGCCCCCAGGCCAATCAGGGCCTGGGGGCAGAGGAGCTACATGAAGCTTCCTTCACCCTGCCCCGGCCCTGCGAGGAGCCCATGGCACTTCAAAGTGCCACTTGCTCCTCGCAGGGCAGGAGGAGGCTTCCCGTGCTCCCCCACCCCCAGGCCCTGATTGGCCTAGGGGTGGGGGAGCATGCCAAGCCTCTTCCAGGGCATGGGTGCCTAGTGGGAAGGGGGAGGAAGGGGCTCCCCAACCCCCGGACCAATCATGGTCTGGGGGTGGGCTAGCCCTGCCCCTTCCTGTTTAGGCTCCACCCCTTCCGGAGTGGCCCAGGGTTACTTCAAAAATTTTTGGAGGAGGTACAGTCCTGGTTTCTCATTTTACACCTGCTCACAAGTCAAGCTTACCATGTCGAAGGGAGTAGAAAACAGAACCTGCAGTCCCCCTGCCCAGTGGGCAGCTTGGGAACAGATTGTGCCTCTGTGATCAAGCCTTTGGATGGGAACCACTGAGGATTCCAAACACTCAGGGCGGACTGCAAGAAATAAAGCAGGCAATCCCCAAAGTTGGTGGTTTTTATTATAATTAAATTCTCCAAGCCAATAATAAAAGAGCTTCTGTAGTACTGCACTGGTTACTAGAAGCCAAATACTGACCCCCCTCCCTTTAGGCATTCCAGCCTGTGGTCCCCATCCAACCAAGTTTAATATAGCGAGCAGTTATTGATCCCTGCAAATCATGGTCACACATCAAAGATAAATGCTTGTTGGTAAGGGTGGGGGTGGGGGGAATCTTATAGTTGTTTACGTCCAACTGTTAAAGACATAGCTGTGATGGGGAATAGAGTTTGCTGGTAAAAAAAAACCATTCCCAAGCAATGAAAACAAATGTGTGGGTGTAGAGGGAAGCTTGCTGGATACAGAATTTTGCATATGCTGCCAGGGAGGCTTCTGTGCGGGCACAAAGGGAGAGTTGCTGGGTAAAGAATTCTGAATGTGCTGCCATGTGGAGCCTGTGGTTCTGTTCACTCTGCATCTTTCATTAGACACTTCAGCATCTTGGTTAGGTCTTCCATGAGCTTTAGCATGTGCTCAGTGGCCCGCTTTCCTTCTGTTTTTCCATTTGGAGCGATGAATGTTGTAAAACATCCTTCCCTATGTCCTCTCTGGTCCTCCATGGTCTTTTTCTGAGTTGATGGCGCCTGTGAGAGAAGAAGCATGTCTGACTTCCCAAGGTCTGGTCTGAAAAAGTAACTGTTAGCAATAGAGTGACTGTACTGTTCCTGTTAAAGATTGAAACATTTCACTAACATGCACTTCTCTGAACAAAACCTTCCACTTTCCTTTTTACCCTAGAGGAAAACACAGATCTCTCCAGACATTCTGATCACAATGAGTTTTAAAGGTGGGGGGAGGAGAGAAGGAGGGCTGGGCATTGGGCCACAAGAAAGTACAATCCTTGCTTGTGCAGCAGGTGTACATGGAAACAATTCTGATAATCCCCCACTTCTCCATAGACTGCCATAACTCTGGCTGATCTCTCCCTACTGAAGGTTGACAGGCAAACTCAGGCTCTGCAGCCTAACTCTGTGCTGCCTTGGTACCAGCAGCATAGATTGAGGAATGGTTTGGCGGAGTGTTCTACCACAGGGGAGGTGAAATGACAGCCCTGCCATGGAATCTCTGTGAGAGAATTAATAAGCACCTCAGGAAAAGCTTCAGCAGCATCTCCCTGCAAGTTTCTATTGACATCTGTGTGTGCATCAGTGTCCTGTTTGGTCATAATGTCGAGGAATACCAAGCCAGCTCACAGAAACACAGTCATCTCCCCCTCTCCCCACTGCAATAGAGCAACTTAACCTGCGTCTCTTCCCTTGCCTCATGCTCCATATCCAGCTGCTGCTGAGACGTAACATGAGTCTTGGGACTTTAGAACAGTTCCTGGCTGTCTGCTGTACTAGGTGATCCCGCAGGGAGCCCTTCCTCATCTGCTTTTACCTCTTCATCAAGAGCTTCTTCCTCTGGGTTAAGTCCTGTTTCTGCTGACTCTGTACTCTGCTGTTTCTGTTGACTGTGGTCTGGGAAGTATCTATAAGGCTGCAGACGTGGGATTTCCACCCAGGATTGCTTCAGTTCCTTATAAAAACGGCATGTCTTGGGTGCAGCATCAGACTAGCTGTTTGCCTCCTTCACCTTCTCGTAGGCCTACTGGAATTCCTTTATCTTGGCTCTGCATTGCAGGGTGTCTCAATCATACCTCTTCTCACAAAGGTCTCAAGAAACGTGGCCCCACATACTCTAGTCCCTGTGGGCCACTCGCAATTGTGATAGTACCGATATTTTACCCCACACGCTGATAAGATGGAAAAGCTCTGTGGTGATCCCAGCAGGAGAGTGTCTTGAGTGACAGCCACACTGTTTCCCTGAGAAGACGCTATGAGGAGCACTCCATGATGAGCCAGCCAGCAGGAAATGGATTTTAAAGTTCCCAGGGCTTGCAGAGGAGAGGGGTGCATTTCTTCATACCTGGCCTCCGAGCAGCAGAGTTCAAAGTAGAGATGTAAAATCCCATTTAATCAGTTATTTAACTAGTTAACCGCTTAAAAGGGGGCAGGCAGAGACTGCTTTGGCCAGGCTGGAATGCCCTCCCACCTGGGCTGGAGCACTCCCCGCCCATGGTGTGGTAGGCTGCTCTGGTCAAGCTGGGCCCGCCATGGGTAGGGGGCTGCTCTGGCCAGGCTGGGTCAGCCGCATCACACCACTGAAGGGGAGCTGATCCAGCCAGGCCACCAGTTAACTGTAACCAGTAAACATCACCTGGTAAGAATGATGCTTACTAATTAACCAATTAACCATTCACTAAGTGCTGGCCAGAGTGGCTAATCGGGCGTTATGGGAAACATCCTGGAGTTCAATAAACTCGAAAAAAGGTTGACAGTAAAGGGAGGGGGAGCAACAAAAGTCCCTCGCGGAGGTAGAAGCTTTTTGTCACCAATACTGGGAGGTTTTTTTCACCATTTTTGTCATATTGCAGTGTCAGCTCTCTGGGTTTTGTCAAACTTGCCAGAGTAGACAAGCCCTTAGACTGAAAGCTCTTTGCTGAATGGAATTTATCACTGAATTAGGAAACACCAAGCACATTCACGGTGCTATGAAAATATGAAATAATAAATATATGGCTATATATAAATGAATAAGAATAATTCCGTGGAGGGTTAGGAAAATTTAAGTACAATAGAAAATTTTATAGCAGCGAAGTCCAATTTAAATATTTTACAAGAACATACTGATTGATTTCTTCCTCTCCTCCTCCCCCCTTTGGAAATGCCAGGTTGAAAGAAGGAAGAATTACTCCTTTTTCTTTTATTTTTTTTCTTTCTAAAGTGACTAGATTTTAAATTGATGGTATCCTTTAAAATCATTTGAAACTAGAACCTCACCTTACTGGCAGTAGTGGAGTGCTTTCAAAATTCTCTCTAATTATAGAAACAACAAATAGCAAACCTAAATTTAGACTTGGAAATCTTGAAACCATTACCAGTGCTTCATCAACATTTGTGAATCCGTTCCATTGATTGCAACTGCAGGAACAAGTAAATTGGTTATTTGTTCTGTACATAATTACCTAGAGGTTTTACCCAGAGGATTTTCTTTCTAGCTCAAATGACTGTTCCATATCAGATTTATTTATATGATTGCTGTCAGACATTATGGTATATTATATAAACAATTATTGACCTTTTAAAAAATAGATCTCAGATGCAGTATGAACTATTGATATAGTTTAAGATTAAGAACACTGCCCCGTGATCATCATTATACAGAATTGCTTCCACATTCCAATAAAACTTGAATGGGCTGTCAGAGGGACTGGATCAGACATAGGGCTCAGGAGAGAAATATCTTGGGAAAATCTGTGGAATAGAGATATACAATAAAGTACCGCTCATTCACAACCTCAATCCTCTGCCAATGACTGTTCAATCTGTGCTGCTGAATTTAGATAAGAACTTGTAGACTATTATTAGAAAATTGTTACTGGGGGCCAAAAAAAAAAACTTTTCCATGAATGCAAAATTAGCTGCTTGAGACTCAGTTCTGAAGATGTTTTTTTCCTATATATTCTTTTGGTGAGCTTTGTGCTATTACCTAGGTCCTTCATCTCCTTTCAGAGGACTCCTTGTCAGACTACTGTGACTTTCCACGTTATGGCTCATTTGGGACAGAGTTATACTGCACCTCTGTATGACCTATAGTTTACTGAGGCTGTAGGCAGATCCAGTGGCCACTCTCTCACCTCCTTATACTTAGTGATATATTCTTGGGCAGGAATATAGTGTTACTTAGCCCTTTCTCTCTAGGGAAGTCCTTTTTCCTGCAAAGAGAGTCTTGTTCACTTTAGGAAGGACCATGTACGTTCAGCACTGATTTGGATATTTAGGTACCAAAAGATTAAATGATTTGCTTCAGGTGAACTAGTGTGTGAATAGTAGATTTCTGAACAGGACCCAGGTTTACTGAATCTGTCTACTAGATGAGCTGCAAACATTTTTGATTGTAGAAAAGTTACATTTCAAGTAACGCATCAGAAAATCCAGCCAGTCTCTCAGCTGGCAGAGTCATAAACAGATGATATCGCAGGGTATAACAACAGAATAACCTAAGCCTTGCAATTTGGCTAATTAGGACATTTCCCATGTAACTCTGGTTTTGTGGTGAGAAATTAAAGTCAAAACAGTGAAGAAGTGAGACAATTGAAACATTTACTAGGTGAAATCATCCTTTTCTGGGGAGAAGCTACACCCTACTGTATCATTCCATGAAGAGAGGAGACCAGCGGCAGGAGTGGATCTGCCCACTCCTGCATGACAGGGAAGGGTATCAGCCACCTCCGCAGAGCTGGGAAGGACAGAAGAAAAGTGAGTGTGCATTGTACCCCCATCCAGCCCTGTGTGGAAATTACCAATTGCCCCTTGGTTTCTGAGACTTTGGGATGCATTCAGATCACATTTTTCAGCTTTTTCCACAACCATGAGGCCTACCCTCTTCCTTAATTTATGAAAACTAGAGATAAGTGGCTTTGAGAGATCTCAAGGAGCTGAAGCTTAAAGTAAAACATTAAGTGTCACAAATAGGGAGGTAGAGGGTTAACCACATAACCAGTTACCTGGTATGTGCCTTACCAGCTTGCTTCCTAAGGTAAGCGGTTAACCAGCGGGGGGCTACTCCAGCCAGGCCTGGCCCAGCTGGAACAGCTCCACCCTCTCTCTCCCTCACAGTGCGGTGGGCTCAGCCAAGCCTGGCCAGAGCAGCCCCCAGCAGGCTCAGCCTGGTTGGGCTGGAGCAGCCCTGAGGGGCAATTGCAGCAGGCCTGTCCAGGCTGAAGCATCCGCCCACGGTGTGGCCAGCCCAGCCTAGCCAGAGTGGCCCCCTGCCCGCAGTATGGTGGACTTAGCCCATCCTGACCAGAGCAGCCCGTGGAGCGGTGAGCCCAGCTGGGCTGGAACAGCCCGCCGCTGCGGGATCACTGTTAACAAGTTAAAACTTTCCATTTAACCAGTTAACTTTTTAATTGGGATTTGACCACCCTAGTCAAATGACTTAAGAAAAAATCACAAGAACGGTTGTGACTTTAACGAAGAGCTTGCCTTCACTGCATTGTTAGCTCAAGCTATAACTTGAATTTTGCTCCTAAAGTGACTCCTGTCCACACAACAAAGTCTCTACGTCAAGTTACATGAGGCTGGAGCTAGTAATGCAGTAGGAACAGTCTCACTGGCAGGCGGAAGGGGCAACTGTGCCTGGGCTCCTGGGTGCTGCTGCTGCTTCAGAGGCAGCAGTTGTGGTCAGAGCCCCCCGGGTACTTTCAATTGCAGTCAGAGCCCCACACAGCACACAGCAGGCGGTGCTGAAGGGCTAGCTCTAACCTAGCCCTTCCACCTGAGGTCCCACCCCTTCTGGGATCCCAAAGCTGTCCCCGCACCTGGCCCACGGGCCTAGCAATTCTGTAGGATTATAGGAGTCTGAGGGCATGTCTACACTACGGAGAAGATCGAACCTCTGGAGGTCGATCTTCTAGCATTCGATTCAGTGGGTCTAGTGTAGACCCCCAAATTGAAAGCTGAGGGCAACCCCGCTGGCTCCCGACACATATCAGCTCCCACCTGCCCCTCTCACCCTCCACGCTGCTTCCTTTCTATCAGAGGCAGTGGGGGGACCAAGTGGCTCCATGAGATCCAGTGCTCATGGGGAGCCGGCTTAAGCCGGCTCCTCATGGCCACCAGCTTTGTCTCCCCCCGCCTTGCTGCCTCTGATACAGAGGCAGCAAGGGTGTGTGCGCGTGCAGTTGACAAGATTAACCAATAAACCCAGGCTTATCGGTTGATCTTGTAGTCATCTACGTGTTGACTTCCCTAGTATCCCTCCAAGAGTCACTTTTCCCCTCTGCTTTTCACTCTCTCCAAGGAAGTAAATCATCACAGCCCTTTAAAGGGTGTACCTTACTGTCCTCTCATTCCAGGGCACCGAGCAGTTCTATAAACTCACTCATCTCAGAAAGAAATCCTTGGGATGGTTCCCAAGAGTTACTTTTGAAATTAACTTTCTTCATACATAAATAATGGGAAAGGTTTTCCCCTGGGCACATACCATAATCTCCTTTCGTGGGTCACAAGAAACAGAGAGCAGCTGCATTCTTTTACTTGACGCTCTCTGACGGGGAGCACTTTTACAGCCTCACAAAGCAACTGTCTGCTCTAGCTCAGTTGTTCTGCTTTATGTGTTCATTTGTGCATTAGTGGGGGGGTGTAAGATAGGCAGGGGCAAGAGAGGAGTGCACGTAGTCTCCTTTGTATATCTACCCTGCGTATTTCCCCTGTCACAGAAACAGTTCTCCCACTTGGGAACACAAAGACTGCTCCCTTGGAAGGCCCTTGGGCTCCCAGCACCCCAAAAGGGGATGGTCAGTGGTATGGCCATGGCAGATTCCCATCTGCAGACCAGTCCATAAATTGAGATGGCTACAATGTATGGGAGCTGGAAAAGGCTGAAGCATGATCGAGGATTGTACACCCTGCGCAATCCCTTGCATGCTGAGATGCTTGCAGACACATTCTCTCAAGCGAGCCAGAAGCCACCGTCTCGCTATGTGTTTCCCATGGACCCTTGCAGTGTCGTACTCTCCCTGACTCAGGTTGGCAGCTAAATGACACCAGTCTGTCCTATTTTTTTTTAACAGCTATTGCTACAATGCTCATCACTGTTGAACCTGATACATGTGCAGAGAAATAGAGTGTTGTACCAGGATCTTTATGGTATTTCCTGCCACCAGCACTGCCAAAAATAAATGGAGAGAGAGAGAGGCTCACTAAGGGTATGTCTAGACTGCATTCCTCTGTTGGCAGAGGGATGCAGATTAGGCAGGTCGACATTGCAAATGAGTCAGGGATTTAAATATCCCGTGCCTAATTTGCATAAAAATGGCCACCGCGTTTTGCCGACTTAGCACTTTGTAGACGAAAAGCGGCAGTCTAGAGGGGGATCTGTCGAGAAAGAAAGCCTTTTTCGACAGATCCCTTATGCCTCCTGCAAGGAGGTTTACAGGATCTGTCGAAAAAGACTTTCTTTCTCGACAGATCCCCCTCTAGACTGCCGCTTTTTGCCGACAAAGTGCTGAGTCGGCAAAACGTGGCGGCCATTTTTATGCAAATTAGGTGCAGGATATTTAAATCCCTGCCTCATTTGCAATGTCAACCTGCCTAATCTGCATCCCTCTGCCAACAGAGGGGTGCAGTCTTGACATATCCTAAATGTCTTGCTTCACTGTGTCCAGGTGTTATATGCTGGGGGAGATGAGTATTGCTGGAAGTGAGAGGACTGGGTTTGATGGTGAAGGGAGTGGCATGAACAGAGCTTCAAGACTGAGTTGGAAGGGACAAGAAATCAGGAAGAGGAAGGCGGTGGAAGGCCAGCTGTTGGTATATGTCAAACCTATGGTTGTACAGAGGTCTGCCTTTTAGGGGAACATCATCAGCCCCTGACTCGTAGTTCCTCTCAATACTGGAGCACAGGGAAATGGCTGGGTAGAACAAAAAGACCCTGTATAACATGAAAATCCATCACTGGACACGAGTGAGAAACCCCATGTTCAGTATTCTAGGAGACAGAGAAATTCCATATTTTGGATCCACACCAGGCAGGTCTCCTTTCACACAGATTCAAGCTGTCTGAAGAGGCTCCCGAACAAGAATTCCTACCTCAGGGCAGGAAGAAGAAGCAGGGCACACACCCCAAATTGGTTGTGAATTCTATACTTAGTTTTCACCAGCCCAGCAATAAGTATGAACTCCAAGCATTACAGCAGCCTAATTGTGTGGTCTCAGATAGTCCCCCTGGTACTATAGTCTCTCTTGCCACTCAGGCAAACTTGCCTTTGTGATAGATGGTGCCTTACAACAAAAATCACAACAATATGCAGGTTACTCCCATTTACAAAAGACGACCCAGGTTAGTTGAACCTTACATCTTTCACCAAAGACAATGCTGTTGTAGCAAATCCAGTCATAAATTGACTACAGATTTATTAACTGGGAAAAAGGAATGAGAGTGATAGCAGGTAAAAACACACACACACACACACACACACGATTAGTCTCAGGTTTCAAAAAGTTATAGATGCTGCTGCTGTTACACTCAGAGAAATAGAACTAACAAAGTCTTGTTCAGTGAGTAAGGCAACATTCTGTGTCTATTATGAATGCAGAATTCATTTACTGTCTCTAGCTACTAAAATTATCCACCACATGTATACACACTCATACGCACACTACTATGGATGGGATCACATACATACACACATTCACACTGTTAAATGAGGTTACGTACAGTATACACACACACACACAAACACACACACATAACTTTAAACAGAGTTAAGGCATCACAAAGTTTAAAATGGAGTTTCAGTTCCAATATGGAGTTACTTTTGTTACAATGTATTATAAAGGAGTTACAATACCAGATTCTTCAAAGGCAATTCTTAACAGGCTATTAATAAATTAATCCAAAAGTGGTTAACACTTTCATTTAGAAAATCTCATTCATAAAAATTGGGCTGCAATTCCTGAGATTACATAATGTCACATTCCGACATTGTGATGTGCTGTTGTGCTCTATGCCCTTTTCAGGGTATTTAATGAAAGCTAGCCTGTGGGGGGCATTGCCATATCCTTGTCTGACTTCTGCACTGGCTGGCTGTCCAAGGTCAGCGGAGGAGGGATTCTGTGTTGCATTATTTTGGGGTCAGGTTTTGCATACTCTGAAGTCAGTAGTACAACTTGCACTGACTTAATGGGTGCAAAACCATGGCGTTAAAAACTGTAGTAACCACCATTTCTGCATGTCCTCCCAAAGCACACCTGGAGGCTTGCTCTCTGTCTTTGGCCAGGTGTGCACTGTGGGAGAAATTTGATTTAAGATACCCAACTCCAGCTACTAGAATTGCGTTGCTAGAGTTCACATACCTTAAACCAAATTTCTGGGGTGCTCCTACAGCGGGAGGTCGATGGGAGAAACTCTTCCATCAAGTTGCCTTACCCCTCGTGACTCCGTGAAGTATTAGGGTTGACAGGGCTACCTCTACATTTGATTTAACAGGTCCTTACTAGACCTGCTAAATCAAACCCTGGAAGATCAATCTCTGGAGCATAGATCTCCATGTAAGTATAGACAAAGCCTTTGTTCCCTGTAAGCAGAATGACTTCAGGAACTGCTGCTCAGGGTATTCCCCTCCCATCCTACTTAACTCTCTGTTTGAACACCACAGTATAACCCAAAATTTGCAGCATGTCTTAAGTGATCTTAAATTTGAAAATGTCAAAATTTTAAAAGATTCCCATGATGAAAAGATGACCTAGATATTTTATCTCATGCAAAGCCTTGTCTCATGTGAATTATGTAGTTCTTCGTCACTTGTGAAAAATCTGCCCTAATACAGCAGTACTATATCATTCATACTTTCTTTTCCAGCTATACATTTGTGTCTGGCTTACTGGCATCAGAACATATTTTCTGAATGCAGAAAACATTCTGTCTCAGAGAAACCAGAAAAAAAAAAAGAAAGAACTTAATGAAGAGACCAGGAGGGTTTTCTTCTAGTCATAGTCCATTAATTTATTTTTAATTCATTTCAAATGCAGCATTCCCGGGGGACCCATATATCTCTCTCTATGAGGAAGCTTATCTGTTCCTGAACTCTCCAACTCAAATAAAATGTTGTTGCTTTAAGACTCAGTAAGGGCAAAAGAAAACAATAGAGTTAAAGTGGATATCAGCAACCATTACCGAGTTGTTGGATCAGACTGTAGAGTTGAGGCATCGTTAAAATATCCATGCTAGATTTAGAGTTTTCAGGGGTACATAGCATTTGGTCATATTTGTTCCATTGGCTGAGTAAAACCTATGTATCTCTTTGAGAATTTGGGAAGTTATGGGTTTTCTTTCCTGTGAAATATGAAGTAGCAAAACGTGTAGATGATATTGTCCTGCTCTCACTTGTTTAAGCAAAAACTTCCTATTGGGCTTCAGAGCTGCTCTGTGTTTGTGTGTGTGAGTGGGGATTAATATAGGTGACAAGTACATCTGAGTTGTATGTGTGGACAAAGCAGAATCCTTCACTCAGTAACAAACATGTTTATAGCATGTATGTCATGTATAAATAAAGGAGTGATTGTGCCTTTAAACCACAGCTGTGGGATGGACATGATGCAGCATCTAACCAACTTAGTGGAGTTCCAGGTCCACAGTGGCCCTCAGAGCTCAGGGAGAGAATGGCTGCCAAGCCAACATTTTTCACACATGCACTCTGCACCCTCTCTCACCCTCCAGTGTTGGTGATCCAAAGGGGGCAGCCTGGCAATGGCTCATCCCTGCCTGAGCCCACTTTGAAGAGACCGGTGTCCTCCCTCAGCATAAGGCCTGAACCATGCTTAGCCCTTGCACCAGGATGAAGTGGACATGTGTTGTCTGTGTTTGTATTGTGGAGAGGTGATTTTCAGGTTGTAGCAAGTTTATTTATCTGACTCGAATAGAAATACGTGTCAAACAAGCAGGTTTTTGGGGGGGGACTTTGATTTGTTGTGGTGGGCCCTCTTTTTTCTTTAGGGGGAAGGGATTAGTTTGGATCAGGTCTGCATTTAGTCTTAATCCACCAGTAATAGAATTGTGGTTCCAGAGTGGTAATGACTAGAGATGTTACGCAGAATGTTTATGGGAGCACTCTCGTAAATGACATGTTTTCTGCTTTGAAAAAAGCATTGCCCATGCCTCCTCCAGCTAGCTCTACTGATCATGTTACTTTTGGAGTGCACAGCATTGCAGTTATCTGTAGTCCCCCTCCCCCATGCACTCAGAAGCACGTACTTCAACATTTTGGCTGCCTTCTGCTTGGAGAGAAAGGGGAAAGAACTCCCTGTGTTTTCTGCCCTCCGCTATTGCACCCAAGGTGGTACAGCCACAGTTTGGCCTTTTATTAAAATCTCTTTCAAGCAAGAAGCGTGTCTTTCTCTGTTTTTGTAAAATGCAGGGCATATTAATGGTGCTAGATTAATAGTATATTTGTACATTTATTAGTAAAAATACAGTATACGTACATTTTGTATAGTCTTCTAGCTAGAGAGGAATCCATAGAGTCTCCCTTTGATGCACACCCACCGCTCCACATAACTAGAAAATGATTGCATGCCCCTCTGCAGATGAAGCATAAAGCAAAACGAAATCTGTTTATACGAAGTGGGTGACAAATCAGAGGCTGGTTTAGTTTCTCCATTTAAAATCCGTGAAGTATTTAAAAATAGGTGGCAAGAAAGGGAAAGGGAAGGTGATGTATGTTAGGATGTAATTGAATAGTCATTTAACTTCATCAAATTTTAACAATTACATGAGTATTCGATAGTCCCCAGGTGTGGGGCTGGCAGCCAGTGCGCTCCCGGACCCACTCCCGGGGAGCCCCCCTGCCACCCTGCATTGCTGTCTCTGATACAGAGGCAGCAGCACAAGGTGGCAGGCGGGAGCCAGCTCGCAAGGGGAGCCAGTTTAAAAAAACAGCTCACTCCGCAGACTGGCTCCCATCTGCTGCCCTGCGCTGCTGCCTCCAATAAAGAGGTAGCAGTACAGCGCGGCAGCAGCCCCTGTTGAGAGGGGCCCGAGCTCCGCGCGGACAGATTCTGCGCTGGCACATACACCCCCCCCCGTCCGCAGCAGCCCCCCCGACCAACAGAGGCATCAGCGGGTAGAGCGGAAGGCGGAACCAGTGCTCGAGGGAGCCAGCTTTTAAGCCAGCTCCCCGAGATCCAGCTCCTTCCTGCCCCCTCTCGCTGCCTTGGTGGGAGCTTGTGAGAAGGAGCCATATGGCTCCGCGGAGCTGGCACATGTGGAGAGCCGGCTTAAAAGCTGGCTCCCTATGCATATCGGCTCCCACCTGATAGAGAAGCAACAGTGTGGGGGGGGCAGGCGGCTCCACAGGAGCCAATACATTTGGACATCTGGCTTGAAAGCCAGCTTCCCGCGTGTACCAGCTCCTGCCTGTCTTTATCAGAGGTAGCAGTGTGGGGGTGGAGGGACAGGCAGCTCCACGGGATCTGGTGCTCATAGGGAGCAGACACCAGCTCCCCCCCCTCCCCTTACTGCCTCTGGTTACAGAGGCAGCGGGGCTGGGGGAATGTGTGTAATCAACAAGATTAACCAATAAACCTAGGCTAATCGTGTAGTCATCTACACGTTGACATCCTAATGTACTCGCACATCAGGCGGCTGCTCCGACGAGCAGGACTGGCTGAGACAGTGTGCTGAGGGAGCCGCTGGGGCAAGGGGCCGCGGCTGCGTGGCGGGGGCAGGTTGGGGGAAGCCTGCTCCGTGGGGGGCGGCGCCTGTTCTGGTGGCTTTGGCCAGGAATGGGACCTGCCACATGGCGGGGAGTCTGCTCCGGCAGCTGGAAATGGGACCTGCTGCATGGTGGGGGTGGGTGTCTACTGTGGCAGCCGAGAACAGGACCTGCCCTATGACGGGAGGGGCAGGGAGGATCTGGTCTGTCAGCTAGGAACATGAATGTGTTAATATATTGGGTGCCACAGCAGCACACATCCAAACCAGTGCACATGACCTCAATATTGGTGCACAAGCTAAAACTCACTCCGCTCATGGTTGGAAAATCTTAGAGGGAACACTGAATTGGAGACCCTTTTTTCCTCATGCTTTGAATAATAGAACAATTATAGTGCCTCATATACTGTGGCACGGTGGCTTGTCCATTTATAGTAGTCTCTGTTTATAGCTCTAACCGAGAAGGGATGGTTAAAATCCAAACATTTCTAGTGGCTGTATCACCACATTTTTATACAATTTCATGTCATTTAACTAAAGTTTGTTACCTAAATTATTTTTCCTAGGAAAAGAACTAGAAAATAAAGTTGTGATAGATAAAATTCCCTTGCTAAAGGACTTTTTAAAAGCAGGAATGCTCAATATTAAAACGTTTAAAGGTGTTATCAGTATTTAATTACATTTCATATTTTTGTTCTATATTGTTTGCAGTATCTTCTCCATTGTTAGAAAATAACAATCCTGTGTAGGCAACACTGTTAAATCGTTTTTTATTTATGATAGGCCCAACATGAACTAACATCTCTTACAAATAATTTTGACAGTGACCAGAACATAAATTCTTTTTCTTCACTGAATCATTGCCAAGTGTGCTGTGTTCTCCATATTCTAATCATTTTAAGATTTCTTAACCTCTTGGGCCTAAACTATCAAAATCACATATTTCTGAAATAGTGTTAAATGTCCACAACAAATCCACATAGGAAAAGAAACTTAAAGCAAGGGACTGTTTGTCCTATAACTGCACGTCGTATTGTCAATTTTAACTGTAACTAAGAGTTGTAACTTTTGAGTTGAGTGCATTTTCTGTCTCTTTTGTTAATGTGTTTTAGACCAAATCATTTTAATTATCCTTTTTTTTTTTAATTGTACATTAACACATTCGTTGGGCTTGTCTTGGTGTGTTGTGAGCTCTTCAAGGAAAGGATTCTCTTGTACTCCACGTTCACATGGTACCAATCAGAATGGGACATCAATCTTGCCTGAGGTCTCTAGGTGCTACTGTAATACAAACAATGAAAATAATAGCGTCGCATGAAAGAAAACATTATGGCTGGCTGTTTTCACCTCTGGCATTCAGTATATTCAGAGAGAGGTACTTCTGCTTCAAGTTTTGCAGTATAATATTCCTTTCATATTATACATGGTTTAAAATGACATTTGATCTTTGATGTATTTTACTTCTAGAAAACTGTTTATTTGGGTTATGTGTGCATCAAAGGCTCCACATGGATTCATTCATGCAGATCTAATTGCAGGATTGGGACCATATTCAGAAATACACAAAAGCAAAGCATTACTTTAAAGTACAGGTTGCACCTCTATAAACCAGAACTCTCTGGCCATCAACATCCAGACCATGGATGTTCCAGGATCAGAGAGTCCCAGTGCACTGCGAAGGGATGGGGGGGTTGCAGGAACCCAGGCTATATGAGGGGGAGGGGTGATGTGCAGCTGGGCTCCAGGGGAGGGGGCTAAGAACCAGCATGTGGCTCATCTGGGCCATGGGAGCTGGCGAGCAGCTCAGCTGGGTTGCAGGGGGAAGGGAGCGTCTCAGCTGGGCTGAGGGGCCTGTGGGGGGATGGACTAGGGGGACGTCAGCATCAGGGGGGCCAGAAATGACCTCCCCTGGTCCTGAAAAATCCCTCATCCGGTACCAGTCCCAAGGGTGCTGGACCAGGGGAGGTCCAACCTGGAGTTTAATGTGAATGCAGTATGTCCTAACCTTGAACACAGAAATAACTACAGTGATACAAATAAGAAATAATAAAGTTAACTAAAAGTTTGCTTCAATATTTTTGTCTTACAGAATGTAAATATTGGGGCTCAGATCTGCAGCTCCCACATATGTCTTTTGAAGAAGTCTTACACAGTGATGAAAGTGCCTACAAGTGGCTTTCCACCCTTAAAAAAGTAGGAATTGTGCTGTTAACAGGAGCTGCCACTAGACAGGGAGAATTGGTTAAACTTGGCAAAAGGATTGGTTTCCTGCGTCTCACATTTTATGGGTGAGCTAGTTTTTCAAATGTCCTAGTTCTGCCAGCAATGTCATCGCCTTTGATATGTTACACTTCAAAATGTAGGATCATTCTTGGGGATTAGTTTATTTGTAACTGGGTCAGAATTTTCCTTGGCTTCACATTAGAAAATGTGATCACCCATAGCACTCAGTATGTGGATTGCTTTGCAATGCCAGATAGGAAATATGACAAATAGCATGGTACCCAGGAGCAAATTGTAATGATGATGGTGGTGGTTTAAAAAAAAAAAAAAAAAGAGATGCGCAACAGAATTGAAAACAAATATAAGAGGATAATCAATCAACAAGATAGCGAGCCCTGGGTAAAGCTGTGCCTGATCAAGTACCCTGCATCCAAACACCTTAACTTTGGATCAGCATTTGCATTTAAACTTCATGTGTCAAGTCCATTTCTAGTCATGTGAGTTTCAAGTGAGATGATTGTCTTTCATAGCAGTTTCAAGTACCCACTTCTCCACCTTTAAATAAAAGCTCTGCTCAAACTGTCAAAGTCAGCTCAAAATGTGCTGAAATGAGGATTGCAATGTAAATATTAAATAGACTTCCTCCAAGCTGTCTAGGCCACAGTGGTTCTAAAGCCTTTCCATACCATGATCCTTCCCAGTTCTCCCCTCCCACCCAGCCAAGCTCTTCCTCCCATTTAGCAAAATGGTAAGAGTAGTATGACATCTGTTTGCAACCATCCAATTGAGAACTCATGAACTAGAGGCATCAGATAAATGTTTATGTAAACACAGACCCATTAGTTCACACACCTGGTCTGTTCCCAAACCCCTTTTCTATTGCGGTCCATGCATCGTAGGGATGTTAGATAGCGATTAATTGAATAACTGTGTAACTGCATCAAATGTTAGCAGTTGCACAATTATTCAATAGTCCCTGAGGGTAGGGCCAGCAGCCAGGGCACTCCCAGCCCCACTCTCAGGTAGCTCCCTGCCCCCCTGTGCTCCTGCCTGCGGCCCTGTGCTGCTAGCTCTGATACAGCAGCAGCAATGTAGGGCAGCACCAGCCCCTGTCCACAGGGGGCCCAAGCTCTCTGAGGACAGGAGCTGTGCCGGCATGCCACAAAGTAGCCTCTGTCTATGGCAGCCTCCACTGCCCCCTTCCCGTGCGCTGCTGCCTCTGATAGAGGCAGCAACATGGGGGGTGGGGCAGGCAGCTCGGCAGACCCAGCAAGGAGAGCAGGCTAAAAAGCTCTCCTAATAGAGAGGCAGCAGCGCAGGGAGGCAAGCAGCTTGTGTGAGGCGATACGCACAGGGAGCTGGCTTGAAAGCCGGCTCCCACCTGCCCCCATCACCCTCCATGCTGCTGCCTCTCTATCAGAGGCAGCAGGGCCGGGGGGAGGGAGGGGAGGAGTGCATGTAGTCGATAAGCCCAGGTTTATTGGTTAATCTTATCGGTTAAGCCTGTAGTCAACTACATATTGACATCGTTACTGCATAGTCCAATTTCACCATGCACATAGGATGCAGATCACCTTGTATGGCCATTTCAGAGACACTCTCAATAAAGTAGACCCTGTGCATTGATGACTTTCCATGACTTTTTCCTGCAGTCAGGGGTGAATTTCAGCCTGAAAATATGTAGCACCTACAGTCTTTCCCTTGCAGATTTTCTTCTTCATTTCAAAGTGTCCCAAGCAGTAAGGCACATAAGTATGTGCTAGCCTTTAAAAAGTCCTATTGACTTCATGAATTAGGAGCCTAAATCTCCAACTCCCTAGTGATCTGCTAAGGAGAGAACAAACAATCATAGAATCATAGGACTGGAGCGAACCTTGAGAGGTCTCTTAATTCAGTCCCTAAATTCAAGGCAGGACTAAGTATTATCTAGAGCAGGGGTAAGCAGTAAGTGGCCTGCGGGTAAGACACGATTTGCCAGGGTTAGCCCCGGTGGCCCCCCCGATGCTTTATTTACCTATGCGTCTGCAGACACGGCCACTTTCCGCTCCTGTTGACCACGGATCACCATTCCCGGCCAATGGGAATTACGGAGGCAGTGTCCTGGTCCATGCCATTTCCCGCAGTTCCCATTGGCCAGGAATGGTGATTCACAACCAATGGGAGCTGTGAACAGCCATACCGGTGGTCATGCAAGTAAACAAAGCATCCAGTTGCACGTAAGAGGCTAATCCTGACGAACTGTGTCCGCCTCTGGGATTGTTTATTGACCACCTTTCATGCAGACCATCTCTGATAGTTTGTCTTAACCTGTTCTTAAAAGTCTCCAATGATGGCAATTCCACAACCTCCATAGGCAATTTACTGCAGTGATTAACCATCCTGATAGGAAGTTTTTCCCAATTCCAGCCTAAACTGTCCTTTCTGCTATTTAAGCCCATTGTTCCTTGCCCTATCCTCAGAGGCTAAAGAGAACAATATTTGTCCTTCTTCCTTGTAATTTTTTATCATGTCTTTCCTCAATCTTCTCTTCTCCAGACTAAACTAGCCCAATTTTTTTTAAGTCTTCCTTCATAACTCATGTTTTCTAGACCTTTAATCATTTTTTTTCTCTCTTCTCTGGACCTTCTCCAGTTTGTCCACATCTTTCTTGAAATGTGGCACCCAGAACTGGACACACTATTCCAGTTGAGGCCTAATGAGCATGGAGAAGAGTGGAAGAATTACTACTTACATTTTGCTTACAACATTCCTGCTAATACATCCCAGAATGATGTTTGGGGTTTTATTAAAACAGTGTTATCCTTATTTAATTTCATCCTATTTGCTTCAGACCATTTCTCCAGCTTGTCCAGATCATATTGAAATTTTAATCTTATCCTTCAAAGAACTTACAACCCTTCCCAGCTTCATATCATCCACAAACTTTATAAGTGTACTCTCTATGCTGTTATCTAAATAATTGATGAAGATATTAAACAGCACCAGACTCCAAACTGATTCTTGCAGAACCCCATTTGGATGCCATTAGCTAATGTCTTGCTGAGTTCAAGCGCCTTGCTCTGTCATCCACCCATCTTTTGAGAATAATTTTCAGAAATCTGATTAGTGCATATTCTTCAAAGACTTATGAAAAATAACAAACCCATAACATTTAAATGTTACCCACTGTACTTCTGTCATGTTTTGCCAATTGTATATTATACCTTGGCATCTACAGAGCTGCTAAAACCAGAACATCCAGCAGCTCCTAGCCAGACTTTTCCCCCCTGATTCAGATAATTCAAACTCCAGCTACACAAGTATTTTCATTTTGAGCGCCTCAGTTGAAAAGTTAACAATAAGGGTGCAACAACAATGAATTTCTTCTCCTCTGAAAAGACTTAAAATAAATAGGAGAAGACAAAATCCAAAACTTGGCTGGAAAGCCTACATTCCTTCCACATTAGAACAGAGAAGCAAAGATTTACTTCCCTCCTGTAACGTTTTTGTACAAGGCCACATTCAAGTCATGTTGGCATATGGTAGGCTGGCAAGATTGATAAGCACAGCACAGGGATAATGGAGAAATTATGTTTATCTGAAATGTAAATTTGTGAGGAAGGGAAGGGAAGAAAAGATCTTTTTTTCCTCATTATTTTGCTTTCTGTTAATGAAAAGATACGGTGAAAGTCTCTGCTGAGTAAAGAAATGCTGAAAGAAGGCGTATGAAGTCTTCATTTAATTAAGCTAAAATAGCTCAATTATTGACTGCCATAGAAAAATAAATAATTTGGGATGTTACCATCATTCAAGTTTATTGAAAAAGTTCAGAAAGAAAAATAGCCTTCATGATTCCGTAGCTTGTTTCTGGCACTGGCCAAATCCTTCTGATTTATTTTCCTTCTGACATTTTTTTATGTCCACACAGCTACTGAGCTCCATTTCTGGGGCCAAGTTCTTCTCTGTCATAGTGGTATGACAGCAATGAAGTCAACAGTGCTGCGTGAATGCAACATGAGAGAATTTGACTTGCTATATAAAGCACCAGTAACTAGGATAAATGTTCTAGATACAGTTTTATTTGCCTTTTTTAAAATTTTAAAACAACTAAAGTGATTAACATTTCAGCCTTTCTGAAATGGGAGCTAGATTTAAAATCTATGGTCCATCCAAATTTCACTATATTTCAAAAAGATGCTTGTGAGCCAAGGTAGGCCTCATTCTATTATGGATATTCTGGCTGAAAAAACACTCTTATTATTTGGCCTTTGGCCCACTAAGAACATCTGAATTACTCCAGCCATCAGCACTTACTGGTGATCAACAAATTCTGGTGTGCTCTTCTTGGATTTGCCAAAGGAAAATATGCTGGGTAACAGGGATAAAATGGAGGCAAAATAACCAGATCTGTACATATACCTAAGGTTTTTATCCAATATTTTGGTCTCCTTCAAAAACTTGCTGTTTTCCTTTAGAGAATTAAATAATGTGACCACAATGGGCAACCACTGTAGGCATACAAAATAAGCCTCTGTCAAATATAATATTTACAGTGGCCAAACTTAAAAAGTTTCTTTTATTTTGAAAGACTGCACCAATCTGAAAGAGGTTCCCGGCACTTAAAATGGGGAATACTGCTGGAACAAGAAATTTTTGTCAAGTCAACAGAAACTTCTTAAGTGTGTAGAATGCTGACCATCAGTCTAGCTGGAAGTCAGACATACCCTTTTTGTACAGTGTTTTACCTATTGTATCATTTCAAAAACAAAGACTAATTTTTGTACATTGAGACTGGTATCTTGTGTTAGGATAGAAGCTACATTAACGTATTTTGGATTAGCTTTAATGGGTGATTTCTAGATTTAAGGTAGTGTGTTTTCAGCAGGAATTGTTACCATTCTTTTTGCTCAATGGCACACTAGGAACAGTGGTTGAGGTTTTCAAAGTTGACTAGGAGATTGAGCCTTAATTATTTCATGGGAATTGAGTACCTGAATCCTCTACCCAGTTTTGAAAACCTCACCCAATGTTTGTAAATATTTTCTGCCCTTAAAAGTTTTTGTACTGGCAAGTGTTTCTGTTCTTAGCAGTTTGCAAGATATCAGACTATAAAATCACATCATTCCAATCACTGTATTGCTTTCTACTTCATTTCAGTTCTGATGTGATTTTAGTGGCAGATACTTTAGAAACTACAAGAGGTAGAGATTTAGGGCTAATTGTGCTAATAAGCTGTACCCCTACTTTAGAATCATAGAGTGTAGTTACGCCATCCCAACAGGATGCTTTGAAAAGAGTAATAGATTCATTCTGCTCCAGACCCAAACAGTTCTACCAGATTGAATTAAGCAAGCCCCAGAGGATTGGCTCTCTAACACATACTTGCTATATTAATACTCAAGGAAAATTTGTCTAAGAAAGTCTATTATGGATTTGCAGGTCAGCTTCAGTAAAGTAACAGTTATTTATTAGCACTTTCAGAAGCTAATCTTATCAAGTATACTGGGCTAAGAACTTGATTTGGGAATAGTTCACAGATTCTTAGATGTTTAAGCCCCAAAGGGACAATTTAAGTATTTTTGTCTAACCTGTATATTATACCAGTTAACCCTGTGTTGAGCTGAAAAACTCGTGCTTGATTAAATCATATCTCCCAGAATGGCATCAATTCTTTGGGCTCGTCTACACTGGGAATCTACATCATCAACATAGTTAGATTGCTCCTGGGTATGAAAAATCCACACCCCTGAACCAAACTTAAGATGTTGAGTGTTACTTAAGCCAAACTAACCTGTTGTGTGCAGATAGCGCTAGGCCAACAGAAAAATTCCTCTATCAACCTAGTTATCACTTCTCAGGCTACATCTACACTGCAGCCAAAAGTTGACTTAAGCTATGCAACTCCAGCTACGTGGATAATGTAGCTGGAGTTGACGTACATTAAGTCGAGTTACCATGGGCTCTGCACTTCAGGGCCTGGGGATTGTCAATGGGAGAAACTCTCCCATCAACTTCTCTTACTCTTCTTGTGTGGAGTAGAGTAATAGGGTCAACAGGTCTTGACAGGACCAGCTAAATCAACGCTGGTGGATCGATCTCAGAACGTGGATCTGGGCTGTTGTGTAAATGTAGCCTCAGAGAAGCAGCTTACCTACGCTGATGTGAAAATCTCTCCCATCAGTAAAGGTAGTGTTTACGCTGGAGCACTGCAGTTGCTCTGCCAGTGTAGTGTTTATAAGTGTACTTTAGTGTAGTGATTTCATGTGTAGACAAGTTCTTGATCTGAAGACCGGAGATGGAAAATCCACTTTTTCCTTTGCTGGTTTCTCCCAAAGATTAATCATCTTTATTGTTCAGAACTTGTGCCTGGTTTTTTAATTTGAATTTGTCGGGCTTCAGCTTCCTGCCCGTGCTTCATGTTATATGTTTTTCTGCTAGATTAAAGAGCTTTTTACTACTTGGTATTTTCTCCCTGTGGAGGTACTTGTACATTATAATTAAGCCAACTCTCAATCTTCTTTTTGACAGGCTAAATAGATTGACATCTTGACATTCAAAACATAGGAATGGCCATACTGCATCCGTGGTCAGTTCCAGATTGAACACCATTATACTTTTGGCCTTCATGGCCTTCTCTGGCAACAAGTTTGCCAGGTGCACCATGAGCTGCAGCCTCTAAAGCACCTGAATGCTGAATTCCAGGATGCCCTGCCTGGTGGATGGGGGGGGTCTGCATGCTGCCATTCCACCCTCCCCACCCCAGAGCCACATCACACAAGCCCAAAGAAGTTCTGTCCTGCCTCTGCCCTCATCTGCAGGCTTCAGCTCCCCTCCCCCACAGCTCCCATTGACTGTAATTCCCAGTCAAAGGGGGCTGTAGGGGCCGGGGCCTGTAAGTGAACCTGGGCTGTGCAGAGCCACCTTCTCACTCTCACACACACACACACACACACTCTCTCTCTCTCTCTCTCTCTCTCCAGCCTTCTGCTTAAGCCCTGAGCACCGTCCTGCACCCTAACTCCTTCCCAGACCCTGCACACACACACCACTCCAAATCTCTTGACCACAGCCTGAAGACTCCCGTACTCCAGAGCCCACATTCCCAGTAGGAGCCCTGACCCTTTCCCGCAATGCACCTATCCTTCTGCCTCAAGCCACAGCCCCCTCCTGCATACTGATCCCCTAATTTTGACCCCTCTCCAGCGCATAGGGGGCCCCACAAAATCTAGTAGCCCCGGGCTCCCAGAAAAGTTAGAATCTTAGGGTTGGAAGAGAACTTGCTGAGGGTGCAATCCCTCTAGTCATCAATAAAGATGTTGAACGAAACCAGCCCCAGAACCAACCCTTGGGGCTTACCATTTGATACCGACCACCAACCAGACATCAAGCCATTGATCACTACCCGTTGAGCCCAACAATCTAGCCAGCTTTCTATCCACTTTACAGTCCATTTATCCAATCCATACTTCTTTAACTTGCTGGCAAGAATACTGTGGGAGACTGTATCAAAATCTTTGGTAAAGTCAAGGTATATCACGTCCTCCGCCTTCCCCATATCCACAGAGCCATTTACCTCATCATAGAAGGCAATCAGGTTGGCCCTGCCTCATATGGAATCTGTTCCATTCCCCTTATCATTTTTGTTGCTCTTCTCTGTACTTGTTCCAGGTAGGGCAACCAGAACTGCATGGAGTATTCTAGCTATGTGCATACCATAGATTTCTATAATGGCATTATATTTCCTGTCATTTTATATATCCCTTTCCTAATGCTCCTTATTTTCTCTTATCTGTTCTGACTGTTTCTGCACATTAAGCAAATATTTTTCAGAGACCTATCCCAGATAACACCAAATGTTTTTCTTGAGCAGTAACAGGTCATTTAAATCCCATCATTTTGTACATATAGTTGGGATTATATTTACCAGTGTGAATTTCTTTGCATTTATCAACACTGGATTTCATCTGCCCTTTTGTTTCCCAGTCACCCAGTTTTTCTGATTCCCTTTGTAACTCTTTATAGTCAGTTTTAGACTTAATTATGTAATTTTGTTTTGTCTGCAAACATTGCCACCTTATTGTTTACCCCTTTTTCCAGATCATTTATGACAGTAAAGGTCTTTGGGACACCCTGATATTCAGTTCCCTCTATTGTGAAACCTGGCCATATATTCCTAACTTTGTTTCATACCTTTTAACATGATCCATGAGAGGACCTTTCCTCTCTATCCCTTGAATCCTTATTTTGGTTGAAGAACCTTTGGTCAGGGAACTTGTCATAGGCTTTCTGAAAGTCCAGGTACACTGTATCCCCTGGATCACCCTTGTCCATGTGTTAATTTACATCCTCAAAGATTCTTAATATGATGAGTTCATGATTTCCCTTTACAAATGCCATTTTGACTCTTCTCCCAACATCTTGGCTGCGTCTAGACTGGCATGATTTTCAGCAAATGCTTTTAACAGAAAAGTTTTTCTGTTAAAAGCATTTGCGGAAAAGAGCGTCTAGATTGGCACGACGCTTTTGCGCAAAAGCACTTTTTGCGGAAAAGCTTCCGTGCCAGTCTAGACGCGGTTTTGCGCAAGAAAGCTCCGATCGCCATTTTCACCATCGGGGCTTTTTTGCGCACAACAGTCCTGAGCTGTCTACACTGGCCCTCTTGCGCAAATACATTTGCGCAAGAGGGCTTTTTCCCGAACGGGAGCAGCATAGTATTTGCACAAGAACACTGACAATCTTACATCAGATCGTCAGTGTTCTTGCGCAAATTCAAGTGGCCAGTGTAGACAACTGGCAAGTTTTTCCGCAAAAGCGCCGCTTTTGCGGAAAAACTTGCCAGTCTAGACGCAGCCATTGTGTTCATCTATATATCTAATCATTCTGTTTTTAGTACAGTTTCAACCATTTTGCTTCATACTGAGGTGAGGCTTACCAGCCTGTAATTGCCATGGTTAACTTCTGGAGTCTTCTTTTTAAATTGATATCATATTAGCTATCTTCCAGTCATGTAGTACAGATGTGAGCCGTTCTGCAGTTTTATATTTGAGCACCTTCAAAACTCTAGAATGAATACCATCTGGTCTGTTCCTGGTGACATACTGCTTTTTAAATCACCAATTTGTTCCAAAAGCTTCTCTACTGATGCCTCAGTCTGGGTCAGTTCCTCAGATTTGTCCTGTAAAAGGAATGGTTCAGGTATGGGACTCTCATTCATATCCTCTGCAGTGAAGAACAATGCAAAATATTCATTTAGCTTCTCTCAATGGCCTTATCTTCCTTGCATGCGCCTTTTGCATTCTGATCGTCCAGTGGCCCTAATGATTGTTTGGCAGGCTTCCTGCTTTTGATGTACTTAGAACAATGTTTGCTCTTAGTTTTTGTCTTTTACTAGTTGCACTTCAGATTTTTAATTGACCTACATAATTATACTTTTAAACATGATTTGCCAGAGTTTTATGTTCCTTTCTATTTTTCTTATTTGACTGGATTTGACTGCCAAATACCTTAGGATTTGACTGCCAATTTTTAAAAGATGTCGTCTTGTCTCTAAACACCTTTTACTCCATTTTTAGCCACAGTGGCATTTTTTGTCCTGTTACTGTTTTCTTTTTTTAATTTGGCATATATATATATACATATATAGTTTGAGCCTCTATTATTCTGGCTTTATATGGTTTGCAGGCATTTCACTCTTGTAGCTTTCCTTTTAATTTCCATTTAACTAGCTCCTCATTTTTGCATAAATCCCCTTTTTGAAATTGAAGTCTACTGAGGTGGATTTCTTTGATATTTCCCTCCCTGAAAAGATGTTAAATTTAATTATCACTGTTAGTCACTGTTATTGAGAAGTTCAGCTATATTCATCCACCTCTGGTACGAGGTCTTGTGCCTCTCCCCTTTTGGGTTCCAGGTCTAGCTGCTTCAATAAACAGACATTAATGGGGTCTAGAAATTTATATCTGCATCCCAGCCTGAGGTGACATGTTCCCATTCAATATAGGGATGATGGAAATCCACCATTATTGCTGGGTTTTCTGGGGGTGGGTTGTATCTTCTTGAATCTCCCTGAGCATTTCACAATCACTGTCACCATCCTGACCAAGTGGTTGGCGATATGTTCCTATACTCTTATTACTTAATCATGGAATTTCTTTCCATAGAGATTCTGAAGTACAGTTTGATTAATTTAAGATTTTTACTATACTTGACACTATGATTTCTTTCACATATAATGCCATTCTCAATCAGCACAACTACACTGTACACGCCTATGCATTTTGTACCTGGTTTTTACTGTGTCCCAGCAATTCCACCAAGTTTTTGTAGTACCTGTGATAGCAAGATCCTCATTTAACACCACTCACTCAACTCAATCCCTTCTTGCATTTGTATACAAACATTTACAGAATGTTTGATATTTAATTATCTGCCTTCATGGGATATAATTGAATGAGACTCTCTTTGTTTGACTGTTGCTCTGTACTTCTTACCTGTACTTCATCAACTTCTGTCTTCTCCTCTTTATTAGTATTCCTTTTAATAAATCACCCCCTAAGGGACGAGTCTGTCTGAACTGTGTGCTCCTCGTTATGTGATGGCTTTCCCCAGCCCTTAATTTAAAACTTCTCTACAGCCTTTGTAATTTGATATGCAAGCAAGCCTGTTCTGTTTTGATTTAAGTGGAGCCCACCTTTCCTGTTTAGACCAAAAGATCCCTTAATAAACCTATATCCCACCTGCAAACACCATAGTCTCACCCACTCATTGAGACTCTCCAGTTCTGCCTGACTGGTCCTGTGCATGGAATTGGAAGCATTTCAAAGAATATTACCATGGTGATTCTAGATTTTAATCTCTAATCTAGAAGCTTAAATTGGCCCCCAGGACCTCTCTCCTTCTTTTCTCTGTGTCATTAATTACCTACATACAACATGACAACCCTAGACTGTGTATAGGTCTACCTAGATGTCTCATGTAGTCCTCATGTATTGCATCCAGTGGGCAAATCAGCATGTGATTTCTCACTATAAAGCACTATAAACGCCCGATCTCCCCTGGCCAGCCCTGCTTCCCCCAACCTCCTCCCGGCCAGCCCCGCTCCCCTCCCGGCCAGTCGCTACCCCCATCTGAGATCAAATGTGTCCGGTATTTTTTTGAAATCATCTGGTAACCCTACATATTCTTTATTCTAGTATATAACTTTGCATTTAGCCTTATTAAAGAAATGCATTGTGCCTGAATGGGCCCAGCATACCAAACAATCTAGATTACTCTGTATGGCTGCCCAGTCTTTAACGTTTATCGCTCTGCTAGTGTCTGTGTCATCTACAAATTTTATTAGCAGTAATTTTTATATTTACTTTCAAATAATTGAAAAGGGCATTGAACTGTGTTGGGCCTCATATTGACCTCTACAGAAGATTAAAAACACCCTTCAATGATGATTCCCCATTGTTATGGATCTGCTGACATGGATCGTTTTACATTATTTAAACATGGTTACAGTCAAACTAATTTGTCTGGATGGGGAACGAGATTAGAACATGTTTTAAGTAACATTTTAACACAGGTTGTGTTTCTGCAAATGCACATCCCATTACAGGTTCAGGGCCACAATGTGACCCAGTCCACAATGGTTAGCAGGATTACATTAGGAACCACTTTATGCTTAATAGTGTTTAAAGCAAGTTAATAGCTCAGTGATTATTAAAACCTTAGGCTATGTCTAGATTACAAGCCTCTTTCAAAAGAGTCATGTGTGTTTCCTTACATGTCAGGTTTCTCAGTAATTAATATTTTTTTCAGGGGAAGCCCTTGGCTATGATGTCATATTATGAATAAAAGGGGAAAAGTTTACAAGTCTTCTGATTTCTCCAAAATTCATTTTGTTAGCAGGATATAGACAGATGATTTCAACTGGTGCCATATTTCTAACTTGACTAGTAACACAGAGTTTAAAAGAAAGCACAGGGTTTTTTATTGTCTCAAATTAAAGCATTTGAAAATTGACATGTTCACAATAGGATATTTGCTACATAAATGAGAATGTAAAGTTGGTGTAGGACTTAGTATCTCAGAGTGAAATCTCATGAATATTGTAGGTGTGAAAGGCAAATTTTAAATCAGGAGACTTGTTTCTCAAAGTCTTTTGGTTTTGGGTGCAATAAAAAACACCCCCCCCCCTCCGTTTTTAATACATTTCACTTTGAGACATGAAATTATTAGAAAATAACATCTGGTGTTGGCATTTCCATATGCAGCCCAACTGCACATTTTTCAGTAAGAGCCTATTGAACATGCAGTTCTTAGCAAAAGACTTGCACTAGCACTTTACAGTCTATTTCTTCACCCCCTAACAAAGAAGTTCAATTAGTGCTTATGTGCCATCTTGAGGTTTTAAAAAAAAACTACAATAAAAGAATAATTCCGAATAATTCCTTGTTATTTTAATAGCACTCAAATCAAAAGGTCTAACAAACATCATAAATAAAAACTATACATTTCAAATTGGCAACCTTGCCATAGAAATATCCCAAACAGTTTGCAGATTGTACCAATAACAGAACACTAGTAAACAAAGCTCTCTCAAATGAAAAAAAAAAGCACAGATGTCCTTTTGAAGCACAGAAACATTGTACATTTATTTTTATTTATCACCACTCATTTTTAAAGGTGTCCTTACCAAAGTACTTGGGGTACTGTTTGGGGTATGTTTTATGTACTTCATAGGGGTGTAATAGCTTGAGAGGGCTCCCTGTTTCTAAAACTACACTGACTATTAGGTTAACTGTTTACAGAGATGCTGCATTTTGCATGCCAGCTGCGGGCACACAGTCTGGCTTCCTATTACATCTTCCAAAGTCTTTTTCCATAACCAGTGCTGCTCCCTCCAAGTTCTGCATATGTCACTATACCTTAAAGTGTATCCATTCAGTCATTGACATTTTAAGCAAGTGGATCAGACAAATTGCACTTCTCAGATACTGCAGCTGTCAGGCAGAAGATGAATGGCTAAGAATTAGGATTTTTTGCTTCAGTCAGTTGAGAAAGCTTGGTCAAACAGATACATAAGAGATTCCTGGTGTAGCTGAAATGGGACTGCACCAATGTGAAGTAGGTACCTTTAAGAGTGTATAGGTAGAGTTTACATGGGGAATTAAAGTACAAAGTATCAGAGCACTTTATATATTATGCTCCTTTGCGTGGTTTACCACGATTTAGATTTAGTTTCTCTTATGAAGCCAGAAACTCACTGTTGTTTTCCTCTGTCAAATATTTTTAAAGATAAATTTTCTTTTTCAATGGCCAGAGAGCCCCTGAGTCATGCTGAGTTTTCCCATTTCTGAATTAAAAACATGGTATATTTTTACTAAACTGTGCATGGGTTCCAGAACTTTTTAATTATTGGGGCCTGAATCTCAGAGTATGTCTAGACTACATGCTTCTTTCAAAAGAGAGTGTCTAGACAGGCACAGCTTTTTTGAAAGAGAATACCCAGGCAGTCTGGACGCTCTCTTTCGAAAAAGCCCTGTTTGCATTCAAGAACGCCTTTTTTCAAAAGAGCTCTTTCGAAAAAAGTGTTCTTCCTCGTAAAATGAGATTTACCTCTGTTGAAAAAACCACGGCTTTTTTTCGATTTAATTTCGAAAGAACACGGCAGCAGTCTAGACGCAAGTGAAGTTTTTTCGAAAAAAGGCCACTTTTTTTGAAAAAACCCTGTAGTCTAGACATAGCCACAGTGTGGTTTCAAATTTCAGTGCCAATTATTCCCAAAATTCAAGTCACAGTTGACAGGCTAACTTCTCATCGCGGGTGGGCTGTACATATTGCCGTAACACACACAGTTGTTGTACCTGCACGGTGCTTGATTTTCTGCCATGCAGGCTATAAAGAAAAGTTGGAATCTGACCCTTGTTACTGATCCATAGACCATCCCCAGCCCATTTTGCTCTCTACTGACATGATCAGAGAGTCCTCTAGAATTACCCACATTTTCCTCCTTTACCTCTTGCACCAGCATTCTACTCACAGTAACTCTCTCTGTTACTGAGTTCTACCTCTTCAGCAATGTTAAGGTTTGAATTTCCTAACTTCTGTGCGTTACATTTTCAACCTGGACATTGCATTAATGTAGCTTTTTTGCATTTAATCAGTGTTTGGCTGTAAGTGGTAACTTGATATTTAATGGCATCTCCTTACATGGAAAGAATGTTCAGGTGGATTAACTCTTATAGCACTACCTTGTTTAACAGAACGAACGTGTCTTTGTGTAAAATGTCACAGTAATTCTATAATGTATTTTTATTTCACTAGAGGCAGTGTATTTTCTCAGAAACGGGAGCATTACAATGGATTAAAGTGCTTTGGAGCCATTAAATTATTCTGGAGCCCACCTAGGCAAATCTACCATCAACACTAATGACAAGGATTACATAACACTTTTTTTTTTTAACCATAAAATTAGTAACTATGCAAATGTGGTTGAGGTTATCATAGTTTAGAACTGAAGTCACATGTGATGAATACTTACTATACCATATCATTAAATTAATTTCCCCATGATAGTTGAACACATTTGTTATTATTATTCTGGGTTTTTCCCCCAGCAATTTTATAAATCTGCGTTTAGCATATTTTGGCATGCCTAAGCTTAAAAATCTTTGTTCCAAAGCAAAAGTTTTTGTAAAAAATATATAAATCATTTTGAATTGTGTTTTCATATTTAACCTGAGTATTTTATATATAAAAGAGCATTAAGTCTATAATTCAAATGGCTTGTGTTTTATGTATTTGGTCTGCAGTAATTCACAAAGGGAAATGAGTTTTCATATTTTTCTTTTTAAATCATGTCTTCTTCGGTGATTACATGGACTGAATATGTTAACTTACACTTCCCAGACAAATGTCTGGATCTATATTACATGTTTGTCATGAACTGTATTCAATTGTATGAACTTTGTGCAAACCAGAACATATGTTTTTTGGCCTTCGATTTAGTGTGTCATTTGAAACATATTTTGACTGCATTGCAATGTGATGTCCACATGTCTTTGTACTCAGCCACCTTACAATGTCTAATTTGTTGCTATTGTCAGCAAGATTCATGCTGATCTTAGTTCATCCATTTTGAAATTTAATAAAAATTGAGAGGAAAAATAAGGGGACTAGCTCTCAGAAAGTACAAAGGGAAAGGCAAGACGTCTTTCATCCAGAGATTTTTCTTTTAAGGGAATAAGGGAAAAGTCATGTTGTAAATGTCTGTATTTGACATTTTTCCTGTAATGTTAAGGCTTAAAATTCATTGAAAATGAAATGCGGCTTACAGTGCTTCCACTTATCTTACATAACACATACTAACTTGGGGAATGGAAATGTCAAAATTAGACAAAACATGCGAAATTCTGCCCTTTCTTACACCTGTTCAACCCCAGTGGGTGTATGTTGATTTCCACAAGCTGAAATTCTGTCCTGTCCTTCCACTGAATGCTGGCACAATATACCTCTGAGATCTGTTACTAGAAAAGCAAAGGCAATACCTTCAGAACTATAGCATTGGGAGCAACTTATCTGGACTACTCCAAACACACTAGCATCATTTTGAAGTGATGGCTTCTGTTGCATTGTTACTGAATTGACCAGCTCAGGACTGTGAAGGGAACTGGTGACTCACGGTTCCCTTATTATTATTAATTATTATTATTATAACGTTATATTCAGCAATTTTTAAAAATAATTTTTGTATTGGGATTTCATAGTTTCATTGTACTTTTCAGACTTATATGGCAAAGGTTTTTTAATGTGTTTCCTCTTTCTTTCTTTTTTTTCTCTCTTTCTTTCATTGTAAAGACCTACTTGGCAAGTGGAAGACAAAATGGATGCTAATAATGTGGCTTACACATCTGGGAAGCTAAGTTTTCACACTGATTACCCTGTTCTTCAGCATCCACCTGGGGTAAGGAGATCCTTCTGACTTTTCCACAAAGCAAGGGGGGAAATTTCATTGTTCCTACAGTTTGGAAAAAAAAACAGGTAATATGTTTGCTGAGCAAAACATTATATATATGTGAAATTGATTTATTTCTTCTTTTTTTTAAAAAAAAAAGTTAATCAATCCACAGGAAGAATTATGATTATCTAGTCAGATTTCCCATATAACAGGCCATAGAATTTCACACCCAGTAATTCCTACAGTGGGGGGAATTATTCTTTCCCTACTACAGTAAAACTCCATTGGTCCGGCATCCAATGCTCCGGCACTCCTGATGGTCTGGCACCATCAGGAACCCGGAAGTGCTCCGGCTGCCGGACAATTGGAGCTGCTCTGCGCCCAGCTTCCCCGATTCAGCCGCTGCTGAAACTGACCAGCAGCGGCTGAATCGGGGGCGCCTGGGGCAGAACCGGACTATCGGAAGGGGGCTATGAGGGGTCTGGGGTGGCATCCACCCCACCCCAGACCCCTCATAGCCCCCCCTTCCGATAGTCCGGCATATTTGATAATCCGGCACCCCCTGGGTCCTAAAGGTGCCGGATTATCGGAAGTTTACTGTACATGAGTGAACACTATCAAACACAATAACTTGTGGCTGAACTAGAGGATATCTTTTTAGATGCCTGGCCTTCATTTAAATACTCCAAATGATGAAGAATTTACCTTTTTCTTTAGTTAGCTGCTCTGATGCTTAATCACCCTCACTGAAATTAAAAATTGCATCTTGTATCCAATTTAAATTTCTTTAATTTCAGCTTCCAACCATTGGATTTATTTATGCATTTGTCTGCTAAATGAAAGGTTTCCCTCATACCAAATACATTCTCTGTGTATTTATGGATTGAGATTAAGCTACTTCATCACTTTCTCTAGAAGTTGAAAGAAAACGTTTTAAAATAATAAAACTTGTCCCTAAATTATACTGAATGTGATTGCATAGGGAGGAATAAGTAAGTTCAGTATCAGTGATGTTTACTTTCCTATGTTGTAACTCATTAATTTTCATTTCAACATCAAATGTTTATAATGGGAAAAATTTCTGCTCCACTCTGCTGGAATTCTTTGAGAGTCAACAAAATAGTAGATGAAGGAGAACTGGTAGTTATAATTTATTTGGACTTTCATAAAACCCTGACAAAGTCCCTCACAATAAGCTATTAAGAAAATTAACTAGGCATGGGGTGAAGGTAAAGTTCTGTATTCTGTATGAGAAGTTGGTGAAGAGACAGAAAAGAGCAAGGAAAAGTAATTTTCCATGTGGCAAAAGATGGCCTGAGCTATAATAGTGCTAATGTTGGGTAATGTGTTCATTAGTGATCTAAAAGAGATATTGAACATAAGAGGATACAACATGATTTAACAACAAGCTGTCCTGTGGTACCTTAAAAACTAACAGATTCATTTGGGCATAAGCTTTCCTGGATTAAAACCACTTCATCAGATGCAAGGATGGAAGTAAATCAAGAGTAGGGAAAAATGTGAGGTACACCCAAGTGGCCTAAGAGAAGCAGCTGAATGGGCACCAGGACTGGCAAACGAAATCCACTTTTGACAAATGGAAGGTAGTGCACATTGGAAGGAAACATCTGAAATACTCATACTACCGGGCATAGTTCCCTCTAGTGTGCACGCAGAAAGAATTCTAATCCCGCCCACCTTGTTACAGAGCCACACAGAAGCAGGTAAACAGGTGGTGGTGGGCTTGGTGAAGGAGTGGGGGCAGCCTAAAAGAAAAGGCTCGGCATAGCTGGGCAGCTCTCTGCTCTCCTCAGGGCTGGAGCTGGGGCCAGGCCTGCGTGGTGGGTGCCCAACTGCTCCCCTGGTGGGGCCATGTGGCAGGCGGCTGCCCCGTATGCTGGAGCTGGAGCCGGGGCTGCGGTGCGGCTGCTTCTGGGGCTGGGACCACGGTGTAGCTGTCCCCATGAGCTGTGGCCACGACCACATGGTGGCTGCCCAGCTGCTTCCAGGGTACCAAAATGGCTACTGAAAAACATGAAGTATTGCTTTTCTATTTGATTTCATATTAAATAAGCATTTAAAGTCATGCACCTTGTTAATTATCCCTTGTTTTAGAATTCTTTGTTAGTAACTGGTGGGTGCCGCAGTGGCACACGTCTAGACAAGCGCACATGACCTCAATATTGCTGCACAAGATAAAACCCACTCGCTCACAGATGGAAAACTTAGAGGGAGCACTGCTGCCAGGGACTAAATTACCTGTAATTACCAGTAAAAAGATCAGGAAGTCTCTGTGTAAACTTCCTGTGAAAACCTCTTTTTAATGTGCAAGGCAAAAAAAAAAAGTAAGGTGCCTATTCAAAGGCAGTATGTTGCACAAAAATTATGTTGAATATATTCAGTGCCATTGTCCAATTCAGTAGGATCCCTTGCTTTGAATGCTGAGTCCATTCCAAACCACCTTATCTGAAAAATAACAAAAACAGAAGTTCTAAGATTGGCAGAGAAAACCATTAGAGGCCTGAGCATACTTTCACATGAGGAGAGATTGAAAGGATTTAAACTAATGGGATCTGGGCATGCCTTAGGCAGCTTTGAAAATTTTATTGTAGCTGTGTTTAATTGAGAGAGACAAATAGGTGACATGATCAAGATATAAAACTATGAATGAGTGAAAGAAAGTAAATCAACACATCTGTTTAATTAACCACAATACAAGAACAAGGGGACATTCCATGAAACTGGAGGGCAACAACTTTCAATTAATAATAGGAAATACATTTTTACCCAGTTAGCCTGTGGAACTCTTGAGTCACCATGCCAGCACAACACGATTTATATGATTCACCACAGGCCTGAAAAAGAGTACCACAAAGAATGTATAACTAACGAAGATATCACAGCAAACATTTGTACCTTCAAATTGCATACTTGCAATCCCGGCCCCCACCCCAAGGCTTGAAGTAATCATTTTGTGGTGAAATTAAACAGGCCAGCATGATCTGTTTCTGAACAGGTGCCAAATCTTTCACATTAATGTGCTACCTGCTGAAAATTCATTTAGATGCTGTTGGTTAATGTGGAGTAGGGATAGAATGGTAGTTCGTTAATAGGAAACAGATGTGCCTTAGCTCACTATCTTTTCTGTGCCAAAACCACAAAATCACGCACTGCCATAAAACATTTTTTAAGGAAAAGTACAACCTGTTCAATTTTAGAACCCTTCTTTAAAATAAAATTTGTTTTAAGCACATTAGGAACGTATTTACAATCTAGGCTCACAAATGCATGATTGTGATCGTTTCCTAATTATTATACAGTAGTTGGATACTTTGACAAGACATCGCTAATACAGGCTATCAGAAAGTATGGCCCTAAATGGATGAGGACTAATTTTTAGAGGCCATCTATAAAAATAGCTGAGGAGTTTTCCAAAGTTTTGGTCTCACTCACATCATACCCCGTTAAAGATGAGTCCTAGTTTTTGGTGGCGTTACCATCTATCCAGAATGGAAAGCCAGTGTTGCATTTTGTATCTCAAGGAGTTTTTTCTCATAGCCATTATTACTACGGCTATACTGTCATAGTCCTTCTGTGGCCTTGTGTGACCACATTTGCTCATGCATAGGTTGCTATTCTCGTCAACGGGGTGAGAGGAGAAGCTGTTTACCTGGTACCCCCCCACTGTAAGCAAGTGGGAGTCCTACCTCCTCTACATTCTGTCCAGAATAGCTGGTCTGGGACGTGGAGTGGGAAGGAGCATGCACTTCTGTGAAAAAGATGAAGTAATGTGCTCACTCCCCAGCACACAGAAGGAACAGCGAATGAATTGTGAGTTCCGTCCTGAACCACATCTGATCCTGGGCCAGTGCAACCATACACCATCCCTCATCCTGGGGCAGGTTGTCATTAGAATCTGGACTTCACTTCATTTGCTGTTATGTTGATTGATTCCTCTTCTGCCTCCACAGTTACCCCTGTTTCTCCCTATAGTCACTGCCATATTACACCATCAGCCCAAAGTACAGGGGTAGCTAACTACCTTAATCCATCCTCCCCTTCCCCTTCTCTGTCTTCCCATTTTCTCTACATCTAACTCAGTTCCATTACATGCGTGCAGTCCTCAATGATTTCAGTGAACTTTGCATCCATGTAAATAATGGTCAAATTCTGTGTTTAGTTACAGTTTACACTGGTTACCAGTTACACTGCTTAGTTACACTGGGAGTTTGCCCTTAATAACAGTGGGAGCAATATTGGGCCCATTCCATTAGAGTTACCCTGAATTTACATTAGTGCAACTGAGAGCAGACTTTGGTCCTTCAACGCCATCTTGTCCAGCTTCTTGAGAACTCTGACCACACAAGAAATGGGGGCATATATTTCCTGAGGGTCTGTTACTGCTGTATATATCTTGGACCTGCTACCCTCAATAAGCCAGTGACACATAATGACATTGTTGGTGAGCCCATTATTCACAACTAATTATATCATTTCTGCAAGTGGAAAATAATCTCTTATATTAAGAGAGGCTGTAATGATCACAGTGTGTTTTAAAATGATATGACAACAATAACTCGTTATTCCGACTAGGGATGTAAGCAAGCGACTAGTCGAGTGACTACTCCACTACTCACTTGCCCCCACCCCACTGCCTCTGTATCAGAGGCTGCAAGGGGGGAGGGAGCAGGAACCAGTGCTTGGGGGAGCCCGCTTAAAAGACTGTCTCTGCGGTGCGTGGGGAGGGGGAAGAGGAGACAGAGCCACATGGGTCGCGGAGCCATGCAAGCCAGAACTGCTCAGTCCCAGCTTGCACCGCCCCCAGGAGTTAATCCAGCTACAGCTCTGTACTTTAAATGTTGTAAGAGTCCAGCAGCTCTTAATGCATTTAAAATGCAGAGCTGCAGCGGCAGTAACAAGTGCCCCCCTTATCGACTAATAGAGTAGTCGAAAATTCCATCCACTACTCGATTAGCTAGAAACCGTTACTTAACATCCCTAATATCAACCTGACTCAGGCCAGATGAAAATTATGACGCTTTGTGATTTGAGTTTAATTTGCCACCATGTTACTTTCGTTTTACCCCACTGTGACGATAGGCTCAGATTGGTGTGAAAATGGGGATGGTAAGATACAGGTCCTTTAGTCTTTTAGGATATTTTTTAAAATGACATAGCAGGTGAGCGAACTGATTATAGTGATTATCCAGGCTGTTTCTTCCTGTAATGAGGTGTTAATTCGTTACAGATTCAGTTTCTTCATTGTATACAACAAGCAGCGACTGGAGGCGAAAGTGAAGTTGTGGATGGATTTTATGTATCCAACAAGCTGAAGGAGAAAAATCCTCAAGCCTTTCAGATTCTCTCCTCCACTCTTGTAGACTTCACAGATTTTGGGACTGACTACTGCGATTTTGCTATGCAGTCTAAACAGAGGATTATCGAGTGAGTAACAGTCAAGGGTGTGACCATATCTAACAAAATCCCAGAGTTTTTTATTTCATATAATGCCTCTTCACCAGGAATTACTGGGTTGCACACAATGCTGAATTTATGCCTGATTTGGCAGGCTTGAATCCTAGCACCTCGAGGCGTGGCCCAGGTGATAGCCTTGGCACCTTTAGGCTTGCTGCATTAGTTGTGAATATATTTTTAAAATATGTTTCAGTCCCAGCACTTCTTCCATTACAAATGAAGCACTGGTTGCACAGCAACAACTTGCTTGATAGAAAAAGTTCTAGTTGCATTTCTCATTGTTTCTTCTTACAGGAAGATGTTAGAGGGTCTATGACTGCCACCTCGTGGGAACACAGTGTTTCAACTTTATCCTTAACTATCAACTGAATTATGTTGCACTATAATGAATCAAAAGCTTCAGAGGGGTAGCCGAGTTAGACTGTAACAGGAAAAAATTAAAAAACAACAAATAGTCTGGTAGCACTTTAAAGACTAACAAAATATGTAGATGTATATGAATCAGATAGTCTTTATTATTTTTATTATGGAATTTGTCATTGTGTCTTAACTTTCCCTACTCATTCTTTCCACCCTCCACTACTCAAAGCAGCCATAATAACTTTCTCTTGATGTCCATCGCAGCAGTTGGTCTTCTATCTAAATTCTAAATGAAATGTGCACCCATATGCTGTTTTGAAGCTCCTGCGTAGGAAAAAACTCTTACATAAGAGGCTGTCTTGCTCTATTATCATTTTCTTTTAATCTTTTTACATGACTAGGGGTCATACTACATGTCATAATAGTCCCTTCCATCTGTAAAAATGTATTAATTCAAACATTTTATGGGGGGGAGGGTTACATTGACAGCCTGAGGGTGGGATTTTTATATAGACAAAATAAGGATAAGATTTTCAAAAATGCCAAAATATTTAGAAGCAAAAGTCCCTTTCATAATTAATCTTCCTAAATCCTGACCCGTTAATAAAAGGAGGAGCCTGATATGCAATAATGTACAATACTTTGTGATAGCATTGCAATTCATTGTTGAATTGTACTGTAACAGCCAGCAATTGAAAGGGGAAATTTAACCTGCCCTTTTCAAAACAAAAATATGCTAATGGTTTGAGTGGCATGATAATACATTTCTCTCTTTCTCTTTCTCTCAGTGTAGATTACAGAGGCCAGGTGGTTCGTATCAATTATAATAATGCAACAAGAGACACTGTATTTGACATACCTGCTGAAAACGTGCAGCCATTTTATGCAGCACTGAAGGAGTTTGTTGATCTATTGAATGGACCGGAACATACAGTTACCTACAAGATGAAACCAGGTCAGTGAGTACATTACTTCTGCTTACAAAAATTGGAAGATGTTTTTCATGCTTTTGTCTAAGAACCAAACCCTAAACATTTGAACATATGGGCCATTAGGACAATGCTGGTACCAAACGGGAATCTCAGTCCTCTCTGAGTGCCCAATGCAAAACACTTGGGCTAGATTTGGAGAAGTCTAGAACGCTCATGACAACAGCTGAAATCAATTGAAGGTGTGTTTCGAACATGTAAAGTGCTATAGATAGGCTAAGTATTATGGAAAATTAGGTCCTAGGGGTATCAGGTTGGCGACGTTAGACAGTTTTAACCATTATTTCTCTGTGCCTCAGTTCCCTTTTTGTAAAATGGAGATAATAGCACAGCACTGCTTTACAGAGTGTTGTGGAGACAAATTCACTGTGGCTGTGTCTACATTGTCACCCCTTTCCGGAAAAGGGATGCTAATGAGACACTTCGGAATTGCAAATCCGCGGGGGATTTAAATATCCCCCGCGGCATTTGCATGAACATGGCTGCCGCTTTTTTCCGGCTCGGGGTTTTGCCGGAGAAAAGCGCCAGTCTAAACAGCGATCTTGTGGAAAATAAACCCTTTTCCGGAAGATCCCTTATTTCAAGTAGGAATAAGGGATCTTCCGGAAAAGTTTATTTTCGCAAGATCAGCGTCTAAACTGGCGCTTTCTCGGCAAAACCCGAGCCGGAAAGCTATGTTCATAGCAAATGCCGCGGGGATATTTAAATCCCGTGTCTCGTGCATCCTTTCGAAAGACAATGTAGACACAGCCTGTATGTATGAAGCATTCAGCTACTATGGTAAGAGCATGATGGAAACCATCAGAGGAAATTAATTACTCTGTATGTGGAGCTGGGTTTAAATAATGTGCAGTGATAATTCATGGGGCCCATGCTGAATGATGAGGGTAACACAAGCCACTGACTAGCTGCCCATTAAATGAGAAGATTCTTTCTGTGCACTGTAGCAGGCAGAGGCTTTATGGGGGGAAAAAAGAGTTTGTGATTACATAATTGAGGACTAACAGATTTATTGGAGCATAAGCTTTCGTGGGCAAAGACCCACTTCATCAGATGCATGTGGTCTTTGCACACGAAAGCTTACGCTCCAATAAATCTGTTAGTCTGTAAGGTGCCACAGGACTTCTCGTCACTTTTGCAGGTTCAGACTAACATGGCTACCTCTCTGATAATTAAGGCCTGTGGGTGCGAGATGAGTGTCGATCCCCAGTTCCCAGACACATACTTACACTAGCTCTCATCTAGCTAGCACACTAAAGCTAGTAGTGTAATTCTGGTAGAATGGGCAGTAGCAGGCAGTGGTTCTAGTCCGGATTTTTACTCAGGGTGACCAATCTTTTCCTACCACTCACGTCAGTCTGTGCTACTAGGAGTACCCTACTATTTTTCTCATGCTCGCACAATGAGAGCTCATCAACGTTCCCTCTAATCTTTTTCATCCATGGGCAGAATACATTTTTATGTGCACTGAGGCATGTCTGCATGTACCACACAAGTAGAAACAAAAAACCTAGTTGTGGGCACACAGCTATTCAGTTGGGTGGCATTTGAATTTCTCCCACACAAGAGCACAGCTTACAGGAAACATTGGAGCTTGTGTAAGCATGGCTACGCCAGCTGAGAATCACACCCAAGTAGTTCCAAGTATAGATGAAATTTCTGTCATAATCCATGCACACAAGAGGACTGAATTAAGTCTTCATGGTTTAGCTACATTTGTCATTTCTTAATTCTTAAACATATGACTTTTGCAACCGTAATGTTTTTTAATGTAGCTAATCATATTACACGCAAAAAATATGGGCTGTTTTGAGCACGCTGACTGAAAATTACCCTGGTGCATAGTGCTAGTGCAAAGACATGCCATAGCACTCGTGTGCGGCAGTAGCGTTCTGCAGCGGGGCTATATATGAAGGCATGCAGCAGAAGGCAGTGATGTAGATGGAACGGGAAATCCGTTACTACGTGTCTCCAGTGGCACTATTGCCCCAGCAAAAAGGGTGGAGATATTGGATCACACACTCTTCTAGCCCATAGGCAGCAGTAATAGCTACTGGTGGGGAAGAGGAGTGCACTGCAGTCCTTCACCTTGCCTGTGGGTTGTGGGTGGATTTATTTGCTAGCGTTCATGTTCATTGCCTGCTCAGGCCCTCTGGCTTTGTGCATGTGAAGTGAGTTCACTCACTAAAACATTTTGTGCAATTAATCATCATGTGGAGCCATGATCACAAGGGCAGCAGTATAAAATCCCCAAGGCCTCATCTTCGCTTGCTGTGCCAGAGATCAATCTGGCATTTGATTTAGCGGGTCTAGTTAAGACTCACTAAATCGAATGCTGAGAGCAGCTCCAGCCAGTGCCGGTACTCCTCTCAGTTGTGAGGAGCAAGGGAAGTTAACGGAAGCATATGTACATCTGTTACCTCACAGAACAACTGTGAAGACAATGCCAAGCTTGGCTTAAGGTAAGTTGACTCCAGCTACGTATTTTCCGTAGCTTAACCTGACTTTCCAGGTCTAGTGTAGACCTGGCCTAAGATAGTAAGTTCTAAGTGCTTACACTTTGACACCTGTCCCCTCCCCCCACCCAAAGTCTGTCTCACTCTCTCCAACCCCTTCCCCCCAGCTTATGCCCTCTTCCCTCTAACCCTATCCATGCCCAGGCTCCTAACCCTTTTCTCCCATTAATGGCAATTGTATATCCCTTCCTCACTGTCTGCCTTTTTCATTGCCCTTTCTTCAAGAACACACGCACACCCAGTTCTCACTACTGTATTCTAATCAGGCTGCTTTCTCTTCGTCAGTGTCAGGGTACTCGGTGAGAGCATTGAGTGTACAGGAGAGACAGTCCCTTGCTTTCAGTTCTTGTGCCTGGCACTACAGCAGCCCAGAGCCACAATCACAGGGAAAGTCCTGCTTAGACCCAATATCCCAGGGATGGAGCACGCTGAGTTGTTCTGTGAGGTAATACATGTGCAGTCACACATAGGAGCTGTGAGTTTTGGAGTATTAGTGCCCGCAGAACTTGAAAAGTCAAGTTCCCAGACTCTGAGATGTTTGTTTTGAGCATGTGCAAACTGCTGTTTTTCAAAGGCTTGTAAGTTTACCAAAGTGTGGGGGTTTGCACAGCAAAAGGCACATCCCTGACTAAGAAATGGGAGCCTTCTAGCTCCATTCTTCTCTGTGGCTGTCCCCTACAGCGATGGATTGGATGCTGTGTACATTTCCCCCCACCCCCTTCCGGCAGAGAGAGGAGAGGAAATACTTTATTACTCTCTCTGGGGTGGGGGACTAGAGGCTTTGCTGCACTGCCACCATGGGTGAGGTCATTTTATTTTAGTTCATGACAAACCCTTTTCTCTGTGCTGGTTAGATCCATGCAAAGTGGTTATTCCAGCCATGTGGATGCGGTATTCCTGCAGCCTCTATAACCCCAATAACGTGGGAGGGATTTGCAGTTTGCAGGAGATACAGTGTGTACGGCACTAACCTGAGACTTGAATTCAGTTCCCAGCCCTAGACTTCCTAACTGACTGTGGGCAAGTCTGTCAGTTCCCCATCTGTAAAATGGTGGCACTGCTCTATGCCACTGGGAAGTTGTGTGTGTCGGTATATGAATGATTCTGAGATGGTTAGTTTCCCCAGGCACAAACAGATGCAAGGGATAGCATGTTGTGCTTTCTAGATATGAATACATTTCCCAATTGTGGGGAAGAGTTTTTGCGGGAGGGTTCAAGAGACACTCCGATAAATGCACTGAAATCATTTCAATGTATTATATATTTGAAATGATGGAAAACATGACAAAGTGGTGAAGTACATTGTTTAATCTCTTCATAGGAGACATAGTAACATTTGACAACTGGCGTTTACTGCATGGCGGCCGGAGCTACCAGTCAGGGACAGAAATATCCCGTCACCTTGAAGGTGCTTATGCAGACTGGGATGTGGTAATGTCAAGACTCCGACTCTTCAGGAACATTGTCCAGAATGGCAATTAAACTTTCTTCTGGTTTAATAATTAGCAATGCCTAAGACAGTTCACCCGTTTTAAAAAATATAAATGTATTGAATTTCCAATACCAAGTGTACATTTTAAACCTTTGCTAATGTAACCTTTGAAAGACCGAATATATTTTTGAAAAGTATGTTTTGTTGAAAATAAGGTATCTCACAGTACATCTTTATTCTGCTGTCACCATAAGTGGTATCACAGCCTGATGTATTAGTTTGAGGCTAATTAGATACCGATACATCACAAATGAGTCTTCTCTTATCAGGAATCAATCTCTCCAGGTGCGTGTTACCCATTTAGGGGTTGTAAAGGACATCAGCTTTCTGCAAATTTTTTTAAATCTATTTTCAAATATGTAAAAGCATTTTATATATAATGACACACTTTCTTTACATTTCTTCCCCTCCCCCCCCAAAAAATAAGTTTAGGCTCTAGCATGATAGTATCAAGAAATTCTACTCTGAAAAGTGATTATTCAAAAATAGCATCTTACTAAACAAATCTGTTCTTTATGCATGTTCAGAGCCATTCCTGTTTAATTTCACACCCACAAGTAAATGGTTAGTACTTTTTTATTCCACTTAGCTCTAAAGAGTCTATACAGCTGTAGGAGAGGAGATGGATTCAAACCTCTCCTTGTCGTTAGTACTATTACAATACTAACTAAAGTCCTGAGATCAGACCCTACTGTAGTAGGTGCTTTGCATAGGCTTAGTAGAAGACTCTCCCTGTCCTGAACAGTTTATAGTCTGTATAGATGAAGGATACAGACCCTCTTGGCCCCATTTTACAGCTAGGAACTGAGGCACTGAGAGATTCAGCATGAGATTCACAAGGAGGACTAGGCTTAGCATTGCAAACCCTAACTTTTAGGCACCCTGTGAAATTCACAGCCCTGAATTAAGCACCTAGGTTTCCTATACAACACCAGGAGAGATTTGCCTAAAGAAGGGATTCAAAAAGCCAGCAGATTGAGATGGGAGCTGCCTAAGCTAGCCAGCAGGAATTGCAAAGGAGAGGGGTGTGTCCTAAGCCCCACTCTTCAGAAGGTGGTAGATTACCAGGATCATTGGAGACCCTGGTTCAGTTCTTCCCTCTGCCTTCTGTGCCCTATATCCATACTGACCAACATTTCCAAATTAATTTCAGGGAGATTTGTAGTGATATTTAATTTGCTAATAAAGGTGAAATACTTTTGCTTTCTTCAGCTTCTCCTTGCTTGGATGGTGCTGGTAACAGTACTGTTGGCAAAAACAAATGTATTTTGGTGGGAAGTATACCCCATAGTGTGCTAATTTTGTTTGCAAAGAAACATCACTAACATTGATTCTGTTTCAAATTCAAGTTTCCTTGTTAACTGGGAGTTAAATTCATTGTTGAGGCTTTCCATTTCTTCTGTGGGAATTACTTGGAAAGGTCTTCGGTGAGTCTGCTTCTCTTCCTGAAATCCAACGTTAAAGACTGTAACATGTCATCTTTTTTTCTGGGAGTGTTTCCAAAAGAGCTTTCATAGCTTCACTTTCATTCCCTTCACAGCAGAGTAAAATCTTCTGCTGATAGTGTCACAATGACCAGAGCATTGCATTTCTTCAGACTTTAGGCAGAGAATCCAAAAGACAATTTGTTATCCTCCCCACTTGATTTTCTGGATTTAAGCAATCTTTGGCTCTTCTTTTGTTTCTTTGAGACAGGGTGACATTATGCATCTTCCAGAGATCTTTTGGAGCAGCTGCAAACAGTGGGGCTTCTACTTTCTGCACTGCAAAAATTAGCAAATTCTTTCACTCATCAGGGTTTCTCAGGGAGGGTCATAAACGATGGCAGATCTGACCTTCAGTAATGCTCTTCTGTTGAACCAGAGGACAGGGAGTCAGACAAGCCTCGACTGATGGCTCAACACAGTTCTTCCTATCACTAAGGCTGTGTCTACGCTGGCGCATTCTTGCGCGAAAACGGCCGCTCTTGCGTAAAAACATGCTGCCTGTCTACACTGGCCGTGTGTTCTCGCACAAGTAAACTGTCAATGTACTGTAGAAAATCAGGGCTTCTTGTGCAAGAACTCTGACGCTCCCTCTCAGGAAGAAGCCCTCTTGCGCAAGAGCTCTTCCAGAAGAGGCCAGTGTAGCCAGGCAACATGAATTTCTGGCGCAAGAAGCCCCTATGGTTAAAATGGCCATCAGAGCTTTCTTGCTCAAGAGAGCGTCTACACTGCCATGGATGCTCTTGTGCAAAAGCACATCTCTTGCGCAAAAGCACATGCCAGTGTGGACGCGCTCTTGTGGAAGACTTTTTGTGCAATAACTCTTCCGCAAAAAGAGTTCTTGCGCAAGAAGCTGCCAGTGTAGACGTAGCCTAAATGTGAGACTAAGGAGCTCTGTGGATCCCACCGGCAGTGGCTTGCCCAGCATGACACTGAAAGTCTTTGGCAGAACTGGGAATTGCACCCTAGAATCCAGCCCACAAGGGCATTTTCTCGTGCACCCTGAATAGACTTGGCTGAGGAAGCATTCTTCTTTCATGATCAAATATCTTCCCCATTTGTACTTCAGACTCATATGGGACACAGGATGGTGTGTGACAGCAAAGTCCTGTCAGGTGGCTTGGGTACTGTACCTCACAGAAATGAATTTCTATTGTTCAGGTTTCAGTTTGGAAAAGGGAGGTGTAAAAATATATATTCCATTAACCACCAATGTATTTTGTCTATTAGGGTCCCCCCACAACTACTCAAGATTACGGAAACAGGTTATTTTCACACTCCTGATGTCCGAATGCCTTGTTTAAAACTTCAGGAACCAAATCCTACAAACAATTTATCATCTTCCCCACTTGACTTTCTGGACTTAAGCAATCTTTGGCAATTCTTCTGTTTCTTTTATTTCACTGGCCCTGAAACCACAATCAGCCTCTTTCAGACCTAGCAGAGTGATTATGCAATTCAATATCAGTGGATAGCATCTGTTCAATCCACCAGTATTTCGCAGGGAGCTAATGCAATAATATCCCAGGGCCCAAAATAGGGATAAAAGGTTAACCAGTTACCTAGTAAGCATTAGCCTTACCAGCATGGTTACCAGGTAACTGCTTAATCACAGGGTCTGGCCAGCAGGAGTACCACCCCCTGTGCCTGGTGGCGTAGCCAGCAGGACCCCAGCCACAGCAGACCAGTATGGCCAGAGCAGCCCCCACCACCCACAGTCACAGTGAGCTGGGGCCGGAGCCACCCCTGCGGCTGCAGTGAGCCCTTCCAGCTAGACCCTGGCCACAGTGAACTGAGGTCGGAGCAGCCCCTCCCCGCCCACCAGCGGCCAATGGTTAACTAGTTAAACAAATCATTTAACCAGTTAACTATTTTAGGCAGTTTTTACATCCCTAGCCCAAACACCCCAGGACTATTCAGCTCACATTCAGATTTCACAGCTGTCCCACCTCTGTGTTGGTCAAACAAAAGCATTGGCCCTGAAAATTCAATCAGGAATTGGATTTGGCTGCAGAGATGTGGCTCAGATCCATCACAAACACACACTGAAGGGTGAATTTTGACTTCTCGTAACTTTGCCCTCTTATTGTAGTCTGAAATGAGAGCAGAAGCTGATACAATATGTCACAAAAACTAGCTTTTAGTGGCTATCTGATCCCTCAATGTTTCCTTCGTTTTCCTTCAAAAAATTGGCAGAAAGTCTGTTTGTATCTCTCTTTGAAACCAAAATCCCAAAGCACTTGGTTTTAAGTGTACATTAGTTTTCAGATATCTCCTTTGCCGCATAATGGTGCTAAAGTGAATTATAACTATAAGGCGGACAGCTTGTCTTTATACGAAACTTCGTGGGGAGAGGCAATTTGTGCTTCGCTTTTCAGAGAGCTGTGTTAGTCCTATGCCTAAGTTTGATTAAAAGTTGTGTTGGAGCGGATTAGTACGTTGGATTTTGGCCTAATTCTCCATAATTGTTTATGACAGCAGCAGATGTTTTGTGCATGTGGTGGAGAAGAGATTTTTTTTCCCCAGAAATTTGATAGTGATTTGGTTGGTTGTGTATGTGCCCAGTGCAGCCAAATCTGCCTTAGCGCTATAGTTACCCATTGGCTATAGAAGCTAACTTCTGACTGAGGCAGCTGCACTGAGTAATGCAGTGCCAGTGCTGTATTCATCCAGGTGGGCCTGGGGAATGTGCAGTAACACACTGCATCAGTGTGTGCAATTTGGTTAGCACATACTGGGGACTGCACCCCATCAGTCTAGAAGACTGTCCACTGTGTGCTGAAGCCTAGCCATGAGAAAAATAGCCTGCTTGTGCATGGAGAGAGGTATCCCATTCCCTCCTATGGGTGGCCTTTCGCAGGCAGGGCTGAGCCCATAAAATCTGATCTAGTGTCCAGCAAGGTAAATGGCAGAACTCCCAGTGGTGCGGGTAGACATACAGTGAGCATGAATTCAATCCTTTTTCAGTTGTTGAAAGCTGTGGCTTTCTTGTGTGTATCTTTTGCATACATCTGTAAAGTGAACAGTAAATAAAAACAAACTACCCCTCTGGTTCTTATGCCCATGCCTTGTGTATATTTGTATTTGTGTGCTATTCATGTTACCCCAAAACTTTCAATGTTGATTTTTCAAAATGAAAGCTGTGCTACTGAGTTGGCGTGTTCTGTTTATGAAGGAGGCTGAGGGCTACCATGTAACTTTTAGCCTCGTGGTTAGAAGGCCTCACCTGTGACTGTGGAAAAGGAAAGGGAGTGGGATCAGCATGGGAGAGTCATTACAAAGGCCGGCTCTGTTAGAGCAATACAACCCATGTGGAGAAGTGACTAAGGACGGTTAATTACCCCTTCATGTAACACAAGAGTCAGGGTGATCCAAGTACATGAATAGGCAGCAGGTTTAAACCAAGCCAAAGGTGGTACTTCCTCTTGCAAGGCACAGACTGCACGTGGCCCTTCTTGCCAGTTGATGTTGTGAAGGCCAGCCTGTAAGTGAGTTTAATTTAAAAAAAAAAAAAAAAAAAAAAGTGAGCAACTACATGGAAAATGGCTCCACCAAGGGCTATTAGCTAAGACAATCAGGGACACAGTCCTGTGCTCCAGGCATCCTTAAACCTCAGACTGCCAGCTGAGCGGGAGTGGCCTACAGAGGACTTGATAATTGCCCTCTTCTGTCCTTTACCTTTGTGGATGGAGGTTGGCATGAGTCACTGTTAGAAGATGGTTGACTGGACTAGCAGGATTTTGGTCTAACTCAGTCTGGCCATTCATACAGTCTTCATTTCCTTCTTCTCATGAGGCAAGGGGGAAATTAAGAGGACTCACCTGCTGCCCAGGTGAATGGCCTAATCATTGGGTCCCAGGCTACAGTGATGAGGACCCTTCCCCCCCCCCCCCCCCAATGTCACCCATTGAAACTGTTCCACTTTAGTTAACCAGCACTGGGGTGACGTGGTGTCTGAGGCTTCCTTTCTAGGCCAGTGGTGGGGCTTCTCTGGTGTGTTAGGGGATCTACTGCATCTAATCCTCTTTCTGTTCCCCTGAAAAGGCTGTGTGGGAAGAGGGATGTGCATGCTTGGGTTATACAGCTAGCCATATTGATGCAGGCTGGGGACTCCTTGAGCTTGCCTGTTGAAGCTGGTACACGTTAGTTAAATATTATTTAGGCAGCAGCAACCCTGCACTTTGTCATCCAGTAGGTAGACTACCTACCTTGCTTAGTGGTGGTATGGGTTTGAATCCTCCCTCTGCTGGGCTTTGGAGAGGTTTCAAATAGAGTTGTGCTGCATGTGACCTGGGAGATGTGGGGCTTGCATCTCCCCTGCCTGTGGAAGCTGTTTGTTTAAATGTTGATTAGGGGAGGCACTCCTTCTGACTTCCTCTGTAGCCCAGAGATTTGGCTGTGGGTTTGAGACTGCCCAGCTGCCTGTGGCTACCCCTGTTCTGAAATAGACCTGGGCTTGCTGCTCTCTTGAGTTAAATGTGCTTTGGCCCAGGCTCACAGCTGCCCTCACTCGCTGGTGCTGCTGTCTTGTTTAAGCAGCAGGAGACTGGAGGTATTTCATATGCATTGCAAACAGCAACTGATGGGCATTTTTGATGGTTTGATTTTGAATCAGCAATAGGGATGTTTTATTGAGAACTGGCCTTGAAAGGATTGAAGTCCACATTGGTCACTGCTGGCTGGAACTTTTCAGTCATATAGCCTGCCTCAGAGATAAAGTCCCTGCACACTGAGCCCGGAAGACTGGACATATGGTCAGGAGGAGACATTGCCCACCAATGGACAGGTGGCAGCCTTGTGCTCATCCATGATTAATTTGGATGTACCAGCTCAGTAATAACTTTATTCCAGGCATTTGTGGAGCTTTTAAAGCCATACTATGTGGCTATGGACATTCAGCGCTATGGGCCCACTATGCCGAGCAAATTGTTATGGTTATGGAAGAGCCCTCCAGTACATTAAAAGATTCATAGAGCTGTCAAGCAAGCCTGAGTAGGGTTTGTTCCTTACTTGTATTTCCTCACTCTACTAACATTGGGGTGTCCTTCTCTTATAAATTAGTATATTAAGGAGTTCAACTTATTTTTGGTTACCATGACAGGCTGGTGTCAGACAGCTGCAGCTGTTTCTGTCCTAAAATATCCAAAACCTGGTATTTGCTCATATTCTTTGGTGGCGTTGTGTGCCAACTTTCCCCTTCGATACTCCATTCCCAGTTCCCCAAAAATCTAGGACTGACCATTGAGCCATTTGCTAACTTCTAAAGCCAGAGTCTTACAGGATTCTTTGGATTACTGCTGAATAAAATAAATGTTAAAACTAGCTCTATGGGCTATAGGTCCTAACTCTGCCCCTCTAGCACTATTTTGTGGATCTGGGTCAATATGCCTCTCATCATTCCTCATAATGTTTTACACTGGCTATTCCCTGACCCCTCCTAGTAAAATTGCTGTGCAGTGCAATAGTTGCAGTAGTTACCTCTTCTGCTGGGTTTCGCCATGTTCTTTTTCTGCTCACTTGCATTGCCATTCTTTGTGCTGAGATTTGCAAGCGGATCTTTAAGCTGTGGTTAATTTGTACATAACGTGCTTGGTGTCCAGCTCATATTGCCCACTACCAATCTCCAATCACTACTAATGGGACATAAAATATATAATTTACTCTGTTTATCTCTCAAGGCTGAACATATTCTAAGGACTCAGAGGTCAGTAAAGCACTTTACATCAACAACAGGTAAATTTTTCCTCCAGTCTCTTCTTGCTGACAATTAAACATTATCCAACTAGGAACCTCAGAAAGCTGAGGACAAGTAAAGAAATTTATTGTATGTAAGTAATATTCCAGCTTTGTTGACATGCTATATTCTTATAGAGATAGCAAGCACAAATCAAGACAGATGTAGGAAATTCTCATGTCAGGGAATTATCAGTACCAAGAACGTGACACCATATTACTGCACCAGTGATTAGCAAGTAGGTTGTACTTCACCTAGAAATTAAAAGACCACTTTTGACACACATTCTTCTAAAGAAGTTCACAATGAGAATCAATCCTAATTTCCAACACACCTGCTTTCTCGGTTTTACCCTGAACTGAAAAGCAATTGTATTAGCAATAGGGTTGGTTCTATTTCAAAAAATATCCACTGAGGATTGCATTGATTCCACCAAACTCATCTGACTAATAACCAGTTAGTGGTCCTCTGTTTTATAAATCATGCTGTATTGTAGGACAAGAATAAATTGGCATAGGTTACAGACATATAAGCTACATCTACACTGCAGGCTTGCACAAAAACTGTTTTGCGGAAGAGGTCTTGTGCAAAAAGTCTTGCACAAGTGTGCGTCCACACTGCCATGTGCGTTTGAGCAAGAGATGTGCTTTTGCGCAAGAGCATCCATGGCAGTGTGGATGCTCTCTTGCTCAAGAAAGCTCTGATGGTCATTTTAACCATAGGGGCTTCTTACCCAAGAAATTCATGTTGCCTATCTACACTGCCCTCTTGTGGAAGAGCTCTTGCGCAAGAGGGCATATTCCTCGTGGGGAGAGGAATAACTCTTCTGGAAGAAGCCCTGTTTTCTGACGCTATACTGTAAATTTACTTGCGCAAGAACGCGCGTGCAGTGTAGACAGCCGGCAAGTTTTTGCACAAGAAGGGCTGTTCTTGTGCAAGAAGCATGCAATGTAGACACAGCCATGGGTTATAATATTCTGGAAACATGCAGTCCCAAGGCAGCCTAAATCTTGTATTATAACAACCATATCCTATATAGCTAAGTAAATTAAAGCATTCTTTATATATAAAAAAAAAATCAGAACCCTAAGTTACCAGGGCTGAGCATTTGGCCCTTGGTATTCAGTTCACAGTAACTTAGATCAAAGCCTGTAACCAGGTGACCTCACAGATGGTTGCATAGGTGCAACTGAGGACAGAAATTGCCCCGCTAGTTGTCATACATTTAATTATCTTCACTGGCATAAGATCAGCCTTTGCCGCCCCAATCCTCCATCTGTGCTGAGCTGAGCTCTGACAAAGATGAGGATATTTAACCCATTCAAATGAAAGTTGATTCCATGTGACTAGCAAGGGCCAGTGCTGACTTAAGTTTAACAATTTCCTCGGTACCTGCAGAAATTAGTTACAAAATTAAATTTGCGTTTGGTAGTTACCGCTGTTTAGTGCTTCGGAGTTTGTGGGCCAAATTCTGCTCTATGTCTAGGGTAATTCCAGTGATTTCAGAGTCCGTGTCTACATGTTCTGGTTTTAGCAACTTATGCCACAAGATGTCATGCTTACTGTGGAGGTTAAGCAGAGCAGGCTTTTGCTGTACAGCTTTACAAGTGATTTTTGTGTTTTATTTCCACTGTTGTCCACCGTTTCAGCTACACAAACACAAGATAAAGCTGTGGGCAAATTACTATCAAACTGTACAAAGCCCTCTTCTTCATTTAGGAACTGCATATGCACCAAGAAAGTACTGTTCAGACCCTGAGCCACATTTGACTAAATTTTCTGGACCACTTTCGGTTTTTATACATAATTTTCATGTTGTTTTTCTAGCGGGTTAGTTTATAATTTAAATATAGCATTTTGTGCTGTATGCTAAATAGGCAAGTACCAGTAATATTGAATGCCTCTGTCACAGACAGTACTTGTAAGGTAATGCTGAGCAGAGGACATCTTTTTGAGAACAATATGGTATCTTCCATGCAGCAAAAGCACCAGAATGCTATTTCACCCCAATGCAGTCCTCCTCAAAGGACAGACCCTGCATAGCCCGCAGGAACCACCCAGGAATTCAGAAACCCCGCTTTTGGCACCACTGGTCTAGGGTTAGGACTTGAAACAAAATCAAGAACAGATATTGAGCTGTTCCTATGAGAATTTATGGACAAAAGTAGTGGAAATGTAATGAGATTTGACTGATTTTGTGAATCTCCACTGATATCTAGCATAAATGGCAGCTCTCATAGGATTTTGATCCTTAGACAACAGAATCTCTCCAGTTTTGGGATGCAACCCAGAACCAAAGCCATAGGGTCAAGATCCAGTAATTGAAATTCAAGCTTCCTTGAATTCTAAGGAGTTTGAATTCATTGTTGGCCTAGCTCTTGGAAATGCATTCAGCGGCAGAGCAGCAATCCAGTTTCAGCTGCTGCCATCTGTATTCATTGTCTTCATGATGGTGTACAGAAGGAAGTATGCTCAACTGGAAAGGGAAGCTAGTTTCCAGGGGAATTTCATCTGTATCAGATGTGACAAATAAACAAATGCATTATTAAAGATATTCTGGGTGCTTGCTGATATGCTGACTGCACACCTGTTGGCAGATGCACTTCACCAAGCAGAGCTTCTCTAAAGAATTATTCACTTTGCGCAAGGCCTTACAAGTACATAAAAAGTTGTTACACAGAGGGAGGTAAATTGTTAATTTGAACCTCTGAGGATAGGACAGGAAGCAATGGGTTAAACTGCAGCAAGGGTGATTTAGGTTGGACATTAGGGGAAACTCCTGACAGGGTGTTTAAACACTGGAATAAATTGCCTGCAGAAGTTATGGAATCTCCATCACTAGAGATTTTTAAGAGCAAGTTAGACAAACACCTGTCAAGGATGGTCTAAGTAAGTGGGTTCTCACCCGTCTTTTTATCCCTGGACACCTAAACTTAAATAGAGAAGCCAATCAGAGGTGACGTGTGGGGGAGGGAGGGACTCCTCCCAGATTTCTGCCTTCCATTTTGGCCCTGCTCCCTGAAGTGCTGCTGTTGTAGCAGGGAAGAGCAGTGGTATGTCTCTTTGCCTAACTGTTGCTTGCTCCTGGAGTCAATGGCTGTGAAGCAACCCCTTCTGATGGTGGGGAGAGATCTCTCTTCTGCAAAGACACTGCAATTTTTGGTTATGCCCACCCGCCCCCTCCTCCCCCAACCCAGACAGACTCGGTGACCCACTGAAGTGAGGGAGGGGGTTGAGATAGGGCTGATGTCCAAGTCCCTCAACCTAGGCCCGAAGCCCAGTTTATATTGGCCTTGTTAAGAATCAGTGGTCTAGGTAATAGTTACTCCTGCCATGAGTGCAGGAGATTGGACTAGAAGACCTCGAAGTCTCTCAGTCCTACAATTCTATGATGTTAGGGCCACACCCTCTGGAAAAGCAGTTCCAAAAAGCGAGAAAAACTTCCTGAAACATGGGTGTTACTCTAAACTATCAAATGTGAGCCTCTCTGACACAACCTTTGAGGTGGCAACTGCTTCAAACACTTTCTCTCCATTCCTATGATCTTAGTCTCACCAACTGAACTGTGGTCCAGATACTGTTTTGGAAAAAAACAAGAGACATTTAAAAAGAATTTAAGCAGACAATGTCCTGCATTTATGTATCAGCACACTGGGGAAAGGGTGAGGATTTTTGTTTCAGCATGGACACTGATTGTCACAGTGAGATGAGGCATAGTGTGGAGTCATATTCGACACCTCATGTCTCCATTGCCCCTCCCAAGAACCAGCAATAATGATGAGAAACCAACTACCCAGGAGCACTGGGATTAAAGCACCAACTAGAGCAAAGGCTGCCTACCCAGAGCCCTGATAAGCTTTAGCCCTTTTGCATGTGACCAGAGCCCCGGTGCTCAAGGCTTCTCTTACTCTTGCAGGATTGGGCCTAAGAAAACCAACATAATGCTAAAACATGCCTGAGGTGAAACAAACTCTGGGGTAATGAATGACAACCCGGAAATTCAAGCCAACAATCAGAAATAGAAGCACATTCCCTCTAGACCTCTTCACTGCATTAAGGAAGAGCTGGAAACCCATTCTCCAGTGGGGTTGCTAGTACTGTAACAGAAATAGTAGGAGTTCCTGAGAAATTCACAAGGGTGAAAAAAGACATTTTAAAAAGAGTCTGTAGTTTTCATTGTTTATGCTGAAAACGTAACCATCTATATTATGCTTTCATCTGCCACTGCAGGACTTTCTCTAGAACGGAAGGTGCTTTGCTTCACTAATAATTGAGGGATTTAATGGACATGCAGAAACTTGAAGCTGAAGTCAGCAATTATCTTGCAAATTAGAAAACAAAATAAAATCAGTGCTCACGGAGTTTCTCACCATAGGGCCTAATCCAAAATCCAGTGGTGCCACTGAAGACGCCTATTAATTGCTAGTCCCCAAAGAATGTTTCTTACTCAGTAAAACAGTTTCAGAGGGGTAGCCGTGTTTGTTAGTCTGTAACTGAAAAAAAACTGTTAAAATAATGAATAGTAAAACAGGTTTGGCTGCCTTCTGTCTCCATTGGTTATAAACTGTAGATGATGAGACAGGGCTTCCATCTAGTGGCTTATTGCAGGATATCTGTTTTTCATCAAAGCAGTTCCATCGACTTCCTTTATACAATACGAAATGATGATATTTTAAGAGAATTGTGGTGCTACTGATCACACAAAATCACCCAATTCCAGCATAATAAAAGGCACATTTTCCACTGCAGAGCAAAGAAATAGTTGCTAAACTGCTCATATTGCACTAATCAAACCACTTCCATTAATGGCAAAGTCATCCATCCATCCCAGTCTGGAAGTACTTTGGTTTCCTCACTGAGTTTAGCTTTGGTTTCAGCAAATCTAGTATTATAAGTTTCACTAAGCTACAATCACTTATACAGTAACTTGCATAGATTTGCTGACCTTAGGGCAGAAGTGGGGTTACACTGCTTATATTTAACAGGAACTTGGAATGTTTTTTTAATACTTATTGTTTGTATCTTTGCTGCTTAGTCAATCAAAGAAATAGGAGCTGCCTTATAAAAGTAGGGTAATGTCAGCTGGAGTGGGTCCTTGTGAAGGCTCTCAGCTGTTTCAGGATGAGAAATCTGCATGCAGTTTGGTGGAGGAGGGAATTCAGTCTACAGAAAATTCCCTTTAAAAAGAGGCCACAAGTCTAATAATAAGCTATCCTTTAAGAACTAAAGCCTGCACATTGTACTGTCATAGACATATCATTCACTTGGAAGTGAATATATCCTGTAGCTCAATCATAAGCATTCGGGTGACATCCATGATTCTGGGCTAGTGGAAAAAAGGTGGTTTGGATGCATACCTGGGTCTCACAAAACCAGTGTTCAGTTCTCTCTGCATTCCCATGAGCCTGGGTGATCCTCTGAACCTTATTTGTGAAATGGGAATAGTACTTTACCAGCTACCTCACAAAAAGGATGTGGGGTACTTACACTATGTAATACTTCAGTTAGATTGCTAGTACGGTTTGCTGCTGTGTATCTTGTACCCTCTGGACCCCCTCAGTTAATGCCGCCTCTGCTTAGGAGATGATGTGAATGGATGGGTGTGCTGGTGCAGCCTGTTCGTTAAGGACGGACATAAACCTTGCTGGGAAAGGGGTGAGGAAAGGAAGGGTAGAAAATCATTTCTAGGTGGAGGTTCTTCCTTCACGTTTATATTAATTGTGTGAGGGTTTTCAAAAGGAGCCAGTTTCAAAGATTGTGGTGCCCTTTCCCCTACATCTCTGCTCTCCATGCTCTTGAGGCCGCATGCAGCCCCACAGCTTAGAGGCAGCTTAGCATGTAAATACTTACCAGCTGTAAGCAAGTCACCCCTTAACCCAATTATACATTTATGAGTCCAATTTCCACGGTTTTACAAAATATGAAAAACCCTTGTGGGGAAAATAGCTTGAGACATCCTGTGAAAAATGACCCCTCCCCCTCCCTACCTTCACTGACCGTGCCAGCAGCTGAGCAGGCCCTAGAAGCAGCGGCCCAGCCCCTAGGCTTGGGGATAGCAGCTGAGGGGGATCCAGGGCCTGAAGCAGAGCCCCTGAGGAACAGCGGGGCAATTCCCTGGCAATAGCGGAATGGGGCCAGGATGCCCAAAATCTGGGGGTGCTGCAGCATCCCCTCACACCCCTACTTCCCACGCTTATGATGACTAAATTGTTGTACTTCATGTTCATAGCATTAATCTGTAGATATGTGTTATTGAAGAAAGTGGCAATTAATCATTTCATCCAAAAACTACATTGTTGGTTCACTAGGCCGGTACAACTTTTGGTATTGTATTAACTTTTGTTTCTTCTTCTTTATCTTAAACAATCCATTAACACGTCTGTTTATTTAATAGGATCATTTTCTGCTATGTTTTACGATTTAGTGCACTGGACACATAGAAATCTAATCATTCTCTTCAAAAACTAAGAATATGAAAAGGGGCACTATCTCCATATAAAAAGTAAACTGGTTAAACAATATAATTGTAATCGTTTAACCGTGTGGCTGGAGTCCGGCCAGCCCTCTGCAGGCAGGGGCTCCTCCAGTCTGACCCTTCATGGGTGGGGAGGGCCTGCTTCCCTCAACCCAGCCCTTTAGTTAACCAGGTAACCAATTTGCTTATTCCCCACCCAGCCCTTCGTTTACCAGGTAATCAGATAACTGATTAAACTTTCACATCTCTACTTCACACGAGGGATGTTAAAATTCATTTAATTTTGTAAACATGTAACCATTCTTAAAACTTAAATACCCACCTGGAGAAGTGAAAAAACAGATTGACAGACCCAGAAAAATACCCAGGAATCTGCTTCAAGACAGGCCCAACAAGGAAAATAACAGAACACCACTAATCATCAACTACAGCCCCCAGCTCAAACTCCTCCAGTGCATCACTGACAATCTACAACCTATCCTGGAAAACAATCCCTCACATGGGAGACAGGCCAATCCTCGCCTACAGACAACCCCCTAACCTGAAGCAAACTTTCTAGCAGCCACAGCTCACACCTCAGACACACTCACCCAGGAACCTACCCCTGCAATAAACCCCATTGCAAACTCTGTCCACACATGTATACAAGTAACACCATCACAGGACTAACCACATAAGCTACCACATCAGTGGCTCATACAACTGCACATCTTCTAATGTGATCTATGCCATCAAGTACCAGCAATGTCCCTCTGCCATGTATATTGGCCAAACTGGACAGTCTCTGTGACAAAGGTTAAATGGATACAAGTAAAATATCAGAAATGGTAATACACACAAACCTATAGGAGCATATTTTAACCTACCTGGGCACTCATCAATGGATTTAAAAGTAGCCATTCTCCTACAAAAGGATTTCAAAAACCAACTACAGAGAGAAACTGTGGAACTGGCCTTCATGTGTAAATTTTACACTCTCATGGCCTGAACAGACATGAACTGGATAGGCTGTTATATTCAACACCCAAATGACATCAGAAGCTAAGTATGGAACACTTCCAGCCCATTCAGTTAGCCTCATTAGCACCGGTACTACAATTAAGAGATTTTTTTTTCTCCATCTTTCCCTTCTTTTTCTGGGTTTTTGTTTGTTTGGTGAGATTCCCCCTTTTTTCTCTATTCTCATCTGAGGAAATGGGTTTTGTCTATGAAGTCTTATGACACTACATATAATATTTGTGTTAGTCTCTCTAAGGTGCTACAGGATTAATCTTTATATATATAATGTAGATTGTTATACTATGGTAATTAATAGGATTTGGAGGTGTTTCAGCTCAGATTTTCAAAGATATTTAGGCACCTACTTCCCATTGACATCCCATGGACCCAAGTAATTTGCACCAGAATCACACAGAATGTTAGTAGCAGAGTTTAAAATAGGACTCAGGTGTCTAGTGTCTGGTCACCTGCAGTAACCCCTATATCACACTCCCACCCTGTGGCCAGAGCCATCCTGTCCATAGGACAAATTGGAGTGGCCACTCCAGGGCCTGCGCTTTGAGGGGCCCTGCAGCAGCTGCCTCAACCATTCGATCGATGGTAAGGACCTGGGGGATTAAGGGTCCTGGCTCAGGGTGGCAGCAGGAGTCCAGAAATCACTCTTACATCAAAGCAGCATTTCCAGGGATGACATTATAGTATCGGCTGATGATGACTGATCCTAATTGTAACACCATAGGATAGTCATTTGGTGATGCTGTAGCGATTCCCCTTTTCTAAAAGTCCAAATGTGTCCTTAGAAAAATGTCATTGTCTTAGTATTTACAGTAGTGCCCATATAAACTTTACCTCTAGTATTTCGTATGGAATTATGCTCTTGCCACAAATGATGAGGCAATGGTATGCGCTTCTCTAAGACAGTTAGAAAGAGTTTAAGTGTGGCTACCATATCTCCATGAGAGACATGAAGTGTGCTGTGTTGTGTGCATGTAATTATGCAGGTGGTTAGGTGAGAAAGCAATCTGGATTGGGTGGGTTAGGCACATTAATGTCAATGCTCACTGAGATGAATTCTTACAATGTCTGCCGGCCCCATGCATCTAGTGCTGGAAAAATGTGCTCATGTGTTTTGTTTGTAGAGACTCTGGTACTAATGTGACTTCCAGATGTTTCAACTATGGCCTCTTAGAGCGAAAACATTCTGGGCAGACATCCGTCAGCTCCTTAGTCCTGATTTCCAGCTTCCAAGCTATCAGACTATATTGATGTTGGCTCATGCATCAGATGATCTGCTGTCAAGTCAAATTAAGAATGAAAAAGCAAACCAACAAACAAACATCATAATAGTCCCTTGGCTTGTCAATTTGTTCAGTTGCTGATCACATTCATATCTAGTTAGCCAGAAAAAAGCAGCTGTGTTTATATCCTCATAGTCCACCCTCCCCAGGCTAATTCATAGCCTGTGGATCACCCTCTCAATACAGTACTGTACCATTGAGAGGAGCATGGATCCATGCAATTATAATGCAGATTCAGTATCCAGCATACAATAGACAATGAGAGAGTGAAATTCTGCCCTCACTTTGGGCTCAGTGTTTCAATGGGACTTGAGGTTTACTGACTGCCTCATGGAATGCTCAACAGCTTGTAACATCAAGCCCTCTCACCCCATGCAAACCCACTAAAATCAATGGGGTTGCACGGCAGCAAAATCAGTGCAGAATTTGGCACAAGGACTTCTTTGGATTCAAGCATGTTACAGTTATGACAGCAACCAAAATTAAGCAATAGGAGTTATCCAGTTCCACAGCCTAGCCCAGCACATCAGCACTACATCTGCAATAGCACTTCCTTGCAAAAATCACCCCGTTTTTCTAAATTCAGAATCATTTTTACCGCTCACAATGACCCTTTATTATATAACCAAACCTTCTAATGCTGAAAGCCAGCTTCTAGCGGATGTGTGCTGAATTCTCAATGATGTTTTTAAATTAGAAATCAGATACGGAGGATAGTCCCCTATCTTTATCAGTCAGGAAAAATATGCCTGTGATTATTTCACCTGGCCACAGCATGATGTCACTATTAATAAAAACTCCCCTGGATAAAAATTCCTCCAACAATTTCCCGACCTTTGGAGATGGATGTTTGCTCATGAGAGTGCTGGATAATTCTGGAGAACTCTCATATGATTGATAGATACTGTCTCCTACATTTTAGCCTGCAAGCCTGATCTGAACTCTGGTTATGTCTAGACTACAGGCTTCTTTCAGAAGAAGCTTTTCCGGAAGAGATCTTCTGAAAAAACTTCTTCCGAAAGAGAGCGTCCATACTGCCCAAGTGCATCGAAAAAGTGATCTGCTTTTTCAAAAGATAGCATCCACACTGACAGGGCCGGCCTTAGGCCGATTCGGTCGAATCGGGCCCCGCGCCTAAGGGGGCCCCGCGCCCCTGAACCCGGACGTGCCGGCCAGCTTTACAATTCAGAGCAGGGGGCCCTGCTCCACCACTATGTGGAGCTGGGTCTCTCCCCCGGCTCTGCCTGGAGTGGGCCCCAGACCCCCGCTGTCGACCCCCCCCGCGCGTACTCCCACCCCCGTCCCGTCCCGTGCGCGGCTCTGTGCGGCTCCCCCTCGCCACCTGCTGCTGCCCATGCGCGGTGTTGCAGGTGGGCGGGGCCCAGGCATGACATCACGTCATGCCCGGGATTTTAAAATTGCTTGGAGGCACGCAGTGTGGCTGCCTCCGAGTTCGGACTGCGGGGCCCGAGTGCAGATTCCGGCCCCGCAATGTGGAAGGCAGAAGGTAGGGAAGGGGCTTGTGCAGCGGGGGAGGGGCTGGGGAAGAGGCTTGGGGGCTTGTGTAGCGGGGAGGGGCTGGGGAAGGGGCTTGGGAGGCTTGTGCAGCGGGGAAGGGCTGGGGAAGGGGCTTGTGGGGAGGGTAGGGGAAGGAGGTTTGGGGGCTTGTGCAGCGGGGAGGAGGGGAAAGAGAAGGGGCTTGTGGGAGGGGGAGGGGAGGGGAAGAAAGGGGACGGCACCAAGAGACAAATGGCAGGGAGCCAAGTGCAGACAATGAGGGAAAGGGCAGGAGGGGAGGTGTCAGTGGGAGGGGGACAGGGTAATGCTGGGAGAGGAGAGGGGAGGGGAGGGGAGGGGAAGGGCATTGGGAGCTAGAGGGGAAGGGAGATGCTGAGAGAAGGCTTGAAAGAAGGGGTGGGCATGAGAAAGGTGGGGATGGAGCAAGTCATGTTTGAGGGCACAGAGGGGCAGGAGGGGAACAGAGAGTGGTGAGGGGTGGGCCTCAGGAAAAAGAGGGCAAAGGGGCAGGGGCAGTAAGGAAGGGGAGGCACCAGGAGGGTGCAGGGCTAAGGGAAGGTGCAGGTGCCAGGGGATTCTGGGGTGAAGCAGAAGGGCAGACACCTGCAGGGAAGGGACCAGCACCAGAGGAGAGAGGCAGGGCAGGTGTGTAGACAGAGGTGTTGGAAGAGGGGATGAGGAGGCACAGCTCACTTGATCAGAGTGGGGCTACTGGAGGAGTGGGCACAGGGGGGAGTGAAGGGCTGGTGGAGGGGGCAGGTTGCAGGAGGGCTGAGGGCAGTGAGAAGGGCAGGAGTCAGGACAGCAGAGGAGGGTGAGGAGTTGGGGGGTGGCAGGCACCAGGGGAGATGATGGAGCAAGGAGAGGAGACATGGCAGCAGAGAGAAAAGGTAAAGGTTTAAAAATATTTATTAATAACTTGGTATGCTGCCCACGGCCAGTTTGTTTGCGCCCCGCGGTGCAGTTTGGGTTTATGTGGGGATCAACACGTGGCCGGCAAGTGGGAGCCAAAACAAAAAAGTAGTCAGTGTAATGATCTTCTGTTGATATGCGTTTTAGTAGTTAAATTCTTGGACTGTCATTGCTCATGAAAAGTGCTGTCACATGGGTAGAAATCGGGTAAATATTGCATTTTATTAATATCAGCAGAACTGACGTAAATGGGGCCTGTGTGTTGTATAGTCTTGCCTTAATGCCTGTCAGTGTGAGAGAAGCTATTTGTATATATTTGCTTACATATGCAACCACATTTAAGTTGAGGCCCTCAGCATGTTCTGTAAGTATCAGTGTGGTCCCTGGGGCTTCCAAAGTTGAGTTGCCCTAGCTCATCCCTGACAGGTGTCTGTCTAACCTGCTCTTAAATATCTCCAGTGATGGAGATTCCGCAATCTCCCTAGGCAATTTATTCCAGTGTTTAACCACCCTGCCAGGCAGGAAGTTTTTCCTAATGTCCAACCTAAACCTCCCTTGCTGCAATTTAAGCCCATTGCTTCTCATCCTAACCTCAGAGACCAAGGAGAACAATTTTTCTTCCTCCTCCTTATGATACTCTTTTAGATACTTGAAAGCTGCTCTCATGTCCCTTTTCGGTCTTCTCTTTTCCAAGGTAAACAAGCCCAATTCCTTCAGCCTTGCCTCATACCTCATGTTCTCTAGACCTTTCATCATTTGTGTTGATCTTCTCTGGACTTTCTCCAGTTTCTCCACATTTCCTGAAATGTGGCGCCCAGAACTGGACATGATACTCCAGCTGGGGCCTAATGTAGATGGCTCATTCCCTGCCTAGGGGCCGTGAGACTGGGCAGGTTAATTTCCAGTCCTGCTGTTTATTCTTTTCCTAAGCCAGGAGGGCACGGTAGTTCTGATGGGGGCTCTGCAGGAAGGCAGCCCGCACTGCCCCCTCCTTCCTGCCTGAAACCTTGTGCAGGTGTTAAACAGCTGTCCAGCCCACCCTAGAGGCATGCATTTCAGCATGCCTAAAGCAACACAGCACCAGCAATGCACAGGAGAATGGCTCCTGGGCATGGCTTGCTCATGACTGCTTCAGTCCTATTGGATGGGCCTCAGCCTCTTTTCTTCTCCTCCCCTGCTTTGCAGTGGGGCTGTAGATTCTGAGGGAGAGGGATGGAGGCAGGCAGAGGTGTCTCCCTGCAACAGATGTAGACAAATCTCTGTATTAATCATTCTCTCATTGAAGTTTTTAGCTTTGTAGTGAGTCCTTTTACATGGAAACTTTGTATTACGTCTTGGTAGAATAGTCCCTAGGACAAGTGAGGCAGAGACTGTCCCTGTGGGGTGAATGAGGTGGGAATGGATAAGGTGGAAGGTGAGCACCTCTGGGCAGTTGCAAAGGTTGGAGAGGGGATGGAAACCAGATCCAAGATCAATTGGAAGTGGGCCCATTGAAAGGAGATTGGACCTGTGGATGCCTTGGGGGTCAGCAGCAAGGGCCTGCTTTGGGAAGCCCCCTCTTTGGAGGTGAATGTGGCAGCATTGAGATACCACCCAGAAGCAGGCACCACAGACACTAACTGCAGATTCATGGGACGGCTCTCACAGATCTTGCACATGCATAAGATGATAGATCTGCAGGAGAGGGGGCTGTGGCGTAGTAAGGGGGCCAGAGGGGTCAGTTGCCCCTGGGAGAAAAATAATATAAAATTTAGTTAAAAATAGATGTGTCGCGTTTTTAAAAGGAATACCATATCTCCTGCCTTTTGTCCATTTTTGTCTCTTTGGCTCCCAATTAAAATTTTCAAAAGCACTTGAGTGACTAAAGTCACTTTTGAAAATTGGACTTGGAAGCTCACATTTTCAAAGGTAATTAAGCTCCTAAAGAGACAGTTGCCAACTCATATCTATCTGATCTTTACACACCTTTGAAAATCTGGTCATAAGTGTCCTAGTCAGTTCTGAACGTGAGATGTAGGAGCCCAGTCCTAATTCCTTCAGGCTTTTTTTTTTTTTTAATTTGAACATTTATCTACACTAATTCCCCTCCTTTCTCTTTCACTATCCAATAAATGCATGGATCAAAATTATAGATGCTTTGTGAATATGCTGACTTGAGAGTGGAAAGATTTCATATTGTCATGTATGATTCCTGGTACCCCATCTCAAATATGAAAAACTAGGTTGATACCTGTTCATATCAGGAGCTGTTGAATTCAGTTCACCATTTGCAGTATCTCATTAGGATGTTTAGTGGAGAAGATATTGTTGTTTTTTTAATTTATACTGTGAGCAAAGCATGGGCTCACAAGAATTCCTCCATTGTTTTACCATGAGTCTCAAAACATTTGGTGTTTTTCTAAAGGCCTGGAGTCAATTGATTATGTAGGAATCTCAGCTTTAATTTAAAAAAAGTTCTCTATACTTCTGGGCCTTACAGCTAAGGAGGAAAGCTTTAAAACATGAACCCTAAATACTCAAGAAACAAAAGGCCAATAAAAATCCAACATGTTTTATTTTTAAAAAATCTTATGATTTGTAGACCACTCTCATAACTTTGTGTAGGCGTTCCTTGTGATTTTGGGGTTGGCAATACTGCTCTTTGATTGGTGAATTTAGAGAGGTCTCTCCCTTCAGTTCCCCTTTCCACCCTCCTTTTTTGTTACAGGTCATCAGAGAATCATAGAGACAATGGAGAGTAGGGTGAGTCCATGAGTATGGTTAATGATTGGTCAGAGCAACTAACTATTATCAGCCAGTGGTCTGAATGAGCTATCTACTGCCATCTCTTAATCAACTGTAGAAAAAGGCTTCACGAGCAGACCTTATTTATATAAACATACCTGCTTTGCCACAGAGATCAGTAGACACACTTGCTCTGTCAAGGTGATCAATTTTGGCTCTTTTGGGTTGAAATTCACTTAAGACTTGGAGCTGGGAGAATGAAATGTTGTTATCCATATTGTATGATTAAAAGGTAAAAGACTTGAACTTAATATGACCTGACTTAGGGTCTACCATAACTTGAACACTAAGCATAGTGATAGAGATGCAGCCATGTTAGTCTGGTCTAGGCGAAACAAAAGACAGAACTATGTAGCACTTTAAAGACTAACAAGATGGTTTATTAGGTGATGAGCTTTCGTGGGCCAGACCCACTTCCTCAGATCAATATGTGGAAGAAAATTGGCACAACCATATATACCAAAGTGATACAATCCAAAAAAAGAACATGTGAAATTGACAAATTTGTCAATGTGTTCAAGGGCAGTGCAAAGGAGGCAATGGTGGGGAGGTACCATATTACCTAGTGAAATCATTGGTGCTGAAATCACTAAGGACTGGAATTTGACCACAGAACTGACACTTTCTTAACAAAGACTCCATTTTTACTATTTAAAAAGTAAATCAATGTAACAAAACTGCAACGCTCTCTGGTAACTTTTTAAAAATCAAACTTTAAACTTTATTGAAAAGATTGGATACTTTGCAATTGAAAATATTTGACCTGCACTTAAGGCAACTGATTTAATTTTGTGTAAAATTTTGCATAAAGGATGGCATTTTTTGTGAAAATGTTCAACTATATTGATATACATTTTGATCATATCTACTTCTGATGTGATATTTGTGTGTGGTTGTGGGGGTGTGGGTGGTTGTGTGTGGTTTTTTGCGCTCAACAAAAATCCTGGGTGGTGGGGCCCCGCCAAAACTGTTCGAATTGGGCCCCGCACTTCCTAAATCCGGCCCTGCACACTGAATGGACACCATCTCGCATTTAAGCTGTGATTACTATGGACGGAGTGACCACCAGGGCACCTGTACTTTTTCCTCTTTTCTCTTCTTCCAAAAGAATTCCCTCCTTCCCCATCCACACGCACCTTTTTCCGAAAGAGCTCTTTCGGAAAAAGGCTTCTTCCTCATAGAAAGAGGATTACCACCGCCAGAAAAACCCCTCTGTTCTTTCGATTTTTTTTCCGAAAGACCATGATTGCAGTGTGGACGTAAGTGAAATTTTTTCAGGAAAAAAATGGCCTTTTTCTGAAAAAAACTCTGTAGTGTAGACCTAGCCTCTGTGATGAGGACTCATGATAAAGTGTAAGATAGGAGACAAGGGCTAATGTCACATGATAGTATTTTAGGTGGGATTATTAATAAACTATTTATGCTGTGGATGTGATTTTGAAATATTTTTTGAAAATAAACAGCATCAATTGAGTTCTGTCTTCACCACTCAAGGGAATTCATTTGGCTATTCCAGTTACTATTTTAGTTCACTATCAACCTAGTTACTCCACAAAGGAAGAGTGTGGGTCTAATGTTACACTACATTACAGCTGTGCATACAGACACTGGAATTCCTCCCTGAAGGATTAGGACCCCACTTCAGCAAGGCATGTAAGCATATTCCTAGCTGTAGATACATGAGCTGTAATCACATGGAAGTCAATGGCATTACTTGTTTACAGTCAGGCATGTGGTTAAGTTGCTTTCTGGAGATGGCAACATTTTCCTTCATCTTCCTAGAGATGATTACAAGTCAGCTTTCAAGCACATATCGTTTCTGAATGCTCATTTGGAAGATTATAGTCCAAATGCTTGGATGAGATTTTTTTTTTCTTATTTTGACAAAGACCCGTGGATATGCAGGAAACTGTTGTAGTGCCTCAGAAAAATGGCAGTTCAATAAATAATAGTTTATGGGAAGCAGAGGATAACAAGTTTATTTCTTTTCAGCTAAGAAAGTCAAGATCTGCATTTGTAGGCATTTCTATGGCATTCATCGCTGTGGCGGATGAGTGTAAGAGAGATACCAGGCACTCTAATATAAAATTAACAGATGCCAGAACAGGAAATATTGATTTCACTTCAATATTCAAATTCAGAGTAGCTTACTGCTAAGTTGTTTATTGCTCAATGGCCTTTTCTGATGGGAAAGCAGAGCAGCTGACCACTCCGCCCTATTTCTTTGCTCCCTTTTTGATATTCTTTGTTAAGATTATTTGAGTTGTGGTAGAGCCTGGCAATCCTCAGCAGAGATGCCGCTAAGCGCTGCCCAGAGAAAACCAAAAGTGGCCCCTGCCCTGCGGAGCTGTTAGTTTAAGTAACCAATCTAATCAGGTACTTTTTCAGTGTAACAAGTGTGCCATGCCACAGGCTGGGCAGAAAGAGCAATGATGTCAGGGCTGGCATCTTTAATTTTCCTGTTTCCTTTAAGTTTCTCTGGCTGGTGACACACTGCAGCAGACAGTTCTGCCAAGTGCCTTTTTTGCTAGGAACAGCTGATCATGTTCAGTTCATTCTAACAATTTTCATGAAAAACGTTGGGTTGGCTCAGGTCCCTTTGAAGCCAATGGCAAATCTCTCATTAATATCAGTTCTCTCCAGCATCAGGATACGTGTGTCACAGGATAGGCAGCAGAAGACCTCTTGGAACACGTTATACCTCACTGACATTCATGGTGCATGGGCATCAGTCCGGTCCCATCTTCATGTTAGAGCAGCTTAAAAGAGGCTGTTCTAATTTACACCAAGTGTACATGGACCCTTTGGGGGTCATATGCCAGATGAGAACTGGCGTAGCAATGGTGCACTCTGCCCAGTCCCTGGGAGGGTCCATGGGCTTTTTACAAATCATTCAGTTCCCAAAATGATATTGGTTCTTTAAGCCCATAAAGCTGGGGGGAACAGCTATAAATACATCTAGCTATATGCACCCTTTGCATAAGCGACAGGAATATGATTTTACAGTCATAATTGATATATGAACTGTGTATTAGCATCCCAGGAAGTCTGGCACAAAATTGAATGTTTGCAGTTAATAGGGTAACCCTACTTTTCAAAAAGGAAAAGAAAACACCCTGTGCTGACCTGAGGCCATGGGACTGGCTCAAACTCTCTCTGCCTCCAGCCAATGGGAGCTGTGAGGACAATGCTGTGGGCGGGGGCAGTGCAAATTGACCTGCTGCCCCTCACCCCTTCTTAAAGCAGTGCAATATAAGCCCCTCCCATCCCTAGCCATCTGTGAAACTCACGGAATGACACATTTGCTAACTCTCATAGCTTTCCTGAAGCCTATCTTCAGAATCATCAACCAGAAAAACACACACTGATGAGGACTCTCTTTTGTCAAAATATCTTTTCAACTAATCACCTAGGGCTATCCGAGTAGAATGAGCTTTAGACTTAGAGAAAAGAAATAGTTCGTGAGCACTTGTTGAGACATTCCATCTTCGAATGTTCCCTGACTCTTTGTTTTCAGGCTCACAGTGGAAAAACATGCTGGCATCAAATGACAGCATTCTGTAAAAGTATTCATCCTCTCTCAGATTTTTACAGATTTTTCTGCCTGGTATGTCGTGTAGCATAAGCTTATTTAAATAGTCAAGCTTAAAAGGCTCAGCAAACACTGCCATCATTTAGTCCTTCGTCAGATGAGAAAGCAAAACAATTAGACTCAGTCTGCTTCTGTTAAAGCAATGTGTCAAAGCATGTTAGAGAATTATTTATTCTCTTTTTGTGGGGATATTAAGAGGTTTGAGTGGTTTTTTTGCATTTCCTGAAAGGTCAAGACACTGAAACACAATATTCTAAGTCTGCATTAGGCTGTATCTGTGCTCTATAAAACTAAGAGCTACAGCTTGCAAATTCCAACCTAATTTGGAAGGCAATGAGCACCAAATTGGGCCCCTGGTCTTGGCACATACCATGCTTTGCTTAATTTGCTGGTTTTTTGCCTTCTCCCATGCCCCTGACTGATAACTATGCCAACCGATAGTGACTCGTGTGTATTCAAAAATATCAATTCATGATTGACTAAATGGATTGATCTAACCAGAACAATTTACAGCTTTGGTTAACGGTATTGGCAGGAGAAATACAAATATACCCTCCAATCCACGGGCATCTTCTCACCAGATCAGGGGGTGGGGAACCCGCAGCTTACTTGGATCAGGCCTATGGCAAGTCTCAATCTCCAGGTGTAAAATTCTGTTGTAGTTCCTTCCCCCGCCCCCCCTCCCAATATAAAACGGCACATACAGAAAGTTTTAAAAATCTTTGTTATATTTTGTGTGCATGTTAACCATCAAATGCCAATTACATCATTAACATTCTTTTATGAAATTAAAGTATATATAAAGTGCATATACATGTGTGCATGAATCTCTTACGGGATAATTATGTTTGTTACATCTTGGTGTATTTTATGTTTAATTAAACATGATTAAAATTTATTATAATTTCTCATTGGCTATATAGATTTAGTTTGAACTAAACTGGCAGTTGTGATAATGAAGAATTGCTATTAACTTAAATGTGATAATTTGTTCCTTTGTCCCATTTCTCCACAGCTTAGTTAGGATCAATGTTTTATGATGTGGACAAGAGCAAAAACAAAAAACAGGACTATGTAGCACTTTAAAGACTAACAAGATGGTTTATTAGGTGATGAGCTTTCGTGGGCCAGACCCACTTCCTCAGATCAAATTGTGGAAGAAAATTGGCATGACCATATATACCAAAGGGATACAATCAAAAAAAGTTAACACCTATAAAAAGGACAAATCAAATTTCAGAACAGAGGGGAGGGGAAGAGGTTAATGTCTGTGAGCTAATGATATTAGAGGTGATAATTGGGGAAGCTATCTTTGTAATGGGTAAGGTAATTAGCATCTTTTTTGAGACCCAGGCATAAAGTGTCAAATTTAAGCATGAATGACAGTTCAGAGGTTTCTCTTTCAAGTCTGGTATTAAAATGTCTTTGAAGCAGGATGCAGGTAATCAAGTCGTTGAGACAATGCCCTTTCTGGTTGAAATGGCAAGAAACTGTTTTTTCTTTGTGATCCTGTCTGATATCTGTTTAGTGTGCATTGATTCTTTGGCAAAGTGTCTGAGACGTTTGTCCAATGTACATAGCAGACGGACACTGTCGGCACATGATGGCATAAATTATATTTCTGGATGAGCAGGAATACGTGTTCTTGATCTTGTAACTGAATTGGTTAGGTCCAATAATGGTGTCAGCAGAGTAAATATGTGGACAAAGCTGGCAACGGGGTTTCTTGCAAGGGAAAGTTCCAGGGTTGGTATTAGTGTGGTATGTCCTGTGGCTGTTGGTAAGAATCATTATACCTGCCACATCATGTCTATTTCATACATAGGAATGGGCACCCACAAAGAAAAATCATCGGGTATTCAGCACTCACCAGAAGCCAAGCTCCCCTCCCCTTCCCCCACAGTGCCTCTCTCCTGCCTGCGGCCCTACTGATCAACTGGTCCTCCTCCCTCCCAGCTCCTCCCACCGACGAAGTGTTCAGGAGGCTTCAGGAAGGAGGGGAGGAAATAAAGATGGGGAAGAGGTGGGGTGGGGGAAAGGTGATGCATGCTGGGGGCAGGGCTTGTGGCAGAGCAGGGGCAGGAAGAGGCAGGGTGGGGGCTTAGAGGAATGACTGGAGCAGAGGCAGGGTCTGGGGAGAGAGGAGGGTATCAAGCATCCCCTAGAACCCTCAGCTGGAGAGGAAGTTGGCGCCTAATGATTTCATATTTCCTATAGCACTGCCACCTTAGTGACACAGTTAACATGTACTGTGTAGGGGCGGATATGTTGAGGTATTTAAATAAATGTTTTAACTTAGATTTAATCCCTCATTTCATGGAGGGCGTTTGATTTTTTTTTTTTTTTTTTCCAACGCATGTATTTCAGAAGCCTATTTTTTTCCAAGTGGGGACATGTTTTTCAAGCAGTTATGTGTTCTAAGGTTTTTTCCTTTTATATCTAAATGACTCTTTCAAACAACACATGACCACATCCTACAATATGGAGACTGATAATAGTGATAATCTTATGTATATCAACAGTGGCCAAACAGGGTCCAGGCTCAATAAGAGCAAGACCACAGAAAATCCTTGCTCTATGACCTTGACAAAGTCACTTGACTATTTTGTGCTGCAGTTTCCCTATCTATAAATTGAAGGTAGTATTATTTACTCGATCTACCACAAACTGAGGCTTAGCTAGAATATCTTTCTGAAAAGCATTTAAGCACAGGTCTAACTTAAGTACGTGCTTAGGTCCCATTGACTTTAATAGGACACGGGGTTATGCTTAAAGTTAAACGTAAATGCTTTGATTAATTTTGATCCAATCTATATTCATTTGGCACACTGATAGTGCAAAGTGTTATGACTTACAATTTTTAAAAGTGAGAAATAGTATCATAAGCAATTACTCAAGGTATACAAACACAGCCATCATATAGATCCATTTGAAAGATCTTTGTGTTACTACCACATTCATGAAGCATTTTATTATCAAAAGGGACTGCAAGGCATTTTAGATAAGCAAGGCCTTGTTAGCAGCTTCCTTTTCATGTTTCATTGTACATGGTAAACAGCAACTTGAACAGAGTACTGTCCAGTGATGTTTGTTTTCAAAAGAACACATTCAAACAAGAGTAATCAACAGGAGGACTTTGAAGCATTTGGTTAAACAGTATCCAGGAGCAAAGTGTCACCAAAGAGGACCGTTAGTTTTAAAGTCTCTCTTTTTAAAGCAAGAAAATCTAATTAGTGACCCAACATGCGCATGTTTCTTCTAAGTGTAATGCTCTCTCTACCTACAGTACTATCACATAGCATGCATCACCATCAAAGGCCATTCATTTCCAGAAAGACTGACAAAAACATGGAGGGATGAGGATATTTGGCAAGTGTGTGTCATCATAATGGAAGAGGGTTGCGTTGGTCTGGATAATCACCCAAACTCTGTACTCGACCCAGACCTGAATACAGGTTTTGTTCATGATAACAGTCTGTCTCATGAGACTTGTGGTACTTCCCACTTCTGACTGAACGGGAGGTACCGTTAGAATTCTCTTGAAGTACCTCCACATCTCCTAGAACTCAGAGATTTAAAAAAAAAAAAAAAAAAAGCACACACACACACACACACACCACACCAGACTTCTACAGAAATTACCAGCTGTTCAAACCCCACTATTTGTTCCACTTCTGGTAAAAGACCAAGGAAGAGAGAAGATTCTGAATCAGTTTGCCCATACCCAGCAATCTAAACTGTTCTAAAGGAGAGGTGCCCGTCACGCCGTCTGTCACAGAGAACATGTAAGAATGCACTAGGAACAGGCTCTGCATGCGGCCAGCCAGGCCAATTTCTACGGGTAAGGATTCCCCCCTTGCAGCTACAGGGCCTGGGCATCACCCAGCTACCCTGCTACAGGGCCTGGGAATTGCCCCCTCCTCCCATAGGGGCCTGCACACTCCCCTCTCCCCTGCTGCTCCACACGGGTGTGAGGAGATTTCCCTCCTCTCCTTCCCCCTCTCCCCCACTGTGAGGCTCCTATAGGGCCTAGCAATTTCTCCAGTCTCCTTCCCCCCTCACCACCACAGAGTGTGCGGATACCTTCCCCCTCGCCCCATGCCTCCTCACAGGGCCTGTGGATTCCTTCCCCACTCATCTCCACACCGATTCACCTGGGGCCTGAGAGGTTCCCTTTCCTCCATGTGGCTCCTCTTGAGATTTGGGGATGCCCTCCTTCCCCCCGCCCCCTGCGCCACTCCTCTTGGGACCTAGGGGTTCCCCTTCCCTCTCCCCTCAGTCCTCCGGTGCCAGACCATGTCCTCCTTCTCCCCTCCCCTGCACTGTTCCTCCTTTTGCGTCCCAACAAAACCCAATCAACCATTTCCTGAGTTACACCCCCCGAGCAACACTAGGGAACTCTGCTAGTAATAATATAAAAAGACTTACCCAAACTACCCTCCATCTAGACTAGCATTACTACACTCTACAGTCATACAATAGCATCACATAAAGACATATTTTACACCAGCACATCATATGCTAAATAACTTCTATCTGTGACAGCAACAAAATATACAGCACGCCCTTTCCCATGCTCCTGGACACAGTATGGCTAAATGTTAAGTTGGAAGTAGCATCAAACAAACTTTTCATAGTATTACTTATTCCACCCAGTAGAGACTCAGCATGAGACAACGTGCTTATATAAAGGAAAATAACCAAATACAGGACTATAACTAAATGTAATGAAACAAGAAGCTGGGTATCAGGGCTGCTGAGGTGTGAACTAGGAACTAGTCATTGCCATGATTTTTTTGCTCATTATTTCTGACTGAAATATCTTGATTTAATCATAGAATCCTAGGACTGGAAGGGACCTCAAGAGGTCATCCAGTCCAGTCCCCTGCCCTCATGGCAGGACCAAATACTGTCTAGCCCATCCCTGATAGACATTTATCTAACCTACTCTTAAATATCTCCACAGATGGAGATTCCACAACCTCCCTGGGCAATTTATTCCAGTGTTTGACTACCCTGACAGTTAGGAACTTTTTCCTAATGTCCAACCTAAACCTCCCTTGCTGCAGTTTAAGCCCATTGCTTCTTGTTCTATCCCCAGAGGCCAAGATGAACAAGTTTTCTTCCTCCTCATGACACCCTTTTAGATATCTGAAAACTGCTATCATGTCCCGCCTCAATCTTCTCTTTTCTAAACTAAACAAACCCAATTCCTTCAGTCTTCCCTCATAGGTCATTTCTCTAGACCTTTAATCATTCTCATTGCTCTTCTCTGGACCCTCTCCAATTTCTCCACATCTTTCTTGAAATGCGGTGCCCAGAACTGGACAGACTACTCCAATTGAGGCCTAACCAGCACAGAGTAGAGCGGAAGAATGACTTCTCATGTCTTGCTCACAACACACCTGTTAATGCATCCCAGAATCACGTTTGCTTTCTTTGCAACAGCATCACACTGCTGACTCATATTCAACTTGTGGTCCACTATAACCCCTAGATCCCTTTCTGCCATACTCCTTCCCAGACAGTCGCTTCCCATTCTGTATGTATGAAACTGATTGTTCCTTCCTAAGTGGAGCACTTTGCATTTGTCTTTATTAAACTTCATCCTATTTACCTCAGACCATTTCTCCAATTTGTCCAGGTCATTTTGAATTATTACCCTATCCTCCAGATTAGTCACAACCCCTCCCAGCTTGGTATCATCTGCAAACTTAATAGCGTACTTTCTATACCAATATCTAAATCGTTGATGAAGATATTGAACAGAGCCGGTCCCAAAACAGACCCCTGCGGAACCCCACTTGTTATGCCTTTCCAGCAGGATTATGAACCATTAATAATTACTCTCTGAGTACGGTTATCCAGCCAGTTATGCACCCACCTTATAGTAGCCCCATCTAAGTTGTATTTACCTAGTTTATTGATAAGAATATCATGCGAGACCGTATCAAACGCCTTACTAAAGTCTAGGTATACCACATCCACTGCTTCTCCCTTATCCACAAGACTCGTTATCTTATTAAAGAAAGCTGTCAGATTGGTTTGACATGATTTGTTCTTTACAAATCCATGCTGGCTGTTCCCTATCACCTTGCCACCTTCCAAGTGTTTACAGATGATTTCCTTAATTACTTGCTCCTTTATCTTCCCTGGCACAGAAGTTAAACTAACTGGTCTGTAGTTTCCTGGGTTGTTCTCATTTCCCTTTTTATAGATGGGCACTATATTTGCCCTTTTCCAGTCCTCTGGAATCTCTCCTGTCTCCCATGATTTTCCAAAGATGATAGCTAGAGGCTCAGATGCCTCCTCTATCAGCTCCTTGAGTATTCTAGGATGCATTTCATCAGGCCCTGGTGACTTGCAGACATCTAACTTTTCTAGGTGATTTTTAACTTGTTCTTTTTTTTTATTTTACCTTCTAAAACTACCCCCTTCCCACAAGCATTCACTAGGTTAGGCATTCCTACAGACTTCTCAGTGAAGACCAAAACAAAGAAGTCATTAAGCATCTCTGCCATTTCCAAGTTTCCTGTTACTGTTTCTCTCTCCTCACTGACCAGTGGGCCTACCCTCTCCTTGGTCTTCCTCTTGCTTCTAATGTATTTATAAAAAGTCTTCTTCTTTCTCTTTATTCCCATAGCTAATTTGAGCTCATTCTGTGCCTTTGCCTTTCTAATCTTGCCCTGCATTCCTGTGCTGTTTGCCTATATTCATCCTTTGTAATTTGTCCTACTTTCCATTTTTTATAGGACTCCTTTTTAATTTTTAGATCATGCAAGATCTCGTGGTTAAGCCAAGGCGGTCTTTTGCCGTATTTTCTATCTTTCCGACACAGCGGACTAGCTTGCTTTTGGGACCTTAATAATGTCCCTTTGAAAAACTGCCAACTCTCCTCAGTTGTTTTTCCCCTCAGTCTCGATTCCCATGGGACCTTACCTATCAGCTCTCTGAGCTTACCAAAATCCGCCTTCCCGAAATCCATTGTCTCTATTTTGCTGTTCTCCCCTTCTACTCTTCCTTAGAATTGTGAACTCTATGATTTCATGATCACTTTCACCCAAGCTGCCTTCCACTTTCAAATTCTCAACCAGTTCCTCCCTATTTGTTAGGACCAAATCTAGAACAGCTTCCCTCCTGGTAGCTTTTTCAACCTTCTGAAATAAAAAAGTTGTCTCCAATGCAGTCCAAGAACTTATTGGATAGTCTGTGCCTTGCAGTGTTATTTTCCCAACATATATCTGGATAGTTGAAGTCCCCCATCACCACCAAATCTTGGGCTTTGGATGATTTTGTTAGTTGTTGAAAAAAAGCCTCATCCACTTCTTCCACCTGGTAGGTGGCCTGTAGTAGACTCCTAGCATGACATCATCTTTGTTTTTAATCCCTTTTAGCCTAACCCAGAGACTCTCAACACTTCTGTCTCCTATGTCCATCTCCACCTCACTCCAAGTGTGTTCATTTTTAATGTATAAGGCAACACCTCCTCCTTTTTCCCTGTCTATCCTTCCTGAGCAAGCTGTACCCTTCCATACAAACATTCCAATCATGTGTATTATCCCACCAAGTTTCTGTGATGCCAACAATGTCATAATTGTACTTATTTATTAGCACTTCCAGTTCTTCCTGCTTATTTCCCATACTTCTCGTGCATTTGTATATAGGCATCTAAGATCCTGATTTGACCTTGCCTCCCAGTTTTGCCCTGACCCTCCTTTCTCTCTGCCATTGTAGCCCATGCTCCCTCCCATTTCCGACCCATCTCCCAGGTCTCCATATTCTCCACTTACTTGTAGGCTTTGCTCACCTGTCCCCGTCGAACCTAGTTTAAAGCCCTCCTCACTAGGTTAGCCAGTCTGTGTCCAAATAGGGTCTTCCCCCTCCTCGAAAGGTGGATGCCATCCCTGCTTAGCAGTCCTTCCTGGAATAGCATCCCATGGTCGAGGAAGCCAAAGCCCTCCTGGCAACACCATCTTTGCAGCCAGGCATTCACCTCCAGGATGCACCTGTCTCTGCCTGGGCTCCTACCTTTGACAGGAAGGATCAAAGAGAATACCACCTGTGCTCCAAACTCCTTCACCCGTACTCCCAGAGCCCTGTAGTCACTCATGATCCGCTCAGTGTCACACCTCGCAGTATCATTTGTGCCCACATGAATAAGTAGCATGGGGTAGTAGTCAGAGGGCCGGATAATCCTCGACAATGCCTCCATAACATCTCGGATACGAGCCCCCAGCAGACAGCATACCTCGTGAGATGAAATGTCAGGGCGACAGATGGGTGCCTCCGTCCCCCTCAGAAGAGAGTCTCCGACCACCACTACCCTACGTTTCCTATTTGCAGTGGTGGCAGCAGACCTCCCAGCCTTGGGGTACGGGCTTCTCCTCCTCCGGTGTAGGGGGTGATTGCTTATCTCCTGTATAAAGAAGAGCATAACGGTTTCCTAGTACCACGGCGGGAGGGTTCAGAGCAGGGGTGGAGCAGTGCCTGCTGCCAGAAGTAACCAGTTGCCACTGTCCACCCTGAGCTGTCTCCTCCTCCACCAGTGGTGTGTCCACAGTCCTGTGTACCAGGACAGCTACCTCAGCTGTCTCCTCATGAACACGGTCCAGGAATTTCTCCTCATGGATGCAGGTGCTCCTCAACCTAGCCACCTCCTCCTGAAGCTCTGCCACCTGCTGCCTGAGAGATTCCACCAGCAGGCACCTTTCGCATTGGATGATCTCCCCAGCCTGGATATCAATAAGTGGGAATTGCAATCCACAGTCCCTGCAAAACCACACCAGGATCTGGGTAGAGGCATCCGTGCTCAGGTGCTCTGTCTGGCTACAGGCGCCAGTGGAGGAGACAGAAGCAGTGCTGGCACAGGTGTTGCAGGTCTTCCTGACCATTGTAGGCCTCCCTCTGTCAAACTCCCTCTCAAACTCCCCCGTCTGCAGCTCCTGTCCACTTTGCTCCCTGGTCGCTCTGCCTCTGGCTTTTAAAGCCTGCTTGCCTAGGCCAGGCCTGCCCCCTCGTGAGTCACACATTTAAACCCTTTCTAGTATATTGTGAGTTGCAAACTGAGCTATACGTTATTGAGAAGGCAATTTTCCCAAGGCCTCCTGTTTGACTTCCATGATACACGGAATTAACGATCTTCATGAAGCACAGGCAAATAATACTAAGGTATTTGGGAAAATCTGGTAGGATAGTATTAATTTTAAGTGATAAATTAAAATAATAGAAGCAGACTGAATAGATTTATGCATGGAGATATATTTATTTTTAATATTCTGTGCTCTCTTCTTTACTAGTTAAGTATTAACATAAAATGTGTTTTTAATTTCACATGGTATAAAGGAACTTTGAGTCAACATAGCTTGCATGTGAACTTTTCTTTCAGTTAGAAGCCACATGTAATTCGTACTTTGAGCGTTGGTTTCGGAACGCTCAAAAGTCTATCACATCAAGCGTGCTTTCAGGCACTGGCAAATTCCCATAACAAACTAAGGGTCAAGAGTGCAGTCCAAATATGAGCCAGGCTAGTAGAGCTGACAACAATTGACAACAACACGGGAGGGAAAAATAGATACGAAAAGGTGCAAGGCTCTCATTCCAGTTGATGGATGAGACCAAATGCATGACAAAAATGACATTCCAGGGCCAGGCCAAGCATCATATTGAGAATTCAGAACTCTTACATCAGCAGGACAGGCCCGACCCAAATCCCATTGACTTGATTTACAGAGCACCTTACAGAACTGCAAGCTGCATATGTGTAGAACAGGGGCTCTCAAACTCTTTGGCCCACCCCACTCAACGCTGACCTTTCTGGGGACCACCGGCCATCACCTATGATGACCAAAAGGGTGTAGGAGAGGCCTGTGGGGAGGGGTCAGGTAGGGAGGGTGTGGGGTCTGGGCATGAGGATTATGGGGGGGAGCTTATCTGGCTCCAAGCCCCCTGCTCCCAGGCAAACCCCCCCACCCCCACTGCTCCCATTGGCCATAAGCTCCAGGTGAGCTGCTTCCTGCATTGCCATTCCCCCAGCCACAGCATGTGGAGCCGCTTCCATCCACCATGAGCTGGATCTGACCCACGAGGCTCCCCACTTTTGCAGCAAGAAGCTGGCACAGGCACTCCAACCTTGTGCAGAGGGGTCCGTGGGACTGGAGCACCAGTTCAGGCTCCCCGCTGAAAGGGGAGGGAGCCCCGAGCCTGCGGCACACCTGCAAGATGGTCACAGACCACTAGTGGTCCATGGATCACACTGAGAACCACTGGTATAGAAGGATCACTTGACAACACCAAAATTGTAATGTCTCTGGTGATACTGAGCACCTGGAAAGACCATTACCTCACCCAGTAAAACAAGGAGAGAATTTTGGTTCACAGAATTTACTGGTCAGAATATTGAAGTACCAAATCTGCTTTGGAGAAAAAGTGGCAAGAAGTGTTTGGGACGCTCATTTGCCAGAGGGGCATAGGTCCCAGCATTACAGTGCCTGCTGTGGGCCCTGGGTTCAGTGGTCATCCATGAAAAGTTTCAGCAAATGAATTAGCCACAGCTCCTCGGTTACTGAGGTGTGAATTTGAAAAGCTAAGGAGAAAATGAGACCCCAAAAAATTAAAATAAAATGGAATGATGAATGGCTTGAATATTTCATCATGCATATCATCACTCTTAGCTAAAAGGCTAAGAAGGGCTGCCAAGATAGAAGTGTCTTCCACATATATGAATGCTAAATATAAATTAGAAAACCATTTGTAACTTCCAGGTGCTTTCGTAGTGATCGTTAGTCTTTTTTAATGATAAACTTTTGCATTAAATTCAATATTTTATACCTTCGGAGATCTTGATAAGATGAAAATTGCAATCGATGTTAAAATATGATCAATTACTTTGGAAGGAAACTCATAAATCCAAATAAATAAGTGCCTCCCCTCCCCGAGCCACAAATAGCCTAGATTCCCAGGTAGGTTGGCTACAATCCACATCTGTGACTTCCAAATTCTAGGGCACCTGGGGATGGGTCTAATCAGTGTTTTCTGTAAGTTAGAACTCATCAGAGACTGGTCTACCTTACACCAGGCTGCCCATGGCCCAAGGAACTACACTGGCAGCCAGAAACAGCCAGAGAGCACTGAGTGGACTTAGCTGTATCTCTGTTTCCGCAACCCTGGGGCCAAGAGAAGTATCAGAGTTGTTACACTACTCTTCCCTGTGCTTGCCATTACACAAAATAATATCTTTTATTGTTAATTAAGCATGCTCCATGGCTGCTTTGTTCTACCAAAGGTGTCCAATGCAACTGAAGAGAAGCCAGAACCTGTCTGAAAAGAGACACCAAAGAGAATCAGATTTTCAGAGCTGAAGGTGCTGTGTATTTGAGTTCAGAAACAATACTGCATGAATTGCTGTTTAAGTTGACAATTATAATTGAGATGCAATAATTTTGCTGGCTAGCCATATTGGTAAATTAGAGTCTTAGGTCAGAATGTAGCAACTCTGGTAAAATATTCCCTTGGATAGTTGGGGGGGTCTAAAGGGCTGGCTTTCCTTTAACATTCTCCATTCTAACTTCCTCTCCCTCCCAAATATGCATACTCATGAGCACATACCAGAAACCCAGTCCTGTGCCACATCATTTAATTAAAGTTGGATTTGATCAGTTTTCTTAACCACATTACTGAAGAGCTTGAATCTACTTTCAAAGACCACAAAGAGCTTAGGGTTTAACATGTTGGTTTTAAAGTAATTCCATAAAAGGTAAACTGCTTTCTGAAACATATTTGTAAAGAAATGAAACAAGAGCAAACACAAAATGAAATGACCTAGCAACAGCTTCTGAAAATAAACAGGAATTAGTGAGATGGGAAAGAACAAATAAACACATCAATGGAGTCCTTGCCCACATTGTCAGCCACTGTCAAAGACACATAAAGGTAAAGACAAAGAACCCTCAGGACTTCTTAAAGATGCAGTTTAGCATGATGGCTCTAACCAAACCAAAAAGTGTAGTGAAAGCAAGTTCTGTAACTTGTCCTTTTCTCCCATGGGACTACGTCTACACTGGCACGTTCTCACGCAAAAACTCTTTTGTGGAAGAGTTCTTGTGCAAAAACTCTTCCAGAAGAGAGCGTCTACACTGGCATGTGCTTTTGCGCAACAGCATCCATGCCAGTATAGGCACACACTTGCGCAAGAAAGCTCTGATGGCCATTTTAACCATAGGGCTTTCTTGCGCAAGAAATTCACGTTGCCTGTCTACACTGGCCTCTTGCCCAAGAACAGTTGCACAAAAGGGCTTATTCCTGAGCGGGAGCATCAGAGTTCTGGTGCAAGAAGCCCTGATTTCATACATTAGAACGTCAGTTTACTTGCGCAAGAACACGCGGTCAGTGTAGACAGGCAGCAAGTTTTTGCGCAAGAGCAGCCGCTTTTGTGCAAGATCGCGCCAGTGTAGACACAGCCCCAAAGAAAAACAACAGGCACTCTGAGCTTTCATTTGGTTTCACAATATTTCAGCACCCACTTTCTCCTGATTGGTTTGGCTTGGTTTCCTGGGGCTCAGGAAAAGTTTCTTCATGACTTTCTTATCAATGCCCGATTCTAGATCATCAACATGCACCTAATTCAAATTATGTGGAAATAACAGAGTAGTTTTTTCACTTCCCCTTATCTCTTTTTTTGTTATCAAACAACATGACTGCTCCTCACTGGAACTTGAAACTCACACATTACGTGGCAGGATCATAAAACAAAAATACAATAAGTACATTAGTGAACATTTCAATAACTTGAACTCCATCCCCAGGGAATCACTGTTAACTAGGTACATCAGGGTTACATTTTCAACCAAAATTATATTTTAGAGAAAATGGAGATTTGGCAACATTGAAACCTCATACAAACGTGTCAATTTTGCCAGAGTTAATTTAGGGGCAAAACACCTATTTTTTTCAAATTAGATATTTACTAAACAAAATATTTTGATTTGCAGTTCAAAACAAGTTTTGTTCAATTTTATTTTTAAAAGTTCAAAACTTAGAACAATTTAATCCTTGCCACACTTCACATTCACTTTCACTTGTTGAGCAGTGGAACAGTTCGGGGCAACTGTTCCTGTTCTTCCCCTCAGTGGTCCACCAAGGACATCTACTCTCAAGCTTCTGGCTCTCTTGACCATCACCTCTTTTGAGTGGAGAGAAATCTCTCTTCCTCCTGACCAGGGACTCTCCAGACAGAACAATTCCCTGGCTTTGTTTTAGTATTCCCAGCAAAAGACAGACTGCCTAAGCAGGTGGAGGTTCATATCCCCTTCTTGCTTGTTAATCTCTTACCTCTAGACTGACTGGTCTAAGAGCTGGGCTAGGAGTATTCCAATGTGCTGGCTCCCTCGATGTTTCCTTTTGAGGCTGTGCCACAAGGTCACAATAGTCACGGAGCCACAAGCATGCCATCGGTCTCCCTATAGATAGTCCAGGAGGTTGGGTGTGCTGGTTCAGGTCCCCTTTATGCTCCCTGAGAAGGGATTTGAACATTCTCGAATAGCCTAAGTCAGGGGTGGGCAATAATTTTTGATGGGAAGCCACTCCAATATTTTGGTAAGTGGTCAAGGGCCGCACTTTTCTGTGGAGGAGGTGCGGGGTCTGGGATTGAGGCTGGGTGCAGAAGGGAGTTTGGGGTAAGAGACTGGAGTGCAGGAGGGAGTGTGGGGTCTGAGAGGGAGTTTGGGTGAAGGAGGGGGTTGTAACCTGGGGCAGGGGATTAGGATGCAGGATCTGGGAGGGAGTATGGGTGTAGAAGAGGATTCTGACCTGGGGGGAGGTATATAAGGGGATGCAAGGTCTGGGGGAGGAGGGAGGAGTTGTGACCTGGGGAAGGAGGGGGCAACGGGTTTGGGCTGTGACCTGGGCCAGGGGATTGAGGTGCAGGGTCTAGGAGGGGATATGGGTGTAGGAGAGGATTCTGGCCTGGGAAAAGATTTAGGAGGCAAGATCTGGGAGGGAGTTGGAGAGGGTGGGGTTCCAGAGGCAGACTCTGGCCAGGAGGTGCTTACCTCCCAGTTGCCCCCAGACCCAGACCACTGGCTGGTTGTGCACATGGCTCTCTGTGCTCCATGGAGGGAGAGGGTTTCCGCACTGCCCCTGCTCTCAACAAAATCTCTCAGCTCCTATTGGCTGGAAACAGACCAATGGGAGCTGAGAAATTGTGCTGCACTGCCCCAGCAAAAATCTCTCAGCTCTCATTGGCTGGTTTCCAGCCAACAGGAGTTGAGAGATTTTGCTACAGGTAGGGGTAGGACATTGAAGCATCTCCCTCCCTCCCTCCCCACACCACAGAAAGCAACATGGAGCAGCTAGCCACTTTGAGCAGTGCTGCTCCCTGCAACAGGGGTGGGCAAAGACTGGATCAAAAGGCTTGATGGGCTGGCTCCATCCTGAGGGCCTCATCTTGCCCGCCTCTGGCCTAAGTGCTGGCCTAGCAGGTGGTCAGAAGTGGGGGCTCCTTCGGCCTCTTCTGTTCACAGTAAGGATTTGAATGGTTAACTGGTAGGGACTGGAGCAGCTCCCCACCTGCTCCCCCTTCAACTGGTTAACCAATTAAACAATGTTTAACCAGTTAACCAAATTAAATGGGATTTTACATCCCTAGCTCACAGTTGGCCACATTCAGTGAAATGAGAATTGAGAATCCATGAAATGAGAATTGGGCCATTTAACCCATGTGACTCCCTCTGTCTTCCTGTATTTGGGTACATGCCCCAGAGGTAAGGAGGTGCTAGTTCAAATCCCATTTCTGCTTGCAGAGAAATGAATGGCAGTGTGTTCTCTTACCTTCAAGTGTTCCACTTAAGCTATATATTAACGAGGGACCAGGAAGCTTCCACAGCCCTCTGTAGTATGTGGGTTAAGGTGTTCACCTGGGGTGTGAGTGCCCCTGGATCAAATCTTAAGGGCCTCTGCTATGTGAGAGCAGAGCCCATGTAGGTGATCAAGTGGCTATTTGCAGCCCCTCATTCAAGTGGAATTGCTGCTGAGCAAGAACACCCCACACACACACACACACTCCTGTCCACCATGATCAGGATACAGGCCCGGTTGTGGCAGACCCCAAGGCACTCCCTTGCTCTTTTGAGGGATGTGAACTGGGGGTTCCCACCTCCTGGGGAGAGTCACTGGTGAGCCATCCCTGTCTGAGTCCCCTCCACATCACAAGATGACAACCACCTCTTGAGAAAGGGGGTTTAGACAAGGATGGCCCACATCAAAGGACAGTCACCTAGGAGGCAGGAAATCCCTGTCCAAACCCCTGGTGAACAGGCAGCGGGGAAGGGGACGGGGGGTTGAACCAGGATCTCCTACAGCCCAGGCAAGTTTCCTAAACCAGCCTGTGGCCACACCCATATTCTACCCCTGCACTTCCTAGGTCCCTCCCTCTCCTTGTCTCCCTCTTCATTTGCTCATCCATTCCAGCCAAATCCAGGACTCCAAATGTAGCAAATGGGCTCCAGGTAGTGGCCAGGGATTTAACTGGTAAGGTTAACTGATAAGCTAATGCTTATCAGTCACTCATTAACCAGTTAAACTTTTACATCCCTCATGACAAGTGTGAGGAGGGCTCTCTGGGTGTATCAGTGGCTCACCCCCTACTCCACCCCATGTGCACACACATTTATGTACCATTTGGAAAACATTTTTTGCACAGCTTGTCAAAGATGCCCTCCATTTTATCATAGCAGGGCATGTTCTGGAATAAATTAGGCAGACTTGAGCTGAGGTGTGCTGTGATTTACATGCAATTTGAATGGACAGTAAAAAGCATATATCTATTTTCTATATCTATTGCACATACATATATGATGGGTATATGTTTCTGAGTAAATCTGGTGGTCCAAAAAAGCGGAAGCCTTCTGATAATCAGGGAGTATGCAGTCTGTGTACAAATTTCTATACATCGGTAAAACTATGCATCTCACTCCTGATCTGCAGAACAATAGTCCAGCTATTGCAATCATGGGCTTTTTGAATTGAGACTGCAACAGGTAATGGTGGCCTAAATACCTGTGAGGATCTGGGCCTTGGTGCATCTATCCCTATTTTAGGTCATCATACAGAGTTTTTTGCTACTCTATTTGACTCTTGTCTTCAGCATAAATAACACAGGGCTTGCACTGAACTGGAATTTCCTGCTTTGATTGAGCATGGGTGGATTGTGTTGCTTTTGCAATTTTCAAAGAATTAAGGAGGCCTTTTAGCTTACAGACATTAACACGTCTCTTCCAGAAGGTATGTGTGTAGCACTAATCTCATTCTTAACAGCATTTGCCAAGCAGGATCAAATAATATGCAAAATGCAGCAAGTGTCAATCGGCCATCTCACCCTGCTCCATTATCAGTGACTGGAAAGCTTTGTCTACGCTACACAACTTTTAGCTACACAGTCCTGTTGACACAGCCGAGTCACTAAAAGTCCGGCAACGTAGTTGCTTTTTTGTTGGCTCTTTTGCCAACAAAATACTTCTGCCTTCAAAAAGCAGCATTTGTTTTGCTAGCAGGGGAGTGCTCCAGCCAAGGAAGAGCTGTTCACACTGGCACTTGCTGCAGCAAAACTTTTGCCAGGGGAGGAGGGCAGTGGAGGAAGGTTTAGCTCCTCTGGAACTTCGAAAGTTTTCTTGGGCAATTGCCAGTGTAGACGTAGCTTAAGCACTTGCCTTCACTAGAAAGGGTAGGCTGGTAAAGCTATACCAGCAAATATCCCCTAGCTGAGAAACATTTTATGCTGAAAAAGCATTCTTTTCACCATCTAGCTTAAAGCAGTTCCCCGGACAAAGTAAATGGAATTTTTTGCTAGTATAACTGCAGGTACATGACATAGCTACGTCAGTCACTCCTGGTCTGACATCTACACCAGCAAAACTTAAGCTTAACTGAACTAGAGTGGTGGGAATGAGTTTGGGAGGAAATCTATCTAATTATCTGTCCGTGTTTTAACAGCATGTTGGACATTATCTAAGATTTGCCACTGCCTGCTTTGGAAAGTCACTACTAGTGCCTGGATCAGTGAGTTACAATCCCCTTGCAGATGAACGTCCATCCCTCTGTTCTGCCCTGTCTTTATGTATTTAAATGCACTCTTGAGTCTCACTCTCCTATCCATGAACAAGTCAAGCCAGCTTCCAGGGGAGTTCCACACATGTATGTGAGAGCTGAACATGAACTACTGCCTTGAAGCTGCTTTTATACACTATTCTACAAAGGTATCAATGGCTGACCAGGGGCTGTCAAAATCCAGTTACGACAGTTACGCCTCAAGAACTTGTTCATTTTGCCCCCATCCCCACTGTCCGCCTCAAAGTCATCTCTTTTACTTGGTGAAGGTGTTAAACTGACCTTGGCAGAGGGAAGATAGAGGAAGAGCCACCTCCCATCGATATTGTAGGGTGAAAATTTCTGAGGCAGGCCATGATATCCTGTTAAGAACCCCAATCTAAATTCAGACTCTGGGAATGGCACAAATACAGTACATGGTTATTCCTCTTCCCGACCAGTCTAGCCCATCAAAGGAAAGCCATCACCCAGGATGGGAGGCAGGACAAGACACATTCAATGGTGCTAATGTCTCTACTTTAATCCCCAGATGAATCACAGACATTCCCAAATGGACCACATCCTGCAGAGATATCTTCTTGAAGCTGACAAGACACACCACCACTTAACACTCAGTTGATCTGCTTTGTTTAAATACTTGTTTTACTGGAAAACACTGATGTCTGCTTTGTTTAAATGGAAACACTATGTAACTTTATATTATTACTCTTATTAGCACCTATCCAGGGGTCCAGGACCTTCCTCCCCTCCCCCCAATCACTTTGATCTGCCCATTGAGCATCCTATATAATTAGTTGTAACCTATTGTTTGGCAGTGTTCACTGAGCTCAAGCAAATGATGTGGCACTCCACCCAGCGCTGTGTATAATAAACTTCTGCTTGCTTCACCTACGATGTCCAGATTCTATTCCTTCAATATAATTTCCCTTGAATAGAATTTTTGGTTTCTTAGGTATTTATACTTCCCCCTGCCCCCCACTCTCTCAGCATATGAGCTGTGGTCCCTGTGTGGTAAAAAAGTACAGTTCTTTTTTACAGATGGGGAACAGAGGCCCTTACCCAAGGTCACACAGGGAGTTTGTAGCTGAGGAGAGAACTGAAGCCTCATCTCCTGAGACCCAGGCTAGCACCCTCCTTGGTGGACCATCCTTGCTTTCTAATCTTTTCTTTCAATCTAACCAGCCATTTCCTGCCTTCCTTCTGCTAGTACAGACTAAGCTGTAGTGCACAGCTATGAGGAGAGAATCACAATGGTGACTATGTTTCACAATTTCTGTGGCATGGCACTTCACACGCACATTTCCACTACTTTGCCTTACACTATAGTGTTCCCTCATCCATTATATTGCTATTTTTCAAATTGAAAATGTGAAAATATTTACAAGGTTTCAGTACAAAAGCCATTTTTGCTGAAACCAGGAGTAGAGGATAATGCTTTCCGTAATTTTGTTAAGGAACAAACCTGATTTTGCTCAAAAACTTGCTCATTTTCATTGGAAAATGGGTCCCTTTCCATGAAAATGTGTACATAAGAACATAAGAACATAAGAACGGCCGTACCGGGTCAGACCAAAGGTCCATCTAGCCCAGTATCCTGTCTGCCGACAGTGGCCAGCACCAGGTGCCCCAGAGGTGGACGAAGACAATGATCAAGCGCTTTGTCTCCTGCCATCCCTCTCCAGCCTCTGTCAAACAGAGGCCAAGGACACCATTTTATCCCCTGGCTAATAGCCTTTTATGGACCTAACCTCCATGAAATTATCTAGCTTCTCTTTAAACTCTGTTATAGTCCTAGCCTTCACAGCCTCCTCTGGCAAGGAGTTCCACATGCTGACTACACGCTGTGTGAAGAAGAACTTTCTTTTATTAGTTTTAAACCTGCTACCCATTATGTTTTAAACCTGCTACGCCTAATGAGCCCATGTTTTAGCCTAATTAACTATGAAAAACCCTGCCTTTTTAGTAATTTGCTTTTTCATCATATGTACTTTCATTCAGACACAGATTCCAGACATTCCATGGACCACAGATTCATTATAAGTAGCTGTGACTAGACCTTTTATGTTATGGTGAAAAATGTTCTAAGTATCAGACCTTGATATTTTTAGAAGACTTTCACTTACCACTAGGAGGTGCAAACGATCTTTCTACCAGCCTAACAGGACCAGTACTCTGTTAGTTCTCCATTCTCATCCCTACAACCAGTAACTTTGCACTTAGGTGAGAACTTCGCTCTTAGCCCCCTTTTTTTCTCCATTCAAGCTCATCTGACGAAGTGGGATTTGCCCACAAAAGCTCATGATACTATATATATATAATTTTTCTTAGTCTCCAGGGTGCCACAAGATTACTCATTTTTCTTAGGTTGGAATGTTTTGTTTTCTTTTTCATTAACTTGCATTTATCAACTTATTTTCTTATTTCCATTCCCAAATTCCCCTTTGCCTTTTATTATTTGTCGCAAGGCCACTTCTCAGCATACTCCGCCCCCAGCATGTGTTCCAGCTTCTAATCCTTGAATTTAGGTTTCTTAGAATTAACGTCAGTGATATTTCTATAATGCTGTGCAAGTTGTGTGTGTCTGAGAGCACTCCAATATATTTTTCTAGCAACATTAACCTAAGGTAGGAGGAGTTCTTCATTATCTTGCCTCAGTTCTTCATTATCTTGCCGCAGTTTGACCATGCGTCAGCATCATAGTTGATGAGAGATGTGGCCAAGGCAAAAAGATCAGGTCTGAATCAGTTTTTTCTCAATCTTTTTTTTTTTTTTTATAAAGTACCCCCTTTAAAAAAAAAACAACAACCTATAAGTAACCCCTTTTTAAAAAAATATAAGTACCCCCAGTACCTACAGTTTTCAGACACAAATTTTTTTTTCTCCCATTGCAACACATTTGTTTAAACAACTTAATCATAGCAGGGCGGGTGATGAAATTTTTGGGTATAAAAAAGGTACAAAATAATAAAGCGCTGTAAAACATAAAACAAAAATTCAGTTTTCTCCAAATTTCAGTTGTGTTGATGTACCCCGACTTCTCTCGAATACCCCGAGGGTACTCGTACCATTTGTTGAGAAACACTGGTCTAAATATCCCTGGAATGCCTGGAACCAATGTCTTAAAAGGAATGAGCAGAATTAAGGTTGTTCAGATCCAGAGTTTTGGGTCACATCCATCTCTGTTAGCAACCGCATCCTGTTTTCTCCCTCTGTTGTGCAGATACTGTTAATTTTTTTTTCTTTGGCTCCTGTAACTGTAGCTCTAGCTTTTGATTTTAAACTGAACACTTTTTCCTACCATAAGTGACTGATGGGCAGGTAAGGAGAAACTTATCTGGATCCTCCCCATTCAACCCCCTACCTGTTGATTCAGACATAGCTAGAACTAAACTTTCTGGAAGGTTCTGAAATGGTGTGATTGTGGGGGGGGGGGGGGGGTTATGTTCATTTTGCCAAGATGCGTGTTAGAATATCAAGTTGTAAAAGATGCAGTATTCTGCCTACCTTGCTATCCACCACAAAGACTGGGACTCATTAGCTCCAGCTCCAGGAAATAATACAATGCTGCCAGTTATAGACTATGCCGGTTATAGTCTATGTAGTCTGTAGAGCAATCAGGGGTTATGCGTCCACTTGGGCAACAATGTCGGTTCGCCCCAATTCATCAACACTCTCCAGTGTTTACATGAGTGACATTCCTCCAACAAAATTGCATATGGGGGATGACCTTTTCCTGGGAACACAAGCAGCCACCTTCAGCCTTGTTGAGTCTACCTTGACCAGGAACCTAAACACCGTAAAGGAACATGTTCAGAAATGGAAGCTCAAGCCAAGCCCTCGCAAAACAAGTCACTGCATTCCCTCTTGATAACAGGAATGCTAAGTGCAGCCTGAAAGGGACCTTCTGTGGCAACACTATGCAACGTGACCCCACTCCCACCTATCTGGGAAGGAACCTGGATCGCACACTAACCTTCCATGACCGTCTGAACAAGGCAGCTGCTGAGATAAAGCCTAGGATCAATGTAGCCCAGATACTGGCACGTATAAGCTGGGGAGCATCAGCAGAGTGTTGTAGACATCATTGCTGGCCATTGTGTGCTCCGTAGCTGAGTACTGGCAAGGAACAGAAATAGCCACCCTCGACTTGTTGATGTCCAAGTAAACACTGCGAATGTGGGGCCTCAGTTGAACCCTCAAGCTGACCCCAATATCTTGATTGTCAGACATTGCTCCCCCATCCATTTACCTTTGGCTAGTCAAGAAGATCACGGAAAATGAGCATCTTTCCATCCATCAGGACCTTAACAACATCCTTTACCGCATGAAGGTGCCTGTGCCCTTTTGGACGCACACATTTAATCTTCACTAACGCAACTTCAACCCTAATGAAGTTTGGAAAGCTGAATGGCATGCCCAAGACTTCACAAATAAACACCTTGCGAAAGACCCAATGCAAAGATCCCTGGCTTCAGTCTCCCACAAAGCTCATTGGCAATCCTAAACCATATCCATGCAAACCATGGAAGATGCTTGCTACACAAATGGAAAATTAAACATTCTCCATTGTGTGACTGATCACCCAGAACACAGCATGGAACATATAAGAATTCAATGCCTGAGTCACAAATATGAAGGAGTCATCACAGCAGTACCCTCTGCTATTCCGGATACAATTATCTGGCTTAACCCTCTAAATGTAAAATTACAATTGTTGCTTTATATTGACATCAGCCAACAAAAATGGGAATATAAGATGGAGAATCTCCAAAGAGCAATAAAGGATGAAATGGGAGATCTTTCATCAAAACCTTAATAAGCATCAGCTGAGGGGTATGTTGAGGCAAAAGGCCAGGGCATTGGAACAATAACATGTGGACACTAACACTCTTGTGTGTGTTCACAAAGAGGTGGAAGTTCAGATCATTTATATGCTGGATGTATACTTCTGGGTTTCAGCTAGCAATGAACCTGGCAGTGCTGAGACTCCATAGGAGAGTCTGTGCAAAGGGTATCTCTAGTGTGATGGGAAGCACAGAGTCTCAGAATTTTCATGGAAAAAAAACCATTTACATGAGATTCCCTGCCCAAGTCGGCAGACTCAGAAGATTTGCATAGAGAATTTTTTTTTTAAATGTGTCTCTTTAAATAAAAAAAAAAAACCCACCAACAATCCTTTTTGGTAATCTGGAAAGCTGCTAGATTATCAGGTTAACAAATGTTTGGGATGCCTTATACTCCAGTTAGACAGCATCGTTCCTAATCAGGAGCTAGAAGAATTGCTAAAGATTTCAACCTGGAAATCCTTTTGACATATCCCACTAATATGCTATGGGCAAGTTGTGGTACCATTGACATAAAGGGGAGTTTTCCATTCGCTCCACTAAAGAAACCACACATGTTCAGTTGGGTGCCAATAACCATGTTCATGACATACATGCAAATATGCCAGACCAAGATATAGACGTCTGTTTCTTCTGCCAGGGTTCTGGCAACTACTGCATAGAATACAGCACAATAAGAGGGATCCCAAGCTGTTTAAAGGGATTCCACCTGTGCTTTTAGAGTATACTGCTCCTGCTGCAAGGGACTGATTGAGTAGAGCAGACATGGTATGCCACCTACTTCCATGGTACACCTACCATGGTATGCCCTATGCCACCTACTTCCCTCCCACTTTCTAAGGGTACATCTGTGGCAGGAAGGCAACAGATGAGACATGAGGGGGTGAGGTTAGAATACACGGCTTTCCTGGACCCTCTCAGTTAGCGCAGCAGTCCCAATGAATCTTCTGCAGCTAGTGTAACTTGGGCTGTTCTAAATAACACTAGAGGCCAGTTCAGTACCCACAGAGATAGAGAAGGGTTGGCACATCTGAGAGTTCACTCCTATATGTTAGTGTAAAACAATGTCTCAGTGACAAAGACAAAATGCCTTTAGCTAAAGGGTTTCCTAGCCTGCGTCTGGGTTACAGATATGGAATTCCTAACAAGGTAGGCATGGGTATGCTTAACCAATACATCTGAGTGTGAGGGTATGTGATGGGGATCAGGCAGAGCAGAATGGAAACCAGAGCCACTTTGTTAAATTGCCAGTTAAGAGAAACTGAGCACAAATCCCCATTTTTTTCCCCTCTCACAGTGGGAACAGTGTTGACATTTATCCTCTTATCAGGGGATAGAGTCGTGCTCAGTTACCTGATTACTTATGTACTTTGGGAGGAGAGGAGGAGTTAAACATTGGTTGGAAAAATCTATTTGTTTTAATGGCCTACCTGCTCTGAGTGCTCCATTCCAAACTAGAAACCACATGAAGTCTTGGGAGCAATGCACATGTTCTCTGGAAAAAGACTGCAACAGATAGAATGGGGGCGGTGCATAACCTGAAACAGACCTAGTTTTACAGAGAAATTCCAAGTTAGAAAGTGAACCCTTAGAAAAATAGTGTACTAAATCCAAATATTAAAGTGCTTAGAGACTTCAAAGATGGGTGCTATTTCAGAAACTGAATAGGACATCATAGAATGTATTTGGTTCTTTTCACAACAAACATGTCTTTAATCACCAGCAGCTAAATCAGTCAGTCTAAATAATTAAAGCCACAAGACCAAAGATGATACAACTGCATGTTACTGAGTCTTATATAGCAGAACATGGCAATGCTTTATGCCCATCTAATTAGACTCCGAGGCCCTGATTCTCAGTTGTGATCAGGTTCATTTGCTCCTTCATATTATTGTGTTCTAAGCCAGATTTTCAAAATAGCTCAGCACCCAAACACCCCCATTTTTGGCACCTCAGTGAAGGGGTCAGATATTAGAAGTGTTCAGTGGCTAGCAACTCCCATTGAGTTAGCCAACTGATTGTCAAGATTGTTCAAAAGAACTCCTCATCCACAATTCAGAACTATCTGGCCCTAAAAGCGCATCTACGCTGCACCATTATTCCGGAAAAACAATACTAGCATCCACACAGCAATTGCGTTGTTTCAAAAGAAAATCAAAATAACCGAGGGCTTTTTCCAGTGTTGGTAAACCTCATTCCACGAGGAATAATGCCTCTTCCAAAAAATCTCTTTTGGAAGAGGGGGCGTGTGGATGCTCCACTGCTGCTATGTCGAAATAGCCCCTCACCAGGGCCATTCTAAAGTTATTCCTCTCCAGTGCCTCCTGGGGCTCTAAATCGAGGTAGCGCGTCTACATTAGGGGAGCCTGTCTCGGACTAATTTGGAGGCTTCCCTGTAGTGTGGATGCTTTATTTTGAAATAAGCTATTCCGGAAGATATCTTCCAGAATAGCCTTTTCCAAAATAAGCTTGCAGTGTAGATGTACCCAAAGGCTATGTCTAGACTGGCGCGCTTTTGCGCCAGAGCTATGCAAATGAGGCTCAGCATTGGAATATCATTTTCACGGAAGAGGCTCTTGCGCAAGACGGGGCTGTCTACACTGCCCCGTCTTGCGCAAGAAAAACCCTTTTGCGCAAAGCCATTATGCCGATTATTTTCAGGCATAACGGCTTTGCGCAGCTTTGCGCAAGACGGGCAGTGTAGACAGCCCCGCCTTGCGCAAGAGCCTCTTCCGCGAAAATGGCGGTTCATTAGCTATGCAAATGAGGCTCGGTGATATTCCAACACTGAGCCTCATTTGCATAGCTCTGGCGCAAAAGCGCGCCAGTCTAGACGTAGCCACAGAGCGTATGTTCTTATATAGGGATAATTAGGCCTGTTGGTTTTATTATCATGGCTTCTTTTCTTTGGATACATTTTGATGAAAACAAGCATGCTGTAACACCAGTGACTGACTACCATGCACATCTGCATTTCTCATTATCGGAATAAATACAGTTAAATGGTTACTGATTGCAATACAGCCCAAAATACAGGGCCTTCTTGTAGATTGACAGCCTTTCTGCTTGGCAATGGCTGTTGACTCATGCAGAATTAACACGTTACAATTTTAATAAGTTTTACTGCTAATGTGCAGCTATTGTAAACAACGCCATACATGGAATTAAAGCATAGTGAATTCAGATAGCTGGCTGAGGAAGATTCAACCTGTTACATCATATTAATGATGGCTGTAAAAATAAGGGGCAGAGGAACACAAGTGAAAATAACACTCCTATACACATACTCATTTTGCAACAAATTGATAGTTAAGACAGAGGCATAACCCTGCAGTTGAGGCACAGGGCTGAGACTCAAAGCTAGAACCATGTCCTGGTGTTTTTTCCTATATGATTTTGTGAAACCCACTTCATTTTTCTGTGCCCCAGTTCTCTACCTATGGCATGGCTACTCAACACATGACCCGCAGCCCATTTGTTTGTGGCCCACGGTGCAGTTTGAGCCCTGCGTAAATCCAACACGTGACCCACGGGTGGAAGCCAAAACAAAAAAGTAGTCAATATAATGCTCTTCTGTTGATATGCGTTGTAGTAGTTCAATTCCTGAACTGTCATTGCTCATTAAAAGTGCTGTCATATAGGTGGAAATCGGGTAAATATTGCATTTTATTAGTATCAGAAGAACTGACTTACATGGGGCCTGTGTGTTGTGTAGTCTTGCCTTAATCTTTGTATTCATGCCCGTCAGTGTGAAAGAAGCCATTTGCATATATATTTGCATGTATATGCAACCACACTTATGTTGTGACCCTCAGCATGTGCTGTGAGTACCATTGTGGCCCACGGGGCTTCCAAAGTTGAGTAGCCCTGATCTATGGGATAGTAATACTTCAACTTTTTTGTCTATCTCGACTATTTCAGAGGTAAGCTCTTTATGGTAGAGCCAGTCTCGCACCAACTGATTGTACAACATCTTGCACAATAAAACTGACTTTGTTGGGAGCTCAGGAGCTACCATAATATAATACCTAATAATTATAACTGGTGTGTTAGTGTCATTACATTTCAAATCATACATTTTTACCTAATTTATCTATTATACAAACACAATTTTACTTTCCAAGAGGCACAGCAGGCAATTTGCTTATTGAATTTGGCAAAGGCAAAGGGCATTCTTTTTTATCTTGTATGCCACACTTATAAAATCAACTCACATTCCCTCCCTCAGTTGGTATCAGGGGAGGGAAGTTCATAGCTACCTTAGGGATAAAATATTTTTCCTCCTAAAAATGAATAAATGTAATGAGCCTTGTTGAAATACAGCTCTGTCTAGAACCCCTAAAAATATTTGGCCTACTTAAAAAAAAAAAAGCCACATATTTGCGAGATTTATAACCTCAGTAGTTGATCTTGTTCTTGTTTTACCTCAGCTGGGTTGAAAACTTGCAGGATCTATTTCTGGTTTAATACTGAAGAGAATGCTACTGTTATGTTATCTGAAAGCTATAATAAAAAAGAAATAGAAAATCAGTTCATTACTACATACATCACAACCATAGCCGCCAGATCCATCTACCGTATACAAGGAGTGCCATCATCAAAACTGGTTACAGGACAAGCTTCTGCCAAACATTACGTTCTTTGTTCTCAGCTACAAACACAGTATCCATTATTTTATATATAACACGTACAGAGTAGACAAGAGGCATGACTGGGACACGAATGGTTCAACAGGACTCAAGAATAAAGTAGCTGTTAAAAGGAGACCAACTCTTTGGACATGCCATTTTCTTCACACAGATGTAATTTTCCTTTCCAAGGGGCACAAAAGATCTTGCCTCCTTTATTTTCCTGGAGACCAAATCACTTCAGATTGGTCAACAACAACATGGCTGGCTCATTTTCAAATGACGATATCTTCAGAAAGGTCTTCAAAAATCTCTTTATTTTTTAAAAAAAATCATCTGTTCTGTTGCTGAGAATTAGAAATCAAAGCAAAGGAAATCAAACTAAACTAATAGTCATCTACTAATAGGCAACAGGGCAAAACACATCTAACTTGAGCAATGCTGTGAATCTGCACACCAGGTTGCAACACCTTACAGGTTGCATGGGGCTGCAGGCTCCAGAACTTTTTAATCCAGCATCTGGGCACCTGCTGAATGGGACCAAAGACTACTCTGGTCAGCTTCCATTTAAAAATGGTGCAAGTGAGAGCAGAATCACATCCATGCCATTTTAAGGCAGACCTGCCATATATACATTGTCACCACTTGACTAATTGGTGCATTTATATAGTGAGTTCTAAGCAGTGTGTTTAAAGCCGGCCAGATGAAAATCAACACACAAATAATTTTCTAGTTATACAGATTGAACCTCTCTAGCCTAGCACCCTCAGGACTTGGCTGGTTCTAAACAAGAGAATTTTCTGGACCACAAGAGGTCAATATTGTCTAGCAGCTTTACCAACACTTCCACTGCTTACTGGGCTGTTAAAGAACATTTAGGCATAAATTAGAGTTAAACAACAGCACAGAACACTGAGAATTAGGACTGGTGTCAGCAAACAAACTTTGAGACCATGAGAAACTTGGCCACACCCATGAAAAGTGGATATCTGGCTAAAATAATTCTGGACGATGGATGTTTCTGAATGAGAGAGTTCTGGATTAGAGAGGCTCAACCTGCATTAGAAATGCTGTCCGCGCTAAAACCAGCATATACATGGCGTACACAGTGGTGCTAACTCACTCCATTTTATTGAGAGTCTTGAGGTGCCTTTTTTAAAACCCCACCTAGTGGATTTATAGGATTGCAGCTTTCATTTGTTTCAAGAGTAAATTTCTAGTCTTCATGGTTGCATAGAAACGTTTGAAAACTAGACCACAACATAACAAAGATCCAAATACCGGAAGATAAAGAAAAACAATTTTTAAATTTTTAAAATGTCATTCAGGATATTTGAATACTTAGACTTAGTAATAGCATGTATGACTAGCTAATGCATCCTGGTACAAACAAGAACATAAATAAAATAGAGTAGTGTTAGTTTCTTTTCATAAGACGCACAGAAAGAGGGGGAGACCAAACCTTAGCAAAGAGGAAGGATATGATTGGTAAGGAAAAACACAAAGACAGCTCTGCAGCTGATGCAAATAACTGGGCCTAGTGAGTTCATGTTTGCTGGAACCATTTTTAGAGGGGGGCGGGAGGGAAGATAACAAGAGCCAGTGAACCAGACTGTAAAACTGTATACAACAGAAATCACTTGAAGCCAGAAGGATATGGCAGTACCTTACCCCCAACACCTATGTACCAGTTTATACCAGCTGATAATCTGACTCTGTTTTCAACTTTCTAAGGAAATAGGAAAAAATGAGTAATGTTCATCCCGTATTAAGTATGAATATTAAATAGACTTGACAGTGTCCAATTGAATTGACAGGTGCAATAAGTAACAGCACTGGAAAACAGCACAAGAATTCAGCTGAAGCTAGGGTTTGAGGGGCTGGTTAGAAGCTGAGTTTTTTTAGCTTACCTTTTACTTCCCTCTCTTAGTTGAATGCTCACAAACAAAGAATGTTCAACACAAGCGTGGAGTCCTTAATTCATTCTCAGGTCACCTTCAAAAATTCATTTCAAATCTTGACGAGTGAAAAGCTAGGCCTAAAACGTGCTGGGTGTAAACAGCAAGCTAAAATGCTGGTTTATAGTCAGAGAAATTAAATTTTTTGGCGTAAGATTTATTATTTGCTCTTTCAAAGATGTGCTCTTGTCAGTGTCTTTTCATGCTGCTGGTTTGGAACTTCACCAATATAAACAACATAGGGCTAAATATAGGTCAAGGAGAGAGGTCATTGTTACACAAACATGTGTTGAACTTCTTATGGCAGTAGAATCAGTAAAAGGCTCCATTCTCACCCATCATTTCATGCAGAGTACTTTCATTCCAATAGCCATAGGCTCCCAGTTACTTACAGCATGCCATTACCACAGTCGCTGAATGCCTCACAATCTGCAGCCTAATCTTCCAGATGCCAAACTCACACACTAACCACCAAGCTGATCCATCCAACACTTCCTGCCTGAGCTTCTTTTGAGAGCTGCCAGCCATGGAGGCATCCTTGGCCATGCTGCCTCTTTCTGCATCATTATGATGGACTGCCAGATGGGATGGCTGCGTCTTGGACACAGGGAAGTAACATAAAGCAGCAAAAGAAGCACATGACTCGCACAATGTTGTGGGCAATTGGCGTGCACCTCACACCTGCCCTGGCTTTAATTGTGTGCCATTTTGCCAGGGGCGGCTCGGCCCTCCCCTCTGCTGCAGGCCCTGCCCCCACTCCTTCCCTCAACCCCCCACCAGCAGGTTGCCTGCCACTGCTATGGAGAGAGTTGTGACTGAGATTGGGCCCTATGTATAATATTGCAGCATTATATACAGCAAGTGCAATAATCACTGGGGCTTACAGAGAGCTGGTCCAGAAGGCAGGCAGAGGAGGACAGCAAGCATGAAACACAACAATAAGACCAACCTGGAAAGCAAGAGACAACAATGGCTACCCAAGACAGGAATTGGACCATGGTAACACAAAGAAGGGCTGTCTGCTCTTTTTTCAAGTAAATGGTAAGATAATCACATGTGTTTGCACTAAAGCTGTTAATTCACTCTTTGCATCTCCCAGTCATCAATCACAAGGGAGCCTAAATAAAGCTCACAACACAGCTGCCTGCATGCCACTGTAAATCAACCTTCTGCCAAAGCAGCACTGCCCCGGCAAGCCGGCGTCACAGGAGGAAAAAACCTCGGCTGTCAAAATAAACTAATTAGGTACCACAAATGTTTTTTTTTTAAATGTCTATGCTACTAAGTTTTAACCCTTTCATTGCTAGTTAACTGCGCTCAGTGCTTTTCCTTACTTAAAAGCACCAGAACCGGTAACAGTCTAAATAAGATGGAGATCAAGAATCTGTATAATTTGGCCAGAAAGCTCATGAGAAGCCCAGCATTTGTTTACTCTAGGAAGGCCATGTAGGGAGAACAGTTTCTCTCTAGGTTTACATATACAGGCTACCAGGCCCTCGGTGCATTGCAACAAATGGGGCTGCTCTCTCACTTACTCCCACCTTAGAAATGGTGGGGCATGGAGTGATGGGATATAGTCATATTGTTGCCTCCAATTCAGTAAACAATCATAAAGGGGAACAGTAAATAACTGCTGACATAGGCAAGTAATAAGCAACTACCTCCACAGGAAAAACCAGGGGAGGGACAATGAAACAAAGGTGTGTGTTTGACTCACTTTGACTCCCAGTGTCACTTCTGGGTGCAACAAGTTACTCAAAGGCTCCTGCTCAGGGCTGCTAGATTGTGACTTTAGACACTATCAGGTTTCAGAGAGATGTCTGCCATTTAGGCAACTAACCAGAGAATTTTAGGTCCACTGTTTGGACAAGGAAATTGTTTAAGTAATGAAGTGACCCCACTTTTTTTTTTTTTGGGGGGGGGGGGGGGGAGGGCACCTGGTTTCTATATTTTATTACTGTATTTTGATTGTTGTCTCTACTATATTTTGGAAATATGGAAAATGATTCTTTTAAAAAATTAGCTGGTAAACAAAAGAATTTTGACTGTCTACATACTGCTTAGAGAGAAATCCTGGAACAGAAACATAGTAAACAGCATATAAAGTTGGTTCAGACAACAAATAGGAGTGTGGAGGCCAACTAATCAAACAATACAAGTAAGCAGTAGTATAAGCAATATGATTCCTCCGAAGTTAATGGAGTTGCATTCACATTACAACCAGGCCTGAATCTGACTTGCTACCCTGCTCTCCATTTTCCCCAGAATGCCATGGATTGCATATTAACATAATCAAATGCAAAAGCTATGCTTATGTCTATAGGCATATTGCAAATGATGAAAATGCCTCATTTCTGTCCCCAACATTCCTGGTTGGAAGGCAGAATAAGTTCTGGGTGCATGAGGAATGCAAACTGTAGAAATGAAAACAATGACTAGTCCTGTGACACCTTAGTGACTCACAATAATATATATATCATATCATGAGCTTTCTTGGGTAAAACCCACTTCTTCCTGGGTCCAAACTGAGTTACCATAATTTTGCCCAGTAAGTAGCACATCCCGCACTTAACCCTTCATTAAATAGTAATGCTGATCACACTCTCCAGGATTTAAGAAATATTCAGGACTTCACCACTTCACTCTAACCAGCCTGAGAAAGTCTTTTGATACACAGTAACTCTGGACCAGCAGCTCCTGACTGTGGCAGAGAATGGAGGGTGCTAAGTGACGCTACCTTTCACAGGACTGGCACTCTGGGTATATAAATGCAAAACCTAAACGGGCACAGAGTTTTTACATATGAGTTGAGAGAGCCCTGAGATCTAAGAATTAGGCTTCATCTACACGACCGTGGGGATTGACGCTCTGAGAACAATCCTTCCAAGATGGTGAGTAACTTTTGCTTTATTTCTTAGAATCGGATTCAAGTGGGATATTTTTGAAGCAATGAGAAAAGCCAAAGATGGTGTCATGCTGTCTAGTGTGGTTCACGACCATGAGCGCCAACCTCAGGGCAGACTGACAAAATGCAGGGCCAACACCCCAAACTAGTGGTGTATTCTAAAATTATACTTCACCAACTCAGTAATAATTGTGAACGCCTGACGCACTGTAATAATCTTACCCTAGGAGTCACTGACAATCCCCTTGGGCATTCCAGTCTCTCTTGCCACCCAGGAGAGCTGGACTTAGTGATAAATGGTCACTTACATCAAAGATCACAAAATATTCAAGTTGTTCTCGGTCCTAAGAGACCAGTGACTTACCTCAGGTCAATTTGAACCTTAGAGCTCATGCCAAATGCAATGCTTTTAGCCAATCCTATAGGAAACTGACTAAGGATTTATTAACTAGGAAAAAGACCAGAAAATTATTCACAGGTTCAAACAAGCAGCATGTATATACAAATACATTACCGTCTGTAGTTCCAAAAGGTGACAGAGTTGTAGTAATCTGTCAGCACTGATTTTTTTTTTTTTTTTTTTAAAGCACTAACCCAAGTCGACCATGGGGATGTCTGCTTTTGTTTTCCAGCCCTGTTGAAGTTCAAACAACAAAGAGATGACGAATTTTCATGTCATTTATCTGTATTTCCTTCTTACAGAATTCAAGCTGATAGAATCAGGTTCCTTGCACGTGGCACCTTCACAGATGTGCCATGTCTTTGTATTGCGTTTTTTCACAATAGCCCAATCAGTTCCCATAGTTGTTCTTGATGGGCAGGGGAAGGATTATTTCTGCCTGGGCTCACAAGTTCAGAGCAGGCATTTTTACAGTTATAAAGCCAAGCTTACAGACATTGTGATTAAAGTAAGATTAAAGCATGCAGCAACTTACAAGCACTTTACAGAGTCTAAACACTAAGCACATCTTTACGTGTCTAATACCGATCTTGAACAATACTAACATGCAGGTGAGAAGGTCTGTTTTCCATCTATGAATTTGTCAGAGCTCAGCTAATGCCTGCATCCTTGGCAAGAGCTGGCACGTGGGGACTCCCCCGTGTCACAGATGGTTCATATCTGGGTTCTAATTTTTTACAAAGTAGGGATATTTTCATGTTTCAGATTTGAACGAAGCTTTCTCTACATAGAAATGAGCAAAACATGAGGGTGCGTATGACTTTTTTTTTTTTTAAACAAAATATCACTAGCTGGGATCCAAAAGCTGGGGCTATGTGGCTCAAGGTTCCCCTCATTTGTCAAAGGGGAGTTGGATAAATAGCATGTATAAATCAGGCCCACAGCTGAGGAATGAAGGGGAAATGGGGCAATTGCCCCAGGGCCCAGCGATTTAAAGAGTCCTGAGATTCCCAGCCACCACTGCTACTGCAGCCATTTAAAATCACCACCGGAGCACTACGCCATGCACTCCACGCAGCTCTGAGGGTTGGGGGGGTCCAGCACTGTGGTCCAGGTGGCACTGAGGGTTGGTTGCCCGAACCCCGCCTCTTCTTTGAGGCCCCGCCGCTTCTGGGGGCACAGACCCAGCTCTCCACGCACACCTTGACCAGGAGCCCACGGAAGCTGTCTGCCCCTTTGTGCGTAATAGTTTGACACACACGGCCAGCGAACAAGAAAAATCGAGCAATAACATCAACCATTGAGGGGATAAAAAACCCACTGGTCAATATTATTAAAAAACCTTTCATAGAAACAGATTCATTCCGAATGTGGGGGGGGAAAGTGTGTCTTTAAACCTTGACACCAATCAATGAAAAGATATATAATGAAGATAAAGCACATGCTTCTAAAAAAGGAACAAAATCACAGGGAAAGCATAATGAATTATAATTGCCTATTTTAACTATGAATATGGCATAGACTGTCGTAGCAGTTCTATTTTATGACACAGACAAAGTTAATCATATAGTCAGGACTGCACATACTGTCATTAACTAGGTGGTGGGTTGTGTGTGGTAGATCTGTGTGGTAAGATACAAAATGCAAATCCCACAGAACTGTGTAAGTTAGCAGAAACAATGCTGAATAACTTTCCACACACACCCCAAAAAAGTAGTATTCCTTTTTGTATCCAGTGCACATTACAATATTTCTGATTCTGTTGGAGGAGCACATAGAACATCTGATGGGATTGCTGCGCTATCTAGTATTGTAAACGATCGTATATGACTTTCTAAAATGAAAATGCTAACAAAGGAGAGAAGGGAGGATAAATTAGAGAAGGGCCTGACTTATAACACTAGATCTAAAAAACAAACCTCAAAACTGGGAAGAGGGGAGCATGTAGGGGGGGTGAAGCATCAAGTACAAATCCAAAGGCACGTAGGTTAAATATTTGTCATGTACTCTCAAAGTGCCCTACTAAACCTCATAATTAGATCAACTTATAAAGGGAGAAATCTTGATCCTGCCAAAGTCAATAGCAAAGTGCCCATTGACTTCAGTGGAGACAGGATTTTAGCTGTTAAGTCAACGGGATGCAAGTGCACATTTACAGTACAGCACATGCTTAAGCGTCCTCCTGAATCAAGGCCTTTACTAAAGGGCTTGTCTTATGAGTTCTCCCACATTGGAGAAGCCAGGAATGGGTCACTCAGAATGAGCACACTGGGCTGGGTCTCATTCAGATGTCTGTAAATCAGGAATAATACCTCTGAAATTAATGTAGTTACACCAGTGTAAAATGAGTGTACAAGACAGTAGAATCAAGCCCTTTCATTCCTGTCATAGAAATCTATTTCCAATCACTCAGCATGCTGTTGCCAAGGCAGCGCCAAATTAATGTCCAGTGCAGCTTCCTTAGCTTCAGTGGGTTTACAGCAGAAACCAATTTGTCCCATCATGGTTTTTTCCGAGCATGTGCTCAAAAACCCTGAAAAATAGACACTTTGTAATTGCATGCAGTGATGCTAAAAGTTCACTCAGGGGTGACCGTTCAGAAATAATGACATTCTACTAGCGGTTGGTGGGAGAAATAATTATTTATATGTCCGTCCTCCCTTTCCCCCCACCACACACACACACACACACACACACACACAGTTCCATCATATACTGTATGAAGCAGAACAAAAATTAAGTTAAAGTAACAAGAAACAAATCCACATAAAGAGAATCTTCCAGAGTTTTTGATCCAGCCCCTTGTAACAAGCTTTGTAGGAAATAGCTCTACATTCCAGGGTCCTGTAATACTGGGTCACTGTAGGAACTTTGAGCAGTTCTTTTCAAGTGGATGGTAGTATTCTAGCATGCATGGTGTACCAGAAGCTAGATTTTAAAAATGGTTGATAAATCTGGTGAAGGACTAGCTTTAGGCTTGTACCAAGCATAGGGCCTTATGTCATGGTAGGTTATGCTGTATCAGTACCCCCTTCTAGCACACACCCAGGGCTTTGTCCAGCTAAATACCCTACCATCGTGCTCCTAAATTCAGAATCCTTGGCTACATCTATACTGCCAGTTTTGCTGGCAATGAGTATGCAAATGAGGCACAGATTAGCATATCACTGTGCCTCATTTGCATAATTTATGCAATTCGTTTTTGCAGGGGGGAGGGGGAAGTAGTGTGGATGTTTTCTTTTTGTGCAAAACCTCCTTTTCCCGCCAGATCCTTATGCCTCTAAAAAGGAGGTTTACCGATCTGGCAGGAAAAGGGGTTTTTGTGCAAAAAGAAAACATCCACACTACTTTTTTTTTTTCGCAAAAACCCTTTGCACAAAAACACCTTGCATAAATTATGCAAATGAGGCATGACAATATACTAATCTGCTCCTCATTTACATACTCACTACCAGCAAAACCAGCAGTGTAGACCTAGCCCTTGAGAGGTAGATTGTAGGAGTCCAACCCACCTTCAAGTTTCTGAAGGGATATCTGCTCCAACAGATGAAGTCTTTTCATGACTAGAGGAATTGGAAAGTGTTCATATCCCATACTCCCTGAATACAAATACATTTCCCTGAATGACAAGCACCCTCAATTCTCCCGAATGCCAGATGTATCCACTCTTAGGCCATGTCTATACTGCACCCTTCTTCCTCAAAAGCTTATGCAAATGAAGTGCAGAGTAGAATATCAACCTGCTTCATTTGCATAATTAATTGGGGGCGTTTTTGCGCAAGAGGCTTTTGCGCAAAAACGAGAAGTGTAGACAACTCCTTTTTGCACAAAACCCCCCTCTTGCGCAAGAGCCATTCTGCCGCTTTTTTTCCAGGAAGAACGGCTCTTACGCAAAAGCCCCTTACGCAAAAATGGTGGCTCATTAAGTATGCAAATGAGGTGCTGCAATATTCACCACTTCACCTCATTTGCATATTTTCTTGAGCAAAAGGGGGCAGTCTAGACGTAGACACAAGGTTCCACATTGGCAAGAGCAAAGCCTCTCCAACATCATGTCATATTGCAGTATCCAGAGCCATCCTTACCCACACCCAGAATAGGCAGTTGTGTAGGGCACCCAAAAATTTGGGGCACCACTGTGTCTTAATGTCCACCCACCTGCCTCCTCTTATCCCTGTTCTATAGCTCTGCTTTCTCCAGAGGATCTAGTTACCTTAACTGTGGAAAAACCTTCCAGAGCTATTAACAGAACAGTGAACCTGTGAAAGAGCCATTCAGGTGGTAATGAAGTCATTCAGCAGGCATTTGCCAACCCCAGGTGCATACTGAATTTACTGTATTAGTATACAGGACTGTAGTTTTCAAATTGTTTTTAAAATATTTTATTAGTGTGTTGCTGAAGATTACAAAATCATACAGTGAAACCTTTGTTATCCGGCACTCTGTTAACCAGAAAACTTTGTTAACCGCCATTGCCCCCAGCCGCAATACTGTCACATTTTCAGGCACACAGGCCTGACTTGGTTTACCATGATTGGCTTAACAATTTTTTATTTAAGAAGTACTAATCATCTTTAACTCAAAATAGAAATGTGAGACCAACTGCCTCACACTACAAAACTACCAATATTAAAACCTTGAGTTTTGCTATTATTGTCCATTGGTTTTTCCTAGGTTGATGGGACCCTCAGATAACCGGAATTTTTAGATAACCAGAACGCCCTAAGCCCCGAGCGTGCCGGATAACACAGGTTTTACTGTATTTCTAAACAATTGTCGTCTTTCCCTAACCCCCACCCCTGCCAGCTGCCATCAGGCATAGGGTCACCAGTTTAGTAGTACTACAGGGCCCCATAAATCCTAAGGTCAGCCCTGGCAGTATCCACTGTCATGAGGCATTAGGTGTTTTGCAGTGTTCAGGCACTAACTGGAGCCTGCTGCATCAACCTCGTCCTTCCTTGGGCTATTTGTTCCCTTGCTTTGTATGTTTAATTTCCTTTGTTTTTCCATTGACAGTTCTGATTTGACATTGTAAGGAGGTCACCACAATACTGCACAATGCACAGGGCAGAGAGACCTCACTAACCGAGTGGATGTCACATGCTTGACACAAAGAGGGCTTTGTATGAAGCAGCTTTATCCAGCTGTTTTTAAGAAATGTACAGGTGAGAGTATATAAAGCTGCTCCTCGGAGGACAGTGTCTCATGATTAGGAAGCTAGCCAGTGGCGTGGCTTATGAGGAACTATAGGTGTTGGGAGGAACATCAAGAGGATAGAATTCTGGCTATTGGGAAGATGGGCATTTTGGGGTGAATATATTCTACTCCTGCCCCGCCATACAACATGCTCTGATTCCATAGCTGTGTCCTGCCATTCCCTTCAGGCCAGGACATTGTAATGAAGAGGGGGGATACATCTAGCGGTCAAGCCCAAGGCAGTGTGGAGTTTCCACAGATCCCTTGCTTCAATAGCTTGATTTCAGTACGTGTTAGTGAATCACTGGCATTCACCTTTAAAAGAAACTGGACTCACAGATGGACAGATAATGATTATTACAGTCCCAGGCCTTTCCATATAGACATCCATTGAAATTGCTTCATGTGGAAATGACATCCTAGCAGGATCTGTACCAACTCATGCTGGAATCTTCCATAGAGTAAAAATGGCAAAGTTAATGTCTAGTACAGTGCATTTGGAACTTAAACAATTTGTTATGGCACCTACCACAAAGCCCTTGGGAGTTCCTGGTTGGTTTTTTTTAAGATCACTCACACACTAGTTCTTTGTCTTGTAGATGCCTTAATTCCACAACCTAACACACCATTCCCTCTTCCCATGAGGCAACCAAACCATTTCTGTATTACAGACTATGAAGCTAAAACTTTCTAATGGTCTTATAATTACAGCTCTGACTTTTTCATTTTTTGCCATGACAAAGAAAAACACTGGAAAATCTAAATGAAAATAGCAAAAGTTATAGAAATATACTAAATTGTGAGTAATCGGCACCTCTCAAGCCCCTCTTTATTTTTTGCTATTTTTAATGCAAACCATAGTGAAGGGCCGTCCACCTCTTCATAAATGCAATGTGCGACCTATTTGGGTCTAGTGGTGAGAATCACTTATAAAGGTAAGTGTTAGGCATAGTTAACATGAGTCACTGCTAGCTCTCCCTATTTCTCATAAGCATTAAAATGTAGGAAATTAAAACAGAGCACTTTGTACCTTCATGACAAGAGGATGGAGGTCTGCACCAAGACCCCAACAGTGCAAAATAGTGAACACACCAAACTCCTCTTGAAGCCAGTGGGAGTTGGGAGCAAACAGCACTCACAGGATCAGTTCTCAAATGAGTGCCCCTCAACTCTTGCAGCATAGCCTTCACCCTGTGCCCTGGAGATGTCAACAAAACTAATGTGAGCCACAAGAACTCATCCAGAGGGACAGATCAGCTAAGCAAAGAAAATGAAATAAAGTGAAAAGAATACATAGAGCATTGCAGTGGAACTTGTGTAGGTAATGATGTTATATAGATCACCATGTAGCAGACTGACATTTGGACAAACTAGAAATTCACAGGCTCCATCTCCACAGGACAACCTTGAGTCCCAATTGTAATAAACACAAGAATGCACGTTATGATACAAACCTCAGGGTCTCACCTCCCTAACTCATATTTCAAATTCCTGGCATATTTCCACCAAAAACAGAAAGGTTCCTTTCATGGTTACAAGAAGGGATGGCAATGCTTAAAAGCAACTAAGTATAGGCGGGCTGGGTAATGCTCCTTGGCTACGTCTACACTGGCATGATCTTGCACAAAAACTCTTTAGCGCAAGAGTTCTTCTGCAAAAACTCTTCCAGAAGACAGTGTCTACACTGGCATGTGCTTTTGCGCAAGAGATGTGCTTTTGCTCAAGAGCATCCATGCCAGTGTAGATGCTGTCTTGCGCAAGAAAGCTCTGATAGCCATTTTAACCATAGGGCTTTCTTGCGCAAGAAATTCATGTTGCCTGTCTACACTGGCCCGCTTGCGCAAGAACAGTTGCGCAAAAGGGCTTATTCCTGAGTGGGAGCGTCACAGTTCTGGAGCAAGAAGCTCTGCTTTCATACATTAGAACGTCAGTTTACTTGCGCAAGAACACGTGGCCAGTGTAGACAGGCAGCAAGTTTTTGCGCAAGAGCGGCTGCTTTTGCGCAAGATCGTGCCAGTGTAGACACAGCCCTTATAGTTAACACTGCCCAACATGTTGCATTATAAGGCCCTGATTTCAGTTGCTTATAACTTTGCTGAACTTTAACTGTTAATACTGAAATTTCCTGTGCCAGGTGTCTGCGTCATGGTGATTTTTTTTGAACGATTAAGTTAAAATGGTTCAGCAAATTCAGAGCATAAGACAGGCAAAATATATTGTTCTGCTCATGTTAAAAAAAAATTCTTACAAAATGTTTCTTTGAGATGCGCTAGCATCTAGTCTTTGGTACAGGACTTTAAAGGCCACTTTGGTATTAAGGTTAGTGAATTACTGTTGCTATGACCATTTAGCTAAGTATGGCGTCTCTGAAGAAAATTAGTTTCAAATGCTCAGTGTAGACGTCCAAAGATTTCTAAGGAAAAAAGAAGCAGCAGCCTGATTAACGCAGAGGGATGAGGAGGAAGAAGGGCTGGGGAAATGTGTCAAGTGGGAGCTGAGGGGCTTGCAGGACCCAAAGAGTGAGGAGGACAAAAGGGGATGAAAGGCAGGTGCTTATGGGGGCTAGGGAAGGACTAGAGCAGAGTGGAGGGGGGTGCTGGGATCCTATGTAGGCACAGAAAGGGAAAGGGGTGAAAAGAAACAGAAGGGAAAGGTGACAAAAGACAGAAGCCAAGGAGTGGGGGGCTGGATATGTAGAGAGGGAAACAGGACCTGGGGATGATTGGATTGGAACAGAAGGAAAGGGAGGCTGGAGTCAGCAGGACATACAGGACTGCATAGTAGCCAAGCAGGAAAGATGGCTCCAAAGGGGGAGGGCGATAGAAGCGGAGGTGGGGGGAGTGAAGACTGGCTAGAAGGGGTTGAGGTCTAGATAGAAGCAAGGAGGCAGGAACTGGGTGTGAGAGCTGGTAGCAACAGAAATGGTAGGGGTAGGAGTGGGGTTGGTGGAGGGCTGGATAGCAGCAGAAGAGGGCAAAAATCTAGGGTTAGGTGGTGGTTGGGGCAAAGTGGGAGGAGGGCAGAAGTCAGGGACTGGGAAGTAGCTAGGAGTGGAGGGGGTGGAGGAGTGGGAGGACAGGAGCCATGGAATGAGTAGTGGGTAGAGGCAGATGGGAAAGTGGGCAGGATCTCAGCCCTGAAGGATTGTGAGTGTTCTTCATTTTGTGATTCCCAACACGATCTTGAAATATGAGGAACCAGATTTGCAGGAGTGCTGAGCACTGTTGCTGCAAATGAAGTTGATTGGCACGTGCTTTGAACATGGAATGGACTCTAAAAATACTAAGTACTTTGGAAAATCAGGCCCTAGATGTTTAAAGTGGGGGATCCAAAATTAGATCCCTTGTGGCAATTTCAGCCATAATTTCTCCGAGACTCAGTTTCCCATGGGTACATGAGGATGAGAATAATAATTTCATTTTACTTCACAAGGATATTTTGAAGATCGATGAATTCATGTGTGTGAAGCACTCCGTTGCTATTGTGATACGCGCCATAAAATACCCATGAGAATAGGAATAATTCCATATTCAGTGACGTGTTTGAATGGTGTGCTGTAAATAAGGCCTGGGGCTACACATTAAATAAAGATAAAGAGTGACTAAGTACCCCTCCAGCAAATGAGGGATCTTGTTGGAAAAATAGTACGTGATCATGAATGACAGTAGCATGATGCATACACACAAGAGAATGGAATTAAAGTTGTAGGAACAGCCTTCCTTCTGGCATATGCTACCTGCTGGGAGCTTGGTTTTGGGTATGCTAGTGATGTAGAGTGCTTTACATCTATAGACACACACACACAGATAAAGAGTGTGGGGGTGATGTATAAAGTAATAAATTGTGTGTGCACAAGCATTGTGAGTTTTCTAAAGGCAGTAGCAAAATGCACTCGTTTTTTGTTTGAGTGGTATGTGTGAAAACTAGAAGAACTAGAGGACACCAAATGAAATTAATGGGTAGCAGGTTCAAAACTAATAAAAGTTCTTCTTCACACAGCGTGTAGTCAACCTGTGGAACTCCTTGCCAGAGGAGGCTGTGAAGGCTAGGACTATAACAGAGTTTAAAGAGAAGCTAGATAATTTTATGGAGGTTAGGTCCATAAAAGGCTATTAGCCAGGGGATAGAAATGGTGTCCCTGGGCTCTATTTGTCAGCAGCTGGAGAAGGATGGCAGGAGACAAATCACTTGATCATTGTCTTCGGTCCACCCTCTCTGGGGCACCTGGTGCTGGCCACTGTCGGCAGACAGGCTACTGGGCTAGATGGACCTTTGGTCTGACCCAGTACGGCCGTTCTTATGTTCTTATGTAAAACTGCCAAAACCTGAGATACTCATTAAATAGGTCTCAGCTGTCTCAAACACATCACACTACAACCCCAATCTACTGAGCCAGACATGGCTTAGAAAGCATCACTGGGAATGACTAGAACAGATTTATGCCTCTGTATGTGAAAACATGTTGTCACAGGCAGTCATCAGTAAATACCTGGAATTTGACTTACAAAATACCATTCATGGTCCCTAAGACCCAATTCTGCTGGGTAAGTTGTGCATAAGGGGAATATCTAGTTATACACAATCAAGCTTTCAGGTTTTCCTTTTAGCTTGTATTGTCTGATTGTCCTATTGATATTTGCTGGCTCTTGGATATTGGGGCACCATGCATACAACAGAGCTATCCTATTACTTTAATCTAGAGGTGGGGGAACCTAAGGTTTTGGGGGCTGGATTTGGCCCCTGGCTTGCCTGGATCTAGCCCCCAGGGTTCAGGGCTCTCCCCAATATTGGGGAGCCTGCACTGGTGCTCCAGCCCCTGACATTCACCCCTACCCCCGTGGGGCTGGAGCACATAAAATCTATTAGCTGCCCCCACCATTTATGGTGTGTGAGGGGAATGTGGGGAGTGTCTTTCTCTGTCCGGGGTCACATCAGTGAGGGTTTGTTTGCTTCTCACTTGTGTGCAGCCCCCAACAGATTTTTCTGTGGGTCAGCGGCCCCCTGACTCAAAAAAGGCTCCTCACCCCTGATCATTCAGCAATCTCTATGTGCGCGGAGCCTTATTCAGTCAGAGCTATAGATACCTCTCACTCACCTTCTGTAGTATCCCATCTGCCATTCCATGTGCATACAGGGGGAGACTTGACTACAGTGGGCATCCTATATGGCTTTAAAATTATGCTAGACAAAATTAAATTCCATCACTGGGATAAAACATGAGATCATGAACCAAGACATCTTCCCAATGAGCTGACAATCTCTTGTTAATCTTCTTCCATCTTTCCTATTTGTAGAACTTCAGTTTCCTTTGGGTTTATTTTCAAACTATGGTCTTTAATCACACAATCCCACTCTGACACCCTATAGTTACCAATTCTTCTTAGCTGCTAGCCAAAAGGGCCAGATTGTCAGAATACCTTCCATGTCTCCATAACTAGGATGAAGAGAAGTGAACTCAACACACTGCCTAGTCTCAGTCTCACAGTCACCTCAAAACTCTCTGAAATTCCATACATCATCATCTTAGCTCTTCACACTCAATACAGGGTACATCTACACTGCAAGGCAGAGTACAGCTACCCCCCGCATCTACACAAGCCACCCGTTATTTCAAAATATTTTTCAAAATGGCGGGCGCACGATTTCAGCATCCCGGGAACCCTTGTTCCACGAGGGTTAAGGGATGTCTCGAAATATCACGTTATTTCAAAATTGTGCTGTGTCGATGCGCCAAATTTCAATAAGCTATTTCAAATCCATTTCGAAATAAGATACACAATTTGTGCTATGCAAATTGCGGATCTTATTCTGAGTTTCGGGTGCTGTGTAGACACACCCACAGATCCTCTGTCATCTCCACTTCTTGAAGTCCCCTGCCCATCCACCTCACTAACCCAAACACCAGTTCCCACACAACCAAGTTATGTGTTTTCTCAAGATCAGTAAATGCTACATGGCAGCTGGGCCCTCCATTCAGAGGGGAAAGTAACTAGGTGTGCCTGTGGCACCGTTCTGGCAAGAGCCAGCTAGGCTGCTGCATGAGCCGGCCCAGGGCGCACTCTTTAAAACTTTCAACCCTTCCAGATTACTGTGCCCCCTTCAGGAGTCTTATTTGTCTTGTGTACCCTAAGACAAATAAGATTCCCCTATCTCCAGCTCCTAGTCCTGACTCCTGCAACCTTCCCCCACCACCACCCACACACACACACCCTGCCCTGAGCCTCTGGTACACACACACACACACACACACACACACACACACACCCCTGCCTGTATCCGCCCGCGCTCTCCCCCCCATACCCAATCCCACTGCCCAGAGCCTCCCACACTCCCACCCCATGCCCTCAGCCCCCATATCCAACCCCTGCCCTGAGCTTCCCGCATCCCCACCCCTGCCCTGACTCGAGCCCCCACCCACATTCTCAGCCCCTGCACTAAGCCTCCCCACACTCACACACACTCCAATGGGAATGAAACAGCATTAATAACAGAAACCAGAGTTATTGCTTTCATTACATATATTTTACATTCACAGTATTTTGCATTACAAATCCTCTTCAGTTTTTACTTCTTGTCAGGTGGAATATGTTCACTCCTGGTCTGATGTGACATAGCAGTACTGTCCTGTTACACCCTGGGAAATTTAAGTCACTTTCACCCTGCCTCCATTTATCCTTTTTTCAAACTTTTGTCACAATACAAATATCGCATTTATATTACTCTTCTGCCTAAAGCCATGTTGCTCTACTCCTATATTTTTATTCACCTTGTACCTCAATCTTGCCTCCAAAACTCTCTCCAGGACTTTGAGAGATTCACTTAGAGTGATGCTCAGGTAGGTATTTGGATCATTTGCATCACTCTTATCCATCCAAAGAGGTACACTCAATCACGGTCATCTTGTATCTTTTGCTTTATTCCAGCAAACACACAGTAATTTATGAAGCCACTTTATCCCAGTATCTCCAAATGCTTTGATCATATCAACGTTATCTCATCTTCACCAGCTACTTTACAATTCTTCTTTAAATGATGCTTGTTCTTCCATCTCTACAGAGATTGATACCTTTTGAGGCTTCCCCATAATTGCTGGTGGTGCTTACACTCGCAACTCACTTCTCATTGAACAGCTTTGAAAATATTTTTTTCATATTGCCACCACTCTTAAGGGAACAGTCACCACACATTTCCCATCCTTCACACAAAGGTTTCTTCATAACTTGTGTTCATAACTGCTGTCTTTCGTCAACCCCAAAATCAATTTCCTACCATTATCTTTCTTCAGCCTTCTATATAATTCCTCTTCACCCTGTAGTCTTACCTTAACAACTGTCTTCCGGGCCTGTTTTTTGCCTGTTTGTATGTATTTGTGTTTCATTATTACAATATGCCCTCTGAAACTCTTTGAATAATTGTGTCTCTATTTTCGTGTACCTTAGAGTTTTACCACCAGCTTGTTCTCTAGAAACATCTCAGCTCATCACTGTATCTGCCACTTCACCTCCACTGCCTTCATAAAACATTCTTTAAACTTCCTTCATTCTTCCTTCACTGACTTCACTTTTGCTGGCAAAGCATGAAAGCCTTCCTTTACTTTTTGGCAGAACTCTTCCTTCCTTTCCCCCCTTACATAGCCACCGCTGCAATTTCTTTCTCCATTTCATCTTCTTTCCTGTTTTCTCAGGTTGCAGTCAGATTTTAGCTATTAATACCTCATGTAGCTCTCACATAGTCACTTGGTACAATCATTACATCTTTCACCATTTATATATGGTCTCTTCTCACCAAAATATAATCCACCTGGACTTTTTTTCCCACTCTAGTATGTCTCACAGTGAGATTTCTCTTTTTTCAAATACAAGTATATACCACTGGAAGCCCATTGAAAAAATTCCCACTCCACTCACATCTCTCTGTCTTGTCTGACTGTAGCCCATAAGCTATTGGGATAGGGCCAAGAGGTTGTTCACGAACAACATTAGCCTTCAGTGGGTCCTGTGAGATTCATGAGCTTTAGGGGCAGAACTGCTTTCCCTGTTCTGAATGGCCAGGGCTAACTCTTCCAGCAAAAAACTCTGAAGAAATCCCTGTGGATTATTTGTCTGTCCAGAGCCTCATCCTACAAGTACTTCTAGGGAATGATGTGGAGGAAAAGAGAGTTACTCACCCTGTGCAGTAACGTCTGTTCTTCGAGATGTATGTCCCCGTGGGTGCTCCACTCGAGGTGCTGGGCTCGTCCCGGCGCCACAAACCAGAGGAATTTTCATTAGCAGTAGGCCCCCCCACCAGACCGCGCATGCGCAACTGCCTCTTCGTGCCTCTCAGCTGAGCGCGGTCCGGTCCTGTCAGTTTCCTCCCAACCGGAAGCATCTGAAAGATATAAACAGGAGCTCCGAAGCAGGGAAGAGAGTGGGACGTGGAGCACCCACGGGGACACATCTCGAAGAACAGACGTTACTGCTCAGGGTGAGTAACTCTTTTTCTTCATCGAGAAGGCCCCCGAGGGTGCTCCACTCGAGGTGAGTACACAGCAGTGGTCCAACATTACATGAGTGCTTCGGACCTATCGCCCCCATGCTGTAGACAAGACAGCCTGGGCCACCCTTGAATCAGAGGTAAGTATGTTCCCAAGGGCATGGTGTCTAGCGAATGTGAGGGTAGACAACCAGGTTGCCGCACGGCATATGTCCTGCAACGGTACTCCGCGAAGATAGGCAATAGATGTTGCTATGCCCCGGGTGGAATGAGCATGAAGTCTACTTGGAAGAGATTTGTTGCGCAAGGCATAACATCGTGTGATGCAAGTGACAACCAAGCAGGAAATACGCTGCGCAGAGAGTTGCTTGCCCTTGGAGCGTTCGGCTGTGGAAAGGAAAAGCTGCTGAGACTTCCTAAAGACCCGAGTTCTGTTGAGGTAAAAGGCCAGTGCTCGCCTGACATCCAGAGTGTGCAGACATGCATCTTCCAATGAGGAGTGAGGCTTTGGGTGGAAAGTCGGCAGGGTTATGGGCTCATTTACGTGGAAAGCAGAGTTGATCTTTGGCAAAAACGCTGGTTGGACACGCAGTACTGCCGCATGACTGAAGAATTGCGTGTACAGGGGATCAGCTGAAAGAGCCGCTAATTCACTTACTTGACGCGCCGACGTAATGGCAAGTAAAAACACCGTGTGACGGCGCGTGGGGGTTTTCCCGTCTCCTGCACCCCCGTAATGGCACGGACAGACTCCACCAGCCAGTAGAATAGAGGGAGTTTATTGCTTCTCCAGGATACAGCACAGCACAGATGTCATCTGGTTACAGGAACCGGGCCTAGGATGCCTCAGCCCCCCTTGAGATGGGGGAGACTGGGCCCCTAAATTACAGCCCCTTTCCTAGGCTGTCTCCTCCATGATCCCAGACAGAAACTAACTCACTCACTTCCAGCCCTGCCCCAGCCAGGGCTCCACTCCCTTCTTCCCATTGTTCCGCTCCATGGGAGATACCTGTCTGACGAAGCTCAAGCCCCTTGCATAATGACTCATCCCCTGCCCTGCTGGGCCATGCTGCAGACAGCAGCCAGTGGAGGTCACTCACAACCCACTGCCCAGCATAGCAACCAGCAAGGTACCCCCCACTACGTCACACACCGTCTTCATGGTGAGCATTCGTAGATCACATGTTGCCAGCGGCTCAAACGGTGAGCGAGTTAGAGTGTCCAATACCAAAGGCAAGTCCCAAGGCTCCGGCGGGATCCTGTGTGCCGGATATAGATTGCCCAGTCTCTTCAGAAATCTTTTGGTGATAGGATGGGCGAATACCGAATGGCTGTCAACCGGAAGACGGAAGGCTGAAATTGCTGCTAAATACACTCTTAGGGAAGAAATAGCCATTCCCATCGCCTTTAGATGCATCACATAATCTAGGATCTGCTGTATAGACAGCGAAAGAGGGTCAAGATCTTTTGCCAAGCACCATGAGTGAAAACGACGCCACTTGTGGAGGTAGGATTTGCGCGTTGTATGTCGCCTACTGTTAATCAACACGTGCCTCACGTCTTGAGAACAGGAGAGCTCAGATGCTTGGAGCCAGCTAGGAGCCACGCTGTCAGTGCATGCGGTCAATGGCTGGGTGAAGCATTGTGCCGTGTTGCTGAGAGAGTAAATTGAACTGTTCCGGTAGTCGTCGTGGTTTGGCAACTGACATTTTCGACAGCTGTGTTAGCCAGACCTGTCGGGGCCAGAAAGGCGCAATCAGAATTACTGTTGCGCCGTCTGATGTTATCTTCTTCAAAACTCTCGGGATGAGTGGAAGAGGAGGAAAGGCATACAGCAATTGGTGATGACTCCAGTCCAGGAGGAAGAAATCCCCCAGAGAGTCTGTGCCGATGCCTGCTCGTGAGCAATACTGATGACATTTCCTGTTGTGTCGAGTGGCAAACAAGTCCACATTGGGGAAGCCCCAGAGTTGGAAGAGGTCGCGGAGCACCTCGGTGTATAACTCCCACTCGTGTTGCGAGAGGAAATGCCTGCTCAGAGTATCGGCGATCACATTGTCCTTGCTGGGAAGGTATGCTGCTGTTATGGTGATACCTTGCCGAATTGCCCAATTCCACAGGCGTACAGCCTCTGCGCAAAGAGAGCGGGAGCATGCCCCTTCTTGTCTGTTGACATAATACACCATGCATATGTTGTCGGTGAGAATCTGTACGGAGTGGCCTCGAATAATGGGTAGGAAGTGTTTGCAAGCATTGAAGACTGCTCTCAGCTCGAGAAAATGTATATGCTGTAGGGACTCCTGGGGCGTCCAGAGACCCTACACCTGGTGCTCCTGTAGGTGAGCACCCCAGCCGAGCAGGGAGGCATCTGTAATGATTTGTAGTGATGGCTTGAGGGCATGAAAGGGGACCCGTTAGCATATTGTTGGGACTGTCCCACCATGCCAAGGAAGCTCGGACCTGATTGGGCATAGAAACCACCCTGTTTGTACTGTGCACGCGGGGCGTGTACACGGTGAACAACCAATGCTGAAGACTGCATAGATGGAGCCTGGCATACGGAACCACATACGTGGTGGCCGCCATGTGTCCCAATAGCTGTAGACAGGTAAGTATTCGGGACTTGGGAGAAATTGATACTGACTGCACCAGGTCCTGTATGAGTTGAAACCTCTTTACAGGCAAGTATGCCCTCGCTGTCCGGGAGTCAAGTCTTGTTCGATAAACTCCAGATCGCGAGTAGGCACCAGGAAGGACTTCGAGATTGATTATGAGTCCGAGGGCTGTAAACAGAGAGGTAGTTGTGGACACTGCCCTCGTGGCCTCGTCGACAGTGGAAGCCTTTAGCAGGCAATCGTCCAGGTACGGAAAAATTGTAATGCCAAGGCGCCACAGATAGGCCGCCACTACCGCAAGGGTCTTGGAAAAAACTCGTGGGGCCGCTGACAGTCCGAAAGGTAGTACGCGGTACTGATAGTGGTCGGACCCCACTACCTTCTGTGAGCCGGGTGTATTGTTATGTGAAAGTAAGCGTCCTGAAGATCGAGGGACGTGAACCAATCCCCTTTGTCGAGAGCAGGAATGATCGAAGATAACGTGACCATCTTGAATTTTTGCCTTCTCAGACGACGGTTGAGCCGACGTAGGTCCAGGATAGGCCTCCAACCCCCTGACCTTTTCTGGGTGAGGAAGTAGCGAGAATAGAATCCTCTCCCCAAAAAGCGTGTCGGCACCCTCTCCACTGCCCCTAATGTGAGTAGGCGAGAGACCTCTTGATGGAGAAGAGTCTCGTGAGAGGGGTCCCTGAAAAGGGACGGGGAAGGGGGGAGAGGGAGGGGGACGAGAAGTGAAGGGAATGACATATCCTGAAGTGATTACGTCGTGAACCCACCGGTCGGTGGATATGAGAGCCCAACGATGATGATAAGGCCTGAGACGATACACCTTCTGTGATGCCTGGAGTCTCTGTCAACGGGGTGGTCCAAAGTCCCTCGATCAACACATCAAACCTGCTGCCGGCCCTGCTGCTGGACGGACGCCTTGTTAGGCTGTTGGCGCCGCTTTTGGGGACGTTGCTTTGGTCTCTGTTGATCATATGGCTTGGCCCAAGGTGTCGCATAAGAGAATGGCCTTTGCCTGTTGTAGGGTATGTATCTTCTACGCTTGTAGGGAGGTGTGTACATCCCCAGTGTCTTCAAGGTTGTACATGTATCCTTGCCCGAGTGGAAGACCTGATCGGTTGACTGGGCGAAGAGTGACTGACGATCAAAGGGCAAATCTTCCACCTTGGCCTGCAACTCCTTTGGGACAGCGGCCTGGTGTAGCCAAGACGCCCGACGCATGACTATGGCTGAAGCTGTGGATCTAGCGGCTGCATCAGCCGTGTCGAGCGCAATCTGCAAGGCTGTTCGGGCGACTGTATAGCCCTCTTGTATCACCGCCTTGAGAATCTGACGTTTGGAATCCAGCAAGTGTTCAAATAGAGGGACTAGTTTCGGAATAGTTGTCGAAATCGTGATTTGCTAGTTGTGCCGCAAAGTTACACATCCTCAGAGCAGAAGTGGCAGAGGAATATATTTTCCTGCCCAAGATATCCAGGCGTTTAGCCTCCTTGTCATTTGAGGAATTTTTGGTCTGAGACGTTTTTACTCTGTGTTGTGCAGCGTCCACAACAAGGGAGTTAGGTTGAGGATGTGTAAACAGAAACTCCATACCCTTCTGGCTTATGAAGTATTTCTTGTCCGACCTCTTATTAGTTGGTAGCGATATGGCCGGAGTCTGCCAGATGTTGTTGGCAACCTCTACGGTAGCGTCATCAAAGGGAAAGGCGAGCTTCAACTTTTGGGAAGGTTGTAAATTCTTTAGCAGCTGATGCTGTTTCTGCTGCACATCCGTGGTCTGGATGTCCTGGGATTGAGCAACCCTTTTGAAGAGTTCCTGGAATTGCTTGTGGTCCTCTGTAGGAGACAAGTCCCCGGGGATCACCGCTTCATCCAGCGAGGAAGAGGAACGCTGCGCCAGAGAATCAGGGCTCTGTTGCCCCTGATGAGGAGTGTGGTCCTGCTTATCTTCCTGATAGCTTGAATCTACATCTCCAGCAGAGGATGGTGGGGCAACATAGGGCGTAGACTTGTCTGGACCATGTGGAGACTGAGGCCGAGAAAATTGCGGTGACCGTGACCGCGAATACCTTCTGCAGTGAGATGAACAAGAAGAGCACTCGTGATAACATCGGTCATACCGCCGGCTGTGGCAAGGAGAACGGCTGTGTCTTCTCAATGTGTCATATTGATGAGAACATGCTATAAGTCTTGGAGACCATGGCAAGAAGGATCTCCTGGAGTGGCGAGAAGGAGACCGCGAGCAGTGGTCCCGATAGTATCGACGTGGCGGTGAGCGACGAGCTGACCTATAGTAGCATTCTCCGGGGGCCGTGTAACGATGAACATGATGGCTACCAGAATGGAACGAGGCAGGTGAATCAGGTCCAGGCGAGAAGGTCACACGGTCCGGTGTCAGCGATGGTGTCCGGACCTGTGCAGATTTGTGCTGTGCTTTGGTTGGCACTGAGGAGTTGAGGGAAGGCTGAGGAGCTGCTTGTGGCAGAATGGTAGGCAGCAAAGGAGCCTCTGTAGTGTGATCATTGGCAGAGTGCAGGCTCGGTGCCGCTGGATCAGCTGATTGCAAATGCGGGGATGACGTCAGAGCCGAGGGCTGGGCCGGCAGAGTCTCCCACTGCAGTGCTGAATCCGGTGCCGGTATCTCTGGCACCGGGGAGCATGGAACGGCACTCAGGAAAGGTGCTGCGGGTGCCGGCACAGCTGAGCTCTGCCACGCATGCGCAGGAACTCTCGGTGCCGGGGCTTCCCTTGCCGGCTTCGCAACGGCCGTTGGAGCCATTGCCGGCACCGACTCTGCTCGTAACCCCTTTGCGGGTGCCGAAGTGCAGTCCTTGTGGCGGGCTAAGGTTGGGGCCGAGGAACTACGGCCCTTGCCCGACTTGTCCACGGGGAACCTCGGCGAATAGCCAGAGGTCCCTGGTTTGTCCGTGCTGCCACCCGGCGTCTTCTGGATCCCATGGGGGATCTCTTGCCCAGGACGATCTCCGCTTGCAGAGCGTGGCTTGGAGACTTCTGGAGCCTGGAGAGCCTTATTAAATAGAAGGACTCTCAGTCTCAGCTCCCGATCTCTTCTGGCGCAAGCTGTCAGCTTCGCGCAATGGCTGCACTTCGCCGGGACATGGGTGTCTCCGAGGCACCTGACGCAGTGGGAGTGCCCATCGGAGACCGGCATAGCCTCCTGGCACTGAAGACACTTTTTGAACACAGGTGATCCTGGCATGGTTGTTTCTTGAGTCCTGTTGTTGTTGTTGTTGTCGTCAATTTCAGTCAGGTAAATGCCGGGTAGGCACTGACTGACCGCCAGTAGAAAAAGGCTTTTTTTTTTTTTTTAAAACAAAAAACAAAGGAAAAAGGGAACTACAACTAGTAACAACTATAACTGATAACTACTATCTAGCTAATCAGAAAACAAACTAACTAAGAGATCTCCCTTTCTCCTCAGAGAGGAGAAGGGAGCCTAATCTAACTCCGTCTGCGGCCGCGGACGGTTGGAGAGAAACTGACAGGACCGGACCGCGCCAGCTGAGAGGCGAAGAGGCAGTTGCGCATGCGCCGTCCGGTAGGGGGCTACTGCTAATGAAAATTCCTCCGGTTTGCGGCACCGGGACGAGCCCAGCACCTCGAGTGGAGCACCCTCGGGGACACTACTCGATGAAGAAGGGAGTGATCTGGGCCATAGAAAACAGATATTGAACAATCTTTTAGGTAATATTGTCCATCCCTTTTCTAGAGTAATTATCCTCACCTACATTTCCCTGTGCTTAGTTTTATCCCGTTGTTTATAGCTGGATCTCATTAGATTCTCTCAAGAAATCACTTTCCCTTTTTGACTTAACTCCCAAGTTTTCAGATTTGGGGGGCGGGGGGAAGAGGGTTCATCAATCCTTTAGCCTAGCAATTCACACCAAATTATTTTCTTGTTTCTCTGGCATCCGTCCTCTTCATCATATCTATTGCCCTTGTCAGAATTCCCTCTACACTACCAATATTTTTCTGAGCTGCACAGAGGTAAAGGAAGCTGCATAATGGGTGTGGACCCACCAGTTAAGAAACCAAAAGGGAATAACCAGCAGCATTGCATGCTTCTGTATTTGCAGACTAGTTGTGCACTGCAAGCTTACATTTTATGTGCTGACAGCCAGGACACACAGGTGACTTTCAGTACTACTGCTTTTCAACTCTCCCCCCTACCTAGTCAATATTTCTGCTTCAGGCCATTTTCTCCCCTTCTCCAGATTGTATTAAGTTTTCATTCTTCCACAATTCATCATGCCTTCTTGCTTCTTGCCCATAATTTTTAACCAATGAGGTCACTTTATATCATTCCTTTGTTTTCACTACTTCCCAGTTTGAGATTAACTGAGAATTTAAACATACCATTTTCCCTGTTTTTCCAAATGAGTAATAAATATGAGATGGCCTAACAAGCATTTATAGCTCTTCGGACACTTTCTCTATATTGCTATTTAGCATTAGCCTTATTTCAGTTTTCTCCATCTCATTTAATCCCCCCTGCAACCACAGTCCTAAACCAATTTGATTTAGGTTTTTCAAGGGACATTTCATGAGTCATATATAAAATGCAGATATTTTGCACAACTTCTACCACATTCCCATAATACACTAATACTATGATGCAGTATGGGTTACTGGAATTTCCCAATGCAGACTTCAGGTTGTGGACAGTTCTAATAGAATGACCCAGAGCAAAGCACCAAAGCAAAGCAAAGTTAGAGATTTGGAAAAATTCAGTAGCTAATGTTTTAGAATGTGTAATAAGGGAAAAATACATCTTATTTTTAAGAATGAGTATTTGCCCCACACAGCTGAGCACACCAGACCCATGAGTCACTGTTATCTCTCTGCCTAGCAAAAGTTAGCTTTGCTAGTGATTAGATTGTGTGTCAATGCCCTACCACACAGTCAGTCTTCTTTGCCAGCAAATTCTTCCGGGCTTTCCTTACCCAACCAGGTAACCATAAGTGAACTCCAGCCCCTGAGCTCCTCTGGGATGTTTCTCTGCAATGCACAGCACTTATTATTATTTACAAAAGATACTAAGTTTGCTGTGGTGTTAAAGCATCATTACATTACTGTTCATTCACACATCTTTCCCTTCAAACACCGCACTGAACTGATTTAGTATAACAGTTAAATGAGGTTATTAAACAAAAGACTTTGGTAAAATAAAACCTAGTAAAGGGGTGATGGTACAAATGGGTATATGCAAATAGAAGTGAACGCACATATTTAAGAGGAGTAAAACTTAATCTAGCAATATACAGTCTTTGTTCAAAATGATTTCTCACCCACAATCTCCTTTCCAGCTGTTCACTGGCCAGGACCCATCACAAAGATCAAATCACTCGTTTTCTTCATCTCCTTAAAGTGAAGGATAAAGGTGGAGTCCCTCTCTGTGTTTTATAGCCCCAAAGAAATGGTCTTGGTCTTATAATTCTTTTGGGGATTCAATCTCCTGTATCTCTCGGAGACGCAGGAGCCATGCTAACTCTTTCTCTCAAATTCCAGTTTAGGATAACCCACTCTGGTTTAGCCTGTAACCAGTTTGCTTTCTTATAATAGATAATTTGAAGTAAACTCGCATCTCTGTATAGTACGGGCCTATTTATTGCCTTTACCTAGTCTAGGCGATCTGGCCTGAAATGTGTTCTAGTAACATCATAGAGAGGGAATCCATTGGTTAACATAACAGGTTAACATTTGCATTTTACAATGATATTAATAACCAGCATGTTATTAGCTTTCCTATGATACTCACGGGACATGTTCTGTACAGATGTTACTGCAGTAGTGCATAGGGTGTGAATACAGAGTACCCAGGTCACCATATTGTAATAGCAAAGACAGTATTACAAAAACACTGAGGGCCTAATTCTGATATCCTCCTGGTATGGCTGCATTGCCTTGACAGAATTTACTCAACACTCAGACTGACATCAATATCTGCTCCAAACTTCCTTAAACTCCTTTCTTCAAGCATCTGTTTTCAAAATCAGTATAAAGTCCTTCCTTTTTTCAGAACCATGCCTTAGCTACAGTAGTTATTGCTGGCTTGGCATGGAGCCAACCAGCAAACCTGCCTTCTATTGTTCTACCTTATATCCCAAAGGGTGGGATTACCTTCCCTAAACTAACAATTTTTCAGCCATCCATCACTGGGGTGCTGGAGCAAAGTGCCTTTGCAGTTACTGCGCCCACTGCAAGACCTTGTCTTCATTGTTTATATGAGCATGTGTTTAACAAAGAACTTTCTGTTTTGTTTTGGGTGTTTTATTTTTGTTTTTTTTTTGCTGATCCCTGAAAATAGAGATGAGAATGGAAATGGGAAAGGAAAAAGTCAAGCAAAGGAGACACCAAAGCATCATTTTAAAAGACAATATCCATAGAACACAAATATTTCTGACCCTATATCATTTTATTCATCTCATTTAACCGGAACAGATGCTTAAAAGTTACACCACTGTTCTTTTCCTTTAGAAGCATGATTTCTATTTGGTAAGATACTTACCTACAATTGTTTTGTGTTTTAATCAGCTACTCTTTTTCCAGGCCAGATTTTTAGCTAGGGTATATCTGCATAACTCTATTGACTTAATGGAGCTGTGCAAATTTACACCAGCTGAGAATCTGGTCCATTGCTCTTGGCTAGGAATGGGGGAGGAAATAAGGGTATTTAAAATGTTTAGCTTCAAATCATAAAAATAACGCTGCATGGTGTAGGAGTGTATTTTAGTCTATGATAAGGAAAAGTTGGAACAACTACAACCAGTGGAGACTCCCTCTTTCAATAATACCTACATTTTGATATTTCCCAAGACTCTACTACTTTTTCAGATGTCCGTCTAAACTAAAATGTATTTGACTTTCCAAACATCACCTCACTCACTTGGGCTTGTTCCCATTGCTTCATTTTCTTTTGCACATAATATATCAACTATGTTAAAGAATGAAGGCATCCAAGGCTAGGAATTTTACTTGCAAATTATTAAATGGCCATTAATCATTTCCTTGCTTTTTGTAAGCTCCATAAATACCTCTCCTGCTGGCTTGAGTCTGAGCAATAGCCAGTTATAGATATGGTTGTGAGAGCTGCAATAAAGATCAAAACTGGCATCAAAACCAACAGAGTGTGATTGGCCGACCAGAAAGACACTCACATAATGGCAGTGGCATCCCTACATAGACTGCTGGAATATATATAATTATTTTATACTCCTTTGTCGTATATTTAATGGACGGATAATGAACGAAAGCCAAACAATAGAACAGAAGCATGTACCTAAATAAGGGTTACAGGCCAGGGAGTGATGTGAAGCAGCAGACAGATAAACAGACCTCCGGGATGGGTGATCAGACAAGCATAGAAACAATGAGCATCAGGCCATTGACCTGAAGGACTGAGGACAAGCCTATAAATGAGAATGATCTTTCCAACCGAGGAATATAAAAATACGCAGCACAGAGAAACAAAGGTGTTTTCTACTCTAAGGGCCAGATGTGAATCAGTGAAGCCCCCTTGACTCCAAAAGAAGAGAAGAATCTGCCCTTTACCTCTAGATATGTAATTCTCCATGATTAATTACACTTCAAGACATTACTAATATTGTGGGTCCAATCCTACAGGCCTTATGCCCATGAGACATGACTGCATATTCAGCCTCCAAGTCAATTAGGCTATTATTTAGATGCTCTATTTTATTCCCTCATCTTTGATTTTTTTTTCCATCTTTCTCTCTGTGGGCCTGATCCTGCTTCCCCTAACGTCAATGACAAAACTCCCATTTACTCCAAGGAGGGAAGAATTGAGCCCTCTTTTTTACATTTGCTTAGGTACTAGAAGCTAATGATAGCGTAACAAGGGTAATTTTCAAACACTTATGCCTTCCAGCACAGTGTCAGGAAGAAATAAAGAGCGTGAAACAAAGCTACAAGACAGAGATGAGATGTTGCTAATTAAAAAGGCTATTATTTAAAAAAAGAGTGAGTTTCAAAACCACGTAAAGGGATTGGAGGCACAATTTCCAAATTCCTCTTCACTTGCTTTGGTAAAATGTTATGTAGGTACTGTGAGCTCTCAAATAGCTGCTGCATTCCATCAGGAGAAGTCTGTATTTCACTGATGGATAACATGATTCCTGTATCTATTTTTGGTTTTTTAAGTAAAAATAGGTTGAAATCCAGGCTAAACTGACTTCAATGCAAATTTTGCCATTGACTTACAGGGGACCAGAATTTTACTCCGGGCTTCTGAAGTGCCTTGGCATCCTTTGCAATGATTATGTTACAAAATAACAACATGAATGCAAATATTGTTCCTAAAGAGCATTTTCTTCAAATGTGCTTTATACGTGAAGTTCATCATGGCTTGATTTACAGTACAAGGGCTCGATCCTGCTCTCATTAATTGCAGATAAGCCATGTTGTTTTATAGTCTCTTGCAGGATGTACTATCTCCTATCAGGATCCACACCCATACTACATCAGGATCCAGAAAGTTGACTACATGTAGAAATGTGATGTAAACAAGGCACATAGTTTTTAAAGCAGAGTAACTTCCTCCCGTTCTCAAGGTTTAAGAATATAGTTAAAGTATATTTCTTTAAGGAACTGCTTTGATTTGGGATAGTTAACTCATTGAAAAGTTGGAGAGACAAGGTGGATGAAGTAATATTTTCAGAACCAACTTCTGTTGGAGAGAGACAAGCTTTCAAACTTGTACCTCCTCCTGGGAAAGCTGATGGTTACCACAAAATTAGTCAATTTAGATTCCCAGAAAACTAAAAATATATCTTGTACAAGAAATTACTGTGGAGAGAGCAATAAATGAGTGGTAATATATCGGGTTAGAGTCAGGCTGGCCAGGTGTAAAAGAATATGGAACCCCTTTTAACACAAAACTATAATAAAATCCTCATTTTCCATGTATTAAGTGGAGCCATATGTTCAGGGGTCAGGCAATGCCAGGAAACAATACTGAACCCTTGGAGTATAACTATATTTATAAAGACCAGCTGGGGTGTACAGGGAATTTCTTAACACAGCACTCCTCAGCTGCATAGTAAAAAAGGTGGACAATATGCATTCCCTTTAACTGGCTTTGTACTCTGTGGCGCTTTTGTCAAACACAAACTGACCAACAGGTGGCTGAAAGCCGAAATTGTTATAGTGTAGCAAGCACAGATGTTTTGACATTTGTTTTTATACTGAATTGAATTGGAATGTCGTAATATTGTGATTTTTCATCCAACAGTAAGTTCTAAAAAAGTTAGATTTGGAAAAGTTGAAATGTTTCATTTTGTGTCAGTTTTAGCATCAGGATTAGCCCTGGCAGGCCACCAGAGGCTTTATTTACCTGCATATCTGCAAGTGTGACTACTGCAGCTCCCACTGGCCACGGATCACCAATGGGAGCAGCAAGCGACCAGATCTGCTGATGTGCGGGTTAATAAAGCATACGGTAGACCGCAAGGGGATAGCCCTGGAGAACTGCGTCCAGCCCGCAGGCTGCTTTATTGCTCACCCTGCTCTATGAGCAGGACTTCTTAGCTAGACTACATTTCCCATGATGCATTACAGTGGGGTAACTGTATTGCATCACGGGAGATGTAGTCAGGCCTGGGAGCTCAGCCCACTGAGGCATCCAAACTTACAACTTCTTTGGAGCACTATAACCACTCAGGTGTACACAGATTAATGTCAAACTGATCTGGAATGAAACATTTTGATTCGATTCAAGACAACTCAACCCCAAAAGGCACAGAGTTTGATTTTTCCATTGGAAACATTGAAAAACAATTTTAGGGAAATCAAAATTTTTCACATGAAAACTATGATTGTGTGTAAACTGCACTTTCAGACAAAAAAAAAACTGAGAAAAAAAAATTCCTGCCCAACCATACAAACCATTTAAAACAACATAAGAGGCAATATTCTGACTATTCAGACCATCGTCTCAGCCATAAAGTGTTTTATATGATATACTTGCCAACTTGTCATGTAAGCTGGAGCTGGGCTAGGCTAGAATTTGAATGGGAGCCATCTAAGGAAGACCTACATGTTTCAGGAAGCGGTGTTGCTCTTCAAGAGGTGATGATTTTCTAAGGTCTAATCCTGCAAGGAGCTCTGCCCAGCTAGATCTCTGGCAACAAGAATGAATTGAAATATTCAGAAATGGGAAAATGCCACCTTTTATAATGCTGTTCACTTGCAGAACGTGAAAATATGACAATAAAATTAATGCATGGGTGCAGGAGTTTGTATCTGGCTGCTGTTTTTGGCATAGTCATGGAGCAAATCAGTATTGATCCTAATGCTATCAAGGAAATCTCTGCTGACCGAGCACGATGCTCACTATGATGCTAGAGAAGATACGAGTCCATGGTACATTTTGCAAGAATCATAGGGCTGGAAGAGACCTCAGGAGGTCATCAAGTCCAGCCCCCTGGCCAAAGCAGGACCAACCCCAACTAAATCAACCCAGCCAGGGCTTTGTCAAGCCAAGACTTAAACCTTTAGGGACTGAGATTCCACCACCTCCCTAGGTAACCCATTCCAGTGCTTCACCACCCTCCTAGTGAAAGTTTTGCCAAATATCCAACCTAGACCTCCCCCACTGTAACTTGAAACCATTGCTCCTCGTTCTGCCATCCGCCACTACTGAGAACAGCCTCTCTCCATCCTCTTTGGAACCTCCCTTCAGGAAGCTGAAGGCTGCTGTCAAATCCCCCCTCACTCTTCTCTTCTGCAGACTAAAGAAGCCCAAATCTCTCAGCTTCTCCTCATAGGTCATGTCCTCCAGCCCCCTAATCATTTTGGTTGCCCTCCTCTGGACCCTCTCCAATGTGTCCACATCCTTTCTATCGTGGGGGAGCCAGAACTGGATGCAATACTCCAGATGTGGCCTCACCAGAGCTGAATAAAGGGGAATAATCAATTCTCTAGATCTGCTGGCAATGCTCCTCCTAATGCAACCTAATATTCCGTTCACCTTCTTGACTACAAGGGCACACTGTTGACTCATGTCCAGCTTCTCATCCACTGTAATCCCCAGGTCCTTTTCTGCAGAACTGCTACTTAGCCAGTCGGTCCCCAGCCTGTAACAATGCTTGGGATTCTCCTGTCCCAAGTGCAGGACTCTATACTTGTCCTTGTAGAACCTCATCAGATTTCTTTTGGCCCAATCCTCTAATCTGTCTAGGTCACTCTGGACCCTATCCCTGCCCTCCAACGTATCTACCTCTCCCCTTAGTTTATTGTCATCTGCAAACTTGCTGAAGGTGTAATCCATCCCCTCATCCAGGTCATTAATAAAGATGAACAAAACCAGCCCCAGAACTGACCCTTGTAGCTCTCAGCTAGGAACCGACCGCCAACCTGACATCGAGCCGTTAATCACTACCTGTTGGACCTGACAGTCTAGCCAGCTTTCTATCCATCTTACAGTCCATTTATCCAATCCATACTTCCTTAACTTGCTGACAAGAATATTATGGGAGATGGTATCAAATCTTTGCTAAAGTCAAGGTATATCACATCCACCGACTTCCCCATATCCACAGAGCCAGTTACCTCATCATAGAAGCCAGATTGGTCAGGCATGACTTGCCCTTCGTGAATCCATGCTGACTATTCCTGATCACTTTGCTCTCTTCCAAGTGCCTCAAAATGGATTCATTGAGGATCCCATCCATGATTTTTCCAGGGAGTGAGGTAAGGCTGACTGGTCTGTAGTTCCCTGAATCGTCCTTCCTCCTTTTTTAAAGATGGGAACTACATTTGCCTTTTCCCAATCATCTGGGATCTCTCCCAACCTCCACGAGTTTTCAAAGATAATGGCCAAAGGCTCTGCAATGACATTTGCCAACTCCCTCAGTACCCTCAGATGCATTAAGTCCAGACCCATGGATTTGTGTATTTAGCTTTTCTAAATAGTTCTTAACCTGTTCTTTCTCCACCAAGGGCTGCCTGCCTCCTTCGCATACTGCATTGCCTAGTGCAATAGTCTGGGAACTGATCTTGTCTTTGAAGACAGAGGCAAAGAAAGCATTGAGTACTTCAGCTTTTCCCACATCATCTGTCACTAGGTTACCTCCCTCATCCAGTAAGGGCCCCACACCCTCTCTGATCACCCTTTTATTGCTAACATGCTTGTAGAAACCGCTCGTTACCCTTCACATTCCTTGCTAGCTGCAATTCCAATTGTGCTTTCACCTTCCTGATAACTCGCCTGCATTCTTGAGCAATAATTTATACTCCTCCCTAGTCATCTGTCCAAGTTTCCACTTCTTGTAAGCTTCCTTTTTGTGTTTAATCTCACCAGAGATCTCCCTGGTAAACCAATCTGGTCACCTACTATATTTGCTTTTCTTACTCTGCATTGGGGTGGTTTCTTCCTGTGCCTTTAATAAGGCTTCTTTAAAATAATGCCAGCTCTCCTGGACTCCTTTCCCCTTCATGTTAGCATTCCAGGGAATCCTGCCCATCAGTTCTCTGAGATAGTCAAAGTCTGCTTTTCTGAAGTCCAGGGTGTGTATTTTGCTACTCTCCTTTCTTCCTTTGGTCAGAATCCTGAAATCTGACATCTCATGATCACTGCTTCCCAGGTTGCCACCCACATTTACTTCCCCTACTAGTTCCTCCCTGTTTGTGAGCAGCAGGTCAAGCTGTGCATGGTCCCAGGTCAGTTCCTTCAGCACTTGTACTAAGAAGTTATCGCCAACATTCTCCAGAAACTTCCCAGATTGTCTGTGTACTGCTGTATCGGTCGCCCAACCGATGTCAGGGTGATTAGAGTCCCCCATGAGAACCAGGGCCTGTGATCTGGAAGCTTCTCTTAGTTGTCTGAAGAAAGCTTCGTCTACCTCATCCACCTGATCCGGAGGTTTATAGCAGACACCAACCACAACATCACCCCTGTTGTTTCCATCTCTAAACTTAACCCATAGACTCTCAACCGGATTTTCTCCCCCTATATACTGGAGCTCTAAGCAATCATACTGCTCTGTTACATACAGTGCAACGCCGCCTCCTTTTCTCCCCCATCTGTTGTTCCTGAACAGTTTATACCCTTCCATGACAGCGTTCCAGTCATGCGAGTCATCCCACCAAGTCTCCATTATTCCAATCAAATCATAGTTCTTTGACTGGGGCAGGGCTTCTAATTCTTCCTGTTTGTTTCCCAGGCTTCTTGCATTTGTGTACAAACACCTTAGATAACCAGTTGATTGCCCTACCTTCTCCATTTGAATCAGGTGTCCTCCTTTGTTGCTCCTTCCTCCTTGTGCTTTTCCTCCAGTATCCGACTTCCCCACTTACCTCAGGGCTTTGGTCACCGTCCCCCTATGAACCTGGTTTAAAGCCCTCCTCACTAAGTTTGCAAGCCTGCCCATGAAGATGCTTTTCCCTCTCCATTACGTGGACCCCATCTCTTCCTAGCAATCCTTGTGCCCAGAACAGAGTCCCATCGTTGAAGAAATCAAAGCCCTCTCTCTGACACCACCTGCACAACCACGCATTTACTTCCACGATTCAACGATCCCTACCCGGACCTTTTCCTTCAACAGGGAGGATGGACGAGAACACCACTTGCTCTTCAAATTCCCTGATCCTTCTTCCAAGCGCTACATAATCTTCAGTGACCCACTCAAGGTCATTCTTGGCCATATCGTTAGTTCCTACATGGAGAAGCAGGAAGGGGTAGCGATCCGAAGATTTGATCAGTTTTGGAAGACTCTCAGTCATTTCCTGAATTCAAGCTCCTGGTAAGCAGCACACTTCTCGAGATTCCAGGTCTGGATGGCAGATGGATGAGACTGTTCCTCATAAGAGGGAGTCCCTGACCACCACCACCCATCTTCTTTTGCGGGGCCGGGGGGGGGGGGGGGTGATCGTGGAACCCCCATCCCTAGGACTACGCATCCCACGCCTTCCAGTAGATAGTATCTCCTTCTGATTTCTTCCCTGAGAGGTCCCTGCCAAAGCATTCTCCACTGTAGTGCCTGTGCAGAGTCCCTGAAAGTGGTTACTTATCTCTGGGGGATACCTGAGTTGGCCTTCCTCTCCTAAGAATGCTTAGGTTAGATGTTCTGGCCAAATTCAAGCTATAACTACCACCTTCTGCCAACCTAAATCATCTCTGGAATTAAAGTTGGATAAAATATTATTCTTCATTTGCTTTGGCAAAATATTTGTTAGTGTTGCTGAGAGCTGTTAAACACCTGCTTCATTCCCTCAGGAGGAGGCTGCATTTCAGTGGTGGATAAAGTGATTCCTGTATGAGGAAGGAAGGAAGACCTTACTTTATTGCTGTCTTTGGAGCTTTGCCATTGACTTCAAAGGGGAAGTTTTTCACTCCAGATATCTAAAGTGAAACCTTCTTTGCAATAAATTACATTACAAATTTCCCATATGAATGTAAGGTATTATTGATGAAGCACACTTTCTTCAAAAGCACTTTGTAACCAAAATTTGCCAGGGGTTAGTTTACAGGACAAAGGCTTAATCGTGCTCCCACCACTGTAGTGAATAGCAAAATTTTCATCTCTGTAGTCTTCATGCCCTCTTCACTATGGAATCAAAATGCTTAAAGCTTTATTTTGAAGGTTTCCACTTAATTTTTAGAATGGGTGAGCTAAAATTGTATTTTACCCACCCCCCCATCTCCCCAAAAATAAAAAGCTTGGGAAGCGAATAAGTAGTTGTTAGGCAGTTTGAAATTTAACATCTAGCTGAAGGATAGTTAGTGCTGGATTAATAAATATCACATGGCAGAAAATTAACATAATGGAAAGGGGAAAAAAAAAGTAATGAAACCTTCCTCTGCTGGGTGAAGTGAAACATACGCTGTGCATTTAAGCCAAAAAGTTCAAAGTTGGGTGCGTACTTTTAGACTCTTCAGTCTACATTTAAGTGGCTAGAAATAAATGGTCTGATTTTCTGAAGTGCTGTAGACCCACAAACCCCTCTGACATAAGTGAGAATGGTTGGTGCACAACAACATTGATAATGAGGCCACTTTTATTGATATGCCTATGCAGGAACTCAGGAGTGTAACTTTAGCCACCACATTGGGCAATCTTGGCCTAAACCTACAAAGCTATCTGATACTTCCAGACTAAGGGTGTGTCTACACTGCATCGTTTTCCTGGAATAATGGCTATTATTCCTGAAAAACAACACGAGCATCCACACAACAATTGCATTATTTTGAAAGAAAATTGAAATAACGGAGGGCTTTTTCCAACGTTGGTAAATCTCATTCCATGAGGAATAACGCTTCTTCTGAAAAAGCTTTTTCAGAAGGTGTGCGTGGACATGCCACTGCTGCTATGTCGAAATAGCTCCTCACCAGGGCCATTCTGAATTATTTCTCCCCAGTGCCTCAAGGGGCTCTCAATTGAGGTAGCACGTCCACGTAGCACGTCCACATTAGGGGAGTCTGTCTCGGACTAATTTTGAAGCTTCCCTGTAGTGTGGACGCTCTATTTTGCGATAAGCTTTTCTGGAAGATCTCTTTCAGAATAGCTTTTTCCAAAAGACGCTCGCAGTGTAGACTTACCCCTAAGTGTATTTATTTGCCTCTTACTAGGCCTGATGTGACACCCACTGAAATCAATGACACTCTTTCCACGTGTCAGTGGAATGAATCAGACTCTAAGTGAATAGCACTCATTTACATGGGTGAAAATTATACAGAAGCAATGCAGAGAGAAGAGACATCAAAGAGTTTCAGTGAATCATCATTAGAAACCTGAAGAGGATGTTACATTGCCTTTGGAAAACAATGAAGAAGAAATCAAACAATGCAACTATCACCCTTTAAAAATCAAATCTCCATTGGGTTAATTATAGATCCGGTAGAGCTCTAACAAAATAAAAAGGAAGCATGTGGAAGGCATCAAGCTTACAATTTTCAACATGAGCAGCACTAATAGACCTTTTCTAGTGCCAGGCACAACCCCTGTAATTCTACAAATTAGGCTAAGCCCCTGGGAAATGTCTGCCTGCAGCTGCTGCACAGATGAAAAATGAGGCAGATTCATCCCAATAAAACTGGAGGGTTTTGCAGTTAATAAAATTACCACTAATCAAGTGTTAACCGACTGGAGTCCTACATAAAAATCCTATGCATTTCTTTTTAAGGCAAACCATATATAAGGTTGAACGGTAAAGTAGCATTAATGGGAAGAGCATTTAAATCTTCTAATTTCCATCCTCTGATTATCGATTCAGTGCTTAACTCCTCTCCTTTGGGAAAATAAAGAAAGCTGTTGCTTATCACGTGCTTGGGAATCCTGGCCACTCGATAGAAATCCAAGACTTAGCCAGGCCATGCACATCTAGCAAGATGAATGCAAACACTTTCCTTGAGTAATCTAGTCAAGATCCAAACACAAACACAGATTAGCACGCTTTATCCAAGTGAGCTGCAGGGAATATCCTTAGCCAGCCTACGCTGCTAGCTAAGCATAAAGGCCAGTCCTGATGCATTTGAGAATGGAAAGGATTGCTACACCTACCACCACCTCCTTTTTCTTCCTGTCTTTTTAGGAGGCAAGGGTCAGTTTGTTTTGCTTATAATTTCTGAGCTCTTTGCTGGCGCCCGCGCGCGCACATGCACAGAGATTTTCAAAGGAGCCTTCGGCATCCAAAACCCATTACATTTCAATAGGATGCCAGTGCTGACGTCTTTTAGGCTTTTTTGAAGAACCAGCCATGAGGCCGGCAGCATCTGGCTGTTACATCTACACATTTTTTTAGTAGGAATTCAAGACAGAGAGTAATCATAGCATCTTTTATTCACATGGATCCCACAACAGCTCTCCCCATTCTACGAACTGAAAACGTATATAAATCACTTTATACTCTGCTGAGGTCCTGACACCATGGAACTCTGAGAAATCATATTAAGAATAATCCAGGATCTAGAATATGCAGCCCATGCAAATATCATGTTTGTAATTCCTAAACCAAATGGAACATCCCCTTCCCTGCCCTAAAGAAGGTAGATTCAAACTGTGACAAAGCAAAAAACAAACAAACAAACAAACACACACACACCCCCCACACAAACACACCCACACCACACTAAGATGGGACAATAGTTCAGAAGATGGGGATGATGTTAAGGATGAAAGGGATAAAGTGATGAGTTCAGAGGTAGCAAGGGAGTTAGAGGACAGGGGGAGCTAGACAGGAGATGAAGTCACATCTTTTCATTCCTTGTAAAGCACCTGCATTGGTCACGGTTAGAAGCCAGGATACAGGGCCAGATGGACCATTGGTCTGACCAAATATGGCCATTCTTATGGTCTTCTTAAGAAATATGGCAGGGGTGCAAAAGGTGACCTTGGAAAACAATTATTTTAATTTGGTTTTCATCCTCACTGAATACACTGATCTGTTCAGTTGTATAAAATCGGAGCTTATTTGTATGCCTTGGTGCTTCATCAAGGTATTTCTCTACTGGTCAGAACAAGCCTCATAAGTGTACAACGACACAGCCTGGCAGCAGACTCAAGTTTACACTACTGTCAAAAACAGAGCTTTGTAGACATTATGACTCAGGCTGGTGCTTGGCTCTGAAGCGCACCTCCCTCCCCAAGCAACAATATGGATACAGCTAGTTTTAACCTGGTCATGAGAGCCAAAGTCCGTCCACCCAGGCACTGAGATTCACTGCCAGTTACTCAACGGATGTGTCCTTAAAGCTGTTATCTAGAAAGCTCCCTCTTGGTCTTGAAAACAAACGTCTGCAGGCCATTAGAAGTGTTACGTTTGGGATCTTATTAGCTGTCAGGAACTAGAGCAGTGCCATGCCTGGTATGTAGCTGGATAGAAACCTCTAAGAATACCTCAGGGGCTGCCAGGAGAGAGACTGGTGCCTTTGAGATGGCACTCCTCCCTATGGAGGTAGTACTGACTATGTCCTCCAACAGCCTGAAGGAGCATACTGGGGCTACGTCTACACTACGAGTTTTCTCAGCAAAAAATATGCTAATAAGGGACTCATTTGCATATTTTTTGCCAATCCGTTTTTGCGTTAAGTGTTTTTGCGCAAAAACAAGCAGTGTGGACATTTTCTTTTTGCATAAAAACCCAAGATCCTTATGCCCCAAAAAAGGAGGTATACCGATCTTGTGGAAAAGGGGGTTTTGCTCAAAAAGAAAACATCCACACTGCTTGTTTTTGTGCAAAAACCCCTAGTGCAAAAACGGATCAGCAGAAAATATGCAAATGAGATTGCAACTCATGCAAATGAATCCCTCATTAGTATAATTTTTGCCGAGAAAATTCGTAGTGTAGACGTAGCCTGGGATGTGCCTTCATTGGTGCTTAGCTACACTGGGGGTTTTTTTTTTTTTTTTTGCAGAGGTGTGGCTACAATTCCCTAGCGTAGTTGCACTGCACTCAGCCTGCTTTCAGAGATACCATAGCAGCCTAGGGTAAAGTTTTAACTGCAGCGTCCCAGCCACCTCCCAATTTGTATAATTCAATTCTACTAACTACCTTCACTGCCCCATACTAAGCCGCCGCTGTGCACTGACAAAGCTGTGGTGTTCTTCCCCAGAGGGGCCATGTGCATTCCACTGATGGGTGAAAGGATTCATACCTATCACATGACGGTTGTAAAGCTCTTTGGAATAAACAGAAGATGGGATATTTAGTTTGTAAGCGCTCAAGGAAAAGCCAGACTGCAACCAAAACATTACAAATTCTGACACCTAGCTCATGGGACATGCATGCACAGCTGAAACTGAAGGCGGTGTTCGGAATGATATTGGAAGAGATGATTCTGTTGCTAACCTGAGCCCTGGAGGCCACTCCAGACACATGTGTATCTGCTTCTATGCACACGCCACAGCAGGCTTAGCTTTGAAGGAGACTATCATTGTGCTTGTTACCCTACTTTTTATGGCAGAGACATTGGCTTTAGGCTGAGGCTTCGCTGCCACTCCCTCTTCTTCTATTTCCTCTCCACAGGAACCACAATCACTAGGCTCGCCCAGGCATAAATGACTCCAAAACCCATGGTGCAGCTGTTGCTTCTCCACGCACCCAATGCCGGCAGCGCAGGAAGAATGCTGCCACCATTGGTTCTTTAGCTCTGTCTGCCTCTTTTACAAGAGGAAAGTCTGACAGGCTAGATGACTCAGGGAAATGGTAACAGGATATAACACACTGTCCTAAACATTGCTTTTCTACATGCTTCTAACTGAGCTTCCCCTGACATCACTCTAGGGCTGCAATATATGCAGAATGAGGCTGGCTGCTTTATTATTATTTCCTTGTAAAGTAGTAATGTCTAGAAGCCCCACCCAAAACCATGACCTGATTGCACTGGTCACAGTTCTAATACATATTAAGAGAGAGACTCTGCCACCCAAACTTTATCTAAAGAGAGGAGACAGATGGTGGGATTAAAAAGTAGACATTTCCTATTATGGGAAGTGAGAAACATTCCCAAAATCAAACAAGGAGTCTATGGCAAAACCAGGCTTTGACTCTCTTGTCTCCTGTATGCCAATCCCATGCATTAGTCACAACTCCTCCTGCTTTTCAAATCTTAGTATTATGACCTCAGTCACAAGCATCCATTAGCGATTGAACCCAAGACCTTCAGCACCAAAACTTAGGCCTCAAACACTTGGGGTATGTCTAGACTGCAGTGCTATTTCAGGATACCGGAAGTATCCCGAAATAGCAATGTTGCATCTTCAAACTCTCCTGCTATTTCCCAAAATAGCAGGCGTACACTATTCCCAGTGTCCCTGTAACCCTTGTTCCATAAGGGTTAAGGGACTTGTCGAAATAGTGCCTCCTTTTGAAATTTGGCACTGTCTAGACAGCGCCAAATTTCAAAATAGTCTTTTTGACCTAGACTCGGAATAAGCTACGCAATGTGCATAGGTCAAATTGCGTAGCTTATTCCAACAGAACGATGCTGTCTAGATGTACCCTGACACTGAAGTAGCGACTTCATGGGTTTGCAGCAGTAAGGAACTCTTATCCTCCATGCAGACTAACCCTAGCACAAGGCACCTGCTTCACTGGTGGGACAGCTGAGTGATTTTGAGTTAGTTCAATTCCTAAGGTATAGACACCCACGCCACGGATTACGCTCTTATTGGAAGTGCCAGCAAAAAACGAACTGACCAATCAAAAGAATGCAGAGACAGTAGAGCTCAGGTATGGGCATGAATCAGGCCCCCTATACCGACAAGATACTTTGTCACGGCTAGGGAACAGCTAAACCTAAAAACCTCACACCATTGTCTGAGCAGATCAGAAGATAATACCACGTATGAAAGGGAGGATTAGGTTGGACATGAACAAAAACTTCCTGTCAGGGTCAGGCTCAGCAATTCAAAGGGGCCTGCACAGCTGTGAGGTGGGGAAGGAGGAGAGCACCACGGGGCAGGCAGCACTGAGCTGGCTGCCTCCAGCCCCAGCCCTTCTTCCCAAGTCTGTTTCCCTTCTGGGGGCGGGAGCCTGCCCCTCCCTCTGTACCTTTCCCTGGGGCCCACGGTGGCTGTCAGCCCCACTGGTCAGGGTATTAAACACTGGAATAAATTGCCCAGGAAGGTTGTGGAAGAGCAGGTAGGACCAGTCAAGAATGGTCTGGACAAAACTTAGCCTGCCATGAGTGCAAAGGACTGGACTACATGACCTTCGAAGCCCCTTCCAATTCTATGCTATGAAAAGGGGGATAATTATACTTACCGTTGTATAGTTATTCAGCAACTAGAACAAGAAGATCATGTAAATCCCAAGTATTATGCCTGTAATTGAGCTAATAAAATATTTGCTAAATTCACAAGCTGCTAGATTCCCCCTTCAGACTGCTCAGTATCAGTCCCAAGGAAAACCTACCAATAAGTGCAAATTCCCACGTTATAATACACACTGGGTCATATTCTGAGAGGCACTCAGGACTTGCAACACCTATTGATTTCAATATGGGTGCTCAGCACCTCTCAAGGCTGGGCCCAAAGTTAGGAGAAAACTCCAACAAAGACATTAATTATTCACAGTACCCTAGAGAGATAAGGGTGGGCTCTAAACAGGCTCTTTTAAGAGTGCAATCCTAAGGTCAATGCCTTCTCTAGAGAACTCACACAACTCTTTTCCTAACCCATATTAAACCAGAGGCCCTGACAGCCATGGGCTCCCATTCATTTCAATGCCTGTGGTATGTAACCTGAAGTAAACTTACACTCACTTCATTTTAGAGTTTACACAAAACAATTATATATCTGTGCTATCTGTACTTCTTTTTAGCAACTACAGATTGAGAAGAGAAAATGGATTCCTGATTTCCCCTGCTTTTTTGTGTGTGTTAAGGTTAAGAGAAGCCATGTCAATTCTTTTACAGTCATTAGGAAGTGATGTTGTGCAGCAAATGCTGGAGAAAAGTTAGGTGGGTTCTCAGATCTTTCATCTAGTCAAGCAGCTCAGGCTCATGGTGTAAATGTTTTAAAACAAGTACAGAGTTACTTTGCATCTCAGTTCTCCCAGGAGCCTTGGGAAGTCTTTTCAGTTTTGTCTAAGATATAATAAATAGCAGCTTTCCTCCCATTAGCTACACTGCCTACCCCCATGAAACTGGTTCTGTCCAATAAGTCTGGTCTTCTGTGTACAATAGTTCATTTACTGCTGAGGCCAGGCAGTGGCCTGCTGAAAGCACATAGCAAAATATTTCCTCTGCTCTCTTCCCAGACTTCTTAAACTCCAGGCGACCCAGGGGTAAATCCATTTTAATAGGGCCTCAGTTAAACTACTCAACTGAATCCTTGTTGAACTAGGCAACATCATGCAGAAATTAAAAGCACACATCCTTGTTTTCTCCTTAGAATCTAGATTCTTAACTTCACCTTCCTTAGACAGTTAGGATAGAAAAGAGGAAATAATTTTATCACCTCTAATCCTCATTTCACAATAGTGCTGGCCAAAGATTATTCAAATATTGCCATTATGTATTGAATAATGGTTAGTTTTAAGCCATTATTCATTAAATACTATTGCTATTATTCATTAAATAATGGTTAGCTTTCAGCCTGTGTTGTATTGAGCCTGTGTCATGGACAGTCAGAGCCTATTGGTCAACTAAATTATTCAACAAATCTGTGATAGCGGCTGAATAATTTATTTAATGAACAATTTATTCTCATATTGAACCAAATCCAGGTGGCAGTATCAGGAGTTGAGAGATTATTAAACACTCTCTTCATTCTCATTTGAACACCAAACTGTGGCATATTTTACATTTCTTTTTATCCAACGGCTTTCATGCAACCTGTTTAACACAGGTGAATGATTCAGTTATGAAGATAAAGACTATCAGAGGGAGAGAGAAATTCAGAAGTACAAGCAAGAGAGAAGAGAGGTTTTTTAAACAAAATGCAGTTTAGAGTCAATGAGGAGTCTGATTAGGGTTGCCAGATAGTTTCAGCAAAAATACCGGACACACTTGACATTATGTCACAATCTACATTACATCTTATTTAGAAAATACCGGACATTTCTATTTTCTCAATTTGTTTCCCAAACAGAAAGCTCAAATACTGGACTGTCCGGTTCAAAACTGGACACCTGGCAACCCTGTCTGACAGGCTTTTCCAGAGAGGAGGAGCTGCAGAGGAGAAGGCTGTCACACAGCTGGTGATGCTTGTCTATGCCAGAAAGTGTTGCAGTTGTAACTGCACTGGTGTAGTTATAAACTGGCCTAATGTGTATGCAGTTACATTGCTATAAAAGTGCTTACAGCAGTGTAGCTTATGCTGCCTTGGAAAAACTACATAAACTATGTTAGTCCAAGGCACAGTTATACCAGTGTCACTGTGTTCACAATAGGGCTTATGCTAGCATATCTACACTGCTACAAATAATTGCCCTCTAGTGACATAGCTATAGTGATACTGCTTTCCTATAGTAGCCTAGATCTGAGTGAAGAGACAATGAAAAGCCTAGTGAAAGGAGTAGAGAAGGGCCACAATGGAACTTTGGAAGCCCCAGGGGCCACAATGATACTCACAGCACATGCTGAGGGCTGCAACTTAAGTGTGGTTGCATATACATGCAAATATATATGCAAATGTATGCAAATAGCTTCTTTCACTGACAGGCATGAAGACAAAGATCAAGGCAAGGCTACACAACATGCAGGCCTCATTTAAGTCAGTTCTGCTGATATTAACAAAATGCAAGATTTACCCAATTTCTACCCACAGGACAGCACTTTTAATGAGCAATGACAGTCCAGGAATTTAACTACTAAAACACATATCAACAGAAGACCATTATGTTAACTACTTCTTAGTTTTGGCTCCTAACCCGCAGGTCGCGTGTTGAGCCCGTTAATCCAAACTGCACTGTGGGCCGCAAACAAACAGGCCGCAGGCCACATGCCTATGGGCCACATGTTGAGTAGCCCTGGAGTAGATAGACAAGTTCCAAGAGGTCAGTTGGAAGACAGCCATGAAGACTTTTAAAAACAGGAAGGTCAACTTTTAACTGTCTTCTATAATGCACAGGGAACCTTCACCAATTTTTCAGATAACTGTGAGCTTCATGTTCTATCCATGATGCTTGCGAAAGTGAAATGATTGAATATGACCAAAAGATAAAGGCGAAATCCTCCAATTTTGGGGTCTGCCCAATCCTCTGACTCTGTGTGTGGAGCCTGATATTTCATTGAAAGATGCCAGAGAAATTACAGTAGATTCATTTATTATTTTGCCTAAACTGTGCTTTCCCTGGGCAACTGAGCTAAATCCTGCTCATCCACATTGCTGATTGAGCAAGCCTGAGGCCAAGCTTTGGAATAAATGTATGTGGGGTAGATAAACCCTCTTCAGGAATAAGTAGTGTTATTAGGACCATGAGGTCTGTCCCCAAAAATCAGCTTCCTGCATCTGTGAGGTGTGGAGTACATTGGTGAAAAGCTTTCCTTCCCACCTTCATTTTCTGTAGCTTCTTCTTCAGCTTCATCAGTTATTAGCCATCTTCATTTGAGATGTGGACCACTCACAAGGACCTCAACGGTTGGCATGATCAGACTTCAGTAGATACTACTCTGTCAGAGTGTGAAGAGATTAAATCACTCTCGCTCTATTAGTTAACATGATCCTTCTTTTGGGATTCCACACCCAATTGCTTACAAGACACTGTAGGACTGTGGGGTTTAAAGCAATGAATTGCATTGTGGCTGACCTAAGGCACCATATGGCCCCATATTTGTCTCCTGTGTTTCAAGGAAAGATCAGTAGATAGACTGTGCGCCAATCCACAATGGCATAAAACATATGTCCTTTATGCTAATGCACATCTTTGGCCCCATTTTCAAAAGAGTTCAACTTTCAAGCAGGCATCTAAATGAAGCAGCCAGATTTTCAAAAGCATCCAGTGGCTTAGTTTTGAAAATCTGACCGCTTTGTTGACATGCTTAAATTGTGAAGTCAGCCCTTTTGAAAACGTGGCCACTGTGCAAAAGCCCCCAGGCAAATTTTCAATGTATGGACAACAGACACAGAGTTCCTTTTAATATTAGTAGAACTTGAGAATTTAAACCACCACAAATGTTTCTGAAATGTAGTCCTGCTTGGTATGTTTACTGTATCCCCATAATCTGGAACCATGATTTTAATCCCCTTTTACAAAGTCATTCTAGATTTGCTATACAGCGATTTTACTGGGTGTCAGAAAATGCCTCATAACCAATATCCCAACAGCAAGAAAAACACTATTTTGAATGATGAGCTGTAACTGGGGCCTGAAGGGTCAGCATTTTCACCAACAGGGACTCCCTTTCACACTCCTTGTATTTATTTATCAAACTAATGATTGGATTTTGCTTCAACAAAGGGCACTGTGTTCCCCCACTCCTGCCTCTGTTTTGAATACTGGCCACTATGAAATTTGATGTCATATAGAAACAACTGGCTCCACTTAAGAAAAGGCAGGCTTACTACAACACTAGCTGGGCTGTGTTTCGTTTCTTTTTCCCCCCATGAATAACTTAGATTTATTATATTTAGGTTAAACAGCCACAGTCCTTAAAATAAAATAAGACGCTTGTCTCCTTCTAAACGCTTTGTCTAAAACTGATCAGAGTCCTCGCTCTTTGTGAGCTTTACAACTTGCTGGATTTTTCTTGAAATGTGTCTTTCTATTCTTAAAAGCCAAAGCCATGGAAAAATAACTGAAACCAAATGCCATGTCATCAGGGCCAACCATAACACATGGGAGCCCTAAAATAACAGAAGAGATACTGTGGTAATGCCTGACCTTCTGAACTGTACATATGGGTTGAAGCAGAACAGCCTATATTCATTTCTTAAATGGGGCATACTAATAGTTTATTTGTAATGCAGAAGAACCCAGTTTATGCAGTCATGATTATGAAACTTCAGGGATTTGCTTTAGGTGCCAGAAATGACATCACCTTTTGGAATAAACTAAAATAGGGCCACAGTTGAACTTCATTAACTTATATAGTCAAAAGCAAACCTCTTCAGATGTATGGGGGAGGCATTTTTAATAGTTCCGCTCATCACCTTTCGTCTCATGTTTTTGCTTCAGAAAGAAGCATACTCTGACTGACTTTCAACTTAGATCATCTTTGGAAAACGGGGTCATTTTCACTGGCCTGACTACCTGCTCTAGGCTTCCAGTTCAACCCACATAAGCAACCCAATTTCAGCATGAAATGTCTCCTGCGGGTATGCCCTCAGCTCTGTCCAATTCTGTGAACCTAATCCTTACTTGGGCAAAACTTCTATTGCAGTGTTTCTCAAATTGGGCCACAGACCCACTATGAGAAACACTGCTAGGTAAACAAAGTGGTGTGGGCCTGCTAGCAGCTTCCCCAAAGTGGGCTGCAGGCGCTCTTTGGAAAAGCTACTAGTGGGCCTATGGTGCCTTGTTTACCCAAAGAATCTGTAGTCACAGAGTCGTGTGGCTCCCTTTGGCTGGAAACGGCAAACCGGAGCCAATGGGAGCCACAAGGCTCCATAGCTCCGGAGCTGTAAGGTAAACAAAGCAGCATGGGCCTATTAGCAGCTTTCCCAAAGCAGGCCATGGCCCACTTTGAGAAACACTGCTCTGTGGATTAAGAGTCTGATCCCCCAGATGTAAGTCAGATAAATATAGTGGGTCAGATTTGTCAATTTGCTTCCAGTGGGCTAAGCAGGAAAATGTTATTGATAACAATTACTGTATCCTCCCTTCTTCACACCATTAAGCTTTCTAATAGTTTTATCATTTGCATGCTGTAATGAAGGCTACAGTAAGGAGGAATGTGGTTTCAGACTTTGTTGAAATCAACAATTTTAGCCAACAAAAGAATGGCAGTGTGTCAAACCAATAGTCATGGCTATTTTTTGGGAACAGGGAATCAGGCTATGTATCACATCAATAATTAAGGCTCAATAAGTGTTTAGACAATAGCAGGTCTGAACACAACCAACAGCTTTCCTTTATACTCAACACTCAGGGTACATCTACACTGCAAGCTTATTTCAGAGAAAGCGCATCCACACTACAGGGAAGCCTCAAAATTAGTCCGAGGCAGGCTCCCCTAACGTGGATGTGCTATTTCGATGTAGAGCCCCAGGAGGCACTGGGGAGGAATAACTTTAGAATGGCCCTGGTGAGGAGCTATTTCGACATAGCAGCAGTGGAGCATCCATGCATACCCTCATCCAAAAGAGCTTTTTTGGCAGAGGCGTTATTCCTCGTGGAATGAGGTTTATCAACATCGGGAAAAGCCCTCTGTTATTTCGATTTTCTACTGAAATAACACAATTGCTGTGTGGACACTAGTATTGGTTTTTCCAGAATAACCGCCATTATTCCGGAAAAACGGTGCAATGTAGACGCACCCTAAGAGTGAAATTCTGACCTCACAGAGTTTTGCTGTTGTCTTTACTGGTGTTATAATTTCCCTCCTTATAGGGTGTGCTTCATTATATATTAATTTCTTAAGAGTTAGATACAAAAATAAAGCTATGGAAAGTATTTTCTTCATACACACAAAATTGGGCAGATTTGAAAAGTCTCCACAGGTGCTCACAACATATCTGGTACCAGCCAGCCTGAAGCTAAGCCAGGGTCTCAGAAGCGAGTGATGTCGACAGCAGAGAAGATAGGAGTAGGGCAGCCAGTGGACAAACTAAGGGCATCTTTCCTGCAGTCTCTGTTGGCAAGGCTCTGTGTCCTAAGAAGCCACCTGTAGAAACCCAATCTGCCATTCCGGAGGAAGTGAGAAGGCAGGTCCCCTGTACAGCACTGCAGGTCACACTGAGTCAGGGAAGTGTGGTTGGAACCTCCTATACCAGTACATGTAAATCTGGCTCTGAACTTTTGCCACATTCCATCCACACCCTGTTGCTCTGTAGATAAGGAGCCACTTATAAATTATACACAGAGGGCCCGATTCCCTTTTATACCAAGGTCCTTTATATCACTCAGTATAAAAAGGCCTTAATGTGGAGGCCTTTACATTGCCAGGGGTGTATAAAGGGGCCTTAGTGTAAATGAAAATCAACCCAAGAAAGAACATTAAAGTTGGGAAAGGGCAAAAAGAAAGGAAGAAAGATCAAAAACCCCTTAATTGGTGCAGGAATAAAAATGGAAACACTGTATATAGGGGCAGTGCAGCTAAGGGGTAACCAGAATTTATACAATTCTCTTCTACAGATTCTAACAGCTTTCCCTGGCATTGGATTTTACTTCAATGTGCTATTTAGCCAAATTACTAACTGGGAGCCAGAGCAACCACCTGACCAGAATAGCCTAGCACAACAAACATTTCAAATTGAACAGCAGGCATCAAGGCTGATGACCGGCTCCTCGAGTCTCACGTGTGGATGTGAAAGAATCTCAGAAGTCATTTGTGTCAGATAAGTATGCTTAGAGGGCCTGATCCAAAACCCACTGAAGTCTAGGAGAGGATTCCCATGGACTTGAATGGCCTTTGGATCTGGGCTGTACTAATTAAGCTTTCATTATGAACATATTTTTGTTTGGCTTTGTTGTATTTTTACTTTCTCGTATCACCACTCAGTAATTTTCATTCTTTTCTTCCCCCTTTTGGGTAAAACCTCTAAAGAATTATAGTCAAAGCTCACAGCCAATAGCCCGGTTCAGTTTGAAAAGTGGAGTGCTTTTCTACTTCTTCCTACAAATAAGCTGTTTGATAGACAAATATTAACGGGATAATTTCTCTCTTCTAGGTTGTCAAGTAATTCTTTGTACCTTATGCCAAACTCTGCCATTCACCATGTGCTCCTAATGCATTCAATATGACTCTGTAAAAGAGAGAAATGACTCAGCAGCAAGAAAAATTACAGAGGCAGGTGCCAAGTCTCTTCCTCCAGGGTCTGTGATTTATAACAAAGTGAAATTATTGAATATGACCAAAAGATAAAGGAGAAATCCTCCAGTTTTGGGGTCTGCCCAATCCCATGGATCTGTGTGTGGAGCCTGATCTTCCCAAAAGCATACCCACCCCCAGCCCCAAGCTAGTTTAGCCCTTTCCCTAAGTATTTGTACAAAGTATAAGTTGAGCTGATATTAACCTTGTGTTCAATGGGCACCTAGTAATCCCCCTGTGTCCAGCATTATATTTAACTTAGAAAAGAGGAGACTAAGGGGGGATATGATAGAGGTCAATAAAATCATGACTGGTATGGAAAAAGTGAATAAGGAAAAGTTATTTATTTATTCCCACAATATGAGAACTAGGGGTCACCAAATGTAATTAATAGGCAGCAGGTTTAAAACAAAAGTTTTTCTTCACTCAGCGCACAGTCAACCTGTGGAACTCCTTGCCAGAGGATGCGGTGAAGACTAGAACTTTAACAGGGTTAAAAAAAAAAATGAGCTAGATAGATTCATGGAGGTTACGTCCATCAATGGCTATTAGCCAGGATGAGTAGGAATGGTGTCCCTAGCCTCTGTTTCTCTGGAAGTGGGCAACAGAGAAGGGATCACGTGAGGATTACCTGTTGTGATCATTCCCTCTGGGGCATCTGGGATTGGCCACTGTCGGCGGGCAGGATACTGGGCTAGATGGACTTTTGGTCTGATCCAATATGGCCGTTCTTATTGTATTCTTACTATGATTTTCCAAGTAATAAAAGTTACTTTATTCTTACCAATAGTGCATAGTCTACAGCTTCATTCAAAGTAACTAGAGCAAACTAAGGCCTCTGATTCCAGAGCTTCTCATTGTTACCCACGAAAGATTTAAAGGTTTCCTTATTCTGATTTCAGCCCTGTCTTTTAGTATAGCTCAGCGGTTCTCAAACTACGGATCGGGACCCTAAAGTGGGTACGACCGTATTTTAAAGGAGTCACGGGGCCAGCATTAGACTTGCTGGGACCCAGGGCTGAAGCCGACAGCCGAGCTGCACCCCCATGTAGGGCACCGCAGCTAAGGTTGCAGCCTCCCTCTCCCCAGGGGTCACGCAATCACTCTACGGTCAGAAGGGGATGGGGCTACAATGCAATGGAATTTGAGAAGTCCTGGTATAACTGCATCCCACACACCTCTTGTCTCTGCAACAGCTTCAACTCATGGCCCCAGAAAGTCTGAGTTAGGTCAGTCACAGAAAGAGGTGGCCCTGAAAATGTTTCGCCTCCTCACCCAACTCCGAATCCTTTCTGGTGCTGGAATCACCTCAGACAATGGTGAAGTTCCTCTTCACATCCCTGGCCTGGTACAGCATTGCAGATTTTCCACTTAAGAGCACTGGTGGCATCTTTGGCTATAGCAGCATCTTATACGGTACGATAGAATGTAGACCCGTGCGGTGTAAAGCAGCCTTAGCCAGGACACGTATGTGACCCTCTATGTTTAAAACAGCTCATTATGCTGTTTCTGGGTGAGCCAACAGACTCGCTGAGCCCCTGGGCTCCATGCTCCAGGAAGGGGGTGAGGCCTCGGGCGGAAGGGGCAGGGCCACGACAGCCAGCCCCACTCGGGCCACATCCTCCCAGCACCACTGTCAAGGGCCCGAGGCTCCAGGCACCACTGCTGCTGCAGTTGTGGTGGCTGGGAGCTCTGAGCCGCCTTTGAATTGCTGGGCCCCAGGGCAATTGCCCCTTTTACACTCCCACCCTTCCCCCATCAGTGGGCCTGGCTCTCGCTCATCATGTACTGCAACGACTAGAATGGAAATTAATGTTAAAAACCATCCATACTTGGTACCTGATCCAGCTGAGCCCCCTTGCAGCACCATGTCCATCTTTTCTTTTAACTTATGCTTCCTGAGGTATTAAACAGGTACCTTAAAAAACTATTAAACATATTTGGGGATCATAGTGTCTCTGGCAGACCCATGAGCTATTAACAATTTTTAGTAAGCTCCTTTTTTAAAGCTAGATCTGCCTGCCTGCTAGATACACCTGTCTCTCATGGGGGAGACGGGGATGGGGGCAAGTCAGCTGTCTGCTCTGACCAAAGTCAGCTGGGTTTTTTTCCTATAGTTTATTAAACTTCTTGAGAATGGAACCTTAGCAGGACACTTGCTACAAGTAGCCCCACTAAGAGAGGCTGCTGCAGAGCATCTGGTTCTCATAACATAGGAACAATAGTCTCCTGGCCCTCCCTGACTCGCATGCTCCTGCCTCGCTCACATCATTTGCTCACCAGGAGTCAGTCTCTATTCCTGGTGCAGAAACTGAGGAGGAGAAACTACGGACTGTGCAGTGACCAGAGGGTGTTTTTTAGCCGCTCTATGCAAGTTAAAACATCCCAGGTTTGATACCTGAAATGGCGAGAGGACGGTGGCCGTACTTCTTATTGCTCTGTATACATGTTCAGTGGTGGAGGGACTATTCCCCACTCTTGTGGCACTGAGTGTCAGAAGCCAGGACTTTCCATTTCTGGTTCCATTCTGGTTCTTCCCTTTCGTCGCTGTGTGACCATGAGCCAGGTGCTAATTTTCAAAAAGTTACCATTCATTTTGGGCTCCCAACATGGAAGCCTAAAATTAGACACCTAAGTCCACCTCTAGGCTCCTGAACAAAAGTCTCCTCCTCATTTTCAGAAAAGATAAGTCCCTACAGCTCAGGTTGACGGGAGAGGCCAATTAACATCATCTTAAAACAAGTCAAATCCCAATTTGTGCACTTAAGTTCCTATAAGCATACGCCCCCGTTTGAGTCTGCATACTTGGACTTTGGCTATAAAAGTAAAATGCTCAGCTGTGGGATTAGACATTCTCCTATGCACTGTACAGCTTATATTTCCATAGATAAAATTCTACCCTATTTGGATTTGGAAATCAAAACAGGCTTCTTTGCCAGCGTCTGAACTACTGAGCTCATCTGCTTTTAATTTATGGTACTTCTTTAAAATGTGCAGATTCACAGGTTTGTAGAGTACTGTCACCTAGCACACGTATGCAGAATCGCAATGCTAACAAAGGACATTGCGCCCAACTCCCCTGTCTTTCTTTTCTTCTCTTCTCTCAGCAACAGTCCAAGTTTTCAGAATTCAATAAAACATTTTTCCCCTTGAAAGTCTAACATCTGGGGCTCTCATTAGGCAGCTCCCTTGCTGCTTGTGTTGAGTTAGACCAACAAGATGCATCTTTGTGGTGGTGATGAAAAGAAACACAAATGCAAAATCGCAAGGTTTGTCTTATTGCTCTGACAGGTTTGAAAAGTTTTAGTTCAGAGTGTATTGTGCAGATATTTTACTGCTATCAGTGATACCATCCCCCCACAATAGTGAATGAAGCTTAAAAAATACAACATGACTGTCCAGTCTCATGTATGGTTTTCCTATATTATAGATATGTATTCAGTTATTTGTTTGGATTGTCTGGGTCAATCTAGACTGAGTTTTCTTAAGCAGTGCCACTCTGTTTTGTACCTCATTTAGCACTCTGATGACTCACATCAAAGTGTATAAGTGTTTCAACCTGTTGAAACACAACTACTACAAATTCATGAATGCAGGACCAGATACCACACAGTGAGTTTAATTCACAGGTAGCCCACACACAGAGGAGAAGAAGTGTGTTCTACTCAGCCCTGCTCTACTCTGTACTAACACAGCCAGGGTCACTATCTGAGCCCTAATCACTAGGCCGAGTGGAATTGGAAGGCAAATGAAGACACAGTGAGGGGGGTTAGAGGTGAGCAACCCATGAAACATTCTGGAAGGCTTGCAAACAGGTGCATTTTAAAGGCAAAACATTTGTTCTTCAAAGTATAGTCAGGAGGTTGAAATAACCATCATCGCTGATGGAAGATTTGAGAGAGGACTAAGCTCCCCCACGTGGAGGGAAATCCCACCCATTCCCATCACCACTTTTAGTCCAAACCAATTGTATGAGGAATAAATAAGTCTGGCACCTTCTTTTTCCTATTACATGTTTTCATTTTTAGTTTCAATTTTTTAGTCATGTGTTTCAACAACTCAAGACAATATCAATCGGTTCCAATGTCCAAAACCATCTATTTACTTCCGCATATTTGTTAGCAAAAAGCTACCAATTTTATCCACAGACCATCACCTATTTCCTGATCATATACTGACGGAGATCTTTCAAAAGGATCAAACAAAACACGTGCATTTTCTCCTCCAGACCTGAAGAAGAGTGCCATAAAAATCAGAAAACTTGTTTCTCCCACCAACAAAAGTCATTCCAATAAAGATGTTCCCTCATCTGTTTTGTCTCTTTGGTATCCTGGGTCCAACACAGCTAAAACAACACTGCAAACAACTAAAGATCTGTAGACACTAAAAGAGTTAAACCAAAGAAAGAAAAAAATAGGGGGTTGTGACATTCCCAAAGTTGCAACCTGAACTCTGTACCCTGAGCTCGTCAGCCTGGGGTGCTTTTTACACAGCTTTGTTAAAACAAACAAACCAACCAACCAACCAACCTCTCCAAGTCCTGATCTCTCACAGCCATCAGCATGCAAAAGTCACTCCCAGCCGTGTACATGAACGTTATTCCTAGCCATCCATGAATAGAAACAGGGCATGATACCTCCCCTGTCAGGGCATGACATCTCTTTATGTCCCCCGGAAATGTGCATCTTGTACTGTCCAGCACTCTACTGAACAATGCAAGCTCATTAATAGTCCACCAGTCATCAAAGGAAATGATTATACATTAGTTTTTGTTAACCTGAGTAGAGATTTCCCAACACTGTGTGCTGTACCCCTTCCAGCACCCAAATTCCTTCCCAGAGTCCGCACCCCACACCTCCTTCTGCACCTGAACTCCCTTCCCTAGCCTGGTGAAAGTGAGTGAAGGTGGGGGAGAGCAAACATTGGTGGGAGGGGTGATGGAGTGAACAGGCAGTAGGGCTTCAGAGAAGGCGGTCTCTAGCAGCAGCCTGCTAGGAAGAGAGACGATGAAGAGTTAGCTGTTAGAGCCAGAAATAAGCACTGGCTGAAAGAGATCTAGACTTTCGTATGTCAGGGCATGACTTCAACAAACACCTTAGGGTAGGGTCTACACTATAAAGTTGTCAGAAAAACGGCCATTTTTCCAATAAATGTGAGGAACATCCACACTGTAATTGCGTTCTTCCACAAGAAAATCAAAAGAACAGAGGGGTTTTCAGGCATTGGTAACCCTCATTCTATGAGGAAGAAGCCTTTTTGCAAAAGAGCTCTTCCGGAAAAAGGTGTGTGCGGACGGGGAGGAGGGAGTTCTTCCGAAAGAAGAGGAAAGAGGGAAAAGCACAGGTGCCCTAGTGGCCATTCCATCCATAGCAATCACAGCTGAAATGCAAGAGAGCGTCCATTCAGTCTGGACGCTCCCTTTCGAAAAAGCAGATCGCTCTTTCGATGCACTTCTGAAAAAACGATTTTCAGAAGAGAGCATCCACACTGCAGAAGATCTCTTCCAAAAAAAAGCTTCTTCCAAAAGAAGCCTGCAGTCTAGACATAGCCTTAGTGTACTGTCTCCATCTGCTTCTAGGAGGAATCATAACCCAAGCAAACAATCAGTCTAGCAGCATGGCCATCCTCAAACATTCATAAGCCATGAGTCAGGCTTCAAAAGTTCATGCATAACATTGTCGTAGGACTTCTGAGATTGTATAAGAATACTGCATATTGGGTTCTTGCTCCTTGCTGCCTGTTTCCTGAGCCTTTAAAGTGCACTTGTGATTATGAGACCTTAAAATCATCTCCTTAGACTCCAGGAGCTAGGTTTAAAGAAAAAACACCAAATATTGGGGGGCTTATGAAAAAAATAGCCAAAGACAGCAGCACAGATGGGGGTTCCCATACTTGCTTCAACTCCAGGGAGCTGGCTGCTGGGGAAATCAAGGCAGGCAGGTGGGCATTCACTCACGCAGCTCACTCTGAGTAAGCTCCGTCCGACTCAAGTCCTCCTGAGCAGCTGTGTCTGCCCCCTCTCCCCTTGTAAGATCTGGGTGCACCTGGACAGCAGCAAGCCCCATCCCGGTCTACACAGCAAGGGCGAGGTCCCCGGGGCAGCTGTGGCGGGACAGAGCCACATGGGGGAGGGGCACCTGAACACGTGCAGCTGACTGTGCGCAGCTCATCAGCCAGGCGGCTTTGAATCCTCCTTCCTGTGCCTTGCAAGTGGCTCAGGCCCTTTGGCAATTGCCATCTTGGCCTCCCCCCTCCCTTCCTCACTGTCAGCAGGCTTGCTTCCCCATAAAGTTTCATTTGTTTTCTTTTGCTGTTAAATCTGTGTTCACAATTCCAAGAAAAATTAATTTGAAGATGCATATTGCTAGACAGCTAGTCTGCCTTTGGCAATCAGGGCTTTTAAAAGACCAAAACAATGAAGAGAGAAAAATATTTCTGATTGAGCATAAACAGGACAAGGAATGTTTGAAACTGATACTCTAAGCCAAAAGGGCTTGTCTCCTTTTAAAAAAAAACAAAAAACCCAAACCTTTGGCATTAGTGAAAACCATAACCAAATTGTAAAGGGTAATTTCTGCACAAACATGTAGCGTGTATGGAGGTATTATTTAATCAAATTTCCTGCCCACTGTTCCTCACGCCCCAGAGTAAATCATGATAACTTGCCTGTTTTAAATTCCAAAAAATCCCCTTTAGGAGCCAGTTTAAGGAAATCAAAAGGAAAAGAAACCACAACACAGGGAAAGAGAAAAAAAACAAAAACAAAAGCAAACAAAACCTACCACCACCAACACAGCATGAAATCCTGACTCACTGCTGCAACCTGAGGCACAGATTAAAATCTAGCTTTTTGGAAAGGCAAATTCTTCCTGCTGACGACAGAAGGAGAAGGATATAATGTTCATGTCCTGGATTACAAGCGCAGTCACTCTGATCAACATCTAGCCTCGGCCATACCAGTCATCGTTTTCAAACGTGACTAGGGGTCGTTCGTGCCACATCTTAAAGGGGCTTGATTCAGACACCCAAAGCCACCAGTCACTTTGACAAACCCTGGCCATAGCAACTCGGGCAGCTTCATCCATGAAGTAAACTGTAGATTACATTAAATTGGCCTTTATATTTGAAATTCTCCCCTATCACTCAACTGTTCAACATTCTGAACCCATTATCCTCTCTACCCACTACGTGGCAACCAGAGTGTAGATTTATAATAAATCACCATCTTTCAGAAATAACTAGACACCAGCATCAGCCAATGAGACCTTGTTTTGGTGACATTGCAAATGCAATGCTTCTGTCTTGCATTTCATTGGTTGAGTTCATAATTGGTCATTGTAAAATACTAGTCATGGTTAATTTATTCATGCTTTATTTATATTGGATTTTGCATTGAAGCCAGACTATTTATTATGAGAAAATAAAAATGTTAATATTATTAGACTAATCTGCACTAAAATAGCCCCTTGCATGATAAAGCACTGGACAAACATTCAGCCCCTGATATCTGGAAGCAAATAATTTGTTTCTTCTGTTTTGTGGGCACAAATCTCTGAGAGCCCATTTTACACCATTTAACTATTTAAACTACCAAACTGTGCCTGTAAATTACGTGAAATAGGTTTTTAGCTCATGGGAAGTGAAGTTATTCATAATAGATCTGTGGCCTGCTTGCATATCAACTATTTGTGGGTGCAAAACCTCAGAGCTGGAAATCCTTCTCAAAATCATCGGTTATGTCTTACAATACCTCTGTAATAGGTATTATTATTCTCATGAATCAGCTTTGGCACAGGGAGGTTGGGTGACCTGTCCAAAGAGTCAGTAACAAAGCTGCAAATACAAGCCAGGAGGTCTAGACTCAAGGTCCATGATTTAAGCACAAAGCTACTCTCAGGGCTGTTCCCCACTCTGGCACACCAAATGCAGAAGCTGAGGGCCTGCAGAGACCTTAAATACCTTGCCACTATAGACTCTGCTTATGAAAGGCAAGCAAATACACACACAGATTCCCCCCTCTATTCAGGACACGAGAATCAAATCACCACCTTAAAAAAGTGATTTTTATTAACAAACAAAAGATATACTTGATAAAGCATACTTGGTTGCTAGGTGTACAGAGCAACTAAGGAAAAAACACAGAAAATCTCTGGGAACAACTCTTAGGCTATGTCTAGACTCCAGCGCTTTTCCGAGATACCACAGGTATCCCAGAAAAGCACTGCAGTGTCCAAGGAACACGTCCGCTTTCCTGAAAAAGATTTCGGAAAAGCAGACGCATTTTCGCCATCCCTGTAAAGCTCGTTTTACGAGGAAGAAGGGATGGCTTGAAAGAGCAGGTTTTTCTGAAATTTGGCACTGTGTAGATGCACCAAATTTTGGAAAAGCCTCTTCTGACAGAAAAGTGGGAAAAGATAAGCAAATGGCGGTTCACAATTTGCGTATCTTCCTCCAACTTTTCTTTGTAGTCTAGACATAACCTTAGATAGCGAGGCTATGTCTACACTACAAAGATTAATCGGAAAAAGGTACGCAAACTGTTATTTGCATAGTTTTTTCGGAAGAGGCTTTTCTGAAATTTGGCCCATCTATACTGGGCCAAATTTCAGAAAAGTCTCCTCTTTTGGAAGAGCCCTTCTTCCTCGTGGGAGGAGGAAGACAGGGCTTCTGAAAGAGCCCGTCTGCTCTGCCGCAAAAAAAAGTGGAAGAGCAGATGTGTTCCCTGGACACGGCAGAGTTTTTCCGGGATACTTCTGGTGTAGACATAGCCTGAATGGGTGAGGGAAGGCGCAGATTCACACAGAGAAGTTTAAACCAACCAAAATAAAGAAAAATATCCTGATCGCAACTAGATACACTTTTTCACCCATGACTCAGCACAACGGGTGTGGCCCGGCCTGGCTGGAGTAACCCATAGCATGGCAGGCCCATTCAGGCTGGAGCAGCCCCCTTCCACGGTTAACCAGTTAAACAATTACGTCCTTAAATAAAAAGTGCCCTGGTAGTAGGGATGCAGGAAAGAAACCTTGACAAACTGTCGTAGGCCGGGCTGTCTTTTCTCCATGGTATGGTTAGCGATTTTTTGAAGATCTGAATTTTCTACAGTCCTGCCCCACTGTGATGGGATTTAGTGTCCACTGCACCCATAGGTGTTGGAAGTATGGGTGCAAGGGTGCTGCAGCACCCCCTGGCATCAAGTGGTTTCCATTATTCACAAGGTTTGCAGTTTGGTTCAATAGTTCCCAGTGTCCCCATTCAAAAAATTGTTGCAGCTCCCCGACAGTACCTTTTAACATACACGACAAGATCGTGGGAAATGGAGGGCATACTTGCCTGGGATACAGGTGTTAAGAGAATGGTTAATTCCATGGTACTTCCCAGCCAGTCACAATATCAACTATGTAAAGGCAAAGAGATCCATCTGGCATTGCTCTGCCTCACGGCGAGACTGAAGTGCTGAGCAGGGTCTTCCTTTCATGCGTCCTCCTCACCTGTCCTCTGAGAGTACAGGTCCTAGAGCTAGTGGAAATGCTTCGAACAAGACGGTGGCCCGCCCTTCAAAAATTAAGGTGAAAAATTGTAAGTGTGGAAATTTCATTGACATCAAAAATAACGTTTTCAACATTTACATTTTCAATACAAACATTGAAATTTTTTTTTTAAATCACAATTTTTTAAAATAAAAACGTGACCTTTTTAATCATGTGAAACTCTGACAACTCTGACATTTCAAACATTTTCTCAAAACTAGTTTTTCATTTTTTAATCAGTCCCAATGCACTGGAACCAGGACCCTGCACACCATCTCCAAGGGGCCCAGCAATTCTCAGCCACCTGGTTTGTCTATACTTCACTTTGCACTGATACATACATTGCTCTCACCTGCCTAGTACAGTCACATTTTCTACCGCAAACTTGGTTATATTGTATGTGTTGGATAATAAATACAACAGAACAGATACCAGTCCACACTGTGGCCCCTTTGGGCTGCAAATCTCAGAACTGCTTTCAGAGATTGACATAGCATAGCTAGCTGTAAAGCATTACCCCCCAGGATACACATGCTCCCAGTTTACAGGCCCTGACGAAAGCCTGCTGCACTCCAACAATCCCCAGCCACTAGGAGTGATTACAAATCACTCGCTCTAAGCTTATGCTACTGGCAAAGCAGCAGAGGATCACAAGAATACAAAGGTAGGATACAGCCTCTTTTGCTCCTACTTCTGAGTTGAATCAAGCAAAGTGAGGGATTCAAACTTGAGATTTTTTTTAAGATGCTGACATCATTCATCCTGAACTTTAAGATGTGCCTTTTCTTTTACCTCTCATTCTAGGTCTTTTGTCCCACACAAGGATCCATCTTCACAACACTTTCATCTGGAAGGTTTCTCAGGGGTGGGAAGAAATCTCAGGGGTGGGCAAAGGGAGAAGAGACATGTACCCCAGAATAGCTAGAGTTCAAGTCTCTTTTCTAAATCAGGAAGAGCAGCAGGGCCTCTCTCTCATTCCAGGGTCAGCCATTGGCTAGTGGGGCGAGTTGCGGTCTCAGAATTTCCAAAAGTCATGGTTCTATTCTGTATCAAAGGCTAGGTCTACACTGCAAAGAAAAGTCGGAAAAAGACCAACAATTTGCATATCTTTTTCTGCTTTTCTTTCAAGAGAGGCTTTTCTGAAATTTGGCCCATCTACATGGTGCCAAATTTCAGAAAAACTTCCTCTTTCAGCACATCCCTTCTTCCTCGTAGAACGAGGATTACGGGGATGGTGAAAAGAACGTGTCCACTTTTTCAGAAATTGTTCTGAAAAAGCGGACACATTCCTTGGACGCGGCATAGCTTTTCCAGGATACCAGAGATATCCTGGAAAAGTGCTGCAGTCTAGATGTAGCCAAACAGAAATCAATGTCAAAACCTCAACATTTTTTAAACAAACATCTCTGGGCAGCACTAGCTGACAATGGGCAGTTCCAATATTGACCTGCTCAACCTAACAATTTTAGCTCAAACGTAGGAGACTGAGGCAGGACCCAAGATGCAGTTCCAGCTTTCAATAGTTTTAGGATACATAATGTTGCAGTTCAGTTCCTTTAATCTGTTTGAACATTTTAATCTTCAAATATTATCTCTCTGAAGCTGGTTTAGAAGAGTGCTACCAATTTTAAGAACAACATATGCAGGGACCACCTGAAACAACAAAAGCTAAAAGATTTTTTTAAAGGATTTATTTGTCTTGGAATGCCCTGAGAGGCGCCAGCTAATTCGGAAGGAGATAATATAAAACCTTACCAATCTCAAAGCAGTTCAACTTCACTAGTTCAGAAGCAAAAAAATAGCTCTGTGGTCAGCATTTAAGCATGGATTTAACAAGTGACTCAATAACCACTCTGTAAACAAGAAAAAAATCTTTTATGGCACCTGTAGCTAAATTTTCCCCCAAATTGTGGGTCCTATCTCCTTTGTCTAACTAGCCCAATCCCTTTGGAAACGGTCCTTTCATTAGCCAAAGGAGTCATCTTACCCACTTTCCCAACTCAGAGAATTTTACTGAATCTAGACGGACTAATGGGAGTTCTCCATCACCCCCTTTGTCAAGAGTACAACAATATGGGTCTGAAACAGCTGATCGCGTCCTGGAAAACTGTAAATCCAGACTATACCCATAGAAAATTAGGAAACTATGTATGGTATAAAATTATGCTGATGGTGAGATAGCTCTGAATGTTACCGATGAGCCCAAGTCAAAAGTGCAGTGCCGAACCCTACAGCCAAACAGTACCTCTGGAATTCGATTTAGTAAATATCTGGGTATTTGAATTTTACCAGGGAGGGAGTTCTGAGTGCTAATTCTGATCCAAACTTGGACGTAAGGTTTTGGGTTCAGCCCTCTTCAACACGTCATGACACGTTGTCTATCATGGTAGATTCCCTCCAAAAAAGCATTTACGTAGCACATTTTCCAGAGAGCTTTTTTTTTTAAAAAAAAACCATCTTTTATAAAGTCTTCAACTTCAGAGCTACCCATCATACTACTTGAAGGCATAAATCAAGCACTAGGTCAGACAGAATGTGCCTTGGCGCAGACTATTCCATAATAGTCTATTGAGGGAAGGGGATGGGGTTGCAGGTTTCTGTCGAAGTATCTGGTACTAACCACTCCTTGGGTATGTCTGCACAGTGGCTGGGAGGGCGCTTCTTTGTGTGGAGAAGCAGACAGATACTAGCTCTGCTCCAGCCAGCACCCTAAAAAGAGCAGCATGGCTACAGCAGCACAGACAACAGATCAGGCTAGCCACCTGAGGTTTTAGACAATCCCCTGAGTAAGTCGGTGGGTGGTTAGCTGAAGCAGCCGCCTGTGCAGTGGTGGCTACCCTGCTATTTTCAGTGCACTAGCACAAGCAGAGCCTGTGTAGGTCTGTATGTGAGTCACAGCGGGTGTGTAGGCACCTTTTGTGGCAGTATATTAGATGGACCACTGGCCTGACCCACTGTGGCATTACTCCACTTACATGCCTTGGAAAAAAAATATGTTTGCTCACTCCTTTGTCCTCATTTGCCATGTACACTTTATACTTCAGCTCCCCAGTCCTTGGTATGGGCCAGATACCCAAACAGATGTAAATCGGTGAAACTCCACGGGAGTATTTTTTTTGCAGGCTTCATATGATCTTCCTATTGTTCGTCTGACTATGAGGAACTAGGAACGTAGACCCCTTTTGCACCATACGGGAGGTGACCCCTGAGCTGCGCCAGTGTGGGGTATAAATGGTTTGGAGGGAGCTTTAAACTACCCCTCTGCACCAGTGTATTTCATCTAGCATGAGCAACCTTGAACAACATCCACAGCTACAAGCAGGAAGATGGGAACAGCTGGCCATTCCACAATATCATCTTGAGAAGGGAAGAGCCTGGCTCTGTATTGGGCAGTGCTGGAATGCTGTCCCCAGCAACATACACCACATGGGATGTCCTGCTGTCCTCCTGTGTAAGCATAAAGATTGTTTCCTTTGTAATGCTAGATTATCTACTCTGGACATGCATGCAGAAGTGCAGAGGGGGGCCCTGAAGAGTTTTATATCTGCATTGACCTTATTTATTGAGGAGGTTCTCTAACCTTAGGTGTTATGAGGTCTGTAGGGCTAGAATGCCATCTAAATGGACAACATAAAATTACAGGCATTTATAAGCAAGTCAGTGTCCATGCAGATACACACGCTTGTGTATCTATTCAACTAAAATGTAAAACATCTAAAAATAAGGTACAACTTACCAATGAGTATAGTCCTCCTTCTAACCTAGCTACCTATCCTACAATCTAGCCAACTAGAATTCCCCCATACTCAAAACCCATCCACTTAGATTATGCATAATTAGCAATCAAGTCAAATTCCACACACACTACCAGTGTGCACAAAACCTGAACTGAACATCCCAACAGCCTTGCAGAGAAGGCACCAGACGTACTGGGTCCCCGTCATGCTCTTTTAAAAACATAAATAACTTCCCCCCCCAATTACTATTAGCTACAATAGAAAGTTCTCCATGTGCTGTTGCATTCTTATTACTGCACCATATTGTTCCTTTGAAAAAACATTCCGATTTAATCTAGATAATGGTTAACACTCTGCCATTACTGAGTTACTTATTAATGCAGTGTTTACATTAATCCTAGGACACACAAACTTTACATTGTTTAAACTCATTACTTATGAAAGCCAAACACTCCTCCTATTGAATGCACACACAGCTACAGTAATACTGTAGCGGTTCTGCTGTAGCAGCCACCACTCAGTTTTGCACTAATAATTTAGCAGGCATTCTAGCTGTGACAGAGAGAAATCAAGGTCGCAGTTCATGTAACAATATCCCCATCGTTAACATAATTTAGTCTACTATTGATTTCACACCACAGCATATAAATTCTGAAATTTAAAATTTGTAAGACTCCCATCTTTTGAGTCATCCATCTTGTGAATTTGACATATTAATGTGTCTGTTTACAATCAAATGTGCAGACTTTTGTTTGACTTGCTGCTTTGCAATATCTTCAAGTGAACATTTAAGTCCAAATGGACTTATATGCATAGGGGAACTTTTTGCAAATTTGCATTTATAGATGATGGTAGATGCCTTTCTATTATTTCAAAGCAGAATTAATTACATGTGCAAAAATGTGGGCATAATTTTATATATGCAAAATAGAGGCAATGTACAAAAGCCAGCAAAATAGGAGTGTACCCATAGTCCCACTGAAGTCAAATGAGATTATTCATGCGCTTAAAGTTCGGCAAGCTCTTAAGTGATTTACTAGGTCAGAAGAATTTCTTTATTAAGAAGAATTTCTTCCTTAAAGTGTATTCCGGACCAAATTTGCTTTAATAAGTTGACTGATCACAAAAAGAAATTCATATGCAGGTATTTAACAATACTTGTTAAGGGCCAAATTCTGACAATCTTATACACACTGAAGCTTTCATTGGGGCTCCATGAAAGTCAACAGGAAAACTCCCATTGATTTCAACAAGGCCAAGATGTCACATATTGTGTATTGCCTCTCTGCCTTCAATGCAACAACTCTTGGAATTAGAATGTCAGAACCTGCCTGCTAGTTTGCCTTGCGAACAACATTGTGTTCTTCTATCACATTTTTCAAAGTACTTAACGACAGTTGGACTTATTCAGCCTTCAAGCAACTAGGTGAAACTCCAGTACCTTGCACCTTCATGCTATGCTGTTCTGCAACTAGTGAGCAATTTTCCAAGAATAGCCAAATAAAGGAGAGAGTAGTACATTGGCTTCAGTGCAGTTTGTACCTACTTACACTAGGACTGAATGGGACCCTTTTATAAGATAGCCATATTTCACAGGTATGGAAGAGAAGAGAGAAAAAGTTACAGGATTTGGTCAAGGACACAGGAGGAGTCTGTGTCCAACATCCTGAAAATTATATATGACAAGCAATCTTAAAATCAGCCATTCTAGACAGACAAGCAAGTGGAAAAGAGGAAAGGAGGGAAAAGCCTCAGATATGCTTATTTTAGTAGCATGTAAATCAAGATGCACAATTCCAGGCTGAGTGCCATTCCATGAGAGGAGAACCTTAGAAGGATGCTAATGAGAACCCACACAACATTCTATAAATTATACCAGAATTTTCTGATTTTATCTCTTTAAAACTTGAAGAAAAATGTAGTATAAGAAAATTTTCCACAGCATCATGAAATTATAGCTTTCTTCGGTGTACAATCTTAAATTATGCTATAAGACCACAGCGTTCTTCTCTGTGGTTTGGATCCTGTTGGAATCTAGCCAAGCAATACTTTTCTTCTCTGCTCAGCAAAACCATTATGTTGATTGAATTGGAGCCAACACGTACACTCATGACCTATCTTGCTATAACTGTATTCATAATTTAGTTGGAACAAAACTGCATTTATTAACCATATTGATAAACCAGTGCAAGGGCTTTATTTTTAAAGTTGCTATTTTCAGGGATTTATACGCCCATTTAAAATGGTCTCCTTCCAGACTGTGCAGATTCTTACAACAGGATACATTTTCATGCAGAAAATTTGGAAGAGAAATAGTTATATTAAGTCAGACACTTTTGGTGGAAGAGAAGACAAAACATATGCAATGGCCTTTTTTGATTTTTTTGCATATTGGTAAACCCAGAAAGCTGCTGAATCCTTGAATGAGCACTTTTCAGTTGAGGAATTGATTTCTAAAGGGAACTACTGTACTTCAAAAATCTCTGGTGTATTGGGTGAGATGGGCCTGACCCAAATTCTCCTGCCCATACACCTTCAAATTTCATACATCTCTTCTACTCTATCTAGTACACTCTAGGGTTTCATGGATCCAGGATACAACTCCATTTATTTTAGTGGAAGAGCTCAAATAAATTGGTTCCATGTTATGTCAATAGGAATTTTTACTTCAATGAGAGCAGGGTGGAACCCTGAATCTGTATAGGGGACTTCTAACATATATCCTATCAACCCAATAGTTCTGATCCACGATGTAATGTACTGCTACAGAAGAGTAAACGGTATAGTGAATGCAAGATTTTTCTTACATTACTACACTGGAATACAGTTTGGAGCAGATTGCTTTGCTAACATCCAGGTGCTATTTCTATAACATTGCATGGAGAAAATGCCACATTTGGGGAGGTCCCACAGAGTTACATAAGCATCCTAATCAAGTTCTGTCTATTCATCCAGTTTCAGCACTGACTTCAGTGTAAATACAAACTCTTCCTTTAATATGAACAGGAGCAGGATTCTACTAGCCCACATAAAATGTCTGTAGCACATAGACAATTGTTCCACTACATGTCTTAAGAGTAGGAGACCTGTGTCAATGAGCACACCAATCCACCAAAAGAGCAAGCATTGACCCTTACTTTGTATGTATGGAATGCAGATTTCTCCTAACACTTTATAGCCAAACTAGCATCAAATACACAGCAAAGAATTTTTCAAGATACAGTCTGTTCTCCAGTGGGTCTCTATAAAACTCAATTGCAACAAACAAAGAGTTCCCACCCACAAATATGACACTCTACACAAAGCATTAAGGGATCACTAACAGGCCAGCTTAGTTACACTGTTAGGTCTCTTTTACCTTGCTAGAGACCTGGGTTAGAGCCCTCCATTTATTTATTTTTAAAATGTTAGCATGGGTTGCAAAAGAAATTTTAATCAGCACTCTGTAAAAGCCAAGCAATTTTCACCCTACGGTCTCTATATATATTTAAAAGGTAGGGGGATTGTATTTGCTCAGCAGAAATATACATTCATTAACACAAGGATTAATGACATAACATTAATAATTTTTAGCCTTTTTTTTTTTCTCCTGTGCATTACTGTGGTTTCTATGGGCCAAAAGAGAACAGTGCCCTGAACTGGGAGCAGGGCCTATATAATAGAGTAAATATGAAATGTATCAAACCAACCTATGTGTACAGACTAGATCAACAGCTAGTATATGTTCATACATACTATTATGGCAGGGTAACCCTACTTCTGGGTCCCAGTACCCTGCTCAGTCATTACTCTGGCAGTCTCAGTACTGTACTATTAGCCCTTTGCAGGGTTTAAGCTCAGGTCCTTCAGCTACAAAGGGCATTGGGGCTATGCCCCGGGGTCAGCCTGGCCTGTGAAAACAGTCCTCTCCAGCTCTCAGGTTGCCAGGAAAAAGAGGGCCTGAAACCCCTGTTTGGAGCTCCTCACCCCCCTTTGCTGTCTCTGGCAATGTTGCCCTTACCTTTCCTAGTTTGGTTCTTTTCCTATCTGCTCTGGTCTCCTTTCACTCGATTTCCTCTCCCTGCAGGGAGGCTTCCTTTTAAAAGGCTCTAGGGCAGCCTCAGGTGAGATCAGTTGGCTCTGATTGATTTACAGAGCCATCTCCTTTGTTCCTGATTAACTAGGCCTGTTGCTGCCCTTTAGAGCTGCCTTTCTCTATTGTAGTCCTCCAGCCTGATCCTGTCACACTAAATACAAACAAAATGGAGAGGCGCTCAGAGGGAGATGATTGCACTTCCTGATTCAGGGCTACTTGGCCCCCGGGATAGCCCTACTGTACAGCACTTTGCCCCTGGAATGCCTACAAAACAGCCTTTCCTCCCCTTTTGCTGGAGAAGAAGGTGAAAAGATGTAGAGGAGGCAGTGGAGCTGCTTCTGCCAATGTTACACCTGCAGAGAGCTCCCCTCTCAGAGGGACATCCCCCCTGGCCATCTCTGGCTGCTCTGAGGCCACTTTGCACCACATTTCAGTGACCTGGCAAATCTAGCCCATGGGAGCCCCAGGCAGTAAAATGGTTACTATATTTCATAACATTAGAAAGTTAGTCTTAGCACTAACGAAAACATAGGATGAATTGGCCTTTACAGGGCCACATTCAGAGAGAATGGCTGCAGTGTGAGCTCCATGACTGTAAATGCACCTGTAGGTCAGTAGGTTGGGTATCAACCTCTGATCTGTCCCTCTAATGACCTGCGTGGTAGTGATGCACGTGTGCATTCAACTGTAGCTATACCTCAGCATTTAAAAACATAGGGCCGTAGTACTTAGGGTGCGTACTATTAGATTTGGCCTTTGTAATAGCGATACACTTTGTACCATACCCATATTAAAAGCAGGTGAGATTTAAAATAGCAAAGGAATTATATTTTACAAATAACAAGAGGAAGAAAGCAATTAGCCACTAGGATCACTGTTTGAGGACTGCACAAGCTTAAGAACAGATCATACTTGACTGAATACAAAGACCACCCCAACTGTTTAAATTATATCTTGAGCATAGGTATAGTGCTATGTCTCTATATCCCATTGATATCACTAATTGCAATGATTTACTATGGCTTTTTTCATATAAGGTTCTTTATGGGTGGCACAAGCATTAGATTGTTAGTGACTCTTTCTTGTCTTTCTCTTTCCATAATTACAGCCTAAGGGTATGTCTACACCGTATCAAACCTTGTTGAAGCAAAATTAAACTGTAGTTACATCAATGGAACCAAATCCAAAGTAAAAAAAAACAAAAACAAAACTAAAACAGAAGTACAGGTTGAACCTCTCGAGTCCAGTACTCTCAGGATCTGACCTGTTTCGACCTAGGGATGTTAAATATCAGTTAATTGAATAGTCTATTAACCTCAGGAATTCTTATCGGTTAGTCAACTATTCTATAGTCCCTGGGGCTGGGGCTGGCAGCCAGTGCGCTCCAGCCCCACTCTCAAGGAGCCCCCTGCCACTCCACGCTGCTGCCTCTGTATCAGAGGGAGCAGTGTGGGGTGCCAGGCAGGAGCTGGTCCACAAGGGAAGCCAGTTTAAAAACCAGCTCCCTGGCAGACCGATTGCCTGTTGCCTGCAGCAGTGTGGGGTGGCAGCAGCTCCTGTTGAGGTGGGGGCTGAGCTCCCAGACCCAGTGCAAGCTGGAACTAAGCCGGGCTACCTGCCCACTTGGCTCCTAATACACTTTAAATGCAGAGCTGCAGCAGGGGTAGGTCCCAGACCGGGAGCAAGCTGAGACTGAGCTGTGCTGCTGGCCAACCTGCTAAAAAAATTTACTTGCATGGGGGGGGGGGGAGGAGGGGATGCATGCAGTCTATAGCATTAACTATTACATCCCTATTCTGAACGAGTGAATTTCTGGACCACAAGAGTTCAAATATTGTCTAGCAGCATTACTGACACTTCCACTGCTTCCTGGGCTGTTAGAAGACACGTAGGGGTAAATTAGAGCTAAATAACAGCACAGAACACTGAGAGCCAAGACTGGTGGCTGTAAACAAAGTTTATGGGACCATGGGAAACTTGGCCACAACCATGAAAAGTGGACATCCGGCTAACTAAAATAATTCCGGACGACGGATGTTTCTGGGCAAGAGTTCTGCATTAGAGACATTCAACTGTACAACACTATCAAAATCCTCATGGGGTACAGACCCATCTTACTATCTTTTATAATATCATGTTCTCTACTGCTTGGGACATGACTGGGTTTACTTTTGGCTCAAGAATCCTTGGGTGTTGGAATAGCAGCACTTTATGTAATTCCTTAGGCTGCTCTTTACTTACAGCAAGTTTCTCCCTTCAGCCAGATCCAAGCCTTGAATAGATCAGCTAACACAACTAGCATATGCTGCATTGCACCCAACTTCAGAAGAGACAAGGAAGTCTTTGAAATTTAGATACCATTAGACTCATCTCACCTTAACCTTTCATTAATTGTAACCACAAAAGATAAGACACAGCACAATTGGTTACTTCAGTGTTTTTGTAAGAGAAGCAGATTGCCTGTCAGGGGAGGCAATGATTATCTTCAATGGTAGGCCCAGCATGTTGTGGCTGCCTTAGAGTTGAACTCCCTATTCACGCACTTTTTATAGTACAAATTAATAAGCATTCATTAGCTATGACATATAAACATGCATTTTCAGTCTGAACAATGAGTCAGAGTATTTCTAGTCACATGAATTTTTAAAAGCATATAAACCACACTGATAGCTTGAAACTTGGCTCAACTCATACGAAATCCATAAAATAAAGTTCACTTATACAACATTCCTATATTCAAACAGGATTAACAGTGCATGACTATAAATTAAAAAACTTCTTTTTAAAAAAAAACAAAACACTCAGACTGGTCCTAAATCTGCACCTATTAAAATCAATGGAAGTTTTGAGAGCAAAAATAGACCAGTACTGACTGAGTGCTTTTGAAAAAAAATCCATCTTTCATTTAAAATTGGAAAGCAAAACCAATCCTGGCACTACTATTTATATTTACCAATGTTGTTTATTTCTTACTATGTTTCCTGATTACCCTTGTGTAATTTCATTCTTCATTAGAGAGTTCATTTTGTTTGCTTGGTATTTTTTCCATTTCTTTGTGCATATGAATACATCAAATTATATGAACATAAGGCATGATAAACAAATTTTAATGTGGCATATATTAAGAAGTTACCTATATATGAAAACTGTCTCAAAATCAGTTTCACAGAACTCCCATACATTAAGTCCAATTCACCCCTCACACTAATTTTGCACTAGCATTTAACACCATTGACTTCAATGTAAGTCCTCACTGGTACTTTGACTGGGTAATCAACTTAAAGTCTTGAGAATAGCCTTGTTTGTCCTTTAAGTCTAAGCAGAAGACATGTGATCATACAACCTGGTAGGAAGGTACCAATTTGACCAGGTAATTTTCCATAGAAGATGGGGGGGTAGAGAACAAAACATTCCTGCCCAAAGAGAACCTATATAAACAATGAGAATCTATATGTCCTTTTGTCTTTGGCTCGCCTGGACAAGGACTTGGCACACTAAGGTTATGCCTAGACTGCGGCTCTATTTCGGGATACCAGAAGTATCCCAAAATAGCAACGCTGTGTCTTTAAAATGTGCCCACTATTTCCTGAAATAGTGGGCATACTATTCTGGCATCCCTATAACCCTCATTCTATGAGGGTTAAGAGATTTGTTGGAATAGTCTACACAGTGCCAAATTTCAAAGTAAGCTCTTTCGACCTAGACTTAGAATAAACTATGCAATTTGCACCCCATCACAGGATAGTCTAGTACAGAAGTTCCCAAACTTTTCTTATTGTGTATTCCCTTTCAGATCTATTCACTACCTGTATACCCTTACCTTTCTTATCACTTGTACTTGATTTTTAACACTACCTGTCTTTAGCTGTAAGATGTAAGTTTGAGTGCAACATGCACAACCAAAAAACCCAACAACCCTAAATGATTAACTCAGCCAAAATGGACAGTGGGTGGGCAACAACCTGCTCTGTACAGTGATTGTAGCTGAAGGCTCTAGTTACTGTCTCTGTTCTCATTGGTATATCAAAGTAAATGAACTAGCACAGCGTCTCTCAACCAGTGGTACAAGTATACTAGGGGTACTCAAGAGGAAGTCTGGGGATACGTCAACAGAACTGAAATTAGGAGAAAACTGAATTTTTGTTTAAGTTTTACAGTGTTTTATTATTTTTGTACTTGTTACATCCAAAAATTTCATCGCCTGCCTGGCTACGATTAAGTTGTTTAAACAAATGTGTTGCAATGGTAGAAAAAAAATGTGTGTGTCTGAAAACTAGGCACTGGGGGGGTGTATATTTATTTATTTTTAAAAGGGGTACTTTATAAAAAAGGGTTGAGAAACACTGAACTAGCATATTTTATATAAAAGTTTTAAAGCTTTGTCTGAGTACCCTATTATGAAAATGCAATAAATTAATAAATAAATAAAACCTACCATGATACAATTTCTCCTGCATACCACCCAGAGGTACATGTACCGCAGTTTGGAAACCCTGCTTTAGTGGATAGAGGTCTGGGTTGCAAATCAGTCCTATCTCAGACTCTGTTTAACTTTGGATAAATCACTTCACCTATACTGAGGCTGCGTTTCCTTTTCTATCCTTTATCTGGTTTGTCACTTTTTAGATGATAAACTCTTCAAGGTAGAGACAGGCTCTTATGATGTGTAAAGCACCAAGCACAAGGGGCCCCAACCCTGTAGATGCTACAGTAATACAAATATAAGTTTGCAGCATTGTTGTAGCCATGTGATCCCAGGATATGAAACAAGGTACAGTAAAACTCCAATTGTCCGACATCCAGTGGTCCAGCACCAACTGGAATCCAGAAGTGCTCCAGCCAGCCGGACAATTGGAGCTGCTCCACGCCGCTTCCCCAAGTCCGCTGCTGCCGCTGCTGAAACTAACCAGCTGCGGACCTGGGGAAGCGGTGCAGAGCAGAACAGCTGGGGTGCTGCTGGGTTGGTCCCGCAGCGCCGCCCTTCACCCCCCTGCTCGGCGCCCGGCAGCACCCCAGCTGCTCTGCCCCAGGGCTTCCCCAAGTCCGCCGCTGCTGAAACTGACCAGCGGCGGACTTGGGGAAAGGTGGGCAGAGCAGCTGGGGTGCTGCCCAGTTGGTCTCGCAGCGCCGCCCCTCACCAGCACCCGGTTCGCCCCACGCCGCGCCGTTCCCCACCCGACCTCTTCCCCACCCCAGACCCGTCACAACCCCCCTGCCGGAGTACCTCCTGATACTCCAGCATATCCGATAATCCGGCACCCCCTGGGTCCCAAAGGTGCCGGATTATCGGAAGTCTGCTGTACTATCTTTTATTGGACACAATCTAACCCTCAATTTCCCTCTCCATATCAAATGGCTGCCTACAGTATGCATGACCAGTTATCTTTAATCTGTTGCAACTTGTATTTAACTGAGACACTAAGATTTCTGAACCTAGCCCTGAAGAAGAGCTCTGTGAAGATCAAAAGATTGTCATTTCCACAAACAGAAACCAGGTCCACTAAAAGGTATTGCCCTGACCTACCCTGTCTCTCCCATACAAATATATATTTACTATTGAATTTGTGGAGCTACTTATGCAATTATTAGATTATCCCCAAAACAGCATTTATTGCCTAAAATAAAAGTCACTGCACTCTACAGCCATGCCTTTACAATTCTATAAAGAAAAACATCTTATGTCCTTGATTCTAAAGTTTCACAGATAAATTAAATGGATTTTCAGGAAAACTTTCATTACTGTTTAAAACACAAGTCTTTCTGTAAGATGTCTAAAACAAACTTTCACGAACAAGGTTACGTGAACTATTATAACAAAATATCTATTTGCCCTAGCAAAAGCATAATGTCCGAAAGGATGCATCTTTCGCAACCATCACTCTTTAAGGCTACGACTACACTAGTAAGTTTACAGCGCTGTAAGCCAGGCAACAGGAAGCCCAGGCTAGTGAGTGGTCTGCATGAACAGCCCTACTGCATCTCAATGGGCTGCAACATTGTCATAATCAAGACAGTATCTGGGATAGGGAAGGTTTGCTAACTGCATTTGTGTTTCTAGGCTTTGCAGGGTAGGGATTTTCAAGTAATTGAATATTCGATGCATTTTACATCAACTATTCGATTAGTCGATAGGGCACCTCCACCTTTGAAGTTTAGCAACAGCCCTTGGGCTGTTGCTACACTTTTTAAAGGCAAAAGCGCCGCATGGAGCCTGGGATTAGCTGGTGACTCCCCAGCTGATCCCAGGCTGCGTGGGGTGCTGCTGCTTTGAAATGCTGTGAGGAGCCTGGCGTCAGGCTCCTCACAGCATTTCAAAGCGGCAGCGCCGCACAGAGCCCAGGGTCAGCAGGGGAGTCCCCAGCTGATCCCAGGCTCCATGGTGCTGCTGCTTTGAAACGCCGCATGCAGCCTGGGGACACCCCAGCTGGTCCCAGACTCCATGTGGCGCTGCTGCTAATTTGAAGTACCCCCTTCCTGCCTCTTTCAGATAGAGGCAGCAAAGGGGGGGGGGGGGGAAGTGACTCGTTGACTAGCCTATCAACTATCAGATAAGCATTTGCTTATCGGATAGACTGGGGGTGGCCAACCTGTGGCTCTTCTGAAGTTAATATGCAGCTCCTTGCTCAGGCACTGACTCCAAGGCTGCAGCTATTGGTGCCAACTTTCCAGTGCTCAACTCCCATCTCCACCTCCTCCTCCTCCAAGCATATTGCACCCTTGCTCCTTCCCTCCCCCACAGAGCCTCCTGAGTGCCATGAAACAGCTGACTGTAATGGGCAGGAGGCATGGGGAAGGAAGAGGAGGCACTGATCGGTGGGGTTGCTGGTGGGCAAAAGATACTGGAGACTGGAAAGGAGGCACCTGATGGGGACTGCTGACAAATTACTGTAGCCCTTTGGCAACGTACATCGCTAAACTGCGTCTCCTTTTCAGGCTCAGGTTAGCCACACCTGGGTAGTCAATTAGTGGTTCACATCCCTATTGCAGGGTGTGCCAATTGAATCATAGCAGCACTTGGGATGCAAAGGGAACACATGGTTCTCACTGTCAATGTTGAGTGCAAGCAGCACAGATCTCACTCACGTGCCGTTGCTTTACGTGCATGTGATTTAGTAATACTGGTAGGAAAAAAACCTATGTGGACAGAAGCCAGTGGAATCTAGTAACCTTATGCATGGGCAACGGTAAACAATATGTCTTGTAAGCCACATGTAGAACCCCGATAGGCCACGTGTGGAACATAGGATGCCTGCCAGTGCTATAAACCCTGTAGTGTAGCCATTCTAAGCCATTGGGAGAGAGCTCTCCAGTCAACTTAATGAATCCACTCCCAACCAGAAGCAGTAATTACTTTGGTGAGAAAAGCTCTCCTGGTAACACAGCACTGTCCATACCTGTGCTTGGGTCAGTGTGACTTATGCCAGTTGGGAAGGATGGAGGGTGGCTTATTCACACGCCTGAGCACTACAAATTTTACCGGCATAAGTAGCAATGTAGACATAGCCTAAGATGCTGCATTCCATTGCTGGCATTTGGCATTGCCTAGAAAATACTAGCTTAAAGAAATCATCTTACAAGTATACAGCACAAAAGGCATAAAAAAAACAAAAAACACACCCAAAGACCTCTCTGTCTATTGTAAACTGCCTTTGTGTGCACTTCAAATAAAAGTTTAACATAAAGCTCTTTTCCCTTGCTCAGCTATAAGGGAGCTGAAGTTGACTATTATTCTTTGTTAATAGTAATTGTAAGAATAATTTTACTTTAAAAGAAGCGGAATTAATATGTTGGGGTAGCACAATCTTGTTATTTTTGGCAACCAAATAAAAATCTAGGTAAACATAACTTAAAAAATACATTTTCTGGTTAACAACACTGAATTTGTAATATGTGTAACGGATCTTATGTTGACTCTGTAATACTTAACTGTTTATTTTGTAAGTAAGTACTGGTATATTTCTTACCAGTTTTAAGTTTCTGAGTTTGGAAAATGAAATTTGTCATTCCTCCCAATCCATATTCCACCCCTCCCACCAAAAATTAGCTGTATCTAGCATGTTTAAAGCAATGAGCATAATAACCCAAATAGCCTCCGAAAACACATTTCAACAAGACATCATACCCCCTAAGAAGAATCACAAAAATTAATCACTAATGTTTTATTGATATCCAAGAGTGGCTGCAAGATAACTGGCTACATATAACATTTTTAAAAACAAACATCGCTTAAGTGACTAAAAATCTGGTTAACAAATTTTTAAAAACACAATTTTCTAAGTGTTAAAATAACATTTAAAAAGTCTTTGAAAAAGATATTCCTTAGCTATCAGTAAACAATCACATCTGTTAGAAAGAGGACAATAGTGTTGTCTTTCAATACCCTATTTATGACATTTAAGGATACAGTTAACCAAGAAATAACTTTTATGCTTCAAAACCTAGTTAAATCAAGCCAACAGAAAGTTATTTTGCTTTTTACACTATCTTTGTTTTCTGTGAAATGATCCAATACACAGATTGTTCTTGGGCTTATGAATAAGCATAGATGAGGATCGATATGATTGACTAGATATAGGTCTCTTAGTTTTTTTCGCTGTAACAGACTTGTCTTCCTTAGGAGGTGGCACATGAATTGGTTTCAAGGGAATAGGATTACAATAGGCTGGAGTTGGATATGAATTTCCATCAGCATGTCCTAAAATATTTAGAAAACACATCATTAGAAAGACAATATTTACACTGAAAACACAATAAAACCTTAAAGTGTACTAGATAATTTCTGGGTTAACTCAGGGCATTTCCTGACTGGCTAAATTAAATAACTTGCTTATTATAAACAATATCATTTGGAACCGCTTTGAGATCTTTAATGGAACATGGCACAACAGTTTAGCACAATTTATCAGTTTCTACACATGGCAATAAGTAATCCACGCTTGCATTCACACAACCTGTAGATCCCCTATTTGTATTTTTAAAGAACCGCAATGTAAGTATGTCAAATGCTGTACAACATGAACAAAACTTGTCAAAGCAAACATTAAGAAGGAACATATACACAGTGGGAAAGTTACCAGTCAGTATTATTTTTAAACTTAATTTATAAGTTTTGTTTCTTACAGCCTTGTCTCTGGAATTCACGTGTTTCTATTTCAATCTTTGCTTAATTGTTACCTTTCCTCAAACAAGGGGAAAATATTTACTATCTGCAATTAGTGGTTTATGTGCCAAACCATAAAGCCTAAAACCATGACAGCAAGAATGTATTATCCTTGCAATGGCAAGCTACTTGGTCTAATGAAATTTCAACACATACTTCACCAGGGTGGTCAAAACAAAATCTGGAACAAGTTCTATTGTGTGAACAAAACTGAGTATAGATTTATTTTTAATAAATCACTTAGACAAAGTATGACAGCTATCAGCAAGTTATAAAGTTCCAACACAAAGCTTGAAAGCAATATGTATTACTATCTATAACCAGGTTTAGCCAAAACAATGACTGGCGGTGTGTCTGGTGTGTGAGCTTTTTTGTTTACAGATCTTAGAGAATGGCAGTCTGTCCACAATGTTTAAGTTTTAAATTCATATAAGTGATTTATAATTAAAGGAAAAAGAAAAAGGAAGTATATATTCAATGTATTATAATATGAGGTCTGAATGGACATCAAGCCCCTCTGTAACAGTTTTCTATTTTGTCCTTCCTGCTACCTTCCCAACCATACAGAAATTGAAGACCGTGGCCCAGGAAACTCCATGTCGTGACTATCACGGACATTTGTCTTATATTTCCCTGAGAGCAGGAAGAAAATGAAGGCTGTTGAGGTGGACAAGGGTATGGGCTCCAAATCCAGAGATTCAATGGAAAGGAGGGTTAACTCTGCATGGGATTAACCTGCCAGGTTTCTGCCACACTTTCGTAGGAATTATACTTCCACTGGCTCCATCACCTCCACCAAACACCCTTTTCTGAGAAAACTGCATATGGAGTGAGAACATCAAGCTTTTTTCTGTAACATTAACTTTGGGAGGGTGTCCACATACAATAACTATCCAGCAAAGCATGCTGGACTGTGGTGATGGCCCTCTAAGCCTCAGTCCATCTAGGGAGTGTGAAGTGAGCACAAAGGAGTATCAATCAGGAAAGTTTTCTTAATAAGCCTCAACTTTCCCTTTCTGATTTTCCTCATACCTCAGTGTCCCCATCCTCTTTTTCTTCCTCCATCTCCTACATGACATCACTGAATTTCACTGTTCCCAGTGGATAAAAATGCAGAGTAAACAAAAAAAAGCACAAGATCCTTCTTGTCTAATAATTCTGAGTGAGTATAAATGAATATTTTAGTACAGCCCAATAGTGAAAAAAGTATATTTGCAATATATCTGTAATATACTGTACCTGTTATCTTCTCACAAATGTGACAATATTAGATTCAGGATGAGAAGGTTAAAACGACTTCCATTTAAATAAGCTGAAAACACAATGAAGCTTGAGATTGCCACAATATTTTAAACATGGCATGTCATGTGTCTAGTACAAGTACAAACCTGAAAGTTTCCCACTAGTATAGCCATAACTGTGTAAAACTGGACGGGGTTTATTTCTGGCATTATGTAGCCAATCTCTAAAGATCTTCTCCGATTTCTCTTTTTTCTCCTGTAATTCGGCTATCCTTTTTTGTTCCGTTTCCTAAAAAGTAAAGAAAAATCAATGTTCATAGACAGTACGCTGAACAAAATATGAAAAAGTTCTTAACTACCTAATTCTACAAGCCATTTCCCTACAACCAAACTTCTATCCAAATGTTCAGCAGCTACTCATAACAGATCAATTCACCTCTAAGGTTTCACGTTTTTATGCTAATGAAGTAATGAGTATTTTCTCGTTTTGCAACTGCATCAGTGTTTGCCACTTAGCCACTTTCAGAATAAAGCTATTGTTGTGTAGAAAGGTATTTGTTGTGTATTAATTTGCCATAGCAGAGTCAAATACCCTAATGTTCAGACGCTGAAAAAAAAAATTTCTCAAATGATATGGCCAATAAACTTGATCACAATGAATATGGACACACACACAAAAACTATTTCTATTCAGCTGCCAATAAATTATTAGCCCATGTATATAATTTGGGATGGGCAAGTGTAAAGGGGAAAAATACACCATGCATCAAGAATTGCTCTGTGAGACAGACTACCTATTTGCTCCACCCTTCAATTGCATAAAATAATTTAACATGGGACCTAGGCTCCCATCCAATTAGAAGTCTCTAATATTTAAAATGATTTATCAAATTACTATTTAGTCTGGATTCACAGATGACTAAAACAATAGTAAACACAGTAATACTGCAAATGGATTCCCAGACAATTGACTATTTTCCAGCCCAACGACAACAAGCAAGTCTTTATCCTGACACTAAGAATGAAAACAATCACCATCAAGTGATCCAGGGCAAGATCCTTACCCTCCTTCAACTCCTTAGGTAAGGAAAAAAGGGAAGTGTTGCCTTATACATTAAAAAAAAGGAATACACTTGAACTGAGGTGGAGATGGACGTAGGAGACAGACTTGTTGAGAGTTTTTGGGTAAAAGGGATACAAAAAATAACAGACACGTCATGCTAGGGGTCTATTACAGATCACCTACTCAGACAGAAGAGATGGATGAGGCTTTTTTTAAACAACTAATAAAATCATCCAAAGCGCAGGATTTGGTGGTGATGGGGGAATTCCAACTATCCAGACATATGTTGGGAAACTAACACAGCAGGGCACAGATTATCCAACAAGTTCTTGGACTGCATTGGAGACCATTTTTTATTTCAGAAGGTTGAGAAATCTAGTAAGGGGGAAGCTGTTCTTGATTTGATTTTAACAAATAGGGAGGCACTGGTTGAAAATTTGAAAATGGTAGGCAGCTTGGGAGAAAGTGATCATGAAATAAAAGAATTCATGATTCTACAGAATGGTAGAAGGGAGAATAGCAAAACAGAGACAACGGATTTCAGGAAGGAAGATTTTAGTAAACTCAGAACTGGTAGGTAAGGTCCCATGGGAAGCAAGACTAGGAGGAAAACCAGCTGAAGAGAGTTGGCAGTTTTTTAAAGGGACATTAAGGGCCCAAAAGCAAACTATTCCACTGCGTAGGAAAGATAAAATTATCGCACAAGACCACCTTGGATCAACCGGGAGATCTTACATGATCTAAAAATCAAAAAGGAATCATATAAAAAGTGGAGAGTAGGTCAAATTACAAAGGATGAATACAAGCAAACAACACAGGTATGCAGGGGCAAGATTAGAAAGGCAAAGACAAAAAATGAGCTAAATCTAGCTAGAAACATAAAGTAACAAGAAGATGTTCTACAAGTATATTAGGAGCAAGAGGAAGACCAAGGATGGGTAGACCCATTGCTCGGTGAGGAGGGAGAAACGATAGTAGGAAACTAAGGGTGTGTCTAAACTACATCCCTCTGCTGACAGAGGGATGTAGATTAGGCACATCGCTATTGCAAATGAAGCGGGGATTTAAATATCCCACGCTTCATTTGAACAGAAATGGTCGCCGCTTTTTGCCGACGCGGCACTTTGCCGGCAAAAAGCAGCAGTCTACACGGGGATCGGTTGACAAGGAAAGCCTTTTCCGACCGATTCTGTAAACCTCGTTGCAAATGGCGCTCGCTCAGTTGCACTGCTTTCAGTGAGAATAATAGGAGATTGCAGATATTTTGAAAGAGGGCATTTCTTTATGGAATTTTTTTGTTAAAACATTTATCAGACACTGTTGAAGGAAAAATTTTCAGCTACAAAGAGTGAAAATGACAATTTACCCTAAAAAATTTTGAAACTTAGCCAACACACAAGATTCCAGTGAGTTTTAATTATGTGGGAAAGTTGGAGGGGGCTGCATTATTAAGATCATTCACTTCATAAAAGTGATCTGACAGCATATTAATTAAACAATGGCCCTTTAAGAAAGTCAAACTAATTAACAGCTTTATTTATAAATTCTCCCAAAATTCAGGAATAGGCTGTAAAGTAGTTAAATTCCTGCTTTAAACGGAAACTCATTTCAATCTTAACTATAGAATCACAAAAAGGGATCCCACCATATTCTTTTATATTTATAGACACGTTTCCATATATAATTTTTAGTAATGTTAATTTAATCAAAACAAAGCCACTTCATGTATAACAGAACAGCCTGTCAAGCTGGTATCAAAGATGATGATTTCTACCTCCTCTTTCTTCTTTTTCTCAGACTCTTCAGATCTTTTCTTCTTTAGCCATTCTTTATATTTTTCTTTAGCTTTTTCCTGTAATTGGACTTTCTCTAGATCTCTCGCTGCTTTTTCTGCCATTTTTTTGATGAGCTTTCGTTCCTTTTCCTTTCTTTCCTACACAAAATAGAAACAAAGAAACAATCTTTTCAGTATTTTCAAAAGGTCATTATTGGCTCCTCCTTATAACGAGACGTTATCATGGATATCCAAGTAGAACTGAAACAAGCTTGAGAAATCACTCTTGCAACAGCTTAGAATTTTGGTTTGAGAACAGCAACTAGAACCAACATTTGGAGATAAAATAGTGTTAAAGCATAAGGTTGGTATACAATGCAAGTGAAATCCAGCTTCAACACTCACTGTAATATTTTACGTTTCCCATAAAAGAGAACTAAACAAATGAGACACATTACATGCCAAACATAAAATTACTTTGAGAAAGTAAATGGCGCAATTCTTTAACACTATAATGTCGTTATTAATGAAGAAACCTTTCAGTGAATCTCCTAGAACAGGAATGGGTAAGCTTTCTGGCCTGAGGTCACACCGGTATGGAAGTTGTATGGCAGGCAATGAGGGTGTGTCTAGACTACAGGGTTTTTTCGAAAAAAGTGGCCTTTTTTCGAAAAAACTGCCCCTACGTCTAGACCGCTGCCATGTTCTTTCAAAAGTAAATCAAAAGAACGCAGCAGTTTTTTCGACCGCAGAAACCTCGTTTTACAAGGAATAACACCTTTTTTCGAAAGTGCTCTTTCGAAAAAAAGGCGCTATGTAATGCAAACTATGCTTTTTCGAAAGTACTGGTTGCTGTCTAGATGCTCTTTTTCAAAAGAGGCTTTTTCTAAAGTATCTTTCGAAAAAGCCTCTTTCGAAAGAGGCTTGCAATCTAGACGTAGCTTGAATGCTCACAAAGCTGGGATATGGGGTGCAGGAGAGAGTGAGGATTCCAGCTAGAGGTGTGGGCTCTGAGGAGGGAATAGAAATGGGAGTTCCAAGTGCAAGCAGGGGCGCTGGGATGAGACAGGTGACTGGGATGTGGGAGGGTAGAGGGTTCCAGGTGGAGGGGTGGGCTATAAGTGGGGCAAGGGATGAAGTGTTTGGGGTACAGGATGATGCTCTGGGCTGTGATGAGGGATTCAGAAGGTGGGAATATGAGGGGAGTGTGGGCTACGGGGTTGGGCTGGGAATGAGGAGTCTGAGGTATAGGAGGATGCTTTGGGCTGGAGTTGAAGGGTTTGGAGGACAGGAAGCCATTCAGGGCTGGGGAGCACTGGGGTACCTCAAGGAGTTTCAGAAGCAGTAGCATGTCTCCCTGCCTGTCCTGCTCATACAAAGAGGCGTGGCCAAGAGGCAGTTCCCGGCCAATGGGAGTTGCAAAGCTGGTGCTTGAGGTGGGGGCAGTGTATGGAGCCCCCTTCTGCCCCTACTTTCATAGCTACGTGGAGCCTTGGCACACATGGAACGGGACAAGACTCTGACCCCCCACCCTGGTTGAAGCTTGAGAGCCAGAGTAGGCTGGATGCAGCCCATGGACCATAGTTCACCTACCCCATCTCTCACCTCAAATCTATGACTGAGTGGAACCCAGGTTAAACTTAAACATTTTGGCTAGGAACCACTGAGATTTGTGGTTTGTTTGAACCTGAAATGCCAGCAATGGAAACTGATGCAGAAATCTAATTAAAAACTAAACCAAACCAAGCCATGTTTATAATGAAAATTAGATCGATATTTCATGACACTCACCCATACCATCTTTTGTTCCCATAAGAGTATTGTGCAAGATGGTATCAAGTTAACTAATGAATGTATATCAATTACGGATCGCTTTATGTTGCATAAGTATCTGTAAGCATCTGATTAAAAGTGGACTACTGTGAGTCACTCTGTATCAACAAAGTCTGGCTCCAATGTATTTAACTATAAATGAAAAGTTTCTAAGTTAAATACATAGTATGATGGTAAACAGACGGAATATAGAACTTGTTTATACTTGGTGCTGTCAGATCCTGTCACAATTCCCTTTGACTCAGGTTCATGAATAGATAATGTCTGTTCCAACTGCTGGGAGAAGAGAAAAAGATATTTGTTCTGGGTGTCTGACTCAGAAAATCCCAGGGAAGGGAGTGTATTTCTTCAATACCTTTCGCTGCTCCTGGATGACCACATTATAATGGAGTCCCCATAAACCTAGCATATCACACCGAAAACCATCCATCCTTGAAAAATGATGAATATCAAAAACTACCTAAAAACTATCCCTGCACTAAAAATTACCACTACTAGAAATTAATTACAAATCTATCTACAGAGATCTGGAGATAAAGTCTGACCAATTCAGACCTGAGTACACGTTGGACCTCACTTGTCCTGCACCCTCGGGACCTGACTGGTACCAAAAGAGGGGATTTGCCGGACCAGGGAAGGTCCCACCCCTCGGGCTCAAGCCTGCCCGAGCTGCTGCCCAAGTCCACCGGGGCTCTCCGGTGGAGGACCACAGCCACAGCTCCACAGACGCCTGGCTCTGCAGCTAGGGCAGAGCTCTGCATCTGCCTGGCTCCACGGCTGGGATCAGAGCTCTGCAGCCGGGGTGAAAGGATGGGGCCGGAGCTCCGTGGGCTGGGCTAGAGTTCCCAGGCTGCCACTGGGGATGGAGTTCCCCTGGCCGCTAGAGCAAGAACACAGCCATTAACTACGTGGCCAGGGCCAGAGCTCCATGGGTGCTGCTGCAGTGGGAGCTCCCTGGCTGAGGCTGGAGGTCCACAGCTGCAGCCAGGCTAGAGCTCCCCAGCCTCCGGGTCCAGAACTCCCCCCATCATGCCATCCATCTTCCCCCCCACACACACTCTGGGCTCCCAGCTGAGTGACCAACTCCTGCCTGGCCACCTGACCTCCCTCTTCCTGGGCTCTGTAGTCCAGGAACATCTGTGGTTCATACTGGACCACGGATGTTGCCGATTAAGGGAGGTACAACCTGTACTGTCTGCAGCTACTATTCTGTCTACAGAAGTAAGAAAAAAAAAAAAACAGAAGTGGCTTGGGCTGCACCTCCACTTAGTAACAACAAGGGCTGGAAAGTTCAGTGTACAAAACATTAACAATGATAACCCCCAAAGAGATACTGCTTTTTAAAATGTTCCAGAAACCCACCACTGATACTTGTGGGAATACACAGAGGTCAACTCAAAGAGGTTAAAAACTATTTAAAAATATCACTTCCGAGTTTCTCAGTAGCTACATGTTATCACTATCACTCTCCCTACATAGCTGCACCAGGGAGTGTAAATAAAGAGTGATGCTGATACTGCTCCTGAGACAATGTGCCTAAAAGAGATTGTGTCTTACTCTACGGCAGATTAAGACCCACCCTAATAAATCCAGTCCCACCCACACCCTACCACACCCCCAAAGAAAAAAAAGAAAGCTTAGAGAAACAGGAGAAAAGTGACAATGAGCAAAAAAATGTAGATCCCACAGTTTTAGCATCTTTGCCATTTTTGCATTATTCCATAATATTTTGCTAATTCTGACTTTTATATTTGATCAGCATGTTTTTCTTGCGTAAAGACCCAGTCAATGACTACCGCTGATCGGGTAATTGAGTGGGAACATGACTAGTCCCTTCCCACCCCCCACCGCCTCTATCAGAGAGACAGCAAGGGGAGGGTGCACAAGCCAGTGCTGGGGGAAGTTGGCTTAAAAACCAGTTCCTGCCCACAGCACTGTCTCAGCCCGCGCGGGAGGCAGAGGAAAATGGCACAAGTGGGGATTGAAACAGTCCCGCTCGTGCCGTCCGACTGCTGTTCCTCTCTCTTTGAAATGCACAAAGGCCGCCTATGGCTCTTATACATTACAAAGAAGAGGCACAGAGGGGAACCCATGCCAGCAGGGACTGCTTTGGTCCCCACTGGCGCAGGTTCCCACTGTCTCTCTCCCTTTGAAATATACAAGGCCCGTGGGCGGCTCCTGTACATTTCCAAGGGAGTGAGGCAGTGGGAACCTGAGTCTCTCCCTTTGAAATAAACAAGAGCCATGGGTGGCTCCTGTGCATTTCAAAGGGAGAGGCGCAGTGGGATAGCGAGTGCCCCCTTATTGACTAGTCTCGGTATTCCCAGCCTCCCCTCATTCCCTTCCACCCACAAGAAGGAGCCCACGCTGGCGCTACAACCTCCTGGGAAAATTGAGGTAGCGCTGGCTTCCTGCAGCATGGGGAGAGAGTCCTGCAGCTATGCACCAGATCCGGCCTCTCAGGAAGCATGCGCACTGCTCCTCCCCTCCCCAAAACAGCTGGCGGCACTTCCTGAGAAGTCAGATCTGACGTGCAGCCAGGGTCTTCCTTCCCCGCGCTGCCTGCCTGCCTTCCTGCGCTGGGGCGGGGAGTCCTGTGGCTGCGCACAAGAACCGAGTTCTCAGGAAGTGTGCTGGCTATTTTGGGGGGGAGCAGCGCACAGGCTTCCTGAGATGCTGGACCTGGCATGCAGCCATGGGACCCCCAGATACCGGCCGAGCTGTTCCTATCCCCTCCCCCTGCCCAGATCCCCACAAGTACCCTGCCCAGGATCCCACCAGCAACTTGACTTATGGTCAAGTCTAGGTCTGCCAAGGCAATATACTTGGAACTTTTTTTGTACAGAGATAACTCTTTTGGCGTCATGAATTGTCTTTATCGTTCCCAACACTTAGGAGATGTCCCTTCTACCAAGATGTGACTAATGGCCCAAATATTTTCAAATAAAAGGTTTGCTCTGCCAAAGCAAGCATCTGAATTAACTAATTCAAGAGTAATGGAGGTAAAAATTTGATAAACTTCATGTGACACCTTACAGATTTCATAGAGAAAAGTGTCACAAAGTGATTTAAACCAAGCCTCTTCAGCTATCCGTCAATGCAAGGATGATATCTGCACTAAGGGGGTTCATGGGTGAGTTATTAAATGCCTGAGGAGCCCAATTCTTGGGCTGCAGATTTTCCCACAGAAGTGATAGGTGTGATCCTAGAGGCGACATAATTGTTGCTTGGAGGTTTGTGTTCCCTTTCTTCCCTCTTTCGTTGCTTCTGTCTCAAATACATCTGTTCTCCTCAAAGTGAGCTGTGGCACCACTGTGTTCTGTTCTGTGACAGGTCCTCCCAGTTTGGTGGGTTGATGACTCCCTTTTAAGGTGTACTTTCAGTATGTCTTTGAAGCGCTTCAACTGCCTTCCACAAGCCCTTTTCCCCTGATTTAAGAGTACTTGCTTTGGGAGGTGAGTGTCAGGCCTATGTACTAGGGATGTCAATGTGTAGTTGTCTGTACGATTTACCGATAAGCCAGGTATTTTGGTTAATCTTGTCGACTACTCGCATTCCCCTTCCCCCCTTGCTGCCTCTGTATCAGGCAGGAGCCAGTGCTGGGGGGAGCTGGCTTAAAAGCTGGTTTCCCCCCAGCAACAGCTCCACGGTGCCACCTGCTCCCCACCCCCACTGCTCAACAGCAGTGAGCAGGGGAAGGGGGAAAGGGAGGCTGCTATGAAGCAGCCTCTGTCCGCAGCAGGTCCCAGCACTCCACGGACAGAGGCTGCTCCGCCTCCCACAGAACAGCCTCTGTCCTCAGCGAGTCTGGGCCCACCACGGACAGAGGTAGGCTGGTCCCTGGGGGGAGGCAGAGAAGCCTATGTCTGCAGGGAGCTCAGACCTCTCCCAGACAGGGACTACTGCCAGACCAACCTCTGTCTGCGGCTAGCCACAGCTGCTGCAGACAGAGTCTGCTTCACAGAAGCCTCCCCGACTCCTCCCCAACCCCCCAACAGCCTCTGTCCACAGGGAGCTCAGACCCCTGCGGACAGAGGCTGCTATTACCCTGCACTACTGCCTCTGTCTGCGCGGGGAGCTGGTTTTTAAACTGGCTCCCTTCATGGACCAGCTCCCACCTGGCACCCCACACTGGTGCCTCCGATACAGAGGCAGCAGCGCGGAGTAGCAGGGGGCTCCCCGCCCCCAGCCCCGGAGCCTATCGAATAGTTGTGTAACCACTAAGATTTCATGCAGTTACACAACTGTTCAATTACCCGATATCTAACAATCCCACTATGTACACAGTGGCTAGCTGAGCAGAGTTAGTGTTTCATAACTTGCACTTTTATACTGCTGATGTTGGTTACAGCGAGAATGCCGACGTTAGCGTGTCAGTCTTCCCAGCTGATCCTGAGAATCCTCCTGAGGCAGTGCTGCTGGAACCACTCCAGCTGCTTGAGATGCCTTTGTAAGTTACCAAGGTCTCACACCCATAGAGAAGGGTGGGGATGATAACTGCCTTGTGAACCACGATCTTGGTGCCTGTCTGTAGATCACTATCGCTGAGGACTTGTTTGAGTAGTCTTCTGAAGGACGCACGGGTGTCATTTTGGAAGGGTGGGTGGGGGCAGCAGTCATGCACTCCGGGACGCTCCCTTCACCAGCCAGGTGTGAGAGGCATTCACAGAATGCAAGTACTATCAGGGAGTGATAGTCCAGGGAATGGGATAGTCCCGGAGTGCATGGCTGCTGCCCCCTTCTACCTTCCCGAAATGGCACCCTTGGAAGGATGCAGCAGATCCTATATTCATTTTCTGTGTCAATGCTGACTATTTGTGAGAGATGGCTGCCAAGTTACTGAAAATGGTCCAACACAATGTGATAGGCTTTCGGGTACTAATTTATGCTTGGTCATAGCAGAATTGATCTGAGGATCTATTCTTTTTGGACAATTTCTCAACATAGCTTTCCTCCTCTTGGGCTCATTTATAATAAAATATTATAAAACAGACGGTTAACTATGAATGAGAACTTACTCATTACCTCTTTGTTGATGCACACGAGTTCCCCAACACCAGCTGGTACTCACATCTGTGTTTAATTGACAGAACAAGATCCCTGGAAGGAACTGTCCACTAAAGGAGAGGTTTCTGATCCTGAGGCAGTGCCAACCCTATTCGCAGGATATCCCTCTGTGATTAGGTGTGTCAGCCCTGCACTGGCACACCAAGAGTTGACCCATCTTTGTTAGAGGAAGAAGCCATGCCCCTTTTGCTCTACTGGGCATACTCCAGCTGGAACCAGGGTATAAAAGGCCTGAGATAAGCTCAATCTGGGCTGACTGCTGAGGAGAAGTCAGGTGCACCACAAGCTCAGCAAGTGAACCACCGCTGCTCCAGGTTTAGGGGAGTCAGCCAAACAGAACCAGATCGACCCACACTGACCAAGGATGTTGCAAGGAATACAGAGACACTGAACTGCAGACACCACAGAATCAGGTAGAAAGGGACCTATGGAACTATAGGGGGAATTGGCTAAAAGGCTTGGAATGTTGCAGGTTGATCCCTGCCGAGCCGGTGGCAAGGGAGTCCACCACCAACAGGGCTCTGAGTCAGAACTCGGTGGAGTGGGAGGGCCTGGAGCCCCGCACCCTGGCCACCACCCACCAAAGGGTGATGGCCCCGCCTACCATACACTGACTCTGGCCATTAGGCTGCGCTACTTCAAGCTCAGGGGATTATACAGTGGGCCATACTACCCCAACTTTAGGGGGCTTGTTCTATTGACTTCGGCCATTGGACCATATTATCCCAAAAGAGAGCAACTGTTAGAGGGACACAGTAACAACTGCGGACACTGATCCACATAGTCCTGAGATGTGGGACACCCTTTAGACCGTGGTGTCCAACACGCTAGCCACATGTGGATATTTGGCCAACTGAATGTGACTAGTTTGCTATAGCAGGAGTGGCTACTGCTTCAGAAATGGTTGGACCCCATGGCTCTAGACTCGTACGTGGGAATGTGATTTCTCTCTCCAATCCCAATGTATGATGGAGTGTATCAGCTAGGGATGTGATAGTGCATCCATTCACATGGTTAACCGACGAGCCTGGGCTCATCGGTTAATGTTCACAGTTACACACAGTCCCCCAATCCCCCGCATTGCTGCCTCTGTATTTAAGCCAGCTCCCCATTTGCACTGGCTCCCACAGAGCCGCCTGCCCCTTCGCACAGGTGCTTCTGATAACGAGGCAGCAACGCAGGGTGGCAGGTGAGACCCAGCTTTTAAGCCAGCTCTCTGGGTGCACCAGCTCCCACGGTGTCGCCTGGACACCCACACTGCTACCTCTGATGGAAAGCGGGAACCAGCGAGCGGGGAGCCACCTTTAGCCAGCTCCCCACATTCACCAGCTCTTGCCTGCCCCCTGTCTCCCCTACTCCCCCCCACCACGTGTAAGCAATGAAATTTTGAAGGGTTACACAATTAAACTCATTTTTACATCCCTAGTATCAGCTCCGCAATACCCTCCCATTACTATTTATCAATTAAGTCTGTACCCAGTAAGTCACATACACGCAAGATGCCATCCACTATGCAAGTCACAAAATAGACCATAGTCTCTGCATTTATGGAGTGCTTTTCATCTTCAAATCATAAAATCACTAATATGAGTTAATTAATCCTCAACAGCCCTGAGAGGTAGAACTGCAATGAAAATAAACAGTTGTTAGATTACTACAAGCCATTTAAAGAATCTAAAAGTTGGATGTTGGACAATGACTTCTCTATATTAACTATTAACATTAACTGCTACAATTTAAACGAGGACTGATTTAAGAACAGAGTCATAATCTAGAAGGAAAAAGCTGACTATTAAAAATTAATGGAGATTGCCTATCTCCTAGAACTGGAAGGGACCTTGAAAGGTCATCGAGTCCAGTCCCCTGCCTTCACAGCAGGACCAAGTACCATCCCTGACAAATTTCTGCCCCAAATCCCTAAATGGCCTCCGCAAAGATTGAACTCACAACCCTGGGTTTAGCAGGCCAATGCTCAAACCACTGAGCTATCCCTCCCCCCTATTATAGCAATGAAGCAATTTAGGAGCCAATACAACTTGCACACATACTTTATATAAATTTACCATATCCTTGCTTGAAACTAAATTTAGTCCTAAATTCACTTCATTTACTTCATGCCTTACTTCCGCAAGTTTTAATAATCTAATATATAAAGGAGAACGTGTGTATGGTTGTGCGCTAATAACTTGGACTCTGTAAGAGCTACCGCGACCAAACTTCGCATGGGATAACCTTTTATCCAGGAGAAGGTTTTAAGGTACTGTGAGAGGGAAGAGATGAGAGACCGACGCCTCTCCCCAGGGCTGCATGGAGCTTGGCAGTGCAGGGAGAAGTGGCTTCCTGGGGGAAGCGGCGGGGCCAGTCACTCACTAAAGCCAGCGGAGGGACAAGGAAGCAGCACGCGGCTCCCTTCCCCCTCCCTCCCCTCAGGCTCCTCACATCAGTTATATCAACTGTCAACTTATATTTCAACAATGTATACTGACAAAATGCAAGGACAGTCACTTAAAGTAGTTGGAATTAATTTGGAGACATCTTGCTTTTGACATGGACAACTCTGTCGCATGTTCAAGAGTTGGAAGTGGAAAAAATTTGTACATATTTGTTAAGAATAATGAAACAAAAAATATAGTTTACAATAAAGTTTGATGATAACATGTAAAACTGGTTGTTTTATACTTTTTTAATATATTTTAATCCTCATAGAACTCAGTGCAACTTTTCTACCATTCAAAAACAATAATGGACTACTGTTTTTCTAAATTTTGTTCCTCCACTTTCCCAAGCAACGCCGGGTAACTTCCACTAGTTTCCTTATAAGGATGGTGCAATATATTTTGAATAAAGAGTGGTCTGAGCTATGTCAGTTTCAAGTCAAAAAAATTATTCACACCACCAATGAACTTCACCCTTTTAAAAGTTGTTAGAATTATTAGAAAGAGAAAAGATTCAAATACTTTAAAATTAAGGGAAAACTTTTCAGAAAGGGAATTTAAAATCCATGAAAAAGTGCAAGACTCAAGTTCTCTATTCACAAAAACAAATTAAGTCAAACACAAAAAACTATACAGCAAGTCAAGTTTCCTTACAAATCAACTCTGACCAGGAGAGATAAGACACACCCACTCAAGTCTTAGGCCTCTTTAATAAGATGGCAAACAAGAATGTCTTTAAAAATGCACATGTCCACTAAGTACTGCCTCCGGAGAGCTTCATGTGAAACTGGGAGTTAAATATAGTACTGGACTTGACTGACAAATGCATACCAAAACATAAACCAGAAAGATTATAACAAAGAGTGCTCTCTAACTGCATCAGATTTTAATGGCTCTGATAACCTATTTCCAATTCCTGTGCCATTCAGTTCCTCCTAAAATGAAGGCTATTTTAACACTGAAATGGCTTGTTGAGTGTGTATATTCATAACTAATCTGCTTGTAAATTTTACATGGAAATTGACAATACCTTCTGTTATTTTTGTACATAAATCAGAAAGTAAAACAAAGATGAAAAGTGTGTCTGTTACACACAGAGGTCACGCTGTTATTAGTTTAAATCCAATGTTTTACTGGATTAAAAGTAGTATTCGATTGTGTTGTGGGGTTTTTTTTGGTTTGGTTGGGTTTTTTTCGGCTAGTGTGTTTTGATCTGTGTTCTTGTGACTGTAAGCACCATTCTGCAGCTTAACCAACACAAGTTAATCTGTCTGCCCACAAATGACTCAATACTAACTTGACAGAAAAACAAGATTCCATTTTAGCTCAATGGAGGCTCACACACCAGCCAAACCCCAGAGGGGATTTCAGAGCCGAGGCCCCAGCCCAAGCATCTCCATTGCAATTTTATAGACTAGCAAGCTATGGTCATGCTGCAGGTCTTTTATCACAGTGCAGAGTACCCAAAGAGTACTGTATACTAAGCATTTGTTCCTACTGAACTACAAAATGCCATGTCAATATAAATATCTTTTTCACAACTCAACTTGGTGCTTTTTGACAGCTCAGTACCATATAAAGCGTTATTTTTAAACCCAGTAACTACCTTTAAAACTTGAAAATTATGTTTACACAGAAACATGCCAACTGGTGAAGTTCACTTTATTTATCTTCCTATGATAATTTAAACAAGATGACTAAGAATGTATAGAAGTCTCCATTGAGTAAGTTATTCTATGTCATTTTAAAACAGGAAAAAAATATCCCTCGATAGCAAAAAAGTCTTGGAATTTCACATCCTAGCCATTTCACCAGAGTGCTACATTTTACAGGTGGGACATCATAACTGATAATAATATATATATGTGTGCTGTATATTAAAATGCAAGAAAAACAGAACTACAGCCCTAGTGGAATAAACTCTAATCTGTGCTGAGTACAGATTCACACTAGGTGAGAAATTGATTTAAGTTACACAACTTCCACTGTGTGAATTGTATAGCTGAAGTCAACATATTTAGATCTACTTACTATGGTGTCTTGCTGTGGTGTGTTGACAGATATCCTCCTGTCTACTTTGTTTGCACATCTCAGTAAGATGGAGTACCAGAGCCAATGGGAGAGCTATTGACGGTCAACTAATCGTGTCTGTACTAAACATGATCAATTGATCATCACCCTGACAATCCGCTCTGTGAAGACGAACCCTGAGGAATCTAAATTGGCCTGCTCATAACAAGTTTTGATGCAGTTAGACATCAATTTAGCCTTGGACTTGAAATAATCTGGCACTTTAACCTGCCTGTAAATGCCACAATCTTGGAGAGTCTCTGAATGACTTGATTCTATGTAGAAAGAAATTCTAGAGAATGTAGTCTAGCCTCTCCTTGGTTGAAAAAGACTGACAAATGAGCCATCTAATTAAAATGAAAATTAGACTACTTTTGGTAAAAAACTGGGAGGCTGAGACTTAAAAGTGACCTTGTATTATGTAATATTATATTACATCATTATGTAATATAGCCACAAGTGCTTGTACTTCTCTTCTCCTGGCTGATGTGATTGTCAGCAAAAAGACCATTTTCGTGGACAAGCAATGAAAAGAATGAGTTGCTAAGAATTCAGGAGTGTGTTCCCCATTAAACCACCAAGATTACTTTTGTACTTAACTTTGGCTCAAAGGTTTGTGTTAGCATGAAGACGAATTTGCCTGATGTGTAATGTTATCTGTATTACTTGGTCAACATTGCTATAGCAGTGGCGTGGAAGATCACACCCATGGGCACCTTAGTTATGCCAACTTAAATCCCCGGAGTAGATACATCTAAGTCAAAGGAAAAATGCCTGTCAGCTTAGCTATTGTTGCTAGGGGAGGCAGAGTTCAGAGTAGGGATGTAAGCAAATAGAGTTGACGACTTGCTTCTCCCCCCCCTTTGCTGCCTCTGTATCAGCAGGCTGATGCTCGCCACGGGCAGAGGCTGCTCCAGCAGCAGCCCCTCTCCCTCTCTGCAGGGGTTCCCCGTAGGGAGCTGGGCACCCTTGCGGACAGGAGCTGCTGATGCAAAGAAGCCCCTGTCCACGGCGGCTGGGGCTGGTCATGGACAGGAGCTGCTGTCAGAAACAGGCTGGTGGACTGGGTGCAAGCTGGGACTGCTCAGTCCCAGCTCACGCTGTGCGCCGGACCTACCCCACTGTGGCTCTGCCTTTTAAATGTAGTAGTAAGAGCCACCCAGCTACGGCTCTGCAGTGCGTCTCCCCTTAACTAATCATTTAATCGGTACAAACTGTATTGACTACACAATTAGCCAAATATCCACTTCTTAACATCCTTCATTCTTGCAGCAATGGTTTATTAATTAGAAGGTCACATCAGACTATCAAATTCTTTACTAAAGTCTAAATAAACCACATCTATCACTTCCCACTTATCCACAAGGCTTGTTATACTATCAAAGAGAGCTATCATGTTGGTCTGATATGATTTGCTCTTCACCTTGTTTCTGCCCTTTGTGTGGTCTATACAGGACCTCTGGGCAACAAGAACATTCACAGTGGACTCTAAAGATGATGCCAATGGACACAGACAAAAAAATGTATTTTTGTCCACACAGCACTGGCGAGATCCGAGGACACTCTGAAGTCCAGACAGCTAAAGTTTAAATATGGGTCACTGGACAAGCTAATGACTCCATCACAAATGGACTGATTCATGGATTCAGGTCAGTTGTAAGCGCCTCACACCTCATTTATCCACAAGGCAGAAGAAACATATGATTTGCTCTCATATTTACCTAAATCTTTCTAGGCTCTTCTCTACAAGCTGCACAATAAATTGTATGTAATTAATGAATATGCTCTTCCCAAAGTTCTTCTGCAATGGAGTCGTAGGTAGTCAGCAAGTGAGACTGCACTTACCAGAAAAGAACCCAGGACACATTTATCAGGATAATGAGCCACAATAGTCAGGCTAGCCATTAAGCTTCTAAGTTTTCAAATACAATTTCCCTTATCAGTTATAGCAAAAGTGAGCCATAAAACATTTTTTAGACACACTCTTCAACTTCTGGGGTGTGGATTTTAAAACATTTCCTACTAAAATGTGTACTCAGAGAAAGAAATATGAAAGAGTGAGTAAAAAGGGAAAACTGAGTGAAATAACTGGATATAAGTATTGTGAATTAATGCAGTATTTACCTCTTCATTCTTTTTCTGCACCCATTCCTTGTGTTTCTCTTCAGCAATCTTTTTTTTCCTTTCAAGTTCCTGCTTTTCTTTTCTTTTCTCCAGTTGTAAATTCATTTCCTAATTAAAATAAATGTACATACATAATTTATTTTCAAACAAGCCAAAGTAATTTGAAAAGCATAAAGTTCAGATTTAACAAAATCATTACATGGCAGTGCTTTCTAGCACTAGCTTATGATCTCAAATCCGTTTACAGAATACATAAATTTAAAGTGACAGGCAATTATTTGAAAAAATCTTTAAGATGGTGCAAAACATGGTTTTTCTGAGATGCACATTACTGGTTGACAAGACACTAGTCACTTGGTGTAAGCAGTTATTTCTAAGAACCACTTACTGAAATCAACTTTTTATATATGTATGCTTTGGCACCAATGAAAGTCACTAGTACCAATTCAAGAGTTCTAGTGATTTTTTTTCAGTAGAAACTGTTTCACATTTCTTGCAGTAACAAAGACTGTCAAATATATGATTTCTATATGATCAATTCTGTAACGTTTACAGACGTTATAGAACCAACGTAAATATGCACAAAAATGCATCAGCTCTGGGTGTCCTAACAGACAGGGTGCTGGTGAATGCTACCATTTTAAATATTTCAGCTACAGCAGTTCTGAGCAGAATTAGTTGGCCAGAATTTAAAACAGCAGCGACAACCCATTTACACTAGCACGTTCAATGCTGCCAATGGTGATGTTAAACCAGACAGGAAATTCCTGAAAGTTTTCCATAGTTTAGAGAGGGCTAAAAGTCAGGGAAGAGGGAGAGCAAGCAAAGAGGGGGAAATTCTTGACATATTTCCAATTTCTATTGTATGAAAATGTTTCCATTAATTTACAGTCAAACAGCAAAATTAACTCTGCAATCTCATCTTATTCCTTGGTACTCATCTGCATGTGCAGTGCAGTGGCAGGACTTTGCTACATAAAAGGAACATATATGGTAGGGATGTCAACATGCAGACAACCACACGATTAACCGATAAGGCTAGGCTTATCAGTTAATCCTGTCAGCTCATGTATTCCTTCCTCCCTCCCCCCCTCCCCCTCCCCGCCACATGCATGAGGAACTGGTTTTAATCCAGCTGTGTGTGTGCTGGCTCTGTGGACCTGCCTACCCCCTCCCTTGCTGCCTCTCCTACAGAGGCAACAGTGGGGCAGCAGGCAGGAGTCGGCGCTTGGGGGGAGCTGGCTTTTAAGAGGCTATCAGAGGCAGCAGCACAGGGCGGGGCGGGGGGGAGACAGGTTCCTATTAAGTAGCTTCTGACCACAAGGAGCTAGGACCTCCTTCTCCCTCCGTGGACAGGGCCTGCTGCCACTCCATGCTGTTGCCTTTGTATCAGAGGCAGCAATGTGGGGTGGCAGGCAGAGTTGGTCTGCGCTGGGAGCCGGTTTTTAAACCCTTACTCATGAGGGGAAGATGTTCTGAATGTCTCCTCTCAGGACACAAGTTGATGGGAGTTGTTCATATTCAGTTAGGGGGGCTAATTAGGAGTAGTATGTGGGGAGGTTGGGAATGGAGAATGAAGTTTATAACAGGAATGTAAGTAACTAGTTGAGCAGCAGGAGGCAGGGCTGGGAAGAGCTGACTTTCTCCCCCCAGCACCATCTTCACAGGGAGGCAGGGGAGGGAGAGGCTGTGCCTCTGCTTTTTAAATGTAGTAAGAGCCACACAGAACCCGCTGTAGCTCTGCAGTTTCCCCCCTCGCTGACTAATCAAGTAGTCGATGGAAATTCCATCAACTACTTGATTAGCTAGTTAAATGCAATTTAACATCCTTAGTTTATAATCAAGTCCAAAGAGTTTATTCTGCAGGCATAAACTGCATAAACAGTCATATCAGGAAGTGTGAACAAGATTTCAATGTAAATTTGTCAAGTCTAATTTCAACACTAGAAGAGCTAGAATGAAACTTTATGTTTTTAAATGAATGGTTTATATTATGGAAAATATAACAGTATTATTCTTTCAATACAGTTATTTTCCCAACAAAAATGTTTAGGGTCTGTATGTTACATGCAATTTTCATGTGAGAATCTTCATTTTCAACATCAGTTCTTGGATTTGAAGAAAAAAAAACCCAATATAGTCATTGTTTAAAAATACAATTAAGAGCTGTGTTTTAACAAGATCCACGCAATTACAGCCTCATAAAGGACCTGATGAATCTGCGCTGTAGGCATGTTCCTCTGCTAGAGTGATATCTAACATATCCTAGAGCAGCAGTTATAAAAACAGGGGTCTGCACTCCTTGTGGGGCTGTAAGGCCCCTTGGCTGAAGCACAGCTACCTGTGGGACTAAACACCCAAGCCCAAAGCCCCAGCACCCCTGCCCGTATGGGGCACTGGATTTTTCATAGCACATGGGAAGTGGCAACAGTTCAGGAAAAAAAGTTTGAGAACTTCTGTCCTAGAAGGTATGTGCTCAACGTGATTTGGAATGGATGTTTCTATCTACACATTAGCTTTCTTTAGGATAATTTTAATATCACTCACTCTGAAGTTTCTCAGAATCTGAGCCTAGAATATTTTTTAAAAACAGTGTTAATGTGAAATTTTACAAACAAATATGCTTTTCTCTTCTTACAGACAAGTTTAGCAAAATCACTGAAAGTTACTAATGCTTAGTATTTATAGAATTATTTTCAATTAAATATATTCAGAATTCTGTTTTTAACCCTTCTATTATTTCCTTTTTTTTTTCCTTTTTTAACCCTTCTATTATTTCCCTTTTGGTGCCGAGAATTATGTTTATTATATCACTGATTTTAAAAATCTATTTAAAACAGATGAGTCATTCCAAGTTGTTTACTGTATGAACATTTCATTGTCTCAAGTATATGGAAGTAGGGATTTAAGCGACTAGTCAATTACCCGACAAGCATAAGCTTATCCTCAAGGGAGCAGGAGCTGGTGCTGGGGGGAGCCAGCTTAAAAGCCGGTTCACCCCAGCACCGGTTCTGCGGGGGCCTGGGGAGGCAGTGGGTAGCGGGAACCAGGCACAAGGCAGTAATCAGCTGATTCCCAGTTCACGCCTAGTCCCAGGATGCTGCACTTCTGCTTTTTAAATGTATTAAGAGCCTGCTGGCCTGTGACAAATCCCCCACTGTGCGCTTCAACCTTTTAAATGCATTAAGAGCCTGCTAGATCGTAATACATTTAAAAGGCAGAGCCGCAGTGGGGCTGGCTTCTGGGGCTGGAATCTAACCCCGCTGCAGCTCCCCCGCTTATCAACTAGGAGATGGAAATTCTGTCGATTAGTTGATTAAACTAAATTTAATATCCCTATATGGCACTTTGGTTCTGATCCAATCTTGATGACTAAGATTGCACGTGAAACACATTTTTCACATATCACCAGAAATTAGCTTGAAACAATATTTGGGGGAGGAGGGACAAAATAGGGAGAAGAGATGAATGCCAACTTAATCTAAAAAGAAGTCCAAAATATGTGCTGAATGCTAGGGAAGTCAGAACACATTGTTGCAGTTTACCAAGTAATTTCAACTTTCCTCTGATCTTGAACACACCAAAGTATTTTAACACTTCTCTAGAGCCTTCAAAATGAAGACTGCAAGTACTTTACAAACACTAATGAGTTAAGCCACGAAAAACATCTGTGTTGTATATAGGGATGCAAGCAACCAGTCAACTATCTGATAAGCATAAGCTTATTGGATAGTCGAGTAGCAACTCAATTAGTTGCTTCCCCCACCCCTTGCTGCCTCTTTCAGAGAGGGGCAGCAAGGGGGGGAGGAGGAGCTGATGCTGGGCGATGGGGGTGGAGAGGCGCAGTGGTGAAATGGCATGAGTGGGGACTGAAGCAGTCCCCCGCTCCTCCGTGTTTCCACTGAGGCTGCTTCAGCCTTTGAAATATACAAGCGCTCTGTGGCGCTGAGTCCAGCAGCCCAAACCAGGTCCCAGCAGCCTCAGATTGCGCTGATCACTGTGCCTCTGCATTTTAAATGTAGTAAGAGCCCAGCGGCTCTTACCACATTTAAAATGCAGAGCTGCAGCATGGGTAGCTTCTGGAGCTGGCACGAGCCAGGACTGCTCAGTCCCAGCTCAAGCCACCCCCTCTGCAACTCTGCAGAGCGGTTCTATTGATTAATCGTACAGTCAATACAAACTGTATCAACTATACAATTTGTCTGACAACCACATTTTAGCATCCTTAGTTGTATACATCATACTCATTTTACAGATGGAGAAAATATGGCACAGAAAAGTTATGACATTCGCTGAATGTCACATGACTAGCCAGTAGCAGAGATTAGAAATGAACTCAGTGATCCAACTTTGATTCTATTGCTTTAACCATTATGCTATGCTTCCCTAATTTTTTTTAGATGTTGCTAATAGCTTAACCAACAGGACTGCACACACACACCAGTTAGGAAAAGGACAGAAGTGGTTCACTTAATTTTGCCACAGTCTTACTATTCAAGAGTAGGTTATTTATAAGAAAGCAAAAGTTTGGAACTTCTGATTGTCTCACTTTATTCTGCATAATTAAAGGATAAAGAAAAAAATTGGGATAGGAAGCACTTATTGTTAATATTTTGAGAAGAGGTATGAAATAATTGTATAATACCACACCTTGGTGGCCGACAGTGTGCCTCATGTCTAACCATGTACTTTGGCGTGTCTATACACAACACACACCCTGTCATTCGTGTTTTATTGCTAAATGTAGGTGTATTTAACCATGAGGAAAATCAAGGTAACAATTACACAAATATGTTTTAATCCTTTAAAGCTGAACCACTACCAGACAGTTGTATAAGAAAATATGTATACCACAACTCCAACGAAGCGTAACAATTTAGTAAAGAGAAATTAATGGAACATGAATCACACTGGTTTACCCAAACACAAAAGCTAAGCATGTCTAAAGACATTTAAGCTTAAGAACAAATCTACCTAGTTTTCACAACAGAAAAATAAAATCTTCATTTCACTGCCTGTTAATCTGATGTCAAATCTAAGGAAAAATAGAAATATTTACCTCTAAGGCTCTAGCTTGTAAGCGGATGCGTAGCTCTTTCTCTTTGCAAATGAACCATTCTTCCCAAGGGGAGAGATTATCTATTGGAGAGGACTGCTTTTTCTTTTCTGTTACATTACAGTTTTCAGCACTGTATTACAAATGAAAGGGAAGACATTTTAGTGGATACTACTTTCAAATCAAATTTATTTCAAAATTAACAAGTGCAACTGATATGAAATAATGACATGTTTATACTTCGGGTATTTATGATACCATAAACTCATTTATTTCTGCAATTCTGTGATAACATCTAGAATAAAGTGATAAATGGCATTTTTTGGAACTTTTGATTGTCTCATTTTACTCCGCATAATTAGCTCATTTCCTTAAGGAATAATTGTAATAGGCCAAACTATGGAGCAGATTAAAAAAGCTACCATTTAACAACAACAACAAAAAAAACAGTTCATGTTTCCTTCCTTCTCCTGAAGTATGGATCAGGGAAAAGCAGGGAATTAAAGTTACATTTGCTATATGCCCTCTTTGACCAGTAACAAGTCCAGTGTGTCTCAACCCTTCAGGTCTAGTAACAGATTTTAATGTCACCAAGGAACCTGAACTTTGAGGAGAGAAACACACAAGCAGACCTAACAGGATTTTTTTTTTTAATATATTTAAAAAACTTTTAACAGTTAATTAGAACTTATTTGGGACGCCCCATATAACTCACTCATGTTTTCTTCCCCACTCATCAGTAAGATAGCTATCCCAATCTCAAGTCAATAAAACCTGATAATACACCAGATACACTTGCTAGCGCATGTGTAAAAGTATGTGATGCTAGTTTTGATCAAAATGGAGTCTAACTTATAAATGCCAATGAGCTCATCTGTGAGTTTTCGACACATCTTTCTAGATTACACAGAATCTTCTCTTCTTTCAGCCAATAAAAATGGAAATTCCCTCTTTCCAGCAAAGTATGCTGAATTTCTTTGATGTCTTGAGGATACTTACCTATACTTCTAACATTACTATTGTGAGTAGTCCCACTGATGTAGTTCAAGAGGCATCCAGAAATGAATGTTATAGTAACATTGTAAAATAAATTGACTATTTAATGAAGTATATTTAAACATAGGATTTTTTTTCAATATAAAAGACACTGAAGGTTCAGCAACTTCAGTATCTGTTCTTCATATCTAACATAAACCCGCTCAATTTATAATCAATAATAACCTATAAGGAGGATAAACATAATTATTATTCAAAGACAATACTAAACTGAGAATCATAGTAAACATTAATGAGAGCAGAGAAATAATATAAAGGGAACAGAATGATTAAACATATTTGTAGAAAATAATATGAGATTTAACTTGAAAAATGCAAGCTAATACACTTGAAAGAAAATAATCTAAAACTTAATTGTTCAGGTGAGGGGGGCAACCTGAGGAGTCATAATGAAAAACACCCAGATCACAGTGGCTATCGTGTGAGCTAGCAGGAAAAGAAGCCAACACAAAACTGTGTAGACAAGTGGAAAGGGGCAGGGACAATTATTCAATACATGACTGTGTTTAGAGTGCACCTTCATTATTGCACTCTGTAAGAAAGACTGAAAACTGGAGGAAGTTTAGAGCAGAACTACAAAGACTGAGGTCTACAGGAAAGGTAACATTAAACAAACAGCTTGGTGAATTAGGGAAATACATACAGTACAAGTATTTGAAGGGTACAAAAATCAAAAACCACAAATATGATTTAGGTTGGTAAAAGAGATTAACTATAAGTTATCAGAACAAGTTAATCAGAGAAAAATATAGGCTGAATATCATTAGCCATTATAAGGGTTAATTAGGACTTTCAAAAGGAATCAGCATTAGCCTAATTTTACTCCTATGACTTCAACCTTCCACAGTCTCCTGAGATGGAGCAGAAGACATATCTGAGATATTTAGACTGTTATAGACTGGATAAAATATATATTAGCTGAAAAAAAAGGAAAGTTTATGTATAGAAAATATGTAGAAAACTCAGATGCCCACTGGAATTTTATAAGTTAGTTTTGATCATAAGCAATCATAGTTTGGCAAGCATTTTGCCCTGGTAAGGATAGTCTTTTCCACCTTTAAGACTCTCAAACAAAGAACTCCCAAAATAGCAGCTCTGTGTGTGTCAAATCCAAAGTAATTTTGGGTAGTATGTTTTGTTAAAGTACAGAGTTTTTTCCTGAAAACATCAGGCTCACTTTACAAAAACATTCTTTATAAGAAAGCAAATCATAGAATCATAGAACACTAGAACTGGATGGGACCTCAAGAGATCATAAAGTCCAGTTCCCTGCCCTCACTGCAGGACCAAGCACCATCTAGATCAGTGTTTCCCAACCAGGGTTCCGCAGAACCCTGGGGTTTTGCAGACCATCATCAGGGGTTCCGCGAGAAATCGTGGAATAAATAAATAAAAAAAATTTTTCTTACAATGTAAGCTGACATTTTTATATATATATATAAATTATATATAAACAGCTCTTTACAAATAAATTTTCTTACAATAATTTAGCAGTGATTGAATTGCGCTCCCCGCTGTCAACTTTTTTTGGCCAAGCAAATGATTTCATAGGTAGGGGTTCCTCGGGATATGAAAAATCATTTTAGGGGTTCGTTCCTCCATGGGAAAAAGGTTGGGAATCACTGATCTAGATCATCCCTGATACATGTCTATCTAACCTGCTCTTAAATGTCTCCAGAGATGGAGATTCCACAACATCCCTAGGCAGTTTATTCCAGTGTTTCACAACCCTGACAGTTAGGAAGTTTTTCCTAATGTCCGACATAAAACTGCTTTGCTGCAATTTAATGCCACTGCTTCCTGACCTATCATCAGAGGCCAAGGAGAACAATTCCCCCCCCCCCCTCCCCCCCCCTTTTTTTTAAATATGGAGACATACCTATCTCCTAGACCTTGAGAGGTCATCGAGTCCAGTCCCCTGCCCTCACGGCCGGGCCAAGTACCAACCCTGACAGATTTGCCCCAGATCCCAAAATGGCCCCCTGAAGAATTGAACTCACAACCCTGGGTTTAAGCAGGCCAATGCTCAAATCACTGAGCTATCCCTCCTTGAAATGCCCTTTTTCATACTTGAAAATTGCTATCATGTCCCCCCCCTCAGTTTTCTCTTTTCTAAATTAAACAAGCCCAATTCTTTCAATATTCCCTTACAGGACATGTTTTCTAGATGGTTTACCATTTTTATTGCTGTCGATGTAATGGAATCTGAAAAAGGGATGAAGTAGTCTTAAAGTTTTATGATTTTTATTTTATATGCAATATTCTGTATTACCAATTGTGATCCAATACCATCTATAGGTAATGACTTTGTGACACAGATGCTCTGAATACTGCTTGCTGACATCTGACTCACCTAAAAGTTGGATGGAAAGTCACAGTACCATTTTTCTGAACTAATAGAAAAATGGTTTTCAACCTGTGGCCTGCAGGCCCTTGGGATCGGAAGATTATGCATAAGCGGCCGTGAAAGGTGATTATTCATAGTTTCAGATCCCAGAAAAGGCATTCCATTTTTTCTGATCAATCAAAAGTACGTGAATACCTCCAGAAACAGGTCAAAACCTGTGGGCTTTTATGGTACCTATTATATTGTTTTGACCTGATAATGTCACTGGTACCATAAAAGCCCACAATTTAGCACCCTCACTCACACTGCATCAAATGCCATGCTAAACATGTGCAATATTTAAGCTGAATCCTGTTCAATCAATTTTCAGTCTACTCTAAGACATCTATAGCTGGGTTCCAAGAACCACAGATTAAACTTCCAAAGGAGTCAGCACCTCTATTTGAAAATGTTTGGAGCCCCACAAATGGAAAAAAGGTTGAAAATCACTGTACTAAAACATTCATAAACATGATGTTTTATAATTATTACTGTGCATTATTCTGAAGAAAAACAAATCAGAGAGTTCTGAAGGATCACAATCCTTAGGGTGAATTTTAATATTAGATTACCTTCCTAACTTAAGTGATGTGTTGAGTCCAAAGGTGGAAGTAACTTAAGTTTCTTATAGATACTATTGTGTTACACTCCCCTGGGTAGGGACTCAGGACCAGGGCATTAGGGGTGTGCATGATACAGAAATTTAAGTGTGGGGTGGAGTGTAGAGGGGCTCAGGGAGTGGGGATAGCACGAGTCAGGGCAGGAGCTTGGGGGTGAGGAGGAGTTCAGAGCAGGGGGTTGGGAGTGTGGGGTCCAGGAGTCAGGGTTGGGGGTATGAAGAGGGGCTCAGGTCAGAAAGTTGGGGATGTGAGGGTACAGGAGTAAGGGCAGGGGGTGTGAGGAGGGGCTCAGGGCAGAGAGCTGGGTGTAAGGGGTCATGGCAGGAGGCTAGGGGTATGGGGTGCAGGACCCAGAGTTGGAGGGTGCAGGACCCAGGGCAGGCAATTGGAGGTGTGCGGGTACAAGAATCAGGGCAGGGGTGTGAGGAGGGGGCTCAAGGCAGATGGGGTGTGGGAGTCAGGGTAGAAGGCAGAGTGTGGGGGGCTCAGACTAAGGGGCATATAGGGAATGCAGGAGTTAAGGTAGGGGGGCTGGGTGTTTGTAGGGATGAGTGCAAGGAGGACCCAAGGGCACCATTCTGGGAGGGTGGGGCTGTAGCCATACATACTAGGTCTCTGTTGCTTTTCTTCTTTCCTGGAACTGTCAGGAAGTAAGAGGAAAGCTCACAACATGCTGCATCCTCCTCTGCCCCTCCTCTGCCCCTCCCCTGGGCAGCCAAGAGTGGGAGGAATGCAGCACGCTGTGCACTTTCCCCTCACTCCCTGACAATATGGGGGAGGAGTAACAGGGACCAGGTATGTGCAGCTGCAGGCCCCCAGCCCTCCCAAAATGGCACCTGAAGGAGGGGGGCTCAGGCAGTTCCATACAGGAGGAGGAAGGGGCACCCTCAGCCAGCCCCTTTCACCTGTCTGCTGCTTAGAACACCAGCCTATAGGAAGCCTCAGGACCCAAGCTAGGAGCGCATTGCCCCTCCCACTGCAACTAAATGCACCTCAGCCTCCCTCCTTCAGGTGCCATTTTTGGAGGGCGGGTGGGCTTACTTTCACCTTTGGTTGAGTCAAAAACTGAAGTTTGATTAATAGAAAGTTTAGTGACTTTTATTAACAGTACATGCACTAAAGTCAATATATCAGAAGTAAATCTTTGAAGATCCATGTTGAAAGTAAGTGGCCCAGAACCATAATAAGTGGAGCTAAGTGGACCGTTATAAGTGGAGCCATTATAATAAAACCTTTACCACTGTCCATTTCAAGACCCTGGTTTACAGAGATTCAATGTGTATCTTGTTAACTCTGCCTATTCTTAGCCAACATGTAAATCTAGTATGCTGATCATTGAAAAGTGTCCTGGCTGCTAGGTCTTTTCAGCCATTTTTTTAGGAGACATTATCCAACACAATCCTGTTCCCAACCACAGTGGTGGGGGACGAAAAGAAAAACAGATGAGGAGATAAGAATTATTTGAAGAAAGGGAACGATTAAAGAACAAGAAATGGGAAGCCCAAAACCCTGGAAATAATCACTGGAACAGCTGATACTCTTCATATATCCCTGGGTTTGGATGTAGTTTTAATATTGGAGAGATGATAACTCCTAACCCTCAAAGCACATTTAGAAGTAGGCAATATTATCATTCCCTTTTAACAGAGAAGGAAACTGAGATACAGAGAAGTTAACCATGTTCCCAAAAGCTTAGATGTTTACAGTCCTAAGTCTACTCTCTAGAAACCTACAGAAGTGGTTTTATACTCAAAGATGAAATATTAAGGACCTGAAACGCCCACTGAACTGAAGAAAATAGAAATTATAATTGCTCATTTCCTGTGAAAGTTAGATTACCTTGATTAGGTGACTAAATAAGTATTTAGTGGTGTAACTTTCTACACCCAAATTTGAAAATCTAGCCTTACAGGGAAGGAGCAAGATCACACATCAGTGATGGGGATGAGAACAGATCCAGGAGTCTGAAAAAGGCTGCGTCTAATGTAGCAAAGAGACAGGGAATGGAGATTACCTATTGTGTTTATTCCTCTTGACGGTTGTTTGCCCCCTAGCTGATGTTGCCGCTGCCTCCCTATCCTCCTCCTCATTGCAGCTCTGGAAGCTGTGATGGTAAGTTGGAGAAAGCAGGGAGTAAGTAGAGGAGCTCAAAGGCTGCTCATCCTCAGAGCTGGTTGGGGATGAAATGCTGCAGTAGGCTTCCGTCCTCCTAGTCCTGGGCTGAGCACTGAGCATGGAGGCAGTAAGAACCTGTCAAAAGTTAATGGGATAAGAGCAGTGCCTGTCCATAGGCCCCACGGTTTCCAACACACAAGCCCCTACCACCCACCAACCTTTCAATCCACAGGTCCCTGCCCCCCTAACCCCACCAAGGATGTGAACAAATAACTGGTTAGCCGGTGAGATTCACCCTTACCCAGGAGCAGTGGCCATGGGAGGGTGTTGTTCCAGCCCTGTGGCTGCACCTCACACAAGGGAGGGAGTGGATCCTGCTTAATCGGTTAAACCTAAGGTTTAATGGGTTAACTGATTAACTGGGATTTTACATCCCTCTTTTCCATCCCTATTGGAAAAGAGGAGACTGAGGGGGGGATATGATAGAGGTATATAAAATCATGAGTGGTGTGGAGAGGGTGAATAAAGAAAAGTTATTCATTAGTTCCCATAATATAAGGACTAGAGGACACCAAATGAAGTTAATGGGTAGCAGGTTTAAAACTAATAAGCAAAAGTTCTTCTTCACACAGTGCATAGTCAACCTGTGGAGCTCCCTGCCAGAGGAGGCTGTGAAGGCTAGACCTATAACAGAGTTTAAAGAGAAGCTAGATAAATTCATGGAGGTTAGGTCCATAAAAGGCTATTAGCCAGGGGGTAGAAATGGTGTCCCTGACCTCTGTCTGTCAGAGGCTGGAGATGGATGGCACGAGACAAATCGCTTGATAATTGTCCCTCCAGGGCCCTTGGTGCTGGCCACTGTCGGCAGACAGGCTTCTGGGCTAGATGGACCTTTGGTCTGACCCAGTACGGCCATTCTTATGTACACCCCACCCCCAGCTTCTAACTCACAAGTCCCTATGCCCCAACCTCAAACTTCCAATTCCCCACTTCCAATTCACAGATCCCTCGGCATCCCCCATCTCCACCGCCAGTGGTTGCCAACCCTCCAGGACAGTCCTGAAGTCCCGAGGAATTAATCTTAATTTTAAAAAAATCTTTATGTCATGTGATAAATCCTCCACGCACCCGCACCCAGAACGGACAACAGCCCCCCCCCCGGGCAACACACACCCAACACGGGCAAACCCCCCCCCCCCACGGGCAACACACACCCAACACGGGCAACCCCCCGGGCAACCCCGGGCAACACACACCCACGCCCACGCCCACCACGGGCAACCCCATGGGTAACCCCACCCCAGAACGGGCAAACCTGCCACCTCAGCTTCCAACCCACAGTCCCCACCCAGCCCCCGTTTCCAGGCTCCCACCACCCCGCCCCTCCCGCTTCCAACCCGCAAGCCTGCGACACCCCCGACTCCCAGCGCACCCCCAGCCCCGCCCTTGCCCGGCCCGGCCCGGCCCGGCCCTGCCCTAACAACCGCGCGCTACCTAAGGCCGCCGCTTTGAAACCCGCAGCCTCGGCTCCGCGCTCCCATCAGCCCCCGCGGCCCCGCCCGCTCTGCCAATCGCCGCTTGCACTGGGCTCCATGGCAACCGGGACGCGTCGGCCCTGCGCGACGTCTCCTGCCGCCCTCTCTCCCGCCGGCCAATTCCCGCCTCCCGCGGCTCCCCTGCCTCGCGCCCGAGCCCTGGGACTGCGGGCTCCGAAGCGCGCGCAGGCGTCACACGGGCCCAGGCGCACGGGGCTCGCTCCTCGGCCCCAAGCTGCAGGACCAGCGGGAGGGGCGGTACCGCTGCGCCGGGGGCCAGATACTCCCCGCGCTGCCCCGCGTCTGAGGAATCCCGCTGGGGTTGGGGATGGGACGTCCCAGCTTCTGCCCACCTGACCCCAGCCCCGTTGTCCCTACCGGTGCAAAGCTGGGATTTCCCGCCGGTGGGCTCCCCTCGTGCTGCTCGGCTTCCCCCTCGCCGTTTGAAAACCAGCTAGCCCGTCCCGTAGAGCGCGCCTCTGCCTCCTCACAGAGAGAAACTGGGTCCTTGGGGCCGGTCTGCACAGGCCCCCTTGCTCTTGCTGCTCGAGCCTGCTTGAAGGAAGCTGCCGAGCTGCTATGCATTTGGACTTTCAACCCACGCTGCTTCCAGCCCCATCGCCATTACAGCTTTGAGATTGGGGGGGGGGAGGGCATTTGTGAAATCTTTCTTAAACCAAAAGCCCCTTGGTGCCTGCAGATCCCCATCACTGCCAGGCACAGCCCTGGCCCCGGGGCCCAGGCTAAACCTTCTGTTCGCTAGCCCAGTATGAGGTTATTCAGCATACCGTAGGAGAAGCCTTGTGACTTCTTACACCACTGTGGGAGGCTAGGCCTGAGGCTGCTTGGGGTGCTCTGTTGTGTCGTGTGCGTGCGTGCGTGCGTGCGTGCGCGTGCGCTCAGACCAGACCACTCAGACAAACCACCAGGAACAGACTTTATTCTGTAAAAAACATAAAACAGGATCAAAGTTCAGCAGCCCCTCCTCTCAGCACGCGGTCTGTGTGCTGCTTCTCACACAGTCTCTGCTGAGACCCTGCTGAGGGCAGAGGTTACAGCAATAGTCTCCAACCTTTTTAAGCATGAGATCACTTTTTGAATTTAAGTGCAATCCAAGATCTACCTCAAACCCAAATACCCTTGTTTCCCCTCCTCTGTGCCCCTTCTCCGGGGCCCCACCCCTGCTCACTCCATCCTCCCTACTTTCCCCCAGGCTGGGGCAGAGGGTTAGGTGCAGGCTCTGGTCTTGGATTAGGGGATCTGGAGTGTGATAGGGACTCTGATCTTAGCTTAGGAGAGGCAGTTGGGATACTGGAGAGGGTTCTAGGTGCAGGCTCTTGGAAGGCATTTGGATGCAGGGGTACTCGGGGCTGGGGCAGGGACTTGTGCAGGAGGGGCTTCATGACTGGGGTAGGATTTTGGGATGTGGGCTCCAACTGGGCACTGGTTATAGCAGTTGGCTCCTGGGTGGTAGTACAATGGGGCTAAGGCAGGCTCACCCCTGCCCTGGTCTTGCATCACTCCCCGAAGCAGCCAGCAAACTCCCTCCCAAGTCCTGTTGTGCCCCCTCTCTGCTCTGTGGAAATGGGATACAAGCGGGGAGAGGGGGCACCTTGACATGAGCACCATTCCTCCCCTTCCCCTGCCCTACCCAGAAAGCAGAAGGCTCCTGAGGAGACAGCTCCAAGGCAAAGGGCAGGAGCTGCACAGCAGTATGGGGAAGAGCAGCTGAAATGCCGGCACTTGATAGCCTCTTGGCCAACCAGTCAGGATCCCAATCTACTGGTTGGTGACCACTGGGTTACAGCATATAACACAGCCCTCTTACAACATGATCCAACTCCCACAGTAACTAAACCCCACAATAACCAAGTCTAGGTTCTCCCTTTGTGTCACTTAAACTCCTCTCAGGGTGCTCTATAGCCCTTTCTGGTCCTACCTGTAAAAAACATAAAACAGGGTCACAATTCAGCAGCCCCTCCTCTCAGCATGTGGTCTTGTGTGCTGCTTTTAGCAGTCCCTGCTGAGACCCTGCTGGGGGCAGAGGGCACATCTTGTCAGGAACCAGGAAGTTCTCCCAACATGCTGCAGTTTGTAGTCCGCAACTTGTAGTTCCAGGGCTGCTGCTGAAACACACTGGACCTTGGGCTACATAGGCAAGGGCAGGTATGGTTACAGAGGAGCCCACCCTGGGTGGCTCTGTGGAATCTGAACTGTTTACTCTCCCTTTTTAATGGCCATACCAAATTCTAGCATCATTTGATTTCAAAATGAAAGAAGGTGCAGGGGAAAAAATAAGCGATTTCTTATCAATTTCTGTTTAGACATACTTCTGTATTAGCATTGCTTTGCTTACCAGAAAATTGGAAACTGAGCAGCAACAACAGTTGAAGGATAATTGATTTCTTCACAGTCCCTTTAGTCCACCAGTGATAAAAAAAAAAAAAGACAGATAATATTCAACAGGTATAAATCAGCACCGCTCCATTGAACTCAATGAAAATACTCATTACAGATGGGGTCAGAGTTTCACTAATATTGAAACATTCTTCCTGCACAAAGACTGTAGCATTGGGTCCCCAATGTATTTTAACTTGAACACAATGGTAACAGCGTGTAAATAAACAGAGACTTCTTGGCATTGGTAGGGTACCACAACATTAAAAATGTCACAAGTAGGATACTAAACTGAGGTTGTCCTCCATTTCACCTTCATGGTTAACATATATTTTCATAGAAACAGAGTTTATGCAATTTTTGATTACCCAGGCTGTCCCCTTCTCAATGCAAGATTGTTCCATACAATATTTTCTAGTAATTTATGCAATTTAGTTTTAAACGTGTCATACACTTCCATCACTTCCCTTATTACACACTCTAGCAAATCTAATTCTCAAGATTTTGCTTCCTAATATGAAGCTTTTATTTTTCCTTTTTTAGTTACATCCCTTTACTACTAGCTATTCTGCCTTTTGGCTATCTTACTAAATTCCTCTCTTCTTGTAATTTTTACCACTTAAATATTCATAAAATTAGGGTCCAGTTTTATTCCCATGTACTCCACAGGGACAGGATTGGGCATTTACATTTCAGTGCAATTATCTTAGTCATGCTACACATATATACCACTTTAATTTTGCCTCATAAATCAGTCCTTCCTTGTGCTCTTCTGTGAACTCCCTTCAGTTTGTCAATATATTTACTGAATTGATATGCCAAAAATTGAATGCAATATTTTTAGATAGGATCATAACCAGAGCTGTATTGAGTGATTGTTATCTCTCTAATCTATTATGTGTATGACTTTATATATACAGAAATGCAGTCCAATGTTTCTGCTACCAACTATCAGATGTTTTTTCAACATTACTGATTTCTACTGCCAACTGAGTATCTGCAAAAGCAGCGAGGAGTCCTGTGGCACCTTATAGACTAACTGAAGTGTTGGAGCATAAGCTTTCATGGGCAAAGACCCACTTCGTCAGATGCATGTCTGTGTGAGGATAAAGTCGCAGAGCTCAGCTACCAGTTGTGCTGTGGCATCATCAGGGATACTGTTCCTGACAGCTTGTATTCCATCTACATGTGGGATGTTTGTGTAGAGAGCTTCTACATCCATGGTGGCTAGGATGGTGTTTTCTGGAAGATCACCAATGCATTGTAGTTTTCTCAGGAAATCAGTAGTGTCACGGAGGTAACTGGGAGTACTGGTGGCGTAGGGTCTGAGTAGAGAGTCCACATATCCAGACAGTCCTTCAGTGAGAGTGCCAATGCCCGAGATGATGGGGCGTCCGGGATTTCCAGGTTTGTGGATCTTGGGTAATAGATAGAACAACCCTGGTCGGGACTCTAAGGGTGTGTTGATTTGTTCCTGTGCTTTTGTGGAGAGTGTCCTGAGCAGATGGTGCAGTTTCTTAGTGTATTCCTTAGTGAGATCTGAGGAAAGTGGCCTGTAGAATTTGGTATTGGAGAGTTGTCTGGCAGCCTCCTTTTGGTAGTCAGGCCTGTTCATGATGACAACAGCACCTCCTTTATCAGCCTCTTTGATTATAATGTCAGGGTTGTTCTGGAGGCTGTGGATGGCATTGTGTTCTGCACGACTGAGGTTACAAGGCAAGCGATGCTGTTTTTCCACTATTTCTGCCTGTGCACGTCGGCGGAAGCATTCTATGTAGAGGTCCAGACTGTCATTTCGACCCTCAGGAGGAGTCCATGTGGAGTTCTTCTTCTTGTGCTGTTGGTGGGAAGGTATCTGTGTGTCAGTGCACTGTTCAGTGTTGTGTTGAAGTATTCCTTGAGACGGAGACGGCGAAAGTAGGCTTCCAGATCACCGCAGAACTGTATCATGTTAGTGGGGGTGGTGGGGCAAAAAAAGAGTCCCCGAGATAGAACAGACTCTTCTGCTGGGCTGAGTGTGTAGTTGGATAGATTGACGATATTGCTGAAGTGGGTCTTTGCCCACGAAAGCTTATGCTCCAACACTTCGGTTAGTCTATAAGGTGCCACAGGACTCCTCGCCACTTTTGCAGATTCAGACTAACACAGCTACCTCTCTGATACTCAACTGAGTATCTGTTTCAGCTATTTCCTTCCAGATTTACTAGCGAGGTGAATTTTCTGCCATTTACATTTGCTAAACAACAAAGTGACAGAATATGAATTTGGCATGCCTATATAATTAAAGAGGTAGGAAACCAGCACTGGAATGGTCTAATAGGGTACATCTATACTGCACCATTATTTCAAGATAACTAGCATTATTTCAAAATAACGTGAACATCTACACAGCCATTCCGTTATTTCAAAATAATTTCGAAATAACGGACAGCTTATTCCAACTTCTGTAAACCTCATTCTATGCGGAATGATATCTATTCCGAAATAGCTATTTCGAAATAAGGCATGTGTAGACGCTCCACTGCTGCTATTTCAAAATATTCCCTCACCAGGGCTATTCTAAATTATTCCTCCCCAGTGCCTCCTGGGGCTCTAAATTGAGATAGCACATCTACATTAGGGAAGCCTGCCTCAGACTAATTTTGAAGCTTCCCTGCAGAGTAGGTGTGCTATTTCGAAATAAGTTATTTTGGAATAAATATTCCGGAATAGTTTATTTCAAAATAAGCGTGCCTAGAATGATAGTTTCAATGGTATCCAGGACTGTTATTCACCTTGTTACACCCCTGTCTGCAGTAAGAGGGAGATTCAATTGGGGATCAGTAACCCTACACCACTAGCTTTGTACCCACCAAAAACAACTATGGACTCTGCCAGCACTTACTGTGCCAGGTAAGTTAACAATAGGTACACATCATTCCCCAAGTCCCTTTGAAGTGTCCTTGTGACGGGTTACTTTGCCTCTTGTGAGTATTGTGATGGTTCACCCCCCCCTTGCTTTATGAAATGGATTTATGAACATAAATGTATATAACTCAAAGGTGCTTTGAGCAAATTACTTCATGTAACCTATCAATCTTTATGTCTTAATGGTCTGGATTGGTTTATCTTATTTTGGTGTTTGTATCATTCTTGTGTGTAAAATTAGACATAGCAGGGAATTCTTTATGGGTTTTAAATGTGTGAAGGAAAGTCATCAAGAGAGGCCTCCATGTCTGAGCAATCATATGCAAATAGTCTTTTGCCCTTAAGTCTTAGCAGTAGTTAGTCTGGGGAAATCACCTGTCTACCCTCAACTGATCCGGTCACTTCCCATGCAAAAAGGGAATCTTTAAAAACAATAGGAAAGTAGGAGTCTTATCTTTGACTGGCACACGCAGGAGAGCCAAGCAGAGACTCCAAGGGAAGTGGAGATTTCCCTGGTTTGAAGATGCAGCTGGAACAGAGTTTTAGGGTGAGTTTGTAATAAGTTCGTACTGAGGATTTAGTATTAGAATTAGCTAAGCATTTTCTTTTACTTTTAATGTGTAATCTACTTTGCTCTGCCTATTCTCATGTATAACCACTTAAATCCTACTGGTTGTACTTAATAAAATCACTTTTACTTACTATCAAGCCCCCTGTAAATAATTATTACCAGGAGGAGCAATCAGTGTGTACATTCCCCCTTTCATTCTTAAAGGGGGCTTACCCAAATAATTCAGTGGGGGTTTTGATCCCATTTGAGGAGTGGTATCCCAGGAAGCTGGGCCCAAACCTGCATTCTCTTTGGACCTGAAGGGGTTCAGTGTCTGTACTGCTTCTTAGGGGGTCAGTGATCTAAGCTTGGTGCCTAGATTGTGGGAGACCAGGGAGCTGGCCCAGCAGGACCAAGCCGTGAGAATCCCCAGTGAGTGGGAAGGTGAGTGGCAGTGGCCATGTCAGCACTCCGGAAGTCTCCCCAGTGGGTCATCTAGGACCTCACCCCGTCACAAGTGTCTTCTATGGACAGGATCTCATATGGAACTCTTATCTGGTCCTGGTATCGCTTGTAGATTGTTGATCTTGCTAGATGGGTCTTCAGTGCTTTCCCCCTCAATTTGCTCATAACATGTGCAGCTCTGCATTAAGATAATATCTATAATTAAATCTTATCCTTCAGGGTTACAGCCAACATTGTGCAGGGATCAGGAAGGAATCCACCCTGAAAAGCACAATTGACCGCATATATGTGCTTTGGTCATGCCTGCTGCTGCGGGGAAGGGGAAGAAAGTAGGCAATTGCCTCCGGGGCCCAGCAATTCAAAAGGATTTGTGGCTCCCAGCTGCTGCCGCCACCACCGAAACAGGAGCAGCCGGAGCCTCCAGCCCTTTAAATCACTGTAGGAGAACTGCATGGGCCACTCTGGGTACCTCTGAGGGCTGGCTGCAGGGAGAGTGCCAGGTACAGCATGCTCTGGGGGGTGCTGAGGGCTGGCTGCTCCACCTGCCTGAGGCCCTGTCCCTTCCCGAAGCATGACATTGGGTATCCCCCTCTCAACTTCACCCAGGGGCCTGGAAAGTCTGTCAGCCCACTGACTGTGGTGTTTTTTCACATCATCTGAAGCATCAGAGATTTGCTACAGCTGAAGACGGGACACTGGAGAGGGTGGCCACTTCTCTGAAATGGCAGAGAATTCTTTTTTCAGAAGCTTGGCCGATGTGTCTTGCTCATGTGTTCAGGAACAAACTGGTTGTGAAGGAATTCTTCTCCAAGTCAGACTGGCTAGGACCTTGGTGGGTTTTTTTCTTTCCATCTTCTGCTGCAGCATGCACCATGGATTGCATGATAGGGTCATCCAGACATTTTCCCTGATCTATTCTCTGCCATTAAAAGGGCCTCAGATATTGGTGCCCTTTTTGGTTTCTCCTCTGCGAATGTGATCAGGTCCCTTCAGCCCTGTAGCTCTATGAAATCATCATTGAAATGTAGCTGTAATGACATCTGAGGCCAGGTCTACATCTAAAACTCATGTCCAACCTAGGTATGTCACTTGGGGGTATGAAAAATTCATACCCTGAGGCCAGGGCTATACTAGACATGGAAGGTCAGCTTTAGGTACGCAACTCCAGCTATGCAGAAGTTTGGTGCTGTCCCCACCACAGGAGGCCAAACGGAGCAAACACTCCCGTCAGCTTCCCTTACTCCTTGTGACTGCAAGGAGTACAGATGCTGTCTGGAGCTGCCCTCAACATTTGATTTACGGGTCTATTCAAGACCCACTAAATCAAATGCCAGAATGTTGATCTCCAGTGCAGTGCTCTGAGACACACAGTTAAGCCCCAGTACAGGTACCAATAGATTTACAGAATTTTTCCATCAACCTAGCTACTACCTCTCAAGGGCAACGTTTAACAATTGTGATGGAAGAACCCTTCTCTGCTGATGTAACAAGTATCTACACTCAGGCACTACAGTGCTATTGCTGTGCCACTAAAGCATCTGATGTCACCATACCCTAAGTTCCTGTTCAGCACTCACTCACTCACTAAGGGACAGTCTCTTTTGATGATTTAATTATGTTATGTTTTTCTGTTTAGTGGGCTTTGACTCAAGCCCTCTAAGATCAGGTTGCTTATTTTAAAAAATTATATACAAATTTTTAATTACAGCTACTGAAAGTTCTAACTAGAAAATTTGAAAAAGTTCTTCTTAGATGCTAGAAAATGTATTCTGCTAAATAATCGAGAAAAAGCCTATGAATAAGGAAAGGTGGAAAAGAAACAGGCAACCAAAATATTTATGAATTACAGTATTTATTACCATGTTGACACTTGGACTGATAATAAAAAGACATTTAAATTGTCGTAAAAACCATTTTGTGATATTCTTAGTCTCAACATAAAAATATGAAAAGTAGGCATCATTAATCTAATTCCCAGAAGATACTGATTTATGCATAGCAGATGTTGTCAATTTAGACATTTCTTTTGGCCGAGATTCATATATACTAATCCTTATTTAAACTTGCAATTTTGCAGATTAAAAATGTGTTATCTGAACATCACTTTGAAACGCAGACTTTACAGCATTCATATTTTCTTTCTATGGATCTGTCTGATGAAGAATCTAGAAATTTGCAGGCTTCCCAATTCACCAAAATTTTGTTTCTGAATTCTCTAGCAAGTTAACATAAATAGAGGGCAAAAAGTTGAGCATGTTTCCCTGAAGCCTCAGCAAAATTAAATAATGCAATTTATTCTTAGCTGTACTTGGTAAAAGGAAACATTAAATTCACATTTTATAGTTTTCAAGAGTTTCTCAAAACTAGGAAGTACATCTAAATTTAAAATTCCTATTCTTCATGTACTCCATGTTTTACTTTCCATTTTGTCTAAAAATATGCTGTCTAATCTGGTCATTGTCACATCCTTAGTCAAATCTACAGATTGAGTATTTGGTCTTTAAACCTGCAGTTTCCAACAAAGGGAAGAATAGCAGAGTTTTGAGCCAGGGAGAACACCACTTAGCCTCATACCAATCACCTGAATAGACCAGGCACTCATGGGCCACCCTGCTACCATCTGTTTGTGAAGATATAAAGGCTACTTTTAGTTCTTTTTGGTCATCTTTTTCCAGAGACTGTGGAATATGGGGCACCTTAATTACAACATGATTAGCATTCCTCATTCTTCCACAGTTCTTGTGGGCTCCAGCCCAAACCCTGATGTATATGCTGAACAGCCTCTCAGCTGCGGCCATGCCCCAAGTCTTTCATTATAGTGTAAATGTACCCTCAGCGTCTATGTTCAAGCCAAATTTGTGTAATTGTTTTTAACATTATTTGAAGGTCACCATCAATTGGTCAACTGTGTGGCCCTTTTTTTCCTTTGCAAAAAGTCTTCACTTGAATGATCATCTAATTGGAGTTAAAAACTCCCATTAACAATATGGTTTCTGCTTTCTTTTTCTAACCAATCATATGGTTAGATTGGGTCTTTCAGGAAAAAAATGCAGGTAGTGCCTTGTGGCTTTGTAACCCAATGAAACATGATATTTTGACACAGTAAATCTCCACTGACCTACTCAGAAACAGGAGTCTACTTAATCCCAACTAAAAGCAAAGATTTTATAGTAAATGTGAGTGTTATATTTCATTTACAAAATCTATTTAATCTCATTTTATAATATAAATATAATACATTTATAATTACATTTGTAATAATACATTAAACTCATGCATCTATCTAATTTATTATGGTGTATGGATACCTCTACAATTTACCAAAAACAATACTTTGTGATGCAATTTCCTCACTTCTCAATTGTTTTCATTCATTCATTCAAATTTTATAAAATTCAGTCATTAGTAAAGACTAAAAATACAGTCTTTAGTAGAAATTAGCAAGAGTCTTAAAAAAACCCTTCAGCAAAAGAAATTGAAATTTGGAATCTAGAAGAGATCAAAAGCACCTAGGCAATTAAAAAAAAACCTGTAATTAAACTTAAAGTACGATATTTCAGATATGGATAAGCTTCTGAAGAAAGCTATACATGCTTTTATTAATTAAAAAGTATTAACTTGCAAATTAGAACAGAATGATATAAAAGCTGTTCAATAAAGTCCACAGAAGCTGAAGATAAAAGGTTGTGTGTACAATTTTGAAAAGTTTACTTATAATTATACACACACAAGATTAATCTGGAAGGGTATAGCTAGAAACAAAAACTTCAGGTTTGGAATTGACAGCTTGGGGCTTAAATAAAAGTTTTTTATCCATAAACAAAAAAGGCTCAAATATCAGATTAAGAAAACATATTTGTACATGGTAGATTGGATTCTGCAAGTTAAACTCAAACACTAGTTTAATTTTTTAAAAGGTATAATACGATAATCCAATTTTATCTTTGATCTAACAATATTTTAAATGCTCTTAGAAAAGCATGGGCTTGCAGACATTACTTGTTTAAAACTTTCATTGAAGGAATAACTGCACAAAGTCTGCAGGAATGGAATGGACTCCCAATTAGAGATTTTGAAGCCCAGGTGATCACTGAGGCATAACAGCAAGCTGCTAAAATATTTTAAGGAGCTGATTTCAGTAGGAGCCCAATATGGTAATGCCTTTTTTTTTTTCTCCTTTTAATAAATTTTAATAAATAGAAAAAGTTATTTCTAATGGAGATCTTATTATGTAAGAGATTAAGTTTCTTTCTTCAGTATCTTCCCATGTACAGCCTAACCCTAAACAAAGGCAGTTAGTGCCTCCCACCAGCAGTAGACAAGAAAAAAAAGCCCAAGTGCTCATGATGTCACTCTACAGCAGTGGTTTTCAAACTTCTTCTCGTGACCCAGTTGAAGAAAATTGTTGATGCCCGCAACCCAACATAATTATGTCTTTTGACTAGAGTGCAGGCTACAAGGTGGAGTTGGTGATGAAAGGTTTGGAGTGCAGGAGGGGACTCTGGATGGGGGAGGGCTCAGGGGACTGGGGCACGGGCTTTTCTCTGGCTACTCCTGGTCAGCAGCATAGTAGGGGAGCTAAGGCAAGATCCTGTCCTGGCACTGTGGACCATGCTGTACCCGGGAAGCAGCCAGCAGCAGGTCTGGCTCCTAGGCAGAGGCATGCAAGTGGCTGTGTGTGCTGGTCTCGCCTGCAGGAACCTCCCCCCAGCTCCCATTAGCCAGGACAGGGCAGGAGGCCTGCTAGAACACCCCTACTGGTCATCTACTTTCCCTACAGCAAACTGATCTGCTACCTGACATTCCACAACCCAATACTTGGTCAGAACCGGTACTTTGAAAACCACTGCTGTACAGCTATAGAATATGGAGGGCAGATGACCTCCAACTGTTCTACATCTCGAACGTTGGGTGAGTTCTCAGTTGGCCTAGGTCCCGTGTTTGTACGTGTCAGGATTTAGAAAAAAAACCCTAATCCTTATCCTAACTGTGAGGATGGCTTTAAGTCTGGATCTTAAAAATAAGGGTAGGAGTTAGAAAAATCATGTCATCTGTTTGTTGTGTTTCCTGCAGTGACTATGAAGGGCTCAAGGGTGGATGCTAACAGCTGTATTCTCTGTTGGTATCTCCTGTATCCTACGCTGTGGCTGGTCTACTTCTGAACATTATTACTCCAACTAACTTGTGAGGCAGAGGACGGTGTTGGCAGGTCTTTCCTACTGTTCAACTGGATTTCTTCATTTCTTGAGCAAGCCCACACCTGCCACTCTTATCTTGTGTTGGAGGAGTTGGGCCTCATCTCAGTTTTGCAGCCCTCTTTCTCAAGGAAATGACTTCAGAGGATCATTGCTTACATTCCTCCTCCCTTCTATCTGTCTGATGGCAGAGCCCATTTCACACTTGTTAGCTTTGGCAGAAATTAGGGGAACACAATTAACAAGCACCCACTAAGTCACAATTGCAATTAAACATACTACAAACCAGTATTTCCCAGCTTTGAAAATGGAAACATTATTGTAGCCTCAGTTTAACAGTATCTGATAATTTTAGTAACACTTGGGTATCAATTTAATGAAGACTTTAAAAAAATTCTGCTGCTCAATTCCCTATTGGAAGTTTGACAGTAGTTACTTTTTCCCCTATTGGTAATATTTTTCCATTTGAAACTTACTTTTCAGTAGATCTGAAAATAGCTACATTGCCAACAGGCGTGTAAAACTGTGCATCTCTCACATAAGTGACTCAAAAGTGATACAAGCTTGGGTTTTAAAATGATGGGTTTAACAAAAATAAATATTTAGCATCTGGATGACCTTCCAAGTCATTCTAAAAATGTACAGGTACCTTTGGGCTTAAATTCTATATTTCACAATGAAAAGTGCTTTGTAAAAAGCCAATCACTTCTCTGGATGTTTTAACCTAATATTGTAGACTTGCAATACGTTTAGTTCATAATTTAAACCAGTAACTCTGTTATTCTGCTGGCACATCCCCTTCCAAATCTCCAACCATATGTAATACACTGTATCAGATGCCATATTTATGAGCATAATTTAGCATGATGATTTTGTGCATCTGAAACATTTCCAAAATCGTATGCATTTTTTAAGAAGTGTGATTTCTAGCAATATCCATGTATACTTTATTTGCTTTTAGTGGGACACTCTGTGCCAACTTAAAATGAAGTATTTATAACTATAAGAAAGCTAAACCTCTGGGATGGTTTTCTTTTGTCTCTGCTTTTGTTTGTTTTTACTTGAATAGTTTGGTTTACAAAAATTACAGCATATAGTAAATGAAACCCACCCAATATTTTGTACAAATGACATGATTTTGATATACAAGGATTCTATTTTATTACAGTGACAATGTACAACCATGTCTATTTACAATGCAAAAAAGTATATAAACCACAATTACTGGCAGCCACTATAGTTTTGGAGGTAGCTTTAATTAACAAAATGAATTGAAGCCATAATTCCCATCATGTGTTCTATCAAATAATTTACAATACAAAGATAAAAATTCATTATATGCACAGTATGTACAGTTTAATTCTCAAAACAGCACTCTAGCTTAAATCTTAATAAGAACATTTCCAGAGGAACTGGTATGGCAGTGGATTTGCTATTGATTCAGCATACTGTTCAAGAAACTTCTATAAAGTACTTTGATCATGCATTCATAACTTTATGTTGATCAAACTTCAAACTAAGTACAGATTAAAGGAAAATTGATGGTAATTAAGTGATAGTTGGGCCTTAGATACTTAAGAAAAATTTGGAATTAATTCATCGTTTTACCTGAATCTGTCCATCTCACCACACTGTACTTTACTTTGAGAAAAATAATTGGCAGAAACGCGGAAGTTTCTATACTGCAAAACTGCTTTTCATTGCCACCCTTTTGGTAAAGTGTCAAGATATTCACAGACATTGTGTGTATTAGCACTGTTGCAAACAGCAAATAGGGGTGCAAAATACATTAGCTTTTCTCTCTAAGCAAGCATGACACACAGACAACACTTACAATATACACTGTCTAGCCCAGAGGTGGGCAAAGGGACCTCCGCAGGCCAGATTTGGCCCACCAAGCAAGTTGATCTGGCCTGCAGCTGCACTGACCCTCCCCTGCCCCCAGGCCAATCAAGACCTGGGGATGGGGGAGCACATGAAGTCACCTATCCCTGCCAAGGGCATGTGGCCCCAGAGGGAACCGCGCACCCCTGGTGGGGTGGGGGAGACTTCGCACGCTCCCCCTGCCTCCAGGCCAATCAGGGCCAGGGGGTGGGGGAGCATGTGAAGCCTCTTACTACCCATCCCACCCTGCCAGAAGGAAACCGTGTGCCCTTGGCAGGGCGGGAAGTGAGAGATTTCGCAAGCTCCCCTGCCCCCAGGCCCTGATCCACCAGAGGGAACTGTCTGCCTGGGGTGGGGCACTAGAGCCAGAGACTGTGTCCACTTCTCCTTCCCCAGGCCCTTTCCAGTGGCTGGGAGGCACGGCACAGGAAGGGGAAAGCCTCCCTCCCTCCTCCCCCATCCTGATGCTGCTGGACTCTCTCTCTTTCTTTCTTGGCTGGGGTGGGGGAGTGCACCCCCTGATTGGCCTGGGGGCAGAGGGAGTCCGGGAAGTCTCCTCACACTACCAGGGACACACAGCTCCTAGAGGGAATGGTCAGCTGTTCAGAACAGCTGGCGGTTCTCTCTAGGTGTCTGGAGCCCCTGGTGGGGAGGGAGGGGTGCAAAATTTAACATACCTCTCCACCCCACCCCAAGGCCAATCAGGGTCTGTGGGCAGGGGCACATCGGAAGTCTCCTGGCCCCACCCCTTCCACCCAAATCCCCGCCCCTTCTACCCCACCCTTCCAGGGCTGCCCACAACCACTTCTGAAATTCCTGAAGTGGCCCCTTTTCAAAAATTATTGCCCACCTCGGGTCTAGCCCATGGCAACTCTTACATAATATTGAAGAATTGTATCATGGTTTCCAGAGGAAGCAGTGTGTCTCCACTGAAAATCATGATCAGTTCTACCACTCCCAACAACTGTTAATATTCTTATTTCAAACAGTCTGCATATCTTGAGGGCTGACAACTATTTTTTATTTTTAAAAAATTGTATCTTATTAAAATCAAATCTTAGTTTGAAATATAAAAAACAAAATGTTATACCTATATTGCTCTCACAGTTCTATATGGGAGACACAGTCCCTTCTTTTGGCCCTGCAGTAAGTCATCCTGAGATTAATGCTGAAAATACTATACAAAGCCAGCAACAATTTTCTTAGTTATAGAAAAATCACATTTAAAAATAATTTCTTAATATTAACAGCTGTCCCTTATATTGTGCTTAACCAGAAAGATTGACAGAACTTGCCGCATATGACAGTAAAAACAATACACAATTGGAGTTCAACATGGAAACAGACCGTTAGTACATAAAAACTGTATAAAAGAAACCACTATTTCTTGGAAAGAATAAAAATATTGGATTACAAATTTTGGTTTACAAATTATTTACAGTTGGCAACTTTCCCCCTCCCCTTCAAATGTATGGCTCAAGAAATTTACTGCCCACTTCCCTTGTTTACGAGTGACACCATATAGTGATTACAAAAGTGCTTCCTGGTTAAAAGGACAGAACAGATATGGTCTATGAAATTCTGTACGTCTTTCTGATAAGCCTTTCAGTCTTTAATTCTTGGTATGTTGTAGGCATAACGTACCAAAGGGAATCCTCTGCTCTGATAGAAACACGCACGACCACAGGCCTGCACTTGGTCTGAACTGTCCGACACAAAAGAGTCGTCCTCATCTGCATAATCAGAATGGGCAGACTGCGTGCCGCAGTCTGACCAATACCCCTCTGGCCGTTGGCAAGGCACCACTGCCAACGTAGGACAACTGTGTGATTTTATTAAGTGTTTGCATGGTACAGGTTTGGAAAAAAGTAGTGATTCACAACATTCACACATGGTCAGGTTACCCTGCAAATGTGAATACATGCCACAGTCATAGTAGAAATCCTGTGTCACACAGCCACCTTGAGTATTGACAGCGATTGCCACTGCGCCATTCTTTTTGGTGATATGCTGTCTAAGTAATTTCCAGTCTTCCTTGAACTTTGGGTTGAAAAAAACGTATAGGACTGGATTCAGACAAGCAGGTAAAGGGAAAAATATTAGAGTAACAGACTTCATTATTTCAGGGCTGATAGAGATTGCAGTGATCAGTGGTGCAAATGAAAAAAATGCCACAGGACAGAAAAAGATGCAGTTGGTGAAGATTAGCCAAGCGACATGCTTAATCATGCTGGATTGTGAGTTTTCGGAGATGTCCTCTTTTTCCAAGTTGCAATAAAGTTTAGTGTAGATAATAGCCATTAGCAAAAATGCTAATGAGTTTAGGAGCACTAAAGTTACTGTAAACCCTAATGAAGGTGTTTCTCCAGTGGGGAAAGGCAGGCAGAGGGGTGAAGCTGAATATTCTCCTTTATGGAAAAGCGGCAAGCATCCTGCTACTACAGCACACAGGAAAGCAAAAACTGCAGCAATCTGGAATTGTTTTAGGCGACTGCTTTTCCCATTTTTAATTATCTCTTTTGCAGAAAAGCTTCGTTCAACAGCTGCCAACATCAGGAAAAAAATGGCACTTTCTGATGAAAAGACTGCAAGAAACCCAGCAATTTTACAACCACTGCCAGTCTCCCACCATATGCCAAATTCAGCAAATCTTCCCCAAGAGACTGCATCCAGGAAAGTTAATATACCAGTATAGATTCCCATAAATAAATTAGAGATAGAAATCAGGCCTATGAACAGTTTGGAGGAAGACAGTGGGGCACAGGATGCAAATATTGTTAACAGGACAAGCAGGTTGAAGAATAAGGCAACCAAAAAAATAAACCAGACAGTAAGTCGAATCATCCAGCTTCCCAGTAAATATTCACAGGGCTTAAAAGCACCTAGAGGAAACACAATGAAAAGGACAAGGAATTAAAAAACAAAACAAAACAGCATTGAAAATCTTACATAATTAAACACCATTACAAGCATCCAACTCATTATTTCTGGAATAACAACACGCATATGAACTCCTTAATAAGTCAGATGAAAGTCAACTGTACTGCCACTGAAGATATTTACAAATTAAGCCCAAAGAGATAGTTACTAGGAAGAATGGTAACTCAGGAATACTTTGTATAAGCAAAATAAATAATTAAAACCTATTCTTATGCTAACGGTCTGAACCAGGATAGAGGATGGCTTGCAAACTATCTTCCATCTTTTAATGACTTAACCAACCAACCAAACAATGGAGGTGCTAATGGTTCTTAACAGCATCTTATAACTATTTGCACTATCTACTCACTGTCTCTCCTTCCTACCATCCCCTTTTTCCTTCTTCCCTCCCCTTTTCTTTCTTTCTTCTTGGATCTGGACTTCTTATACTCCAGTCATCTGAAGAAGTGGGTTTTGCCCACGAAAGTTCATGATTCCATCTACATGTTTTGTTACTCTTTAAGGTGCTACTAGACTATTCGTTGTTTTTGAAGTTTTTAATAGTCTTTGTTATTCAATAGAACTCATTAGGGGTACCTACATTTTATTTTTACCTCCATACTTTTTATGAATACATTCATGTGCACGCACACACGCACGCACGCAGATAGAAACACTTTACTGTTCAAACCCATCCTGAAAAATTTGCCCTTGCTCCTTAAAAGCCACCCAGCCAGCCAACCCTCCCCCTCCCCAAGTTCCTGTAGTATAAAAGGAGCTCTGGGTTACTTTAAGCCAGTGTTTCTCAAACTGCTCCACAGAGCCCCAGGGCTCCGCGAGACATCGCCAGGGGCTCCGCGAGGTTGACAAACTGGAAACATCGATAGGTACAACACATACAATCAGTGGACTGCTGGGGCTCTGCATAAATTTTTATGCAAGTAAAGGGCTCCGGAGCCCAAAAAGTTTGAGAACCGCTGCTTTAAGCTATCAATTTTTCTTCTTTTTAAAAAAATGTTATAGGGAACGTGTAAAAAGCCAACAAACTCAATTTATTTATTTGGGGTAGGATTTCACCCCAAGTTTTCTGTTCCTAGCCTTGCCAGTGACATACCATGTTACCATAGGGAAGTCAGAAAGGAAAATTATTCTCTACATTTTTTGCCATGGAGATGAAGAAATGATGGGTAAATCAACTTAAACCATAAATCTGTCACAAGGAAAGAAACTAAGCGCAAGTGGCATCATTGCTCCTACACTCCCTTAAATCCCCTCCACATAAACTCCTATCGGAGATCATATGCATATCATAAAGGTTATTTAATTAATATATTTAGTGTACTGTGAAAGAGTATGATAAGATGTAAAGTAATATTCTTGGTGTCCTTGAAAACTTTGAATACCAATGTGAAGGGCCTCAGCCCTCCCTGGCACTGAAAACTACACTAAACATTGTAAGTGGCTTGGATAAGGGGAATCTCCAGGTGGCCCCAGCTTTATGTCACATGCCAGTGGGCCTCGGGTGTGGATAGTCTTCTAGGGAAATGGGCGTGGGCAGAAGATGCTACTATCTTGAGTTAGTAAAACAGCTGATAGAGGCTGATCCAACCAGCACAAGATAGCCTCAATTTAGAGTTTCAGGGGCTAAAAATGGCCCCAGGACCACACAGTAGGTGCAGTCTGCTCCAAACTCTGACAAACAATTATTGTGGAAAATAATCAAAGTTCTTAACTGCCTTTTTGAACTCTGTTTCTGAACCTAGTAGAATTTAATCAATCAACATGTTCTTCTGCATTGAGGCAAATATGTTTATTTCTGGGCAGGTTCATAATGGCACCAGTGGGATCCTTAGAAAACAGGCTAACCAAAAGAGCTGCCAAATCTCTTTTTCTTGCAGGAACTCCCAAGTAGTAGATTCCTCACTGAACAATTACTTTCAAACCATAGTAGTTGTTTTGTTTTTTCATTTCACATGAACATTCTAATGTTAAGCAGAATGCTATTGAAAAGTAAAAAACTGCATACTATTTATGAAAAGAAAAAGGAAACAAATTGTTGGTGGAAAGGGAATTCAAGATTTTCAAGACCAATTTGCAATTTATTTTCTAACAGCTGCAAGATATGCCGATGGCTGTCTCTACCTGTCAGCTAAAAAAAATCCCCTTCAGCTTTCAGCCACCTTGACCTGCTGCTTCCTCTGCCACTTCATGCTTCTCATTTCCCCAAGAGAATGTCCCTCTTTTCCCAATTGTCAGTGCCAGCACATGGGTAAGGTGGGTTGGAAGAGTTGTTGATGCTTCTAATTGCTGGCTCCACTGCTTAAGTAATTGACAATCCATTTTCTGCAGCTATGCCAAGAGGGGAGTGAACCTGACATAGAAGCAGTGATTCTGTATTTACTCAGAGGTCAGGTGTCCAAATCAAGATCAGAGCAACATCTTGGATTGGGAAGAGATTATGAGCAAGGGAGGGAGACTGCAGACAAGCAGTCAGCTTAAAAAACAAATAGTTGTGCTTAGCTCCTTAAAGGGCTCAAGCCGTACCTGCATGCGCAAAATGAGAGCATTAAAAAAGGCTGTAAAGCTTTTACCATGGCACATGAATTAGAATTCCTGTGAGTAACCTAATAATCCAAAAGTGAATGTGCACAAAAAGCAGCATAGGTTAAATTCATTCCCACTGTAATTGCGGAGTTCAGTGCAAGTTACACCAATGATGAATTTTCCCTTCTAATCAAAATGCTTTTCCTGTGACCCAGGAAATCCCTCTAATACTGCCCCTAAGAAAAGAGAAGCTAGCACAAAAGGCAAAGAAGCCAATTTGCTGAACCTGAATAATGGATTGCTATGAGAGGCAGATAAAATAGATGCAGGCCCCCTTCTATCCTGTGGCAAATGCCCTGGCAATATGTCTTTGTGCAGGGAAGAAGGGGGCTAGGAGGGGAATGGGAAGGTGGCAGGTACAGGGCAGGAGGCCTGACAGGCTGGCTGGAACAATATGCATTGGTTCTCAGCAGCTCTTTAGTGGACAGGGACTTCAGTGGTATGTCTGAATCTTCTGTGTAACCTCACAAGGAAGGAGTAGCAGCTATGAAGAAGGAAGATAGGTGGGCAGGAAGAGTAGAGATACAAGTGGCTTTTGGCGTTCCTTTGTAGTATCAGATAATTTCAGCAACACCACAAGCACTGCAACCCTTTATAGTCAGAGCACTGCTAATGTGGAAAGTTGGTTCAAAGCATTAAAGGGCAATAAATACTGTCACCTCTAAATGTAAAGGCTAAGATGCTGATTGCACTGAGCTTGGGAATCACAGCTGGACTTTTTCCAAAATGGCTCTCTACTACAGTGTTAAATTGGGCCGAATCCTCTGATATTTATTCACCCAAAGATACTACTGACATCAATGGGAATTTCACTTAAGTACTACAGAATTTTGTGTACACAGGCATCATGAGGACTTGGAGACATAATTCAGAAGATAGCTAAAGCACAATGACAAGCTAAAAGTTCAGAGTATAACTGAAGTAGCTGTTTTAATTACCTGTTGTGGGCGTACAATGAATAATTGTCTGACCCAGTTCTTCATTCTCATCAGGGTTTGGAATATCTGCATCTGCTGTAGCTGAGTAAACACAGGAATTTTAGGACCTAAATAATACTCGTTTGATTTTTTTCAAATATTTTTTAACCACTATTTTTTAAACCACCTAATTTTGCATCAAAGTATTTTTCAAATCATTATCCCCGAAGCAATTAACTCAGTTCTCTGGGGATTATATATGTGCAATGCTAGTTTAATTTTTAAAATATATTTTCTGTCCCCCTCCCCGCCACACTATTTAGATTCGATTTTTGTTTTGAGGGACTTGAGAAACTTCAAAAATCCCCAGGACAAGTTCCATGGATGCTAGAATCTAGCACAGGGGTGGGCAATAATTTTTGATGGGGAGCCACTCCAAGATTTTGGAAAGTGGTCAAGGGCTGCACTTTTCTGTGGGGGAGGTGTGGAGTCTAGAATGGAGGTTGGGTGCAGAAGGGCACATGGGGTAAGGGACTGGAGTGTGGAGACAGTGCAGGAGACAGTGTGAGGTCTGAGAGGGAGTTTGGGTCTTGGGAGAGGGGTTGTGACCTGGGTGAGAGGATAGGGATGTAGGGTAAGGGACGGAGTGTGGGTGCAGGAGAGGATTCAGGCCTGAGGAGAAGTGTAAGAGGGGCTACAGGGTCTGGGAGAGAGTTGTGACATAGGGCAAGGGGGCAAAGGGTTTGGATGGTGTCCTTGGGGAGGAAGTTCAGGTGCGGGAGGGGCAGGGGTGCCAAAGGCAGGCTCCGGCTGGGAGGCACTTACTTAAGTGTCTCCTGGCCAGCAGCCCTGCAGCACCTTCAAGACAGGGTGAGTTCCTGCCTGCTGCTCCCTCCATGAGGTTCTCAAGTCTGGGAGTGGGGATAGGCTCGCACTACCCCCATCCCCCAGGCCAATCTCTCAGCTCCTATTGGCTGGTTGTTTCCGGCTGAGAAATTGGCTGGGGTCAGTTCCTATTGACCAGTTGTTTCTGGCCAATAGGAGCTGAGGATTGGTCTGTGGGTAGGGAGATCACACGAAACCTCCCCTCCCTCCAGAGCAGAGAGCACCAGCCCTGTGATTGAAACAGTGGCTGCTGTGTGCCCGAGAGTCCCGGCAGTGTGGTCTGCAGGCTGGATTTGGTGGCTTGGCGGGCCGGATCCAGCCTGCGAGAGGTATCTTGCCCACCCCTGACCTAGCAGGAGTTCAAGAAAGGAAAGGAGGAAGGTCAAATGCTCCATTCTTCCTGTTGTTGCTCTGCCCGTACAGTAATTTTATTACATATCTTTGTTTCTTCCCTCTTTTATCCTTTCCCCTGCACAGTCGAGCCATCAGAAGAATGCTGTGTGTGGGAAGGATTGGGGAGATGCAGTCCCACCAGCCACCCCTCTCTTCTCTTTGCCCTCAGCACTCCCTACAACAACACACAAGCATGGGTTTTGTCAGACTGTAATCCTTATTGCCCACAAAGAATTGTGGGATCTGGCTGGCTCTTGGAAAAGAAATACAGAGGGACTGTGTCTCCCATGAGTCGGAAAGGCTGAGAACTACTGCTGTAAGCCATGGCATATTCGAGAGGAAAACTTGGAACCCTGAAACCAGGGATTGAAATATCACAGTTCAGACCCAGGAATGTTAGATATCGTGTAATTCAAGTGGTGTAACCGAATGAAATCTTAGCGGTTCAATAGTCCCCAGGGGCGAGGTTGGCAGCCAGTGTGCTCCTGGTGTTAGGATTGAAAGTTTTATTCTTTTTAGATTTATATTAGGTTTATTAAATGTATGTTAATATATATGCCTTATATTGCTATATTATTGCTACATTACTAATATAATGTACATTGCTATAATCATAATATATATGATTATATATATTACCTTACATTACTAAACCTAAGATAAGAAATATAAAAAGAATAAAATTTTCAATCCTAACACTGGCTCTGCTCCCAGGGAGCCCCCTGCTACCCTATGCTGCTGCCTATTTATTAGAGGCAGCAATGCAGGGTGACGGGCAGTAACAGGTCCGCCAGGGGAACCAGCTCCCCATGCAGACCGGCTGCCTGCCATCCCACCTGCTGCCTCTGATGGAGGGAGCAACGCAGGGTGGCAGCAGCCCCTGTCCACTGGGGTCTGAGCTCCCCGCTGTTCCGTGACAGCAACCCCTGTCTGCAGGAGAGCCGAGCTCCCTGCAGACAGAGGCTGGTCCACAGCAGCAGCCTCTGTCCGTGGGGAATTCGGATCTCCCACAGACAAGGGCTGCTGCTGCAGACTAGTCCCTGTCTGTAGCAGGCCCAGGCTTGTCGCAGACAGAGGCTGCTCTGTGGGATGCTGGAGCAGCTGTCTGTGGGGAGCTCTGATGAGGCAGTAGCGTGGAGTTGGGGAGCTGGTGGCACTGTGGAGCTGGTGCTGGGAGGAACCAGCTTTTAAGCCAGCTCCCCCCAGCACCAGCCTGCCCCCTCCCCCCCACTCTGTAAGAGGCAGGCAGGGGGGAGGCGGGTCCGTGGAGCTGGCTTACTGTGCATATTAGCTCCTGCCTGCCTCTCTCACTCTCTGCACTGCTGACTCTCTATCAGAGGCAGCAGCGCAGGGGTGGGTGGCGGGAATGGGGTAGGCGGATCCAGTGCTCATAGGGAGCCTGCTTAAAGCCAGCTCCTCACAGGCACCAGCTCCCACTCCCTCCTCCTCCCCGCACCTTGCTGCCTCTGTGCATGTAGTCAACAAGATTACCCAACAAGCCTAGGCTTTTCAGTTAATTGTGTAGTCGACTACACATTGACAGCCCTAGTCTCTGGGGAGATGGAGATGCTGAGACCAGCGGGGTATTTCTTAGAGAGCACTCTGAGGACCAAGTGAACAACAAGGTAACTGACTCTGCCAATTTAGAACAATAGAAGCAGCCAAGCAGACTAATCCTTGGAATAGGAATTGGTTCACACAGAACCAATGTTTTTAGCAGGTTCTCATATAGTAAAATGTCTGAGTTTGTTCACCTCTTTGTTGGAGAACATAATTACCTCCCTGGTCTAGCCTAACTTACGCAATGCAGCAGAACACCTACTAGAATGGAGCACTTACCTCTCTCGTGATCTGTCAACACACTCTGATCTTGGTGGCTGGAATCTTCCATGTTTGAGTTCAAATAAGAGTCACAACCCCAAAATGCACAGCACTGGTAGGCATATGGAACAGACAAAGACCTGAAACACAGGCAACGAACAATATTAGCTGGCAGCATCTATAGTCTTATTTTTTAAAAGTGGCATACTTCAAAGCTAAAGCTGTTCAAGAGGATCATTTTGTGACTAGTAAAGACCAACTTCTAACTGGAACCAGTTATGAGAGTTTCTAAAGAGCTTTTACTTTAGGATACTAAAATGGAGGGGCAAAAAAAGGGTGTTCTTGATTTTGCAAAAGCAAAAACTAAACTAGAGGTGGTTTAGATCAGGATCCCATTTTATCCAAGCCTGCAAAAGGTAAAGAAATACTCTTCTAGGTTTGGCTCAACTCTCCTATGCAAAGCAAGTTATCACTAGTATTCATGTTATCACCTGTATGTACAGAAATGAAAACTAATCAAGCTGGCTGGAGACTAACTCTGTTGTGCAAGCAAGTTAATTCCCAGATGACTACATTATTAAGCATTCGTCTGTCATTCTCATTGTTCATTTTGTTGACATGAAATCCTTCACAGTATAAGTCAGAATTTCCTGGTATGCATCTTCCCTTCTGAAAGCAATGGAACATGCCAAACGACACTGCAGAAAAGGATTGCTGCAGCTTGCCACATATATTTCAGCACTAACTGGTTGCCACAAAAATCTACGTAAAAGCAGTGGTCCCATGGAGTTTTATCTGAATTTTTCAGGTAAGATGATGTGGCCAACCTGATTGCTAACAATGCACCCGACTGTTTTGCCTGTCCTCAATCTATATGAAACAGATTATATTGCTAACATTAGAAGTTATTTTTCTTTCAAGATAAAAAGAAAATTAAGGGGAGGGGGAGAATAGTACCGTAAACCACACTTGTAGCAGATGGAGCACTGAAGAGATTTAGAAAAAAGGTGCATAATCAAAGAACTACCACAAGATTGACTAGGTAGGCTGCACTTCAATTTCTGAAGCATGGTCTCTGTACTGTAAAACTGTGGTATTTCCTCACCATTCAGGTGATTGCTGCATCTGGAAATTTTGACATTGACAAAGGTCATGTCAAAATATGGCAAGTCTTATCAGTCCAGAATGCCCCTGTGCTAATCAATATTAAGCAATACACATAAGATCAATATTTTGAGATAGGTATATGTCTAATTAGTCTGACAACAAAATCTCACAAGACCAACGTCATTCTAAGCCAAAGCTATAGTAGAAATCCTACAAGAATTGTATTGTGCCTGGATATTATTTATATGCCCATCTTGGGGTAGTGTCAGAATACTGAATGCTATACTACAGTTCTTGGGAACTCCTAGGATTGAATATTAGACATCTTTGACTTTCTTGAGCAAGCAACACTGTCTTTGTCTCAGTTTCCCCATCTGTAATCATTCTTACCTGATTCATAGGGGGCATAAGGATGATGTTTCTAAAGTTCTTTGAAAATGAGAAAAACTACACAATGGTTTGATCCAGACCTCACCAAAGCCAACAGAGTGTTTCCATTGACAAACAGGCTTTTGGATTTGGCCCCTAAATGCCTACTGTTGTTACTGTGCTGGGCCTCAAAGAATAATCAGCATTTGTATAAAGGGTTGGGGTGGTAAAATCATAACCCTGTGCCCATTTTCCCGACTCTAAGGGCTCGCGTAAACCTCATTTTTTGAGGAAGAGCGGCTTTTCGACAAAGGGGGGGAGGGGTGGGTTGCCGAAAAAGCCATGTCTAAACTACTTTCACTTTCCAAAGCCTCTTTCGACACTCTAGCGAAGTCTAGATGAGCCCTAGGAGTGGACATGCTCAGTCACCGGGCCAATGGGTCTTCACAGGTATCCAGAACTCCATCTTTATCACTATTCCAATTCAGATATAAGGGATGGAGGAAAAGAATGTTAAGGATTCTAAGAGGAACAAATGAATAAAAGCCATTTTATGGCATAAGAATGATCAAGATCCCCATGGACTTATTACAAGACTCTGACACAAATGAACTTAGTTAACAGGAAGGCTGTAGCTTTATCTGAGTTGTCAATTTGTTTGTTTTTCTGAATGCTATCTTTAAATGTACATCTGAACAATATCTACCAACATACCGGAGCTTCACAAAGTCCTTTGCTGCCAATGCTTCTTTCAATTCAGAGTTGCCTGCAAGCTTAAGTTGGTTTAGTTCATTCAATCCTTCAGCTGGAAATGAAGTCAGCTCATTGAAGCTTAGGTCTCTGTAAGGTGAATATTAAAATGGTTACACATAGTAAATCTGAAGATCCCATGGCATTTTTCATATGAACAGGGATCTGCTCTAGTGTTCCTGTCTTTCAAAACCCTCATCAAGCAGCATGCTGCATATCAGTTGTCCTCCACACAGGTGAGAGGAAAGTGCCCCTTTTCATTGCTCTGTGTGTACTTTGTGTGGTATTTGGGAATCTATACACATGAAAAGTGATATGAAAGGCAAACACTCAGCAGTTTTGAGTGAGAAAGTTTTACCATTTCGGTAATTTAATACAAGGGTGCTGGTTTATTGCACAAAATGGTCTACTTACAGATTAGTTAGGGCACCAAGTGTAGTAAACGCCTCCTTGTGAACCTGGTGGATCAGGTTTCTACTGAGATCACTACGATTAATGAAAAAAATGCCATTATGTTAGCAATTGCATTGAAATTTAGGAATAATCATTGTTTGGGAGCTCTAAGTGGCAGTCACATTGTATCTTTGACAGGAATGCCAAGTAATCTGCTTGGTTTAACAACATTTTTGGTATCTATGTAACATTTTCCATATAGAATCACATATACATGGGTTTGATCCTGCTAGGTGCTGTGCATCTGCAGAGAGGTGAGAACATAAGCACTTTGGGACAAGACCATGGCTTATTTTATATCTGTATAGTACTTAACACAATGGGATTGACTGGAGCTTTGGAATGTTAATCTAATATAAATAAGGTGGAGAGAGCAAGTCAGTTTTCACAAACAGGATCAATTCTGGAGGCCTTCCACTGCAGTGACTAACTGCTGCTATTATTTACTTAATAGAGCTGTGAATTTCTAGGATCCCATATCTCCCATTAGCTCCTCTATGTACAGTTTCATATTATCAACCACATTTTAAGTCCTAAAGTTTACTGATAAACTGTTTCATATTATAAATCTGCCATCATCAAGTAAAACACAGATAGTAATGGTCCAGGAAAAACATTAGCACAACAGTGAACAGTCAGAAAAATCTCCCAAGAAATTTAAATCTATTGCTCTCAAACTCCTTACTATTTGTCCATTCAAAAGTCACATTTATGTATCATGTTTACTAGGGTTGTTAAATTTAGTTTAATCAACTCATTGTCTAGTCGACGGATTTTCCATCAACTAGTTGATAAGCAGGGGGAGCTGTAGCAGGGTTAGCTCCCAGCCCGGGAACTAACCCCGCTGCAGCTCTGCCTTTTAAATATATTAAGAGCCTGTCAGCTCTTAATACATTTAAAAGGATAAAGTGCAGCAGGAGGGACCCAGCATGAGCCGGGACACCTGATTCCCTGCTGCGCACCAGCCTTTTAAATGTATTAAGATACATTTAAAAAGCAGAGGAGCAGCGTCTGGTACTGGGCGCGAGCCAGCAATCAGCTGATTCCCGGCTTGTGCCCGGTCCTCGCTGCCTCCTGCGGAGATGGTGCTGGGGGGAACTGTATTTTAAGACGGCTCCCCACAGCACCAGCTCCTGCTGCCCCCCTTGCTGCCTCTGAGAGGGAAGCGATTAGTCGAGGGACTAGTTCACTATCAGATAGTCAACTAGTCACTTACATTCCTAATATTTACTACTTTAGGTCTCGGAGAATGACATATGCCCTACTTAACTTACACTGCTTTTTGCAATGTACTTCAGGTAAAAATAGTTAATTATTAAAATAACAAGAACCACTTTTTACCAAACATGGTATGAAAAATACATATTTCTCCGTGTGCGTGCTTATGTAAAATATGAGGAACAAAAAGAAAGTAATACTGGTGCCTAATAAAAACAGTAATTATTTGTTTGGATACAGAACATCTAGCCTATTAATACAAGAAATGTCCTTCAAACCCAAATATTTAGTTATGAATCATAACTCAGTATTCAGAAAGTAAGTTAAAAAAAACACTTACAGGATGCGGAGGGAAGTTAATCCCTGAAAGATGAATTCCTTGATTTCTTGTATTTGATTATGTTGTAAGGAACTGGAATGTGGAGAGAAAAAACGTTATTTGGAGGCTAATTTCCTCCAAAATGAAGGATATTTGGCTTTTGCTTTTATTAGTATCTTTTCCTTTACTGCTTTCCCTAGTTTGTCTCTCTGTGGATCTAAGCAAAATCAGAACAATGGGAATAAGTTAAGAAAGATACTGATTTGACAGATAATATGATTTTTCTGATCATCCCTCCATTTTGGGCCCACTATTTAAATAACTGTTTTCTACTTCACAAGAACCCATTTGGCAGAGGCAAACATTGACAAGTGTGGTTTGAACTACCTCTGTGTCAGAAGCGTCACTTTGTGACATTGATACAAACTGGCATTTAACACAAACCTACTCACTTCCAGGTTGAGATGATTTAGGCCAAGCTCTAGCCCAGAGTGAACCATTTCCTTCTAAAATGCAGGTTTATAAAAGGAAAACATGGAGAGACCCTTCACTGTTCAAGAGCTAACAAGCAGGTTATATTTCCAATTCATTCACTTCTTACGTGTCCATCTGACAGTCAACATTCATAGAAGTGCTTCTGTATTCTAGGCTGTATATCTAAACTTTAAGGAATATTAAGGCAATGTAGCTTTAGCAGAAGACAACTGGTCCCAGAACTCACTGTCCTCGATAGAAAATGCAATTTCTGTTGGACTGACAGTCAAGGCACAGGACAAGATTCATTTGTTTACTCCACCTGCTTGCCAGGGATTTGAGCAGGAAAAGCATTTTTTGGACAAGAAGAGATCTTTTAACAGTGCCAGGTTGGGTAGATGGAAAGGACTGAGCAAAATTGTGAGGCGAGAAGGAAAATGTAAAGAGAAGGTTACAGTAACCAAGGGATTGAGCAGGGGGAATACCAAGGATAAGGAGTGCACATTTATAAACACAACAATCTTGCTATGTAAAGCAGGATTATGGATTCTTTCATTCCTTTCACATCTAAATAAGAAGAAATGTTAAACCTCTGACTATGGGAGTGAACTCAATGGGTGAAATTCTCTGGCTACGTTATGTAGGTGGCCAGCATGATCATAAGATTCCCTTCTGGTCCAAAAAAATCTATGACATTTCCTTACTATTGAACATAACCTCCCCCCCCCACACACACCATGAACACAGTTTGGGATCTGTGAACTCAGTACACTAAGGGCTATTCAAGATAATTAACATGCATTTCTACTTACATTTCTTCTAAGGAACTGCAGCCCTTAAAACTCGAAAGCTCTTTTATATTATTATAAGACAAGTCCCTTAAAAACAGACATTGGGAAGAGTAGGGTTAGTTTAATTCTGCTCTATTTGAGAAGTTACTTTACTGCAGCCACAAATTAAATACAAATCAGCATATAAACTGTCCTGCTACCACAGTTCTAGATAAGAACTGAAGACCATTTAAAGGCACACAAAAGTCAGGAGATTCACAGCTATGCTCTCCACAGCAACCAGCCCCCTTCTGTGTGTACTGACGATACATATCAAAATGTATGAAAAACAACGTAAAGGTTGCCAAGTCAAGTTCGAAAGTGAGGAAATGCCAGAACCAAGGTTGCTCATACAGTATCTCTAATCCATGCCCAGTACTTTAAGCACAAGAGAACATAGTGTCTGTTCTTGTAACATTGACAAACTCACCTATTTTTCACTCTCACTCTCTGAAATGGCTAAACTATTTTAACTTAAGATTTTTCAGAAATATTTAGCTTTAGACAAACTGCAAGCATAAAAAAAATAGCCCAAATAGATACAGTCTGGCAAAATGAAAGTTTGGCAATTGAAATTATATAATGGAAAGTGTCAAGCAAGTGTTAATTGGAGGTGGTGCTATTAGCTCTGCATTCAACAGTGCACAAAAAAAGGTCAACTTATTCACTCAGTGGGAGCATAACTACTGTATAAAGCCTTTCAATTTTGAGACTTCAAAATTAAATGAGCATTTTTTTCCACAAGAAACTGAAAGGTGACCTCTGACATGTCGAGTAGATGCAGGTTAGTTGTAAAGGTGAAGATTGCTCCCCATCCAAAGCTGGTAAAGTTTTCAGATTTCAGGGGAGGGCAGAGAGGAAGGAGAGGACAGGGTGGCAAAAAAGGAGGCTGAAGACAGCCAAACTGCCATTAACCAGAGAATCAAAAAGCCAATGGCTGAGAGAAGCACAATGCTGTGCTGTCTTTTCCTTCTATCAAAGAGAAGACCTATCCCCTCCTCCAGTCTTTTTCAGTAAGAAGAATTTATCCTTTGTGATCATCTTTTCCCCACTCTTCCAATTTGCTCTCTCTCCATCATTTACCTTTGCCTTCTGTGTGCATGCTTGCTCTCTCTCATTCACCTTACCATTCTTTCCCTCCTCCCCTATTTTCTATTCCACATTGGTCTCCTCTCCTCTACCACAGCATTTATAAGGGTTGGCGAGTGTGCTCTAGAGAGCGAGTGGGTGGCACAATGAAACACAACTGCTGTTACACTGACATCCTTACAGGAGTGTAACTTCCTCAGGTGAAAAGTCTCAGAGGAGTAGCTGTGTTAGTCTGTAACTGAAAAAAATTAAACAACGAATGGTCCTGAAGCACCTTAGAGAGACTAACAAAAAAATGTTAGTTCATGTCTTTGTTCAAACCTTGATTAAAAAGTGTTACGTAAGCCACCGCATCAGAAGCTCATACAACTGCACATCCACTAATGTAATCTATGCAATCAAGTGCCAGCAATGCCCCTCTGCCATGGATATTGGGCAAACTGGACAGTCTCTATGACAAAGGACCCAAATCAAAATGATACCACACAGAAACCTGTTGGGGAACATTTTAACTTGCCCAGGCATTCACTAATGGATCTAAAAGTAACCAGACTCTTACACAGCAATTTAAAAAACCAGCTGGAGACAAAAGCTGTAAAAAACTTGCCTTCATTTGCAAATCTGACACTTTTAAATCAAGGTTTGAACAAAGACATGAACTGGATGGGCCGCTATACTCAACACCCTAATAACATCAAAAGCTAAGTATCAGGTACTCACAGCCCACTCTATTAGGCTCATTTAGCACGGACACTTTAATTGACAATTTTTCCCCCTCTCTTTCCATTCCCATGCCCTTTTTTTCCTGCTATTTATTTGTACCTTTGGACCCCTTGCTCCATTCATCTGAAGAAGTGGGTTGTGTCCACGAAAGCTCATGATACCATCTACATATTTTGTTAGTCTCTAAGGTGCTGCAGGCCATTCATAGTTTAAGTTTTTCCCTGGTGAAGAAACACTACATACTTCAGTAAACGCACCTCTTTCAGGAGTGCAAGTGGTCCATTAATGCACTACTTTGTAGCATCAGGACTTCAGATGAGTCAAAGAGGGATCAGACATTTGAACAATTTTAAGACCCAACAACTAACTTTGAGAGCGTGTCTTTGAGCAATGATACTTTCTCTATCAAATTATTTTTACCATCAGTAAAACAGGATCAGGAAATATTAACTTACAAAGTCTGAAGCATCTTTTGTTCTTGACATAGGTTAACGGGAATACTGCTTATCTTGGTGCCTGTAAGAGTCCTGTGTTAAAAACAAACATACATACATGTTTCAATGCTCAAACAGTACATAGTAGATCTCAAATGTAGGACTGGGAGGAAACATCAGAGGGCTTCTAGTCTGAGCCCATGCACTCTGTCAGGACCAATTAAACTTTGACCTCCTCTGACAGGTGTTTGTTTAATCCATCTTTAAATATCTTCAGTGGTGGGGATTCCACAACCTCCCTAGGTAACCTAGTCCAGTACTTAACTGCCTTTATAGTCATAATTCTTTTTCCTAATACCTCTCCTTTGCTGCTTCTTGTCCTACTGAATTGTGGAAAACAACTGATCATCATCGTCCTTATAACAGCCCTTAACATATTTGAAGACTTGTCAGGTCCCTCAGACTTCTTTTCTCAAAACTAAACAGGCTCGGTTATTTTAATCTTTCCTCAGAAGTCACATCTGCTAAACCTTTTATCATTTTTGCTGTTCTCCTCTGGACTCTCTCGAACATACCCATATCTTTTACCATGCGAGGCACCCAGAATTGGACACAGTACTACAGATGAGGCCTCAAAAGTCAGGGGCATAGCCACAGATGGGGCAGGGGATTGCAGCCCACACATTTAGCATCTAGGCTCACCTGCCCCCAACCCCGGCTTCCAAGCTTTGGTTCCTCCAGGGCACAGGGGCTTGGCCCTCTGTACCCAGTACTTGACAGAGCCCAGAGTTCAGGGCTGACAGCTTGCCACACCCCAATCCTGCTCCCTCACAGGAATGCCGGGCAGAAAGGGGGAGCAAGGCAATCCCCCAATCCCACTCCACAACTGGAGCACTGGATGGGCAGGGGAGGGGAAGGGGGGGCACAGCAAGCCCCTAATCCTTCTCTGTGGCTGGAGTGCTGGGTGCGCAGGGGAAGTGGAGCAGCTCTTGATTCCGTTCCCAGGCTGGAGCACCAGGCAGGCTGGGGGAGCAGGGCAAGCTCCTGACCCTGCTTGGAGCACCAGGCAGAGCAGCTCAAGCTCCCATGTCCCGCCTACACTCCCCCATGGGAGCTCCCGAGGGGTGGAGCCAGTAAGTCCCTGATCCTCTTCCCAAGAGTGCCTGGTGGGTAGAGCTGGCCAATCCCCAAGCACTGGATGACGAAGTGGGTGGAGATGCAGGGTGCACATTTTTGTGGGGCCCCGCAATTTTACTAGGGCCCCTTGCCAGAGCATCTCTTCCCCACCCTCTCCACCAAGGCCAGCTGGGAGAGCCCCCAAGCAGCCCCATCACTATGACCCCGCCCTATTGCTTGCTCCCCGGAAGTTGGAGTCTACCTGTCCCATCCTGGCTATGCCACTGTCACAAGTATATACATTAAAAATTGTGAGGCACTCAGTTACTTTGGTAACATCAGGTATGTAATTACCTAAAATAAATAGGCAGGAATAGAATCCAGATCTCCTGGCTTTCAGCCCTGTTCTCTAAGATACACTTCTACTATTGGAAGTTAATGGGTAACACTAATTGTTCCAAGAAGAGACAGAACAAGAAATTAATTTACTGACAGTGTTTGGAAGAAGATACTTACAGGCTCTCCAGATTACTGGTTCCTGTCAAATTAGGGAACCACTGCACCATGCTGGCACCCCTAATGACCCTAAATAAACAGGAAGATTATCTGTAAATTATATTCTGGAAATTGTGAGCGATTGGGGTAGGGTGGGGAGAAGAAGGGGATAATCCTGTTATGGAAGTTTTTATTAGAAAGTTATATACTAATCTCTTGATTACCTAAAATGAATTTTGTTTACACTATAGATCTAAAGAAACTTTTTGACTACACCTGAAGTAGAACTACGTTGGTGCTGTGTTCCAACTTTCACAGCTTCTCCATTCCAGCAAGTACGATCGGAGCTGATGTTTACACGTGCCATTTGAATGATCAGCACAAAGGAGACATCACAGTTGTTCTGCAAACATCAGCCCCCATTTAACATACTAAAACATACTGGTCTTTGATTAAGACAGCCTGGAATTGGTGCCTAAGCAGAAGCCACTCACTTGAAAGTGCCACATAGATCTACATTCTGAATATAGTATCAAGTAAACAGTGTAGTATAAAATCTTTTGATTATGGCTCAAATCTTGAAGTTTTAAAGTTAATTTTAACTCAGAACTCCCAGACTAGACTTTTTTTGAAGCGTGCATGTACTTGTCTGCAAATTCATTCCCAATGTCCAGCCATATTCAGAAATGTATACAGGCTCCACTGGCTTCAGCAGGAATTTGTCTGGGCAAGGACCTCAGCATTTGGCTTTAGTTTATTTTTCTTTTGCCAGTTAGTCAGGAGAACAAAAGATTTTAAGACTAGTTATCAGACTCTCAAGCTACTGGACATTTCAAGAACAAAACAGACAAGTTTTTTAAAATTAAGTGCAAATAAAAATAGTGCCTGAAGTAACATCTGACCAGCAAAATTAGTTATTCAAAAGGCACAGACATACTATTTCAGTTCAGATATTTCTTTTATATAAATTGAGAAAGTACTTACAAGGAATGCAGATCTGATAAATTCTGAAATGCTGAGTTCCCCACAAAAGAGAGAGGATTATCATACAAATATCTGAAAAATTAAAAACAGATTTCCCATCAGTTCACATAATCACTATCTGATCATTAAACTACAAATACAAATATAAAAATACTTACATAGTTCTTAGAAGGGGATTTCCCCCAAAGGCACCATTGGGGATTATAGAAATGTAATTACTGTGAAATCCCCTAAAATATATTGACAAAAGAGAAATAAATCTTAGAATATAGCATCATTAGAATCAATCAACTGTGATGTTGATTATGTTCAAATAATATACAAGCTCAGGGCTCAATCCTGCGAACAGTTACACTGAAGTCAAATGGAACTATGCACAATTATAGGAGTAACTCTGAAGACTCAGACTTTTGTCTGCTATATATCAGTAATTAAAATGGAAACGTATCTGGGGGAGAAAGCTACATTCTGCATAAATCTATGATAAATTAAAAAACAACAACATATAATGATCAATGATTACATAATTTTGCTATTGGAAGCCCCAAAGCAGTGTCAAAATAGCTGATGGTTAATATCTGTATTAATGGCTAGCCAGAATAATTAGCTTACATTTATTACTCCAATAGCATTTTCAATAGGCTGTCTCACTAACAGCTTATTTAGCCCTCTTGTAATTATGGCATTGCTCAGCATAACCTAATCTATTTCAAATAACTGGGTAATGAGACAAGAGAAGCATTCCTAACTTTGGAGTCAGGATTGCTTTTTTTAATTTATGAAAAGGATAAAGAAAATTGGTAGAAGAACATGTAATAATACTCACAGTTCCTTTAGGCTTGGAAGTGCTCTAATGGCTTCAGGGAATTCTACCATGTTGTTATAATTTAAATCCCTAGTAGAAACAGCAGATCAGTAAACACTCAGTGCTAGCTACACATTTTCACAGGGGACACTTAATGTTATATTGCTTGATCTATACAGCCATAGAGCAAAGCTATATACTTCTTTAGACACTGTACTTTCTTAATGATGATCTTATCCTTCATAAGCCTTTATAACTAAAAACACAATCTTTTAAAACAACCAATAAAAAGATGCAGATATGGATGACAATTGTGTCTAATCTAGTCAGAAACTCCCTTAAATTTTATAAAATATACACTAATATCAGTCAGGCACTAGAGAAAATTATGAGCTACAGACTTTGTAGTAAAATACAACTATTATAATTGAACAGAAGAAGAGGTACAGTCTAGCAACGTACAACCGAGCACATCCTACAATACAAATCCTTGTTACAGTAGCAAAGTGGATTTAATGGAAACACTTTTCAACTACACAATCAGCTAACCACAATTGTCCTGTCGCCATTCCGGTACAAGTACCAGTCAAGCTCTCAGTTTTATGCTAGCTGTTTGTTTGATCAAAATGCACAAGGTAATATTAAAGGGAAAAATCATGCAGCTCGTCCATATTCTCCAACCCCATTGCCCCCGAGAAGGGCTACAAGACTGGGCCCAAAAGAATATACGTTCCTGCCACTGAGAGGGAAAAGATTTATTTTACCTTAGAAACAGGTTTCTAACTTTAAAAGATCTCAAATTACAATTTTACCCTAATAACTGACTGTTGTAAATATTAAATAAAGATGTATGGGGTTTCTGGAACAAGAAAAGCTCCAATACTCCCCCAAACCCTCACAAAAGTAGGTGTAAAATCCCACACCTTCCCTTTAACTAATGGGAGCTGCCATGGAGTCTGTAGGGCCAGCATTTCAGGATAGATACTTTTTGCAATCTTTAAATGTAACACATTTTTAGTCAGTGAAATATCTTTGACTAGAAATTCATGAAACAAGCTGAAAGGAGATCTACAGCCCATGCAATATCATACAAAACATTTAAATAGCTATACATTTTGTTTGAGCCCTCCATCTAAAACTCAAGATTATTTTATCCAGAGACATTCAAGCATAAGTCACTATTACAGAAGGACAGACGTAATTAGCACTGTCAAAGACAACTGGCAACATATTTTTGCAATATATTTTAAATAAGTTTACTGTTTACAGTAAGTTGAGGTAACTATTTATTAGCTATAACGTTTTAATTATAAACTAGGGCTATCTTAACTATCATTTCCAAGTCTTCTGTCAAACTATTTTCCATAACTAGTGCGGTAAAGAGATTTCTACAAACAGTGCAATGAATTAACACAGAAAATGTACTTACAACGTTTCTAAGTTGTCTAATCCATCAAAACAATTTTTTCCTATTGTTTTTATTTTATTGTTATGAAGATGCCTAAAGAGACAACAAAATTAATTTCCAAACAATGAGTTTCTCATGGATAAGTTTTAAAATGAACATAAATGTGACTATTGGATACTACAACAGCAAGATGTTTTGAAACCACCATTGAAGGATGAGGGGAAGTGATGCTTTACAAAAATATGCTTCCATTCCTGATGATGTCACAATCGAGGACAGGGGTGGGCAAGTACCATCACACGGGCCGGATCCAGGTCCCCAAGGTTAGCCCCTAGCAGGCTGTCGCCATTCTATATACATGTGCCTCTGCAGGTACAGGCAATGACAGCTCCTGGTGTCCGCGGATTGCTGTTGCCAGCCAATGAGAGCTGTGGGAAGCAATGTCTGTGTTGCTTCCTGACGCTCCCATGGGTCAGGAATGACGATCCGTGGCAATGGGAGCTGCAATCACCCATAACTGCAGAGGCACAAATAAATCGAGTGGTGGCGGCCCACGAGGGGCTAACCCTGGTGAACCTCTGCCATTTTATTGTCCACCCTGATGTAGGATGAGACATCCTACATGAGATATTTGATATAATAATGATTGCCTATCCAAGGCCGTGTTCAGCACTCCTGATTCTGACACAACTACAATTAATTTCTAAGTGCTGAAGTAGAGCCTTCAGATTATAGCTAATGCTTTTAAACAGGATTCATTCAAAATGGTACCAACAACTAGAGCAGTTCAAAAACAAAAACAACATAATTCCAAAAAAGTCATGAAGGTTTAATTTTTGTCTGCCCCCTTTTTTTTTTTTTTTTTTTTTTTTTAAACTGACAGATTTTTTTGAAAACTTAAAACCTGCAACTAGCTTTGCAGCTAGTTAGGAAACCCCAAAAGTGATGAAATTTGAATTAAAAAATTCAAAATTTAAAAGATTTAGACTAGCTCTGGTGTTAACACCAGTCCCAAGAATATTTAAGACTACATAAAGCATTAGAAAAATATCACATAAGGATCAAGCCGGAGGCAGATGACCCTTTCATCTCCAAAAATTACTATGCCTTCTTTTGCCAACTTTTTTCAGTTGTTAAAATTTTCAAGAATTACTAGGTTACCAAAAAAATCATTGAGCAACCTCTGTCACTGCATTTTTTATTTTCTGGGATACAAACAATTAGCTACCTGAGTGAAACAGAACAGGACACACTTCTTACAACCCCAACTGAATTAGATCCACACACAGAGGATCAAATTGAGTTGTAAAGAGAAAAGCTGATAATACTCACAGAACAACAAGACTTGAAAGATTTGTAAATGCAAAGTCAGGAATGTGTGTTATTTTGTTGAGAGCTAGAGTTAAGGCTTGCAGAGAAGGAAGGTTGCTGAGTGGATGAATGGGGACTTCTGTCAAACTGTTGTCATCCAGCCACAGATGACGTAGCTGGACAAGACCCTCAAAACTGTCTTCTGGGACTGCAGTAATATGATTAGCATCTAAACGCCTAAATGAAAATAAAAATAAATGAGATTAGTGAAGTTCACAAGCCTTTGTTGAGTACAAGTTTGGATTAAAACAACATGCAAACATTTTTAAAAACTAAAATAGTTTCACTGGAAGAGTTAATTATTTTAAGTTCTGAGAAGCAACTAAAAGGGGCTTGAACTTCTATTTGTCCAAATAGACACCTCTGATAACTTTAATACAAAAAGTATTTTTTCCTGTCCATATTTAATAAAGTAAAATAATTTTTAGAATTAAAATGATCTTTATAAAGAAACTGAATGGATAACAATTCTACAGAAGACTCCCACTAGGCACGGCAGTACACATTATTGGAAGAAATTTACAAAGAAATGGTTTTAATACACATTGTAGACATGATCATGATTTAAATTCTCTCTGTTGGTACCCAGTAAATAGTATTAGATACTACAGTACAAATGTGGTGCTTTGTTATTATTACTGTATTTATCTCTCAAGTGACTCATGTCAGAGAATCGCATTATTAAAAATATAATATTGAACCTCATGTCAGAGCAATGAATCACATTGACAAATAAAGATTATATCACCAACTAAATTCAAAGACTTCCCTCTTTCTGGCAGACTTCCCTCCTTTCCACCATGCTTCAGGGAAAAAACGCAACAACAAAGTTTAACATTGTTATTGTAATCTGCACAGGATTAGCTCTGCCATATTTTTTTCCAAAATTAATTCTGATCATGGAAATTATTAACACCACCACATCCTTATATAGAAAATTACTCATCCCTCTTTCAAAGAGTACCAAAGGACTTTCAATAATTATTTTTGCTTCAATTATCAACCTAGCTAAATTATTAGGTTACACAACATTTCTTTAGGTTTCAGGGAATTTAAAATGAGGACTTCATACCTGGAAAATGGTTGAATGCCTGGCATCAGTTTCAGGCTCCAGACCTGAAGTACTTATACAGAAGGTGCAGCTTTTACTAGCAGAATCAAACTGAAAGATCTTTCCTATGTAAAAGGTGACAAAATGGTACTACTCCTTGAGCATGACAAGCTAAGCTTGCAAACTGACTTCGTATTCTTGCACAAAAAATACTCTCTGCCTACTTACCTTCTCACTTTCCATGCAATAGCTAAATTCACTTGGAAAGTTATATTTTAAATACTGTTTCAGTATTTAGTATATTCTGTATGTCTGTGGTTCTCAACCTTTCCAAGGTATGGTACCTCTTGCAGTTTTATTTGTCTTGGGTACACCCTAATCCCAAATTACACCTCACTTAAAAAATGACTTGCTGACAAAAATCAAACAAAAAACCAAAAGTGTCACAGCCCAGTATTACTAAAAAATTGCGTATGTTATTTTTACTATACGGATAAAATAAACCAACTGAAATATAAATATTGTACTTACATTTCAGTGTATGGTGTATAGAGAGGTACAAACAAGTCATTGTATAAAATTTCAGTTTGTATTGACTTCTCTAGTGCTTTTTAGGTAGCTTGTTGTAAAACTAGGTAATTATCTAGATGAGTTGATATACCCCTGAAAGACCTTTAAGTACCTCTAGGGCAACATGTGCCTGTGATTGAGAACCACTGCTCTATGTAACAAATCAGTGACTAATTCTTATTCTTGAGTTGTGAATCAAACAAATGTAGGGGTGGAAAGGACCACAAGAAGTCATACATTCAGTCCCCTGAACTGAGGAAAGACTAAGTAATCCTAGACTATCCCTGACAGGTGTTAGTCCAACTTGTTCTTAAATAGGTCCACTGAAAGTGATTTCACAACCTCCTTGTGAGCCTAACTCCCTTTCTAGTTATAACGTTTTTCTACCATCTCCCTTGCTGCCAATTGACCCTATTATCCTACATTCAGTGGACATGGAGAACAAGTGATCATAATTGCTCAATGCTAAACATGCCTAGTTATTTTACAGAGAACACTCACCTTATAGTAATTTCATCTAGACCACGTTTCCCTAGTTTGCTTATGAAAAGGGAGTTTAATACTGAAATAGTTCAATTTTTTAAGACTTTTTGGGAAAAGAATAGCAGACATTTAATTGCTATTAAAGGCCTAGAATTCATAGACTAGCAACTGCATATCATTGGCCAGCCCTATGAGCTGGCAGGTGTATACACCCTTATTTGTGAGTACTTTTAGCCTGCACTGAGACTAGAACATTTCAGAGCAATTAAACATCTGGTGATTTTTTAAAAAAAGCCTACAGTTCCCTTAAGGTGAAAAATCAACTAGAAATCACCTGCATCTCTCCCCCCGCCGCCAAACTCACACACCTCTCTGAAGATCAAAGAACGATTTTCCAGTGGAATAAACACCTCCAGCTCATTTCTTCAATAAATGCCCTCATTCTTTTATTTGTAAATCAACATACTTTTGAGACACATACAATGCTCTTAGTCCTTGTGATTATTCTTTGACAACTCTTTTATTGCTGCTGCAGAGAGGTTTTTTATTTTCATTGTGTCTTTTCTAAATATCAACTAATAGGAGATATTAAAATGTAAAGTGAATTTAAGTGTCACTACCCTAGGTTTATCAGAGGTCCAAGGGACTGACTGACATAACACTTTAGAAATACAAGTATTACATACAGAATTTTCACAGTTATTCATTTTTATAGTGTTGGAGATAAACCTAAGCATTAACACCTGGTTACACAAACTGATGGATGGAGCTGTATCTGCACCACTGTAGCACTTAGCATGGATATTACCTACACTGACAAGAGATTTTCTCTTATCAGTGTAGGTACTCCACCTCCCCCAGAGGGGATAACACTGCTCTACAGCCAAAATGCTTCTGAAATTAATGTAGTCAAACTTTACTAATTCTGGGTCACTGAGAACGAAAATGATGCTTAAAATTGTTGATTGGCTCTAATTTTCAAGATATGCTATTGGGTCAATATATACGACCCTTGACTTGGGAATGGAGGAGGAGAAGTGAGTTATAAAGGGAAGGGATCTCAATTTAAACCAGAAATGACTAAAATACATCTTTGACTGGATCTATGAATAAATCTATGACTGGGTTTGGACAGTACTTGCTTTTTAGGCAAAACAATGAATGATGCAATCTGAAGCTGGTATTACGTCATACATGATATGAATTGCATCATGTTATTCCTAGAAGTCATGGATGATGCAATCATAATGAAGCTTACATCACTCTGCTGAACAAATTGCCCTATATCAGCTCTAGAAATCATACAGTGTCGTGCTCTCTTATTTGTCAGCGTTTGATTTTGCAAAGGGACACATTTCTGTTTAGCCAAAGTGAGCAGAGATGCCTCGTACTTGTGTGAACAGTGCAGATAACTTCTGCTATGTTTGTGGGGAAGTGACCGTCAAAAGGATCTTGTCCCATTCTTCTTCATGGAAGGTGGTCTTGTAGCCTGCAGCAACATCGATGGTGTGACGGCAGCCCTCAACATCTTTCACGATCCAGATGAGTGGAGACTGTTCATTGATTCATCGAAGACGAGTCTTAAAGCTGTTTTGCTGCATAATGGCAATGTTTTGCCATCAATTCCAGTTGGTCATGCAGTCCATATGAAGGAAACCTATGACAACATGAAACAACTTTTGAGGTGCATAAACTATGACCAACATCAGTGGCAGCTTTGTGGCGATTTGAAGGTTGTTGCTCTCTTGCTTGGTCTGCAGACTGGATACACAAAGTACTGCTGTTTTTTCTGCGAATGGGATAGTCGTGCAAGAGATTCCCACTACATCAAGATAGACTGACCACTCCGACAGTCATTGGAGCCTGGGAGGAAAAGTGTTCAGCATCCACCACTTGTTGAATCAAGGAAGATTTTGTTACCACCCTTACACATCTGGGTCTGATGAAGAACTTTGTCAAGGCCATGGACAAAACACAAGCAGCTTTCAAGTACCTCTGTGGAAAATTTCCAAGGTTAAGTGAAGCTAAGATAAAGGAAGGTGTCTTTGTTGGTCCTCAGATTCGTGAATTTCTTCGAGATGATGCATTTGACCATGCACTGCGTGGCAAGGAAAAGACGGCACGGAAAGCCTTCCAGTTAGTGGCAATACATTTTCTCGGAAACAACAAGGCAGACAACTACAGGTTGTTGGTGGAAAACCTCCTCAAGGCACACAAAAGCCTTGGTTGTAACATGTCACTAAAGATACATTTTTTGCACTCTCATCTAGATTTTTTTCCACCGAACTGCGGAGCAGTGAGCGACGAGCACGGCGAGCGATTTCACCAGGACATTGCAACAATGGAGAAACGCCATCAGGGCAAATGGAGCCCATCAATGCTTGCAGACTATTGCTGGACAGTGACAAGAGATGTTCCATTTAATGAATACAAGAGACAAGCCAAGAAGCGCTGAGTAGACACTGAATAGGACTAAACTATGTACATAATAGTTTTTTGCCTTTTGTTTCATAATAAATTTTATTTATAGAACCCTTTTGCTGATTTTTAAAGTGTTACATAAACAGGACAGGTGAAATATTATCATGTAAAGCAACCATAAACACATGAAAAGACCTAGGTTTACAATTTATGATTAAAACTCTACTATCTACACAATATACATAGACGTAAAATGTAAAAACTTAAATATCTTGGAAACAGTAGCCAATCAGTTGTTTTAATTGTCATATTTGAATTCAGCACATCAAAATACATAATAAATAGCACATTTTATCTCTGAAGCAGACGACTTCTAAAAAATTGTAGACCAGTGTAATTAGGTTAACAGAATTCTTCAACCTAGTGATCCAGGTGAGCACAGCTATGTCTCTTAGCAGTGTGGATTTTTCATACACCTGAGGGTAAGCCTACACAGCAAAGTTATTTCAGAATGACGGCCGTTATTTCGAAATAACTATGTGAGCGTCTACACAGCAATTGCGTTATTTCAAAATAATTTTGAAATAACGTGTGGCTTATTTTGGCATTGGTAAACCTCATTCTGCAAGGAATAATACCTCTTCCGAAACGGCTATTTCGAAAGAGGGGCTGTGTAGACAGGGCAGCTGCAAGTTATTTCAAAAATAAGGGGCCTCCAGCCCTTTCCAAGGTGCCCTGCCTGGCCCTTTGTCCACACTCAGCCAAACTCTGTAGTTCCCCCTTCCCCTGGAGCCCTTATAGCTGCAACCTCAGGGGAAAGGGCTTGTGGCAAGCAGGAGGCCCTTGGCAGCCCTGAGCCACCCAGCAGCTGCCACTGCCTCAATTTTTACAAAAATGAGCCAGTCTGCTGCTCCCAGCCAGCTCTCCACTACTCCCAGGGTGCAGTCAGGCAGCTCCCAGAAGCCTGCGCAGGCCTGAAAGAGGCGTGTGCCTTCCTGGTCTGGTGCGGAGATCCTGGACCTCATTGAGGTTTGGAGCAGGGAGGAAAACCTCCAGGATCTCCGCACCAGATGCAGGAACGCGGCTGTCTATGGCCAGATGGCCAACAGCCTGACCACAAAGGGACACATCTGCACCCAGGAGCAGGTGTGGATGAAAGTGAAGGAATGTCACATACCTCTAAATATTTGGTAACTACCTTATAACCTTCTTGCTAAAGACAATAGCCAATGTTCTCGCTGTTTGGAAGGTGGGATAGGGAAAGGTTTACTAACACTACGTAGCAGAAGGACCAACATTCCTTGCTGGTTTATAAAGATGGTCCTTTTTGCCCATTAAAGCATTAAAGATAAAACTTAAATTACAGCATGCAGCATATACTTAAACTCCTTAATCTTTTAGAAGCCACTCCAATCCATGCTTCCCCCATAGGCATTGGCTTGCAAGAGGCCAACTTTAAATTTTAGTCTATAAATTCTGGGTTTACTTGCTGAGCTGTCATCTATACTTTTATTGCCTGTCAGCTTCCATTCTCACATAAGCTCAAACCTCACAAGTGGTGAGGGAGCGACAGAGAAACACCCAGGTGTCCTGTACGTCTCATAAGAGCAGAACATTAAAACTAGGTTTAAAAGATAAACCAAACGTGTAGCTTAACAGCTTTCAGCTACCACGCTGGCTTTGTAGAACCATGGAGAGAAGAACTTCCACCTACCTCTTGAGGTGGTGCTTCTTACTCTCTCAAAAATGGAGACCAAATATAACTCACACACCCGCTGAGTGTGGTTCACTGTCCCATGCAGTGGCACTTCAACCACGTACAGAGAGAGAGAGAGAGAGAGAACGAGTGTGCTCTACAGCCTTAGCAGAGAGAGAACGAGTGTGCTCTACAGCCTTAGCAAAGAGCCAACTGGCTTTTAGCTCAAGCTGTAGACTTATGTACTAAGCCGCAGAAGGCCCAAGATTGGTTCCGCCAGTGAAAGGCTTCTCAAAATCAGTACTGATAGCTTGATAAGACAATGACTTTTTGAGACATTCAATGGTAGAGTATAAACCATCAAAGGCAGGTCTACGTGACAGGTTTACATCAGCATAACTGCACCGATACAGCTGTGTTGCTGAAGCACGTCTGGTGAAGATGCCTTTCAGCTGATGCCAAGAGAGCTCTCCTGCCAACACAACACGTTTACTAAGTGTGGGGGGGAGGGGGAATAGGCAAGAGATTGGCTCAGTATAGCCACATGGATCTGGGTGGTGGATTTTTCAGATCCCTGAGAAATGCAGTTTTAATGAAGTAGGTATGTAGTGTACATCAAGCCCTAACTACAACCTCACAAGAATTAGCTGTTCCTCCAATAAAGCTGTAATAACATACAGTAACTATAACATAGGTTACTATAACATACAGTAAGCACACACTGAAAGGCCACACAGCAAGCGCACTCCAACAGTAATGCTCTCCAGAGGAGAGTTCTGGGTAAGGATGTTAAGGACTAGTCGACTATCCAATAAGCAAATGCTTGTCTGACAGTCAAGTCAACTAGTCGTTCCCTCCCCCCTGGCCCTTGCTGCTTCTATGATATAGAGGCAGCGGGGTTGGGAGGAAGAGGGTACTTCAAAACAGCAGTGCTGCATGGAACCCATCCCTCGGGCTCCGTGCAGTGCTGCCCCTTTGAAACGCCACCGCTGTGCCACATGGAGCACAGGGTCAGCTAGGGACTCCCTAGCTGACCTCAGGCTCCCCATGGCATTTCCATGGAACCCGGAGTAAGCTGGGGAGTCCCCACCTGATCCCCGGCTCCGTATGGTGCTGCCGCTTTGAAATGCCATGCGGAGCCTGGGGTCAGCTGCGGATTCCCCAGCTGATCCCGGGTTCCGTGGAAATGCCACACGAAGCTGGCTCTGCGTGGCATTTCAAAGCGGCAGTGCCGCATGGAGCCCGGGGTTACCGGGGGATTCTGAGTCCCCCACTGACCCCAGGCTCCATGTGGGCGCTTCTGCTTTGAAATGACATTTCAAAGGAGAAATGCAGAAGTGCCTATTGACTAGTTGAGTAGACGATGGAAATTCCATCGACTACTCAACTAGTAAATTAATCATTATTTAACATCCTTAGTTCTGGGGAACACAGGATATCAGAGCTAGGGAGGAGCTCAATGGGCTAAAACCCCTTCGTCATCTGTCCAAATGGTGATGGCCTGGGTTAGGATTAAGATTTCTTCCTGTAGCAGGAGTGTCCTGTATTTGGGACTTCTCCTATGGAAGCTTGTGAGCCTTCCACTGCCTGCCTCATCCACTCTGTGTTGTTTCTTCAGCCTGTTACTTTCCTTCATACTCTCTTTAATTTGTACTCCTCCCCCTACCCCACCCTCCCTTGTCCTGACGGATGCTCATCTCCCAAGCTTGGATGATTGTTAGAACAGGGAGCACTAATAATTAGAGTGATTGATTGAGAGGTGCAGGATACCAGTTTGCAGGTGGTATGATGCCAGCAGCAGGATTGGGAGGAGGTGAAATACTGAAGGGACAAATGTAAATAAGGGGAGGGCACAAAAGCATGGTATGAGATAAAAACTAAATTCAAGGCTTCTTCCAGTTCTATAGTCTCCCCTTCCAGCATTGAGCAAATATCCACCCAGCCTGTAACTGGAATTTGGAAGCTCTGTCTCATCTCTGAAAGGGAAATCAATCAATCAGATGGCCCTCTGTAATAAAAGCAGGCCCTGGTTAGGTAGCCAACAGTTTCTTCAGATCTCCCTAACAGATCTGGCCCACATGCGCCTAGCAAAATCCATCAGGCTAGGCTGGCCAACAGATCGAAATCTCATAAGCATGATTTTGGTACTGGAAATGATAAATGTATTCCCAGCCACTCACCATACACACAAGTTGTTTGTGTTAATTTCCTTTAAGAAGGGAAAAAATCATGGCTTTGTGTCAAAACTAAGCTGTCAAAAAAATCACAAGGAGCTGCTGTTTCCTTTTGCAGGGAGTTGTTTTCAATCACACTGCTCCTTTCCCATTCTTCAGTTTACATGGTTCTGGAAATGTAATAGCATTATACTCACAGTGAAAGTTAAATGTTGATATTAATAGAAAGCAATCACCATAGAGTGTACACTTGTTTTCAACTACTTTTGGTCAAATGCAATCAGTAATGAACTTTGCTCCTTTCAAATGCTACTTCAAAAACCACAAGGAAAACCAAAACACTCTGGAGTAGATTTTAGATTTTCAAAGTGAAGTACTGTTAAGCCTGGATACAATGGAAATTCTATCAGAATGTAGAACAACTAAATCCACTGTGTTAAGAAAAAGCACTTTCAAAAATACATAAAATGACTTCACAAGTGCCATTTGCTCACTGCCTCTTCCAGCTGCTCACTATATCTGAAGTGCCAAGGGACACAAATACATGGATTTGCTCCACTCAAAGTGGGAAAGTTGCAGCAAATATCAAAAAGTGTTTCACAAACTAATTTAATTCAATAGATGAGTTTTGACAAGCATGTTTTTCCATCCCTATGATCTCTGAATAACACCATCTGACTCCTTTAAAATTTGCTGAAAGTTATCTCTATACGTTGGGGTTGTGTTGGGTGTAAATCTTTCACCCACATGCCCTGTAAATAGAACCATAAAACAACTTATAATACAATCCAAATGACTACTGCTGAAATGTGAGGTGAACAGTCAACTTTCATCCATGGACATAGTAGATTTTGTTAAAAAAATTGATGAATTCAGTTCCTCAATCATTTACTCCCTGATGCTTAACCCAAATATTTAGAATGTAATTCCTCAAACAAACCCAATTAGTAGACAAGGTACAACATCTGAAGGGATTCCTGAAGCTAAAAAAAACCCACCCACTCAGTTTCAAGGGAAAGTGGGTGGCTCCTGAACATACACACTGAATGGAAAAACAAAGCTCTCCTCAATCAACAATTCTGTAAAATCTCTGGAGAGCTACATTCAAACAGCTACATATTAAAAATCTTTTATTTCCTTCAGCACACAGCTCAAAAGATCATTCAAACATTTACTATTTCTAACAAATGCAGAAGTAGAAAAGCCAATTCAGCACGTCTGAACTTAATATTTCTTTTGTAGGTTAAAAAACAAACACGCTGAATATTCTCTGTTCCCCACCACCTTGCTTACAGTCCTTCAGCACAACTTTATAGTTTAATACAGATTTACACTTATGCACAAATCATCTTTAACTCTTCAGTAACAGTGGAGAAATGGCAGAGCGGGTCTGAAATCCTCGGGGAAAAATACCACCTCCCCCAGATTTTTTTTTTCCCTCCAAACAGAGGACTGCATCCATAGGCACCAGCTCCATAGGTGCTCCACAGCTGGAGCACCCATGAGGAAAAATTAGTGGATTCTGCTGAAGACCCATCAGCAGCACCTCCATGCCTCTCACCTGCTGGTGGCCTTACTTACCAACACCTCCCCTGCCCTCCCAGCGCCCGGAGGGAGAGGGAAGAGAGGGGATGGGGTATGCTCAGGGGAGGAGGCGAGAAGATGTGGGGTGGGGGCTACAGGGAAGGAGTGGAATGAATCGGGGCAGGGTGAAGCATGGGTAGGTCTTGGGGAAGAAGCAGAATGGGAGCAGGGGTTGGGGCAGAGTGGAGGTCAAGCACCCCCTGGCTAAAGTCAGCGCTTATTACTATAAAATGCAGTGATGCGGATTACCTGAAAATAATTATTGGTGCTCACTGACACAGTCTTTAAATCCATCTGATTGTCCTTAGAGATAATGATGTAATTTTGTATTCAAAGGTCTTTATTCAGAATCTTAGCTACTGGCTAAGATTTTCAAAGCCAACTCATGGATTTAGATAGGGTTGCCGGGTGTCCGGTTTTCTACTAGGTTTCTATTCTCTGCTGGCCTACTAAGCCAAGCACTTCACTTTATTTCTCTCTGGCTATGTCTACACTGCTGGGAAAAGATGGAAAAAGATACACAAACTGTGAATCGTGATTTGCGTATCTTTTCCCGCTTTTTTCCTCCGAAAGAGGCTTTTCCGAAATTTGGTCCTCTTTTGGAACATCCCTTATTCCTCTCACTGAGAGGAATACAGGGATGCTGAAAGAACACATCTGCTTTTTTGGAAACTGTTCAGAAAAAGCAGACGCGTTCCTTGGACATGGCAGAGCTTTTCTGGGACACCTCTGGTATCCTGGAAAAGCTCTGCAGTCTAGACATAGCCTCTGTGTGGAATGCAGGAGTAATTCTAATTTATAAAACATTATGAAGTCTTTGGATAAAAAAATTATTCTATTTTGCATACATAAATGAGGCATACTATGGTTCATTACATAGTTTGAGCACGTCTATTCCTCCAATCCAGGAAGAGAGTTGGTACAAGATTAGATTTTAGACTTTCCGGGGGAAAGCATGGCCTTTGGCATAAATAAGAGTAGTCCAGGGGTTGCTCTATTTAAAGCAGCTTCCCAAGGACTCCCTACAATATATATATCACAGCTCAAAAATCAGCATCCATTTACTAAATGCAGACGGGAAGAAGGTCACTTCTTGACACATGTGTGGTCTATGGATGCCAAACACTGTAAGTGATAAGCATATACTATTGCTTTTTGGTTTACTGCCAAATATTAATAGTATCAATTTCAATAAGTGAACTCCACCTTTGTCAGGCTCCTGCTTTAGCACCAGCAGATATAATTTGGATAAGAAAAAAAACTAGCACATTTTGTCTTGCTAGTGCTCAAAGATAATACTGCATTTTGCTGTGTGAAGACATCATTCCAGATAAAGTATTCTGAAGTGTTGAAAAGCAGGTTTCTATTCGCAGTAAACCCTCATTTTGGTAAACTGTCCTCTTCATAAATTATGACTATAGTCTAACTTTCCTCAGGAAGAGAGACCTGGGAAAAAAGCCAATGTCAACAGAGAATATAGAGTTGCCATTGTGTATTCAGAACCACACTAGCTAATGTACAGCTATCATGCAAACATTAAGAATTGTAAAGCTTCTGTAATTATTTCATTTCAAACCAGGTACATTTACAGGAATCATGAACACATACAATGTGACAACTGTGTCTCTATGCAGTCTGCATCTTAGTGCAGTAAAACAAAGACTAACATAGCCAGACAGGAACTACAAACCAAATGGTTACCAATATATTCTGACATTTTAAGGAAGGGATAATTTGTGTCTTCACCAAGAAAAAAAATACCCTTTCAAGCCTCATTCACAGCAAGTGGGGGAACTGCCAAGAGACAACTTGATGTTTAAACTTGTAGTTTTTGAACAGAGATTATATAAATAAATAAAAGTTAGCAGCAATTTTCTAGCATATATCATGTCTGTTTTATACAAAGATCATCCTAGCTGAGGGGACCTTAGGGGTTTTTTTTGTTTGTTTTTTTTTAAGGACAAATTCCTATGTTAAAGATCATGTTATGTATACAGCAGCACATTACTGTAATATCAATGTTTCTACATTTTCTGATATGGAAACTATGTGCCCAAGCCTGCAACCTCCATGCATGAAGTGCCCTCTTCGAAATCACTGTGAACTCTGAGTTGAGGGTTTGCATGATCCATCCCTAATTTACTCTTGTCCTATTATTAATGGAAACTTTACGAAACCATGAAAGAAGCATATTCTAAGCACAATTTGCCTTACATGTTTTTCCACATACACATCTACCAGTGCAGCTGTCTCAAACTAAAATATCATTTCTGTGTTAATATCAGGTGGCTGCCAATTTTAACAAGTTGTCGTTGGACAGATGGACAGATGTCCTCTTGGGAATGGAGTGAAATACAAATCAAATTTTAATTCATCTCTCTAGAAAAAATAGTCTGAAACGTTTCAAAGGGGTAGCCGAGTTAATCTGTACAGGATAAATTTAAAAAACAACCAATAGTCTGGTAGCACTTTAAAAATTTTAAAGTGCTACCAGACTGTTGTTTAAGTTTAGTCTGAAAAGTGTTAACATGTCATTTGGGGTTCCAATATTTATGCCCAATGACATCCAGATGCTTCACACATTCTCTGATAGTTCTGTACACTCAACTTGGTATCTGAAGAGGGCAGAAAATAGGTTATTTTTTGTTAATGTCTTCCTCTTCAAACTCTCTAACAATCACATCACCTACAGTTCATCTGTCACCAATGCAGCTGCTAGGGTAACTTTCATATCATCCAAAGAGTGATTCTGGACTAATTTGTTCATTCACTACTATTGCCTTGAGGTTTTTTTCCCTTTCTTTTTGATCACAAAATGTTATCAAAATCATCAACTGCTGGGTTTAATCATCTAAGGCTTAATCAGATGACTGTTTAATCAGTGATGCTGTATGTATGTGAAAACAAAAACATATTTACTGAAGATCAAAAGGATAGATTCTAGACAGTGAGACTACTAATGGATACAATCTCTTCTGCAACACCATCAGATTACGGATAACAAGAAAAAAGAACTTTTGGTTGGATAAAGAGCATGTTACAACAATGAACTAATGTTTGAAGTGTTTTCCTCTTAGCATGACACCCCTCTGGACGCCAGCCTGTAGTTCCTTTAAATTCAGGCAGGTAACACATAGTGGAATGTAGTCTCTCTCCAGAGATACGTAGCTCCCTATGAAAATTAAAGTGACTCACTTGCACATATCAAGAAAAGACCCCATAACTGATGGGGACAAAGGAAGCACAGATCTGCCGCCAACCGATACACCGTCAGGGGAAGTTTCTTTTGGTTTCCAGAGAAAAGGGAAAAGGCTGGGGCACAGCACACAGACTGCATTGCCAGAGATCCCCCACTTATGGAGTGGGGAAGCAGCTGTGCACAACTTGTACCTGGCCCAGTGCAGAGCTGGAGGGAAGGAGATCTTTGTGCAGAAACCAGAGCTTTGGCATGCTAAGAACACAAAGGTGATAGGGAGAAGGGAGCAAAGTCCAGATATTGTACGAAAATGAAAAACATTCACCTTGTGCAGGGGAGGTGCAATAGGCCAACAAAGCCTGATTAAGATGGCCTGCAAGAGGAGCCAAACCACCAAAAGCCACACAATAACAAAAAACCCCTCTATGAAAATTTGTGGGTGGCTGGAAATAACGGTAGGGGTTTGCACAGCAGCCTATAAGATTTAAATGAATTTCATTAAAATGAATGATATGAAAACCGCAACCAGCTCTCCCTTTGGGAGGTGAAAGCCTCCCTCTCAACCACAAAAATCTCACAAACTTCTGCACAATTCTTTAAGTTGCTTCAACACCTTCGGACATGTGGGGCAATCCAACGTGGACTTCCATATCTGCATTCTATCTACATTCTCCCTTAGGGAGGGGTTTATGAAAGTTATTATTTTTTAGAGATAACATTATAAATTCCTTTCAATGCTTGGCTGAAATTTCTGCTCCACTTCATATTAACACATGATACCCACAAGCATTATTTTACCCAAATCATTGCATTTCAATGTATTCCAGAATCCAGCAGAAAGAATTTGAGAGAGAGAAATCCATCAGGGATGGCCAAACTTCCTGACCCTCTGAGCCACATACGAGTATCTTCAGAAGTTCTAGAGCTGGAGTGTGTCTGCTAAGGCTCGGGCTTCTCCCATACAGAGGGCTGGTAGGGCTAGAGGCTTCTGTCCTGAAGGATCAAGCAGCTTCACTCTCACAGGGTGCACCGGCTGGGTCAGGGCTTCATCCCCACTATCACTGAAGCCTTGAGTCCTGGCAGACACCTGCTGTGGGGCCCTACCACCCTGCTTCCGGATGGAAGCCCTGAGCTCCCCTGAACAGTCTGGTAGCAGAGAATGGAGGGAGGCAGGGGGATCTGGAAGTCGTACTTTAACTGTACATGAGCCGCAGTTGGCTCAAACTGCAGTTTGGCCAGCCCTAGTATATAGAGTTGTGGGGGCAGAAGAGAGAGATAGAGAGGGAGGAGAAACAACAACAACAACAAAACACAACTTACAAGGATTGTAAACTACTTAATCCTCTAATGGCCTCATTAGGTACAGTCTTCAGCTGATTGTTCTGTAGGGTTCTGTAGAAGAAACTTTGTTAGTAAAAGATTTTCACAATGATCTTTAAAGTAGCTTCTATTTGACAGAGACCCTGTTCCTCATTAGTGGACATTTTGCACAAGAAAAAGCATTTTGGAATTCTCAAGACAACACAAATCTTACTGAATATCAGCAAAAAAATACCAAATGGTAGACAGTTAGGGTTGCTAGATGTCCGGTTTTGAACCGGATAGTCCAATATTTGAGCTCTCTGTTCGGGAAACAAATTGAGAAAATATAAATGAGAAAACATAAATGTGAGGTATTTTCAAAATAAGATGTAATGTAAAGTGTGTCCAGTATTTTTGCTGAAACCATCTGGCAACCCTATAGACCAGGGGTTCCCAACTTTTTTCGGTCCCCGTACCCCCTTGGCTTTTAGTAAATCTTCCCATACCCCCTTTTCAATATGGAAGAAAATAAATTCTAGACTCTAGAATCCACAACTTTTTTCACTAACACTACTACTTTTGGAATATTTCAATTAGGATAATCTAGTTATTTACCAAACATTCCCTGTACCCCCTTGACAAGCTTCTCGTACCCTCTGGGGGTACGTGTACCCCAGGTTGGGAACCCCTGCTATAGACAGTGTGCACTGAAATATTAAGGAATACAGCCTGCTCTCTAAAGCCATATAATCCTTTACCATTTCTCTAGCCACACACTCTGATTTTTGCCCCTCCATTTTGTTCTAAAATTGTACCATACTGTGGGATATACACTGGTGATTTTAAAAAGATGTTTCTAAAGAAAGGTAGTGACAGGCTACATTAAGTTACATCACTCTAAGTTCTCAATATATTGGTAGTCGTAAAGAATATTTTCCATCAACAGCATCTTAATGGCTGATCTGTTTGCTGTTATGAAGTGGGCCACTTAATGGCTTAAGCAAGCAGGTAACATATTTAGGTTTTAATATTATAAGAATTCACACACATTTTGGGCGCCCAGCTTGAGATACCTTAAATGGCCTAATTTTAAGTACCTTCCTCATATCTACCTTACAGAGCTTCCTATAAGCACTATTTCAGATGATGAGTTTTCCAGTCCTCCCTCTTACTCCTAGGACTTACACTTCTTTCTTCTCTGAGGACCTCCTTTTTCCCTTCATTGGCTTTCTCTAAGACTCTTTGTATCCCTGCTCTATTGGACCTATCTTTGTGTAAACACACCTCATTGCAAGCGCTAAAATGTCACAACAGAGTTTTGTTTCATCTTTCAAATCTGGCTTATAACAGAAAGCTAGTTACAGCCTTAATTATTTGGCAGCAGCTGTTGTGGGGACAAACAGGGCACAGGGAGAGAGGCACATTACTACTGCCTCACTTAGAAATCCTTCTAGTGGTCAACTTCCATTACCGGAGTGGCTGTGTTACAGTCTTTTCTGAGAGAATTAGAATGGCACCTCAAAACTAGTAAGGTTCTCATACTAAACACATTACAGTAATGTCTGAGTACCTGATGGGATAAGAGGAGAAAAGCCTCAGTGGCTTCCTCTGAACCCTCTAGGGTCCATTGTTTCTCTCGGTTTTGGACAGTCAGCGAGAAAGGAGAAAAAGATAGACTCTAAGCCTGACGATTAGTATTTCTCTACCACAAGATGTATCTGGGAGTCAAAACTAGTACTCCAATAAAATGTAATAACTACAGTTTAATCAAGGTGATGGCTGTTTTTGTTACTGAATGCACGTCATCGTCACAGTTAGCCCTCCCAAGGGATTATGCAAAAATAACAAAGCAGTAAGGATGTTCGTGTTGCTGTACTGTCTGAGCAAAAAAGTCTCTTTCTGTCCAGCCTACCAGTAAACATGCTGACTGTGCAAGAAAAAAAGTACATAGCTAGCTGTGAAGCTCTAAAATGTGATTACTTACAGCACTTTGAGTTCTTTCAACCCAGACAAGGCCTTCGGATGGATAAAAGAAAGGTCATTGCCAGCCAATCGCCTGGAAAAAAAATTATTATTACAATTCATGTTTTGAAAATACAGTACATTTACCAGTGTCTAATAGATGAAACCATCAATGCACCAAAACCTGAATCATATTATATCTGTGATCCTCACATTTACCACCATTCATTCACAATTACACATTTTTAAGAGAAGCATAATGCAGTAAAATCATTTTGCTAGACCTAAATTTGTGACTAACCCATTTAATCATACGCTTTCTTTTACTTTTACTATAATTACCAGATCAATTCAGTACACGGAGAAACAGCTCTCAGAAATTAGACCACTCTTGCGCAGATTTTTTCCAACTTGATATTTTCCTTTATAAGAATATATTTATATTAGGGATGTCAAAGTGTAGCTGTTTAAACGGGTAACTGATACGCTCCTTATCAACGGTTATACGTGGCTCCTGGTGTGGCTCCCATATAGCCGTCTGCCACTGTGCGCTGCTGCCTCTGTACCAGGTAGCAAGGCAGCAGCATGGGGCGGCAGGCAGGAGCTAGTGCGCGCATGGAGCCAACATAAAAGCTTGCTCCCTGGCATGCACCAGCTCCTGGGTAGCTGGCTGCTGTCCTGTGCTGCTCTGATACAAAGGCAGCAGTGTGGGGTGGCAGCCAGTGCATGCTGGGAGCTGGCTTAAAAGCTGGCTCTCGGTGCACACCAGCTCCTGGGGAAGCTGGCTGCCACCCCCGCTGCAAGTGCCTGTAACTATGTAAGAGCTGACATTTTTGAGAGGTTACACAGTTAGCCAATTATCCCCATTTTAACATCTGCAGTTTATATTCCCACCCAGCCACCCATTCTCAAAAACCCAAGTCTGGTGTCACTCCAAGAACATAATCCTGTTAACAAAAATCAGAAGATCTCCCATTCTTAAGCCCCCTATTTATTACCAATTTAAGGAGAGACTGACAAATTAAAATTAACACACCAATGGATGAGTTAGGATTCTTCTTATGACCCTGGGTTTGAAAAACGTGTTATCTGCTATCAATATGTTCCTGGGGCTTGTAGCATAGCCTTGGTGAAAAGAACACTCAGTTATCTGTACGTTTTTAATGTAGTTAGCTTCTAAAGAAACGATGCACTCAAAGCAGCAATAACTAATTGCTAGAAGGGAGGCTGTGAGCAAGTTTTGCTCTAAGCATCTTAAAATTCACATGATGTTTACCACTAGATTCTGGGTGATAACTTGGATTATCTACTCAAATCAACCACAAAGCTCTCGTTGACTTTAGTGGGGCCAAGCCTCTCCTAGATAATGCAACACATATTAATAAACATTAATCATCACTACAATAGGGTGGAAAGGGTTCTTCAGAACACAAGGCATAAAAAAAGTCACCCAAGCAATTTCAGAATCTCAGCTACTTATTTTTTCCCCTTGAATTCTCTTCAAACATTTTACTAACTTCCAGATTAGATTAGTACTTGCTGTGTGGTCTAACTTTGCTGAGCAACTAATATTTGTGACACTAGATGTTTTATGAAGGTAAAAACCGATAATATGCAGAACACCTGGTACTCTCTAACTGCCAAAGAATGAGAACATTATGAGAAAAAATAATTTCAGCCAAAATATTAGCCCCCTTATTTGCTGTATTATCTAAATTGCGATCTGAAGAGGTTGGTGTAGATTATATAATGGAAATATACAATGGGAACATTTGCACAAAACAATCAGTCTCTGACTACTAACGCTCATTCTGCTTAAAAAAGTTAACAGCAGACTATAATTTATCATCTTTGAACTGTGAATTGATGTGGCATCAAGGGAAAAACCCTAGCATATTTTTTCTAGAGGAGAAATGACAGTAATAACAATAAACATATCAACCTGATTAATAGTAGCTGGTTTAAAACTTAACCAAAGGAAATACTTCTTCACATAATGCTCAGTCAACCTATGGAAATCTTAGCCATGAGATATGCCAAAGGCCAAAAATATAACTGGGTTCAAAAATGAACTAGGTAAGTTTATGGAGGATAGGTCCATCAATAGTTGTTAGTCAAGATGGTCAGAAATGCAATCCCATACGCTGGCTGTCCCTAAACCTCCAACTGACAAGCTGGGAGTGGACAACAGGGGATGGATCACTTGGAAATGGCTACTTTTTTAAACTAAAATAGTACCTAAAAGCTCCAATCAAGGCTAGGGGCCCATTTTGCTAGGTGCTTTATAGAGAGCCCTACACAGATACACATGCTGTATCCACATCTGTATGCGCAAAAGTGAGCCACAGATATCCACACTGACATCCACAGGTGCAGATACGTGCAGATATAAAATGGATATCTGCAGCTTTACAGGGCTCTAGCTGGAGAATGCTTTCCAATTAAAAAATAAAAATGTACTCTTTCCTACTCTCTCCAATACAACAAACTACAGAGGTGCAAGTACAGTGTTGTCTACTTAGTAGCATTTGCCTACCACTTAGGAACCCAAGTCATGGACTGGGACCCCATTATATTAAGTACTATGCCAACATGGAACAAAAAGATGGCCTTGCCCCAACACAGCTTCCACTTGTAATTTTATGGTGAGTCTGTCACTATGTTTTTCTTAAAGCCCCAATTCCTGGAGACAGGTAAACACATACAAAACTCTCCTGGTTACATGGAAAAATAGAAGACGTGACCCAAGCACAGTCTAAAGGATCTCATACCAAAGTCCAAACTCCCTCCCCAATATCCAACATACATAACTATATTTTTAAATCTCATTATTTTTGGGGGAGGGGGAAGGGCTGGGCCTAAGATGATTTTTGATGTTTTAGATTCAAACAATGGAAAAACTTGATTGGCAATGAAAGCCAAGTAAGTTCCGTACTACATTTCCCAGCTAGCTGCCCTAAATGGTTTGTATTTAAATTTAGATTTCAATTTTTTCTTACAAAAGTGCCCATGCCTTTCTTTTTAAATAATTTCCTTTAAAAAAAACCCTACACTGAGAACTAATAGAATTAATATGTTTAACACATGTTGGGCTCCCTGCAGAGTGTATAATGAGTGCTTATGAACCTGTATTTTGCCGGTTTTCAGCAAAACACAGCTTCTTTATTTTAAAATAAGATACAAACTGATTTTTTTAAACTCAATAGAAACTCTTAAATCAACGCAAACGTAACGTGAACATATAGCCCAAAATTGACTCAGACAACTATTGACATTCATAACCTGTTAAAATAAAGCACCATTCCCCACAAATGTATGAACAGCAGCAGTTGTGGTTCTAAGTGTTAGGATCTCTACCTAACTGGGCTGCTTTTGGAGTTGGCCACACACCTGCTACAAAAAATTTTCTTTGAAGAAAATAAAAAGTTGAACACCAAGCCCATCCACTGTCACTGAAGCAAGGTACTGTGCACTAGAAACAAGACACAACTCAGGCTTGCGTGACTTTAAACAGGAATACTTAGTCTACCTCAAGGCAACTCTTGTTTATTCAGCCTGTTGCAACCAACCAACCGACAGAACGGCAATCCATTACATTTCCATTTAGCCTAAGCCTGGCAGCCTTCCAGGAAACAGGATGCAACTGGCCAAGTGTGCAAAGGCTGTACTAATCAGTTTGCCAAATATACATTTATCATGCACGTACTAGCCTGGCCGGGGGGGGGGGGTAAGCTTCTCATTAAGAGGCTCCAACTACAGTTACCCAGTAGGCTCCTTAGCTCTTTGCCATGGATGCAGAGGCTGTGCATCAGATGTCCTCTCCCAGGGAACAGGTAAAATGGGCACTATGTATTCCATTGTCCCCCCTGCTAGATTTGGCAACAAAGCAGGGCAGTTCTGTGGTGGGGAAAAGAGGGGCAGATGTACACCCTCAAATGGGCTGTAGCAAATTCCTCCATCCTAATAACAGAGGGGCCCAAGGAAGAATCAGGCCTCTCGGAAGTCCAGTGGTTTGTGAAGCAGCACATCTTATGCCCTGCCCTCTAAAGGCACAATCTATCCTAAAGTTATTTTTTGGCATCCCCTTAATTTCTCTGGCAAAAGACTCATGAAAAAATGCAGTTATGTGATGAAACAGAAAGTGATGAAACAAAGAAATCAAACTTACTGTGATGAAACAGTAAGTGATGAAACAAAGAAATCAGCTCTCAAAAGATCTTGATTAAATGCAAATATTTATACTGTCAACAGCAGTGCAGGGAACAGTACAGCTGCTAAAAATCTGAGTAACATTACCCACCTTCCCCATACAACCTTGTAAACATTTTGCAGATTATTCTTGCTGTCACCACTTCTGGCTCCAAATATGCTTTCACCTTTCATTTTCTGTGATTATTTTTAAATCGAGTTTGGCTATTTTATGTCCCACTGTGAGCTGAAAAATTATGTGTGGAGGAAGGTTTGCACTTACTCAGGAACATCACTATGAAAGAATAACTAAGAATTTCTTGAATAGTAATAGAGAGATGGTGATAGAAATGTAGCCGTGTTAGTCTGGTGTAGCTGAAACAAAATACAGGACTATGTAGCACTTTAAAGACTAACAAGATGGTTTATTAGATGATGAGCTTTCGTGCGCCAGACCCACTTCCTCAGATCAAATAGTGGAAGAAAATAGTCACAACCATATATACCAAAGGATACAACCATGTTAGTTTTCCCTTTTGTTTTAGCAAGATCAGACTATGTAGCACTTTAAAGACTAAGAATTTCTTGTTCACAGTGGTCTGTTCTCCCTACATCAAAATCTCCAGAATATCACACTTCGTAGTTCGGTTGTTCGCCAATCTCATAAGACAAACTTAATTCATCGGCTTTTACTGCTCAGGAAGGATGGGTAGGCGCATTGCAGGGACTCAACGAGAAATGAGAATTAAGTATCTTGCATTTTTCAGAAAAATCTCTCTAGCCAATAACTTCTTGGCTGGAAGTAAGTGGAATTTTAAGTAAAATTATGTACCTGAATAACTTAGACCAGAGTGGGTAATAAAATGGCAGTGGATTAGCCACTATATTTACCTGCACTTCTGCAGGTACCAGCGATCGCAGCTCCCAATGGCTGCAGATCACTGTTCCCAGCTAATGGGAGTGGTAGGAAGCAGCATGGACTTGGACACCACTTCTCACAGCTCCTGTTGGCTTGGAATGGTGATCCACAGCCATCAGGAGCTGTGACCACCCATCCCTGCAGAGGCACAGGGAAATATAGCAGCGGGGTGGTCACAGGGTTGGCTAACCCTGGCAGACTGGATCCAGCCTGCGAGCTGGCATTTGCCCACCCCAACTCAGACCCTCTAGCAGAGAAACATCTGCCCCTGAAGTCTGGGAAAAAGATGAAATAAAATTGATGGTGGAGTCCCTAGGCCAGCCACTACCGAGCAGGGTAGGGACAGACAAGGATAGTTTGTGTGCATCAAGCTGTTAACGGGTCAGGTAGCCTGCTTGGTACAGAGAATTCAGTGGATAGCAGCATTAAACAGTAGCCAATAATTAGCAACATGGGCTGGTCCCAATGGCCTTAAAGAAACTTTTGATGAAGGAATATGCAGGGCTACACCAGGCATTTTGATAACTTCATCTCTTATTATCCAAGTCACTCCTAAGAATGTTGACTCAAGACATCCCTTGGAAGCCCCCTCTCTGTTCTTGTGTTTCAACTAGGGTTGCCAGGTGTCCAGTATTCACCCGGACAGTCCGGTATTTTCGCCTCCTGCCCAGTAAAAAAATGCAGAGAATACCGGACACCTGAGATGTCCGGTATTCTCTGAATTTTTCCCCAGCCAGGAGGCGAAAATGCCGGGCACCTGGCAACCCTACAAACACTCAGCGCCTGGCCTCTCCCCCCTGCTCGGCCCCCAACACCTCCACACACCCCCAGCTTACCTGGTTCCCCAAAGCTGCCGGCACAAAATGGCTGCCGGCCAAAAGACCTAGGGGAAGCAATGCTTCCCGTGGGTCTTAGTGCTCAACCGCTCCCCTGTTCCTATCCCTGCACTCACTCTTAAAGGGGACATGCTGTTTTATTTAAATTTTTTTTTTTTTTTGCTCAACAACTTTGGTCTCTCCCCCCCGCCCTTTTTCCCATTCAACAGATTTTTTTCCCCCGGGGTTTTTTTTTTTTTGGGGGGGGGGGGGGGAGAAGAAGGGGTGTTCGTTACTTTTGTTTCAACCATCTGGCAACCCTAGTTTCAACCCAGATGGTGGTGAGCCTCAAGGTATTTGAATAGACTATTAGGTCCCCTCCTCTCTCTGTGAAAATCTTCACACTCAAAGATCTGCAGTAAATTTCTCTCTGCGGTTTCCTAGGATGCTTCCCATCCTAGCTGTGTCTCTTGTTTCTGTTGACTTCTGTATGTCTGTCAAGTGTTTGCTGTATAAATGCATATGCGTTAGAGTACGTTGCCTGCTGCTATCACTTACTGGAGTTCCTCGCTGCAGCTTAGGATACTGGTGAGGAAAGCAACACTTAGTTATTGTAATATTTAACAAGTAATGTGTCCTTTTTTATGAATTGTTTTCTGGCAGTGCCTAGGGACCTCTGTAAGGAATCAGAGCCCTATCATGCTAGGTACACTGCAGACAGATACCATAACATGTATGTTGTGTATTAGCTCTGACTGTAGATGCTCTTTGTCTCTGGCTTCCCATTCTGAGTTCTGGGATCCTGGATTTTTATGTAAATGAAGGAATTATTCATTTTTTATTATCACATTAAACAACCCAATACTCAATGACACTTTAGAACAGTATTAGCACAGCCTTTTTAAGCAACCCCAATTAAAAGGCCACATTCACTGAAATTCAATAAAAAATGTTTTCCACCCAGGGACAAGAAGGACGCCTCTTTTAGCCCAGGCTTCTTCTCATACTAGAAGAGCTCAGCCCTGGTGGCCTTAGTATGCTATTATTGTAAAGCCAAACTAATAAACCAAAAAAGGAGGCGATTGCCGTTTAGTGCTGATGAAACTGGAACAAAAGGGGCATCTAAATTACACCCTGAAATATACAGTATGAATGCAAGCAGCTGAGAAATTTCAGCCAGGTGGTCATCTGCAGCTACAGCCAAGAGGTTCTTAATTCTCGTCTTTTTTCACAGACTGACTTTTCTTCCTGACTGCAATCGTACAGCAAAATACCAAACATTTCATTTTCTACCATCAGTGTGCATTTTAATTAGTTCTTTTGTTCCCAAAACAAGCACTGCCCATTAAATGCAGCGCTCAGAAAATTCTAAAGATGGGTAATCAAGACCAGGAGCATTTTAATGCAGTAAATTCCAGAGGCCATTAAACATTCAAGTAGTTCTTCACTCTCCTTCTGCTGGTAAGTTACATTTACTTTTATAGAGCTCTTGCTCCATTTGCCCTTCTTTCAGAAGAAGAGGTTAGCCTTCCTTCGACTCTTACAAAAAGGAGAAAGTCCTTATTTGTCCTATTCTGATAATTCACCAGGCCATCCTTTGAACCACTGGCCACCGCATTACTATAATACTTATCCATGAAAGTGGCCTTCAGTGTGGCAATAACATCTGCAAGACGAGTGGGCGTAATTGCAGCCTTCATGGCTGAACCACCATTCACAACTTTTACTAAAGGTAAGGTCATATTCAGGCCTCATCCCAAATTTCAGCAGTCTCTCACATACCTCCCATTATGAACCGCCAGGTTCGGGCCTGCCCTGGCTCTCTCAGGGTCCCCTACCTTGATGCTTCAGCGCCTCCTGCAGCTGAGTGTGTAGGGCAGCCTGCCAGTTCTTAAAACTCTCTGCCCTTGGGGGTGGCTCGCCCCCCTTTTTCTTGGGGTCCTTGGGGAGCTGTCCCTTGCTCTTGTCTGGGCAATCCTTGGGGACCCTGCTCTGGGGTTCCACCCTCCCTGGACCACTCTGGTCCTTGCTAGGGGGTCCCTTTGTGGGAAATCCCCACTTGTGCCCAAGCACTCCTGCAGGGCTTCTTCGGGAGGCTCCTTTGTTCCCTTCCCACAAAAATTATAGTGGAAGGGGCTTGGCCCATAAAAATTCAGGCCTTGCCCATAGAGCTGCGCATAAAATGCACCCCTATTAGGGCCCTTCCTCCAATACTGCTTCAACCTGCACTGGGGGGGTTAGGGTCCCGCCCCACTTTGGGCAGTACCATCTATGCCTCAGTTTCCCTCATCCAGGGCTGATGTCTCCTTTTCTGGGGAGCGATCCAATTGCACCTCCGCTCCTTGTGAGGGGCTAGGGTTACCCATTACCCCCAGACACGCTTCCCACCTGTCTGTCCCAACGGGGTTAGAACACTGCATCGGGACAGTAGGCAGACTCTGCCTCTTGTCAAGTCATAGAATCATAGAATACTAGGACTGGAAGGGACCTCAAGAGGTCATCAAGTCCAGTCCTCTGCCCTCATGGCAGGACCCAGTACTGTCTAGACCATCCCTGATAGACATTTATCTAACCTACTCTTAAATATCTCCAGAGACGGAGATTCCACAATCTCCCTAGGCAATTTATTCCAGTGTTTGACTACCCTGACAGTTAGGAACTTTTTCCTAATGTCCAACCTAAACCTCCCTTGATGCAGTTTAAGCCCATTGCTTCTTGTTCTATCCTCAGAGGCCAGGAAGAACAATTTTTCTCCCTCCTCCTTGTGACACCCTTTTAGATACCTGAAAACCACTATCATGTCCCCTCTCAATTGTCTCTTTCCAGACTAAACAAGCCCAATTCTTTCAGTCTTCCTGCATAGGCCATGTTCTCTAGACCTTTAATCATTCTTGTTGCTCTTCTCTGGATCTTCTCTAATTTCTCCAAGGTCCTCCCGCCTGAGTCAACCCACAGAACCCCATGTACCCACAGTCCATACTGTCCAGGCAGTCCCGCTTCCTATGCCCTGCCCTTCTGCATCGCCAGCAAGTCATTGTGCCAGGCCCCACAGGTGATCCTCGGGGAGCCTCCTTCCTCTTTGGGCCTCTCTCAGAAAGGGGCTCTTCCAGCTTCCTCCCTGGTTCCTTGTCCCTGTCAGGTCAGCCTTCTCTCCGGGAAACCTCCGCCTCGGTATACTCCTCCGCCAGCCTGACCGCTGCAGCCACTGTGTCAGGCTTGTGGCGCCTGACCCACAAGTAGATATTCTCTGCAAAGGCTTGCAGCAACTGCTCGAGTACGAGTGAGTCCATTATTTCTGGCACTTTCCGTGTCTCTGGCCTCAACCAGCAGGCTGCCCAGTCTACTAACTTGGGCAAACGCCCAGGGCCTTACAGCTGCTGTCCATCAAGCTGACCAAAATTTCTGCCTGTACTTTTCTGTGGACAGACCCACCCGATCCAAAATGGCTGCTCTCACTGCCTCATAGTTGCGGGCTTGATTATCCCTCAAGCCCATGTAGGCTGCTTGAGCCTCTCCTGCCAGGTAAGGAGCCACATGCAGAGCCCAGGTAGCCCTCTCCCATCCAGCACCCATGGCTACCCGCTCAAATGTCCCCCAAAAGGCATCCGGGTCATCTGCTGGCCCCATTTTACAGAGTCCCAGGGCTGGTGGTTGGGTGCCATCCTCTCCCCCAGGACTCAGCACTTTTTGCAGGAGTTGCTGCTGCACCTTGCTCTGCTCCTTAATAAAGTCCTGCAGGCTTTACTGCTGCTCTGCCTGCCAGGTTAGCAAGGCCTGTTTTTCGGCCTGGTGAGACTACTGGAAGCTTTGCAGGGCCTGCTGCACTTGCTCTTGCTGCTTGATGATCCACTGCAGGGTCTCCTCCATCTCTGGGCTGCCAACCACGTTCGCTGGTGCTGGATCCCCCTCCTGACACCACGTGTGGCAAGGTCTTCACCCTGGGACACCTTCTTTGTCCACAAACCAGCTGGAGACCCCTTCTGGTGCAATCACCTGTGCCTTTTATTGTCAGTTTCCCACCACCTTCTATTTAGGCTACATCTATAGTACAAGCTTCTTGTGGAAGAGCAAATGCAAATGGAGTGCTCATTTCTATAGGTCGCACTCATTTGCATTTCCTCTTCCTTTCCCTTTTGCGCAAGAGGTTTTTGCACAAAACCCCCCTTTTGCGCAAAAGCCGTTCTTCCTCAAAAAATGGCAGGAACGTGCATCTCGCCAAGGCATTTGATGCAAAGGCAATGTCTGTCTGAAAGTGACCGGGAATCCTTACAGTAGAGAGACTTTTTAAAACCAGGCTTTCCTGGCATGTTGCATGTCTCCGGGATCTCTCTCAAAGGAGAGAAATGGCAATGGGAAATATATATTTTTAAAACTAATAAACAAACTAATTTTTCTAAAAGAAGGAAATGATCTTAAATATTAGTCTCTAAAATATGCTAATTTTTGTCATTGTCTCAGCACAACGCTGTATGTTTTCCCATCTTCAGCCAAGGACAGCTGAGAAGTAACTGAGGGAGGAGGGGTCAGGAGGTGAAGCAAACAAATCCAGACATTGCCACAAGACCTCAATTACACACACATTCCAACTGAGCACTTCTACCAAAGATCTCCAATCAACAGCTCTAGGATGGAATGGAGCATCCACAGGGATGTCACTAAGAACTAATGATTACTACATGCAACTTGGAGTCAGGGACACCAGATTATGTTCTCAGCTCCACACCAACTCACCCTGGAGTATATCTATACTGCAATACGAACCCAAACCTGGTCTCGAGCCTAACACCCTTTTACAAGGGTCTACACTTCAACTGTGCTAACCCACTTATAAATCACTTACTTACCTATATCCTACTAGCCCTGAAGTTCTGATAATGAACTGGTGTGTTATCACTTAAATATTACTCACCAACCCAGAGTAAATAAGGAACCAGGGGTTTAAGAGGCTGAGTGTGGAAATGAAAATAAGATAAAGGTCATAAAGTCAAGGAGACAATGTGTTTTGAGTAAGTTGAACCTCTGCTTTCACACTATACAATTTTCTAACACCCTGAATATTAAGTCTTTTGAAGAACTGATGGGTTAGAGTATTTGGGTTAACTTGGTAAATCATGCAACAAAAGAGGCAGTGGAAATCACATGGCTAAAACCCTGCATACCATTGTCAAGAGAGGGTTAAATATCAGAAGGAACTAATAAGTCACTTGGAAATGCATCAGAACATCATTAAGCCCAATTTTTGGTTAAGAATTCATATTAGCAAATGGTTTCTGTTTTTTCACAAACACAATGGTATCTAGCTGCATTTCTCTTATAGCCCTCTATAAATACTTTATAGGTGTGGTTAGGAAACTCTGGCCAAATTCTTCCAGGATTTTAAGTTTCCATATCAAGTTCAGGGATCTAGCATGTTCATGTTAACATTTTGTAGAGAAAGTACTTCATTAACTGCTGTGGCAAAAGCCTTGGTGGTCTGCTCCGCAGCGACTTTGACCACTGCAGTTTCAGTAACTTGTAAATTACTTCCAGATGAGTATCAGTTACAGCAAGATGGAGAATTTTTACAACAACGTTTATAAATGTTGCAAGAATCCTAGAGGCATATGATAAGTGCACTGTGAGCTTCTCCGCAGGGAGCGTATGGGTGTGTGTGAACAACAGTACATACACCCGGAGCCTGATTTTCAGATAGTTATTTGTACCTAAATTTGTACCTGCAATTATCTGCAGGTAGGGATGATATTTAATCTTAATTACCACCCAAACAGACTTCCAGATCACATGCTTAGGGCAAGTCTACACTTACTGGGAGATCAGTGCTGTGATCGAGCTACTGGGGATCCATTTAGCGCAGGGGTGACCAACCCGTTTACAGATGAAGAGCCAAAATAGCGGTGGATCCAGTGCAAACAGCCAAGGGAAAGAAGTTGTTGTGGCCCAAGCAAGCTTCTGTCGGCCGCAGTGTCAGACCTCACTGAGCCAAGCGGTGCCCTGCCCAGACAAGGAAAAAAGGTCAGAGCAGGGGACCATGAGAAGAGCCGCGGGTGCGGGAGCCACAATTTTTCCTTTGAAGAGCCACATGCAGATCGTGAGTCGCGGGTTGGCCACCACTGATTTAGCGGATCTAATAAAGACCTGCTAAATCAACTGCTGATCACTCTCTGGTCAACTCCAGTAGTTCTCCAGAATTAGAAGCATAAAGTCAATGGGAGAGTTGCTCCCTTTGACTCCCCACAGTAGAGACCCCACAAGATTTTGACTTAAGATGTATATCAACTCCAGCCACGCTATTCAGGCAGCTGGCATTGCATACCGTAGGTTGACATTGCCTTGTAATGTAGACCTGCTCTTAGTGACGTTGACTGCACCTGTAAATTAGTAGATACATTTTTAAATTCCTAGTACTAAGCGTCTTCTTTCCATTTTGTTAATATTTCTCTAAGCAGGTGAAAAAGATTCCTGTTTAAAAGTGTGACATTTTTAACAATCCACCCCCCTATTGCAACAGAAATAGTTGTTTCAAATGAACCTTGCTCCTTTTGTTATCCCCAAGCAAGGCTCAGTGACCTAAATTATGCATCTAACTGCCTCCATTTATGCATCATAACATTCTGTGACATTATTTGGCATGTTAATAGCATATGAGGTGGTATGATCACCTGAGAGGTTGTGAAATTGAGGAAACAGAAGGCTGGCAGCAGCAAGTGGTGCTAATGCCCTGGAATAGTGGTGCTCTTAGTCCTGTATGATGTAGGAGCTGGGCAGCAGGAAGCAGCAGCTGCTATCTACAGTTCCTATGACCCATTAAAGAACAGGTTGTACCGCCTCCTGGGACTCTCTAGTCCAGCAACATCCATGGACCGGCAGGACCACGGATGTTCCTGGAGCAGGTATAAGGGCTCTAGGACTCTGTGGCTGCTGCCGGCCCCCCACTACCATACAGAGTTCTGGCCCCTGCTGCTGTATGGTAGTTGGGGGCTGGCAGCGGCCACAGAGTCCTGGCAGCCGTGACAGCACCAGAAGCCTCAGAGCCCCTGCACCCATGGAGATCCAGCCTGGGGAGGCAACAACGGGGCTCAGCTGGAGTCCTAACTGGAGGCAGCCCGAGCCATGTTGGGAGGGACTGACCCTGGTTTGGCAAATCCCCTTGTTCGGGACCCAGTCAGGTCCCAACGGTGCCGGACGAGGAAGGTCCAACCTGTACTACTCCATCCCTCTGTGGCTTAGGAGCTGCACAGGTGGGGGAATTACCTGCCGTCTGGGAATTCCACACACTGCAGAAGTGCAGTTGTTGCCTCCTGCATGCCTCACTCTACCTCCTCTATGACAGTGCTGCAGCCTGTTGCATCACTAGTGCCCGTGAAAAACTTCCACTCTCCAAACTGGCCACTCCATCCTCCTGCTCCAAACATTCTGAAGTGGCTGGGGAAAAGCTGAGGAGCTAAAAAATGGTTTTGTCTGAATGTATCTGGCACAGTGGGGTCTTGCTCATTAGCTATTTAAACTATTTATGAAGCACCTTATAGATCAAAAGAATGAATGCCCATGTCAGAAAGCAAGGGTCCTGCACCATTCCTCTCAAGTTCCACAGGGCAACTGTTCAGCTTTCATTCACAAAGATTCTGTAAGATCTTGCTGGTTTTGTTTTTGAAGTGGACCTCTTTTTCACACAACAAGCTGCATTTGGGTTAGAAGCATATTTAGACCTTCCAGTAGATTAGTTGCATTGGTGCATAGAGTGGTTCAACTGCTTTTATCTGCTCGCACAACTGCATGAGAAAGAATGATTTTTTTTTTGGCTTACAGCATTTGCTAGAGGTGGGCCTCAGCGTTACATGGACTGGTGTGGAACATATTTTGTCATTGGCATTTCTGTGAGCAGCTTTCTTGCTTCATCATTCAGAGAAACACAGTGAGCTGCAAGGCAAGCAGTTATTTTGGGTCTAGCTCATTTAGTCACCATTTGGTTGTTAGTATTTCACCAATTCAACATCTACATTTCTTAGATGAGGAACCTGTCTCTTTCAAGATCTGCCGGTCACATGAAGTTTCCAGATTGTTCTGAGAGGTGAATCAGTTCACTGAAGGGACAAGGATAGGTACAACAGTCTTCAGTAGTGGTGACGGATGTGGCAGCCCTCCCAGGAGTGTGGTGTGCTGTCAGTGCTTACAAGTCCTAGGCCAAACATGCACGTAGCCACTGCACATGCAGAGTCTGACATGGCCAGGGCAAAACCCTGATCCATCACGGCCCATAGCATATCTTGGGCTATTACGTCAAATTATGTTTTTCTACATGGAAGTTGCAATCTTCCTGGACAATGAATCTCTGTACTATGACATTACGTTCAGTTGAAGCTTTACTAATTCTTCTAGAAATGTGGCTGACTCTTGTTAAATGAGTAAGTCCGATATATAAATTTGTTGCCACTGAATTCATATTCCCGGCCAAACAGACTCAAATATTTTTTGGGGGGGAGGGGAGGGGACAAAGACTTGCTTGTTAACGTAAACTGGAAGAGATGATGAACACACAGCCTCCACTCTTACCCCTCAAAAGCCACAAGATATTAGGTATCTCACTAGGACTAGCTCGTTTGGCTCCACCTTCGAACCCAATTTTTATGTTGGATGTCAGGTCAGGAATCTTGTGATCAGTTCTCATATTAGCCACCACCTGGCATTCAATTGTACAAGTCTAAGGTAACTGCTTGTCAGTTGACACAATTCTACTACAGTGCCTGTGGCACTTGACAGGCTTAGAATATGCAACAGTTGCCGGTTTGGTGTTGATCACCTTGGAGCTTTTTCCCTTGGGTGGAGTCTTCTTGTATCAATGATCATTTGGACTGAGTAGGTTGGGTATGTGTTAGTTTCAGTGCTTCTGGGGATTCCAGAAGCCGTTCTCCTGATTCCCACGGTACAGCAATGGTAAGGAGTGCTTTTTGGGACAGGGATAGAGTGATGGTGCAGCCAAAACGGTTGCTGCTTGTGTTGTGTGTGGGAGGTGTCATCTTCCCCACTGCCCCTTTGTCATCCAAAGCAAGGAATGGAGAAACCGTAAAAGAAAAATCTCTCAGCTCTTGGGCCTTTGTGACACACACACAAAAAGGAATCAAGGATTTTTTCATTTGCAACAAAGACTTGAATGCGTCAGAATGTTTGACACAAATACCAATTTTATTCAAATATTTTGAATTGTTTATTTCGACATCATAGAACCACACTAGCAAGGATTTTAAACATCCAGATGTTCAGAACTAGGGATGTTAAATATTGGTTAACTGAATAGTTGATTAACCTCATGAATTCTTATCGGTTACTTGACTATTCTATAGTCTCTGAGGCTGGGGCCAGCGGCCAGTGTGCTCCCAAAAAGCCCCCCGCTATTCCGTGCTGCTGCCTCTGTTTCAGAGATAGCAGCATGGGGTTCCAAGCAGGAGGTGGTCTGCAAGAGGAGCCAGTTTAAAAATCAGCTCCCATTGTGGACCGGCTGCCTGTCGCCCTGTGCTACCGGGTGGCAGCAGCCTCTGTCCAGGGGGCAGGTCCGACAGCTCCCGGACCCAGCACAAGCAGGAACTGAGCTGGGCTGCCTGCCCACCTGGCTCCTAATGCACTTTAAATGCAGAGCCGCAGCAGGGGTAGGTCCCGGACCCGGCACAAGCCGGGATTGAGCTGGGCTGCTGGCCAGAGAGAGAGAGAGAGAACACAGAGAGAGAGAGAAACACACACACAGAGACACAGACAGACAGACAGAGCGCGAGAGCGAGCGTGTGTGTGTTGTCTATAACATTAACTGATAAGCTTTTGCTTATTGGTTAATCAACTACACTATTACCTCCCTATTCTGAACTACAGCCTAATAATTTAAATAATTTTTAAAAAGGGGCCACTTCATAAATTTCTGAAGTGGCCCTGGGCCACCTTGGAAGGAGCAGGGCCTTGGGCGGAAGAAGTGGAGCCAGGAGACTACTCATGCTCTCCCGCCCACAGACCCTGTTTGGCCTGGGGGCAGAGGGAGCACGTGAAGTCTCCTCCCGCTGCAGCGCCTAGACAGAACTGGCAGCGGTTCTAAAACAGCTGATGATTCTTTCTAGGTGCTGGGGGCCAAAGACTTCACGCGCTCTCCCTCCCTCAGGCCAATCAGGGTCTGTGGGTGGGCGGAGTATGAGACGTCCCTTGCCCTCTGTCTCCGTCCTGCCAGGGCCGCACAGCGACTCGAGAGAACCACCAGGTGCCATGTGCCCCTGGTAGGGAAGGAGACTTCACATGCTCCCCCCACCCCCATTCCCAGCTCTTGATTGGTCTGGGGCGGGGAAGCAGCAGGGGGGGCCGCAGGCCAGATCTGGCCCACGGAGGCTGTCTTGCCCACACCTGACCTACTTTAAAGCCAGGTCTGACTGTTTTTTCCCCAAATTCCAGCATTATGTTTACAATGAGATACATTGTAGAGTATGGTTCTTGTGTAATAAAGCACAAGTATAAGGTGGCTGAAGGCTCTGCCTTTTTGTCTCCATACTTCACGACACACCCTAGGTTCATTACACAATGAAATGCACACCCACCCAGTTAGGTTTTATTGCTTCATTACTTATAGGGAAAAATGAAGGATCCCACAGTCCGTGTGAAGGTGGGGTTGTTGGTTTTTAAATTTAGCGTGAAATATGAACAGGCAAGAAATTTGAGAAAGAATCCTGGACAGAAAACAAAATAAATAAGATATTGGAAATTTAAACACACACAACCCAGACATACATTTACATCCATTATAAAGCACTTAGGGAGGGGTCACACAAACTAAATCCTGAGCCAGCTGAGCCTTCTTAACCCTGTAATTTTCCATGTAGTGGGCACCTCATGCCATGGCACAAACTTTCTTAAACTGTTCCATTTTCAGTTTAGCGCTGCTACTGGTTTTGAAATTACAAGCAGGGGAAGAGTACACAGTCCAGAACCTTGCAAGCAACCATTTTACTTCACTAAATAGTTTCAGATGTTATTAACGTAGGGGTGTCCAGGGCCTGGTGGAAGGGAACAGTTCTTTGGAGTATATTAATCTAAGGAAACTCATTTACAGTTAGCTTTAGATGAATAAACTCATCTTGGATTCACAGACCCACTGACCCAAACCAGAATTATTCACAAGACAGTGAAAATCTACGCACATCATGGGGTCACGTGTACTTATCTAGGGCATTTTGATATAACTAGATCACCAAAAATATGAGTTCACATTTTTGCACAATACTTCAGACCTACCAGGGAAACCTGTGATGTAGCAATTGGAGTAGGCGACTGGGAGCCAAAGAATCTGCAATCTATTCCAAACTCTGCACTGACTCACTATGTTGTGTGTCCTTGTACAAGTGTCTTTTCCTTTAAAAAGTGCCTTACTTTCCTCACCTGGGAAGTAAGGAATAATGCTTCCTTACCTCATAAGGCCTTTTTCTAAATAGAAAATGAGTTGTGTTTGAAAAATGTATTTAAAACATATTAACCAAGATGATTTTATTTAACTCTTTTTGAAATGCAATTTCCCTACCAGTCTAGACAAAGCCACAGACAAGGTTAACACCACTTATCTCAAAGCACTTTTAAAAGACTGAAATTATTAAGCAACTCCTAGTCAAAAGGGTAACAGAAATTTCTCTTAGACACTGCTTTTTATTAGAAAACCTCAAAGCTTTTTAAAAAGGCGGGTAGCATTAGCCCCATTTCATAGGGGGGGACACCAAGATAGAGTGACTAGGTGCAATTTATCACTGCGATTGAAGTGAAAATTAGGACTAAGATGAAGACTTGCCCCTCTTCCTATTGAAACAAAAAATCAGAAATATTCAGAGCTTTAAAATAAAATCTACATTGTGACTTTTTTTGCTCCATGTTTACAGGGTGCTTCAGCTCAGATGCCTGAATTAAGCCCCCCCATTCAGCAGAGTACTTGAGAGAGTGGGCAAGTCAACAGGAACACTGCTGTGCTCAGAGTTAGGATCATGCTTCAGTGACTTATTGAACTGGGACCTAAAGACGAGGCTGGATGTGAGGTGGCTGAGCAAAGAGTGAGGGGACAGGAGGCAGGACAAGGGAAGATGCGCTGCTAAAACTAAAAATTATAAAAAAGAAGCTGTAACACAAAGCCTCAATTTCTTCCCAAATACATCCTGACCAACACTATGTGGCTGCTGCTATGGGTAAATGGAGCGACTACATTTCCCTATGCTGAATACAGGACATCTGCTAAAATTATTCATTCACGTGAGTTCAAACAGCAGTCAACCAGAACTATGCAGTGCAAACCTTCAAATTAACATCAAGCTGACTGAGCCCCTATTAAAAAGAAATACTGCATAGCTGGATTCTTTGTATTTAGCTTTGTACCTACCTTTAAGGCTTCAGGGTTCACACAGATAACGTGTCCTCTACAGACACACTCCCATACACCTCTCTCACATGTACGGGGTGGGGAGAGGGTGACCAACTGACCTGACCTTCCCTGCCTGGTGCTCTCTGCCCTCCATGCCTGGCTGGGCTCCCAGGGATAGACCCTGCCTCTCCTGGTATCTGGCACCAATCTTCCTGAGGAAGCACATGGGGGGGGAAGGGGAGGCATGTGGGTGTCATATGCTCTCTTCCCCTTCCCCCGCCTCCGATTATTGCCAGGGTTCACACCAGAACATGGCCAACAGCAGCCTTCCTGCACTGTGCAGGAGGGAAGGGATGGAGCTGCATCCAGGCACAGGGGAGAAGGAGAAAGGGAGAGATGACTCAACCCATGTCTTTGCAGAGCTTCTCTTTTCCCCTCCTCCCCCAACTTCTGTGGCCCCTTCTGGCACGCACAGTGCCAAAAGGCAGCTAACACCTCCTGGCCGCAACTGGCCACTGACATAACCTAGCACAGGCAGGAAGGCCTAAGGATGCACTGTGCACCAGGGAACCAGATTGCAGGGGGGCTGGACTGAACTTGGCCAGAGATGTAGTTCAGCAGGGGAGAGTGCTTAGGGGACAGAGCAGTCTCAAGCTCCCTGAGGGCAGGAAGTAGGGGCGGGAGGGTGAAGAGGGTACTAAGCACTTGCCCTGGGAAGCTGCTGTGGAGACTGCAGGCAGGGGCACATGACCATTTTGCGGGGCCCAGGGCAGCACAATTTTGCGGAGCCCCCCTTTGCCACGGCGCATGCACGGGGCTTTTTGAAGCACGGGGCCTGGGGTGGCCGCCCTGCTCGCCCTGCCCTATATCCGCCCCTGACTGCAGGCTCAGCACAGGAACAGGTTGGAAATTACTTCCCCGCCTTCCTCTTGCAGCACTGCAGAGCTTAGCTGAGGGGCAGAGAGACTTCCCCTTGCTAGCACTGTGTGGGGCTTCAGCTCCTCCTGGCCAGCAGCTAGGGGAGGAGGCAGTGGGGGAAGGAAGGAGCCTGCCAGCCAGGCTGTTAGTGAGTTGAGCACTTCAAACAGTGGCTGGCTCTCAGCACAGTAGTGGGATGGGGGGTCTGAAGGAGCAGGTGCAGGCGAGAGGGAGGGAGACGAAGGGGCACAGCAGGGAGACAACAGTCAGATGAGGCGCACATAAGACGACACAGAAGTGATACGTAACTGTGCCTTCCCGCACTCGCCAGCCACTGCAGTTCCCAGTGCACAGCCAGTGCTGGCAGGAAACAGGACAGGAGGCAGGGCTCGGCTGTCCAAGAGCTCACATGCAGCATCAGCTGTGCTGATGGACCAGTGGGAGGAGCAACTGGCCCCAGGCACTGCATCTTTGCCCCACCACAGTCAGCCACCAGACGTGCCCATTCATGCTGGTGAAAAGGCAACTGGCAAGCAGGGATTTGGCCATCATCAGGACCAAGCAGTACAGATATGGGGTCAAAAAAAAAAAATACATGACAATCTGCACATTTTTAAGAAAAAGTCAGGACACCACAGTAGAGCTTAAATATAGGACTGACCCTTTAAAAATGGGAGGTCTGATCACCCTACCTATTAGGGATGTTAAAACACATTTATTTGTGTCAACGTGTAACCATTGCATTTTTTAGCGGTTACACATTTACATACAGACCGCCAGGTGCTCGCGAAGAGCCAGCTTTTATCTGGATCCCTACAAGCACTGGCCCCCATCTGTCCACTGTCTCTGACACAGTGGTGGAGGGGGAAAGGTAGTGTATAACTGTGAGGGTTAACCGATAAGCTCAGGCTTATCAGTTAACCGTGTTCACAGGTACACGTTAACATCCCTACTACCTGTAGGAGTGATCAGAGTTAACTGCACAGTAAATGAAAGCCTATTTATTGAAGTTGTGCAATAGCTATACTGTAACTCTATTGGAAACAATGGTAATTATTCTGCTCCTATGTTATCTTTGGATAACACTATAATTAGTATCAATACTAATCAATGTAGTAATGATTAAAATAATTACCATAAAAATTCTCCTAAGTAACATTCACCATTCTGGCTTCCAAACATATATAGGTCTTTTTTTTTTTTTTTTTTTTTTTTTTTTTTAAAAGGTATAATTGTCCTAACAGGATTTGCTTTCTCACCCATTTTCAGGTGAACTGCACAACCATACTACAGTACTGTAAAAATACTTACAGCTCTTCAAGATATGGAAAGTTCTTAAATGCATCTTCTGGTAGCTTTGTAATGTTATTCATACTGATATCCCTGGGAAAAAAAGAAAATGCAAATGGGTCAAATGATAAGCAATGTTACAATTTAGAACATAAAGCAATTTTAAACAGATCAGTTGCTGGGATAATAGAAAAAGCTTTTTTCAGTGCAATGTGGCATCTCTAAGAAGTTTGCATGCTAGACTTACACGATATAATGATCTAAAGATACAGTCTTAAGAAAGCAGAGCATCCTGAAAGACTGATGTCAAAGACTTTCTTCTGACAATCAGAAGGAGAAAATGACCTTGACATTACAAAACAGAATAGTCTGGGGGAAAACTTATTAGAAACCTATTTCCGAGTCCTGATTTTACAGACTCCTTACACACACAATTTTGATGCATGTAACTAAAACTGCTCAAACCACCACCTGTAAAAAATGTGACCACCCAGACTTTAAATATTCATCTGTAATGTATAGGGTATTTAAAAATAAATAAATAAATACATACATACATGCACTGGGACTTGATAAAATAAAGACCTCCAGGCAAGTGTGGCTTTTGGAGCAGCTATCAACAATAGCAGAAACATGCCCCAGCTCTACCGCAGTTGTATTTTCTGCAAAACCTATAAAAGTCCTTGAGGTAATAGTTTTAAGTATAATTCATTTTTGGCCCATGAGCACATGGCAAGCAGGCAGCAAGTGCTTACATGACAGGTATGCAGACTGATTCTTTTCTTGTTTTTTCATTGGCAGTAAATGGCAAACTAAACTCCACCACCCTTACCTCACGATGAGTAGCACTTTCCTATCACTCCATAACTCAGGGAACAAAGAAATAAAACAAATTAGCTGAATACCTAGCATGAAATCACAGCCCAACCTGAGCGAAAATGAGATGACAGGACCAGAATCAAGAATTTGATTTGACAAGTATTTGTTTCAAAGCTGACAAATTTATTTTATTGTTTAACCTTTTTATTTTAGTTCCTGCTTTTGCTGCCCTTTAATTTTAACTTTTTTAAATATTAAAAAAAAAAGGTTTAATACCATAGCTGCAAAGCTCTTCCAATCTCTGTTGCATCATCAGTCCTCTATTTAGAGCAAAGTCTCACTCTGGCATCAAGCTTGAGAAAATTTTTATTCCTTATGGACTGCACAGCAACACTTACCACCTAAACAACGTGCGTTACATGCCTGATTTTTAGAAAACATTTGGAAGACATAGTTGGCCCAAAGCCATCAGATGTGCCTGTAACGAAGTACAGGCCAAGAATCCCCTTATGTCAGCTATACAGGTTGTACCTCCCCGATATAGAACTCTGAGGGTGTGTCTAAACTACACCCCTCTGCCGACAGAGGGATGTAGATTAGGCACATCTCTATTGCAAATGAAGCGGGGATTTAAATATCCTGATTTTGTAAACCTCGTTGCACGAGGCATAAGGGATCGGTCGGAAAAGGCTTTCCTTGTCGACCGATCCCCGTCTAGACTGCCGCTTTTTGCCGGCAAAGTGCCGCGTCGGCAAAAAGCAGCGGCCATTTCTATTCAAATGAATCGTAGGATATTTAAATCCCCGCTTCATTTGCAATAGCGATGTGCTTAATCTACATCCCTCTGTCGGCAGAGGGGTGTAGTTTAGACACACCCTCAGACCTGACCAGTCCCGAACCAGGAAATCTGATCAACCAGGGAAGGTCAATACCAGCCCTTCTGCTGCCACCAGCTGCAGGGCTCCACTCCAGTGGTAGCACAAGGGCAGGTATTGACCAAGCAGGGACTTAGGGGCACTCAGGAAGAGAAGCAGGGTGGCTGCCAAGCCCCATGGCTGGGGTCCAGAGCCCAGCCCCATAGGAGTGCACTGAGCCCCGGGGTTGCTGGCTGCACTCCTGGCAGCCAGCTGCAAAGCTCCACAGTCACCGTGACTCTTCCCTCTGGAGCTACTTGCACTGCTCCAGAAACTCAAGGGAGGAGCACGGGAGTGGTTGCTGAGTGAGGGCCTGGCTCTTCCCCAGGAGTGCTCCATCCTGGGATGCCGGAAATCTGTACCACAGAGGTCAAACCTGTACATGTGAGGACACTGTATATTTTTAATGGTCATTCCACACATCCCTGTCACATCAATTCTTGGGAATGGTATGTGTCTGGTACTAGTGTTTGCTACCCAAGGCAAGGCTGTTAAGAGGTGGGTAACTGGGTAATTGTGTAGTGGATACAAATTGTGTCGACTACACAATTAGTCGGTAAGGGAAGGCACTCAGAAGGAGCTATCCCCACTGTGGCTCTGCAGTTTAAATGTAGTAAGAGCCAGGCACGCAGGCAGCCTGGCTCCTACTACATTTAAACTGCAGAGCCACAGCCTGCTCAGTCCCAGCTCACATCGGGTCCAGCAGCACCCGTGGACAGGGGCTGGTCTCCGACAGGGGATGCTTTGCCGCAGAGGCCCCTGTCTGTTGGGCAGTCACAACTCCCCGCTGGGACCCCACTATGGACAGGGGCTACTGCCGGAGCAGCCTCCCCTAGCCTCCCTGCACTGCTGCCTCTGATAGAAGCAGCAGCGTGTGGGGGTGTGTGTGCACGTGTGGGGAAAGTGACACCGCAGAGACGGTACTGGGGGGAACTGGAACCAGCTTTTAAGCCAGCTCTCCCCAGCACTGGTTCCTGCTTCTCCCCTCATTTCCCCCCTCACCGCTGCTTCTAATATAGAGGAAGAGGGGAAAGGGGGGGATGCAAGTAGTCGACTTGACTAACCGATAAGCCTAGGCATATCAGGTAGTTGACTAACTGACTACTCATTTACATTCCTAATGGGTTACCTAGGCAGGTGGTGGAATCTCCATCCCTAGAGGTTTTTAAGTCTCAGCTTCACAAAGCCCTGGCTGGGTTGATTTAGTTGGGATTGGTCCTGCCTTGAGCAAGGGGCTGGACTTGATGACCTCCTGAGGTCTCTTCCAGCTCTATGATTGTATGATCTATTTCCATCCTAGATCTGTGTAGTTTCAGATCTTGGCTCCGGCCTGTCCAGATAAGCATTTGTACAGCGGCACAATCCTCGGATAGAATAAAACCAGAGACACTGACTAAGTCAGACACTGAAGGGCTCCTCAGCCAGAGAAGAAAGAACTCCAGGCCATGACCATTGCGGAACTCTGCAAGCATGTGTTTATAGCCTGCACCATCATTATTTTTGATAAACTCTCAACCAGCAAACCAGGGTCACTATTTCTGGACATAAAACAACTGAGCTGAGTTCATTCAGATACCATCCTAGAACAGGGAGTGGCACAAATCCCTTATCAGCCATTTTGGGGGCAGCAAAAGAAAAGTATTCTACTGAAGAATCAAAAGCAGTTTCCATGGCCAGGGCTTAATCTTTCACTGTTTTTTCAATAGGAGATTTGGCACTAACTTTAACAGGTACAGGCTCCTAAGGAGCAATGGAAGCCTTTCTGAGGGCTGGCAGCCACAAAGGGCATTTTCTGAAGAAATAAGCCTCCAGGATACTTGCAAACATATATCAAAATCCATATAGTGTACATTAAAATATACCCTCAATATACTAAGCAGCTTTGTCCTGAAAACACTACAAGTAACGTCCATGCTATTTCTTCAATTGACAGCATAACGTCTCATTGTAATTCAAAAAGAAAGTAACAGCTCTATACCAGGGGTGGGGAACCTGACGTGCGGGTGCCAGATGCCCCCCCGGCTTGCCTGGATCTGGCACCTAGGCCAAGGGCTCCCCCCCCAAGTCTTGAGGAGCCCACCCGGACATTCCAGCTCCCCGCTGCCTCCCTGCAGGGCTGGAGCACACTAAATCCACTAGCGCAGGCTCTGGTGTGCAAGGGGAATACGGGGCGTGTCTTTCTCCTTCTCAGTCGGGGGCCACATCAGTGAGGATCTGTTTTTTCTTCCCTGCTTCTCACTTGCGAGGACCCCCAACTGATTTTTCTGTGGGTTAGCAGCCCATGACCCAAAAAAGGTTCCCCACCCCGATTTATACCAACATCCAAGTATGTTACCAGGGCAATATACCTGATGAAATCACAAGCTACTTACTGAAAAACTACCCTATTTTTTGGCACAAAAAAAAAAAAAAAAGGACCAAGTTGGCCCTTGGTGGAATTTAGATCAGGTTTGTTTGCTCACCCAATGGATGAATAACCAGCCACTGATTTGCTGCTCCCCTACTCTAACTCCACACCTGTGCACAAAACATTAGCAAAAGGGTAGCAAATAATGTTAATATACACTGAGCAATGTCCTCTTTCACCAAAATATTTGCCCAGTTCTGATTTCCCCCTTGCAAATCAAGAATTGCAACAGTGCAAATCAAAGGTAAAGGAGATCAGAATATGGTCCAAGAGGTGTAACACAAACCTGGCTGTGAAAATGACTAAACCATGTACCTGTGCCACAGTTCAGACTCGCTTGTTAAAATTCATTGACTCAAATGAGAGGCGCTACATTACCAAAGTTGTTGAACTTTGGTCCCCGGTTTTTGGTTTTTTTTGCTCAACAAGTTGGGTCGCCCCCCATTTTTTTTTTTTTTGCTCAACCAATATTTTCCCCCACCGTGTTTGGTATTTTTTGTGAAAGTATCTGGCAACCCTACACAATTCTTGTTATTTCAGTAGAGTCTCCTAAAAGAATATCCATGCAACATAGCTCTTTAAATTATTAAAAATTGTCTCATAATATGGGATGGCAATAATGTTTATATAGCGTGTATTATCCAAATGCACGTCATATACATACAGGCAAACACAAAAGCCTTTTCATTATGAACTTAACACAGCCACCTCTGGAATAAAATGTGAGAGTTACTTAACTTGCATGGCAACCTTAAACAGTTTAGGATAGGAAGAGAATACTGTATTGCATTGAAATCAATAGTTTCAGCAAAGCAGCGGACAGAATGAAAATGATTACAGCTATAAGTGCCTGATTTTCAGAAGTGTTAAGAACTCATGCCTCTAAGTCAATGACTCCTGGGATTTATTCACTAGCGTTTTTTCCATTAAACCCCCAAAATATGTTATATACAGAGGCCTACTTTTAATGAAACTTTGTTCATGACAAAGCCGAAAGTCTCAGATTGTTTCGACATTATAACGTGCAAACTTTAGCTCCAAAATTATGGAGTGAATCGCCAGTCAGAGCAAAGTTGTTTTGTGGAGAAACAACAGATTTTACTACACAGAGTTCCACTGCACTTTCAAGTTACTAATACGACAATGTTCATATTCGAATTTACTTCGTTCTCACATGTGTCATCTTAGTTTTGCTTATCAATATGGTAATCATCTTAAAGGATTAATTTCTGGTGAGTACTCCAAATGCTTTACACCAGAAAAACAATGCATGACAGCAAGCTGAAACACAGATATCAACCTTTTAAAGCAATCAGTAAGAACATTTTGAGAGGAAAACAGGACTAAATTTTATCTCCCAACTAAACATGAAGTCAACAGAATTTTAGTTATAGAAGAAATATTTTCTCAACCAGAAAAGGACACACTACATATACACTACAGTCAACAGCTCTTTTAATCTTCTTATATGGAATAAGCAGTCACTGGGTTTAAAACCAAGAATTCACAAGCATTATTTGTTACATCAATATCTATGCTGCAAGTAGAATCCACGCTATTTAAGTAAGAAAATAAAGCACTTGCTAATTAAAAGAGCAAATTTAAAGTTAGCAAGGGAATTACAGGTTGGACCTCTCTGATCTGGCACCCTCGAGATCTGACCCGTCGCAGATGAGGGATTTTACTGGACCAGAGGAGATCATTTCTGGCCTTCCTGCCATCTTGCAGGGCTCCCCACCTCCAGCGCTCCATTGGGACGCTATGGTCCTGGAACAGTTGTGGTCAGGAGCTGCCCGAGGCCGGCTGCAGCAGCTAGCGCCCCAGGCGGAACGCGCGATTGGCACCCCTGCCTGCACGGCCGTCAATGGTGTGACGTAATCATCGGGTGCCCCAGGCGCCCCGTGACGTCATCATCGGGCGCCCCGGGCACCCCGTTGAAGGTGGCGCCCTAGGCGACTGCCGAGTCTGCCTATACTCACGGGCCGCCCTTGGTTGTGGTCTTGCCCGATCACAGATGTTGATGGACCAGAGTGTCCCACTTTAATACATTCTCAAACTAGTTATTACTTCCAAGGACAATGCATTATTGAAAACTTTTTTATCTCTATGTAAGCCAATGGACTTATGTCATCGGCCGAAGGGATTGAATGTGCAACCTTAGGGGCTAAATCTATGTGCAGTGGATGAAGGCCCAGCTAGGGAAGGCAAGTTGAAGCCCTACTCCTTCTGACCAAAGCCACACCCCTGCCCCCAGACCATGCCCTTTCAAACAAACGTCCCCCCTATCCAAGCCCCACCGTGGTTCCAGCCCCTGCCGGGAGGCTGGGCAATGTAAGCAGTTTTGGGAAGGCAATGCCTTCCCTTGCTTATATTATCCATTGTCCATGCCCTACTGCATGAGCTAAAAGCCAAGTGGCTCTCAGCTAAGGCTGTAGAGCAGACTTCACCCTCCCTTGTGAGTGGTCTCAGTGTGTCTAGGTTTACATCTACGTGAAAAAAAAAAAAAATCAACTGCTCTAAAATGGTATGCTAGAGACAGACTTGAAACTAAATGTCTTGAGAGGTTTATCTTAAGTTACTTGTTCTTTTACAAAACTTCAAAGAGAGAGCGAGAGCAACATTCTCCTTAATCCCTGCCGACGTGGACCAGCTCCATGAGGAGAGAAAATAGAGAAAAAAGAGGTGTGGCCCTGGAACCTGGAAATGTGCAACATGGCCTCCCTTCCTAAGAGGCCATTAAGAGTGTGGAAAGAGTGAGGGTTGTCGTCATGCTTGATCTTCCCTATGCGTGACACTGCTACTGCTACTGAGCATTACTGCCGTACTCAAAGCTGCAAGTGCGGTCCCTATGAACTTTAGACCTGGTCTACACACACAAACTGAAGTGGTTTAATTTACACCTGTTTTTAAAATCAACTTATTCAAGAGATTGCACTTGGCGGGGTGAATTGATTTAAATCAAGGCAATTTAAATCACAATTTATACCACCAAGTGAAAAGTCTTAATTTAAATAATTAATTTTAACCAACTTTTCCAATTGTGCTTCAGTTATTTTCTAAAGCCATGGAGTTCTCGTACCTAGGCAGTCCACAGACTATGTCCAATATTTCCAAAGGGGTCCGCACCTCCATTTAATTTTTTTAAGGGATATGCAATTTTTAAGGGATATGCAAATGAAAACCACTGTTCTAAAGAAAGGTTCATTCTTACTGACTGATATAACAGCCATTAAAAATGTTAATTAACAATTAACTAGAACCTTGATACTAGAATTAGTACATCTGTTTGCTACCTAGGCATGTATTCTGAAACTACACATATTGATTTAAACAATCTAGTAAAGCTTCATATTTTCCAATTCTAATTAATTTTAGATTTTAGTATGTTAGAAAATGGTGACTGATGTACAGTTTTTTTACTAGATAGTTAACCTTTTGCGTATGATTTGCATCAAGTCCTACAGGATGGAAAATGGAATTTAAACAAACACAGCAAACAGAATATAACTTTTATATAAATCAAAACAAGGCCTTATTATTAGTACATGATCTATTATGTCGTATTTATAATGCTTGACTGAAAAGTTTGTTTTTCTCCAAATGTGTTCTTTATACAGAGAAACAGCCTATAACAATGTTTTTGATAGAGGCTCATGAATTCTGCATATTTACTTTTTATATATCAGAAGCAGTATGGGGAAGGGGAGCGCAGAGGCTCCCCTCAAGCACTGGCTCCCATGGAACCGTCCCCTCGCCCCCACGTGTAAATGTGTACCTGCTGAAAATTTTAGCAAGTACACGTTTACCAAAATAAACTCATTTTAACATCCCTAAGTGCCCATGCAGACTTGTGTACTGGTTTAACTGAAACAGATTAAAAAATATATATATATATCACATCCCTGGTACTACCTTTTCACATAGGTAAGATGTGACTCCGCTAGAGAATAATACCCATTCCTTCCGAGCAGCTGTGACCACAGCCGTGACCACGGCTGGGCTACTGAACAACAAAAGCCAAGTGACAGGCCTCACATTCTGTTGGAGTGTTTCTTCACAACCTTCCTTTCTAGTATTTTTCTAGAAGTTCAGACGCAGCATCAGTTTCAGAAACACAGAGCTAGCTAAAGCATGACTTATGTCTGGGATTCCAATTCAGGCCTGAATCCGATCACCTTGGATGGCATGAGAGAACTATATCCACAAAATACAGACGACTAAAAGCCATCATTCTCCTTGGGGTTGTGATTCATTGCCAGTCAGAGAGAAATCTATCAAGGTTAACCTGACCTTTGGGGACATGCCCAGAAACTAGGGGTTTTGGTGAGAATTTTCACTGGCATGGGACTGAGGACAAATTCATTTATCATAACAATTCTATTTCATTTATAAATTCATCATCCATCCTATCTCCCCCCTTTTGTTCTTTCATAATATATTTTAAGCAAATATTAAAACAAAGATAATAAACTAAGATACACAGACAAATTCCAGGATACTCAGCATTTCTCAAACCTTAACCCTTTGTGTTGGGTCCTGGTTATTAAGAAGTTTGATTTTTACTAGCCACATCTGAATGTGAAATGAAGAGAATGAAGTGTCAGCATAATTAACATTTTCTGTCTTTAGTTAGTCAGTTTCAGCATGTTTCCTTCAGGATATTCTGACACTGTTTATGAACAGTCTTTGTTTTGTTGAAATATTAATTTTAATGATGACATTCCTTTCCATATATTATGGGAATATACTGAAACATTGATCAGTTAGACCATTAACAGCCGTGAAAATCTGCCTGCATTTAAAATACATATTCAACCAGCTAAATTAGGATAGGAGAAAGAACAAACATTTATAACAGTGTCCTATTGCAAAATACGTGTTGTCAATGCAATCAGGACTCTTAACACAGACAGAAAGTAATCAGAAAATCCTTGGCTATGTAGCCATATAGCTAAAATGCAACATAATGTGCCTCAGTGTACCTTGCCAGCCATCCTTTCTGATTAGCAGAAAGGAACAGCCTAGTGCTGTTGGCAAAGATGAATTAAGCAGGCTGTTAGTGTTTGTTATGAATGAAAGACAGTAACCAATCGGAAGGGACCTTGTGACTCACTACTGTTACCCTTTTACCGTTATGATTGTTTTCTTTAATGTAAGGGTGTAAGAATGTTTTTGTATTATGAAAAAAATTGTAATAGTAATAGCTAACTTAATCGTACAATATTTTGTACTAAATCTGTTTTTATAAAAGCAACACATAATCCTTATTTGTGTAAAGCAATTATGTATTTTTTGCTTGTGTGGGTGAAGAGAGTGTTTATTTTAAAAGAGATCAGTCTGAACGCTAGCACACATGCAGAGGGTCAGCGGAGGAGCTGGGGGAAAAAACGGGGGGCACAGAGGAACTACTGAATGTGCCCATAGTATTTGGTGACACAGATGAGGGCCAGATTGGAGACCCAGAAGTTAGATGCAAGCACTCCCATTATGTAAAAATAACTGCAGATTAAATAGGGTCTTCACTTTCACAATTGGACTGTTCATACCCAATGTTGAGCCAGTATATAGAAAATTAGCAGAACTACTTCCATAGTAGGAATTACTTTAAAATTATATTTAAAACACTATTTAAAATTGTACTGGATGCACTAACAACATGGAAGAAGTTATGGGAAGAGATGAGAGGTAAGTTTCCTGAATCCCCACTTAACTATTTGACATAATCCAGTGGCAAGTGTTTCCTTCACTTCTCCCACAGTTTTCCGGTGACTATATATGCCCCAGAAATAGAGGGATAAATCAACTCTTACATCATTCTACAGAGTGCATTTGAATACAGCTTGCATGATAGGTGAAGCTGTGTAGTAATGAATGACATATATACATGATTGTAAAAAACAGATGCAATAACAGTGCCACAGCAGTGCCTTTAGGAAGAAGAATGTGTTTCCTTTGCACTACACAATATTATGCTTTATTTAACAGTGTGACAATTAATAAGGATACTAGTTAAAAGTATCCTAAATATCTTATTGTACCAAATCTCAGAGGGGTAGCCATGTTATTGTTCTTAAAGTTACAGACTGAGTAGTCCTGTGGCACCTTAGAGACTAACAAATATACAGGATAACAAGTTTTTATTGGTAAAACCTACATCATCCAATGAGCAAGTGGGTTTCATTAAGAAAGCTCATGATCCTATATATTTGTTAGTCTCTCAACCCTGGCCTACACTAGGTCTTTATTTCAAAATAATCCCCCTTAGGCTGAATTTATAAGTGGACCGACCGTCCACACTACAAAGCCCGTTATTTCAAAATAAGGGGCCACTTATTTCAAAATCCGTACTCCTGCTCTTCTTGGGAAAAAACGCTAATTTTGAAATAGCATTAGTGTGGATGCTCCAGTGCCACTATTTTTAAATAACTACTCCCCAGAATAATTTGAACCAATTACTCCCCAGTGTTTCCTAGGGCTCTAAGGTGAGGTAACGCATCCACATTAACAGAGCCTGGCTCGGACTAATTTCGAGGCTTCCCCGTAGTGGGGACACGTTATTTTGATTTTAAAAATCAGGAGTTAAGCTGAATTTAGTTATTTCAAAATAGCTTCCTAGTGTCGACACTGCCTGAGGTGCCACAGATCTACTCATCTTATTGTACCATAAGTGCACATTTATTCAGAAACACCTCACTGTTAAATGTATATTAACTAAGCAAAGGGGAGGGAGAGAAACAAAGTATGATTGAATTCTGCACATACCCAAATGAAGGGGAAAGAGACTTTTTTTAAAAAAGTGTTTAAATACAGCTAATTTGGAATCTACAGACAAAACTGAGTATGTTCAGAACCAGGTTAGGGAGATCCTCATGGAGCACAAAGTCTTGTAATCACAGGCATGTGGCAACACCCAAACTGAGAGAATATAGTAGAAGCCCTTACCCGACACGAAAGGGAACAGACAAGTCATGTGTATTTATTCCCAAGGGTAAAAGAGCTGACGTATCCATCTCCCCACCACACACCCACCCATCTGCCTTCTTGAGGCCCCAAGCTCTCTTCCCCTTACCTGAGTTTACCTAACACACACATCACAACAGTGGAATAGGTCCCACTGCACTCATTTTAGGATGGACAAAAGAGAAACCAAGATCCTTCTTTGGACTGGAGTGTGACAGTTTGGATCACAGAGATCCCCTTGAGACCGTCCCAAGATGTGCTACCATTCCACTGAGCCCACCCACATGCCTTCTGGGGCACCCCACTACCCTGTGCTACCAGGCCAAAAGCTCTGGTCTCCCCCAGCCAAGGCACAGAGTTGGGGTAACAGCCCCTCAGAAGAGTAATACACTGATAGCAGCTCAGCTGTGGGAGTGCCCAGTTACAGAGACTTGTCAGCACCCAGGAGCACAGCCCCCAAAAGAGACCAAAATCCCAAATAAACCAGTCTTACTCTATATAAAAGTTTTACACAGAGAAAGCTCATAAAAAGTTTGCTCTCATTATCAATAAAAGATATGCACAGCTGTATGTCCCCTCCCTGGTAACAAAAATTTCCACTGGCTTTGATCATAAACTAAGGTATTTTATTAGGTACAAAAAGTAGGATGTAAGTGATTATAAGTGAAAACAGGTTATAGTTACTAAGCTAAAACAAACAAAACACATACCAGCTAAGCCTAATACACTAAGAGAAACTGTTACAAAACATAATTCCTCGCCCTAGGCCTTATTTCTGGTAATATTCTTCACAAACCAGGGTAGGAAGGCAGTTTCAAAAACCAGCTGAAGACCAATCATTCTTTGCTTCCCATCACTTAAACAGAATTTCCCCAGGGTGGGAATCCTTTGTTCAATTTCCCCTTCCCCCACCAGAAAAATACCAAATTCAAGATGGATTCCAACACTAGGTGGCATGGTCACATATATTTGTAGGACCAACCACAGTTTAGGCTTTACAGGAAAACCAAAACCATTCACAGGTCATTGTTTTGAGTATGGGGCCATTAAGTTCCTTAAGCACCACTAATGGCGTTCATTTGAAGATCTAGATTAATATAACAAATTTCCACTTAATATTTCTAACTTCACATACAAGAATGACACATGCAGAGGATCACAAGCTCTTGAATAAGATTACTTGCCCAGTTTTGCGTTCGAGTTATGCATATTCATATTAAAAACAGTTTCCATAAAAAGTATGGTGGTGTAAGTCACATGGAGAGTGAAGGTTGGGCGCAACCAAGGAATGGTTTTCTTTGTCAGACTCTCCCCCTGAAAGCTAGAAGATGCAGAAGGGACAGCTTGGGAGACAGAGAGAGTCCAGATCACTCAGCAACTGCTCAAAACTGGCCCTTCATCAGCACTAAAAAGGAAGAGTTGCAATGCATGATTTTAGTGCTTGCTTTCAAACCCAAGATGCTCCAGTAGATTTGAGGCTGGGCCAAAAGGGTTCCTTCTTGCAATACATTAATGATATAGGAGGGGTGTGAGGCAAGCATATCCTACGTGGAGAGTTTTGCTGAAGCAATGTACTCATGGCCTGTGTTTACTAATAAAATCTATTATACGGAGCATCTGTCAAAACTCGATTAAGTGCATCTTAGTGATTGTTTGAAAGAGCTTCTAGCCAGCAAGGATGGTTACCTAAAGGAGCAGAAAATGGGCAAAAGGGTGAAGGTAAGAGACTGCGTAGCAGTGATGCTTCCAAGACAATAAAGCTGCAGCACTGGAAGAGAGGTATTTAAATGGAACCAGACTTTTCCTTTAATGTCTGCCTTCCAGTGGTCCCTCGTTCATGCCCCCCCCCCCCCCCCCTTTTTCCCTACAATCTAAATGGCCAGGTAATAGAAAAGCACAATACCTAGAACAGATCCAACACTGCATCTACAAAAGACCCTGTATTTTATTTTTGTTTCAGCAGGAGATGGGATGGAGAGTGAGAGATACTCCATGGAACCTCTTTTAACTTCCTCTAAGTGCTGTTGTGGGTGGTTTAGAGGAAGCCAGCCAGAAGGAAAAATCCCTATGCACTAGGAAAAGGGAGAACAGACATTTAGAGGAGACCAAAAGGGGGGGAGGGGGCGGGGGCAGAGAGAGAGAGACCCAAGGTATAGCCACAAAAATTAAGTCCAAAAGCCAAGGCTACCTCTCTGGGCTTGCAAAGGAAAAAATTATGCTGGTCACAGTTGTGACAATCTATCCAGACTTGGACCAGCACTCCCGCCCCTGCACCTTAGGAGTGAAAATTTCCACATCCCAGTTAGTAACTGTCTCATTCACTCAGCATTAGGGGAGCAGGTATATGATGGGGAGTTTTGCCATGAGTCTCACACAGGGCCCCTGCTCTAGTACTTGCTACGGCCAACATTTTCCACCACAAGGATTTATTCTAGCCTACAGCTGATTGCACTGAGGTAAGTGTCACAGATACTTTAATGCAACAATTTTACACTGCATTTAAAAACATTTTGATTTACTTCAAACACAGCAGCTTGCAAGAAGGCACAGGAGTCTGACAACATGAAATGCTCAGCTATCAAAAAGGAGAACTGGATCCCAGCCAGAAAGTCTGCACTAACTGACTGACTAGAAGGCTCCAATCTTTAGAGCCCCTTACACTTCATGAATGCTTAACTTTTCCCTTTTGCCTCCAGTTTGTCTCCACCTTTTGTGAAGTTTTAAAAGGTGGTGTTGGGGAAGGGGGAGGGAGTGTCTATTGAAGGGAAGAAGAACATCATGTTACAACAAGGCACCTTTAAAACCCAGTAAAGGGCTCCCTCTGAACAAGCTTAACCTGTTTGCTGAAAGATAATAACATATAATACTGTAGGCTCCATTGAGTCTTTTCCAAGGCTTGGGCCCTCTGCCACTGAATTAAATAATTATAACTCTTACAAAATAACCGAGGCAGAGTTATCTACGTTTGAATGAAGTCCTCCTAATTGGACAAAAACCATTAGCTAAGGCAGGGTCTCTGCTAACAAAGGCCTACTTATACCAGAGACAAGCTCTAAATATCCCTCACATTCGCTGCTGTTGTTTCAGCCACAACGGGATCCCTAGTTTGGATAGGCTGCTCAGGTGTTTAAGCACCATGTCATACTACCTTGCAAGAGCAGCTCTAAATCAACATGGAGGGAAGCAATAGATATACAACTTTAGTAAGATTTGTCATACGGTCTCGTATGACCTTCTCATAAGCAAACTAGGGAAACACATCCTAGAATGATGAAGCTACTATAAGGTAGGTGCATAACCGGTTGGAAAACTGCTCCAGAGAGTAGTTCTCAGAGCTTCCCATGCAAGCTGGAAGGGCATACCGAGCGTGGGCCTACAAGAATCGGTTCTGGATCAGGTTCTGTTCAATATCTTCATCGATGAATTAGAGAATGGTAAAGAGGGTACACTTATAAAGTTTGCCAGAAAGTGATACCAAGCTAGGAGAGGATGCAAGTACTTTGGAGAACAGGATTATAATTCAAAATCATATGGACCAACTGAGAGAAAGGGTCTGAAGAAAACAGGATGAAATTCACTAAGGGAAAACGCACAGTATACCATTTAGGGAGGAACAATGAGCTGTACCCATACAAAATAGCAAGTAACTACCTGGGAAGGCCTAGAAAACATGACCTGTGAGAGAAGATTGAAAAACCTAGGTTTGCTTAGTCAGGAGAAGATAGGACTAAGGGAGGTCATGACAGTTTCCAAATACATAAAAAGTGGAGTTACAAGGAGGGGGGAGAAAAATTCTTCTAAAACTCTGAGGAAAGGACAAAAAGCAATGGGCTTAAAATTGCAACAACAGTTTAGGTTGGATATTAGGAACAATTTCCTGTCAGGGTGGTTAAGCACTGCAACAAATTACCTAGGGAGGCTGTGGAATCTCCATTGTTGGAGATTTTTAACAGCAGGTTAGACAAACACCTGTCAGGAGTAGTCTAGATGGTGCTTGGTTCTGCTGTGAGTGCAGGAGACTGGACTAGATGATCTCTTAAGATCCCGTCTAATTGTGTGATTCTATGATGCTAGCTGAACACACTGGCAACAGTTAGCAGCCCATCTATGCTAGTGGGCCTAATGTTGCCAGTGGCAATTGAGACCAACCTATGTTACCAATGTTGGAAAATTTCTGGAGAATTTTTTCAGGACAGACTTGACGGAGGTTTTGATATTACTTGTCAGGCTAACAAGTAATATCAAGATATGGGACTACATTGTGGTAGTACCGGTGATTCAAAACGTTTCCCTTTTTGGTACCTGGCTTGAATACAGCCCAGGATAGGACAACAGTAACCAACTCTCAAAATACCTCCCTTTGAGGTTAGCACTCAATACCCAAATTCCCTGTGCCTACGTATAGTACCATGTTTCTCACTTATTATAGTAAGTCATTTGTTTTACACAGCAGACAAGGATGACCACTAAGGTTACAGAAAGACTCATTCCCACATTTTGAGTTCTCCGGCATGAAATCTGTGTGTGCACACCCCATTACAGGCCTTCGTAATATACTGAGTCTCCACAGGTTCAAAAATACTGATGAGCAAAGGCTATGCAGCGGCTGAAACAGGTCTGAGTTCAATTCCTAGTGGGAAATGTGGACATTATTGAACTGAGGATGTAAATGGTTAACTAACTAACCAGCAAGCACCCCCCTTAATGGGAGAGGCTTACCAGTTCTGGCTTACCGGTAAGGGCTCCAACCCAGTGAGGCCCACTGCAGGCAGGGGCTGCCCCAGCCAACTATTTGGAGCACCCGTTGTCTGTGGCAGGCCTGTCTACTCCCTGCCACAGGTTACAGGCTGGCTCCTTGGCAGTGGGACGGCAGGCTCCCTGCCAGCTTTGCTCCTGTGGCGGCTTTGCTGCAGGCTCTGCAGTGGCCTTTCTAATGCCGGGCCCAAAACGCGTTTAACTGCTAGGATTTTGAGCGGTTCCATGATACCATTTTTAAACCGCTTTTTACATCCCTATACTGAAACCACAACTTGATGTTAAATTGCTGCTGTTATCTGGCTAATCGTGTAGTTGATACAATTTGTATTGACTATATGATTAGTCGATAAGACTGCTATGCAGAAATGCAGTGAAGGTAGCTCCCAGAGCCAGCGTGAGCTGGGACTGAGTCACCCGTGCTGCGGCTCTGCATTTTAAATGTTGTAAGACCTGTCAGGCTCTGAGTACATTTAAAATGCAGGGGCGCAGCATCCTGGACCAGCGTGAGCTGGCCTGCTCGGTCCCAGCTTGCGCCGAGTCCAGCATACCCCATTTGCGGCCAGGCACCACAGGTGGCACCATGGAGAAGGTCCTGGGGGAACCGACTTTTAAGCCGGCTCCCCCTCAGCACCATCATTTCTTCTCCCCTCTTGCTGCCTCTCATATAAAGGCAGCAAGGGAGGGAAGCGAGTAGTCGAATACTCCACTCGACTATTCTCTAACATCTCTATTTTCAAACTTAGCAGACAGCCTCTGTAGAGGACAAATTGAATTTTTAAAATTATTTGTATTACCAGAGCACGTAGGACCCCTAATGACTCGCTAGGATGTCATTGTGCTAGGAGCTGTACAAACTAGATCTCCATGCTAGAACCACCCTCCCATCTATTGGTCCCTCCTCCAGAGTGGAGCAGAAAGGCACAGGGACAGCAGATGCAAATTTGCACTGATACTGTGCTGTGCTTTATTCATGTTCTGTGCATAAAGAGAGGGTCTGGTAGCCTCTAGGACAGTGGTCTCCAACCTTTTTACACCGAAGATCACTTTTTAAATCTCAGAACAGGCGAAGATCTTCCGCCCCGCCCCTTCTTTGAAGCCCCGCCCCTTCCTTGAAGCCCCGCCCTCTCTATTCTCCTCCTGTCCATCACTTGCTATCCCCAGCCCTTACTTACACACTCTGATAAACAGTTGTTTTTAAATTATGCGATATAAAATTAAAATCACGTGTTTATAGTTATGAAATAAATGGTCTGTTTTTTATTCATGCTATTTAAATCTAAAATGAAGCATTTATAATTATACATTTTGTGGGGACAGAGTTCTGCAGGGGCAGGGAGAGGAACAGGGTGCTGGGAGGGCAGAAGACAAGGTTCTGCAGCAGGGGACAGGGTGCCAGTGGGGACAGAGTTAGGGGAGTGGGGACAGGGGAGTGGGGACAGAGTTCGGGCAGTGGGGACGGGAATGGGGACAGAGCAGTGGGGGAGCGGGAGGGCGGACAGGGTGCCAGGGGCAGCAGAGAGTCCCCTGCATCTGCCTCCTCCCAGGATTCTCTCCCCCCCCCCCAGAGGGAAGCCAGCACATGCCTCCTCCAGGCCCGACTCCCCCGCCCCCCACCAGGGTGGGGCCAAACCCGCAGGAGCCTGCCCGGGCCAACCCTCCTCAGTGGCACGGCCCACCCCCTCCTTTCCTCTCCTCCCGCAGCGCGGCCAACCCCCGTGGGCACCTTCCCCGGGGCCAAACCCCCTTTCCCACGGCGCAGCGCAGCCAACCCCCTCCTGCAGCATGGTCAAGCCTCGCGGGCGCCTGCCCCGGGGTCAAACCCCCCTCCCATGGCATGGCATGGCATGGCATGCGGCGCGCCGCGGCCAACCTCCCCCCCCTCCTGCAGCACGGCCAACCCCCGCGGGCGCCTGCCCCGGGGACAAACCCCCCTCCCATGGCCCAGCCCGGCCCAGCCAACCCCCTCCCCTCCCGCAGCACGGCCAAACCCCGGGGCCGACCCCCGCTCCTGCAGCGCAGGGAAACCCCTGCGCTCAACTCACCCCTCTAGCGCCGGTGGTGCAGGGAAGCCGCCGCACTCCTCCTCCAGGACCAACGCCCCTTCCCCCAGCACGCAACAGAGCTTTGGAAGGGGAGCAGCCCGCGCACTTCCGGAACCCCCGGAAGTGACGCGGGCTTCAGACAGGACTTCCGTCCATCCCGCGGGAAGCCAGCACTACACTAGAGGTAGGTAGTGGGGCTTCTCGCGGTTGGGGGGAAAATGGGGTTGGGGGTGCCCGAACGCCTCGTGATTGACTGGTCGAGGCCTCGCGATCGATGGGTTCATGACCACGGCTCTAGGACAAGGGTGGGGAACTAGGGATGTAAGCGACTAGTCGAGTAGTTGACTACCTGATAAGCATAAGCGTGGGGGTAATCGAGTAGTCGCTTCCCCACCCCCTGCCGCCTCTGAGGCAGCAACGTCTCCACAGGGCGGGAAACGGGGAGAGGAGAAGGCAGAGGCGCAGTGGGGGACCGTGCGCGAGATGGGATTCAGCTGTCTCACACGCTGTGCCTCTGCTCTTGAAATGTAGTAAGTGCCGCCCATGGCTCTTGCTACATTTCAAAGGCAGCGACACAGCGGGGAATCCAGGTTGAGGGACAGAAGCCTCAGTCCCCGCTCATCCCAGGTTCCCCGCTGTGCTGCTGTCTCCCTTATCTGGGTTCCTTGCTGCGCCTCTGCCTTTGAAATGTAGCAAGAGTGAGGATAGTGAGCGCCCCCTCCCCCCTTATCGACTAGTCAATGGAAGTTCCATCGACTTCTTGATTAGCTGATTAATTGAAATTTAACATCCTTATGGGGAACCTCAAGCTGGATGTGGCCCCTGGATTGCCTGGATCCAGCTCCTGAGGCTCAGGGCCCACTGAAGTATTGGGAAGCCACAAAATCTACTAGACTCGCTCAGAGCCTAAGGGGGCCCAGCGTGTCTCCCTTGGGGACCTGGACTAGGCCTTTTGGGGCACTGCTCACTTGTGTGCTGCCCATGACTGATTTTTCTGTGGGTCAGTGACCCCCCGACCCAAAAAAGGTTCCCCACCCCTGCTATAGGACCATCAACAAAGCACTGTTCAAAAACCTTAAATTCACCGAGTTAGGAAAACACGGAAGCAGACCTGGAATCCTCCAGATAACAGAGGCCAACAATTATCTTGGAGAGTCACATTACAGTACTTCCCTTCTAAAATTTCTATTTTATACAGTAATCATATATGTGAAGCAACACAGTAGGTGTACCAAACTTGCAGACATGTTCTACAAAAGGATGCTCATCCCAATAGGTGAAATCATGGACAGTAAGGCACTGAAATATCAAGCTAGATGACGCGGGAAGCTCTATCATAAGCTTATACTTAAAATGCTTTGTTGGGTTGCATTTTAAAAACTGAAATATTGTTTTACTTTGATCAACAAGAGGTGCCCTATTGTAGGGGGCACTGCAAATACATTTATAAAAAAAGAGTTAGATTCTTGGTACAAAAGGGCAAGCAAAGTAAAATAAAAATCAAAGACATTATGACAAGGTAACTGTTTTAATTCATAATCTTATTCCCTGGTGAACAAGTCAGTGAAAAAATTGTCACTAGTATATTAAAATATAAAACTAAGTTTTATATCAATCCAGAGATTTTTCCTATGTCCATTTATCTCTCTAGTAAGCCACTTCATTAATCTATCTTAGGTATCTGCATAGTTCCTCATTACCAGAGTGTCTGAGCGCCTCACAGGTTTTAGTGTATTTATTCTCACCATCTCGCTGAACTAGGGATGTGCTATTAGACTCCCATTTGACAGATGGGAGACTGAGGCACAGAGAAACTAAGACTTGGCCTATACAAGGAAATCAGGACAATATAACTACAGTGCTTAGGGATATGAAAAATCCACACCCCCGAATGGTGCAGTTAAACAACTAACATTTGGTGTCTCCTGTGGACTTAGCTATTGCCCCTCAAGGAGATAACGTATCTATGTTGATGATGAGAGAAGCCCTCCTGTTCACATAGGTAGCACCTTCATAGATAGCACCTTCACTGAAGCACATATTAAGCATAGACAAGCCCTACGTGACAATCACACAGGAAGTCTGTGGTAGAGTCCAGAAATACATCATGGTCAATGTTCCCACTAATTGTTTCCAGACATGTGCACCAAGGCACGAGCAGATGTGCATCACCAACAGAAACACATGCTGCCGACCGTGGGCGTTCTGCTAATCAGCTTAGTGGCAGTTGAATCTGTCTTGAGCAGCTGCCCAAGCGCTCAGCTTACCTGGTATCCCAAGCTGCAAGCTAGCATCCTAAACACTGTACCATCCTTCTTCGATTTGTTAATGTGATGTCAGTTTTTTGGTAAAGCAAAGCAGGTAGTTATTAAAAAGCTTTAAAACATGGGTACTCAAGTTAGGGCAAGGGGTTTCAGCTTCCCTGGTTTTTTTTATGGCTGGATGAGTGTATGTGAAGTGGGAAGGAAGTGGGGTTCTTCAAACATGTTTAAACTAAGATATTTAAAAAAATAATCAATACTTCATTAATATAGTGCATCAACACCTAAAAGGAACATAAAACCTGCTTGTCAAAAGGCAAGCTTTTAATTAAAGTTATTACACTATTCCCTCCATCGTTCCATATTGGTGGCAGGGTAGGAAATGTACAGGAGGTTGTATAAGTAAATAGTTCACTCATGAATTTATGAACGATTGGCAGCTGTGTACAGCAAACACAACACTTTCACCAGTGGGGTTTAAAACAGGCACAAGAGAGCAGAACTCAGGAGTGTACTGGCAATCAAAACAGGCCCGGGAAATGGGTTGAGAATGGCCCTCCCCATGACATCACCCCTGTGTGCCCCGCAAGCCCTGCCCCCTGCGTCATGTCCGGGATGCGGCGCAGGCGGCGGGTCGGGCTCTGCATGCCGCATACAGCGCGGACGCGGAGCTGCTTGGAGTGAGGGGCAACAGCGTGCGGAAACAACAGCCCACCAGACGACGGCCCACCGGGAAATTCCTGGTATCCCGTCAGGCCAGTCCGCCCCTGGCAGAACGATATAGATATAGATATAGATATAGAGAGAGAGAGAGAGAGAGAGAGTGTGTATATGTATATATTTTGAATAAAAGAGGAAATGTATTGGTAACCATAAATAGTCTAATATTATCCCCCTGCCCCCTGCCCCCGCTTTTTGGGAGCAGGTTAGTTTACTCAAGTCCTCACCATGAATTCTTAAGAGGTCACCTACAAATTTAAACAGGTTTGTTACTTTAAGCAATGGCACAAAGAAATGTTCTTTTTGTATCCAGAGTCCACTTGATGCTGACAATCAGTGCCTTACATGCAGCTATTCATTCACATTTTTCATTCATGAGAACATTTTGAAGATCTGGAACATGTATCCTTTCCTACAGTACCTGTAAGGCACTCTTGTGAGACAGGACATACCTAAACATGTAAACCTTTGTCCACATCTGCTGCGACTGTCTAAGTCTAAATGATTCATATTAAATACTTGGCCCCCACCTTGTTACAGTCCTCACTAGCCAATGCCCTTGCCACTTCTCAAGCATGTCTATCTTTCAAGTGACCATGGGGATTTATTATGTATTACATTAGTTCGGGATGCCTGGTATGATGCAAACGTAACGTGAGGCATTCCATACCTAGTCTAAATGATCGGAGGTGGACATGGGGTGGGAGAGGAAACAAAAGCACAGAGAGATGAACTGACTTGCCCAACATTACCCAGCAGGTCAGTGGCAGAGTCAAGAGTACAACCTAGGCCTCCTATACAGTGTCCCATCCAGACTAAGGCTAAGCCTACACCTAAAGCATTTTTTAAAGTGAAAGTACGGTCACAGCTCCCCCATGCTCTATATAAACCACTTACCTGAGGATCCTGTTTACCCTGGTGCTTTACAGTGCAGGGTTATGGGCAAGTTTACAAAAAACTTCAGAAGAGATGTTTTATTTCGGATGTGAAAGCATTTCCTTTGCATAGCTAAAGATTATTTACTGTAGAAAAGACTGCGATGCATTGTTCAGGATTTTATAATTGTTTTTAATTAAAGTAGTGTTTAAAGGCTCCAATCAAGAGCAGGGGCTCTCTGTGGTAGGCACCCAAAGAAAGAAGTAATCTTTTTCTGAAAAGCTTACAGTCAAATTAGACAGCCAAAGGTTGGGAGAAAAGAATTCTCCATTTTACATACAAGACCTATGCCTACATCAGTTAAATGACTTGGCAAAAAAACTGTGTCAGAAAGGAGAATCAAGCTCAGATCTTCTGAATCCCAGACCTGCTATTTAAGCTCAACACCAAACTTCATCTCAAATCTTGCCTTCCCCTTTTCTAGACAGATCCTAAGCTGGCTTTCAGTGCAATGCACCAAAGCTCCTCTCTAGTTTAAACAATTCTTTTTTTTTTTAAACAGTCAAATTAAAATGGATAACACCATTAGACACCATTTAAAATGGCAATGAAGTTGTAATGAGGGACCAATTTGTAACCAAAACCTATTTTTGACCCACAGTTGCATTAGATGACACTTGCTGCTCTTATTAATCAAAGATAATTGCTTTGATGGTTAAAAATGGTTATGCACTAACCAAGTCTTTAAAAGAATCAACTTCAAAGTTGTTCAGCGAGAAACTCACTTTATCCTGCTTTTGAGGGGTCATGTGAGCAATGTTGTGCAAAGAAGAGTGTAAGGGGATATGTCTAAAAATCAGTGAGAATAAGCCTGTTTTTTTATTCAAATTGTTACCAATGCTATCTATTTATGAGATGTACCAATACATCACATTACAGTTCCTATACCAGTGATGGGCACCCAAGGCTAGTGAGTAGACCACACAAGTGGCACATCTTCATCTTAGTGGGCCACAAGTTGGTCATAACCAAGAGTGTCTCACAGATAAGTAGTTTTGCTAACTACGCTTGTGTACCTAGGGTTTGTGGGGTGTGCCGACTGAACTGTAGCAGCACTGACTGGATGCAGAGAGTGCACTGCTCAATCAGCGCACACTTCACTTTACGTGTCCTTGTTTTACGGGTGTGTCACTTTAGTAATATCAAAAGGAAAAACAAACTACATGGGCACAAACCAGCGGAATCTAGCAACCCTGTGCATGGCAGCAGTAAACAATATCTCATGGGACACACATAGACCCTTGATAGGTACCAGTTGCCAACCATGGTCCTATACTATGCAAAATGTTGTTACTTCTGTAAACAGGCATGGAAAAGAGAATGGGGGTTATATATTATGACCCTACTTAAATGTCACTGAAAAATTACAAAGGACTCAATCCCATATTTCATGGCATGCAGAGCTCCTATGAAGTCAGTGGGGCTCTCTACAGGTTTAAGACGTTCTATGATCGAAGCCTAATCATGCAGTGTGCTTCAAATATGAGGTTGAAACAAAGGCTCCACATTTTATCTCCTTTTAACATAAATCAATCACGTTAAAGATCTTCTCAATTACAGCATATGAATCAAGGTAAAATGTGTGTAATTTTAAAATCCTCCTTCTTGTGTTATCAGTCAAATCTGAAATCTGTCAAGAGAAGAAATATTAAAATTCTTTAAAAAAAAATATTCATTTTGCCATTTATCCTATCCATTTGCTATTTGCACTTTGTTCAGCTTGCAAAAGAAAACACACTACTTGGTCTCTACAGTTTCTAGCCAGTTTCACACTCAGACTCATGTACTTGCTCACTGGAACAGTACTTGCACTACAGGAGATGGTTAAAATACAAAAAGTCTGCAGATTTTTTAAAAATCTGATTAGACATTTCTACTAATATTGGGATCCCATGTGCATTTGTTTTTAAATTTAACTTCTTGTTGACAAAAATCCCAATTCATTGGCTGAGAAATCAGCTCCCTGGGACAGATGTTGAAAATGTGGGAACGTCTCAATCAATACTGGACTGCCAGCAAGTGTGCCTAGACTCTGTGTTCCTTTAATTTGACAAATTACCCTTTGTCCACAAAGTAGCTGAACATGAGTGGAAGTTTTCCATCAGTCTTGCTCAGATATATCTCTGAGGACAGGGAGAAGGCACTTATCTTACATAAGTAAGATCTAGTCTTGCTCATAGTGAAGACAACAGCAGAACTTCGTAAGGGATTTTTGTGGATCAAACCCTCAGTTCCTTCCTCTGTAAAATTAACACCAAGTCTCTATTCAAATGAAAACAAACTAGGAAACAAGAGTTGGTCGTCCTTGTCTCAGTGTCATATTTGAAGTAAACATTGCTTAAATACTCTATATTCCCTTTTCGGAGGCAGTAAAGTAGAGCCAGGTTAAATCTTGGAGAATTTTAATTCAAAGCACATTTCACTACTAAACAAGATGAGACATGAAACCAAATGAGTCATCCAACCAAGGCCCTGACACCGTGGTTTCCAAAAAATCTCAATTATGTTTTGCCTATCGAAAACTTGTGGGTGCTCATTGTTAAAGTATTGGCAAGAACATCATGCTACATAACATACAGAACTTTTTTTTTTAAAACCACACACTCTGGTATTTAAGTCTGTACCAGTGCGAAGTACATAACGAAACAAAGCATATATTGAACAGTTCTAAGCGTAGTTCTAAATAAATTAAGCTGCCTAAATAAGTGTATGAAAACCCTGAGGCACTTCTGAATCCTTGGACGTCACCACATAGTCGGAGTATTTGCCATCATAAATGTATAAAAGCTGAACACGCCTCTTAAAGGAGCAACAGTCTCTGGGTTGAAGCACTGGGCAGGGCAGCAAGGATCTGGGTTCAGATCCTTGCTCACTCTGACACCTTAGACAAAGAGTTTTGCGTTTCTCTGTCTTTGCTTCACTAATCTGTAAATGAAATTAGTTTTTCCTAATCTCACAGTGGTACTCATGAAATGTTTGGGTAGGGTTTACATACTAAAGTACAGGCGCTGCATGATGAGACTGGCAGAATACTGTATGTTGCTACCGTATGATGTTAAAAATGGCATCTGATACATTTTCACCCTGTTGCAAAGAGGGATATTAAACATGGCTACAGGTCAAATTTTATCGACTGCCAAGTTCAGTAACTACGTATTTTAAATTTTGTCCATTTTCATCCCGTTTATTTTGGTCTTGTTGGCCCCACCCAGTGTTTAGAAAGTAACATGAGCCTGAAATGTTGGGTTAAGTTTTACATTTTGCCAAGCCAATACCAAAAAAATAAAAATAAAAAATTGGCGTATAAGCACAGCCACTGATATAGTTAAGCCAGAACACACAATGTAAATACCTCCATCAGTCCAAGCCTACATACAGTAGCTTTTAGGTTTAAATATTTTTCTTGTTTGCATCTAAGTTATTTTGAAGGAACTAGGAATTATTTCTGGCAAAAGAAGCTGGTGTTGCAACAGAGCATTATAATTATCTATATGCTGTGGGAAAACTAAAAGCATACTTCAACTTTCTAGCGTCAAAATAGATTTCATGGCAACACCTGGAATACAAATTACATAACATTGTTTTATATAGCATCTTCGAAGGCATCTCAAGCATCTGACAAAGTGCAAATTAATTTTTAATCAAACGTAAAATAAAGGTCTTGAAAACAACTGATCACCAACAATTCCACAGCACTTTTACTGAAGAGCAAAGTTTTGTCCAGAATATTGGAATCATTAAGTCTGCCAGCTGACACATCTTCTGAAGATTCCATTCTCTTTTCTATATACTGTTGTGTGCTAGTTTATAGCTGCTGTGTTGCACCTTAGAAATAGTGCAGATCAGTGCAAGGATGAAGTGGGGGCTGTATATTGAAAGGAAAGATGTCAGTGATTAATTCACAACAAAAATATGATTTTGTCAGGAGGTCTAGATTATTTCCCCAGCTCTCTCATGAGCTTCTTGTAATTTTCAGAGTTCCATTTGTATTAACTATATTTTCTCCTTTGACTATAATGTGAGCCGTGGTCAAAACCTGCACACGCATGAAAATATGGACTGAGCCTCCAGCCTTACCTTGCCATTAACCCTATGCATGAATTAGAATGAAAGACATGTAAAATGTTTGCCAGAACACCTAAACTGACTTACTTTTTAGGAGAAACATGGGAACCTCAACTTCCACTTCAACAAGAACCTAAACACAGGGCAAAACAAGGGACTTCAAATGAACAGCCTGCAACTGCTGAAACAATTACAATAGCCCCCATCATCCATCATTGCTCTGGAAGCATTTGGTATTATAAGATTATGTCGCAGGACAGAACTCCAAAGCCACCTGTTTACATGGTCCATGCTGGCTGTTCTATTAAAAGCTTTGGATTTCATGGTTCTATAATGCAGCCATTTGAATTCCAATCTTTGCAAAACTTGGGCTCAATACTATTTAAAATGTCTGTTTAGCTTGATACAGCACTTTGTTATAAAATCTTTAAAAACTATCTTGTTCCTAACTAAATACCAGACTACTGAGCTAACATTCCTCTTAAGTTGAATTTTATGGTCGCTTTTGCCTTGTCACCAGCAAGTACAACTTTTTCTTCATAGTCAAAGTTATTTAACGTGGATGACTTCTTTTCATGCTGCATTAACTTTGTTCCTTATGAAGAGCAGCTATGCACCAGTCCAGAGAGAACTGAATCAGGCTGCCAGCTATATCATTTCACATGCAACTTCTAATTTCAACAAAAGGGTTTTTTATCCAGAATAACCAGGTTGCAGACTTGTCAGCTGTAGCCTGTTGTCATTCAGCACATCCACTTCAGCAGCCCTGGTGCCATGGTCATGTTTAGAGGCAATGTGAGCAATTCTTGCTCACTCTCCTCCTCTTACCTTTCCTTCAGTGGCAGCAATCAGCCAGTGAAATCACTCCTGACGACATTACTGGTTGGTTTCCTAATCTTAAGAGAACATTTGATTGGTAAGCATGCTGTTGGGCTGCTGCTTTTTTTATTTATTTATTTATTTTTTAAAGTCAATTGCACAAAAAGAGCTACTGCTCCTCCATCTCACCTTCCACTACTGACACAACCCCAACAATTATGGCACACACAGCTACACAGGACAATTCACCGTGTCAAGTTAGTCATATGTATAGGTATTTATGGAATCGTGGCCCCGTTTGGCACTGCTGCTGACAGCAGCCAATAAGCGGTAGCAAAATCGAAGAACAAACTTCACGAGGATTTCGAGAATTCGAAATGACGCGAGTTATACTTGCCTGTTCTCTGGTAAATGCTATTTATTACTAGACATTAAGTGCAAAGCTTCTATATATATTAACACATGTGCTAGAGATCTAAAAATCATGACTTGAAATGGTACTTAAATTGTATAATTACACTTATTTGAAATTAATTAAATATTGAGGACAAATATACTCAAGTTACCTTGAATTCCATTTGCAAGTTCACCTTCAGTTTTTAAACTGTGTGACACCCAATCTGAGGGGAGGGGGGAAATCTCACCTTGGTCTTTCTGTCCCTGTAATGCCTCCACGCAGAATTTCCCTTTCGTTCCTATAGTACAGACAGATCGAACTCTAAGCCTTTCATAAGTAGATCCACTCAGTCTTCTGTAACAGTATTGTCAAGGGGAAAAAGGGACAAGCCAATAGGTATAGAGCTCAACTCTAGTTTTGTGAGAGTCAGAGCTATTCCTTACATGGGGAATGGCTGGGCAGATACAGCAGGGGACTGGAATGTGTCAGATTTGGAAGGACCAGACAAATTTAACCCTGCTTTAAAGGGACCATATCCAATGATACGCGGGGCAGTCTGTGCACTCTGCTGCGAGACAACTGAAGTAGGCACAGCCATTAGGAACTGGATTGAGAGCACAAGTTCATTCCATGTAGGCCACATTAGCTCAGACAGTAATGATATTTTGGCTACCACTGACCAAAGCCCATACAGCTCTGCATTCCACTCACTATCACAACAAGCAAGACTGCCCTCTTACACTTAATATTCATAGGCAGCTTCTATAACTGGTATCCAGCTGTCTTAGAAACATAACAGGAACTGGCAGGGACAGCCAGACCTGCGTGTTTGGGATATGGGGTGGTAACAAACCTTCTATTTAAAATTTTCTTCCTATAGATTATTTTTCCCACATGCCATATAATTGGAAGCACACACACTTTCTTTATGGCTTGAAATGCTGCCTACTCTACAACAATGAATACTTCCCCAGATGCTAGGGCAAACCCCTCTTTCTCTAGCAGTAGAGGAACTTTTGACACAGAGCTGTACTAAAAATCAGATGGTATTTTGTATGCCAGTACAAAGGGTCTTGAAAGTGTAGACTTTAAAAGCCCGTTCAAAACATTAACAACTCAAAACCAAACTTCTGTGCTGACTGATGTCTGTGTCCCAGCTAGTTGGATAATCTTTAGAGATGGGGCCTGAATCAAACCAACTTTTGGCCATGGGAAGTAGGAGAAATGAGGACAAATCCAAAAAGCAAATGCAGAACTTGGTTATATCTCTCTGAAGAACCAAGCCAACATTAAACACAAAAATACACTAAATTTTTGGTAGGGAGAAGAGAAATAGATAGAAATCTAGATGAAAATTTATTTTGCAGCTCAAACTTATAACTAACCCCAACCCGGTTCACGTCTATGGAAAACAGACAAAAAGCAGCTGTCACAGTTTGAGCCTGCAGCCACGAAAGGGTTAATGAATGCTGCAACCCTATTTAAAATATACACTTAAAATTAGCCTTGATTGCAAAACATTAACATGCACACGCCATACATCGATAGTGTGGGGAAGTCCAAACAGTTTTACCCAACTCCATTCCAACCCAGTATATTCACAATATCTTCTAATAAACATCTACACAAGTAGCAAGGAGGAAAATATCTGCTTTCTTTCATACTTTTCCACAAAAGTAACTCACAGCCATCCTTGTGACAGAAAAGTTCATATTTGCCTGCAGTTAAATCTGTCTGCAGCTGCCATGTGGAAAAAACAGCCAATAATTGGCTTCTTTCACCTCTGTTAACTACGAACAAAAGTGTCATTGAGTTTCAAAACGAACAAAATGCACCAATAGATGATCAGCTAGCTGAGCCAATGGGGTGGAATAACAATAACCCTGTAGCATTTTCTTTTCCTTTTGTTTAGTCTTTCAAAGCCCTTAATTAAGACCTGCACAAAGCACCCCTACAGGCTTTTTTCAATGAGACATTTCATGCCTGTTTTCTTGTATTAAAAGAAGCAACAGGGATTTCTGAAACAGATTAAGCAGTATACACAATTTCCATGTATTCACAACTGAAATACTGTAACATTTTACCTCTTAATATTATAGCCATTATCTGAAGTTCAAGTTCACTCCTCGCCCCCACACACACCTTCACAAAATATTTTTTAAAAGCATGCATCCATAAACTGGAAATAACCAGAATCGCTCCTTCAAATCCAACAAAGGCCAACACTCCCAAACTGAAAACAGGAATGCACGTTGATAAAACATCCTGAGGCATCCTGAAGCAGACAGCTGAGAAAGTATTTGGTAATCCAGGGAACTAATTTGTTGAAACAAAACACAATTCTGTAGCACTGTCTAAAAAAAAAAAAATCAGTGGTTTTGAATGCTGGGTATGGAAAACAAGTTTTTAAAAGGGACTTTTTATATAATGAATGTGCTTGAAGCCGAACTGCATCTATAAATGTATTACTATTAACCTAATGTAATGGAAATATTTTCCATGACTGTCTCTACTTTCAGTAGGAAGGCTGGTGTAACAGAGCATGGTGTAACAAATTATCATGTTAAGATAATTTGTGGTTAAAAAGAAAAACAACAGAGCAGACAATCACTCTATAACTTCCTATTAATAGAGACAGAGACCAAAAACAAAATGCATTTGGATGAAAACAAAAATATTTAGAAGATTACAATGAAATACGATCCTTGCAGTCCCAGACTAGTCTGGCAAAACCACAATAGTCTCTATCCTCCTTCCCACTCTCAAAAAAACCCCTCTGGATGACAGATTAATGGTGATAGCTTTCTTTCTTTGGGTCACCAAGTGTGGGGAAGATGGGGGAAGAAAAGGGTCAGGTAGAACAAATACCTAACAAAGCCATCATCCTGGGGAGTTGCTTTCAATTCTTCAAATGCAATGTGGTCTCTATTCTTCTGTAAATGTGTTTATTCTGTGTAAAGCAGCACATGGGCAGCTTCCTTTCAGGGGACTGGCTGAGCAACAGAGGATGCAGTCAAAACTACCAAAATGATTATCAAAGGGCACTTTTCATTGGAATCAAAGGCCAGTTTGGGTGTTTGTAATAGGTTATATGCTTACTAACTAGTAGCAATATGCCAACAATTTTTTTTTTAATAAATTGACACACAAAGGTGGGAAACAAAAACAAAAAACTTTCTGATTAACATCCATTTGAACCAGCTAGAAAAGCAAGTTTAAACTTCTCAAAATTTCACAACTGTACCCAGAAGTAGCTGCTCTCTACAGCTCCACTGTATCCAAGTTAAAAATAAATAAATTTGAAGTTGCCCCCAAGTATACATAAATTTCACAGACACAAGTCAAGAATTTTAATAAAACAACCGTCTAGGGACTGAGCTTCTGAGACCGTATTTAGACATTTTAAAAAGGATCCTGACTTTCAAAAGTGCTAACCTTTCAGCAGCTCCCACAGACTTTCAGAAAACATCAGACCAACTGTTTGGGTGCCTAAATACCACAGCCTATCATAATAAGGTTCTTATACTGCACCAGTCCTCACAGAATCTAACCACCTTTAAATAATGCATTAAGTAACGTGACTTAATCTGTCCCGAGTGTTAAAGGAGTATTTGTAAGACTTTGATTTAGAAGCTTAGGCACACATTGTTCATAAGTCTTGTTCATAAGTTTTCTATTAGAATCCATTTTATAACTAACCCCGCTACAGTTTCAATTCCCAAGCAAAGTCTGCTCTTGAATTTTACTACGTTAACTGCAGAAATGCAGTCATTTGCCATAAGACTGAAAGAGGAGATAGTTAAATCTTGCACTTCCCTGTTCAGGATGAAGTTAATGCACAATCACACAAAATGAATTTAACAAGTAAGTGGTAAGTCAATATTATATAGTGCTAAGTAATAAAATGCCTTAAGTGAATTTAAGACAACATGCTTCAAAACACAAACCTCACTAGAAACGTTTTCATGCTAATACTACATTTTTGATTGCAAATCTGACATGCTCTAAAATAAGTAAATGGTAGTTCAAAGTGTCATAAAGCAACAATTAAGAGAGTGGGTTGTTTCTTGTTACAGGTTGCACCTTTGGGACCTGACTGATCCTGAACAAGGGAATGTGCTGGACCCCTACTACCGGCTCCCCAGACCACCTTCCCGCCACGGCAGCCCGGACTGCCCCATCTCCAGCCCCGCTATCGGGACTGCTGAGATTGCCACATCTCCGGCCCTGCTACTGGGGCTGACGCAGCCCCTGCTACGCTACCAGGGCTCCAGTACTGGTCCCAGCCCCACCGGGCTCTGACTCCACCAGCTCTCTTGCCATTGGGGCTCCCAGCCAGGACGCCCTGGTCCAAGAACACCCCGTGGTCCGGCCAGATGAGGGAGTCCAGGTTTTGGGAGGACCAACCTGTATGCGTTTGTGTACACTACCCAGTAACAAAGGGCTGCCTCTCAACTGGGACAAGGGGTATGTTGCTAGTATAGCTATGACAGTATTCTATACTGGTAAAACATTCCTAACGTGGGACAATAACAATTCACACAGGGATTTCTGGGGGCTAGAGGTCTAGTTCCCAGTAGGCAACTTTATCCATCCCATAGCACATGCCACATCTCAATTTTCATGCCACTTTTTAAAAGTCCCCCAAACCCACATACACATGGAGCCCGCAGAGCTCAGCACTCCTCTCACGAACATTGCGAACACAGGATGCATGATTATACTGCATTTGCAGACCTTCAGAACGTACCCAACGACTAGGTCGGGGTGGTGGGATCCCACCCACCAAGCATTTCTCTCCAGTCTGCCCAGCTGATTAACAGAGCATGCAGACTTACAGCCCGCACTGTGTTCAGCTGCCCTTCCCCCCACCTTGCTCCCTCCTGTAGCCCAGCTGCTCCCTTTTCCTGCTAGCTGGGGAGAGCAGGGTTGGGGGCTGGCAGGGAGAGGGAAGTGCTGAATTCAGGGTGTCCCCTGTCCATTCCCCATCTCTGCAGAGCAAGGGTCGGTCAGAGGGAGACACAGCAGAGCTGCTCCCGTCTGAAGCATGGATGGTAAGTGAATCAGGAGGAGTGCCTGTCTTAAGAGGCAGTGAACAGTTTCTAAGATTTCAGTGCACATGCTCCCTCCCCACCTTTGTAGAGCAGGGGAGGTGGAAGACAACAGAGCAGGACAACTTTCCCTGTCTTAAAGAGACAGTGTGACTTATCTCAGAAACGTACTGAGCAACAACAGGCACATCTCCCCCTTCCCCCATCTGTTCCACACAGTGTCACTGTCACACACACGCTCTCCCATCTCTGTGCCACACACTCAATCTGTGTCACAAAGTCTCTCTCTCACACATGCGCGCTGTAGCCTCCAGCCCCACCCCTCCCACTCAAGGCTCTGTCCCTTCCAGAGATGACCCGTGACCATGTACCAAAAGTCACAAAGTGGCCCCCGTGTGAAAATTATTGCCCACCCTAGGATCACAATGAGTAACGTGAGGATTTCTTCAAGGAGTTTGTTGAGGGACATGGATTCCAGGTTGCTGATGAGAATTCACAGAGCAGCCGCACGTGGCGGAGAGCAACTTTAAGAGCCAGGGAAAACTCTGACTGGCAAGACTGCATTGTAATTCAGATTTGGAACAACCACCAGTAGCTGCAGAACTTACGAATGGCAACTGCTTCACTTCTGGATTTAAGCACTAAGCTTGCCCCAGCCATTCCATGTAGGGTACCAGAATGGGACCTTCATCAACAGTGACAGCAATGCTAGAGTTGGAAATCATGCTGGAGTTGGAAAACCCACACTGGATGCCAAACACGTTGGGCCATTAAGAGTCTCGTGCAACACAGGATTGTGACTCCTGGCCATGTGTATAAAGCAGCAAATGGATTTGCAGCATTGGGTTCTCAAACTATGGTGGAGCAATAGATAGAATGCAGCTCCCTGTTCTGACACTGGCTCACCTCACTCCTGAGTACACTGACAAGAAGGGATACTTTGCCAAGCGCTAGTGGATCACTGGTTATGCTTCACTGATATCAGTCTGGGTTAGTTTAGGAAGGTGTAAGACTCCTCTCTTAAGGCTACAGGACTATTCAGAAAGCAGGGACATTTTCCACAAAAGGGGATTTACACTGGTGATGAGGAAATAACCAGAGTGATTTTGGAGGACCCAGTCTACCTCTTGCTCCCCTGGCTCATGAAGCCCTGCACTGTCCATGTGGATAGTACCGGGGGGGGGAGGGGGAGGAAATCTCAAACTATTGTGCAGAATAATTTTGGTGCATTGGAGGCTGTTTTCAGTAGACTGGAGGGTCACCTGCATAGTTTACTCATTAGATTAGATCTCAACGAGAAAAATATCCCAGTGTTACAGTTGCATGTTGTGTGCTGCACACTATGTGAGAGGCACAGAAGGAAAAGCTGCCACCAGAGTGGAATGGTAAGCTGCAATGGCAGCCAGACTGCAGTGCTACTAGAAGATCCTTACTAGAAGATCCCACAGTGAAGCTGTGTAGTTGAGGGATGTTTTTAAGGGTTATTTTCACAACCAGCCACAGTAGCGGCTCTGATATCTGTCTTGTGTAATTTAAATAATGTATTTTTTGGTTTTTACCAGCTGGTATAAATTCTGTTGTGCCTGCTGAAAATTATAAATATGGCTTGGTCTGTGGCTTTGCCTGACACTATGAACAGCATGGTGCTTGCTATACATTTATAAAGACAGCTTGGTGTTTTCCTGCATGCTAAGAGTTCCTATCTGCAGGGCTCAGTGTGCATTTGTAAGTACCATTTGGTTTCCTGACTGATGCTATGCATTCGGTAATATTTATTGTAAACTAAAAAAATATTCTACAAAAAACAACTTAGAGTGCAGGAAATCAGGGCACAAAAATCAAAGTGAAAACAGATATACCATTTTATACAAAGCTTTCAACAGAACTTAAGGTGAAACTTATAAAATTTCTATTGAAAAGTAAACGCTTATGTCCATTAGTGGGGGTGGGGAGAGAAATGTAGTTCACAGTGACCTATGAAAACCACGGTGTAGTGTAAAAGCTGTGCTTTTCCTTGCTGAACCATGACGTGGAATGATAGGGGTCTGTGATTCCAAGTGTATAATAAGAGATGCAGAAAGCAGCCACCATGGAGTTCTCAAGGACCGAAAAGGCTGACAAGTCCAGGATTTGTAGACCAGTAGGTCAACACGCATTTGCAGTATTTGGGTTTGGAACCTGAGAAGACCCATTATGTCCTAGTGCATTTCCTGTTCCTTATCCTGCTTGGACACCTGGGCCTTTTGCCTATGCTAACTTTCTCCGTACTTTTGCAAATTGGCTCTACAAGCCCTTTTCTTCCACAGCCCAATGAAGCACAGATGTCCTCCCTCGTCCTCTTCCTTTGCCTCTTCATCAGGGGCAGGCATTCTGCCGGCATGCAGGGAGCACCTCTTAAAGCCACCACACCAGAAGCCACCAATAAAAAGGCAGGTGCATTATTAGATTTATAGTCACATCAGAAAGAAAAATGTGTTGAAAAACTCCCTTCCTTTATTCCCAAACATGCTTTTATGAAAAATGCTTGTTAACACTTCAGCTTTGGCATGCCTCAACACAGAATCTAACTCCAGCTCCAACCATGGTGATGATGGCTAGAAGAGGGGAGGGAAGGCCATTCATCATCTCCTGTCAAGAGAGACAATGTGCATGAAACAGAGCATGAATTTGCAGCAAAGGGTTCTCAAACTATGGGGAAGAGCTGAACTCACTGCTGAGAGGCAGGGGAAAACATCCTTTCATTGAAGCAAAAATAAGGCACTCATCCCTAGAAAGCTTCAGGAGACAACTTTTTTGAGCATCTCCACAAATTTTCATTGCGCTCTCTCAGGAGGATAAAAAGAGACATCCCTGTTCGCATAAACAGGGTCCCGCTCAACCCCGCAAGGGAACGAAGCACCGGACGCGGACTCTCTCTCTATGCTAGCACAGGACACTGAACCGACATGTACTGTGCAATCAGACTGTCTAAGGTCACCTCTTCACGTCCTGGAAGATCAATGCTGTGGTGGTTTATCTTCTAGAGTTCGATTTAGATCTAGTAAGGACCCGTTAAATTGAATGCTGAGGGCACCCCCTTGAGCATACTCCTCAAAACAACGAATAAGGGAAAGTTGATGGGAGTGTTTGCTCCCAGTGACCCTCCACTGCGGAGACAGTGCTGAAGTTCATTATTAAGGTAGCTGGAGTTGTGTTCCTTAATTAGAACTTCCACGTAAGTATAGACATGGCCTCGGTACGGGTTCAGTAGTGTGTTTTGATATTACTTACTAACTTAATTTTTTCACACTTGGTCAGTCAACCCCCTTGTCTTCTACACTTGATAATGGGCCAGACACCATCTTGCAAAGGGAGGGAGAAGATAGGGAGGAAGGAAAGGCAAATAAACGTTGCAGAGAAGTAGAGGGGTAGCCGTGTTAGTCTGGATCTGCAAAAGCGACAAGGAGTCCTGTGTCACCTTGTAGACTAACAGATGTATTGGAGCATAAGCTTTCGCGGGCAAAGACCCACTACGTCAGATGCATGCATCTGACGTAGTGGGTCTTTGCCCACGAAAGCTTATGCTCCAATACATCTGTTAGTCTACAAGGTGCCACAGGACTCCTTGTCGCTTTTGCAGAGAAGGTTATCCGTAGACACTTACCTGAGTTCTTCTCTCTTTCAACAGCTAGCCCACTAGCATTTGCCTGGCAGGACTGGCTACGTCCCTGAGGAGTTTCAAAAAGGACATGGTTCGTCTGGAGTCCCCTGCTGTGTCTCCTTCCTCTTCCTTGCTATTTACAGCAGTAGTCTCCATCTCAGGCTCCTCCAAAGCATACGCAGTGACTCACAGCGTGCGGATAGTTGGCGGCATTGAATCTATGAGTTGTAGTTTATTGTAAAGTCAGCAGTTTGTAGGGCTCTACCAGACGACTTCTTGTTCTCCCTCGCCTTGTGATATCCTTTGCAGAGTTCCTTCACATTCAGATGGCACTGCTGTTGATCCCTATCGGACCCTTTCACATGCATTCCTTGCACAATCAGCTCATGCGTCTATGCAGTTCTTCAGCTGTGCACACACAGTCTCTTCTCCCCATTGGCTCAGGAGATCGGATACATTCTGTCTATCCTCTAGGGGTGCCTAGAATAGGAAACCTGTTAACTACGAGCCGTGGGCAGCAGGGGCTGCTCCTGCTGGCCAGGCCCTCCCTTTAATCTTTAAATCCCATGTCTACTCCAGGCAGAGGCACGTCTTGTACCTATAATGTGCTCATGGAGCCATGGGCAGTTGCACACAACACAGCAATTACCTCTGGGTGTTCACCAAGGAGAAGGCATTTCCCGAGTGCGCAGGATTTGTTTGTGGGCAGGGGGAGGCTTCCATCCACTGCGTAGTGGAATGTAAAAGTTTGAGCAAAAAGGTCACTGTTCCAGGGGCAGGGGCACAGCTGCGGAGCAATACTGTTCATGCTGCGCCTACACCTGCATTGTGTGAAGTAGGTCGGCCACAGTTCTACTTCATTCAGGGAGGCATACTGGGAAGCATATATCAGCTGGCCACAAATTCAGTGGAGAGACACACATAAAATCAGTCAGCACAAGGAAACTTATCAGAGGGGTAGCCGTGTTAGTCCGAATCTGCAAGAACAACGAGAAGTCCTGTGGCACCTTATAGACCAGTGTTTCTCAAACTATGCGCCGCAGAGCCCCAGGGCTCCGTGAGACATCTCTAGGGGCTCCGTGAGGTTGACAAACTGGAAACATCGATAGGTTCAACAGATACAATCAGTGGACCGCTGGGGCTCTGCATACATTTTTATGCATGTAAAGGGCTCCGGAGCCCCAAACATTTGAGAACCGCCATTATAGACTAACAGATATATTGGAGCATAAGCTTTCGTGGGAAAAGACCCACTTCGTCAGATGCATCTGATGAAGTGGGTCTTTGCCCACGAAAGCTTATGCTCCAATACATCTGTTGGTCTATAAGATGCCACAGGTCTTCTCATTCTTACAAGGAAACTTATTGTCAACCTAACTTCACAGCACATAGATCAGACCATAATTTGACACAGCTTGCAGCAAAGAGCCTACCATCATTCTCGTTTGGAAAACAACATTTACCACCCCTTCAACATTCATGCTGGTAGCCAGACACCAGGTCTGCAATTGAAGTGTAAGAACAAAGAACAAAAAGAGTGACGTTTACTGCACTCTTGGGGGAAAAAAAAGGTAAAGAACAGTATGTGAAGTCTGACACCTTCCACACTAGGATTGTAACAGTGCAACCATTTAAAACAGTTAATAGATAAGCATAATGGTTACACGCTGGCTCCTGGAGGCAGCAGCGTGGGGTAGCAGCCCAGCTCCCTGGGAGCGGGGCTGAAAGCTGGGGTGTGCCATTACGGTTTGTGCCTCAGACCTCTTTCCTTCCCTTATTTTTTCATAGGTTTAAAATAATTAAATTTCAGTGTAATCACTAAGATGTTTAATAATCACACAGTTACCTAAATAACTGCTTTTTAACATCCTTACTCCACACAAACCCTCACCCAAAACAGTGGGCAGCCTTCACTTGTGACTATAAAAATCAATTCATGTCAAAGAAGCACTTTTCATTGCCTTTATTTCAAAGGTAAGGCTGTCCCTTCATTTTAACACTGCTTTAATTTCTATGACGGCTGTAAGACAATTAACACATTAAAGTAACAAATTTCCATGCCTAGACAATAGAAAAACAACTTTTTGTACAAGTATTGACGTGAACAAGCTACACAGTGACTATTCAGCTCTGTGCTCTTAGGAATGGACTTTAAGGGTTGCCAAGTTTAATCAGGTATATAGTGGCAGCAATACTTTATATACACATACTCATTGCATATGTATGAAGAGAGGGAAAAAAGCACAAATTAATCCATAAGAGATAGTCACTGATATTTAATTATTTTAAGCCTATGAAAAAATAAGGGGGAGAGGTCTGAGGAGGGACAAACGTCCCCAGTCCATAGTAAGTAATGTCCCTGTCTGCAAAGAGGGGGGGGAAATGGTCTTGTGAACAAATCGTTGGGGTTTTGGCTCTCTTTTTACATAAAGATTGCTAATTTGAATTAGCTCTCTCTCTCAATGCAAGACCTTAGTGGGGATAAGGCACAGCTCATTTTTAACTCAGGGCAGTAAGTTAACTCAGAAATATATTTTTAAAAAAGCCAAGATTCACAAGCAATAGCTTAGTGCTGCTTCTTCAAGTTTTCAGAAAAGTAACAAATCAAGATTAGTGATCAAAATTGCAAGATCTGGCAATTCTGGAATGATATCGATAATGTAGCATGATTAGACCATCCATTCGTAGATCGTACAGGAAACAGATACATACTGATGCCCCTTCCCCCTCCTCCATAATCATATACTCAGATCAGCCACTGGTTTTACCCTAGGCTAGAGGTTCAAATGCCACACACTGATTGTTGTGCTGTCAAGCAAATTTTGCTAGGCATTACTGACTCAGCCTTCCAACTGTGGAACTTTAAATAAGTAAATAAAAACCCCAAATGTATCAATTTTAAGTGATGCACATTAATCTTTTTCATCATAAGGAGAGCAGAGTGTAAACCAGGGGTCCCCAATGTGGTGCCTGCGGGCGCCATGGCGCCTGCTGGGGCATTTATGTGCGCCCACCTACTGACCAGTGCCGGCCCAAGCCATTCTTGCCCCCCCGCTCCCGGGCGCGCAGCGCATGTGCGGTCCCTGGGCACGCGGCAGCCCCAAAAGGTTGGGGGGCCACTGTTGTAAACAAATATTCTGAGGAACCAAATGTAACCATCTTATTTTAAAAAATACAAATAAGCAGATCCCCTCACGCTGGTCGAGCCATGGATATGTTATTTTAGCGCATAGCATTTCCATAGGGCAGATTATAATCCAAAACAAGAGATCTCAGAAACAACAGATACAGAATTTTGCTGTTTCATGAACAATCAACTTGGCAGTGCTGCACTATGTTCTTCCTGTAACTAGGCAATTCTGGTTAAGATATTTCATGACTAAGAAAAATTAACAGAACCACACAGAAGAGTTTTGCAAAATAATTTGTCATTGGTAACCAAAGCTTCCAATATTTTTGTTCCTAGCACTGCAGCATATTTGCTATAGATTAATAAACCAAAGCATGGTACAGGTTAACATTTTACATCCATCTCTAATTTCTTTAGAGAACAGAAAAATTCTCACACACACAACACACTAATTCAAACACATCTAGTAGGTGTGTTTCAGGCACTGAGGCCCAATGTACTATGTCACAGATATACATTATGTTTCCAAGACAGCTTTAGGCAATGCCTTGTTTGGAATTGCTTACTGAGCAACAATGTTTCTCCCAACAAACCAGTGTACAAGAGGCTAAAGGACAGTGAAGGTAATTATTGGAAGAAAATCTTTCACAAGGCCAGAAAGGAATAATTAAGCCAGTGAATGCTAAATCACACCATGGAAATTAACAATGAAGTCATTAAGTGTAAATGATGGCAAAATTTATCTACACAGTTCTTGGACGGAAATTAAGGCAGTAGGTAAACTAACTATGGTTGTTTAAGCAACACAAAAATAAAATTTCCAAACTTCGCTATTCTTTGTAAGATGAATATGCCGAAGAATAAGTGGTTAAACTGCATTTTTCAAGTCTAGATCAAACATAGTTTACTTATGGCTCATTCGTCTCTATAGATAATCTCTTCCCAATTAAAAATGGATAAAATGTGACCAACGTTTTCCAGCATTTAAATGCATGTTACGCTGTCAGACCACAATTGAATTTTGAGAGTTATTTTGCTAAATTAAATCCAATACATGAAAATAAATGCAGAGTTCTAATCAACCCCTTCCTCCAATGCCTTGGGCTACCATGTGGAAATATCAAAAGGCACTTGCGTAACTCTGGAAAAATCCTGAAGAACAGCTGAAATAGGAGTCTCTCATTTTACGTAAGTCATAGTTCTGGTGCAAAGAGGTCTTTAAAAGGTTTAACAATACACTACCCATCACAAGTAATTAATGGTTATTGTCAGAGTCCCAGATGCTGTTAGCCCCTGTTACCTTTGGGATAATTTGTAAATATTAAAAAAAAACCAACCCCAACAACAAACAAGCAAAGAAATAGGTGCAAAATGTTCCTAATGTACAAAACAAGAGGAACACATCTCCATATTTCTAGTGTCCTAAGCATTTGATGGGAGTTTCAAGCAAATGGACTACATAAAGTTGTTCATAAGGAGTATGATCCAAAAACTCACTGAAGTAAATGGCTTTAAATCAAACTTTAGAAGTTATGCAAGAAGTTTATTGAAAAGAGAACCTGCAGATATGTATCATTCAGAAACTGAAAGATTTAAGACTCTTAGCAGAGAAACTATGCAACTGGATAGCACTGCATAAAAGAGTTGGCTAATAGCGACTAAAGACAGAAATATAAACCAGGACCACTGGGCTTACCCTGTACTCAGTGGAGTTCATATTCCATGGGATCTCAAACATGGTCCTGAATAACTATCAGATAAAGGCAGAAAAATCCTCCACTCACCACAGGATAAAGATTTCCTCCACCACACACACAGGCCATGTCTACACTGGGAAATTATTTTGAAATAAGTTATTTTGAAATCACTCCCAAAATAACGTTTTCAAAATAGCATGTTCACACTACAATGCACCATCAAAATAGCGCAGAATTATATTGAAATAGCACATCCCCACTCATTGGAGCCTGAATGAGGGGGACGGCTAGCTCAGTGGTTTGAGCATTGGCCTGCTAAACTCAGGGTTGTGAGGTCAATCCTTGAGGAGGCCATTTAGAGATCTGGGGCAAGTCTGTCAGGGATGGTACTTGGTCCTCCTGTGAGGGCAGGGGATTGGACTTGATGACCTCGCAAGGTCCCTTCCAGCTCTATGAGATGGTATGTCTCCATATATTATAATAGCATTTAAAGCACTCTGGGGAGGTTATCAGGAGAGCAGTCACTTCCTGTAGCTCCTTCCTGAGGCTAGCTGAGACTGGTGCTTAAAAGGGCTCCTCTCTACAGCCGCATCTCACACCACTTCTCCCCTGCCAACACCCATCCCCCTCCTGGGACAGCAAACTCACACCACACACTCTGGCTACCCTTGCAGACGCCACAGCACTTCCAATGTGGAGCGGGAGCTGCTGCAAAGCAGTGCCAGTGCCAGGCTCTTGGGCCTCCCACTGCGCTCAAGGCGCAGTTTACCCACATTGCCCATGTGGTGTTTCAGGACCACAACAACCATTACACTCTAGAAGCTCCCCATGCCAGACAGTTTCCACACTGTTGGGAACCAGTTTGACTGCAGATCTCACCATGCCTGAGCCCTACTCGTGAAGGTTTGATTTGATTTGACTATTTCACTAGAGGTGGTGGTGGTGGTGTGGTGAAGCACTGGAATGGGTTCCCTAGGGATGTGGTAGAATCTCCATCCTTAGAGATTTTTCAGTCCTGGCTGAGTTGGTCTAATTGGGGTTGGTCCTGCTTTGGGTGGGGGGTTGGAGTCAGTGAGCTCCCAAACTCTCCACCAACCCTATGATTCTATGTTTCTACAGGTAGTCAAGGCCATCAACATCCTGCTGCGGAGGGTCATCACCCTGGGCAATGTGGACACCATCATCACTGGCTTTGCCACCATGGGCTTCCTCAACTGTGTTTGGGGAAGGGAGGGGAAGCATTGACAGTACCCACATCCTCATCCTGGCCCCTAACCACCGTGCCTCCAACCACATCAATAGGGATGGTACTTGGTCCTGCCGTGAGGGCAGGCAACTGGACTCTATGACCTCCCTTCCAGTCCCATGAGATAAGTATATCTCCACTGAACAAGAAAGGAGTACTTTTCAATGATGGGGCGGGTCCTCGTGAATCACAAGGGACAGTCATGGACATGTATGTTGGTTGGTCGGCGAAGGCGCACAATGCCTGTGTATTCCAGAACTCGAGCCCCTTCCACAAGAGCACACTGGCACTTTTTTCCCTAACCGCACTGTAAGGGTCGAGAACGTCGGCATGCCCATGTGCATCCTGGGCAACACACCCTACCCCTTGCTCCCTTGGCTGATGAAGCCCTACACAGGCAGCCTGGACCCCCGCCAAAGAACACTTCAACACCAGGCTCAGCAGGTGCTGCAGAGTGGTGGAGGGTGCCTTGGGCCACCTCAAGGGGATGTTTGGAGTCTCCTCACCCCTCTGGACCTTTGCGACTGGAACATCCCTCAGGTGGTGACAACCTACTGTTGCTCCACAACATATGAGTGTGCAAAGGGGAGACTTTCCTGCCAGGGTGGGGGGCAGAGGCGGATTAGCTGGCCAGGGCTTACAAGCAGCCGGGCACGGCTGCCATTCGGCGAGCACATCAGGAGACTGTGTTCATCCAGGAGGCCTTAAGGGAGAGTTTCAGCCAAAGCCACCTGTGAGACTCTCCCCCAGGCCTCCCCACAAGTGGCCCCTGCATTGCCCCATGTGCCTTTGCTCCTCCACCTCTACCTTCCCCAGTCCTCTCTTCCCACCTTACCCCCCACCACGAAGACCAAATAATAAAGCCTTTTTGTTTGGAAAAACAACTTTTATTTTTTATTTGAGGGATACAAAACAAAGGAGGGACTAGGGAAAGAATCTGGGAGGGGGGGATGTAGGGAGTGGAGAAGGCAGGGCTTCAAGGAGGGGGCAGGGATTGGCACCTGCCTTGGTACCTTGTGAGGCTTTGGCTGCCTGGGTGGTCCCACCACCATATGTTTGCGGGCCCGTGGGGGGGAGCTATGAGGAGAAAGCAGGGGCAGGTGTTGGGGCAGGAAGTTGGGGGGGTGGGAACTTGGGCAGGGAGTGGGGGCGGCGGAGAGAGTGGCTGGTGGACTGCTCCAGACAAGTGACCATGCGCTCCATGATCGATGTTATGAAGGAGCACATGGCCTCATGCTGGCATGACAGCTGCTCCCACATGGTCTTCCTCAGCTTGCGGTCAGCCTGGTACTCCTGGGAGTCCTCGTTGAAGCTCCAGCTGAGGGAATGGAAGCAGTCTAAGTGTGTCTGCACCACATCCTTGCAGGTTCGCCTACACCTGTGGATCTCGTGGGGTTGAGAAGATGGCGCAGCAGGTGGTGGACGTGCCACGCGCGCTGGCCCAGCCGTGAAGACCAGTGACAAGGGCAGTCATCCCAGGAGGCAGTGTACATGAAGCCTAGCCCTCATCTCTGAGCAGACACACCAAGGTCTCTGTTCATACGGTGGTGATGTGCTTTGAGCAAGGCCATCTGCTGCCTAGACAGTGGGCACTCTCCTGCAGGGGCACAAACATCCCAGGGAAGCCTTGCTACCCTCATCTCCTGGGAACAAGCAGGCATGGGAAGGTGCTGGCCAGGCCAGGAGCCTGCGGCTGGGAGGAGGGGACGGAGTGGCTCAGCTTTCTTCCATGTCCCACACATGCCGGGTCCAGCAGAGAGAGAACTTCAATCCCTGTCCACGGGGGAAGAGGGTGGGTTGGGGGAGGTGTGTGTGAGCGGCAGATGCTGCTTTCCGGAGAGTGTGATACTGGGGTCCCCTCCTCTTCCTTCCCCAGCAGGTTCCCACGAAGGGTACTGGTCTCCTCCATATCACCACGCTTGACTGGGAGCGGATGCTGCCCAAGCATGTGGGCATGAGCGCGTGCCATGTGTGGCACTGCTGTGTGTTTCCATGACCCCAGCCTCCTAAGTGGTGACTTGTCGTGGGAAAGTGTCCTACCACGGAGTCCATGGGACGGGTCTGTGCAGGAACCTTGTGAGATGGAGCGAGGGGTTCCTGTTGAGAGCGTGATGGAGCAGAGTGCTCCGGACTGGTGCTTCATGTGCACTAGGGATGTGAAGGACCAGCTGACTATCCAATAAGCAAATGCTCATCAGATAGCCTGTCGACTAATCGCTTCCTCCCATCTTGCTGCTTCTATCAGAAAGAGGCAGCAAGGGTGGGGAAGAGGTTGAGGTACTTCAAAGCGGCAGTGCCACATGGAGCCTGGGGCCAGAACTTCCTCCCCAGCCTTTGTATAGGCCTGCTGGAGTTCTTAGGCTCAACATAGATGCATTACCTGGAGTTCTAGAAACTACCCAGAGGCTACGAACACTAGTTTTCAGTGACTCCAAACCCTACTTAAAATGCTTGAAAAATCAGGCTACTAGACACTACTGACCAGGAATTTTGAGCACCACTATCTGTGCCATATTGTCTCCATTTTACCATATTTTTTGGGAGGAAGTGGGTGTGAACATGTACATACACTAGCCAGAGCTTTTAAAATAAAACATTTCAAGCAAGAGTAGGTCAAAACAAAATAAATGATTAATGACTGGATAGCTAAGGGATGTAGTGTCTCCAGTAAACACTCAACACTATTATTGTGCCAGCAGATTTGCCCTTGGAGCAGACATGACTTTTCTACACCTTACCAGACTCAACACACTAGTTCTGTAAAATATTAACAGTTTGGTCAATATTAGCCATTTAAAAAAAAGCAAGTGTTAAAATCAATAGCAGTAAGAAAGTATCAAAAGGTAGGAGTGTGCCCAAATCCAAACCACCAGCTGCCACGTTTCAATAGTAGACTCCCACAGTGCTGGGGGAAATATCCTTGAGTAAAATTTCTAAAGTGTCTAAGTTCCACTTCCACAAAAGCGACTTGTCTGAAAACATGACTTATCCATTTTCAAAAATAAAGACCCCAGGCAAAATTTTCAAATAGACAACTGTACATGAACGACTTCTTAAACTACAGAGCACTACTCTTCCAGATTAAAAACCAATTATAATGAGCAATAAAGTCACAGTTTTTTTCCCCCTCTCGTTTTCCCCTGAGGAATTTACAAAATCACGATCCACTGGAGAAATTAGCAAAAGCAGCACTGTCAAATGAACGTTCATAAGACATTAAGAGGAAGTGGGCTTTGTACAATTTTAAGATTACCTAATACAGTAAAACTCCAGTGGTCCGGCATCCAATGGTCCGGCACTTCTGATGGTCTGGCACCATCTGGAACCCGGAAGTGCTCCGGGCAGCCGGACAATTGGAGCTGCTCTGCCCCCGGTTTCCCCGATTCAGCCGCTGCTGAAACTGACCAGCGGCTGACTTGGGGAAGCCGGGGGCAGAGCAGCTCTGCCCTCGGCTTCCCAGAGTCAGCCGCTGGTCAGTTTCAGCAGCGGCTGACTTGGGGAAGTCTGGGGCAGAGCAGTTGGGGTGCTGCCAGGTTGGTCCCGCAGCGCCGAGGGGCGCATCCCCCCCACTCCACTCCAGACCCCTCATAGCCCCCCCTTCTGATAGTCCGGCATAGCTGATAATCCGGCACCCCCTGGGTCCTAAAGGTGCCGGATTATCGGAAGTTTACTGTAATTCAATTATAAGGCCTATACAGGCAGTGAGCTTTACCCTGCAATTTTGAGCACAATGGGAAGTGTGCATGCCGAGAGCCAGCAAGACAAGCCTTGTGTGCGCACACACAAAATTTACATGTATTGATTTTAGGTTCTCTTCTATTTCTGGTTTCTAAGTTCCCTCTAAGTTGCACTGTCATGCAGCATCCTGGTAAGGGCCATGCAGGTACTTAGGGTTGCGACAGGGAGAGGTGCCTCCTCACCAAGCCCCAGCATAGCTACAACTGGGGAAGGAGAATCATCTCTCCCAACCACAGCCCCAGAGCAGCTGGCACCCCAAATCCCTCATCCCTAGCCCAACCTCAGAGTCTGTACCCCCAGCTGGAGCCTGCAACCCCCTGTATCCTAATCCTCTGTCCTAGCCCTGAGTCCCTTCACACACACTGAACCTCTCGCCCCATCCCTGCCATACATTACCTTCATATCGGTGCATATAACAAAATTCATTCCGTACATGCATAGGAAAAATTAGAGGAAACTATGGAAGAGACCCTCATTATCATTCAGTGCAAGCACTGGAAGAGGTTACAGAATTGTTCACCTCTGAGGATGTAAAATCCCATTTAACTGGCTAACCAGCCAAAACATATTGTTTAATTGGTTGACTGATTAAAAGTAGAGTCCCCCCACCCCCGGCTGGAGCAGCTTTTTGCTCCTCCCCATCCCCACCCCACGCAGGGCCTGCTCTGGCACCCTTGCCAGAGCAGCGCCTGCCCATGGGGCACCCAGGCCCACCGCGGACAGAGGCCCAGGCCCACCACGGTCGGGACATTAGAGCAGCCCCTACTCATGGGGCACCTAGATCCACTCAGGCAGGGGCTGTTCCAGCCCCCCACTGGTTGAACAGTCACATCCCTATTCCCCACGATTTATTGTGCAGGGTTTTAATAAAAGCTTCTAGTAACAGACTTCCAACACTTCTCTTGACACCTTTTATGTCCACTATTCAAAAGATTATACAGCTGGGAAATTTTTCCCAATATCCAGCCCCCATTTTCTCCGTTCTTGCCTTTAAGTGCATGTACGTTCAGCATCCAAAGGAACTACCTACAGAACATGTATAACAGAACAAGCCACCATCTTTGAAGTTGTGAGGTCTAGTTATCATTCCCTTATAAACTCATCAAAGGGAGTTCCTAGCAGGGCCGGCTCTAGGCACCAGGAAACCAAGCACGTGCTTGGGGCGGCCCATTTCCAGGGGCGGCATTCCAGCCAGCCTTACCACCCAACGCAGAAGGGGATAGAAAGAAAGTTGATGAGTTGGAAGGAACGGTTGCTGCAGCGTGCCCAGCCGGTGCGCTCTGCCCCTGGCCCGCTGAGTGCAGGGGATGCTGCTGTCCCGGTGAGTACCGGCTCCCACCCCTAGCCGCAGCTCAGGGAAGCCGCTTCACGGCGCGCTGTGGGGCTGGACTGGATGCACCAGCTTCCTAGAGCACCTGGCTGCAGCGTGGGGTTTGGCCACAGCGGCAGTGCTGAGCCAGTGTGCCTTTCTCTTCCAGTGGGGCCGTGCGGGGGAGTCTCTCGCCGCCCCGGGGGAGGCAGGGCTGGGCAGTGGGGGCATTGGCAGCGGGCTGGGCGGGAAAGGGGCGCGCTTGCAGGCAGCACGTTGCACACTGCAAACTTCCCTCCAGCCAAAGCGCAGGTTCTGAGGAAGGTTTTGGGGTGTGCTCCGCCTATCGGGACAGCTCCAGTATGCGCATCCCCGCCAGCCATGCCGCATCTTCTGCTCAGACACTGAGATGATTGTCCGCGCGTTGCCAGAGGGGCTGGGGGGTTGGCGCCATGCCACTTTCGCCCTTCCCCTAGGACGCTCCAACGTTTCCGCACATGCTGTGGGGAGGGGACACGAGGGTTTGGTGGGGAGAGGGAAAGGAGATGGAGTTCGGTCAGTGGAGGGAGGTGGGAGAGGGGAGCAGACTGGGTCCAGCCGGGGTGGGCGGGGTGGAGACCGGATTTGGCTGGGAGGGAAGAGAGGGCGCAGGGTGGATTAGGTGGGGGAGGGAAGGTGGGCGGACTGGATCCGGTCACTGAGGGTTCGGGTTTGCCTGGGAGAGGAGAGAAGGTGGAAACTGGGTTCAGTGAGTGGGTGGGGTCGGGATGTGTGTGTAGGGGAGACAGGATGTAGGCTGGGTTTGGCTGGAGGGCGTGGTGGGAGTCAAAAAGCCGCAAGGTGAAAGGGGTGCTTTCCGCCTCAGTGCTTGTCCTGCAGCAGTGGGCCAAGGAGGGAAGGGGGGCACCAAAAATTTTTTTTGCTTGGGGCAACAAAAAACCTAGAGCCGGCCCTGGTTCCTAGCATAAAAGACAGCCTCATCCAACTCTCGGCCACTTTACTCTTCTGGCAAGCCAAAGTTTGGTATATAAAATATAGCAATATCTTGGTTACTGAATGATCTCTGGCTTTCTATGTTTTGGTCTGACTAGAATTACACCCTGCTTTTAAAAAACCTTACAATTAAAGGTTTCAGGCAATGAACATGAACTCGAAAGGTGTGAAATTAAAATAAACCACCAAAGCAAATGACACTGAATTAGCTTCACCTTGAAGAGAAGCCACTTCACAGGACATCTTGATGCGTCACCCCCTCCAGTTATACTTGGAAAGAGTTCAAAGTTCTGCAAGGGAAGCATTCCAGAGGGTGCAGTCCCTGGCCTTGAAGGGGTAGCAACCTGGGTAGGGCAAGGGAGGAGGGAGACTAGCAGGGATTTCTGTAGGATGCAGTTCAGGCAGGAAATTCCAACTTTCCTGAGAATGTGTGTATGTGAAGCTCACAGCTCATTCAACTTCTCAGGCAAGGCTCAACTCAGTGAGTTCAAGGGTCCATATTTTGGCAGCTCCGATTAATGGGACTGTAGGCCCTTTCCTGGTCCAATTTTAGGCTTTTGCTAACCAGAAACTGATATAGGATTCTAGATCTTCAATCTTGTAACCTGGGAAACAGGACAGCTTCTTCCCAGTTTCTGGGTGTAGGAAAGGAATAAATAAAGGATCAGTCTGAATCTTGCCTCACCTAAAAAGGATCTAGAGAAGGGGGACTGGAAGCAGTAATCCAAATGGGATTCGTTTTGAGATGCAAGCATTGGTCTGCACCCACAAACTGCAGATTGAATAGGCTCTTCACTTTCACAATTGGACTGTTCATCCCCAATGTTGAGCCAGTATATAGAAAATTAGCAGTACTACTTCCATAGTAGGAATTACTTTAAAATTATATTTAAAACACTATTTAAAATTGTACTGGATGCACTAACAACATGGAAGAAGTTACAGGAAGAGATGAGAGGTAAACTTCCTGAATCCCCACTTAACTATTTGACATAATCCAGTGGCAAGTGTTTCCTTCATTTCTCCCCCAGCCTGACAATGGCTTTTCTTTCCCTTTGGCAATGAAACAACAGTGTTGTCTTGTTTTCTTTCTACGCTCCTGATGACTGAACAGTAACCCACTGGCTAGAGTGGAATGCAATAGCAGATTCTCACTTTGTTACTAGACAAGAGAAACTTTAGAGTCAATACAGTGCGGTGTTTGGTTCAGATGATAGGGAACAATTGACCCCATTTTGTGGCTTGAAAGGGGATGTAATGAATGCAAGGAGAAATAGCCCCCATGACTTCTTCCAATGGGAATCACGCATCTGTGTTCATATCTTGTGTATCTGCCAAGCAAACAGCAAACATCAAACACTGACAGCTAGAGTGTCCAAATATTTTAGGAAAATTGTCACTTAGTATCATGTGTCGTTAAAATGTAATGCAACCATGGAGCAGTCTGCTGCTCCTTTCCATTATTAATACTGAATTTCTGAAATAGATTTGTTCTACATCTGGGATTCTATTCCCACAGCAACACACAGTGTCATGTGAAATAACAGGACTTTGGTAAAAGCACTTTGATTACTAACAGTAAACCTACTTGTGGTTAGCGTACCAATTTACCATGAAGTTTGAAGCTTGTAGCCCTTTGCCCTTACAGCCCCACGCCCTGTTTGCAAAGGCAGCAGTGAAATATTCCATATGTTTTCTTTGTCAGCAACATGGCTATCAAAAGCAGGGCCACATTAGTCTCCCTGCTGTGGGACTGGGTCATGCTATTCATGTGTAACCATGCAGATGTCAAGAAAGTAATGGGAAAATTCTTCAACAAAAACATTTTCACAGAACGAAGTTATAAAATGCACAATTCCATTTGTAGCATTATTCAGTTAAGCTAAATTAAGGGTGAGCAGCTCAGAGGTCACATGGTATCTTATAATTCAATGCCAATTGTGTATCATTTAGAAGTCAAATGCAATTTCTTGAAGTTTTATGAAGAGATATTCAACATGCTTGTTGTTTTGCCATGATTAGGTTATTCAAATTTTAAAATAAGCTGTTTTAAGTTTTACTAAGGAAAGGTTAGCTTCACAGCCAGAGAAACAGTGTAGAGCCATTTCATCATTTAGGGCCTGATCCTTCAAGGCACTATGTACTCCCAGAAGGTGCTCAGCATCTGCAAACTCCCCTTGGAGCTAGTCTTCATGAGGAAAAAATTAGTTTTTTGTTTGGTTTTTTTTAAAAGATAACCACATCCTTTTTCTCGACAAAAACCCACAGTCCTATTATGGATAGTGCCCTGTGCCTCCTAAGTAGCAGCCAGCACTATGCCTGTTTGGGTCTTTATGGCGTGAGCCTTCCTGTACATTTTTACATACAATATTCAGGAACCAGTTACTAATTTTAAAAGGTAATAGGACTTGATCCTATTTTCACACACTGTGTAAAAGTACTTAGTATTTTAGATCACAAGTCGGATGATGCAGAAGAGTGGTTTCAAAATGGAAATTAACCTTCACAATGCAGATTCTCAAAATCGACAAATGACAAGAGATTGCAGAATCTACTAGTTCTCAGCAGATGTAATTATTAATGTAGTTGTCACTGATTTCTGTACTTATCAAACACTCCCTGAAAAGCTTAGTTTTTCCTCAGTCATTTCTCCAACTTTGGGGAGCTTCAAAAAACAAACAAACCCATCACACCCCTTTTCCTCCTCTGGATGCCAAGTTGTGCTCAGCTCCAAATGCTGCACTAACTGGCTCCTATTGTGTAAGGGGGAGGAGTTAATAGACTGGTTTCATTTTAAAAGCTCAACTGACTTGATATGGTTTTACTAAGCCCCGGGATACCACATATAGGACAATAACACAAGAAAAACGTGACTTATCTATAATTCCCAGTGGACAAATGCAAAATACCAGTTATATGAGGTTGACAAACATATCAAATTATACTTTTGCTTTTAAAAACCCTGTCTTTCACAGATATTCCAGCCAATTGGAGATAAATATGTTAACACCAACACCTGTTCAGAAACAATTCCCTTTTGTTTTTTAAAACATATGTTATAATATTGCTATTGCATAGTATATAATGTTGCCAGTAATCTGCACAAGAGACCCTTACCACACAATAAGGGAAATTGAAGATGGGCTACACAAACACACAAAGTATCATCACAGGCATTCAGTAAAACTGAAATACAGAAACAATTTTCTTCTTCCAATCTTTCAGTTGTAGTAATCAGTGTTAACAATCAAATGTAAAATCAATGAAGTTTGGCCATGTCTGACATGGAAATCAAGGGGAGTAAAAGTAGCTCAGTACCTCTGTAAATCAAGTCCTTTCTTTTGCTGAGCAAACTATGTGCCATCTCAGCATTATTCTCACTAGGCACTAATGTCTGCAGTGAACTACATACAGTACAGAGCCATCCTTCCCCATGTACAGAATATGCAGTCGCATAGGGCACCCGAAAATTTGGGGCACTACTGGGTCTTAATCTCAATCACCTGCCTTTTCTTACCCCTGTTCTATGGCTCAGCTTCCTCCAGAGAGGATCCAGTTAACTTAAAGGGAAAAAGCCTGCCAGACCTATTAGGAGACATCACACCTGTGAAAGAGCTTGTACTGGTCTCTGCCTGGAGGGAGGCCAAGTTGCCTCACTACACAGTGTTCAGACCAGTCAGAAGGCCTGTAGAGCCCTGCGTCAGGGCCGGCCTGCCATAGTCTAGGCCGGGGTTCCAACCTACAGCCTGGCTAAATAGTAGACCAAGTGCCCTGGCCCTAGCTCAGGGCGAAGCAATCAAAAGTTTTGGAGCTCAGGCCGATGCTCTGGCCAAGCAGCAATTCACCGGCCCAGCCCTTGCTCAGGGCAGGGCTGCAAACAGTTTAAGGCAGCAGTTCCCAACCGCCGGGGCACAGACCCCTACCTGCTGGGTGCCGCAGCATACTGCCATGCCATGCCCCCAGCTGGGCTCTGCTGGGGAGCACAGCAGTGTTCCCTCTAAGGTGCACGCCTGCATGGCACGCACCAAGAATGTGAGGCCCGCCTGGCTACTCAGTTGCTCTGGGGCAGGGCCACGTGGCGAGCGGCTGCCCCCTCCCAGGGCAGGGCAGCCACACATGGCCCTGGACCTAATGTCAGCCCTTCCCCAGCACTGGAGCTGTGGGCTGCACAGCAGGCAGCAGCTGCTCGGATGGCCCTTGCTGAGAGCTGGAGCTGCAGGAAGTGCGGTGAGGGGGTCACGTTGGCGGGTGGGGCGGAGTGTGCTGCACGGGCAGCCTGAGGCCCATGTGCTGCTGTAGGACGAACCTCCAGCCCGAGGAGACTGAACCTCCAGCCCGAGAAGGAGGCTGAAGCTGCATTATTTAAAAAATGAATATGCAGATAAAATGTTACCAGCCCACCAAAAGTTTGAGTGTGGGTTTGCTGGTCCACGATATAAAAAAGATTGGGAACCACTGGTTTAAGGGCTCAGGCCTGGCAGCAGGCTGAGCAGCAGTTCAGGGACCTGGCTCTTGTTCAGGGCGAGACAACAAAACAGTTAAAGGCTCGGGCTTGTCTCTAGGCTGAGCAGAAGTTTATATGCCCAGGCCCGGGCAGCGAACAGTACAACCAGTGGAACAAGGATAGTTTTCTAATGAAAGAGGTGGAAGCAGTGTTGCATGAGTTATTTAAAACTAGACAAGACAGCATGAGGGAGCAATATATGATAGGGAGCAATCCTGTGCTGGCAGAGGTACAGATTAGATAACGTGGCTGTACTGTCTTCAGGCTGAATGGGGGTTGGGTCTCCTTGGTTTGGCAGAGAGCCGTCAAGTGCAGGGGTTTTTCCCACAACAGAAGGAACCTGCCACTTAAGATGAGGGGTGGCAGAGGAGACGCAGGACCACCTGCTCCACTGCCTCCCAGCCCAAAGCCCTAACAGTGGCAGCGTGGGCTACCACTGGGTCAGCGGGGATCCTGACCGCAACACACTGACTAGGTCACTAGGTCAGCGAGGATCCTGACCGCAACACATGGCCCAGTTCACCTCCTTTCCCTCAGGTGGCAATGGGTCACCTATCCCTGGCTGTTCCCCGGTTCCCCCTGTGGGCCTACCTGGCTTAGTCTCTGCTCCTTGAGGTCCACCAGGGATGACAGTGCTGCCAGAGTGTCCATTGCGTCAGGGTCATACAGTGGTCTGGGCGGTCCAACCCAATCTTCTGGGCACAGCAGTGGCCCTGGCAGCCCCATCCAGTTCTCCTTTCTAGGGCAGTATGGTTGAGTCTTCCTCCTTGGGAGCTTGAGCAGAGCATCTGGCTTGCTCTGTGGCTTGGCCACAACTGAGCTCTTGGCTCCCACCTTTATACTTGCGGCCCTGCCTTTCTGCTTCCTGTGGGTGGAGCTGGGTTGCTCTGGCCCTGCCCACCTGGGGGTCTTGGAGTCCTTCCCCTTCTGGGTCAGAGGGAGGCCAAGATGCTCACTACAGAGCCATTCACATGATAAAGAAGCCATGTAACAGGTGTGTGCCAACCCCAGGTATATACAGTCAGTTTCTGAATTTGCAAGTTAGTCTACAGGGTCTTAGTTTAAACTTTGCTTTAAAAATATTTCATTAGTATGTTGCTGAAAATTTTAAAATATCACATCTCTAAAAATAGTCATCGCCACTGGGCATAGGGACACCAGCTTAAGAGCACTGCATAGGGCCCCATAAACTCTAAGGATGGCCTGTTACAGTACATTCTACACAGGCTTGATATCAAACCATCAACAGAAGTTTGGCCATTTACTTGAATGAGCGCCAAGCTCAGGTCCTGAAAGATGCATTGTCAAACACTCCCAGAGTGAGGGTTACACTAGTTCATGACAGAGATAGCCTTGCCTCTCATTCAAAATGCTGTGGGCTTCCTCTGTCATTCACATGGACATAAAATCCAATGGCAGCTACAGCAATTGCCTACATACCAATTGGAGAGAGATTAGGAAAGTGTTTAACACATTTTAAGCTGACTTGTAATCTAATTTAGCAGCTGGAAATAATGAAGAGCCAACTTCATGGGACCAGCCACTGCACTACAGACCATATATTGAGAACATCTCCTTAGTAAATAGCAGCAGGGTTTGTTTTGGTTTTCTACTGGGGGAGAGGACTGAAGGAACACACCAAGAGTCAGATATGAAAAATGAGGATAGGGAGCCTAACCAGCAAGGTTCAGGAACAATGCCCAGAACCAGATTAGGGATGTTAAATTTAGATTAATTAACTAATCGAATAGTCGATAGGATTTCCATCGACTATTCGATTAGTCGATAAGAGCTAGCGCATTCCGCCTTTGAAATGTACAAGAGCCCCAACAAGGGCTCTTCTACATTTCAAAGTGTGGAGCCCGGGGTCAGCGGGGGGCTCTTGTACATTTCAAAGGAGGAATGTGGAAGTGCCCATCAACTAGTCAATTAACTGCATTTTAACATCCTTGCTTCCAGGGAGGGGGCAGGACTCAAGCCCACCGCCCTGTGCTCTCCAGGTGAACGTGCTTTCTGTTTCCTCCTCCTGTCAGCCCAGCCTTCTGAGAATAGAAAGACCATCTGATACTCTACCATTCCTTCCTTCTACACAGCCCTCTCAGGGAGGGTGAAGAAGAGAAAAATATTTCTGCTATTCTAGCCCTCCTCCAGACTCTTTCAGGTTCTTCATCTTGTCTATGAATAAATCCAACAGCCCAGCTTTTCCAAAGAGCAGTGGTATAGAACGGACATGATTTCTGACAGTTTCACCTGCCCCGAGTTCAGAAGACAAGGTGAAAATTAATCAGTCTCTAATTTCACTCTGTTGAGGCTTTGGCAAACAATAGGTAGGAGCAAGGCACTAGAGCAGTCTGCAGAACCTCCACCATACAAATACTGTACCAACTTACATTTGCTAAGGTGCTTGGTCCTACTGTGAGGGCAGGGGACTGGACCGGATGATCTCTCAAGGTCCCTTCCAGTTCTATGAATCTATGATTCTAAGATAGAAGTCTTAACTAATGAAGGCTAGACACTCTCAGCCTAATTTCCCAAGGGACTAAGAACCCAGTAGCTCCCCTTCATGTTACTCGTTAACTTTCTGTGTACATTAAAAAAAATAAAAACAGGAAAAGTGTCTCATGAATTTTTTGAAGGCCTGAATTGACACCTGCAGGGTTTTTCACGTGAAAGACATATTTACTAGTAAAACCTATCAAGGGTTAAATGGAGTGATTTATCAGTACACACTTGTTTTAAACTAACGTGCTGAAATTTTTCACAGCGCAAACTGATTTCCGTGCTCCCTGAAGTCACAGTAATGAGCTCAAGGTACAAAAATAAGAGTCAAGTTCCTGACAAATTAGATGCTGTGGTAGGGCATTGATTCTTGCAGGGCAGTGGGCGAGGAGGAAGAGGGAGGGAGTGGAGACGTACAAGCTGACAATTACACATTTTACATACTTATTCCTTAACACCTAAAAACCATCAAAAGTCTCTACCTTCTCATATAATATCCATGACTTCATATTTCTTATAAAAGAAAGAAGACTGTCAGATTAAAAAAAACTCCAGACATACTTTAAAAGGCCCCAAGTTTGCAACCAGATCAGCATGAGACACCTTCCCTGAAGTTAGTGTCGCTTCCCACAGCTGCAAGGATCTGTTCATCTGGATCCAGCTGCAGGATCTGGGTTGATGTATCCACTTCAGCGTTGTTACCTAATCCAGACTCATGAAGAGTCATACGCTGAATGGATGCTGAGCTCCATGGTAGCAGATCAAGATGCAGAGTCAGGGCCTAGAACATTCTGACTGGTTTTTCTTTTGTTTCATTTTTAAAGAGTCCTTTCAACTCCTCATCATTTATGCAATTTGTTCAATTTTGTTAATGAACAACAAAAAATAGATTAGTCATTTCATTTCACTCTTGGTTCTCATCCATTAACCCAAAGCTAAAATGCTGAAGGTGGGGAGATGAAAATATTTCTTTCTAAAGTAAAACAACACTTTTTGTTGTCAAAATTATTTGTTATAATGTGTGGCCTGTCTTTTTTTTTTTTTTTTTTTTTTTTTTTAAGCCTTCAAAAAGACAACAACTTCCAGACATTGCCCTTTTGAAGGAAAAAAAAATTAGTCTAATGCCAGGGGACGACAACAATTTTTGGTGGGGGGGCCACTCGAAGACTTCAGAAAGTGGTCAAGGGCTGCACTTTTCTGTGGAGGGGGTGCAAGGTCTAGGATAGAGGTGCAGAAAGGCACACGGGGTAAGGGACTGGGGTGTAAGAGAAGGTGTGAGGTCTGAGAGGGAGTTGGGGTGAAGGAGGGGGTTGTGACCTGGGTCAGGGGATCAGGATATAGAGTCAGGAAGGGGGTGTGGGTGCAGGAGAGGATTCTGGCCTGGGGATGGGTGCAGGAGGGGATACAGGGTCTGGGAGGGAATTGTGACCTGGGGCAGGGAAGTGCAGAGGGCTTGGATGGTGACCTGGGGCAGCTGGGGTGCAGAAGGGTAGGGGTGCCAGAGGCAGGTTTTGGCTGGGAGGTGCTTACCTAAGCATCTCCCAGGCAGCAGCCCTGCAGCACCCCCAAGGCACACTGGGCTCCCTGTCTGCTGCAGCCTCAGACCACTTAAAACTGCAAGCTGCTCCCTCCATGTGAGACTCAGCTGTGGGACAGGGGAGAGGCTTGTGTTGCCCCTGTCCCGCAGGCCAATCTCTCAGCTCCTATTGGCTGACTGTTTCCGGCCTATAGGAGCTGAGAGATTGGCTAGGATGAGTTCCTAGTGGTCAGTTGTTTCCAATAGGGCTGGGGGTGGGGAGGTCACCCGAAGCCTCCCTCTCCCTCCACAGTAGAGAGTCACACAGAGCAGGCCTGCGATTAAAACAGCGGCTGCTGCGTGCCTGAGGTTCTTTGTAGGGGAGTCCGTGGGTCAGATCAAATGGCTTGACGGGCCGGATCCAGCCCGTGAGAGGTACCTTGCCCACCCCTGGTCTAATACATGACTAAAAGAGGGCTTTATCACTTATGGTATATGGCACAGGCAAGTTAAACAACACCCAACTAAAGAGATGAAGCTTCAAACCTCTAACGAGATGAAGCTTCTCTCTCAAAGGAAAACTGTAATTATGCTAATTTCTCCAGACTGATGGTCATGCCTGGCCATTCGGCTTTTTCAGCATATTCTCCATGAGTGTTCACTGCACCTCAGCAGGCTTCTCACCATACTAATGCTCCTTAATGTTACAAAGCAGAAATAGCCCTCTTGTACCAGATTCAGGTGCAGCTGATAAAATATATTTTCTGAGATTGGTTCAAGAATATTATAAATCTCTAAGAATTAATTAACTCCTTACAAGTGCAAAGACATCAAATAGCTAGACCTTGCTCATTTAAAAAAATGGATTATGTGCACTGTAGAAAACCATTCTAGCCATTTAATCCAATTTGAGCAAGTAGCAAAAAATTTGTTTGGAAAAGTTCTTGAAAAGTAGGGGGAAGGGAATACTTGAAATTTTAAGCTTTCTAAATGCTTCAGCAAATCTTCAAACAAAATACTGTGTGTCCTAATAATCATTACCAAGAACAAGGGTTATATTTAAGGCTAGGTAATATGCAGGGAAGGTAGGGAAGTCAGAGGGTGGGTCCCAGTGGCTTAATGGATCTGGCATCAGTCTCTGGAGTCAGGAATTGTGCATTCGAGTCTGGGGTTGTGGGTTTGAGTTCCCCCGACCTGCTCCAGGAAAGAGCTGGGCAGCTTGCCCAACGCTGGGAGTAGAAGCAGTGGGGCAGAGCAGCCTCTGTCTGTGGGGAGCTCAGACCCCTCACAGACAGGGGCTGCCAACCCCACCCCGCAGGTGAAGGATACAGTCATTGTTTGTCTAGAGAGATTATTTTCTTCAAGCTTGGGTTAACAAGGCAGCAGCACATCACCATGGCAGTTTTTTGGACAAAACAAAAATGCAAACTTAATGTTGTTTCTAAATGAAAAGCGTAGAACTTGTAGAATATCAGGCTCAGTTGATGCTTACTGAATATGCTGAATTTTCTCTGACCTACAGAACTATTATTCTGTCTTTTCCCCATATCCAAAACTTGGGAATGGCAGTGCTCCAAAATGGAAATTTGAATGCAAAGTTTCAAAAAACAGCCGTGAGAAGGGGAGTTACAGCATGGAACTATCTTGCAAGTTGCCAGACAAACTAGGGGTGGAGATACAATCTGAGGCCATGTAGCTCCACCCCTAGTTTGCACAGTAACTCAGTAGCAGAGTGAGATCGCAGCCCTCCTAAGTTCCAGCCCCCTACTCAAATCAAAGAGCGAGCCAGAGCCCAACATTACATAGTAGGGCGTTGTGGTCTTACTGTACAATACTCCTGAGTGCAAAGTAATATTTATTCAATGAAATATGCAACTTCCGGCTAAGTAACAAGTAAAAGACTTATAAGATCTAAGGCTCAGTAAACCACTCTACACCACCCAAAATAAATATCTGCACACCTGATACACAAGAGAAATGGGACATGGTTTTGCTAAGGTACAACTGTTAAACTAGTACTAGGAAAACCCTTATAATGCATACCAAGAACCCCTTTGTATAGCCATGAATAAGAAAGTAAATGAAACACACACACACACACAATTTCATCCCAAAGTGTATTCTGCTCATTTCCTCTGACAAATATACTTCAGTATAGCACACATCAGACTCATCTGAGAAAGTGGGTTTTTCCCAAGAAAGCTCATGATACTGTGTATATATATATTTGTTAATCTCTAAGATGCTACTCTGAGGACTACTCTTTCTTAAAAAGTTTCAGACAGGTAGCCATGTTAGTCTGTGACTTAAATAGTTCAATAGTGATTTATGAGTCATCATAATTTACTATAATATGCATTACCACGTTTTGCAACAGTAGTGAAGCTTTAGTAATACAAAACCTCACTACAGCTCTCTGCTATTAAATCTTTGCTGAGAAATAGGGTGAGAGTGACATGCAGTATTGTGAAACTTAACAGGTTTGTGGATTAGCGAAACTCTACCATACTGAAAGCTATAAATCCCTCTTCAGCCATCTCACTACATGAGGGAAATGTTCATTTTTCAATTAAAAGTCAATTAAACTGAATATTTAACACAAATATCAACTGGCAAATCTTGCCTATTGTGCCAACTTTCAAAATGACAACTTGAGAGTTTGGTTAGTCAGTTTCCTTTTGTAGTAATTGACGAGACTATTAACAAAAGGTAAATAAAGTAGTTTTGGGGATAAAAGTTCTCATTCCATGTTTAGACAATATTTTGTACAAATTAAGGTTTAGTGTGCTTAATCAACAACATCTGCCTACACTGTAGACAAGACATGATATTTTGGCAAACAAATGGCTAGAGTTGTTTATGGATTAACTATCTATCTAATTTACCCTCCAGAAAAAAAGGAAAAAAAAAAAAACCACCTTAAAACTTTTGCTGGAAGCAGCACTTCTAATTAACCTCCTACCTAATAACGTATACTCTGAATTAATATGAGGATGTCACAAAGGATACATATACTATACACATTGTCTTTCTGTATTTTAAAGTGACAGGCTGAATTAAATGTGGTCATGTTGTTACCTACTATATTTACCCCTACCTATATTTATATAGGTTTAACATTTACCTATTTTCAGATTCTTTTTTCTCATTTTTATGCACATCATCTAATCCTCCTTATCTTTGCAAACCTAAACAAAAATTAGCATTAACTCTTAAACTACTCTGCTCCTTTGAGCCACACTGTACCACTACATCATTCCATTTTCAAATTAATAATTGATGTTTTTCCTCTCACCTCTAGTCTTCACATCTGGGCATAATCTCGACATGCCTAAACAGTACTTCATTGCCTAAAGTCTCTATATCGGTTATAGTTTCTTTATTTCAGTTTAGATCTTGCAAAGGCAATTTAAAGTAAGTTAACCTGCTTCAGACTGTCCAATTGGGAAAAACATCTCCTGCACTTGACAGATACCAACAGACTTGTAGATTTCTACAACATTTTTTCAGAAAATCCTTCTGCAAGCCCAAACATTTACAACCCATACATTCAATCGGAACACCACAGATGCTTAGGCCCAACACACTTTAGACAGAGAGTTCCTAAGAAAAAAAAACATTAAATGTACATAGTATTGCTTATTTTTTAAGATACTGTGGTCTATTCATAAGGCTTTGCTTGACAGACAGAAGGGTCAGAGTTTGCTGCACTGAGATTTTAGAGCCAGCAAAATCAAGATATTTGCTCAGTTACCGCATCTGGATTTTTTTTTTTTTTTTTTTTTTTTTTTACACTGACACTGCTTGAATCCAGGTGTTTCCTCACTCAGCATGCCCAAATTTGGCAGTTCAAAAATACTGTCTCATTGATTCTGCCTTGCCCTTGCCAGTTGATGGTCTTTGCTAGTTGATTAGGAATGTACAGGCACCAACCAGCACAGTCAGGGGTTGGTTTGTTTTACACCCACTAAAAAAGGTGCCAACTTTTACCCAGATATGCAGATCCTTGGACTCAAGATACCAAAGACCTGTAGGATGGGGGGAAGGGGCTCTATTAAAACAAGACCCAACATCTCCTCTACCCTTCCTCCATCGGGGCCAGGGGTAATAAGGCAAAGGTTACCCTTGTACCCACCCGACTTATCAAACGGGAAGCAAAGCTGGGGGTATAAAAATCACCTGAAAAAAAGACTGGCGGAAGGGCGGGCTGGGAAAAAAAAACCCCACACCTTTCACACACACACCCCCTCCACCCCGCGCGCACACAATTTCCGAGTCTGTTTTGGAAAGCACTTGGCATTAACCTAGCCCAGTCCCAAGTGCCCAGGGCGGTGTCCGGATCCTACCCCACTAACAGGTAGGGCAGGTACCTGCCCACGCCACGCCGCGCGCACACCCACCCATCCGGGAAACCTGTCTGCGGCGCCCCCGCACTTACAGGGCGTGGGTGAAGGCGCTGAGTCCCTCGGGCACGGCGGTCAGCCCCCTGCCGGAGCAGTCGACTCCGCCGTCCCCATCGCAGCTGCAGGACGCCGGGCAAGGAGGAGGGGAGGCTCCGCGGCTGGGCCCCGCCGAGCTCCCGAAGCCCCAGGCGAAGAAGCCGAGCAGGGCCAGGCACCGCATCGCGAGCCCCCTGGCGCGCACGGCGCGGGCCCCCTCCGGTGCGTGCAGGGAGCCCGGCTGCAGGCAGCGGCGGGGCTGGGCGCTCCGGGCCGGCCCCTTTGCCGAACGAGTCCTGGCCCCGGCCGCCGCAAGACGCCTCCCCGGCTGCCCTGGCCCCGAGCTGAGTCCTGGCTCGCGCGGCTTCCTTCCCCGCCGCCGGGCCCCGCGCAAGCGGAGCCTCTCGCCGGCCGGCTCTCCCGCTCCGGCTTCTGCTCAGCGGCGTGCGCAGGCGGGCAGCGCCTCGGCCTCTCTGCCGCCTGCCTCCCGCTCCATGGACGGGCAGCCGCTCCCGTCCCTCTCCGGGGCGCGTCTCAAGCCAGCAGGCACCGTGCGCCGGGCTTGGCCGCTGCCATCGCGCGCTCCCTGGTGGGGCTGCCGCCGGGGCTAAGAGGCGAGCCCCGCAGCCATTCTCGCGCCCGTCCGCTCCGCTCCCCCGCAGCCAGCCCCGCTCCGCAGCCTCCCGTTCCCTTCTAGGGCTGCCCGGCGCCCGGGCCCCGGCTGCGGCTCCTATGCAAATCCGCGAGGTGAGTCTGCGGAGGGCGAAGCCGGCGCTGCCATTGGCGCAGGAGCCGTCTGGGGTTGATGCATATGCAAAGCGCAGCCCCTGGCCGCAGCCAACGGGCGAAGGGCGCCGCGGCCTCTTCGGTAAGCCGAGCGCTTGGTGGGCGTTACCCCGACAGATGAGTGACAGGGCGGGGCTGCCCCTGGAATCCCTGAGCGGGCGCGTCGCGGTTGCGCGCACGCCGGCAGAGGTGAAGGAGGGGGGAGGAAGGACTGGAAGGTGTAAGGTGCTAGTGAGCAGCAGTGACCCCCTAGAAACGCGATTCACCTTGTGTATGGCAAAGAGACGCTTTCAAAGCCGTAGTTTACAATGGGTCTACACTGCCTCCCTGGCGTGGCCACTTGAATCAGTAAAACCAAAAATGTGGCTTTTGTAAAAATCTGATTGTTTCAATTTTTGTTAGTTTAAAAACATGCATCAGCTCTGAGCCAACTGAAACCCAACCCTTCAAATACTTACTTACCTTTTTAAGGCCTCCTGTGTATGAGCCAGGCCTAACTTTACTCCCAGGAGTAATCTCATTAATTTCCCTCTGTATAAACATTTGGGTTTTTTGGTGTGGGTCTTTCATAGGGCGACAGGATAAAATATTGGTTTCAATATGGAAAGGTCATCATAAAACCACAGAAAAAATCAGCAGGCAGCTTCAGGGGCAGATTTAATACTCAAAACTATTTTGAACTCTTCTTTTTAAATTAACTGTATTTTAAGTTTATGGTGTCCTTAAATGTTAAGGTACTGGTATCATCGGGGTGTATAATATAATTGAGCACCTTACTAGTCTATGTAATCATGTGTCTATCACTTGTCTTACATTCTCTATTCCCTTGGGGCATGTCTACCCTTGCCATTTAAAGCAAGAAAAAGTCCCTTTTTTGCACAAAAAACATGGGAGCATCTACACTTTCCAATAACGTTTTGCGGTGAAACTCAGAAGCAGAGTTGTTGACTCGAGTCCCACGACTTTAACTCAAGTCCAACTTAAGTCACCTAGGTGACTCGACTTGAGACTAGACTCAGGTTCATTGTTTGTGACTTGAGACTCGACTTGAGACTTGCTAATTTTGTTAAATCGATTTGGTGAAAAAATTGTCCAAAAATGCTGATATTGATGGCTTGTACAAAAGTGACTTGACATTTTTTAAATTAAGACTTGAGACTCGACTTGGGACTTGACTCGAAAGTGACTTTAAGGACTCGAGACTCGACTTGAGACTTGAACTGTAGTGACTTGAGACTCGACTTGGACTTGACAATGACGACTTGAAGACAACACTGCTCAAAAGTTTCTCTGCAAAAAGAAAGCCACCTCCATGAAAGGCATATAGCTGTTACAGGTGATGCGCAACTGAAGTATACAGAGCTTTTAGCCTCCACAGGATATGGCAGGATGCCTAGGTGACCACTCTATTCAGTAGTTCTGTATCCAAAAAAATAGGTGTCCGCCTCCTCCCTGTAAAGCCCTGGGGACTTTGAAACTCTCCTCCCTGTTTTCTTGGCACGCGCTCAGTTATCATCTGGCCAGGTGACAATTGCTACTGCATAAAGCAAATGATCCCCTGGTTGGAGCAATGCTGAACTCCTGGAGCTCATCAATGTTTGGGGAAATGGGGCTCTGCAGGGACCCAGAATGCCCTGTGATGGACCTCCCATCTGTTCCCCACTTCTCACAAGAGCTGCACAGTGGGATGGCTGCCCTCAGGGCGCTGCTCTCATCAGTGATGGAAGTGCTGCAAATGTAAACACTGTCTGATACCTGTGATCCTGAGTACAGAAACTAGCACTTTTCTATTACCAATTCCCTATCGCTGATTAAACTGCAAAAACTCTGCAAGTGTAGACATAGTCTTGGTTAATGGGCGTGGGTGAAGGTAAGGCTAGGGGAGGCAAGCCCCCAGCCCCACCCCTTCTGCCCAGGCCCCGCCCCGATGGGAGCCAAGACCCTCTCCCCACCTGGAGCACCATGGGGAGGGTGGCTGCCCCAGCTTTCTCAGCCCTGGAGCATAGGGAGGGCAGGCACTCAGGGGCAGTAACACTAGAGTAGGTATTCTGGGTGTGGGATCTGGGTGGGGCCAGGCTGGCTGTTTGTGAAGGCAATGCCTTTCCCTGCCTATTCTACTTGCTGCCCCTGCCTTTGCTGGTTTATTTCCCTGGCTTTGAATTAAGCCATATGGTTCAGTGAGCTCCACCTGCAGGAACCTAGAGCCTGCACTGAACAAATTGCAGGATTGGAATTTTAGATCATAAGTTCTGAGGGACAGGAACTTTCTCTAGTGTGCAGCACCTATGCAAAGGGTACTCACCTGCCCATCTACTGTGATATACGTCATCATGTGCCAGCAATGCTCCTCTGCCATGTACATCGGACAAACCAGACTGCATCTACGCAACAGAATAAATGGACACAAATCAGACATCAAGAACGGTAACATACACAAACCAGTAGGAGAGGACTTTAACCAGTCACAGACTTGAAAGTTACCATACTTGATCAAAAACACTTCAAAAACAAACTGCAGTATTGAAACTGCTGAGGTGGAATTCATAGGCAAACACTGTAAAGAATTTTAAAATAATCATTAGGGCTGTTGAGCGATTAAAAATAAACAATAATAAAATACCATTATTTAAATATTTGTGGGTAGTTTTGATGTTTTCAAATATATTGGTGTAAATTACAAAACAGAATACAAATTGAACAGTATGTAACCCTTTATATAAGTACTTTATACAAATACTGTAGTGCAATAGTGAACTTACAAATGTACATACAAATACCTGCATTCAAAAATAAAACAATATAAAACTTTAGAACCTTCAAGTCCACTCATTCCTATTTCTTGTACAGTTAATCACTCAGACAAACAAGTCTGCTTACATTTGCAGGAGATAATGCTGTCTGCTTCTCATTTACAGTGTCACCTGAAAGTGAGTACAGGCATTTAAATAGCACTGTTGTTGCAAGATATTTATGTACCAGATGTGCTAAGGATTCATGTGCCACTTCATGCTTCAACCACCATTCCAGAGGGCATACATCCATGCTGATAAAGGGTTCTGCTCAATAATGGTCAAAGGCAGTACAGACCAATTTATGTTTATTTCCATCATCTGTCAGATGCCACCAGCAGAAGATTGATTTTCTTTTCTGGTGGTTTGGGTTCTGTAGTTTCTGTATTGGAATGTTGCTTTTTTAAGACTTCTGAAAGCACACTTCATGCCTCGTCCTTCTCAGATTTTGGAAGGCACTTCAGATTTTTAAACCTTGGTCAAGTGCTGTAGCTGTCTTCAGAAATCTCACTTTGGTACCTTCTTTGTGTTTTGTCAAACCTGCAGTGAGAGTGTTCTTAAAAATGAACATGTGCTGGCTCAATCTGAGACTGCTATAGCATGGCAGAATGCAGATAAAACTTCAGTCATAAATTTAATTAACGTCTTTTCAGTTAACAAGTGTAATCAGAATTGAAGTATGTCCTCTGGAATGGTGGCTGAAGCAGCATACGAACTTTTCGCATAACTGGCACAAATGCCTTGCAATGCTGGCTACAAAAGAAGAGGTGTTAAATTCCTACTTTCAGGTGACATTGTAAATTAGAAACAGGCAACATTATTTCCCATAAATGGAAATAAACTTGGTTGTCTTACTCATGGCTGGGGAACCTTTGTTGGGTCAGGGGCTGCTGACCCACAGAAAAATCAGTTGGGGGGGGCTGCACACAAGTGAGAAGCAAACAAACAAACCCTCACTTGACATGGTCCCTGACTGAGAAGGAGAAAGATGCTCCCCACATTCTCCTTACACATCAGAGCCTGGGTGGGAGGCGGGGGGAGACTAGTGAATTTTGTGTGCTCCAGCCCCGTGGTGGAGCAGCGGTGTCAGGGGTGAGGGCTGAGGCTGGGGGGGAGCCCTGAGACTCAGGGGCCGGATCCAGGCAAGCTGGGGGCCGCATCTCGCCCCTCAGCCTGATGTTCCCCACTCCTGGTCTAAGTGACTGCTTGAACAAAAAGTAACACTGAGTACGCATAGGCTCTAAAGCAGTGTTCATGAGGAACACCAAGGATTTTTTTGTTGAGCAAAAAAAAAAAATGGGTGTGGGGGGGAAGTTATGAGCAAAAAAAAAAAAAAAAAAAGGTTGCCTGCCCCTTACAGGGCGACCATTTTTAACTCTGTTGTTCTCCGCAGCACACCTCCAATTACCTCACGGCACACCGGTGTCCTGCGGAACACAGTTTAAGAAACGCTGCTCTAAAGTTTTACATTGTTTTGTTTTTGAGTGCAGTTATGTAATAAAAGTTGCACTTTCACAAGAGAGTACAGTATTTGTATGAGATCAATTGAAAAATTCTATTTTTATCATTTTACAGAGTAAATATTTGTAGTAAAAGTAAAGTGATCACTGTATTGTTAGTTACTGTTTGTATTCTGTGCTTTAATTTAAATATTTAATACATTTCAAGAGATATTTTAAACAGTGTGAGTAAAACTGATTAATAGTGATTAAAAATTAATCATGGTTCATTTTTTTAGTTAATTGCATGAGTTAACTACAGTTAATGGACAGCTCTAATAATAAATGTTTCCTCTGGCATAAAAGGAGCTTGTTTTTATAAAGCCTACAAATGTTGGCTAAGTTTGCACTAGCTGGGGTCCTGTATTGTTCATTTCTCACTTCCTTCAAAAACTTCTAAAACTCCATTTAGTCTTACCGTAATGACCATATATGACTCTGTGTGTATTCTGCATTCTATTTACTTTTTACATGCTGTCTTTTTGCCTTCAGACTGTAAACACATCCAGACAGGGATCTGTTATTCATTTAACTCAATTCACCTATTGTATACCACTGTGTATATTCACTATATTATTAAAAGCAATAATAAGGATTGTAACAGCATTTAATAATACCACTTTACAGTTTTCATCCAAAATATTTCACATACTAATGTCCTGATGCTGTTATGTACAGTAAACATCCTACAACTATGTGGAGCTCCACTGAAATCACTGTGGTTCTATGCAGACACAGCCATCTGCCCAGAGAGTACATTGCAAGATCAGAGCCTTGTTAAGCATCACAAGACATCTCTAAGGTAGGTAGGTATCATTATACCCATCTTGCAAGAAGGGAAATCGAGGCACAAAAGTGATTTGCCTAGCCTCCACTTAGCACCCAATTCTTAGGCCAATAAAATACACACAGGTGGACCCCAGCCTCTGCTCAAAGTCTTGCTCTAACAGACTAAGAATTTTGAGGTGCATTTTTGGAAGCAAAGCATGAAGCAGATAACAGGCCTACAGACAAGAGGAAAGCAATGAGTTGTTAGCCAGGTAAGGGAAACAACACTGCAGTAATTTCTAGAAGGCTGGCATTACTTGGGATGACCCATTGAACAGGTTACAAATCTTTTAGGGGGACCCTGATCACTTTCCTGAAACTATCACAAAGCAGAATAAACCTGCCATTGTACAAATGAGATGCCTAGGATTTAGAATCTAATGTGTAAAGAATGTGCCTGTGAAGCATTTGCCAGGAGATTGCTAAGAAGGCATTAGAGTTTTGAAGCTATGAAAAATTAAGGAAAAAAGTTACAAAAATCTGGCTATGCAAGTTTTTCTTTCTTCCACTACCACAGAACTGTGTGGCAATAAAGTTACTTCCTGGACGCCACTAAAAATCAGCTTAAAAAAGGGTATTTCATTAGGATTTGACAGGAGCCTGTAGTCAAAAGTGGAATTGTCTAATAAAGGCAGGAGAGGATACTGTAGGACAGGGGTAGGCAACATTTTGGCCTGAGGGCCACATTAGGCTATGGAAATTGTATAGAGGGCCCATGAGTGGCCACAAAATTGGGGTTGTGGTATGGGAGGGAGGGAGGATTCCAGCTAGGTGTGCAGGTTCTGCAGTAGGGCCAGAAATGAGGGCAGGGTGTGAAAAGGGGCTCTGGGCTGGGAGAGGGGGTTGGAGTGTAGGGGGGTGTGAGGGTTCCAGTTAAGGATGTGGGCTCTGAGGTGGGCCAAGGAAGAGGGGTTTGGGGTTCAGGAAGGGGCTCTGGACTGGGGGCTCAGGAGTACAGGCTCCAGGCTGTGCTTGGTCCTAAAGCAGCTCCTGGAAGCAGCGATACATCCTTCCCTCTGGTTCCTATGCAGAGGTACAGCAAGATGCCGCTGTGTGCTGTCTCCCCATCCACAGGCATCACCCCTGCAGCTCCCATTGGCCATGATACCTAGCCAATGGGAGCTGTGGGGGTGGTCCTTGGGGCATAGTCAGAGTGCAGAGCCCCCTGGATATCCCTATGTGTAGAACAGAGGTTGGCAAAAACACAGTGGCTGTGTCTAGACTGGCCAGTTTTTGTGCAAAATCAGCCGCTTTTACGCAAAAACTTGCCAGCTGTCGACACTGGCCGCTGATTTTCCGCAAAAGCACTGACGCTCATGTACGAAATCAGTGCTTTTATGCGGAAAAGCTTTGACGCCCTGTTCGGGCAAAGTCCCTTTTGCGCAAAACTGTTGCGCAAAAGGGCCAGTGTAGACAGCTGAGATTTGTTTTGCGCAAAAAAGCCCCGATGGCTAAAACGGCGATCAGGGCTTTCTTGCACAAAAGCGCATCTAGACTGGCACGGACGCTTTTCCGCAAAAAGTGCTTTTGCGCAAAAGCATCCGTGCCAATATAGACGCTCTTTTCCGCAAATACTTTTAATGGAAAAACTTTTCCGTTAAAAGCATTTGCGGAAAATCATGCCAGTCTAGACGCAGCCAGTGGCTATACAACAGGGTTAACCCCTGACACTGCATGCCACAGGTACCGGCGATCACAGCTCCCATTGGCTGTGGATTACCGTTCCCAGCCAATGGGGGTGGGGTGAAGCAGCACAGACACGGACACCCCTTCCCACAGCTCCCATTGGCCGGGAATGGCGATCCACGGCCAATGGGAGCTGCAACCACCCATACCTGTGGCTGTGCAGGTAAATGTAGTGTTGGGGGCCTTCCAGGAGTTAACCCTGGTGGACTGAATCTGGCCTGTGGGCTGGAATTTGCCCAACCCTGGTGTAGAAGCTAGGGTGGGAGGACACACTGTTACTTCTGGGAACCATGCAGTCTGGATTAAAATGTCTGACAGGCCAGATGTGGCCCATGAGCCATGGTTTGCCTTGCCCCTGCTGTAGGACCTACACTACACAAAAATTGCTCTGCATGGCAGCGTTCTTTCTCATAGGTTGTCAACAAACATGAGATGTTGGGGAATATGTACAGTGTTCCTTGTGAGCTGGGCACTTGTGCAACTGCTTGGAAGAGATTCAAATGCCACCCACAGCTAGGTTTTGTTTCTATCTGTGGCGCACATTTGCACATGCCTCAATGCACATACAGATGGAAAAGATTAGCAGGAACATTGAATGTGTGTTGTACAGCCATCACACTAACAACACAATGTTCCAATTTCTTCTGCATCATGATTTTGCTGGCTGGTATAATGAACGATGTGTAATTTAATGGTCACGGTCAGAATAATGCAAATTCTTAATGTGCTTCAATTCTGTAATTTCATGAATGTGCTAGGCAGCTCCGAAAAGCCTCTATGCACAGATGACGGTTTTGGATTGTGAACATCCTCCTCTAAGACCATTGCCAGTTTCACACAGGCCAACAAAGAGACATCATATAGAAGCAATTTTCAAGTGCAAATCCCCTGATCCATTTGATCTGTGTTCAGCACAGAATTGAGGGAAGTGGGAAAAGTGATTGTAGGCCCTGTACTGTTGTTCCCCTATATTCTCAGGCTGATATGGGACTACTTTGATCCCTGTATTTTCAGATGGGGAATTATCTGAATGCAGAATAACCTGGCCATACTCACTCCGCAGAGAATGGAGCAAGGGGGTTGAGCAATGGAGAACTGGCAGCAATGAATATGCCAGTTTTAGGTCAGCACAACTGAAATTTAAAACTTGCACCAAAGATTAGATTTTGGTCTCTACAGATCTAGCCTGGAATAGAGCCAGCAATTTAACACATAAAGATCCATAATCCCCTTCCCAATACAATTCACACTGAACCACTCTTCATAGTGAACCATTACACATAATTGATTTTTTTTAAAGCAGGGTTTTAAATTAGATTATATCCAGATTTACCAACAATAGGAAATGCAAACTATCCAAAAGTTGCTGTATTGACTCTTGAAGGGTCATTTGAGTCACATGCTTCCAAGAACTTCATTAGCACTTTATTTTGATTTTCAAGAGGAGATACTATGGTCCAGTTAAGTTAAATGGAGACCATTTTAGGCCTTAGAGCAGGGGTGAGCAAATTCTGGCCCACAGGCCAGATCCGCTCCACACGGTTAGTCCCTGGCGGGCTCCCATCTCTAGTGTTAACCTGTAACTCCACAGGTATTAGAGGATCACAGCTCTCATTGGCGGCAAATTGCCATTTGCAGCCAATGCGAGTGGTGGGAAGTGGTGTCCTGGTCTGCAATGCTGCAGCCCTCCGATACCTGCAGAGACACAGATAAACATAGCAGCGGCGGCCTGCCAGGGACTAACCCTGCGGGCTGCTGTTTTTTATTGCCCACCCTTCCTTAGAATGTGTGTGTATGTGTGGGGGGAGATAAAATCCAGTATATTTGTACCAATGAAACAAGTTGTGGTTTAAAAAAAAATCCCTCAGAAGTATGGTTTAGTCAAGTGTATGTTATAGACACCTTTAAAATGGCCCAATCACACAATCATATTCTTCAATGCGAGTATGTAAGAGGATTTGGACATTGTATAAAGGAAAATGAATAGCCCTTGACAGAGAAGCTCGACATTAGTTCAAAACTTTATGCAAGACGCATTTGAAGTCTTGCATAAAATGGCTTGATTAATGAAACTCAATACATACAGAGAGCTCTATCGGAAGAATGAAAAACTGCTTAAGACAATGAGAATTCTGAGAAAGAAAGATCAATGTCAGTGCATGTTTTTAAGCCTTTTCAACATAGTAAGGGAAAGGATGTTGGAGAACAGCAAGGACACTGACCCCTTCAAGAATAATCAGTGAGAACAGTACCTTGAAGTTAATATGAAGCAAAAGAAAGGGGGAAATACGACTTTACCACGGGATAAAACTGGGGAAAGTATCTGACTGTGTATTTTGAAAAGAAAAAAATGACAAACATCTTTGTAGGAAGTGAATGAGAAATGCATTTAGCAGTATACACCGAGATAATCCTGTTTGCTTTCATCCTCACTTGTTCACCATTATCTCCTTATAATATGTATGTGTCTATGCACGCTGTCCAGCTTTTAGCTTCTCCTTTATCTTCTTGACCATTGTTCCTCTTTTTACCTCATTCCGTATATTGTGACTGGCTCTATGTTAGATGCCAAATCCTTCTGGACAATAGCTTGCTCTTTATTCCTTCAAAAATTTCTGCTAGGACCATTATGTCTTCTCTTCAACTGGCTTCCCTGGTTTCAGATGGGCTGTGTCTACACTGGCATGATTTTCCGGAAATGCTTAAAACGGAACAGTTTTCCGTTATAAGTATTTCCGGAAAAAGAGCGCCTACATTGGCAGGATGCTTTTCCGAAAAGCCCTTTTTCCGAAAAGCGCCCGTGGCCAATGTAGACGCCGCTTTCGGAAAAAGCCCCGATAGTCATTTTCGCGATCGGGCTTTTTATGAAAAGACTGCTGGGCTGTCTACACTGGCCCTTTTCCGAACAGTTTTCCGGAAAAAGGACTTTTGCCCGAGCGGAGCAGCATAGTTTTTCCGGAAAAGCAGCTGATTTCTTACAGTAGATCGTCAGTGCTTTTCCGGAAATTCAAGGGGCCAGTGTAGACAGCTCACAGCTTATTCCGGAAAAGCGGCTGCTTTTCCGGAATAAGTGGCCCAGTGTAGACACAGCCATGATGTATTAGCTATGCCAGGAATAAATCCTTATCAGATCTGAGTTATTTTCCTTATAGCGAACTATTCTTTCTTCATCCTTGGAATGACCCAAAATTTTAGTCTTCAGACCATTGTTTCTGAATACTTTACTGTTTATGTTTAGGTGTCTTAGGGTTTAGAGGTGTTTCACAAAAAAGAATAATGCCAGCCTAAAAGGAGACACAAACTCTCTACTAATGCACTCATCATTCAGAGTTTCAAAAGACCTTCTACAGGGAAGAACTGAAGGGGGTCTGGGCAAGATTACCTACAACAATTTGAAATTTAATATCTGGTCTGAATGAAATTCCAACATTTTTAAAACACATTGTTTCAAATCAGAACAAAAATTCAAAACATTTGAAATTCTCTATAAAATGAAATTTCTGCCCCACAATGTTCAGATCAAAATGTTTCACTTTGATATACTTGTTTCATTTCAATTTACATTTCTGAATAGAGCTTATTTTATATTTCACAGAATATAAGTATGATTAATTTCAGTATAAAATACAAAAGATCAAAACAAACATTTCAGCCTTGTCAGAATGACACATTCAATTTTTTGTGTGGATCATTTCCACACAATAAATTGAAACAAATATTTCATTCTGTTAAAGGTCAAATGGAATGCTTCAAGCTTATCAAAATTGTCTAATTTCAATTATTTTTCAAAATGAAATTTCTTTGAAATAGACATATTCCTTCCTAACCCTTTTACTCAGTTTTTCCAGACAGGAGAACAGCTTATGAGAACATTGTCTATTAGCTCCAATTGTCACCTTGAATTGAACTTAAGCTCTTTACTATCCTGATCACAATTAAAGCTTACTCCATTATTCATGTATATTATAGGTGTATTGTGTGTGAATGGTTCCAATTTCTCACCCCCTCCCCAATGTTTCCAGCATTATTTCTATAGCATCCATTGTTTTTATCATTTAAATTGTGTACAAAGTCTTGTATTTTTCAGAAATAGATTGACAGAGTCAGATTCTGATCAGAGTGACCCCCCCCCCCCCCCCCAACAGCTATCTTTTGATTCTAGTGGAGCTGTTCAGACTTACACTAGCATAAGATTAAAATGTGTTCCTCTTTTCTACTCCAGATTTTTAGAACTGATTAATCTCTCAGGCATTTCTCTGGTCGCAAGTCCAGAAATGCCTTCAGTCTAGTCATCCGTGCTTTTATGACAGTGAAGCTCTCTCTAGTCTCACTGTCAATAACATGACTGGTCTGTAGTTCTTCAGATTTTCTGTATTATTGGATAATATACCTGTTGTATGTACTATTTTGATGGTACAGGTTGAACCTCCCTGGTCTGGCACTCTCGGGACCTGACTGGTTCTGGCCCTTGGAATTAATGAAACTAATCAACATTGGAGACAAAAATGGCATGATAGTCAAAAGGAAAGAGATTTCAATGGTGTCAAAAGACTAGTAGCTAGTCCATGAAAACCTAAAAGGGCAGGGGTGGTAAAAGAAAAAAATACTTTTAATTCCATTCTGTCATATAGCCTCCAATGCAGAGAAATGGAAGGGTAGAAGATCATCATTGCTATCACCAATGGAAAACAAGCACCTAACAAAGTATGATGACACAAAAACTGCCTGCCCTTTTTCCTTCCTCTGGGTTCTAGAGCAATTAATATATTTTAAATACTTTTGTATAGCCATACAATTTGAAACTTATTAAACCAACTCTCAAAAGGTAGAATAGACTTTTATTTGGGGGGAAAAAAAAGAGGGAGGAGTAAAAGACCAAGGAGAATGACAAAGTAAGTAATTGTATAAGCATTGTCAGCATTCACTGTTAACCACTGGATTATCACTAGTAGCCTTTGAAAACATCCCCACTGTAGCACTTTGGCAACACCTAGTGGCAAAAGGTAATAAAAGTTTGCATATGCTTTGGAAACATTTTGTTCTGAATGAAATGTTGCTCTGAAAATGCTTTTCTTGCAAGATCCACAAACTTTTGTTTTTAATAAATATTTTGCTTGTTTATTAAATTAACCAGCATGGTTTTATCATTTGTTCTTTGTCGCAGATGCGGCACTGTAGAATGAATCAGTCTAGTAAGACAGACAAGAAATTGCACTTATTCCATATGGCAGCAGCACAGTGAAAGCAGTGGCATGGCGACAGTTGGACTTTAAGGTCTCTTACCCAGTCCAGAGCAGATGGGGTAGTCCTTGTGAATAGATGCAAAATGAACATGAATTGGGCAGGCATCCATGATGTGTCCAGCAGTTTGCACTATGCCACAGTTGCAGTTTGACAATTCCCTCACTTTTCATCTATGGAGTAAGTATGCACATCTTCCACGTTCGGTGCAGATAGTTTAGAGCCATATGCACTATGGGCAAGAGAGGCCCAGCACTTGCACAATTGGGTCTTTGATTAAATTGCTGTTTAGTAGTTGGCAGCCACCCAGGCTTCAGACCATCTTCTGTGAATCTCCTTAGTGACCACACGGAGGGTTGTAGAATGAGACCAGAAGAGTTTTCTTCATTTTGACTGGAGAGGGGGAGTGTTAAAAGTCACTGTGAAGCAATAGTGTGGAACTTACCCTGCTTTTTCAGTACTTTCTAACTGTCACAGCCTCTCATTGGATATTTGCTGGTGCAGTGTTAGCCAATACTTCTAACCATGGACATGGAGTTGATGTGAGGATGCCACTATGAAGAGCAGCACTTGTTTTGGTGTCCACTAAAATGGTGTGTAGGCTACTGCTCCAACTTGAGGCACAGTATTTCACTGTGGAATGGACCAGGGCTAGTCTTGATATTCAGAGTGTGCAGGCATCACTTTATGCCTGGTGCTTTTGTCAACTGAGACTTTTGAGTTGGCAATTAGTTGCCTGACACCTGTGAGAGTTTTTGGGCTAGAGGTGCTGCTCCACCAAGGGCACGGAGGAGACACCGACCTTTTAGCTTGACTTGTGAAGTCAAGAGCCAACACAGTGAAATTGCACTGCCAATTTAAAATACCATAAGGGCAAAATTATCCACTCCAACAGAGGGCTGACACCAGGATTATGTAGAGTTTATATAAAAAAATCACTCACGGCCTATGTGATCTAAAGCATTTTAGTAAACTATGAATAAACGTATTCCTAAAGATGCAGAGGTTCTGTATAATATAGAATAATCCTTTGCACTGTTGATGTGTCAGAGATGAGAAGCAGGGCATAAAATAGAGCTTTGAAGAAAATGAGAGCATAACTTAATGAACAGGCAAGGCCTCTTAATTAAAATGGGTTCTGTGGTGAGAGCAAGCTAAACAACTTTGCCCAGATTTAAGCAATGTCTACAATGAAGACATTCATTGTTGTAATTACATCAATGTTGTCATACCATTGCAAATCCCTCACAAAGAAACACCTGAATCATCCAGATTCAATATGGACTTTACACTGATATAAACTTAATCCAGTAACATGCCAGATGAAACTGCACTCAAGTAAGATCTGCTTTGCATATCTACATTAGGTTTTTCACACTGATGTAGCTACACAGAGGCTAATTTCCTTATTGTTGACTGAATTGAGTTACTAAAATTTCACACTGTTTATGTGTATGTAATTCCTCATTATGATCTGCAGTGTAGCCCCACATCTTTTCATCTCTTCTGCATTCAATGGCTGTAGTGGACTTTAAGGCAGTTGGACTTTAAGGTCTCTTATCCAGTCCAGAGCAGATGGGGTAGTCCTTGTGAACAGATGCAAAATGAACATGAATTGGGCAGGCATCCATGATGTGTCCAGAAGTTTGCACTATGCCACAGTTGCAGTTTGGCAATTCCCTCACTTTTCATCTGTAGTGAAATAGTATTAGTACAATAATATTTACCAGTTATTAAAGTTCAAACTTTCTGACGTGGCTATTAATCTGAGGTGCCTGTTTCTAAATGACCAAATTTAGACATGTAGGGTAGGAATTTCAAAAGTACATGAGGGGATTTTATGTCCTACTCTCATTGAAACTCAATGGGACTCTGGCTTCTAACTGCCATGGATGACTGAAAATGGTAGCCATGGAAACTCTGGGGTTCAGCATATCTGAAAATCAGCCTCTGCACACCTAAAAGTTGGTCATAAAAAAAAAATCTGATGCTCACTACAGCCTCTAAGTGTATTCTTTCCTGTGGCTCCCTTCTACACCGTAGACCACACATGAAAAGGGGTTTTAAAGGGAGTAGCTATTGAGGGAAGCATTTAGTAAAGCTCTATCAGGGAAGAAAGAAAGAATACAGAAGCACTGGTTTTGTGCCTGTATCTCAGGCAGTCTGAGGGGCCCAAAACACTCATTCATTTTTCTGTTGAAGTGAGACAGAAAATGCCTGTGACTAAATGACTGGGGGAAAGCAAGGAGACAATCTGGTGTTCATTTATGAAATTGGACACTCTCAGAAACACCCATCTTTCTAAAAATACAAATATTAGTATCTCTGATCCCCTTGTTACAGAGTTAACCTTTTGGGGAAGAGGGGCCAAAAAGTGACTTTGTTCTGTTTGTGCAGTGAGGTTCAGGTCCATGACTAGGACTACGAGATGCTACAACACAAATAATATAATAAATCATTAGCGCCTTTTATCTATCACTTGAACTAGGCCAAAGGCTCAGTGACTTGCTATTGACCCCCAGCCATCCCATCTCCTACAAAGATTAGATTTCATTAAGACCATACTACTGTTCTGCTCATGCAGAGGAAAACCTGAGCTGTAATTAGATAAGAGCTACACAGAGGTGGTTTTGCTTACCATTTAGCACACACAAATTAAGGCTCTTCATTGTTCAGCAAGTTCATTCCATACTTCCCAGTCCACTTCATTAAGTGGAAGATGCTAGAACCAAGACATGGAAGAACCCACCACAGAGCACTCAGGTCACACATAAAAGTCACTCAGTGGACAAACATTCTGTAATTTAAAAGAAAGAAAATTACAGTCCCCACACCTTTCAACCAGATGCCTTTGCTTTCTCCTTATTAAACTGATTTGCTAGTTTGAGAAGAAAGTTAACTCTAGGAAAGAGTGTAAAACAAAGGAGAGAATACTAAAAAAATATATATATATATTTTTTAGCATTCTACTGCCTGTAATCATTTCACTACAAAAGAAATTTTGGAGAAACAAGAATCTTGAGTATGAAAGCCCAATAATATTGAGGGGAAAAATTAGCTTTATGTTAACACCCCAGGTTTGGCTACATGGCAAACAATTACAGTTATAGTTGTTGCCTGGGCATAATATATATAAAATACAAAATGGAGTCTGAGGGTTCTCTTTTCCTCAGAACAACTTTCCTGCCAAAATCGGGTGGAGAAAGAGGTTGTGCACTCAGCACTATATCTGTGCACCCAGCACTAAACCTGTGCACACAGCCCCATTTTGCCTGCGTGCGCATCCATCTTTTGCACAGGGCACTCAATTTCTTATGCACCCGGCTCTAAGGTTTTGCACCCCTTCCTCTTCAGGGTTTTCCCGCCTTGAAGTGTTTATAAGCCCTTGTTAAGGAACATTCGTGTTCTTTGACTCTCCTCGTGTCCTACATGTGCGTCTGTGGTTCGTCACCCCGTACGTCGTCGTCTACCCTGAGGAGACCAAGGTTCCGGCCTGCAGTCTGACAAGACTACCCATTTCTAGTGACATTTCTTGGGATAAGGGAAGCCTTTTCCACTATCGCTAAGACTTTGGGACTTATAATACCGTCTCGCTTACGGAATACTCGGACAGGATCCGGTACCCCATCAAGCGTCAGCTCGCAGGAGGCGAGAAACATCCATCGAGGGATTGCTCCATTTGTCCTCCCTTAAAGCTTTACATTAGCTGCAAGGTTGTAGGTCACGGACATCTAACACCAATCGCCGATTGTGAATGTAATGTATAACCTTATGTGTGTGGGACTATTCTATCTTCTTTTCTTCTAGGATTAGGGTGGGACTGTTGCTATATTGCATGTTGTTTGCTGATGTTTGATCTTTACCTTTTAAAATACGTGGTTTGGCCCTACATCTTTGTTGATTGGTGATTTCTAAGTTGTTTCCCTGGTGATTAGATACAGGATACCAGGCCGAATCTGGCTTCTGTGGGAGGGCACCTTAAATTGCATAGCCAACAGCACAACAATTGTTTACCTCAGCTCTCCGGGTAACATAGTTATTCAGGTGAATACATAAAGGCCTGTTTATAAGACATTTGAGCCTTTTACTTTTGGAATTCATAGCCCACATTTGCTGCTCATTCAGGTAAACTGCAGAGCACATATTTCTCAACCCTTGCTTTTTTGCGGGGGGTGCGGGGGGGGGGGCGGAAATGGGGGGCTGTGGGAGAGATGTGTGAGAATTTGGGCAGTAGTGAGGGAAAAGGATGGTTGTAGAATTTTGGTTTAGGTTTTGCTGCTCATCAAAGTACTGATTTTAAGAAATAATAGCTGGCAGGAAGGGATGGAGGCATGCAAATCTTAGGGTAGGTGCTGTTTTGCAATAGTATACATCAAAATAACTAACTTTAAAATACATTTTAAACAGCTTTTCATTGGACTGCTAGATCATCATAAGTGTGCAGTAGCAGACATTATTTAACAGCAGGCTCAGAAGAGCCAGTGATAATTTGAGTGTAAAATATACTGATTACCGTTAGAGAGATGCATCAGTATGCCTAAGGAACAAAGCACAGAAATCCATGATGTTCCTCCATCCAATGGAAGATGATTCCAATGCCCAGGCTTCCTGGACTCAGTACTCCTTGTTCCATATCAAATTGTGGTCTCTCATGCCCATGAGGTATTTGTGGCATGCTCAGAATTAAGACTGAGGTTTAAAATAAAATAAAAAAATCAATCAGTTTTAAACAGAACTCAGGCAAAAATAAGTATTTTCAGTAGATCCCGTAGAGATTCCTTGTGCTCTCAATTCATTTTAAATAAATATTAACAATACAATTTTGGTCCATTAAGCATTTTAAAGATCTCTGACTGTGGAAGAGTGTGGGTGTGTTTATTCAGGAAGTATAACTGACTACAGTATATTTTTGATCAATTCCCCCCCATTTTTTCCTTGTAATTACAGCCTGTCTCCGACTTACGAACCGGTTACGGACCAAGCAATTGGTCGTAACTTGGTTTGTTCGTAAGTCGGGCCCCATTGAGTTACACGCAACCGCGCTGTTCGTAAGCGTGGATCGTGTTCATAACTCGGGGTCCGCCCTTTGACATTTTTGGTCATAACTGCGAACGGTCGTAAGTTGACCGTTCGCAACTTGGGGACCGGCTGTATGCTAATCTAGGTCTCATTCATGCTATTTTGCTGTTCACATGAAGACAGTATCTTCTCTATTAATGGCTTGAATGTCAACACCACACAAAGTGGAAATTAAGGACTTATGTAAAATATTTACTTGAACACAAAGTCCAGTCTAGTAAATACCAATATTCTTTTAATAGATAAGATTAGACGGAGCCTTTGTGTCCACACTGCATCATTTTTGCGGAAGAGGAAATGCAAATGAAATACTCATTAGCATTTCTCGCACTCTTATTTGCATATTCTCTTCAAATCCTTTTTCCAGAAGCAGTTTTTGTAGAAAAAACCTTTTTGCGCAAGAACCCTTATTCCTTATTTTTTGGAATGCCACCTCCACCCGTTTTAAAGGGAAGTGGAGCCCAGGGTCAGCTGGGGACTCCCAGCTGATGTCAGGCTCCCTGCAGCAGCGAAGCCTGGACTCCCCAGCTGAAACCGGGTTCTGGGGAAATGCCACAGGGAGCCCGGGGTCTGCTGAGGAATCCCCAGCAGATCCCAGGCTCCACGGCAGCTGCACCTTTGAATCACCACAGAGGCAGTGTTTTAAAGGGGCAGGCCTGGAGCCAGCTGTGGATTCCCCAGCTGACCCCAGGCTCCCCGCAGCATTTCCCAGAACCCGGGATCAGCTGGGGAGTCTCTAGCTGACCCTAGGTTCCCCTGCTTTGGGGAGCCCAGGATCAGCTGGGGAATTCCCAGCTGACCCCGGGTTCTGCTGCCACAGGGAGCCTGGCATCAGCTGGGAGTCCCCAGCTGACCCCGGGTTCCGGGGAACTGCCACGCGGTACCTGGGGTCAGTTGGGTAGTCCCCAGCTGACCCCAAGCTCCACTGCCCCTTTAAAATGGGCAGAGGTGGCAGTTGCAAAGTGGCAGGGGAACCCAGGGTCAGCTCCCCAGCTGATTCCAGGTTCTGGGGAAATGTCGCAGAAAGCCCAGGATTAGATGGGGAGTCCCCAGCTGATTCCAGGCTCCACCGCTGCCTCTTGGGCGCACAGGTGGCATCAGCTGTGCAGCAGCTGCCCCTTTGAAGTCGCCTGGGGGTTTCAAAGTGGCAGTGCCGCACAGCAGCACTGTCACATTGAAGTATGCTGTTCCCCACCCCCCCTTGCTGCCTCTATCTTATAGAGGCAGCAAGGGGGGGAGGGGGGATATCGACTAGTCAAAATACTATCCAGTAAGGAAATGCTTATCGGATAGTCAACTAATCTTTGACATCTTTAGGCTGGAGTTGGCATGCGGCTCAGCTGGGCTGTGGTGGGAGAGAGGAATTCTATGGAAGGGGAGGTGGGCTGGAAATGACCTCCCCAGGTCCGGAAAAATACCTCATCCGGAATCAGTCAGGTCCTGGGGGTGCTGGACCAGGAAGGTCCACCCTGTAGTACCTCCATAATCACAAGAACTTTATCTAGTCTTTCTATTAATTTTTCTTATTTTGCTGTCTGTCTAGAGTTAAGTTAGACCCTCAAATCCAATCCAATCAGCTGTTAAGACAGCAGAGCAAAACATAATCCTATCTAGTGTAACTTCCTCACATGCATTTTAATTTGTAGTCATATGCACGTGATATGAATACTCTCAATTCTGCCAGTGATTCTGAATTGCCAATCAGCATCCTCTTTCGTAAAGCTCACTGGATGTAAAGTGGCAAATGAGGAAACAAAAAAAACTAAACACAAAAATGTGAAATTCCATCTCTTTATTTTATGTATTCCTAAAATCAAGGATCCTGGTACATAACATCATCCACAGAAAATATATCCGTTCTTAACTCATGGTGGTGTGTCCAAGTATTGCACATGTAGGGACTGTGTACTAACATAGTGCAGCCACTGCACCAAATAGTAGTAAAGAATGTAACTTTCTTAGTGACTTTTAACCCATCCTTTCAATTAACCCATAACCCAACATACACATACAATAGCATTCTAAGCAAGAGTTTTGGAACAGTTGATAATCTGAATTCAAAAGCCATAGTTTAAAATGGAAATGCTAATGCACTTACCTATAGCAGCTCTAGCTACACTAAAGTAAATATTTCTTTAGGGTAACAAAACACATTGCTTTACCCAGTAACACAAAGTATATGAGTTTTATAATACATATTACTATCTTTACTTGTACCCATACTTCTCTTTAATATATAAAGCTCTAAAAACAATTCTCCACTATTTTACAATTAAATTAAAACACTTCCATGATTGGTCTAATTATTGATTTTGGTCTCAATATTTTAAACATTAATCATTCCATAAAAATATACAGTTCATAACATGGTCCTACCAATAACAAGAAGCCTTCCAAAACAGGCTAATGACAGATACTCAACCATGCAATTCAGTGCTCAGAATCATCTAACTGATAAATATTCATATTGCTTTTCAAACTCTACTCTCAAACATCTTTAAAATATTATCTTTACACTCTTACAATGCTTACAAACATCCAGAAAGGGTTCACATTTCTAATTTGCTTGTAGCAGCCATGCAAGTGTTATTACTTATACACTGGGCCAGCTAAGCATAAGCTTCATGCCATCATTTTGAAATTTTCTCATCTTAGACCATCTTTATACAGTGAAATTAACTTTACAACTGACTTCATGTTGTTCCATGTGAACAGAGATTAGAGATGAGCCAGACACTCAGAACTGCACTTTTCAGTTAAGTCTCTAAGAACTAATTGGTTTACTTTCAGTAGGATGCACTTATAGCTGCCTTTCAGTTCAACAGACACTTAGTGTACTGTCAAGCTAACCCCAGAAGTATATTAAAAGGTGACATTATTAAAAAAAAAAAGCACATTGCAATTCAAAAACGTCTCAATCATGCTTAAAAACAGCACTGCGCCACAACTGAGTGTGTCAATAGCCACATCTGGAGGCATCTTATCTGCAGATTTCCTTGTTCCTCTCTCAAAGTGGGTAACACCAAATCTTTCACATTTTCTATTCCTTGTATATTATGATGCTGCTCATTCTGGACTAGGAACCGGAAGAATCAGTTTTCTCCAGCTTAGAAGTAGCTAATGATAAATCACTTTTTTAAAAAAAACATACGTTATAGGTATTTTTCTTCTTTTAGAATCTTACATAAAATTCTGTGAGTTTTGTTAACTTTTGCAAGTTTTAGTTGTCCCAACCAGAATATTCCACACCACTGCTTACTCTTACAGAAATGAAAATTTTTATTAATGTCAGTATTAACTATCCCCAAACCTGTGTGTCTCATCTCTGTAAACGATAGAACTGCCATTGGACAAATTCAAATCCCAGTTCGGACAAATACCTTTTAAAACAAGAAGTGGAAAAATCAGGGAAATACACATGAAATTCTTAGTTCACTGCATTCAAGATACTGTTCTTTTTTCCTGAATATAAATATATATGGACACGATCATGACAATCAAATTACAACTTCTCTCCAACTGCTCCAAAATTAGTATAAAATACTGTTCCAGATCTTTAGATGTCAATTGTTAAAAAAATCAGTTAAGTGAATGTTCATTGTAAATTATTTACAGAGGAGGTAACAAAATTTCCAGGTTAACATTTATCATGAGTTATGATTTAGCACGTAGGGAAATACAATGCACTCATCAAAAATACAAAATTCAGTACTTATCAACTACACAAGAGGTCATGATTAGCTTTATGTAGCTGATGTACAGTATGCTTTTAAGAAGAAAAGTGCCAAAAGCTTCATAGGTAAAAGTCTTTGATTTTTAATCAGTAAACACACACAAAAAAATTGAAGACTTTAATAAATTTTAAAGTAATGTCAAATAAAAATATTTAGAAAAAGGATGTTACAAATGTAGAAGTACATCTTATTAAAAATGCATTTTAAAAGTCTATAAATTTGTCTGGTCAGTAAAGATTTTATCTGCAAAAGATCTGTAAGAACAACTGGATAGAAATGCTTATGTAAAACTCTGTTTTCAAGAAGCATGTATGTTTTAGGACTAAATGATGTAAATATGAAGGCATTTATAAAATTCCAAACAAATAATTTTTAAAACAGCATTTTTTATAGTTCCGAGCAGTTCATGTTAGGTCACAAACAAACTGTTAACTGTAAAACAGAATATAATTTTCTCCATAAGTTAGAATATTCAGTATTAGTTCTGTTGCCTTCGTTTTGCTGATCTCATTTTTTCAAATCGTGACTCCATCTCTTCCAGGACCTTTGGTGTGTAACGTACAACTAACTTAACCTTTCCTTGAGCTGCTTTCAGCAGTTCTACTGCTTTTTCATGGTGTTCTCCTTCAACGCTCTGTAAAGCATAAACCATTAAATATCACATTAGCAAAGAATGCAAGTGTTGCAGAAGATTCTTTAGCTCCTTTGTTACTCAGAAAACTTCCATTATAATAAAAAACTAGAAATATGTCAGGTTTGAAACTGTAATGCAACCAGCTCTATCACCCAGTTGAAGATCTGAGGCTTCAACAAGTCTCTAAACAAATGGTGATGTTTTCTTTTCTAACTAGCATTTTAAAAAAAGGTAATGTGGAAATGAATGCCAAGCAACAAATTTATCACAGAAGACAAGGAACAAGCAGACATACTAAGAATCACTAGATTGTATACTTCACACAAAAATCAGAACAATAACAACATTTTAAAGCATGTTCCTTTAGGTTTTAGAGACTACATTTAATAGACTTTATAAAATTTGCCCTCCAGACAAATAGTACATAGCAACTTCTCCCCACCACTGCATCTGTTATAAGATCCAGGCACCATGGTTTATCATCAGTCAGCAAAAGTTTATTCTCCCAATTTTATTAAAATCATCAAACACAATGACATTACTATCCCAAGCCTACCTCCCACTGCTGCTATTAGAAGCTAGAAGGCAGGTGATGTACCTGTTGATTGGAGGGTTTCCCCGTTACTATAAAGTTACTTACAAAAAGAAAAACAACAGTTAAAAAAAACCAAGTTACTTCTCCTTCCATCAGATTTAGAAAATGTGCTTTGATATTTTCATTTTTTGTTATTCAGTTGGATGCACAAGTCGTTCTCTTTTAAAAATGGCACGAGAAGCTTGTAAGGATCGATGGTGTAAGTAAGAGGTTTGAAAAAATCAATTGCAAAATAATATGAGTTTAGAAACTAAGCAATTTTTATACAAATATAGATTAATTCTGTTATAAACAAACAAAATACAATCAATGTTGCTAGTATAAAAATTCTGGAAAGACCATTAAAATCTTTTAATGGACAAAAATCTAGTTTTCAAAATATTTCTATTAGCTAAATTCTGGCAAAGGCATAAGCAATATTAAGTGAAGCCTTTGCAATAATACACAGAAACTTAATTGCCAAATGTGACAGATATTGCAGCAACACGCCATGTCTTTGGGGAGCATACTGAATTACATTTAGGACTGTTGATTAATTGCAGTTAATGCGTGCAATTAACTAATTTACTAAATATTTTTGAATTTTTCTTTTACATTTTCAAACATGAATTGAGCACTGTACACTTTGTAGTCTGTTTTGACTGATAGCAATATATTTTTATTACAAATATTTGCACTGTAAAAACGAAAAAAGAAAAAGTATTTTGCAATTCACCTCATACAAATACTGTAGTGCAAATCTCTTTACCATTAAAGTACAACTTATAAATGTAGATTTTTTTTTAATCACATAATTGCATTCAAAAACAAAATAATGCAGCACTTTAGAGCCTTTATGTCCACTCAGTCCTACTTCATGCTTAGCTAATTACTCAGACAAACCAGTTTGTTTACCTCTGCAGGAGATAATGTTGATTGGCTCTTGTCTACAATGTCATCTGAAAGTGAACAGACGTTTGCATGGCATGCCTAGATTGCAAGATATTTACATGCCAGATGCGTTAAAGATTCATACATCCCTTCATGGGTCAACCACCATTCCAGAAGATGTGTCGATGCTGATAAGGGTTCTGTTCGATGATGATCCAAATCAGCACAGACCAATGCATTTTCATCACCTCCGATATCCCGAAATAGCTATTCTGAGTGTTTAAACGTGCCCGTTATTTCGAAATATTTCAAAATAACGGGTGCGCTCTTCCAGCATCCCTGTAACTCTTGTTCCACGAGCATTAAGGGATTTGTCGAAACAGTGCTTTATTTCATTTCAAAATAACCTCAAAATAAGCTTTGCAATTTACGTAGCGCAAATTGCGTTATTTCAAGGTAAGGGTGCTGTGTAGATGCACCCAAAGTGGGTAGCATTAACTCCTGCAAATGTAAACAACATTGTTTGTCTGAGTGACTGTCTATACAAGAAGGACAGAGTGAACTGTAGGCTCTGAAGTTTTACATTGCATTCAAAAATAAAAGTTTATTTGTACTTAATTCTACATTTGTAAGTTGCACTTTCACAGTAGATTGAATTTTTATTATCTGAATTGCAAAATACCATTTTTTTACGGTGCAAATATTTGTTATAAAAAATAAAGTTAGCATAGTACACTTTATATTCTGTATTGTAACTGAAATTAATATATTTGAAAACCTAGAAAACATCCAAAAAAGTATATAAATAGCATTCTTTATTTTTAACAGCACAATTAATCACAATGAATTGTGATTAATTTTTAATCACTTGAGAGCCCTAATTAAATGTATTCCTTTTGGTATAAACAGATGAGTTTGAACTGACTTGGGGTCTTTTTTGATTCAGCAAACAGGTAGGAATTTGGATTCAGGGGAACCTCAATCCTCCAAGTGTGACAGGGAATGGATCACTTGATGATTACCTGTTCTGTTCATTCCCTCTGGAACACCAGCATTGGCCACTGTTGTACGACAGGATCCCGGGCTATATGGACCTTTGGTCTGACCCACATGGCCATTCTTATGTTCTTGGATTGAACCCTGGAAAGCCTTTGACCTATTGTGGCCCCATAAGACTGACAAGCAACTTCTGGTATGGTTAGTGTGAGGTTTAAATCTATTTATTATAAGGGTTCTTTTAAATGTTTTCTCTGTAATGCTTTTGACCTAAGAATAAATTTACTTTACTTTGCTACAACTGTGTAGTCACTGGTTAATAAAACAAACAACCAAAAGAAAAACACACTGCCATTGTCCTGAGAGAAAGCAATACACAGGGCAGAGCCTTAGACCTGGTCTACACTAGGAGTTTAGGTCAAATTTAGCTGCATAAGGTCGATTTTCTAAACAGTGAGTCCACACCACCAACCCCTTTCTGTTGACTTTAAGGGCTGCTGAAGTGAATTTCGGTGCTTCTGCTTTTCACAAGGAGTAACACAAATTTCAACCTTGCATAGTTGAATTCACGGTAGTGTAGACCCAGTGTTGAGAAAGTTTAGGTTTTTGGCTTCTGGGAGGCATCACATAATGCCCCACTCTGACCAGAACTTGTGCTTCTACTGATCTCCAGGCGAACAGGAAAAACCCTGGGAAAGTTTGAATTTCATTTCCCGTGTGGCCAATGTTCCAAGCGCTCCTCAGAGCAGGTAGTACACCAGAGCAACACATGTGACCATGACTTCCATAAGTTCAAGTTCCATTAGCTCTAGTTCCCAGGTGTGCAAAAGAGCACCAGTTATGGAGTGTGCAAGAAATCTTGGACTTCACTGAGGTGCGGGGAGAGGAATCCATTATCTTGGAGCTCTGAAACAACAAAAGAAACGCCGATATCTACGCAAAGAGCAAAATGCATGATGGAGAAAAGACACTTCAGGGGCCCCCAGTAGTGCCATGTTAAAATAAAGAATCTGAGGCAGTCTTATCACAGGACAGAGGCGGTGAATGGATGTCTAGTGCATTGCCACAAACATGCCACTTCTATGACCAGCTGAATGTGATTCTAGGGGAGGACCCGACAAGCTTCCCAAACCAGACTGTGTAGTCCACCAAAGACACTGAGGGCAGCAGCGTGGAGGACAGCATGGTGGTAGTGGGAGGATGACGAGAATGGTTAGCCAGCGAGCAGTGAGAGCCAAGAACTTTTCATCACTTTGGAGCCAATCCCCTCCTTCCAGCACATCTTACAGTCGAGCATTGATCCCAAGGAGGGCTCTTCTCGTGACTGCACAATTTTTTTCTTACTGCAAGCGGGTTAAGGCAATTGGATGTGATCTGTGGCATATTCTGTGCCTACAGTGTGTGCCCGGGGCCCGGAACAGCTTGTTAACGTGTCTGGAGATGGAGGGGGAATCCTCCCTGCACATCTCCATGAAGCTCTCAGATAAGAACTATTTGATCCTTGTCACAAGGTTTCAGGGGAGGCCTGTTTTATTCTACCCTCCACAGTAGGACACCTTCCTACAACAAGTCAGCAGCAAGTGATCTGATGTCATTGCAGCGTAAGGCCCACGTTTCTGGCCACATTCAGTCAGCATCAGCTCCCTATCACTCCGTGAGATTCAGAGAAGACTGGTATCTCACATGATAACCTGTATGGCAACCACAGGCTCCTACGGGATGGGAAAATAGCACTCTCCCAGGAAGTGGGGAGTGGCAGACACAGAGGAAAGAAGCTGTGTGAGCCACCGCCACCGCCATGCCGTCCCTCCTCCCACCTCCAGGATCATGCCTCCCTCAAAACTGCCATGAGTCCAGATGCTCCCTTTAGAACTCTGTGGTGTACCTGCTGTAAAGCATAATTTTGGCCTTGCACAGAACACATCTCCATTGTCTTTAGAGAGATCTTCGCTGTATGTCAGCAGATTACGTTTTAGGCCTCACAATGTACCTCCTGTAATGTGGCTCTTATAACTTTTCATTACAGTGAGAACAGCAGGCGGCTTGCTGTGTACTCCCCAAAAGCTGTCCATCTAGCCCAAATCTGCAGGCAAAAATGGACAAGAGAAGACATGTTTAAGGAGCAAATGGAGTAGAGGAATAAGTTCCTGGAGGAGATGCGAGTGCAGTGGCAGGACAGGAGAGAGTGCAGGGAATGCAAGCAAAGCAACAAAAGAATATCTTTTCGCCCTTGACGGCTGTGATGGAGCACCTGGCAGACAGCCTGGAGTGGGACGCTCCCACCCCATGCAGAACAACTTTCCCTCCTCACCCAGCTCCATAGTGTTCACCCCTAGGGACCACAGGACACGAGGTGAAGGTGGAGGGGGACCTCAAGGGCAGCCTCATACTTAACCTACAGGGCCTTGGGAGGCAAAAGGTTGTCGTCCTTGCATTTCTGATTCCCCCATCCCACCTTTCAGTTCCTGCCATGGACTTCTTTTATGTCTCTACTATCTTCCCTAAATAAAAAACACATGAACTCTGAACAACAGTCTCTTTATTGCTTGTATTACAGGAGCGGGGTAGGGGGATCATAGGCTAACACACTGACTGCAGGAGCATCTTGTTGAGAGTAATGTGCATGACTCTCAAAACTGGACATTCATGAAACTTTCTTTCAAAGCCTCTCTGATTTGCACTGGCCTGTGCTGTGCTCTCATTGCCTGGTGTCTGGCTGCTCAAAATCTTTCCCCATTGTGCTCTGCCTTAGTCCCCCACCCTGCCAGATAACTCTCCCTCTTGCTCTCACAAGTATTAGGGCGCACACAGCAGGCTGTCACCACAAATGGAATGATGCATTCACTGAGGTCTAACCTAGTCAGTAGACTCCTAAACCTTCCCTTTAAAAGCACATTCCACCACCATTTTGCACTTGCTTAGCTATAGTTGAACTGCTCCTCACTGGTGTCCAGGCTGCATGAGCCACAGGAGCAAGAGGTAGGCTGGGTCACCAAGGATCATTATTGGCATATCCACCTCTGATTTTGATTTTCTGATCTGGGAATAAAATTCCAGCCTACATCTTTCTGAAGAGGCAGGAGATCCTAAAGATGCGGGTATCATGGACCTTTCCCAACCATCCCACATTGATGTCGGTGAAATGGCCCTCGTAATCCACAAGCACCTGCAGCACCCTAGAGAAGTACCCCTTGCGATTTATGTACTCTGTGGCAAGGTGGTACAAGATGGGGATGTGCGTTGCGTCTATTGCCCCACTGCATTAGGGAACCCCATTGCGGCAAAGCCCTCTGCTATGATATCCACCTTTCCCAGAGCCACTACCCTCCATAGCAGAATGGCATTGATTCCTTTGGTTACTTGTATAACAGCCTCCGCTGTAGATTTCCCCACTCCGAATTGATTCCCAAATGATCGGTAGCTGTTTGACTTTGCAAGCATCCACAGGGCAATTGCCACATGCTTCTCCACTGTCAGAGCGGGTTTCATTCAGGTGCCCCTGCACTTCAGGGCAGGTGAAAGCCATTTTCAAAGTTCCAAGAAAGTGGCCTCGAGCATTCGGAAGTTTTGCAGCCACTGCTGACTGTCCCATACCTGCAGCACTATGTGGTCCCACCAGCCTGTGCATGTCTGATGGTACCAGACCCATTGGACACTGTTTCCAGAGGACTGATTGCTGGCTGTGTTTCCAATTCACTCAGCCCACGTGCTCACTTGGAGATTCCTCTTTGTCCTCTTCCTGATTCCTCCTCATCCTCTTCCTGATGGAGTGATGTGCTTATGCTCTCAAAATACTGCACCATTAGGCATCTCAAGGTAGATATCAACATCATAAGAAGTGCCATGTTCGCACTGCTATGGTGTCTGTGTGGGCAACCAGGGACAAAAAGATTGTTTCCTGTTGACCTCAAGCAAGGAGGGAGAGAGTAGAGGAGCACATTATAGGACGTTGATGACATGAACCCATAACCACCTGCTGCAAAGTTTTGGTCCCAGCATGCACCAGGAGTATAACCCAGAATGCAAAGCAGTGCAGGTACTGTGGGATAGCTACCCCACAGTGTATCGCTCTCAAAGTTGACAGCAGTCTCCCTGATGGGGACATGCTACTTCGAATTACATTGAATTCTTGTGCACAGGGGGACATGGACCTTTGACTTTGCAAAATCAGGTGACCAGAAATCGACCTTAATAGTTTGACCTTATCTCGTAGTGTAGACATGGCCTCGGGCAAACTAGCTTGCTGGAGAAATCACAGTGTAAGGCTGGCAGCTGTACAGCCTAAAACTCCCAGTCAAAAAGGAGAGAGCCTTGAGACCTCCACTTAAAAGAAGTGACAAGTGTGAGCCTAAAATGGTAAGTAGGCACTCTCAAGAGGCAACATAAGTGCAGTTACTCCTCAAATAGCAACACTAAGTTAATTCTGAATACAGTTATTCAAAACAAGTTGGTTGTATAGTATATATATTAAGATGTTAAGGATATACTTAGATATATTTCTTCATTTAAAATTGGAACCTAAAAACAATACATCTTGGGTGTGCATTAACATATCCCAATATTATTTATTTTAAAATTCTATTTTTAAATTTATGTCCATTGTCTGCTAAGCAGAAGGGTTTTTTTGGAGTGTCTATGGATGAGGAAGGCAGAAGGCAGAAGCCAGCCAGCTTAGGCTCATGGATTCTGCGGCCAGTTCTATGCTAGCCTCAGTATTTTCTAAGAGTATGTTTTATTTTGGGAATTTCTATAGAGGCACACTGGCTAGCCCAAGGAACCCTGGTACCAGCAAACAAAATTTGTATCACTTTGACCATGACCTCTTCCTATTCCATATGCTGAGGACTGCAGAATCAGGTGTCTTAAGACACCCCATGCAAAGGACATCTACTAGCTCTACTATGGCTACAAAAAAAAAAAAAAAAAAAAAAAAAAAAAAAAAAAAATCAGTCACCGAATTTAAAAATACACTCTACTTTTTACAAGAAGCTGGAGGAATGATTTTTAAAATCTGAACACTTAAGTGAAAAAAAATCACAGCCTTTGCCAAAATTATTCTATTGTTTGCGCTTTGTAACTTTTCCATTTCCAGCAGCATTTTTATCAGGATAATGACAACATCAAAGGACCTTCACTTCATTATCTTGCCTCACATTGAATGGTTTTGGTACCTACCTTACCATCACATTATTAAAAATCTGCAACATCAACCACTTTAACACCACTATAACTAGAACTGAATTAATAATTGTTTATTACAGTGGATAAAAGCAAAAAATAAATAAAAAAAAATCAAACTAAAACTGATATTTTTCTCCATTTTTCTTGCTGAAATGAGAAAGCAAAAAACTCTTTTCAGTCAGTTCAAAATGACATTTTGAAATGGCACATGCTGATTACAAATAGTGTGTTTCAAAAATTTCAAAACAAACCATTTTGACTTTTAATTTTGTTTCCAGTTTTATTCAGCTGAAGCTATTCACTGAATTTAACCCCAATTCACAAACAGTTTTGGTTGAACCAAAACAGCTTTTTCCAGTATTTGTTGAAAAAAATATGTCCATCTATAACTGTAAAACTATTTTGCAGGGCAATAATACAATTTGCTTCAAAATAAAGTACCTAACACTGTGCCTTATTTATCTTCCCAGGCTCTGAAATATTACCTCAAGTCATGGTATATTTGTATTATCATTTAGTGAACTCATGTACAACAACAAAGCAAAGTCCAAGAACTCTCACCATACTCAAATTTTGCCCAACGTCCTTGTCTCGATAATTATGAATCAACTACAAACAGCAGGATAAGATTTCTATCACATTGCAAACCCTAAAAAAAAGGCACCAGGTTTATGAAAACTACAGTCTCTATGCACCCTCAAGTGGACATAAGTAGTTACTACAACTGAAAGTTAAAACCAATCCCTACCACTCCGTTTACAGAAAGAAGCTGGTCTCCACGTTTCAGTCCCCCCATGTCTATCAGCTATACCGCCTGGGATAATTCGAGAGATATAGATTGGAGAGTTTTGCTCTTTGCCTCCCATAATGTTGAATCCAAGACCTTCTTCTGTTTTAGGCAACTCAACAACCCTGGGATGGGAATGACCTTCACTGGCAGCAAATGCAGCAACGGTGGCCTGAAAGAAACAAAACTATTTATTTTTTCTTAAAATTGGAACCTTAGAAAGTCTCCACCTCTTATAGTCAGAGGTGGTAGATATTTGAAAAGGTCTTGCTAGCTATTCTGAGATGGACGATGAAGTAAACAGTAATGTGTATTCTATGTCAACATCAGAATACGAAAACTAAGAGGCATTTTAATTAAATAAAAATGAATGTCATTTTAAGTAACAAGTCTTTCATGTCTTGTTCATACATCTGACAGATTAACAGGTCATATCAAGAGGAGACATCTAGCTCACCCTTTTTGAGACAAACTATAACATTCCATTCTAGTTATAGTAAAACTTTTACCTTTGCTGTAGCATTAGCTCTCACTTCAGGGCTACTGCTGATGTCCACAGTTTCATATACGTGCTCATATACCTTTAAGACAAGGTTATTTAGTAGGTACGTAATTTAACAGGAAAAATGAATACATACTTTTTCTGCTTAGATGATGTGACATATAATCTGCTATGCTAGATGTGTGGCAAAAGATCAATACTTCTGCTGCTACTCTCAAAACTGCATTTCCTAATTTATAGAGAAAAGGGGTAAGTGCATGAAAAAGAAACAGCTTGCCCTATTGGAAAGCCACCTCTTGCTAAGGCTACGTCCATAAATACAGCACTGCAACAGCAAGCTATAACACCACAAGCTATACTGCTGGAGCTTGCGAACAGGTGAGTGCTAACAGGGAGTTTAGAGAGGGAGTTCTCCAGGTAAAGGAGAAGCAGATACAGGACTCTTCAGGGAAATGTGTGTTGTTATCATGGCTTTCTTACTGTGTGCTGAGCTTGTGTTTGTTGGTGTGTGGTGGTGGGTGTGTGTTGTGTGTTTTTTTTTCCCCCCTGTGTTTTTGAGTGAGGCTTTTTTCCCCCCCCCTCCCCCCACTTCCCCTTTGCCCTCCCCCTCCCCTTCATGGAGTGTGTGCTGTGATTGGCTGGTGCTGTGATTGGCAGGTGGAAACTGTTGGCTTCTAATTATAGTTTGAATTCTAGAAGCTTCTGCTGATTGGCTGAGCCTTGGTAGGGGGAGGGACTTTCAGGCAGTCCAGGGCTTTATAAGGCTCCTTGGGCAAGCGACCAAGGTGCTTGTGAACAGGTGAGTGCTAACAGGGAGTTTAGAGAGGGAGTTGGGAAGGGGGCGAGGTTCTCTTCCCTTTCCTTTTAAATCCCTTTTCCAGGACAGCAGGGATGGATGGTGATGGTTCTGCTGTTGTTACCTGCACAGAGTGTGCCATGTTTGTCTTCCTCCCGGAAGAAAGAACGGATTTCATCTGCACTAAGTGCAAGCTGGTCGCCATTTTGGAAGAAAAAATTAGAGGGCTGGAGGCCCAAGTGTCGACCCTACGCTCAATCAGAGAGGATGAAGACTTCCTCGATAGAAGGCAGCGTTTAATCCTTCAAGCACAGCAGGCGGAAGAGCCGGAGAGGGCAGTACGTGACCAGGAAGAGAACTGGCAGCATGTAACTTCTAGAAGGGGAAAAGGCCAGCATGGGAATCCCCAATGCTATAGAGGTAAGTAATCGCTTTCAGGCTCTCTCACAGGCTCTGGTGCTGAATGCTTTGGAAGGGATCTCACAAGGAAGAAACCGGAAGGGAACACCATCTACTGGAAGGCATGGGATGCGAGTGCTAGGGATGGGGTTCCACGGCCACCACCCCCAAAAAGAAAACGACGGGTGGTGGTGGTCGGGGACTCCTCCTAAGAGGGACTGAGCCATCCCTCTGCCGTCCGGACCTGGAATCTCGAGAGGTATGCTGCTTACCGGGAGCTCACATTCAGGATGTGACTGAGAGGCTTACCAAACTGATCAAACCTTCGGATAGCTACCCCTTCCTGCTTCTCCACGTGGGAACTAACGATACGGCCAAGAATGACCTTGAGCGGGTTACTGAGGATTATGTAGCGCTGGGAAGACGGATCCAAGAACTCGGAGCGCAAGTGGTGTTCTCGTCCATCCTCCCTGTTGAAGGGAAAGGACTGGGCAGGGATCGTCGAATTGAGGACGTAAATGTGTGGTTGCGCAGGTGGTGTTGCAGAGAGGGCTTTGGTTTCTTCGATCATGGGACTCTGTTCCGGGCACGAGGATTGTTAGGAAGAGATGGGATCCACCTAACCAAGAGAGGAAGGAGCATCTTTGCGGGCAGGCTTGCAAACCTAGTGAGGAGGGCTTTAAACTAGATTCGTTGGGGACGGTGACCAAAACCCTGAGGGGGAGTGGGAAAGTCGGATACCGGGAAGAAATGCAGAGAGGAACGAGCAAGAAAGGAGGACCCCTGTTTCGAATGGAGAAGATAGGGCGATCAACTGGTTACCTGAGGTGTTTGTACACTAATGCAAGAAGCCTGGGCAACAAACAGGAAGAACTGGAGGCCCTGGCCCAGTCCAAGAAATATGATTTAATTGGGATAACAGAGACTTGGTGGGATGACTCGCATGACTGGAGCGCTGTCATGGAAGGGTATAGACTGTTCAGGAAGAACAGGCAGGGGAGAAAAGGAGGAGGAGTTGCACTATATGTAAGAGAGCACTATGATTGCTCTGAACTCCAGTATAAAAACCTGTTGAGAGTCTATGGGTTAAGTTTAAAGGAGCAAACAACAGCAGTGATGTTGTGGTTGGTGTCTGCTACAGGCCACCGAATCAGGTGGATGAGGTAGATGAGGCTTTCTTCGGACAACTGAGAGAAGCTTCCGGATCGCAGGCCCTGGTTCTCGGGGGACTTTAATCACCCTGACATCTGTTGGGAAACCAATACGGCAGTACACAGGCAATCCAGGAAGTTTTTGGAGAATGTTGGGGATAACTTCTTGACACAAGTGCTGAAGGATCCGACCAGGGGCCGTGCGCAGCTTGACCTTCTGCTCATAAACAGGGAGGACCTAATAGGGGAAGTGGAGGTAGGTGAGAACCTGGGAAGCAGTGATCATGAGATGGTAGATTTCAGGATCCTGACCAAAGGAAGAAAAGAGAGTAGTAAAATACACACCTTGGACTTCAAAAAAAGCAGATTTTGACTCCTCAGAGATCTGAGGCAGAATCCTGGAATGCTAACATGAAGGGGAAAGGAGTCCAGGACAGCTGGCAGTATTTTAAAGAAGCCTTATTGAAGGCACAGAAAGAAACCATCCCGACGCAAGCAAGAGAGGCAAACATGGTAGGAGACCGGATTGGCTTACGAGGAAATCCTTGGTGAACTTAAGCACAAAAAGGAAGCTTACAAAAGTGGAAACTTGGACAAATGACCAGGAGGGGTTTAAATGTATAGCTGAGAATGCCGGGCGTTATCAGGAAGGCGAAAGTGCAAATGGAATTGCGACTGGCTAAGGATGTGAAGGATAACAAGAAAGGTTTCTACAGGCATATTAACAAGAAGAAGGTGATCAGAGAGGGGGTACGGCCCCTACTGGATGAAGGAGGTAACCTAGTGACAGATGATGTGGGGAAAGCTGAAGTACTCAATGCTTTCTTTGCCTCTGTATTCACGGACAAGGTCGGCTCCTGGACTTCTGCGCTAAGTGACTCAAGATGGGATGAAGATGGACAGCCCGTGGTGGGTAAAGAACAGGTTAGGAACTATTTAGAAAAGCTAAACGTACACAAATCCATGGGTCCGGACTTAATGCATCCGAGGGTACTGAGGGAGTTGGCAAATGTCATTGAGGAGCCTTTGGCCATTATCTTTGAAAAGTCGTGAGATCGGGAGAAATCCCGGATGATTGGAAAAAGGCAAATGTAGTGCCCATCTTCAAAAAAGGGAAGAAGGACGATCCAGGGAACTATAGGCCAGTCAGTCTTACCTCGGTTCCTGGAAAAATCATGGAAGGGATCCTTAAGGAATCCATTTTGAGGCACTTGGAAGAGAGGAAAGTGATTAGGAATAGTCAGTATGGATTCACAAAGGGCAAGTCGTGCCTGACCAATCTGATTAGCTTCTATGATGATGTAACTGGCTCTGTGGATGTGGGAAAGTCAGTGGATGTGATATACCTTGACTTTAGCAAGGCTTTTGATACGGTCTCCCACAATATTCTTGCCAGCAAGTCAAGGGAATGCGGATTGGATAAATGGACAGTAAGATGGATAGAAAGATGGCTAGAAGGCCAGGCCCAGCGGGTAGTGATCAACGGCTTGATTTCAGGTTGGCGGTCGATTTCTAGCGGAGTGCCCCAAGGTTCGGTTCTAGGACCGGTTTTGTTCAATATCTTTATTAATGACCTGGATGAGGGGACGGATTGCACCCTCAGCAAGTCCTGCACTTGGGATGGAAGAACCACAAGCACAGTTACAAGCTGGGGACCAACCAGTTAAGTAGTAGTTCTGCAGAAAAGGACCTGGGGGTTACAGTGGATGAGAAGCTGGATATGAGTCAACAGTGTGCCCTTGTAGCCAAGAAGGTTAATGGCATATTAGGTTGCATTAAGAGGAGCATTGCCTGCAGATCCAGAGATGTCATTTATTCCCCTTTATTCGGCTTTGGTGAGGCCACATCTGGAGTATTGTGTCCAGTTCTGGGCCCCCCACTACAAAAAGGATGTGGACACATTGGAGAGGGTCCAGCGGAGGGCAACCAAAATGATTAGGGGGCTGGAGCATATGACTTATGAGGAGAGGCTGAGGGAGTTGGGTCTGTTTAGTCTGCAGAAGCAAAGAGTGAGGGGGGATTTGATAGCAGCCTTCAACTTCCTGAAGGGAGGTTCCAAAGAGGATGGAGAGAGGCTGTTCTCAGTAGTGACAGATGGCAGAACAAGGAGCAATGGTCTCAAGTTGTGAGTTGTGGTGGGAGAGGTCCAGGTTGGATATTAGGAAAAACTATTTCACTAGGAGGGTAGTGAAGCACTGGAATGGGTTACCTAGGGAAGTAGTGGAGTCTCCATCCCTGGGAGGTGTTTAAGTCTCGGCTTGACCAAGCCCTGGCTGGGTTGATTTAGTTGGGATTGGTCCTGCCTAGAGCAGGGGGCTGGACTTGATGACCTTCTGAGGTCTCTTCCAGCTCTATGGTTCTATGATTCTATGAGTGCATTTCATGAAGGCGAACTTTGTTGCCAGGAAAGCTCTCCCATTGACATATAAAACCCACCTCCCTGAGTGACAGTAGCTTTCCTGCAGATATAGTACTGTGCAAAGAAGCGCTTATGTCAGTGTAACTTATGTCTCTCAGGGGATGGAATATCCCTAAACTGCTAAAGTTGTGTGGCTATACGCTGCAGTGTAGACACAGCCTAAGACAGGACTACAATAAGTCGTCACATCTTCTCCTGTGCCTTCTGAATGGGCCATTGAAGCACAGTGAATACCACCAATAAAATAAACAGCACTGCTCACTGAAACCAAAAGCAGTAGTTGGATCAGCAGCAACTCCTGCCCACACCTGGAAGAACCACTCAGAGTTCAGGTAAGGAGTGAAAGCCTTGGGGAAAATGCTAATTAATGTTGGAACAGTGTTAATCTTAAGGCGGAAACAGAAGAGCGTTCATATTTTTATTGACTCAGTGCATGTCTTTACTACTTAAAAAGATGCATTCTTTTATTGCAGGGTAACTACAATCTTTTTTTTTAATGCAGGGTACGGGATTGCATGAGCTAGCCCATAACAATACATAAAAACAAGACACTTATTTCATTGCAAAGTATACTCACTGAGCTTACGCTCAAGTGAGTTTACCTTGTAACAAAAATGAAGTGTCTTTTCTTCATGGAGTCTTTAGGTTGTGATAGCTCATGTGTTAGTTAACCAGAAGGCTCGAGCTGGCTTCTGGAACTACCCCCACTGCAGCTCTGCAGAGCGGTCCTATTGACTAATCGTATGGTCAATACAAATTGCATTGACTATATGATTAGCTAACTGCCATATAGCAATCTGAAGAAGTAGGTTGTGCCCATGAAAGCTCATATCATCATCCTACATGTTTTGTTAGTCTTTAAGGTGCTACTGGACTATTTGTTGTTTTTTAAGTTTTTCCTGTTAAATACTAACTTGGCTACCCCTCTGAAGCTTTTGAACAGAACATATGTTAGAAGCAGGCATATATCTGGTATTTATTTGTTTATGTCAGGATAACTTACCTCCCTCACAGCATTACAGAACTCACTTTGAAGGACCCTTTGCAAAGCCTGCAGTTTTTGTGGTGGTACTTCTCCACTCCTCTGCAATTTTTCCAGTAACTCAATAGCTCTGCAGATGTCTGGGAAAAGATAAAATATTGATAATGATGAACTCAGAAAATGGTATTTTAGTGCATTCGTGCACACACACGCACACAACTTTGTAAGTCAGAATTAAGGATTCTTAAATGCATTTCCTTTAACACAATCATGAACTATGAAGGAGAAGACACCAATTAATAAAGGGGTTGGTGAACCTCAGGCCCGGGGGCCGGATGCAGCTCCCAGCTTGCCTGGATCTGGCCCCCCAGGCCTCAGCATTGGGGAGCCCACACTCGCGCTCTGGCCTGCTGCTACAAAATCTACCAGCCTAGACCCCATTAGGTTGTGGTGTACAAGGGGAATGTGAGGAGTGTCTTTCGCCCTCTCAGTCAAGGGCCTCTCATTTTACTTCTCACTTGTGTGTGGCCCCGACTGATTCTTCTATAGGTCAGTGGCCCCGACCCAAAATAGGTTCCCCACCTCTGAGTTAATGCATCAACATCCAGGCCCTGCCTCCTACAATGACTCCTTCAATATATCATCCTCATATGTTAATCTTCTTGTCTCTGATCCTTTGAATCCCTTTATAGTGATATATACCACTTTCGATGCTCCATCAATGTGTCAAATGTTATGGTCTCTCTTATTCTCCATCCTTTTTTGTTTAAAATCAACATTGATCAATATTACCATTCATAGATGGAATAATGAAGGGGACTACACAAAATAGATAAAAGAAATGAGTAGAAGTGCTGGTGTCGGTATACTGGATAACAGTGCACAGATGCTTTATCCACTCTCCTTCACTGGCATTTCTGGCCTCCTTGCCTTCCTGGCTCTACCTGCCATCCCAGTTACAGACCCTACCAACTCCAACCCCTCAGTCCTACTGCCTCTGACTCCCTCCAACGCATATTTACCCACTGTGACAGAATCTACTAATATTCACACCCTACACACTACTGTAATAGTTTTGTACAAAGCATGATGTACAAGGTATCACCTGAAAACTCATAATTTACTGGTCAATATCATCTTAATAAAATATATATAGAACCTTGTATATAAAGCTGTAAGATTTCCCTGTATGATGTTATTAACACATGTTCCAGGCCCCAGAGCCCTGCCCAAAGTGAGGCTGGCAAACAGATCTGTCCTAAACAAAGGAACGTATACCTTGTTTAATTTTAATTTTGGTAAATAGAGCCATCACTCACAGAGGGGAAACGAAACTCAAATGGGTGAGGAAGAAAAGCAACAGAGAACATCCTTTCACACAGACTCTAACTCCTAGTACCCAGTTGAAAATGCTTTTCAAGAAAGGGACAAGGATCCAAAGGCACCCTTCTTTTTCTCCCTGCCCATGACATGCACAGCACCTGAACTGAAAAAGGAAGCTAATTCCAGACTCTGGACAGAGTCTATTCAGCAAGGCTGCTGAAAGTATGTGTTGAGAAACTTTGCTTGAATCTTGAAACAGTGTGTTAAGGTGTTTTACTGTATTTTTCTTGTAGCCCATTTCTGACTTTTTGTCTCATTCCTTGTACTCTCTCTTTGTAGTTAATACATTTGTTTTATCTAATACAATGTCTTAATGCTCAAGTGTCTCGGTAATGTCATTTGGGTGACAAGTTATGTGCATATTATTCTCTGAAAGGAATAGCGGCCTTAAATATTTGTACTCTCTGGGAGTACAGCAGAATAGTGGTGCAAAGTTCCCCCAGGGTATCTAGTTATAGAACGTACATCCAATGTGAGGAGTCTGCCCTGCTTTTTGACAAGCTGCTCTGTGGTTGGCATTCATAGTTGTGAACCACTCCAGACAGTTTGATGCTCTTTTAATAGGGATGTGTAACTGCTGAAAATTTCAGTGGTTATATGCGGGCCAGCAGCCACCTCCTGGGGAACTGACGCGCCCCCAGAAGCCGGTTTTTAATGCACCGGCTGCTGCCTCTATTAGAGGTAGCATGAGGCAGCAGTGCGGGGTGGCAGGTGGCTTTTAAGCCAGTTCCCCATGCGTACCGGATCCTGCCCGCTGCCCTGTGCTGCAGCAGTGCGGGGTGGCAGGCGGCTCCCAGGGAGACGGACCAGGAGCCACGTGTAGCAGTTTGGGTAACCAATATACCGGGAACCCTTTTTATACAGCTACACTCTAGGGAAGTAAGTGACTAGTCGACTTGACTATTCCCTTCCCCCCTCCCTTGCTGCCTCTCTATCAGAGACAGCATGAGGTAGCAGTGCGGGGTGGTAGGTGGCTCCCCAGGAGTCGGTGTGTGTGGGGAGCCAGTTTTAAAGCCAGCTCCCTGCATGTACCAGCTCCTGCCTGCTGCCCCGTGCCCCTGCCAGCTATCTCTGCAATGCCGCCTGCTCCCCCTCACTGCTGCCTCTATTAGATGCAGCAGTGTGGGTGAACGCAGGGGAGGCTGCCACATAGGAGAACCTCTGTCCGCAGCATACCCAAGCTCCTCACTGGGACCCCCTGTGGGCAGGGGATGCTGCTGGAGCAGCCTCTGCCCATGGCCAGCCTGGGCTACTGTGGACGGGGGCTGCTCCAGTCAGGCAGGCAGCCCAGCTCAGTCCCAGCTGGCACTGGGTCCAGGACCTACCCCAGCTGTGCTGCTGCAGTGGGTTAGTTCCTGGACCTGGCATGAGCCGGGACCAAGCGCCTTCCCTTATCGACTAATCATGTGGTTGATAAAAATTCTATCGACTACATGATTAGCTAATTACCTGCCTCCTAAAATCCTTACCACACTCTTGCATCCCTTTTTTTAGCAAACATTTAATGTTGCAAAACAAGTACTAAAATGCCTGAAAATACTTTTTTTTTTTAAATGCAAACTTGATTTGATTGAATTTTTTTCAAATCTCAAATCAGGTTCTGTTAAATTCCTCTGACAGTAATTTCCAACCAAAATCAAACACTGCAAAAATCATTCTATTATATAACCATAGCAGTAGTAATGTTTTGTGACAAGATTAGACACTATTATATATGCTGTGGTGTTATTGCTTTCTATAGCAAATCGTCTATTGTTTGCACTTCACGCTGAACTGGAATGAACTGTCCATCCCATCTAAAGCATTTATAATCTGCTGATTACTAGTATGTGGATGACAAATACCATATTTTGAAACAAAAGCTTTTTGCCAAATAGATGTTATGCCAGGATTTGGCTACCTCACCTCCATTCTTCAGTTTCTACTATTCAAGACAGGAACGTGTTCAAAGTGTTTTGTTTGCAAAAAGCTCAGCAAACAGCCCAGATCAGTGGTTTTCAAACTAGGGATGTTAAATTTAGATGAATCAGCTAATCGAATAATCGCTGCAATTTGATTAGTCAATAAAGGCGCCTCCTGTGTAGCAACAGACCCAGGGCTGTTGCTACACTTTAAAGGCAAAAGCATTGCAGGGCTCATGGGGGCCAGTGGGGGACTCAAGCAGCAGAGACGCATGGAGCCCGAGATCAGCGGGGGAGTCCCCAGTTCACCCCGGGCTGTATGTGGTGTTTCAAAGCAGCAGCGCTGTGTGGAACCCAGGGTCTGGCACTGGGCTCCATGCGGTGCTGCCGCTTTGAAGCGCCGCTACCACTCCCCCTTTGCTGCCTCTTCCTGATAGAGGCAGCAAGGGGGAGGGGAAGAGAAGAGAGAGGGAGCGACTAGTGTGTCGACTATCTGATAAAAATGTGCTTATCGGATAGCCAATTAGTCATTCACATCCCGATTTCAAACTATGGGTCGCAACCCAGCACTAGGGTGTGGAAATGTCAGGTACTGGGTCTTATTGCTGCAGGGTGATCAGGTGACCAACAGGGGGGCTAAGGCAGGCTTCCTGCTTTTCCTGGCACTGCAGATTGCACTGTGCCCCAGAAGCAGCCGCCAACAGTCCCGGTTCATAGGTGGGGCCGGGGGGAGGGAAGCACACAGGGCTTCTGGGGTGCAGTATGGTCTGCAGTGCCAGGAAAAAGCAGGAAGCCTGCCTTAGCACCCTCACTGCACTGCTGATTGAGAGTTGTTCAAGGTAGCCCCTCCTGACCCAGCTCTGACCTCCACCCCCAAAGCCAGAGTCCCCTCTTATAACCTAAAGCTCTCCTCCTCAACCCCACTCTAGTCAAATAGTGTTGGGTGGCAGGCATCAACAATTTTCTTCAACTGGCTCACTAGAAAAAGAAGCTTAAAAACTACTGGACTAGACAATTTCGATCTTCTCTGGTAACGTATTCCACAGTCTAGGATCATGGTGTCCTACACGACGCTAGTCACATGTGGCTATTTCTCTGGTTAACTTGAACTATATGGCTATTTGGCCAGTTGAGTGTAACTAGCTGGACACCAGGGGTATAGGAGCTGGAACTGAGCATGCCTTATCTCTAGCTCTCAGAAATTTAATTACTAGGAATTCAATTTCCATATCCCTCTGAATGCAGCTGTATTGGTCAATTACAAAAAAAAAAAAAAAAAAAAAAAGGGGGGGGGCACTGACACTCTAGCCCTAGCCCAAAAGCATTTTAAAGATTAAGCTCTGGAGACAAATAGAAAGCTAAAAAGCCAGAGGCAGAGCGACCAGGGAGCGAGGCAGACAGGGGGCTGCAGACAGGGGGAGTTTAAGAGGGAGAGCAAGAGATCCCACTGCTGAACAGGCTATCAGGTGAGAGTAAGAGTACTAGGTGTTGGTGTGAGTGAGTTTGCTTGACAGTTTGAATTTTAATTCTGATTTCAGGTGACTTCAGTTTCAGTTTCAGCTGCTGTGGCAGTTGGGACTGAGTGCTTGACCTTTGTTCGCTTGATTGCCTCTGGTCAGCCTTCCCCTGTGTGACTCACAAGGGGGCAGGTCTAACCTAGGCGAGCAGGCTTTAAAAGCCAGAGGCAGAGCAACCAGGGAGCTGCAGACAGGGGCGTTTAAGAGGGAGTTTGAAAGAGGGAGGTCTACGATGGTTAGGAAGACCCACAACACCTGTGCCAGCACTGCTTCTGTCTCCTCCACCTGCGCCTGTAGCCAGACAGAGCACCTGAGCATGGATGCCTCTACCCAGATCCTGGTGTGGTTTTGCAGGGACTGTGGCTTGCAATTCCCACTTATTGATATCCAGGCTGGGGGGACCATCCAATGTGAAAGGTGCCTGCTGGTGGAATCTCTCAGGCAGCAGGTGGGAGAGCTACAGCAGGAGGTGGCTAGGTTGAAGAGCATCCGAATCCACGAGCAATTCCTGGACAGTGCTCATGTGAAGGCAGCTGAGGTAACTGTCCCAGTACACAAGACTGCTGATACATCACTGGTGGAGAAGGAGATGGCTCAGGGTGGAAACTGGCAGCTGGTTACTTCTGGCAGCAGGCACTGTTCCACCCATGCTCTGAGCCCTCCCGCCGTGGTACTAGGAAACCATATGCTCTTCTTGATACAGGAGATCAGGAATCACCGCCTCCAATCACCCCTCCCAAGGCTGGGAGGTCTGCTGCCACCACTGCGAATTGGAAACGTAGGGTAGTGGTGGTCAGAGACTCTCTTCTGAGGGGGACAGAGGCGCCCGTCTGTCGCCCTGACATTTCATCTCGGGAGGCATGCTGCCTGCCGGGGGCCCGTATCCGAGATGTTACGGAGGCATTGTCGAGGATTATCTGGCCTGCTGACTACTACCCCATGCTACTCATCCATGTGGGCACAAATGATACTGCGAGGTGTGACACTGAGTACGGGTGAAGGAGTCTGGAGCGCAGGTGGTATTCTCTTCGATCCTTCCTGTCCTGTCAAAGGTAGGGGCCCGGGCAGAGACAGGTGCATCCTGGAGGTGAATGCCTGGCTGCGAAGATGGCGTTGCCAGGAGGGCTTTGGCTTCCTCGACCACAGGATGCTATTCCAGGAAGGACTGCTAGGCAGAGATGGCGTTCACCTTTCAAGGAGGGGGAAGACCCTATTTGGACACAGACTGGCTAACCTAGTGAGGCGGGCTTTAAACTAGGTTTGATGGGGGCAAGTGAGCAAAGCCCACAGGTAAGTGAAGAACATGGAGACCTGGGAGATGGGTCAGAAATGGGAGGGAGCGCGGGCTATAACGGTAGAGAGAGAGGAGGGTCAGGGCAAAACTGGGAGGCAAGGTCAAATCAGTATCTTAGATGCCTATAAACAAACTAGCCAATTAGCCCGTCATAAGACGGGATTTTCAGGTTCTCATTCTCCGCCCCCCCCCCCTTCCCACCCACCGTGGCGCTTGGCTGAGTGCTGCCTACTCAGCCGGGCTGCCGCAAGGGAGGGGAGCGGGGCGGTGACATACACGGCCAGGGGGCGGGGCCGTGTACATCACCGCCCGGCCCCCCTTCCCCATCCGCCGCGGGGGAGCCCAAACGGCCCCTTGCACTGCTGGCTCCCCTGGAGGCCTGGCTGAGGGGCGCATCACTCAGGTGAGCGCCACAGCGGGAGGGGAAGAGGGGGCAGTGACATATACGGCCCTGCCCCCTGGCCATATATGTCACCACCCCGCCCCCTTCCCCTCCCACCATGGCGCTGAGTGCTGCGCCCCTCAGCCGGGCCCCGGCGCGGGAGCAAGCAGCGGCAAGTGGCCGTTTGGGGTCCGCGCTCCCCATCCATGGGGAGCGCGGACCCAAATAACGCTGCTCCCGCCCGAGGCCCAGCTGAGCAGTGCAGAGCGCCACGGCGGAAGGGGAAGGGGGGCGGGGCGCTGACGTACATGACCAGGGGGCGTGGCCGTGTACATCAGTGTTACAGACGCACAGACACTGGGCTACTATATATATGATGCGAGAAGTATGGGTAATAAGCAGGAAGAACTGCAAGTGCTAATAAATAAATACAACTATGACATTGTTGGCATCACAGAAACTTGGTGGGATAATACACGATTGGAATGTTGGGATGGAACGGTACAGCTTGCCCAGGAAGGATAGACAGGGGAAAAAAGGGAGGTGGTGTTGCCTTATATATTAAAAATGTACACACTTGGACTGAGGTGGACATGGACATAGGAGACGGAAGTGTTGAGAGAGTCTCTGGGTTAGGCTAAAAGGGGTAAAAAACAAGGGTGAAGTCTACTACAGACCACCTACCCAAGTGGAAGAGGCTTTTTTTCAACAACTAACAATCATCCAAAGCCCAAGATTTGGTGGTGATGGGAGACTTCAACTATCCAGATATATATTGGGAAAATAACACAGCGGGGCACAGACTATCTAATAAGTTCTTGGACTGCATTGGTGACTTTTTATTTCAGAAGGTTGAAAAAGCTACCGGGGGAAAGCTGTTCTAGATTTGATTTTAACAAATAGGGAGGAACTGGTTGAGAATTTGAAAGTAGAAGGCAGCTTGGGTGAAAGTGATCATGAAATCATAGAGTTCACAATTCTAAGGAAGGGTAGAAGGGAGAACAGCAAAATAGAGACAATGGATTTCAGGAAGGCGGATTTCGGTAAGCTCAGAGAACTGATAGGTAAGGTCCCATGGGAATCAAGACTGAGGGGAAAAACAACTGAGGAGAGTTGGCAGTTTTTCAAAGGGACATTGTTAAGGGCCCAAAAGCAAGCTATTCCGCTGCAAAGGAAAGATAGAAAATATGGCAAAAGACCACCTTGGCTTAACCACGAGATCTTGCATGATCTAAAATTAAAAAAGGAGTCCTATAAAAAATGGCAACTAGGACAAATTACAAAGGATGAATATAGGCAAACAGCACAGGCATGCAGGGGCAAGATCAGAAAGGCAAAGGCCCAAAATGAGCTCAAACTAGCTACAGGAATAAAGGGAAACAAGAAGATGTTTTATAAATACATTAGAAGCAAGAGGAAGACCAAGGACAGGGTAGGCCCACTGCTCAGTGAGGAGGGAGAAACAGTAACAGGAAACTTGGAAATGGCAGAGATGTTTAATGACTTCTTTGTTTCGGTCTTCACCGAGAAGTCTGATGAAGAAATGCCTAACATAGTGAATGCCAGTCGGAAGGGAGTAGGTTTAGAAGATAAAATAACAAAAGAACAAGTTAAAAATCACTTAGAAAAGTTAGATGCCTGCAAGTCACCAGGGCCTGATGAAATTTATCCTAGAATACTCAAGGAGCTAATAGAGGAGGTATCTGAGCCTCTAGCTATCATGTTTGGAAAATCCTGGGAGACAGGAGAGATTCCAGAAGATTAGAAAAGGGGAAATATAGTACCCAGCTATAAAAAGGGAAATAAGAACAACCCAGGAAACTACAGACCAGTTAGTTTAACTTCTGTGCCAGGGAAGATAATGGAGCAAGTAATTAAGGAAATCATCTGCAAACACTTGGAAGGTGGTAAGGTGATAGGAAACAGCCAGCATGGATTTGTAAAGAACAAATCATGTCAAACCAATCTGTTAGATTTCTTTGATAGAATAACGAGTCTTGTGGATAAGGGAGAAGCGGTGGATGTGGTTTACCTAGACTTTAGTAAGGCATTTGATACGGTCTCGCATGATATTCTTATCAATAAACTAGGTAAATACAACTTAGATGGGGCTACTATAAGGTGGGTGCATAACTGGCTGGATAACCGTACTCAGAGAGTAAATTATTAATGGTTCTCAATCCTGCTGGAAAGGTATAACAAGTGGGGTTCCGCAGGGGTCTGTTTTGGGACCGGCTCTGTTCAAAATTGTTCCACTTAGGAAGGAACAATCAGTTTCACACATACAGAATGGGAAGTGACTGTCTAGGAATGAGTACGGCAGAAAGGAATCTAGGGGTTATAGTGGACCACAAGTTGAATATGAGTCAACAGTGTGATGCTGTTGCAAAAAAAAGCAAACATGATTCTGGGATGCATTAACAGGTGTGTTGTGAACAAGACACAAGTAGTCATTCTTCTACTCTACACTGTGCTGGTTAGGCCTCAGTTGGAGTATTGTGTCCAGTTCTGGGCACCGCATTTCAAGAAAGATGTGGAGAAATTGGAGAGGGTCCAAAGAAGAGCAACAAGAATGATTAAAGGTAGAGAACATGACCTATGAAGGAAGGCTGAAAGAATTGGGTTTGTTTAGTTTGGAAAAGAGAAGATTGAGGGGGAACATGATAGCAGTTTTCAGGTATCTGAAAGGGTGTCATAAGGAGGAGGGAGAAAACTTGTTCATCTTGGCCTCTGAGGATAGAGCAAGAAGCAATGGGCTTAAACTGTAGCAAGGAGATTTAGGTTGGACATTAGGAAAAAGTTCCTAACTGTCAGGGTGGTTAAACACTGGAATAAATTGCCCAGGGAGGTTGTGGAATCTCCATTTGTGGAGATATTTAAGGGTAGGTTAGATAAATGTCTATCAGGGACTGTCTAGACAGTATTTGATCCTGCCATGAGGGCAGGGGACTGGACTCGACCTCTCGAGGTCCCTTCCAGTCCTAGTAGTCTAACAGAAGGTATAGGGCACTGATGTAATGTTCTTTTGATTATTAGTCCCCAAAAGAATGGGGATGTCACACACTGCATTACAGAATGTGGAGTAGGATTTAACATATGTCTGTATGAACAGAACCTTCAGACACTTCATGGACTCAGAATCTAATGCCAAAGGGGACCATTGTGATTATCTAGTCTGATTTCCTGTATAACACAGGCCACAGAATGTCTGCAAAATAATTCCCAGAGCTGGCGTAAGTCAATTATTTTTGTCAAGGTTCAAATTTTTTGGCAAAGGACAGTCAAGTTCCAGACTCCAGAGAAAAATAATAAAAAAACCCCAATGATAAGTAAAAAAGATTTTGGGATCTATTCAAAAGCTTCTGGTGATCCAGAATAGGCCTGCAGAGTACCTCTGTAGAACTTATCTTTTAGAAAAACATCCAATTGACTTAAAAATTGCCAGCAATGGAGAATTCGCAATCGTTGGTCGAAGGCTGTAATGGTCAAGTACCTTCACTGTTAACAATTCACACCCTGGGCCCAGAATTCTCTAAGTTGCGCGCTTGTGTGAGCACACACAAAAAAATTTCTATCCCTCCCACCTCTAATGCAGAACCACGGAGCCGCATGGTGGGCAGCAGGTGGCTGCTCCAGCGGCTGGGGCTTGAGGAGCCATGAGCCAGGTGGCTGCTCCCGTGGCTAAGGGAACCAGAAGTCACGTGGCAGGAGGCTGCTCCGGCAACTGGGGCCGCTGTGTGGGAGCCCAGGTGGGAAAGCGGAGGGGCAGGTACCGGGGTCTGTACCAGCAGAAAAGGCAGGGGAACCAAGGACAGTGGGGGCCCAGCACAGAAGCCAGCCAGATGGCAAAGGCACCAGCCATCTGTGGTGTTGGGAGGTATCAGGTGCACGTAAATTCCAGCAGGGGAGGAGGGCGAGATATAGGGCCGGGCATAGGTCTCTGGGCAGTGGTGCTTGGGCTGTGGGCCCCTAGGCCCAGATACTGACTGTCTGTGTTGGGGAAGGGGGGGTGCAGATAATATGGCCCTGGCATATATACTGGTGGCATATGCCGGGGAAGAGGGGGACCAGATTGCAAGGCTGGGTACAACTACAGGGTGGGGGAGGGAGGGGAGGCAGTTAGCCAGGCCTATATAGATACCAGCTGGATGTGTGTGCTCCTGATGGGGGCACAGAGCGTGTGTGCTGGGGGTAGGGGCCAACAAGCAGGGTGGTTTTCAGGGTGGGTGGATGCAGGGTCAAGTTTTTTTCTTGCATAACAATTTAAATTATATAATATATATAAAAACATTGTTTGTATATAGGACAAAAATAATGTTCCCAGTTTTAATTTGTCTCACTTTAATCTCTGCATACTGGATCATGTTATACCTTTCTCTGCTAGACTCTCCAGGTTAACAACATCACTCTAGATTTACAGACACCAGCATTGGGTACAATATTCCACCACAGGTCACAGCAATGCCACATAGGGAGTAAAACAATTTCTCTATTTCTACTTGAGATTCCGATTTTTATGAATCCAAAGACTGCATTAGCCTTTTTTACCAATTAGAGGGTGGGATTTTTTTAAAACAAAAATAATTATGCAGGTGTAACTGATATTCATAGGGAGAATGCTGATATTCAGATATAATATCAGTTACACCTGTTATAACATACAAATGTGTTAGCGGCTAGCCAGATCACCATTTAACTGATAAGCTATTGCTTCCCACACCTGGATCTCCAACTCTGGGCCTCTTCACATTTGGATCCTGACTGCCCCATAGTTGGTGCATCTGGAATAGAAGGGCAGTGCCCCGAGGTATTTTCTGGGGTATGCCCAGGCCTTGCGCTGTGTCAAGGAGAGGAGGAACCTCCCCACTAAATTTCTGTCCTGAGGTTGGGGGCTGCAGGGTGATCTTTCACCTTCATGAAGCCAGTGGCATGTGCTCCCCACTGCCACGCTAGGGACTCTGTGCTAGGGATGTTAGCATGTAATTGAAGTCATATAACCTCATCAAATTTTAATGGTTACACATCTATTTGACAGTCCCTGGGACAGGCCCCCCACTCTTGGGGAGCCCCCTTGACCACACAAGGCCTGGGCATACCCCAGAAATATGCAGGGGTCTTGTACTTCTATTCCAGGTGCACCAACTGAGGGGCAGGCAGGCTCAATCAGTCAGGATCCAAGTGCAAAGGGGGAGAATGCATGTAGTCAATAAAATTATTCAATAAGCCCAGGCTTATCAGTTAATCGTGTGTTTGCTTACACACTGATATCCCTACTCTGCACCTACTTATTGACAAATAAAACTTGCAGTTTTGAAATACTGTGTACAGAGTTTTATTTGTTGGTTGCAGAATGCTTTCAGGAGTAAATGCTTCAGCTGAATCCTATCCTAGCTGGCCAGGATGAAAGGAAATAATATGAACTGGGAAAGGAGGTACAAGAGTATTACTTAAAGTTGAAAAGTGGAACTAATGAGCAATGAATAAATGTTCATGAAATGGTATAAATGCGTATTTCCATGTTTATTGCCTCTTTCACACATTATGACATTCTAGCAAATTGAATGCAAAGTCTGAGATTTTCTATATAGAAAATTCCTATGATCACTATTGCATCTGGAGCTCCCCCCTCTGCACCCAGACTCAGACTTGTACAAAACACTGTCCAGCAAAACAAGTCCAGTACCGAGTTGACAGGGAAGTTCTTGACAAGATTTTAAAGGGGGAAGTCTAAAAAGTGTCCTGTTCCCCCCCCCCCCCCCTGCAAACCCGACTGCCTGGCTGACCCTTGCAAGACGTTCACTGAAGTTAGGAAAGGCAAGGGGGGGAAGCGGGTCTAAGAACGCACACCTGAGGCAGCGGCATCCCCGCGAGCGCCTGCCGAGAAGGAAGTACAGTGACTGCGGCCGTAGAGGAACCGAGCGAAGGGAGCGGAGCGACGACGCGCCAGGAACATGCCCAGGCCCCGCCCGGAGAGCGCAGGGGAGCCACTGACGCGAGATGCCGGAGAACACGGGCCCGCCAGGCAGGCAGCGCCTAACGCCCGGGGCCGCGCCCGGCACCTGGGGGGGGAAGGGGTGTCACTGAACTGCTGCAGCCGGGGTGCGGCCGATCCCGGACGGCTCCAGCCCCCCTGCCGGGCAGAACCCGCCCGCAGCTCCCAGTGGGGGCGGCAAAGGGGCCGGAACGACGTAACCTCCCCCGCCCCGCGCGCGCTCACCTCGCTCCAGCCGCACAGGCTCCCCCAGCGCCGCCATCTTCTCCTCGCTCGGAGCCGGAAGTGACGCACGTCGCGCTCAAGGTCAAGCCGAGGAGGGGAGATTAGCGCGAAGCTGCCCGCGAGAGCAGTGGTTGGGGAGCGGGAGGAAGGGCAGTTCTCCAGCGAGATCGCGTGCGCCTGGGACCCCGCCCCACGTCGCCTCCGCCTTGGGTGCCCGCAGCTCCTACGGGGTCTGTCTGCTCCCCGGAATCCGCCCCGCCCGCACTGCCCTCAGCCCGGGCTGCAAAGCCCCCTGTGCGTGCCCGGGTGTCCCCGCGTGCCCTGCATGGCCCCTGCGCCGCGCGCGTGACGTGCTGCGGGCGCGCCGCTCGGGCCTGCCACCCGTTTAATCCGAGCGTGGGGGCGGGTAGCGAGCGAGAGGCGCGCGCGGGGCTGCCCTGAGGGCCCCTTCGACCTCCGCGCCTTGGTCTCCGCCTTTGAAGTGCGCTGGGCCGGAGAAGAGCGCTGCGCACGGCAGGGGCCTTTAAAGCGCCGGGGCACGCTCCGCTCTGGGATGCATTAAGCGGCTGCCCCTCCCCTGGCCGGCTGGGAGGCTGCTCCGTGCGGCCCGCCGAGCCCTGTGACCTGAATGGAAATAGTTTGAGCTTTGCAAGTGAACAAAGTAAAACGCTTATGGGCATGTTTGGAGTCGGGGGGAATGTTCCAGCAGCCGGGACTGTAAAAGTTATAGAACAGCCCTGGAATAAAAGCCAGATGTTGGTATTTCTTCATGTCACTGAAAGCCAGGGCTTCTGCTCCTAGCAGTGGCCAAAATGTTTAAGCGCCCTCAGGTGACACTTGGCCAGCAGCACTGTTTATGAAACATAAGAGGAACACCTGCATAAGAGGTGTGAAGAGATGACATTTTAATAGCTCTTTAACAATATTTTGCCAATCGCACCCTAAAGGAGAATCAGGAGGTAAGCCTATTACTCCATCTTTCATAGAGCAGTGGTCACCAACCAGTAGATCCGGAGCTACTGGTAGAGCTTGGTGCCTCTGACAGGTGATCCTGACTGGTTTGGCCAAGAGGCTATCAAGTGCCGGCACCTCAGCTGGCACTTCCCCTACTGCTGCGCACTTCCTGCCCTTTGTCTTGGGGCTGCGCCTCCCTGGGAGCCTCCTGCTTGCGGTACAGAGCAGGGAAGGGCGAAGAGGGGTGCTTATGTCAGGGTGCCCCCCCCACCCTGTATTCCATCTCCACAGAGCAGAGAGGGGGCACAACAGGGCTTGGGATGGAGGGAGTTTGCTGGCTGCTTTTGAGAGCTGGGCAGGGCCAGGACAGGGATGAACCTGCCTTAGCCTCACTGTACCACCACCCAGGAGCCACCTGTGGTAAGCAGTGTCCAGCTGGAGCCAGCTCCGATCCCCTGCCCAGTTATGTACCCCCCCCACACACCCCAAACCACTGCCCCAAGCTCAGCTCAGAGCCCCTCTCACACTTCAAATTACTTAATCCAAGACCAGAGCCTGCTTGGTGAAAGGGAAGGAGATTAGGGGTGAGAGGGAGGGAAGATGGAGTGAGCAGGGGCAGGGCCTCGGAAAAAGGGACACGAAGGTGGCAGGGCAAGGGTATTTGGGTTTGAGGTAGATCTTGGATTGCACTTAAATTAAAAAAGTGATTCTGGGCTTAAAAAGGTTGGAGACTACTGTCAGAGCCACACTGTTGTGTTTTGACAGTACATTCAAACCTGATGTTCTATTATGAAAGCAATAGTTGGAAAAGGATAATTCTGTTTACCTGCAGAACTTTAGCCTCCAAAAATTTGTAGTGACGGGTAGCTTCTGGACAGGCGACATAGAAAAAGGTTTGTGTCCCTGGGTAATTTTTTGTAATGTATGAAGCGGGTTGTAAAGATTTACTACTGGTCGTGGCTTAGTTCCGGGGTAAAGGGGGCCACTGAGCCACATAAAAATCAGTTGGGGCCACACACAAGTGAGAAGCAAAAATAAAAATACCCCTTCCCCCAACTTACTGGTCTCACATGTTGGGATGGGGGCACCAAGGCTCAGGGCTTACTTCAGGGCCAGATTAATTCTTTTGGGGGCCCAGAGCTAATAGATTTTAGAACTCTCCTAGGCTTTAGGGTGGGGCCAAAATGAGGGGTTCATTGTGTGGGAGGGGCTGCTAGGGAGCAGGATGGAGATGCAGAGCCTGGGTAGGAGATAGGGTACAGAAGTGGGCTGGGGGTGGCATTTCCTGTGCAGAAAGTATGGTGCAGGCGTGGGCTGAGGCATAGGATGCAACAGTCAGGGTCTAGACAGGATAGGTTTCAGGGGGTGCAAGGTAGGGTGCAGGAATGAGGTGGGGATGCGAGGTCTGGGCAGAAGGGTATAGGAATGGGCTGAGGGTGGACTGGGGAGGTTTGGGTGGGAGGTAGGGTACAGGACCAGGCTGGGTGTGTGTGATCTTGCCAGGAGCTAGGGTGCAGGGGCGGGGGTCTGGGTAGGAAGTAGGATGCAGAGTGGGGTAGGGTTGTGGGGTCTGGGCAGAGAAGGGAGCAGGGGAATGGGGCACTGAGCTGGCACAGCTCCCAGGGCGGGACAGCGGTGGCTCCATACCATGTTGCACTTGCACGCACTGCTCCCAATGGCCACTATTCCCAACCAGTGGGAGTGATGGTGGTTGAGCCTGCAAGCAAGCACAGGGATAGAGTTTCTCTGCACTGCGGTTCCCCCAGCTGGGGCGGGGGCAGAGGGAACTGCAGCGTGCAGAGCTGCTTCCTCCAAGCTGCAGGCCGGATCAAAGCAAGTCGTGGGCATGCTTTTTTTTTTCCATCTGATTATATACTTAAGAAATTCGGTTCTTAATTATTCAGGAAACTTGATGAATTGAAGACTAGTGGAATTATGGTATAAAAAGAGATTGAAAGATGAGCAATTGAAGGAAAGGCAGAGGTGAAAGTAAGCAGGTGCACCCTGGTGAGCAGCTCCGGCAAGAGCTGGATGAGCTGCGGCAAAAGCCAGCAGGGAGCTATGTAAAGAGCTGGCAGGGACCCAGGGTGCTATAAGAAATTTTAAGGTACTTTCACTGCTGAGGAAATGAAAAACAACCAAATTTTAAAAAGTTTTAAGCAGTCTACCAGAGAGCCCCGGCAGGGAGCAGCTAGCCGCAAAGCCCCAACAGCCCCTGGGCTGTGGAGTTTGGAAGCCCTGGGGCTGGATGCAGTACCCCAGCAGCCCTGGGTCAGCGGAGCTCAGTGGCCTGGGGCAGGGTAGCCTGGCAATCTGCTGACAGACCCTGGAAGAGTTCAGAGTCCATCAACAGAGGGGCAGACCTTGCCTGGTCCAGCAAACTCCCTCCTTTGGGACCGATCAGATCCTGAGGGTGCCAGACCAGGGGAGGTCCAATTTGTATTTATAAGGTAGAAACATGGAAGCAAATTCCCCCTCCCCCCCCACAATTTCAGCACTTTGTGTAATAAAAAGCCATCCTACGAGGCCCATACTCAATTTTTTCTATAGCATGTCACCTTTAAGCATTGTGCTGCATTTCTTCATAGTTTACAGTATTTTTACAATATATTATGTTATGGATGTTAGTAATAAGGTAAAAATAAAGTGCATTCCCTTTTTTCCAAGAAAATAGTAAAAATATTTGTATCACAAATCACAACTTTTACAATTATTAAGCCTGGCACATTCACCATAAGGAGTTTAGCTACTGCGTCAGCAGTGTGGTGCAGTTTGTTCAGTGTACAGGTGACAGGTGGATACTAAGGCTTTATCTACATTTAAAACTTTCAAGCGTAGCTGCAGCAGTGCTTTAAACTGAAAGTGTGACCACTTTCTCCCAGCACTCTAGGTAAACCCAACACCATAGCCTGGTTCACTCTGGTGCTTTACAGTGCTGTAACTCTCTGGCTCAGGCTGTGAAAAAACACTCCCCCAAGTGCAGCACGTTCCAGCCTTGTAAAGTGCTAGTGTAGATTTAGCATAAGACGGGGGTCGGCAACCCCCAGCACGCGTGCCACAAGTGGCACACGAGCTGATTTTCCATGGCATGCAGGACGGGAGCTCAGCCCCCCCGCCCGCTTCAGCTTCCTGCTAGGGGAAGGGGCAGAAGAGGTGTGTGCACGTCTCTGATGCTTTCCCAGCCTTGCCTAGGCGTGCAGCTCCCGGGAACTAACGGATTAACCCCCCTCCCAGCTACAGACTTCTTGCTGGGGACACAGGGATGTGGGGGCAGGAGGAAGGGTGAGGAGGATGGGAAGGGGCAGGGGTTGCACTGAGGGCATGGGGCAATGCAGGGGATCGGGCTGGGGGGGAGGAATCATGGGGCTGAGGGGAATGAGGCTGGAGCAGAGGGAAGATGTGAGGGGGGATACAATTTTACTTTGCAGATACTGCACTTTCCTTTACTCCCCACGTCTTTGCCTCCCTCCCAACTAGCTATTCTCACCCTCTCTGCGTTCCTGCCCCAACTTCCCTCTCATAGCCCCGCCCCACACCCTCTCCTGTCACCAAACTCCCTTCTAGACCCTGCCCTCCTCACCCTGTCCTGCACCCCACTTCCCACCCAGATCCTGCATCCCTATCCCACTCGCTGGCTGTTCTGCACATTGAACCCCTCGTTTTTGTTCCCATCCCAGCACCTAAGGGGATCCACAAAATCCACTAACTCTGGAACCCCAGAAAAGTAAATCTGTCCTATTGAAACCCTGAACCTCAGTCCTCCCTGTCCCTTCTCCTTACCCTGTGGGGGCTGGAGCACCAGAAGAGTGAAGTGTGTCACATCAGTGAGGGTTGGGGGTTCTTTTTGCTTCTCACTTGTGTGGTCCCTAACTGATTTTTCTGTGGGTCAGTGACCCCCGACCCAAAAAAGGTTCCCCATGCCTGCCATAATAAAACATTAAAACCTTTTGTGTTGGACATAATATTTTAACTTTATTTAAAATGAAGTTTGATAAACATGAGAAAGTTAAAGTGCTTAATCTGTTTAATAATTTAAATTAAACCGTTCTCCCCAGCTGCAGCACTGGCAAAATGGCTGGGGCATAATTATGTAATTAACAGTGAGTTTCCATTAGCAACTGGTAGTCCACAGAAAGGTTTAAATTGACTCAAGTGGTACACTGGGTGCACGGCGGAGAGAGCCCTTCCCCCTCTCCTGGGAGAGCAGCACGGCTCAGGACAGGAGGGTTAAATCTTGGCATGCCACTTCGGAAAGGTTGCTGACAGCTGGTGTTAGACTTCAGAATTTAGGTGACAGAATATGTGTCACTCTCCCTGCCACCTAGTGGAGAGTGCAAATAAAGCACTCCTGGAAACCGGTGTGGAGTGGAAATGAATCAATCAAATAAAATGAAGAAAGGCAGATGGAAAATATCAGACCTATCCAATTTAGATTGTCGACGGCAGCCATGATAGTTGAAAATCAGATGCGTACAATCCTTTCTGCTCTTTCTCTGCCTAACATACAGCACTTAAAAATATAGCTATTGAAAATGTTGTTAAAACTTCCTATAGTACAGATTCCAATATGGTATACACCAGTTTTCCCTCACCTCCTAGCTAAGCAATTACTTCAGTTATGTTGCGGCTACTCTCTCACTCAAGGCTATACTTTTGAAAAGTCGAAAGTATTTTCCAAAAGTGAAGAATTTTGGTGCACAGAAATGTACCTGGAATATTTTACAGGTACTGCCACCTTTGGAACTATAGCTATTGTGTCAGATGCTGATTATGTTTGGCCTGATTTTTAGAGATACTGAGAGATGTCAGGTCCTACCAAAACCAAGAAGAGCTGCAGGTGTTCAGCGCCTATCAAAATCAGACCCTACAATAACTATTAACAGAAAGTGTGCTCCAGACTGAGGTACTTGGATCACATCATTTAGAATGGTGGCACAAAGTCTGGGTTGTACCAGAGAATGTGCTGTTATTTTGAATACATATGCAAATTCACAGAAATTGGAAGGATCCTGAGGCACTTTTCAAACTAATAGCCAAAACTTGCACCGCTAACTTTAAAGGAAACCCCAGGTGACTTAAAGGGAATTTTGCCTAAAGACTGTAGAAAATATGTATATACATCACCACCTCTGGGCAGGAGGCTGGCAGCCATCTATCACATAGCATACCAATGCGGACAACAGTAGTACAAGAGCACCCCCTACTCTTACATAAAAGAAGTGCCCTGAAATCTTTACTGTCCTCATAAAACAAACAACCTTAATGGTTGCTTTGGAAAGCTAAATTAACCATGGTAGGGCTTTAAATTATGATTCCAGTCAGTGAAGACAGTCTAAGAATTGGATTTGGACCATTAAAATATCTGTTTTGGCTCAGCACAACCCTAGTAGTAAAGTTTTATTGCTTAAATACAGCTGAATTTTATCCTTAAAATCTTTGGCAGCTGCATGAGTGTTTTTATGTTAAGCTATAGCTTGACCCATTGGCAGAGCCCAGAATGAGTTTCATGGTCTGCCACATGCTAATTGCTGGTGTCTCCTGTCAGAGTCCACAGCTTTGTACGTGTCACACAACATGTTCCATGATTTCTTATCATGATAAGATAAGGCAGGCCTCATGATACAGAGCAGAGTTTTTCTTTGTCACATGTGACAACGTGCACCGTAATCAATCTCTTACATGCTGATTGATTTGCTTGTAGGAGTCCAGCATTATCATCTGTATCACACAATGTTTCCCCTGATTAATTTTTCCACAGAGTCGAGCTGGCACAAGTTCACACAAAGTTTTGTAGTCACTTCTGGCAAGCCTGGAAGCATGCAGCAGACATATGATATGGAAGGACCTTCTGCTGCTGCTGCTGTTCAGAATTATGATTTTTTTCCCTGTTTGTGCAGATCAAAAATGACTTTTATTGATAATGCTAACAGAGGTAAAACTAGAATTCCAGTTAACTCCCTGAAACAATTTATTTAGCGCTTTGTGTTCCTTGCTTGATTTTTAAAAAGCAACATACATAGTTGTATTATTCTGTTGAGTAAGAGGCCTGTTGGTATATATGGAAGGAATCTATATATTTTGAAAGTATGTATGAATTGAGACAAAGCTCAGCCTTATTCTGTAATATCCTAAGTGCACATGTATGTATACACATAAAACTGCACTCATTTAGACAGTGCCACAAGAGCTCTCGCCCCATTACATTATATGCAGAACAACATTCTGCTGCTGTCTAGTAAACAGGCCAAGGTAACAGGAAAAAAAGCCACAGAAATATCTTACTTTTTAAGGGTATGTCTACACAGTAGGGTTAAACTCGAAATAAGCTGCGCAAATAATTGCGTAGCTTAAGTCAAAATAGTTTATTTCAAATTTGGGCATGTCTACACAGCACTTATTTTGAAAGAGCACTTTTCCTCCGACTTCCCTTACTCCTCATACAACAAGGTTTACAGAAGTCAGAGTAAGACGCCTGCTTTTCAAAATTAATGGGCTTGCTGTGTAGATTCACTATATGTAATTTCGGAATAACTGACATTATTAAATAACACTGCTGTGTCAACATACCCTAAGTAAACAACTCCATTAAAAATAGAGAAGAAACTTGACTCTGTTCCCATTTGTGTATGGATGATGGTCCAAATTTTAATTTTGTTTTGTTCTCATACGGAACTACTATTGCCTTCAGTAGTACACTGTTTGAAGGAGTGCAGAGAACAAGGCATAAACTGAATAGTAAGATTAAAAAGATAGAAAGGAGATACTATCCTGAATGATGTAGGCTGTCCTCTGGAAAAGACCAGAATGATATGCTATTATGTATACATAAAGTTAATATTGTGCAGGCATCTTTGGTATTTCCTGATTTTGGAGCACTTGACTTGGCAATCTTAGTGTTCTTTTAACAGTTTTGTTTGCTATCTTAATTTTACTTTAGCAAATGTTAGCTGAACACATTGAGGATTTGGAGGTGTCGTTTAATGTAAAGAATTGGTATAGGAAAGATTCACAAGTCTTCATTTACTTATGGGATTTGTTCTCATTCCACCCACAAAAAGGTCTGTCAGTTAATTTCTTTGGTAAAAGCTTTTTAAAGCATTCCCTGTTTCCATAGGTGCAGGGGACCTGTGTCCAAGGATCACTTCTGGGAGTGGGAAAGGTGCCAAAGGGGGAAGTGGTGCCTGTTTTCCCCTGAGGCAGAATTGTTTACATGTATGGACTTAACGAATGCTTTCTTTTCTGTCCCTGTTGCCCCAGAAAAGCAGTATCTTTCTGCATTTACTTGGGGGGTCCCCGGCACAGCTGGAAAAAGGGATAAAGGGTCTGGACCCCCGGGGCAACTCACCTGGACTAGAATGCCTCAAGGTTATGTGGAGGCACTGGGTGTGTTCGCTAGGGTGTTAGCAGAAGATTTAAAGGATGTTCAATTGCCAGCCGCTTCTACTTTGGTAACCTACGTTGATGACATTCTGGTAGCTTCAAGGACTCAAGAAGACAACGAACGTGACTCTGTTTATTTACTTAACCAGCTAGCATACAAAGGACATAAGGTTAGTCCCACAAAATTGCAGTGGGCCCAACGAGAAGTAAAATACCTTGGGTATACGTTAGGTCCTGGAGTACGTAGTTTAGACCCTAAGCGAATCGAAACCATAGTTAACATCACGTTCCCCACCTCAAAACGGGGAATGCGAGGCTTTATTGGTATGATTGGATTTTGTCGCCCTTGGATTATTTCGGCTGGAGAATTGTTAAAACCTTTGCACAAATTGACAAAGGAGGGGGCTGAAGAGCCCTTACATCCCAACTCTGAGCAAATGAGAGCCTTTAAGGCATTAAAAGAATCCCTCATTCGAGCCCCTGCATTAGGGCTGCCCAATTACAACAAGCCTTTTGATCTTTACGTGCATGAAGTAAAGGGAGTGGCATCTGGAGTACTGACGCAACCTTTTGGAAATGCTCCCAGGCCTGTTGCGTACCTTTCAGGACAATTGGATCCGGTGGCCAAGGGACACCGAGGCTGCCTTAAAAACGTGGCTGCAGCTGCACTGTTAGTGGAAAAGGCTCAAGAAATTGTCTTGGGACATCCTTTAACTGTTCACACTCCACACGCTATAGCCAGCCCGCTAAACTCACAGCAGCACAAACATCTAACCAATCAGAGGTTGTCTAAATATGAGGTAACCTTACTAATGACTCATGGAGTCACCTTAAAAAGATGTGCAAATTTAAATCCAGCCTCTTTGTTACCCCATGAAGAGGGGCAGAAACCAGTACATGATTGTTCACAAGTTATAGATCAGGTATCCACTCCTCGACCTGATCGATGTACCTCTATCTGATCCAGAACTAGAGTTGTTCATAGATGGATCTGCCTTTGTTCGAAATGGGGTTCGACATTCTGGGTATGCCATTACCGATGGTCATACGGTGTTAATAGGGAAGTCCCTGTCACCCAGGACAAGTGCCCAGTCAGCCGAATTGCAGGCTTTAACAGCTGCCTGTCTGTATGCTAAGGGAAAAAGGGTTAACATCTATACCGACTCTAAATATGCCTTCGGTGTATGCCATGCTACCGGGGCTATTTGGAAGGAAAGAGGATTTATTACCTCCTCAGGGTCACAGATTGCGCATGGAAAGGAGATAGCCGAACTATTGAAGGCCATTCAAGCCCCTAAGGAAATTGCAGTTATTCACTGCAGGGCACACACCCAACAACCTGATCCTATGTCAATGGGAAATCGCTTTGCCGATGAGGCTGCTAAAGCTGCTGCCTTACAAGGTACTCAATTGGAATTACGTGGCAGCAGCAAGCCCCCGATACTGAGAAAATAATGTGGAAAAACTGGGGAGCTCAGCCTAACTCATCAGGAATATGGGAGTGTGATGGTCGCCTTGTTTTGCCGAAAAGCCATCAAAAGGAAGTGGTACAACAAATTCATAAAAACACTCATTTGGGAGCAAATAAAATGGCTCAGATTGTTTTAAGACAGTTTATATCTCCAGGACTTCACGAAATAGCCAGGAGAGTAGTGGAGAAGTGTGTCCTGTGTCAGCAATGCAACCCGAAGGCTGCAGGCAAGCCAGCACCCTCGCCTGGGGGATGAAGATGGGCTCACAGGCCTATGCAGCATGTACAAATTGATTTTACTGATTTACCTCCCTCTGAAGGAAAACGGCATCTGTTGGTTATAATAGACCAACTTACTGGATGGGTAGAGGCATTTCCCACTGCCCGAGCTACAGCAACTACAGTCTGTAAGATATTACTCAATGAAGTAATACCTCGATTTGGCCCTCCTGAAGTAATTGACTCTGATCAAGGTACCCATTTCACAGCAAAAATTTGTAAAGAACTCGCTGAGGCAGTGGGGACTAAATGGGCTTTCCACGCTCCCTGGCATCCCCAAAGTTTGGGCCAGGTGGAGCGCACGAACGGAACCTTAAAGAACCTCTTAACAAAATTATGTCAGGAACTTAACTTGAAATGGACTAAGGTCCTTCCTCTTGCACTCTATATTATCCGAACAACTCCGAGTGCCAGAACCAAACTAGCCCCCTATGAAATTCTGTTTAGACATGTACCTCCAACCTTTGCTCCTTTAATCTCGGTTCCTGCTGATGCTGAGCTAACAAGCGAAACGGAGGCCTATGTAGAAAGGTTGCAAAGGCATCTGGTGACATTGCAGCAGTATTCCGCGCAATCTCAATCTTTACCATTGTGGGAAGCTGTTCATTCTATTTTACCAGGTGATCTTGTGTGGGTAAAAGCATACAAGAAGGCTACGCTTCAGCCTCAGTGGCTGGGACCCTTTGAAACTCTCCTGGTGAGTCCCACTGCCATCCAGGTAAAAGAACTTCCCACTTGGATTCATCATACCAGAGTCAAGAGGAGCACCGCTAGGGAACCTGACCTGGTAAAGGGTTCCCCAGAAGCAAACGACGTTGGACTTCAAGGGAGCCACGCACGTTTACCCCACCGCGAACCGGGTGAACCAGAAGACGACGATCCCAGTACTCTAGGCGAATGGACTGCTACCCCTTTGGGCGACCTAAAGATCCTCTTGAAGAAAACAGCTCCACCACCTGGTGGGGACCATTCTCCTCAGGATGGCCCCTCTGTGTAGCCTGGGTAACCATTCTTGCAGTATGTTTTTTATTTGTTAGACTTTTGTTCTTCCTATATGGTATGTAACGTGTACCGATGATGCTTGGTTTGCTCCTTCCAAATTTCCTAATTCACAATGGAAGGAAAATTCTTATATCCATGCGACCGTAGTAATTGCAAAGGCCCTTAACCTGTCAGGGTGCTGGATTTGTGGTCGAAATTTCCCATCAACTTCACAATCCCCCTATCCAGTCGCGGCAGCAAAAGCAAATTATTCTGATTTACAGACATGGGGAAGCGAAATTGCAAGTGCAGACCCCTCGTGGCGATCCTATCCGTCTGATTATCATCTTAGCCTAGATAATCCACTACCCAGAGCTCAATTTTCCTGGGAAAAGATAAGTGCACATCCACAAGCTATTTTGGTAGGGTGACAGTCGAGGTGTAATGTCACCTTTAACGCCACTCATTTAATCTTACATAATGGAACTAGTATAAATGCCTCCTTAATAACTAGCAAGACATACTCCTCTTTCTTGCCTTGGGACCCAACTACAAGAAATTTGTCAACCATACCTTACCATTGGTGCCTACTCGGCCCCCTGTTGCGTGGAACAGCCGGATGGGGCTGGAATGCTTCCTCAACAAGAGGAGGGTTCAAAGGTCAGCTGTGTGGTAACTATTCCAATGTTTGGACCTCTCAAGGAATTGCTACAGTAAGGCACACAAGACCTGGTCATCTGTTTTTATGTGCAGAATGGGGGCATACGAGTCTGCCTAAACAGTGGTATGATCGTTGCAGTGTAGGTAGTGCCCTTCTTACTCCCAGCGCTGTGTTTAGAACTGGTGCACTTCCTAAAAGGTGGGGACAAAAATGAAGAAAATGGGCTATTCAAGCTCCCAACTGGCTCCAAAGCCTAGGAAATGTATTAATTAACCTATCTCTAGCAGCCCCTTTTAAGTTAGAAGCACAAATTAACCAACCCGCACTTGCAGTAGAAGCAGTAGCTAATGACACTGCCCGAGGGTTTGAACTAATTAAACAAGAAGCCAAACAAAATCGAGAAATGACATTGGAAAACAGATTAGCATTAGACTACTTGCTAGCTGCACAAGGAGGGGGGTGTGCGCTTATTACAGGTGGCCCACGTTGCACATATATTAGTGATAATTCAGGTACCTTGACCAGCATTATCAAAAGTATACGAAAAACTGCACAAGAAGTAAATAATTTACGTAGCTGGTCTTTATGGGAATGGACAACTGCAAACCTCAGCTCATGGGGTCGAAAGTTACTGGAATGGTTTCTTTGGGGAATAGGCGTCTTTTGTGTGTTTATCGTACTCGTGCAACTAATCAAGACTATACTGGTTAAGTTATGTTCAACCAGCACACAAGCTATAAGCTTTCAGCAAAGCCAAATTATATATGGTAGTACCCAGAGGGAATAATTTTAGTTGTCCCCTGTCGTAAACTCCGGGGACAAAAGGAGGGACTTGTTAGGCATAATAGAATTTGTTTTGCTTGCTGGGAATAAGGATATAAAGCTACAGAGGTTCTCCTGCTGGGAACAAAGTAAATTTAATAATAATTAATCAAATGCTTGTTATTGTATTATTTGTATTTCCGTGTTCCAAGCTCATTGTACCATTCTACTATATCCGTGTTCTTTCCTGTCTGGTAAAACAAAGATTCCTCAGAAGAGATTGATGACCTGTCAAACCACAAGGATATGTACACGGAAAAGACTAATGTATAAAAGGTCCGAGTATCGAGAGCTCGTGGCTGGTCCTTGGGAGGACAGGCCACTCTCTGTTGTTGAGTGCACGTGACAATAAAGAGCTAAAAGATCTTGCTGGTGTTGACTGTCCTTTCGTGGTCAGACAACGAACAAGAGCCGTCTGGGTTCGAGTCCCCGACACTTTGTAACATCTCCATGGGACCTAGTCTCCCAGCTGGGAGAAGGTAGAATGCCTGATTTTTTCCCCCCTGGATTCTCCCCACAATAGAAGAGGCCAGTGTAAATTATGACAGACATGATACAGTAACTGCCATTGCTTCCCTATCACAGTTTAGAACCAGCAAGACAGAGGTTCTGGGGTCAGGTGCAGTTGTGGGAGTCAAGTTCTCTTGGAAATGGTGGAAGCCAGAGGGACTGGGAGCAAAGAAATTCTGCATGCAGAGGCAAAGAAATTCTGCATGGAAGCATATGAGGTCTATGCAAACAAGGCCCTGTCTCCAGTGGAACTCCTCTTGCACCCCCACACTCCCACGCGCTACTCAGTGCAAGTGTTAGGGGATCTGCAAGTTTAGCATGTGAAACTTTCAGTTCATTTTGCCCAGGAGCAAACACAACTTAGCAGGAAATTCCAGGAGTCATCACTTGTGGAATTAATATTCCCCTGTATAGGGAGAAGGTTTTCACTAAGAAGTACGATAATCCCAAATAGACACCTCTAAAGGATCTACTTCTTAGGGATCCTAGGGAGTTGTGTTATTTTATCTATACAGTGTATAAAACTTACAAAAATAATCTTTCATATTTTCAAAAACATTTATTGCCACTGGAATAAAAAAACCACACAGCCATCATGGTAAAAATATCTTTAGTTACTTAGAGTTAAATGTGATCTCACACCACAGAGTAGACCAGCATGGCCAAACTGTGGCTCGAGTCACTTTTGCAGTTAAAGTACAGCGTGCAGATCCCCATGTCCCTCTCCCCATTCTGCACTTACCAGGCTGAGGGGAGAGCTTAGGATTTCTGCATGCAGTGGGATGGTAGGGTAGGTGCTTCTTTGCTCAGTGGGGAGGGGGAGTCTCAGGCAGTGTTCCCCTCTAAACTGGGGGGGGGAGGGGGGGCAGCACAGCTTCACAGGTGATTAATCAGCCTCACCCAGCAGTCAGCTAGCTGTCTGTAGGGGAGCCCAGAGCCTTTGACTGGGCAGGGCTGATTAATCACCTGTGAAGCTGTGCTGCCCTGCATCTTAGAGGGCACAGTGGTCTCAGGGTTTCAACCCCACAAAGCACACCTGCCAGGGCTCAGAGTTTCAGTAGGAGCAGTGCTGAAACCCAGTCTCTCAAACATCTGAAGATTGTTGTATGCAGCTTGGTGGGTTTGTAAGTTTGGCCATGCCTGGAATAGACTGTATATCCTTAGGATTTTGATTAAGACATTCTTTATTGAGAAAAAAACAACAAAAGGTCCCGTAGCACTTTATAGACTAACAAAATATGTAGATGGTATCATGAGCTTTCATGGGCACAGCCCACTTCTTCAGATGACCACAGTTTTGAGTTTAGGATGTGCAGATCCAAAATAAATAGGAGAGAAGGAGGGGGTGGGGGAGGGAGAGGGGAAAAAAGGAGGGGGTGGGAGACAGGGAGCGAGAAGGAATCAGTAAGTATCTGAAGATTGGGTAGTTAAAACAAAGCAGATAAGAATCAAAGTCAATTGATAGTATCCTTCCTGACATAGGAGTCCTGGATACTATCAATTGACTTTGATTCTTATCTGCTTTGTTTTAACTACCCAATCTTCAGATACTTACTGATTCGCTCTAGCTCCCTGTCTCCCACCCCCCTTTTTTTCCTCCCCACTTTTCTCCTATTTATTTTGGGTCTGTACATCCTAAACTCAAAACTCAGGTCATCTGAAGAAGTGGGCTGTGCCCACGAAAGCTCATGATACCATCTACATGTTTCGTTAGTCTATAAAGTGCTACCAGACCATTTGTTGTTTTTTCTGTACAGACTAACTCAGCTATCCCCTGAAGCTTCTTTACTGTGAAAAGTTAGGGAACCAAATAGCTCAGAATTATGAAATATTGCATCATTATACAATACACATTTTGCTGTTTCTCATCCTTTGAGACTAACTATGCTGAGTAGATGAACTGTTATGATGATCAGCATGGGGCATCATAAAGAATTAGCATCTGTGCAGTACAGGATCTTCTGGGTGTTTGGACTGGAATTTAATTCCACCTTTTGGCTGTCTTCCCTCTGCACTGAATTTCTCTTTGAGAGAAAACAAACACAACAGAACATTGACAGTCTCAAGCTGAGTTTGAGACTTTCCATTGACTTCAAGGGGCTTTGGATCAGGCACTTGGTTTCCCAACAGAAGCTATTCCTGTATATACATTCAAATGCAGCCATCTAAGACAAATCTCTACAGGATCAGAGAAGGCTGCAGAAAGCAGTGATTTGGCTTGTGGAATCAGAGGGTATGTATAGACTGCATCCCTCTGTCGGCAGAGGGATGCAGATTAGGCAAGTCGACATTGCAAATGAGGCAGGGATTTAAATATCCCGCACCCAATTTGCATAAAAATGGCTGCTGTGTTTTTGCCGACTCAGCACTTTGTCAGCAAAAAGCGACAGTCTAGAGGGGGATCTGTCGAGAAAGAAAGCCTTTTTTGACAGATCCTGTAAACCTCCTTGCAGGAGGCATAAGGTATCTGTCGAAAAAGGCTTTCTTTCTCGACAGATCCCCCTCTAGACTGCCACTTTTTGCGGACAAAGTGCTGAGTCGGCAAAACGTGGTGGCCATTTTTATGGAAATTAGGCGCGGGATATTTAAATCGTTGCCTTATTTGCAATGTCGACCTGCCTAATCTGCATCCGTCTGCCGACAGAGGGGATGCAGTCTAGACATACTACATTCTGGGTATTGTGTATGTTACTATGTCCTCTACGCTATAGGGTTTCAGCCCAGCTCTGCTGAAATCACTGAGGGTACGTCTACACTAGCCCCCTAGTTCGAACTAGGGAGGCTAATGAGGGCAACTGCAGTTGCTAATGAAGCGCGGGATTTAAATATCCCGCGCCTGATTAACATAATCCCGCCGTCGCCATTTTGAAACTAGCCGAAGTAACTGCCCGCGTCGATACACGGCAGAGAAGCGATTCGAGATAACCTTCCGTTCGAATTAACTGTTACTCCTCGTGGAATGAGGTTTAACAGTTAATTCGAACTCAGGGTTTATCTCGAATCCCTTGTCTTCCGCGTATAGACGCGGCAGTTACTCGGCTAGTCAGTTTCCAAAATGGTGACCGGCCGGGATTATGCTAATCAAACGCGGATATTTAAATCCCGTGCTTCATTAGCAACTCCGGTCGCCTGCCCTCATTAGCCTCCCTAGTTCGAACTAGGGGGCTAGTGTAGACGTACTCTGAAGGAATCCCATTGACTTCAGTGGGAGTTGGATCAGACCCCAGAAGACCAGTCAAGTTAAGTGGTTCCTGCTCCCATCCCATGCAAGTCAGGCAACTCTAACACAATTCAGATTTATCTTCAGGGTGCAGGACTGAAGAACAGATGGACCTGACTACATGATGGGTAACACATTTCTGGCTTTATTCAGAAATAATGGCAGTGCTTCTGGCCAAAAATGAAGTATAAATACAATTTCTCAAAGGTCTTATTGTTATAAAACTGATACAAACAACTAGCTTAACATTAACATGACACTATTAAACTGTTTATCACACTGAAGTCAGCATCTTCCAGGGATCCTGAATGGAACTATTTTCATTATTAAAATAAAAATAACAGGCCCTCCACCTTCTGAGTGAAGTTTAACACCAAATAATGTTTTTAAGGATTGCAATCTTTACAACATACAGAAAACAAAAAAATATTTACAAAGTGTGTGAAAAGTATATTTCAGCTTGGATTTAAATCTATACCAATAAAATTTTATTTTTTACCTTTTAGAAATGTAAAGGGCCCCATCCTAAGATGGTGCAAATCAGTATAGTCCTGTTACATTCAGTGGAGCTACACCTTGAAAATAGTATGCACATCAACTGATATTTTCTATATCATAGAAAATACTGGAACTTCAGCATTGATATATAGAGCTTAGTTCTGGTTCCATGCTCCCAGGAGTTTTGCCATTGATTTCAAGGGGAATAACACTGAGCTGATAGTATCAGAGGGCTAGCCGTGTTAGTCTGAATCTGCAAAAGCGGCGAGGAATCCTGTGGCACCTTATAGACTAACAGAAGTGTTGGAGCATAAGCTTTCGTGGGCAAAGACCCACTTCGTCAGATGCATGTAGTTTGGCCGATGTATATAGCAGAGGGGCATTGTTGGCACAGACAACCTGCCAACCTGAAGCATATTCTCACCAGCAACTATACACTATACACGCTGGCTGTGTCTAGATTGGCCAGTTTTTCTGGAAAATCAGCTGCTTTTCCGGAAAAACTTGCCAGCTGTCTACACTGGCCGCTTGAATTTCCGCAAGAACACTGACGATCTCATGTAAGATTGTCAGTGTTCTTGCGGAAATACTATGCTGCTCCCGTTCGGGCAAAAGCCCTCTTGCACAAATGCTTTTATGCAAGAGGGCCAGTGTAGATAACGCGGTATTGTTTTGCGCAAAAGCCCGATCGCGAAAATGGCGATCGGGCTTTTATAAGAAAATCGCATCTAGATTAGCACGACGCTTTTCCGCAAAAAGTGCTTTTGCAGAAAGAAAATATACGTGCCACATAGATGCTCTTTCTGACAAATGCTTTTAACGGAAAACTTTTCCGTTAAAAGCATTTACGGAAAATCATGCCAGTCTAGACGTAGCCGCTATATATATATATATACACATACACACACACACACACACACTACACTACACTGCACCATAATAACTCTAACTCAGGAACCAATCCATGCAACAAACCTCGGTGCCAACTCAGTGCCCACATATATACACCAGCAACACCATCACAGGACCTAACCAGATCAGCCACATCATCACTGGTTCATTCTCCTGCACATCTACTAACGTAATATACGCCATCATGTGCCAACAATGCCCGTCTGCTATATACATCGGCCAAACTGGACAGTCCCTACGTAAAAGGATAAATGGACACAAATCAGATATTAGGAATGGCAATATACAAAAACCTGTAGGAGAACACTTCAGTCTCCCTGGACACACAATTGCAGATCTAAAGGTAGCCATCCTGCAGCAAAAAAACTTCAGGACCAGACTTCAAAGAGAAACCGCTGAGCTACAGTTCATCTTCAAGTTTGACACCATCAACTCAGGATTAAACAAAGACTGTGAAAGCAGCTTCTCCTCTCTTGGTATTCACACCTCCAGATCAGCTACTAGAAGTGGGCCTCATCCTCCCTGATTGGATTCACCTCGTTATCTCTAGCCTGATTCTGGCCTGCATATTTATACCTGCCTCTGGAAATTTCCACTACATGCATCTGACGAAGTGGGTCTTTGCCCACAAAAGCTTATGCTCCAACACTTCTGTTAGTCTATAAGGTACCACAGGACTCCTCGCCGCTTTTATTGAGCTGATATTTGGTCAAATATGTAGGTACATTATATGCATAAAACCAACAGAGTTAATGCAAGTGTATACTTTTAAAGAATGGATTCGTGCTCATGTGTCTTCTTATGGCTAGACATGGCAGCTCTCCCGTCTAGAGCCTCCTGCAGACAGTTGATCTTTTTTCTTGCAACTTGACCTTCCAGTGAGGTTTTGGTTCCTTTCTCCTACCATAAAAAGAAGCCCAAAAAATTCCAAGACCTCATTAGGTCTCCAGCATCCAATCCTGTGCCCAGGCTTTTTATCTCCAGGCTCCCACTGTGTCAGCTTCCAATCCAGGAAACCTACAACTAGCAGCCAACATGCACTCCACCCAGCTGCTTCTTACCACAGACTTCCCTTGGGCTCTCCCCTCAGGTTCTTTCAATGAGCCAGGCCTCAAGAATTCTCCCTAAATTACAGTTCCTGCCTGTGGCTGTATTCTCAACCCACCACAATCCTCCCAATAGGACTGCTCTATAGTAGTACACTCCTGAAGTCTCCCTGTCTGTACATCCTACCTTCTGCTGAGCTCCTCCAGGATCCAGGGCTGGCCCACAACATTTTGGCACCTGAGGCGGGGAGCTCAAATGATGCCCCCATGCCTCCTTGCATGGGCCAAAACTTTGAAAGGTCTCAATTCTGCCTTCTTCCTGTTCTATTCCTCTCATGTTACTACTCTGCTACCTACCCCAATAAAGGAGAACTAACAACTTAAAATGCCTTGTTCAAAAATTTTAAGTAACACTTAACTTTCAAACGCCTGAACAGCAAATGTAACTTTTCTTGTCTGTAAACACTGGCCTTTTTATCTGGTTGAATAATCAAAACGGTGCTTTCCGTGCCTTCTTGGTTGCAAAGATTTGAACTGCTTCCTGAAGGTCCACAGTCTGGGCCAGCTCATGCTCTATTGAGATGGTTGCAAGGCCAACCAGCCTCTCCTGTGTCATTGTTGAGCGTAGATGTGTTTTTATTAACTTCAGCTTGGAGAAGCTGCACTGGCAACTGGCAACTGTTACAGGAAGTGAGTGTTAGAAGTATGCGCAGAGCAACAAAAGCATTTGGAAAGAGAGTGGTCATCTTATTTGTGCACATATATTCCAGAACAGCCTTTGGAGTTAATCCTGCTGAAATGTATCTTGATGGGCTTTTAGTTCATCACCTAAATCACTCGCATCAATATTGCGCATGTCATCATGTGTCAACACTGTCTCTAGTGCCCTGCATTGCTGGTGTAGGTCTTCTTCAGGTATAGTGAGGAGTTTTGGAATATCATGCTGCATGAAACGTTCTTCAGCTGACTGTATTGCACAATCTAGCACCTGGTTAAAGAATTCAACTTTTGAATTGTTGTTTGGGGTCTCTTATGGGATTATCCCGTGCCTCGTAATCAAAATGTCTTCTTCTTTGGTAACTCTTGTATTCTTGAATGGGTGGGAAAATAGCTTCAGTGTGAAGTTCCTCTGCCAACTTCTGTGCACTCTTCAGAACGTTTTGAAATTCCTCATCTGACCGGTAAGACTGTAGGTATGACTTTGCTTTGTCCAGTTGTTCCATTGCTCCAGATATATCAAGGTCCACACCTTGGAGTCTCTTGCTTACAACATTTATTTCAAACAGTATGTCATGCCACAACACTAAGCCACACAGAAATTTGAAGTTATGTATGTTTCTGGTGATTCCATTTCCCTCCGCCACTGTTCTCCCACGAACTGTTCCTGTCATAGCATTATCCTCCATAATAGCAACTATGGCATCATCTGTCTTCCCAATTTGGTGTTTGATAGGCTTTATCACCTCTACTCAACTTTCCCATCGTGTGGCACTCAGTGGTTTCAGTGTCAAAGAGGATGTTCCCAGATGTTGCTTCAAAATTTGCCATCGATGAGTTGGTGCAGAGAAAAATATATAGATGCTTCGAATTACATTAAAAAATTCAGCTGATGCTGCATCACTGACCACCAAGTTCAATGAATGAGAACTGCAGGGGACAAAAAAAGCTCGAGGGTTTAACTCTCGGATCTGTGTCAGCACTCCTCTGTTCTTTCCTCTCATGTTGGCACCATTATCGTAGCCCTGACCTCTCCTGTCAGCTATTGCAATTCCCGTATCTTCCAGCTTTTTAAGAAGCACATTTGTCAGACCAGCTCCTGTAGTATCATCAATGTCAATAAATTTTAGAAAATGCTCTCTGACAGTCACCATTGCAGGGACATTTTCACTAGGTTTTGTTGTTGTTACAAAATGCACCATTAAAGTCATTTGTTCTGTATGGCTGATGTCGGGTGTGCAGTCCAGAATAACAGAGTAATATCTTGCTGACTTCAGATCTGCCACAATCTTCTGTTTGACTTTTGTTGCCAGTAACTGTAGGATTTCATTTTGAATGGTTTTTCCAAGGTAGTGGTGCGTGTACATTTCTTGGGTGGTGACTATTCTTAGATGCTCCTGGAGTACAGTATCAAATTCAGCCATCAGTTCCACAATTTTAAGGAAGTTTCCATTGTTTGGCACATAGAGCTGATCTGAAGTGCCACACAGTGCTAAGTTTTGGGTAGCAAGCATTCTCACAATGGCAATGAGCCTTTTCAGAACATTTTGCCAGTAAAGAGACACTGATGCAATCTTCTCTTGATGCTGACCATCTATGGTGGCCTTTAACCTTAGTCTCATCTCAAGCTCTTTCCACCTATGGAATAATCTCTGGTGATTTGCTGTCTTCTCATGGCATGCCAGATTTCTAGCCAGATTTTTCCAGTCCTTTGTTCCTGTAGAACCCAATGTGGCTGGAACATTAGACTGGAAGAGTTTGCAACAAAAACAGTATGCAGCATTCTGGGTTTTTGAGTACATAAGCCATGGCCTCTCCACTTTGTCACCATTGGTGATTTCACGCCAGTAACGTGTTGGATGGAAACTTCTATTTTCATTGTCTTTGGGGAACATGAAGTTTTTCACTTGCTGTGGCCCACGCAGTACAAGGAAGTCCCTCAGGCTACTGCTCAAGTGGGTCCACAGTCCTGAATCATCTAGACTTAAGGAACTAAACTCAGCAGCAGCTGTTTCTTGCGCCTCCACCACACTCTTCTCTGATCTACACTTTTCTTCAGGAATGTGCATGGTTACATCCATTTGAGATGGAGATAAGGATGCTGCAGTAGCTGCCAGGTCACCTGCACTCTGACTAACTGGAAGATCAGGCATCTCCTCACCACTCGCATCCTCACTGGGGCTGGAAGGCTCCCCGTGAACATTTGTATCTCAGGAGAGCTCCTTCCTGCTTAGATAGAAAAGCTTCCTTTGCTTTCTTTCTTTTTTGGAATGCTGCTCCCGAGGGGCGTTTTCTTCTTTCACTCATAACTGCTGTTCTGTGCCAGCTATAGTGGCTCTCAACACTCAATTGAAGGGGACAAGTAAGCAGGCTGGTAGCAGGGCCTGAGTGAGGGAAGATATCAGCATCTTAAGGGCCTAACTGGCTCCTACTACTTCAGTTGACTGCCTGTTCTCCTCAAGTGGGTTCAGGGAAGCAGCAGGAAACAGGAAGCTCCCTGAGAAGCTGGTGTTAATCAGTCCATGCTCCTGGGGGTGCTAGAGAGGTACATAAGAGGCTCTTGCTCCTCTCTCTCCCTGCAGCTCCTGCTGCTTTCTGTTATTCCCTCTCACCTTTTCTCCTGCCTGCCTATTTTGTCTCTTGTGCCCTCCTTCCTCCAGCACAGCACTCCACCATCTCTGTGCATCTAGAGCAGAGAGAATACATATGCACCAGCAGCAGACAGTTTTCTACACTCTGGGTCCTAGTGGAGCCCCCCCACAGTCTGGCACCTGAGGCGGCCGCCTCAGTTCGCCTCATGGTAAGGCCAGCCCTGCCAGGATCATCCTCCTGCTCTTTCAGTCAGCCTCTCTCTGGTTGAGATGGTTCTTTCCATGTTACCTGAGGATCTCACGTGATCCTTCTACCCATTCTTGGCCCTCACTTTGGCCAAGTCCATGATAACTTTTGCCATCAACGCCAGCTGTATCCATCTGTTAGTACTAAGACAGTGGCTTCTGAGTTCTTCCCTTTCACCCTTCTGACCCATACAGATCCAGACTTCCTCTTTGTAAATTATACCCACCCATTTTTCTATCAGAAGAAATTCGACGAGTTAGAGATGGCCGAACCTTCCAGATGAAGCAGGATGACTTAATTGAGCCCTGCAGGTCTTGTTTATTTCTTTATTACCCATGTGACAGGAATATTCCCATGCGTAGTGTTTCTAATGTGCTTATGTGGGGGTAGGATCACATCTCTAGCTTGTTGGAAAGATTTGCATTCAGATTGCACTCAGAAGTGTTGGGAGCAGCTATTTAATCAGATATCTGCATTAAGGTTTGTTTGTTTCTTTTAAAAATGCTTATTTCTCTGATTACTGTGTCATTTTTCTCAGCTGTTTTGTAGTTACATATACAAAATGTGTGATGCCCTTAGTACAGTGGTTCTCAAACTTTTTTGGGGGGACCACTTGGAAATTGCTGAGCGTCTTGGCAGACCACTTAATGATCTTTCCAAATCTTGTTTTCACTATTAGTTAACTATTGTAAAGTGCTTTGGGTAAAAGTGCTGTATACTAGGGATGTTAGTGAGTAGTCGACTACTTGATAAGCATAAGCTTATCGGGTAGATGGAGTATTGACTACTTACTTGCCCCCTCTATGAGAGGCAGCAATATGGGTGGGGAGGGGAAAGAAACAGGAACCGGTGCTGGGGGGGAGCCAGCTTAAAAGCTGGTTCTCTCCAGCACTGTCTCTGCGGTGCCATCCTGGCCCCCTGCTGCCTCTATCAGAAGCAGCGGAGGGGATAGGAGTGGCTGCTGTGAAGCAGCCCCTGTCCACGAGGGGTCCAAGTTGGGAGCTGCCTCTCCCCACCCTACCGAGAAGGGCTGCTGCTGTCAAGTGAACAGAAGCTGCTCCAGCAGCAGCGCACAGCAGCCCCTGTTCATGGCTGACAGGGCCAGCTATGAACAGGGGCTGCTGCTGGAGCAGGGGTTGCTGCAGCATGAGCTGTAACCAAGAAGGGGCTGGCTCCTAGAACTACACCCTGCTGCGGCTCTGCAGAGTGGTCCTTATCGACTAATCGTGTAGTCAATACAAATTGTATCGATTACATGATTAGCCAGATAACGGCAATTTAACATCCTTACATATACAAATCTTAATAATTAACTGTCTCTGTTCTACAAATAAAAGCACACAAACCATAACTTTAGCAGAAGTTTGGGAAGAACTTCCCACAGCAGCTACAAAGCTGGGTTGGGAACAAAGGTCCTAGTCTCATCTTCTTTCCCCTACTGTGGCAGTCTCCAAGCTGGGACTGGGAAGGACGAGGTCTCTCCATGCAAGCTGCAGCCCTGGAGCTAGGGAAAGTTGCCTCTTTGTCTGGCTGCCGCAGCCCTGCATGTCCCAAATTACCCCACTTGTGCCTCATCTCACTGCCCCTCCCACCGACCCCTTATTCCCCACCAGACGACCATCTCACCTTACATGTGCATCTTCTTCAGGGTTCAGGTACCTAATTAATGGAGCCACACCAGCACAGAACAGCACAGCACAGCATTCTCTTGTGTTTGTCTGCCCAGGTGTGCCCCTCAGAGGAAACTATTTATGGGCCACCTGAATGAAGTTTGTAGACCACTGGCCACAGTTTGAGAACCTCTGCTATAGTAGAAGTGTTTAGGTAATTTGGTGGTAAAAATATTCTGTATATATAGTGCTGCAGTTGGGTTTGATATCCCTGCCCCAAATCCCAAAAGTAATTAGATTTTACATTCAAATGTATTTGCCAAATTGTATTTCAATAGTAAGTGCAGAATGAGATGTGAAATTTTGTTTGCATCGGTCCAATTTAAAAACAAAACCAGTTTCCCCAGATTTTTAAGTTGTGCACTTCCTATTGAGAATGCATGTCACATTTCAACTCAGCGACAGATATTCCCCCTCTGCAGAAAACTAGGGCAACGTGTATGCACAACTTAAGTGCCATTTGTCTTCTGCATAGTGTCACTGAGAATGACTTTTCATAACAGATGCAGACCCTTAAAAATAAGGACTTAGAATAAGCAATGGGATTTAGGTTCTTTTGGAAACGTTACCCAGAGTTTTTGATCATGTACACATTTACACAAGTGCTTATTTTTATATTCAGGTGCAGAAAGTTAATCTGGTGCATAATGGTTACATCATGGGGGCCTATCAGTCCAAGTGAGAAGTGCTTGAATATTTGCAATTCCCATTGAGTTGCACAAGCTTAGTATCTTACATGTAGGGCCCGTGGTTGTAGTTGTGTAGCCGTTAGATCAATGAGCATCTTTCCATAGGGCTTGATCCAAAGTACAGTACAGTCAATCAGAAGAATATTTTTTGTCCTCCTTGCATGAGCTTTAGAATAAGATCCTTATAACAGAAACCCATATCATAGCAGGGCACAGTCTGCTCCTACCTTCTTGCACCACAGAAACCTGTTCAGCCATCACTAGTAGAATATTCACAGTGTCCCCCTGGACCTTCAGCCCTTTCCGCACAGCTCAAAAAGAGCAGAGATTTCCCTTCTCCAATATACAAGATGAGCTCAAAACATCCTATTTATTCATCCTCCCCCCCCCCACCTTGCTTTTTTCCTGTGTCCTTATCAGTTGTGATCTCACCCAGCTCCTCCCCCACCTGATTAGACAATTCACTTCAATTATCTCAATTAGCCCTCTCTAGGGGAACTAATTGGTGGTAGAATGATCAGAGTGCAATTGCACCTATTAACTCCTGTATAACATGTGTTTACATTTTTATGCAGAGAGACCCTGGCAAGATCCAGGGATTTTCTATTAGCTTTTCTACAGTGCTTGACTTTTGTTGTGACAAACCCATGGTCCCTGGCACCACCAGAAATCATGATAAAAATGCTGCTATAGCCATAATTAACATGCTGAGGAGCTCAGAGCAGTATGTTCTTCCCAAGCTCCGAGCAGATATGGCTATTCAACAGCTGTGCCACCAGTTTCCCACTCTCAACAGTCCAAACTTATTATCTCTTCTACTCATCTTGATGTTTCCGTTCACCAAGAAACAGAAGATTGTGGGAATGAACCACAAAAAAGAAAATAAAAAGGGATGCTGGAATTTATACATAAAGAGGGGTCTCAGATCTAAAATTTCAGCAACTGCTTGAATCTAGGGATGTGAAGGACTAGTCGACTGTCCGATAAGCAAATGCTTTATCAGATAGAGGCAGCAAGGGGGGAAGAGGAGAAGGGGGTAGTTCAAAGCAGCAGCACCGCATGGAGCCCGGGGTCAGCTGCTCCATGTGGTGCTGCCGCTTTGAATGCTGTGGGGAGCCCGGCGTCGGGCTCCTCGTGGCATTTCAAAGCGGCAGCACCGCTTGGAGCCTGGGATCAGCTGGGGAGTCCCCAGCTGATCATGGGCTTTGGCACTTTCGCCTTCGAAGCGTAGCAACATCCCTAAGGCTGTTGCTATGCTTCAAAGGCAGAGGCGCCCCGATCAACTAATCAAATAGCTGATGCAAAAATGCATCGACTATTCGATTAGTCAGTTACCCGATACTTAACATTCCTACTTGAACATCCTTACTCTAGTGCTCTCCTCTGTCAGATTGTCCCTCTCCACCTGGTTAGAGGACAGACAAGAAAGCCCCTATTTCCGGCCCCATGGTATGGCCCTTGTGCCAGCAAAAGATTGGATTTTCTTGTTTGCTATTTACTCTGTGCTGCTTGAGCAGTACAAAGTGGACCTAAAATGGCCAGTGGAGAATTTGTCCTTCTCAGAGCAGCTCTGAAGGACCTTGTGCCAGTAATATAAATTAAGCTACTCCTCACCAGATTTCATTTATTCTGGAGCTGATGGCATGGAATCATGGGGGAGCCACAAGTTCTCTGTGGTCTCCACTTTCCACTACATCCAAATGGAGCTTGGGCAGGGTGGAGAATGTAGACCCTGGTCTTCTAGCAAATTCCCTTCCTGTTCATTCCTTTACAGCCTTTTCTGCCAGGGCTTTCCTATCTTCATTCATTCTGTTTACATTTTTTCCTTCCACTGTAACTGCTTTTCCATTGGGTTGTTGCTGTCCAATTCAGTTTTTCCCTGTCCATAAACTTTTGCATGTAGTGCTCTTCTTCCAAACTACAATGGTGTCTATTAAAAGTTTTTATCAGCAAGTCTAGAGAATACTAACATGCAGACTTTCTGCAGTCATGCTTTAATTTACACTTACATGAGGAGATTCGAAAGCCAAAGGACAATCCAAGGGTTTGTGGTATTACCTGCTTTCTCATTAAAGGGTTTTCAGGTTAAACAGATACACAAGACGACCCCCACAATTATTGCCTCTCTATCTAATGTTGGAGAAGGTTAGAACTGAATTCAAAGGAGGGAGGTGAAGATACTGAATCAAAATGGATAAACAGCTGTGGTAAAATAAATTAATGTGATATAATGCTTCTGCCAGGTAGCGCCAGCAGCAGCCAGGGCTGGGTTCAATATTTAGGGGTTCCTCTCCATCCATCCAACACAGAACTGGCTCGAGCCTTCCTTCCTCCCCCCCCTTCCCCCCCGCAGTAATCTGGGAAATTCACACTCACACCTGGGTGCCTCTAAGAGGTAATGCTTCCCTACTCACAAGTTCACCTCCCATCCTGGGGGCAGGTAAGGAGGCATCTCACTCACTCTGCTGGTCACTCGCCATCCACCTGCTCACAGCCGGGGCCATTCATCTTGTCTCCTTGCCGCTCATTACACCTCTGTCGCTGCCCTGCTGGCCACTCATTACACCTCTCCATTGCCTCTTTGCTGGCTGCTCATCATGCTGCCACCGCTCGTATCTTTCACTGGCTTGTGATGGATTTGGCTTTGGGCTAACCCTAGTGATTTCAGCTCTTGGCCCAAAGCACAGACCAGCCACAAGAAATTCCAGCATCCACTGGAGTAAATTTAAAATAATAGAGACTCCTTATGGAGTCTGCTCTAGTTCTATCATTAGAACAGGGGGAGAAACAGGTTGAAGCAGTTTTAAAGCTCACGCCTAGAGGGCATGCAGCCTGCTGATTCAGAATCCTGCCCTCCCCAGCTAACGTCACAGAGCTTTGGCAGGGGGCCCTTGTCCATCTGAGGTTCTTTACACTGACAGTCTCTCTCCTTTGAACTAAGTTAAACACACTCTGACTTTTCTGCATTCCCCCAATAAGTGGAAGCATTTGGTGATCATATGTCACAATTCCTGCATTTAGTGTTAACAGTTTGTGACCCCACAACAGCCAAATTGGTTACAATGGGAAAAACACCACTGTAACTATTGAATATCTAGCAGGACTAAGCAAACTGAGTGAACTGTATTTACGTGCACATACCCAGAATCTCATTCTTTAAGTGGAGAATGTTTCCTTCTTTGTGCCAGGTAAAGTACAGACTTTCTTTTATATTCCCCCAATAATTACAGATATTTCAATTAGTATTAACACAATTTGTGACCCAAGACCAGCCAAATTGATGAGCAAAACACCATTGTAACAGCTGAATAGCTAACATCTAAGCAAAGTAAGAGAAAACTGCATTTACATAAACACACCCAGGATTTCTTTCCCATTCCAGCTGGCTGTAATGGAAGCATTGATTCAGACCCTGCTTACAGTGACATTGGCAAAAAGCTTAATGCTGGTATGAGTAGATTGGTTAAGGGGCTATATTACAGCCAGTTAAGGAAAAATGTGCTCTTTGCATTGCTACTGAGCAGATAAAAATGAGAGATCAGTTGTCTACCAAGCAGATGAGAGGAACACAATGATCTGACACTACTGAGCAAGCTCTGGGTCAGGAGTATTTCTTATTCAGACAGAACGCTAAATGCTTTGGCAGGGAGAATGTATTAAAGGTAAAATTATTATTATTATTATGTCATCCCCTTAACAATTTTGCATGCTATGGTTTTTCAGCAACACAAATATTGCTAGAGCAAGTGGGTTGACAGAATAGCGGTATTTTCTTTTTATTTCTGTTGAAAGACATTGTGATAAAAATGAGGTATATACATGTCCTTTGAAAGTCAGAGTAGAATGTACTTGTTTATAATGTAGGCCTCTGTTCTAGAAAGGATTTTCAGGTATAGCAATGCCAGTTAACCTGATTAGTGAAAATCCAGCTGATAAAAATTATTTTATCAGTATAGTTTAAACCAGTTCCCTGTATCAAATAAGCTAAATCAGCAAAAGGACTTTGGAGCCAGTATAACTGTGTCTACATTAGGATTTATGCCAGAAGAGTTACGGCAGTCTGGGATGTGATTTTTTTCACATGTTTAGCTGATGTAGCTATGCCAGCAAAACTTAAGGATAGGCCAGGCCTGAAGCTTAAAAGAATAATTATGTGAGTGCCAAATATATATTCCACAAATCACTGATCTAAAAAAAATCCATATAAGGAATTCAAGAGCTGCAAAGGTCTAGTAGCTTTTACATTAACCTATAAAGTCTGATCCCAGAAACACTACTGAATAAAGGGCTTGCTACAGAGAGCTGTCGCCTTAATTTCAGCTGACTACATTCAGTCCCGCTCAGTAGTAGGATGGCATGGGGTAGGGAGGGCGCGGCCTTCAAAGCTGGGTGCCTGGTCAGTAGCTGCTATTCTCTGGCCATCTATCTCTGAAGGCAGCACAGAAGTAAGGTTGGCAATACCACAGCCCTCCTAAAACAACCTTGCAAACCCTCTGGATTTGAGAAACACTGGTGAAATCTGAACCGTTTCTGGGTCAGGGGCCAGTCACTCACAGAAAAATCAGTTGGGGGGCCACACAAAAGTGGAAAGCAAACCCCCAAAAACAAAACACCCCTCACTGATGTGGCCTCCAACTGAGAAGCAGAAAAACACTCCCCACATTTTCCTTGTACACCAGAACCTAGGGGGCCCAGGCTAGTAGATTTTGTGGGTCCCCCTAGGTTCCAGGGTAGGGCCAAAAATGAGGGGTTCAGAGTGTAGGAGGGGACCGCCAGGAAGCAAGCTTGGGGTGTGGGGTCTGGGTGGGAAAGAGTGCAGGAGTGTGTTAGTACGTCTGGGAAGGAGGTAGGGTGGGGGAGATCCCTGGCTGTGGGAGATAGGGTATAGAAGGGAAGTGGGGGTGGGAGTCTGGCAGGAGGGGGTGCAGGAGTGGGCTGAGGTGGGAGGGTGAGTGGAAGGTAGGGTGCAGGAACAAGGCTGCATGGGGAGGGGTCTGGGTGGGAGGTGATGCCGAGAGATCTGGGCAGGAGGTAGGGTGCAGGAGCGGGCTAGAGGTGGAAGGGCTAAGTGGGAGGTAGGGTGTAGGAATAGGCTGGGGTGGTGGGTCTGGGCCATTGGGGTCGCTTTTACCAGGCACAGCTCCCTGAGTACACACATGGCTCTGAGTCCCCCAGTGCTCGTAGGCACTGCCCCCTGTTGCTCCTATTGGCCACAATTACTGCCAAGAGGAGTGTTGGGGGAAAAGCCTCCAGGCAGCGCTTTGCTGCACTGACTGCCATTTCCTCAGCAGTGGGAGGGGAGAGAGCATTTAAATACTTAGAGCCAGTGTACCAGGACTAGTCATCCTAAAAATCACACTAATCATGGAAAAGTGGGTAATATTAACTTTTACTTAATAGAATCCATAGGCCTAATTTAATAGAGCAGGGGTCGGCAACCCCCACCACGTGTACTACAAGTGGCGCACGGGGTGGGAGTTCGTGCTGCAGCTCCCATCTCAGCTACGCAGCTGCAGGCTGGAGCAACAATTCCACTGACCTGCTGGGGTGGGTGGCTGGAGAGGTGCATGCGTGTGCCCCTGGGGCTGCCCCTGCTTGACCTGGGCATACAGCCCCCATGGGGTAAGGGGAAGGGACAGGGAGGACTGAGGTTCAGGGGCAGCTCCGGGCTCTGCCTGCCCAGCCTGCAGGCAAAGGGCTGGGCTGGCCAGAGAAGAGACTCTGCCAAACCCCTCTTCTCACCCCAGTGCTGCTTCCTGTCGGTGAGTGCACTGGGGGCACAGGGATATGGGGGCAGGGAGGGGTGAAGGAGGATGTAGGGAGGGGGCAGGGGATCAGGCTGTGGAGACAGGATGGGAGGGGCAGGGGTTGCACTGAGGGGCATGGGGCAATGCAGGGGATCGGGCTGGGGCGAGATCATGGGGCTGAGGGGAGCGAGGCCGCAGCAGAGGGAAGATGTGAGGGGAGGGGGATACAATTTTACTTTGCAGAAGCTGCACTTTCCTTTACTCCCCACGTCTTTGTCTCCCTCCCAACTAGCTATTTGGCTGCATTCTCACCCTTTCACCTTTTCTGCATTACACCCCCAACCCCTCCCGCCCCCAAACTCCCTCTTACACGCTCCTGCTGCCAAACTCCCTTCCAGACCCTGCCCTCCTCACCCCATCTTGCACCCCATCTCCCACCCAGATCCTGCATCCCTATCCCACTCGCTGGCAGCCCTACCCCCACACATTGTACCCCTCATTTTTGCTCCCACCCTAGAGCCTAAGGGGGGTCCACAAAATCCATTAACTCTGGAACCCCAGAAAAGTAAATCTGGCCTATTGGAAGCCCTGAACCTTAGTCCTCCCTGTCCCTTCCCCTTACCCCATGGGGGCCGGTGCACCACAGGAATGAGTTGTCTCAGTTGGGGGCCACATCAGTGAGGGTTGGGGATTTTGGGAGGAGTTTTTTTTGCTTCTCACTTGTTTGGTCCCCAACTGATTTTTCTGTGGGTCAGTGACCCCCAACCCAAACAAGGTTCCCCACCCCTGCCATAAATAAAGAAAACATTGAAACCTTTTATGTTGGACAATGTTTTACTTTATTTAAAATTAAGTTTGATAACACGAGAAAGTTAAAGCGCTTAATCTGTTTAATAATTTAAATTAAACTGTTCTCCCCAGCTGCAGCATTGGCGAAATGGCTGGGGCGTAATTATGTAATTAATGGTGAATTTCCATTAGCAACTGGTAGTCTTGCAGAAGGGTTTGCATTGACCTAGGTGGTCCATGGGATGTGTGGTAGAGAGAGCCCCTCCCCTCCTCCTGGGAGAGTGGTACGGCCCAGCGCAGGAGGGTTACATCTTGTCACGCCACTTCGGAAAGGTTGCTGACCCCTGCACTAGAGTATATTGTGACAGAGTAGGGGTGCCTATTGGAGTCCGGGAGGTGGGTGGGCGTTAGCCCGTCCACATCTAAAGGACCTCCCCCCAACCTATGGGGAGGGTCCACTGAGCCCAGGAAACCAAGTAATTACTTGGGACAAATAAAGAGAAAACAAGGACAGGTGTGAGGGTCAAAGGGCTAAAACAAGGGAACCGGATGGGGACACCGAGCAGAGAACCCGGACAGCGCCCACTGCCCCTCGAAGGTCTCGAGAGAGCCAGCGGCGCCACCCAGTGGAACTCTGCCCGGATCGTGGCGGATGCAGGAACGGAAATAGGCCCCACAGTCGCAGGCCCCTCCCGGCCAACCTCTGCTCCCTGGTCTTATAAATTACCATCTTGGCGATAGCCAGGAGGAGGTTGACCAGGAGGTCCCAGCGACTTTGTGGGGCCTCGGATGGGTGTGCATAAATTAATAGGTGAGGGAAAAGTGCAGCCAGAACCTCAACAAAAGGTTCTGCAGGAGCCGAAAGAGGGGCTGTAACCTGGCGCACTTGAGGTACACGTGCACCAAGTTCTCCCTCTCGCCACAGAAGGAGCAAGTGTCAGGAATGGGAGTGAACCACGCCAAATACACGCCCGTGCTCACAGCTCCCTGTAGGATTCTCCAGCTGATGTCCCCGGTGGGCCTCGGAACCAAGGTCGAATAGAGGCTGGCCCACCGGGGCTCCCCACCCTCCATTGGTGGTAGGAGGTCCCGCCACTTGGTGTCTGGGCGGGACACGAGGTGGGAAGTGGGCGTGTGAAGCACGGCGTGTACAGGTGACTCTTTGGCGCGGTTCGGAAGGGGACCGGCTGCAAGCGCATGCAGCCGGCTCGGGTGACGAGGAGGCGGTCGGGAGGTGCGCGGGGCTTAGGGCCGGATAGATCGGGCGGGCCGGGGTGAGGGGCGGGGTTCACCCTCTCGCAGGACCTTGTCGAGGTAAACCCGAGCGGTGGGCAGCAAAGCGTCCTTCACCTCCTGAAGCACGCGCCGGGAGTGCGTAGGGTGGAGAGCCCCATGCGCTGGGCGGCGCCGCGGAGATCCACCCAGTCTCCCGGTCGTAGTCAGGAGATCTCCGATCCTTGTGACTTCTGCCAGGACCAGCCTCTGGCGCACGAGGACTCCGCCGCCTGCACACGTAGATGGGGATTGTGTAGCAGGGGCTCGCGAGAGTCTGCCCCACGGTGGCTCCCAAGGGCCTGGTCGCCTCTAGCAGCTTCCAGGCCCGGAGGAGGTCCTGGTAGAAGGCCGGCAGCTCGGAGAGGTCTCGCGGAAGACCTCTCAAATAAAGGAGCTGCCGGTCATATCGGAGCCCTCGGAGGCAAAGTGTGCGCCAGCGTGCTCCACGCCGGACTACCTGCATCAAATAGAGCCTCTGCAGGGCCTGGAGGTGGAGGACACGAACCGCGTGCAAACACGTCAGGCCCTGCCCTCCCTCCTCCAGGGAAGATGGAGAACCCCTGCAGAGACCCAATGCAGTCCTGGCCAGAAGAACCGCAGTAGCAGCTGCTGGATCTGATCCAGGAAACCCGAGGCGGGACCAGGGTGCTGAGACGGTGCCAGAGCATGGACAGGACTAGTTGGTTAAGCACCAGTACCCTCCCACGCAGGAGAGGCACCGGAGCAGTCCTGTCCATCTCCGCAATCGCTCAGCCACCCTGGACTCTAAACCTTGCCAGTTCTCCGGCGAAGAGGATGCGTGGCAGAGAAAAACGCCGAGATAGAGCAGCGGACCACGCTCCACCTGATGGCCTGAAGCGCGGGCGGGAGGAGCTCGCCTGCCACCCGGCCCCTACCACCAGGCCAGAGCTCTTGACCCAGTTGACCGGGCGGAGGAGGCGCCGAGTAGACAACAGGTAGGCCTCCACCGCTCCAGGTCTCCGGGTCCTGGACCACGAGAGCACGTCGTCGGCGTGCGCCCGACAGGACCAACCGCATCTCCGGCTCACGGGCACCAACCCGTCAACCTCTTGCGAAGAGCGGAGGAAGGGCTCGATGGCCAGAGTATACAGCTGGCCCGACAGCGGGCAGCCTTGACGTACTCCGCCCGAAGCTGACCGGTGCGGTCAGGGTCAGTTGAGCTTGACCAAACACTCCGCGAAGTGTACAGCACCTGGAGAAAGCCCACAAAGCGGGGCCCGAAGCGAAGGCCAGAGTGCCCAGGAGATACCCGTGGTCCATCCATCGGTCGACGCCTTCTCCTGATCCAAGGACAGGAGGCGAGCGACAGACCGTCCCTACACCCTAGCTCTAGGAGATCCCGGACCAAGTAAAGGTTGTCGAAGATGGACGGCCGGGATGGTGTAGGTCTGGTCTGGATGGACCACGTCCGCCAGCACGGACTTGAGTCTCAGGAGATGGCTTTAGCAACGATTTTATAGTCCGTGCTGAGGAGCGAGGCGGGGCGCCAATTCCTCAGATCGCGGAGGTCCCCCTTCTTGGGCAGCAAGGCAAGCCGCGGCTCGTCTGCACGATAAAGGAGGACCCGCTCTCCAGGGACTCGGCCCAGGCGCTAGCAAGGTCGGGCCGAGGCGTCCCAGAACTCGGTAGAACTCCACGGTCAGCCCGTCCATGCCGGGATTTATTGGTGGGCATGAGGCGGAGGGCTTCCGAGAACTTCGGCCAGGAGAGAGGCAGCTCTAGCCGGTCCCGGTCGCCCGCGGACCGTCGGGAGTTCGTTCCAGAGAACCCTGCGGGCGTCGGCGTCGGTCGGATCGGGGAGAAGAGAGAGGCGTAGAAAGCGCGAGCCCTCGCGCATCTCCACGGATCCGTGAGGGTGCCGTCCTCCGCCAGAAGGCAGGCGATGTGCCTTTTAGCCCCCTCTTTTCTCCAGGGCATAGAAGAAGCGGGAGCCTCGATCCATCTCCCGAAGGAGATGGATCTGAGAACAAAAAGCACCCGGGCTCGAAGGTCCTCGAGGGCCCGGAGTTCTTCCGCTTCTCGATGCGCTCTGCGGAGGCGGATCCTCAGGGCTTGTGGCCAGCCGCCTCTTTAGCTCTAAAACCTCCCGTTCCAACTGCTCCATCGCGCATCCCTCCGCCGGCTGGCCCGGGTGTAGTCCCGGCAGAAGAGCAGCGTCGCACCTTCCCCACATCCCACCACCGCCGTGCGAGAAGCGCACCGCCACCCGCGCCAGGCCAGCCAGAACTCCCGGAAGGGCGCTCACGAAGCCCGTCCTCCAGCAGGCTGTTATTGAAATGCCAGTAGGCGGCCCGGCCTCTCCGAAGAAAGAGGCCTTCACGGCCACTAAATGGTGGTCGAGAATGGGGCGGCCGGATGCTGGAGGAGTGGGCCCGTAGAGATGATGACGAGACAGATAAATGCGGTCCAACCGGGAGTGGAAAGACCGGCGACCCACCACCTGGGCGTAGGTAAATACCATTTCCTCGCCCAGGTGGAGTCACGCCAGGCGTCCACCAGGGAGTGGTGGTCTATTATCTCCTGAGGGCGTCCGCGGCGGCGGGCACTTCTCGGGTCCCGTGCGGTCCCGGTCCTCGAGGTGCAATTGAAGTCCCGCCCAGAACCAGGCACTCGCCGGGATCCAAAGAGCCGAGGAAGGCAGGCGCCCGCTGATAGAAGCGAAGCCTCTCCGAGGCGGACGGCGGGCGTAGATGTTGACAAGATTTAGTGTCAGCCCCTCTATCCGAACCGGAGATGCAGCAGGCGACCCTGCACGACCTCGGCGATTCCCAGCACCTCGGGCTGCAGGTTCGGGAGAACAGGGTAGCCACCCGGCAGCGGGCCGACAGGTGGCTGAAATAAACCCTGTCCCCCACTCCAGCCGCCAGCTAGCCTCGGCTTCGGGCTGCGTGGGTCTCCTGGAGGAATACGACAGAGTACCTCCCCTTCCGAAGGAAGGAGAGTACCTCACACCTACGGAAACCCGACCCGCAGCCCGGGTGTTTAGAGTGGTAAAGATGGCGGCGGCATCGAGAGGGCTGGGGAAGATTCTTGCCGGCAGGAGTGCCAACGACCCCCATTGGGCCTCGCAGCAAACCGTGCCCGTGCCCAAGCGAGCAGGCGTCGCGGAAGCTCGGACCCGCTGGTAAGCCGTGGCCTCCGCCGCCCGGTCCCTTTACCCTCCCCAAGAGGGCCCTTACTATTGTAGGATTAGATGAAAATCTCCCCAGCGCTGAAGGGCGAGGCGACCTTGTTCTTGGAGCCACGGATGTCTTCCAAGAAGGCACGCATCTCGCCCTTCAGCGCATCTAGTCAGGACCTCAGGCCCTCGAATGCCTTGGGGCCCGACCCTCCCTGAGCCCGTGACCCATCGACACCGGGATGCGGGCGTCCGAGGTTCCTGCTGGGAGGACAGTGGCGGAGGAGACCAGCCCCAGATGTGCTGGGAGCAGGAGAAAGCGAAAAGCCGCCTCCCGGGGGCCAGCGTCTGGAGGAAGCGTGGCAACCCCAGGGGCGGCAGTAACAGAGTAAGGGGAGGAAAAGAGTTCAGGCAGGGGATCAGGAAAGGAGGAGACGAGGAAGGGGAGTAGGGGAAGAAGAGGTGAAGGATTGGGGAAAAGACAAGGACGGGGGGGAGGAGGAAGAGGGGTGGGAAGCTCAGTTGGGAGGGGGTTGGAACAGGGAGCAGGAGAAGGAGGAGAGCAAGAAGCCTCAGCGGAGGAGGCATCGGGATGCGGTGCCTCCTCGCAGGGCAGGGAATCGGTGGCAACGGTAGGGGTAGTAATACTCTCCCCAGTGCTGGGCTCCAGTGCCACAGAGAGTGCAGCACCAGAGGCCTCAGCACCGGGGTGGCGGTTGTTGCAGGAGCTCCCTTCCGCTGAGAGCCTCAAGGGTTTCGCGGCGCGGCGGCGCTGCCGATGGCGGGCAGATGGTCGCGCCCTGGGGCAACTCAGAGGCAGGGAGAAGGGATAGCAGCGTGTCAGAAGGGGAAGGAGAGGTCGGTTGTTGTCCCTCCAGGACCTGATGATTCCCCTCTGAGGCAGCCGGGGTTAGCCCCAAAGCCTCCACCTCCTGAGAGAGGAAGGCGAGCCCGCCGCCCGCCACCAGATGGTCATCTTTGTCGGTGGCGAGGTCAGCGGCCGCCCCTCAGCAGAGGTGGGAACAGTGGGAGCATCTTCCATGGACGCCCCCTCCTGCAGGGACCCGGGAGGAGGTGTTCACCTCTCCATAACCGCGCCGCGGTCACCTCAATCGCTTTGTGGTGCTGTGAATGGTTCGAGATTCAGAGGTGGGGCGGTTCAGCGTCCATCCCCATAGGTGCAGGAGGTTATCCTCCTCCTGAGTGGGCGGGGTGGAATGCCGGTGCGCTTTGGCGCCTCCCCATCGCCATAGCTCCCATCCCTCGGAGGAAGAGGGCTGGGCCTGAATGGAGGAAGAGCCAGGGGACAAGAGGCGGTGGTGGGAGGGCAAGGGTAGATGAGGGCTGGGCAGCAGGGAAAGGGATGCCTCCCCTGAGGTAGGTCCTGCCCGAGTCCCGTCACTGACCCCGCCGCCCTCTCCTCGCGGGCCCGGCCTTGCCGCTTTTGGCGGTGGCAGCAACAGCACCCGCGCTCGTCTGGGCCCTGCGGAACCCGAGCGGGATTGGCGGCAGTCACGGTCGGAGAGGCGACCCAGGGTCCGGACCGTCAGGGCCACCGGCGATGGTAGGCGGTGCCCTCCCGAGCGTCGGGGTCGGGTGCCTCCAAACCGGGCCAGGGGACAGTCCCTTCGGACGTGCCCGTCGCCCGACAGAGAAAACACCGGGCCTCCCCATGGTGTAGTACACCCGGTACCGGGCCTTGATGGGGCACCAGAAATGACCCTTGAGGCTTCTCCGCCCGTCCGCGGCAGTAGTTGGATTTGTACCTGCCGGCGAAAGGAAAGAACGTGGCGGAGGGTAGATCTTTGCAGCCCAGAGGAAGGGGACTCAGGACTGACAGAGGCCTCCCAGGGTGGAAGGAAAGGCAGTAGGGCGGCATTGGGGAGGAAGGGAGGCGGAGGACAAAACCACCCATACGCCCAGGTCCTCCAAAGGCTCGAGAGCGTGGACTCCCCACCGCCAAACCCCTTTCCACCGCCTCCTGGGCGCGGCCTCGGGCGCCAGGAAGAATACCACCCTCCCGAACATCCTAGAGGCCGCCACCACGCGCGGGTCCCACCACGCAGCGTGCCAACGCCCGCACGTGGGTCTCCACGTGGGGCGAGGCCGCCACCAGGGACAACGGACCCCGTGCCTCCTGGTCAAGGTGGGAAAGGGGCCGCGGCCGCCGGGGATGGTATTCGGGAGGCGGCAGGAGGCGGCAGGTGGGGTGGCGGCTACCTGGGCGTCGCCCTGGGGCCCGGGACACCGTTGCCCCCAGAGCTGGTGGAAGGAACAGGGAGGCGGGAAGGAGGGGGCGCGGCCAGCAGATGGGTCGCGGCCGGGGTGAGCCCTCGCCTCAGGAGGTTTTGCCTTCCGGGCGGGGCTCTTGCCCTTCTTGGTCCCCGGCCCTTCCTACCCTTCAGGGAAGTTCTTTAAAGGTGTCGGGAGGTGCGCGGCAGAGGCGGTCGAGGCCCGGTGTCCCCGTCCATGTCCGCTCCTTTGCCGTAGTGAGGCCCGGCAGCCTCAGAGGGTTGTTGTTTTTAGGGGTGGGCGGGGAGGGTCTGGCAGGGGTGTCGCTGGACAACCCCTCCATTGTGGTCGTAGGTGGGAAGGAAAGACAAACAAATAAACAAACAAACAATTAGGGGAGGACCAAAAACCACCAGGGGAGGGAACAAAGAGGGAGGGAGGGGAGGAAGGAGGTTCACCGCTCCCCACTAGGCTGGAAGTGGGGTGGAGGTGACAATTCAGACAGGGAAAAGGGAAGGAGTAAGGAATACAGCTCCCAGCACAGGACGATAAGGCGGCTCCTCCGGCTGCACTGGGAATGTGAGAGGGTCAATTATTTGAAAGACACATGGGAAGTGAAACGGTGTTTGGGGAGGGTAACTAAAGAAGAATGGAAAGGCTCAGGCACCAAACGAGATGACAGAGGAGCATGGGCACATGGGTAGAGGAGGGAATACAGGCTGTGAGGAGGGTCTACTCAAGAAAGCAGGGGGCAGCAAGACACTGCGGGGAGGAAGGAAGCTAGTATGCCCACGGGTGCCTGAGTGGCAGGCTCACTGCACCTGCTGCAGGACCCACCAAAGCAAGGGAGGGGCGGGAGGCGAGCAGTGGGGCCAAGGATGGAGATGGCCCCTGCAGCGCCTGGGGCTGGAGAGGGAGTAGCAACAGCAGCAGCAGCAATGCAGGGGAGACAGCAGGAGCAGAGGAACCACCCCCAGCACCCCACAAAGCTGTGCCAGCTGTCACCTAGGGGCCCAGATGGCAAGAGGCCCCTTACAAACACTCACTCCTCCCACACAAACTTGTGGAGGAAGGAAAAAACCCCAGGAGCTGCTGTAAAGCAGCCCCCTTACCTCTTCCACTCCAGAGGGCAGCAGCTGCAGGGACGGTGAAGTCAGGCCTGCAGCAATGAAGAAAGGGCCAGGCAGTCCCAAAAAGATGGAAAAAGGGGTCCCGCTCCCCCACCAGGATGAGGGCAGCAAAGGCCCCTATCCACCCCCACACCCCCAGCAGCTCCTGCAGCCAGCTGAGGGGTGGGGGTGAGAAAAACTGCCTGCAAACAGAGCAGGCAGAGAGAAAGGGACCTGGCCCAGAATGTAGCCAGGGCCTGCCTGCCACAACCCCAGTAGCTCCCCACACCTCCCAAAGAGGAGGGGAGGGGTGCAGGGGAGGAAAAAGCACAACAAGCCCAGACCAGCAGCCTGCTGTGCTCAGTGGAAGAGTGGTTCCTCTCTCCACCTCAAAGTCAGGAGCTTGGTGGAAGCCTATTGGAGTCCGGGGAGGTGGGCGGGCGTTAGCCCGTCCACATCTAAAGGACCTCCCCCCAGCCTATGGGGAGGGTCCACTGAGCCCAGGAAACCAAGTAATTACTTGGGACAAATAAAAGGAAAAACAAGGACAGGTGTGAGGGTCAAAGGGCTAAAACAAGGGAACCGGATGGGGACACCGAGCAGAGAACCCGGACAGCGCCCACTGCCTCTCGAAGGTCTCGAGAGAGCCAGCGGACGCCGCCCAGTGGAACTCTGCCCGGATCGTGGCGGATGCAGGAGCGGAAATAGGCCCCACAGTCGCAGGCCCCTCCCGGCCAACCTCTGCTCCTGGTCTTATAAATTACCATCTTGGCGATAGCCAGGAGGAGGTTGACCAGGAGGTCAGCGACTTTGTGGGGCCTCGGATGGGGTGTGCATAAATTAACAAGTGGGGGGAAAAGTGCAGCCAGAACCTTAACAGAAGATTCTGGAGGAGCCGAAAGAGGGGTTGTAACCTGGCGCACTCGATGTAGATGTGCGCCAGGGTCTCCCTCACGCCACAGAAGAGGCACGTGTCGGGGTGGGGTGAACCGCGCCAAGTACGCCGTGCTCACAGCTCCGTGCAGGATTCTCCAGCAGATGTCCCGGTGGGCCGTGGAACCAAGGTCGAATAGAGGCTGGCCACCGGGCTCCCCACCCTCCATTGGTGGTAGGAGGTCCCGCCACTTGGTGTCTGGGCGGGACACAAGGGTGGGGAAGTGGGCGTGTGAAGCACGGCGTGTACAGGTGACTCTTTGGCGCGGTTCGGAAGGGATCGGCTGCAAGCGTGCAGCCGGCTCGGGTGACGAGGGGAGGCGGTCGGGGAGTGCAGCGGGGCTTAGGGCCGGCGGATAGATCGGGCGGGCCGGGGTGAGGCGGGCGGGGTTCACCTCTCGCAGGACCTTGTCGAGAGTAAACCCGAGCGGTGGGCGGCAAAGCGTCCTTCACCTCCTGAAGCAGCGCCGGGAGTACGTAGGGTGGAGAGCCCCATGCGCTGGGCGGCGCCGCGAGATCCACCCAGTCTCCCGGTCGTAGTCAGGAGATCTCGATCCTTGTGACTTCTGCCAGGACCAGCCTCTGGCGCACCGAGGACTCCGCCGCCTGCACACGTAGATGGGGATTGTGTAGCAGGGGCTCCGCGAGAGTCTGCCCCACGGTGGCTCCCAAGGGCCTGGTCGCCTCTAGTAGCTTCCAGGCCGGAGGAGGTCCTGGTAGAAGGCGGCAGCTCGGAGAGGTCTCGCGGAAGACCTCTCAAATAAAGGAGCTGCCGGTCATATCGGAGCCCTCGGAGCGGCGAAGAAAGTGTGCGCCAGCGTGCTCCACGCCGGACTACCTGCATCAAATAGGAGCCTCTGCAGGGCCTGGAGGCGGAGGACACGAACCAGCGTGCGTAAACCGTCAGGCCCTGCCCTCCCACCTCCAGGGAAGATGGAGAACCCTGCAGAGACCCAATGCAGTCCTGGCCAGAAGAACCGCAGTAGCAGCTGCTGGATCTGATCCAGGAAACCGGGGCGGGACCAGGGTGCTGAGACGGTGCCAGAGCATGGACAGGACTAGTTGGTTAAGCACCAGTACCCTCCCACGCAGGGAGAGGCACGAAGCAGTCCCGTCCATCTCCGCAATCGCTCAGCCACCCTGGACTCTAAACCTTGCCAGTTCTCCGGCGAAGAGGATGCGTGGCAGAGAGAAAAACGCCGAGATAGAGCAGCGGACCGCGCTCCACCTGATGGCCTGAAGCGCGGGCGGGAGGAGCTCGCCTGCCACCCGGCCCCTACCACCAGGCCAGAGCTCTTGGCCCAGTTGACCGGGCGGAGGAGGCGCCGAGTAGACAACGCAGGCCTCCACCGCTCCAGGTCTCGGGTCCTGGACCACGAGGAGCACGTCGTCGGCGTCGCCCGACAGGACCAACCGCATCTCCGGCTCACGGAGCACCAACCCGTCAACCTCTTGCGAAGAAGGCGGAGGAAGGGCTCGATGGCCAGAGTATACAGCTGGCCCGACAGCGGGCAGCCAGCGTACTCCCGCCCGAAGCTGACCGGTGCGGTCAGGGTCAGTTGAACTTGACCAAACACTCCGCGAGCGTACAGCACCTGGAGAAAGCCCACAAAGCGGGGCCCGAAGCCGAAGGCCGCAGAGTGCCCAGGAGATACCCGTGGTCCATCGGTCGACGCCTTCTCCTGATCCAAGGACAGGAGGCGAGCGACAGACCGTCCCTACACCTAGCTCTAGGAGATCCCGGACCAAGTAAAGGTTGTCGAAGATGAGTACGGCCGGGATGGTGTAGGTCTGGTCTGGATGGACCACGTCCGCCAGCACGGACTTGAGTCTCAGGAGATGGCTTTGCACGATTTTATAGTCCGTGCTGAGGAGCGAGGCGGGGCGCCAATTCCTCAGATCGCGGAGGTCCCCTTCTTGGGCAGCAAGGCGAGCACGGCTCGTCTGCACGATAAAGGAGGACCCCGGTCTCCAGGGACTCGGCCCAGGCGCTAGCAAGGTCGGGCCGAGGGCGTCCCAGCGGTAGAACTCCACGGTCAGCCCGTCCATGCCGAGGGATTTATTGGTGGGCATGAGGCGGAGGGCTTCGAGAACTCGGCCAGGAGAGAGGCAGCTCTAGCGGTCCGGTCGCCAGCGCTGACCGTCGGGAGTTCGTTCCAGAGAACCCTGCGGCGTCGGCGTCGGTCGGATCGGGGAGAAGAGAGGCGTGAAAGCGCGAGCCCTCTCGCGCATCTCCACGGATCCGTGAGGTGCCGTCCTCCGCCAGAAGGCAGGCGATGTGCCTTTTAGCCCCCTCTTTTTCTCCAGGGCATAGAAGAAGCGGGAGCCTCGATCCATCTCCCGAAGGAGATGGATCGAGCGAACAAAGGCACCCGGGCTCGAAGGTCCTCGAGGGCCCGGAGTTCCTCCGCTTCTCCCGATGCGCTCAGCGGAGGCGGATCCTCAGGGCTTGTGGCCAGCCGCCTCTCTAGCTCTAAAACCTCCCGTTCCAACTGCTCCATCGCCGCATCCCTCCGCCGGCTGGCCCCGGGTGTAGTCCCGGCAGAAGAGCGCGTCGCCACCTTCCCCACATCCCACCACCGCCGTGCGAGGAAAGCGCGCACCGCCACCAGCGCCAGGCCAGCCAGAACTCCGGAAGGGCGCTCACGAAGCCCGTCCTCCAGCAGGCTGTTATTGAAATGCCAGTAGGCGGCCCGGCCTCTCCGAAAGAGAGGCCTTCACGGCCACTAAATGGTGGTCGAGAATGGGGCGGCCGGATGCTGGAGGAGTGGGCCCGTAAGAGATGATGACGAGACAGATAAATGCGGTCCAACCGGGAGAAAGACCGATGACCCACCACCTGGGCGTAGGTAAATACCGTTTCCTCGCCCAGGTGGAGGTCACGCCAGGCGTCCACCAGGAGTGGTGGTCTATTATCTCCCTGAGGACGTCCGCGGCGGCGGGCACTTCTCGGGCCCGTGCGGTCCCGGTCCTCGAGGGTGCAATTGAAGTCCGCCCAGAACCAGGCACTCGCCGGGATCCAAAGAGCCGAGGAAGGCAGGCGCCCGCTGATAGGCGAAGCCTCTCCGAGGCGGACGACGGGGCGTGTTGACAAGATTTAGTGTCAGCCCCTCTATCCGAACCGGAGATGCAGCAGGCGACCCTGCACGACCTCGGCGATTCCCAGCACCTCGGGCTGCAGGTTCGGGAGAACAGGGTAGCCACCCGGCTTGATGGGCGACAGGTGGCTGAAATAAACCCTGTCCCCACTCCAGCCGCCAGCTAGCCTCGGCTTCGGGCTGCGTGGGTCTCCTGGAGGAATACGACAGAGTACCTCCTTCCGAAGGAAGGAGAGTACCTCACACCTACGGAAACCCGACCCGCAGCCCGGGTGTTTAGAGTGGTAAAGATGGCGGCGGCATCGAGAGGGCTGGGGAAGATTCTTGCGGCAGGAGTGCCAACGACCCCATTGGGCCTCGCAGCAAACCGTGCCCGTGCCCAAAAGCGAGCAGGCGTCGCGGAAGCTCGGACCCGCCTGGTAAGCCGTGGCCTCCGCCGCCCGGTCCCTTTACCCTCCCAAGAGGGCCCTTACTATTTGTAGGATTAGATGAAAATCTCCCCAGCGCTGAAGAGGCGAGAGCGACCTTGTTCTTGGAGCCACGGATGTCTTCCAAGAAAGCACGCATCTCGCCCTTCAGCGCATCTGGAGTCAGGACCTCAGGCCCTCGAATGCCTTGGGGCCCGACCCTTCCCTGAGCCCCGTGACCCATCGACACCGGGATGCGGGGCGTCCGAGGTTCCTGCTGGGAGGACAGTGGCGGAGGGAGACCGGCCTCAGATGTGCTGGGAGCAGGAGAAACGAAAACCGCCTCCCGGGGGCCAACGTCTGGAGGAAACGTGGCAACCCCAGGGGCGGCAGTAACAGAGTAAGGGGAGGAAAAGAGTTCAGGCAGGGGATCAGGAAGGAGGAGACGAGGAAGGGGAGTAGGGGAAGAAGAGGTGAAGGATTGGGGAAAAGACAAGGACGGGGAGGAGGAAGAGGCGGGAAGCTCAGTTGGGAGGTTGGAACAGGGAGCAGGAGAAGGAGGAGAGCAAGAAGCCTCAGCGGAGGAGGCATCGGGACGCGGTGCCGCCTCGCAGAACAGAGAATCGGTGGCAGTAGGGGTAGTAATACTCTCCCCAGTGCTGGGCTCCAGTGCCACAGAGAGTGCAGCACCAGAGGCCTCAGCACCGGGGTGACGGTTGTTAACGGAGCTCCCTTCCGCTGAGAGCCTCAAGGGTTTCGCGGCAGCGCTGCGAAACGCTGCCGATGGCCGGGCAGATGGTCGCGCCCTGGGGCAACTCAGAGGCAGGGAGAAGGGATAGCAGCGAGTCGGAAGGGAAGGAGAGGTCGGTTGTTGTCCCTCCAGGACCTGATGATCCCCCTCTGAGGCAGCCGGGGTTAGCCCCAAAGCCTCCACCTCCTGAGAGAGGAAGGCGAGCCCGCCGCCACCAGATGGTCATCTTTGTCGGTGGCGAGGTCAGCGGCCGCCCCTCAGCGGAGGTGGGAACAGTGGGAGCATCTTCCATGGACGCCCCTCCTGCAGGGACCCGGGAGGAGGTGTTCACCTCTCCCGCAACCGCCGCGGTCACCTCAATCGCTTTGTGGTGCTGTGAATCGTTCGAGGATTCAGAGGGTGGGGACGGTTCCAGCGTCCATCCCCATAGGTGCAGGAGGTTATCCTCCTCCTGAGTGGGCGGGGTGGAATGCCGAGTGCGCTTTGGCGCCTCCCCATCGCAAGCTCCCATCCCTCGGAGGAAGAGGGCTGGGCCTGAATGGAGGAAGAGCCAGGGGACAAGGGCGGTGGTGGGAGGGCAAGGGTAGATGAGGGCTGGGCAGCAGGGAAAGGATGCCTCCCCTGAGGTAGGTCCTGCCCGAGTCCCGTCACTGACCCGCCGCCCTCTCCTCCGCGGGCCCGGCCTTGCCGCTTTTGGCGGTGGCAGCAACAGCACCCGCTCGTCTGGGCCCTGAGGAACCCGGCGGGATTGGCGGCAGTCACGGTCGGAGGAGGCGACCCAGGGTCCGGACCGTCAGGGCCACCGGCGATGGTAGGGCGGTGCCCTCCCGAGCGTCGGGGTCCCGGGTGCCTCTCAAACCGGGCCAGGGGACAGTCCCGCCGGACGTGCCCGTCGCCCGACAGAGAAAACACCGGGCCTCCCCATGGTGTAGTACACCGGTACGGGCCCCTTGATGGGGCACCAGAAATGACCCTTCGAGGGCTTCTCCGCCACGTCCGCCGGCAGTAGTTGGATTTGTACCTGCCGGCGAAAGGAAAGGGCGTGGCGGAGGGTAGGATCTTTGCAGCCCAGAGGAAGGGGACTCAGGACTGACAGAGGCCTCCCCAGGGTGGAGAGGAAAGGCAGTAGGGCGGCATTGGGGAGGAAGGGAGGAACGGAGGACAAAACCACCCGTCGCCCAGGTCCTCCAAAGGCTCGAGGGCGTGGACTCCCCACCGCCAAACCCCTTTCCACCGCCTCCTGGGCGGCGGCCTCGGACGCCAGGAAGAATACTACCCTCCCGAACATCCTAGAGGCCGCCACCACGGCCGCGGGTCCCACCACGCGTGCCAACGCCCGCACGTAGGTCTCCACGTGGGGCGAGGCCGCCACCAGGAGACAACGGACCCCGTGCCTCCTGGTCAAGGTGGGGAAGGGGCGCGGCCGCCGGGGATGGTATTCCGGGAGGCGGCAGGAGGCGGCAGGTGGGGGTGGCGGCTACCTGGGCGTACGCCCTGGGGCCCGGGACACCGTTGCCCCCAGAGCTGGTGGAAGGAACAGGGGAGCGGGAAGGAGGGGGGGCCGCGGCCAGCAGATGGGTCGCGGCCGGGGAGTGAGCCCTCGCCTCAGGAGGTTTTGCCTTCCGGGCGGGGCTCTTGCCCTTCTTGGTCCCCCGGCCCTTCCTACCCTTCAGGGAAGTTCTTTAGAGGTGTCGGGAGGCGCCGCGGCAGAGGCGGTCGAGGCCCGGTGTCCCCGTCCATGTCCGCTCCCTTTGCCGTAGTGACGGGGCCCGGCAGCCTCAGAGGGTTGTTGTTTTTAGGGGTGGGCGGGGAGGGTCTGGCAGGGGTGTCGCTGGACAACCCCTCCATTGTGGTCGTAGGTGGGAAGGAAAGACAGACAGACAGACAGACAGACAAACAAACAAACAATTAGGGGAGGACCAAAAACCACCAGGAGGGAACAAAGAGGGAGAGGAGGAGGAAGGAGGTTCACGCTCCCCACTAGGCTGGAAGTGGGGTGGAGGTGACAGTTCAGACAGGGAAAAGGGGAAGGAGTAAGGAATACAGCTCCCAGCACAGGACGATAAGGCTCCTCCGGCTGCACTGGGAATGTGAGGGTCAATTATTGAAAGACACGTGGGAAGTGAAACGGTGTTTGGGGAGGGTAACTAAAGAAGAATGGAAAGGCTCAGGCACCAAACGAGATGACAGAGGAGCATGGGCACATGGGTAGAGGAGAGGGAATGCAGGCTGTGAGGAGGGGCCTGCTCAAGAAAGCAGGGGGGCAGCAAGACACTGCGGGGAGGAAACTAGTGTGCCCACGGGCGCCTGAGTGGCAGGCTCACTGCACCTGCTGCAGGACCCACCAGAGCAAGGGAGGGGCGGGGAGGCGAGCAGTGGGGCCAAGGATGGAGATGGCCCCTACAGCACCTGGGGCTGGAGAGGGAGTAGCAACAGCAGCAGCAGAAATGCAGGGAGACAGCAGGAGCAGACGGAACCATCCCCAGCACCCCACAAAAGCTGTGCCAGCTGTCACCTAGGGGCCCAGATGGCAAGAGGCCCCTTACAAACACTCACCCACCCCCCCACAAACTTGTGGAGGGGAAGGAAAAAACCCCAGGAGCAGCTATAAAGCAGCCCCCTTACCTCTTCCACTCCAGAGGAGCAGCAGCTGCAGGAACGGTGAAGTCAGGCCTGCAGCAATGAAGAAAGGGCCAGGCAGTCCCCAAAAAGATGGAAAATGGGGTCCCTCCCCCACCAGGATGAGGGCAGCAAAGGCCCCTGTCCACCCCCACACCCCCAGCAGCTCCTGCAGCCAGCTGAGGGGTGGGGGTGAGTGAGAAAGGCTGCCTGCAAACAGAGCAGGCAGAGAGAAAAAGGGACCTGGCCCAGAATGTAGCCAGGCCTGCCTGCCACAACCCCAGTAGTTCCCCACACCCCTCCCAAAAAGAGGAGGGGAGGGGTGCAGGGGAGGAAAAGCAGAACAAGCCCAGACCAGCAGCCTTCCGTGGTCAGTGGAAGTGTTTCCTCTCTCCGCCTCAAAGTGAGGAGATACAGCCAGTCTAGGAGCTTGAAGGAAGGGGAGAGAGGCAGAGAGAGTCAGCAATCCTGGCTCAGTGGGGGCAGCTGAGACAGGGCGGCTGCAAAATCAGTTAAGGCCCAGGTGAAACCAATTAGGGCTGCCTGGAGGCCTATTTAAGAACCCTCCCTGTGGGTGAGGGGGAGGGGAGAGAGCTGAGAAGGAGTTTGGAGAGTTGTGGGAGTGTGGAGTGAATTGAGAAGGAGTCTGGATAACAGAGAGTTTGGAGAGCTGTGGAGGAGTTTTGGAGAGTGGAGGAGGAGTTTGGAGAGAGAGACACCGGAGGAGCCAAGGGAACAGCATCGACCTTGTTAAAAGACTACAGGGAGACGACAAATCTCAAACCAAGCCATATTACTGTGACTTCTAGACTGTGGGACAGTGGGCTGAACAGGGGTCAGGGGCCCAGGAGTGGGACTGACCCTGCCACAATATGTACAAGTGCAGGACTTGTACATCTGGAGAATGCAACATCTGGTTGCATTCTCAACATGTTCAGAGAACCCCTTACACAGCTCCAGAGATGCTAGTGAATAACAAGGTGATGCTGAGATGTGTTTTGCAGCAGTTTGCGGAGCTGCCATTTATTGCCTGTCTGAATACCATTACAGTTGTACTATGGGGAAAATATTCACGTGCCTGTAAATTTCATAAGAGGGCCCCTATTCCAATGAAGTGACAAATGGTTGCTTAACATGGCATCCCCAAATGCATTAATAATCTTTGCTTATCTTGTTTTGCTTCTAGCTTTGTATAATAACCTAATGACTAAGCACCAATCCCTACCATACTCTGACTTGTATTCCATCTTTTTATATGTTATGAAACCATTTTCTATTTTATATTCATTCCATGATGTAATTAATAGGCTTGACTCACATGATCCAGTAGTTTGTGCAGAACATGATCAGGGAACTCTCCCAGCCCAGGGAAAGGTTTACCTGAGTCATAGGAGTCATTTGATGCAATAATATAAGAAACACTTAACCAAATACTCTGCAGAATCAACAAAAACCTTTAAATAGTGATCTACAAAGGTTAGTCTTTGAACAAAACACTACATTTCCTATGCACTGGGAATGAAATTCACCATGGTGTGGAGGGTCAACAGAGCCAGGTGCACCAATACATGGAATCCTGCAAATCCACATGTATCTGCTTTATATCTGCAGATACACTTTTTATCTGGTTCCCAACAAATTTGTGGATGTCCGTGGATCATTGTTGCAGACACCGAGGCAGATACTAATTTTGTAGCTGTGCAGGTCTCTACGACTAAAATTGGTAGAGATTTTGAACAGACTTTGCAATGGGGTTGGACAGGCAAGAGTTATTTGAATGCAGGGCTGGAGTGTGCACACCCTAAAAAGTGGTCTACTCTGGCTTTGAATAGGCTCATCTAGACTTGGGGGTTGGAAGGAATGGCTACTGTATAGTTAACTAGGCATATGCCCCAACCTCCTGCATGGCGGGCACAGAATGGGAAGAGGTGGCTATTCTAGCCTATTTACTCCCCAAGATGGCTCTCTCCATAGTTCCCAACATGAACTGTCCATCTCAATGTACAGGGAATTGAAAGTGGGACACTGCTTTACTATAATAATGTAAATAGTTGGGGGTCTTATTTGGAAACTACATCTGGAATGAGGCAAGATAGATAGAGGAAGCATGGTTATATTTGTTTTATCTGGAAAGCAGCCATATGTAAATACTATAATTAGCTTTGGAAGGTGGTGAGTTGGACTTAATTGTGTTCACAACCACCATTTCACTACTTAAGTATTTGATACCTTTCCAGAAAAGCAGCTGGAAGGTATGGAAAACATTTCTTATTCTTCACCTGATACATTCCTACTTCCACTAGAATGGGCACATTTCACCTTCCTTGTAAATATACCCATCTCTCATGAGTTTTATTTAACTCAGAGCATGAATACATGTGCTGATAGGGTTAAACTAAAGCCCTTTTCCTGAATTTGTATAGTGGGGGGTTTTTCCCAGTCGAAACACATTGGAGAAATGTGGGACAAAAGAGATTGAACTATGTTGGTAACTATCTCCTATGGTATGCTACATACAATATGGCAGACCACAAGGAGAGAGATAGAGAAGTCTTATTGCCCTTTATTAATAATTATTATGTTCTTTGTATTATCCTAGTACCTAGGAGCCCAAGTCATGGACCAGGACTTTTTGTGATAGGTACAGTAATGATACAAACATGTCTGTGAATTCATAAGGAATAACAACTCTCTCTCTTTGCCGGAGAAAATGTTGTCACGCTGCTTTAAAAAAAAGTATGTGGCAAAGGTCTTCTCTCTCTAATGCAAACTCTTATGATGAGTTTACACTGCAATAAAAGACCTGTTGGCACAGTTGTTTTTGGCCTGGGTCAGCTGCTTCAGGTCCACATGGCTCAGGCTGCTAAAAATTTCAATGTAAAAATTAGATTTAGGCTGGATCCTGTGAGAGGGATGGGTCTGACCTGGCTTTGGATACGCAGTGCCACAGGTTTTTTATTGACATGCAGACATACCCTTAGAGGCATTTTATAGCAAAGTGAGCATATTTTTCATGCAATATTTTATTACTGCAAAATCTAAATTACCTTAGGCCAGTGGTCACCAACCAGCAGATCAGGATCTACTGGTAGATCTTGAAGCCTTTGACAGGTGATCCTGACTGGTTTGGCCAAGAGGTTACCAAGTGCTGGCGCTAGCTGCTCCTCCTCCCACTGCTGCTCATCTCCTGCCCTTTGCCTTGGAGCGGTCCTCAGGAGCCCCCTGCTTTCTGTGCAGGGCAGGGGAAGGAGAGGAGGGGTTATGATGTCAAAGTATCCCCTCTCCCACTCTGTATCTTATCTCCACAGAGGAGAGGGGGCACAACAGGACTTGGGATGGAGTTTGCTGGCTACTTTTGGGAGTGGTGCAATGCCAGGGCCAGGGTAGGGGTGAGTCTGCCTTAGCCCCAGTGAACCACCACCCAGGAGCCACCAGCAGTGCCCAGCTGGAGCCCACATCCCAAACCCTTACCCCAGTCATAAACCTCCTCCTGCACCTCAAGCCCCTGCCCTAGCCCCGAGCACCCTTGCATCCAAATGCCCTCCCACAGCCTTTACCTAGAACCCCCTCTGGCACCTTGACTGCTCACCCCAAGCTCAGCTCAGAGCCCCTCTCACACCCCAGATCCCTGAATACAAGACCAGAATCTATACCTCTGCCCCTGCCTGGTGAAAGTAAGGGAGGATGGGGGAAGGATGGAGTGAGCAGGGGCACGGCAAAGATATTTGGGTGAGAGGTAGATCTTGGATTGCACTTACATTCAGAAAGTGATCTTGTGCTTAAAAAGGTTAGAGACCACTGCTTTAGGCCATGATTTGCTAGATCTAATTGCCCATACACAAACAGTTAGAAAATTCCATTTGCTCCCAGAGGAACAAATTCGGCTCCCAGTTACACTATTAGCTTACTGTTTTCATAGGTGGGGATGCATAGTTGTAAATGGCAGCATAATTTGGCCCCTAGTTTCCTAGCACTTTCTGGTTTCCAACTATAAATGGAAAGTGCTCAACTATGCCGGTAAAATTTTATGCACAGAGGTGTACCTTCTTTGATTGCACATTTACATCCTTATGACAGCCCAAAATCAATGTGTATGTCTAAATGGTGTCTTATCAGGTACATGGCTAGTGTATAGTGCCTTGTATATCTGGACTAAAAGGTGAGAGCTAAGTATACATAAGGTCCATTGAAAGAGAGAGTTTATCACAACACAATAATTTTAACTTGATTTCCCCTTCCTAAACAGGTTGAGAAACTGTTACAAGTGATTCTAGATTATTAGTTTAAGGTTTCCAATGGTTTATTGCTAGGAAAAAACATGATGATTTTGTCAGCTTTAGATAATATTTTATACTGTTCAACATCTGCACTTTATGGGTGTTTAAACAACTTTTTCAGTGACTAGAAGTTTGGCAACATTTGTAAAATAGTCCTGCGTTTAAATTCTAAAGTTATAGGAACATGATACTGGACAGATATAGTGTAATAAATACATTTTTCATATTGAAATATATATTGCAGGATGTAAAACAATTGCTTTATATCAGCATTTTATTTATGAGCGCCCAAAACTCTGAGTCTTTACTCAAGACCTAATTCTGTCATCTGTACTTGAATTGCACACAACCCTATTTTACTGAAACTATGGGACTGCTAGCATATGAGGTATTACTAAATAAGAGGAACAGCAGCAGAATTGATCTTTTTGTTTTCCCTGAGTCCTTCCTCAGGCAAACTCCCATTATTTTCAGTGGGAATATTTCCTGTGTTAGGACTAAGAACCTCAGGATTAATGACATATTTGAAGAGTTTCATGTGATTTTGGAACGTTTTCTCTCTTTAAATGGAGAGAGCCATGAGAGTGCAAGATACACAAGATCGGTAGGCAGGTATGGTAGAAATCAAGTGGGGTACATAGGAGTTTGGCTTGGTAAAACCTTTGATCATTACTTGCCTAGTGTTTACTTTTTTCTTTTGAATCATTGTTTTGAAATACACAAAGACATTTACAGAATTACCTAAGAGATATATCTGTACCCACACAGCTGTCCAATGTATCTCATATGTTATTACCTTGTTAGAAGCTTGTGCTTTGCCTGATATAAATCACTTAAATAATAAGTGGAATTTTGTTCTCATTACTCCAGGGAAAGCCAGTCAATACAAAGCATATCAATGCATTACTATAAAAGCAGAAGTCAAAGAAAATTTATATTAAATGGAAATTCAGGATCCATTACATTGGACATTACACCTCAATTTCCTGAACTAGACTTGACAGACCACCAGTAAATACCCAATAGGGAATAGTTTTGCACTGGCTACACGAACTAGATGATTTAATAGGCCTTTTCCATTTCTATGAACCTATGAAAATCAATGACAGCCCACTCAGTGAAAGTTAAGTGCCCTGTTCTGCACAGATGATTTCCCCTCTACCTACATTCAAGCAAAATCAAACAACTACTGACTGAGTTTTGCTCTAATGAGAATTGAATTAAATCACCATACGGACTCCATGCTTTGGGCATTATTTTTGGCATTAGATGTTCAGCTTTTAATAGTGCTTTCTCTGTGCCCCAAATCCTCCAGGCTTTCGTCAGATTTTACTCTGGCAAAACTCCTGCTGATGACTAAATGAGGCATTTGAATCACAGCCTTGCACAGAGAAGTGGGAGGCAGGGGTGCAAAGCATAATAGGATGGAGGGCATTGTACCAGGCTAAGAACAGTGCCTTCAAGAGTTCTGAGAGTGCAAAGGAACTTAGTCGCAGCCCTTCAGGGCACATTGTCTAATCCCTTCCACAGGGGCCAGGGGAAGTCTGCCCTCATCACCTATATCATAGAACTGTGATGTATTTAAAGGATGTAAGCAGCATACTTTAACCAGCCTATGCATGGATGTGAAGAGTAGGGAAGTTGCACACATACACTCTGATCTTGAGGAGCATGATCTTGACCTGGCTAGGGATCTTCTTTGCATTTGTAACATATGAAAAAAGTAGGGATTTACAAAAAGTATCTTGGTAATAAGCAAGATGGAATTTATATGTGAATTTCCATTCTGACTTGGCAGCTCCCATTATTCACGGAAGCAGAACATAAGAACGGCCATACTGATTCAGACAAAAGGTCCATCTAACCCAGTATCCTGTCTTCCATCAGTGGCCAATGCCAGGTGCCCTAGAGGGAGTGAACAGAACAGGGAATCATCAAGTGATCCATCCTCGGTCACCCATTTCCAGACTCTGACAAACAGAGGCAAGGGACGCCATTCCTCCCCATCCTGGTATTGATGGGCCGGTCCTCCATGAATTTATCTAGTTCTTTTTTGAACCAGCAGTAAAAGTAAATTAAAATTTCTTGCCGGTCCTATCCTATTGCAACTTAGGTCCCTGATAGCTCTTTAAATAGCTCCCTGCTGGCTTTTGTTTCAGCTCAGGGAGCTTCAGCTGTGCACCTGGGTGCATCCACTTACTTTCACCTCTGTTTTAAACCCAGTTAAAGTCCTGGTCTTCACAACATCCTCTGGCAAGGAGTTCCACACATTGACTGTGCACTATGTGAAGAAATACTTCCTTTTGTTTGTTTTAAACCTGCTACCTATTAAGAACTAGAGGTCACCAAATGACATTATGTTACGGGAACAAGTAGATAACTTTTCCTTATTCACTTTCTCCACAGCTGTCACAATCTTAGAGACCTTTATCATACTCCCCCTTAGTCTCCTCTTTTTTAAGCTGAAAAGTCCCAGTCTTTTTAATCGCTCTTCATATGGCACCCGTTCCAAACCCCTCATAGTTTTTGTTTTCCTTTTCTGAACCTTTTCCGATGCCAAGGTGCTTTTACTGTGTAGAGATGTGGTTACCTCATCTCAGAAGTCAAGATGTGGGCGTACCATGGATTTACTAGAGTCAATAAGATATTCTTTGTCTTTCTCTATCCCTTTTTAAATGATTCCTAATATTCGGTTTGCTTTTTTGACTGCTGCTGCATATTGAATGGTTTTCAGAGAACTATCCACAATGATGCTAAGATCTGTCTCTTGAGTGGTAATAACTAATTTAGTCCCCATTAATTTGTATGTATAGTTGGGATTATTTTTTCCAATGTGCATTACTTTGCATTCATCAGCATTAAAATTAATTTGTCATTTTGTTGCCCAATCACTTAGCTCTGTGAGATCATTTTGAAGCTCTTCATAGTCTGTTTTGATCTTAACTATCTTGAGCAGCTTAGTGTCAGCTGCAAGTTTTACCACTTTAACTGAACATGCTCATACGGTATGTGGGCTGGGGTAACTTTGCATTTTTTGGTGCAGTAAAGATAGCTACCCCCCTGCCCTCCCATCTATTTGCATATCAATGATTTGATTGTATTTTTATTGCCAAGTTGTTATTGTGTTTCATTCACAAAGACAGTCTACTCCTGACAATGGCTCTCTGACAATTGCCATTCCTTCTCTAAAAAAGAGATCTCTGCAGCAATTTGAATGTGTGCATTTCCAGAAGATAATGAAAATAATCTTCGCATATTCAACTCTTGATCACATTGATTAGTAAAACAGATTAATCATCATAAGACAGAAGACCCAGGAAAAGGTCTTCCATGTTGTGTAATCACTGCAGAGTCAGATCCAATTTTTGGTGGTATTTTTTGCAAAAACAATGGGAAAATGTCATGACTTCATATAACTTATCAGCAGGGCTGGTAGGGAAGGATTTCAGATAAAGGGGCAACTGAAAAAGAAATTAGAACAAAACTCTATCAGTACTTCTCTGGCTATGCTTGAACATAGGGAGAGGAAAGGCTCTATGCACGTGTTCAAAACAGAGCTAAACATTGTCCATAAACAAAGAGGAGATACGTTCAGGGCTGTCCTTAGGATTTATGGTGCCCTAGGCGGGATTATTAAACTGGTGCCCCTATGCCTGACTTGCTCTTAGCAACACAAACATAAGCTTACAGTATTGGAAAACTTGCCACATGCACGTTATTAAAAACAGTTTAACTTAATTAAGCACACTGTAATGTTGATGGACTAGCACTAAAGCAGAAGCACTATAGAAAAAATTCTGATTTATTGACAATGATGCAAATAATATAATTTTTTAAATTTGTCAACATTTTATTGGAAATATATATGAAGAACCCTGCCCTCCTTCACCAGCTGCAAGATGGGGGTCAGCTGAAGGCCAGGGCTGGCCCATGGAGCCCTGCTCACCCCAGACAAACTTGAGGCCAGGCCCAGCCCATGCAGGTCCTCTCCCCCCCTCGGAGGAGCCGCTGACAGGAAAGCGAAGCTCTGTCCCCCCGGGAGGAGTTGTCAGCACAGCATTGTTACCCTTGTAAGCCCTGTAATCTCTTCCTGAGTTCTGCACCCTCCTGACTCCTGCTCCCCCATCTCCCTACCCTGAGCCACCCCCTCAACCAGACCTTGTGCCCTGAATCCACCCCTCCTGCCCTCACTCTATTACCTTCTACCCTGAGCTGCCCCCACAAACCTTCCAGCCCCTGCCACACATCTTAACCCCTACCCCTTACCAAGAGTCCCCATATCTCTGCCCTGACTCCAGCCCTGTGACCTTATACTCCTGCCCTAACGCCCCACACCAAACCCTGTGCCCTCAGCCCCTACCTCCTGCCTTCACTCCAGCACCCTTCAACCCCTGCCCTGAGTTCCCCAACTCTCCCAGCCCCCTGCCCTCACTCCTGTACCCCACCCCTTTTTATTCTAGCAAAAGACAGAAAACTTGCAAATATTGTCCACCAAAAAACTATATCTGATGTTTTAATCACTTTCCTTCTGATATTAATACAAACTTCCTTTTTCCCTTCATTTTTGAAAAATTCTATCATATAAAATAAAATAAATAAAACATATACATTTTCCTTTTATTTTGTAACCTCTCCCTCTCTCTACTCCCCCCCCCCCCCCCGAAATTACCTCTTAAAGATCCAGATACGCTCATAGGGACATAAATACTTAATCACAACATGCATAATATCTCCTCTCAAAGATTTTCTCTTTAACCATGAAGCTTAGAAATGTTTGAAGAAAACGGAGAGTGTCATGTAGTAACAGGACTGCAGGAGCTGGGGATTTACAGATCCAGGGCTTTCCTTGCCCCAAAAACAACCCCCAACGCAAATTGACAACGAGACGGGGGCAGCCTTCTTCCCTTCCCCGCTCCTCAGTACTGAGGGGGGGAAGGTGCGGGTGCTTGCCCCTCCCGGATCCCCGGCCCCAGCCTCCCGCCTGGGCTGAGCGTTCAGCACCCCCTCCCCTGATCACTCCCCTGGCCCCAGACCCGCCTCTTTCTTCCCTCCCTGGCAGCAGCATCCACGTGCAGAGCTCAAAGCAGCTGAGAGGGAAGACGCCCGGGCTTCTCCCCTCTCAGCTGTTCCATGGTGTTTAAGCACACTGCGCATGCACTCCCTCGGCCCCACACAGTGCCCTGGCTGGCGCTGGGGAATTTAAAGTGCTGGTGCCGGGCTCAGGCTATGGTGCACTGGCGCCCCGCGTATCCGCCGCCAGCTGGCCCTTTGGCAGACGGCCCACTGGGCCAGTCCACCCCTGCCTCAGCCAGCCAGCCAGCCCCCTTCCCTCCCCAAGCACCTCACCCAAACTCCCCTCCCCCTAGCACTTTACCCAAACCAGCTCTGCCGGAGGAGAGGGGGGAGAGAGGGGTGCTCCGCGGGGAAGGGGAGAAGAATGGTCATTATGGGGGGCAAAAGAAAGGATACTGCCAGAGCCGCCCAGCCAGCCAGCCTGCCTCACCTCACGCCAGGGGAAGAGAGTCACACAAGTGAGTTCCTTCCCCCGCCCCATCCCCTCCCCAGAGACCCCAGCAGCCAATCCCTTCCCTCAGACTGTGTTGCAGGCAGCGCATTCGGCTCTCTCTAGGAACCAGCAGCCCTGCTGTTGCATGCTCACTGCTTCCCGTTCCTCCCCGCAGAGTGGTGCCCCAGCAATACTGGTGCCCTACGCAACTGCCTACTCTGCGTATGCCTGAGGACGGCCCTGGATACGCTCCTAATTTAGAGGATTTTATGATGTAAGGACCCAATGCAATGTCAATATAAAACAACAAAGATCTTCCAGCATTTTAAAAATATACTACTCCTGGTGCAAATACTCCTGTGTGTGAGTTTAATATTCACAACTTGCAATCTTAACATTCATCTTTTGGAAGCATCCATGTGAGAAAATCCTATCATTTGCATGAGTGCAGAAGCCAACACAAAAGTCATACAAGCTTGCCTCACATTGGTTCAGGTTTACATTTGAATGGTCACACATATATTGTGCAAAGACCCCTCTTGCCTGACCTGCATTTGGGCTGGCAGCCATCCCTCCTTTGCCAGGGGTTGGGGCTTGCAGCTGGTTTCTGAGGTAGAGAGCCCAACCACTCCTTCCCCACCCCTGCTCTCTCTAGCTCTGTAACTGGTAATATTTATTTGTTTGTTTGTTTCTCTCTCTCTTTTTTTTTTTTTTTTTTCCTCTCCAACCTTCTAACTGGGGAGGCTTTTAAAGGCCTCCAGGAGGCCTGAAGTGGAGTCAGGTGGCCCCAATCTGCCTTGGCCAGCTCCCAGCCAGCTGTTTGTAATTGACTTGCAACCCTCCACTCCTAATTAGCAGGCCTTTTACCCTTTTTGGGCTGTCTTTTCCCCACTCTGTAGCAACCCTCTGGCCTGACCTTGTCACAATGTATATATTGTGTATAGTTTTTGATGGTGGTTTTGTTTTTTTGAGGAAAATCAAATGAAAGTGTGGGAACGTGGAGATTGATTTTCTGCTTTCAGCATCTCTTTTCTTAAGAAAAAATGTTTTTATGCAACCTCCTAAAATCTTTTTTCCCAAAGGCCATAACTCAACTCATTTATCTCAGGCTTTTCATCTATATGCCATTTGTACGCTATCTGCTACAGGCATAAAATAGAGTACAGTTCGCTTTAAAACTATCAGCCATTTGAAAGTATGGGAAAACTCCTTTTGTGCATGTGGCCAGGCTGGAAAGACCAGAGAGAGATCTTTACCCAAGGTTGTGTATATGGTGTATATATAGATATGCTGTGTGCATGCTAAAGCTGAAAACAAACATTCAGCCCTGGTCTACACTAGGGAGTTATTTCAAAATAACTCCCCTTATTTTGAAACCACAAGCAGAGCATCCTCACTACCAAGATCGTTATTTTGAAATAAGGGGCTGGTTATTTCAAAACAATAACTCTTGCTTTCCTTGGGGAATAAGCTTATTTTGAAATAGTTATTTTGGGAGTTATTATTTCCAAATAAGCTATTTTGAAATAATTTCCTAGTGTAGACATGCCCTCAGAGGGTGAAGATCTGAGGCCAGGGGTCCCAAATAAAATGAGTCTGAGGCTATGTCTAGACTGCAGCGCTTTTCTGGGACACTGGATGCACTCTTTCGCCATCCCTGTAAACCTCGTTCTACAAGGAAGAAGGGATGTGTCGAAAGAGCAGGTTTTTCTTAAATTTGGCGCCGTGAAAACACGCCAAATTTTGGAAAAGCATCTCTCTTTGGTTCGCAATTTGCGTATCTTTTTCCGACTTACCTTTGTAGTCTAGACGTAGCCTAAATTATTGTTTAATACTGAAAACAAAACAACTGAATTCCTGTTAGAAGCCTGCCTGGGCATAAGACTCTATATAGAACAGATGTTCTAACACCGAGTTCTGCAACACAGAGGTCAGTAACTTATGTCTTGACTGATCTCCCCACTCAAAACTCTGCCTTTGAAGGGTATGATCCAAAGCCTATTGATGTTAAGAGGCTCTGGATCGGGCCCCAAAATGTATACTCAGGGCAGGTCCACACTTAAAACACTGGCTGGGAACAGTGATCTGTGACCAGCGGGAACTGCGCCATGCAGGTAAATATAGCGGTGAAAACCCACCAGGAGTTAACCCTGGTGGACTGGATCCTGCCCATGGGCCAGTATTTGCTCATCCCTGCTGAGGATGCTACTATGCTGACAGGAGAGCTTATTCCGTAAGTATAGCTGAGCCCTTCCATGAGAAGTGGGAGCTGTGTTGATGGGAGAAGCCCTCCTGTTAATATAGTGCTGTCCACACCAGAGTATAGTCTAACTCAGTATAGCTCAGGACAGGGCAAGATCTTGTCAGCAGGCTGGCTCCGGCCTGCCTAGCACTTTCATCCGGCCCATAGCAGCTCCTGGCTCTGCCACTAATGTGTTGCCTGGGAGCCACCAGGAGGCTCAAGCCCTTTGAATAGCAGGAGTTGACAAGGCTCATGCCTCTCCGCCAGCTCCCAGGCAGTGTCACAGGGGCAGGGCTGGGAGCTGCAAGCCCTTTCAGTTGCTTCTATTTAAAGGGCTCATGCCTTCAGTATGGCTGCCAGGCAACACGGTAGCTACCACCTGGCAGGCACACTCCCTTTAAATAGTAGGAGTTGAAAGGGCTCACAGCTGCTGGCCCGCTGCTTATGTGATGCCTGGGAGCTGCTAGGGAGGCGTGAGCCCTTTCAACTCCGGCTATTAAAAGGGCTCGTGCCTTCCACCTCAGGCCCTGCCCCTTCTGGGGTGGCCTGCAACCACTTCCAAAATTCGTGAAGTGCCCTTCCTCACTTCAGAAATTATTGCCCACCTCTGGCATAACTGCATTGCTCAGGGGTGTGGATTTTTCATACCCCTGAGCAATGTATTTGTAAGTTCGTAGTGTAGATCTACTCCAAGAAGTAATGATATAAAAGTGGCCCTTTAACAAACTCTTACATGTGTGAAATCAGGATCATATCTATTCACTGTAGAAACAACTGGCAGCCCTCCAGAGCCAATAAAGCTCAAAGAGAACAAACTAGATTCTTTTCTGACTCATGAGTCATCAGCAGAATTGTTAACTAAGTTTCGATTGCAGAATGACTGTATTATCTTTAAATTATACCTTCGGTTAACCCATAAAAAGTGGGAGGGGAAGAGAAAGTGGATTTCTAAGCAGCGTATTCCACTCATTCAATAATTCTGGTGCCAATAGGCCGTATTTTAGCTGCAATTTTTTTTGCTTGTATTTATGTGTTGCGTCCATCATTGTTTGAACGGTATGTGCTTTGATGCCAGAATTCAACCCCTGCTGTGTAAATGAGCAGTTCTCAGAAGAAATGGTTCAGGCAATCCAATTAATAAAGCTTACAGATCTTTTATTCATTTATTGCAAAATTAGCAAGAGCAAGAAAAAGGGAGTGCAGGTTGTGGCTGTATTTAAGCAGCTCCATACTGAATAATAGTAGCAATGATAACAACACTTACAGTAATATTTTGTATGTCTCTCATAACGCTTCCAGGGATCTCTTAGACATAAATTAATTAAGATTCACAACGCCCTGGTGCGGTAGGTAATTATTTTTTCTTATACCTTCATTACAATTTAGAATAATTATTAGCACCGACTTGAGTTTATACTTGGCTGTCAGGGAGACATTTAATTTGGGTCTTGGTTAGAATATTTTTTAAACTGCTATAAACTGGAAATCACATTGATTCTATAGAAACAAGCATTCGACACAGTATTGCCAAGTCTTGTGCTTTTATTATGAAGCACACTATTTGAGGTTTTTCTTAAAGCTCTAGCTGCTGGAATCATGTCATTACATGACAATCTCAACTTTTATTTAAAAAAATTCTAATGCCTATGGCTGCAGAGCAAATGTGAAATCTAAAGGTTCCCAAACAAGAAAGCAAGTCAGAAGAAATCCAAATACACTGTAGCATTATTTTAACAAATTTCATTGATTTTAGCGAATCTTATGATTTTGGGGCCTGCTTCATGCATTTTGAATTTTTGGGATTGACAGTGTCACAGTGGTACACATGGAGTTACCGAAGCCCTATGTAAATTGCAGTCTGGAGCCAGATATAATTCCAGATATAATAATATTTATATGGTACAATCATTTACCAAAATGAAGGATGAGGATTAAATCCTTGAAAAGTGTTTAACTCTGGTGAGGTAGGATTAGTTTAATTGCAGTAGAGTTATTTATGCATTAAAATAACCATTTAACCCAAACATTTCAACCAAGGCCATAACCTCACTGTAATATGGTAGTTTCCACCCATAATCAACATGTTTTTGGTCCTTTTGTTGAACTCTCTTTCTCCTCCACCTGTATCTCAAGACAATTTGTTTCTCATTTGAACTTTAACTGCCTATGAGATAATGTTTAAAGCAATCACTACAGAAACGAGCTTGCACAAAAGACTATGCCCTTATAAATTTGTTAGTGTTTAAGTGCTTTGTTGTTTTTGCTGAAACAGACTAACAGGGCTATCCCTCTGAAACCTATAAGATAGTGTTGCTTTTAACAAAAGATAATCTTTGTTGAACATTCCACCTGGGAATGTTGATGCAGAACTAGGATAAATGTGATTACAAAAGCATTCCATAATGCAATCTACACAAACTAATTGCCATTTGTCACAGTAGTAATCTGATAGTTACAACAAATACAAAAATGAATAGGGTAAAATGTCAAGGGCTGCTATTATGGGCCATGATCGGCTAATTCTTGCATGGCAGGCAGAAGGAGGTACAATTTTATTGCACTCCAATACCATGGTGAACAAAGACAGAAAATGGGATTAAGCACTTCACTTTTGATCTTTCATGTCCCTGTATCATGCAGAAGGAATGCAAGGTTGGTGTTCTCCAGCAGCAGATTGGGGGGAAAGGGTAGCAGTCCACAAGTGGCAAAATACTAGACCTAACTCTGCGCTGATTTCAGCTTGGTTTCCAGTTCCCATATGCCCTCTCAATAGCCCAAAGTAAATAAAATAAAAAAGGGAAGGAGGTGGAGAACAGATGTATCTGAAGAGGTGTGAATTCAGATATGATCCTTAAGTGGGCAATGCTGAGATATACCATAATGCCTCAGTCCTTGCTCCAGATCTTAAAGAGGAATACCACAGAAGCCTTTATAGCAGAAGAACCAGGCTTCCAGATTGAGAACAAAGCTCCCATGAATGCCTTGTCTTTAGCAACTCTCTACACCTGCATGTTCATAATCAAACCCTATTTATTCTTTAATTTTTCTTGAGAGTGGTTTCCAGCCTATGTGTAACATTAGGAGGGGGTGAGGGTGGTGGAGAAGACTGAAAAAAAAATCAGAGCTATTGACCTGAGATCACATCAAGACTCCTCTGTCCATGCCAAACTCTGTCTCTGATTTCCTTTGTGACTTTGGACAAGTCATTCAACCACTCGAAGCTTTAATAAAATCAGGATAATGATACCTGTCTCTCTCAGGTGTTGTGAGAATTAGTGTGAACTAGAGTATTATTTACTGATGACTTCCTTAGCTTTTCATATCTTCCACAGACTATAATTCAGTCAGGAAAGAAGCAGGATGCGCTGCTTGTGATCTTTTCCCTTCATGCAAATAATAACCTAGGTGATATGCAAAGGAATTTGCTTCACCCAAAAGAAGTTGTTTTGACTTTCACTTCATGCCCATTCCTGTTTTTATACTGAGAGAATTACTACATCAGTTAGAATTACTTGGAATAGGGAAAAATAGTGTACTCCTTCAAAACAGAAAATAAATCAGTGGAGATTTTGGTTCTATTTATACAGTAACACATTTTCCACTGTATTTTTGCAGTAATTTGACTTTTCTACTGTACTGAATAGCTCAGTTTCTGTGGTGTCCCTATGAAACAAACAAATCGATACTACATTACTACCATGCAGACGGTGAAACAGACATTTACAAAAGGTATACTTAATACAGCATCAATTACAGAGTCTATAGCATTTGTGGATTCCTAAATTATCTGATTCTATCCACAGGCATATTCAAGTTTCTTATGATACAGCTTGCTGCTCAGACATAAATCAAGTCCCTATACCACTGCTTTTTGGTGCACTTCTGTATTTGTGTGCAGCCAAAAAGCTGGACCTTTTTTTAAAGTTTTTGAGACCCAGTTACACTATACCTGGATGAGCAGGTGCTCCTGGCTTTCAGGGTTGTAAGCAGAGGACCTCCAATCAGCATTCTAGCTGTGACACAGGTTTATAAATCTTCTCTTTGCTAGTGTTTAAACACTTGAGTCCTGGTCTTGATCTCCCTGTGAGGCCTGCACTCTCCCTCAGGTGGGACTGCTTTGTTTCCTTTGCTCACTGAATTTGGGCTGACCTTGCCAAATAGCTCCTGAACCAGTTAAGAAAAAAGTACACAACAAGTAGCACCAATAGTCCATGGGCTAGGAATGAAAGAGTTACACTGGTGACCAGGGATGGCAGGTTTTTAGAATTTTTGGTGGCATCCAGGATAGTCCAAGTCCCTCCCCACCCTGCCTAAGGCTCTGGGAGGGAGTTTGGGTGGAGGAGGGGAGCTAGGGTGCAGATTCTGAGAGAGTTTGGGTGTGGGTGCAGGCTCTGTCTTGGGGCAGGAGACTGGGGCGCAGGAAGGGCTGCAGACTCTGGGATGGAGTTTGGATGCAGGAGGGGTGAGGGTTCAAGGACAGAGTTTGGGTGTGGGCTCTAGGCTGGGGCAGAGATTGGGGTACAGGAGGAGGTTCAGGGGGCACCCAGGGGCAGCAGGCAGGGCAGTGAGACAGACCTGGCCCCGAACTTTGGTGGAGCCGGACCTCTGGGCCCAGAATATTCCTGGAACCCAGGCACCATATAACTTGCCATCCCTGCTGATGACTGAGGAGCAGGGACCATTGCAGTTAGCCTAGTCCAAGATTTCACACTTCCATTTTTGGGAGGTTTTAGCAAACCCTTTTGGTTCTGGTTTGCAAGGACCTGTACCCCATAAGTTTCTTTGGCCTTGAGGTCTGGTCTGAAGTGGGAATTGTTGCATTCATTTATATTGAGAACTGCATTTTAAAAAGTCATCCCAGAGGGGAACTCTGTGTGTCATTGTAATGACAACAGAGAAAATATACGCCCAACTGTTCAGTAGTGAAATTCTGTGATTTAAGAGAGAGATAGGGCTGCTGAAAGCCCCAGATTTGAATACTCAATGTTTGGATTCAGATCCAAACCTTACTGATGGTCCCTATTCTTATTACAGGCTGAATCAAAACTTTACTCCTAAACACCTTTACTGCTATTCACAGTTGAGGCTTGGCTCCGCTTCAGTGGAGAACAGGGGTGATTGAAACAGACATTCTGGCTGTGTCTAGACTGTCAAGTTTTTCCGCAAAAGCAGCCGCTTTTGCAGAAAAACTTGCCAGCTGTCTACACTGGCCGCTTGAATTTGCGCAAGAGCACCGACTTTGTAATGTACAAAATCAGTGCTTCTTGCGCAAATACAATGACGCTCCCGTTCGGGCAAAAGCCCTCTTGCGCAAATGAGGGCCAGTGTAGACAGCTAAAAAGTGTTTTGCGCAAAAAAGCCCCGATGGCTAAAACGGCGATCAGGGCTTTCTTGCGCAAAACCGCGTCTAGATTGGCACGGACACTTTTCCGCAAAAAGTGCTTTTGCGCAAAAGCGTCCGTGCCAATCTAGACGCTCTTTTCCGCAAATGCTTTTAACGGAAAAACGTTTCCGTTAAAAGCATTTTCGGAAAATCATGCCAGTCTAGACGCAGCCTCTGAGTTGAACAGGCTGCTTGGTCCACAAAAAGCTGTGTTCCCATTCCATAATCCCAATTAAGTATTTTCCACTGGACATCTTTCCTCCCCTTTCTCTCTCTCCCCACATCCCACCTTACTTCCAAATTCATATGAAAGGTGCCACTGTGGCGGCGCGTCGGGATTCCCTCGCCTCCTGCACCCCTGTAGTGGCATGAACAGACTCCACCAGCCAGTAGAATAGAGGGAGTTTATTGCTTCTCCAGGGTACAGCACAGCATAAATGTAATCTTGTTACAGGGCAGGCCCTTGAGATGGGGCAGGGGACTGGGCCCTCAAATCCCAGCTTGCTTAGGCTGCTTCCTCCATGATACCAGCCAGAAACTAAAAACTCTCTTCCAGCCCTACCCCCCAGCCAGGGACTGGCCTCCCCTCCTTCCTTTATTTCTCTCCCTGGGAGGCAACTGGTCGGACAGGTTGGGAGACCCTTGCCTAGTGACTCATTCCCTGTCCTGCTGGGCTGTGCTACAGACAACAGCCAGTGGGGGTCACCCACAGCCTCAGCATAGCAACCAGCAAGGTACCAACACTACGTCACAGCCACTGCTACATGTGACTCTCCCAAAACATTTCAGAGAAATCTTTATGATTAATGTTGTATTGTTTGGCGTTTAGGAAGAAATTGTTTGAAACAGAGAGCTGCAGCAGTTGCAAGTTTCCATTTTATTCCATACCACAAAACTAGCTAGAACCAGCCTAAACCGGCTGGGTTAACCCCTAATGACCTAACTCTGTTAATATAACAACAACAAGATCTATCACTTCGACAACCCAATACACAAAATCTAACACCCAAACATTAAACAATCTAAAGAGTAAATCAAATTCTCAGACTTATATTTATTAGTCAGTATGTGACCATTCACATTTTTTTTAATGCGATCAACTATCCTGTAGAACTGTTACTACTTGAGAGTTTCATACAAGGCCCTTCCAGCAGGATTGTGAACTGTTAATAATTACTCTCTGAGAATGGTTATCCAGCTAGTTATGCACCCACCTTATAGTAGCCCTATCTAACATGTTAAAAACTCCTCTTTGTGATTTGTCCCTCTGGTCAGGTCAGCATGGGGTTTCTCCTTTTGGAGTATAGAATCTCATTGGATCTACTGTCCAGGTACTACCACTCTGTCAGTGGCTGGTAGGGTCCACACCCGTACTCCAGGTTCCAACCCAGGGACCTAAAACATGCAGCCAAGGCCTGCTCTGTCCTCAGTCTTGCTGTTCTCATCCTAAGGCTGCTTCTTCCTTGACTCCCACAGGCTCTCTTCCTCACTCTTCTCTCTTTCCCTCAGGACCAGGTTTCCTCTCATGCAGAGAGTTACTGTAGACCAGGGGTAGGGAACCAAAGGCCCAGGCGCTGGATGCAGCCCCTGCCTTGCCTGGATTTGGCTCCAGAGGCTCAGGGCTCCCTTCCAATATTGGGAAGCCCACGCTGGCACTCCAGGCCCCTGTCACTCCTCTGCAGGGCTGGAGCACACAACATCTACCCTGGTCCCTCCTAAGCTCTGGTGTATGAGAGGAATGTTGGGGGTGTCTTTCTTCTTTTTAGTCAGGGGCTACACCAGTGATTTTTTTTTGCTTCTCACTTGTATGTGGCCCCCCAACTGATTTTTCTGTGGGTCAGCAGCTCCTGGCTGTAGACATTGTTGTTGCCAGTTTCCTAGCTTTATACTAACCCAGAACACCCCAGCTGAGCTCCATTTTCCAACTGGGTTGCTTCACTAGCCTTAACCTCTCAGGTGTGGGCCTCTCACTAATTGGCTCCTCTCTCAGTTTCCTTCACTCTTTTGGGACCAGTGTGTGTGGTGGACACCCCATTATAAAGGATAAACAACACTTAGTTTCTTTTTTTCATATCACACATGATTTGATAAACCTCTTATCATATCCCCCCCTCAGTCATCTCTTTTCAAAGCAGAACAGTTCCAGTCTTTTTGATCTCTCTCATATGGAAGCTGTTCCATACATTTTGTGCCCTTCTCTGCACCTTTTCCAATTCTAATATGTGCTTTTGAGGATGAGGTGACCAGAACAGCATTCAAGATGTGGATGTGTCATGGATGACTATAGTGGCATTATATTTACTGTCTTATCTATCCCTTTCATAATGGTTTATAATATTCTGTTTGCTTTTTTGATTGCCGCTGCACATTGAGCCAATGTTTTCAGAGAGCCATCCACAATGACTCCAAGATGTCTCTGTGTCATAATAGCTAATTTAGATCTCATCATTTTACATGTTTTGTTGGGACTATTTTCCAGCGTAGATTACTTTGCATTTATCTACTCTAAATGTATTTTGCCATTTTCTTGCCTAGTTACCCAATTTAGCAAGATTCCCAATTTAGCAAGATCTCTTCAGTCTGCTTTGGACTTATCTAGTTTGAGTTATTTTGCTGCCTCAAGGTTTACCTCTTTTTCCAGATCATTTACGAATATGTTTTACAGCACTGGTCCTAGTATAGACTGTTGGGGGACCCTGCTATTTACCTCCCTCTATTATTAAAACTGACTATTTATTCCTACCCTTTGTTTCCTGCATTTTAACCAGTTATGGTCCATGAGAAGACTTTCCCTCTTATCCATAATAGCTTACTTTGCTTAAGAGCCTTTAGCGAGGGACCTTGTCAAAGGCTTTCTGAAGTCAAACTGCACTGTATTTACTGGATAATCTTTATCCATGTTTAGGATAAAGATTACAGGTAATGAGGTCTACTCACCACTGTGACACCGCCTGCTGGTTATGCTGGGAATTAGCTCAGTTTATGGAATGCACCACTTTCAGATCATCTTGCCTGTTGTCTGTTCCGCTCTCCACCATGTCTTCCTGTGAACCTGCCTTCCATTATGCCCACCTCTCCATTCTTGCCTCCTTCCAGGTTTTGAGCAGTCCTCAGTCTTGCACCTGCCACCAACGTCGGTTGCAGCCCCAAAGTTTAGCTCCTTGCCTCAGGGGCTAGCTGCAGTCTATAAAAGTCATGCTCTGTGTGGTGACACCCACTGCTCTAGGTCCCAACCCAGGGACCTCCGGTGGCAGCCATGTCCTGCCCTCCTTTACCCCCCTGACTGCTCCCATTCCCTGGACCACTTCCCTGTGACCCTTGCATATTCTCAGCCCTTTCATCAGGGACCACAGCCTGGCAGGTATCATGTGGGAGCTTCTCTCCGGCTCCCCTGAGCCTACCCAGCACTGCTCTGTCTAAGGTGCTTCCTCTCCACAGGGCTAATCCTTCACCCTTGCTGGCCAGGCAAGAGTGAGCTCCCTTCAGTTCTTCAGCCTTTTTACAGAGCTCAGCTGATTGGCTGTCTCTAGCTGTGTCCTAATTGGCTGGGTTTGCACAGGCTCCCTCTGGCCCGCTTTTAACCCTCTTCCTGCTGGAGTGGGTTACCGCACCACTACATCCCCTCTAGGAATTCTAATTCATTATGAAGATTTATTGATCATTCTGTGACTATGGTATAATTAAGCATACAAAGGCTTGGCAGTTATTAGCAGAGGCTTATCCTTTTAGAAAGGTTAACAACACGTGAACCCATGGAAATTCCAATCTGATATAGAACTCTACGGGCTCATATGCAAGTTTAGTGTAATGGATATAAATGTACATGGCACCATTTCCAAAAAGCAGGTACATGCACTACTGAATGTTTGTCTCATTTGTTCAGTTATGTATTAACATTGCATAACTCTACACTCATAACCCAACACTCTACTTTACACTGATGTTTAGATCAAATCTTGTTAAATTTACTTAAGCAAATAGGCTGAGTGAGTCTATTCCCATTACAGGTTACACTTTGTAAATGGGAAGTAAATCCATTAAACCTATGAATTTATTCTGCATTTGCAGTGGAGTAAATTACCCTGGCCCAATAAAACTTCACTGGGGCTACTTAGGTGAGCAAGGCGAGTAGTATTCGATCCTCAATTATGGAAACTTTCAGGTTTAACAGCCACAGATTCATTAGTGAGTGCACCATTAACCCAAAAGGGATAATCACCACTTTGGCAGAATTTATTTTGTATATATTAGCCCAATAGCAGATTTACAGCTGAAATTTGCAGAAGTAGACTATCTGTTACTCTCAGGGATCCATTCCTGATAGAGAAGCGAAGCCACAAATTACTTAGAACATTCAGTAGCCACTCTCAGAAAAACATTCGATAAAAAAAAATCTTACACAAAGATTTAAGAAAGATGGTTAAGTTTATCTGCCACAGGGAGACTTGCCAGGTTATACTGCACCCCAGTAACTTCACGTTACATCTCTTTAAAAGGTCACTTTCTCTGACAGGCATATTATTTTGGATCCTGTTTGGTGAAACGTGATGAGCTTTGAACATTTTGGATTGGATGCTAACTATTCAGAACTTTTTCTTGGTCATTAGAATTGTGAGTACTGAAATAGCCTGTCCATCCTCAGGCTGGTGCCAAGTGCTTGTCTCATTGGTACCTGATTTGTGTTCCAAGCACCAAGCGTGTTTGTTTTTTTTACAGTTTTTTTTGTGCAGGACAAAGGGATGAGATCAGATACTTGTCAGTCCACAGCACAAACAGCTGAGCAGTGGGATTAGCACGTTAGTGTCTTCAGAAGAGAGCCAACTAAATAAGATTAAAGCATTGGCCAGCCTTATCCACCCCATCCTGTAACATGATGTCCTGCTATGTTGCTGGAAAGAATGCCAGTGAATAGTTTTAGCTAGTAGACAAGAGTTAAGGAGAATTATTACAAGCCTGCAAAAAAGATCTGAGACAAAGCCAAAAGATCAAAAGCTATACAAAGATATAAAGAGCCTATGCGGAGACCATAACACATTATGTGAGATAATTGCTAGTCCAAGTGGTGAGAGTGCAGCACAGACCCACATGGGTATATTCTTTTAATTCACACATACACTTAATCCTTTGAATTGTGAAACTCCCTGGAAGATTGTGCGCTCACAAAACCTGTGAAAGGATCATATTAAATATAGATCAGCACAGCTTAGAGGAAGTTCTTCACCTGATCTGTGGGAATAGACACCAAGTCTTGATCTTAATTGGCTGTGTTCTAGGGAATGTCATGGAGGAAGGAAACCTCAGCCCTAGGCTGTAGAGAACCAGTCCCTATGTCTCTGATGTTTCTCCCTCCCTCCCTCCCTCCTGGGGAGAGCAGTCAGTGGATCTTGATTGCTGAGTGTGTCCACCAGCTCTTCCCACTATCGCAACTAGGGTTCAGGGAGCTCTCCCACAGTATAGATCCATGCTGCATATTATATAGGATTCCAGCATCCCACCCTTGTAGCATGTGGGTAGGATTTGCCTTTTAGTTAAAAGACTCAGATATAATTCAATAGAAATAATGACTACTGCATGTTAAAAGTATTCTTTGCTTGCTGTATCCCTCCCAGGCCTCCACGTGTGATAGGACACAAGAGCATCCAAGCTGCGTATGCAACATGTGTGAGAGGGTGCTCCATGCTGTGGAATGTGGCGTGCAGTCTCCCAGCAAAGTGGATGGCATGTGACACTCTGGCTTTTTGGCAGAGAGACGTCGCCTAGGGAAGCCAGATTGAGACATGCTTTTCACTTCACTCACTTGAGAGAGACCAAAAATATTCTGCCTCCCATACTGGAAAATGAAGCAATATGCTGGCACGTCCTCAGGTAATACTAATGCAACATAGCACTTGGGCATCGTTTCTCATTTTCAAAGCACGCGACATACCTGACTGAATTAAGGCTCCTATTTAGGAAAGTACCTAAGCATGTGCATAACTTGAAGCATATGGAATGGGTGTGTTCCACTGAAATAAATGGGACTCTTTGGGTACTTAAAATTATAGAATCATAGAATCCTAGGGCTGGAGGAGACCTCAGGAGGTCATCGAGTCCAGCCCCCTGCCCAAAGCAGGACCAACCCTAACTAAATAATTCCATCTAAATCATATCTTCTGGAATAGTGGCCTAAGCCTGGGAATGTGGTAGGTTAAGTATTATTACCCCATTTTACAGATGGAGAAACTGTTTATATATATATAGTTTTATATATAATCGTTTTTAGGTACATCTAACCATAGATGAGAATCTGAGCATGATTTGTTGGGGATTTGCATCTGCTAGCTGGAACCAACTCATTTGCTTTTAAAGCAAGCTGGAGACCCTTGAAGAGTAGAACAGCTGCAGAACATCTGCCTGGCCCCGGAGCTCAGAACTGTAGATTTTAGCAACCTGTTAAAAATAAACAAAATTAAAAAATCTAGACCAAAAAAAAAAAAAAAGAAACGAGGCTTACAGGATCTGACGACAAAGGGTGCTGGGGTCGGCTGATCCCCGTCTAGACTACCGTGCTGAGCCGACAATCAGCTGATCGGCACAGCGCGGTGGCCATTTTGATGTAAATGAAGTGGCGATTATTTAAATCGCCGCTTCATTTTGCTATGTCTAGTAAACTCATCTACATGGCTCCGTGAACGGAGCCATGTAGTCTAGACACACCCTAAGTTATGTACAGGTGTCAGTCTTTGCAGGATCAGAGCTTTAGTGTAATTGATAATCAAACCCAAAATATGTTGTTTTGCAATGTTCTGTATGAACAAAAAATTCGACACTATCAGGATAGTATTTTATTAAAGTTCAAATTCAGAAGCCAAATCATGTGAAACACTATTGGCCAAATTCAGCCCTTAAATACTTGAGTACAATGCGCATAGAAATCAATAGTCCCGGACCTTTTATAGATGAAAAAAAAATTAGACTTCATGAATGAAAGAGAAAAATGTGAGATCTGTCAATGGTCACAAAGCATCTGAACTCATCAGTGCATTGGTCTTAGTAGCTAGGGGCCCAATCAGGAAGCACTGACTAGCATATTTGTCTACTACCCTTCGTGAAATGGTCTTGCTATGGAGCTTCATGGTCCTATGGTTAAAAGCAAATGTTTAATATCTGATATTCTCTTTACTGGGGACTTTGAGCCAAATCATAGCACTTTGTACTACGATCCATACCAGCAATATATGACTGTGGTAAAAAAGGGAACTTTGTGATGGGACTCTTGATTGACTAATAGATTGCAGGCCCCTGAAAACATCTAAGGCTTCAGCCACTCTTTGTTTTAATATCTTCTCACACTAACCTCCTGCATAAAAAGCTACTAAAAACCTTTAGATTGTCAGGCTGTTCATTACATGTATTTCAGTAACAGCCAGATCTTATTATTTTGTGTAGTTATGATTTGCAGTACTTTTATCTTCATTGTTTTTCAGATTTGCTGGCAAATATCCTAAAGCCCTAAGGACATGTAGTTATGTTTGTAATCTATGTTTTAATTTAGGAAAGGTCTATAAAAGAACAAAAACAATGCAGATGCTTTTGAGAGTGATTTTCTATTTTCTTTTTTAGTGTTCAGTGGAACGTCAGCTGAATCTTAACAGTAGGGTAATAAAATATGGGCTCAGTCCTACATTTCTTGTGCTCCCTAAACTCTAATTTCAATCAAGGAATAGAAAAACAGGCTCTGTGTCAAATGTGACATAAAACATTTCAGCTTGCTCGAAGATCAGAGTTCATGCATATGTCCTAAGGCAACAGATATACATAAAACAATTTCCTTTGGGCCAAGGAGAGAGCCCATGTTCCAGAAAGTTAGGTGAATTTCCTTAAGTAAGTAAAAATAGCATATGAGCAGTGTTGTTTCTGTGTGAAAATATGCAATAAATTCTAGTGGAGGTTATACAGGAATATAGCTGCATCTGATTTTAATAGGCTCCACTGAGAAGTTGTTGCAGTTTTTTTCTGGAAACTGAAGCAAAATTTTATTTAGTATTTATGAATTTTCATTTTTTTAAACAAGTATTTAACAAGAAGGTTTTTTTAAATGTCCAGAAAGCTGAAATTTTATGCACATATTAAATATATTCATTCTCTCATTTTTATGTTTTCTCTTTTTGCTTTCACATAAAACTTTTTTTTTATTTTCTACTTCCGCCCCCCCCCCCCCGCCTTACTCTATGTTGCTCTGCTGCCATGACAGGAAGGCTATCAAAGTCAGTACAAATAAATTATGTTACTACACATTTAGGTCTTGTGAAATACTGAAGCAGAAATATAAATATAAGTTAAGTTATAAATCAAAATGTTATATTTAACTAGAAGACTTACCCAGTGGTGCTCGAGTCATTGAGGGCATGGGGCTCGGAGTGTGGGGGGTGTAGGAGTCATGGCAGGGGCTTGAGGATGTGTGTGTGGGGTCAGGGCAGGAGGCTAAGGGTGTTTGGGGGTCCAGGAGTCAGGGTTGCAGGGTGAGGAGGAGCTCAGGGCAGGGGGTAGGAGGCACAGGAGTTAGAGCAGGAGGTGGGGGGGGGGCTAAGTATATGGGATTTGGAGGTTGTGGGGAGGCTCAGCAGAGGGGGGCTACATCTAGACTGCAGGCTTCTTATGGAAGAAGCTTTTCCAGAGGAGATCTTCCAAAAAAACTTCTTCCAAAAGAAAGTGTCCACATTGCCAAAGCGCATCGAAAAAGCGATCTGTTTTTTCGAAAGATAGCGTCCACACTGAATGGACGCTATCTCACATTTCAGCTGTGATTGCAATGGATGGAGTGGCCACCAGGGCACCTGTGCTTTTTCCTTTTTTCTCTTCTTTCGAAAGAACTCACTCTTCCCCATCCACACATGCCTTTTTCCAAAAGAGCTCTTTCGGAAAAAGGCTTCTTCCTCGTAGAAAGAGGTTTACCAGTGTTGGAAAAACTCCTCTATTCTTTCGATTTTTTTTTTTTGAAAGAATGCGATTGCAATGTGGAAGTAAGTGAAGTTTTTTGGAAAACTGTCCGTTTTTCTGAAAAAACTCTGTAGTGTAGACATAGCTGGGGTGAAGGTGGCTGCCAGCTTCTCCCTGGGGCCAGCCTGGGTGGGGGAAGCCCACATAAGCCACCTTCCTGTTGGTTTTTCCTCAGGGCCAGCCCGGGGAAGTGGCGGTTGAGCAGCACAACCAAACCCTGATCTTGCATTAAGTTATGATAAGAGGAAGCTGCATGTAGAATGTGTTGATCCTAGCTCTTACTGTTTACGAGGAGTTGTTGAACAAACGGACTCACAGACGGGTGCACATATAGATGCACATTTCTACAATATAGACTAAGTTAAATTATTATTTGTTGATCACTTGAAGGGGCCCCGTCTATAAGAATAAAGACAGCAAGGAGTCCAGATGCTTTGGTGGAGCAGAAGGGGAAATGCTCTGTTTTGCCCAACCAAGGAAAAAACCATGTAAACTTCAATGATGTGACAGGGCCCATATTATCTCCCACGTAGGGGATCCCTGAGTACCTGACTTTTTCAGGGGACTTTCTCTGTTTCTCTCAAATTCTGTTTCAGGCCCAGCTCTCGGAGATACAGGATTATCTCCAGCCCTTTCCCTGCTATTGCTGATGGCCTGGTTGGTGCAGCTCCCACTGTGACTGTATTATCTTGCTGCACACAGGCAGCAGGAGGTGCTCCACTCCTATGCACCTGTATTGACACTCTGAAGCCTGACAGGAGGTCTGGGAAAGATGCTCTACTCATGCAGATACAGATTGCAGAAACCTGGTGCACCTTAGAGATACGTAGAGATGAGGCATGTTTGTGGGAATCTGTGAGAAATACATGAGATCTAGAGCTCCCCAGGAAGAGAGGTTCCAGTGGGCCCCCAAAACAGGGAGCTGGTATGCCGAGAGTATAGGGGCAAAGATACAGAAGGGAATGGGAAGAACCTGTGCTGGCCCAGGAATAGGTCCCAACACGTACCTTTGTCCATGTGTGCTTTGGTACTTTTATAGAGCGACTTGTATCACTGGTGATTTAAATTGGGCAATATCAGCTCTAGGGTTGCCAGGTGTCCGGTATTGACCCGGACCATCCGGTATTGACCCGGACCATCTGGTATTTTCGCCTCCTGTCTGGTAAAAAAATTGTCCTAAAATGTCCGGTATTTTCTGATTTATTCCCAGCCAGGAGGCGAAAATCCCGGGTGCTTACTGGGTTCCGCAGGGGAGCTGCCCAGCCTGGAGCAGGAAGGCAAGATGGCAGGCGGCAGCCTGTTAGGGCCAAAAAGCCTCAAAAGCAAAGCGTTTATTAAAAGGGCCACACTGGGGTTTTTTTGTTTGTTTGTTTGTTCAACAACTTTGGTCTCCCCCTCTTTTTTTTCTCAACAGAATTTTTTTCTGGTGGGTTTTTTTTGGGGGGAGGGGGCGGTTGTTAAACTATCTGGCAACCCTAATCAACTCTTTTCTTAGATCTGCCGCTTTACAGCTTGTGCTTTCTTTCTAAACACACTTAACACGTGACAGTGTCCCCTCAGGAGTTCAAATTAACAGACCACCCAAGATTGCACATGTGATTGTGGGCGACAAATTCACACACATCTCTTCCTGGAGAGCCTGTCCTATACCAGGTTTAAATGGTTTACAGAACCTGACTGCCCATTTCTCAATACTAGATTCGGGTGGGGTTTTTTTTGTTTTTGTTTTTGGTTTTGAGTGTTTTTTCTCTTGCAACAACTAATGTGGTTTCATCAGTGTTAGAAAAGGCAAATATACTAATGCAGACAGATCAATGTCAATCACCATTATTTGAACCACTGGTAATTTAGAGTCTGCTGTACTTTTCATGACAGCAGCAAGAACTTGTATTTAAACATTTTTATTGTTTATAGTCTATTAGAAAGGCCAAGGCTAGGGACATACTAGGGACATAAAAGGTAAAAAGAAAACATTCTACAAATAAATTAGAAGTATGAGGAAGACCAAGATAAGTCCATTGCTCAAGGAGGCAAGGAAAAACAACAGAAAATGTGGAAATGGCAGAAATGCTAAATGACTTTTTTTTGGTTTTCACAAAAAGGGTAGTAGCAATTGGATGCCTAACATAGAGGAATACCAGTGAAAATGAGGTAGGATCAGAGGGAAATAACAAATGAAAAATTACTTAGACAAGTTACATGTCTTCAGGTCACCTAGGCCTGATTAAATAAATCCTAGAATACTCAAGGAACTGACTGAGGAGATATCTGAGCCATTAGTGATTATCTCAGAAAAGTCATGGAAGACAGGGGAGATTGCAGAGGACTAGAAAATGGCAAACCATTAGCAAAAACAACAATTATATCTAAATAGCAATACACTGTATACAGGGGCGGCCCGTGGCTATAGGCCGACTCGGCCGTCGCCTAGTGCGCCGCCTTCAACAGCGCCCAATGATGACATCACCCCATTGACGGCCCATTGACGGCCGTGCAGGCGGGGGCGCCAATCGCGCATTCCGCCTGGGGCACCAGCTGCCGCAGCCCGCCTCGGGCCACTCCTGACTATATATATGCACGAGAGAGAAAGCAGGAGAAGGGGAGATTTTACTTATACAACCTGAGCCATTCATGTTTGGCTAAACCAGTCCTGATCCTAGTAACTAGTCACTGCCTTTAATTAACAAAAATTGCTTCATTTAATCCTAGTAGATAGCTACTGTCTTTAATTCAGGAAAAGTTAACCATTTCACATGTAGAAGTATATGTTAGCAGCTGCATAGAAAGGCTACCCAGATGGAAATCTGTTTTCATTATTAGCATTCCTGATTGTTGTGCACATGTTACTATACACATTGAACTATTCTGTTATGGTGAAAGGTTCTAATTTTTTGTGCCTTTATGATCACAGATGTATAAGCACCCAGGATGAACCTGTCCATGGAAAGAGGTAGGCTGTGACTTCACTACCTCAGTAACACTACTGATGAAGATGCTCTATGGCAAGGGGAGATGGCTCTCCCTTTGTCTTATTAAATCCTGCCATGGTGGCCGTGCTGGTACGAGAAGCTCTCCTACTGACATAGCACTGTTCACATTGGTGCTTAGGTCAGTGTAACTTACATTACTCAGGGGAGTGGAGTATTCACACTTCTGAGTGACAGAAGTTATACCAAAGTAATGTGTAGAGTAGGCATAACCTCAGATACCTTGTAATAATCCACTTCAAAGTCCTTGCGGGTATTTTGTGAGTTAAAACACTCCTCCTTGTCAGGCCCTTTTGACATTTTTTAGCTGACTTTATGTTGCGGAGCAGCAGCAGCAAAGGAAGCTGACATGAGTTAGATATATCAAGGGGTGGTTATGGTCAGCAGGAAGATTATGTCCTGATTGCTAGAGTCTCTGCAAGTGCCTTCCCCCAAAAAACAGGAGAGTGCAAGCAAGCAAACAGAGGCCTTTGGGATGCCCTTGCTCATCCTTGCAGTATGACCTAGTAGTTGAAGTAGTTTGGGCCGCCTCTTCTCCTCCCTGCCTCAGTCTAAGGCTATGTCTACACTACAGAGTTTTTTTGGAAAAATGGCCGTTTTTCTGAAAAAAATTCACTTACATCCACACTGCAATCGTGTTCTTTTGAAAAACAATTGAAGGAACAGAGGGGGTTTTCCGACATTGGTAAACCACTTTCTAAAAAAAAAAAAAAGGAAGAAGCCTTTTTCCGAAAGAGCTCTTTCGGAAAAAGGCATGTGTGGATGAGGAAGAGGGAGTTCTTTCAGAAGAATCATAGAATCATAGAATACTAGGACTGGAAGGGACCTGTAGAGGTCATCGAGTCCAGTTCCCTGCCCTCATGGCAGGACCCAGTACTGTCTAGACCATCCGTGATAGACATTTATCTAACCTATTTTTAAATATCTCCAGATATCAAGATTCCACAACCTCTATAGGTAATTTATTCCAGTGTTTAACCACCCTGACAGTTAGGAACTTTTTCCTAATGTGCAACCTAAACCTCCCTTGCTGCAGTTTAAGCACTTTGCTTCTTGTTCTATCCTCAGAGGCCAGGAAGAACAAGTTTTCTCCCTCCTCATTGTGACAATCTCCCTGGACACACAATTGCAGATCTAAAGGTAGCCATCCTGCAGCAAAAAAACTTCAGGACCAGACTTCAAAGAGAAACTGCTGAGCTACAGTTCATCTTCAAGTTTGACACAATCAACTCAGGATTAAACAAAGACTGTGAATGGCTAGCTAACTACAAAAGCAGCTTCTCTTCTCTTGGAATTCACACCTCCAGATCAGCTACTAGAAGTGGGCCTAATCCTCCCTGATTGGATCCACCTCGTCATCTCCAGCCTGATTCTGGCCTGCATATTTTATACCTGCCTCTGGGAATTTCCACTACATGCATCTGACGAAGTGGGTCTTTGCCCACGAAAGCTTATGCTCCAACACTTCAGTTAGTCTATAAGGTGCCACAGGACTCCTCGCCACTTTTGCAGATTCAGACTAACACGGCTACCCCTCTGATACTTAAGCAGGGTAGAGCATAAAATTAATAATCTGGGTTGCTCAGGGCCTCAGATAGGGCAGAATGGCAAGCCGACAGTCTCAACAGAGTAGTAGTGACTCAAGTGACTAGTAGACAACTGCAAGCCTCTAGGTCTAAGGCAGGGAGAAGTTACCACTCTGGTGACGTGTTGGCAGTAGGACACAGGATCCAGGCCCATTCACTCCACCAGGTCCCTCCACTGGGTCAGCAGGGCTCCCACCAAAACATACTGATGAGTCTCCTGGTCTCACGACCAGACTAGTATCTATTTCTCTTGGGCTACTTCTTACCCGGTCTCCCAGGACAGCAGTCCATGGGCCCCCTGGGTCTTTAGGGTTATTTGCTGGTGAAGTCCATGATGACTTAATCCCTTCCTAGGTCTTTGCTGGCTGTCCAGTGTCTGCCCAGGGTTTGGCATGACTGGCATCTGTTAACAGTGGCTCCTGCAGTTCCATAGAAGGCATTCACAATATGTATCCATCCTGCTCAGTGGTCCAGCCGAACTGAGCTGGGCTCCTTCTCTTTATACCTTGTCTTCAGGCTGAGCATGCTTAGGAGGGATGGAGGGGTGTGGCTTCTTCAGCCTGCCATGCACAATTAACCCCTGCAGGGCCAGTGTGGAGTAAATACACACCTGCACAGAGTTTGGCCAGGCCACATTTCTACTCTATGTAGAAACCTTGGACTAGGGATTTCTCTGCTATAAAGTTCAGGGCCTGAGGAGGAGGAGGGAAAAAGACAAGTGTTTTAACGGTTGGAGCTATCTCCATTTTCTGTGAGTTGTGAGCAAGGTCAGCAGCTACTTAGAAAAGAGCAATGGCATCTTACATGAGGGTTTTGCCAGAGAGGAGTTGCTTACATGCCGTGTGTTATGATCCCTGTTGAAGGAAAGAGGATAGGTGAACCTTTTGTAAATAAGCAAATTACACTATGGAAACACCTTATTTTGTATCCTTGATTCCTTCTTCAAAAAGAATATTGACCTTGTAGACCTCAGATTTTGCTATTGCTCAGCAAAGAAGCAGAAATGCATTCTGCATTGCTGTTCTTACGCTGCTGTATCTGTATTGTGCTTTGCACAAAGCTCCGCTAGATCTCTGAAGAATAAAACAATTAAATTGCAAGATTTTCTCATAGGCTTTTAACTTGCTGTACAAAATTTACCCATACAACTCTTATGGGATGATGCATGTAAATCAATTTGTGCACACAAAACATATGGCTGAAGTGAGTATTCAAAAGGGTCTTTTAGAGTTTTGCCATTTATAATTTGCTCACAAATATTGACTCCTGCTGAGCCAGTGGAGGGATCTGGTGGAGTGGGTGGGCCTGGGTCCCCCCTATCTCCTGCTGCCAACACCTCACCGGGGGGGGGGGGGGGGGGGGGGGAGTAGCTTCTCCCCACCTTAGACCTAGAGGCTTGCAGTTGTTCACCAGTCACTTGAGTCAGAATGCTGCTCAACTGAGACTGTAGGTTTGCCATTCTCCCCATCTGAGGCCCTGAGCAACCCAGACTGGCAGAATCATGGCCAGCATGAATTTAATACTTCATATATATTTCCCCAAAATGTAATTTGGCCATTTGTGAGTGATATGAATATATGTGAAAGGGAATGGGAGATAGAATAAATGCACTGGAATTTTTTTTGTAATTGTAAATGGCAGTGTAAGCAGTAGTAACTTTTTCATATCCATGCAAACTTTACAATGTCTTTAAACTGAGTTCTTATGATACAATCAAAGTACAGTAAAATTTTCATGAAACAATCCAGGGTATGAACAAACATATGTTTCCCAACAGAGATGTTCTTTAGTTAAAGGTCAGAAAAAATCTCTTAGGGTAATTTAAAGTAGTCATTGTAGATTGGGGGGATGCCAATAAGAGAGGATCCTAAGACAATTTGAGCAAATATAATATAGCGGGGGGAATGCAGTTTAGTCTGCATTTATGAGCTGGAGTTTTAACTTTGAAATTTCAGTTCTTCATGAACATAAGTCAGAACTGATTGCTTACAAAGGGTCTATATTTGGAGTGTGGGGAGGGAGAAGAGGGGAAGAAGGATTTCTGTATAAACGAGGGCTTATTTTATATGGAACTAAACATTTTCTGATGTCAGATGTGACACAATTACTGGGCTCACTGTTCAGGAGTCTATACAATCTGCAAAGCTTTCAAAGCCCTTTGAATAGTAATCCCAGCATTTGTAATTCTATGTTACCTAGAAATAACGAGTGAGAGAGAGAGAGAGACTGTTGACATGAAATAAGCCAAAGCAGTTTTGGAATTTATGCTCTGGTACATCAGCTTCAAAGGGAGTTTACAGCCAATGAGGAGGCAAATTGTTCCTTCTTAGACAAGTTGGAAATATTGCTTTAAAGCATCTGTGGTAAATATTTTTATTCATGTAGCTTGTCTGTATCTTTTAAAATTCCTACAGGCTTAAAGTTAGTTAATTGGGGTTTCCACTTTTAAAACGCAATGGCTTTGTAAGAATAGCACTTGTCATAGAAGACTAGCGTGTCTGCTACCTACTGTAAACACATACAAATGATTTTTTTTCTCTTCCAAATGCTAAACACAGGCTCTGTTTCTATGAATCTATCTTTAGCTAGGTGATTATATGGCTGTTGGCACTGTAGTATCTGAGGGCTGAGATGACAATGCAAACTCTGAAATCCCTTGTCTTTTAACATGCATAAAACCAGCAAAGTCTAAATGTATTTGTAATGTTTAAATGTAATGTTACAAACCAAATGATTCCCCTTCTCTTGGGCAACAGATTAGAACCTGAAGTTGTTTCTCTTGGTAGGGAGTGGGGTGCAGGTTGGGAGTGCTGAAGTGTTCCTCTGCCACAGTGGCTATAGAGTTTGCACTTTAGGGTTAGTTGAGGGAGAAAATTGAGATGGGGACAGGAGGGCCAGCAGCACCTCCCCTTCCCCCAGATTGTCTCCATCGCCGGATAACTCTGTATAGAAAATCCAGCCTCACTTAATACTGTCTGGGCCAGCATTTGCTTGTGTGAGTCTCCCCTCTATACTGAATGTACTCATCCTCTTCTTTACTTGACAGGGGAACCTCCACGGCAGCAGGGAACTTGTGTTCAGCCTAGTTCTGTACTGTGAGGGACTCTAGAGGAGGTGACACTGGCCCTCTGTATGGTTCCCCTGCTGGATGTAGATGCACGCTCAGAGGGTTTCTAGTCCTCACCATAGATTATTTTCCCATAATCAATCTATGAAAGTTACATCCATGTTACTGGGGGCCCAATGCAAAAGACTAAAGACTCCACACTAAAGACAATGTGGGGTCTCTCCTTTGACTTCAGTGGGCTCTGGATTAGCTCACTTATGTTTAGTTCTTATACTGTGTTCCTTGCTGTGGTTATTGAAAGACAGAGCTCCAGTAAGCACAATTTGTGCTCATATACAGCTGGGGGTTGTCTTTGCAGGCATTTGGCTAGTAGGATTGCTTGTACTGATGTTTTGTCCACACCTGAGCAACAAATCAAGCCAAATTTTAAAAACTGCCAATGTGTGTGTGTTTGTTTTAAATACAGATGACGCTTTCGTGGTTTGAATTTTGGGGGGGGGGGGGGGGTTGATAGGTGTGAGGAGTGCTCAGGTTACAGAGCAGGTCTAGTGACTCATTCTTTACCCTTGATTTGTATAGTCCTTTAATAATACAGAACTACAGCAGCTGGATGATGTTTCTATGACAAACCAAAACACTGGGAATGCAAATATAAGCTTAGCTTTGAGTTGAATTGTTTTTTCTAGCATCACCCATGAACAATCCTGTACCTGAGGCTGCAAGAATGAATTTTACAAAGCTTGATTCAGAGAAGCAATCAAAAGTCCCAGTCCTAATCCACACATTTTTTTTCTAAATCTCTAGCAAAGCCAGGCTGTTTCTTGAAACTTCCAGTACTTCCTCATTAGGGACTTGCTGGAAATACCACTATGGAGACCCTTTTTGCTATATTATCATACTTCTCTCTTTGGTTAACAGGAGGGGTCTGAAAAAATAAACAATAAAATGAACTCTTTTAAATCTCAAAGATAGTTTGTGGTTTGGGTGAGATTTTGATTCTGTTTATATTTTATCCAAACCAGTGCATTCCTTTCTAATTCAATAGTCTTGATAGAATGAGACTTTATTGGCTAATTTGCATCCTGTTGAGAAATTAATTGGAAGAGGTAGGCAGTGAAGCAATGGACTGCACATACCTGGGACTGCATGAAATGAATGTCAGAGCCTTCTCATTTCAATTTAATTTTGCATTTCGGTCCAATTCAAAACCTCCTTTTGCCATGGTTCTCTAGCTGAATAATTTAAAATCCCTTGAGTGTGACTCCAAGATTCCAAGTTATATAAATCTTTTGTGTCTTACTAGAAAAAAGGGGGGAAAAATTGGATAATGGTTGCTAAAGCTGAATTTTAGTCTCTGCAGTCTTATTATCATCAGCCACTCAAGACCTGCTTTTCTAGTTCATCAACTGGATTATTTACACCGTCATATTTCAAAAGTGAACCTAGAGGTCCTGGTTGCCTAGCCCATATGTTAAAATAACAAAATAAGCCTATAAATATATCCACCTCAGTCCCAACACCCCCTCAACAGCATTTGGAAGGAGGAGAGAGAGAGAGAGAGAGAAAAAAAAAAAGATGATCACTGCAGCTTGCCTGAAGAGTAAACAAAAGTTCCAAAGCCAAGACCCACTTGCAAAGAACAGGATTAAAGCACGGCAGGAAGAGCTCTTTCATATTATTCCACACACTGTAACCATTTTAATATTTGTTATGGCTTTTGTTAGCCTTATTTTTAAGACAACACTAAAGGGTATATGCATGTGTGTTTAATATAACTGATAATCTGCAGAAGTACAATTTACTAGGTTATGTGAAGGAATTATTGGCACTGATCTCTTGGGAAAGTTGCAACAGTGGAATTTAAAAAGATTTTTTTTGTAACTTATTTGAAAGTTTTCCATTCATCATGAAGATTTATTGATCATTCTGTGACTATGGTATAATTAAGCGTACAAAGGCTTGGCAGTTAAAGCAGAGGCAGATCCTTTTAGAAGGGCTAACAGTATGTTAACCCGAGGAAATTCCAATCTGAAATAGAACTCTGTAGGGGTCAGATACAAGTTCAATGTAATGGATATAAATATACATGGTACCATTTCTAAAAAAACAGGTACATGACCAAACTATAAATATTGAATGTATGTCTCATTTGTTCAGTTATTTATTAACATTACATAAAAACCCCATCACCCTACTTCAATTTTAACCATTTTTCATACCTGAATAAAATCAGCTGTGCCAGATTCATAGATATTCATGGTCCTGGAATTCATGAATTAAATGGAAATATATAATTCTAAAAAGAATCTTCAAGTTTTTGTGGAAAATGACATCTTGACATACAGCCCGCCAACGCAGTTATGAAAAGGAGCTCTGTATCACCTTGAAACTTGTCTTTCACCAAGAGAAGTTTGTTCAGTAAAAATATATTACATCATTCATCTTGTCTCAGCTACAAAACAGGTGGCTATTGGCTCTCTAAATGAAGTGTTATTGCTAAAATAAAGTAAACAGTGTTTTAAAGCAAGGAACACACATCTTCATAGTAAAACTCAAGCTCATTTTACAATTAAGGAAAAGTGACATGGTCCCTATCCCTTCCCATACCCAAGGTTTTTTGTATATAGATATGTATTGAAAATATTTTAAAAATACAAAATGTTATACTTAAACATATATTAATTAGTACACTTAAATATAGCTTAATTATATTTACAATATGATGCAGATACTATTAAGTTTTAATGCCAACTTCAATGTTTCCCCAAAAAACATAACATTATATAAATATACAATAAATATTTGTTACACATCGTGAATAATAGAGAACAAGTCCACAGACATTAACTTACATTTGCACAAAAGTCTTTACTTTAACAAAGCAATAGGCCTGCTGACATGAATAAAATACCTTTGTCACAAACAGACCACAGCAAGACTTCAACTGAGTGACTTAAAATAAAAATCTCATTTCAACCAAAACTGCCAAGCTGGGATCATGTATGTGTTAGACCTGGATGTGACAGCCATGGAAACATACTCTAATTAATTGTCAGTTCATCTTATAGAAATTATAAATATCAATACCTTAGGGAATAATTTGTAATGTAGTAATATACTTGCATAGAAGATTCATTTGCTATTCCTGTCCCCCCCAAAAAGAATCTATGGATTTTTTTTTTAAATATACAATTATTAAAGAAAAATAGAAGTCAGATTCTTCACTCTTTACTCACTTTGTTTAATAAGCCACTCCATGAGTAGACCCATTAATTTCAATTACTCAAGAATAAGAATCTGGCAGAATCTGGACATAGATCAAGGTATAGTATTTTTAAGAATCTGCAACATATAGTTCCCACATCTGTCCTAATCCTGGCTGAGAGTTTTGTTTGAGAAAGGACAAACCGAAAGATAATTTTGCAAAGTCACTATCATTATGTTCTGTCTACTATAAATTATGTTTAAAGAAACAGACACTTCTCTCAAATTTATTAAAGTCAATTAGAAATTCTTATTTTACACCTATGTTCAGATTAGATTCCTGTTGTATTCTAGATAGCCTTCTATTGTCACGTTAAAAAATTGACTATAGACCTATACACTAATTTTCACTAATGAGAGATAGTAAAACCATTGTCACATCTAAAGTTAGACCTCAGGAGAGTCAGTTGCTCTTTTGGCTAAAACTCCAGCGTCTGGCAAAACTTTCATTAAAATTCCATATTAAATACCATTGACTTCAGTGAGGCCAAGATTTCACCCCTTCTGTCTATAGAAAGAGTATGGAAATATTTTTGAGGTTATAATTGCTTCATACAGTATTATCAGGGTTATTAAAAATAAGGATATTTAACACACACAATACCGAACAAAATCAAATTCTCTCCCACCCAACCCTTCAGTGCATAAAACAAACTCAAACTGGAGCTGTGAGATCTTCAGGTAAGTACTTTATTTGTAGTTCCCATCTGGGAGCAGCATGCCTGAAGTCTCTCCATAAAGCCTGAATTTTGCAACTTCACAGGGATAGAGACAGACATCTATCTGAACCTCTTGGATTTTCATTGTTAAAGCAGCAAACTCTTGCTAGCAGGCCCTACACTTAAACATATTGAGGATGGCAGAAGAAATTCTTTTAGCAGGTGGAGCAGCTAAAATCTGAGTTTCATTTCTTCTGCTGCACTGAAAGATCCAGAGTCTGTTTACCTTTAGTATAAGGACAATTTATTTAATCAATCCCTGGCTGACATGGCTCGTTGGGTTAATTTATGGGATAACAACTACTTGTTGGTGGGTTATGTGTGTTCAACATAAGATCAAGGATCAATTGTGAGAAGAAAGTACATTTTACAATACGCCTGATCTCTGGGGATTTAGAATAGAGATGCAAAGTTTTGCTAATATTAAATTCTGGATGAATATTGTGAAATTTAAGTGTCCTTGTTTGAACTATTTTCCAATTATCTCTTTTTATCCTACCTATCTGAATTGCATATAAAACTGAACTATTGGACTCATTCTAGAAAGCAAGTTTCTCCCACTGTATTCACTGCAATTCTTGTACTTAGTCCATACCTACATTTCGCCTTTATTTAATCATGTCTCTCTGTTTTGAGTTAAAGTTTCTAGCTAAAAAATACTGATTGTGTGCTATTGGATACTAGATGACAGCTGCAACTGGATATTCACATCTAACTGGATTTGGTGTTTGTTATTCCAACAGTAAGTATCACACCTACTTTCTTACCCTCTTATTTATTCATAATGCTATTTGTTTAATGGATTAAAGCAGCCATGTGCTGCACCTGAAGATTTAGAATCTCTTGAACATATCCAAAGATATTTGGTACTTAAAAGCTAGAGGTAGAGCCCTCTTTATAGCTCATTCCAGACCCAGTCTTCAGGAGTCCTTCAGGCCTGAATTCTCTCAATTTCTCATGTGCCATAATTCCCAGAAACTCCAAGGATAGAGCATATTAGATATTTCCTTTGTCATCAGTGGAGAATTAGGCTCCAGTACATGCATCAATATGCAGGGCAATGGCATTGCTCTGCTGCTGAACACATGTTGCCAAATTCATTGCAGATTTACACTCATGATGCCCCACTCAAACCAATGTGTTGTAACTCATCATTAAACTGGGCCCCGAGTGTGCAATCTTGTAGTGTCCCTGAGTTGGGTTTACTGTTCTCTGTTCAGACCACATTATCGTGACATTTTATTGTGCTTCAACAAAACGTTTGATCCAAGCACAAAACTTCTTTTATTACATTTTAAGTAATTGCTCTCAACACTCTATATGATGTTTTCAATATGACAAGCATTAGTCATATGGGGAGGCATGAAATATTTCAGAGATTGCAATCAATTTCCTGCCCAAGAGAGGAAGGGGAGAAAAACTCCAAACACCCACCCCCGCCAGAAAAAAACACACACACAAATGTGATATAAGTAAACGCAGTTCTTTCAAAATATAGTCATTAAAAAAGAAGAGAAACAAGGAGCCAGGCAGCTACACAAGTTCTGTCCTTGAGTCTGAAGTTCAGCAATGTGAAGCGGAACATTAGCATTCTTTTTCAGTTGCCTCTTTTTTTTTTTTTTATTTAGTCAATAGCCTGATTCAATATTGCAAACACCTTCACAACATACAAAAGAAAAACCAAATTTGTTTTATCCAGCACATGTATCATAATGCTTTTCCCCCCTTTTCCAACCTTGTGGGAATTTAAAAGTAAAAAAATAAAACAGTAAAACTATGACAACAGCACCTTGACATTGTTTTAATTCCAACGCTATCAGAAGTTAAAAGCAGTAAACAGATATAATACTAACAGGAATAAAGATACTTACTGTGTAAAATGTAAACGGAATGTTTTGGTTCAAATTATTTGTCTGAAAGAGAACAGTTTATCATCAATTCACAATTGAAGCAGCATGCAATTTTATTATTTTTTTAAATTTTTATGTTTTCAATTCTTGGCAACGGCAACAAACCACAATGTTATCGAGGAATGTAATGCAGAGAGACTTATTTGTTTTAGTTGTGCGCAAATGACATTTGTTCCCCTTCAGGTCATGGATATGTTCAATAAATAGATTGTGGAACCACTGTACTGTATAAACTTCAGTTATACATGCAGTCCATAAAATTATTATTTTACTGAATAATTTACCCTGTTATGTATATATACAAATAGATAATTTTGTCTCAATATAATCTATACAACATGAATCCACTATCTTCCTCTTTTAATGGTCAATGTACATACACAGGAAGTGTCTATTCTTATAAACCTCCAGCCAACTCTCTTTTTGTTATCCATGGTGAGAGCTCACACGTAAGACTGGGTAGTTCGGCACTGGGAATTCCAGTGCCTCTTGTCTATGCCCCTGCAACCCTCTTTCGTGTAACCTTTGGGATTGCATTTGGTCTCATAGAAGTATTGCTTCAGTTGGCCTTTGGGTACGGGAACTTTTTCCAGGACCGTGACCGTTGCACCAGACATGTCCACTGCTGTCTTTTTTTCTGCTGCTGTTACCCACTCACTAGTACTGTCACACACGCTCAGCTCCCCACGGCGAGCAGGGTCAGAGTGGCGCCGGACCCTCATGGACATATTTGCAGCATCCAAGTAATTTTTGTACTCCTCAAGCAGAAAGAGCAATGGGGGCTCCAAAGGCACTTGACTGCTTAGCATAACCCGAGATGTGTACAAGTCTGCATCTTTGTTTTCCTCACTGGGCTGGACATCCTGTTCCTCATCTAGAAGCTCCTCTAGGACATGTTCAAAAGTGTCTGCCAATGATGTCAGTCCTCTTGAACCAGTATTGGGCCCACTTAGGCTCTCCAGAGTCCCATGGGTCCGAAGACCTGGGTAAGCCAAGCTGCCTTGTCCTCTGACACTTGCTTCTTTCATAGGGGCAGCTTTCATGCAACTGAAGTATGAAATAACCATAGTAAGGAAAAGGATGGTCATCACTCTTCTTACTTGGTGGAACTGTTAAGGACAAGACAAACAAGAAACAACAGAAGTTTAAAATTTAATCAGTGCCAAAACAACTTCAGAGCTATTTAGTTGACCCAAGAGGAAAAAAGTTTACTTTGTAACAGCTGTTATGAATATCCGTGGAACAAAGGTTCAGATTAATATCAAAGGTGCATTGTTATTTCTGTTTCATAAAAAGACACTCAACATTTGTCCCTTGATTTAGATCTTCAGCCAACACATAAGCCAATGAATAGGCAACCTTCCCAAAGTCACTCGATAGTAAATGTCACACTTCAAATACTATCTAGGCTTACAATTTAAGGACCTTCCATTTATGGCACAAGTGTAACAGCAGATTAGAAATGGCACTAAGCAACCGCAGCACATCTGTAACAATGTGAACAATTTCAGAGATAGCTGTAACAAACAACAGATTTTAACACGGATGTAGCAGTCGTGCTTAAAGTAGGGCTTTCTTGGCTACTAAAATAATTGGACATTGTGTAGGTCACAACATGGACATTCGGGGCAAAAAGTAAGTAAGCTATACTTAAACAGTGCTCGCAACAGCTGCACTAAGTAAAGGTGGCTCTACCAGAACCCACACCAGCAACTGTTTTCCTGTGTGGCTGTTGTTTGTGTGGCTCAAACAAGATTTCCATTATGAGTGTACACATAGGCTGTGACATGGTTGGGGCCACAGCCCTCCTCAGAATGAAATGCCTATCTGCCTGAGGTTATCTATAGCACATGCAGACACAACGTCCATAAGCTGTACCTATGGTTTGAAAAAATACCTTCTGTCACCAATGGAAGGTATACAATTATAGAGTGTTAGCAGGTCTATTCCTGGCCTAGAAGTAGGGGGTGTACAGAAATGGACAATGCAACCCGACAAACCACCTCCCGAGTTGCTACTGTAATAAACACCTTAAAACGCAGCCTAAGTAAATAAACGGTCACCTGGATGTGATGGAAATTTTTCAACACATGTTATATTGAAATAACAATAATAAAACTGCTGTGCGGTACCTGCCAAGGGCCAAATCCTACCGTCATTATTCAGGCAAGCTAGCTGGTGAACTCGGCCTGGATTTCAATGAAAATTTTGCCTGAGGAAGAATGGCAGCGTTTGGCTTCGGCACTTGAGCACAGGAGCTAGCATGAGCGTCAGAGGCAGCCCCAGCTGTTAAGGCCCAACCACCACCTCAGCAGTGTCCTCCTGCCAAATTTAAATATCATGACTGTCTAGTTTGCCTTTTGTCACTCAGCCCACAGACAGAGGTGTGAGGCGGGCAAGATAAGAGAGATGTTTGCTTAATTTGCTTGCCAGTGCTTAATTTACTTGCCCATCCACAGAGACAGCAGATCCCATTGGCTGCAGATCACCGTTCCCGGGCAGTGGGAGCTGCGGAAAGCAGTGTCCCGGTCCATGTCACTTCTTGCAACTCCCATTGGCCAGGAACAGTGATCTGTGGCTAATGAAAGCTGCAAACAGCCATACTTGTGGAGGCACAAGTAAATAAAGTGCCAATGGCCCACCAGGGGCTAACACCGGTGAACCGCTTCTGGCTTATTTCACATCCCTGTTTTAGATGCTACACTGCACATCTGAGGTGCTCCTATAAGCAATCCACACAATCCTTGAAAGCCAGCAGTGACAAAGAGAGCTGTGTTTGCTGATCTGGAAATGCTTCTACAACATCCTCTAAATCCACTTGTTACTTTTTCCCCCTTCCGATCCCTGCTCATGCCAGTCCACTGCTTGCTAGAAAGCAAGGGCATTATTCACATATTTGAAGCAGCAGCTAATATTCATTTCAGTGTTTTTGAAGTTCATTCGGAAGTACCTCATACTTGGCATGCACTGCACACTGGAGTAAATGCTGTATTTGTCTGGCAACAGGGTGCTCTGTAAAAGTCTTACTTCATTTCCTACAAATATTCTGTGGGAAACAAGTACTCCCAAATTTGCAAGTGGAAAGCAAACCAAACTAGTAAGGTCAGATGCTAGAGGGACACTGTCCAGGTTTGAGGGCCCAACATTCACTTAGTGAAGGTTTATTTCTTTCAAGGGCAATTTACTTGTGGACCTCACAGACTCAACTCACCCCTCCTGTCCAAATCAACCCTCTTGTTTTAAGTGTGACATTGTTTCACGGATACATTGACATTAAATAAGCCTGATGGTTGTGACTCACAAGAACACAGCATTTGCTCTAATGATGAGGAATAATAATATTTTGTACATGAACGGTGTTTTTCATTCTTGGAACACAAAGTATCTTACAGACTGGGTATCATTAACAGAAGGGGACATCAACACAGCAGGGCAAAGGTTGAATTAAGCTACGTAACTTCAGCTACGTTAATTGTGTAGCTGAAGTCGAAATACTTAATTCGGCTTTTGGTGCTGTCTACACAGCAAGAAGTCAAAGGAAGAACGTTCTTCCTTTGACTTCCCTTTCTCCTCGTAAAATGAGGGTTACAGGAGTCGGAGTAAGAAGTCCTCCATCTCGACATTATTTTGAAATAATGTCAGTTATTCCAAAATAACGCTGCTGTGTAGACATAGCCTTAGTGACAGACAGGGCTCTTATAGCACTGAAAGCTTTGCTCCTTTTGGTTCAAGTAGCACCCTAAAACTAAGACATTGAACAGTATGTGGACAGTTTGAAAAATCTGCCCTAATTTGTCCAAGATCACACATTAAGTTAACAGCAGTTCTAGGTACAAAACCAAGATCTTATGGCTTGCATTCAAGTATTCATTACTCTTGTTATTTGTATTACAATGGTGTCCAGAGGCCCCAGTCAATAACTAAGTTCTGTAGTGCTGGTAGCTGTACAAGCATACAATAAAAAAAGACAGGCCCCATGCCAAAAACTTTACAGTCTAAATTAGGTGGGTGTAAAACACAACAGGGTGAGGATGAGTGAGACAGAGGTAATAGGGACACAAGTTTGTACACACAGATTGAACCTCTCTAGGCTGGCACTCTTGGGACCTGACCAGTGCTGAACCAGAGAATTTGCCAAACTATGGGAGGTCAATATTGTGTAGCGGTATTACCAACACTTCCATTGCTTGCTGGGCTCTTTGAAGACATTTAGGGGTAAATTAGAGCTAAATAACAGCACAGAACACTGAGAGCCAGGACTGGTGGCTGTAAACAAACTTTTTGGGACCACGGGAAACTGGGCCATGCCACTGATAAGTGGACGTCCGGGTAACTAACATCATGCCGGACCATGGATGTTGCTGGACCAGAGAGTGCTGGACAAGAGAGGTTCAATCTGTATTAGCTAGGTGTGCAATTTGTAGGCTTCAAAGTTTGTTTTTAAATTAGGAAAGTGAATAAGTGACAGAGTGAATCATGAGCAGGCTGCCTACCTAGCCATTAATATTAGGCAGTTTACAGTGGGCAACATGATGACAACAGGTCTTAAGAAGGGATTTGAAGGCGACCAGACTAGTGTCTATGCAAAAATGATTTAGGATGGGCATTTCATTCAGAGTGGCCCTAGGTGTTGTGCTGGCCAAGATGGAAAAGGTTTTTGTACCTTCCTCTCCCACAAGGGGCTGGGGTCGGGGAGGCCAACCAGAACTCAGTGGCACAGCCATTCAGTACTCCTAGAAGTTGGTGCCTGCCTCTAGCCACAGGAAGCCATAAGGAATCGTATGGAATAGAGGCAAGACAGTGCTTCTGGGAGACTGAAAGTTTCAATCCCTTAGTTTACAGGTATCCTCTGACAGCTGGCCATTGGTCCTTCCAGTCTGTCAGTACTCCATACCACGTACTTCAGAGTCAGTTAGCACACAGTGCACCTAACCAGTTCTTCCCCATGGCATTGTAGAAAAGCATCCACCTTAATCTTGATCAGTTTACACCCCAGAACATGACATCTGATTATAGTTATCATGCATAAGTAATCTGGAGAGATGGAGGCAGACGTCCAATTAGGCCTTCAATCCCATTAACAATCCTCTCAGCTATCTAGCCTCTAAACTGCCAGAATTGTATAATGATAGCGTACATGCAGATTTATTGTTGTAAGGGTCACCAGTTCCCCCCCCCTTTTGTGATTTAGGCCTGCAGCAAACAAGAATTATATTTGGAATCCACTTTAAAGCACCACAAACACATGTTTCTAGTATGTGAATTTTGGGACCTAAAATTTCAAGTCTCCCCTTTAAATGAGTTATGGGTCAAGTTACATATCCATTGATCCATCACAAAAGCTTGGACTGTATTTCTTTATATAGGAAAGAGGCTGTTAGTAACTCGTGCATTGGGCATAATCATTATCGCTGGCACAGAATGAAGTCCAAATGTGCTAATATGGCAGGACACCCTTTTAACACATACAAAACCTTTTCATTTCATAGGCAACAGTGAGCTCATTCTGGAAGCACAGATGCAGTGACGCAAAGCCGCTAAACTTGTAATATGAAGTCACAATGGTATGACAGTGTTAAGTCTCCGTTCGTATATAAAAATCTTTTGATCACTTTCAAAAGCTAAAGACTTTCGCTTTGTTACTTTAAAAGTATTACCTCAGACACTGCAAATTTACTGATGGATGCAAGGTTCATCTCTCACTTAATGATTGGCACAAGATCCTTAATATTGTAATGCAGTGTCAAAAAAGGTCACCGGAAATAGTTATTACAGTTTGAATGTGAGTTTTCAGTTCTTTTCCTTCTGTCCCCAGATCACTAAAGTTACAGCCTGTCCGTTACCATAGATGTCTTGTAAATCCAAATACTAATACAGGTTACATATGCATTTCTGTTTGGTCCTTAGCTACCATGCTAGCACCCAGAGGAGAGAAAAAGGGGAGCGACCTATATTTGCCTACCTTCCAATCTGCTTTACTAGCAGAATTTCTAAATACCCTTTAGTATTGTATCTGTGCAGGTGGGGGGAAAGCAGTGTTTCCGGGATCGGTGCATGGTACTTTCCCTCTCCATGCGGAAAGACAATCACCTCCATCAAACCTTGCATGGAGGTGGCCTCAGCAATTCTAGGAATCTGCACTCAAAGGGAGGCCCAGGCTATGATAATCTGCTCTCCCCCCAAAGAGGCAAACAGTGACAAATACACTTAGAAATGAATGCAGCATGCCCTATCACTTTTCCAGGAGAGCCCTGGGGCACAGACAAATGGTGTGAAACAGGACCACAAACCCAGTACAGATGCACAGGGCTCCCCTGTAGATCATCCTTTCTCTGTAGCATATCCATGGAGATCTCTCCAGCTATTCCAGGATTTGAGGACAGATAGAAATTCTGCCTGTTTTGGTGGGAAAGGGTGGTAGCCAACTTCCTGCAATGAAATAGTAACTTATTTTCCCTCCCTGCCACAGCCTTCCTGCTTCTGCTTTTTCTTTTGCTTAGCCAGGGCAAAATCTTCCTCCTTCAACTCAAATCACAGACTGGTACCCGATCCTGCATGTTCTCTAGGGTTGCTGAAACTTCTTTTCAAAGTGTATGCTCTGAGATGATGTCTTAGGCGCCAAAACAAGCTTGACACAACACACTTGTTGTTATTAGTTTGTATTGTGGTAGCATCAACAAGCCCTGACTGAGAACTGAGCCCCATTGTGCTAGGCACTCTACATGCACAACTAAAGAGATGGTCCCTGGCCCATAGAGTTTACAGTATAAATAGCCATCATAAAGGAGGTACTATTTTGGAAGCGTGAGTCCTGGGGCACATAGAAATTAAGAGAATTATCTAGGAAGCCTGTAGCAGAGCTAAGGAATTGAAATGAGGTCTCCTGAGTCTCGTGTTATGATCATAGAAACGTCCTTCTTCTCTAATACAGCATGGCAGAGCAGAAGCAACAAAAACTGATGTTATACACCAGGGGCCGGAGCTCAGATAAACTTATCTTGGTTTGCACTGGTGTAACGCCACTAAAGTCAATGGAATCACACTACTGTAAGTGAGATCTGAACTAGGCCACATAACAAACAATGGGAAAGCAACTGGTTAAATGTTGGTCTTGCCAATCATCCAGAACTAGTTTACATCTCAAGTTCTATGATTCTATGATTATATATCTGTATACTCATTCAAATAAAAATAAAGAGTCCCCATTAAAAGTCTAATTTAATGAGACTTCATTGAAATATTTTTTACACATATACACACACAGAATTTAAGCAGATTCTAAAAAGATTAACAGGTCCTATTTCCAACAGAGAGACCCAGTCAACAGCTGTGTATAAAGAGCATTTCTCCACTGGATCTTGACACTAAAGCCATATGGTTTTGAGAGTTAAATAAAGGGAACAAATTAGGCAGTGAATGGTATAGTAGGCCTTTAAATTATCAAAATGGAACCCCAGGTGGGCAATAAAATTAGCAGCAAGTAGCTATTCAATTTCTGTCTTGCCATTTTCTAAGACTTTTTAAGTTCAATTTGCTACATTGTATTGAACGGCATAGGCATGAGTTCCTGCTCTATTTATCATTACAGAAGTGTGTGAACAGATACAAAAATGAAATGCGTGTCAGCACATGATTTGCAAAGACTAAATGTACTGAGAACAAACAAGATTAACCTTTAACATATGCATAACTGGATGTTTGATGCGTGTAGTTTATCCTTAGGGCTATTTGTGCATTCAACTTTATAATTATTTTTATTGCTGAAAACAAAGGAAGAAACCACATGCACACAATCTAATGAATTAGCGTGTTCATAAACTGTTGCGTGATGTGAGGGAAGAATTATTCCCTACTCTTCCCTACTCTTGCTGGCGCCTATAGCTTTCTCAGGTAATAAAACCAACCAGCTATATTACCAGAGATAGCAGTGACTGAACCACACAAGGAAGTCAGAGTGGGTTGCAAACTACATCTTATCAAAATGAGATATTTTTATTGTCTCACAGGAATCTATCACAGCTGCTATGGCCATGATAATAACATGTGGCTCTGGAGAAGTACACATCTATTCAGGGCACTACATGTCTAGAAAACATGAAATTTGAGGGAAGATTTAAAAAGCTGGGTTTGTTTAGCTTGGAAAAAAGAGAAGACTGAGATGGAGCATACAGTTTTCAAGTACCTAAAAGGGTGTCACAAGAAGGAGGAAGAAAAATTATTTTCCTTAACCTCTGAGGATAGGACAAAATGTGATGGGTTTAAACTGAAGCAAGAGAAGTTTAGGTTGGACGTTAGGAAAATTTTCCTAACTGTCAGGGTGGTTAAACACTGGAATAAAATTGCCTAGGGAGGTTGTGGAATCTCCATCCTTGGAGATTTTTAAGAGCAGGTTAGGCAAACACCTGTTAGGGATGGTCTAGCTAGATGGTGCTTAATCCTGCCAGGAGTGCCTTTATGACTTCTTGAGGTTCCTTCCAGTTCTATGATTCTTTATGTTTTTTTATGGAGTCCCCAAGTTTGACCAGAGCCCTTGCTCCCAAGAAGGAAGAGAAATGCCAACAGCAATCGGGCCGGGGGGGAGGCAGGGGGAGGAGAGGAAAAGGCAAACCGAGTCTCAGAAAGCCACCAAACATTTGTGCCAAGATGTCCTGACACTACATTGAAATATTAGCTTGGTGATACCGCTGAGAGCACTTGTGCTACAAATTCCTTGGGCCACAAAAGCTATGGGCCACGATGATGGTAGGGAGATTGAAATTTGGGGGAACAGAGAGCCATGCTCAGCTGTTCCAACAGACACCCAAGGTCTTCCTCACCCTTGGAAATACATGAGGCAAGTGCTCCTGGCAGCACCTCTACTAAGCAACCTACGAGAGGCCCACTATCCCCACAATGGGAGGTGGAGACAGTGCCGAGGTGGCAGTATAGGAAGATGAAGAAATGGCAGGCCAGCCTTCCAAGCCTAGCAGCTCAGTGACGTCCCAACTCTTGTTCATCTTCATTTCAGCAGAGGGGTGCTGTCCATTGGGTGGTGTGTGTTTGTGATCATGCACATTATTTTAATACTTCTACAATGGGAAATGATTGTTTAGTCCAGCACACACACAGCTCCCCCTCAATGTTTGTATGACACCCAACACTATGGAGACATGATCTGGACTTCCACAGTGAATAAAACAGCAGACCACCAGGAATAAAAACAGCAGCTTTCCAAAAAGGAGTTCACAGTCCAGTCTAGGCCAAAGGTAGAACACTGCTCAGACGGGGAATGATTCAGAAACTTGTGAACATGGGACTCTCACTGAAACAGTGCTACGGACTGAGCTACACAAAGTGCTAATGAGCATGCACTAATACAGTTTAATGCACAAACCAAAAAACAGCTTAGAATTTAAATACCCAACTGTACAGAAAAAGCATCACTCAAATAATATAGCTACTGATAGGTTTACTTACCAGTTGCCGAGTACAGGGATGGGGTGGGATAACATGCTATATTGCTTGCACCATTGTATAAGAACTATACAGAAAAAGCATGTCTTTCAGAAGTGATGTCCAAGCATCAGCAAAGACTGCTAACTGGAAGTAACCTTGATTTCCAGACTCAAGTAAACTCTGAAAACTGCATGCTGCAATCTTAGCACCACTTACCCTTGTGGCGTTTACATCAGAAGGATTGATTCATCAGCAACTTCTAGGAGGAGACATATTCTTTATGGAACTGACCACTTACTCTTTTTAAGTCTGCAGCAAAATGTCACCATTCTATGTCAATAAGTTAGCAAGTCCCGCAATGAGGGTAGGTGTTTCTTCTCACTCATTTAACAAGCCACAATTTGCTCAACCTGCTCTCCTTCAATAGTTAGGGTTGCTAGTCCTCCAGGATTGTCCGGGAGTCTCCAGGAATTAAAGATAATCTCTAATTAAAAATTATGTTGTGATGCAATCTCCAGAAACACATCCAACCAAAATTGGCAACCCTAAGAGCCATTAGTACACAAGCTCTTGCCCAGTTGGATTGCAGCCATGATCATGCTGGCACATGAGTTGTCATACAAGTTTTGTTTGGGGTTTAGGTTGCCTATCAGCAATTGGAAAGCTTGCAGAATCTCCCATACAAGAACATTGCTGCAAGCAGTAATTCCTTTCTAGCCACCTACAGGGCCACATAGGTGGCAGTTTGGATTCAATGTAAGCAACAGAACGCATGGCTCGTGTTGCTAGGAGGACTAAAAGTTAGAAAGTATAATGCTCAGGTGACACATGCTCCTCATGACATGGGCAGACACATAAGGCTGTAACACCTCAGCTGGTCCTCAGTGTGCTTTCTAGATCAGAAAAAGCAAGAGGGACACTACGAAAATTTGTTCTACGCAAGATACCTTTGAGGTCTTGCCTGTGTGTAGCATTAATGTAGGTGACAGAATAGCTGACTGGATACCTTGCGGTTAGCCAAAGTCAGTCCTCCAATGGCATGCTGTGATAATCACGAACCAGAAACCATAAATGCCTGCTATCAGAGCTCAGATGGATATTAACATAAACTGTGCCTGTATTTTTGTTAATGGTGTTGTCAGTCATTTTCTGTCCATCCACACTGTGTGTGGGCTTCTCTCAGCACATGCTAAGTCCATTCATCAGCCTGGCATCTCTATGGGAATACTTTCCATACATGGGCAAGGGATAAAGCTTACATTCAGGTTCCATAGTTTCTGTATGTTAAAGGCAGGAGTCCAAAATTCCATAGAATGTAAAGGACGCTATTGGTTTGTTAGTAATAATCTGATTGGTTAGTGGTTGAACTCAGGAAGTTTGAAAAGTCTCCATGATCTATGCCATGGTGGGGAATTTTTGTTGAACACAGACATAAATACTCATTAGAAAGCTAAACCACCACTGTCACAGCACTAAAGCAGCATGCTGGGAATTGCTGCATATAATTCACCCTTTGATTCCATGCTTTGAATCTTTCAAGCTAACATACTATATTAGTATATCAGTGCCTATAGTAACACATTAGCAAAATTGCACTGCAGAAGGTTGGATATTGAGCATGGTCTTTTTTTTTTAAATAATTTGTGATGACAAGAATCATGCAGTAGAGTCTGCAGTATCATTATGGTAAATCAGAGTTTTTGTTGTTGTTTTTAATAGAGCCCAGTGCATACAACACAGTAACTTTACAAAAAATATGGGGTAAGAATCAGATAACTCTTTTGTTAGGCCTCTATCTTTACTCTAAAATGTGAACAGAATGACTTATTTTCTTGAAGGAGTATTCTGCTGGTTTGTATTTCTATAAAGAGGGCACATTTAAATGATCACTTTCCCTACAAATTAAAAAAAACTTGCACTTGCCTGAGCAACTGTTTTTGTATCCTTTATTAAGAAATACAAAAATACGTGGTTTTTTTTCAATTTTCCATGGTAGCTTGTTCAGCAAGTGATAACACAGCTTTATTTCATACTTGTCACTAGATCTCATGATAGAAATAATGTCTGTGTGTCAGGGAGCCCATCAGGGAGCCTGCTATGGTAAACCCCAGAAAAGTATAGGAGGCCAAATCCTTAGTGGGTGTAAACTGCTGAGTTAAGCTATACTGATTTATGCCAGCTGAGGCGATTGCCCAGTCAGTATTTCCATGGACTGATCTTGTGGGAATGAAATTAAATGGGGTCATCACCTGAACAGCTGCATCAGAGCAGCAGTCTTTTGCCATGCAGAAGAGAGGTTCCAGCGAGATAGATTCCTCACGCACAAGACTCCTCAGGGACAGACGCATATTTGGGAGTGATTGTATATACAGTACAACTAAAAAATGAAGGAGTGTAGATGGCTTCCCAAACATGCCTCTCCCCCTAAATGTCTACTATAACTATTTGAAGAAGTATACAAGTAGCACTCATACACCAGTGATACATAAAAATAGCCTGCTGCCAATCTAATACTCCACCCTTCACTTAGAAATGCTTTGCTTCTGGGAAATCCTCACACAAACACAGTTGGGGGAGGAGGGAAGTGGGTTTGCTGCCAAGATTCAGCTCTTGTTGCAAGACCCCTCAAGCTCCAAATGGAGGGAAGCACATAAGTGTTTTTAAGCAATTAAGTTACATATCTATGAAGCAACCACAGGACCAGCTCCTTCCCACAGATTCTGCTGCCTTGCAGGGTAGGGGAGCCTTTGATCAGTTAGCTGAAGAGAATGAGGAAACAAATAATGGTTATGGAGGAAAATATATTTGTTCCCCATTCCAAACAAAAGCTAAACAAACAAACAAACAAAAAAAGACACACAAAAGGGTGCCATGCCAGCTACCCCGAAATAACTTCCCTATCAGAAATCAAAAATAGCTCTGTATATGGACAGATAGACAAAGAACCAGGTCCAGTAACTAGAGAGATATTACTCCTCAAAAAATTAAGTGCAAGAGAACACAGATCTAGCACTTGAATTGTGTAGTGCTGACATGTATAAATTCTAACATTTTTACAGCGCTTGTCATCTGAGATCCCACACTTGTCTGAGGGAGGACTTGTATTAAACATCCCATTTTTTTGATGGGTAGACTGAAGCCCTGAGAGATTTAAGTAACTTACTTAAGGTCACACAGCTAGTCAGTGCTAAGCCAGGAAGACAACACAGGAGCCCCTACTCCCAGTCCCCTGCTGTAACCACTACAGAACGTTGCCTACCTGTTCACATTACTCATACTTCTTGCAAAGCAAAGGTCTCTTTAGCAACCCCAGTGTTTCTATCTCACTAAGAGGCAGGGCTGCTGATTAAAACCTTAGGGGTATTATTTTGAATACATATGCTAGCTTACTCCCATCTGTGTTGTTAATTAGTTCCTGACTGTGGGTTAAATGTAGGGCATGTTGTCATAACCCAAAGTGGGGTGGCCAGACCTCCTGCTCTTGCCATATGGCTTTTCCCCTCTTCCCCCTTCACTCTTCAGTTTTTAACCTGATCTCTGTGCTTCTAATATGGGGGCTCAACAACAAATTATATGTTGTCAAAATGGAAGTGACATGCTAAAGTAGAAACATGCTCTTCCATGCTGAGGCTTCTGGGAGGGTGAGAGGCATCACAGCCTCCATGGCTCATACACAATGATTATGCTGCATGTGAAAGCAGCTTAAGAAAAGCAGGAAATAAATATTCCCCTGCAGAAGAACCGCTCGACAAGTAGGCGATAGCCAAGGCTGCAAAACTCCATTGATCTAGGAGGACTGCATAATATTTTGCCAGGCACGTGTGTCTCCCCTTAATAGGTTTAAAATGGAGAAGAATGGAGCTGCCCCATCTGGAATACAGATCCATTGCCCTCAGAGAAGAGGAGATCCGGGAAGCAGAGCTTCATCTTGATCCAAGCGATCGGAAAGAGGCGGGCAGGCACACTGGATTCCATTATCTCCAAGGCCACATCAAGGCACGAGGGCTTTGGGTCATATCACAGAAATCAATGGCTCATATTTTGGGATACACTTGAGGATTATCAGTCATCATTAGTGCTAAGAACTTGCAACTGTCAATGAAATCAATTCCCAATCAGCTGAAGTGGACTGCAGAAGCAGATTGCAGGGACGCTGCACCAGTCAGCATTTGGCCCCAAATCTGTTTGCTTCAGAGCAGCCTTTGTTTAAACTTCTTCCTGACTTTACTCAGTCCTGTTTTCCATTTCTCATTTAATGGCTACTGGTCCATTAGTAAGGAGGTTACAGAAGAGCTTTCCAAGAGCATGGTTTTAATAGTCTCATACAATCTGGGGGCTCTATTCAGAAAAAAGGCAATATTGAACTAAGCTAAACCAGATCCAGATGAACAAGCTTTCTGCACTACTCCTGTGGAACTGCCATCCCTAGATATGCCAAATCATCAGAAGAGACTCCATAGAGGTTTAGTGCTCATCTCTCTTACACCCTTATATTACTCTATTATTCAATGTAGTCTTGCACAATCTTATTCTCTCACTGATTCTGCGTGAACTTTTGGTTTTGGACAGCCAAATAAATCATTAGGTTTTGTTTTAAATTTACCATTATCATTGTAAGGCTGGAAAAGTAAGTTCTGTGCCAAGGTTAGTAAATGCTATGACAATTTTACAGGGCAACTTTACGAGGGACTTAAACTCCACACCGTTTGGTCTGTGCCCCAAGGAAAACATGTTGCAGAGGTGAGAGACAGGGCTCTTCAACAAACCAGATTCTGCCAAGAGAAAACAAGTATATTGGTTTACGGATACGACACCATTGCAGTGTTGAATGTTTTTGCACTATTACATGCAAGTGTATTGGCCTGATTTTTTATCCCTATTGTATCCATGTGGATAAACAATTGCTTAGGGCATCCTTTAAGAGCATCCTGCATATCCCAGGCTGTGTCCCTCATACAGAAATAATTTCTCTTTGTCTCTCTTAAAAAAAAAAAAAAAAAAAAAAAAAGAACAAACCCTCCAAAACGAGGACCTCCTTGTTTGACCAATCTGCACAATGCACCTGTTGTGAGCTACCCATATTTTGCAAAGAATAAGGTAATCTGTGATTTTGTCACAAGCCACAAAGTTTAAATCTGGAGCCAAACCCTGGGAAGTTCAGAAGTGTTCAGATCTGGTTTAGGTTCAGCCCACTAGGGCTGAAGGAACAGTCAAGAGAAAGGATAGCCCTGAATCCCAACTTCACCATAGTTCATCTGTGCTTGGCTCTTGGGCACTAGGTCAGGCTCATTGCCAGCTTGGAGTTGTGTTTTTTCTTCCCCCTTGGATTCAGTTGTCAGGATTCAGAGTGAAGACTATTGTAACCATGCGTCTTTCAACATTTATGTCCTACTCAGATCAGATGGCCAATTCAAGAGGAGCACATATACCAATTGAAGATCCAAGTATGAGAGCAAGATGCCAGAAGACTCTCATTTATCAGAGAGCACCAAGAATGAAGACATACTATTGATTAGAGCCCTTTGGCAAGAATATCCACACTATTTGGGGGGGGGGGGACAGTTTTTCTTAAGAGGAGTGACTGATTTCATTAATTCAGCCCTTGAATAAAGCTAAATACATGTAATTAATTCCTTCTAATTTCAGGATCTCAAGCACTGATCCACTTCACAGGGTATATGTCCATTTTAGAGATGGACAAATGAAGCCCCCAGTGATGTACCCAAACTTAAACAGTCATTGACAAAGCTAGTTAAAGAATCCAGAGATTATGAAGTTTAGTGCCCTGCCCTAAACAATGCTGCATTACTTCAGGAGCTCTTATGTTCAAATAAAGCAGTGTTTGATCATGTTGGATAAAGCAATGGTTTGATTTTGATCATGTCACATAAGGAATAGCAGGTACCAGGGTTGAGAGGAGGTTGTACAATGGATTCTACCATTTCCTTTAGCCACTTAATACAAGATCCTATACACATTGGGTAGCGTGAAAGGAAAATTATTATAGTCTAGATGCTTGCTGCTTATATAAATGATTGTGATGTGGAAGCATGTTTTGAGGTCTTTTAAACCCATGTGTTTGTATAACAATATTTTTGTTCAAAAAACCTCCTTGCAATTTAGACATATGGTTTTGCTAGCAGTCTACTCCTACATAAGACTGCATACATTTGTGGGCTTATATGGCTACCTGAACTGCAACAGACCAACTTCTGCTCTCAGTGTGCATGCATAACTCAAATTGTAATCAGTGGGAACCTCTCCAATATCTGAGATCATATCTGGTACAGTGAATACTCACCATATAACTCTTTTTAATGTAGCATAGCATCATATAAGGCTTCTGCATCTGGGGTCCTAACTTGACTATAAAGGATTGCCTTCAATCATAATAACTCCTTGAATGGCAACAGAAATTTAAGGAACATAGATTAGTCATCCACCATAATACACTGTGCAACTGTAATTGTAGGTTCTTAGAGTCTTAGAAATAACCAGAGTCGGCACTGAAAAAGACAAGGTGCTAAGTAAATATTATAGACTAATGGCTGAAACTTAAATTTGCTTACGAGTTAAAGTCTCAACTTCCATTGCAATTCTGTGGGAGATGGGGGCCTCAATCTCCTTGACATCTACCCTAGCTTGATGGCTTACGTCTACTTTTAAGTCTCTGGTCTCTTATGTGAGGTCAGGGAGAAATAATCAGAAAAACGACGAAGAGTTCTGGGAGTCGGGAATGCAGAGAGACACATTAGTGTTCTGTATGAGCAACTCCTGATGGCTGCACCAAGGAAGGGCATATTCCCAAATGGAAGGCAAGTACTATAATTTCCACCAGACAGAAGGAAATAGGAGATATTTAAGAGGGGAAGTTGTGGTACCCAGAATAAAGGAGGGCATTCTCTGAGGTAGTCGCACATAGAATGGAAGCATCCACTCTTCATTGTCCAATATTTGGAGGAAATAAACACACATCTGCACAGCCTTTCCTCAGTTCAATTTCAAAACTGTATTGAAAGATAGTGGCTGAAATTCTGAACCCAGTCCGATCAATGGCAGAGGTTTTCAATTTTCTGTCCCTCAATGCAGAGAGGACTTCATAGCCTCAAAAAAATTCTTAAAATTCCTATCAAAACATCCTTACTTTCATGCTCAGTAAAATGATTTTAAATAGGTTTTCATGTATACTAAAATAAAATCTTTGAAGGGATTTTCCACTCATCTATTTGGTGTACACTTTGGACATGCATCGAGTCTCAATGACACCTGCAATAAATCCAGAGAAATTTAACTTGCAAATATTTCCCCAGCAATAATATAAAGCAGGCATTTGATTTACTGAAAGTGATCCTTCTTTGTTTATTTGTTTACTCCACACAAAATGGACTGTGTGAAGATTAGTTATCTGCCTCATCAGAAAAGTCAGACACAATTTTAGTGCATAAATATTTTAAAAACAAGACATTATCCACAGCTAAACCTAGATTCTGTCTACTCAGAAGCAGTTAAGATTAATAGTCTCATCATCACTAAGTTCAATCTTCAAGAGTTGCACACAAAAGAAGAAGCTGTTGGCATACCTGGCAAATGTGTGGGACTTATCTGTAGGTGGCGGTAGTAGTTCAGATTTCGAGCTATTCAGATCTACAAATATTTATCTAGAATTTAGTAATAAGTATTCCTCTTAACTCCTACAGTTACCTTTTACAATTATTCTCCTCTGAAATTAAAACATCATACCTACTTTTCTGTAAATTTATAATACAGTTGGAAATTAAGTTAATAGGATTTTGGCATTTTGCTGTCAGAGTGTATAGAAAAAGGCAAATAGATTTAATTGTCCCCAAATTAAGGCACATTTATGGAACAAAGAGCCATTAAATTTCAAGCATTTTAGAGGATTTACATGCTTTCAATTCTGTACACACTGCCATGGTAAAAAATGACAGTTTTAATTAACTAGTTGAAAAGAGAATTACTTCATGCAAAGAGACTATATTCTAAATGAAGTAAATCTACAACTGCTACAGCATGACAGCTGTCATGGACTCATGAAAATGTAAGTATTTAAGTAAAGTCTTATTTCACTTTTCCTAGTGGTCCAATGGAACTCATCTTCAGACAGCTGTATCAATTAGCGATGCCTAGATTATGCTGTAATGGGATGTTTGGGACTAGTCAGGGTAACTAAGGGACTATAATCACATCTAGTCAGTATTGTCCCAGCAAATCCTTTGTTTGTATTACAAAATATAAACTACCGGTTTTCCCCTCCCTTCCTTTTCACTTCACATATTTGAGTGATTTATTAAGAATTGGAATTAATACTTATCGTGATTGAAATTAGGATACTTTTATTTTGTGCACCTCCTTTAACAAAGCTGATCTAGCACAATTAGCAAATATGTGGTTAATGTCATCATATCTTCAATATGTTAACAGATCTCAGCTAGTCAGACTGGCTCAGCTGAAGTTAATGCAGCTAATTTTACACCTGCTGAGGATCTGTCCCAGTATTGTGAAGAAAGTGAAAAATTAAGATCCTAAACCAGCAAAGACACTTTTGCACAAATTTACTCATGTGAATATTCAGAGATATTGGTGAGACTTAGCATTTGAGTACAGTTACCCATATCCATGTCTGAAGGATCAGCACCTAAAATTATAGCAATACATGTCTAGCATAAAATCATTGTAAATGGTATTCCAACAGAACAGCTGTCCTATTAACACACCTGTCTAGTCCAAAATTTAAAGAATTTTCTTCCCTCTGATATGGTGTCTATTAGTATTTAGTCTGCCTCCAGGTGGCACCAGGATTTAATCTGGCAACATCATTTAATACACAAGTTAGTATAAGAGCAAGCTGTTGAATGCACTGGGTAGTTAATCTACATTATTACTGTGACAACATCCTGGAGTCTCCATTGTGATAGGTGCTGTGCAAACATGGTACAAAGCCACTCCCCTCAAAGAGTTTACAATCCAGGTATCAGACAAAAGACAGCAGATGGATAGTCAGACAGGAGAACATAAGGCAACAACGAGTTAATAGTGGTCAGCATGATTCACAGTAGTCACAATTTACCAGCTGTCAGTCTCAGATCCAGCTGTACACCAATCTGCTTGTTTAAAAGCACATCTGTACTGTTTGTTCACTGCAATAAGATGCCTCAATGGAGATATTACTCACATTTTTCCTTTTTTGGAAGTAGAGTCTAATTTATTCCACCACATCTCATTTCAGAAGTATTTTTTTAAAATTACTAAGCCAGTACTCAACTTTAGCTGTTTTTAAAAACACCTATTTAAAATACAGTTCACTGTTTGATATAACCAAGCGTGCCAGCATAGGAACTGCTGTAAGAGATGATTGAGAGTCTTTCAATTAAGCAGCAATTTTGCAATTAGGAGGAACTGAGTGCTCATAACAATCATTTGAAAACAAGTCAAGACAAGTTAGTAATTACTCTACTAAAAGGATATATCTGTTTACATCAGAGCCTCTACTACCCCACACAGTGCCAATGTGAGATTTTCAATGTAGGCACACAACACATGCTTAAAACTGCACTTCAGACATACATATATAAATCTATAAGGCAAACACTTAAAGTTAAATTTGAGGGCCTTTTATTTTTAAAGCAGTGGTGTACTGAGTATAGAAAAGTATGAAAGCTCACTGATCTCCATTCTCAGGCTAACATACCCAAAGTTTGAAATTCTTCTATCCATAACTTCTCCTTAACTTCTGCTTTTCTATGTGCACCTTTGAGGATCTATTCACTGAGCTAATAATGCAACAACTTCTACTTCTTCAGCTATTACGTCCTATTGTTTATAGTGAGAAAATACTGTCGAGATAGTAAGTTAAAACTGCAGACTACTTTCAGTGCTGGATCTTCATTATGCATGCAACTATAAAAAAGATTTATTGGATGTTTATTTTCCTACGTGTGCCTTGACTGAACATTAGAAAAATGAATTTAAAAAAATGTATCTCTGTACTGTGTTTTCAGCTGGGTCCTTCAGTCTTCTGTGGCAACATATAAACTAATGTGTTTTATGTTTGAAAGCATATTGATGAGAGCCAGCCTTTTCAGTTTAGCCTCCTCAACCCCTTACACATATAATATACACTTCTTGCCCTCTCCTTCACACCTCTATGCCTAGTCCTCCATTTCAGCAGGATTATTCAGATGAGAATTAAAATGTTGAGCCTGAGGGCCTACTGTAACCTGACTTTACAGCCTTATAACCATGGGATCCTCTCTGCAGTGCTAGAAAGCCAAGAATGAGGTGGGTCTTAACAGAAGGCATTATATTTATATTTGGGTTTTCCCAGCTGTGGTTTGGTGAAGTTGAACTTTAAGTGATAGTATGACAGCAGAGAATTGGTTCATTTACGGAGCATAGTAGAAAGAGTCTTCCTAGATGTGTTAACTAACAGTGACTAGCAGCACTTTTCAAATGATTTTATATTGGAGGAGGCCAAGTTGTGGTTTTGTCCTGAGCCCAGAATAAGGGATGACATACTGTTGCGCCACCCCAGGAGTGTACCAGAAGAGTCTCAACCTCTTTTGCAGGTCCCCTCATAGTCTGAGGGACAGGTACCATGCATATGGTCCATCTGCACAGCTAAAGCACCACACGTGCCCAGTGGGAGGAGATATAATGCCTCTGTGAAGACTTCCTCTTCCTGCACATCTGTCTACCCATGGTTCAGATAGCTAGCAAATTGATGCAGAAAGCCTTATTCCTGCTTACATCACTGCATAGCTACACTAACCAGGCCATCATTGGACCCATAGTAATGCAAATGCTACAGGGCCAATTTTGATACCCTTACTTGCATTAATTAGTATCTTACTCTGCAGATAGATCTATTGAATTTAGTCCAATTCAAGGACTAAATTACTATTCATTGTGATTAAGGGATGAGAAATTGACCCTAAATCAATAATATGACCTTTTATTGTGAGGTGACTAATTAAACACATTCAAATAAATTACAAACTTCCTATTCATGTTGGTGAACAACTACCAACCCAAAAATCAGTGGGACTTGTTGAGTGATTAAGTGTTCACATGTATAAGCAGGAGGTTCACAGCCTGTCCCCTCTATGTGTGGATGTACATGAAATAGCATAGATTTTTCATGTATATGTATTTTTATCAAACCACAAATGACAGATACATAAATACTTGCTGAAGAGAAAATATCACCAGGATAGATTCCCTGCATACATTAAAACTCAGTTACTAGAAGCATAAATAAGTAATGACTATTGATCTCACAGTGGCAATAACGTCAAAACAGCAACCTATAATAAAGTGAAAGTAAATATGTACATTGTAAAAAAACTTTACTGTTCAAGTGAAGACACTAATAGCATCTCTGGAATTAAAAATTATGTCCATAATTATAACACATTTTAATATTACAAGAGTATTTTTTTTAAAAAGTCAGTAGCAAGGTATCCAAATCATTAATTCAGTTTTTGGCCATTCAACACAGCTTACCACTTAACACTAATTCCTTTTCAAAGGAAAGAGAAATATTTTCAATGTAGCCAAGAAACAAGGACAGAAAAAAACCCATCAATTTTTACTATCTTCCCAATTCTTAAAAGAAAGAACACATAGCTATTATCTAATTTACTTAAAGATAGAAACTTTTGCCCCTTGAAGAGTTCCCTTCTTCATTGAATGCACCCAGAGCATAATCAGTTTAATTATTTACTGGACGTTTTCATATTCTTTCTTCAGTTTAACACAAAGTTGATGAACAGGACAAAGACTTTATGACATTGGAATTCCAGTTATGGTAACCAGCATGTTTTAAATTCCAGGAAAGGTTACATTTCAACAAGTGAATCTTTCCATTCACTAACTGTACCTCAGATGATAGTATAGATACATTATTGTGAGCGGCAGTCAATGAGTTTCTTCTCCTTATACTCAAACATTCCATTTACCATTTCACGCAATATGTTACACATACACTTGTGTGTGCCCCTTGCCAAAACTACACCGCTTAATTCCTTCAAGCTATAATAGCTTGAAGCTGTCCGTGTCATATCCAAGTAACTTTAAATCAGGAGAAAATCTAATGTCGCACAAAACAATGAAAGCTCACGCGCTACTTTTATGACTATAGAAAAAAAAACCAGTCCTGAATGTGAGCATGTAAAGTATCAACTTTTAGCAAACAAAAGATGTACAATGTTGGAACACAAATGTATTCACTGCGCTATGTTACAGCTTTCCTGCAGGGTGCTGTACTTGTAAAACTGTTTAGCAGCTTGAGTTACAGCAGTGTAGCCAGCAAACTACCATGGCAGAAAGAGATCCAGTACTGGGGAGATTACTCTAACACCTAGAAATCCACTTGGCCTTCACTCCTGTGCAAGTGCGCGTCTTTCCTCTCTGTTCGCCGGGCAGTGCGGATACCGGCTGGGGGAAAGCCCCCACAGCAAGCTCAGTTAAGACAACACACACACGTTGGCAGTGATGCCAGATGTGCCCCGCTCTGCCCCGCTCGCTACGGGCTTGCCAGACGCAGCTACCCATCCCGCCTTCACTGCGGGAGCGTCTCTCCCTACCGATGACGCTTAGCGGACAAAGCGGGCTCAAAGTGGCTCCTAAGATCCGTGGAAGACCTGCCAGCCTGCAACCGGGGACTGAGCTCGCTGGTCACAGCTCCTCGCGGCTGCGCCAGCACCGGCCGGCAGAGGGCCGCCTTTCCCACCAAACCTCTCCCGGCTTCCACCATTGGCACCCCGCGCGGGGGGGCGTGCGCCCAGGGGCAGCAGCCTGCCGCCTCCGCCGCGCCGCGCTCCCTGCCGCCCGGGGACAGGCGGCCGCGCTCCCCGCCCGCAGCGCTGGGCAGTAGCGCGGGGGAATCCCGCCCCCCGCCAGCCTCCTGCGCAACTCCCGGCTCCATTACGGCGCGCGGGGCTCTGTGCAGCCCGCCCGCCAGGCTCTGGCCGCCGGGGAAGCCCGGCTCGCTTATCGGGTCCGCCTGGCACGTCCCCGCCCGCCCCAGCTCCCAGCCGCCGCCGGGGTGCCCTGGCTGCCCGGAGCGGATTCCAGCAGCCGCCCCGCGGGGGCTGGAGAGGAGAGAGGCGGGGAGCACTGCCCCGCGGCGCTGCCTGGTACCTGCCCAGCGCGCAGCAGGCAGACAGGTGCCTGCGCGCCCGCGGATCCGGCGGGGAACAAAGGCAGCGGCGGGGCTGCTGAGCGGGGAACCCCAGGACCCCCTAATTAGGCCTGGCTCCGCAGCTCCGGCTTCGGGTCCCCCCCGCCGCCGCGCAGCTCAGCTCCCAGCCCTCCCCGCCCGCCCGCCTCCTTTCCCTCCAGCTACAGAGCCCCTAACCGCGCCCCCGCTCCCTGCCCACCCACCCTTCCCCGCTAGCCATGCGCTCCGCTCTGCACGGGATCCCCTCCTCTCCCTGGCCTGGATCTCCCCCGCTCGCCCGGGCACAGGCTGCGCCTGCCCCCGAGGACTGGCTCAGGGGAAGCGCGGACAGAAGTTGCTCTGGCGGCCCCCCGCCAGTGCTCAGCCCTGACACTCAACTTTCCCCGCCGGCCGGCCGCGCTGGCGGAGAAGAGTGAGTGAGTTGGGGCCAAGAGGCGCCTCGTACCTTGTTGTCCACACAAAGCCTGCTCGGGTCCCTCCGGAAAGTCACATCCTCTCCCAGCCGCCCAGTCCCACCAGCCGCCTCCTGCAGCCCCAGCAACACAGGAGGCAGCTCAAGTGTCTCATCAAAGCTTTATGAAGGGTGGGAGGGCAGCAGAGTTGTTGTGAGGCTCGGATCCCCCCCCCACCCCCACCCTCCTGCTGGTGCAGGAGCCTCTCACACAAGCCTCTGCCTTGGCTTCTTCTCACTCAGGAATTATTTAGATCTCCGTTTGGGCGTCTATTGGTCAAACTGTCTCCAACAAGCAGCTCCAGCAAGCCCGAGACACCAGCGCTGGGCTGCTTGGCTTAAAGGAACCGCACGCCTTTTCCCTTCCATCCAGCCGAGTGGGAAAAGCCCCTCGGCCAGCCCTTCGCTCGCAAACACCCTCTCTCCCGAAACTTCTTGCCCTGAAAGGGGTCTGATCTACAACCCCCCTGGCTCCTTCAGTCTCTTTTCGTAGGTAACACACCCTCCAATCAGTTCCTGCTCGGGGGAAGGGGGGACGCACCAGAATTCCCCTCCGCCAAATTAGTCTGATCCACACACTTCGGGTTCCCCAGCTGCTCCCTGCTGCCCTTCGTGTGCCACTTCGGAGTCCCCGCCGCCAGGCAAAAGTCCTGTTTTATTTTGCTACAGAACACGGAGAAATCAGGTAAGGACAACGAAGAACCCAACACAAATAAAAGCCACCGGGAGCCTGAGTCTGCCCCTAAATCTGTGAAAAGCGTGAGAATATTAGTTTACTTGTGAGTGCATTACACAAACCAGATCCACTTAAATATAGCTCCCTGACTGACCCCTTCATAGTTTGCTATTAAGAATGCAATCAAGATAATAACAAGCATTGTTTATTAATGAACGCTCCAGATAACGTTACGCTAGTCACTTTCTGGAGGCACGCAGGGGCATATTTGCACAATCTAGACAGCAAAGACTTTCTCTGAGGCATAACAACAGACGGAAATCCAAAACCCACCTGGCTTTTTTTGTGTGTGTGGCTACTTGTAAAAGTCAGTATCAACAGCGCTGCATGGGGGACCTCTGACGAAACTCCCAAATTGACTCTGGTTGGTTTGGGGGCGGCTTTTCTTTCCCCTTCAAAAATCTGTCTTGCCGGTTTCCCCTTCTGTTTGTGCAGCAAACCGATTAAATTATTGATAGTGGAAATTGCATAGTGGAGGTAATAATGGCATCCCCTGACTCAGTATCTCCATTTGATCTTGGTAAAGACAGAAAGATTTCATGCTCGCTCGCTCCCTCGCTAGGGTTAGCTCAAGCCTCATCAGACCTCTAGTGCTCTGAATGGGAGTGTGGGTGGGAAGCCACACTAGCGCTTGCTCTACACTCTTGACGTGTATGTCATATGATACCCTGGCTGCCTCTAATAGACACACTACTGCATGGATTACAAGAATCAAAATACCATGCATTGAGAATGATGCATCTTTTATTAACGGGGTTTAGTTTCAGTGCCTTACACATGTTTATAATGTTCTCACTTTAGTTGCTCTTATTTCCCCAAAACAGGCACAGTGTGATTTAGTTTAATTTCAAGAGGGGATCATCTCTCTCTTTAATAAGTTGAAGCAAATACATTTGGAAACCTTAAGGCTGGTCAATGACAAAAGTCACATTGACTTCAGTACGTCATTTTTGCCTTCAGACAGCCAGTGTGCCTTTACTATGAGGCATTTGCGCTCACTAGGCCAGAAAAGTAGTGATTGTGCCTTTGAAATCTGAGGATACCTAAGACTTTCTACAAAAAACAACTTAAGGCAAGCATCACAACTTACACATGGTTAGCATGGTTTATTTCCCTACTACTGTTTTTAAAACAGTTTTAAAAATCCGATTAAAGTATCACATTACATTCAGACTTGGAGGTTGGGTTAAAGTTTGGCTAAAAGTGTAGATGCACCCTGGAAAGAGTTCCACATTTATTGTTTCAATGATTTCTAGACCAGACTAACTAAGCCTACAAGTAAAAAAAAAGATGCCATTTCAAACTGTCAGCCCTGCAAACTGCCAGCCCTCCGCCTGGCCTCTAAAAATCATGCTCTGTTCTTTCCGTCTGGCATACAATCGCATGTAATAACAATTCCACTGGCCAAATACTGCCCTCAGTTGCACTTGTACAAAGCCACTTCCATTTCTGCGTTGAAGGATGTCTCTGCCACCCTTTTGCCCAGTTTTATGTCCTCATACCTATACAACCATGTTTCACTCCGTGGTGTTGCACAGACGTACTTGAAGGCAGAACTTGCAGACAGGAGGATGTCACACTATTGGAACGTGTTTAAATGAGTCAGAAGTTAATACATCTATTTTAAGTTTGATCACTCTTCAGTAGGACCATTCAAATTTACAACTGTAACTGCACAAGTATGAGAGTCTTGTCTCTGCAATTAGGGACATCCATACATAAGGGTTTTTTTTTAATAATGATGGGAACAGAACAACATTCTTTTATATTGCATATTCAGAGCAACAACTCTGAATGAGCCACTATGCAAATGTAATAGCAGCAAGCTATTAAAAGGTTATATATTAGCTATAATGTAATTAATATATTTTATTTCTACAGGGAGATGTGCACATGAACAGTATCAAGAACCTTATTAATTGGTTTCTGGAAGTGGCAGTGGTAACAGAGAATCTGTAAGACATTTGTGATTAACACTGAAGGGTTTAAACTGTGTTTAAACTCTGAAGGGTTTAAAGTCAAACAATTTTTTAAAGCAGTTCAATGGCACACCTGCACAGCAATTTTTCCATATTGAGGGCTGGTTTGATAGGACACTATAAACTTCCCAACTGTGTTACAACTTGTTTTGGCTTTGTCTGCATAGGTATGACCAATGTTTTTAACCTGGGAAATGAACCACGTTACAGCGCTTTAAAAACGATGGGATCATTAATCATGCTACATTCATTTGCACTGTGCTCTGGTGATGAAAAAAGGACCATAAAGCTGATTTAACGAGGCAGCTGAGGATTCCCCCTGCATGCAGGAATCTCCAGCTGGTTCTGCCTCCCCCACTTGTCTTCTGCCTTGGCATAGGACATACCTGGGGGGGACCAGGGCATGGTCAGAGTACCATTGTGCTCTGATAATGCCTACTTGGCATAACCAGCCCCTTGGGGAGCCTTGCTAGCCAGCCTTTCAAGGCCCTGCTTACTGGGGAAATGAAAATAATGCTGTCTTGGTTTCAGTATTGAAGTTTACCATACAGTCTATGTTCCTGATTTTCCAAGCCTTGGCATTACCTTCAATGTGGGCTTTGCATGAGAGGATCAGGCCCGTAATTTATTAGATTTTTGAAACAACAGTCAGAATATAAAGGCAACCCCATGGGCAAATCTACCCATCATTCTGAGATGTTCTGTCAGCTTTATGAAATATAGAGCCTACTGCCTACAAAATTCCTATTGCAAGGATTATCCCTCCTGAGATTTCCCACTGACTCCCAGGTGAACCCATAAAGAGCAGGCTTATTGCATTTTCACCTCACTATCATCTGAAAAATGATGTCTCATAACCTAACAGTGTCAGGTGAATACATTTTTCCCCAGTGGGATTTTCCAGCGTCAGCATACAAAGATACTTTGAACAAAAACCAAAAAATGCAGGCTGCATGGAAAGGAACAAAGTGATAAGAAATTATTTCCTTATCAGATAAACTTCACTTTCAATCAATTTGCCATCTCTTAGTGTTCTCCAAGGGTCTTGGAGTCATTATCATGGCACATCAACAATACAAAGTTTATTTTGACCCCTAAATAGTTAAAATGGTTTTTCCTGTACATAAAATAAACTTTTCTCTCTCTTTTTTTTACTCAACAGATAGAAAGAGTGTACAAATAAAGGTTGTCAATCAATGTAATGCTGATTTATCCCTGCAGCAACAGGAGATTGCAAAGATCAGTGCTGTCTTGCTGACTTAAATTTGAACTATACCATAAGCACCAATGATGCAGTAGATAGCACATAGAAGAAGGGGAAACGTACTTCTGGTTTCTGTCCAGACCCAACCCTAATAGGCTGTAGTTACTTGATATAGTAGTTTGCAAGTTCTTAACTTATCCCTTTCCAACACTAGTGGAAGCAGTAAAACTCCAATATTTAAAAGGAATACTTTTCTTTTTAAAAATGTGTATTTAAATAACAATAGGTTTGGGGGTAATTTTTCTCAACAAAGCATTTCTTGCTATCTTTATACCATCTGTTTTATTAGCATACCACTATCCCAACCTGTTTTTCAAAGAGAAAAAGGTCAAGAAGCAACCATTTGGATTCCCATCTCTTCTTGTTGTCAGGAAATTTAAACTAATCCTGATTATACAAATGTACTCAAGTTTTGACACTAGAGTATTTTTTCTATTAATAATTTGTTTAATTATGTTTATTCACATCTCCTAGTTACCTATCTCTGATATTTTTTCAGATGAAAGGAATGGACAATTGATCAGAATCAACCTGACCAATTCATGTGATGCTAAAAATCCCAATGAGCTATAAACATAATTTGAGTTTGCAGACAAGCCATATTTGTAATAGAATGACTGAACTTTGACTCTTTTGTATGATTATATGACAATCATAGCACAGGAAACGCAGCAATTTAAGGTCCCAGAGCTTGATCCTGTAGTGGGAAGGTTCTAAGCGCCTTCATTTTGCTCTTTGCAAGTTCTCAGCACCTTGCAGGATTGAGCTATATTTGTCTCAGGTATATAAATACTGAGTAACCAAACTTTATGAGAATGAAATCACCATAGTGGGGTTCCAATAGACAAAACTTACCCCTTCAGTCTAGGGCCAGGGTGCAGCCAGGAGCCAATCATCTTGTGGCTATTACCTGCCTTTCGCTACAGCCTCTCCATGACATTTACATGGTGTGTTAAGACCACTCGATCCATGTCAACTTGAATGCTACAGCCCTGCACTGGGCCTACTCTGTGGCTAACCCATGGAGACTTCCTGTGAGTCTGTTCCTCTGGTGATCTTCTGTGAAGCTAGAATATGTGGGTGTCAGTGGTGCAGAAGGATCATCAAGCTGAATTTCATCAGTTGTGTGCAAAGTCTACTCAGAAATGTAAGTGCCCCAGTCACTCTGCCACTAAAAATGCAATTATCAGCACCACCACCAACAATAACACAGGAACATTTGTACTTTTTATAATAGCCCCTCTGCTACTACAGTGCGCATGTGATAAATCAATGAAATCTACCCTTCAAGCCAGGTGATGATACCTCAGTGTTGTTAAAAAGGAAGACATCATCTTGTACTACAGAATCTTCATCTTCAAAGAGTACTATAGAGCAAGAGCATTGGCGGCTTTCCATGAGAGCAAAAGGTGCAGTGAATGGCTATTTGCTAATCATGTCTGCTAGAGATACCAGCATTTTAGTTTACAGGTGCATAGCACCTTCTATCCAAGGATCTCCATACACTTTACACTAAATAATTCATTCCCAACACATTTGTAAGGTAGATATGTATTATTGGCTTCATTAATTTTTGCAGATGAGGAAACTAACTTATGGCAAATCTATTGGCAATATGTTCATTTAAAAAAAAGATATAATGCATCTCGTCGTCTTTATGTTTGCATTGTGCAGACATTCATATCGTATTTCATTGGCACAACTGTTCATGGAAAGTGAATTTTCATCTCACATATGCCACTTTTCACAAAAGCTGACTGATAAATTTGTACACATGAGTATGTAAAAAAAATGAGACATATTTGGCCAATCACCGCTAACCAACACAGATCAAATTTCAAACCCTAGTGGAGAGCCAAGCTGTACTCTGTATAGGGCACAAGGGTGGGGAAAGGTGGCAGCATACCACCTTCCCATTTCTCTGTCCCCAGGGCTGCTTGGAGTTGGTTTGGTAGGAGAGGCAAGTTAGAGCAGCCTTAATGCCAACTTGCCTCTCCTACCAGGGATCCATTGCAGAAGCCAGGGACTGTTGTGCTCTGTTCCCATCTCCAGCACTCCTTATATGGCTGGGGGGCTAAGAGGCTTAAAGACAGCTGTACCGGCTCTATGCCAACTTGAGATTCCCCATGGCAGAGGCATCAATAACTACCCTGTTACAAGTATGGAGGGGGGTCAGCATCTGGATTAGGATTTGGTCAGTATGTATATAATGGTTTCTTGGTCTTTTTTTGGTATTTTAAAATAATCTAATTTACTGCTTAAGCAATTTTAAGAATGTACTTGGTAACTTCTAAGCAGGGCATGAAATAAATTTTCAATATGTAGAAAATACCTGCAGGGTATCCAGTATAATAAATATACTGTCTGCATTGACTCTTGTAGTACTGTACTATTAAAGTTGCAGTAATTTTGTTGTACTGCATCTGCTCTGCACAAGGCTTGACATGAGAGGAGAACAATCAAAGACACCAGTACAGTGGAATACAAGATAAGGAAGGCATAATTCAGGAGGCAAGCCTGGGAAGAGCAGGAACAAAGGATATACACAACTTAATATAGCTGCACAGCACTCGAATGGCAATGCACAGACATAGAAAGGAGGATGTACAGCAAGACTTGTCCAGAAGGAAAATGTGTTGTATTTCTACCTGTCCTGCACTCATAAAATGCATAGAAACTGAGGATTAGTTTAATCGATGTCACTGCCTTACTCCCATGTGCTCTTGCAGGCATTAAAAAGTTAGTGCCTGAACTGAGAGCAAAGTATCTGGGTTGTGCATCGGAGTATCTGGTGACTACTGTGCACTATCTGAGCAATTCTAATGTTCACTGCATGACCCTCATGACTAACAAAGAAAGGTCCTGAATGCATATCTCTTGGTGATGATGGGGAAGAGTGGATGAAATAACAAAAAGAGGGATCAAAGGCAGTGGCAGATACTGTAAAGAAAAAGAAAATCCATCCCCTGCCCCCTCCAAAAGAGGCTGTATGTGATTCTGCAAGGCAGGGGAAACATGAGCCATAGTCAAGTAGATTAGATAGACAGAGAGAGATGTACTTCTGAGATGAATCCTGCTATTGGAGCTCTATGATTAATGGAGACCAGAAAACTACTTCTGCACTTGAGGGTGAAAGGTGTTGGGATTGAGTCATCTCCCCTTTCCTGTACATGGTCAGAGTGTTCAATTAGATGTGTTATAATGAATTATTTTTAAATTTTAAAAAGATCAGATTCTAGCAGTATAATAAATTAAACCGATCATCTAGTCTACTCCTGCAGTGCATGTTTCTTACCGAAGATGTACCAGTTAATAATCTACTTATAGCCTGTTTTTGATAGCGCTTAAAAATAACACTGCAAATCTTAGGAACAAACAGCTGTAACAGACCTTAGAAAACTCTTCTTCATGATAATATTCTTTGTATTTAAAAAAGAAACACATCCTGTGGCTGTGGGATACCCTTGATATTAAGAGGGGCCGGAGCTGGGGTTGCATATGTGAGGGGAGGCAACTGTGTGTGTTTCTGAGAACAGAAGATTGCCCCTAGATTTTACTTTGTAGGATGTGTAGCAGGGCAGCCTCACCACCCAGGGCGCCTCCTGCTGGTCACTCATGGAATTAGCATTTTTAGTGCCAGAGCACCCCCTTCTGGCTGGTGTCTCACCTGCTGTTACTTGTTATTCTCCACCACTCTATGTCAGGGCCCACGTCTCTCCCAGATCATGGCACCCCCCTTCCAGGGTACTGCCCTACAGTAGTGCCCCCACACACTGGAGCCTTCCCCGTCTGGAAACCCTCAATCCCCCTATGCCCACTTTGCCTCAGTGACCCACTGCCAGTCTTCATCTAGCCCCTGCCTCAGGGGCAAAGTGCAGTCTGAAATGGCCACTCATTATTGGCAAGGGGGTGTGGACCTGCTGCTTTTGCCTACTCTGGCTGCCTCCCCGCAACCCTAGCACTCAGGCCTTGCTTCAGGCCCTGCAGCCTGGGAGCTTGGCCTGGCCAGAGCTTCCCCAGCTCTACTCTAAATCAGGAAGCCTCTAGCTTTCCTGGCAGCTAGGACCCTCCTGCCACCCCAGCCAGAGCAAGAGTGTCTCTTCCTTCTTCTTCTTTCCTGGAGCCCTTATTTATACAGCCCGCAGCTGGGCCCTAATTGGCAGCTATCTGCTGCAGCTGCTTGCTCCATGGCTCCAGCTCTCCAGCCCTCACTCAGGGCTGGGTTTTAAGCCCTTAAAGGGCCAGTGTGGGGTAGACGCCCCATCACAGATGTCATGCCAATAGTTTTGCACTGTTGGGCTACGTCTAGACTGGTATGATTTTCCGCAAATGCTTTTATTGGAAAAGTTTTTCCGTTAAAAGCAGTTGCGGAAAAAAGCATCTAGATTGGCATGGAATGCTTTTGCGCAAAAGCGCTTTCTGCGGAAAAGCGTCCGTGCCAATCTAGACGCGGTTTTGCGCAAGAAAGCCCCGATCGCCATTTTCGCCATCGGGGCTTTTTTGCGCAAAACTGTTTTTAGCTGTCTACACTGGCCCTCTTGCGCAAATACATTTGCGCAAGAGGGCTTTTTCCCAAATGGGAGCATCATAGTATTTGCGCAAGAACACTGACAATCTTACATTAGATCGTCAGTGTTCTTGCGCAAATTCAAGCGGCCAGTGTAGACAGCTGGCAAGTTTTTCTGCAAAAGCGGCCGCTTTTGCGGAAAAACTTGCCAGTCTAGACGCAGCCTTTAAACAGCTGCCACATTCCGAGCTCAGAAGTGAGTTAAGGGGATTCCTGTTCAGGTAAATGTTTATAAAGCTCCTTGAGACTCTTGAGAATTCGGTGTGTTACCTATTATAATTATTTCCAGTAACCCATCCTTTTGTCACTTCCAGACTGCGGCATCCTATACCATGCACTGCAATGAGTCTTGATCTTTCTACTGAATTTAGTGGGCTTTGGATCATCCCTTTAAAGCAAAAGTACATGTGAGATGCATAATCCTTTCAGTTTGAACTACTCAGTGGGAGTTTTTAAAGATGGATTCAGGATTTTTTAAAATAGCATATTCAAATAGCTCATCAAAGAGGTACTTCTGTGAAGTACACTGTCCATGTTCAAGTGTCAGAAAATGAAAAATCTGACACAATATGGAAGACAGTTTAGTTTCAGAGTATAAATGTCAGTGCTTTAAGACAAATTAAATACCATGCTAGAAACTAACCCCAGGCCCACACCTCATTCTTCTCATTCCATGTCTATAGCTTGCGGTGAGAGAGAGACCTTTTTTAAATGACTTGTGGATAGGACCAAGATTGGTCTTAATACGCTTTTGTTTTCTGGATTTCATTTTATCAAATACTTGGGATTGTAAATCTGCCATTTATTCAGTAAATGGTATCATTGTGGATGTAGACATCAAAGCATTCTTCAACCGAGCTCTACAGTGAGACAGGTATCAGTCTTACAGATTTTTAACTTTTTCTTCTTGATAAAATGAGACAAGCTCTTGATTGTGGCTAAAGAATACTTGGTACAGCTGAGGGGATGCTGTGTGTACATGTAACCCACGCACCTAGTGTGGTTCACTGTCCAATCAGTGGCACCTAGACCACAGCAACAGTTAAGAACAAGAGACTTCTACAGCAGGGACTGAGAGGCTGCTGGCTTTTAGCTCAAAGGGTAGATGCTTCTACACTAAGCTTCAAAGGCCCCAAGTTCAAATCCGCCTGGTGGAGGTTGTATATACTCTTGATCCTTGATATACTTTGGGTCAGTCTATTCCCTCGTGCATTTTACCTCAGCCAGAAGGATGCCAATGCCTCTCCAATGGATACCGATATCCGTGTGAAGTTAGTTTCATGGGGACCTTGCAGCAGCTGCTGTTAGTTGGGATGTTGGGAATAGCCTAGCTATACCTTCTTTCCTCCAGCTATATCTACAGTGCCAGCCACAGAGACCAGAAGCTGGCATAGGAGCCACTATGACAGAACTATGCCCAATGAGGATACCGGGGAGATACTCTGGGTAAATCGATGTATGGGCAGATTTGCACTGGCAGAGCAATTTGTATAGTCCATTGTTTTATTAACTGTAATTGTGAAGCTCTCATGAGTTTTTTCCTTCCACTAACTTGTATATTTCATGCTTCTAAACTTTCAAACTTTAGTGCATAGCGTATGTGTATGAGCCACCAACTGAATCTCTGGACAGGGCCCTACATGATGACTATGTTCCTTGTGCTAGAATAGATTAATAGAAATTAGAAATTAAAAGATGTGTTAGATGTAGCCGCCCCCCCACACACACCTTACAAAAGCAAGTTGTAGACCCCAGTGAGCTGTGGTCAGATGTAAGTAACTACAATATGATTTATATTTTAAAATCAATGTCTGCTTTTTATGACATTTTTTAAAATAGCCTTCTGTGTGCTGTATAGCATTTCCTGGATGAAACCTGTTCACTTCTGTGCACCAAATCCTGACATGCCCAGCTAGGATGTTCAAGGCCCACATTATGCATATGGTCTGCCATTTGGGACATGGCTAATGTGCTCACATATAATATGGACCCACTTGACCACAACTCCACACATAGGCCATGTCTACACTGCAGGCTTCTTTTGGAAGAAGCTTTTCCGGAAGAGATCTTCTGAAAGAGAGCGTCCATACTGCCCAAGCACATAGGAAAAGTGATTTGCTCTTTCGAAAGATAATGTCCACACTGAATGGACTCTATCTCACATTTCAGCTGTGATTGCTATAGACGGAGTGGCTACCAGCGCACCTGTGCTTTTTCCTCTTTCCTCTTCTTTCGAAAGAATTCCCTCTTCCCTGTCCACACATGCCTTTTTCCAAAAGAGCTCTTTCGCAAAAAGGCTTCTTCCTCATAGAAGGAGGATTACCAATGTTGGAAAAACCCCTCTGTTCTTTTGATTTTCTTTCTGAAGAACGCGATTGCAGTGTGGACGTAACTGGAAGTTTTTTTCAGAAAAACAGCTGTTCTTCCGAAAAAACTCTGTAGTGTAGACATACTCATAGAAACAAGGCATTAAGGCACATCTACTATGTTCCCACTAAGCTCAATAGCACAGTGCTTCTCTGCATTACCCCAAGCACATCTGACACTTGCAGTAGTTACCCTGACCTGGCACATATGAAGGAATGGAGGATTCCCTTCCTTGGCCCTAATGTGTGTTTCAGTGAAATTTCAGTTGGCCATACTCTTAGTCTGAGTTTGGAGTGTGATCCAAAGCTTACAGAAGTGACCAGAAATGCACCTGTTGACTTGAGGGTGACATTGAACCAGGCATTTTCTTTGCTGGTTTGAAGGTTGTGATGAATGGGAGGGGTACTACCCTTTTCTGGACATCCCAGCCATTCTTAACTAAATTGCCTTTAAAAGGTTAAACCCAGAGACAGTGGGTCCTAGCAAGGACGGAAGCGACTAGTCGACTATCCGATAAGCATATGCTTATCGGATAGTCGACTCGACTAGTCGCTTCCCCCCCCTTGCTGCCTCTATCACACGGTTTATTTCCTGTTCCCTTATTATTCTGCTCTACTGTGAATGCTTTCAAGGATCAAGTTTTGGTTTTATACTTTTTCCTCACATTGCATTTGTGATTCTTATTAGCTTCTGCTTTCTCTTTAGCTGTAACTTATTTTTGCTATATGCAATACACTGACCTCATTGTGTCCTTAGTTGCATGAATGTAGCCACCATTGAAGTCAACAGGGCTACATAGAGTGTAAATTGGGGCAGCAATGAGTGGTTTTACTTTAAACTCTTTTTTCTCCTACAGAGAATGTAGACGTTATATATATTTTCTTTCTGTTCATTGCTCTGCCATGCTGTATTTTCTAAGTATGAGTCTTTACCTTCTGGGCATGTATAGCTTTTCCCCCTTTGGTTTAATAATTTGGGTTATATCTCATAATATGAATAATATGCTATGATATTGTACCTAGAGCAAATTGATGAGGCCTAAAGAGCTCTTCTGTGATGGGAATTAAGATCAAAAAGGATATAGAATGTTAAATATTCAACATTTTTCCTTGGATTTTAAATATAGTAAAAACAGTTTTGATGCAAAACTCATTGCAACAGAACATATTACTTAGACTCTCAGATCATGTCATCTTTAAATAGGAGTTGCATTGAGGGAAATCCCTTCATATGTAAATTATGACATTTTGTTTATGGCTTCTTGTTATTAATCTTTAATAGCTATTTTAAATAAGCACCTTATAAGTAGTTGTGTCAATGTAAAAAAAAAAGTAAATGAGAAGTAATAGACTTTAAAGGTATATTTTCAGTCAGATTTCTAACTAGAAACCTATTAATTTTATACAATTAAAAATAAAATTGAATTTTTTTAGGAAGCTTAACTGTTAATAAAGCTTACTTGAGTGATCTGGAACTACTCTTCTTAGTGGAAGGATTCCTAATTTTAATTCTATTAACACTTTGTTAATTAAGTGTTAATGATTTTATTAATTTAAAGAAAGAGCATTGTGAAAAGAAGGTATAATTTAAATATCAAGCTCAAATGAAGATGTAATAAATGTGACTTATTTAGGAGAAAAATATACTCACTGGTTAAAAGATAGACTTGGTGTAAGTAGTCACAGCATCAGCCAAATTTGTCTGTTTTTAACATCAGTGGATTCCTCATTCATTGAATGCACGATGTGGCCCAATGTGGGTAAAGTCTTATTTTAAATACTGTCACTTTACTGGTCACATCTCAGTGCTCCCATCCTTAAAACCCCTCTTTGACCACCCTTCCATTGCCCCCACCTCCCACTCGCAATGGCATTTGTATTAAATAACTTGCAAATAGTCAAAATGCTCTTTCTGTTCAAAGCTTGTTTGTAGTAACACTGGTGTGTGGAAGTAGAGAGACGGTTGGAAATGCTTATGAGCACATGGAGTTCTTTTTACCATGTGCACAGGGTCAGAATTTGAAATGATGTCCCTTCTTTTAGCCATAGCTCTGTTATGCTTGGGTTGTACCACACTCTCATTCAGTCTCTGTCATGCCACGTTTCAAATGGCACTTATGAAAATTAATGGCGTGAAACAAGTTCAACAGTGGCTCCAGTTTATAACTGCACCTTGTTACTGCGTTAGATGTAGACATTCTGAAGAGTGGGGTGTGGTCATTTGCATGGGGCTTCTACCTTACAGCTGGATTGTGTCACACCAGTGCTGGTATCTATGCTCTGGGACTATGAACTAAGGAATACTGATAGGTGCACAGAGGGCATTTTTTGTTGTGCTCCACTACTTGTCAGGGGTTCTGTTTGTCCCCTCATCAACATATCAGTGTTTCTCCTTCCCCCACTGCTAGCACCCCATTCCCTCCTACTCCCTCTGTGTTTTTCTTTTTCTTTCTGTCTGGGACAACATTTTAAACTCTATCGGAGACAATGGGCAGAGCTGCAGCATTCAAAAGTTCTCATATTATCATCAACGTGACTGTAGGACCATGTTTTGTTGCTAACATTGTTGCCATTTTGGCCTGCAAATGCCATTTGGGAAGCTTAATTGGAGACAGTGACATTGAAGGATCAAGAGTCATAGGCAAACTTAGCCGAAATAGTTTCAGCTCTTTGGCTGCAGTTTCCCCAATAGCTTCCTAGGGGAGCATGTACTGAACTCTAGCTGACTGCTAGTTTCCAAAGGGGAATAGGCATTGCACTCAATCTCCATGCGATCAGTACTGGCAGAAGAAAGCCAGGAAGTTATTCTGTTAATCAATGAGCCAGGCAGCTATCATGCAGAAATAGCATTTGGTGAAATAGCCACTTGTGGGCAGGAAGGGATGTCATCACATTTCTCTGGTCTTGCCTGATTGCTTGCTGTCAGGCTGGCTTGCCCATTTTATGTTGTTAGTGATTGGCATGGAGATTGAGAAACACTGTTCTAAGTGGTCCGTGAAACCACTTTGAGAAACCTGCTAACAGGCTCCTCCGATTTCTTTATTTACTGGCTCCACGGCCACAGAACCTTGTGGCTCCCATTGGCTCTGGTTTGCCATTTGTAGCCATGGGGAGCTGCAGGAAGTGGCAGCCCAGCCCACACCCCTTCCTGCAGCTCCCATTGGCTGCAAACAGCGAACCAGAGCCAATGGGAGTCACAAGGCTCTGTGGCTGCAGAGCCGGCAAATAAACACTCTGGAGTGGCCAGTTAGCAGGTTTCTCAAAGTGGTTTTGCAGACCACTTTGAAAAACACTGGTGTAGAATTATTATTTTGTGCCAAGAACAGCAGATTGGGGAAAACCTCTGCAATTTTAAGAGACAGATGATCTAGGAGAGAGCTCTGCTACAGCCAAGATAAGCCAGGAGGATTCTGGAAAATGTCTCTGGGTGGGAGATTGATGACTGAGACTAGGTAAGCATGAGGACGGAGAACAGAACAGCAGACGGTGGGTTGAAACTGCTATTGTCAATGGATATCATACATAACTGGGAATTGGAAAGTACTATTGTGTGCAAGGCAACTATTGAGTGATGAGAAACAAATGGATTTGATATGGAGTGGGAGGAGAGAGAGAAAGAGAGAGATTCATGGTTGGATTCATCTCTCTCATTGTCCCATGGCCCAAATGTACACATATTGTGACAAAGACTGAAAATGAGGGGCACAAAATTGTTATGAAGAAATAAAAAATGCTGCGAGATGCATTCTTTTATACAAACAAGTTAGTATAAATGGTATGAATGACTCTTTCTGAACTCTTGGTTTCATTATGTTGGATATAATTAATTTTCTACCATAAAAATGAGAGGATATTACGTGAGTAATTCAGGCACCCTCTGGACTACAATGTGTGATATCTCTTGCAATGAAGGATATTTGCGAGATCCAGCCAGCCTTACATTCACTGGAAAATACCAATGCTAGAAGTTAGCTCAGCTTAGCATCACCTTCTCAATAGAGCTGGTCAGATTTTTTCCAAACAAATAGGTGAGGGGGACTTAATTATAAAAAACTGTTTTTTTATTTAAAAAAATTGCATTCCTCATTTAACATCTTTGTAATATTTTATTCTGAAAATTTGATTGTCAAAATTTTGATAATATTTTCTATAATATTTTCAATAAAATATATTAAAATATTGAAAAAAATTGACAATGGATCTGTTTTGAGCACTTTGAAACAAAAATAACTTTGAAATGTAACCTCTTTTTGGCAAAAAACCAACCATTTCCAGACCAGCTCTAGTCCTCAACTTCAAGGACCAAATTTGCAAAGAAGTCTTTAAGTCCAAGGTCTGCATGCACAAATCAGGTTCAGTTGAAAACTGTAATTAATTATACACATAAATCAGGTGTAGTAAGAAGAGAGCCTGAAATATAAGCGCTTGTATTAGAGGCGTGCTATGAGGCAGAAGCTGTTTACACAATCTGACTATGAAGTGCAAGTCAGAAAGCACTTATGCAAATGCATTCAATATTAAGGATAATAGGAACACACTGAGTTTTTTTCTAAAAGATAAGGTTAGGATAACAGTAAACAATAAAAATGTTTTCATAAACTCAATATGTACAAGTTGATGTCGGGGGCAGTACTAACTTGTTTGTATTAGGGTATAAAAATGTGTCTCAGCAGAAGTAGCTTTGGTCAGCTTAGGGGGCAGTGGAAGGTCTCACCACTAACTGAATAGAATCCATTGTCACAGGCTTATGTGTCTTCGTACTGTTGTAAAGTTTGCCAGGTGCTATTACTGTGTTTTGTCAACAATAAATCTGGTCTGGGGCCTTTGTCCCTTAACTGATCTTGTGGTCATTGGGTTGTTTGCTTTAGGTCTGCTTTGCTAGCTGTCTGTGCAGGTCTGAGGTGGCACACAGAGGATACACACACACAGCCAAATATCTGTCAATATCTTGCCACTTCCATGCCTATTCAGATGTCTAGTGAGTTATTTGCACATACTCACAGATATAGGGTATAAATTATAATTGAATGTTTGCAGGTAGACTTTGGCCTACTTTAAAAAAATGATTCTAAAATTGAAACACCATAATTGACTGTGGGAGAAGACAGGAAGACAAGCTAAGCATAATAAACTTTATAAATGTTAGACACAAAGCTCTAACCCACAGGACTGGTTGATACAGGCTGCAAGTTCTGCAGCTATAATATACTTGTATAGATCTTGAAGTACATTATACCCTGATATCAGATCCTCAACAGAAGTAACTATCTAGAGGGACAGTTTACTCCTGGTATGGAAGTGAAATAACAGTTTAGTTTTACATGCCCACTATATGTGGCGTAAGTGGGGTTGAGCTAATCCCTCCCATACACCCAATTTTCTTGCTCCTTAGGGATGGGCTGGATAAGTGTTGCATAAGAGAAGAGTGAGCCCTGAACAGCACAATGAAAGATGTGCAGTGAATAGCCATTGCTCCACTTGTGTGCACACTGAACATTGTTAACAGTATGTGCAAGGAATAACTCCCCATAGCCATCTGTGTGTATGATTGGGTCTGATGTGGGTATGCTGAAGTTTCCATAGCTTTATAATATTATGGCAACACATTAGAGAAGGTTATAGGTAAACCTATATTGTTACATCCTATTTGTTCTATGAATAGGTGCTATAAGTTTCCAGAGTCACCAGTCTCAACATTCTTGAGTATTTCTTAATAAATCTTCATTTAAAAATAAATCTGGCATATAAATATAGATACATGGCTCATATATTACTTATCAACTTGTATCTCAAAATACCTTGTAGGGGAAGTACTGTTATGGGAACTATTGTTCATGGGGAAACTGAGACATGAAATGATGCTTTGACTTGCCCAAGGTTCCATGGCACAGTTCCATGGCACAGCCACGACTGAGATCTCATCACGCTCTGTCCAGTGGCCATGTGTGTGCCTTTCCTTCCATTCTTTCTTTAAAGCAGCCCAAATTTCTTACATATTGATTGAACCTCTCTAGTCTGGCACCCTCAGGACCTGAGCAGTGTTGAATCAGGTGGTCAGTATTGTCTAGCAGCATGACCAACACTTCCACTGCTTCCTGGGCTCAGACATTTAGGGGTAAATCAGAGCTAAATAACAGCACAGAACAGAGAGCCAGGAGTGGTGGCTGTAAACAAACTTCATGGGATGACGGGAAACTTGGCCACACCCATCATAAGTGGACATCCAGCAACTAAAATCATGCTGGATTCCAGATGTTGCCAGACCCTGGATGTTGCCGGACCAGAGAGTGACCAATTAGAGAGGTTCAACCTGTAGTGTAAATTTCCTCAGATTCACATTGCCTAGGGGCTGCTTACAGAAAGGCACATTCTCAGACCTCTTTGTGTTTATGCTGACTTAAAGGATCATTTGCTATTCAACTCTTGATGCGTGAATGTTTTAAAGGTTTAAAGGTTTCTTGAATACTTCAGCACGTATTTTGACATTTATTGTAATGACTGAATTCTAGACAGAAGCCTGTCATCCAATAAACTTAAGACATCATTTTAACTATGGCATCTATAAAAAGTCAATAACTGCCTCATCAAAGGGCAATCGTGTCCAATGTGGGTGTCTGTCAATTGTGTTTTGAACTGCTGCAATAATCTAGGTTTTTACACCCACATTTCCTCATAATGATCTTCATCAGGCTGAGGTACTTAGGCCTGATCTTTAGTGTTTCCTGGATGTCAGAATACCCACACACCTTCTGTAATCCCTGCGCTACCAGCCCCCTTTCATATCCTTCTCAGTTGGTCCATCTAATTATTTACTGAATGGCTGTTTAATGCATTATTCCTGACACAGAGTGAATTTCAAGATATAATGCCTTCTATTTTAAAAAGGAAACAACTTGCATAGTTAGATCTCTTTTGTTACACAAAGCATATAAAGATTTCAGTTAATGGTACAGATTCCTTACCCCTTCCAAAAAGGAGCCATTATTAGAACCATGTATAGCTCTGTTTCTTTAAAAGTGTCTGTATTTCCTGCATCACTAACCAATGCATTCACTTCAGATGTTTGGAGTCTACTTCCTGTTTCAAGAGGGAATTCATTCTTTCCACATGTGTTATATTCAATAAAGGTTTTAAATGGCAAGTGAAAAAGTTATAAATGGCATAGTGAGAAAGTTATAAACCTAATGAACATGTTACTTAATCATTCTTATTGAATGTCAAAATAAATTGAAGGGTACAATATATAGCACAATATATGGCTTAACTCTGCAGCTTGTTAAATTATGTTTCTCTGTGTGTGCTATGTCTGAAGAAAGACAGATAGACTGGAGTGCTCCAACCACCACCATCACAAAAAGGGCGGGGGAGAATGGAAGGGGCTTAGTGAAGAATTATAAATTTAAACTATAGGGACACATCCTAGCCCAATAATGCCCGTAGACTAATATTTTACACTAATGCTCCAGTGACACAAAGGGGCTATAAAAAATGTGTGGATCCCTATAGTTGCCATAGATCTGGTTCTACAGAAATTTTTTTTAACCCCTGACACACAGGAAGTGTATTGTGGCTGGAATGGACATGGAGATTGTCAGCCAGCGTGGGACCATTAGAAACCAGCCCCATTCAGAGAAACAAAAAACAGGACTATGTAGCACTTTAAAGACTAAACCATCAACCATTCAGAGAAGATGTTGCTTTAAGGTTTGCCAAGGACAGAAATGACACCAGATTTTCTGGGAAGCAGGAGAGCCCAGTGATAGCTCAAAAGTGAGAGTCAGACCCATGTCCATCACTGATGTCAATAGAAGGAGTTTTTCCTCAGTAGTCAGAAGATTTTGTCCTTTGTTGTTACACTCAAATAGAAATAAAAAATGCAATATACAGCCAATGGGATCAAGCAGTACTCCCGTTGCAGTCAATTGCAAAACTTCTATTAACCTTAATAGCAAGAGAGTCCCGTCCAGTTTTGCCACAGGGTAAAGCTCATGCAGAGTTTAAGTTATATATAGTATGTAGAGTCTTCAGCTTGCCAAAGCCATGAGTACACGGACAGATGAAGATTTGAAAATGTTTACGCAACCAAGATCTTAACCCTGCAAACACTCAAGCATGTGAATAACTTTATTCACACAAGTAGTCCCATGAAGATTGCCCTAATAAGGAGCTGAATTGGACTAAGCAAAATTAGTCATGTGCATACATGATTTACAAAACTGGGCTTGAAAACTGCAAGCTCAAAAGGAGGCCAAAATATTACCAATGGATACTGCATGTTCTGCAAGTGTAAAAAAGCCAGACACTAGTATTGTTCCTTTGTGACAGGAGTGGGAGTGGTATTTCTGAACTAGTTACTCTTTGTGCCAGGAGAGGACTTCCTAGCAGCACACAAAGGCCCAAACCCTGCAGTCTTTATTCAGGCAGACTCCCATTAATTCACAGGTTTGGTCCAGAGTGTTCTCTATTTCACATTGCCCTAGTCAAATTCACAAATCATGTTATTTTAGTACTTGGCTCTCATTTATTCTTTTATGAAACCCAGAAAGGGGAAAAGTCCTTTACAGACACCTACGCCCAACATACATCAGCTAAGAATAGAAACAATACAGGAACAGATGGAAATGTTAATGCTGACACTCACAAGCATTGCATCACACATCTGAGAAATAAATAATGCAAACGGGTGGGCAGTTGTTATGCACACTCCATGCTGGCTAGTATGTTTTTCTGGTGATAAACTTGCAAGAGAATTCTCAGAGATATTTTCAGTTAAGCAGAGCAGTCGCTCCATGGTGTCTCTCTGGCACGTGGGTGTAGGACGTCACAGACACTCATGTTTTTTGCACTGCACTGGTGTTAATTAGTTAGAGCCTCTTTCAGAGACATGTGGCATGTCCAGTCATAGGTGGTATGGTGTCCACTTGCCAATGGTACCCTCTCATTATGTATGATGATGGGGCTGCCACAAGATGGAAGGGGCAAAAGTGGTGACAGCTTCATTGGCTGGAACCTCATGGAAATACAAACCTGGTAAGTGGGGGAAGGATGGGAGAGAAGGAGAAGCCAGGTTGAAAATAGATGTGTCCTCTTGGATAGCCTTGCACTTCTATAAGTTGTTATTCTGAGAAGTGATATTAAAAGACTACACTGTCTTTTAATTTCTTGTGTGTTCACCCCTTGCATGGCTAGGTTGACTCACTCAACATGAATGGTAATGGGAACTACAAATTCAATCAAAATTACATCTCAAGCTTTCCTTTTCTGAATAGCATATTTCTATATTAAAGACAATGATACCATCTTTGCTGCCCTCAGCCCCCAATCTGTTACCCTAAATTGTGCATATGGGGTATATTAATTTCACAAAGAGCATAACATGGAAAATTCTGCATTCTGTGATCTCAGCCCAATCTTAGGTCCAAAAGGAAGGAGCCATATGTAGCCACATATCTAGCCATATGCAGAAAGAACATACATCTCTTTGGCTGATGCTACCTACATATTTTACAACTCTAGAAAGGGCATTTGGAAACCAATGGGAAATGAGAAACCTACTTACAGAGTAATATGTTGCCCAATGGGAGCAAGTGATCTGTATCTGGGCCAGTCCTGTTTGTTAGAGACATCCCATGCCCACTGATCTTTACCAGGAATAAGTAAAACATGGTAAATAAATAAATAAATAAATAAATCTAAGAACTAGAAGTAACAGTTGTACAGTTAAAATAGATGGAGATATATACAATTATCCATGGAATAGAAGAATTATATCAATATAAACTCCCTGGCAACATAACATGACGGAATCTGTTATTTTTGGAATTAGATGAGTTTTAGCAAGGAGCGCAGCAACTAATTAATAATAGAGGCATTCATACAGTAGATGAATACAAAGAAAAAACTCTAGTTGGTGAAGGGGGTTAATGATTATTTTAAATTAAATGAAATTGCAAATTAGGTGAGAGTGTTAAACATAATTGATAAAGAGAGAACACTTTTGATGTTGACCTTTCCTTATCAGGTCTCCCACCATTTTGTGTTTGCTTAATAAATTATTCTTATTTGGGGTTGACTGGCATTCCGCATAAAGTTAAGTTTCAGCAGTGCAGGGAAATGGGGAAGGAACATTCAGATCACAAATCCCCCCCACTTGCTTATCCTCAACTCGCAACTTGCATAGTAATCCGGCCAGCTTTCCCTGTGCCATTATGCTATGGAAGAACATGGAGATTTTGGCTGACTTGTCTACAGTCAAGTCCAGGATTCCCATAAGGGTTTCTCCAGTAGGGGAGCTAGATTAAAGATTATTAGAGTTTAATGATTGAAAATGCAATAAACAATAATATGCGGGACATTTCAGGAGACTGCTGTCTTGTTTTCTGAGAAGGAAGAGGTGTGTTTTCCTATGCTCATTAGAACAATGTACTTCCATTTTAGCCTTATTTGCGGATTTCGGTGTCAGCACGGAACACTTGGTCTAATATTTACAGAGTACCTTTCCAGGGAGGCTGTTTACCAAGTCCCTGTATCTCACAAGCGACAAGGGACAAGTTGAGTAAAGAGTTAGATGACACTGCGTTGAATTAGCCCGAGGTGTATCGCGCCAAGCACGGCGAACGATGTCTCTCGTGGAGTAAACCAATTCCTTCCTCCCAGAACACCGCAGCCCTGCAATTTTCTCGCTTCAACTGTCAGCTACATTGGCATCTGCACTAACTGGATAATGCCTCCCTTTACGAGGCTTTCATTGGAAACCTTAGCAACTGTATTAGTCTGAGGCAGGGATTTGCCACACACGACAGCGACCTCTGCAATCGAGGCTGACAGCTGATTTTTTTCATATCAATCAAGGCTGCGCGAAAGTGTCACAATATTTACTCCTCTTCCCTGCGCGTGAATCGGCTTTGGGGAGGCAATCCGAGGCGGGGGGGAGCGGAAAGGGAGCGCTGCGCCTTTAACGGCGCCCCCTCCGTCATCAATCTCCTGTTGAAGCCTGCGAGCCCTGCAGATCCGTATTTAAAGCAGCACCATCTGGGCAGGTGGGAGGTGGCGGTGATGCTGGCGCCGCGGAGTTCCTTTGCCGCACGCTTGGGATTGCATCAGCTGAAGCAGAAATCCCCCCTCCGCCCCAGCTGGGAGAGGCGAGGCGGCAGCTTCCGAGGGGCTGGCTGGCTCCTTCCCCGCAGGACTGTGTGCGCGCGCGGGAAGGGGGGGATCCCAGCGCATCCCTGCCGCCCGCCTTTTGTTCCCCGTTTGCGTGCGGAGCCCTCCCTGCCCCGGGGTGTGTGTGTGTGTGTGTGTGTTGTAACCACACCCTGTTGTGAAATCGCCCAGCCTGCGCGGGCTGCTCCCTGCTTCCCCGAGCTACGTGAGCGCGGCAGCGCCGGGGGTGGAGGGGAAGGCGGCCGGGCCCCGGGAAGGGGCTGCGGGCAGAGCGGCTGGGCGCGCCCCCGGGGGCGAGCCGGAGCCAGCAGGTGAAGCGAGAACAAAGGGCTCCGGCGAGGGGAATCTCCGCGCTGCGGGGGCGGGCGCATCGGCCCGGGCAGCCGCCTAGGCTCCGGCTGGGAAGGGAGCCGGGGGCTGCGCGTGTAGCGCCCGCGGATTCGTGACTCCCGGAGACCCCCCTTCCCTCCGCCCCCGGCCCCGCACCTTGAGCCGCAGCGGCCGCCCCGAGCTGCCCTGCAACCGCGCGGGGGAAGCCGAGGCGAGCGGCCGCCACCGAGCGAGGCTCTGTCTCCCCGCTGAAAGCCATTGCGCGCCCTGGCTGGGCCCCCGGAGGGTAGGGGCCTGGCAGCCCCCTCCCCTCCGCCAGCACTGCCTCGCTCCCTTCTCAGCCCTAGCCAGCGGGGCTCCCTTTGCTCCCCGCGCCTGGAAACCGCCTGGGGGCGAGAAGGCGAGTCCGCTCCGCTCCCCGTGCGCCGGGGTAATGCCACCCGCTCCGCTCCGCCAAGTGCTGGGGGAGGGGGTCAGACAAATAAACTGTGTGTGTGTGTGTGTGTGTGTGTGTGAGAGAGAGAGAGAGAGAACAGTCCCCTTAAAGAGCCGGAGACCCTCCGAGCCTCGCTACCTGCGAGAAGCTTCTGCTACTGCTGCTGCTTTTCCAAACTGCTGACTTCCCAGAGCTTATTTTTAGCCCGGAGACTAAATATTATTAGCTACATTTCTACGTAGGAAGAATCGAAGGGGGGAAAGAGAGAGAGAGATGAGCAGAAGGCTCACCAGAATGGTCTTCGATTGTTATTTGCGTTAAGGCTTCGGTGGTGTTAATTTCAGAAGCTTCCCGTTTTAATTATAGCAAAGTAGATACAGATCTTGATTTAGCAACACTCTAAGCGACATGCACAGTTCTTCCATACTATCCTATCTAACATACATAGATGCATCAGTGATCTGTCTAGAAATCAGTTAATCTCTATGTAGCTAAAGATCAGTTACATCTCTGGCTTTATCCGTTGCAGCCCTAAAGATCAGTTGTATCTCATGATCTGAAGATCAGTTTGATCTTTATTTAAAACATGCAGGGGGGAGAGAGAAGCGATTCTTAGATTAAATCAGACATAAGTAAACTTAACTCTCAGAGAAATCTCATAAAGATTGCCCTACCTTTTCTATTCCTTTCCACACACAGGTCAGCAACATAGGGAACAAAACTAGGCAAAGAGCAGGAAACGATCCCCACATAATAGACGGAGTTAGCAGCTAGAGGTGTTGTTGCTAGGGGTTAGCACCCCTTCGCTTACCTTAGTCACAGCTAACACCACAAGCAGTGGCTAGATCTTGGAGATAAACACTTGCATTTCCCAAAGTTGACACCGCTCTACCAAACCCCGGAGCTTGCAAGACTCTCCTTGCCCCCTCTTCCAGCCTGCACCGTTAGGAATTCAACTTCAGCCGGCTCCAAAGAGACGACAGAACTGGGGCTCGCTTACAAGTGCGATCAGCTTCCTAAACGAGAGTCTCTTCTTCAGCCTGATCTTTTAGTGTGAGCTGATGTTCAGGGATAGCCGCCTTTTAAGGGCTACAGGATTCACTCCGGAGTCGAGGCAGATACCTGGGGTGCTTCCACCTCTGCCTAACCCAATGCCCCTGTCCAAGGTACTGAAGGAGCCCCCCCCCTTTCCCCAGCGCTCCCAAAACTGCACAGCGTGCTCCAGTAGGAAAAGAGCTACAATCTATACTTTAATTAAGTGACACTTGATACCGCTTTAGACAGTTCCTTGCATTTCCCACGCCTTGTCACGTGAATATTGCCGTGCCAAAACCGTCCTGTTAATAGATGATCACATGTTGACTGGACCTTTTTGCTTTGCAAGAGGCTCACCCATTTCGTTACCGGCTACATTGGTTTACGGACTTCTTTCCCTTCCCCCCGCCCCCTATCATCTGTAGAGAGACCCAGGGTTCCTAACATTGGGTTCCTGCTCCTTGTAGCCATTACATTTCCTTGTCTTAACTCTCTATCAATAGTGCATACAGATGCCAAGGAAATGCCCACAGGTGCCACACATAAATCAGTCTCTATGCCCACATAGAAAAGATGAGCGAGAAGAGAACTTGACAGAGCCATCAGCACTCAGATATTCCAAGTCCCCAGCTCCAAGTTTGTTCTACGCAGTCTTTGCATCGCAGTCTTAAATCAAAGAGCATTTCAATTAAAGTTATACGGTCTAAAACACAATTCATCCGGCCTCAATGGGTTGTATTCTTGGGCATATTAGATGCTAGAAAGCTGAGCCATGATAGGGGAATACTGTTGTTAAGCAACATATCAAACATTTTTGCAGTTATAAAGAGAGGATTTTTATTGGTACTCACCATTGTTTCTTTGCTGTCCTGGAGACAGAAGTGCCTTAAAATCCAGTCTCTCCAACAGATGCTGGAAGGTAATGTGTCTTGTTTGAAGTCATCATGTGAGAACTTCTGCTTTGCTCAGTGGATCGCCCACCACTTGGTGTGACTTATGAATCTAATAACCCTTTGCAATATCCGCAAGCTTAAACTCTCCACCACCTTGGTGACTACAGAAGACAGAATGCAACTGGCAGGGATTTTTTAAAACCTAAAGATTTACGCAAACGCCTTAGCTCAGAGACACGTTTCCCTTTGAGTTCTTACGTGATTTTAATGAATGAGAGGGGTTACCAATGATTACAAACGAACATGGTATAAAACGTGACTCTAACCGCCTCCCAGTAAATTGGGAGTTTGATCGAAAGTTCCCGAGGAAAGTCTTTTCTGGACGCACTCTATATAATAAACTCAGCTTCCAGATCACTTTCTTACAACCTCCTGGCTCGCACCTGGGGCTATGCAAGATGAGCTGGCTCTGGAGATTTGCATTGGTGGCAGGTAAGGAAACATTTGGCTTTTTAATGTCACGTTTACTCTAGCTAACACGGAAAGCACTCCAGAGACTTGTTGCATACTAGCTTCTGCAGAGCGTAGCCAAAAGAGAAATATGCAGTTGTCAAGACTAGATCACTTGGAAACCCTTGTAATTTACAAAAGCAGAACTTCCGAATAAACTTCTCCGTCCCACTCCCCTTTTGAGAAAGCCTTATGAAATAAGATATGATGGTCCTGGGAAACGTCTGGGGGTAAGCAACGCTTGACTACAGGACTTTCGAATGAAGGGGCTGATTTGTGTTTTTTCAACGCAACAAGAAACATTCTCCCTTGATCGCGAGTGTTTTAGCTTTCTTAATTAAAAACCAAAAAAAGTTGCAGCCAGAAGTATGGGGAATTCAGCCCCCGTCTAGTGACGGAGCTTGAATGAAGTTATCGCTGCATCTAGGAGACTGTAATGGCTTTAAATGTGAGTAACGACACTCGGATAGCCAACTTGGCGTCTTGTGCTGTGAAATAACCCAATTGGCGCTCGGAGCTAGCTCCGTGGAATTACCCAGAGAAACATCTTCGCATCATTCAGTGTCTCCTCTTCCAGTAAATTGATTAGCTGCAATTTAGTTAATCCAATTATGGGTATTGTTTGAAGTCAGGGCTACTGAGCCTGGGGAAGCTGAACAGGGATGGCTGGTGGCTATCAGTCAAGGGGCTTTCAGAGCAGAATGGGCACAAGATTGCAAAAGCTTTAGTCAGAAGGTATAAAAGCATCCAAGCTAATGGATAACTCTGATATAGATGAAGAGTGAAGGGATTATTGAAATGAGTACACCCTTCTCCAAATGCTAAGGTGGATTCCTTGATGGATAGACTCTTAAGAAACAACCCTAGCTACACTTCCAGTGATGTATGTTGCACCTGATGTGATGGCTACATGCCAACCTACTTTCATTGACATTGCTCCATGTTACTCCATAAATTCACTTAAAAAGTCATCATGAAGGTCTGCCAAAGAACCCCCCTATAGTTTATGTACTAAGAACAACACACGGCGTGGCATGAATCTAGGGAAGTCTATTAATTCAGCAGAAATGTGGGTGGGTTGCCTACTCTCATTTGCCACTTGTTGGCTCCTAATTATATATATAATCTACCACTTGTTCCCATTGGTCACTCTGGTGCTGCAACAGGAACCCAGCTGCAGACTGTGTTAATAAACAGCCAGTGCCTGCCATGTCAACCAGTGCCTATAAATTGTTACATCCCTTTAATCAAAACTAACCTGATTAGTCAGTGTTATATTCATCTTGATTCACATCAGGATACACAGAGCAGAAAACTTGTTGTCCTTTCTTTAAGGAAAGAAACCTTGTTAGGTTATATGATCACATAAAATACAAGACTATGAATTATTCTCTAAAGCAGCTTGATATAACTGCAATTTCTCCCCACTAGAAAATAAATCCCAATTATCATTTCTATAAATGCTTGCATGTGTTAAAGTTTTATTATTTTTCTTGCCATAGCTGTTCGCTCATTTGGTATTTTCCAACCCTAGAGCTCAAAAAGCGTGAGAAAACCAATCCCTTTTAAATATAGGCAAGTCTCCTTAAAAAACACAATTTGAGTGAATATTTCTCTGTATTTGGAGTCAAACTACTGACTGATCAGGCTGAAGTTGAGAATCCATAGACGGTGTCTCTAAGTTTATGGCTGTTGTTCTCTAATAATATTCAACTGAAAGATGCAGAGGTGTTAATTTGATCTAACGCTCATTGGGCCTCCCCCATGTTTATCATGATGGCATGTTATTTTAATTCTGTATGGTTGTTCCGGTGCCTCTTCCCCACTCCCAACCCAGCTCTTAAAAAGTCATGGTTTCAACAGTTACTTTTTTTCTGGAAGACAAAGCAAACAGCATCTTCCATGACAACCATATATGTTGATCCATGGAATAACCAGCAGATGCTGCCCTAAGACTGGTACAGCTGGCATCTTCCCCTCTACCTTGTCCTGGGTGCAAGACGTTGTAGAAAAACGAATGGGGTCTCTAGCAATGTGGCCCGGAAGAGTATTTGCTGAGACTCTTCCTTAGGATCCAATCATGTATTTTTTTCTCCCTCAGCAGGCTACAAGAAGCAACTATGCATAAAATCTTGTGTTGGCATTAGACTGTGGTCAGTTTATGATTATACCTACTTCTCTCATTTGCCTTGTAAATTCTCACCCAGAAAAATATTCTGATGTGCCAAACATTTCTTTTTAAAAAAAATGCAAGTCATATTTCAAAGATTAACCATGTTGACTATTTGGTAGGGAGGTTCAATTTTCAAAAATGTATGTATTCTACTGAATGTTTTGATTTTCAGTTTACAGAAGGAATATCTTTAGACATATGGAATCTTAATTCAATAGTTGCTACATTTTAGATGAAAACACAAGAAATCTTATTTTTGATGTCATGAAACTATGTATAGGCCTAAAAGTTCTAGTCCAACTATAGATACATGATAAATTCCTCAGTGATCTTAGTTGGATAATTTTATTAGTGCAGCATTAGTTTTAGCAATTCTTTCCATTTTCTACTCACTTCCCAGCGCTAGAAATCCAGTCTCTCATTTCAGCAAGGTGTAGCCATACCACAGGTAAGGGGACAAATACAAAGCAGGGTACCTACAATGCAGGGTACTCTTCTGATTATCTATTCGGTCCTTAGTTCTTATTTCATCAACATATAGGTAGCCTCATTTCCTCTTTAAGGTTGCAAGTTATTTTGAATGTCAGGAGCACATGATTCCATCTATGTAGTAACGTTAAGTGAGAAAATTCCTAATTACCAGAGAAGGTAAGAAAACCTGTTCAATGAGTAGGCAATATGAAACTAATACTGCCTTAGAACATAAACTAAACCCCAAGTGTCAACTCTTTCAGTAAGACTCCACAGAGTGAATGTATTTGGATATTCTTGGTTTTTTTCAAGTCATTGACTTTATTATTTCCTGAGGCAAATTAATAAGATATACTGCCACACACACAAATACATACTCATTTAGAAAACTATCTGGAAAAGTTTCTGAGCCAGGCCCTTATTTATGGTAAATCAAGATAGATCCATTGATTTTAAAAAAAGTGTGGTCTTTTCTTTCTGGGTCAAATTAGGCATAGAGTAATTATAGGCAGAATTTAGGATCCAAATGGTAGACCATCAACCCCCAAGAATTCAGGGCAGATCACACAGAGCAATCAAGGAAATAATGAGAATGTTGTTAAAGTATATAAAAGAGCAAAAGGACATTCGTGGAATTAATAGGGCTTGTAAGAGGCAACAGGAATTATTTAGGCCATGTCTACACTGGGAAACTATTTCAAAATAACTAAATTCAATTTAACTCCCGATTTTACAAAATTGAAATAGCGTGTCCCCACTATGGGGAAGCCTCCTTGAAATTAGTCTGAGGTAGGCTCTGTTAATGTGGATGCTCTACCTCAACTTAGAGCCCCAGGAAGCACTGGGGAGTAATTAGTTCGAATTACTCTGGGGAATAATTATTTTGAAATAGTAGCACTGGAGCGTTCACACTACTGCTATTTTGAAATAACTATTTCAAAAAAATTAGCATTATTCCCTGAGAAAGCAGGAGTACAGACTTCAACACAAGTGGCCCCTTATTTTGAAATCACGAGTTTGCTAGTGTGGATGCTCTGCTTATAAATTTGACAAGGGGTGTGTGTTATTTTGAAATAAAGCCCTACTGTAGACCAGGGCTTAGTGACGGAGGAAGAGGAGAGGAAGGAGAGAAAGTATAGAACATAGCAATAAAATTCCTCACATTAGTGTTCACTGGGAATATATTGGTCAAAATTGTTTAGACATACACATTTTCTATGTCAGGAAAGCCAGTGAAGAAATTTCAGGCCATGTTAGAACAAGTGAATAGAAATCAGCAAGGCATATGGATCAGATCAGCTTTATCACAAAATGTTAAAATTATACAGGTGAATCACTGATAAAAAGTTAAAGTTTCCTGCAACAAAGATTTTATCTGAGAACTTTCTATCTGGTTGGAACAGTCTCATAAAGCAGATTAATAACATATTTGATATGAAAGAGAACTTAACAATGACATTGCTTGATTCATAAAAGAACACCACAGACTAAACATAAAAAAGTATCACCTAACATTTATGCCTCCTCCCATGCTGATGAAATGTTGTTCTATGCAGTACTTTCTCTAGCCTAGATTTAAATATTCCATGCAGTGAGGGTTCCCTCTATTCCCCATGATTTAATATATCTCACAAATATCTCCTGTTATTCAGCTGAAAATTTCTCTTTATTTCATCCAGTTGCTCTTATTTATATCTCCTTGTACCCATCTATATAACTGCGGTCCTTCTTTGTTTGTAGCCTTCATATATGCATCAATATTTGCATAATTAAAGAGGACAGCACTGCCCTTAATAGAAAGCCCTATTTTTGCGCTATCTTTGTTTTAGAGAATTAGTGTCTCCTGAAAACTGTCAAATTTACTTTGAAGGCAAAAGAAAAGGTTTCTGCAGAGGTTGAGGAAACTTCCAATTGTTTCTGAATTTTATGTTTCTAGAAATTTCTCTGAATTAAGAATCTGAAGTTGTTCAACTCTTTATCTCCCTCCGGCTCAAAGGTGGCTTGTTACTAGTTCTTCAACTTTCCATACAGTTACTTCTCCTTTAAAACTCTTGTGCAGCTATCATGAGATACTAGACTATGAAGGCACTCATTTTTTTGTTGTTGTGGATAATTTGGGACAAAATCCCATGCACCTGCTGATTTCAGATGTAGTTATAGGCCCAATTTTGCTCTTGTTTTTGTCAATGGGAGTTTGTTTTTGCCATTGACTTCTTTGGGAGCAGCCTTTGACACATATCTCTGTCTGAGAGCTAGCCTCTGTTGGCTGGTTGCAGCTTAGAAAGAACATAAGGTGTCATTCTAGAGCTGATAATTAACAGAGATTTTCCTTTGTAATAATTTCGGAGCTGAAAGACTAGGATTCCAGTCTTGGAGATGAAGACATGGAGGATTTGGCATGGAGAGGTAGATTTTCACAGTGAAGGTTACAATTTCAGTCTTATTAGAAGGCTGATTTGATTCCACCTGTAACTCCAAATGCATGAAGAAGCTTCATTCTTTCATATTGTTAGCTTTACAATCTCACAATTAGATCATTTCCAAGCATTTGGATTAGACAGAACAAGTTGTAATGGGCTGAATCACACACGTCCCCTTGGAGTTGTTCCTTGGTGTGCTGATCATGCCACTGAAACCTGCCTTCCTGCTCTCTGGGGTTCCCCACCACCCTATCATGCTGGGCCAGATCCTCTGCTCTCCCCCAACCAAGGCACAGAGTTGGGGTTACTGTACCCCTTCAGAGCAACACTGACACTGAACCAATTCATCTATAAGGGCTCAGCATCCAGAAACAAATCCCCAAAAGGGACAAAAACCCCACATAAATCCATCCTACTCTATGTAACAATTTTACGCAGAGAAAGCTCCTAAGATCCACCTCCTTTATCAATAAGAGATATGCACAGTGGTTGCTCCCACTGAGGTAAGAATTACTTACACTGGGCTTGATAATAAACAGAAGCGTTTTTATTAAGCACAAAAAGAAAAATTTAAGTGGCTGCAAGTGAAAACAGATCAAAGTAAGTTACTAAATTAAAATGAACAAATACTCTTAGCTAGTTCTAATTCACTAAGAAACTTGTTACACGCAAATTTTTACCCTAAATAGCTTTTCTTATCTCAGGTAAAGAACTTTAAGTGAGAGTTGTTCTTTACTCTAGCTTGGGTCTACAACTTTTCAGAGTTCTGTGTTGTCAAGAATCCTCTTAGGGTGGGTCCAGAAGTTTAACAGGCCAGACGAAGACAAAAGACTGATTTCTTCCCATTGCTTAAATAGTCTTTCCTCAGGGCAGGAACCTTTTGTTTGGCACCTCTCTTCCCCTGGAAAAATACCAGGTTCAAGATGGATTTCAGTAAGAGGTGGCATTGTCACCTGTCTTTCTAGGACCAACCACAGTTTGGGCTTATAAAACGAGATTATTCGTAGGTTGTTGATTTGATCACCGAGTCATTACATTTCTGGGGCATCAATAATGGCCCTAATTAAAACATTTAGAATTATAAACAGATCCACACTTCATATTTCGAACTTCCTACAAAAATGATACGAGCACAAAAACAGGATATACACATTCTGCAGATTGATGTTACACGAGGTATTTTGTCTGAAACATCTTTGAGTTATGCATATGCATAATCACAAGCCCATTTTCATAAGGCATGGGGGCCCTTCTGACAAGTGTATTTTGGAAGACTAAAACCAACTTTAACATTTTGTAAAACATCGTGTGTGTGTGTGTGTGTGTGTGTGTCTTCTTCAATGTGTGCAACACAATCAGAGCCCACAAGGTATCTAAGGTAGTAAACCATGACCTCTTGGAGTCACAGTGCCCCAGTTTGGGTGGTAACCTCGTTTCTTTTCAGTAATAGATTTAGCATCTTGCCCTAGTGTGAGGAATGAATAAGCTCTCTTTATCCTTTTCCATTGCAAAGGTAGTTGCCCAACAACATAAAGGATTTTATTCAATGACGCCTCTCCCCATAGTCTATCCTGTCCCGTTGTTTATCTTTACTATGCTCAGCATGAAGGCAGAGTTAGCAATCTCTATTCTCCAGCTCCTTTTATCCCTGATGTAATTTCTCTTTTTCCCCCACCAGCCTTAAAACCAGTCTCAGTTATGTATATTCATTCCTATCTGTACCATGCCCAAGAAAATCAACAAGATTCCTCATCCAACTCAGACACTAGCTACCTCTCTCACCAACACATAGTGTTCCTTCAAAGCACCAGTATAGTTTTGTTTTCTTATAGTTGCCCCGAATATCAGAAAATATGATGTATTAAGAAGCTTCAGGCACTTCACTTGTTACATTGACACCTTGGGGTACAGAGAGAACATTTTTTAACAGACTCACAATTAACTCATAATGTAAAGAGAAGTTAGGTTGTATTATTTAATAACAAAATAGATCTTTAGCTATTTCAAGAAGACTTTATACTAGCTATATTTTGTGTTTATTTCTATCATTCTACTCCAGATAAAACTTATAATAAGCAATACAGAACCAGGATATTAGTTTGTGTCACTCTCAGCTGGAACTGGGTGTATGAAGGACTTCAGTGTCAGAATGCAAGTGAAGTATGATTCATTTAAAATTTCATGTTGTATGGTCTGATTCCTCTCTGCTGCCAAGCTCATGCTGACACTTGGCACATCTGGGCACGGGACATACAAAGATGGTTCACTTTAGGCTACCTTTCCAATTTTCTCAATGCTGAGACTTGCCCAGGGGCCAAAATAGCTCCGGGCACATGTCACAGTAGCCTCAGGGCTACTCTAACCCAGACTGGTTGGAACAGTCTCGTAGGGATTTTCCCTTATTTGCGTAGGCTTGCTGCAGTCTAGATCTAGCTCTACATACTAGAATGAGGACAGTTGGTGTAAAGAGGCTTTGCTGACTTTGTGTTAGCTGAGAATTTGCTCATATGGGTGGGACTCCTCAACTGCCCACTTATGACTATCTTTGGGTTCCTTTGCATTGCTCCTGAAGCACAAAGGGACCCAAGAGGGGGTTTAGGAGCTGGCCTGGTATTTTTACATCAAATATTTATTTTCCTGCCAGCTCTTATAAAGCTGTTGTTTAAACTTTTTGTGTGTGTCTTATTCAGATAGCAAACAATGTGGCAGGCTTCTACGATGCAGTTTAAATAACAGGCCATAAATTTGTCCTGGTGTAACTTCACTTACTCCAGTGGAGTTCAGACCATATCATTTCATTTGGCTGCAAAAGACAAGAGAAGAGGTAAATGTAATGGAAACTATTGGCCCATGTAAGTTCTCTTAGATGACCTGAGCAAAATGAGCCACTAGGTATCTCTTACTAGAATAAAACCAGAGACAGGCAGAGAAATCAGAACCTGGGGAAAAAAGAAACATGACAGCAGTAATCTGTTACTATTGCAACTTGATTACTGCATTCTTTGAAACAATAGTGGACTCTTTCATTTGGTATTAAGATAAAATATTTTTCTTCTTGTAACCAGAGTGCCAATCATACAAAGACATAGAAAGATGAGACAATCATTTTCAGCTGGTGCTGGATTCAATTTGCTTCTTTTAAAGGTACAAATAGTCTGTATGTAGAAACAATGGGATACCTTAATAGGAAATTAAATTAACAACTGATCTGCCATGCAGGCTTCTTTGGGGATGTTCAGTAAGGACCTGGTTCAGTAAAGAACTTCAGTACTTGCCAACTTTATGCACATAATTAGTATTATTGAAGTCAGTGGAACTGTGCTTGCTCATAAAAGTTATGCACATTATTTAGTTTTTGCTAAATTGTTTAAAAGACAAGATATACACAAGCCTAATACTACCACTGACCTACAGTCAAATAACCCTCTGACTTCAATGGGCGTTCTGAGTAACACCTGTAGGTTTGGCCCTTTAATTATGGAGAAAAGATGCACGTGGTACCTGGGAATAAATACATCCACTGAAGAAAGCATACACTGAAACTATGGCTACATTACAGAGTCTATGTCAGCATAGCTATAATGGTGTAGTCTCCTACCATATACACAGCATAAACTGACAGGATTTTTCTGCTGCTGTAAAAATATCATCTTCCTGAGTGACTTAACATGCTGACAGAAGGACTCTTCTATTGGCATGGCTGTATCTACGCTGGGAATTTTGTTGGCATAGCTATGTCAGACAGGGGCACACTTTTTTTTTTTTCATATCCTTCACTGAGGTCATGTTTGCACTACAAACTTTGATTGATGCAAACTACATCAGCGTTAAGCCACTATAGTTAGTATCACTTGTGTGCAGAGCCATTAATAGTCTGATGCTATACAGGACTGTGACTCTCAGCAATGTGCATAATATAGTGGATAGATTTTTGGCACTGAGATTCCTGCATGGCACTGATGCATCAGACATCATGCACATCCCTATTTTGGCATTAGACTATGTTGACACAGAGTACAGCAACAGAAAAGGCTACATTTCTGTGGTTATGCTTGCATTGGTGAGTCATCACTGATGCTTCACCAACATCAATGTTGGCTAGCCAGGGAAGGTGCATGCCACTCTCAGCTTTAAGACCATAGGCCTGTTCAGAAAGCTTCAAGCAGGGACTTTATTTCCTGACAAGTGTATTACCCCTTGGTGATGCTGAAATGTCATAGTGATCCTAAGGGATCCAGTCTCTCCCTTATTCCCTGGCTCATGAAACCATTCGCTGGCCACCTCAGTAGCACCAAGGAAAGATTCAGCTATTACCTTAGCAGGTACAGAATGAAAGTGGAATGTGCTTTTGGTAGACTGAAGGGACACTAGCATTGTTTACTCACAAGACTGGATCTATGTGAAAAAAAGTCATCACTAGGGTTATAGCTGCCTGCTGTGTCCTGCATAATATCCATGAAACAAAGTAAGGAACATTGCCACTATGGTGGAGAGTGTAGTAGATGTATGCTGAGTTTGAGCAGCCAGACACAAGAGCAATTAGAAGAGCTCAGTGTGGTGTTAGACAGCTCAGGGAGACTTTGAAAGAGAACTTTAACATTGAACCACAGTAACATGTTATAATATACTGTGCTCTACCTGTGCTGGTTTGGGGCCTGTTAGGAAACATATTAAAGAAATTTAAAGAAATATTAAAGAAAACCAGAAAAGATAAACTCAGTCCTTTACTTTTCCTTTGTATTAAAGTGATGTAATGTTCCAGAAATACCCACTTTCTGTTTGACTCTCCTATGCTAAATAGGAAGATGAAAAACAGAGGAGGACAGAAAAAAGAACAGGAAAATTTAAGAAGAAATAATTAAATAATGTAAAACAGATATCAGGAAAAGTTGTTCTGATGTGAACACTGAAGTAAGGATAAAAAACCAGTAACAATAAATCTTCCAGCACAAATAACCCACCCATGTTTAGGGGTTAACTCACCATTTTTTACCAACACTTGACTGGTGTTTCTGCCTACTGTCATGCTTTTTCCAACGAAACATATTTCCGAACAAATTCTCTCAAAAAAGGTGGACACGCCATCAGGTAATTATAATCTAGCACTTTTCAGGTCCAGTGCAGAATGGGTAAGAATTTCGGAATCAGGTCCATCAGTACCAGGACACTTTATAAATATTCATTAAGAAACCCTCAGAACTCTCATGATCCAAGCAACTCACTAAATGATTATCAAAACACTAGAACCCCATTATACAGATGGGGAAACCGAGACAATGTGCTTTATAAATGGGTTGCTCAAGAACACACAACTAATGAGGGCCAGAGATGAGATGTCAGAAGTTCCAGATTCCCAGCATTAGACCTTTCTGACAGAGCATCAGCTATTTACTATGGATAGAATGTCATTATTTTGTAGTGGTCATTGCCCTTATTCAGCAAATCATGTGCATAACTTTGAGCATGTACTTAGTCCCTTTGAAGTGCTATGAAACTTTTTGTCTTTTTCCTGTCTGCATAATGGGTTTCCACTCCTACTCCTCATTTTCATGGAGTTAACTCATTTAAGTTCATGGGACTACTCACAATCTTAAAGTCACATGTATTTAAATGCTTTCCTAACTGGGATCTGTACCATGTTCTAGATCTACTGTATTTTTTATTAATTACAGGAGACTCTAGCTACAAAATTCAGATCTGGATCAAGACTGCAAACAACCCAAAGAACCGAAGTATTAATATCCAGGAGTTTTGTGCAGGCCTATTCAGGAGCGCTGGAACAATTTGTATAGTGGGGGTGCTGAAAGCCACTGAAACCCTGCATATGGTGGAAACTGCTTCAAGCCAGAGGGTTCTGTAGCACCTTCTGCACCTGTAGTTGCAGCCTATTATAGGTGAATGCTAAATAGAAGTTTACAAACATTATTGCTAATCATACCTTCCATTTTCATCACGCATTTAAGGTTTCATTTGTTCCATTTCCATCCCACACTCAGCATCTCTGCCTTTGTGCTATCAGACTGTTCAGTATTAGGTCAGAAAGATACATTTTTACCAGATCCACCGCTGAGTAGCAATTAGTGATTCCTTCATTCCAAAAGAGATTATAAAACTGGGTTTTGTTTTTCCAAGGTTAAATGCTAGTATGGCAAAGGAGCGTGATTATTTTTATTTTATTTCCGCCTTAACTAAGCTTGCCTATATCGAATACTGCTGTGTTCTTCACCATGGGCTCTATGACTCAGTATCATCTACACCTGCAAAGTAAGTATGAATCTTTTAAGTGTGAAGACATGTCGTTGTGCATCCCACTGCCTTTTTTGCATATTACCAGCTATCTGATTTGAGTGAAACATCATCTACTCCTTTTTCCTTTTATTCTGCTTTTATGACACACTTTAATTAACGTCTCATAATAACTTTTGTTTATGACCAAAGCATACTTCAGTATAACATTTGAAGGGCTATAGCAAGAAGTACTATTAACACTGAACAGTATGTACTGTACAGCTTCATTTTATGCCTTTTACTGAATTGAAAGAATGTTTACAAGATAAAGGACTCTTCAGTGAATAGGGCTGGATCTATACATTGTATGGTATATTTAAATATTTTTACATCAGTATCCAAGACTGAATTCCAATATTTTTTCTCAGTATCTCAGAGCACTTGAATTCACAGTTGGGAACTTTTACCTTTTATGATTAAAATAATATTTCATAACAAAGTCATTATTTCAGTTTACTTGTATATTTCAGGGCCATGGCTTTTGGTTTTAAACAACTGTTGAATTTTGAGGATTTTTAGATATGGCATGAGTGCTTAAAATGTAAGAAATCATACACTAATGCTTTTGGAATAGCTAGGGTAAAACACAAACCAGCAGAAATGACATAGTTAAGCACTTTTAAATACAGTTGTGAAACTCTCTTGATATAATTTTGTTAAAATATGTATCTGAGATATGGCAAAGGCATCAAACAAGCCAACCTGATTTAAGTATGACATGCCAGCCACTTCTAAAACATGTTAGATTGTGCCTTGGATCAGAGTTTTCTGTTCTGATCACTGACAGATAACTATGTTGGTCAACTTAATTCCATATGACTTTAAAATGCACATCCTTAACTATACATTGCATATATCCCTCAGTGATACAGTAATAACACTTTTCATATGAATAGCATGTGTCATTCCAAGATCTCAAACCCTTTACCCATGTTAATCAGGTCTAGGACTTCTCTATTAAGTTTGTATTTCTATTATTGTGCCCATTTTATAGGAAAAGAAATTGAGGCAGAGGGAGAATAAGGGTCCGCTCTTACTCCCACTAAAACAAATGACAAAACGATAATGAAGTCAGTGTTTCAGGATGTGTGATGCATCCCTCAGCAACTTACCCAAAGTCATACAATTCCACAATGCCTAGGCCAGCCTTTTACAGTCCAAACTTCCTGTGGCTCCCCTTGGCTGCAAATGGCGAACTGGAGCCAATGGGAGCTACAAGGCTCTGTGGCTGCGGAGCCGGTAAATAAACACACTGGAGTGGCCAGTTAGCAGGTTTCTCAGAGTGGTTCCATGATCCACTTTGAGAAACACTGGCCTGGGGGAAGCAAGCAAGGCTCCATTTCCACTGTGGTTCCTGCTGCCATAGGGAATGCAGGAAAGGGGGGTGAGAGGCAGGACCACTGCCTCCATGCAGTGCCAGGTCCTCCCCATCCGGTGATCCCCAAAGCCACGCCCTTGGGGACAGATTTCCATAAGGGGGGGGGAGAGGTTGGGGACACGAGGGGCTAGTAATGGACAGGTTGCCTCCTACCCCCCATAATCCTGGGCCAGATTGTACAATTGCTCCAGCTGGGAATGACCCATTAGCTGGGAGTTTGAGACCCTTGCCATAGAACTTCCCCAAAATAATTCCTAGAACATCTCTTTTAGAAAAACATCTAATTAGATTTTAAAAATGTCATTGAGAAGAGAATCCACCACAACACCTGATAAATCATCACAATGATTCAACTTCCAGCCACTGGCGTATGTTATACTTTTCTCTGCTAGTCTGAAGAGCCCATTATTAAATATTGATTCCCCATGTAGATACTTATAGCCTGAAATCAACTCACTACATAAGCCCCTCTTTGTAAGGTTAGAGGTGGGCAAGATCTGGCCCCCCTGGCTGGATCCAACCCACCAAGGCTGCGGCCTGCCCCACCAAGACTCTTACGTAGGAAGCAGACCCACGTTGCTTAAAGCAGCTGGCTGCTCCACGTGCCTCTGTGTGATGCATGCCAGGGGGGAGGGAGAGGCTTTGCACACTGCCCTTGCACCCAGCACAGTTTCTCAGCTCCCATTGGCTGGAACCAGCCATTGGTAGTGGAGAGACTGTGCAAGAGGTGGGAGCAGCATGCAAAGCCTCCCCCACAATGCATGGCACAGAAAGCACATGGAGCAGCCAGCCGCTTTGAGTGGTGTGGGGCTATGGCAGGCAGGGAGCCTGCATCAGGATCCTGCTGAGCAGCTGGCTGGGAACCACCTAGTTAAGCACCTTCCAGACAGAGCCTGCCTCTGGCACCCCACCCCTTCCTGCCCCCCAACTCCCTGCCCCAGGTCACCATACAAACCCTCCGCCCCCTCCTCACCCCAGGTCACAACTCCCTCCCAAACTCTGCACACCCTTCTATACCCCTGCCCCAGGCCAGACTCCTCTCCTGCGCCCATATCCCCTACCCTCCCTACATCCCCTGCTACACCTCAATCCCCTCCCCCAGGTCACCACTTAAACCCTCCTCTCTCCCCCTCTCTTCTGCCCCAGGTCACAACTCCCTCCCAGTCCCTGTACTCCATCCTACACCCCTCTCCCAGGCCAGAATCCTGTCCTACACCCATATCCCCCTCTCGGAGCATGAACCTCAATCCTCTATCCCAAGCTCCCTTCTGCACTCAACCTTCGACCCAGATCCCACAGACCCTCCACAGAAAAGTGTGGCCCTTGACCACTTACCGAAATCTTGGAGTGGCTCCCCATCAAAAAATTCTTGCGCATCCCTGAGTTAGAGTGATTGGGCTTCTTGAGTCTATCTCTATAAGGCATGATTTTTAATCCTTCAGTAAGACTTGTGGCTCTTCTTTGAATCCTCTTCATTTTATTTCCCTTCTTGTTGAATTGTAGGCACCCAAACAGGACACAGTACTCCAGCAGTGGTCTCACAGTACCAAATACAGAGGTACAAAACCCTCTTTGTTCCTATTCAAGAGTCCTCTGTTTACGTATCCTAAGATCGCATTAACTCTTTTGGCTAAGGTGCCACACTGGGAGTTGATGTTCACCAGATTATCCATCACAAACTGCAACTTTCTCTCAGAGTCACTGCTTCTCAGACAGAGTCCCCCATCACGTAATCATGCCTGACATTCTTTGTTTCTAGATGTATACATTTACATTTAGCCATATGAAAACACATAATCAGTGACCAGTCCTCTTTGTTATGTACCACTCCCCCCAGGTTTTGTGTCATCTGCAAACTTTGTCAGTGATAATTTTATATTTTCTGCCCTCTCCTTGATAAAAGTGTTATATAGCATAGGGCCAAGAACTAAAAATAGATCCACTCAATGATGATTCCCCTGTTTACAGTTATATTTAGCCATTTGTTAATCCATTTAATGTATGTCATGTTATTTTTATATCATTCCAAAGTTAGTTCATACAGACAAGTCAGTTCTGGTGCCAGCAGAAGATATAGTGGGATGTGAGGTTGCTACAAGCATATTACAATGAGCTCCATGCCCCATGCCTGTTCTCTGTTTACCTCTGAGCACATTTCAAGGTGTTGATTACCATAGCTAAGCCCTACCTGGCCTGAGATCTACAGTAGTTAGGTAGCTAACTGACAGACTGACTTATCTCCTAACATTTTGTCATGTTAAGATCTGCTGAGACTGTGTTGCTGTTGGTTCCTTGAACTGAAGTATTTAGGACTAGTGCCAAGGAGCAATGTGGAACTTGCTCCCTCTGATGTTTTGCCAGACCACCAGCATAACAGGGCATGCTACAGGGCTTGCCTTTTTAATAACGCTTCTAATTAATTGGCAACTGTGACAATATCTGAGCCTGGTGAGCAGATAATGGGCCAATAGTTTTTTTTATAGTTTATTTATTACTCTTCTTTGTATAATCTGTTTTACATGTAATGTAAAGGTAACCCAGGTGCTATCATGAGGGGTGTGGTATAAAGAGTTAGATAACATCTTTCAGGGATGTTTGACAGGAAAATTCAACAGCTTATCAAGGTGGTTATTAATAATAATCTCTGTGGTGCTGTGCAATTAAGTGAGACTAAAATGTAACTAGGTCTATGTTTTCCCTGGCTTTCAATTTATTTGATTGTTGCCATTAAAGATACAGTTGCAGTGAAGATGTTGTCTCAAATTTCACTTACTCTCACCTTTCTCTCACCTCTCCAAGGACCAATTCTGCATCTTGTACCCATTGAACTCAGATTGCAAGATTGAGCCTCTGATGTAAACATCTGGGGAAAAAGTCTAAAATGGAAGGCACAGTGTGGAAGAAAAGTGGACTAGGGTAGAACCAGAAAGAAGAAAAGAGTAAAATATTGGATCAATAGAATACATTGGAACTTTACAGTGACCTAAAACAAAACAGCAGTTTATAAGTGCCATAATTTACTCCAAAACATTCATTGCTCAGATAAGTTTTAAAACATGTTTATGTATTGATTTTGAAAATTTCCTATAAGAGTAATACCAGGGAAAATAGTGGTAGGATGAAATGATACAGAGAAAATGGCTTAATTAATTAACAGCATAAAACAATTTTAATGCAGGTTGAAAATGTGCAGACCAGATCCTTAGTTGGTGTGAATTGGCCTCGGTCCATTGACTATAGTACAACTATGTTGATTTGCCCCAGTTTGCATATCCTGTCTTGTGGTTTGGTTCTGTTAACCAAAAAACCCCCCAAAAACAAAAAAACAACTAACTACCCACACCTCAGTCCGATTACCCTAATAGTTACTTATCTCAATTGATAAAGAATATCTACAACTTCAGGAAGGTAAGGAAGTATTTATATCTCTAAATAATTTGTATTAGACGTATACTGTGCAAGGCAGTTATTAAAGATTATTCCATGTTATATATTTACTCTACAGGTTGGACCTCTCTAGTCTGGCACCCTCAGGACCTGACCAGTGCCGAACTAGAGAATTTGCCAGACCACAGGAGGTCTATATTGTCTAGCAGAATTACAAACACTTCCACCGCTTACTGGGCTCTGAGAAGACACTTAGAGCTAAAGAACAACACTGAGAGCCAGGACTGGTAAACAAACTTTATGGGACCACAGGAAACTTGGCCACATCCATGATAAGTGCACATCTGGCTAACTAAAATCATATTGGAACACAGATGTTGCCGGACCAGAGAGTGCCGGATTAGAGAGTTTCAACTAATACATATTACTATATTTTTGTAACACACAAGAATTTTGATTGGAAAAAAAAAAATCACTCAGCCCTGAAATCTAGGGGTTGCTGAGAGGTACACACTTTTTGTAATACGCAGCAAATAAATATGATTTGTCATGTTTTATTTCTCTCTAATCTGATGTACCATACAGTGTATAAAGAAATGCAGAAATATAAAGGTTTACATTTCTTTTTCTCGGTGCAAATACGTATGTAGCGTTCAAAGGAGCAGTCTCTGAAATGAACTGGAATTGGCTAGCATGTCTTCACACCCATTCACCAAACACAAAGAGGCATCATTTGTCCAGGGGGCTCAGTCTGGCACCTGTGGAAAGGGGCTTTTCATTTGTATTTTATGCTAGGGGTAAACTAAAGGTTCAATACTTGGTTAGTGTTATGTTGGGGTGAATCGCATGCAAATAGTTCTGAGGTAAGCCACTGTTTTCTATGGAGCCAATATGTAGCTCGCGAATTCTGACCCCTTCCCCCCCAGACACCATTTTGTCACCTTGCCTGTAAACAACCAGGGCACCGCGTCTGCACTAGCTCTGGCTGGCTGGAACTGGTTTTTCCCACCAAAACTAGTACCCAACATTCCATCACCTCAGAACTTTTCCCACCAAAGCGATTGTATAAGGTGTCGGTCAGCGTCAGCGTGCTGCTGTCCATCTGAGAGAAAGTGTTTGCGGTACAGACCTCTGAGCTGTCCAGACAGATCCTCGAAGAAACCAGCATTCCTGAGATGAGGTTGAGGAAGGAAAAGCCTGTGTAGAACATCAATAACGTCTTCCTACAGAGAGCACAACCTACTTGTAATGAATCCTGCACCTGAATGACCATCTTCCTCGAGGGCTTCTCCACTGGCAAAACGACCATCATTCACTGGACTTTCCAGAGTTTCCTCCTCAAAGGCTTGAGAGTAGCCTGAGAGTTATAGGTCCCAGGCTTCGTTGCCACATTTTCATCAGCATGTGCATTTTAAGTAGGATATAGGTTTCCATTTGGGGGCATTGGTTGTTCTTTTACAGAGCCACTGGGAAGTTTTATATGGTTGGGAACTGAGCTTCATGGTTTGGGCATCAGTCACTGTTCACTATAGTGTGTGTTTATTTTCCCCTTTGACCCAATGTAGTATGAGTACCCTTAATACAGTTCTCTTGTTTATGGTTTACCTACCATCTCCTCTTTATTTATATTTTTATGTTAGTTTTGTTATTCCACAGGTGATAGATTCTGAAAAATAGGTGGATCTGCACCTTCTGAGAAAAGGGGCTTTTGTATTTTTATTCACTCTACAATTTTATAGGTTAAAAAGCAGTTATCCTTGAGGTAACACCTCCTTCCCTGTAAATAGGGGCAAGCTACTTCCTGAGCTCCACTAGTAGCAGGTGACAAACCAGGCAGGTGCCTCACTTCCTGATGCTATATAAATATTTTGAGAACAACAGATCTCATGATACCTAGAATCCCCACTGAACTATAAGAAGAATCAGGTCTCTAGGGTTTTGTTTCCAGCCCCAATTCCCAGGAACCGATTCAAATCTGGGGCTCCAGTTTGGTTCTACCCCCCCATTCCCACACTGCTCCAGGATGTCAGGGTGTGGTCCAGATAAGACATTCCAGTTTTGTCCTGTCTCTAGAAGTGAATCATTCATAAGTGTCAGGTTTATTTTCAGCTGTCACTAGCCTCTAGTGCTTCCCACACTACAGTTTTCTATCACAGTGAGCGGCTTCCCTTTGGCTCCTGTGTTTTCTGGTCAGGAAGCCTTGGACAAGGAGTGGGGATGGGATGCTCTGTGGTTGATGGAGTCAGTGGAGAGTGCAGTCTAATATCTGCTTCATTAGGAGAGGAGACTCTGACAGATGGAAGTGATGTTACCAGAGTCTAACAAGGCTTGGTTTGCAGCTCTGACTGGAGGCAGCAGGGAAAACAGGGCAAAGTTGGGGGGGCCTGGCTCCATGCCCTCTGAAAGGGGCAAGGCCTCAGGCAGACAGGGCAGGGCAGAGGGCAGTTAGCCTTTAGCACCATACAGACCACGGTGCACCTCCACTCCCAGCCCTCAGAGACGTAAGGAAAAGCAATTTGAAGGGACCCAGGGCTCCAGCCCTCACTGAAGTAGCAACGGTGAAAGCCTGGAGATCCAGGCCCCTTTGAATCACTGTAGTCCTGTGTGGAAGGCCTATTAAGGCAAAAGATTAGGATGAAGAGATGGTTCTACCTGTACCAACTCAACATGCACCAATTTGAGGACTTGACTTCATGAACAGAGATATTCTCCTGTCTTAGATGACTAAAAAATAACATCAGTAACTTTGAAAACCTTCTCACTGTGAAAAAGTAACATGACAAGAGTTATAATATTATATAATGACTGAAATCATCATCTTATAATATTGACTCACCAGCAGTATCAGAAATGCTCATTTTCAGATGCTTACACCTCATAAAGTGTGAGAGCAACAATCTGAAATCTGCAAGTAGGGAGAGGCAGTGTTAACAAAGATCTCAGTTTTAGTGCATTGCAGAGCAGAGTATTTGCATAGGGCAGGATAGGGTAAGAAAAGCAAAAAAGGGCTTTATCCTTGTGTTGTCATTGTCTGCTAATAGCATAATTCTTTCACATGCAAAACACCTACTGGTTTACAGGGGTTGTTCTGTGTATGATATGACTCTCAGAATAAGATGTGAAATAGAGGAGCAGTATTTAGTTTGTGTTACTAAAAGCAGAGATATATGAAAATGTTCAAATTAGGTTTTGGAAATAATTGTAATAGAAGGTGGTTTTCCCCCACACACATAATTTTAATGGTCAGATTTGCAAAAGTGCTCTCACTTAGCTACTCTCATTGCAAATGTATAGGACATTATCTAAATTGTAATGTCAGTGAAATATAGACACAAGAAGATAAGAAAAGTCTATTCAGAAGTTTACTTAACTGCAAGGTTTTACCAAGCAAATTTCAAGTTCCCAAGCTTTATCCTGTACATACTCACCCTTTGGCCAACTTCACGACCTCTTTACTTTCCATTTGGATCTTCCAGGCTTTAGATGAGTCCATTTCAGGTTGATTAGGAGAAGGCAGGTGGTAATGAAAGGAACAATCACAGGTGCACACGTGCACACACACACACGCATGCACATGCATACACACACGCGATCCTTGGTTCAAGAGACAGCAGTCATTCAGAAGCGGAACAGCAGGCGGCAGTATGGCCCAGAGATGATAGCTACTAGCAAGATGCTAGAAGGGTGGACTTGGAATGATTTCACTGCATGATTGGAAAGGAGTGGGAGAAAAGGTTACATCTTGTCTTTATCCAAGCAGACAGTCCCATTGTAGTCAATACATCTGCTCATGAAGAAGATTTGCTTTTCTGTTGGTGGGATGTTGAACTAGGAAAATGGTTTGCCTGTGAAAGAAGAGTTGAACTGTGAAATTCTGAAGTTTGGCTTCTGTTTAGTCTTAATCTATATATCTCCCCCCATCTGCTCTAAATAGCACACAATTTTTAATTCCCCTTGCATACAAGTAACTTTGAGCTGGTACAGAACCTGGTTCAGGGAGGAAATTGGTTTTTGAATGGCTATGTAAGGGCTGTGTAAAATGAGTGAAGATGTAGGCAAATAGAGACATACAGAAAAGAAGCTGATAGAATACTATGATAAAGAACAGAGATTCTAAATTGTTCATACAACATGCCAATAGCAATTTGCATGCCTGGTATTAGATGCTAAAAATACAGTTCTCAGGGATATGCTGGGCGGGCTATGTTTTGTGTATGCATTGATGGAAGTTATTCAACAAGGAAACTAAACAACATATCAGATCTTTCCAGAGTCAATCTCTGGGAAGCCATGTTTGATTTTCAAATTTTAAATAAATGTTAAGTCCTAAATTCTGGCAAATAATTGATGCTACTATCCAGTTACATTCCCTAGAAGGATCTTACAGTATACTTAATGTGCTACATCTTTTCTATTGATTGTGTCATGGGACTAGGAGGATGGCAAAATACTAGAGTGGGCTACATGTAGAGTGAATAACTGAGCGCTGGTGAATCATTGCACAAAAGGACCTCCTGCTTTAATAAGGAGGACTGAAAGTTAAAAGTGTTGATTTATCATATTGAAGCACAGTAACAGCTGCCTCTGATACTCTAAACAAAATCTACGATCTAATCTTTATTAGAAAATGATGGTGTTAATGTTTGACAGTCACCAAAGGGGCGAGAAAGAAATCACATATTCACCACAAACATCTCTCATAAATAGGAAAGTCAATTTGAAATGAAAGCTCTTCAGTCACTGAAGGAATTCCTCTGTAAGATCAGCTTTTTGTTCATCTCCTGCTTAAACTGGTCTGGTATTTCAGAATATCCTGCGAATACATTCAAAGAAACATAAAGAAGTACTTTTTCACCCAATGCACAGTCAGCCAGGGAAAATCATTGCCAGAGATTGTTGTGAAGATCAAAATTATGACTGGGTTCAAAAAGGAATTTGGTCAGTTCATGGGGGACAAACCCATCAATGACTATGAGCCAAGATGATCAGCGATGCAATCCTATGCTCTGTGGGTATGTCTAGACTACAAAGTTTTGTCGGTAAAATGGCCATTTTTCTGACAAAACCTGAGTTACACAGTGCAATCATGTTCTTCCGAAAGTAAATCAAAAGAACAGAGGGGTTTTTCCCGCATTGGTAATCCTCTGTCTACGAGGAAGAAGTCTTTTTCCAAAAGAGCTCTTTCGGAAAAAGGCGTGTGTGAACGGGGAAGAGGAAGTTCTTTCAGAAGAAGAGGAAAGAGGAAAAAGCACAGGTGCCCTGGTGGCCACTCCATCCATAGTAATCACAGCTTACATGTGAGATAGCATCCACACTGAGGCTATGTCTAGACTGCATCCCTCTGAGAACAGAGGGATGCAAATCAAGCACTTCGGATTTATTTACTAATAAAGGATTAGATCGTAGATTTTGTTTAGAGTATCAGAGGCAGCTGTTGCTGTGCTTCAATATCATAAATATTGAAGCACTTCCGAAGTGCTTCAGTATTTTTTGAGCTGCCGAAAAAGCTCCCCGCTGTCGGCAGAGCCACGGCTACACTTTACTTTCACTTTTGACACTAAGCCTGATCGGCACAGCATCGGAATGTGAGTATGCAAATGAAGCCCGGGATATTTAAATCCTGGGATCATTTGCACTTCCGAAGTGCTTGATTTGCATCCCTCTGTCGGCAGAGGGATTCAGTCCAGACACAGCCTAAATGGACACTATCTTTCGAAAAAGTAGATTGCTTTTTTGATGCGCTTTTGTGCAGTCTAGACATAGCCTTAGCATCCTAAATCTCTGACTGCTAGCAGCTGGGGAACTATTGACAAGGGGTGAATTGTCCTGTTGTGTTCACTTCCTCTGAAGTATCTGGCATTGAGCGCTGTAAGAAGACATGATCCTGAGCTAGATGGACTATTAGTCTGACCCGGTATGGTCATTCTTCTGTTTTTATCACTAGGCACATACATCAATAGGCTGCAGCTTCTGCTAAAGTTAATACTTTACAAAAGCTGTGTTGTCTGTTCCCCAATATATTGTTTCTGTATGTCTTTTATACTCTGCAAAGAAAAAATATTAAGATTTATTTTTTAAAATATTCAAACATTAAAAAAAACAATTTAGCAGAATGGATGTTGGGCACCATAGTGAACAAATTCAACAGTTTCCGGGACCAAACTTGAAAGATGTGTGTGCGCGCGCATGTGCATCTTGATGAGCCACTCTTCTGGCTTTGAACTTCCTATAGGTTCCTGAACATGGACAGAGAAGAAGTATAGTCCCAGTGGAAATTTTTTAGGGAGAGACAGGCATTTTCTGCTGCTTGTGGTCATGTACAATTTGACCTTTAGCTAGTACTGTGCACTAGCTATAAGCCATCCTTTTATATAACCTGAAGAAGAGCTTTGTGTAAGCTGGGAAGCTTGTCTCTCTTACCAGCAGAAGTTGGTCCAATAAAAGATATCACTCACCTTGTCTCGCTAATATTTTTTTGAGACCAACATGGCTACAACAATACTGTATGTATCAGTTTTGCATACTCACGTCCCTTTATCCCAGAATAAGCAGATCAGGGTAACCAGTACTGTATTTTTGCTATTTAAAAAGAGAAGTCCCTGTCTTGATTTTCATATATGATTTAATCCTATGGTGTAAGAGCAGGCAAAAGCATTAACTACCCATTTCAGCTGTCTTTCTTCTTTATTCAGGTGGATCTTCAAGACAAACACACACTTACATGCAGATAATCATTTAAGGGGCTAAATCCCCACAAACACCAAGCATAAATAAATGTAGAGAGCATAAAACAGGGTCTTTTCTGACTGTATTGCCATCTGTAGTTTGTGGAAAGTTAAAAGCATGATTGGTTCATGACTTGTACCCATTTTGTCATCACAATCATACTGACAGCACATTTCATTTACAGATAACATCGATGAAGTTGAATGTTAATGGTCTCCTGATGCTGCTAAAGGCAAAGTCAAGACATTTGTTTCCAGAGCAGAAGAGTTAAGATCTTGTGACAATGTCCTTTTACAATACCATTATATCTGTGTTGATTTAATCCTTTTATTGTGATGAATGCTTGGAAAGTGGAGTGACAGCTGTTCACAGAGCAGTTAAGGACCTAACAGAAATCCCAATAGGGGAGAATAAACTAGCTCAAAGCCTAGGACATTTTCCAGTAGATTTCATTAGAATCCTGCATCATTCTCTATTTTTACTAGAAACTATCCAAACATTTCATATTTTCAACATCTGAAAAAAATATTAATTTATTAGCTGTTTTTATTGACTTATAGAAAATTTTTACTATTTCTTTGGCCAGCTGTAATTTCTTCTGAAAAACTAACAAACCCAGAAACAGTCCACCAAATAATTAGTAGAGCCACTGCTCTGCTCTAATTACCCAGATGTCAATCAGAATTGGTTGGAATTTTTCATCTCATAGACTTTAAGGCCAGAAAGGACCATCATGATCACCTAGTCTGACCTTGCCCACCCTCTCTGTAATAAACCCATCTGGAATCACCCTTAGAGATAAAGTACCAATCTGTATAACAAAAGCTATTGAGGTTTGAAGAGTACAAATAATATTTTTCCTCCCATTATTTGTATTCATACAAAGAGACCCTGAAGCTTAGTACTCAAGCAAAGCAGATTGGGTGGAGCCAAAGACTGAGCCCTAGATATCCCACCATTGCTCTCTCCCATGGAACTGCACTGGTGTTAGCAATGATAGAAAACTGTTGCCAGAAAAGCTAAATAGCCAATGACTAAGGAAAAAATTAAATTGGCATATATACAGTATTGTTCCCTTTTTACAGACTAAGCAGCTAGTCAAAATTTGAGGCCCTGGGGATGTTCTAGTTGGGAGTAAAAATATGGTTATAGTCTATTTTTTGACAGTTTTGTCTATTTACAAAGAGCCTACAGAAATAAACAAAAAAGGAGCAGTTTCTTAGTTTACAACTAGAGCCCTGCATGAATACAATATTTGCATCCTTATCCAATCTGTGCTCTGCAAACATGATCGGTGGATATCAGCAGATCTGCAAGGCTCTAGATATAAAATTGGATCTGCATCCATCTATGACAGGGGTGGTCAAAAGGGCTTCTGCGGGCCAAACAAGTTGATCTGGCCCATGGAGGCCCTGCCAATCAGGGCCTGGGGGTGGGAGGAAGCACGCGAAGTCTCCTTCCGCCCTGCAAGGGGTGTGGCGCTTCTAACCCTGCCAGTGGCTCAGCACTTAAAGTCAACTGCCAGCTGCTGCCTACGTGCTCCCCTTCCCCAGGCCCTGATTGACCTGGGGGCAACAGGGGGGAGCATGTGAAGTCTCCTTCCACTGCCGGGGCACGGATGCCTAGAGGGAACCTGCCAGCTGTTCAGAACATCAGACGGTTCTCTCTTGGGAAGGGAGAAGCAAAGACTTTGTGTGTTCCCCCACTCACAGACCAATCAGGGTCTGTGGGTGGGGAAGTGTCCTGGCCCCACCACTTCCTCCTGAGACTCTGCCCATTCTGGGGCGGCCCAGGGCCACTTCAAAAATTTCTGAAGTGGTCCCTGGTCAAAAATGATTGCCCTCCCCTGATCTACGATCTGCAGACATAAAAAGCAGGTATCTGCAGATTTGAAGGGCTTGCTTTACAACCCCAAACCTTTTTAGCCAACAAACCTCAAAGTTCTTTCACTAGTTTATACCAGTGTCACACACACTGCTGTTTGGCTTTCTTGCTTTTTTACCTCTACTTTTTTAGATCTCTGCATCCCACCACCAATAACAATATCCACAAAACCCCACTGCCCACTCAGGCAAAACTCCTGGTCAAAATCATCTTTTGTTTTAGAATGAATTATTCAGAAGTCCCCACCTAGTAGTAATGTTGGAAGCATGCATTTACACCCAACCTCAGAGACCTTTGTGATCTATGATCTCCTAACTCACCATTATCTCTTATCATAACAAGATATTTAATATTCCCTTATCAGACAAGAGGACAGAAGTTATGGAATAGCAAATCCAAACTTAAAATATCCAGAGCACTGGTACAGAAACTTCAGTGAAAAATCCCAATCTTAGCCTTCCTGGAGCAAATCATTCCCTCCATACTAGAAATAGAATGCATGATGACCATTTATACAGTCTGTTGTTAATTACTATAGACTTCCTGTTAAAAGATCAGATATCATGAACAAACTAGAAAATATAATTATTGCTGCAATTTCAGACTGAAGTGACAGAGAGAATTTTAGCAATAGCCAGAGCAACTGAACATTTGAAGGAAACAACGTTAATATTCTCAGATGAGAACTGGTGGAGTTGAGAAAAACTTCGAAATAAAACAATGAAGCTAACAGCTCAGTGCCCTGGACAGCTCTCAGCATATTATCGAGTTAATAGATACATTTCTGGGGACACTTAGAATGCAGTTGCTCTGGGTTAAGCAGGGAATGAAATGAAACAACATTTTTTGAAAACGAACATGAGTAAGGGTCTTGTTTCTAAGACTGCTTTCCATTTGAAAGTAAGACTATGATAGCTATGTAATTTGCTGTATTTGTTCAATATTTGGTGACATGCCTGAGTAGTTTTGTTTCTGACTCTCAACCTAACTGAGGGTAGACAGACACTTAAGATACAACTGGGGACCAAAGAATATGCAATTGTATACCAATGAAGATATACTGCCAGGAAATTATTTATATCCAAAATGTTCAGGAATGATTCATGATTTTAGGTGCTTCATTTTTGGGGATTCTACCCTGGAACACCTTAAAAAGATATGTTTTCTTCTGAGAATACTCAGTATTTGCCCTCAGAAAATCAGAGCTCTCAGCTGGGTGCTCAAAAATAGAGATACCTCAAATAAGTGATCACTTTGGAAAATCTTGGTCCTACCTATCTACCTACCCACCTACCAATAGATAATATTTTGTAATCCAAGGGTAGTACCTTAGTGCCAGACTAGAGAGTCATTGAGTTTAAGGCCAGAAAGAACCTCAGTTAATCTATTCTGACCTGTATCTCGCAGGACACCAGCACTACACAACAGCCATATGTGAAACCCAAGAATTGAAGATAGACCAAAATATTACAGCCCGCAGGAGACTAGACTATTATGTGCTACAGAACAGGAGGGTCTGAGGTGCACCAATGCTGGAGGTCCCTGCAATGGTGGAAAATGATTAAATGGGGTATACCCAGATAATCCTGGAAAGTGAATCCATACTGCAGAGGAACGCAACTCTCCTCCCCCCATGGTTACTGCCAATCTGTCCAGGGGGAACATTTCTTCCTGACACCACATAGAGCAATCTGTTAGACCCTGAGCACATGAGCAAGAACCAGCTATTCTGAGAAAGAGTGGTTGGTACCATTTTAGACCCCTGGTCCTCCCTGGCTCATCTCCAGCCAGGGTGATACTTCAGAAGAAAAAAAATAAACAAAGGCTCCTAAAATACATTGTATGTATGGATGAATCCTTTCCTGACCCTCAAAAGTGGCCTGCTGAAACCCTGAATGTTTAGGAACAATGTGGATCTTGGAATCTACTATATTAGCATCTCTAAATAAATATTAAAATACTAAAAATGATGAGCCTGAAAGAGAAAGAAAGAGTGAGGAGGATTTGGAAGGAGGGGAAGAAGGTCCTGAGATGCCTACAATCCATTTGAGGTATCCACTCACTACAATCCGTTCAAGGAGGTATGAAAGTGATTTGGGAGATTTTGTGATGGATTACAGATCATTAGCAATAGCTCTGAGGCTGCTCTTGCCAGAACAGAAAAAACGATTTTTAAATTCCAGCAGTTGAAAGCCTGCCAGTCAGTGGCACACAGCCACCCACCCACTTGGCCAGTGCTGAAGTTGAAATGATAAGAATAAGTCACAATCATTTTGTTTGTGCAAAACTGTGGAGATGGTGAAGTGTCAGCCAATGCTTTGCATACTGTGTGCACTTGTATATGTATTTGCAAGTACATCTGTGTGTGCACACTGGCTCCAATGTTCACAGTTTATTTTGAACCGAAATATTGCACAAGGTGCATCTTTATCACAAAATGAACCTCGAAACAGGGGTTGTATAGAGGAGTTTTCAACCCTTTATGTTGAGCAGCCTCTTGCCTCTTGTTGCTGGGTTTCTGGAGTTCAGTAAATATTTACTTACTGTTTCATCTGACACCTTTCAAATGACCGGTGTCACCCAGGATTGCATTTGTAAACATTAAAACATCTTTGTAATAAACTTTTTTTTTGTTCTTACTCTTAATTTTGTTTTGTTTTGTTTTTTAACCCCTAAAGGTTTTAGTAATTCTTTGCTTGAACTTTAACAGAGAGTTAATATTTAATTTAAAAACAAAACATAAAATCTTGTCTCATGCTTTAAGATCGAAAACCTAATTCTAACCTTCAAACCCTAAATGTCAGATAGATTTAGGTTCAGACTTCAAACAGAAATATTTTGGACTGAGCTTTGAGTGGTTCCAGATTTTGCATAGGTTTGGAAGTGTTTTCTTGTTTGTTTTTAGGATTTATGCCAGATTCACTGTCCACTTAGAATGTTTGTGAAATATTGTAGCCTAGAGCTAGATGAAACTTTGCATATCTATACTTCTTTGTCAGAGAGCTTAATAGCTTAGTGTGGCTTTCATACTGCACACACTAGTTAAAACTCAGCACAATTTCCAGTGAAATGAATATTTTGTACTCAGTACACTAGTCCACATTATAAAATCACTACCCATGGATATAGTTTATATTGCTAGAGTCAATAGTGGCCTAAGGATAAGTTATTATGAAAATTTACCCTTGTTTCTAGTAAATATAGTGATTCCATTTGAAAGTATTTGCCTCCAAAACAAGGCATTTTTGGTTGCCAAGAAGTAAGGTTTTTGTTGTTGTTTTTAAGGGTGGGGCAGAAGAGAGGGTTTGCTATCTGCACTTGCTTGTGAAAGTAGACAGCACTAGCCAATTTTCACACCCCATAGCAACCTGTCTCTTCCCTTTTACCAAACTGATATTTCTTAGAATGACATACCAGAAAGGTATGCTGATCAGCAGGACAACATCTGTCTGAGGAAACACCACCTTCTGGAGGCAGAACTCCTGAAACAAATAATGAATCCTTACCTCTGACACATCATTTTTTATCCAGAGATTTCTACGGTGATACAAAAGAAGATGCATATCATCAGCCACATTTTACAAAGGCAAAACTGAGGTACTGTTTAGCATACAGAGCAGCAGCTCAAAGTGCTAGGGAGGTTAAATCTCTATCACTGCAGATTTTTAAGAGCAGGTTAGACAAACACCTGTCAAGGATGCTCTAATGCAGGGCTACTCACCTTTGGAAGCCCCGGGGGCCACAGTGATACTCACAGCACATGTTGAGGGCTGCAACTTAAGTTTGGTTGCATATACATGCAAATGTATATGCAAATATATGCAAATAGCTTCTCACACTGATGGGCATGAATACAAAGATTAAGCCTTAAGCAGCAGTGCCAGACCCAAATGTGGCCAGTGTAAAACCCAGTCAGCACTTCTTAGGCTATGCCCACAAGGCTAAGCAGCCAGCACTTCCCACAATGCCCTGGCACTTCCAGCACCTCCTCCCTGGGGGCTAGAAATGCTGACATCCTGTACCCATCTATTCCAGCCAGCCCGTCCGCTTGCGTCTTTCAATGCTCACCCTGCCGGGGAGATGTCTTGCCGTTCAGTGGAGGCAACGTTCAAAGGATCCCACCCGCAGGCTGCGTGCTGAGTAGCCCTGGTCTAAATCATGCTTGATCCTGCCATGAGCGGAAGGGACTGGACTTGATCACCTCTCAAGATTCCTTACAATTCTAGGATTCTGTGATTTTGTTTGGGGGGATAACTGCAGGTAAGTGAATCACAAAGAAGAAAAGCTTTGTCTAGTTAAGGGGAATGGGAACAGTTTGTGTTTCAGTTGTTTGTATACAGTCCTCTTCTAGATTCCTGATACGGTCTTATTTAGGCAAACAGTCTTTACTTATAGAAACAGCCCATTGGCATGTACAGGAGTTCGGCATCTGAATAAAGGCCTCTTCCCTGAGTAATGGCTGCAAGATCAAGCCCTATAATTCTAAATAAATAAAGCACTTCACTGTCTGGCATATCAGTGTGTTGCCCGTGAACAGCACAAAATGTACAAACACAAGGAATCTATTATTGGCACTTTGTCTTGGTTTGCTATTATGACGCTCAACCTGAATAAAAGTGTTAATGCCCTTATAAGGATCCCAGCACAAATGTAAATCTGTTATCCTTTGGCCGATGATACAAACTGCAATCTCAGTAGCATACGGTAAGGAGAGGTGGGAGATTTTCTTGGCTCTGTGGTGAGAGAGAGAAATTAAAAAGGAGCCTACAATGCTGAGTCACTAAGACAAACAACTTACTATGGAATACATTCAGGGTTTAGCAAAGAAGCAGCTGATAGTGAGTCAGTGACTAGTGCCTCCTAGATTTTCCTCATTGGGAAAGATTCAACGTGGTGTAATGAAGCAACAGCAAAAAATAATTTTCGACTTTACCATTTAAGTTCATATAATTAATTAGGTAGCTAGATAAAAATCTCAAATTATGTCATATATTATATAGATACAGGTGGGACTATTGTTAAAGTTGCCCAACAAGTCCCGTTACAAGGCCTGCTTTCAGTTCCTTATAACTTGGCCAAAATATAATTGTTGGGGAATCTTATTTCTCCAATTTTCTAACTTGTGTGCTTGGCTTTTGCAGCCTCAATGTTATTGTAATGTAATTTATTTATGCATAATATTATAGGGTTTAGTTTATAGCTTGTTCTTCAGTGTACTAAGGTCATCACCCTGTAGAGCTTGGGAAATCGACTAGTCTGCATACAGTCCACACACTGCTTAATTCTGCAAAGTAAAAAGTGTGTAGAGCAGCAAAAAATGGATGGAAAACTTTCTAGCAAAACTTCCTACAAAAGTGTTTCATGTGATTTTTTTATTCTCAAATTTTTGTTTTTCCATGAACCAGCATATGGCTTGTTTGCAGCAAATACAGGCATATAGCTTTCAAACCTGGAAAAAAACAACTATTTTTGCTTGGAATGGGCATATCTTTGTTCAAAAATGACCTCTTTTTCTTTGGACAACAGCCTTGAGCCAAAAAGTGCGCAATATAGCCTACTGAAGTCAAATTTAGCATGTTATTAAGTGCTTTGCTGAACTGGGGCCAAAATCTGAGAAGTTGTTTTAATGAAATAGACCCATGTTCAAGTTAATAACAGTATCAACCTCACATTTAAAGTAGTTTCACCTTTGCCCACCTGCAGTGGGGACGCATGCCCGTAGAGCGGAAGACAGGTTTGATTCCCTAGATATTCTTCTTATTCTTTAAGCATGCAGTGTCACTTAGCTGCCAGTGAAAAGTAAGAGCAGAAATAGGAAAGAATGAAATATTATTTGCTGAGAAGTCACAGAAAGAGCTGTTTTCCTATTTGCATACAAAGAGCACCCAGCATTCCCACTGCTTATTGCAGCTGCTAGATAAGTCCTCAAGCAGGTTATGTGGTTTACTGGACTAAAGTTACTGAACTATGGGCTGGATAATTGGTCCTGAGACAATTGTCACTGAAGTTGAGCATACACAATACCTTTCAGGATCAGGCCCTTTAATTTAAAACCATTTATTTCTCTTTTGATTGTATGCAATGCAACTAGGAGCCATTTGGCATAGGGAACTAGTAGGGATGTCAAAGGGAGTCGTGTATATAAATCAAGGACCTGATGTGGCTTTTTGTGTTTGGTGTAGTCATTAGTCCCATTATTTTTATTCATTTAACTTTAAAAGGGAGATTAAATATACAATAGACTAGTTCAATGTAAGAATCAATGGGGGCTTCCTAAATGGGAGAATACAGTATAAAAAACATGGATCATTTTTTCTGAGGGAAGGGGTTAGGCATCCTGGATCCCTTAATCCCACCTCTTCTCTGTCCCTCCACTACCCTGTAAGACTGTCACACTGAAGCCCAAGGGGGTCAGACTGAAGACCATGACGCTGCTCTTTCTCCAAGCAGGGATCGCATGGGATGGACAAAAGGAATCCTTTCACTCAAGGGCTCGCAGGCCTTTCTAAATCTGGCAACAAATGATCAAGGCACAAGCTAGGGACCTAAATTTCCCATTGTCATTAGGGTGTTCAGCCGGCCCAGGCTTTTCCTGCCTTTGAAAGAGAGTATTGTAGTATTAATAACATTTTCATATTCCCATACTGGTCTGATTCGTATCAGATTTTAAACAGTCCAGTTGCTATGGACCAGTGCTCACATCACAAAAACCACCATCACAACCAATGTCTTACAGGCAAGACTGTACCTGCCCCTGTGCAAATGCACAACAAGGCGCAAGGAGTCACCTCTTTTACCTGTATTGTAGAGCCTTGGCATAGTGTGCACAATGTCTCTGGGAACAGCCACTGAGACAGAGCTACTCCATTAAGCCCCCATAGCAAAAGGGCCATAAAGGCACTACATAGTCCATTATGAATCACCAGGGTCATAGAACAGGATTACTACATTTATGCGGCTCCTATTTAAAAGGAAAATACCCCTGCCCTGGTTGTTCTTGCAGTTACTAGAATTCTGGCCTTTGGGTTCCCTGTATGAAATGCATGGATGGAATTAGTTCAATTGCTAGTGGTTAGAGGTGGTTAACATTTTTTTCCTATGTTTGCTGTTGAAAAAAAAGGCCCTTTATTCTAAAACAAAATATTTTCATGAAGAATTATTGGACATTATCAACCTTTTCAGTTTTTTTGAAAAAGTCATGAGAAGTAGAAAATGGGTCTGTTTCAAACCTTGGAAAATGGAGAGAAATTCAACTTTCAGAATTTTATTACACAATTTCCCCCCTATTTTCTTGACCAGCTCTCCTAGCAGGTAAGTGTCACACTACAAACACCACCATTACGACCCTTGACAGTCTCTTAAGAAAGCCAAGGTCTGAATGGGCAAAGAGAATAAAGGTCTTCCTTGTCACTAGTGATTGGTCTTCTGAGTCAAGGTAGAGACACCCTGGCAGGGCAGCATGAGGAAGTTTGTACCAATACCCATCTCATACCTATTCTGTTCATGAACAAAGATGTCAGAGCCAGATTCTAATGTACACCAAGGCTACGTCTACACTGCAGAGTTTTTGCACAAAAACAGCTGTTTTTTTGTGCAAAAATTCACGGAGCATCCACACTACAAGCGTGTTTTTGCAGGAGAAAAAATACAGTAGATTGTCAGAAGACAGGGCTTTTTGCACAAGAGCTCTTGCACAAAAAGGCATGTGTGGACGGATAACAGGGGTTTCTTGTGCAAGAAACCCATATTGGAAAAAGCACAGGTCCTCTGATGGCCATTCTGTGAATGGCCATCAGACCTTTCTTGCGCAAGAGCGTCCATGGCAGTGTGGATGCTCTCTTGCGCAAAAGCACATGGCAGTGTGGACGTGCTTTTGTGCAAGAACTTTTTGTGGAAGATCTCTTCCGCAAAAAGTTCTTGCGCAAGATGCCTGCAGTGTAGACATAGCCCCCGACTCTACCACTATGGAAACACAAAGGGAGCATCTACACTGCACCATAGGTTGAAATAAGATACACAATTTGAGCTATGCAAATTGTGTATCTTATTTCGATGTTATTTCGAAATAGCTTGTTTTGGCACCGTCTACACAGCTCTTATTTTGAAATAAATCACTATTCTGAAATGTCCCTTACTCCTTGTGAAATGAGGTTTACAGGGATGTTGGACTAGCAAGTCTGTTATATTTCAAAATAATGGGTGTACTCAAAAGACATGGAATAGCTATTTCGGGATACCTCTGGTATCCCGAAATAGCGCTGCAGTGCAGACGTAGCCAAAGGGGTCTTAAAGTGAATATAAATGTAATTATTCCCATAGTGGTCTTATTGTAAATGAGACTCTGGTCCTTCAGTTTTTGAAAATTACAATACAGATTACAGTAAATTCACTTCCAATTTTTAAAACAGAGTTTTTGTATAATAATTGTGAATGATAGACTCTCAGATTTTACCTTTCCATATATGACTGTCAGTGACCAATTATAAAACAAGTGGCCTCAGTAACATTTATCCACTTCAGGAGTGGAGTTCAGCAGAATTACAACTTGTTGTTGAAAAGGAGTAGGTTTTTCCCCCTCAAATTAGTTGTATTTCTTTATCTTTAGGCATCTATTGAGAACAGAGCACACTAAATATATTCTTCAATCTCCTTGTGGTGATGGCTCAAAGAAGTAAAGAACCATATACTTCTTAAGCCAATCTATACTGTCTCCATGACAATGCAGATTTGCAAAGTTACTTTTGAATAACTTTATAGAGTGAGTTCCAGTTGCTGATCAAGAACACTCACCATCATTAAAAGATAAGAGGATCTTATTTGTGGCTGCAGCTGTCTTGGGAGCTCCTTGGACAATTTTTGACAAACAGGGCCCTGATCCTGCAATAGGAACCACATGGACACGCCTTTACACTTGCATGGAGCCCTATTAAAGTAAATGGGCCAGATCATTAGCGGATGTAAATCAATGTTGAACTCAATGTATCTATGCCACAATATACCAGCCGAGGCTTTCGCATAATGGGATTTTCAGGTCAGACCCATAGCCTGTAAAAACCTTTTTAGAATAGATTTTAACTAATAAGAAAATCTTGGTAAATTTACACCCTTCATACAAAATTATCCTACCTTGTAAGCCCTAATATTTTACTTAGACACAAACCTTGTTTTAATTAAATATCTTCTAAGTCCAACCAACTAACCAAAACCAACCAAACAAACAAAACCCACCACAGAAAAGACCCCTATTTCTGAAATATACTGTAGTCTTAAAGCGTTGACTTCTGTGTGCAGGAAAGAGAACATAACAGGAAGGAAATGTTACAAGAACAATACTTCTGGCTCAAATGTAAATAAAGGTTATCTGCATAAAGATGATAGGAACAATTATAAAACAAACTAGAAAGGGATGCAATTTACAAACATGCTGGCATATGTTTCTGTAGTAAAAGCAAAAAATAGAATAACGTGTAATTTATTCATATCTGCAAAGGAAAAATTAATTAAGGAACATGCTAAAAACAATTAATAGTGATTCCATGTTTATGACTTCTGAATTTTTATCTTTAGATATTATGCTTTCACTTTTTTAACCAGTACTTTCTGATTTGGTTATTTTCCAAAGTGTTGTAAAGAAACTCAGGTGTTGAGTACCTGTACCTGTCAGATTCTCAGTATTTGGGAATGTGTCAATTCCATCTGCACTGGTGAAGCTGAACTGAACACTTTTCTTCTTGGGGGCTAGGTGGGTGCACAGTTGGATCTCTTGTGCTGGAATTTCTTTGTTAAGAATAAAATGTTACTTTTCATCTCATCCAAATGGAGAGTGTTTCAGACAAGGTTTCTTTTCTTACACAAGCTGCTTAACATGTATGAACAAAGGGGCATTAAGCATGCAAGAAGTGGCACGTGCAGGATAATTTTCAAATGGGTGTGCAAGAGGAAATTGAACCCTTTGGATTTAGATGCTTTTGAAGTCAGAGACATTTTCAAAATCAGAGGATGGGTGGCTCAGAAATTTTGGCAATTTGACTCATAGTCTAGGCTCCCACACTGCCTGGCTGCTGAGAATATTTGCAGAGAACAGAGCCTCAGAGATTTGCAAATGATGGCCATCACATCCGACAGCTACCACTTTGCTAACCAGTTGATAAATGCAAGATTGTTTTGCACCACCTCTGGACCCTCAGATTCAGTGAAAAGTCAGACAGTGTTCAAGCAGTGATTGGTGAGCAAAGCAAAGAATGACATAGACCCAGAAAAGATGTAAGATATTAGAAAGGCAGATACCATCCTGAAGAGCATCAACATTTCACTCCTTAATCAAACTATGCCCTCGGGCAACCCTAACGGACTTCCTTTTCAAATAAAAATGCAAGATTATGTCAAGAAATATCCTTGTCTTTATCTCCTCCACTGGGCATCATAGCAAACCAGGAAGCCAGGGGACAAAGTCACTGTCATATTCTGATCTATACATGGAGAAAGGGCAGCAGGGGTTGGGAAGGAGAGGGGAGACAAAGGGGGGGCTGCTCTTTGTGATATGGACAGATATCAAGGACGCTTGTCTCTTGTTGTATACTCATAGATACCACCCGCAGAGAACTCTGTTCAACATTTCCCCCATCCACAAGAAACCAACTCTACAGTGCAGAGTAACCATGTGCAATGAATTAGTAGCCGCATTTTCTCTGGATTGGCTTAAAAGGAGGAGACCACACCACATCGTGGTAGGGGTCAAACAGAGGCTACGTCTAGACAGCAAGCTTCTTTCGAAAGAAGCTTTTCCGGAAGAGATCTTCTGAAAAAACCTTCTTCAGAAAGAGAGTGTCCACACTGCCAAAGTGCATCAAAAGAGCGATCTGCTTTTGCGAAAGAGAGCGTTCACACTGATCGGATGCTATCTCATATATAAGGCCACCCGGAACCACTTCAGGCAGGGCTTAAGGTCACTAGTTGCTTCCGAGTGCTGGTGCCGAAGCCTAGCTGAGACATGCACTTAAAGGGACTCCCTTAGAGAGCCGTTTCTCTGCTTCTGCTGCGTGCTTGCTACCTCTTTGAGGGACAGCAAAGCTCTTGCAGTGTCTGCTTTAGTTGCCCAGCTTTTTTGGACACCACAGCTTTTGTCTTTGTGCCATGGAGCTAGAGCTGCCCCTGGGCATGCGATGGCCCCACATGGCCAGGCTGCAGTTTCTGCAGCAGTTTGTGCAGGCTGCCTTCATGATCGTGCATGAGCTTGACTCAGAGCTCATTCTGGATACCCTCTCCCTGTGTGTGGGAGCAAGACCCGTGCAACCACACACCACAGTGGAGAGGTGTTTTTGGAGGTGGGACACCAGTTCCGACTGGTGGGACCACCTGGTCATGGAGCAGTGGGATGACCAGCGGTGGCTCCAAAACTTCCACATGCGGAAGGCCACCTTTTTGGAGCTGTGTGCCTGGTTTGCCCCTGCCCTCCGGAGATGCGACACCCACCTGCGGCCCGCCATCCCCCTGGAGAAGCGGGTTGCAATTGCCGTCTGGAAGCTCACCACCCCAGACAGCTACCGGTCAGTGGGCAACCAGTTTGGCATGGGGAAGTCCACCGTCGGGGCCCTCCTCATGGTGGCAAGGCACTCTCAGGCTGCAGTCCCTGCGGGGGGGAGTCCTGGAAAAAGGGGACCCTCGGGAAAGAGGTGGTTGCGGCGTGTTGTGTCCTCCACAACATTGTGGAAAGGAAGGGGGAGGCTTTCCAGTTGGGTTGGGGGGCAGATGCTGGCCGTGAGGGGAGACCCTTTGAGCAGCTGTGGACAGCTGCCATCTGCTAGGCCCATCAGGCCAGGGTGCGCATCTGGGATGCCCTGAGGGAGAGTTTCTCTCAAGGACCCCAGTAACTCTCCCCAGGGCCTCCCCGTTAGGGGCCTGTGCCTTGCTCCACTATCCCTTTCCCACTACAACCCCTCCCTTCCTCCCTCCCTGACCGCCAAATAAACACACCTGTTTGGATTTCAACGCAACAAATTTTGTATTTGTCTTTCAAAAAATATAACTGGGGAGAGGGAGGGTGCTCTTAACCTGGATGGGGAGGGGGATGCCTAACCTGAAGGAGGAGGGGGACTTAGGACTGGAAATGGCGTGGGGGCAGCAGGATGTGCCACCTTGGGTGTGGGGACTTTTTGACCTTGCGGTTGGGTGGGTCTGGAGACCACAGGGGCTGGAGCAGGGTCAGAGATGGCGGGGAGGCGGGGGAAGGGGCATAGTCACTGCTTGGGGAGGTAGGAGGAGGGGGAATGGGCTAGCAGGGAGGGCAGGAGGGTGGTAGGCAGGACCAGTGACAGCAGGCGGGTGTGCCATCATTTCGCATATGATGGCACACATGCTATTGCAAACAGCTGCATGAGCTGTTCCCATTCACGGTTCCGCCACTCTGCATCCTCCCGGACCTTCTGTGCCAGGGTCTCCTGCATCAGCTCCTCCTGCACCATGGAGTGCTTTCGGGTGCCCCAGGGTCGGGCGGCTGGCTTTGGTGGTGTGGCTCGCCCCTCAGACCCAGCTGTGGAGAATACAAAGAGGGAGAAGTGGTCAGTCATCTGGGACAACACCAGATGCCCTGAGGGAGGGGATACAACAGGTAATCCTCACATGATCCTCCCCCCCGTTACCCACCTCTGGAGAAACAGAAGCTAGGGACACCATTCCTACCCATCCTGGCTAACAGCCATTGATGGACCTAACCTCCATGAATCTATCTAGCTCCCCTTTGAACCCTGTCAAAGTCCTAGGGCTCACCACATCCTCTGGCAAGGAGTTCCACAGATTGACTGTGCGCTGAGTGAAATAAAAAAAAACAAGAAGAAAAGGAAACTAAATCAGTGTTGGAAATTTATACTTTTGCAGACCCATTACTTCCAGTGCAATGCTCCCACACATCCATCACATGGAGCAGTACCAGAGAGAGGGCTAGGGAGAAATTGTGTAATTCTCTAATGTGAAAATATGGAGAGATAAATGAGGTTTGCTTACTTTACAAATCTGCTTTCTGTTTGTATGTTAAATATCTCTGAAGGTGAATTAACAAAGTGGTCAGGGACACTGAAGGAGAGGTAGCATGTCTAGATGTGAAATGGGTGAGGGAAAGAAAAACATAACTCACGCTGGGTACCAGCAAATCATCCACAATGAAGCCCTAATATTTTGGGGAATAATGATCTTGATAATTAGTCAAGCTGGTTGGGAAATGGATTTTTCTCCTGCATGAACATTTTTGACAAAAAAAGCACATTGATATTATACTTTGAGGGTTTTATTAAGGTTTCCATAAAAAAAACCCACTGAAAACCCAAAACATTTTATTTTTCCTTAATGTTTTTAGTTAAAAAAAAAAAAAGACTTTTTTGGGGAGGACTATATTTTTGCTGAAAAGTCATTTCCCTTCAAAAAATGTTTTGCTGACTTTTTTGGACCCACTCTAGTAATTAGGCAGCAAAGCTAACACGTTGGTGTTTACATGTATAGAGGTTTGGACTTACCTCAAAATATCCCAACAGCCCACAAGGCACTTACATTCTTATACCCGGTACTTACGTATTTCTCTGCCCTCTTACCGCCCCCTCACAGCAAGTTTGCTTTACTGGCAGCACAGTAATAGTCAGTGTGTTCTCTGCTGAATTTCACACAGCTGCTTTGTCAGAAATCCAGAGAAAGTCACAACTGTCTCTCAACTAATGCATGAGGTCATATTACTCTCCTGAAGACCTTTCTCAAACAACCAGGTAGCTCAGACATTGACTGCAGGTCAGGTGACTCGAGCTCTAGCATTATTGCTCAGACCTTAGCAGTCGTATGTCCTGCACAGTCAACTCAGCAAGGGGCTGAACAGATGATAGAGCATTTAAATAGGTACATGATTTTCAAAATCTGACTTACAAATTCTTTTGGTTAGCAGCTTTGTGTTGTTCTACCTCCACTTATCACAGACCACACAACACCCAAGATAAGGATACGACTAACAAGCTGTTCTTAAAATCCCTACAGCCTCCAAACCTATGCCAAACCTCTGGTCATTTATGCCTGAGCAAGCTTCTGTGGATCTGTCTGTAAGAGGACGCTCAGGAAGGTTAATCTAAATTAACTGAAGGTGTGAATTTAAAAGTGGATTAGTTAAACTGCATTAAAACTCTGTATGGACACTCTTGTTCAGAACTGAAGTACCCTTAAAGCTAACCCAAGTTAAGTCTTCTTTAATTCTGAATGAGAGTGTCCACAGAGGAATGCAATAGTATAAATAATCCATATTAAATTCACACCTTTAGTTAATTCAGATTAAGTTCCCTAAAGGTATGCTTACACTACCAAATTATTTCAAAATAATTTATTTTGAAACAACAATTCCCAAAATAACTATTTCAAAATAGCATGTCCACACTACAAAGCAGCATCAAAAATGGCGCCAAATTATTTTGAAATAGCGCATGCACACCAATTGGATTTAAAGCTCCTGGAAACACTCCGGGGAGGGCACCAGGAAGGCAGACACTTTCTGTAGCTGCTTGCTGAAGCTACCTGAAACATATGCTTACAGGGGCTCCTCTCTACAGTCATATCTCACACGCTGCTCCTCCACTGCCTACCCCCTTGCAGGACACCAAACTCACGCCGCGTACGCTGGTTGCCCTTGCGGATGCCACAGCACTTACATCACGGAGCCAGAGATGCTGCAAAGCAGTGCCAGGCTCTTGGGCCTCATGCTGCACCTCATGGTGCAGTTTGTCAAGTCTGCCCACATGCTGCTCTAGCAGGACAACAACCAGCCCTATACCAAGGTCCTGGTGCTCCTGCTGCTGCACATGCCCCTTAATCTCTTGAACACCATCAAATGCCACTTCTGGGGAGGGAGACCAGTTCTGACTGGTGGGACCACATCATCCTGCAGCGATGGGACAACCCACAGTAGTGCCAGAACTTCCGCATGCAGAAGACCACCTCCCTGGAGCTCTGCGAATGGTTCACCCCTGCCCTCAGGCAACAGGACACCTGCATGAGACCCACCATTCCCCTGCAGAAGCGCAATGCCATTGCCTTGTGGAAGCTCAGCATGCCAGATAGCTACTGCTCCATGGGGAACCAGTTCGGCATGGGGAAATCCACAGTCGGGGCCATGCTCCTGCAGGTAGTCAAGGCCATCTACACCATATTGCTGCAGAGGGTTGTCACTCTGGGCAATGTCAACCCCATTGTGAAGGTCTTTTTCCCTATGAGCTTCCCCAACTGTGGGGGTGGGGCAAAGACAGCACACACATCCCCATCCTGGCCCCGACCATTGTGCCTCAGACTGTATAAACAGGGAGAGGTACTTCTCGATGGTGCAGCAGGCCCAGGTGGATCAGTAGGGACAGTTCACGGACATTAATATTGGCTGGTCAGGAAAGGTGCATGACACCCACATCTTCCAGAACTCAAGCCTGTTCCAAAGGATGCACACCAGCACTTTTTTCCCAGCTGTAGCATGAGGTGCAGCCAGACACCAGTACCATCAGGAGAGCACATCAGGGAGCTGTGCTCATCTGGAAGACCTTACAGGAGAGTTTTAGCCAAGGTCACCTGTGAGACTCTCCCCTGGGCTTCTCCACAAAGGGTCCCTGCATTGCCCCATGTGCCTTTCCTCCTCCACTCCTCCCTCCACATCTTTTCCCCTCCCCTGCAGACCAAATAAAAAAGCTTTTTTGTTTGGGAAGTACAACTCTGATTTTTTATTTGGGGGATATATAATAGGGGAGGGACTGGGGAAAGAACCTGGACTGGGGGAGGAGGAGGAGGAAGGAGGAGGGCTCAGGGAGGGGGTTGGGACTTGAGTAGCTCAGGAGGCTTTGGCTGGTCAAAAAGTCCAACCACCATGTGTTTGGGGGCCCCAGCAACTCCGGGGCTAAGAGGACAAGCCAGGGTGTGGGAAGTGGGGGGGGGGGGAGGGTGGCGGGGGCAAGGGTGGAGAGGTGGCTGGTGGCCTGCTCCATACACACAGCCATGTTCTCCATGGAAGACATTATGGAGGAGCACATGGCCTCATACTGGTGTCCTAGCTGGTCCTACATAGCCTTCCACTGCTCCCGGTCAGCACGGCACTCCTCACTGTTGGCAGCCTGCTCCCAGCACTCCTCATCAAGTCCCCAGATGAGGGACTGGAGGTCTGTGGTGAATCCCACCACAGCGGCTGGAGTAAGGCAGGCCTCTCCAGGAATCTTGTGAGAAGAACCAAGGAGTTCCTATGTGAGAGCGTCATGGGGCTGAGTGTTTCGGACTGGTGCTTTATGTGCACCCACGTGCACAAGCTGTTGTGCGATCCGCAGGCCAAGAAGGCTGAGCGAGGAGCGCACAGCCTCTCACAGCCCATCGCCTGCCCACATGTGTATATAGAGAAAGGTATGGAATTCACCTCAAGTGCCTTTTCCAGGATTGTCCGAGCCCTGGGAGACATCCTGGGAAGGACTGGCTCCAGGGTGAGGAGCGGCTCCTGGCTGGCAGTCATGGTCTTCCCCTTCCTCCTCCTCATCTTCCTCTACAACCCCATTCTCGTGAAGGCTGACGCCAGGTGTGTCCTGGCCAGAGTCGGCGATGACGGAGGGGGAGGTGACTGGCCCTCCTCCCAGGATGGCATCCAGCTGCTCATAGTAGTGGCAAGTGTGAGGAGCTGCCCCAGAGCATCCACTTTCCACCCTCGCCTTATTGTAGGACTTCCGGAGTTCTTTTAATTCCATGCGGATCTGGTCAAAGGTCCATATGTGTCTCTTCTCATACAGGCTGGCAGCCATATGGCCATAGATATTGGCATTCCTCCTTCTGGTGCAGAGATCCTGGAGGTTCGACTCCTCCCCCGACACTTCGATGAGGTCCAGGATCTCCGCACCAGTCCAGGCCGGGGCCCTCTTTCATCCCTGGCCAGGGGTGTCAGTAGGTGCTGTGGGAGTACTTGCAGCCATGGGGAGCACAGAGGGAGCTCTGGGGTTGGCCATGGCTCCCTACAAGAGGGAGCTGAGTGTCATGGGGCTGGCAAAGCTCTCCTTGTGCCACAAGCCCTTCTCCTGCAGCCTGCATGTTTAAACTCAGCAGGAGATGGGGAGCATTCGAGTTTTCAGGGGTGTGGCCAGAGTGGTCACAAATGCAGTTGAGAGAAGCCTCTGGAGGCCAATTATTATGAAATAGCAGCAGCTGAACATCCACACGAATGTTATTTCGAAATAACAATTTTGAAATAAGCGTTATTCCTCGTGGAAAGCAGGAGCTGTTATTTCAAAATAACAGACGTGGAAGTGTGGGTATCCCGCATGTTATTTCGAAATAAGGGGAGTTATTATTTTGAGCTGTTATTTTGAAATAACTCCCTAGAGTAGACCAGGGCTAAGTGTCCCCATGTAGAAAAGCTCTGAAGATTCCATCATGAGTCTCTGAAAATGCTGGACTTTCCCTACAGTTTATCTTGAAATAGGGGGGAAATCCCCTCTTTTTTAGAAATGGGTCCCCATTTATCAGTACGCTCGCATGCGGGGAAGGAAAGTTCTGATGAATGCGAGTTTCATCTAAATCATTCTTTGTATTAACTATGTGCAATAAAACCCAATGGATAAGGTGTTGCAAAACCAAAACCATTTCCATTTCCCCTCTTTTCTATTAGAAGCAGAGATGGGCCAAAGCCACAAGTTTTTATTTGAAACCCCGAAGGTCAATGATTCAGAAAAATCAGGGTTTCCAATACAAACCACATTTTTTGGCTTTGAAAAACTAAAACCACAACTGGGCTTTGTCCATCTTTACATTGAATAGAAAAGCACATGAGACCTGACCTGCTCGATATTTAGAAGTCATTGGTGGCTCTAAAATTTCCCCTGTGAACAACAATATAAAGGATTCAATGTGCATGCCTGAAGTGTCAAACAAACACTGTCTATTAAATGTTTAAAGGGAGGAAATGCTTTCCAGACCCAGAAGTCTTTTCTGGAAAAAATACTAGTCTATAGTATGTTCAGACATATAGTGCTGATACCATAAATGTCACTATGCAGCAGTTTTTATTCAGAAAATAAATAATTACTGTGAAATGAACCAAAAATGTTAGTTTTAATCCCCACCCCCCTTGCACTACTCCTGTCTTCAGTGCTATAAGAAACAGGTTTCAGGGGAACCTTTGAGGATTCGTACAAAGTCACCTTCATGAATTTGAAGGGTAGGGGCAATTAAAGAGAGCTGGGTAGGGGCAGGGTATTAATCAAGGACATAATGCAGCTACTACAGTTAATTCTCAAGCCAGCTTCTTTCATGTGGCACTTCTGTAGTGCCAGTCATCAGGGCTTATCAATTCTGTTGGGGCTTGATAAAGCCATTTAAGCCCCATTATCTGGGTGCTGTGCACTGCTCCAGGGAAGCACTATCTGTGAGGAAAGCTTCCAAAACACGGAAGTTACCCAACACCAGTGTTCTCTGTAAGCTGAGTGCTTGGACGGTTACCTAAGAGAGAATCAAATGCCGCCAAACTGACTAGCAGAACACCCACAGCCGGCAGCATGTGTTTTTACTGCTGGTGCACATCCACACATGCCTCGGTGCACATAACAAAATGTATTCCACACAGGGATGGAAAAAATGAGGGAACACTGTTCCAAGACCAGTTCATATAGAAAAGTTGCTGGGTTCCATTATCTCACAGAAAAGCATTATGTTCAGATTTTGGACATCTTTGAAAATCTCTTTTCCCTGGTACATAGCAAAGAAGGGGGTTAAGTCAAAGAGGGCTGCTGATGACTAGGACATGAGCCAGATAAATCCAATTAAATACCCTAACCGTGTGGACGGCTGAGGTTCAGTGGAAGGAAGGTGGTATGTTCAGCAGTATTCCTTACAACCCCTTTAAAATGGAGCATGTGGGGCTATGGAGCATTGGCAGGGCACATTAGGCGACTATCTTTCTAACACAGTGCATCCAGGCAACACAGAGCACGACAGCAGATGTAATATAGCCACCATTAGGGCAGATTAACTTTTTTCCTTACCTGAGTCTTCCCAAGAACTTTGTCATGTTTGCCATATATCATATTTTCATGAGTTTCTTTCAAGGCACCATTGCTGTAGAGATGTGCTTACTGCCTTTATTATTATTGGTATTATGGTAAGCATTTGCTGAGATCACGGCCCTATTATGCCAGGCACTGTACAAACATATAGTGAGAACCCCCAAAAGCCGACATTCTGGACAGGCAAAGGAAGTAGCACTGTTATCCTCATTTTGCACACACAGAAAGTTGACAGTTTGCTCAGATCACATGAGAGGACTGTAGTGGATCAAGGAATGAAAGCCAAGTCTTCTGAATCCTGCTCAAATGCCTTCACTCCCAAGACCATCTTCCTCCTCCTCCTTGCTCCTGCACCACTATTTCCCTTTGATACTCTCTGAAAGTGGTATTCTTCATCTTGCACATGATTCCCCAGAGTGGGTTGTTTGTCCCTCTGAAAAATAGAGAGAGAGCGAGAGAGAGCGAGGGAGAGAGAGGGTATAGTCACTCCAGAAGCAGAGGGTGTGGGGGCAGCAGCTCTCTGGGCATCAGAACTGGCAGTTTTTAGAGCATCAGAATGAGTAGGCGACTGCTGAGGTTTTTCTCCCACCATAAATAACAAAGCCAAATATCTTATACGCACTTCATGTTCACAGAGGCTCCTCCGCTGACACTGGACAGGGGGCAAAGAGTTTTGTTGGCATGAAGACCATTCCTGAGTGGGGTCAAAATTAAGGAGAATCCACGTGTTTGCATTTGAAATTCACAAATCTGCTGTCTGTTATAATGGTAGCTGATTTCACAAGTGTTGTTGACAGAAGAATCAGGCCCACTGCATGCAGACAGCCAAACCCTGCACAACATTTACAGCATGTTTGATTGCTTTTGATTTTCATCCACCTACCTGGCTCATGCATGAGGGCCCATCATTGGTGGTGGGGAGAAGAAACAGGTACCTATGATTATCTCAGAACATAGGTCTTTTTCTAAATAAGGTTTTCTTTTAGAGAAGCATGGAGGGAAATGCTTTACAATAAAGAAAATAGAGACAATAGACATACTTATGACTAATTCACTGGCATCCTATGCCCCATCGTTGATCCTTAAAAGAAAGCAGATGGGTTGAAGTGCCATTTAAAATAACCCCTCTTTACCTAAGGAATCCTTACATGAGCTTTGCTCATGGATTATGTAAGGGATTTATATAAGATATTAATCACAAATATGTAACACAGATTGAAGCCTTCACGGTGAACGCAGAATCAAAGGAGTCAAAGAAAATAATGGCTGAGAGGGCAAAATAGCCCATATAGCCTTGAAATTACTGCCAATCATGGACTTCAAAAAGTCTACATTAATTTGGGGGGAAGGGGAGGGGAGATGACAGCAAATTAATCCCTGACTATTCTGTAATGCCTCTATTTTTTTAAAGTCAGGTGGGATAATCTTTTGGTTTCCCTCTCAGACACAGGAGTAATTCTTTTAAAAATACATGGGAGCTGGTCTCCATTGTTTCCAGTGAATTCTAGTTTTACACTCAGATCCTCAGATAAAAGTACATACATTGGATGGAACAATGGAGGATGTTTCATCACTCAACTACACCTAATCAATCAGAAAATGGTATAATGGACATTTATGACAGCTATCTAAGCTTTGCAACAGCCTGAGAGACATACAGATTTCAGCCGCGACTAGCGTATGTGCTGCCTTATCTGCTTTGGACATTTCCTGTAAAAAGGAAAAACAACTTCAGGACTTTCCTGAAGCCCAGTAACTAGAGAAGAAATTTGTTAGGGATCAGTGTTCCCTCTAAACTGCGGGGCAGCACAGTTTCACAGGCGATTAATCAGTCCCACCCAGTCGGAGGCTCAAGGCTCCCTGCAAGCAAGGAGGTGACTGACTGGGTGGAGCTGATTAATCATCTGTGAACATAAGAACGGCCGTACTGGGTCAGACCAAAGGTCCATCTAGCCCAGTATCCTGTCTGCCGACAGTGGCCAGCGCCAGGTGCCCCAGAGGGGGTGGACCGAAGACAATGATCAAGCGATTTGTCTCCTGCCATCCCTCTCCAGCCTCTGACAAACAGAGGCCAAGGACACCATTTTATCCCCTGGCTAATAGCCTTTTATGGACCTAACCTCCATGAAATTATCTAGCTTCTCTTTAAACTCTGTTATAGTCCCAGCCTTCACAGCCTCCTCTGGCAAGCAGTTCCACAGGCTGACTACACGCTGTGTGAAGAAGAACTTTCTTTTATTAGTTTTAAACCTGCTACCCATTAATTTCATTTGGTGTCCTCTAGTTCTTCTATTTAGGGAACTAATAAATAACTTTTCTTTATCGGCCCTCTCCACACCACTCATGATTTTATACACCTCTATCATATCCCCCCTCAGTCTCCTCTTTTCTAAACTGAAAAGTCCCAGTCGCTTTAACCTCTCCTCATATGGGACCCGTTCCAAACCCCTAATCATTTTAGTTGCCCTTTTCGAACCCTTTCCAAGGCCAAAATATCTTTTTGAGGTGAAACCACATCTGTACACAGTATTCAAGATGTGGGCGTACCATAGTTTTATACAGGGGCAGTAAGATATTCTGGGTCTTATTTTCTATCCCTTTCTTAATAATTCCTAGCATCCTATTTGCCTTTTTGACTGCCGCTGCACATGTGTGGAAGTTTTCAGAGAACTGTCACGATAACTCCAAGATCTCTTTCCTGATTTGTCATAGCCAAATTAGCCCCATCATACTGTACGTATAGTTGGGGTTATTTTTCCCGATGTGCATTACTTTACACTTATCCACATTAAATTTCATTTGCCATTTTGTTGCCCAATCACTCAGTTTGGTGAGATCTTCTTGGAGTCCCTCACAGTCTGCTTCTGTCTTGACTATCCTAAACAGTTTGGTATCATCTGCAAACTTTACCACCTCACTGCTTACCCTTTCTCCAGATCATTTATGAATAAGTTGAACAGGATTGGTCCTAGGACTGACCCTTGGGGACACCACTAGTTACCCCTCTCCATTCTGAAAATTTACCATTTATTCCTACCCTTTGTTTCCTGTCTTTTAACCAGTTCTCAATCCAAGAAAGGACCTTCCCTCTTATCCCATGGCCATGTAATTTACACAAGAGCCTTTGGTGAGGACCTTGTCAAAGCTTTCTGGAAATCTAAGTATACTATATCTACTGGATCCCCCTTGTCCGCATGTTTGTTAACCCCTTCAAAGAACTCTAATAGATTAGTAAGACAGGATTTCCCTTTACAGAACCCATGTTGACTTTTGTCCAACAAATTATGTTCTTCTACATGCTTCACAATTTTATTCTTTACTATTGTTTCGACTAATTTGCCAGGTATTGAAGCTAGACTTACCGGTCTGTAATTGCCCGGATCGCCTCTAGAGCCCTTTTTAAATATTGGTGTCACGTTGGCTACCTTCCAGTCATTAGGTATGGAAGCCGATTTAAGGGATAGGTTACAAACCACAGATAATAGTTCAGCAATTTCCCATTTGAGTTCTTTTAGAACCCTTGGATGAATGCCATCCGGTCCCGGAGATTTGTTAACATTAAGTTTTCTATTTGTTCCAAAACCTCCTCTAATGACACTTTAATCCGGGACAGTTCCTCAGATTCATTACCCACAAAGGATGGTGCAGATTTGGGAATCTCCCCAACGTCCTCAGCCGTGAAGACTGAAGCAAAGAAATAATTTAGTTTCTCCAATGGCTTTATCGTCCTTGATTGCGCCTTTTATAGTTCGATCGTCTAGGGGACCCACAGGTTTTTAGCAGGCTTCCTGCTTCTAATGTACTTAAAAACATTTTGTTATTTCTTTTGAGTTTTTGGCTAGCTGTTCCTCAAAACCTTTTTTCTTTTCTTATTACATTTTTACACTTGATTTGACAGTGTTTATGTTCCTTTCTATTTATCTCACTAGTTGGACTTCCACTTCTTAAAAGATGCCTTTTTGTCCCTCACTGCTTCTTTTACATGGTGGTTAAGCCACAGTGACTCTTTTTTAGGTCTCTTGCTATGTTTTTTAATTTGGGGTATACATTTAAGTTGGGCCTCTATTATGGTGTCTTTAAAAAGTTTCCATGCAGCTTGCAGGGATTTGTGCTGCCATGCAGCTTAGAGTGAACACTGGTGGGGAAACCTCCCAAATTTGACCTTCCCATTTGTCTCAACCTCATGGCAATCATAGAATAATTGAACCATAAAACTAGAAGGACCTTCAAGAGGTCATCAAGTACAGTCCCCTGAACTCATGGAAGGACCAAGCACCATCTAGACATCTCTGACAGGTGTTTGTCTAACTGGTACTTACCTGATAAGATAAACATTTCCAATGATGGAGATTCCAAAACTTTTCTAGGCAATTTACTATAGTGGTTAATCACTCTGTCAGTTAGGAAGTTTTTCCTAATGTCCAGCCTAAACCTCCCTTGCTACAATTTAAGTCCATTGCTTCTTGTCCTATCATCAGAGAGTAAGCAGAACAATATATCTCCCTTCTTCTTGTAACAACCTTTTAAGTACTTGAAAACAGTTATCATGGCCCTCTCAGCTTTCTCTTTTTCACAGTAAACAAACCCAATTCTTTTGATCTTCCATCATAGGTCATGTTTTCTAGACCTTTAATCATTTTTGTTGCTCTTCTCTGGACTTTTCCCAATTTGTCCACATCTTTACTGAGTTGTGGTGCCCAGAACTGGACACAATACTCCAGCTAAGGCTCAGTCAGTGCATAGTAGAGCAGAATAATTACTTCTCATGTCTTACTTCTCACGCCTACTAATATATCCCAGAATGATGTTTGCTTTTTTGCAACAATGTTATACTGTTGACTCATATTTAGCTTGTAGTCCACTATGACCTCCAGATCCCTTTCCTCAGTACTCCTTCCCAGGTATTCATTTCCCTTTTTGTATGTGTATAACTCCTAAGTGGAGTACAGTAAAACTTGTGCTATCCGTCATGCTCAGGGATTAGGGCATTCCGGTTATCTAAAAATTCCAGTTATCTGAAGGTCCCATCAACCTAGGAAAAACCAATGGACAATAATAGTAAAATTCAAGTTTTTAATATTGGTAGTTTTGTAGTGTGAGGCAGTTGGTCTCACATTTCTATTTTGAGTTAAAGATGATTAGTACTTCTTAAATAAAAAATTGTTAAGCCAATCATGGTAAACCAAGCCAGGCCTGTGCGCCTGAAGATGTGACAGTATTGTGGCTGGGGGCAATGCTGGTTTACAAAGTTTTCTGGTTAACAGAATGCCGGATAAGAAAGGTTTCACTGTACTTTGCATTTGTCCTTATTGAATTTCACCCTATTTACTTCACACTATTTCTCAAGGGTATCCAGATCATTTTGAATTATAATCATATTCTCTTTAGCACTTGCAACCTCTCCTTGCTTGGTATCTCTGCTAACTTTATAACTATACTCTCTATGTCATTATCTAAATAATTGATGAAGATATTGAACAGAACTGGACCCAGAATTGATCCCTGCAGAATCCCACTTATGCTCTTCCAGTATGACAATGAACCATTCATAATTACTCTCTGGTAATGGTTATCCAACCTGTTATGCACCTACCTTATGGTAACTCTATTGAGGCTGTATTTCCCTAGTTTGTTAATGAGGTCACGTGAGACTGCATCAAAAGCCTTACTAAAGTCTAGATACACCACATCTACTGCTTCCCCTTTATCCACAAGAAAGCTATCTAGTTGGTTTGACATGATTTGTTCTTTACAAATCCATGCCAATTGTTTCTTATCACCTTACTTATGTACATGGAGCCTGGCTATTATTTGGCTCATAAGCAGCACATACCTTCTGTGTGTGTGCACCAGAGGTAACGTTTGTTACACTCTACTTCTCACTGCAAATAGGAAATGGAAAGGAAAGAGGACAGAAAAAGTTCAAGATTTTTTGTTTCCAGTTTGAGCACTAGATTCTGACAAACAATATTAACAGTTAAAAAAAAAGGCTGGAGAAAACGGTTAGTGTTTGTTGGAGTGGCAAATATGGATAGATAAATTAATGAAAGTTAGGAGGGAACTAGAAATGTGGTGCAGGGATCAGAGCTCATGGCATCTACACAGACACCATCTTGTAAAACACATTGGGAATCAGCCTTTGAATCTCCAGAGCTAAAAGCTTGAGCTGCTACAGTTTGAGCCAAAGAGCAAAGCCACTGTAGTGAAGAGTTGTAACAACTCATCTCCTCTATGGATTGATACAGAGGGCAACCTGGAACACATTCACCAGTGGGTTATACTTCTAGTTCTATTCTCTGCTGTCATTTCAGAATTGGCAGATTCAGAGCCAGGAGCACTTCGTAGTGCTAAGCAGAAGGAGACACATAGAAGCAACGGCTGACTACATAAATGTAGAGTGAACTAAAATCCTATAAAACACAATAAAATTAGAATGGGCCCGAGCCACAAAATTTCAAATCCAAAGTTCAAAGGCTTATAATTTGGGTTCATTTCTTAAAAAATTAAAAGGTAACAGACCCTTAACTACTGTGACGCTGCATTGAGAAAAGAGTATGGGAAGAATATGCAAACAGCTAAAGACCACCACGTTACACAAATTCATCTCTTGCATAAAGAATATTTTTGATTGTTTATTTCTGATTCTGCATACATTACTTGGCTCATAAGCAGCACATACCTTCTGTGTGTGTGCACCAGAGGTAGCTACTTTTGCCTCTTCAAGGTCAGTTTTCATCTCTCCAAATTGCCAATAGCAGATGTTTGCAGTATGCAACCATGCAACCAACTCCAGTGCTCTTAAATAAGAATAAAGTTGATTTGGCCCAGGATAGAAAAGAAAAGAAAATCACATGCATAATTCTAATTGTGAATAAACCTATCTGCTGGTAACTGGATTCTATGACACATGCACTGGTAAATAGGCACAAAGCTTTTGTTACAAAACACAGGCATATCTACAGCACTGACGAACAAAAGTTTTCTTGTGTATTAGCGAATGAAGTAACCTAAACTGCACCTTGTACAAACACCTGCTGAATACTGGTTGCTAGGTAAATGAAAGATTCCAATAATGATTTTGATAAAAAAATGTATTGAAATACAGTACTGGAATTAAATGTGCCAGGGTTTTTTTGTTCTTTGGAGGGGAGAAATGGAAAATTTTGATGATGATAATTTTTTCACAAACAGTTTAATTTTCAAAAGGGAGGGAAATTTTTTCAATGAAATAATTTTTTAAATGAAAAATGTTGTTCAGCTCTGTTAGACAGATGCAGCATGATTCTGATCTCTCTTATACTGATTTCACACTGGAGTAACTCTACAAACTTCAGTGGCATTTTGCACCCCACGTAAGATTAGAATCTGGCATATAGGTGAATGGGATCAAGGACTGCAAGTAATCCTGTGACTTTTTTAACAAGCTCTGGGCATGTAACAAAAGTAATTTTGATGCAGTAATGTGCTCACTATACTGTACAAGTTTAGTTCAAAGTACAAATACTCCACCGTCCATTTAAACAACATAAAAAAGAATCATTGAGAGGATAAAGAAGGCAGTAGAGAAGCCTATAGGGTCAGTGCATTCTATTTGTAAAGAATAAGCTTAAAGCAAATATTTGAACCACAAACTAGAATTTGTTTAGCTCAGTATTTTATTCAAAGGAAGGAAATGAGAGATAGGTAATGCTGGCATCAGGGTAATAGACAAAACCAAATGAAAGGAGAGAGAAAAAATAAACAAGGACATTCACAATGGAACAAGGGATTTATGAAGTGTTTGGAACTCAGACAAATCCACATCAAAAGTGTAAGAAATAGATCTTGGGACTGAGAGTAAATATGTCTGTATTTAGTTCAAAAGGAAGGTCTGAACAAAATTGGAGGGTGATCGAAAATAAGGCTCAAAAAGGGGAACCTAGCTGCCACCTCAACTATGGAATCACAGCCAAAATATGCCATTCAAAATGTCATTGTCTTATGTTAGAACTGTTTTTTATCCGCAAGTGCTGCAGGTAGGTACATCTGGTAGCTTTATGTCATGTGTTCATAAATATGGGACATGGAAACATGAAAAACAAATCTGTAGAGAACAAAAAGGAATTGAAGAACAGAGAGAAAGAGAGAGAGAGAGAGAGAGAGAGAGATATGATACTAATCTGAAGCACTGTTACCCTCTTTAAATTGCAATTGCAAACAAAAAAAATCCCATTTATCTCAAAGAGATCGGGTTCTGGTCCTACTTTGTGTTTGTCTATAAACTCACATTCAAATTGGGAGCATTTTCCATGGTATTTAATTACGTCTCGGTGGCTGTGCTATTATTAACTCAACCCTTTTTGCTCCTGGGTTGTGGAGAGAGAATTGGGTGTACACGTTTCTTTAGTCATTGCTGCTAAGTATAAAAAAGTCTGAACTTAGTTGCTGCTGCTGTTCTGTTTTGTGGTGGGAAAGACATGATTGGATTTTTTTTAACATAAGAAATGTTGAGCTATTAAGTCAGATCTTCCTTGATTTCTGGAGGCTTTCCTTGCAAGACCCAAGAGTGTACACTTGGAGTTCTCTCAGTCTTTATCTGTGGTAATAAGGGGATTCAGTTTTTTAACAAAAGAGCTTTTGTTCCAGATACTCAAGCATTGGAATTTAAAAGTTTTAATATTAACAGAGTTTTAAACCATCTCAGTAAAAATCCTTCTTAATCAATCAGATTTGTTTCCATGGGACCTCTGATTATGTAAACTTATTAAGTCTCCAGTGAGCCCTAGTGTCTTCCAGGAAAAAATGGTCAGATAGCCTGTCTAATGTAAAACACAACCTGAGAAATAAGTATTCTTTCTGGAAAGGTTCAGGACTTCTTCCTAGATCATTAATCAGTGGGGGGGAAAGCACGATTCCCCCCCTCTTCCAATCTCACCTGCAATGTTTGCAAAGCACTTGGAAAATGTAAAGCATTGTAAGTGTATTATTAAACTGGAAAGGAATGTATAAGAACTGCTATTATACAAATAGCCATGAAACACTTTACTCATGCTACAGATGCAAAAGCTCAAGAAACATCTTTTTTATAAAAACTGAAACAGATTGTGATATTCAGCAGCACGCATCTTAGCTAGGAAAACATTCCTACTACACTATTTTTGCTTTTCTTCTCGTGTTTTTTTCCAAGGGTTTCCTAATTGATCACGGTGTGGATGGATAGCAACAGCCACACTACAGGGTGTTATTGGCACACAAAAAGCCTGTCAAAATGAAGATAGAGCTGGTATTACTTGCTTTTACTGAAAATTCCTTGCTAACCAATACCTTTAAGGCCTGGTCTTGAAGTTCTTACCTAGGCAAAATTCCCTTTGCAGGAGAACCATAGGATCTCATCCCTATCCAGTTTTACATAAAAGAAACACGGTCAGATCTTCAGTGTAGGCGGCCTTGCTTATCCAATTAGTGCTTTTTTGACCAAGGATAGATACATGAGATAAACTTGATGCATTTTGGTATGCCCATGGGAACGATTGACATTTTTTATATAATTTCTTATGGAAAACTATTATTGGAGAAATGTATTACCATGAGATATATTGAAAAATCAGATACCAGTCCTGGTAGATTAAGTTTGTTTCTTGGGAGGTACAAGTAAAGGCTGCTGGTCATGTTTCCAGTGAAGAGAATGACCAAGATTCTATTAACTTTAATGGAATATTTAATTTAATAGCTGAATATTCAACTTCCTCTTAAATAGTAGCAATATGCAGAAAATGTTTAAAATTGAATTTCAGAGATTCAAAGTATATAGGCCAATTCAGAACTTTCTAAAATGTGACATGTTACCCAAATGGTGATTACGTCATCCTCTGCTGGATTTGGGGCAGGAACTAGATGAATTCATCACACATTCCATTCTCCTCGGCGTACTCTCAGGAATTAGCAATTGGTGTGTCATGAAGGGAGAATGATTTAGAAAAACACCTTAATCATTTCAATGTGATCTACTGCACTTGTTATCTGTAATTAAGGACTGATTCACTAAATGAAGTGAGCATATTGATCCTTACAATTTTTGATTATTTCTAAAAAGATCCTAAACCCTATGCATGGGCAATCCAACCTGTGAGCCACTCTGTTACCTATCTGCCTCAGTAAGAGTGAATTTTGTTGGCAATTAGACTATATGCCAGCTCCCTGTCACACCAGTTTGTCTTCTTCACCAGCGAACTCCTCACGGCTCTCCTGGCCCGAACCTCATCTAACAGGTATCAGTACTATCCAGCCCCTGAGCTCTTCAGATGTTTCTTTGCAATGCATGGCCCCTCCCTTTATGTATTCACAGAATATATTAAATATGCAGCTCTGTTAAAAAGAGCATCACAACTTATTCATTTAACTGGGGGAAATCCCCATTTCCTTCCAACACAGCACTGAATAGATTTATAGTAAAAGTAAAACAAGTTTATTAACAAAACAGCAGGGATTTAGTGATACCAACTAAAAAAAGATAAAAGTAGAGATGGCAACAAGCAAATAAAAGTGAAAATATGTATCTAAAAGTCTAAAACAATCTGATAAGATAGCAGTCTTTGTTCAAGATGATTTATTTTACCTACAGTCTCCTTTTCAGTTCTTTACTGGCCAGTCTGGTCACAGAGATCAAAACTCTTGATATCAAAATGGAGTCACTCTCTGTACCTTAGGGCACATCTATGCTGCAGGGCAAAATTAAGATATGCAGCTTCAGCTACGTCAATTGCATAGATGAAGTCAAAATAGCTTAATTCGGCTTTTGGCGCTGTCTACACATCAGGAAGTCAAAGAAAGAACACTCTTCCTTCGACTTTCCTTACTACTCATGAAATGAGGGTTACTGAAGTCAGAGTAAGAAGTCTGCCATCTCGAAATTATTTAAGAATAAAGGCTTGCTGTCTAGACTCCCACTTTGTTATTTCAAAATAATGCTGCTGCATAGACATACCCTTATGTTCCCAAAGGGACTGCCTTTGTTCTACCAGTCAGGAAGGCCTCCTGGGGATTCAGTCTCTCTGTGGTTGCAGATAAGTTAGTTAATGATGTTAGTAATGCAAATTCTTATCTAAAAATTGTAGATTACCTATATTCATCTGGAATAAATGTAGATTTGCCTTTTTTGGGGGTTCAATTCCTATTTATTTTCTTTTCCTTCTTACTAATAGTTTTCTTGAATGAGTCAGAAAGTACAGTACATTAATATATTAGTTAATGAAAAATAAAACTAAAAGCTCCCTCATATCTTGCTCTATGTAATGCTATGTTATGAATGTGTTGTATTTACTGATGTCTGTTACATTTATGAAAGATTTAGGAGCATTTTTGTTTGTTTTTAAGATTACACAACGATGATGCTAAAGCAGTTGATATCAGCTAATTTGGGGGAATTTTAAACAACACTGGGAACTTCACTCATGAATAGCTTTGCTGGCTGACTTTTCTCATGAAATCAGAGCTTAAAAAAAGTCAGATCCATCCTAACATCCCAATTTGTTTCCATTAGATCCTATTTAAAAAGCAAAAATAATAAACGAAGAGATGATAAAGACAGAAGCATGAAAGATCACTTTCATATGCTTTCCCAATTAACAGGGATCTATAAAGTGCAATATATAATGGAACAACAGGAAATGCTAGATTCATGGTGTAGGAAGCTTTGAAATGTTGCTTCCTGTGCATGAGCTACATGCACTCAGCATTCGTTACATATATTTTAAACAGAAAGATGACGGACTAGAAAAACTGATCTTTGTGGCTAGCATTGTGAATAATAAAAAGATTATTTTCCATAAAAAGTAGAAATATCAAAGAGATATTTTAAAGGCTATCTTATATATGGGAACTCCAGGGTAGCAAAAACCCTTGTCACTCCCAATTAGTATGTCAACAGGAAAGTTTATTTATGCTAAATTATACACACACAGACACTTACTTACTTTTTTATTTAGACTACGTTCTTTGGTGCAGAGACTTGTTTTTGGTCTTGTGGCTGTATGGCAACTAGCACAATGGGATGCTGGTCCAGGTCTTGGGTTCCTAGCTAATACAAATAAATAATAATCATCATCCTATATACACACTCATATAACTTGTAATGGGAAGTCTCCTTTCATCTATTATGGCCTGTAGAAGCAATGTTGAAGGAAATGAAGGGGAAAATGGTTCCCAGACTGGCTACGTTGACAAACTATTACAAGTAGGAAATGCTGGAATTATATGGGACTGGTAGACCCAAGGGATTAGTAATGGAATACTCTCCCTTTCATCTCTACGTCATCACTCCAAATCAACCCCAGGTTGGTAATGACCAGAAATTATCACTATTAGACAGTATTTTAGTCTTCAGTATTTCTTGTGGCTCCATGCTAGGTATGGAATTTTGCAAAACTGGTTCATCCTCCCCTTAAAAGGGGCATTCATAACAATTGTACATCACTTTACTTCATTAACGTTCTTCCCGTTTCCTTTTCAAACAGAACATTAATCTCCCTTCTCTGTTCAAATCCACCCTTGCACTATCGACAGTTATTGACCCTTTGTTCTTGCAACTGCTGATGGAATTACGGTATCTTTTTACTTCTTCACTTCATCCCATTTTATCTTTTTGTACACATAAGAACACCACTTTGCCCTTCCATAGAATATTCATTTCAAAGACCTCTACACACTTAGTAAACTAATAATTAATGTTTGTAACACCTTTCAGAGAAAGTTATTACCTTCTTTTCCACTTCCCCCTGCCAATAATGGGCAGAATACCTCCGTTGTTAAGTAACTTTCTCAAAATCACAACTGGGTGCAAAATCAAGGTCTCTTACCTTCTAATTCTGTGGCTTACTCTTTAAACTGCCATTATACCCAGGCGGTTACCTTCTACATATTTTGGGGTCTGATTTTTCTCCAATTATTTTTTCTTCTCCACACATTAACGTAGAGTCAAATACTGAGTGATGTGGAACAGCTCCTATTGGCTCCAGATTTACATTGTTGTGACAGATAAGAATCTGTTCCCAAAGCCCTGATGAATGGCTTGATGCAGTTGTAAAGTGCATGGCATGAAATTTGTTGTTACTCTCATCTACCCCAGCATGCCTTTTAAAGAACAAATCTCTCTTATTTGCAAAGTGGCATCTAAAAGTAGAAATGACTCTTTTTCCAACAGAGGCACATGAATAAAAATAGCACTTTAGAAGAAAGAAACAGGCCAAGTGTGGCATAAAAATGAACACAACAGGAGAGATCATTGTTTGAACTCAGCTGTTACTGATGTGCTCACTTTAGCGGGCTACAAGTAGTGAAGTAATAGGAAACACCACTTACAGGTCACATAAGCTCAAATAAGACAGACAGAATGCAAAAGAAGAAATTCAGAAGACATCTTAGAAATATTAAAAATCATCATGAAAACAATTTGGGGAGTTTATATTTTGAAATCGAAAATAAAGCACCTACAAAACGAACACTAAATAAGGTATTCAATCAAGTTAGACTCCAGATGAATGTATTTCTTTATATTACACTGCACACAGAATTACTATAATGAGTTCTCAGCACCAGGATTTTTTCCACTTCAGTAAAACAAACAATGAGTGTGTGAGAGGGAGGGAGCGCAAGTGAAAGGGGGACCATGTCTAACAGAGCATGGGCTCTATTGCTGGCTCTGGTGCTGATTGACTACAAGGGCCTAGGAAAGTCACTTAGGGTATGTCTACACAGCAAAGTTATTTCAAAACAACAGCCGCTATTTCAAAATAACTTTACTAGCGTCTACACAGCCAAACCACTATTTTGAAATCAATTCAAAATAGCGGAGTGCTTATTTTGAATTTGGTAAACCTCATTCCATGAGGAATAACGCCAAATTCGAAATAGCTATTTCAAAATAAGTGCTTTGTAGACACTTATTTCAAAATAGGGGGCCTCCAGACTTCCCAGGGTGCCCTGGTGGCCACTCCAGCCTCAACCAAGAACACTCCTCTCCTTCCCCCCTCCCCGGAGCCCTTAAAGGGGTTGGCCTCCAAGCCTGCCAGCCCAGAGCCAGGTGTCACTGCTCCTGACCCAGTGGCCCCAAAACATGAGTCACAAGCCACTGGTATCCAGCCCTCCACCACTCCCCAGGAGCAGTCTGCTAGCTCCCAGGAGCCTGCCAGGGCCTGGAGAAGACGGGCACCTTCCTGGTCCAGGGTGGAGATCATGGACCTTATTCAGGTTTGGGGGGGATGCCCCCAACATCCATGATCTCCGCACTAGATGGAGGAACATGGCTGTCTATGGCAGGCTAGCTGCCAGCCTGGTCACCAAAGTCTACATGCGAACCCAGGAGCAGGTTGGCATGAAAATCAAGTTGGTCCGGCAAGACCCCCAACCCTGAGCTTCCCCTATCCCTTCTTCCCCTTGCTTCCCCCTTCAAGCTCCCTCCTTCCAGGTTTCCCCCTCCCCTCTCCCAACCTCTCTTATCCCCTCTCCCGCCTCCTTTCCCCAGTCTCACCAGAGTTTCATCCCCCCTCCCGCAAGTTTTGTTAAATAATGAGAGTTTGTGTTCATGAAAATACGTGTATTTTATTTGACATCAGGAAGTAGGGTTAGGGAGGGGTAAGTGGAAGGACGTGAGGGAGGAATGAGGCACAAGCCCCTAGTGGGGCAGACCAAGGAGGCTCTTAGTGCTCCTCAGGGTGGAAGCTCTCCCGCAGGGCCTCCTGGATACTGACAGCCCCCTGATGGACCTCCCGGATGGCAGCCTGCAGAAAGTGCAGTCAGGCTCGCAGCAACACATCCACGAGAAGCACCAGAGTGCTCAGGGGCAGCTCTGGCTCCATGTTGCAGAGTGCTGTGGTGTCCCGAGTGAGGGCACACAGAGACAGAATGCTTTGCTGTCCCTCATCGAGGTAGGCAAGCAAGCAGGGAAAGCTGAGAACTGGCTGTTCAGGGGGTGTCCCTTTAAGCACAGGCCTCAGATAGCCTCAAGCAGGAGCCACACAAAGTAACTCCTGACCTGATGCCCTGCCGGACCTGGTTCCGGCCGGCCTTAAATGCAATTCAGTGTCCACTCAGTGTGGAGGCGCTATTTTGAAATAGCAAAACGCTATTTCGAAATGCATTTTATGTGTAGACGCGTTATTTCGAAATAACTTGTTTTGAATTAACTAGTTTGAAATAAGATATTTCAAAATAATGATGTCGTGTAGACATACTCTTATACAGTACACTCTTATGTCTCACTTATCCAGTCAGATAAAATTACAGACAATTCACCAGTTTATGCCTATTCATACTTCCTAACCATTAAAAATATATTGGGCTAGAACCTCAGTTGAGTAAATTGTCATCACTCCACTGACTTCAGCGGAGTGACCACGGTTTATATCAGCTGAGTATCTAGATAATTAACTCCACTTTTACTGTTTCTAAAATGTTTTTTATTTGTCTGCCATTTTAATTAGCACAGAGCACCTCGGTTGTGTGCTTTGTAATTTGAGAAGGAACAGGCATAGCAGTTGGCCATTTCATTGCAAGTATCATATTATAGATCTGAAACAAAAGATAGGACTATGTAGCACTTTAAAGACTAACAAGATGGTTTATTAGGTGTTGAGCTTTCGTGGGCCAGACCCACTTCCTCAGATCAAATTGTGGAAGAAAATTGGCATGACCATATATACCAAAGGGGTACAATTACAAGTGAACACATATAAAAGGACAAATCAAATTTCAGAACAGAGGGTGATGGGGGTGGGCAGGGGTGGGCGGGCGGGAGGTTAATGTCTGTGAGTTAATGATATTAGAGGTGATAATTGGGAAGCTGTCTTTGTAATGGGTAAGGTAATTAGCATCTTTGTTGAGACCAAGTCGTAAAGTGTCAAATTTAAGTATGAATGACAGTTCAGAGGTTTCTCTTTGAAGTCTTGTGTTAAAATGCCTTTGAAGCAGGATGCAGGTAGTCAAGTCCTTGCGACAATGCCCTTTCTGGTTGAAATGGCAAGAAACTGTTTTTTCTTTGTGACACTGTCTGATATCTGTTTTGTGTGCATTGATTCTTTGGCAAAGTGTCTGAGACGTTTGTCCAATGTACATAGCAGACGGACACTGTCGGCACATGATGGCATAAATTATATTTCTGGATGAGCAGGAATATGTGTTCTTGATCTTATAACTGAATTGGTTAGGTCCAATAATGGTGTCCACATATTTACTCTGCTGACACCATTATTGGACCTAACCAATTCAGTTATAAGATCAAGAACACATATTCCTGCTCATCCAGAAATATAATTTATGCCATCATGTGCCGACAGTGTCCGTCTGCTATGTACATTGGACAAACGTCTCAGACACTTTGCCAAAGAATCAATGCACACAAAACAGATATCAGACAGTGTCACAAAGAAAAAACAGTTTCTTGCCATTTCAACCAGAAAGGGCATTGTCGCAAGGACTTGACTACCTGCATCCTGCTTCAAAGGCATTTTAACACAAGACTTCAAAGAGAAACCTCTGAACTGTCATTCATACTTAAATTTGACACTTTACGACTTGGTCTCAACAAAGATGCTAATTACCTTACCCATTACAAAGACAGCGTCCCCAATTATCACCTCTAATATCATTAACTCACAGACATTAACCTCCCCCCCCCCCCCATCACCCCTCTGTTCTGAAATTTGATTTGTCCTTTTTATATGTGTTCACTTTTTTTTGTAATTGTACCCCTTTGGTATATATGGTCATGCCAATTTTCTTCCATAATTTGATCTGAGGAAGTGGGTCTGGCCCACGAAAGCTCATCACCTAATAAACCATCTTGTTAGTCTTTAAAGTGCTACATAGTGCTGTCTTTTGTTTCAGCTAGACCAGACTAACACGGCTGCATCTCTATTATTATAGATCTGGTCACTCCAAACTGTTTGCTGTTACAATTACCCATGGCAGATGTCTGCATAATGCTTTAAAGTGAGGAACACCTTACACAGGCAAATATTATAAAGGTGATGAAATATAGGTTAGGTTCTATTAAGATAGTATTTCTGTGTAGAGCAGTGAAGAATACTCTTTTTTGAAAGTGGGGGCTGATTCTGTATTCCTTGCTCATATGCACATTCGTCATTAAACACCTCGAGATTGTATTGTATCTCCTCAGCTATTAGATCTATACAGCTCCCTAAAACGGGGAACTGGGGGAGGGGAAATGTTTTTGATAATTTGAACCAGGACTGTCAGACAACCACTCAGTGCTAGTTGGGAATAATGTAACCTTTTGAAATTGTGTGATACATTGTTTTAATACTAGTAGCTTCATCCCACATTCTTTACACAAGTAGAATTATGTTCCCATATACTCTATCCATTGATTTAACAGTTGTGCCTGCTAGCCCTGATTTACACTGGAGAGTTATTTCAAAATAACAAGCAGAGCGTCCATGCTACCAAGCCCGTTATTTTGAAATAACAGGCTAGTTATTTCAAAATAATAACTTTTGCTTTCCATGCGGAATAACGCTTCTTTCAAAATAGTTATTTCAAAATAGCAGAAGTGTGGATGCTCCGCTGCTGCTTTTTCAAAATAACTACTCCCTAGAGTCATTCGAAGTAATCACTCCCCTGTGCTTCCTGGGGCTGTAAGTCAAGGTAGCACGTCCACATTAAGGGTATGTCTACACAGCAAAGTTATTTCGAAATAACAGCCATTATTTCGAAATAACTATCCTAGTGTCTACACAGCCATTCCATTATTTCTAAATTAATTTGAAATAGCAGAGGGCTTATTTTGAAATTGGTAGACCTCATTCCACGAGGAATAGCGCCAATTTCGAAATTGCTATTTCAAAATAAGCGCTGTATAGATGCTTATTTCGAAATAGGGAGCCTCCAGCCCTTCCCAGGGTGCCCTGCTGGCCACCCTGGCCACAAGGTAACTTCTGACCTGATGCCCTGCTGGAACCAGTAATTGAACCTAATTACACAACCAGTTCCGGCTGGCCTTAAATGCAATTCAGTGTCCAATCAATGTGGACGCGCTATTTCGAAATAGCAAAAAGCTATTTCAAAATGCATTTTGTGTGTAGACACGTTATTTTGAAATAAGATATTTTGAAATAACTATTTCGAAATTAGATATTTTGAAATAACGTTGTAGTGTAGACATACCCTAAGAGAGCCTCTCTCGGATTAATTCAAGGCTTCCCTGTAGTGTGGTCACACTATTTTCAAATAGTTATTTCGGGAGTTATTATTTCAAAATAAGTTATTTCAAAATAATTTCCTAGTGTAGACATGCCCATAGAGAAGTGTAAATAGACCTTAGTGTAAATAAGCATTCAAGCCTAACCTTTTCCAAAAAAATCACAACCTTTAGATTCACTTCTATAGCTAGTCATCAGTTCTAGCACAGCACTCACAAGCATGAATTTAAAAAAAATCATACTGCTGTTATGGGCAGTGCTTTTTTTGTTAAAAAAAAAAAAAAAAGGTGCTGGTACTTCAGCGGAAAAGTTGTTGAGCTCTGACTGGAGGTGCCGGTACTGCGTCTGGAGGTGCCAGTACTGCGTACAGTACAGTCACATTCCCATAACCAGTGCTTTTTTTGTAAGTCACACAGGTAGCAAAACACTATAGGTCAATGAATAATGTTAAATTTGGCAGCATTTGACTCTTGGGGTGGGTACCTATTATCCAAACTATATACAGCTGCCACAGGACTAAATACTACTATGGGGCTGGAAAAATGTAGAAACTGGTATTATTAATGTCTTTATTGTACTTGATGTCTTTGTTTCTGAATTCTTACCAGTAGTCATGAGAGTATCTTTTACCCCTACTGTTAGCATCTCTACTGCCTACTTCTAATTTTTGGAAAATGTTAACACATTTATAAATCACAATAAGGGCTTTGGGTGAATGGTGCTTTATACTCTAAATACAAGATATCAAACTGTATAATTTCAGAGTAACTGATACATAAATTGCACCAAATACAGTCCTTGTGCCCAGTCTGGTTGTGGGGATGTTGTGCTGCCTTCTGAACCTAATTACACAAAACCAAAATGGTTTTCTTAGATATTTTACGAAAGCACTTTGAATTTGAATATTCCATTTGCATTCTGTTTACCAGGACTTGTAGGCTGCTTTGAATCAGATACATGTTCTCATGAACTAGTCCATTCAATTTGCATTTAGCCACTGTCATGTGACTGGAGCTATGAAAAAAAAAATCAGAAAGGAGGTGGTGTTTATTTTTAAATGTTGAAGTGCCTAATGAAAGGGAGAGGGGAGGACTTGGTAAGCTGGCTTTGTCATCTGTTTTACTAAGGAGGCTTAACTGTAGACAGGCAGGCAATGCAACTCCTGAATGCTGGAGAAGGTCACAGCTTCTGGGTTCATAAACTATCCTGGACATCTGTTTGATAATGTGCTTCAACATCTGACCGAGGCCTACAACTTTTGTCATTTGCACTTTGGCAATACTTGCATTGCTTGTCATGCCAATAAGAGCCCTGGGAGCTGAATAATTTCTGTAGTAAGGTGGGGGGGGGGGAGAGATAGGAAGGCAATTTATGTTCTCCAACTGACAGTGCAGACAATAGTAGTAATAGTGCCCTTCTGCATGTCTCTGGTGTGATTGTTGAGTGATTTTCCCTTTCTTTTGGGGGGGGGGGGGCACTTGAGGAAGGCCAATTAATGACACAGTTCAGCAGATGTTGAGATTCTGTTCCCACAGCCCAAATTAGAGGCTGCTTAAATGAATATTAGAAGAATTCCACTAATTTTAGAGTGCTTTTATCTCCTTCTCTTCCTACTCACAATTTTATTTAGTAGCTCTCCAAAATCACTGCCCCACCTTCACTAACTTCCCAAACTTTTCCCGGACTCCTTATGCTGCAGTAAGGACTGGACAAGAAATGCCATTAACTGCCTGAATCAGAGCTAGAGAAGGGGATCTGCCTGGGTTACTTATCAATAAGCAGCTCTAATTTTAATACCCCAAACTTTTGAAAGTGTCACATATGGAAGAAGTAGCGATGGCATGGAACCTTTTCCACCATCGAACAGATAGACTTCAGACTAGATCTGCTGTCTTTGTTTTACCATGAGCCAAGGCTTTCTTGAAAACTTGTCACTAACTTTACCCTAAAGCATCATATGTCAATGGTTCCTATTTGACTGGGATAGTTGTATGTATTAGCAAAAATCTATTGTCCTCTTACCTTGGTTCTTCAACCCCCAAGATACTGTTCTTGTTTGAGATTCTAAATATGAGAAGACTTACAGTCAATGATAAGCAATGAGAGCAAGTCAGGAAATATATTTTTACCTATAAAAAGTTTAGATAAAAACAAAAGTTACATTGTTGAATTTTTTTAAAATATTTTTGTTTTTATTAATCACAAATCTCTGTTTATGTTGAAAATGTTCATTAGACGTTTAGTTTATGATGATCTATTTTTCAACTAAAAGTCCTTTAATCAAAAACATTTCTATCAGTTCTGCTCAACTTTAAGTTGGAAAACCTGGCCAAACTAAAAGCAAAAAGTGATATTGCCAAATTTTCTGCTGGTGTAAGTAGGTGTAGCTTCATTGTCTTAAAATGAGTTTCATTCACTTACATCAGCAGAATTTGATGGTGTTACTTTTCTGAAGCAAGCAAACAGTTATTTAAAAGTCCAAGTTGTAAATATTTCAACATTACTAAAAATTACAGATTGAGCAGCAAATTATTATTGGAGAGTCAGGGAGAAGTTGATTTAATTTAAGCAGGGCTATTAATTATTACTGGCCCAAATCCTGAATGGTGCTAAGAAACTAAACTTGATGTCAATGGCTCAGCTCCTCTCAGGATTTGTTCTATTATTATAATAGTAATTCCAGTAGATGTGAATAATTCAGTCTCTCTCTTGCTCCCTCTTTCTGACAACTGTTGGAAGGCAAGATGACTGTAAAATCTGATTACTGCTTGCTAGGGCATGGCTGGGCAAGAGCCTGTCATTGGGACAGATCCGGCCCATCTAATTCTTTTATCCGGCCCATGCGGCAGCTCCCAGCCCCATGCCTTAATGCGTTGTCTGCGTGCCCTCTCAACTGCCTCTATTTAAAGGGCTCCTTCCCCGCAGCTGCCAGGCAATGAATTACAGCTGCGGAGAAGGTATGAGCAACATGTTACTGGTGGGCCGGGAGCAGCGAGCCCTTTCAACTGCTTCTATTTAAAGGGCTCATGCCTGCTAGTCTGCTGCTATAGTGCCAGTGGTTCTGCAAGAAAAGGTAGCTGAGGCAGTTGGCTTTGCTGGATCTAGAGATCTAAGCAATTCCAAATTGCTTCTTGTTGCACAAAGAAAGCAGAAGAAAACGAAATAAATGTCCTGTTAGTTTCCCATGGCTGGGACTGCTGGTGACATTCAGTGAGCCCTATCTCTCACTGATGAGGAAAAGAAAGAATACACCAGAGTGAAAGAAGTTTTTGATGATCATTTCACACGTGGACAGAATACTATCTTTGAAATGGAGACATTTGTATAGAAGGTGCCAGGAACAAAAGGTAGAGGCTGAGACTTTTATTATAACAGATCATTGTCTTGCTGATCATTGCCAATATGAAACATTAAAATAACTTATAAGCAAGAAAGTTGTTGGCATAAGAGACACCAATTTATCAGCACACCTTCAGTTAGATCCAGATCCCTAGCTATAGGAGCTCTAGCAAAAATAAGAATGCAAGAAGCCATAAGGACTTACTGCACAAGTACAACTTCATCAGACACAATTGACAGAGTAAAGCAAAAAAAGTCACACATGCATAAGGAAACTGTCAGATCAAATTTACAACATAAGAACAATACATGATAATCTTTGGATACTGTTCATTATTATTAAAATGTAATTACTTTGCGTAAAAACAAAGTGGTGTCTTTTTACAATACATGGCCCTGCCCCTTCTGCCTGAGACCTCACCCCTTCTGGGGAGCCTGAGACCACTTCCGAAATTTGTGAAGCGGCCCTCCTTCAAAAATGATTGCCCACTCCTGTGCCAGAAATCTGTCTGGACAGTGTATGTTATCTACCTGATAGATTGTCATGTGTTAGATCTTTTATTTCAGTGGATGTCAATCATAGGATGAGCAGACAGGGTGCTAGTGCAGAACAAGCACTAAAAAAAGAAGAATGACCATGGTGTCTTATGTTATCACAAGAAGAGATGAGGCACTTGAGGTACAATGCAAGTAGAAGAGAAGTCTTTCTCTCTCTCTCTCTCTCTCCCACACACCCCACATTACCAATTGTTTAAATTTGCTCAGCAGAGGCTTCCCACGCTGTAACCAGAATGAGGTATGTCAAAGTTCCAAGGTTATTCTTACAAACTAGAATGCAGAAAATGCCACACTTTTCCTTCAGCTCAATTAAAAAAGCCACGTTTTCCTTGCAACTGATCTTCCATCTCCTCCTCTCCTTTCTCTGCACTCATTTTCTCCTGCGTTCTATGGAAGTGATGCTAATGTTAAACAAATACTGATTTCTTGGGTACTACTGTGTGCACTAAGCCCACTCTCTCTGGAACTTTAGGAAGATGTGATTATGTAATTCTTTTTTATTCAGATTTTTACACTTCTCCCATTACCATGGCTTCTGATGAGAGAACCCTATGGGTATCTGAGGAAAGCACCAATTTTATTTTTCAACATGTGATCACAAGCATATATAACCCATTATCCGCTATATCTTCTCCCACTACAAAATTGCATTCCAGATGATTTATCAAGGTAAAATTTAAACCCATGTAGGATCCAGCACCATAATTTTCAATCAAAGGTCACATGAAAGACCTCTTTATGCTGTCTCAGCCTATTTACTGGTATAGAGCTATAATCTCTGAGAACACATAAATGTTTCAGTATTAGTACTAAAAAGACACATGAGGGAGCATTTGGAGAATTGAAATGCTTTCCTTGTATCAGTGTAAATAAGGAAGGGAATCAAAGTAGATCCCTTTAGTTAGTATATATGGATTTAAATGGATCTAGAAGATATTACCCATTTGTCGTCCCATCCAGTTTTAGATAATATAAACCCTACTTAAAGTAGAATTTTCAAAGGAAAGTCTTTGAATGGTGTGAATCATATAATTTAGTATCCCAGACAAAGTTTACTTTCCTTAAATCTTAAAGGAAACATCATTTTTTAAAATTTCTGCTGAATTAAACATGAATTACGGCTTAGATTTTCTCTCATTGAGTGTGACAGTGTTGCAGTTTATCACCAGTCTCATGCTATTTGATGTTTTTAATAAAGCCCCAGCTCTTGGAGTCATGTGATTAAGAGAAAATCGCATCTTACATTTTTTTAAATGTAAGCATCTAGCCTTTGTGATTGGAAGTATAACTTAAAAACATGAATCCTAAAGGCTCAAAAACAGAAGACAAATAAAATGAACTCAAAACTTCTTATTTTTAAAATCTCATGATTCTGGGGAGACTCACTTACGATTTTTAAATGTGTGAGGTTGGCAGTATTGCTGCTAATCAAAATAGGAAACACCTTGAAAGGTGTACTTTGGAAAACTACTTATTACTGTAGTTACATGATAAAGACAGATCCTTTTGCAGTGGTTCCCAACCTTTCTGATACCTGGGACCAGCAAACCCATTCACAAACTTTTGGCAGACCAGCAACATTTTATTTGCATATTTGCTTATTCATCATGTGATTACACAAATATATATATAATTATATAATTATGCAAATAACAAATATGCAAAAAATGTTTCCAGTCCACCAAAAGCCCTGGCTCCCAGATCCCGCCAGTGTCAGCCCTAACCTCTAGAACCCTCCACACCTCCACTACCCCCCAGTGCCAGACACTGACCCCAGAGTCCCCTGCTCCCACCCCCAATGCCAGCCTCCCACCCCAGATCCCCTAGGGCCAGCCCCCAGCCCAAATACCTCAGTGTCAGCCTCTCGCCCCTTAGAGCCCCTTACCACCAGACCCCCAGTTCCAGACTCCTGTTTCCAGAGCCCTGTTTCCAGAGCCCTGTTTCCAGAGCACCCAAACCCCCTAGTGCCAGCCCCCAATATTAGCCCCATTCCCAGAGGCCCCCCGTGCCAGCCCTGTGCCCAGAGCCCCTGCACTACTAGCCCTGCCCCTTAGAGTCCGCTACCCCCAGAGCTCCCCACCTCCAGAGGCCCCACTTGGAGCCCTCAGTGCCTGTCCCCTTCACCTAGCCTTGTGCTGCCTCCCAGCCCCCAGCTGAGTGAGGCTACCCAGGTCATGGCTGGTCTAAGAGTCAGGGCTGAAGATCACCATCCAGCACCTCCTCTCCCATCGCGACTGTTGGGAGAGGTTTGTCCTGCCTCTCAGCCAACCAGTGCCAGGCAGAAGCAGGGTTTCTTCCCAGCTGCGGAAGAATGGTTCCCTGCACAGGCTGGCTGACAGGTGGGGCAGGACAAGACCCTCCCAACAACCGCAGGAGGCGGGGAGGCACTGGGTGCCCCAAGAGCTGCCGGCCTGGCAGCCAGTGGTTCGTGTCCCACTGCTCGTCCGTGGACTGGTGGTTGGGAACCGCTGCTTTAAAGTGCTAAATAAAATTGTGAGCGAGGAAGAGACAACCATAGCTAGAACATATGGCTTTCTGATAAAAAAAAACTTAAGAGCACACTTGGACTGTCCTCATAAAACAGAACTTTCTCAGTCAAAAAAGGGCTTATAATTACCAAGTCCTAAACATTTGTGCTGGTAGTGCACCAAAGTTGTAGAATGTACAGAAGACTAGCACTGTGACCCCCACATTATATGTTCCATAGTCAATGATGTCAATGAAGGAATTTCACATCAGAGGTTAGTTAGGTTGCTTTGACTGTTTGCTTGCTCTTTTCATACAGGCTGCATAGCTGGGCGAAGGGCCCCTGGGTAAATAGCCAACACAGGTCTGTTTGTTGGTGCCTTGGCAAAGAGAGGCAGCTACCAGGAGAATTTTGGAGACAAAATGAACAGCTTTCCTTCCAGAAGCAACACTATATGCAATTGCAAGATAGCCAGCAATGGATCAGAGGTGGAGACTTGCAATACATGTACCATTTTTTTCTTTCCTGCCTGAATCCTTCATCCTGGGAATGAAGTATAAGTTAATGGCTGTACTGTAGGAGAAGACTCTTGGATTGGAGGGGCAAATAGAGATAATAGAGAGAATCAGAGAAGCTGAAGAGTTCCTAGTCAGCCAACTTCAGGAAATATCAATAGCCCAGGTTCAAGGAAGAAAGGAGCTGGCCCCCAAACAGTTAGAAAGTTAGAGTTATCTCTTATGTTTGCAATCACAAGAGATAAGCAGTCTACACAGCTGGAGATAGAGGAGGATGGGAAGGATGTGACCACCAGAGAGAAGAGGGCTGGAAAGAAGACCACTCAGCTAGAAGTTCCCTAATGATACCAGTTCCCCAGCATGGAAACTGGAAGATATAGTGGAAGATCCAGCTTGTCCAAGAGCATGGAGAGATGCACAGGACACATCTGTGAATGGCAGCCTGACACAATCTGTAAACTAAAAAAAATGCTGACAAAGAGTTCTCCAACTGTCCAATGAAGGCTGACTATCCTTGTTGCAGATTCAATACTTCGGAGAATCAAAGGAATGTTATGCAAGGGACTGGCAGAGAATAGGATGGCATGCTGCCCTCCCAGAACCAAGAAGTGAGATGTCACTCTAAGGCTGAATAGGCTTTAGAAGTTGATGGGAAAGGATCACTGCTAATGATTCATATTGACACTAATAATACTGCATCATGGGATATCTCGCCAATAATAGATGACTTCAGAGAACTTTGAAGAGTTCTGAAGAAAAATGTCCACATGAACTTCTCTGAGATTGTTCCTGTCCCATGAGCAAAAAGACGACAGACGGCACTAGACTGAAGATTCCTGACCTGAGTCACCAGCTGGGCAAGTGGAGTAGAGTTTTAGTTTGGAGGAAAACTGGTCCGACTTCTATGGGGAGTAGGGGCTGTATAGGTTGGATAGCCTCCACCTCAGTAAATGTGGAACCAACATTCTTGGGGACAGCCTGGCAAGTGTAGCCAAGAGAACATTAACCTAATAACAAAAGGGAAGGGTAAAAAAGGGAAAGATATGAACACTCAGAGCACACACCAAACCCTACCCCACTCAAATCCTGAGATGTTGAGAACAAAATCAATCAAGGAATCAAAAGGACATGAAGGAAATTATTTAACTGTTTATACCATGATAAGAACCAGAACAACATAAGAACGGCCACACTGTGTCAGACCAAAGGTACATCTAGCCCAGTGTCCTGTCTTCTGACAGTGGCTAATGCCAGGTGCCCAAGAGGGAATGAATAGAACAGGTAATCCTCACGTGATCCATCTCCTGTCTCCCATTTCTAGCTTCTGGCAAACAGAGGTGAGGAAGGTGATAGCTGCCCATTCTTGCTACTAGTCATTGAAGGATCTATCCTCCAAAAATAACTTACCTAGTTCTTTTTTAACTCTGTCATAGTCCTGGCCTTCACAACATCCTCTGGCAAGAAGTTTCAGAGGTTGACTGAACATTGCGTGAAAAAAATACTTCCTTTTGTTTGTTTTAACAAAAAGCCGTTCCATGCCCCTAATAATTTTTGTAGGTCTTTTCTGAATGTTTTCTAATTTCAGTATAACTTTTTTTGAGATGGGGTTGCCAGATCTGCACACAGTATTCAAGATGTGGGTGTATCATAGATTTATATAGAGGCAATATTATATTTTCTATCTCATTATCAATCGCTTTCTTAATGATTCCCAATGTTCTGTTCGCTTTTTTGACTGCTGCTGTGCATTGAGTGGATGTATTCAAAGAACTATCTGCAATGACTCCAAGATCTCTTTCTTGAGTGGTATGAGGATGGACAATCACTCGTTGCCAAGTATGATCATCTTCCAAGGGAGCTGTGGACCCTCAGGTGGCTGATAAGGCTGATCCTTGAACCACAACTTGTATTACAAAACAATTAGAAGATGCCGGTGCAGGACTTCTTTTAAAGTGGGAAAACTGGTACACAACAGTCACCACATTGTCCTTGACAGATGGAGGACTTGAAGCCAATGGCACGGACACCACAACAATTGGAGATTCCTATCTGCCATAGCCTTCATCCACCTTCACAACTGTTGTAACATTACACAACAGTTCCACCTCCATTGTGCAGTTATCCTCCGTCTGCTCTGCCGTTGAGGACTTCTTGGATCCCACTTTGTCTGGAACCTTGCCCTTGACCGTTCTGCCATGGGTGACCCTAAGGGAGTACATGACTCCAGGCACTGCACGCTAGCCTCTCCACCACTACAAGGTGATGATCCATGGGTAGGCTTGAGTGGTAACAGCTAATTTAGACTCCATCATTTTTTATGCATGGTTGGGATTATGTTTCCCAATGTGCATTACTTGGCACTAATCAACACTGAATTTCATCTGCCATTTTGTTGCACTGTCACCTGGTTTTGCGAGATCCTTTAGAAGCTCTTCGCAGACTTCTTTAGACTTAACTATCTTGAGTTGTTTTGTATCACCTACACATTTTGCCACCTGTTTACCCCTTTTTCCAGATCATTTATGAATATGTTGAATAGACTGATCCCACTACAGACCTATTGGGGACACCACTGTTTACCCCTCTCCTTTCTGAAAATGGACCATCTGTTCTTTCCCTTTGTTTCCTATCTTTTAACCAGTTACCTGGGCATGAGAAGATTTTCCCTCTTGTCCCATGACAGCAAGCAACAAGAGGAATCAGTTCTGAGCACAAATTTGATATAGCTGGTATTATTGAAACCTGGTGAGGATAACTCTCATGACTGGAATGTTAAATAGGTCATAACCATTGATTTTAGGAAATATTGAGTGGGCAAAATGGGAGGCCCTCAATGCCAAAAGTGGTATTACTTGTTTGCAAGCCACTGATAACTCAGAAGAAAATGATTTTGGATGCTTATGGATTAGCGATATACAAAGCACAAGACAGGGTATAAGTTGGTGTCTGCTTCAAACCCCCAAATCACACTAGAATGACTGGCTACTTACCCATTTATCTATAATGTGTAGGAATAAAAGCTGCTTAATTCTGGTCAGGCCCACTGACAGGGACGTGGGGGACAAAGTGGGCAGTTACACCAGGGCTTGACCATTCAAAGGGGCTCATGGTTCATGAATGCCACTGCTGCTATTGTGGAAACAGTGGCAGCTGGAGCTGCGGCCCTTTAAATAGCCACTGGAGCACTGACTGCATGCTCTGGGCAGTTCAAAGATCTGGGGAGGAGGGGGATGCACTATGGATGGTGTGGAGGGGTGACTGCCCCGGCCCTGCCCTTTCCACCAGAGACATTGCCTCTTCTGGGAGCACGGAGCCGGACCCCCTCTGCTCACCTTGCCCAGGGGCCCAAAGAGGCTGTTGGCACTCCTAATCCTAGTAGACTTTGGTTTGAGAGACATATGCTGAAGGTCTCATGCTGCCAGTACTAAAATGTCCTCGGATTTTCCAAATATCATAGATGACAACCTCCTAACTCAAAACATTCAATGTTGCAATTCAGTGTGGAGTCCTGTGGCACCTTATAGACTAACCGAAGTGTTGGAGCATAAGCTTTCGTGGGCAAAGATCCACTTCATCAGATGCATGTAGTGGAAATTTCCAGAGGCAGGTATAAATATGCAGGCCAGAATCAGGCTAGAGATGACGAGATGGATCCAATCAGGGAGGATGAGGCCCACTTCTAGTAGCTGATCTGGAGGTGTGAATACCAAGAGAGGAGAAGCTGTTTTGTAGTTAGCTAGCCATTCACAGTCTTTGTTTAATCCTGAGTTGATTGTGTCAAACTTGAAGATGAACTGTAGCTCAGCAGTTTCTCTTTGAAGTCTGGTCTTGAAGTTTTTTTGCTGTAGGATGGCTACCTTTAGATCTGCAATTGTGTGTCCAGAGAGATTGAAGTGTTCCCCTACAGGTTTTTGTATATTGCCATTCCTAATATCTGATTTGTGTCCATTTATTCTTTTATGTAGGGACTGTCCAGTTTGGCCGACGTATATAGCAGAGGGGCATTGTTGGCACATGATGGCTTATATTACGTTAGTAGATGTGCAGGAGAATGAACCAGTGACAGTATGGCTGATCTGGTTAGGTCCTGTGATGGTGTTGCTGGTATATATATGTGGGCAGAGTTGGCACTGAGGTTTGTTGCATGGATTGGTTCCTGAGTTAGAGTTATTATGGTGTGGTGTATAGTTGCTGGTGAGAATATGCTTCAGGTTGGCGGGTTGTCTGTGGGCGAGGACTGGCCCGCCTCCTAAGGCCTGTGAAAGTGAGGGATCATTGTCCAGGATGGGTTGTAGATCACTAATGATGTGCTGGAGAGGTTTTAGCTGAGGACTGTAGGTGATGGCCAGTGGTGTTCTGTTGGTTTCTTTCTTGGGCTTGTCCAGTAGCAGGAGGCTTCTGGGTACATGTCTGGCTCTGTTAATCTGTCTCCTCACTTCCTCGTGTGGGTATCGTAGTTTACAGAATGCTTGTTGAAGATCTTGTAGGTGTCGGTCTCTGTCTGAGGGGTTGGAGCATATGCGGTTGTACCTCAGTGCTTGGCTGTAAACAATGGATCATGTGGTGTGTCCGGGATGGAAGCTGGAGGCATGCAGGTAAGCATAGCAGTTGGTAGGCTTTCGGTATAGGGTGGTGTTTATGTGACCGTCACTTATTTGCACCGTGGTGTCCCAGGAAATGGACCTACCGTGTAGTCTGGTCCATGCTGAGGTTGATGGTGGGGTGGAAGCTGTTGAAATCATGGTGAAATTCTTCCAGAGTCTCCTTCCCATGGGTCCAGATGATGAAGATGTCATCGATGTAGCATAGGTAGAGAAGGGGCATAAGTGGATGAGAGCTGAGGAAGCATTGTTCCAGGTCAGCCATACAAATGTTGACGTATTGTGGGGCCATGCGGGTGCCCATAGCAGTGCCACTGGTCTGGAGGTATATATTGTCACCAAATCTGAAATAGTTGTGTGTGAGGATAAAGTCGCAGAGCTCAGCCACCAGTTGTGCTGTGGCATCATCAGGGATACTGTTCCTGACAGCTTGAATTCCATCTACATGTGGGATGTTTGTGTAGAGAGCCTCTACATCCATGGTGGCTAGGATGGTGTTTTCTGGAAGATCACCAATGCATTGTAGTTTTCTCAGGAAATCAGTAGTGTCACGGAGGTAACTGGGAGTGCTGGTGGCGTAGGGTCTGAGTAGAGAGTCCACATATAAAGACATTCCTTCAGTGAGAGTGCCAATGCCCCGAGATGATGGGGCGTCCGGGATTTCCAGATTTGTGGATCTTGGGTAATAGATAGAACAGTTAGTTCTATCTCCAACACTTCGGTTAGTCTATAAGGTGCCACAGGACTCCTCGCCACTTTTGCAGATTCAGACTAACACGGCTACCCCTCTGATATGCAATTCAATGTTGCATTCAATAGGAGGAATTTCTATATGAGACCTTGTCTTGACCGATTAAGAGGAACTGTTACCAGAACTAAAAATTAATGGCAACGTAGGTGCAAGTGATCATGACTCAATCTCGTTTGTAATGTGGAAATGGACTGGAGTCCAGACTTGTGTTAAATATACCCGATGCTTTAAAAAGGATCTGCTTCACAAAGCGGAAACCATTTCTGAACCAGATCAGCTGGAAGGAAGAATTTAGTCAGAAAAATCTGAAAGATCATTGGGATGGGTTTAGCTACACAAATCCACAATTCCACAATCAAAAAAGGAAGGCATATTTTAAAAACTGAACTGGTGTGGCTGTAAAGCAAGGCAACTATAAAAATAAAATGAAAACATAACAAATAGAAGAAAGGAGAAGATAACAGCAGCAATTATAAATAAGAAGCTAGAAAATTAAAAAGGGAAGCAAAGGGCAGAAAGAGCAATCTATGACCAGCAGCATTATGGACAATAAGAAGGCATTTAGGTATATTGGGAACAAAAAGAATCGTAATAGTGGTATTGGACCATTCTTCGATGGAAATGGAGGAATTATCAACAATAGTGCAGAAAAGGCAGGTATGGATAATTTGCATTCTTCCAAGAGTTTTAAAAAAGGTGGCTGAGGAGTTTGCTGGATCATTAATATTGATTTCCAATAAGACTTGGAACACTGGGGAAGTTCCAATAGATTGGAAGAAAGCTCATGTTGGGCCAATATTTTTAAAAGGGTAAATGGAATGACCTAGGTCGTTAGAGGCCTGTCAGTCTGACATTGATCCTGGGTAAGATAATGGACCAGCTGATATGGGACTTGATTAATAAAGAATTAAAGAAAGGTAATATAATTAATGACAGTTAACATGGATTGATGGAAAATGGATGCCATCAGACTTTCTTATAAATTTGGCTGGCAAATGCAGTGTTGATGTAATATACATAAATTTCTGTAAGGCATTTGACAACACAATATTTTGATTAAAAAAACTAGAAAATTAACCTGACACACGTGAAATGAATTAAACCTGGCTATATAATAGGTCTAAAAATGCAACTATTAATGGAAAATCATCATAGAATGGATGTGTTTCCAGTGGGGCCTTTCAGGGTTTGGCTCTATGTTATTAAACATTTTTATAAATGTAAAGACAAACATGCTGCTGACTGGTAAAGTAGTCTGCCATCACTCCATGAGAAAAAGGAGGCGTATTTGAGGCTATAATGCCAGATAGCCTGTAGTTACTTCCCAGGAGGAGGTGTTTGAGCTGGTATGTCCAGAGAAGAGGGGAGACAGAAGGTAGATCTGAGAAGTAGGTACGAGTCCAGGGGAAGAGCACATGGTCTGGAAGAGAGCAGGCCACTGCTACTGGAGATAAGGCCCCTGAACTGGAACCTGGAGTAGAAGGCAGGCATCCCCCACCAGCCATTGGAGGAGTGGCACAGTCAGGGCAGTGAAGGGAAGAATGCCATTTTGTATAGAGGGATTTTGATATACTGGAATGGGAGGACTACAGTGACCTGGCCAGAGGGCAGAATGGCAAAGTAGCACCCCAAGCCCCGGGTTCCTTCTAATTTTTTCCATCCATGGGTGGAAAACAAATTCGTTCTGTGCACCAAGGCATGTGCAGATGTGTACCACCAGTAGAAACACATGCTGCCGACTGTGAGAGCTCTGCTAATCAGCTGAGTCGCACCTGAATCTCTCTTGCGTGGTCACCCAAGTGCCCAGCTAACAGGGAACACTGCCCGAGCCCCCAAGAAAAAGAAAGGGCATGGGGAGAGGAAATGATAGAAGTGGCCATCAGATCTGTGAAGAGTTAATCCCAGAGCAACCAGTGATCGTTGGGCCCTGTGACAACATTCTAATGGCTAGAACTGAAGGTAGGCAAACTGACCAGAAATAAGGCATAACATTTTAACTTGCACCATGTTTGTGGTGAGCGCTCCATCACAGACTATTTTTAAGTCAAGGCTGGGTGTTTTGCTAACAGATCTGCTCTAGGAATTATTTTGGGGGAAGTTTTATGGCCAGCGTTTTACAGGATACTCCCACTGATCCTTTCTTACCTTGGAATCTATGAATAAACAAAAACAGTTCAATGATGGGATTCCAATTTTTTCTTTTTAGGTAATTTTAAGCCACATAATTTGCCCCAGAAAGCACAATTAACTGCATCATGGCAAACCTGCAACTATTATATGATGGAAGCACCTGTATTAATATAATATGCTGTGTCTATCTGGCTTAGTGTACCTTATCTAAGAAAAGAAAAATTGTGAGTTTACTTTAGGGGACTAAGAGCTTCCATCCCTCTAATCCTGCATACAACTTCTTATAAATCAGACCCTACAGAGCACAACCCCACCAAAAAAAAGTTCAGCCTCTAAAAATTTGTGATTGCACTCAGTCTCCCTCAGACATGATAGTCATACATATTAGCTCAGCATTTAGGATCAGCACCCTCTGTTTGGCATACTATTCTCAGGAACTATCACCTGATAGTGCAGTAGAAACTGACATTCAAACTGGTGTAAGTTTTACTGAGGTTTTCGGTGTTTACGTTTGCTTTATTTTTCATTATATGCAATTATCTGATCATTTTTAATAAAATGATGCAAGCCTGGAAGTCTGATATTTGCCATCATTCTCATCTCTAGAGAACCGTTCTTTGCAGCTCCAGTAAATTGGACTTAAAAGGCAAATGGTATTATAGTGTTAATTTCAAAGTGAATTATTCAAAAAAGTGCTCCATATGTCAGCAAGCATCATTTTGAGGAACTATATTAATGTCTTCCTTAAATACAGTTCACCCTTTCTAAAAGCTGTTTTATAGATCCAGGAAATATGTCTTGTATAAAGAAGTGCTTATTGTAAAGGATGTTTTAGTAGTTGGGTTCAATTAATGAGAAAGCCAGGATGTAGCCTCCTATCAGGAATAGCTTAATAGCAATAATATGGGGCACTGGAATTCTCACACTTTCAGGTACTGTGTAGTTATTTATTTATTTATTTGTTTATTTAAGCCAGCTGATCTACCCATTACAGAACATTTATTTCATGTCTAACGGACAATGTTTCCTTTTGAAGGGTTGTCAGTAAGGAGCTAAGGAACAAAAACAAACCTGTTTCTTGCCAACAGAGATGGCTGAAGATAAGTGATTCCCCCCCCCAACACACACACATACACTTTCATCATCAGCATAATCAAAATGACTGGTAAAGAAAAGCCCAACTGAAGGCCAACCTCTAAAGCACCACTTCCATTTTTCAGGAAAAAACACCAAATAAACCTACAAAGGTTTCTTATATTTACAGGGTTGCAAGAAAATGTATAGCAACTAGAAGCCTCCTCAGGTTTTCCCATATTGATAGCATTTATTGACAAATTGTGTAGCTTATTTCGAGTTTATTTCAAAATGGCTTGTTTCATAATTTGGTGCCTTCTACACAGTGCCACATTTCAAAATAAACCACTATTCCAAAATGTCCCTAATCCTTCTGGAATGAGGTTTACAGGGATGTCGGAATAGGAAGCCCGTTATATTTCGAAATAACGGGCTTGTTTCAAAGACATGGAATAGCTATTTCAGGATATCGGAAGTATCCTGAAATAGCGCCACAGGGTAGACATACCCTCAGAGTAGCAGGAGCACTGAAAGCACCGGTTCTGTTCCTGTGCCAGTGCCATTGTGTTCCCCCCTCTGCTGGGAAAAGCAAATGCAAGGGTAGTCCTGTTCCTTCCATGCTTCCCTGGACTTTGAGCATGCTCAAGGATGACAAAAATCTCGAGAATTTAGCTGCCAAACTCTAGCATGTCTCTCTTGAACATGTGCAAACTGAGATTTTTTTTGACACTCATCAATTGGATAAATTTGAACAGATTTTTATGGGGACAGCCAAAGGTAGAGCCCTCTCACCAATGTCACTCTGCTGCCAAATTTCAAATCTCTGCTCTAAAGCAGGGAGGTACTAGAGCTTCTCAATTAAACAGTTGTATGAATTTTTAATGTGTGAAACAGTGTATTTTTCCTGCCTTCATTCCAGGAACTAGCTGAACTGTATTTCTTGAAACATTCCAAAGAATTTGAGCCTAAGGCAGACACCCGGCATGGAAAATTTCGGCCTGAGTGATTACATTTTGGCAAAGCTGTAAGCAACTGAAAATGAACTTATAATTGGAAGTGACAGGCTATCGTGTTGCTATTAGCTCCACCTAAAATATCTCTATCTTTATTACAATTTCAGAGAGTAAATCAGTGAGAAGAGCAGGATTGGTACATAGAAAGTAAGCCATGGAAGGTCAGCTAACCAACCAAAATAAGACTTGAGGGGGAATTTGAAAGCTAAAAGGACTGCAAAGTGCTTTGAATCAGCGGAGTTAAGTATGGGTGAGACTCTTATTGTTTTAATCCACATGGACTCCTTCTCGTGAGTTCACTTCTCAGGAACTAGCATGCTGGTTGCAACACTTGGGTGCAATCTATAACACAGATGGCCGAATTTGTAATTAGTCACTGTGTAATTTCTGCTCAAGCACACCAATGGGGCCATGCTGAAAATGGGAGACCACCATGCACATAAATAGACTGTTTAGTTAAAATGGGTTTAAGTGAAGTTCACAGTAATTTTAAATATCATTTGATAGAATGAACTTCCAATAAGACTACTGAACGTGGGAAATAAAATCTCAGAAGTTGTATTTCTGTTCTGTAAATTCCTGCTTAGGGAAGTCAAGCATTTGCATAAAACTCTAGCTTTCTGTGTCTGATCAGTTTCCACGTATCCAACACAACAAGAAATTCATTCATAAATTTAATCAAAAATCCAGCACTGTAAAATTTTCCTAAAATATCACAAAAAAGTGTGTGTAAACCTCCCCATTAACCAAAAGTCAGTAAGTCTGCATGATCATTCATTTAACCCACAAACACAGCAGTAATATATATCATATTTAGGGTACGTCTAGACTACAGGCTTTTGTTGACAGAGGCTTTGTCGACAGTATCTGTTGACAAAGCTTCTGTCGACAAAGAGCGTCTAGACTACAGCCAGTTCTGTCGACAAAGCAAGCTGCTTTGTTGACATGAGAGTGTAGACGCAAAGGACAGTGTAGATGCAATAACGCCTTCTGTCGACAGAACTCTGTCGACAGAAGGCGTTATTCCTCGTAGAATGAGGTTTACCACTGTCGACAAAACTGCCGAGTTCTGTCGATGTTATGTAGACAGAACTCGGCAGTAGTGTAGACACAGGTATAGTTTTGTTGACGAAAGTCCACTTTTCTTGACAAAACCCTGTAGTCTAGACACACCCTTAGTCACTAACATTCCAATATCACTTGCAAGCATGCCAGCCTTCATCGACTAGTGCTACAGAACCAATCAACAATGAGGGCCTTGCTAATAGATTTCTTTTTAAAGCAGTCTATTTCATTCTGTAGCAGGGATATAATGCGCTCAACTACATTCCATAGGCTGGGTTAAACATTCTGTAGAAGAGAGGGTTGAGTCACCCCTATCTTTGTTCCCCTCAGCCAGTGCTGGATTTATTCACAAGCTAAGTAAAATACAGTTTAAGGCCTCAGATTATGAGGGGCCTGTAAATTAAAAAATGACTAGTTATTAGTTGCATCCTTGGGTATGTACTGCCTGGTGTGTGTGTGTGTGTGTGTGTGTGTGTGTGTGTGTGTGTGTGTGTGTGTGTGTGTGTGTGTGTGTGTGTGTGTGTGTGTGTGTGTGTGTGTGTGTGTGAGAGAGAGAGAGAGATGATACTTTATTATTTCTATTCTCATTGTCCTTTCTGTTAGAATAAGACACATTTTTTTGGTAATGCTATGGGGCCTCAAACTTGACATAGTTAAGGGCCTTAGCATTTCTTAATCCAGCCCTGCCCTCAGTAAAAAGGAACTGGTTCCTATTCATTTCATCATTCTCATCCTGCCTGGTCCCAGTGTAACTTACATCATCTCAGTATAATCCCTTACCGATTTTTGCTGCACTTCCAGCATGCTCTCTTTTTTCCCCAGGATGCTATCTATGCCATCATGGTCATGGCCAGCTGGAGCAGGAGCCACATCTAGTGGCTTTAGGCCAGCAATGAGTTTTCCTCTGCCAGACAAATCCTCTGCTGGTGAACTGCAGCCAAAATCTAGCCCCTTTGCACTGCCTGAGTGTCACAAAAAGGTCAGTAAATAATACAGAATTTAGTCAAATATCTCATTCTCCATTACATTCTATAGGACTTTGGAATCATTTTTGTAGAACCTTATTGATTTCATCCCTGTTAAACCTTCCAGATTTTTTCATAAGGGAAATACATTTGGTTTGTTATTGTTTACCAAAACAACAACAAACCCACACTGGGATCTCCCCACTCCCTCAGTTTGATAATAAATGAAAACCATGTTGGGCATTATCAATCAGCTATTGGGAATTCTGCCATACTAGTTTTTGTTAACTAGATCTTCAGTGTCAGAATGACTTCCCACTGTATTGTCCAGCATTATTGTGCTAACTTTCTCAGACCGGCAACCAATGGAATATTGTGCATTTCAGTATATTCCAAGTGGTGGCTAACCAGTCCTAGATTCAAATCTCTCCATGCCACTATAATTTTGTCACCCTCCTCCAAACCCCTTTTATTTCACTTATCTATATTTGGGTAGTGTTCCCATAAATGAAAATGGTATTCCAGGTAAAGGGAACCATTGTTTTATAAGTGGCATTATGTTTCCAAGTATTACTTTTTATGCCATGCCTTACACACATTCTTGCTTTGCTTGCGTTTTTGGCTACTGCTGAACATTGAATAGAGGTTTTCCCTGAATTGCCCCCAACAACACAAGTCTTTTTCTGTAGTGGTTACAACTAATTAATTTGAAACAAATTCAAAATTATTTTCTTTCAGTATGCATTGCCTTGTAATTCTCAACAATGAATGTAGCTGCTATTGTGCTACCCATTCACCTAGTTTTCTTAGGTCCCTGTGAATTTCCTTACAGCTTTTTTTTTTAAGCCACCTCTTCTGTCTCCTCGCATACTTCCTTTGCCAGAACACTAAGAAGCATTTTAAACAACAGTCCTAGTAGGAAACTATGGGTCTCCCTATCATCTGCTTTTTGACATGTTGAAATTTTACTCTTTATTGCTACTCTCTGGTTTGTCTATTATCCTGTTTGAAAATGGAATTACTCTACTTCTCATCCAGTGGTTGCTCAGGTTTGTTAATAGCCTAATGTGAGCTGTCAAAGGATTTCTGAAAATCCAAATAAAGCATAAACGGATTTTCCTTTATCCTTTATTCACATAATGAAAAAATTGTAATGAAGAGGTACACTTTTCCTTCACAAAAGCTATGCTGGTTCATTTCTGTCATATCATGTTTATTTAGGCATTTTGTAAATCTATTTAATTATTGCTTTGGTCAACTTTCCACTAATTGAAGTAATTTGCAAAAGTCACCCCTATCTTTTATAAAAAGAGACCAGTAGATACAACATCTGGTACTTTCCCAAATAAATATATGTATCCACTGTTTAAATATTATAGCCAATGATTATAAGAAAAGACATTGTTAGCCATTCAGTCACTTCATATCTATACTCTCTCAAAATGCTTGAAAGTATACCATCTACTTCTTCTGTCTTGCTTTTCTTTAATGTATTTATTTGTTCCAGCATGTCCACATTCAACATCTCTGTCCCTGACAGTAACCAGAGTGCTTCACCAGCACTTTCTGGCTAACGCCTACAGTGCCTCAGAAAAGCGATGTGCTTTTGCGCAAGAGAGCGTCCAGACTGCATGGATGCTTTCTTGCAAGAAAGCTCTGATTGCCATTAACAGACTGGCCACCAGTGCACCCGTGCTTCTTTCGATAGGCTGTTTTTGCGCAAAACTCCCCGTTTTCCGTCCACACACACCTTTTTGTGCAAGAGCTTTTGCGCAAAAAGGCTTATTCCTCATAGAAAGAGGCATACCTATACCTCAAAAACCCCTTTGTTCTGTCGATTCAGTAAATTTTCTTGCACAAAAACGTGCTTGATGTGTGGACGCTCTGTGAGTTTTTATGCAAAAATGGCTGTTTTTGCACAAAAACTCTGCAGTGTAGACGTAGCCTCTGTGATAGAGCTGATACAAGAATATTGTTCAGTTCTCTGCAGTCTTCCTTAATTACTCCCTTTACTTCTTGGTAGTCCATCTGATACACCTTTTTTTTCCTGATATAGAGAAATAAGAAATTTAGTGCATGTGTTTGACTATTTGCTACTCACCCTACCAATTTCCCACCTTATGTTTTCACCTGGCATAGTTTAGACTTTTTCATTTGGCTTCACTATTTGGCTCAAATAACCTCTTTCAATCTGTCATTTAGCCCATACTGGTCTTCCTACTCCCCTTTTTATTTAAGTGCATGCATTCCTTCTGTGATTCTATTACAGCACATATACTTGTATACTTCATTGTACTTTGTTACCCAAACTGTTCTGGATGTTTTCCACCCATCTTTTCCTTGACCTTCCTTTGTGCTTTTTTTCTCCTGCTTCCTCAGCATTTCCAGTTGGTCTCTACTTCTTAACATAAGTCCAGAAAATTCCAGTCTGAACACTTTTGCTCTTCCCCAACACAATACTCTTCGCTCAGCTTCACAATGATTTTTACCTGTTTTTAAATGACACTCAATGGCAGCCCAACATTTCCAAACCTCATCTCATCTGCTGGTTTTAGGATTTGAATTTAATTCCCACTGATAACAGTCTTCAAAGAGATTAACCCAAAGTAATAAACTCTATGGAACAAGACATTCCAAGTCTCCCTCCCCTCTATGGCAATGAACTCTTTGAAGCGATGCTAAGCATACATCAGGAGTTGCAAAAGAGATCATGTTTTCAATAGGGAGGGATTGAGTTAATGTAAGGAACTTGTCTCGTTAAATCAGAAATCACTGAGGTCTTCCTATCCACCTCCAAAAAAGACAAATAACTACAAACATCAATCACTTTGGCTTCAAGTTAAAAAAAAATCCATACTGCTTCTAAGCATAAACTACCATCCAAAACCAATACTATAGCCAAAGGATTAGGGAAGAGTTCCTAAAATGTATTCCAGACACAATCATAATGAATCTCCAGATCCATGCAGCACAGTTCACGAACAAAAATAATTATAGTCTAAAGTTACATTTAGTTAGAAATGTTCTTTGTTTCATAAGTAGTCTGACCTAATAAGATTATATAATATCAATTCATGTATTTTTCTATCAAGCTTATATTAAATTGAGTAACAGAGACCCAACAGTTTAAGACTCATTGCTATTAGGAAAGACAATTCAAAGTCTAAAAGTCTGTGCTGTAATCAGGCTAGTCAGAAAAACTAGTGTTGTTGTTTAAATGCTTTGATGGTTTTCCCTGGCAAAATTTGATCCATACTGACTTTTAACTCAGTAGGTTGCATGAGCAGAACACTTAATGAAGGTGTTAATTAAAATAGACTGGAATATGAATTGCACTGGATATTACATGTGTTATTGCACTATTCAGGCTCCGCACCTAAAGTTACCAATAGGTGGCAGAAAATAAATAAAATTAAAGTTCCACCTCTTAATAATGATCTAAATACAAGCATCACCTCCTTTTTCTTCACACATCTGCATGGAATTAGAAGTAGGGAAGAAAATATTTGTGAAGGTAAAGGATTACTTGCTAGGATTTACCTTATTTTTTAATAATTTCAGCAATTTCCCTAGAGTGTGTGAAAAGCCCATAGTGCAAATGATTTGATCCTTGCTATTGTTTTTATAATAAGCCATAAATGCCTGTAACCTATTGAGGCATTTACTCTGCTACATGTTCTAGGATCCAATTCTTTTATTGTCTGTTCACAAACAACATTGCTGAATATACTGACACTATTTCATATCTTCAGAATGTGAACAAAACCTGACCATTTTGAGCAATTAGCTGAGGAGAACTGGCTTCAAACTATCAGTAGACTTGCTAACCAGAGAGTTTCTAGATTTCCTAAAAATAGACAACTAAAGAGATTTTTTGGAAAAAAGAATTAGGCTTTGTCCTGTGTTGTCTTTCAAATTACAAAGACAACTTAGAAGACATAAATTGCATTAATGGCAATACCTCCTAAGCAACAGCTACCATCACAAGAAGTTAAAACTGAGCAAAGGTATACATGTGTATCAACCAAAATATCAGTCTACATTCTTCACAGACTTCTCCCCACTTACATTAGCATTGAGTTCTAGTCAAATTTGTTAAGAGGGATACTTCCTGGATAACCTAACAGGAGGTCCTAGTATTTACAATTTGTTTCCAAAAAGATAGTAATTACATGGTGATGCTAATTCAGCAGGTGAAAAAGACCTTGATGGAAGAGGCAGCAGGCATCACATTCTTCTTTTCCTTGGTGATATTGTCACAATTGCAGGATTAAAGTTCTCATCTACCTAAATAATTTATTGGGACTGTGCAAAAGCAATTAAGGCAGCATTGCCAATTAAAGGGCTTTTTCAGGTGAAATTGATCATGATATTTTAAGAGTGAAAAAATTTGGCAGAGCTATTTGCAATGCACTGGAATGGTCAGAATGTACAGAGATCAGCCTCAGCTCAGCTAGGCCTTTAGAAGATCAGATGCAAAACATAGATGTCCTGTCTCAAACACTTGGCTATCCCAGCTATCTTAAAACTGGGCCAAGGGCCTTGCAGAAAAAGACTGAGTGAGATCTCTAGCCTAGACCTACAGCAAGGTGAGACTAGTCCAGTGTAATTTTTACTAGCAAATACTAAGTGATGCCAGAGTAATGCTCACCACCACGGCCACAGCTTGTCAGCAGGTTTAACCCCAGGGTTTTAAGCACCAAAATACAGACCCTACAAGCAATCACTGTCAAACAGTAGATGACTCATGCTCCATGAGGAACAGCCACTAAAGAGGCAATATGGCAGCCAGCCATGCAGAAGTGAAGAAAAAAAATTATTGGAACATTATAGAAGTGATTCAGTTTGGTTCTTAAAAAAAAGTAGAGCCCCATTCAAGCGTTACCAACTTTCATCCTGAGAAGAGGCCCTTTCTCCTGTAACCCCTTTGCTGGCCTAGTGGACACTGCAGCAGTTAAGTGAATTCTGCTTCCATTCCTCCTCCTACAGCTTTTAAAAACATATAATATAAAGAGAATTTTCTTGCCACGGAATTTTTTCCAAACTCTGAGAGTGCTATTGCACATATGAAAAAGAAAATGAACGGGATATATAACATCACTAAGAGTGTGAAAAAATAACACCGGGAGATTTTCCCTGCCTGGCTTTGTGTTCATTCAGAGACTCAAAGCCAGTACATGTCAGGAAGTTAGGGCTAAATCATCTCACAGGAGTGGAGGGGATAAACTTGATTGCAAGCAGCATCCAAAAGTGGCCAGTGAACAGAAAGGGGGGGAACCTAGGAAGCACAGCACCTCTTCTTTGTCCCTAATGCCTGGGCTACACTAGGCCTTCACACCAACTTTAGAGGCATATGGTCAATTTTCTAAGTGTGACGTCCACGCTGCGAAGCCGGTTGCATCGACCTTACGGGCTGCTGAAGTCAATTTCAGTACTCCTGCTTTTCACGAGGAGTAACCCGACCTTGCATGATTGAAGTTACGCCAGCGTAGATGCAGTGTTGCCGGAAAGTCGATGGTATGGGCCTCCAGGAGGCCTCCCACAGCTCCCCACTCTGACCACTTTGGCCAGAACTTGCCCTTCTACTGCTCTCCTACTGAGCTCAAAAAGCCCTGGGGACAGTGGAAGGGCCTGTCCCATGTGGCCTGTGTTGCCAGCCCATTGCAAGCAAGCAGCACATTGCAGCACATGTGGAGATGATTTCCAACAATCCTTCGAACACTGCAACAACTTCAAAAACTTCTGCTCCCACAGCCTCCAGTTCCCAGGGGCGCAGAAGAGCACCAGAGTGGAGTGTCCAGGAGATCTTGCACCTTATCGAGGTATGGGGAGATGAAGTCATCCTCACTGAGCTCTGAACCAGTAAGAGGAATGCCGTGATTTACGGGAGGATCGCAGGGTGCCTGGGGGCTAAAGGTTATGCCAGGGAAGCCCCGCAGTGCAGAGTGAAAAATCAAGGAGCTGCACCAGTCCTACCATAAGGCAAAGAGCGGAGGGTCTGGTGCAGCATCTCACACGTTCCACTTCTAAGACCAGCTGGATGTGATTTTGGTGAAAACAGGAGAATCAGGAAGGGAAATCACATGGAGCCTGTGGCATCTAGTTAGGACACCCTTTAGCATCATCTAGGCCTGCAATCATCCATATAGATCCAACAGCTAATGGATAGCAGCTATTAACACTTTCCACCATCACTCCCCATCTCTACTCTGCCCATTGTCCTTGTAATGGTGCTCACTCCCCATTGGAATGCACCCACTGGCCAGTACAGTCCATGTCCAGGGTTCTCCCTACTGTTGTGTTTTGGCAGGTATCTACCCTCCTGCCAGGTAACCCTCAAAGTACAGTCCCCTTTTAGGATTACGAAAGTCCAAAACATAAAACCCAAAGTCCAACGGCTCTTATCGCCAGCCTTCAGCCCTGTTTGGGTGTGCCAGTGTCTCTTTTAAACCTGAGATGCGTACACTTGCTGGCTGGGGGCAGGACAGATGTCCCAGGCAACCTTCTCTTCTGTATTTCTGTCCTGTATCAAGCAGTTAAAACTTTTCCTTACCATTTTTCACCACATCCTGAGCTGTTCCTACTTTGTCCCAGCTAGGCAGTGTCTCTCACAGATCTGCAGACTCTAATATTTGTTCTGGAGCTCTTGTGTTCTTATAGGACTTCTTATCACTTTGTCCTATGCCCTTTCTGGCAGCCTCCTGATTGAAGAGACTTCCCCTACTTTGAAGCCCTAATCCTTCTCAGCTAACGGAGGGTCTACGCTACAGAGTTAGGCTGACATAAGCTGTCCTCTGTCAATCTAGCTGTGAAAGTGTCTTCCCTCAAATTTGGTTCCTGCTGATTGACATTTTTCTTTGTACTGATTTAGTAACACCACCTCTCTGAGTGGAATAGAGACGCTCGGTTGCTTATTTTAACTAGTACTGGCTTTTAGGAATCATCCCACAATGCCCTGACAGCACAATAGAGACAAGCGATTTAATAACTGTATTGCTGGTATGTAGTGCAGACATGGTCTGAGCCTCACACTAAAATGGCCTTGCCCCCACCCCCTCACAGGTGCAACCTGTGGTGAGCTAATTAGGCCCTCACTGTTCTTTAAAGTCTATTTGCCAGAATGGGGCACATACCCCATCACTGACTTTGGAAGGGTTTAAAATGTTGACACCCCAAATGACTTATTTCCAAGACAGAAAGAAAAGAAATAAGAGTTGAGAGGGAGAAGGGGAAGTGGGGGGCACACAGAGCACTTGGCATGCCAGGAAAGGATGAATGGGGGACACAGAGAACTCCTGACTTGACTAAAAGCACTCAGCACTTAAAATGTTCTCCTTGTTCTTCCTAGTGCATGAGTAAGAAGCAGGGTGTTTGTAGGGGGTTTCTGAAACAGGAAGCATTGGTGGGAAGGCAAACCAGAAGCTTGGAGTGGAGAGGGAGATAAGCAAATGTAAGGAGCCCTTGGCGCAGACAGTGCACTTGGCCTATCCAAGCAACACACTGAGTAACACTCCAGTACTTCATCAGCGATAACATTTCCTCTCCTTTCTTATGTTTTTCAGATATAACTATGACAGGCTAAGAAATTGCCTCACCTCAAGAAGGAGGGTAAAGAGATTATTCTCATTTTTATACAACAGAGCTGAAAAAGCCAAAATACTAGCTTGAGAGCCCACTTGCAAGTGCTGACCTGGATCGCTACCTTCATCGTTATACGGAACAGAAGTGCTTAGATCAGCGGTGGGCCACATGCGGCCCTTCACGGTTCTATGTGTAGCCTGCAAGACATTTTGTTTACCATTGCTCATGTGCAGGGTTGCCAGATTCCGTTGCTTTTCATCCGTGTTGTGTTTTTCATGCTGGTATTACTAACGTGACGTGCATGTAAAGCAAGAGCAAGTAAAGTGAAGTGAGTGCTTCTTGTACTCAACATTGACTGTAAAAGCCATGTGCTCCCTCTGTATCCAATCAAAGCACTGCTATAATTCAATCAGCACACCCCACAATTTCTAAGTCGCAGTTAGCAAAATTACTTTATGCCGGGAGGCTATGTTGGTTATGACAGTCTTGTGACCCATTGTGATGAAGAAGGACCATTCATGTGGCCCACTCACTAGCCTAAGTTGCCCTCACTGGCTTAGATTCAGATCTCCCACACCCTAGAAAGAGAATCAGGAGTACCTGCACTGAAATCAGTGAGAATTACACCAGGGCAGAAAACTGTATGGCTACGTCTATACTGCAGGCTTTTTGCGCAAGAACTGTTTCGCTCAAGAGTTTTTGTGCAAAAGGTCTTGCACAAGAGCACGTCCACACTGCCATGAGCTTTTGCGCAAGAGATGTGCTTTTGCGCAAGAGTGTCCATGGCAGCATGGACGCTCTCTTGCGCAAGAGGGCTTATTCCTCGTGGGGAATAACTCTTGTGCAAGAAGCCCTCTTTTCTGATGCTTTACTGTAAATTTACTTGCATAAGAACATGTGTGCGGTATAGATGCTCCGCAAGTTTTTGTGCAAGAACAGTCGTTCTTGCACAAAAAGCCTGCAGTGTAGACGTAGCCTATGAGATCAGAATCAGATGTACCAAGCATAGGTAAGAGGCACAAAGAAAGGAAATGTGGCTGTTGCTTCCTCACTATTTATATAACCATGCCACCTAAGATCAAGGCTGAAGTGTACTACTCTTGGGGTACATCTACACAGCAGTGTTATTTCAGATTAACATCAGCAGTGTTATTCCGAAATAACATAGTCTGCATCTACATTACAAGCAATTATTTCAACATAATGTCAAAATAACGTGGAGCTGGAGGACTTCTTACTCCAACTCCTGTAGCCCTAATTTTATAAGGAGTAAGTGAAGTCGGAGGAAGAGTGCTCTTTCTCGGACTTCCTTCTATGCAGACAGCGCCAAAAGCCAAAATAAGCTATTTCGACTTAAGCTATGCAACTGACGTAGCTCAAGTTGTGTAGCTTATTTCGGCTTGAGCTCTGCCGCGTAGATGTACCCTTGGTGTGCAAACACATAGTAAGAGTTTGCAGTCCAAACAGACAAAACTGACAAAGTTATGGCAAAGGTAATGTTACTATCTCAGTTTTACAAGGTGAATAGCTTGTCAGCCCATAAAGGATCCTAAATCCACCTAAACCTTGACAAAAAAACTTGTCATTTATCACTGAAGAGCATGACAAACTGCTGAACTATGTGAAAATCAGCTTAAGAATACATTAAATCAATGCCAGAACTCACTCTTTCAATGCAAATCTCTTGATATTTGGTGACAATGTCACATTTATTGTAAAAATAATGTTTTTGTCCTTAAGGTCACCGAAAAAAACCCTTTAAAAGAGAGATTCAACTGCACCTAAGAGATGCAAAAACCAAAAAGCTAATAATTGCTTTCCTCCCCAACAAAGTGACTAATTTTTAGAATCTCATGACTATTTGAGATCTGACTTTTGCTTTTTGAACATGAGGGCTGGCAGTTTAAATACAAGCAATGTTTATAGGAAGATTTCTCAATGTTTTTCTTTGGGTGGAGCACATGTTAATAGAAAGATTTCTCATGGACGTCTGCCCTCAGCCTCAATTCTCATTCATGATTATAAACATTCCAGTGGCAACTATAGCAAAGCTTAGTTGGAAAAGTGATCTTAGACAGTATTTGCCAGCCCTCATGTTCAAAAGGCAGATCTCAAAAAGTCATGAGACTTTTTAAAAATATTTTTTTATGGGGGAGAGGCTGGTTACTAGCCTTCTGGCTTTGGAATCTCTCGGGTGCACATAAATCATATGTTTAAGTTTTTCTCTGCAACCCCAAGGGCGAAAAAGTTTCTTTTCTTTTTAAATGAAAGCTGACATTCTCTCTTAATCATTTGAGTTCCAGAACTGGGGCTTTAAGAAAACCACCAAATATCAAGAGATTTGCAATGAAACAGTGAGAGCTGGCACAGATTCTGTAAATTCTTCAACTCATTTTAATATAATTCAGTAGCTGAAAACAAGGAAGAGAGCTAGTTTCAAGTGATCAACTAGATCTTTCTGAACAGTCGATAAATATTCCATGGAACCGCTGCTCTAAAAAATCCTAAATTTCTCCAGTTTTCCTATGATGTCGTGTCTTAAGATTTTTCATGTGTGAGACATAGTGTGCAATGCTGCCACACTTGAAACCTGTAATTAAAAACGGTCACCCTACCATGTTAAAAATAAAAGGAAAAATCATGGATAATCACAGTATAGCTGAGGTCAATAAAAAGCTCCCCCTTGATTTAATTGGTCTTTGGCACAGGTCTGATGTGAACTCCTGAGATTTTTTTTTTTTAAATGAGATGTGACAATGCTGTTGATAAAAGCCCTTATAATATGCACATAAAAATGAATGTTTCCAGATAATTATGACTTCACTAGCACCGTGTAATCTAATATATAAAGGAGAATGTTTGTAAGTTTGTGTGCTAATAACGTGGACACTATAAGAGCTACCGCAACCAAACTTTGCATGGGATAACCTTTCATCCAGGAGAAGGTTTTAAGGTACTTTTGGACCCAATCGGGCCCAAGCTCAAGCTGTAAAAATCAAAAAGTAACCTGCCACGCTGCGCTGCTTGGGCCGCCCCGCCCACCCTAGGTCCCGTGCCTGCCGCCTGCGGCCCCCAGTGCCATCCAGGACTTCCCCCTCTCGCCCGTGAGGTTACATAAGCAACCCTCTTCTCCCCCTGCACTGGCACACAGTGGTCCAACCCCCCTGCGCACGACAGCTCGGGCACCCGCCCTGCCCCCCGCAGCACCTGCAACCCTGGACGTGAGCTGGGGCGCCCCTCCCACGTGTAACCTCCCCTCCACCCGGGGTTGCACCCCTCCCCCCCCGGGGATGACGCAGACCTATATATTAATCCCTATAGAAATCAGTGCAACTTTTCTACCATTCAAAAAAAGATAATGGACTACTGTTTTTCTACATTTTGTTCTTCCGGTTTCCCGAGCAACGCTGGGTAACTCCAGCTAGTTCATAATAAATTACACATTACAGCCACTTTAACAAAAGATGAATTTGTCTTTATTGATATAACTACAATGAATCTCATGGGAATAATTAGTCACTTTTTAAAAAATGTTAAAATGTTACCCAATAGAAATAATAAAGATGGGAAGCCAAACACTGTGAATGGAAAAGGGTATTTTATCTGCTAGCAAAAATACAGGTTGATACATGCAGACGACCAGCCAGACTCAGCTTCTGCAAGCTTTTCATATACCCTCTTTTGTAAATTTACTCCACAGCATTTTGATTTTAGTTTGCTTAAAATAAACTAAGTTTTATACACTACTGCATGCAAGCACTACTTTAAACCCCATGTAACCGCACTTTGTAACTAACCCATAGCAGACTATTCTTTAAGAAGGCTCTGTTTCCATTTTGACTTACTGAATTCCAAAAGATAATTGTTGTATTATGATTTTGTGCCACTCTTCATGACAATCTTCAATTCCATCTGATTTGCTGTTGATGATATACAATTATTTAAATGTAAGTGTTCAGCCATGACTTCATGGTTTGTATGATAAAGTGTCTACAATTAAATACATTGGACTTTTGTCCTTGACTATGGTCTATCCAGATGTAACAAAGGAATTACCATGCAACTAAAGTTGCGTAACTTAGGATGACATTTAAGCAAGCAACCAGCAAGGTCAGAGCCTCATTATGGTAGGCACTGTACAGACAGAAAATTACAGTCCCAGACACTCATAGACCCTACACTACCGTTGGCCGTTGACCTAAGTTATGCAACTTCAGCTACATGAAAAAAGTAGCTGAATTTGACATACTTAGGTCGGCTTACTGCAGCATCATCACCCAAGTTGACAGCTGATGCTCTCCCATCAACTCCACTTATTCTTCTCATTTTGGTGCAGTATTGGAGTTGATGGGAGCGAGTTCAGTGGTCCGTTTATCATGTCTAGTGTAGACATGATAAATCAACCTCGGTTGTATGGATCACTGCCTGTAGATCCAGCCTGTAGTGAAGACATGCCCTGAGAAGTTAATGGGTAGCAGGTTTAAAACTAATAAAAGAAAGTTCTTCTTCACACAGCGTGTAGTCAACCTGTGGAACTCCTTGCCAGAGGAGGCTGTGAAGGCTAGGACTATAACAGAGTTTAAAGAGAAACTAGATAATTTCATGGAGGTTAGGTCCATAAAAGGCTATTAGCCAGGGGATAGAAATGGTGTCCCTGGCCTCTGTTTGGCAGAGGCTGGAGAAGGATGGCAGGAGACAAATCGCTTGATCATTGTCTTCGGTCCACCTTCTCTGGGGCACCTGGTGCTGGCTACTGTCGGTAGACAGGCTACTGGGCTAGATGGACCTTTGGTCTGACCCAGTACGGCCATTCTTATGAGATAAAGAAGTATCAATCACATTTTACAGATGGGAGGTAAAATTCTGGTCCAACTGAAGTCAGTGTGACTTTTGCCATTGGCTTCAAGGGAGCCAGGCTTTTACACAGGGAAATGAAGGCAGAAAAAAGCCATTTGATTTGTCTTCCCTATGTCAGATAGGAAAATCCTGTCGGTGCCAAAACAGAGTTGCTGATCACTGAGGTCAATGGAAAGACTGTCAGAGCAGGTCTACGCTGTGAGGTAAGGTCAAATCTAATAAGGTGAATTTTTAACCACCAGATTTTGAGAAGTCAAAGGTCCATGTCCTCAGTGAGGGGAAGAATCAATTGTTGTATAAAATAGCGTGTCCCCATTAGGGAGCCTGCTGTTGACTCAGAGAGCAATGCACCCCGGGTAGCATTGCAGTCTGGGCTATGCTTCCGGTGCCCGCTGGGACCAAAACTGGGCAGTGGGTGGTTAGGGACTCATGTCGCCCGTGTGTCAGAATGCACTCCTCTAGCCTCTCCCCCTTAGGTGAGATGACATAGGCACAGAGCATGCTGCACATCACAGCCCATTGCTTTGCCTCACTTGAAGTTAGAAAAAGTTTGTGGACTCACTGGAAATGCCCACCCTGGGGTCGGTGCTGTAGTGGGAGACATCCTGGGATGGGGGGAGGGAGGACTGGCTCCATCATCCTGACTAGATCCTGGCTCTTGGGGATCAGTGGCTGGCTACTCTCCTCCTCCCTATCGTTCCCCTTCACTACCACCATGTCCCACATGTTAATTCCAGGTATGTCTTGGCCAGACTCCACCACCACACTGGGGGAGCTGGTCGTGCCCACCCCAGAATGGCATCCACTTGCCTCCTTTACTTTGTGATAGTACTGCCTGAGCTCTTTGATCTTGACCCAGTACTGCTGGGCGTCCCGGGAATATCCTTTAGCCACCAGGCAGCTTGCGATCCTGCCATATATTTTGGCGTTCCTCTTGCTGGTTCTGAGCTCTCAGAGGATGGACTCATCTTCCCACACCTCAGTGAGGTCCAAGATCTAGACGCTCCATGCTGGTGCTCTTCTGCACCCCTGGCGCCCATGGGAGCAAAAGTATTCGCAGTTGTTGCAGTGTCCATTTTAGACTGTTGGAACTCATTTCCACGTGTGGCATGGCATGCTGCTCACTCAGACTGGGATTGTAACAGTGGCCACATGGGAAAAGCCATTGTGATTTCCTCAGGACTTTTTCAGCTCACTGGGAGAGCAGTAGAGGTGCAAGTTTTGGGTAGAGCGGTCAGAGTGGGGAAGTGCAGAAGGGCTCCCAGAGGCAGCATCGACTTTCCAGCAAAGCTGCATCTACACTAGCGTAAATTTGACCATGCAAGGTCGGGAATAGTGTTACTTCTCATGAAAAGCAGGGGTACAATAATCGACTTCAGCAGCCCTGAAGGTCAATGCGACAGGCTTGGTAGTGTGGACGCATCACTTAGAAAATCGACCATATGCAGCTAACGTCAATGTAAAGTTTTAGTGTAGAACAGGCCTCAGTGAGCACAGTGAACTTTAGCTCTGACCAAGAATCTAGATCTATAAATTCCCAGTCCAGTGGGGAAGCCCAAAGACTCTTCTCTTTGGAGAGACAAATTTACTAGTTCACAAATGCAATGATAAGCTGTCTTTTATCACCTATTCAATTTTTTTTTTAAATTCAGACTTGTTCATCTTCACTCCAGGTATAGAGGAAAAATATAAAACAATTCCAAGTGGACCATGATTTTTTTTAAATGATGAATGTATTTGCATGTATTTGATTGTAGCTAATGAATACTTTTAAAATAACTTTCAAATTCAGATGATTTGTTAATGTCATGAAATGTAAGTGTGTCACACATCATCTACATGAGTAACACTCTTAATCCACAGAAGCATGCAGTCCTACACTAGTCTAATACTTTGTTTCCTATCTTCATAGTAGTATTTATCTCCCTATGTTAAACTGTCTGTTTTCCAGCCCAGTGGCTTCATTCTAGTATCTCAACTCAAGCAAATTGGATTAAGGAAGGCCTTATGATAATATGAGACTTATAGTCTGTTCTACTGCCTTGCCTCTCTGTTATCTGCTGAGTGTGTGAAGTTCGTGAACCACAACAAATTGAGACATATAAAGGTAAAATGAATAATACACGGAATTAAAATATTGAGTTTCTACTTTTTTTAAAAGATCATTTGGGAATAAAGTGGGTTACAAATTTTAAAACAACTAAAATGTAAGGGAGTCTATTTAAAAACCCCCAAACATACCAATTTCCGTTACTTGATTGATAGTCAATAGACTTTTATACAAGTTTCTTACATGTTTTAGGAGTGTCAAAAACAGGGAGTATAAAAACCAGCAAAATAACAGCATTTGGAGCTTGACCCTGCTCTAGTGACCCCTTTGGGAGTTTTGTCATTGGTAGGGGATTTAGTAGTAAACTTTCAGACAGGGTTGAGAGTGGCTGTAGTCAACTATTTTTTCTCAAGGTCCAAATTTATTGGTCAAGGTCCAGTCAAGGTCCAGATTCCACAGAAAATAATTTAAAAAAGATAATAAGTAAATAAAAAGATTCATGAGTCAATTCAAAAACCTCTGGGCTGTGTCTACATTGGCACCCTTTTTCGAAAAAGGGATGCTAATGAGACCAGTCGCAATTGCAAATCCGCGGGGGACTTAAATATCCCCGCGGTATTTGTGATTTACATATTGCCGCTTTTTCCGGCTCGGGACTTTGCCGGAAAAAAGCGCCAGTCTAGACGGGGATCTTGCGGAAAATAAACCCTTTTCCGCAAGATCTCTTATGCCTACTTGCAATGTAGACACAGCCCTGGTGTCTGGATTTTGGCCCACCTGTTGACTAGGAGATACTACAAAGAAGATTGATTCCACAGCAAAAACTTTCTTGTGGCTAGTTTAACCTTGTGCAATGAACTCCCCCAGGATCTCAGGACAATCACAAACCTCATCAACTTGTGCTTTAAGTGCAAGGCACGTTCCTTTGACCTTGTTTCTTCTAACACTGTGGTTCTCAACTGGTGATCCATGGACCACTGGTTGTCCATGGTGACTTTTTCAGTGGTCCACAGGAACATTGTCCAAAGTTACACGGCGTGAGCAGGTGCCGCCGTTAGGCTGTTTTATGCCGTGTTCACAAGCATGCGGTGCATCATCCATAGCATCACCTAGGATGCAACCGTGTTGTGTTGCCAGTAACTTCCATCTGAGGCTCTGAGCATCAGTGTAGCTGCTGCCGTCATGCTGAGCGGTTGCTGTGTCGTTCGTCCTGTGCTACATGTGCTGGAGGTGGTCCACGAAAATTTTTTGATTGGCCTGGTGGTCCGGGGACTGAAATGAGTTGAGAACCACTGTTCTAGCAGAAGGACACAACATGTGTTAAAGCATGCAAAAAGGTTGCCTCCTCCACCACCAAAAAAGCCCTACCAAAATAAGACGTTCTGTTGCACATGCTTCTCCGCTCCAGGGCAAGGCTGAGAGAGCAAACACATGATAGATGTCAGTCACATTGCTTAATATATTATTGGAAGACATACCTGGGAGGTCGACAAATGCCTTTGATGTCGACCGCGGAGCGTCCAGACTACCGTGCTGAGCCGACAAACAGCTGATCGGCTCAGTGCTGCAGCCATTTAAATTTAAATGAAGCGGCGATTATTTAAATCGCCGCTTCATTTTCCTATGCCGGGTAGCCTAATCTACATGCCTCTGTCGCCAGAGGCATGTAGTCTAGACGTACCCTCAGAGACCACAATGAGAAACATGGGATAAGAACCTGTATAGATTAGAAAAGTACCTCACCGCATCCAAACCATATACATGTAGGAGGCGTAGGACTAACTGGCAGGCTCAGTTTCTCTCATGTTATGTGCTGTGAGATTAATGTGTCTGACACAAAGGGTATCACTAAGGTCCTGTTTCCAGAGAACACAAAAATTCAATCTGGGATTCACCTGTGACTGTCATAGGGGGAAAGTGTTACCTTATGAATTATTCATAGTGAAACTGAGAAAATCCTCTACCCTGGAGCAGATTTTGTTAGTTAGCACTTTTCATCTCTCGCCTTCACAGCAAAATCCCAAGTCAAATTTTAGGCTCCCTGAAATATGCTCAAGGAATTCCCCCCCTTCTCACTGCAAAAGCTGTTTTCAGAGTGATAGCATACAAGGAAGGAGGAAAAGAAAAGAAATGGACGAGCAAGGGAAAGAAAAACTGAAGAGAATGAGAAGAGAAAATATCACTAAGGAAAGTCCTGCTGTTGTGCATCAGAGACATCAAGGAGAAAATCAGCAATTCAAGGGACTTTACTTCAGCCTAAATTTTTCCTTACACAGCAAATCAACTGTATGACTATCTGGACATTTTAGTAGCTAAAACCTTTCACCTGAGGATCTAAAAGAGCTTCACTAGATCCCTTTGAGCCACGCTCCATGAATTAGGAATAATTTTACCATTTCAGAAATGTCATTTGAAATGTAGGTGCCTAAAATTGTGCACATGCAATTACCATGACTATGACTGCAAAGTGAGCATCTGCACATATAAATGACCAGCACTGAGCATTTAACTGCCTGTTCTCATGGGCAGAAGTTTGATTTGCACAGGACATGCAGGACTTTCGTGGATTTTAAGAATTTGTATGTATGCAATGGTGCATGCAGAATTAGAAACATCAGATTTTTCTTGAATTACTTACAATTACAAAATTGTTAATGCTGTCTAATGATTAGTGCAAATCACTGGGATTCAATGAGTTCTTGTCCCTGCAATGACTGAGCTCAGTCTAGATGTCTGTATCTTTGTGCTCCTCATAGCCAATTCTTATTTTTTCACATTTATGCATTTCTTTAACAATCATAACAAGGTAACCATTTAAACAAGTTACATTTTGACTTTTCATAAGTAGCTATCACACTATAGGTCCCTTATATAGGTTTGGAACACAGGGTTTGTTTATCACATATGAAGACACAGTGCTTGAGAATGTTTTAATTAAGAGAAATGGATAAAAACAGAACTAAGTTACATCTCAATTTTACTATAACAAAGGGTGTGAGGCAGTTCACACAACCTGAACTCTTCCAGAAAGGAGACACTGAAATACAAACTACAGAACATTAAATATCAAATAGTCAAGTTAAATATTAAATTTTAATATAAAATACAAATAAACAAAGCTAAAGGGTACAAAATAAGGGTTAAAACAAAGTCAAGAAAGAAAGGGTGCAAGATTCATCAATTGTTGAAAGCCAGAACTTTCAACGTGTTTTTAATTATTCCTAACATTTTGTTTGCTTTTTTGACTGCTGCTGCACATTGAGTGGATGTTTTCAGAGAAACAAGAATTCAGAAAGTGCAGAAATTGCAAGATTGAAACCTATGAGATTTCTAAAATGATAAAGAACATTTGGGGCAAACATTTACACAGTTTCCCACAAGTCTATCATAGGCAGAATCGATTGCAAGGTAAAGTAGTAATTATGTTAATTATTGTAGAGGATGATAATTAGCCATGGAAATCTATAATTTACTATCATTCCCCTATAGTTTGTATTAAAATCTGAATGATTTGGAACCAGTCAATGTTTTGGAAATGCTGCAACAAACAGTGCAGTGCAAATTGCGTAGCTTAGGGTTCTGTCTAGACGCACCCATAGTGACCTATTTCCCCCACTCCAACCAGCTCTATAAAAAATTACATATCTAGTTGTAGAGATCACTGCTTGGCCCCTTTGAAAATATAACTCTTTCTCCTTGTCCATGCACCATGTTTGGAAACTCATATGAAAACACAGAGCTGAATTTTTTTCCCTTAAAAGTATCTTTATCAAGGAACAGGAGTTTTCATGAAAAGAAGTTGATGGCCTCAAAACATTCTGGGTTTTGTAAAGTTTTCTGCAACATTTTTACTGATATTTTCATCAAAATGTTTTGCAAATTATTTTGTCATTATTTTATCACAGTTTTTTTTACTTTTATTTTTCAGTAAACAGAAAATTTTGATAATGATTTTGGTAAGCACTTTGGTAAAATTAAATGAAAGTGAAAAAGTTTCCATTTCAAACTCCATGAAATGGAAACAGTTTTGACATGTTTTGTCAAGTTATTTTGCTGTTGGGAGCAGATATTGGCGTGACACATTTTTTAAAAGGAAGAGATTAAAAATATATGTCTGCCCTGGGTACCATAAAGAGCCCTCATGTAGCCTACATCCTGCTCTTCCTAGCACTGATCCCTAGATTAGCAATTCACATTTGCTTGGCATAAGAGCATTCTCTGAAGGTCAGTAAATAAGGGCTCTTACAGATCATCTAGGACCAGAGATCCTTCACTGCATACACCCTGCACTCAGTCCATATGAGTGCACAAGAAACAGTCAAGCAGAAGCATCTTGCTGGTCTCAGCCATTGAGAAAATTACATGACAGATGGTTTCTAAGCCCTAGTCTACACTAGGGAGTTATTTCAGAATAAACCCTCCTTATTTTAAAATAAGTGAAGCGTCCACATTACCAAGCCCATTATTTTGAAATAATGAACTGGTTATTTTGAAATCCTGCTTTCCTCAGGGAATAACACTTACTTTGAAATGGTCAGTGTGGACGATCCAGTGCTGCTAATCTGACATAATTGGCCTCCAGAGGCCTCTCACAACTGCACTTGTAGCTGCTCTGGCCACACCTGCCAGCCCCCCTGCTCCCCTTCTCCTGCAGAGCTTAAAGCCGCAAGCTGCTGGAGAAGGGCATGTGGTACGTGGCCAGCTTGGCAAGCCCCATGCCATACAATAGGAGCCGACGGAGCGATGAGAGACCCCAGCACTTCCCTAAACCTCCCACAGCTGTCAGCATTCCCGTAGCACCCTTAGATGCCACTGGACAAGGATGCAGGAGAGCTTTGGCTTGGACTCATGCGGAGATCCTGGACCTCATCGAGGTCTGGGTCAAGGAGACCACCCTCCAGGATTTCCGTACCAGAAATCACAACACTGATATCTACAGCCGGATGGCTGCCAGCCTGCTGACAAGGGACACACCCAGACCAGGTCTGGACCAGGTCTGGATGAAAATAAAAGTTCCAGCAGGCCTACAACAAGGCCAGGGAGCAGAGTGGACACTCTGGGGCGGCACCTCACACATGCTGCTATTATGAGCAGTTTGATGCCATCCTGGGAGGGGGCTGGTCCCCTCTCCTATATCATCGTCGAGTCTGGCCAAAACACGCCAGCCTCCAATGAGGGCAGAGTTATGGAGGAGGAGGAGGAGGAGCAGGCCAGCCACGTGACCATGCCTGCAAACCAGTAGTGCCCAACCCACCCCTCCCCAGGATGTCTCCCAGGCATCGGATGAACCCGAGGAAGGCACATCAGGTGAGTTCTATAATTTTCCCTATACACACACGGGGGCAGGCAACAGGCCTAGGCCTATCAGGTAGTCGAGTTGACTACTTGCATCCCCCCATTTCTGCCTCTGTATCAGAGGCAGCAAGGCAGGGAAGCAAGAGCTGGTGCTGGGGGGTGCTGGCTTAAAAGCCGGCTCCCCCCAGCACCATCTCCATGGTGTGGGGCAGGCAGGGGAGGCAGAGGCACTGTGGTTCTGCCTTTTAAATGCAGTAGGAGCCTCCTGGCTCTTATTACATTTAAAAGGCAGAGACACAGGGCAGGACCCAGCTCGCCTGCACTGCGCCTCTGCCTTTTAAATGTAAGAGCCCAAGGGCATGGTGGGGTTAGCTAGGGGGGCCGGGCTCATACTACATGTAAAAAGCAGAGATGCAATGGAATTAGCTCCCAGGGCCAGCATGAGCTGGGACTACTTAGTTGCGGCTCACACTGCCCCCGGGAGCTAACCCTGAGGCGGCTCTGCAGTTTAAAAGTAATAGGAGCCAGGCTGCTGTGAGTCCGGCTCCTACTATATTTAAACTGCAAAGTCACAGCGGGGGTAGCAAAGGCCCCCCCCTTATCGACTAATCGAGTAGTCGATGGAAATTCCATCGACTACTCAATTAGCTGATTAATCGTAATGTAACATTCCTAGTATAAGAACTGTATATACTGTAGACAGTCATGCTGTATAAGAACAAAAAAATTATGCCTTATTATAAGATGGGAGGACTCTTTGGAAGCAATGACCCTGAAAAAAAAACTTGGGAGAGTTGGTGGATCATCAGTTGAATATGAACTCAAAGGCCAGGTCTACGCTAGCCCAGGCAGCTCAGCTTACAGGGTGCAAATCCAGTTATGAAGAGTATGTAGCTGGAGTCAGCTTAAACCGTGCTTGGCAGTGTCCCCAAAGCAGGAGGCAATGGGAACAAATGCTCCCATCGGCTTCGTTTATTCCTTGCAAAAAGAAGAGTAACGGACGTCGGCGGGGGTGCTCTGTGAGTTCAATTTAGCAAGTCTTAACTAAACTTCCTAAATCAAACTCCGGAAGATTGATCATGGCAGTGATCTTCCTTTTAATGTAGACAAGGCCTTAGTATAGCATTTGGCCAAGAGGGTTAAGAAAATCCTTGGATGTATAACCAAGGGAATACCGAGTAGGAGTAGAAAGTTTACATTACTTCTGTGTTTGGCAATGTGTTTTCCACACTTGGAATTCTTGCTCATTTCTGGTGTCCACAATTTAAGAAGGATGTTGAAAAGTTGGAAAGGGATCAGAAAAGAGTCATGGGAATGATTGAAGGCTTGACAAAGGAGCTCAATCTAAATAATTTAATCAAAGAAAAGATTAAGATATGACTTGATCACAGTCTGAGTATCCACATAAGGGGAAAAAAATCAATAATATGTGAACTGCAATCTAACAGCCAAGTTAAACAAGTTCTAATGGCTTGAGATTGAAACTAGAAACATTCAGATGAGAAATATGCTTCTCCTTTTTAACAATAAGAGTAAATTAACTACTGGAGCAACTTACTAATGGTTGTGGTGGGTTCTCCAGCACAGGAAATTATAAAATCAAGATTGGATTTTTTTCCCCTTAAAAGGTAGACATTGGTTTAACCAGAGCTATTGGACCTGACGCAGAAATTTCAAGGAAGTCCTATGATCTGACTTGTGCAGATCAGACCAGGTGATCACATAGTTCTTTCTGGACTTAAAATCCTTTGTATCCATGAAATCAGGGCATAAAAAAGTACCCATAAACTTCTAAAACTCTTTGGCAAGGACTGGACATATTTCACCAACAGATAAGGACATTACAATCCCTGCTAGTTTCTTAGCTCTGAAAGCAATCTTCACCTCCATCTTACTCAAATTAAACATCAGCCAAGTGGTTCTCATCCATTTCCTTTCTGTGGCTGGGTATTTGGAATGCAAAGAAACGACATCAACTGAATTGAAATGAAAATGAATCAGGGATAAAACATCACCATATTGGTGTCACTGCAGACCAAATGCCTTACTATCTCCTCTAGTAGCCTTACATATTCATTGGTGGTGGAATGGGATACTGCAGGATTCTCCAGGAAAGGGCAATCAGTCTGGTTGAGCAGTTACCGAAGACCAGTCGCTAAGATCTGTCAGAAAAGAAGGAATGAAACCATTGAAGAATGATTCCAATACACACATCAGGGTCCATGGATGGACTGGCAACAGCTCGTGAACAACAACATCAAAGACCACCAATGGTACTAATAAAACTTCTCTTTAGACGGACAGTGTTGACCAAACATGTTAATATCTACTGGGCTGTGTATCAAACTGTCCTGAAGCCACTCTAATAAGGACATATGAACATACAAGAATTCAGATGATGTCAAGATTGAACCATAACAACCTCAAAACATTTTCCCCAGATGGGAAAGTCACAGACGGAAAGCGTCTGCCAAGATCATTGTCAGATACTGGCTATAATTAAATTGACTGATATTAATTTTTTCCCCAGTTCTACCACAAAAAAAACTGCAACCTCTGCTCAAGAGAGAGATAGTTTTTGGACAGCAGAGATTATTTTTTGAAGTTAGAACTAAAGGTACATTGGTTCACCAGGGCAATAAAATGTATTTTCTTCACAAAGCTTACCGCTTCAAATACCAATTTTAAAACAATAGTTTTTCACTATGTCCCCTATCTCTGTGGAAATACAGCTGGAAACAAATACCAATCAATATACAAAACTTGTGAGAGCACATAAAAAACGTCCATACATGTCTGTTCTCTATTAACATAGCTAGATGACTTGCACTAACATATGATTCGTTTATCAAAACTACACATAAAACAAGATTATAATGAAAATGTTCACAAACTGATACTGGTCTATATTTGTAATGAATCTTACATGTTTATAAACATACTAGAAGATTTTGAGGGTGGGGGAAGCACCATGCAGGGGCACAGCACTGCAGCCAAGGGCTGTGGGGGGAGGAATTTTGGACAGGGGACCCACTTTCCCATGTTGGTGGTTGGCCATGTGGTGCCCCATCCCCAGATGCTACAGCTGCCCCCAGTGGTCGCTCTGCAGTGTAGCTGTACCCCAAGCTTGCTGCCCCCTGTGGTCACTCTGCCGTATAGCGTCCCTCCTTTCTGTTCCCTCCCTTTCCGTGTTATTGAAAACAATCAAATTCCAGGCACATCCAGTGTTCCTGGCACCACCAAACCCTGACCTTGCTTTAAGTTAGGCTAAGGGAAAGCTGCATATCAAATTTGGTGGTCCTAGCTGTTAGTGTTTAGGAGGAGTTCTTAAAACAAATGGACTGACAGACAGACTCACAGACAGATGCACAAATCTCTAATAGCTATAGATATAGACATACAGATATAATATATAGAGACAGATGTATAGAGACAAGCTTACTTGATGTGGATGATAGTAGTGGATCAGCTATTCTGTAAAAGCAACCCCTGCTCACCACAACACACAGATAATTTTTCAAAAGAAAAATTTCAGAAATTCAAAGGTTTATGGTCAGACCCTTCTTGTCTTTCATACCTCGCTATCCATTGGGGTGTGATCAGGGCTGGATTAAGGAGGGGCTAGCCGGGCAGCTGCCCGGGGCACCAACCTATGAGGGGCGCCTGATGGCAGCTCTAAGGGGCGCAGTGCACCGGGGGGCGGGGCTGCGCATGCGCCATGTGCCTGGAGGCGGAGCTGCGCATGCGTTGCGCGCCCGCTGCCCGGGGTGCAGGAATGGCTCAAGCCGGCCCTGGTGTGATTTAGGTTATGTAGTGGAGTTGCTGTCCCTTCCGTAGTATGTTCAGCCATTAAAATGATTTGTAAATGATACAGTGCTAAGTGAAAAACAAAGCTGAAAGGCTTTGGGAGTCAGTCACTCATGAATCTCCAGTAAGGACTAGGGAGCAGAGCTGGTCTCCCAAAGTGGGCGATCTGGGGGAGGCTACGTTCCCACTTGCCACTCACACACTGGCCTCCACGGCTGGGTTTGTAGAGGAGACAGCACATGATCATCCCCATCAGACCCTTCTGATCTTAAAGTCTGTAAGTCTATGAATCTTGTAAAAGGGTGTAACCCCAATGACCAGATCGGAGCCCTTTCCCATATCTGTCCCCAGCTGAACACGTCAGTCTTCCCATGGGGTCACGACATTGATCAGTCTGAAGTGTGATTATTCAACAGAGTCCAGACCATTCAGAATTAGTTCTTGCTGCCTGCTGTTGGCATCTTGATCTGTTTGAACACTCCCTGAATCAGTATCTTGCTGTGTGATATTTTGTTGCTTCTACCAGCTCCAAGTACAGAAGCTTGCAAAGCATTCCTCCCGGTGTTCAGGCCAAATGAGAGCTGGTGTGGAACCATGAATCATATGGCAGTGCTTTGTTAGTATGTATGATGCATTCATATACAAAAACTGACACAGTGCACCATTAGCATAAAACTCCTTTTATTTACAGCATTATCCCCATAGTATTATTCTCATTAGGATAGTATAAATCCAGTACATGCAGATACATTAGCAATATTGTTACCATGGGAATGAGATGACCTACAACACTATATGATTCATACTTCAGTAGCATTATTGATATTACCCCACCTCTTGCTATCAAGATTACTAGGCTCAAAGACCAGCAATAAATGTACATAAATAATGTTAAGTGTCATTTCTTATATTATTGAAGAGTGTCTGTCTTCCCTATTAGCTCATAGCTATGACTTTTATCCACTTTATTTCATTTCTTGTAGTGGTGGGTAACTGGAAACAGGAACCAACAGCAGATTTGATTTGATTTTTCTAATGTCTTTATCATGACAGTCACTTTATTTTAACATCATCTGTTGATACAAGATCAGTGTGCTCAATGTTACAGAAAAGTGCCTTATGAAGGAGCAATTACCCAGAGTAAATGGATTTCTGAGACAATTCAAAAGAAAAAGATAACAACAAGCAGCAAGAAGTACATTAGTGAAATAAAGCTACAATCAAATAAGGATTAGAAGGAGCTGAATGATCTTCAAATAGTGAAATATTCTAACAAGTTAATTAAAAATGGGTTTTTCATACACAAGAGATTGCGTTGCTTTATAGCTTACCTGTAGTAAGCATAAAGGAACATAGCACTACGGGGCCCCAGTACACTAGATTCCTCGAAGTACAATTCTAATACCGGTTGGACCTCCCTGGTCTGGAATCCTCAGAACCTGATTGGTCACTAATGAGGGAGTTTGCCAGACCAGAGGAGAATTGCACCCTGCCCCCACAGCCTGGTTCCACTCCTAGCCTCAGTTGCTCCCCTGCCACCTTGGCCATTGGCCCTGGGCTACCCACCCCAACAGGGCTCCTGGTCCAGCTGCTGCCACTGGCCCTGGCCAGGATGCCGCTGCCAGCCCTAGCTGGGATGCTGGCCCTGCTGCTACCACCAGCCCTGGCTGGGATTCCACTGCAGCCCAGGTTGGGACACCAGCCCCGCTACAGCACTTAGGCCTCAGGCTGCCCATCCCACCTGGGATTCTGGCCACTGGTTCCACTGCTGGTGACCGGTTGGACTCACAGCTGCAAGCCCTCTTGCCGCCCAGGTCTGCCAGGGGCCTTGGGCCCAGAAACATCTGTGGTCCTGTCAGACCACAGCTGTTGCCAGACCAGTGAGTCACGGATTTTAGAGGTTCAAGCTGTACAAATAAAAATAAACAACAATAATAGTGGTAGAAAATATAAAAGTCATTAAGCAATGTATTCTGCATGCATTGTGTCTGGGTAGGAATGAAGGCCCTGATCTTGCATGATTAGACCACATGGAGTCAATGTGTCAAGACTCTGCCTATGCTGTGCTTATTGCAAGATCCAGATCCAAATGTGTTATAACTGGGAACAACCTGTGTTCTAATATCTGAATTATTTTAGCTTGATATATAGACTTTTTTCTAGTAAAACACTAGATGATGTCATCAATTTATTGCTGAAGCCTCAAAGACCTATTGGATGAATCAAAATGTTTAGCAAGTACAGTAAAACTCCAGTACTCCGGCATCCAATTGTATGGCACTCCTGATAGTCCGGCATCAAAATGGCAAGAGCCTAGTGAGTGAGCTTCGGCAAAAAACAAGTCACAACACAGCAGCGGCATCAGCTGAACCAAGCGAAACCGGACGGGACCGAGTCAGTCTGCCACTGGCATTGTGTGACACTGGACAGTGCTTGTGCTACAATAAAAAGGGTTTTTATGTACAGTGTGTGTGTGTGTATATCTATATCTATATCTATATCTATATATAAAAAACCATCTTATAGTACCTCCTGATAGCCCAGCATATTTGATAATCCAGCACCACCTAAATCCCAAAGGTTCCGGATTATTGGAAGTCTACTGTATTTATTATAATTGTAGAGATTCAAGGGTGATCAGAGTTGGAAAGATCATTTCAGATCGTCCAAATCTAATCCTTGCATTGTAAACTCCAAGAAATGGACTCATATTAGGAATTTCCCTATAGGAACATTAGATGCTACTATTGTTAAAAGAAAGTAATATTTGGCTGATTCTGCTTTATGGGCCTGAGCACTGGTTCTGTAATGAGTTCTATGGAGGAGGGCCCCTGTGTACATGCAGGGTTCACTGCAGGATCAAGGCCTTAATTTATTATTGTAAACAATGGCATGCACATCCTGTGGAACTGGAGTGAAATCCCAGGCCTATTGAAGGTTACTTTAATTCAGTGTCTTCCTTTGTGGATAAATGCCATTATTTTAGACTGGGTGGGGATCTTATATATTAAATAAGGTTTTATAAATAAGTTGCCCTGTGTAAATAAGTTCAGCGATTCACATTTAAGGAGGCACTTATTCAAACAACACAACATCCTGACAACAGCTGTTTGATGCACTGCTCAAGGCCTCAGCATGCTTGTGTGTGTTAACCCTAGTGGAATCATGTACATTCACAGTTTGAACAACACATTACAGATTAGCTAGGAATTGGAAAGCATTGTTCAAAAATGAATTTCTGACTACAAAAAGCTTAGCTGCATCAGCTGGTGTCCTTGATGTTTGTCAACTGATGAGAAGAGGGGAGAAGAAAAAGCACTTTTCTCTCCTCTCAGGAGAGAATTCTCCAATGGAGTTCTAAGTAGGCATATGAGAAAATGCAGAGCATACAATAGTGGCATATGCTTAACAACATCTCATCACCAGCGTGAAAAACTAAAGAGGAAATGACAGAGACTGATCCTGCTATTATTGTAAACAGTAGCATCCAGACACCCCAACCAACCTGGGGTCCCATTGCTCAAAGCACAAGACAGGCATATGAATTTTAGATTTCAGCACAAGCCAAGCCTGATCAGCACCTCATAAGCAGCACTTCACACTCTGGTTCCTATAGTTTGTCCTCAAGTTCCATATTAAACGGATTGGATGCAATTTGCTGAACTCAATTTTTCAACAGCAATATTAAAATGAGGCTTGCAACAGAGAAGTTAGTCAAAATCAATTATAGTTTATGAAAACAGCATTTCCAAAGCTGTCACCATTGCTAGTGATGGACTGAGAGGGAGATAGGAACAGACATTTGTTCATTACTATTCACTGCCATTTTACATCTCCTAACCACCTAGTCTGTGAATTCTCCTATTTGTCCTTTTGACCCCTCCCACTTTGTCAGTCTAAAGCACTACTCTGTTGAAACCTTAGGATTACTCTTTTTCTTCTATAACATATTTTAAATGGATGTCTTTGAATAGTACAATACCTTTTGGGGCCCCAAATCTCATGAAAGATCACTGGCAAGGGTGCCATTTATGGGAACTATGGAGGCAGTAAGCACCCCTCCCGAATTTCATATTTGATGTCTGCTTAAAGCTGCATGCCCTGACTCCAGAGGCAGTTCTTAAATGAAACAGAGTTTGAGCTGCTTCTAGCTTTGCCTTGGGGCAGGAAGTTTGTTATAAAAAGAGGAAGGCAGGGTGATTAAGAATAACAAAAGGTTGGTCATTCCTGTAATTAATGGATTATTAGATCATCATGAAAACTTTGCCAGGTACTCCATTTAAAAGATAGGGGTGGGAAAAGAGTAGGAATGAGTGTTGTGCTGCAGGGATTTGCATTTGGATTACTGTGTTAAACCTACAAATGTTCTTACAAAAGGGGTGAACAAGGACTAATCCAAAACTGACTGCAAGGATCTACAAAGGGATTCCACAAAATTGGAGGACTGGGCAACACAAAGGCAGATGGAATTCAGTGTTGATAAGTGCAAAGTAATGCACATAGGAAAATATACTCCTAACTATGGATACAAAATAACTGTTACCACTCAAGGAAGAGATCTTAGAATCATTGTGGATAGTTCCCTGAAAACATCTGTTCAGCATGCAGTGGCAGTCTAAAAACTAAAAAGCTTACAAAATATTGGGAATCATTAGGAAAGGAATAAATAATAAAACAAAACACCATATTGCCTCCATAAAGTCATTGTATGGCCACATCTTGAATACTGCATGCAGATCTGGTAAAAAAAAAAAAATGTATATTGTATTTGGAAAAGGTACAGAAAGGGTGACAGAAATGATTAGGGGTAAGGAACAGCTTCCATTTAAGGAGAGATTTATAAGACTGGGACTTTTCAACTTGGAAAAGAAATGACTAAAGGGTGGGGGGATGTCTATAAAATAATGAATGTTGTATAAAAATACAATAAGGCAATGTTATTTATTACTTCACTAACATAACGCAAGAAGCTGATTCAATTAAATGTATAGGCAGTAGATTTAAAACAAACAAAATAAATATTTTTTTCACAATCAGCTTGTAGAACTCTTTGTAAGGAGATGGTGTAAAGGTCCAAACTATAACAGGGTTCCAACAGGAATAAAATAAGTTCAAGGAGGATGGGTCCATCAATGGCTACTAGCCAGAATGGGCAAGGATGGTGTCCCTAGCTTCTGTTTTCCAGAAGCTGGGAATGGGAGACAGGGGATGGATCATGATGATTGCCTCTTCTGTTTATTCCTTAGTGTTAGAGCTGAGTGGGTCTAATATGTATTTTATTTTCTTTCTTTTATATAGGAATTAGATACTGTGTTCCTGTCAGCTAGCTGCTAAGTTGTTTGCCAAAAAAAGTAGAGTTTTTCAAGTGCCTTAGTAGCCCCTGGATAGAGATGAGGCATGTGGGGGGGAGGGCGGATGGGGTTAGTTCCCCCTTCCCCATTTGGTGCTTGGCTTGTATTGAGCACGCTCAGGAACACTGCTGAAGCCTCTGTACTTTCACACACACCCTATCACGACATGCACAGATCGTTTCTCCCGCAAAAATCTGAAATTGTGCTCCTGATCACTGGTCTCGATAAATAGCGGCGGTCCACGATTATGCAAATGAAGCGTGGGAAATTCAAATCCACGCTTCGTTTGCGATTTCGCTCAGCTGCATTTGCATCCCTCTCTCGAAAGAGAGTGCAAGTGTAGACATACCCTCAAAGATAATTTTATCCTTTATTGATTGTTCCAGGTTTTAGTGAAGTCATAACATGAATATCATAGCTTAAAATCTACCTATTTCAAATTTAGCGAACATTCAGTCTCTAAGGACAACTTTCCAGATTTTCAGTCACATAAATCTTTTCCCACCAGCTTTCAGTGGGCCTCCCTAAATTAACCCTTACAGCTTTCATTTCAAACTAGAACTCTAACCCCTTTAAGGAGGTATCCTGGCCTAGTGAAACAGTACACTCTCTCAGGAACACTGCATGTAAGAGACTCAATTTTAGCTGTTTCTGTCTTCAGCAATGGTCATTCTAAAAATAAAGAATTTTCATACGTAGAAAAAAGGTTCTTTCAAAACATTATGACATAGTCCGTGGAAACCTTTAAATTAATTAAAGCAAAGACTTTGTATTATTTGAGGCCAAAGTGTTAAGGAAATTAATTTGTATATTATTAATAAACTCTGCACTCAATGTTTACAATTTTAAATGTCTTCAGTAATTTAGACTCACTTGCACTCTGACCACTAGATGGACTGTCATTCTACACTTTTCATTAAACTTACATACAGTATTTATTCCCATAAAAATAGCCTAAACCACAATGCACAATTTCCTACACATAGTGAGAAGGTAAACTTTTCAAAAATGTCTTCCTGACTCAGCAACTTATGTCCAATTCTCAAAAGATCCTTTAGGAACCTAACCCCCAATGACTTTCATGAACATTATCCACCTATAAAAATGTGCAGTCCTGTGGCACCTTAGAGACTAATGAATATAGAGGATCATGAGCTTTTGTGGGTAAAACCTCTTCATCAGATGAGTAGAAGTGCGTTTTACTTCATCAGCACTCCTGATTATGACAGTCTCAATCAGATCAGATCAGATCCCATCGGCCTATAGGAGGCCTGAGTTGCAAAGTATGACTCTATTGAGGAGCTAATTTGGGCCCCAATCCTAAAATACCTGAGCAACTTAATATCTTTATGGTATGTAATCTCACAGCATCCCTGGGATGAGAAACTGAGGCAGCAAGTGACTGAGGGTATGTCTACACTGCAGAGTTTTCCTGGAAAAACAGCCATTTTTCTGGAAAAACAATACTTAAGTTCACACTGCTATTGCATTCTTTCAACAGAAAGTCAAAAGAATGGAGGGGCTTTTCCAACGCCGGTAAACCTCATTCTATGAGGAAGAAGCCTTTTTTCCAAAAAAAAAGCATGTGTGGATGCGGAAGAGACTGTTTTTTCAAAAGAGGAGGCCTCTAGGAAAAAGCACAGGTGCCCTGGTGGCCACTCCGTCCACAGTAATCACAACTGAAACGCAAGATAACATCCAATCAATGTGGATGCTCTCTTTCGAAAAAGCACATCACTTTTTCATTGCACTTTTGCTGTGTAAATGCTCTCTTTCTAAAGAAGTTTTTCCGGAAGATCTCTTCCGGAAAAGCTTCTTCCGAAAGAAGCCTGCAGTCTAGACGTAGCCTGAGTGACTTCCCCATGGTCAGACAAGGAGGCTGCAGTGGAACAGAGAATATAATCTGGGACTCTGAGTTCCAGACTAACACCTTAACCCACTAGGTCACCCTGCCTCATCAAATCTAAACATCTACAAAATCCCAGCACATTTCCCTATCCAAGCATCTCATAACGTTTAGAAAAAGCCAGAGCCACCAGTGCAAAGATCCAGAATCTCTATCACATCTGCAGGAGACTCTTGATCCCAACCTTTGGAGCAAAGTTTTCAAATATTCAAATCCTCAGTTGGATCCCAACAGGCAGCCAACATCCACATTTTCTAACACACAAATTTATTGTGATGTTTCCTTTCAAAAGTCCACTAATTGTCAGTCCTTTTTTGAAGTGGTGACTAATAGGCAGCAGCAATTAACATGAATTAATTTGATATTAAGGTGACTCTTGAGTGGGTCTCTGGAGGTGTAGCCTGCAGATTTAGCAACAAGGCATTAAAAAAAAGCATATGTATTTTTAAAACCATTACACCACTCAAAATATTATTTCAACATATGCCACTACATTCAAACTTTACTTTTAAAGAAGCCGTGTTATACTGAACAGGAACTTCTTCATGCTTCAGAATTTATCTTAAGCCATGCATACACTTACTGAAGAGCAACACTCCCGTGATCAATGCAGCGGAGGTCAATTTAGTGGATGATGAGGACCTTATCTCCAGTAGTCCATCAGAACAAGAAGAGTCAAGTAAGTCAATGGGAGGCATCTCCTGTCAACACAATGTGGTATAGAACCTGCAGTAAATCAACCTAAACTATGGCGACTCAGTTTTGCTAGTCACGATGCTGGAATAGTGTGACTTAGGTTGACTTACCACAGTAGCGTAAACAAGGCCTTAGTGAAATTCCCAGTGTTACGAGACAGTGGTTCACTGCTCTGCAAGGGCACCATTTTGAGGGGAATAGGGGGCAATAGCTCCCCCTAAAGTTTGTAGGCCTAGATTTCAGACCTGAGGTCTGCTTACAGCTGCATGCCTTGACTCCAGAGGCAGTTCATAAATGCAAAAGAGCTTGAGCTGCTTGATTAAGACTAACAAAAGACTGGTATTTCAAGTAATTGAAGAATCGTATTATTAGATCATCATGAAAACATTGTCAGGTACTCCACTTAAAAGATAGGAGAAAAAAAGAGTAGGAATGAGTGTTGTCCTGCTGGGATTTGCATTTGAACCAGTACTGTTAAACTTATTAATGTTCTTGAAAAGGGGGTAAATAGTGAAGTGGCTACATTTGCAGATACTACAAAATTACTCAAAACAGTTAAGTCCAAAGCTGACTGCAAAGAGTGACAAAGGCATCTCACAAAACTGGTGATTGGGCAACACAAGGGCAGATGGAATTCACTGTTGATAAATGCAAAGTAATGCACACAGAAAAATATAATCCCAACTATACATACAAAAATGATGGGGTCTAAAATAGCTGTTACCACTCAAGAAAGGGAACTTGGAATCATCGTGGACAGTTGCCTGAAAATCTGCTCAATGTGCTGTGGCAGTCTAAAAACTGAAAAGCTAACAGAATACTGGGAATCATTAGGAAAGAAATAGCTAAGAAGACAGAAAATATCATATTGCCTCTATATAAAGTCATTGTATACCCACATCTTGTACACTGCATGCAGATCTGGTCAACCCATCTAAAAAAGATACTGGATTTGGAAAAGGTACAGAAGTGGCAACAGAAATGATTAGGGGTAAGGAACAGCATCCATATGAGGAGAGATTTCCAAGACTGGGACTTTTCAACTTGGAAAAGAAATGACTAAAGGGTGGGGGGATATGTTAGATGTCTAGAAAATCATGAATGGTGTAAAAAAATAGAATAAGGAATAGTTATTTATTCCTTCACTAACATAACACAAGAAGCTGCCCCAATTAAATTTATAGGCAGCAGATTTAAAACAAACAAAACAAATTATTTCTTCACACTCAACCTGTGGAACTCTTTGCCAGGAGATGGTGGAAAGGCCCAAACTATAACAGGCTCTCAATAAGAACAAAATAAGTTCAAGGAGGATGGGTCCATCAATGGCTACCAGCCAGAATGGGCAGGGATGGTGTCCCTAGCTTCTGATAGCCAGAAGCTAGGAATAGGAGACAGGGGATGGATCATGTTGATTGCTTCTTCTGTTCATGCCTTCTGAAGCATCTGGCATTGGCCACTGTTGGAAGACAGGATACTGGGCTAGATGAACCATTGGTTTGACCCAGTATGGCCGTTCTGATGTTCTTATATAGAGCCCAAATATATCTGCCCCCTGCTGTAACTCACCAGACCACTCTCCACTTCCAGAGCAGGAGTCCTGACAGTGTCTCTCCCCCTGCAAAATTAGTAACAAAGTAAGAATATATATTAAAATTGTAAGGATAACCAATGTCCCTTAAGTGACTTGCCAGAAGATGTCAGAACATGTTAATATTAGAGCTGAGTGGGTCTGATATTTATTTCATTTTATTTCTTTTATATAGGAATTACATACAGTGCTCTTTTCAGCTAATTACCAAGTTACCTGCCCAAAAACCCCCAAACCAAACAAAAAACAAATGAAAACCACCCTTGAGGTCTCCAGTGCCTTAATAGCCTCAGAAAGAAGTAATATGTGAATGGGGGAGAGGGCAAATGGGATTCCCTCCTCCCCTCCAGATTGCTGCTTGGCTTGTACTGAGCATGCTCAGCAACACTGCTGAAGCCGCTGTCCTCAGTCTGCCCTCCTAGGTTCTCACTTTCTCCCTCACCCTCATCACGGCATGCACAGATCCCCTCTTCCCTCCCCCCGGCAACCAAAAGCTGAATTGGCGACCCTGCTGCTCTGAAATCACTTCATGTTGTCAAAAGGAAAACTTAGGAGCAGGACACTTTTAGTTGGCCGCCCGTATGTGAATTTAGATTAAAGGAGGTCACAGCAGGTTAGCAGGATATTGGTAAAATCTGGTATCTTATTTATTTACACAGCATAATGTGATCCTTCTCAGGAGTTCTGGGATGCTTTTCAGTATCTTATTTAGTATCAAATACATTAAAATGCATATAAAATCATTTAAAAGAGCTGTTCACTTACACAGAGCTAAGATTAAGTTGCTAACAGAAGAGCTCAAACTGGCAAACTTAAAGGATCCGTCTTACAAAAGAGGCTTAGGGCCAGACTGACAAAGGCTCATAGCCTATAGTCAGGGCCAGATTTTCAAGAGCTCAGGTCCCATTTACACACCTAAATAAAAGATGAGATTAAAAAAAAAAACTGCTTGTAGTGCAGCCTCTCCCACTGTGACACTTGCACATAACATTTTCTGAGGAGCACCTAACTCTTGAAAATTTGGCCTTAAGTAATTGAGTTTCGTGTAGACACTGAAGCTACTTGTGGCTGTAAGCACTATGCCTAATAGCAAATGTTTTCAGGATTGGGTAATAAGAGAAAATACAATGGAGACAACAGCTTTGAATCCCTCTTTAAAAGGCAGAGAGGGCAATAGGACAAAAGGAAGTGTGTGAGATAGTAATATAGGAAGCTGCATGATAAGAAAAGCACCAAACTAAGTGTGGGTTGGATAAAAGAGGGAGGAAAGTGTAGAAAGGAAGAGGAAATTATGTCAAAGATATAATCAGAGTCAAATTTTATATAGGTAAGGATGAGTAATAGTCACTGATGGCTTGTGTGGTTGGAGTGGAAGACAACTTTAGTAGTATCATTTTGATTTCTACTGAAGTCATTAGAAGATCTGAACAGAGATCATATTATGGGACCCTAAAAGCTCCTTGGTTAGGTCTAATGCAGAATATTTGCTTATTTGTGACACAAGACAAAGAATTGTAGCAAACCAGCTTCACCCATACTAGCAGATGAACTTTGTGGTCAGATCCTACTCTTCAGCTTATTTTCTACCACACAGTATACCAGATATACAAACTTCTTTTCAACCACCATTTACTTGAAAACTGACATTGCCTGAAGTAACTAATTCACTAGAGCTAGTCTGAAATGAGAATTTCCATTTTTAGTAAAATACTGACATGTTGGGGGTGGAGGTGGGGACATTCTGAATTAGAATCTGTCAGGGCTGTTTCCCACTCTGCACTCCGAGTACAGAAGGCGGGGCCCCGCAAGAGATCTTAAAAATACCTTGCCTCTATCAGCTTCTGCTTAAAAGCTCCCCAAAGTCACAGATTCCCTGGCCTTGGGAGGTAGCTGTCACCACCACGCGGAAAAAAACCCAACAACCCTTTCTTCTTGAACCTAGGAAGAAAGCACTTGGACTTCTTCCATAGGGGTTCCCCCCGCCCCCAAGCTCTTTTTCCACAAGGGAGCATGAAATAAAAAGAGAAAACAAACTGCAATCTCTGATAGATGATCTCTCAGTCTTAGGCAGGCATACACAGAGACCGCCTATTACCTTCCAGGGCACAAGACTCAAATCATTGCCTTAAAAAAGTGATTTTATTAACAACAAAAAAGATAAACTTGATAATGTATAGTTGGTTGCTAGGTGTTACAGAGCAACTGAGACAAGAACAGATTAAAACACAGAGAAATTGTATCTCTGTGGTACCGCTTAAAATATAGTGTATGGGAGAGCACACGGGAGTGGGAGGTCAAGTCTGTCAGTGGAGAAGAGAAGTTTAACCATACAACAAAACAAAGAAAATAACCTGATCGTGACTAAATAGACATTTCCCTATCTACTTACGATCCATGCTTCAAGATTCAGTCCATTTCCATGCCCAGTATTCTTTGTAGGCATGGTAGTTCTGCCTGGTTCAATTCATCTTCTTCCCTCAACTCCTGGCTTAAAAACCTCACACAAAGAAAACAGCAGGCAGGTATATCTTTCAGTTCAAATCGCAACACCTTCTCCCATTGGCTCTCCTGGCTCCCTTCCAACACCCCCTAGCTACCTGACTTTAATCCTTTAGTCACTGAATGCTGGCCAGCACTCCTCCTATCCATCACACTCCCCCAAATCACTGCCAGTGCTGGACAGGCTGGTCCACACTGGCTGTGATTTCTTCCTGGAGGTTCAGGAGAATACATAGTTAATAATATACCTGCTCACATGAAATTCGCTACTGAATATACAAAGAACTAAACAAGCTCTCTTTCATGCATGGAATATAATGACTTAGATACAGGGAGAGTTTTAATTGGCTTAGTCTGGGAAACTTTCACAGGAAAGTGCATCAGCCACTTTGTTAGAAGCTCCTGAGATGTGTTGTATGTGAAAGTCTTGGAGAGCCAAACTCCACCGAAGGAGTTTCTTGTTAGTCTCTTTGACTGTGTGAAACCACTTCAGAGCAGAATGGTCAGCCTGCAGATGAAAGTGTTGTTCCCAAATATATGGCTGTAGCTTCTCTAGAGCATATACAATAGCATAGCATTCCTTCTTGGAGATAGCCCAGTGGCTTTCCCTCTTAAAGAGGTTTTTTTTACTGAGGAACACAACAGAGTGGAATTGTTGATCTGGCCCTGTTTGCATCAAAACTGCTCCCACACCATGCTCAGACGTGTCCATGGCGACAAAGAAAGGTATGTCGTAGTCTGGGGCCTTTAGTACAGGGTCAGACATAAGAGCAGCCTTAAGCTGCTTAAAAGCGTCTTGACACTTCCCAGTCCACTTAACTGCATTTGGTTGAAACCAGCAACTAGGTTGAAAATGATGGCAATAAAGACTGCAAACGTGGTTGGTGCAATGATACAGCCATGTGTGACTCCTGTTTGTACTTTGAAGGGTTCACTCTGAGAGCCAGTGCTGCTCAGAACAGTCACTTTCATGTTGTCATGAAGCAACTTTAGGACATTGATGTATGTACCAAGACATCCAATCTTCAAAAGTACAGTCCAAAGGGTACTGCGATTCACTGAGTGAAAGGCTTTAGTTAGATCAATAAAAGCCATGTATAGTGGTCAGCTGTGCTCCTGACACTTCTCTTGCAGCTGCCGTGCAACAAAGATCATATCTGCAGTTCCGTGACATGGTCGGAAGCCACTCTATGACTGGTAAAATTTCTTGTGTCGGGGCAGAAGACGGGTTGCAAGGAACCATGCCAGAACTTTGCTGGCAACAGCAAGGAGAGAGATACAACAATAGTTTCCACAGTATGCTTTATTCCCATTTTTAAAGAGGGTAACAATCAAGGCATCCCTCATTTCACTGCGTATCTCCTCCTTTATCCAGATTTTAAGCAAGCTAAGCTGTTGAATTCACTCTGATCCAGCATCTTTAAAGATTTCAACAGGGATCCCATCTGGACCTGCTGTCTTGTTCTTCATCTGCTTGATGGTATTGTATTCCTTATACAAACTGGGAAGGTCTCCAAGCTCATCCCTAAAAGGTCGTTGGGGGATTTGCTCAAGAACTTCATCTGCAACAATGGAGTTACAATTAAGAAGATCTTCAAAATGTTCTTTCAAGCAAAAATTAATAGCTTCATTGTCCTTCAAAAGTGTGGTTCCAACCTTTGAGCGAAGGGGGTTCATGCCATGACAAGCTGGCCCATTAACAGTTTTAATAGCACTAAAGAAAGCACATGTATTATGGGTATCCACAAAATATTGGAGTTCTTGTTCTTTATCAGTCCACCATTTGTTCTTGAGTTCTCTAGTTTTATGTTGGACTTCCACCCTCACCCTAGCATGGGCTTCACTCTTTGTCTTGCAATTTATATCATTCTCCCAAGCACAAAATGCCATTCTCTTCTTATTGATGAGCTTCTCGATTTCAACATCATTCTCATCAAACCAGTCCTGATGCTGTCTGGTGTGGTAGCCAATGGTTTTCTCACAGGTATTGATGATTACTGCTTTCAGCTGGCTCCAGTGTTCCTCAATTTCTTTCTTTCTTTCTCTGATGAAAACTCTTCTTCTAAGATCTCTTAGAAGTGGTCAAGCTTGTACTTGTCCTTTTGTTGAAAAAGGATGTTCGTGATGATAAGTTCATGTTCAGCATACTTGGTCAGGAGCAGGATTCCATTTGAGTTGCTTTTGCCAACTCCTTCTTTCCCGATTATTCCTTTCCATGGGTCTGAGTCTCATCCAACACGTGCATTGAAATCTCCCAGAAGAATGATCTTGTCTTCTTTAGGGGTCTCCAATAAAATGGTTTCCACTGAGAGTAGAAATCTTCCTTCACATCCTCATCGGCATCCATTGTTGGCACATAGGCGCTCACAATAGCTACCTGTTGGTTTTTGGTGAGCCTCAATCGGAGTGTCATAAGCCACTCATTGATGCCAACTAGCAGCCCAGAGAGGCACTTTACGAGCTTGTTCTTAATAGCAAAGCCTACTCCATACAATCAAGGTTCACCTAAAGATTTTCCCTTCCAGAAGTAGGTATATCGTCCCTTCCTCCTTCACCTGTCCTTCATCAGCTCTTCTAGTTTCCAACAAGACAGCATTATCAATGTTAAACCGATTCAATTCACGAGCAATGATAGCTGTACGTCCCTCTGGTTGTCACTGTCTGAGTTGTTCATCAGGGTACGTATGTTCCAGGTTCCAAAGTTGAAAAGTTTCTCACATTTTCGACCACTGGGATGGTGATCCTACTGGATGCGGCTATGCAGTCAGGAGGAAAAAAGACAAGACTGTTTTTAGGTCACTTTTTCTACCCCTCTCCCCATGTGGGGTGAGCAGAGGGGGTGCCTGTGCAGGGCTTCTTTTAAAGTGGGTAGACTGGTGCATAACAGTCATCACACTGTCCTGGTCAGATAGAGGGCTTGAAACCAATGGCATGGACATCACAATGATTGGAGATCCTCTATCTGCTGTGGCCTTCATCTGGCTTCACAGCCACTGTAACTTTACACAATAGGTTTAACTCCATTGTGCAGTTATCCTCCTTCTTCTCTGGCATTGAGAACTTCTTGGATCACACTTTGTCTAGAACCTCACCCTTGACCATTCTGCCATGGTTGACTCTAAGGGAGTACATGACTCCAGGAAGCGTCTTTCGGGCATCATTGGAACTCGCAAGCCTCTCCACCACTACAAGGTGATGATCTATGGAGAGGAATGCCCTCTAGGAACTATTCAATTTGCCTCAGGAGAGAGGGCTCTTCCATAGTCTCAACATTTGCTCCTGATATCCATGTGTCCCATTTTTTTTTATTCTGGTAGGCATGTTGTTGAAATGCCAAATCTGGTTCCCACCTTAGGGCTCTGAAATGGTAATGGGCAAATTTGGCGGTGAGCCCCATCCTAATTGTTGCCTCTTGTTTAAAAAGTTCATAATCATTCCTGTTTTCCCCAGGCATTTCAGCTGCCACTTCTGCAAAGGGTTCTCTGAGTTGTGGTCTGGTCTTTCGGGTTGTTGTACCCCAAACAGGCCCTTTCAAAATTCACTGGGAAGGCCTCTGCATAATCACCTACCTTGAACACCAGGTACTTCTTAAATTGGGGAGCATTAATTGGAGCAGGGTGGTTAGTCAATGTAGTTGCAGTGCCCAGCTTCTTACCTTTCTACAGTTCAACTTCAAACTGCCTCATTTCGACTACCTCATGCTTCATCTGTAGGAGGAACTCCATCTTGCCCTTAGTTAGAGGTTCACCTGCCTTAAGAACACTCTCCCACTCTAAGAATGGTAGTATGGGAGGGGCATGGCCGACACCCTCTGCTCCTGCCCCCACAAGGTTACTGCCTCCTGGTTTCGCACGGACATTCTCCTGTCCCTCCCCCTCATTGTACATGTCTTCCCTGGAGGTGGACATCTCGCCTGATCTGAGACTGTTTTCCCCTCAGTGTGTCACTTGGGAAAGGTTGGTTGCTCTGGACTCCCTGCACTACTCTAGTCTAGCTATCCAGTTGCCCCGAAAGCTAGGAAATGCCCCCTCCCAAAACAACTATTTGGTTTGGACTCTCTGACTGTGCAGGTTTAATCTTCTGTGGGCCTTTTGCCCCTCAGGCACATGACTGGAAGGTAGCCAACGTGATACCAATATTTAAAAAGGGCTCTAGAGGCAATCCGGGCAATTACAGACCGGTAAGTCTAACTTCAATACCTGGCAAATTAGTCGAAACAATAGTAAAGAATAAAATTGTGAAGCATGTAGAAGAACATAATTTGTTGGACAAAAGTCAACATGGGTTCTGTAAAGGGAAATCCTGTCTTACTAATCTATTAGAGTTCTTTGAAGGGGTTAACAAACATGCGGACAAGGGGGATCCAGTAGATATAGTATACTTAGATTTTCAGAAAGCCTTTGACAAGGTCCCTCACCAAAGGCTCTTGTGTAAATTACATGGCCACGGGAAAAGAGGGAAGGTCCTTTCTTGGATTGAGAACTGGTTAAAAGACAGGAAACAAAGGGTAGGAATAAATGGTAAATTTTCAGAATGGAGAGGGGTAACTAGTGGTGTCCCCAAGGGTCAGTCCTAGGACCAATCCTGTTCAACTTATTCATAAATGATCTGGAGAAAGGGGTAAGCAGTGAGGTGGTAAAGTTTGCAGATGATACCAAACTGTTTAGGATAGTCAAGACAGAAGCAGACTGTGAGGACTCCAAGAAGATCTCACCAAACTGAGTGATTGGGCAACAAAATGGCAAATGAAATTTAATGTGGATAAGTGTAAAGTAATGCACATCGGGAAAAATAACCCCAACTATACGTACAGTATGATGGGGGCTAATTTGCTACGACAAATCAGGAAAGAGATCTTGGAGTTATCGTGGACAGTTCTCTGAAAACTTCCACACAGTGTGCAGCGCGGTCAAAAGGCAAATAGGATGCTAGGAATTATTAAGAAAGGGATAGAAAATAAGACCCAGAATATCTTACTGCCCCTGTATAAAACAATGGTACGCCCACATCTTGAATACTGTGTACAGATGTGGTTTCCTCACCTCAAAAAAGATATTTTGGCCTTGGAAAGGGTTCAGAAAAGGGCAACTAAAATGATTAGGGGTTTGGAACGGGTCCCATATGAGGAGAGGTTAAGCGACTGGGACTTTTCAGTTTAGAAAAGAGGAGACTGAGGGGATATGATAGAGGTGTATAAAATCATGAGTGGTGTGGAGAGGGCCGATAAAGAAAAGTTATTTATTAGTTCCTAAATAGAAGAACTAGAGGACACCAAATGAAATTAATGGGTAGCAGGTTTAAAACTAATAAAAGAAAGTTCTTCTTCACACAGCATGTAGTCAGCCTGTGGAACTCCTTGCCAGAGGAGGCTGTGAAGGCTAGGACTATAATAGAGTTTAAAGAGAAGCTAGATAATTTCATGGAGGTTAGGTCCATAAAGGCTATTAGCCAGGGGATAAAATGGTGTCCTTGGCCTCTGTTTGTCAGAGGCTGGAGAGGGATGGCAGGAGACAAATCGCTTGATCATTGTCTTCGGTCCACCCTCTCTGGGGCACCTGGTGCTGGCCACTGTCGGCAGACAGGCTACTGGGCTAGATGGACCTTTGGTCTGACCCAGTACGGCTGTTCTTATGTTCTTATGTTATGTACATGAGAAGGGGGAAAAAAACCCCGAAGCTTCCAAACAGAAAAAGAGGAGGAAAAAGTGTCCTTTTAAAATCCTGAGGTATGTGTTCCCGGTTCAAAATGATCCCACCAGTGCTGCTACCATGTCAAGACTGTTTCCCACTCTGGCACTCCTAGTGCAGAAGGTGGGGGCCCACAAGAGACTTGCCTCTATTGGCTTCTGCTTAGAAGTTCCCCAAGATCACAGATTCCCTGGCCTTGGGAGGTAACTGCCACTACCAAGTGAAAAAAATAACCCTTTCTTCTTGAACACAGGAAGAAAGCACTTGGTCTTCTTCCAGAGGGGTACTCCAAGCTCTTCTATCACAAGAAAACATGGAATAAAAAGAGAAAACAAACTGCAATCTCTAATAGCTGATATCTCAGTCTTAGGCAGGCATACACAGACCTCCTATTACCTTCCAGGACATAAGAATCAAATTATCGCCTTAAAGACTACTTTATTAACAAAACAAAAAGATATACTTGATAATGTATACTTGGTTGCTGGGTATTACAGAGCAACTGAGAAAAGAACAGATTAAAACACAGAGAAATTGTATCTCTGGTATGCAGCTTAAAATACAGTGTATGGGGGTCGGAGGGGCACATGGCCTTAGCACAGATCAATGTAACCAAACAACAAAACAAAGTAAATAATCTTATCATAATGAAATAGACATTTCCCGATCTACTTACAATGCGTGCTTCAAGGTTCAGTCCATTTCCATTCCCAGTATTCTTTGTAGGCATGGTAGTTCTGCCTGGATCAATTCATCTTTCCCCAACTCCTGTCTTAGAAACTCACACAAAGAAAACAGCAGGCAGGTATATCTTCCAATTCTAGTCTCAACACCTTCTCCCATTGGCTCTCCTGGCTCCCTACCAACACCTCCTAGCTACCTGAGTTGAATTCTTTAGTCACCGAATGCTGGCCAGCACTCCTCCTACCCATCACAGAACTAATAGTGGAAATTTCAGCATTTCTGTTCTGATCATGTTGAAACAATAAAACACAATGTAATATATGGAATGTTACAACAAATATTAAAGTCAAAATGAAATGAAATTACATTTATTTCATCTTTTTTCTGGTGCAGAGTTAGTCAAAATAGGCATGCTCCCACAATTCTTTTTGAATTTTGATGAAACTGCATTTTTCAATGAAAAGAGGTTTAGCTGGAAATTTTTGGACCAGCTCTACTACAGTTATTAAGAAGCAGCTTGGTTGAAGACTGGGAATGGAGAATCAGGAGACCTAGTTTGTAATGCCATATGACACTTGTTTGGTGCATTGCTATAGGTAAAGTACCTAATTTGACATATCTCAGTTTCTTCCTTGGTAAGTAATCTAACTTCTTCACTCAGAGTTTTAGTTTTTGGACTATTCCTTGCTGTGTAGTTGCACTGACAAAGTATATTTTCCAGAGCATTAGATGGATGCATTTTAACAAATCTAAAGTGAAGTAATTACAAATTCATATAGAGGATGAATGAAACTGAAACAATAGGCTCCTGCAGATATCCTTGCCATACGTTATGTTTAGCAAAAGAAATACAATTTTCCCAGTTACTCACGAACTGGGAGAGATTCATTGTTTCCTGAGCATCCTTTTCAATCTGCACCAATTCACGAACCATCTTCTACCATTAGAATTTGAGATTATATCTCTGTGTCTAAACTTCTACCTGATGAAAAGGCATGATACAATTTGATGCAGTTAGCATTTTTTTTAAAAAACTTGCTTATAAAGAAATAAGGAAGAAAAATGCAGACTTAACTACCATCCCTCAAAATACTCCGTGCAGACAGAAAGCCTGCCTGCATATACCCCCATCATCTTCATGGGAGTATTTTGTGTACTGTACACAAAGGTCACCTAAAGTTGCAACCTATGCTATTAGTGAATCCGGTCATAGCCTCAAGGAAATCTCAAGCTGTAGGATTTGAACTGGTCACTGCTGGGTTAGAACATCCCTTCTTTATGCACAAGATTAAGCCACTACTTTAAGCCTGGTACTGGCCCTGCGGTTGACTATTTGTCCAGCTAGAAATTAAGTCTTTCTTGTTATTATGAGACGTCAGTTTGATTTAAAGTACAAACCATGTATAAAGGAAAAGGGAAAATGAGACAGCTGTGGACTATGTATTATTTATGGGTATGGAATGGTATAAACATTCATAATTTAAGAAAAACAGGTAATGTGTGGAGGTGGATTATTGAATGTTCTCTACTAAAAAACTAAAAAGGAATGAAAACCCCTTTTAAATGGAGAGATTATTTCTTTGTGTGTGTGTGTGTGTGTGTGTGTGTGTGTGTGTGTGTGTGTGTGTGTGTGTGTATAAAGTCAAGTTTTAAAAGTGTGATTTGTTTGACTATGAGTCATCTCTTCAACATTTGATGGATATGAATCAGATGACCTTCAGCATATGTTGAAAACAGACTAAAGTTTCTGATGGTTTAGAAATCTTCAAAGATAGTTCTCGCAGGCAGCAGGATCATGTTCACCATTCATTGTTTTGGGGTTTTTTCCATTAACCACAACCAAAAAGTAATACAGTCTTATCCCTCCAAGCTGGCGTGAGCTAGGCACTTAGCTGATACTGCACTAGACCCTGGGATAAGAAAGCAAGAAAAGAGGATTCCAACTGAGCTTGTTGATGGCTGACGTGATACCACTGTGCCAAGAAAGAAACATTTCAGGGCACAGAGACAGCATGAGAACACTTGAATAAACAAGTAAATTTCCCAGTTAAAAAAAATGTTTGATCTTCAATTTATGGACCAACTCACAGAGCGTGTCCCTGAAAAAGATCTTCCATTTTTATAATATGTATGCTACCCAGACAATGGATGATGATGGAGCAGATTTCTAATGTGTCCACTTCTTTTAGACATGTTACACTGAACTCAGTCTCTCATCCATGAAGTAAGATGACTGGTTTTAATGAAAAAATCTGTAAATATTCTTAATAATCCCCACAAACAGCTTAATTTTCTTTTAGACTTTGCTGGAACTCAGCAAAGTCCCTGCCACTGAACTTTGTTTATAGGTGAGCAAACACAGAAGACCAAGGTTTGGGACTAAGCTCACGAAAAACACTCCTTCGGACAAATTCTGCACAGAGCTGAAAGGTATTATGAACTTGAGGAGGGTCCTAGGGAAGTAAAGCCATGAATATACTAGGAAGCTATTTCAGAATTAGTAAATTGGACTTCAGAGCTCCCAATTTAACAAATTCAATCTAGTGTGTCCACACTGCAGAGAAGCCTCGAAATTAGTCCGAGGCAGGCTCCATTCATGTGGACACGCTATCTCAGACGTAGAGCCCCAGGAAGCACTGGAGAATAATTAGTTTGAATTACTTTGGGGAGTAGTTATTTCAAAATAGCAGCACCAGAATGTCCACACTGCCGTTATTTCCAAATAACTATTTCGGAATTAGTGTTACGAAAAGCAGAAGTACAGATTTCGAATTCCATGGCCCATTATGTCAAAATAACAGGGTTGGTAGTGTGGATGCTCTATTTATAAATTTGACCTGGAGGGGGAAGGGGTTATTTCAAAATACAGTCCTAGTGTAGACAAGGGCTAAGAGAGAAATTTCCACTTAATAGGTGGAAAGCCACTATCAGGCTTTTTTTCACACAGCTGCATTAATCTGTCTTCTGACATTAGGAAAAGAGATGCAGTTATATCCCCTTGGTCAAATCAGGTAACTCCTCTTATGTCCCTCAGTTATCCCAATTGTAAAATGGAAATTCTACTACCCTCAGACCTGTGAAGAATTTTAAAATAACCAGTCTGAAACAACAAGTGGACAAAAATAGTAAAACAATGATTTTTTTTTGTAATATGGTGAGAGAAACCTGGAAAACACTAAGGCTTTGTCTATACTGCGAGTTTTTGTGGTAGAAAATATGCTAATGAGGGACTCATTAGCATATTTTCTGCCATTTCTTTTTGCGCAAGGGGTTTTTGCGCAAAAAGAAGCAGTGTGGACGGTTTTTTTGATGCAAAAACCCCGTTTTCCACAAGATCCTTATGCCTTTCCGGGACAGGCATAAGGATCTTGCACAAAACAGGGTTTTTGTGCAAAAAAAAAGTCCACACTGCTTCTTTTTGCGCAAAACCCCCCCCTGCGCAAAAATGGCTCGAATAGATTATGCAAACGAAGCACAACAAAATGCTAATCAGCACTTCATTTGCATACTCTCTGCCGGCAAAAGCCGGCAGTGTAGACATAGCCTCACAGTCAAGTAGGTCTAAGGGTAGCAGTGAAGAGCCAATAAACTGTGAGTTTGCCATGATGCGAGTTTGCCATGTGATGCAACAGTAAAATAATAAAATCAATGCCATTCTCAGCTGCACATAACACTAGAGGCATCACATCAAGGAGCAAAAACCCACCAGACTTGATGCTGCAAGGAGTTTACAGAGTACCTGGAATATTCCATTTCATTCAGAGCATGTTAGTATTCAATATATCTGAGCAAGCTGGAAAGCGTTCAAAGAAAAGCAAGTAAAATGGTTAGGAAACAGGAGGGCCTGCACTTATGAGGAATTATCCAGTGATAGATGAGGATTCCCTTACTCCTGTAGACAAGCACTTAATCGCTGCAATCCAGCTGGACAATGAAACTGATCATGTGAGTACATGCTCACCACTAGGAGTGTCTGGGTTGCACAATCTAGTCCTGGGTACAGCTTGGCAACATAGTTTACAAATGATCAAAAGGTGAAAACACCATGGAGGGAGGGGAATTATTTGAGCAACACAAGGGGGTGCAACTAGTAGTAGTCAGAGGGGGGCATGTCCCTGACAGCAAGATCCACCAGGCTCTAGCATAATCTCCCCCAGGAAAGGGGAGAAACCTCACCACATATTTAAAATATAATTGGATAAGCCACCCAGGAGAATGTTTTGGGGAACAGTCTTCCAGTGGCAGGGAGATCGACTGGCTAACAGGCTTTTTTCCATCTCTAAGGAGGATGCATTTACAGGAGGAAGTGCAGCGTTCACATACAGTGATGACGAGGAGAGAAAATTGTTGATTAAAGAATGGTTCTTAAACAGCAGTTCTCAAACTATGAGTTGTGACCCTCAAGTGAATCGTGACCCCATTAATGGAGTCACTAGGGTGGGTGTTCGACTTGCTGGGGCCTGGGGCTGAAGCCAAAGTCTGAAGCCTTCCAGGGCAGCGGGACTCAGGTTTCTCCTGCCCAGAGCTGAAGACCTTAAGCTTCAAATTAGGGACCTGCAAGGGCAGATGATATAGCAGAGTGGTGCGGAGCTAGTCTACAGAAACTAAGCCACTCTGCACTGGACAGGGAAAGATGGAAGGAAATAGTGAGGGAGGCATCGGACCCCAACAGGCATTGAGCCCATGGTTGTTGTTGTTGATGATGATGAAGGGCAGCAGGGGGTAAGGCTTCAGCTTTGGCCCACCCACCTGGGACAGCAGGGCTCGGGCTTTGGTTCCTCTTCCCAGGATCCTGTAGTAATAAACAGAGAAGAGGGTCCCTGGACAATGGTGTTTGAGAAACCTTGTTCTAAAGGAATGATCAGAGATTATTTCACCGCTTCTCTGACACAAGAGAAAAAACACCATTGGTTATTCATCTGTGACAATTAATGCTACAGCAAATTCCAGAGGGTCACTTTGTTACCTGTCCTCTCCTCCTTCTTTGGGACAGATTCTACCAGCACCCCAGTACTTTGCTTGTAACTGATGAGATCTCACAAGAAGCCCAGAAATAGAATTTTATAAAATAATTTTATAAAAATGTTATAAAAATGTATTCTATAAATAATTTAGAACCAAAATAACACAAAGCGATTTCTTGGATTACGATTCAGGAAACTCAAAAGAAACCATTTAGATCATAAGGATAAATAGATTAGACAACTGGCTTTATCCAACTTTGAGTCTACTCTTCACATAGTTAGCCACCTCTCCCTTCCAGTGTATGGCTGAATCACAGAGCAAAGAGACCAGCTATTTCTCATAAACACATGAGTGTAAATTACGTATTTCAGGAACCCTTGATTTGTAAAAGAGATGCTCTGTCCTGTTGAGAAAGAGAATGGTTTACTTTAAATAAAAGCTTTAATCTTAATCAAACCCCATGGTACGGAGATGGGATCTTTTCTTGTGCTTACAGAGCAATATCTTAGCGAGGTGATATCAACACAGGAAGATAAAGGCTGCATTATATGAGCAAATATGGTGCAAGGCAGAACTGTGTGACCCCTGGGAACGACAGCGCGCACAATGCACAAGAGCACAGGTGTTTCCCCTTTACACATGCCAGCTCTTCTGACTGATGTAGAAGGGAATGAGGCAATGGCTGATCACCTTTAAATCCCCTAACATGGATTTTGCTCCAGATGGTGCTAGCAGGAAACAAACCCTAAACCTATGAGAAACTGTGTCTGGTCTCTAATATGGGGGACATCAAGCTGGGGAAAGCTCCTTGCACCTACTCACTGGTGCACAAACACAAGTTTCAGGGATAATTTGGCCATTAGTGTACACCACTGCATTCACTACTTCTGCATCTGCAGTCAGAGTGAACAATGTACACTGGATCAGATGATCATTGCTGGAAATAATTTTTTGTCCTTTGGCATTTATTTTTTTGCAGATCTGAGACTTAGAAAAATGCCACTCCTGCAACTTTGCTATTTATAGATCCTTCTTATCCCAGATAGAAGCTTGAAACTTGAGACGATTTAGGAGTTCATTTTCAAAACACTGTGGGGTTTTGAGCCGTATGACTCCCTTTGACTTTAAGGAGCCATACAGATAAGCACGATGCACAATGTTTTGTAAACTTAACGGTTATCATGCAGAATAGTCCATCGTCCTTTGAAGTGACAACCCAAATCACTGGTTGCTTTTCAACATGAAGGCCAACGGGATTAAACTGAACAAAGGAAAAGTCAGGCTGGATGTCAGATAATATTTCTTAATAGTGAGATCTAGTTGACCGTGCAACAATATTCTGTAGGAAATGGAGGTGTGGGAGTCTTTTAAAGTTGGCGTGACCAATACACCTGTCAACTCTCAACTCAAGTGATCTTTCAACTTCTTCACTCATGTGCTCTTTGCCACAGCTTTTTGCTGCTCATCTAATTGAACAAGGACATCCACAAAACCAGTTGGATTAACCTAACTTATTTCACATGTCTCAAACTACAGGAGGCAATTTTATTTTCATTATAGACCAGTCTCTGCCCGTCTAGGCCACATCCAGTGTTCCCTATAAGTTGAGCTCTTGGGCGGCCACCCAGATGAGATTCAAAAGCCACCCAGCTGATTAGCAGAGCACCCACAGTGCTCACAATCTGCAGCCTGTGTTTCTACTGGTGGTGCACATCCTAAATGCTTCAGTGCAGATAAAGTTTATTTCACACAGAGATGGAAAAAATTAGAGAACACTGGCCACATCCAATTCCTATATTGTCCTATATTGTCCCTTCAAAGAGGCAGACTGGCCTTTTCCTCCACAGTATCCTGTAAGTATGGAAAAGGAATATGAACAATACATTTGGAACATGAGACTAGACCCTCTGTCATAGATGCCCTGGAAAACCACTTGAAAAAAATCTATACAATACAGTGGCAAGGAGAAGGACAAGGTGAATTAGTAAGGATTTCCATCAAAAGCTATTGGACTTAATTCTAACTCTCTCTGTCTTAAAAGTACCTGCTTTTCAAAACCACATTATTTCTATTCATTCCTGTTATCATATACAGGTTGGACCTCAGCACCCTTGGGATCTGAGTGGTTCCGGATGAGGGAATTTGCCGGATCAGGGAAAGTCCCCTGCCACTAGTCCCCTCAGCCTGCTGGCTCCTTCGGCCCTGCTGCCAGCCAGGGGACAGGGCTGCGCCAGCCCCACTGCCACAGCTGCTGCTCCAGCCCCACAGTATGCAGCACTGGCCCCTCTGCCACAGCACCAGCCCCTCTGCCAGCCGGCATGCAGGCCTCTTCGGGCTTCTGGCCTGCCACGGCCCCAGCTTGGTTACAGCGGTCCCAGCTCCACTGCCACGGCCCCAGCTGGGCTTGCCCTGAGGGGCTGCCACAGCCCAGCCTTGCTGCCAGCCAGGCTGCCACGGCTCTGTCCCCACTGCCAGGCTGGCGCACAGCCTCTCTTGGGCTACCACAGCACAACCCTGATGCTGGGCCGGCACGCACGGTTGCCAGGCTGCCTCTGCCCCGCTACCACCACCGGGTGGCTGAGGCCCTGTCCCCCTCCTCCCACTAGCCTTGCCATGCACGCGGCTCTCAGCAGCTGGCCCTCCTGCCTCAGGGCTCTCTTGTTCAGCAACATCCATGGTCCTGCTGGAGCATGGTTGTTGTCAGATGAGAGTCTCCCAGTTTAGGGAGGTGCAACCTGTACTTGTCCTCTAAAGGAAAGTGTTGAAATAGGTGGTGAGGTCACCTAGAATTCTTACCCCCTTTCCTGACATCTGCCCAGATCAATAATAGGTTTGAATTTAGAATCCATGAACTATGTTGTCACTGAAAGAAAATACGGGCTAACTTTTCCCTTTAACAAGAAGGCTGGGGACTAAAAAAAAAAAATCTCTGTCACGTGCAACTTTGTGTGAATTTCACTGTGGCTTTGTCTTCACTGCGAGTTTTTTTGTGGCAGAAAATATGCTAATGAGGGACTCATTTAGCATAAGTTGCGACATCACTAGCATAATTTTCTGCTGTTTCTTTTTGTGCAAGGGGTTTTTGCGCAAAAAGAATCAGTGTAGCCGCTTCTGTTTTGTGCAAAATGGGGTTTTTGCACCAAAAAACCCCATCCACACTGCTTGTTTTTATGCAAAAATGACTCGAATAAATTATGCAAATGAAGCATGGCAATATGCTAATCTGTGCTTCATTTGCATAGGCTCATGTGGCAAAAGCCACAGCGTAGCCGTAGCCTGTGGCTGTGTCTACATTGGCATGATTTTGCACAAAAGCGCCCGCTTTTGCGTAAAAACATGCTGCCTGTCTACACTGGCGGGGAGTTCTTGTGCAAGAACACTGACGTTCTAATGTGTGAAATCAGTGCTTCTTGCGCAAGAACTATGATGCTCCCGCTCAGGAAAAAGCCCTCTTGCGCAACTGTTCTTGCGCAAGAGGCCAGTGTAGACAGGCAACATGAATTTCTTGCGCAAGAAAGCCCGATGGCTAAAATGGCCATTGGAGCTTTCTTCATGCAGAGCGCCTACACTGGCACGGATGCTTTGCGCAAAGCACATCTCTTGCGCAAAAGCACGTGCCAGTGTAGACGCTCTCTTGCGCAAATACTTTAACGCAAAAACTCTTGCATTAAAAGTATTTGCGCAGAATCTTGCCAATGTAGACGTAGCCTGTGAGTGTAGTAGAACCAGCGTCTGAGAGTCCTGGAGAAGGGAGAGGCATGGCAGCTTATTTCAATCCAACTCTTTTTGCTCCATAGAACAGTCTGAGTCAACCCTCTGAGCACAGTCACAGTCAATCACTCGCAGAACAGGGGAACTTGGAAAGGAAAAAAAAAGAGCCTCAAAAATATGGCAAAATATGGTCTGTGAAGTTACTGCAACTTAGAGAATAAAATGTTACTTAGCACCTATGTGGCATATTCCACTATACTGTGAAGTAGGTAGATGAATATTATTATCCCTCTGGAGCGAATGGAGGCCTGCAAGAACACCGAGTTTATGCCAGGCTGGTTTTTCTGTTTTAGTTTTTACTAGAAGATTTGTGTGGGGTTTTCTTCATTTAAATCATTGTTCTGGGCTGGGGATAAGGGATTTGGTTTGCAAGCTGCCCTGTGGAGAGAAGACAACCCCAGCCCTCTCTCACCACAGCAGCTTGGGGCCAGGTGAGACGTGCCTGTCCATGGCCGCTGCAGTGGGCACAGCCGGGGGAGGAGTGCATGTCCCCTGGTTGGGGGTCAGAGACACACAGACAGACAAACTCTCTGAAAGATATAGTAGATAGCTGTCCCTTTTTCTACCCACACCCTCTGCTGGCCCAATGGTGTTATAGCTCTCCTGGTCCCCATCTCTGGCTCCTTGCTGCCCCATTGTGGTCATTCTACACTATAACTTTCCAACCAGAACCCTCCCTTTCCATTTGAGGAGAAATAATTGCATTCCAGGCACATCCCATGTCTCAGTGCCACCAAACCCTAACCTCGCCTGAAGTTATGATAAGAGGAAGCTGCCTACCACATTTGGTGGCCCTAGCTCTTACTGTTTGGGAGGAGTTCTTGAGCAAACAGACTCAAAGATGGACAGACAGAAAGACACATACGCATTTCCAAAATATGTAGTAAGATGATGTAAGAAGAAAGGGTTTGAGGAGGTTGTATTGTCTGCAAATGGGATTTTTTTTTTTTTTTTTTTTTTTGGTCCTGGATTTTACATTAGAAATCTAGCTCTTGCCTCCATTCTTTTGCTGGAAGAAGATGACCAACAGAAGAATTAGCAGCATTATGTTGTCACAGATAACAGTAAGAAAATTAAGTGACCAGGGTAGTGTGAAAAGTACCAAACACAGGATTACTGAATAATACAAGAAATCTGGCCACTGGTGCTATACCAGTGCCTTGGCACTGGCAGTAATTATGTTTTAAAAAGACTCTGTAAATCAGGGTACTTGGAAAATTAGCCAAAAGAGTATCTGTGTATCCAAGGATACCTGTGTATCACTGTAATATCTGAAAGCCTTCCTCATAAAACTGATTAGAATTAGCTGTATTCTGTAACACTCTAAAATTGTACAGTATTTATTTGTAATTTTAAGTCTACAGTGGACCTATATTTTAAAAATAAACATTTCAATAGCTTTTTTTAACATCTTCAACTGCTGTAAACTAATTAGAATTTAATGTAAATTCACGGATTGAGGATCTGGCCTTGTATCTACTAAAAACAACTTATTGAAAAACTAACTTTTCAATTTAGACTAACAAGGGGAAATTGAAAGGGATGTAAATCTTTGGATAAAAATTAGACAACATTTTTCTTAATTTTCCTTTATTTGCAAAAATTATGTTTTATTTGCAAAAATTACTGCTCTCTTCTCAGACTCCTAGCCAGCAAACAATTTTCTGTTTGATAGTATTCATTATCCTTGTTTTTAAACACTTGTTCCATGTTCTATTCATCTTGTACCTTGGAAATTGTTAGAAATACATTTTTAAGGGTGTCATCCTTCATTTACAGTTAAATGAAATGGTTGTCATAATTGATCTTTTCAGGTTCTAAATTCTAAGACCCTCCCCCTTATTTTTGTTTTAACTCCCCAGAGGTGTTGTAGTCTTCATACTAATTAAAGAGATTGCTGTTTGAACTGGCCTTGAATTGCTCCTTTTGGAGTTCAGTAATGATTTTTTTTTAAATGGTTGTAAATCCAAAGGTAAACTTCATTGTTGTTCACCTCACTGCAGGAGTAATAGCTCAGATCGAAGTTTGTCCTTAAAAGAGGGTGAAATCATTTCCATTCAGCTGACAGTCTGTTAACACAGAGTATGATTACTTTATTTTTTAGTCCCCCTGCTCTCGCTCGTTCTTCTTTAGGTTGTTTTGAAAATGAAAAGAGGTGATGTAAAGCAGCCATAACTATTTCATGTTGACAAAATGTCGGACAGGATACAGCATTTTACATCTACTGGACGTCATACAATTTAATCAATTTAAAATACTCTCTAGAGCCAATCTATTAGGAAGGCGTAGCAGTGTGGTTAAAGCTGGGACTGGAAATGAGGGCTCTACTTCTGGTTGTGCCTTCCCCCCCCACACACACCTAGTTTTGTGGCTTTAGGCAATAATGACACCTTCCAATACTTCAGTTTACACTATGAAAAAGTGAAAAGTAATATGTACGGCACCTAATGCCAAGGGGTACTGTGGAGTGCAGCAAATTCAGTTTTGTAAAGCACTTGCTCTACTGGTAATAGCCCCAGAAAGGTCATAGCTTCTGATACCCCCAAAACCCAAGTGTAATTCATGTACCTGTCTACAGCACAATACAGCTACTATGAGAAGCTGAGAAGAATCTGAGCCTGCTACTTTAGAAGCAGCTTAGTCCAAAGGCAGAGAACAATAGATCACATGTTTCTTACCCCTAAATCACTATTTGGCCTTGATCAAGTCTGTTAAGCACTCTGGGTATCTCAGTTTCCCCATCTGTAAAGTAGTTAGGATAATGACACTTCCCCACCCCTAATGTGCTTTCAGCTCTATGGAAGAAATGCTCTGTGTTACTGCCAAGCAATATTATTTGCTCCCCCATCACAACGCTGCTCTCCATGCAAGTGAAGATCTCCTTGCCAAATAAGCCCAGTCCAGGGCTCACTAGTAGGTGAGGGCAAGTTTTCCATTCTGACCGTAACAATTTCTTTTTGGTCAAATGTTATCGCAGGAATGAAGAAATACATAAAAGTATAATGAAGTTAATTGAAATCTGAAAAGCCTTGCCAGTGATGGAAAGAGACCAGGTAGAGTTATTAAAAAAAATGAATTGACATTTGTCAGGCAGGCCTTGGAACCTGGCTGGAAGCCGATCATAGGTCTGGTCAGCAAATCCAGTTCAGAGATGCAGTAACTATTTTTAAATTTAATTTGCTGAACCCAGGTGGAGACCCTTCTGTACATGAATTGCAGACTCATGCACACAATAAAGTTCTCTAACTCCCACTTCAGCTCCCCACAGTTCAGACCTGTTCCGTAGAATAGAAAGAAGCCTTCTGCAGTCTGGCTGAATTTCTGACTGACTCATTTGGCTGATGCAAAAAAAAACCCAACCTCCTCCCTCTCCCCCTAGTTCATAAAGTGGTTTCTAATTGGTGCAACGATTACCACTTCCTTCAGCACAGACCTTTGGCTTCTTTAACAAAAATACTGGCATGCTGCGATTCTCGGTGGAAGATGATATTTCCTGTAAGCTACATGTTTAAAAGCAAGGTGGGGGAAAGGATTGAAATGCTGTATTGATTTGTTTATGAAGATAAAGACACCATATAGGGCATATACACTCCCTTCTACTGTTAACATGCAATTTCTAATGCACTTCTTGCTCCCACTGTAACAACATTCACTTACAAAACAGATGTCCCTTCTCCCTAAATCTTTCCATGTACCATCGTGGTATGATGTATTGTCAAAAGACCCCATTGTCCAGTTTGCCTTGACAAAAACCTTAATTTCTTGTAGAGACAAATTCAGTAGTAATGCATTTCAGCGTGGCAGTTATAGATAGCAATTAGCATTGGAGGAGTGCTGTCACCATTGACTAGAACAGGAATTGTGGAAATGAGAGTGCCCTCTCCTTACAGAAGTGAATACATACCACACTAAGACCAGTTCTCAGACATTCAGTATGTCTGTATATACGTACGCATGGAGCTTTCATTTTTAAATAGACCACATGCCTGAAACAATACAGCGACTTTCATTGCAAAAGGTCCAATCCTTCTCCCACAGAAGTCAGTACAATTGACTTGAATGGGAAGTAGGATCGGGCCCGATGTTAAAGACTTAGCCTCCAACGTGAATGTGGGGCTACATGCTCTCCAACTTCATCATTTACAAGAACCCAATTCTGGATTTCTTTCTTGGGAAAGCCCTGTTAACTCCAGCAGGACAGCACCTGCATAAAGGAGTGAGCATCTGACCCAACAGAACTGCACAAAACTGGGAGATAGATTCTTCCAGTCCGTTTTCTTTAAAAAATACCTCCCAGATGGACCATCATAGACTGCAGTGCTCCATGCTCAAGCATGAACATATTTGAGTGGGGAAATAATGTGGAGATGTCCCACCTTGAGGACATCTGCCTGAGAAGCACCAACAGGATTACTCTGGGAGAGTATGTGGGGGGTACCTTTTAAAAAGGTGTTCCCCTCACTCCCTGGAGGCCGTATGGTTTAAATAAGTAAAATGCCCCTCCTACCACAGCAAAAGGGCACTGAAGGGTCACCCCGCACTCTCAAGTACAGAACTTTAGCCCATTATATTACTGGAGTGTGACTCTCTACGCAGCTGTCTCCTGGTGGGTCATGTGAAACTGAGGTAGGGGATCAAGCTTAGTTCTGCTCTATGAATGAAGAAACTAGTTAACCTTTTATTTTAATGAGCAGTTATAGAACTTGCAGTCTCCACCTTTCAACCGTGCTAGATGAGAACAACAGCTTTACTGCCTATGTGCCGAATATGGCTCAACACATAGGCATTTTCAATTGGCAGCGGGGTCAAAAGTTAAATTCATTTCCATTACTTCGCAAAATAAATCATCACTACCAACACAAGAGAAATTCCATTCAGACAACTCAACTCAGACTGCTGCCACAGACTTTTGCTTACATATAGCCAATTTTCTTACTTGCTGTTGAATTGATAGGTCCACAAATAACTAAGTACAAAGTTGGCTGATGAAAACTGAAGTAAGCCCAAGGGAGAGGAGCAGGAAGCCTGCAAGGTTCCCCTTGACTCCAGCAGGAAAGTCAGAAGTTTCTTGCTCTCTCTTCAGTAATCAGCATAATGCAGGTTTATGTAAGATATATAGGCAACAGGGTTCTACAGGTGTCACAAGAGGCCTGCTTGCTTGACCTAAAGGATATAGTTGTCTGAGTTGGAGGGTTTTATTGATGCAGTTTTTTAATTGTATTTGTCCAACTATTGTGACGAGGTTGGATCCAATGCGCTAATTATACATTATGAGCACAATGATGAATTTGCCAGTATGAAACAGTGCAGAAATAAACTCAGTGTTACTCAAGCAGGTTGTGATCATAGCTCAGGTACAACAATGGAAAGCAGGAGGTGTTAGCTTTTAGAGAGCAAATGCCAAGGCAGCAGGCAGAAAGAAACACAATATAGAATACAGACAAGGAAATGATACCGAAGCATGATTGTATCAAATTCACTTAAGAAGAGGTTAGAGCAGGGGACCTGTAGTGTTCTGCAGTGTTTAATGTTTAATAAAGTCAGTCTGCAACTTTGAAGGCATGAAGCAATCACAGCTAGCTACCTCCAGAGGTCAAAAGATTGATCTATAAAGCATAGGCCTAGTCTTCAACGCAAAAAGATGTTCAGAACTGGAGTTCGCTAACACAAGATAAAATCCCAGGGAAGACAAGGAAGTCTGTAGTTTTCATATAATTTGGCAGGTTGAATTAAAACTTATGGGGAGCCTAATATTTACCTAACCTGTTAATTACCTTGTGATCACTAGGATTTCTCATTGAACTTATTAACTCAAGTTAAGAACCCATCTTTCCTGCAGTGAAAACAAGGTCTTAGTGATCTATAGCAGCTGCAAAGATCTGAATGGATACTGCTTGTCATCAGTTCTATGTTGTCCAGGAAGGGACCTCACTTTCTTACCTATCCGCAAAAGTGCCTACCACAATTCTGGACCTACACAAATAAATTATGAATGTAGTATAAACACCATAGGTTTTTGTCCCAATTCTGTCACTGGTTCAGTATGTGACTGAGCAAGTTACTTACATTTTTCACAGATGAGTACCTGCAGTTTCCAATCAGCTGTAAAATAGGAAGAACAAGCTGCGGATTAAGAGGGATACAAGTTCAAGGTATTCTTATGATTACCTCTAAAATATTTGGTACACTTATAAGGAAGCCAGACATGTTCTTGGAGAGGAGTTCTTAACTACAGAAATGCAATATCAGCTGGTGGCAAATAACCAGATCCAGTGCGCTGATATTGTAGCATCAGGCTATCAGAGATGTTTATGATACCGTAGCAAGGCACAAGAGTGGGGGGGGGCGGAGGAGGGAAGAGGAAACATGGCAGCAGCTACAAGGGCTAAAGTAAATCTGACAAGAGAGTGACAATCTCAAGTGTTCAAAAATTAGTCAGGCACTGAAAAATCATGTCATTGCTGTACAAATAATGAGTTTGTGTGTGTAGCCAGACATGAACCCCATCTTGTTTGTCCCCCCCCCCCCCGCCCCCAAGAGCAAGAGAAAAGCAGTCAGCCTTTGATGCCCTGGGAACGCAGGTGTGCTGCCTGTCCCAGACTCTACCATAAACAGAAACCAGACAGTGAATGGGCTAGCTGACGACCCGGGGCCTCCCGTCGCCCCTGATGGCTAGTACCAGTAATTGACACGCCTGCACTGTCCCAGGAGAGGAATCTTCGCCCATCACATACTAGAAGTGCCCATTGTCTGCATTTTCCCAGGTGTGAATTATGCTTTGCACCCTTCGTGGGAAACTTGGCATTCAAAACCATTTTTCCTAATTGGCCACTTGAGACCAGGAAAAAGCCTACGTGACCCAAGGGGTATAAAGAGGGGTTTAGTAGCCCACCCCATTTGAGCTCCAATCATCTATACCTGCTGGCAGGTATCGATTGTCTCCGAGGTCTGTGGGACGCCCAACCTCGCCCTACTTCTTCCCGAGGATTGAGAGAAAGACACTGGCCACGCCAAGTCTGGAACGCAGGGGTGAGAATATATACCTGCTATGTGTCTATTTTGCATGCATTTAATAAGAGCTCAGAACCAAAAGGGTTTCATGGTACCTGTAAGTGACTTTTGTTTTAAGTGTAATTTCTGTCCTGTCCTTTTGTAGTGGCTGTGTTACCTGTAACACAGCAGTAGCATTTAACAGCTAAGTTTACCCTGTAACAATAAAATAGTAACTGTTTAAGCTTTAACCTGACTCCTTCAGTTGCTGTAACAGAACCAAGCACAATTTAAAAGAACTCCAGCCGGTCATAAGGGACAGATCCATTGGGGCGCCGTCAACCTCTTCCAGGTTGCCGCTGCTAAGGACCCGGTCCTGGCAGTTGAAGTCTCGGTGTATAAGCTCTCCCTGTAAACTTATTGGGGCGCCCGTCAACCTCCTCCAGGTTGCCCACTGCTAAGGGACCCCGGTCCTGGCAGTTGAAGTCTCGGGTGTATAATACACACACACACACCACTCACTGCCTTGACCATCGGCTGACAGTGTGTAAAATAATAAATGTTACATTCCATTTCCTTTGTTTCTGAGCTCTCAGTGGATCCCATTTGTTTATTTCACTCTGCAACCAAGAAGGTTGAAAATCATTTTTTAAAAATGAAAACTGAAATTCTCATGCAACCTCTTAATTCCAGCATCTGGGACTTACTTCTTAATATGAGTGTTGGCAACACTGTTAACAGGGTGTTAATATCACAGGCTCAGGCTGCCTGCATGTGGAACCAGAAAGCCAAGACTCAAAGCTAGAAAGGAGCAGAGACAAGTTCTGTGGAGGAAGGGAAAAGACAACTCTCTCTAGAGCAGTGGTCACCTACTGGTAGATCTTGGAGCCTCTGACAGGTGATCCTAACTGGTTTGGCCAAAAGGCTCTCAAGTGCCAGCACTTCAGCTGCCCCTCCCCCTAATGCTGCACATCTCCTGCCCTTTGCCTTGGAGCTGCCTGCCCCCACACCCAGCGCAGGGCAGGGGAGAAGAGAGGCACTGATATCAAGGTATCCTATTTCTACAGAGCAGAGAGGGGGCACAGCAGGACTTGGGATGGAGTTTGCTGGCTGCTTTGGGGAGTGGTGAAGTGCCAGGGTGAGCGCAGGGGTGAGCCTGCCTTAATCCCACTGCATCACCACCCAGGAGTCACCTGAGGTATGTAGTGCCCATTCGGAGCCCACATCCCGAACCCTTACCCCAGTCATGAACCCCCTCCCGCACCTCAAGTCCCTGCCCAAGCCCTGAGCACCCCTGCATCCATAGGCCCTCCCAGAGCCTGCACCTAGAACCCCCTCTGGTACCCCAACTGCCTGCCCCACACTCAGCTCAGAGCCCCTCTCACACTCCCAATCGCTTAATCCAAGACCAGAGCCTGCACCCCAACCCTGCCTGATGGAAGGGAGGGAGGATGGAGCGAGCAGGGGCAGGGCCTCAGAGAGGGGGCACCAAGGAGGGGGAACAAGGGTATTTGGGTTTGAGGTAGATCTTGGATTGCACTTAAATTCAAAAAGTGATCTCGTGCTTAAAACAGTTGGAGACCCCTGCCCTAGATCCTCTCACCCAGGCTATGTCTAAACTTTGTCAATTCTTTCTGCATAATTTTTTAAGGCTTTCTCCACACTGCCAACAGAGCAACGAAACTTTTGTCATTCACAGGGGCTTAAAAACACCCCGGCCCTGAAAGACAAAAGTGTTGCGATGGCAAGTGGCTGTGTAAACAGCGCATCTGCAGGAGCGCTCTCCTATCAAGAACGCGAACCTTACGCATCATGCAGTGTTTCCGAAACCTGTTAACTGGCCGCTCCGCTGTGTTTACTTACTGGCGCTGCAGCCACAGAGCCACGTGGCGCCCATTGGCTCCGGTTTGCCATTTGTAGCCAAGAGGAGTCGCAGTAAGCAGTGTGGGCTGGGCCACTGCTTCCCACAGCTTCTCTTGGCTGCAAACGGCAAACTGGAGCCAATGGGCACTGCAAGACTTCGTGGCCACAGCACCGGTAAGTTAACACAGCGGAGCGGCCAGCCAGTTAACAGGTTTCTCAAAGTGGTTTTGTGGCCCACTTTGAGAAACACTGTCCTAGTGGGTGTAAGTATGTCCTAGTGAGCAAAAGTGCTGACAAACAATGTTTACAACTCCCAATTTTTAGTGGCAGGGCATGACTGTGTCACTAAAAACTGTGCAGTACAGACAAAGCCTAATGTACAGTCTTTCCTACCCATACACACAGCTAAAACTTGCAGCCAGGGTCTTATGCTGTGTTTGGATTACTGCACCATCCTTCTGTCTGGTGTTGATCAATGCAACCTTGACTGGATCACATCCATTCTGAATGCTGCTGCAAAGATCATTGTCTTTGCCCTCTCTTGGCATCCTTCCCCTGGTTCCCCTTCTCTGTCACACCAAACTCAAGCTACTGAACTCTCACTTCCAAGACTTTTTGTGGCCTACTTCTTAGCTATCACCTCATTCACTATTGAGGTGTTGACTCCTGCCTCTGATTGGCCTGTGATGTCATCCTCTATTACCCACTCCTTACATTTTCCAACTCACACCTTTGTACTTTCTCCATTGCCACCCCTCATGCTTGGGAGGAGCTCCCTGCAAACAGTGGCAAGCCACCTCATTATCCTCCTTCAACCCTACTCTCAGGATGCTTTGAAAAAGGCTTGACTGCGGGTGGGCGGAGTCCACTGCCCACCATGCCGACCAAACTGCCTCTTTGTTCCCTTGTACTCCCCCATTTGACTACAGCTTGTCGCCTTTCTCTTACATTGTAAGCTCTTTGGGGGCAGAGACCATCTTTTGGTTTCTATTTGTACGCTTGTCCATGACTAGGGTTCATATGTGCTATATTAATACAAACAATATAATAAATAACCAAAGAAATGTGTTAAGTATTTAAAGGCGTACATTGATTTAGTGACAGACTACATCCTATAGCTTACTGTAGGAGACACACTTGTGCAGCATACAGCCCAATGCCAGCATCCTAATGTAGTGTGTGTGTGTTTGGGAGGAAGGGAGGGTGCCATCACATGTACACATGCACATGTGCAACTTCATTCATCGAAAAAACTTGAAACATTAATAATTGTAAGTGTTTTAAGATCCTTGGCTGGAAGATGCTACCACAGTATATAGTGTTGGGCATCTATTAACAGATAGCAGCTGAAAATTACTACATTCATATTTGATTTGTTTTATGGTTGGTGATATCCTATGTGCACCTACTGGAGCACAAAAACACTGGACATTCTTCTTCTTGGGAAACACATTTAGCAAAATAATGTTTATTTTTGCCATCTGTTCACCATATATTAATTTCTCCGACTCTAGTAAGGATGCTACTAAATTAACCAGCGCTACATCCTTTATGCATGATGATAAATCCATAACAAAGCACTGACCTTAATTATTGTCCAGGAACTGATATTAGTTATTGTTCTTGTTATTTACAGCTTTGATACTTAAAGTAGCCCTTTTGCATTGGGGTTTTCCAATATTTATTATTATTATTATTATTATTATTATTATTTTTGGTGCATCACCAAATTACCTACCAAATAGACAACACAATGGAAGCAGAGATAGGATCAAGCAGTGAACTTCATATTTCAAGCACCTTAGAGCTCAGGAATCTTTGGGGTTGGGCTTACTTTGCTTGCTATTTGGAATTTTGCGTTTCAAGCATTCCCAGAAGTTCTGAGGTGTTTGGATCTGGGGTTTTTTGCTGGAGGGCAGCCAAAGAATGATTTTCTGTGAAACAAACTTACATTAGAATACAGTTCTGACTGGCAGGTTCGGGTCATGAGAGGGTGGAAATGAGGTTTGTGAGAGAACATGCTGAGCTTCAGTAAGGCAAGATGCTTTGCCACTCGCTATCCAAGAGGAGTGCAAGAAACAGGCTGCTAAGCCAGGAAGAATACCATGCCCTGAGCATATAATGGAGCACTGAGCAGCTGAATGTGTGTGTGGCTGGCATGTGTGTCTGTGGCTGGCCTTCATAGATGTCCAGCTTTAATTCCAAAAGATTAGACCCTCTGTATGCTGGGATAAGGCAGCATTCTAGAATGACAGCCGAAGTATCATGAAAAATTAATATAGGGCTATGCATCTCATTGCACAGGCCTGCACTTAAGCCACTATATCCTGTCTCTTCCCCATTGCCCTGTCTAACCCACTGTCCTCCCCTACTCAGCACTGCTCAGGCATAGAGGTTTAACTCATTTCTTTGAGCACTGTCTCATTTGTCTGTCCCTTGGGAGGGGAACTTTTCTACTGGTGCCGAACACGGGATGCAGACATTCCAATGAGTTCAACGACTGGATGGGGAAACCCCGCTAATTAGTGAAAGAATGCTCTTGGGTCTGGCTATTCTTTGGCAGGCACCGCACAATCCTCACAAGCAGCTTCAAGCACACGTTAAGCAGAAAGCCAGGATAAGACTACAGCTCCTGATAACGAACAAAAAGTCTGTCACTCATGTCAGACGCAGGAAATCAGCATGTAGCCACAATCCTCTAGACCCAAACAACAAAAATTAATTCCACACCGAGAAATAAACTACAGTAGAGTCTGAGACACAGCCCAATCCAGAGGTTACAGACTAACTACAACAACCCAAACCAAGATCCTTAATATCTATATTTCAGACCTGTATTGTTACAGTTGTGCTCTTTAGTTCTGGTGTCTGAAATAGAATATTACTTTAATGAGGATAATCAAATACAATGGCAACATAGCTGTACAAGAAACTGAGATAAAACTCAGGCTCTTAGCCATAGTTTTCATTCTTCTCCTCCTCCTTTACCTTCCTTTCCTCCCCTATATGCATGCATGCATGTATGTATACATTATTCATATAAACACAAACACTATATAAACTCGCCTATTGTACCCTCAGCTCTCTTAATGGAGACAATAGTCATACTATTCAATCAAGGCAACTAAGTACGCCCTTATCTGAGTCCTTAGATAAGTTGCTCTTAGCCTGTCAAAACATCAGGGACTTCCGTAACTTTTGCTTGTGTTTCTTCCTCAAAGCCTTTTCCCCTTTGCACAGTGAGCATTTTGCCTTCAGGCAAAATCCCAGCAATAGCTCCGTCCTCAGGCCATCAGTGCCAATCCCACATGAGAGAAAGGATTAATAGCAGCCCCTTCTCTACTCAGAACACATCCTGTGTCTATGCCTAGAGCATAAGGCCAGCTGCTTAGTCTTCCCTTGACAACACAAAACTGCCTTAAAACAGATTATTAAACAAGGACCAAATGCCACTACTGCATTTGGCCCTAAAAGCATATCCAATAACAGAGCACTGCACGTCTATCTTCTCCTGTTTCTTGTGTAACCCAGAGGCACTGAGACCACTGACAGGGGAGAATGAAGTCTGCTATACAGCCTTAGGTGAGAGGCAGCTTGCTTTTAGCTTATGCAGTAGAGGCACATGACTTTAGCCCCTAAAGCTTCAGGTTCAATCCCTCCTGTTGACAACCAGGGTCTATTAGCTTTACACTGGCATGTTAACCTACCCAAAATATTAAAGCAGCTAATTCTACAAAATAATTTTATAATGGGCCCCCCTCACTTCTTTTAGGGTACGTCTACACCACGGAGCTATTTCGGGATATTGGAAGTATCCCAAAAAAGCTAATCTGCATCTATTGAAGCAGCCTGTTATTTTGGAATAGATTTTTAAATAAAGGAAGGTTTATTCCGATGTCCCAGTAATCCTTGTTCCATGAGGGGTAAGGGGAATTTGGGAATAGCGAGTTATTTCAAAATTCACTTGAAATAAGCTGAGCAAATTGCATAGCTTATTTTGAGCTAAGGGTGCTTTGTAGACACCCTTAGTCATAAAAAAAAAGTCTCAGCCTGCAGAAAGACAAATAGATCACTGAAGGACAAACTTAAATAGCAATAAACCTATTATACTATCTATAATAGGGCTACTCAATCTGGCAGCCACAATGATACTCACAGCACATGCCGAGGGCCGCAACTTAAGTGTGGTTGAATATACTAGGGTTGCCAGGTGTCCAGTATTAGACCGGACAGACCCATATTTGCAGCATGTGTCCGTTTAAAAAAAAAAATACTGGCCATGTAAAATGTCCAGTATTTTCTGTTTTTCTCGGCCAGAAGGCTGCTTGGGAGTGTGGTAGTGTGTGGCGATTTAAAGGGGCCATGACTCTTTTTTTTGGTGCTGTTTTGGGGGGGGGGGTTTGGGGGGGGGGAGTTTGGCTCAACAGCTATTGGTTCTTTTTAAAACATTTTTTTTTCTCAACCAATTTTTTTCCTGCCGTGTTCGGTATTTTCTGTGAAACTATCTGGCAACCCTAGCACATACATGCAAATATATATGTAAAAATATGCAAATAGCTTCTTTCACACTGATGGGCATGAATACAAAGTACTTCCCACAATGCTCCAGCGGTCCCGGCACCTCCTCCCTGGGGGCTAGTAATGCCACACCCGTCTGTGCCAGCCAGCTCATGCCCATGCGTCTTTCAATGCTCATCCCGCCTGGGAGATGCCTCACCATTGTGGAGTGTGTTCCCAGTGGAGGCCATGTTCAAAGGATCCCACCCGTGGGCCACATGTTGAGCCCCACATAAACCCAAACTGCACTGCGGGCTGCGAACAAACAGGCCATGGGCCGCATGAAGCCCGCAGGCCGCATGTTGAGTAGCTCCGGTCTATAGTATTTAAGGACTTGTCTACACTGGGAAATTGATCAGCAAAACTATAGCAACATAATCATATCACTACAGCTGTTATTGTACTCCAATAAAACTGCATAAAGTCACTTTTATTCCAGACTAGAATGTTCACATGGGGAATTATTCTGACATAAGTATAACTATTCTACTATAGTACAATTTCCCAGTGTGGACAAATCTTAAAAGGGAAGGGGGAAGAAAGGTTATGCAAAAATACGCCACCCAGATTTCAAGGAAACTCAAGAGTCACCACCAATGTTCCCTCTAATCTTTTCCATCCGTGTGTGGATTTTTTTTCATCCATGTGCAAAATAAATTTTGTCATGTGCACTGAGACGTGTGAATGTGCACCACCAAGAGAAACATTAGCTGTCGGTGCTCTGCTAGCCAGCTGGGCAGCTTTGGAATCTCTCCTGAGCCGCTACACAAGCCACAGCTTACAAGGAACACTGGCACCATTCTTTTCTGTGCCCCTTACAGGCTGAATGACAGTACCAGTGCTTGGCATGTAGGACCCTACAAAGGAGACAGAAGCACAGAAATGGGAAACTTTTATATTCTTAGCTATACTAAGTACTATAATTAAGTAAACTGTGCCAAACCCTCTGTCCTAAAAAGCTGACAATCTAAAGGCACAAACAAGTATAACTACAGCCCATTCCACCTTGGGCAGGAATCTCTGTGGCTACACAGGAAGGATAAGTTTCCCTTAATGTCTATGCTACTATTGCTCCCAGAGGCCCAAATCAGGACAATTTCCTCGGTGCAGTACAAACGCATGAGAGCCCAACCTATGCTCCAATGAGCTTACCATCTTGGAATGCTATGCTAAGAAAGCACATCCTTGTGCATATTTGGATCATCTGTATTTGCAGAGAACAAAAACAAAAGTTTGCTGGGAAACCACACACCCAGACTCGTGCTCGCCTTCTAGTGTATTGGTAATGGGAATCTCTTTCCAGTGATGTAGATCTTGTCTTACTTTCACACCACTAGAGGCTGGTGACATCTAAAAGGGGGTAAGCAAAGCTAACACAGCAGAATGGGCCGGTTCCACTCACTGCCAAGGTCAACACAGATAGCTTTAAGGGCTAGAAATGCTTATGTTCCGGCAGTTGCTCAGATTACCAACACATCTGATCTCAAAAAAAGAGGAGATTTTTCACTGTGCTAAGTAGAGGGGTAGATTACAGGTCACCTGCAAGTATTTCACAAACTGAACATGCAGAATAAACAAGTTTCTACAACGGAGTAATACTTTTACTCCAGATCTTTCAAAAGACTATTCTGTCAACTCAGCAATTGTCCACAAACATAGATCATTACTGAAGGCAGAAAAATCCTGCTTTATTGGAGCTAGGCATGTCTGGGTGTTTTGTTCTAATATTGAAATACTAATGAACCCTGTATAAAAAAGTATTAAAGCCTAACTTGGGAGGAGATATACATATACATTGTTTTAGTTTTCTATCCAATGCATTCTTAAATTTCTGAGAACTCTGCCTAAGTGCAGAGACTGTGACATTTTGTTCTCAGAGTTGCAGCGGCCTGTTACAGATGAGCTGTGCACACAAAGAGCCTCTGGGAAACTTTCTTTACGTTCATTACTGTTATTTTTTTCCTCAATGGAAAAATGAGGAACAGACTGAATGTGTATGGTTGCTCTTTTTGACCTGAAAAAAATACAATAGAGGATAAGAACTTACCTTTACCTCAAGAGGCAGATTACCTTCCCTGCAGTGGACCAAATAGCGGGGGTTCATCATCAGCACAGTGCATGCTGGGATGTCACACCAGAACCAGTCTAGTCATTATCATGCAACTGTTCTTCACAGACTTAAATGTGTATGTGTTGTTGGCGTAAGATATGAACTAAAATACCTTCCTTCCTCCCTCTGTTTATTTGGGGCACTCTATGCATATAGCCTTCATGTTCACATTTTCCAAGTACTATTTGTGGATCACCTTTTAAAGAATGAGTCCTGGCTCCAGTAGCTTATTAAATGTTGCAGGAGGTTAGCATATACTCTGTCTTGTTTGCAATAAGGTAGAAAATAAATTTGCTATGGAATGCTAACCCCAAAAGAAATGAGATAGTGCCTATTTAGCCATCTTGAGAGTATCAGATGCTAAGGTGTAGTAACTGGCAACCAATACCTGTAATTGGAGGAGTGTGTAATTCTATCCACTAACCTGAATCTGATCAATTGTTTTTTTTTGACTGAAGAAATTAAAAAAGTAAACTTAAGGTCTGAACAGTTGCCACGGGTGAGCCATCTACCATAATGCTATGGCACAATATCAACACAGCAGATGTGGTTTTAGGATAAAGTGAATGTTTTGGGAATGTTTTAGCAAGACCTGAGCTTCCTCAGAAATATCTGCTAGCTTTTGCGAGTATTCTACATTCACTGTCCTTTTCACAGAGGATATGTTCCTCGTTTATCCTACCATGTTGGAGAGTTATGATAAGGGGCATTTTAGGGTCAAGAGATTTGGTTCCTATTCTTAGCTCTGCTATTAGGATACAAATATTCAGGCCTGCCTGGAAAGGCCGGCTGTTAAGAATTTAGGTTTTTTTTTTAATCACTTAGCAAGTTATAGGGGTATAAAAACAAAGAATCAAAATTGCAGTCTATTTGTATACAGGCTCTCTCTCTCTGTGATTCTCTGTGGCCTTGTTCTTAAGCTAAGACCTTTGACTAAGCAGCAGGGACAGATGTAAGCCGAGAAACATACAGTCATTTCCTCACACACACACCCCGCAACTAGTCGCATTGAACTAAGGCAGTTTTGGGCTGCTAAAATGGGGATCCAATCTATCGTCCCCAAATAAAGGGAAGGCCCTAGAAGATTTAAAGAAAACTTAGGTTGATAGCAAGGACCCACTTATCAATAGTTGGGGTTGTGAAATGCTCATTTCTTTATTGTTCTGTCATTAAGGTCCCTACTTCTCTATTTTTGATCTGTGTGGTCTCTATATGGTTCTTCGATTATTTCTGTCTGCTGTATAATTAATTTTGCTGGGTGTAAATCAGTTAAGATGGTGAGATAATCATTTTATAGGATTGGTTAGTTAAAGTTCAGTAAAATGATTGGTTAAGGTCCAGCTGAGAATATTAGTATATAGATGGGGGCAAATAGGAAGTAAGCTGAGAATAAATGGGGGAAAAAAAAGAAAAAGAAAACTGGATTCATGCTTGCTGGAAGCTAACCCCAATAAACATCAAATTATTTGCATCTCTGGACTTTGGGTGTTGCTGCTCTCTGTTCATGCGAGAAGGATCAGGGAAGTGGGAGGGTGAAGGGATAAGCCTATTAACATCTGCCATAGACTCAGTGTGTGACACTGGCCAAGTCATTTAATCTTGTTGTGCCTCAGTTTCCCCAACAATAAGAGAGAGTTAATACTTAAACTGCCTCTGAGGCTTAGTACATTATTGTTTGTGAAACACTGAGATTCTGCAATAAACACTGCTGTAGAAATACAAAGTATTTTTATATGGGGGAAAATTAAAGGTTATATACTTGGAGAGGATATTGCAGCCCCTTCCCTCTCCCCCCCTTAAAAATAGTGCCTGTCCTTCCTAACCAGGGACATATGTGCATGTGAAATCCTTCCTGGAAGTAACATAGTATGTCCTAGAGGCATTACTCCTGGGTCCTAGGAACAAAATATTCCTACTAGCCAAGTATGATTTCCAGAGTAGTTAAATCTCTTTGACAGTTTATAAAGCCACAACAGAGTTCCCCCTGGTTTAGGAGGCTCATAAGAAGCCTGAAAGATTTGTAAACATTTGGCATGTCTGCATTTAAGCAATAAGAGAGGATTTAGTGTGGAGGATAGGTGCCAGTTTCTGCAGGCCTCTGTCTACCAAGCAGCCACAACAAAGGCAACGCCACTTCAAGTTTGCCTAAACTGCCAGCCCACAGTGCCTCTATGGTGGCCAGAAACAAAGATGCCAGTTAGGGCATGCCAAGAGCAACAGGAAGCATCTCCATGAGAAATGCCACACTAGGGCAGTGGTCACAAAAGGCACGTCTACATGACACCTGGGAGGGTGCTTCCCAGCATGGGTAGGAGCTATGCTAACTCTGCTCAAGGCAGCATGCTCAAAACAGCAGCGTGGTTGTGATGGCATGGGCAGCAGTCCAGAGACACACTTGAATATGCACCCATGGGCCTGGGCATGATTGTACTGTGGTGGCAAGGCCAAGCCAACCATCCCTCCTGCCATCCCGATGCTGCTCTATTTGTCTGCTCGCTTGAGCAGAACTAGCATGTCTGCCTACTCACAGTGGAAATCCCCCTTCCAAACACCATGTAGACATACCTTCCATTTCAACTGTAATAGTGCGGAGGCTTTATGTTGACACTTCCAGCTGCTCTCTCTTTTTTTAATTAAATGTAGCCCCTGGGCCACCCAGGGATATTGGATCGAGACTAGCAATCATTTTCACCTCACCTGCAGTACAGCCAGTGTTCGTTTTAATGTTCAGTCACTTCTAGCATGTGCTGGCGAGCCTGCGACCTCAAGGTGAACAACTCCTGCTTCCCATATTTGTATGTTGGCTTTGAGAAGATAAGGAAAGTTATATGGGGTATGTAGATCAGGGACAAGATTTTCACATGTGACTAGTGAATCTGAGCATCTCAGCTTGGGTGTCTCAGCTGGAAATAGTTAGGGGCCAATTTACAGAAAGTTCAGGACCCTTTTTAAAAGTGTAAAATGGGCACAAAATAAAAGTCATCCAAGACCATTTTAGCCAACACAATAAATATCTGTTAAAGTTCTGTTACAGTGTTCAGAATGCAAGTTACCTGAGAGCCGCAGTATCTTCCAATGTCAGGAAGCAAAAGTTGAGGCGAAAAGTGCAGGTTGCAAAGATAGAACAGCAGTTTTGAGAAATATGAAATAATGAAACGTGCAGATACGTGTATCATCCAGCCAAATACTGTGGATGTACAAAGTGGTACCGAGCATCTGCAACTCCCACTGAAGTCAATGGGCAGGCAAGTGCTCAGCATCATTCAGGAACAGGCCTTTTGAGAAGTCCGGAGCAATAAGAAGAGAAACTACCTCTGCAGTAGCATGTCAGCAGCTTACTAGGATCTGGGGAGAATCTAAGATCTACACCTTTAACATGTGTAACAGATCAAAACAGAGGAAGTGGACCAAAAAAAGGAAAAGTTCAGAGAACTTCTTTTCAGGGGAAGGTTTTCTTATTACAAAGAGAGAGAGAGAAAAGAGGCTATGGCGCATCAAAATAAACAGTTTATTAAAAGGAATAATAAGTGGAAGTGAATGGTTTACATAGATTTAATTCTGATAGAGATTTTTACAGTAATTGAAAGTAATGTGGTTTTTATTCCACTAGGCATTTATGCCATTCATTTATTTTTCTAAAATAGAGAACCCTGACTGTTTATAAATGCTTTCATTTGGAATGTGAGGTTTATGCAGTATATTTTAATTGATAATAGTCTGGATGAATTTAACTTTTATATTAGCCATACACAGTAAAATATTGGCTGAATTGCCCTAAAAGTCTCCTGATATGTGTTTATGTTCATTTCCATTAAAAAATCAAGAGGTTAGCTCAAGTAAAGAACAGTCCAAATGCTTCAAATTCCAGTTTCCTTGGCCGTTCTAGAGACAAACAGGTAAAAAATGTTCTGGGATATGGAACACTATGTTTCAAAAATAGGAAAGAACTGAGAATGATGAAATGTCTGCTTGGGAACGAAGAAATATTCAGCCCTATATGCACACAAGGAACGCATACGGGTAGCAGCAAACACTGATTCCATTGGGTTGGTATTTAAGCAATACTCTGATTGGAATGCGAGAAATGCAGATAAATTAATGAGATTCATCCGCACATTTCCTTCGTCTGTACGCTGTTTATTTAGAGTGTAAGTTTTTTGGGGTAGGAACCTGGTCTTCGTATTTGTCTGTAAGGTGCCTAATATACTTTGGATGCAGGAGCGTTTTTGTGCATGTACAGAGAATAGATAGATTGTACTGAGTTTACACACAGTGTTTGAAATCGAAACCCAGGTATTCATTTGATGCATGGAAGGCGGGAGTAGATTTTTTTTTTAAATCTTTGTTTTTTGATTTCCCTCCCATTGGAACATTTTATTGTTGTAGGTTTTGTTTGTTTGTTTGTTTGAATGTAGTCAGGAGGAAGGATTTGATCAACACTCTTAATGTGGGGGGGGAGGAGAAGAGGAAGAGAGAGAGAGAGAGAGAGATCTATTGAGACCCCTAATAGCTCATGTCAGCTTCATTTGAAAGATGACACCGATAGAAGCACAGTGCCTCTCCAGTCCGTTTTCAACCTGTTCTGGCTCATCAATGACTCAGAGACGTGTTCCCCCCTATTAAATCACCAACATCATTTCCTCCAGCACCTCTGCTTTCTAAACACATTTCCCATCAAAGTACTTACCAGGCCTGACTCTGCTTCACTTATGAGATCTGTTGGGACTGCAGCTTGTAGAAATACAGCTACAGGCAGGAGAGGGGAAGTATCCAGCACTTGCACTGCAGCTAGAAATGTCTCAGAATTGGGCAATCAGCCAGTTTTGCAGTCAAGCAAACCTCAGAGAGATAGCTTGACCAGATACTGTGGTTTGTTTAGTTAGGTTCTAGGGGAAACAACCACCACAACAAATTGGAATGCTACTTTACAAGATTTAAAACTAAATTTGGAACTAAAAGTAAATTTGGAAAGGGCTGGGTCTGAACCAGGGTTTCAGTCCATCTTGTAACAGAGATCAGATCCAGTCTGGAAGTTTGTGACTTAAAACCCAAAAGTTTGGCTCTGGACTATCTCTAAATAGAATGCGCCCGTCTCTGCTCCAAAAAGCTTAACATTTTATAAAGGTAAAATAGACAAAAGGTGGAGGAAAGGGATACAACATAACTGTGGGTAATTAAAAGCACAACCAATCATTTTAAAAATACGTATTTATATATAAACTTGCTAACTGCATATCTACCTTGCCATGTGAGTTCCCAGTTTCTCTCTCATTTACTGCCATTCATAAAAAATAGTGGGGATGTGTTCATACATTAGGAGAAACTAGATATTTAGGGGCAATAACCAAAATTTGCAGAGGGCCTTGTTGTTCAAAATGCCTTTTTTATTGATCCCGGTGGAAGAAAGGAAACTGGAACAGTGTCTCATACTGCAGAAATTTTCTTTCTAAATGAAAACATGCCTATAAAATACACTGGCATGTGGAGATTCTAGGAAGGAGGAGAAGAGAACCCAAACAATGATGGGAATTATTTTCCCACCAACTCCTAAGTTTTCCTCAGAGTATCACTATATTTCTTTTAGCCTGGAGCCCCATCCCAAGCCAATGGTTCATTCTTCCCCACTTCCCAGCAAAGAAAATATGTTTTCATTTAGAAAGAGAATTTTTGCAATATGATATGGTGCCCTGGTTTTCTTTCTTCCACTGGGATCCATAACACCATTTTGAACAACAGTGAGGCCTGCTGCAAACTTCTGTTACTGCCACTCAATATCCAATTTCTCCTAATGTATAAACATATCCCCACCAGTTATTTCCTTTATGGGAATAAACTAGATAGGATTCTCTATAAAAGCATGCCTGTTTGCTAGTTGGCAAATACAATTCTCAGGAATTTTAATGCCACTTATAGATTTGTTACAGGTAAACGCCAAGACACTTACTTCCACAGATGTTTCTCATCCACTTTGCATATAGCACTCTGTATCCATTCTGATGGGGCATCCCACTGTGCCACAGCAGTACCCTGACTAGGAAGTTCAGTGGTGGTCCAAATTCGGTTAAAAATGCATCTGAAGACAAAACCACCTGTTAACTACAACTAGTCTCATGTTTTCTAGATCAAATACAAAAATAACATAGTAAAACAACAGTCAAGGCGAAAGATGACCCAGAGAAGCCCTCATGGCTACCTGGCAAGGAGGTTACAAGAATATCCTGATCCTGATTCATCAAACAATATCATGCGAGGTCTTCAAGAAAAGACAGGGCCATACTGATGATGAAAAGTGATGCGAAATATAAGTAGTAATGTACGTGTGCTGAAAATGTGCTCCCAAAGTCTGTATCAGTGCAGTGCTAACAAACAGGTATCCTACTAGAAAAGAGATGTTTATTCACCTGTCTCGCTGTTGGCATGTAAATTAATCACTGTAAACCAACACAGAGGAGAGTAATTTACATACGAGGTCAATGGAGCTGTAATAGCATCAGGGGCAGCACACTGGAGAATAAGCTTGGGGGAGGGATGTGGACTGAAAGCACCGCTATATTCACACCCTACATACGACTATAATTATCTTTATACGATATACATCTTGTGAGGTATCATTGGTAAATTATCCAGCTGCAGGTCAATAGTATCATGGTGAATTGCCTATTAGCAACATTATATGTAAAGTTATGAACGTCAGTTGAAATTATGACTGAAATGTGTTTACCAAGCAAGTCTGGGGAGCGAGCAAATCTGTTTCTCAAATACAAAGGACAAGTTAACAACGCTAGCCAGATGTCATTAACTCAGATTATCAGTCGAGTGGTGATTTTTTGGCAATGGAGCAGGACAGGAACAGCTTGATTTGCATTTTAACAAACAGCAACATGGAACCTTTTTCTCCTCAAAATGCCATTGTCTCTGTCTTCAGATTGGCAAGGAACTTTATTTAATCCTCAGGAATATAAATTTCAAAGGATGACAGGACTATAAAGGTGTGTCTACACAGCAAAGTTATTTCAGAATAACGGCCGTTATTCCGAAATAACTATGCAAGCGTCTACACAGCAATTCTGTTATTTTGAAATAATTACAAAAAAAAAGGACGGCTTATTCCGAAAACTGTAAACCTCATTCTACGAGGAATAATGCCTATTCCAAAATAGCTATTTCGAAATAAAGCGTGTGTAGGCACTCCCGCTTCTGCTATTTCAAAATAGCCCCTCACCAGGGCCATTCTAAGTTATTCCTCCTGGGGCTCTAAATCAAGATAACACGTCTACATGAGGGAAGCCTGCCTCGGACTAATTTTGAGGCTTCCCTGCAGTGTAGACGTGCTATTTCGAAATAAGCTATTTCAGATTAACTATTCCAAATAGCTTATTCCGAAATAACTGTGCAGTGTAGATGTAGCCTAAAAGTGAGGGGGCAAAAATACTCTCTCACACATCAGAAGACAAGCAAACCCAGCCCTTTGACTTTGGGGAGAAAGAGAATCCAGAGCTAAGAATTAGGTCAGCCATGTTATTGAGAACATATGGCAAGGATTTTACCATGAACTGAGTCTAGTTTGTTCAATTTTAGTTACTAGAAAAAGTGTTTTATCTTTATTTCTCTTGTAACCATTTCTGGCTATCATGTTTTAGGCTTGTACTACTTAAAATTTATCTTACTGTAATTAAATGAACCTATTTTATTCTTTAATCGAATCAATCCAGTACTGTGGTTAAACTGAATTATTTGGTAACTTTATTTGCAGTAGCAAAATGGTTGTGCATTGACACCTTACAGGGGCCACAGACCTATAATAGCTGAACTGGCCAGAAGAGAGCTGAATTATGCGGAATACAGGTTTGGGGCAAAAATTTTGGATTGGAAGTGTGTTAGGATCATCCTCTGAGCAGTAACCAAGGCAGGTGGAATCCAAAAATGTTCACAGGCTGCTGAGGTCTGAATTGTTCTACCAGGGCTGAAGTGGTATCCAGACATACATGGTATGACCCTCATGCTGATGGGTTTATTGTGAGTGACTGTGATTGGACACTATGACAGCAAACTGTTTTGAGGCACTGAGATTGCAGGGCAAGTAGCAACATCTCTTTACTGCTCCAGATTGCGCCATGGAATGTGGCAGCAAGTCATCCTGGTTCTGGAAGTACAGCCTCTGGGCAACTGCAAGAACACCCCTTTATCATGCCCCCCGGCAGTAATTGGGCACTGGAATGGCACCACAAGCTGCCTTTGTTGAAATGCTGCTATGGACATTTGGCGTGAGAGAAACTTCTGTGTCTCAGACTCATGTTATGATTTTTCATATAAAAACCTTTTTTGTTTCTGTTGTTATCCTTAGTCAGTATCTTGTGAACCTTTGATAATAAACTTATCATTGTTTTCACTAACAAAAAACCTCCGCATTGTGGTATACAAGGAGCTTATCCTGAATTGAATCGTGCAGGCTGGTGTGCAGTGTTGCTTTGGGGACACCAGATGCGGTATTCCTGTGTTTGTTCAGTAGATAAGGACACTACAGGAGAAAAAAAGAGCTCAGACACTGGGGTGCATTGATTGTCAGTCTGCAAGGCAAAGGAAGAGCTGACAGAGTCCAGAGGACTTTTTTTTTTTTTGGGTGGATAATAGACTGGCTTCCCCAGTTATGTTTAAGCTGGTTTTCCTCTCTTTGAGAGTCAACTTGTTACTCCTTGCCTCCAGTGATGGGTAATCCAAGAACTGTCACTCCACTATCACTTCTGTGGATAGTTTAATAGTGCAGTCACACAGTATCTGTCTGCATGCAAAAATGTGGATAATAGCACATGCAAAGTCTGATCTGCCTATACAAATGTGAGTTTTGCAAGAGAAAAATGTAGACTTCTTATTTTTACTTATTTGTATTATGGGAGCTCGTGACCCTAAGAGAATTCCAGTGCCAGAGGGCAAGGGGCTTCTTGGTATGCTACAGTAAATCTCAGCAGGCCTGAGCAGCTCAATACACCTCACATGCTGTCAGATATTTACTTAGAAGGTGTCTTGGAATACAAGGAGGTGCATAAGGGGTAAGGAACTGGTCAGCACCTGGCAGGGCAAGAGTCCCTGGATGTCCAGGAGGATTAACAGGGGGAGTTGATGCCCCCAGCAGGGGTCCATCCTGTCCCCCCTCCCCAAACACTCATAATGAGTGACAGGGGAACAAAGCAACATGGCCCCAGCTCGCTCTGCTCTCCCAGCATGTTGCTTGGGGGTGGGATATGACTGCGCCCCCCCACACCATTGGGAAGCAGAGTGACAGGGTAGTGATCAATGGCTCAATGTCAGTTTGGCGGTCAGTTTCTAGCAGAGTGCCTCAAGGATTGGTTCTGGCTCCAGTTTTGTTCAACATCTTTATTAATGACCTGGATGAGGGGATGGATTGCACCCTCAGCAAGTTCACAGATGACACTAAGCTAGGGGGAGAGGTGGATATGCTGGAGGGTAGTGATAGGGTCCAGAGTGACCTAGACAAATTGGGCCAAAAGAAATCTGACGAGGTTCAACAAGGACAAGTGCAGAGTCCTGCACTTGGGATGGAAGAATCCCAAACACTGTAACAGGCTGGGGATCGCCTGGCTAATTAGCAGTTCAGCAGAAAAGGACCTGGGGATTCCAGTGGATGAGAAGCTAGATGAGTCAACAGTGTGCCTGTAGGGGGGCGGACTGGCCGCCCACTGACCCAGAGGCGGAGGAGCCCCTCCGGGAGCCACTTTGGGCGCAGCCTAGCCCCTCCTCATCACCTGACTGGAAGTCAGTGGGCGGGACTAGCACTATAAGTAGCCAGGCTGAGGGCTCAGTCTGGACCCAGACTCTGGAGGAGCCAGAGGCCTGCCCAGAGCTCCCTGCCTGGGAGGCCAAGACCTGGCTCAGGCCTCCAACTGCCTCTGACCCGACGGCTCATGCCGAACTCCCTGCCTGGGAGGCAGAGACCTGGCTAGGCCCTCCCACAGGCCTACCCTCTGACCTAGAGGAACCAGAGGCCTGCCCAGTGCTCCCTGTTGGGGAGACTGGGGCATGGGCCGGGCCTCCGAGGGCGACGGACCCGGAGAACCTACCCAAACCCCAACACCAGCCTGTACCCTGGGACCCGGAGGACCAGCCGGACCCTGAGAACCTGCCCGAACCCTGACACCAGCCTGGACCCCAGGACCCTAAGGACCAGCTGGAGCCTCAAGACCTGCAAGCAGCTGAAGCCTGGATTGGGCCACAGACTCCTGCCGGAGGAGACCTTCCTTGACTTCCCATGGGACCTGCCTGAGACTCAGGTACCTGCTGAGGGGGAGAAAGGAAGTGACCCAGGGGGATAGCACGGGCTGGTAAATGCCCTAGGCCAGCGTGTTGCGGGCTGGAGCCCCCACTGAGCCAGCAGCAGCTGCTCTGCTGCATCCAAGGCCCTGGGCCAGGGCGCAGTGGAGTGGGTGGGTCTGCGCTCCCCCCCCCGCCACCCACCTAGCGGGTGGCAGTCTCCCCCTCACCACCACTGCAGGTGAACTACCTGCCCTCCTCCTGAACAAGGAGACCCCCAAACCTGTATTGTGTTTGTAGCCATGCCCTGAACCAGGGCCTGGCCCCTCCTTGCTTTGAACTGCTAAACTGTTAACTGTTTGTTTGCCACCCCACCCCTGAACCAGGGCCCGGGCCTTCCTAAGTAAGGACTTTATTGCCCTGCCTGATACAGGCCAGGGCCTCCGGAACTGGTGAACTGTTTGTGTGCTGCCCCGCCCTGCCCTAGGGCCCAGGCTTTCTGAACTGCTAGCCTGTCGAGGTTGCTTGATTGCCCTGCCTGAACCAAGGCTGGGCCTTCTCAACTCTTGGGTAAACTGAGGGATTCCCTGTGGCCCTGCTCTGAAACAGGCCCAGGAGCCTGAACTGACCCAGGTTTGCCGCCCTGCCTGAATCAAGTCCGAGCCAGGGAAATGCTACTTGTCGGTCCACCCTGAACCAGGGTCAGGGCCCTCTTAACTAAGGGTTTATTGCCCCTGCCTGAGGCAGACCTCGGGCCTTCTGAACTGATACTTGGATTGTTTGCTTGTTGCCTCACCCTGACCTGGGCCAGGCCTCACAAACTGTATTGGACTCTTTATTTTGGCCCGGACCTGAAGCAAGGCCGGGTGCCTGAACTATTTGTCTCTTGCCTCGACCTGATGAAAGGCCGGGAGTTGGACTAGTGCAAGGGTTCCCAAGCTGGGGTACATGTACCCCAAGGGAGTACGAGAAGCTTGTCAAGGGGCTACGGGGAATATTTGGTAAATAACTAGATTATCCTAATAGAAATATTCCAAAAGTAGTAGTGTTAGTGAAAAAAGTTGTGGATTCTAGAGTCTAGAATTTATTTCCTTTCATATTGAATAGGGGGTACAGGAAGGTTTACTAAAAGCCAAAGGGATATGGGGACCGAAAAAAGTTGGGAACCCCTGGACTAGTGGGACTATTGATTTGGGGACTATTTTAAGTGGCTGTGCAGTGGGGCGGACTGGCCGCCCACTGACCCGGAGGCAGAGGAACCCCTCCGGGATGCCTACCGGCCTACAGTGCCCTTGTAGCCAAGAAGGCTAATGGCATATTAGGGTGCATTAGGAGGAGCATTACCAGCAGATCTAGGGAAATGATTATTCCCTTTTGTTTGGCACTGGTAATGATGTACTGCATCCAATTCTGGGGCCCCCATTATAGAAAGGATGTGGACACATTGGAGAATGTCCAGCCAAGGACAACAACAATGATTAGAGGGCTGGAGCACTTTAGCTCCAGCTAGATGGATTTGGGCTTATTTAGGGATTTCAGCTTATTTAGTCTGCAGAAGAGAAGAGTGAGGGGGGATTTGATAGAAGCCTTTAACTACCTTAAGGGGGATTCCAAAGAGGATGGAGAGAGGCTGTTCTCAGTGGTGACAGATGACAGAATGAGGAGCAATGGTCTCAAGTTGCAGAGGGGGGAGATCTAGGTTGGCTATTAGGAAAAACTATTTCACTAGGAGGGTGGTGAAGCACTGGAATGGGTTCCCTAGGGAGGTGGTGAAATCTCCATCCTTAGAGGTTTTTAAGTCCCAGCTTGACAAAGCCCTGGCTGGGATGATTTAGTTGGGGATTGGTCCTGCTCTGGGCAAGGGGTTGGACTTAATGACCTCCTGAGGTCTCTTCCAACCCTATGGTTCTGTGATTTCATGAGTGTTCAATAAGAGCAACCGGCTATCATGGGGAAAACAGTTTTGAAGAGATCTGAAATTGGAATTGTTGTTGGGGTCTCCCTACAAAGGGTAAATACTCTGGTGGAAGCTGAGGGTGAGACGTTCGTGGTGGGAGCATGCTCCTGGTCTTAAGACTCTGAGCCAAAGGTGCATAGCCTAAAAACACCCAGATTTACAGGCTAGGCTGTAACAGAACCCCAAGTGGTCAGGACAAAACCCTAAAGCATCACATAGCTCCCAGAGGACACAACAGGGATTGCAGCTCCATTGTACTGGGCACTGTACTAATAATCTCTGCTCCTTAGTGCTTATAGCTTACATAAACAAGGCAAACAACAAGTAGGGGAAAACCACAAAAGGCCAAAAAGTGAAGCATTGCCTAAAAATCACTCAACTTAGTAGAAGAGACATGGCTTTCAATCTGTTCTCTATGCAATCCATTTTTGGAAAGTTTTGCCATTAGTGACTTGTGACTAATTTTCAATGGAGCTTTATTGACTAACAAAATCGTGTTGGCCACCATTTCTACAATTACTAGGCACCAAAAAGAAAATGGAAGTGTTGAAGGAGGAGTAATACTTTCCTATCATCTTGACTAAGGATCTATTTTTACTTGAAATGGGAAATCCTAGATAAAAATCCCTGAGATCACGATAGCATTCATATGGACATTGGACCATTTCACATATATCTATTTTAACTATCAGTGATATACTTGTTCCCAAAGGGTTATTAGATTACAATGCAAGAGTGTATGGAACCTATCTTTTGGACAGAAATAAAGCCTCCATTGGCACCATATCATTTGGACAGATGTCAGGGAAACCGTCATTATTGAGATATTGTATGAGGCATATCAAGTGTTGAAATGTTAAAAGACCTCTCAACTTCTCATTATGTCCAAAGATTTGCAATGCGTCTATGAAAATACTGTTGGAAGAAGCTACCGTGCAATCAGTTTGTTAATGTTAAAACAACAGCTTAAAACCCACTGGAGAAATAGCTGAGGATGATGCAAAAATACATTCAATGGAATAAAGGGAAGAGTCCTAATGAATATTGATTTGTATCTGATCCAAAGTTATTTGGAGCAAAGTGATATTGACATTACCAAGTAGTAATTATATGTATGCATCATACATGATGATGGGTGATCACTCTTCGCCAAGTATGATAATCTTTCACAGGAGTTATGGACCTTCAGGTGGCTGATCAGGCTGATCCTTGAACCACAAGTTCTATTACAGTGAGGACAGATGTTTCCAGGTATAACAGGAGGCTGTTGACCATGACTAGAAGCCAGTCTCTTCCTTCCCCCTGCCCCTCTTCTCTTCTTCAGCATGTTGGTGGGCAAATTCAAAATGCAGAGAGCCATTGCATAGGACTGGTCTCCATTTTGAGTGATCCCGGACAAGTGTCTCCATCAATGTTGCATTTCTTTAAGTTATACTTTACAATATCCTTCTTTCAGCTGAGAAAACAGGACCTGTTTTGGGAGGCGATGGTCTGGCATCTGAACAATGTGACCAGTCGAGCAAAGTTGCTGATGGACGATCATTTTCTCAATATTGGTGGTCAGTGCTCCCTCTAAGCCAGGGGTGGGCAATAATTTTTGCCCAGGGGCCACTTCAAACATTTTTGAAGTAACCTGGGCCACCCAGAAGGGGCGGGGCCTAAACAGGAAGGGGTGGGGCTTAAACAGGAAGGGGCGAGGCTACTAGGCTACTCCATCCCCAGACCATGATTGGTCTGGGGGTAGAGGAGCCCCTTTGCCCCCTCTTTCCCACTAGGCACCCATGCCTTGGAAGAGGCTTTGGCATGCTCCCCCACCCCTAGGCCAATCAGGACCTGGGGGTAGGGGAGCACGGGAAGCCTCCTCCCACCCTGCAAGGAGCATGTGCCACACTGAAGTGCCACGGGCTCCTCGCAGGGCTAGAGCAGGGAGAAGGAAGCTTCACACATTGGCCCGGGGTTGGGGGAGCAAACGAAACCTCCTCTGCTCTCCTTCCCCGCCCTGCGAGCAGCACGCGGAGCTTCAAAGTTCCACGTGCTCCTGGCAGGGCAGGAGGAGGCTTCACGCACTCCCCTGCCCCCAGACCAATTAAGACCTTGCAGGGTGGAGGCAGAGCAGAGAAGGCTTTGGGCACTCCCCTTCCCCCAGGCCCCAGTTGGCCTGGGGGCAGGGGCGCAGCAGAGTCTCTGTGGGCTGGATGCAGCCCACGGAGGCCCTTTTGCCCACCCCTGCTCTAAGTTGTACTGCAGCACAGCTTCACACAGGTGATTATCAGCCCCACCCAGTCAGAGGCTCAGGGCTCTGTGCACGGAGCTCACTGACTGGGTGGGGCTAATCAATTGCCTGTGAAACTGTGCTGGTGCGCAGCTTAGAGGGAACACTGCTGGTGGTCTTTGCCTCTTCTAGAACACTGATGTTAGCATGCCTGTCTTCCCATTTGATCTTCAAGATCTGGCAGAGGCAGCATTGGTGATACCTCTCAAAGACTTTCAAGTGATGTTTGTAGGTTGTCCAATAGTGTTGGGAGAATGACAACTTGATAGACAGGAAATTTAGTTTCTATTCTTATGTTGTGATCTTCAAAAACCCTGTGCTGTAAAACAAGAAAAAGCTGGACAGGTCCTGCTGAGACGATGCTAGATTTCCACATCAATGTCTGCCCTGGATGAAAGATAAGTTCCAAGGTAGAGAAAATGATTGACATTCTCCACCGCCTCTCCATTGATTTTAATAGATGGGGCACATGGTACCTCATTTGGAGAAGGCTGATGGAGCACCTTTGGTCTTCTTGATGTTGAGGGTGAGACCAAGACATGCGTAAGCATCAGCAAACACATTCAAGATAGTTTGAAGATCTTCCTCAAAGTGGGCAAAAACTGCATTGTCATCAGCATACTGAAGTTCCACAATAGATGTGGTGGAAATCGTACTCCGAGCTTTCAGCCTGCTAAGCCTAAACAGCTTTCCATCCACTCTGTAGATGATTTCACCACCAACTGGGAGCTTCCCAGCAATTAGGTCGAAAATGACGGCAATAAAGACTGCAAACATGGTTGGTGCAATGATACAGCCCTGTTTGTACTTTGAAGGGTTCACCCTAGGAGCCAGTGCTACTCAGAACTGCTTTCATGTCGCTTTCATGTTGTCATGAAACAATTTAGGACATTGGATGTCCTGGTACATACGATCTTCGAAAGTACAGTTCAAAGGGCACGGCGATTCACTGAGTCAAAGGCTTTAGTTAGATCAATAAAAGCCATGTACAGTAATCAATTTTGCTCCTGAGACTTCTCTTGCAGCTTCCGTACAATGAAGATCATATCTGCCATTCCGCGACGGGGTCAGAAGCCACTCTGTAACTGGTAAAGTTTCTTGTGACAGGGGCAGAAGATGGGTTGCAAGGATCTTTATCTAGATTTTAAGGATAAGCAGATTAAGCTGCTGAATTAACTCTGATCCAGCATCTTTAAAGATTTCAGCAGGGATCCCGTCTGGACCTGCTGCCTTGTTGTTCTTCATTTGCTTGATGGCATTGTATTCCTTAAACAAATTGGGAGGGTCTCCAAACTCATCCCTTGAAGGTCATTGGGGGATTTGCTCAAGAACTTCATCCGCAACCATGGAGTTACAATTAAGAAGATCTTCAAAATGTTCTTTCAAACAAAAAGAAGTTACTCACCTTGTGCAGTAACTACGTTTCTTCAAGATGCGTGTCCTGTGGGTGCTCTACTGTAGGTGTTGGGCTTGTTCCGGCACTGCAGATCAGAGATCTTTTTCAGCCATAGTTTGCCGGACCGCCCAAGTGCGATGCGCATCTTGTGCCTTTTGCGCAGTTTCTGAGTGCGCAGTCCGGCTCCCCGTCAGTTCCTCCTGATCCTCTAGAGTCTGAAAGACATAATAAACAAGGTACTCTGAAGAGGGGAGGAGGGCGGGTCATGGAGCACCCACGGGACACGCATCTCGAAGAACCATAGTTACTGCACAAGGTGAGTAACTTCTTCTTTGAGCAGTGTACCGTGGGTACTCCACTGTAGGTGAGTTCACAGCAGTAGCCTACTTCAAGGAGGCGGGATTCAGAGTTAACACCCTATGCCGTGGAGAGGACAACAGAGGCAACTGCTGCATCAGTCATAAGGATGTTAGGGATAGCGTAGTGTTTAGCAAATGTAAAGCCGGAAGACCAAGTAGCTGCACGGCAAATATCTCATAGGGGAACTCCCTTGAGGAAGGCAGTTGACGTTGCCATCGCTCTCGTTGAATGGGCTCTCCTAGTATGTGGAAGAGGTTTGTTCTGCAGTGAGTAACATCGTATGATACATGTAACAATGAGTTATGTGCTGTGCCAACAAAGGATGGCCTTTGGAACATTCTACGATGGACAAGAAAAGGCTCTGAGATTTTCGAAAGCACAGTGTCCTGTCAATGTAGAAAGCCAATGCTGGACATCCAAGGTGTGGAGTTGTGCATGTTGTGTTGAGGAATGTGGCTTAGGGTAGAATGTGGGGAGAACTATTGGTTCATTTATGTGGAACTCTGAATTAATTTTTGGTAGAAAGGCTGGTTGAGGGCAAAGTATTACTGCCTGGGGGCTAAACACTGTGTAAGGTGGTGTTGCTAAGAGGGCGGATAATTCCCCGACCCTCTGCACTGAGGTTATTGCCAACAGAAAAACCACCTTCATGTTAGAGTGGATAAGTCACAAGTTGCCAAGGGCTTGAAAGGGGGCCGCATTAAGGCATCCAAAACTAGCTCCAGGTTCCATGGATCCACGGGGTGCCTGTGGCATGGAAAGAGATTAGCCAACCCTTTCATAAATCTTTGTCATTGGGTGGGAAAACACAGAATAGCCATCCACAGAGTGGCAAAAGGCAGCGATTTCCACAATGTGAACCTTAAGGGAGGAACATGCAAGGCCAGAGCGTTTGAGACCTAGGAGATGGTCCCTATTCACCGCATTTTGGACTGAGTAGGGGTCCAATTGTGCAGTAGAACACCATGAACAGAATCGCCGCCATTTATGCAGGTAAGTATTGAGTGTATTGGATCTCCTACTATGTAATCGGACATGTTTGACCGATTGGGAACAACTGTTTGTCAGAATCAACTAGGTACCATGCCATCAGAGCGAGGTGGTCGAGCTGAGGGTGTATCAAGCATCCGTGGTTCTGCGTCAGCAAGTTGTGGCGTCTGCGAAGATGGTACGGAGGATGGACTGATGTGCGAAACAGGTAAGGGAACCATATCTGTCGTGGCCAATAGGTGGCTACTAGTATCACTCTGGCTCCTTCCATTGCTATCTTTTCCAGAACTTTGGGAATGAGAGGAGTAGGTAGAAAGGCGTATAGAAGGTATTGGCTCCAGTCGCATAGGAGCGTATCTCCCATCGACTTCGGTCCAATACCTGCTTGTGAGCAGTATTGAGGGCACTTCGTGTTGCGGTGCGTGGCAAAGAGGTCTATGGATGGATATCCCCAGCTGTGGAAAAGGGTGTTAAGCACATCTGGGTGCAATTCCCATCCGTGATTTGTCGAGAAGTGCCTGCTGAGGGCATCAGCTGTGACGTTCTGCTTGCCAGGGAGGTACGCTGTGATAATCTTAACTCTGTGTTGGTTGCACCAGTTCCATAATTGCCTCGCCTCCATGCAAAGGGATCGGGATCGAGCCCCACCCTGTCTGTTTATGTAGTATACCGTTGTCATGTTGTCAGTAAGAACACTAATGACACGACCACGTATTAGGGGAAGGAAGTGTCTGCAGGCGTTGAAGACTGCTCTCAACTCAAGCAGGTTGATATGTTGCAAGGACTCCTGAGCGGACCGGTGTCCTTGGATTTGTTGGTCTTGTTGATGTGCACCTCATCCTAGCACTGATGCATCGGTGGTAATCTGCATAGTTGGTTGAGGTCGGTGAAAGGGTATGCCATCCATCAAGTTGTCAGGGATGTTCTACCATGCCAACAATTTTCTTACATGACAAGGTACTGTGACCCTCCTGTGGATGTTGTGACCGTTTGGTGCATATATCGAGGCAATCCAATGTTGAAGCATCTGAAGTGCAACCTTGCATGTGCTACGACGTATGTCATAGACGCCATGTGCCCCATGAGTTGTAGACAGGTAAGCATTGGGGTTCTGGGGCTGATGGAGAGAACCTGTATCAGGTCTTGGATAGTTTGGAACCTGTTTGTTGGTAAGTATGCACAAGCCATGGTGGAGTCGAGGCATGCACCTATGAACTCTATGGATTGCTGAGGTGTCATGGATGACTTTGGGAGGTTGATTATAAGACCAAGCGCTTCGAAGATGGTTCTTGTTATATTGGTAGCCTGAAGTGCTTTGTCGAATGAAGGTGCTCTGATCAGGCAATCGTCAAGGTAAGGGAATATAATAATTCCCCCGTGCCGTAAGTAAGCTGTCACTACCGCCAGTGTTTTCGAGACAACCCGGGGGCCTGATGATAGACCAAAAGGCAGGACTTTGTACTGGAAGTGCTCCGAACCAACTTGAAAATGTAGAAAGTGTCTGAGAACTGGATGAATGGTCACATGAAAACAGGCGTCCTGGAGGTCGAGGGAAGTAAACCAATCTCCGCTGTGCAATGCCGGAATGATAGTCGCCAGGATCACCACCTTGAAACGTTGTTTGCGAAGGTCCCAATTTAAGCGTCTAAGGTCTAGGATTGGCCTCCAACCTCCTGATTTTTTCTGGGTCAAAAAATAGTGGGAATAAAATCCCTTGCCCTTGAACTCATCCAGTACTTTTTCCACTGCCCTGATAGAAGACGAGTCACCTCCTGTTTCAAGAGAGACTCGTGAGATGGGTCCCTGAAGAGGGACGGGGAGGGAGGGGCGGGAGAAGGAAGTGACATAAAGGGGATGGTGTAGCCTAACGCAATTAGCTGTAGGACCCATCGGTTGGTGGTAATTGAGGCCCATTGTTGGTGGAATGGTCACAGGCGATGGTGAAAAAGTGCGTTTGTGGCATGATGGTGAGTGGACAGCAGAATGGTCTGTAGTCCCTCGACCGAGTCATCAAACCTGTTGTCTGGTATTCTGTTGGCTAGGCACTCTCATTTGTGGTAGTCTTTTCTGCTGTCGTTGCCTAGTCCATTGGTGCTCCTGTTGTCTGTAATGAGGCACTGGGTGTGAGAATGGCCTCTGCTTTTGGTAAGGCGTGTAACCTTTCCTGCGATATGGCGGCGTATACATCCCCAATGTCCTATGTGTTGTCCTGGAGTCCTTGCCAGAATGGAGGACTTGGTCTGTTTTTTCCGTGAAGAGGCTCTGTCTGTCAAAGGGAAGGTCTTCGACCTTTGGCAGAAGGTCCTTTGGCACTGCCGCCTGCTGAAGCCAAGTTGTTCTGTGCATGATAACCGATGTGGCGGTAGTTCGTGCTGCCGTATCTGCGGTATCTAGGGCGATGTGGAGGGCTGTTCTGGAAGCTGTGTATCCTTCCTGTACTACAGCCTTGAGAACGTCACGCTTACTATCTGGGACCAATTTCGAATAATTGTCAAAATTGTGATTGGCAGGAGCGCAGCATAATTTGCCATCCTTAGAGTTAATGTGGCCAATGAGTAAACTTTTCTTCCGAAAAGATCCAGACGTCTGCTTTCCTTGTCAGTATTAAGCACTCTTGTATTGAGGAGCTTTCGCTCTCTGTTGTGCTGCATCCACAACAAGAAAATTCGGTTGTGGGTGCGCAAAGAGGAATTCCATGCCCTTAGCGGGTACAAAGTATTTCTTGTCCGCTTTCTTATTTGTAGCAGGGGTTGACGCCAGTGTCTGCCATATATCATTCGCTATTTCCAAAATCATATCATCAAGTGGAAGTGAGACTTTTGACCTCTGGGACGGTTGTAGGTTTTTAGTAAACAGTGTTGTTTCTGTTGGACCTCCAAGAGTTGCACTTGTTGGCTATCAGCAACTCGCTTGAACAACTCTTGGAACTGTCGGATGTCATCAGTGGGAGTTGCGTCACCGGGGAAGACGTTGTCGTCAGGTGACGAAGATGAAATATCTGTGGGAGAGTGTCTTTGTGGTTCCTCATGGTCTGACAGTTGACCCTCCTCTATTTCCGACTGATGTGGAACAGGGAGCGTGACTCCAGTTGGAATCCATAAACAGTCTTAATAGCTCTAAAGAAAGCACATGTATTATGTGTATCCACAAAATGTTGGAGTTCTTGTGCTCTCTCAGTCTACCATTTGTTCTTGAGTTCTCTGGTTTTATGTTTGACTTCTGCCCTCACCCTAGGATGGGCTTCACTCTTTGTCTTGCAAGTTATATCATTCAGCCAAACACAAAATGCCATTCTCTTCTCATTGACGAGCTGCTCGATTTCAACATCATTCTTATCAAACCAGTCCTGATGCTGTCTGGTGTGGTAGCCAATGGTTCCTCACAGGTATTACTGCTTTCAGCTGGCTCCAATGCTCCTCAATTTCTTCCGGAAACTCTGACGAAAACTTTTCTTCTAAGACTGCTTGAATGTGGTCACTCTTAATGGGGTCCTTCAGATCTTGAACCTTCAGCTTGTGCCTGTTTCTTTTGCAGCCTCCATTTTGGGGAGCGGTCTTAATTTTCATTGTGGATTGAATGAGGTGATGATCAGTCCAGCAGTCATCGGCACTTTGTCACTGCTCTTGTGAGAAGTACGTCCCTGCGATCTCGAGCACAAACTATGATGCAGTCAAGAAGATGCCAGTGCTTTGAACGTGGGTGTCTCCAAGATATTTTGAACTTGTCCTTTTGTCGAAAAGGGGTGTTCGTGATAAGTTCATGTTCAGCACACTTGGTCAGGAGCAGGATTCCATTTGAGTTGCTTTTGCCAAATTCTTCTTTCCCAACCGTCTGAGTCTTGTCCAACACGTGCATTGAAAGCCCCCAGAAGAATTATCTTATCTTATTTCGGGGTCTCAGCTGGTTTTCCAGCTGAGAGTAGAAATCTTCCTTTACATCCTCATCGGTGTCCAGTTACCTGTTAGTTTTTGGTGAGCCTCAATCAGAGTGTCATAAGCCACTCATTGATGCCAACTGGCAGGTCAGAGAGGCATCTTACAAGCTTGTTCTTAATAGCAAAGCCTACTCCATACAATCGAGGTTCATCTAAACATTTTCCCTTCCAGAAGTAGTTGTATCCTCTTTTCTCCTCCTTTCTCCTCCCACACCTATCCTTCATCAGCTTTAGTTTCGGACAAGGCAGCAATATTGACGTTAAACTGATTCAATTCATGAGCAATGATAGCTGTATGTCACTCTGGTCAGTCACTGTCTGAGTTGTCCATCAGAGTACGTATATTCCAGGCTCCAAAGTTGAAAAGCTTCTTACATTTTCGACCACTGGGGTGGTGATCCTGCCGGATGCGGCTATCCACCCAGGAGGAAAAGAGGCAAGACTATTTTTCGGGCACTTTTTCTAGCCCCCTCCCCATGTGGGGTGAGCAGATTGGGTCCTAAAGAGGACTGCTCAGTCATGGGTGCAACAGCCAAGATGATCAACCCGCTTCTGTCCTTGAGCAAGACGACTGAATCACATACCCACCGCCTGTGTGCTGGTCTGTGACTTGGAACTTCCGGATCTCACTGTCCTGTTCCTGCCACTGATTGCTACCAGGCTTTTGACTTGTGCCCATGTTGTTTCCCCAAAAACAGGACTGTGCAGGACTTCCTTTAAAGTGGGGAGACAGGTGCACAACAGATAGAGGGCTTGAAACCTACGGCATGGACACCCACAGGACTCCTCATCGCTTTTGCAAATTCAGACTAACATGGCTACCCCCCAGATACTTGACATGATTGGGGATCCTCTATCTGCTGCAGTCTTCATCTGCCTTCACAGCTGCTGTAACATTACACAACAGTTTCACCTCCATTGTGCAGTTGTCCTCTGTCTGCTCTGGCATTGAGGCGGTCTTGGATCACACTTTGTCTGGAACCTCGCCCTTGACCATTCTGCCATGGGTGCCCCTAAGGGAGTACTGGACTCCAGGCACTGCATGCTAGCCTCTCCACTACTACAAGGTGATGATCCCTGGAGAGGATTTTCATACATATGGGGCATTTTAAAGACTTATCGAAAGACACCACATTGCCTCTGCAGAGCTCCCAGCCGTTGGTGGTCTGGAAGGTAACAAGTTAGACGTTGGTGCTCTCCCAGAGTTGCAAGGAAACCTAATCACAATGTCATTATGCTGGCCATAACAGAGGGCCAAGTGCGCGGTTACACACTTTTTAACTTGGAGATGGAGATGCGCCTGCTCGCCAGGGCCTCATACAGGCAAAAGGACCAGAGAGTGATAAAGGGCACCTAAAAATCCCAGAATCCCATCAAGATAGAATTCTCTTAGTGCCATATGAGTGATGCCTTGGGGGTTTACCCAGACCACTAGGGGTTCTGTCACTACCAGTCCTGTAAAAACTGAAGGTGGCAACCACAGGGCTTGCTTTGAAGGCAACCCCTCCCATCCCCATTCCCACCCCGTCCCTGCTTAGAAGCTGAAACAGAAACTAAGCCTTTTTAACATTAACATTTAACTTTGATGTAATCTTGTAAAAAAGCAGTTGATTATTTAAAATAATTTCAACTGGCTTCAAATGTAAGAGATTTTCCCTAATGCCGGTAATGAAGAATTAAATTTGATATTTATAAAATAGAGAGAGCCCACTTGCTGGTCTGTATTTCACATAGCCTTCAGGTGATGACAAATGGCAAATCCTTTCATTTAGAATACCAGGAGGCAAATGAGGTTGAGGGCAGAGGAATTAACATACAATTATCGTTTGACATTTGATAATTATACTTAGTTCTCTCTTACCCCACCTGCTTAAATAAAAAATTATTATATGTGCCCCAGTTTGTTTTTACAGTTCAAAGTACTATGGACTAAGGTCTAATGAGCTATTGTGGTACAGGGTGCATCCTCAAATCATCCTCCCATCACAATTTAGCTAATGCTATGATACAGAGTTAATTGGCGACACTAAGACAGTGACTCTCACTGTAGATATGAGAAAACAGCTAGCATAGAAGCAAATGGAAGCTGATAACCCCAGCCCAGATAAAAGTTACCTTACCACTTCAACCGCTTCTCTTTCAGAGCTTCCTACATCAGCTGTGCCATTTGTGCTGGACTGCTAGTTGGCACTTGACCCCATACATTTCGTTTCCCATCCATCTGACAATCCCCCCAACTACCCACTTTAAAATGTGGTTTTCAACACATAAAACTCAAGTCCGAATTTGTAAGCTTTTTAAAGTTTTTTCACCCTCCCAAAGGTATTTGCTTTATAAAGACCAAATTTTGCCGTTAACCCACAATGTGGACTATTCAGCTGTAGTATTTTCAACTGAAAGAGATAAAGAACATGAAAAGCTGTCTGCTGGGCATGTAGCACTGTATAATTTTATGGCCTTGTTAAATTTTTGAACTGCTTAATTACACATTGACGATGACTAATTGCATGTAATTAAACTGATTAAATAAATATAGCATCATTATGTGGAACATTCAGACAAAAGCTGCATTAAAATATAATGGTGATCACATAAACCTACCAAAAACCAAGGCAATTCACAGTAAAGGATCATAGCACTATTAACACACCTCTATACGTTATTGTTATTACTTCTACACACTTGATTAAGAGTAAGTATTTGCAGTTTAACTATTTCCTTGCCTCTGTTTAAAAAATTGTGAAGATCTGGCAGCTTAACATCTATTGATATCTCTGCATAGGAAAATTAATGTAACTGAAATCACTTTGAAAAGGTCATTCAGTCTTGCAAACCATAGGCTAGATTCTCAACTGGTGTAAATTGACATAAATCCAGTGACTTTAGTGAAATATTTACACCAGTTAGAGATCTGGGTAATGTGTTTTTATACGTGCTCAGACTGGTGTTACGTGCTCTGCTTTACAAAAACTTTCTATTACCTTATATACATGTATATTATGACCCAGGATTTTTATGAATATTTCAAAATTCAAAAATTTCATTGAAAAAGGGTTGAAATGATCTGTTCATATTTTAGATATTTTAACTTTTCACAGTTAATTGGCAGGATTTTTCTATGTGATTAAAAATGTTTTTTGAACATTTTGTTTTAATGCAAATCCAGCTTCGGGCAAACTTAAAAAATTGAAACCCATGTCAATATTATTTTTGACTTTTTTTTTTAAAAACAAAGATATTAAAAGATGAATTATTTTAAAAATAGAAAATTTCTACAATATCATTTTTGCCAGAATTTTTCTTCAGAAAAGGCCGTTTTGCAGCAATGAATCTTTTTATTTATTTTTTTTAACCATCTCTATTATTTAGCGAGCATACCAGGCATTCATAATTTATTTACATGAGTTATAGATGATATTACAACTCACGAATGTCAGACACACAGATAAGTTACGAAAGGTCATCGGTAACAAGTAAAAATGCATAATGTATGTTCAATGACTCCATTGATAGGTACATATTTTATGCTCATACGGAGAGTAAGCAACTCGACCAGGATTAAATAATGTACCTGGGTCTCCACAAAGACTCACACACGATTAACTTTACGCATTGTGGTGAGTTCCATTGACTGCAAGCTACTCAGCAGATGCAAAGTTAAGCATTTTGCAATATAGAGGCCTGACTCAGGTGGCCGAGTGGGGAATAGAGCCCAGAACTCCCAATTCCCCTTGCTGAAATGACAGCATTGGCCTGACTGATTTTAAACAGTATTTTCCTCACAACATTTTTCTCCTCCTAAAGCTGCTGGGTTTTGTTAAAAATACAGTGAATAATATATGTGTACAACATAAAAAGCAGAATTAAATACACTGTACAATCCCCAAAGAAGCACAATGTGCTGACACCACACTTGTGCACTCTCAAATATTACTGGAATTATATTTTGTGGGATTTTCTTAAAAATTCATCAGCTGTCATGACCAAAAAATCATATGCGATAGTGTGCATTTAAGCAGGTGAAATGATCCTAAGACATATAGAAAACTTTGATGCTATCTAATTTGGTTCAGGAGGAAAAGCAATTATTCCTCCCCGTGTCTCCCTTTGTTGTTCTGCTTCAACAAACTCACAAAATGGAAAATCAAAACCTCAAAGAACGTGAACCAGACGGGTGCCACAGTCACTGATTTTTGTTAAAATCTAGTTCCACATGCTAGCTAACATGAAGGGGTGCCAGTAAAGGTTTATCCACTCACTTATTAAAAGATGACAAATGTGCAGAATAGTGTGGGACTAAAACCTCAGTCTGAACATTCCTGGTCTTTGGAGAAATTTGGACCAGATTCTGGGCTTTAGCCCTTCTCTATTGTTGTATTCTTATGCAGTCCCTCCCAAAAGCTATGCCTGGTGAGTATGTAGGTCAAGTGGCTTAACAAATGGGGCTGCAGCATGTAGGGAGAAGATGATTTTTATAAGGCAAAACCAGTCTGACTGCTTGTGCTCATTTTACCTGTGAACTTTAGTGGCTCTGGAGGGTACAATGTAAGTCACTCTTGTTCTGGCCTTTGTAAGCCCAGATCCCCAAGGACTGTAGAAGTCTACTTCATTATCCAGACATCTATTTCATTATGAATATCTGTCTAGACAGGAGAGAGATCAGTATACAGTATTACACACGGATGGTCCTGCAAATGCTATGACAATAGACGGGAAAAGCACACAGTGGCCTTAACTAACCTTTGTTAACTCAAATTTGCAATGGAAAAACCATCAGCAAACAAGTTGCAGTTTCCAGACAACATAAAATATTATCTTAAAATAAGAGACACTACAATTTAGCAATTTGTTTTTAATCTGTTATCAAGGAAAGGGATTTATAATATTTTTCTCTACATAGCTTAATAATACTGTTTTGTTTTCAAACAATCTGAATTTTATTGAGCGGGAAGCAGACTCCGGTGCCTTACTACATAAGTCAATAGATATTTCACTTTTGATTTGTTACAGAGAAAAAAAGTAATAAACATGGAATAATCATTTATCATAAGACAAGAAAGCATTAGTACCTTCTTGGAGTGATAACACTGGTCACATTCATGCTTTTAATCTACCTCATGTGGACATAAATGTAATTCTGCAGAAATTACACTGCAGTTTACTGGTATTCCTTGCTCATACATTGTCCCTGAAATACTTTATAGGACATTTATGCATTTAAACTGTCTATATGCTTTTTTTTTTCTAGTGCACAATTTTTAAAAATTAAATGTTTCAAACGTGCTTATTCATTATAGTGTGTGAAAATCTAATTTTCAATACATCCTGCTATCATATCTTATTGAAAATGCAAATTAATTAAATAAATGCAAATTAATTAAATAATACCCTTTCTCTGTAAGTGTCAGAAGTAGGTTGGCACTAATGCAAGTCTATATTTATAAATTCATAATTAACAATTGTTGAGAGCATCTAATCATTTAATATAAAACTACTTTTTTAAAAAAAAATCACCTTTCAGAGGGAATAGATCATTCTCTCTTATTACCAATGTGCTTTATATTGGGTCAAGTTTCTGTTAGGGGATTGGTGATTCAGGATGGACATTACAAACCTCTTGGTACATGAACTCTGTCTTAAAAGCAGAGCCAGACAGTAACTAGGGAATTGGGAAAATGGAAATTGAGAGGTATTTTACTCTTGCGAAAGGGTGGAAAAGGATTGTGAAAGTTCCTTACTTATTGAAGCTAAGGTGACCAGTAAATTTTGCTCAATCAGGGTCATATATATGATTTAGTTCCCTAACATAACTGTATGTAGTGATCAGAAATAATCTATTATACTTTTGTTTTCCTTTAGTAGATCCAAAGAGGTGAAAAAAAGTTATTTCACTCCAACTAGGTTTTAATCAAACTACCTTGCTTAATGAAGTTAACGTTTAAACCTGTCCCAGCAAGGTTCTGATGTTAACACCTCCGCTCTGATTCATAACTATTGCTATTCCTATGGTGAATTCAGAGGCAGTTTTCCACACTTCTGCCTTCACAGGTCTTACACGGACATAGGCAAGGCTCTCCATGCAACAATAAGAGCTAACCATCTTCATAGGTGAAAGAGAAAAAACAACTATTGCAAACACACACACTCTTCAAGAAAGTCGAATAAGCCACAAAGGCTATAATTTCACTCTATTTTAAGTCAAACTAATCATTATATTGCTTTTAAACAGATGAGGAAGTGGTATATTCGGGGTTACAAAGTACTCCGTAAAGTACCAAAACAAGTCAGATTTCACATAAATTTCTAAACTGAGAAGATGCTTGGAGTGTTATTTTAGCCATGTTAATCACAGGATATTAGAGACACAAGGTGGGTAAAGTCATATTTTTTTACTGGACCAACTTCTGCTGGTGAATGAGAAGTTTGTGAGCTTACACAGAGGTCTTCAGAGCTGGGAAAGGCACTCAGAGAATCACAGCTAAACAGAAGTTGTAACAGATTGTTAAGTCTGTGGAGAGAACACATGTTGCAAGAGACTCCTCAAGGTAAAATGGGAGTTAACATCTCAAGTTAACATCTCTAACACAATCAACCTGTGGAATGCCTTTGCCAGAGGATATTGTGAAGATCAGGAATTTAACAGGGTTAAAAAATGAGTTAGATAAATTAATAGAGGTTAGGTCCATCAACGGCTATTAGCCAGGATGGGTAGGAATGGTATCCCTAGGCTCTGTTTGTCAGAGGCTGGAAATGGATGACAGGAGAAGGATCACATGATAATTACTTGTTCTGTTCACTCTCTCTGGGACATCTGGCATTGGCCACTGTTGGAAGACAGGACACTGGGCTAGATGGACTTTTGGTCTGACCCAGTATGGCCCTTCTTATGTTCTTAGTTATACCACAAAGGAAAGTTAGGTTGCAGATTGTTGTAATCTATATAACAACCACCGAAAGCCTTAGGAAAAGGACAATTTTCCATAACATGCAAAGGGCGGGGCTGCTGTTTTGGGGGATGTAATATGAGAATGGCTATGGGGGCAGCAAGCCTGCAGGGGAGAGCTATCCTGCAGTGTCCACTGGGTGTAGCCATACTACTAAGAGAGTGGTAAGCTGGAGGAAGTGTTCTGGGAGGCCATTTTCACAGCAACCTTTTGCTTTAAATAGGAGAAGCTATTTTATTTGAGACACTTAAGGTCATTTCTACACTACAAAGTTATGTTGTGGTTATTAAATCACTTGTGTGCGCACACACTTGGCTTCAAGTCAACAGTGAGCATCCTCACCAAAAGCGCTGGTATCCATGGTATTCTCAGAATGGGGCATTGTGGGATGGCCCCTGAAAACTGGTAACATGACATAAGCAACACACTATTTGCACTGGGACTGCATCAGCCTAATTTCATTGACCATGACACGCTGCTGCTCAGGGAGGCGGTGTTACTACATCGGTATAGAGAGGCACTTAAGTCAGAAGGAGTCAAATATAAGTGAATACAATTTCACAGCTGGGTCAATGCAGGGCAGCTCACATTGATTTAAACTTTCATGTAAACTAGGCCTAAGATGCATTGAACAGTAGACTCATGAACATTGAGAACAACCTCTCTCCAACTTGTATTACACTCAGTGAAGGATTCTTTTCAAATAGTGCTGACTTAGGGGTATGAGTTCAGTAATTCCGAATTTCTAATCCCAGCTCTGACACTTGCTGTTTGCGGTTAAAAGCAAGTTACGTAGGATTTGAGTCTGAAGTGAATGGGAGCCTTTGCATTGACCTTTGGCTCAGGCCCTTATCTTTCAGTATTTTTCCATCTGTGTAATGAAGACTGTGGAACAAATTCACTACTGGCACAATTCCCATGGCTTCAATAGAGGTACATTACCAGAGAACTGGGCCCTGTGTTTATCTCCTTCTTGTCTATTGTGAAAGTTAGTTTGTGAGAATGTAGTTGGGTTAAATCTTTATCTATAGAAAGTTTTTTTCCCCACTTTTATTTGCCTGCAGTCCATCTCTACCTTTATCTCTTTACTTGGTATCAATATCTTGCTCGTTTGTTACTAAACTTGTTTTAATTTTACTACAAACCTATTCAGTGCTATGCTTTCAGGAAAGGGCATTTAGTCCAATTAAATTAAGTAAAATGGGATTTACAGACTAACAAAGCAGCCAACTTAATATTTTGTGTCACTGCACGATGGTAGGAGGGTTGCATTGCAGAGAAACATTTCTGAGGAACATGGGGGTTGGAATTAATTGTTACATGCTAGGAGAAGTCTGAACAGAGAGTTCTGAATAAAATGCTTATAAAGAACAACAGACTAGCATAGCAGTGAGTTTACATGCAGTCTAATTGCCAGGAAACTGGACTTTTGTTGAGAAAGGTAACATGGCACCTCACAGCTCTAGCTACCCACTACCTCTGGCTTCATCTACTAGCATCCACACGTAGACAACAGAAGTTCACCAAATATTAAGATTGTATTTGTTAAAGTCCACATTATTTCCAACACTAACCCTTTTTTACATGCTGTTTTCTCAACAGAAAGCGATGGCTACCTACTTTTTAATTTTGGCCAGGAGAATATATTTAATCATTTGACAACAAAGTATTGACTAACTAATGAGAGTTTAGAAAACTGTACCTCTTTTCATGTGCAAAACCATGATTTCTTTATATAAATGGATGCAGCAACTGAAAACAGCAAAGCTGATGGTCCACTAGAAAGTCTGTAGACAAACTACACCCCTGGTTACCATATATACTGATGGCTGAAAAGCTAAATAATCACAGGCTTTTTTAATTCAGTGTTACATTTTTCTTGGACTAAAATGGTACTGCCATTCTAGTATTTTAATTCTTTACCAACATTAATGAATTCATTTTCACAATACACTTATGAGGTGAGTTGGCATTCTTACTCACATTTTACACTGAGAATTGAAGCAAAGGGACTAAATTGTTAATAGCACCAACTAATTTGGGGTGAGGCGTCTCATTTTTCAGAGCATGCAGTTTTTTTGTAATACTACTCATGTTCAGAACAGTACTGCCATTTACCTCAATTGCCGCTTTGAGTCCTCAGCATTTCTGCAAGTTAGACCCCAGGTGGGAGCAAACAGTGGCCAACTCAGAAAAATTTATTATAAGAGTTTTGCCCAGCATCACATACAAATTCGAAGGCAGGGATAGGATGCAGTTTGCAGGATGGCATTCAGCTATCTTAATCGTGAGACAGCCTCTCTCTTCCTGCAGTCCCTGCCTCATACACTACATAACTTTTAGCTTCCACAACAATGTAGGCAGCCCACTGGGAGCTCTTTAATACAGCCATGGCTTCAAATCCCCCCATACATATTTATGGATCATAAAACTTATTAATAGCACCCACTAACAACAACTCTCCAGCTCATTCTGTGGCAATGGGTGTCACAAACTAATTCTTTGATGTATAGACACGTGCAGAGGTGTTTGAAGCTGTGGCTGCAATAAAGAACTGAGAGGGGGCTGTCCCCTGTCTCAGGGTAGATGATTTCTGTGAACAGATTAAACCCAGCTTCCCTAGTCTGGAGCAGGTCAGCCTATACACCTTGACCTATAAGGGCTGCTAGTCGGAAGCTGGAAAGCAGGAAGGACTGAGGCAGGTTGAGCCCTGGTGAGGGAAAGCCATGGTGGAGTGGAGCTAGCTCCTATGGTGGTGTCATGATCATGAGGGTTAGCCAGCAGCCTGGGGACACAGGGGTTAACTATGTCCCTTACTTAAACCAGGTAACAGGCAGCCAATAGAAATGTAGGTAGGAATTTCAAACTGGGACAAAGGGATTTTTGGGTTTTTCCCTCTTTTGTCCCTGGGCAGTTTCTCTCCAGCTACTGAGAGGGACAGACAATAGGTGTCCCTCCACGAAAAGACTCTTCACTATCTGTAAGTAGGGTAAAGTTTAGATAAATCTGTTGTTTTATTGTTTTATGGTTTGGGAATGGGAATCTGATGTCTGTGCATTTAAAAATGAGTTTTCCTCTACTTTGTAACTAAGTTTTGGCCCGTGGTGGAATCCCCCATGAGTATATTAATTGGTGACTTTTCCATCTAGTCATTATCCTTGCAAGAGGAATATTGTGGTGATGATAAAAGTTTTCTCTCTCTTCTTTTTATTAACCTGGTATTAGTTAATTTTTGTGTCCTGGTTTTACTTTTGGGGCTGAGATTTCCCCAAGTGATCTCTCCTGGGTTTCTTTATTATTACTTGGGTGGTGGCAGTGGATTTTTTATCCCCAAAATCTAGGTTTTTAAGATTTTGGGGGGAAGCTTTATACCAAAGCCTGGAAAGATAAGATTTTGGGATACTTTTGCAGGCCCCCACGTCTGCATTTATCGTGGCAGAGTGGGGAAAAAGCCATGACAGATGGGTTGTAAGCTGGTCGGCTCTGGGAGGGGTGCCTCCCCTTTGGGGTCAGTGGGTGGCCACCCCAACCCACTACGTCCAATTTAGTCTCTGGGGGGGAATTAGTGGTGGTCCAACAACCAGTCTGAAGTCCCACGTCCTTACTCACGATACTCAATTCAATTAGGTTTGGGGTGGGGCAGGTCAGCAAAGTAACAATCTGAAGCCCGGCCCTAGTTCAGGGTGGGGCAGCCAAGTCCACAGTTCAAAAGCCTCTGTCCTGGCTCAGGGCAGGGTGACAGTTAAACAGTCTAGGAAGGCTCAGCCCTAGTTCAGGGTGGGGCAGCAAGCAACAGTTTGTAAGCCAAGCCTTTGGTCAGGGTGGGGCAGCAGGCAAACAGTTTGTACAATTACACGATTGGGGTCTCCTTGCTTAGGAGGGGTGCAGGCAGGTTGCCTGCAGTGGCAAAGAGAGGGAGACTGCCACCCGAGCAGTGGGTGGTGGGGGGAAGAGGCGCCCCGGCCCAGGGACCTAGAAGCAGCAGTACTGACTGCTGCTGGGTCATCGGGGGCTCCAGCCCGAAACACACTGACCCGGGCGTTTAAGCGTCCGTGCTGTTCCATGGGCCACTTCCCTTCTCCCCCTCAGAGTGTACCTGGATGTCCGGAAAATCTCTCGGGGAATCAAAGGGGTCCAGATCCAGCTGCCAGTCCTCAGCAGTTTGCAGGGTCTCCAGGAAGCCTGGTACAGTCAGCAGTCCCTCCTAGTTACCGTTCAGCAGGGGCTCCAGTGGCCCAAGCCAGTTCTCCGCCTCCTCCGGGCCTAGTTCTTCCCCTGGGTGCACAGGGGAGGCTTCTGGCTCCTTCAGTGGCCGGCCTCTCACTGGCCTTGCATCTCTCTGACCCGGCCCCCTGGCTTCCGGTCAGGTGGATCATTAGGGCCAGGTGCAGCCCACCACAGCTCTGGGAGGGGCACCTCCCTTTCAGGGTCACTGGGTGGCCACTCCAACCCACTACATGGGTCCTTAGAGCAAGGGCCTCAGGGAAGCAGCCCTATAGCTACTGCTCCAGGGAAGCAGTAGAGCTGGCTGAGGCTACGTGGCTGTCAGAAGCTGGAGTGCTGGTGTCCCCTGGGAGGAATGGGCCTGAAGCCTGGGGTTAAGAACTGACATAGGACTGTTATTTTCAGTTGTTAATCTCTGTTTAAACAAGAACGCTCCTTGAGTGAGACTGGGTGCGGCAGTGTCTGCTGGGAAGCTAAGGAAAAGCAGTCCCCATCTCCACTTTTTTGGTTTTCCAATTTCCCCCCTAATCATTAGGATTCTGGGTCACTGATGCCTAAAATGTTTCCTGACATTTTGGTATCGATCTGATGCCCTGTTAAAATACTTGTGCTACAGCCAGAAAAGCCAAAGAGTTAAGTCTTCCACCTTTACAAGCTTGGCCTAATAACTTGTTAAGATTGTCCAACACTTTATTGCAGGCATTGCTACCTGTGCGGTCTAAAATAAATACATTTCTTATTGTGTATTCATGCTAAAATCTTAGTATCCCCCTTCCCTTCAAAAGTACAACTGATGTGGACACCCATTTTGAATAGCTCCACCCACCGAGAAAGACACACACACACACACACACACACACACACACACACACACACTATTAAATAATTACATCTGCAGAAGACCATTTTGCAGTGTAAACAGATATTTGTGTTTCAAATTTGAATTAGAAAGTCAGGCGCATTCCCATATTTAGAGGTTATAATTAAGGAATAACTCTGAAAACATAGCCTTAATTATCACAGGCCCAATTATTAAGAAGGTTCATTAGAATGAAAGATGAAGCTCAATGCTAAACAAAATCTTTAAATAATCCATAAATTGGATCAATGGAATTTATAAAACAATTTATTGGCTACTCCATCTGCAGTTTTCAATCCTGTTAAGAACATAAAAATAGCCATTTGGTCAGGCCAGTGGGACCAGTATCCTATTTTGTGACAAATGCCTGATTTTTCAAAGTGAAAAAACAGAACATGGCAATTTCAAATAATCTGACATCCAGTCCTAGCTACTTGCAGTTGGAGTTTTGGGGATACCAAAAGCACGAGGCTGCTCCCAAATATCTTTTGTTTTGATTTGGTTCCTGCGATTAGCACTTTGTTCTTGGATTTTGTTTTCCAATGCTTTTCCAAATCTCCATGAAGGAGACTCGCATATGATTTTAAGAGGAAGTAAAATACTATACCATAAATTTCTTATTGATCTAAGAACACACAGATACACACACACAAACATCTGCAAGATGTGAGGGAAAAAAACAAAACTTTTGGCAGGGTTCACCAGCAAGGTTTCCCACGGTCAATCACAGTAATCAATGACAGGTAATAGCAAAGTTTTAGATGACCTGGAAATAAATCCATCCTGTCAAAGAAAATAGAGGCTTTAATATTAAGGGTGAAAAACCCTGGTCCCCTTGAAGTGAATGTGAGTTTTGCTATTGCCCATAGAGCCAGGATTTCAGCTCAAGTATATATTAAATGACAGTGACAACTAGAGAAAAGCTGGTTTAAATAAAAACCCACTTCGCCAGAAAATTATAGCAACCACTGTTGCTGTTACAAATAATTGGGTTCATAGATTCCTTGAGTTTAAGGTCAGAAGGGAACAGTAGATCATTTATTCTGACACACCCCCTCCCCCGTATAACAGGGTCTTAAATTTCACCCAGCTAACCCTGTATTGAGCTCCGGAACTTGTGCTTAACTAACACATACCTTACTAAAAGGAATCCAGACTAAATATGAAGATACCAAGAGATGGAGAATCCAACTTGCAGTTTATCACTGCCACTGTTAAAAATGTGTGCATTATTTAATTTGAATTTATCTGGTTCAGGTTCCAATCGGTGGTTCTTTTTATAACTTTCTGTGCTATATTAAAGAGCCCCGAAGACAGTACCCAATATTTTCTGCCTGTAAATGTACTTAGATGCTGCAATCAAGTCACTTCTCTCTCTGATCACCTCAATCTTTTGTGATAAACAGATTTTAGCTTTTTAAATCTCTCACTCTAAAGTATGTGTGTCTAGCCCCTCAAGTTTTGTGGCTCTTTCCTGCCCCTTTTCCATATTTTCCACATCGTATTTAAAATAACAGCAGTGGTCCTACTCCTATTCACTACTCCCAGTCAATGCACTCAAAGTTCACGTTACCTTTTTGCCACAACAGCCTACTAGGAACTCATGTTGAATTCTTTGTCCACTATAGTCCCTACGTTCTTTTCATGGCTACGGCTTTCCAGTAGATACAACTGGTGTTCTCAGATCATATCTACAAACTGAACAGCAATAGGCACCAACTCCATGAGTGCTCTAGGGCTGGAGCATCCACTGGGAATAATTAGCAGCCAAGCTCCCCACCCCCCTCAGTGCCTCTTGCCCAGCAGTGGCCCTGTGATGTGATCTGGATAAAATATGACCATATAGATCAGAGTTGCAACCACTGTGGTATATTTGCAACCAATCATGTGCAAAGTGAGCCTAGTGAGGTGTCTAGGAAAAGCGTATGAGTCACTGGATATGATTATGCTAGGTGTATGCATGCATCATTTTTGTATTTGAAGTTATGAACTTTGATGGTGTACTTGTATTGCAATATATTTGACTAGAGGAAGGAGTGGAGTTTGGGGTGCGGAGTTGAGCACCCCCTGACTAGAAGGGAAGTCCCTATGCGACCTGTGGTCTATGCATCCTCGATATATAACTTTGTATTTGACTGTTTTAAAACATATTTTGCTTGAATAGGCTTAGATTTCCAAGTGATCCAGATTGTTCTCACTGACTGTCCTATTCTCGTTTATCGCTCTGCCAGTCTGTCATTCACAAATTTTATTTAACGCTAGATCATTGCTAAAAATGTTGAATAGCACTGGACCTGTAACTGACCTCTGCAAAACCTCACTAGAAACACCACCAACCAGTGATGATTCCCCATTGACAACTACTTTGAGATCTGTCAGGTGGCCAGTTCTTGATCTATTTAAAAAAAGTCAGCTTAGTTGATATTGTATTGTACTATTTTTTTTTTGTCAGAACATCATCTGGTACTTCATAAAATGCCTCACAAAATATATTACATCTGTGCAGTTTTCTTTATCAACTGAAACTGTAATCTTTTCAAAGAATGGAATCAGGTTTGTTTGACAAGTCCTATTTTCCATAAAAGCATGTTGACTCTCAGCTATATTTCTATTCAAATTTTATCAAACAGAGTTCCCTTTGCAAATCTTCAGCTTCCACCACTCATACAACCAATGATTGATCTCCATGATTTTCTGCCTTCTGGTCCTCCTTGGACTGGAATGAAGTCCAGGAAGTTCACCTGGGCTTCCTTTCCTTCAGTTCTCTTCCTAAAATTGCTGAAGTTTTCTACAATCTGTGTAATTCCATGTGATGCTGTCTCAGTTGTTCCAATGTGTGTCATCACCAGTAGATAATGTCACAGTTCAGGGCAACTGCACCTGTCTTTCCCCTCTGTGGCCAAGCAAGGGCACCTAGTCCTAGGCTTCCCAGCTGAGGCCCTTCGGCATGAAGAACGGTCTCTCCTTTCTAACCGTGTTATTGCCAAGCTCACAGTTCCCTGCCTTCACTATGGTATTCCCAGCACAGACTGGTTGCCTAGTGAGACTTACTTGCTTTTTTATTAAAGACAGTTAACGGCTGTAATTGCTGCAGTTATATAGTACAGCACCTCTTCTGCAAGTTTACCTTATTCTTAAAAGAAAAAGCACCTACCAGAAAAATATATTAAAAACAAGAACCTACACACATGTTAATATGCTTACTAGACATCAACCCAACATGGATTTTGACAGGAGCAGTCATTCAACTCCCCCAATCAGGGGATTCCTTGTGATTTCAAGTTCATCACAGCCTCAGGTCTGAACAAATACCCAGTCTGACACACCATCAGTAGGCATAGTCCTTCCAGCCCTCTGAAAAGGGGCTCTCTGTGGACCACTCTATTTACTAGATTAGAAAGAAGGTCTGGAGCCAGTTTCAAACCAGACTCTATCTAAAAACCCTTTCTTTGTCTGCTGGTCCCTGGAGAATCTAGTATATACGGACTGTGAATTAGTATATACGTACTGTTCTCTGGAGATATTACAACCTTAATAAATTTTGCCTAATCATCCTCTGCTATTCTCCTACTTACCTTTCCCATGGAAATACATACAATTCCACAATAACAAACAACTGCATTTTTAATACCATGGATCCAAAGGTCCTAACATAAATCTTTAAAGTTTATCTTAATTCCATAAGGTTTCTTCACGATATTACAGGTTATCATCGGTCTGTTAGAGAGACTTGCTAGGTGACTTCATAACTCTATCCAATTTTGCAGCTACGTCCCTTCTAACTTTCTATTCCATTCTTTTAGAGATAGATGTTCAGCAAGTCAACTGCTGAGAAATCTGATAGACTCCTGCTTCTCTTTTCCCTCTTTTCGGAATCTGGTACTCCAAGATATTTTCATTTTCTCAGATGCTATGAAGTGCTTAAACATATGCTTTCAAGCCAGGTATCTTATCTTCCACAAAGGCCACCAGGTTCCACTTCATGCACCAGAAATCTCTTCCATCTTCTGGCTGAAAGGAAAACGCAGCTCTTCCAAGTCAGGTTACAGCAATTGTTCTCTCATTGTTGATATCCATTACTTGGTGTAAAGCCATGCACAAAATACACACTTCCTCTTATGAACTCTCTCCAAAACCTCACTGTTGGCTGCTCCTGTTGGCCTATGTGGCTTTCCATTATAAATGCCTCTGTGAACAAGGCTAAAAATGCGAAATGGAAAAAAAATCTTAAGGCTGTTTGATAATTCTATTGTGAGGAATCTAAAAAACCCTGTAATTTTCCAATTTTTTGCATTGCTTTTCTATAACTGAAATGAGCTCATTTTTAAAACTAAATTTGGCCAGAGTTAGCTGGTAATTGACTAATTATTAGTCTATGTGGCTGTCAGGCAATGGAATACCAATGCAGTGATGTTTAGTGGATAGGGCATGATGCTGGAAGTTAGAATATTTGGTTCTAACCATACCTCTGCCACCAACTCACTGTCTGACCTTATGCAACTGACTTCCTTTCAGTTTTTCTATTTGTAACACGGGATGATAATACTTAGCCAGCTTTGTAAAGTACTATGAAATCTACCTCAGTTCAGTCTATGAAGGGTTCCCATTATCTGAGTAAGTGATGACATTAATGACCCACAATATTTAAGAAACAAACATTCTGACACGGAGTACTATCTTTTGTGAGTTAGCCAGTGGAGGCAACATAGGAAATGAAGGTAAGCTCTTGGAGAAGAAAAACAAATCCAATTGGACAAAACAGAGCGAATTTGCATTCTGGCTTGGAACTTCCTGAGTGAGCACAAGGGGCATATATGGACTTTCACTAAGCAACACAACATGAATGCATACAAAGTGTAATATAATAAACATGGTCAAGTTTTGCTACATGCAGGGATAGCAACCAGATCTGGTTATTTGATTCTCTCACTGACTCCACTGGCTGATTACAGCTACTTTCTGTTTCCAGATATTTCTTTTCACAAACTCATCAGGAGCTAGAGAGTTTTGATTAACAGAGCATAGGACCAGGAGTCAGGAAATGTGGATTGTACTGCTGATTGTCACTAATTTGCTGTGCAACTTTGAGGGAGACATTTATCTCCTCTGTCCGTAAGATTTTTTGCCTGTAATATGGAGGCTAAGCCCGCCTTAGCTAGCTTTAAAAGAAAAATGCTATCCCATTCCATTTAGTGAGTAATAACAACAAGCATAATAGTTAACATGAATAATATACTTAGTTAAAAAATATACACTTTTTAAAAAAAAGATTGTAACATAAAAACACTTTGTCTAATGACCTAAATATTATTTTTAATCACTTTGAAGACTTGGGGGAAGTTGCATTGATTTATCGGCCTCTGTGGAGAGGGTGTTATTGAAAAGCAGTGAGTCAGAGTCTCTGCACAGCAGAGCTGTGTACCGAACATATCTCAAGCTGGGTTATCACAGGATGAAGAAGAGTTAAAGGAACACAAATTACTATTCTGTATTTTAAACAAAATGAATGTGCTCTGCTCAAAGGCTGTGTTACGCTGGGCTGAGGCAGGAGGCAGACATGAAAGCTTTAAGCTTTTAAACAAATCACAATAATGTGTTACTCTGACATCCACCCACCCTGACTGTTAAACTTTTACTGGTTTTGATAAAGCAGAGCATTTTGCTCATTGCATATATGGCAACATCATTGCACTGGGTTGAAATGACAAAACAAGGCTTTCATATTAAGGCATTAGGTGGGGGGGGGGGGGGGTTGATTGAGAGTGGGGGAGAACAGTAACAATTTGCAGGGGCAAAAGGAATTCATGGAAATGGCTAGCAAGTGGAAATAAGTACAAAATAATGAATTCCTGCACTTCCTCTCGAAAATGCAGCAGTAATGTCGTCTTCTAAATTTGTTTTAAGTTTATAAATGAGATACACTATAGACAATCCCTTTGGAAAGTGAGAAAACAGAGAAGGGGAAAGAGCAGGCAACAGAGTGGGGGAGTACCCAGGTACTACCCTGGAAATATCCCATGGCATATTCAGATGAATACAAAGCAAACCAACATTTCCCGGAAAGGAAGAAAGTCCAGAGGGCACCAGCATGCAATCATGGATTATTGATCATACACGTAAAAAGGATGACGACTATATTTTCTCCAACTGTTAGTCTTGTGAGCTACCAAGGGAGTCTACAGAAGGAGCTTGGATGATATCGATTCTGGGAATAAGAAGTTTTCCACACAAATATAAATATATATATATATATATTTTCTTATTCCCGGAATTGATATCAATATGTTCAACAACGGGAATATCTTTGATTCTCAAGTTCCAAGTTGTACCAGAAGTGATCTCTGGAATATTCACTATCAAGCCACTTCTAGATTTTTATATGGTGAGAAATACTAAGATTCTTGCTCAGTTTCAATTCATTGCTCTCCTGTGATGATGCTTCTTGGACTGCCTGGGGAGTTTGCCTACGTAAGGACCAGCCTAAAATAAATAAAAGCTACAGGAAATAAAACTAAGATCCTATTTAACTAAAACAAACAAGATACTACACAATATTACGTGACCATATTTACACACAAATGGCCTATGTACCAAATTCAAGAATATGCTCTTGAAGTGCAGCAACGTGTGGAGAGCATACATTTACCTATAGGAAAACAACACCTGAGCAGACAGAAATTGCCACAGCTTTAATTTCACATCATATTGAGACTTTTTCATTGTCCCTCAGAGCAGCAACAAAGCATTTACACTGCAAGATAGGCAGCCCTTTTATATGTAAAACCAACCCGCCTCTGCACACTGTTAGATAGTGTATTCTCACATGAATACTAACGGATATGCTGAACAATGGTGTTAGTCCTTACACATAAATATGTGCTTAACCCATCTCTGTCCAGCCTATGCTTCAAAAGTCCCATTCAAATCAACACACAAAGTCAGGAGGAGAAGCCCATGAATACAATACGTCTCTATTTTAGAGACGTATGGCCTGCCCCTTTTATTACAGAATCTGAGTAGCTCAATATTCAGTGAATCTCTCATCAGAAGTGATGTTGTCACTGTCGTGAAATTTAGATGAGCCCCTAGGAACTCCAAGCATTGAGAAGGAGTCAGAGTGCATTTTTGAAGGTTTAACTGTAGAACTTGCTCACTGACTAGGGCTCTGATGAGGATAACTGCCTGTTCTGTCTCGTGGTATGTAGGTCATTCAGGTATGGGAAGATGGGTGAGCAGCCACCACTGCTAGGACTTTGGAGAAGACTCGTGGTGCTGTCGAGAACCCGAACGGGAGCACTCTGTGCTGGAAGTGGTAATGATGTATAGCAAATCAAAGATAATGTCCGTGTGCAGGGTGTATGGAAATATGGAAGTATGCATCCTTTAAGTTGAGGGTAGCCAGCCAGTCTTCCTTCTCCAGGGTAGGGACTATACTATAGTGGCTAGAGTCACGATCTTGAATCGTTGTGTGTGAATGAACCAATTGAGGTTGCACAGATTGAGTATGGGTCACCATCCATCTGTTTTCTTGGTTGAAAGAAAATAGTGGGAGTAAAACCTTTTGCCCCTAGGGTGTTGAGGTATGTACTCTATTGCCCCAATTGCAGGAGGTGGTTCCATTTCTTCATGAAAATGGCTTTGTGAGAGGGGTCCCTGCAGAGAGATAGGTGGGGAGGGAAGGTAACTGAGGAAGGGATACTTTCTCTAGCACCATCTATCCGTGGCGATTTTGTTTCATGCTTGATAAAGAGAGGCTAGCCTGTTCCCAAATGGTGTAGGGAAGTTTAGCTGCTGCATTGGAAAAATCGGGGCTGTCTGACCCTCGACTAGCCCTTCAAAAGATTTGATGTGAAGTAGAAGGTGGAGATAGCATCTATTTTGATGATGCCGACACTTATTGTTGTAATGCCTCTTCAGTTACGTGAATGGAATTGGAATTTTTCAGATTTTTGGCTGAAAAATCTGCCTTGTTTCCTTCTTGTTACAGGTACATGGATCCCAAGAGTTTTAAGAGTAAACTGGGAGTCCTCCAGAATATGGAGGGAAGCCTCAGTGAATTCAGGATACAGCTTTGACCCCTCAAAGGGCAAGTCTTCCACCCTAGCTTGGACCTCCTTTGGAAAACTGGACAGTGGTAGCCAAAATGCGTGTCGCATGACAATTGTGGTAGAAATGAACCAACTTGCTGTATCAGCTGAATCAAGGGCAGCATGTAGCGCTGTGAGAGAGATGAGCGCACCTTCATTGATATTAGTCCTAAATTGATCCCATTTATTGTCCGGCAAGTTTTCAATAAAATATTTCATTTGGTCAGAAATATTGTGTGTGTACTTTGCCAGGAGTGCTGCATAATTAGCAATGCACAGTTGAAGAGTAGCTGAGGAATATGCCTGCCTACTGAAGAGATCTAACCTCCTCCAGTCTCTGTCATAAGGTATCATTTGCACCGCTTCCTGTCTGCCCCTCTGGTTCAAAGCCTCTGGTTCACAACTAGTAAATTTGGAGTAGGGTGTGAAAACAAAAAGTCTGCCCTTTGCAGTGCTACATAGTACTGTTTGTCAAACCTATTTTACAAGACGGAGGTATAGTGGCTGGGGTTGCCAGATAGTTTGTCGGATCCATGAGCGCAAGTTCATGGGCAGGGCTAGCTTGGCATGGGGAATGTTCATCGACTTCTGCTGGTTCTCCAGTAGGTTTACCAGTGCGATTCCCATGGAGTCTGCCAGTCTTTCGTACAACTCCTAAAAGGGCTTGAAATCATCCCTGGCCATAGGAAGTGGGGGTATGATATCATCAGGTGAGGAGAAGGATGTGTGTGTCAGTAAAGGAGACATTCTTCCACTATTATGTCAGGGTCCTCCTCTTTTTCAACCATAGATTGATTAGGTGACTGGATGGTAGCTGTTTTGTATCTGGGTACCGGGGACAGCTGTGGGAGTGACTGAGGTTGTTGTGTCCGGTATACAGCCCAAGGGTCCCACTAGGGCCAGTTGGGAGACATTGGTGGCAGTAACCACTGAGGAGGTTGCCTCTGCAAAGGTTGGTTAGTCAATCTTGGTGAGGAATGTCTCAAGGTATGTACACCCAGGGCTCCTCTTCCTCTTTGAGAAAATGGAGGCCTTTATCCCACTGGTGTGGATAAAAGGCTAACGCAGGAAGTGTGCGGGGTACCATTGGTGCCAAATAGGGGTGTTCTCAGGACTGCAGTTACTAACCGGTCTGCTCTAGTTGCGAAGGTCTGCGGTACTGGTATGCTTATTGTGGATGTCGGTACTGAGGAGAGCTGAGTTGTCAAACTCTGTACCAACAGTGCCAAATGCTTGCTCTGTACCGACTGTGTGGCAGATGGCAACATGGAGGTGCTCAGTACAGATGCTGCATGAGGTCTCTCCGGTGCTAGTGCCTTAGACTGTGCCAAAGTAGTGGTCTTGTGCTTAAGTTGATATGGCCTTGGAGCTGGTCCATGTCCTATCCTTTACATCCTGGCCTTTGGCAGCACCAGACTTGCCCAGTGCCTTTCATTTCAGTGCCTTAGATGCCAGGACTGATTTCTTCATAAGCGTGTGTTTCCTCGTGGAGGAATCAGCTTCAGAAGAGGAATGGGAGTGTTTCTTGGAGAACTGTGTCTTAGTAGAGTCCTTTGAGCTTTACTGTGAGGGAGCTGCTCTCAAACACAACCACCACAGGAGAAGGGTGCCTTGCCGGTGTAGTGTGTTCTGGGTCCAGTTCTGGGCGAACAGACTTCTTGAGGAGCCTCATCTTTAGCTGGAGCTCCCTAGCTTTCCTGGTTCTTGAAGTGAGTTTTTTTCCAGTGAGGACACTGGCTGGTAGAGTGCACCTCACCCAAGCGTCTGTTGATACAAATAAGTATGAACATTTGGCATAGTTGGTACAGATAGGTATGGACATCCTGCAGGTTATACACCTTTTACAACGTGGGGAACCAGGCATATCCACTGAACCGTTACTGCGAAAGCAGGAATCCCGAAGAAAAATATTTCTACCTTTTTTTTTTGGTAAAATGGCAAAAATAGAACTATGCTAACTGCTAACAAAATTCACTAACTAGCAATCTAACTAATGCTTGAGGGCGACTGCTGAGTTCTGACCGAAGTCAATGGTAGTAGAGAAGGAACTGTTGGCTGCACACGCAGAGTAGACGCTTCCAACGGTGCATGCCAGCTGCCCCATTTGCACAGCCTACTAAGGGGCACTGCTATCATAATTCTTTGATATAGAAGTGCAGCGGTACTCAGATACCTAAAATGAAGCACCCACAGAGACACTCCTAGAAGAACATCCAATATGAAGAAGGCAGGAACCAGTTGCGGAAGTTTGAACAGTAAAAGGGCAATTACTTTATCCCATTTTTTAAAAAAAGCTTTGATTTATGCTACTGTAACTTCTGTAATAAGATTAGGCAGATTCAATCACTCCCCAGTAGAACTTAAATGTACAATATTCATGCTACATAAAATTTTAAGCCCTGGTAACTGTAAGGAAATTAAATTGGCAGCAATGAACATTATAGATATTTTTTGCACAGAGTATCTCTCAGCTAAGAAATAAAATGGGTCATTTACCTTTACAAAACATCTATTTCCTATTAAATAAACCTTTTCTATTTCCCGTAGGAAAGACCAAATATGTTTTACATTTTCAGTGAATTAATTTTCCTGGAATGCACACACTCTGTACTTGTTAATTCTATAATTTCTGGTTTTGTTTTTAGACAGGCACTTGAAAGAATTAAATGAAAAGGCGGAACGATGTATTGCTAATTCCTTTTAAAACCTTTTGAACCCGTCATGAAAGGAATCCATTATAATGGCTGTTGAATTCTAGATCAAACTCATAGCTAGTCTTTATTTTCACTTTGCATGATCACCACCTCCCACAACATCTGTGATCCTCTGAAACAATGGAAGTATAAATCAGAAGAATGAGATACAAGAGACAGAGCATTCTTCGCAGCTGGATCATAGGTCCATAAAAGTGGAACTAACTTCTAAAAGAAACACAAATCTCATTGCATTCAGATTGAAATGTAAAACCCACATCTTCAGCCTCTCTTTCCTGTACCATCAGGAAAATGTTATCGACAGGAGAGAGGGTGAAGACGGACAAAATATTCTGCTTGGTTTGTTGACAGAAAAGCATATATGTCCACACTTATTCCTTCCTTTCTAAGATATATGAGTTCAACAAAGTTCTATTGTTTCATTATTGGTTGAATTATAAATGCAATATCAAATACAGCTATGTATCCTTTGTTCGTTCTTTTCCAGGCTATACACTGGACACGTACACACAAATTACTGAACTTCTCAAGCCTGGTTCACAAGTCCATCACACTGTGGCTCAAAGTCTTCCTAGAAGATTGCTTTTCCTAATATGCCAAGAAATGGCAAGCTAGTCACATAACAGACCTCACCCTCCAATCTTAATAGCATTTCCTCCTCTGGATTTCCCTTTAGATTGCAAGGGGCAGATTTTCTAAGGGGCTCCGAACATTGGAACTGAAATCTGGCCATAAGTGCCACAATAGGAACTGAGTTCCTTTGAGAAACTGATTCCACTCGTGAGTGCTTCTGAGAACTTAATCTTGGAAGATTGAACAGATTACATCTGTTCTGACAGACCACGCGTGCACCATGAATGTCCTGCTGATGACATCTGCTAGAGTATTTTGCAGGCCAGGGAGGTATTGGGCCTCCAAATGAATTGAGTGCTCTATGCTACAAAACCCAGAGGTGCTGGGCTTCGTGGCATAGACATGACAACTTCGCTCCTCCCTGCCTGTTTATGTAGAACACAGTGTTGTCTGTGTTGGACTAAGAGGGTTATATCTTTTTTATATTTGCATTTTAGGTTCAATAATGTAGTAATGTAAGGTAATATATTTAACATTTTATTAATCGAGCCCTTTAGTTAAATATATATTTCTATGTTTTAAAGTTTAGTGAGTTTTGTAAGTAAAGAGAGTTTTGGTATTGTATCTATGTTAACGAGATTAGAGGAATGCTGAAGGCTGGAGTATTAATTGTTTGATTTACAATGTCTTTTCCTTTGCCCAATATGAGACACTGTTTATGCTTTCTTTGAAGGTCCTTGTAAAGATTGTTTGTGTGTGAAAGTGTTATGTATGTATCGAGACAGAGGTGCGAAGGTTATCCTCAGAGCCAGATAGCCAAGAAAGGAGGGGAGAGGCATGGGTGAAGACAGACTTCTCGGCGTCAGAGGAAGCATCAGTGCATACTCACGGTCAAGGATTGATCAGATTGACGACTCTAAAGTGAAGTAAGCACCCCCAAAAGACAATTGATTATAGGAAGACCTCTCGGAGATGTTTGGAATGTCAACATCAAAAGATAACAGTAACTGGTCACAGACTGACACAGTGAAATCCATAGACTTCAACAGGGAAAGAGGATTATAAAAGCAGGGCACCTTGCTCTGGGACTTTGGGTTCGTCTTGCCACCAACTCCAGGAGAGCATTGGATCGCGACCGACAAAACCCGGCTCCCCCTCTGTGATCGATCTGGCTGGCCACTAGATTGATCCAGACTCTGGACTGGTAACTATAACATTGTCTGGTGGGACTGTGTGTATGGTGTTTGTGTGTGTGAGTGATTGAAAAGCATATGCTACTGTTGTATTCTCAATAAATATGGCATACTGCCTTTTCCCCTATAAAAGATCTTGTGTGCTTTGTTAAAGCATAATATCTGTGCACACTGCCACAGTGGCCCCGTATTTGCAAGTGGAATATGTAGCAGGCAAGCTGACTGCGTGAATCTCTTTCATGTAGCTATGGAGAGCAGTCTGTGGGACTCCACATGCCATGGAGGCTCAGGGTCCCCAGATGGGCTCCCCACCTGATGTCCGAAGCGTGTTACGAGGGCCAATGTGGGAGATAAGGGAGTATAACTGACCCCTTTTGCAAGCATTGCCCAAGTCCTTATTTTCCAGGGAATCGAGACTACCATGGGGTACTGGGTGAGTGGGGATATAATGCTAGTCATCATTTGAAACTAGGAGTTAGGCAACTGGCTTGCACCTAAATCAAGTCTAGTCGCTCCATGAACTCTATTCTTTGCACAGGAGTTGGTACAGATTTTTCCTCACTGAGGAGACCCAATGTTCGGAATAGTTTGAGAGTCAGGTGCACGTGTGACTAACTTTTCTCAAGTGTCCTTTCAGTATCCAATGGTCCAGCTACGGAAAGACCTGAACCCCCTCCTTGCGAAAGAATGTGGTCACTACTGACAATCACTTGGTGAACACCGAGGCTACATCTACAGGCTTCTTGTGCAACAACTGTTTTGTGCAAGAGTTCTTGCACAAAAGGTCTTGCGCAAGAGCGCGTCCACACTGCCATGTGCTTTTGTGCAAGAGATGTCCTTTTCGCAAGAGCGCCCATGGCTGTGTGGATGCTTTCTTGCAAGAAAGCTCTGATGGCCATTTTAGCCATAGGGGTTTCTCGTGCAAAAAACCCCTGTTGCCCCTCCACACTGCCTTCTTGCGCAAGAGCTCTTATTCCTCGTGGGGAGAGAAAGAACTCTTAAGCATCAGAAGGATGCTCGCGCTATTGTAAATTTACTTGAGTAAGAACACGCGTGCAGTGTAGACGCTCCGCAAGTTTTTGCGCAAGAACGGCCGTTCTTTTGCAAAAAGCCTCCAGTGTAGACGTAGCCCAAGCGTGTGCTGGACAGACTGAAGGGGAGCACTGTGAACTTGTAGTGATTATTGAACATCACAAACCTGAGGTAGCGCCTATGCATTGGAAGAATTGCAACATGAAAATACACATCCTTTATGTTGAAGGCAGCGTACCAGTCACCCAGATACAGAGAAGGCATAATGGTGGCATAGAACTCTTGCAAACAGTGCAAGATTAGGCATGCCCCAGTGCCCTGGAAGGGCAAAAAGTGGGGGCATTATTACCCACTCTTAACTACTATCTAACCAACTGAACGCAATTTTATAGCTAAACTAGAAATTGCCTAAGTAAAATATCTAGATGTTCCAACACTGCCATAGCTGGTAAGATGGAACTGATGGAGGGGCAGAGTCAGTAGTGGTATACAAGGGCTGATATAGCAGCACCACTCTAGGGGTCTCCACAACCAACTCAACAGGAGCTGCTAGAGGAAAAAGTTTCTCATACTTGTGCACGTGGCACACACAAACCTGATTGGAATCGACATGAACAAGCACTCGAAGAAGAACTGGCATATATATCCTGTGACATTACATTATAAATGGATGTGTATGTACATTTATGAGTTCTTTCCTATCTCTTTGCTTCTTGGTCCTAAAATTTACAAATGAAGAAAACAGCACGATGGCTGTAAATTGTTTCATCTGATTTAATTCTGAATGTGTCATTTTGAGTTCTGTCACAACAAATGATCTGATAAAATAAGAAACTGTTGGCAACTGAAATACTGACTCAGAACAATCCAAGCTTCTGCCATCAGGAGGATAAGTTCTAAGATGTGCTTTGCTTCTAACATTACTAGACAACATTTTACATTGAAAGATGTATTCAAAAATGTCACTGGCTAATTGCTAGTGTTGGACTCTAAAGTGTTCATCATTCTCAAGCTATGGTATGGACTTTACATCCGCATTAGGTCACCTGGTGGTGTTCTTGCTAAGCAATTAGGGATGTTAGATGTTGTGTATTTTAGTAAGGGTGTAGCTGCAACAATTTTTAGCAGTTACAGAGTTACTAAATTAACCCGGAGGTGGGGCTGGCAATCAGTGCACCCCCAGTTCTTGGCCCCACTCCTGGGGAGCCACTTGCACCTCTGCGTGGCTGCTTCTCTATCAGGTGGAGCCAGTCTGAGAGGGGAGCCAATTTAAAAATTAGCTTCCTGTGCAGACCGGCTCTTACCTGCTGCCTCGCACTGCTGCCTCTGAATCAGTGCAGGGCCCAAGCTCCCCGTGAACAAAGGCTGCGCCAGCATCCCACCTGCCCTCCCCCCACTACCTCTGTGGGAGGCAACAAGGGGCAAGAGGCTCCGCCAACTTAAAAGCCTGTTCCCCACATATCAGCTCCCACGTGCCCCTCTGCTGCCTCTGATAGAGAGGCATCAGTGTGCGGGTGTGTGTGTGTGGGGGGGGGGGAGCTGACTTGACAGCGTGTAGTGGTTTGGATTTGCCTAGGCTCATCAGTTAATCGCTTAAACAGCTAAACGCTAACATCCCTATAACTAATATGCTAATCATTCTTGGCAGTACCGTAACAACAACTACTTCATTTACTATTAAAATAGTCAACAAGGCCAGGAATGGACAGACATAGAAGTAGAGGAACATCATAACTAACCAGTAAACAAATTACTTACATCACTGTTTTGAATATATGACTTAAGGACTTCCCTATTCTTTGACTTAGTCACAACTCCAATTTATGTGTTAAATACTCTACAGCTATCATAGAATTGTAAATATAATACATATACTATGAAAAGAATGATATATGAAACCACTAAGACCCTTATGAGCCATTACTACCTTAGAATACACACTTAGCGTTTCAGAAAACTGTCCTGTAGTTATGATTATTCTAGCATATAATTTATGTCTGTATACAAAACAGTATTTTTATACCTCTTTATATTTCAGCCATATATTGCAATGAAAGGATATGAGTATTGAGAGCTAAAATGAAGGCTGTATCAAAAGCAGAATATCTTCACATCCAAACTCCATCCCCCCCCCAGAAAAAAACCAAACCAAAACCTTACATTCTTCTTATAAAAAAGATTAGTCATTCTTTACTGGTGAGGAACAGAACACTATTTATTGTACACAAATCCATTAAAATGCATCCTAAAACACTTCAGACATACTAAGACACATATTATGTTTAGAAAAAAAAAGCTTTTTTATCCCTTCAAAAAAAATCACAGCATTCCACATATTTGAAAGACTTTCGTAGCATGTATTCCAAGTGAAATATTTTATGAAACCAAATGCAACACTATTCCAATATTTTGCACAGGCATACATCATTTAGCTCTGCATGGCAGTGCTAGAGAAGTCACCACAAAGTCACCACCAGATAATTAAGAGATGGATCTCAGTCCAAGTTCTGATCTGCAATTTTGGTTCAGGACCATCTTTAGTTTTAAATAGGCAAGACATCCGTATTAAATGAGAAAGCAAGATGAGCCAAAATCAGAACGTCTACATGCCAAACTACCCAGGCATCTGAAAATATTGCCATGAATCTTGCACAGCAAGCAAGATGACTCATTCATTACCTGTGAACCATCAGGTATCTAAGATGTCATGCTGTAAATAATTTTTTGAGCATCATCACAACCCTTTTTTCAAATATGGATTTTAAACCAGTGTTATTTTAAAACTAAGTAAAGTTTATGGATCCAAGTCGTTTGCATACTTGATTTCAGCCTGAGTCATATTATATTGTGCAATATTATGTTACATACCATCTGGCACAATTTGACACTACATGGCATAGAATAGTGAATTCATTTAAACCTGTATTTCAAGTATATGCCAAATAAAAATATTATTCAACATTTAGGCTGGAAAGCTAGATTAACAGGTAACAAGTATGTGGATGTGAAAAAAAATTGTAAATATCTGTAATAAAGAGAATCTTTCCCCACCTCCATATTGCCTTTTCACTCTCTGAGAAAATACGGACATTCAGATGAAGACCTTGTTATGTACTGAAAGAATCTGTACTACCAAGTATCTGGAATATGCTTTGAGAGAGCATCGCTAACATGTTTGTAATTGGTAAGAAAATTAAGAATCATGCCTTATAAGCATATATTTTTCAATGGGCATTTCAAAAACAAAAATGCTGAATATAATTTAGTGTAGTAGGTGCTGAAAACAGTATAGTTTCATAGTGGTTGTTTAGCCGCCTTGCCATAGATCAACACGCATGGCTAGCAGACAGTGGCTACAGGGCATTAGGTGAGCTCTCTCTCTTTTCAGCTTAATCTTACCTAGAACAGATGGTTTTAATCAATCTCTTTTTTGCGAACAGCACCTTCCACAATTCTGGAGGTGTGAACGGCTCTCCTCCCTTTGCAACTCATGGAGTGGAACAGCATTTTGGCAGTACATGGCCTGGCCCTGCCCCCTCTGCTTCTGCTTGCTGCCAGATGAATTATTCTCAAGATGTAAAACTTGTGTAATGTTATTAACAAGTATTGCAGTATTTAATGAAATAACAATGGACATTAGACCAAGGAAGACTGTCCTATGGTATCGATACTAGTTAATATTTGACCCATGGACCGACTAGGAGTGGTAAAATTTTATGAAGACTGCTTGCAGAAAAGGAATTATCTGTAAAAATTAGGGCTGTCAAACAATTAAAATTAATCTCAAGATTAAAAAAAAACTGTCACAATTAACCACAGTTAAATTGCATTGCTAAACAATAACAGAATACCATTTATTTAAAGTTACTTCTGTATTACTGCTGAGGCACATAATGATTGGCACTTACTCTGCAGGCTAAAGCAGGCTCCATGTTGTTGCACAGGGCATCTTGTCAGAGCCCAGAGTCCTCCTGCCGCCCTCTGCCCGAGCCTGGCTCACCATTTCAGATTTTGGATTGGAGTGTGTGCGCGTGTGTTGGGGCTGGGAGGAGTGTGCTGTCTTTTTAAGCAGAGCACTGAACACATTTTTTGCTGGCAGCAGCACTCATTTCTGAACCAGCATCAGCAGCTAGGTCCTCCCCTTCCTCAACCCGCACTCAGCAGCAGCCAGGTACTTGTGTGCATATCCAAAAAGATAAGATATTTCATTCTGGATCAGATTGTGTTTTCGGGGTGGCTGGAACTGGTTGACTGACAGATGACTGAAGAAAAGATCAAGTATAGCCCTCAGCTCAGTAGAGTATCCCTGACTACTATTTCCCTGGTGTACTCATCTATGGTCACCGAAAACCATTATTTTAGGAAAAGATCATTACTCAATTTCTCATGAGTGTTGTTACCATAACCTGTTACAGTGGTGGTTGGGTGTCACCTGAGGTCTTAGTTAATGTTCGACGTTGCTTGGAATTGGGCCGATGGCAAAAATGCCCATGACTGCACTTAGTCTAGTACCAAGGTCTAGGTCCCCATCCTTTTCCTTAGAGATTGGATCTTAATATTTAGAGCATGCCCAGACCTGCCGACAGGAGAGTGCAAAGGGGGCAATTGCCCAGGGCCCAGCGATCTGGGAGGGGCTGAGGGCTGGCCACCCCCTGGCCCTGCGTCTTCTGGAGGAGTGGAGCAGGGTCCTCCCCACACCTTACTCAGGCCTGCCAGTGTCTGTTAGCTCCACTGAGCATGGCCATCGTTGGGTGTGTAGCTCTGCCGTAGCTTTGGTGAGGCCTTTTGTAGCTTGCCTTCCCTAGGGCTTCTAAGGCTGATTAGACACTGTGTTTCTCTCTCTCTCTCTCTGGGGATTCAGAACATGCTTTAAGATTTGGGGAAATTTGTGGCCCCACAGGTCTCTCTCCTTTATTCTACATGGTTCCATAAAATTTATCCATAGTAGAGTGGTCAGTGTTTTCCTCACTTTTGGAGCTTCTCCCTGTTCTGCATGAAGGTTAGTGGCCCATTTTCACACTGTTGGAGTCACAGCTGCCTTGGCGGGTAGGAGACCTGCCCCCCCGCCCGCCTGTCTGACTTGTAATGCCAGAACTTAATGCAGTTATTTGCTCCATTATCTTTCATTATCTATATTTCTTTTAAAATAATTAATTTGCAAACACCTAGAAGATACAGTGATAAGTAAGAGTCAAAATGGATTTGTCAAGTACAAAGTGTATCAAACCAATCTAATAGCTTTCTCTGACAGGGTAGCAAAGGTTTGTGGATGTGGGAAAAATAGATGTGGTATAACTTATCAAAAGCCTTGCTAAAGTCATTCTCTCTCATCACCTTCTCAAACAAATTGGGGAAATACAAGCAAGATAGAGCTACTATATAATGGATACATAACTGGTTGGAAAATCGTTTCCAGGCAAGCTGGAACAACATGCAGTGGAATCCTGCAGGGATCAGTCCTAGGTTTGATTCTGTTCCACGTCTTCAATAATTTAGATAATGGCATAAAAAATACACTTAAAAAAGTTTGAGGATGATACCAAGTTGGGACAAGTAAATTAAGATAAATTGTATTAAGACCACTTTAATTCTGAATGAGTGGGAGTTCATACAGAGATTTAATGTTATTTAATTAATCCACTTCAAATTATACCTTGATTTAATTGGTATAAACTTTCCTAGATGTCCATATGTAGAAAAGCCCTTACTGGCTTATGTTCACTCAGGTATTGACATAGATGTCATTACAATAACACCACAGATAATTACAATACCAAAAGTCAACACCAAGTCCTCTTTCCATTTTTATTCTGAATTATGAAGATCATATTTTCTATTTTGGCATGCTAAAGCTGGAGTGAACAGCATGGTATTGTAAAATCTGAATGCATCTTTGTAAATGAGAAAAGTCAAGATTTTAGAAGAGTCATTTGTGTTGTTAGGTTTGCTTGTGGTATTTGAATTCTCATGACAGACACTATATGAAAAAATAAGAGAGAAGACAACAGATTCAATTTTAAGTATCCAACATGTTCATAAATTAGACTTTCTTTTAGATGATTATGAAAATGATAGTTTTATTAAATGAAACATTGTTGGATCCACCTATAAAAAAAAATAAGTGAATTTTTTCAAAACAAATGATTTTGTCCATACTTGGTATGTTGGCCACATCTGTCAACATGGACTCATGAGACTCTTATGGTCCATATCCATCTACTGTTCCATCTCTCTGCTTCTCTTCACTTCAAATCTTCAGAATTAGTCATTTGCAAATATTGTGTGCAACTCCTCTCCTTATAGCCCTCCTGCTTCTCAACTAGGCTTTTCCTTCCTTCCAATCTTGCCAAAAGAGCTCTTGCATAGGTCTCCAGCATCATCTGGTTTAGCATTGGTAAAGAGCCATATAACATCTTCAATCTTTGATTTTCCTTCTCCTTGGGACATTGCAGATTGCATCAGCTTCTGTTCTCCGACACCCACATTACCTCTCTCTAATATGCTACTAGCAATCAGAATGATGAATGAAGATACTGATGTATCGACCCACATCCCATTTTGAATTCTTCTGCTTCTTCATGTTACTTTTGTCCATCACATCCAGTTCAAACTTCAACCCTTAAACTTCAAGGTTCTACCGAACTCTCTTCCTCATCTTTTATGAATCCCGCCTACACCAGCAATACCGACCTCTGCAACTTTGTTTCATCCTTTTACGAACATACTTCCCTGAATTAAACCATGAAAGTTGACATTGTTCCCTTTTTTCAAAATCCCTTCCAAGGATGCATTTCTGCATGACTATAATAAATCAATCCACATACTATGACATTGTGAGGGGCAGTTGGGGAAAGATTATATTTACTTGCTTAAAATATATATAGAAAAATGTAGACATTTATAAAAGCGTTTGATAGTCTTCTTCTCCCTTTTCCCCCTACATATGCTGCTTGGTTTCTTGGAATGGAAGCTCTTTGTGTCAGAGACCACAGGAGAAATCCCAGAGTCCCTCAATCAAAAGCAGAACCTCACTGATGTCAATAGGTCATCCCAAAAGGGCTGGGTCACCGCTTGCCTAATGTTATGTTTGCAGAGACATACAGGGTCATGATCCTGGATTAAATAATTCTTGCTAACATGATTAAGGCATATGACAATAATTTTAGACTGTGCTGGACATTTTAACACACTACCAGGAAAACAAATGTTCATTCAGATAATCTTTAGGTTAGAAGGGGTAGCCACAGCAAAATTCATTTTTTTCTAAACTTTAAATTCACATGACATTTCTTCCCTTTGTTTATAGCTATAAAAACTTTATTCAGAACAATTACCGAAATTGACCCATTTACAACAAAATTAGAGTTTTGAAAAACTATAAAACATCAAAATACAAAGGAGCATTTACCTTTATGTTGTTCAAACAATTAGGTTAAGCAACAAATTAAAAACAGTCAGGTTAAAAGTCTGAGCTCAAAATATTACAGCTACCATTAAAAAAAAAAACTATTATACATTTTTCCTATTTCCTGGTACCACGTTGGTGCTAGCACCCTGTGTTAGCACATTAATATTTTAGAACAAATTGACATCCTAATGCTTAAAGTATGAATGTATTAACATAAGGGACTATTTCATTTACTTGTAAGTTTAATAGTAGAAAATTTCAGTGAAAAGCATAAAAGCAATAATCTCAATGTTCTAATTACTTAAACATTTGGTGTATCATAATAAAGAATAAGAATTTGTAAGTGACATAAAAATAGGATTTCTTTAAAAAGATGACAACATTGGCTCCTGATGAGTTTGAGTACTGCAAAGTATTAATTTATTAATATGTGTGCAAGAGTTAGAGAAATATCACTGTCTCCCCACAATGACTCATTTCTATTCTCTTGCTAAAACACAGTAGTAGAAGTCTGTATGTGTTTATTGGAAGATAGAATGCAAAAATATATTTTAATGAAATCCTCACTGGAAAGGTAAATGATCATTCTAGAATTGTGTAGTACAGTGACAGACATGGTTTGATAAGTCTCGGACTTATCCTCAGACTTTCCTGCAGCAGGAAAAATCAAAGTCCATCTTTTACTTGCATGCTTTCAATCTTGTCTGAAATGAGGATGAATCTCAAACCTACAACTTACTTTTTCTTAGAAACACAAATTAAAAGGTTTTTTGAGGTCCTTGATTTCATACTCAATGTTACATTTCCTTCAGAAAGGCTTCTAGAAAGATTTCTCTGCATATCTGATTCTTGTTTCCGGCTCCTTGTTCCAAGTCCTAATGAAGAAATAGATGAAGATTGTAGTGAAAAATACAGAAATATGAGCAGAAAGAGAGGCATAGGACTCCACTCAACTTTGTGTTTTACTGACAGTGACTGTATATTGTATACATAATATGTACAAATATTTATGTATACTTTATGTACCCTTTTTTGATGGATGGGAGGAATGGTGTCCTTCTCTAAACATCCCAGCATTCAATAAGTAAAGGGTTAAACCCAGGTAGCTAGGAAATGTTGACAGGGAGCCTGGAGAACCAATGGGAAGAAAGCATTGAGATTTGAATTGAAAGGAAATCTGCTTGCTGCTTTTCTTTGTGGGTTTTTAAAAACAGGAGCTGTAGGAAAAAGATGTATCGAATCACAGGGATATTCATGCCCAGAAAAGCAATACCCATTACTAGAAATTGACTGGACCTTGAAGATATGGATATGTAAGTGATAGGGAATTATTTAGATGCGATCAGATTATTTTCTTTGTTTTGTTGTTTGGTTACACTCCTCTGTACTGAATTCATGTCCCTCCCCCCCCCCATATACTGTACTTAAAGCTGAATCCCAGGGAAGTAATTCTCTGTACTTTAATCCGTTTTTCTCAGTTGCTCTATAACACCTAGCAACCAAGTATGCTTTACAGAGTATATTTTTTGTTTTGTTAATAAAAATCATCTTTTTTAAGACGATGATCTGCTTCTTGAGTCTTGGAAGGTAATAGGAAGTCTTCATGCATGCCTAAAACAGACAGGTCAGCTATCAGAGATTACCGTTTGTTTTCTTTATTTTATTTCCAAGCTCTCTTGTGGTAAAAGAGCTTGGGATACCCCTCTGGAAGAAATTCCCAAGTGACTCCTCCTGGGTTCAAGAACAAGGGTTTTTGTGTTTTTTTTCCACTTGGGTGGTGGCAGCATACCTCCCGAGGACAGGGAATCTGTGACTTGGGGAATTTTTTAATTTAGAGGCACGGTATTTTAAGGTGTCTTGCGGGTGTCACTTTCTGCATTCGAAGTGTCAAAGTGGGGAACAGCCTTGACAATTCAATTCATCTTCCTCCCTGCCCCGGCTCCTATTTCAAAAAATATACAAAGGAAAGCAGCAAGGAGATTTCCTTTCAAATCTCAACACTTTCTTCCCATTGGTTCTCTTGGCTCTCTGCCAATATTTCTTAGCTACCTGGGTTTAACCCTTTAGGTACTGAATGCTGGGATGTTTAGAACAGGAAAGCACTCCTCCCATCCATCACATCTTTATTTTCTAATATGACTAATACTCTATTCAAACATTGAAAATGTGTCATTTGTCTCTCTCAGTTTTGGAAAAAAACCCTGAACTTACTGTTAACTATTCAGCACCATCACATTCTTTCCCTGAAAGCATGTTTTTTTGAAAAAGTGGAATACTGCTACTGCGGTAAGAACTGAACTCTTTCTTCTTACCCACAGAGACATGGTATTTAGTATATTACTAAGCATAATGTCTGAGAAGGAGGGAAACTAATTTGTGTTTATTCCTTTTCTTAAAAAAAAAAAAAAATTTTTTCGGCATGTCTAATATTTTGCAGTATTAAACTAGATGGTCAAATACAGGATTCCTTCACAATACAGTTACAGAAATTGATGTGGGTATTCTCTTTTCCCCAACACTTGGTAGAAATAGGTGACACTGAGATAGCACTGTACACAATACTGGAAGTACAGAAGCATGTCTGTCTATGATAAACTTAAAAAAACCCCTATATATTGCTAGTTTTGTCTGTGGGATAGGGTGTGCGAGACCAAGCCTTAAACCTCAAGTCAGCATAGTAAAAAGGAGAGCAGCCTTCAATCTACTCTAAACTGCACAAGAAGATTGTATCAGCCCCTGGGAAGGACTAAGAATGTGGAGGAGGGAAAGTATAGGTAGCTTAAAATCATTTTTGCATCCTCTTCTGTGGTGCAGATTTCAGTTTTGATGTAGTAAACAATGTAGCTCAAAGTTTTCTATATAATCTCTTCCCTCAAATAACAAAGATAGAGAAGACAGCTTTCTTTTTAAATTCTGCTAAAGAAAGGGACAACAAATCTAAAATTCTAATTCCCTTTCCAAATGAAAGACGATAGTGGTGCTGCTATGAGGTTTTTTTCCACAAATAAACATGAAACTGAAGTTCTGACAAAGTACACCATTATGTAAGATGTTATAGACCAGTGGTTCTCAACCTTTTTTATACCGGGCACCAGCAAACCCATTCACAAACCTTCGGCAGACTGGCAACATTGTATTTGCATGTTCATTATGCAAATAACGAACATGCAAATATAATGCTGCCTAATCACCTAGCCCCAACCCAGACCCTTGCTCTCCAGTGCCCAACACCCTTTGCCTTCCAACCCCATGCACCGGGCCCTTTGACCCTTTAACCTCTGACCCTTATAGCCCATACTAACACTCTCTTGCCCCGTGACCCTACCATGCCCTCACCCAACACCCCTTTGTTCCCCCCACCCCACCACTCCCCAGAGCAAGGCTGTCCCCCTCCCGCGGAAGCGTGGCTGTTACTGCCGTGTGGAAAGGGGGAGCAACTGTTGGCAGCACGTGCACTCCCTCCTCAAGCATGTCTTGCATCCCCATGAGTAGAGGGGGGAAGACGGAGCCCCAGCTGGCTGCCACTACCGAGAAGGTGGGGAGGCTCCTCCTCCTGCCGCCGCCTCAGCCCTAGCGCCATTGCTGGCAAAAGTAGCCATGCGAACTGGGGGAGCAGCTGTTGGTGGTATGCACACTCCCTGCTCCTTCGTGCCCCCTCCGTTCCCAAGTGCAGAGGAAGGTGCCTCCTGCTCCATCTCCTCCGGCTGTACCTCAGCCACCATGAACAGCCGGCTTGAGCTTTGGCAGTCACCGCGGCCCCACAGCCATTGGGTTGTGGACCAGCAGCGGTCCGCGACCTGGTGGTTGGGAACCGCTGTTATAGACTACATCCTGTAGGATTATGGTTAAGAGCTGTCCAGAGAGCAAAAATTCCATTTCTTGACAACTTTTGAAATTTGTGGAAGGAAAACCCAACCCTTTAAAGATTTTCTTGAAAGACAATTATGTCAAAATGTCTGTTTGGATGAAAAAAGGACCCTGGAATTAACCAGTCTCCACACTAGACCTCAGTAACCTTATGTAGAAAACTTAACTGAAATAAATACATTTTGACTTTGATAAAACAACACATTTTAATAAAAACAACAAGAAGTCCTGTGGCACCTTGTAGACTTAACAGATTTATTGGAGCATAAGCTTTCGTGGGCAAAGACCCACTTCGACATGCATCTGACGAAGTGGGTCTTTGTCCATGAAAGCTTATGCTCCAATAAATCTGTTAAGTCTATAAGGTGCCACAGGACTTCTCGTTGTTTTTGCAGATTCAGAGTAACACAGTAACCCCTCTGATACATTTTAATAAAGAACATTTAGTTAAAATGTTCTGATTAGCTTTAGTTATGGTTTCGCTAAGTGGGCTTCACAAATGTTTGGGAAGATTATAGTGAGATTACTTAGGCTTTGTCTACACCAGAGGGTTCCCAATATTTTTTATACCGACAACCTCATTCACAAACTTTTGGCAGACCGGTAACATTTTATTTGCATAGTTGCATATTCATTATGCAAATAACAAATACGCAACGATGCAAATAAAATGTTACTGGTCCGCCAAAAGCCCCACTTCCCAGAGCCCCCCGCAGTGCTAGTTCTAATCTCTAGAGTCCCCCATCCCTCCACTACCTCCCAGCGTCAGCCACTGACCCTAGAGTCCCCTGACCCAACCTCCCCAGTGCCAGCCCCCTCCCAAATGCCTCAGTGCCAGACCCCTGCCCCTTAGAGCCCCCCCCACCAGATCGCCCCAGTGCCAGCCTCCTGTTTCCAGAGCCCCAGTGCACCAACCCCTCCCTCCCCAGACCCTCCAGTGCCAGCTCCCTACCCCGGACTCTCCAGTGTCCCCTAGTGTCAGCCCCGACTCTTAGAGACCCCCACACTAGTCCTGCCCCCAGTGCCAGCCCCTGCCTCTTAGGTTCCCCAATCTCCAGAGCCCCCAGAACTAGCCCTGCCCCCTCAACTAGCCTTGCACTGCCTCCCAGCCGCCAGCTGAGCGCTGCTGCCTAGGTCGAGGCTGCTCTAAGGCTGCCCTGCCAGGATCTGCACAGCTTTCCCACTGTGCAGCAAAGCGCTTTTCCATTCCCGGGAAGAGACCCCACCCCAGCCCGGCGCTGGCTGGCTGAGAGGCGGAGCAGGACATGCCTCTCCCAACAGCTGTGTCGGAAGTGGTGTACTCCAGCCCCGGCCCCCTAGGCCATGGTCCAGCGGTTGGAAACTGCTGCTCTACTCTGTGCAGCTTCCGAACAGCAACTGCCAAAAGCTTCTCCATCGATAGGGCATTTCTCATTCTGATATCCTTGCGCTGCAGGTCAGGGGCCAGTTCAAGCACACAACTTCAGGAAAGTAATAGAGATGTAGCCGAGTTAGTCTAGTCTATCTGAAACAAAAAAACAGGACTATGTAGCACTTTAAAGACTAACAAGATGGTTTATTAGGTGATGAGCTTTCGTGGGCCAGACCCGCTTCCTCAGATCAAACTGTGGAAGAAAATAGGCATGACCATATATACCAAAGGGATACAATCAAAAAAAGTGAACACATATAAAAAGGACAAATCAAATTTCAGAACAGAGTGGGATGGGGGGGGGGCGGGAGGTAAATGTCTGTGAGCTAATGATATTACAGGTGATAACTGGGGAAGCTATCTTTGTAATGGGTAAGATAATTAGCGTCTTTGTTAAGACCCCGGCGTAAAGTGTCAAATTTAAGCATGAATGACAATTCAGAGGTTTCTCTTTCAAATCTGGTGTTAAAATGCCTTTGAAGCAGCATGCAGGTAATCAAGTCGTTGAGACAATGCCCTTTCTGGTTGAAATGGCAAGAAACTGTTTTTTCTTTGTGATACTGTCTGATATCCATTTTGCGTGCATTGATTCTTTGGCGAAGCGTCTGAGACGTTTGTCCAATGTACATAGCAGACGGACAGTGTCGGCACATGATGACATAAATTATATTTCTGGATGAGCAGGAATATGTGTTTTTGATCTTATAACTGAATTGGTTAGGTCCAATAATGGTGTCAGCAGAGTAAATATGAGGACAAAGCTGGCAACGGGGTTTGTTGCAAGGAAAAGTTCCAGGGTTGGTATTAGTGTGGTATGTCCTGTGGTTGTTGGTAAGAATCATCCTGAGGTTAGGTGGTTGTCTGTAGGAGACTATGGGTCCGTCTCCTAGTATCCTGTTCTAGTATAGGTTTCAGTTTATTGATAATGTGTTGGACGGGTTTAAGTTGGGGGCTATAGGTGATGACAAGTGGTGTTCTATTGTTGGTTTTCTTGGGTCTGTCTTGAAGTAGATGGTTTCTGGGTATTCGTCTGGCTCTTTCAATTTGTTTTTTATTTCTCTGGGTGGGTAATTGAGGTTTATAAATGCTTGGTAGAGATCCTGAAGTTTCTGGTCTCTGTCAGTGGGATTAGAGCAGATGCGGTTGTATCGAAGGGCTTGGCTATAGACGATGGATCGTATGGTATGTTCTGGATTGGAGCTGGAGGCATGAAGGTAACTGTATGAGTCCGTGGGTTTTCTGTAGAGAGTGGTGTCTAATTTACCATTGGTGATTTGTACTGTGGTATCCAGGAAATGGATCTCTCGTGTAGAATGGTCCAGGCTGAGATTGATGGTGGGGTGTAGGTTGTTAAAATCTCTGTGGAATGTCTCCAGTGTTTCTTGGCCGTGGGTCCAGATCATAAAGATGTCATCGATGTAGCGTAAGTAGAGAAGGGTTAAAAGGGGACGGGATCTGAGGAAACGTTGTTCTAAGTCAGCCATAAAAGATGTTAGCGTACTGTGGGGCATTCTAAAGTTCTGTACTGACTTCTCTTTCCCACACCTGCATGACGATACACTCCCGTACATCAGTGCTGCTTTCCCTCGTCCAAAAGAGATGATCTACACTATGCACCTGCTCTGTGAATGTCAAAAGCAATGCTAATTTGCTGCTGTCCACATCATGTAGTGTGTCAGGAACCTGCAAGTCTTCCTCTGCCTGTATTTCACAAACTGTGCTGCCATGTGTGATGTCCTCATGACATTTAAGAGAACATAGGAGAGAAGTGCGGGATCCATCTTTTCTTACTGCAAATGCTGAGTGCATAGCAAAGACTGGAAGTTGGAAAAATGGCACAGAAGGAAGCCAGAGGTCACTGGGATATAAAGCCATGCTTGATGGGATGTTTTACACAGTCCCAATACATGCCATGCTCTGTTCTGTGTTCCCACATCTAGCGACAGATCACGTCACCAGACACTGCGATACACATACCCATAGTGCATTACTCATGCTGTCAATCATGGTGCACCAATGTGGACACAATTCATTCACAGAGGGAGCACAAGTGAACATGCTTTAGCAACTTTGCTTTTGTAGATTTTTTTTCGTGTCATTAGTTTCTTCGACAAAACTTTGCAGTGTAGACAAGCCCTAAAAGTTGGGCAGTCTAGTTACTGTTTATAGTCTCTTTTCCCAGCAAAAATTTTAGCCCTAATGAGGGGTGTTAGCTTTGTCAGCAAGTGAGCTCTCCTGCCAACAAAAAGCTGTTCATACTGGCACTTGTAATCGGCAAAACTTTTGTCTTTCATAAGAGTGTCATTTTAACACCTCTGACAGAAGTTGTGTTGTTCAGTTACCAGTATAGACATAGCCTCAGTAAACATTCTTTTGGAGATTATGACTGAGAGTAAACAGGACCCTAAAAGATGGTGCAAAATCAAGAGTGATCTGAGATGCCAAAAGGACAGATTAAGAGAAATGTGTGTGAAACATTGGCTGGGGAGAATGAGATTAGGGAAGATAATGCTTAGAAGCACAAGTAAAAGATCATTAAATTTGAGACAGACTTGCAGAATACTTCGGATTAACCTGTATGTAACAGCCAGCAATGCCAAGAGACTAATAATAATTCAAAATATATTAGTGTACGCAAAGGGCACACTGAGCACACAGAGACTAAGTATTAAATTAGAACTTATTTTGGAAAATTGTGGGGACAAAATTCATAAATTTTAAATCTGTAACAATTTGTTATAACACAACGTTTTCTATATCTAAGATAGGAGTTTCTTGCGAGCCACTATTGCGATCACCTTTTGCAGACTTTTCTTGGACCACCACTTATAGTATTGTAAACAATTTGCTAGCAGATAAAGAATCCCTCAAGATTGCTTGCAAATTTCATTTTCTCAACTTCACTGCTGTATTCTCCCAAATGGTATAAAAATGTATCTAATAAATCTCTATTTGGAAAAAGTAATCAGCGCTGTGTTAAAAGATGAAGTAAGCATTCAAGACAGGTTTGGCAAAGTACTTAAGAGATTATTTTATTTCTCAATAAAAACAGATGTGGAAATTCCATAGGAGGCTCTTAAATTTGATGCCAGATCAAACCTGCTACCAGTGAGAAGTATGCTTTTAGGGTGATTACCATCATTAAATTACCTATTAAGATTAGAGTCTTATCATTTACATTTGTTATGAACTTGGAATATTGGGACCATGTCTAATCAAGACCCAAAAACTGACTAGATCTATTCCAAGTTGTATTTTTGGTTTGTGTTTTTAAATGAATGGACGCACCACATTCAGCAAGTAGCTTAGTTGACTGATCACAGCAGCAAACCATGAAAATGAAAAATTGTAAATGTCAAAATTTAATCTTGGGCCTCCTACACAACCAGCCATTACCACAAATTCTAGTTTAATATCGCAAGTTATAATTTTGACACTTACCTACTGGTTTGGGCACTCGTAAAGGTTTCTGACTTAACAAGGTATCTTGTCGAATACGCTTTGCAGACACAGGATTTTGCAGGCAACTTAATTCAGTATTTGTCCCAGAACTTGAAAAAAGGCAAACAAAAAAGTTTACTTTTAGTGAAGTTACATTAAGCCCGCTCACTGTACCTTTGGTATTTCAGAACATGCAGTATGAAAATATAGTACACAGTATTATCCATTAAGCATTTTACTAAGAAAATGCAACAGAATAAACTCAGTTTTCTTTCTGATGTCCACACATCATTTCAAACAGTTTTCTTTTGAAAACTTTGTAGTACAATCTTGTAGGAATGTATTAATTGTGAAAATAAAACCCCCCACAAATGTATCATTTCATGTTACAATATAATCCAAAATTCCACTAATATTTGGGAAGCAATGCATGATACTTGGACGGTTACAATTAAGGAAATAAGCACACTAAAAAACAACATGCATAAAGAATCATTGGCATGCTCAACTCGTGTATACTGTTCCAGTCAATTTTTAATGAATATAATACTTCTCCCACTGCCACCATACAGTTGCAGCAGTTGGGTGGAGGAAGACAATCATTTCACAGCTAAGCTTGAAGTAAGGTAGTGGTAACTGAGTTTACTAAAAGAAGAAAACTACTATTGTATAGTATTTCAACTAATGGAATTAAAGCATGATAATGAACTATAATGAACATGAAGCTGTTAGTGATATATCACTCTATTATCACATTTGTTCCCCCCACCTTCCATGATGGGATTCATCAAGACAACTTTGAAATCAAGGCACAGTCAGTTTTAAAATATAAGACAGCTACATTTATACATGTTTTCTTGTTTCTCTAACAGGATTTTATAGTATTATCCTTCATATATTATAGAACTCAAGTTTAAAGACTCTTAAAAACAAACAAACAAAACAAAACTGGTTTTCTACTCAAATACACCGGAAACAGAACACTGATGAAGAATAGGACGAGCTTCCTGCTATCGCTGAGACGCCCATGTCCCTGAAGCCTGGCTCCTGGGAAGAGGCTCCAAACTCAGTGAAGGCAGCTTTAGCAAGGGACTCTTCTCCCCCCTCTTCATGTTACTGTCTGTCTGTCTTTCAGTCACTGACCTGTAAACTAGAGTTACTTGTTACTATGTTTATCAAGGGTCTCTGTGTGAGTGTGTGTACTGTATGGCGAAGGTTTAGATGTTGTATTTCAATGCTGAATTGGGAGAGATATATTTGGTATAGAGAAGGCAAGGGGGCAGGGGAAGGGGAAGAGAAAATTAAGGAATGCTTCCTTCTCCATAAATAAGGATATAGTTCCTTTCTCTCTCCTCCACCCAGATATAGATAAGGGACGGTGAAATAGGTCTCATCTGGTCTTAGGAATATGTGTGTCGCTTGTGGTCTGACAGTATAATTTTAGGGAGGAAGAGAAGAGTATTACTAAGAGAGCAATTCATAGAATCAGAGAATACTAGAGCTGGAAGGGACATTTGAGAGGTCAAGTCCAGTCCCCTACACTCAGCAGGACCAAGTACCATCTAGACCATCTCTGACAGGTTCTTGTCTAATCTGCTCTTAAAATCTCCAATGATGGAGATTCTACAACTGCCTTAGGCAATTTATTTGTGGTTGACCTCTCTGATAGTTTGAAAGTTTTTCCCAATGTCCAACCTAACCCTCCCAAACTGCAATTTTAAGCCCACTGCTTCTTCTTACGGAGTATAATTATTCTCCATCCTCCTTGTAAAAAACTTTTAGGTACTTGAAAGCTGTTATCATGCACTCTCATAGTCTTCTCTTTAACAGACTGTCACGGATTGCTGTTTATAACCAACGGGAGCGGCAGGAAGCAGTACAGACTGGGACACCATTTCCATTGCCCACGAACAGCAATCTTGCAGCCAGTGAGAGCTGTGATCACCTGATAGCTGTGGTGGCACAGGCAAAGATAGAGGTAGGGACCCAGCAGGGACTAACGCATCTCTTTCAGTCTTTCCTCATAGCTCATGTTTTCTAGACCTTTAATCATTTTTGTTGCTCTTCTCCAGATCTTCTCCAATTTTCCCTGAAATGTGGTGCCCGGAACTGGGCTCAGTACTACAGTTGAGGCCTAATTAGCACAAAGTAGAGCGAAAGAATTACTTCTCATGTCTACTTAAAACACCCCTGTGAATATATTTCAGAATGATGTAGAGATGTTAAAATGAACTTGGGTGAGCATGTAACTGCTGAAAATTTCAGCGGTTACATGTTTATACACAGGAGGGCTGGGGTAGAGGGATATCAGAGGTAGCAGCACAGACGCAGGGTCTGAATGTAACCAAGAAGGTCAGTTAACGTATATGTTTACACTTTCACATCCCTAGAATGATGGGTTTTTTTTTGCAAGTGTCACACTGATGACTCATATTCAACTTGTAGTCTATTAAGATTCCTTTCTGCAGTACTCCTTCCTAGACAATCATTTCCCATTTTATAGGTGTGCAAAGGATTGTTCCTTCCTAAGTGGAGCACTTCGCTTTTGTCCTTATTGAATTTCATCCTATTTACCTTAGATCATTTCTCCATCTTCTCTAGATAATTTTGAATTATAATGCTATCCGCCAAAGCAATTGCAACCTCTCCCAGCTTGGTATCATTCACAAACTTTAACTACTTTCTGAGAATGGTTATCCAACCAGTTATGCATCTTATAGTAGCCCAGTCCAGGTTGTATTTCCCTAGTTTATTTATAAGGCTGCCATTCCTGAGATTTCCTCTAAAGTTATCCTGGTTTGAATAGCAGGAATACGTGTGTGTGGGAGGTGGCGGTAGGGAGAGTGAAGAAACTGTTTTATCTGACTTTAGTGGTTCAAACAGAAAAAACTCTAGAGGGCTCCAATTCTAGAAAAGATTTTACTGTTACACAGTTGCATCTAATCAGGAAAAAAAAAAACCACACCCCAGAAACAAAAAGGTAATTATGTACATTTCTAGGATTAACTTCAACTTCTGGAATTAGTAAGTAATTTTGTAACAAAAAGTTACTGAGGCATTTCATGTACTCTGAGACATTTAGGTATTTTTCTTTAAACTGCTGTGCAGTGCTTTGATGAAATGCCACATTATCTGCATTGTTTAGCTCAATTCACTCTTCTTTTTAAATTTAAATTCACATCAACCAAAGCATGAACATGAATGTTCTTCTTGGACTGAGTGAGTGTACTGAAGTTACAGGAAGAATAGACCTGTTTTAAAAAAGGTTCCTGAACCGTGATGCAGCCTGTGCTTTTGCTAAATTAGGAATAACTAAAGATTTATTTTTAAGATGATATACACTCATAAAACTAGGGTTGCATTTGTCACTCGTAAGTGCTAATAATATTAAAAAAAACTACTTGAAACTTGATCTCAGGATTCATGACTTCTTCAGAAGCATTTTAATGGACAGCGCCTTGATTCATATATAAAAAATAACTTAACACCAGTATGTATTACTGTCAGTATCAAATAATGCAACTTTATAACAGCAACGTATTTAAAGAGATACCTTTTTTGGTTATAATTTTAATTAAAATTTTCTGCTAAAGGATACTTTAATAGCATCTCTTGCAAATTAGATATACTTTCTCAAGAAGTAGGAATGTCTGTGTGAGAGGGAGATTTCTACTCTCAATATTCAGAAGTGATTTTTCACAGGCCATTGCGTTACTCCACAAAACAAGAGGCCACTCTTTCTCCTACATGCGCTTCTATTATGTACAAACCAGCTTGCTGCCCTTTCAGTTCCAGCTTCACTGCTGCTATTACTAATAAACATTCTCTTTCAGGTAGGGATATAAGAGTTTAATCGGTTAACTGATAAGCATCAGCTGGCTCTCCAGGAGCAGCGGGTACCAGCTCTTCAGGAGTGGCAGGGGCATCCCTCCACCATCCTTCCCTCCCTAGTCCCATGCGGCTGTACATCCCCAAAATGTTTAACGGTGTAACTACTAGGATTTTTAATGGCTACTGTTTTTATAGCTTTTTTTACATCCCTACTTTCAGGATCTAAGTAGTGCACAGTCCATAAGATGAGATGATGCAACTGGCCTCTTCTAAATCAGAAATAATTTTCCCCACAGTGTAAAACAATTATGGAAAATGCAATGTTAATCTGTATTGGTTTGACTAAAACTAAAAAAATAGTTTATATAAAAAACTTTAAGAACAGATTCTATGTAATTTGGGAAGATTATATACTTAAATATGAATTGTCAAACCCTTTATGGGGCATAAGAAGTTAATTTCTGGATACCTGACACTTCCTCACATTTGGGAAAATGTTACACATCATAATTGTAATGAAAATTAAAACTGTAGGTAAAAGCTCATGGAACAGACACGGTTTTTTAAAATTACCTTAATAACTTCCTTTTCCTCTCAGCAGCAGAAGTCATTGCCATATACGATGGCTGCTCGTGTATTGGACCAGGATTTCTATTCAGCAATGAAGGAAGACCAAGTCTGAAATTTAATTAAGATACCAATTTAAATTATGAAAAACATATCCCGGATGAAAACAGTTACTTTTCACTTTATGCCAAATAAGTGTTCTACAACAGAAAAACTCAGTACTGGTCATAAAATAAACATTCCAATAAAAGTAGAAACGGTTATTTCTTTTTTGAAGAGTAAGGACATTAGAACTTTTATTTTGAAAGCCACAGCATGGTACTATGAGATTAGTAGCTAACCTTTACATTGCAGTTTTTTTCAGGGGACTACAAAAGGCTTCTGAAGGAGGATCAGTACTTCTCCATTTTACAGATAGGAATATTAACTTCTCTGAATCTCAGTTTGTCTAAGGCCTCACAGAAGCAGTACTGGTAATAGTTCTCAATTTCCTGACTTCCAGTAAGTACCCTCTAGATCATCTTAGTATAGGTACCAAAATAAATCCAAAACGTCCAGGATAATCAGCAATTAATTTGAATTTTGTCTTTAATGTCTTATGTAAATTTTACTATTGACTTCAATGACAAATGTTGACAACTTCCAGAAAAAAAGTTACACCATTAGTTATTTAAGTTTACTAGAAGAATAGAAAACAGCACAACAAAAACAGATCAACTGCATGAAAAGAAACTGTATAAAACAAAGCATGTCAGAAAAGAATGGGGACATCTCCTTATGCACAGATGTACATAACTACCTTTGTAAAACACTGCTGCTTCTGCACAGGTGTGACTCCTTTTCAGACAAGTCAGCACAAGGATCATTTGTGTTACTTGTACCTTCGTACAGAGTCACTGTTGAATTCATGTCTATCTGTTCACACTGTGGTATCACATTATATGTGACGTCCATGCCACACTCTTCTTTCAAAGGGAAATGAATGTCTGCATTACAGCTGTTCACTTTGGGAAGGCTTGCCACTTGTAATGGTTGCTTTACCACAGTCTGTGTACAAAAGATCGGAATAGATTTTCTATCAACTTCTGGCGTATACACAATAGGACGGACATCCTTGCTGAGGGAATCCTCCAGGCGATTAAGGCTAGACTGTTCGAAAGCTTCAGGACTTTGTGCTGTCACTGGAGAATTCATTAGCTTCCGCCTTGTTCTTTTTTGTGGAGGGACTGCACATTCATTTACATGTTGTACATTTTTCTTGACTTCTTCTGAAGGTACTCCTGAAGGTGTACCTGTCCAGTACAGATAAGATTGGTTAGTAGTTTACCTAAACTCTGTTCAGTAGAGCACTGTTTTCCCCCCTTGCCCACAATCCAAACTAGTGTAGCTGGTTTCATTTCTTTACCCTTCTTTCCTCCTGCCTTTGCCAAGGAAGTAAACTTCTATACAGCAAAAAAGCTATTAGAAATATTTTCTGTTAAATGAACACATTTGTATTTAAAGGAAAGAATAAAATTACTTATATTACGGCAGTGCCTGTATTTGCAGAATTTGGTCTTTGTATGTACATGCATGTGTGCAACAGAGTCCATCCCAAAGAGCTTTTGATCTCATTTGGGACAACATACACCAGGTGTAACAAAAAAATAAATAAATAAAAAGAAGACTGTGACTGAGGAATGGTGCATAAGGATAACACAAGTAATATCAGATGATTACACAGATTTAGCTATTGTACAACTTAGTGGTTGCTGGAGGTTTTAAGTCGTAGGTTATTATTTTTCCTTTAAAAAACAGCTGGCTCCAACTGCTCCCCGCCCAATATAACCCCCATAAGTGTAATGACTAAAGCTTGATTTAAAAAACAACAAAAACATCTGAGGAGAAAAAGAGTGGAAAATGCAATTTTTGCTTAAGTTCTTTAACAAAGGAGCATCAGTGTAAGATATATCTATGTATCTAGATCTCCCTAGATCTTTATCTATCTCTATAGATACAGAGAGACATATACACACCATTGTTTAAATAGCTGGATTAGTGATGGTTTAGGTTAATGGGTAATTTATAAGTTTAACAAGTTTCATGTTACAATTGAAGATAACAAAGGCCAGTCATAAAAATAAAATGTCATTTTAATTTTTAAACTGATGAAATAAACTCTGCTATGCTTAAACTTACAGGTTGTACCTCCCTTAACCGGAACTCCCCTGGTCCGGCATGGACCACGGGTGTTCCTGAATCACAGACTCCAAGAACAGGGAGGTCTGGCGGTAGGGCAAGAATGTGTTTAGGGGGCACTGGAGTGGGGTGGGGGGGGGGAGACACGCAGCTGGAGTGGGGTGCTCCAGCCCCAGCAGCGGCCAGAGGATTCTGTCCCCGACAGCAGAGCTCCAGCCCTGGCTGCGCAACTCCAGCCCCGGTCATGGAGCCAGGTGGCTGCTGAGCTGCTCTGCTCCAGCTGTGCAGCTCCAGAACTGCCTGGCTGGGGAGCTCTGCCCCAGGTGTGGATCTCTGGCCATGGTGCTCTGCCCTGGCAGCAGCGGGGCTGGCAGCATTGAGTGCGCCCCAGGGGGCTAGGACAGCAGCAGGGGCAGGCTGGAGCCCTAATCAGATGGCAGCATAGGCCAAGAGGGAAGGGACATTCCCTGGTCCTGCAAATTCCCTCATTAGGGACCAGTCAGGTCCCAAAGGTGCCAGACCAGCAAGGTCCAACCTGTACTATGGACTGGCTTCCGTTCAGCGTGCAGTCTCGGAATCAGACTTTACCTCCTCTCTGCTTGCTTAATTCTTATGATCAGGTAAATAATGAGTAGCTTGCTCAGGAAATAATCTGAAATGTTAAACTGCAGTATTCATTCAGGAGGACTGACTAAAAAACTTTTGACTGAGGCAAACATGGAATGCAATCTTGCAAGTTAATTTTGCTATTATCATCCTGAAGTGTTCTTTAACTTTAGTCTTCCACAGAGATTACCTTTGAGCTTGTAACAGCTCCAAAAATGTGTGAATAATGGATAGTTGATTAAAAAAAAATAGTAACAACTATTTTTTCCAACAAAATTACAGTATATACAAACTACAAGACCAGACAGCAAACCTAAGCCACTATATCTTTTCTGTGCAGTAATGGGGAGAACAGTAGTGAAATGTTAATAGAGGAACAGTCATTATGTTGTTTCATTTCACAGCTGTGAAATTTTTGTTTGAGTGTAGCATAAATGGGACACATGTTTGAAAACTATTTTCCCAGTCTCTGATATGGCATTTCATTTCCCCTACCACTATCTTTTATAGCCATACTGTGGTACAGACAGCTATTTTTCTCAAAACCCATTGGCCCGACAATAAGCAAGAGGTTTTTTTTTTTTTTTTTTTTGGTTTATAAATTATTTTCAATTGGCATGCTTGCAAGAACACTAATGATTCCATTTATAGTTCACTATAAGGTCCGTCCGCTTTCATCCTTGGCCTTTTGTCAAGTACTGTGCACAATTTTACTATAAAACTAATGCCATTTTTTCAGAATACGTATCTTTTGTCACAACTAAAAATTGTGACCAGCACTTTCATTTAAAGGTTTTTGGATAGCATATATTCTGAAATCCAACAAAGCTTTATCCAGCAAATCCATTTCTAGTCTTTGAAACAACTATCCATTAAACATTTTAGGACACATTTTTAAATATTAATTTATGAGGCTTTGCTGTAGCTTATATGCATCTGAAAGTGTGTGTTTCGGGAAAAAGCAGTGGTTAGTGTTCTATTTGTCTGCTGATACATTCCGACAATAAGGTTCCAATTTCAGAAAGTTTGCTTACTGTAAGATGCTGGGTTATGCAAATGTCCTAAGAATGACCAGGAAGGAAGTCTGTGATACACAAACATCTTGGAGATAGTCCCAAGTTTTAGAAGCTTCTATAAGACTAACTACAGAAACACTTTTAAATTATCAGTAAATGTGAGTATTTAAACTATGAATTAGATAGGTGGAGAACACAAAATTATTACCAACATTAATAAATGTGCTGAATTTCATCAAAGTAAGAAATATTTCATACTGAAGAACAAGTCCATTACTAAAAAGCAGACTGCAGGAGTTTTATTTGGGCAAATATAAGCCAGCAATAAAAATATTAGTCCTTTAAAACATCTAATTATTATAACCAGAATGAATTTCATAGTAAAGAACAAGTTAAAATAAATCAGAGTACTAGCAGTTTATCTTGCCACTATGATAAAGTGGCCAAGATATTAGAAATAAGGGGAATGCCCTAGTGTAATTTCTTGATTCAAGCATGTGAGGCTTTAAGAATACCCCCTTCCCCCAATTGTGAGATTTCATGAGCAAATTATAAGAGCTGTCAATACTGCTGACTATGTAATTGTCACATTAGTCTAGCTATGTCTGGGTCTAGGAAGCAAAGAGTCAAAGCCAGAAATGAGAAAAGATGCAGGAGCTATGGATGAACATAAGTACAGCCATGCAATGTCGGACTAAGATCCATGCAGCCCACTACCCTGCCTTCTGACAGTGGCTGACTACCAGATGCTTCAGAGAGAATGAACAGAACAAGGCAATTATCAAATGATCCATCCTTTCAACCAGTCTTAGCATCTGGCAGTCAGAGACTTAGGGATGCCCAGAGAGTGGGGTTGAATCCCTGACCTTCTTGGCTAATAGCCATCAAAGGACCTATTCTCCATGAACCTAATTATTTTTTGAACACAGATAATAGTTTTAGCCTTCACCATATCCCCTGACAATGAGCAGCTGTGTGTTGTATGAAGTAGTACAGGTTGGACCTCCCTGATCCAGCACTCTTGGGACCCGATAGGTCCTGAATGAGGGATGTTGCTGGACCAGGAGAGGTAATTTCTGGACTCCTTACTTCCAGCCTCCCAACCTGGCCTGCTAGCTTCCCCGCCAGCACCTCACTTCCTGCTGGCCCCGCTGCCCTGGGACCCACCCAGCAGCCATGGATCCCAGCCCCACCAAGCTACCGCAGCTCCCAGCCCCGCTGGGCAAACCTGCTGCCACGCACTAGACAGCCCGGCCCTCAGCTCGCTGCCTGCAGCCCACTGCCCTGCCACTGACCCTCCACCAGGATTCTCAGGTCCTGCAACATCCATGCCAGACTATGGATATTGCCAGACCAGAGAATCCTGGTTAAGAGTTTCAACCTATACTTCCTTTTGCTTCTTTTAATTTTGTTGTCTATTTATTTCATTTGTTGATCCCCCGCTCTGCTATTATATGAGGGGGCATATAAAATTAATGCTCTGCCAGGATGACTGAACAAGGGAATCTTGAGTAAGAGTAGACAAGACATTTTACCACTATATTTGGCAGTGGAGTACTATGTCCATTTCTGGTGACGCCCATTCAAAAAGATGTTGATAAATTGGAGAGGGTTCAGAGACGAGCCATGAGAATTATGAAAGGAGTAGAACACATGCTTTACAGAAATAGACTGAGTTCCTTGAGACTATTTAGCTTAACAAAGGGAAAGTTAAGGGGTTACTTTATTATATTTTATAAATACCTACATGGGGAAAATATTTAATAATGGGCTTTTCAATCTAACAAAGAAAGGTATAACATGATTCAATGACTGAAGATTAAATTATTAATGTAGCTTAAGGAAAGTCTTGTGTAACAACTCTTACTACGCAGGTTGAGGGTTCCCATAGAGTCCAATTGAATGTCAGGCTTGTGCTATATAAGGATAAGATAGCAATTTATGGGGATTCCTGAACCAACAACCATTTGTTAAGATATAGTGTAAGCGCATGCATTTCAGTTACATCTCAACAGTTTTGTCCAGCAAACATTCCTTAAGTCTATATTTCTATCATACAAATCTCAGTGTTTCTTAGTATACATATTGTCTAGCTTTTGCACTATAAAGACAGAGCTTCTGTAGTTTGGAGAAAGCCACTACATCCATCAAGTGCTATGAACTTCTCTTTGGGTTGGGAATAGCAAAAGCAACTACGGTTCTATCAAACATTGTTTTTTAAGCAGTAATTTCTGTACAGATTCAGCACCACACGAAGGAGTCTGATTGTGTTCTGTCCTTCTAATATGGTGCTATCTTATCTATCAGGGGAAATTTACAGGCACATTAACAGGGCTGACAAACGGTGAGCTGCAAACATTTCCAAAGGAAACATTTCCATACATAGTGCATTAGGATTCTTATTTTCCAGCTATGCCAAGGCTATCATTTCTAACTAAAGCTGAAAAACTAACGAGTGAAATTGCAAAGAAAACTGCATTTAAAATCTGGTCACAATGCAAAGAAGTTAGTGGTAAATGGAAGCCTTTTTGCAAGGACCAGGTGATTGTTCAGGCATATGGTCATTTTACACAGTCTTTTTTTTATACTAACATCTGCTCATGGAGAGGCAAAACAGTTCCAGAATTATTTCAGACTTTTAAATTTGAAATTTGTTTCTTATTCCTAGGCATATAACTAACATTTAATCAAGGTAGATTTAATTAAAATTTAATTAAAAAAGGCCATCCAAGATGGCAAACATTTCTAGCAGATAAAAATTTGCATACAAAATTTCTTCTTTGAAAGAAGAAATTCCACCATCTGACTGCATTTACCCGGTAGGGCCATTCAAAGCACAAACATTTTAATTAGGCTTTGTGATTGGAAGGTAGGTATCAGGCACACATATGGTAAAGTAGGTTATCAGCTGAAAAAGACAATTTGTAAAACTGGTTGAATGTTTTGATTTCTATGGATTTTTTCCCTCCTGCTTATTGTACTGTAAATATTTTCTAATAGTCCCTGTCAGCTGATCATTAGAGCTCAGGAGATCTTTTTGTGTGCTGTATGAGAATGAATCATGAAGTCTACAATTAGTACTTTCAACATACACAGATGTTTGATATGCAAGAGAAATATTTACACTAAAGGTAAGGGACTGGGGTAAAGTATATTTTACCATCACCAACTGTATTTTCTAAAGCAAAATGCTTATTTCTAAAAACAGAATTTCTTGTTAAAAGTGGAGCACATACCTATTGACTGACTTTTTAGTGGTAGGTTAATGAATTTTAAGCTCTAGTTGCCAAATTTTGTTTTTGATCAACCCTTTGTTTTATCAAATGTTTTTATCTACTATATATTTGAAAGGGTTTGTCTGTCTGCGTGTCAGCTTGTTCAAGAATTCTTCATAAATGGTAAAAAGCTAGGACCACCAAATTCGGTATAGTTTTCTCTTATTATAACTTAAAGCAAGGTAAGGGTTTCGTTATGCCAGGAAAAAGGGATTGCTTCTCATAAAGCCATACAGAAGAGAGACAGAATCACCAGTCATGTGAAAGGGGCTGGCTAAGGGCATGTTCTGCTCCCCCACCCTCCTGGTCCAGGACCGCCACAGTCTTGAGCCTTCCACCTCCCATGTGCCCTTCAGGTAGGGTAGGGTAGGGCTCCCCTCTTCCCTCACCGTCCCAATTCATTGCTGGCTGCTTTCCTTCATCAGGGAGTGAGGGGAAAGTGCACAGTTTGCTGCTTTTCTCACTCTAGCTGGGGAAGCACAGGGGGAGGACTAACCTGGACCTGCCCCAGCTGGGGGACATGCACCTTTCCCCCAGCTGTGCCCACTGGAGCTGCAGCAACCATGGAGAGGCGCTTCTCCCCTGGCCCCTTGTTGCTGTGCTGAGAGAGGCCTGGGGTAATTCTCTCTCTCTCTCTCTCTCTCTCTAGGGCAGCCTGAATACTGAACCCCTCATCCCCAACCCCACCCTAGAACAATGATTTAAATGAAGCGTACATTTTCACTTAATTTACAAAAAACAAAAATTAATTGAGTTAAAGACCTGCACAATTCTGGGTAAATCTTCTAGTACATAAATAATTGAAGTGCAAAAGTGATTTATCAAGGAGTTAAATATGTCACTTCAAATAAGAGACAGGAGGTTTTGGTCATCTTTGGTTTGCCCAAAAGACTTTACCCTAAGAAACTAATTTATCAAGAGGTGAGTGTACAAGCGTAAGAGATTTGCAAAGGTATAAGTTAATGTGAAAAAGCAGAACACAGTATTTAGCAAACATGACTCACAGCCCAAATAAATAGGGTTTGTGACAAAGAGACACTGATGAATGGGATTAGTACTAATTGAAGTTTGGGACAAAATAATAGCTAGGATTTTTCTTCTTCTACAACTCATGTTAATACATGCATGAGGGGATATTTCTGGAAACTGTGCTAAATTAAGTCTGCCAGGTTGTTCTGCTAAAGTGAAATCAAATATTAATGTATGCATTTCAATAAACATTTCTGGGCTACAAATGATTGATCCAATTACTACACTAATCATAAATTCTGATTCTTTTAACAACTTTCTGACTCACGGAATTCCGAATTGCAAATTATGTGTAGTGAATGAATTTCAGCTATTGAATATTCATGTGACCCAAAGGGATCATTATGGTGGGCAATTTAATGACATTCTTATAACAATAGCTATGATGTGAAAAGGCTAGAAAACAGTTTGTATTCATGGGACTGGCATGGTGGTCATTATTAATATTTTATTCAACATGAAGGAAGGAAGTTGTATTTGGATAGTGTGAACAAGCTCTAGAGTATATAAGAAGTCTTTTAAAAAAGGCAGAAAAATGTTTTTCCTGTTTTAATCCATTTTGTTACTATCATACAAATACACCACAATTGTCCCTGCCCCACATAGTAGTAAATTGACTTTATTTTTCGATATTTGTCACAAAGGAAAGTAATGGATGCCATTTTTTTCTGTAAATCAATTTTGTTCTCTCACTACTAATGCACACTAAAGCTTCAGGAAATGGGATGCCTGAATGCATGCCAAGAATATCTTCATTCACAGAAATACTTGTGAATACCACTTATGGCCCTCTAGCCAGCTTTGTGCATTTCTTCCCTGGCACACCTCCCTACTCTATAGTGTGAATAGTGTGGGTCATGTTGTTAACCAAGACCCTAAAGTGATGGAACCTTAAGGTTATTTTCATGAACTTTAACCTATTCCATATCTTGAATTTTACTCATCAGTTATGTTTTATTCAGTGAAATCTCCAAAGAATTTTAGATTCCATTCAACATACACTAACTGCAGCCAGATAAAAATATCTTCTAACTTATTGCTAAAATTCTTTTAGCCCATAGGAAGATGACAAGATGAACACAACTAAAACTGGAAAAATGAAATATAAATTATTATGGATATTTCAGTAGGATTTAGATGAGAACATAAGAAAGGCCATACTGGGTCAGACCAAAGGTCCATATTGCCCAGTATCCTGTCTGCTGACAGCGGCCAACGCCAGACGCCCCAGAGGGAGTGAACACAACAGGTAATCCTCACATGATCCCTCTCCTGTCATCCATTTACAGCCTCTGACAGAGGCTAGGGACACCATTCTTACCCATCCTGTCTAATAGCCATTGATGGGCCTATTCTACATAAATGTATCTAGTTCTTTTTTTAACCCTGTTAAAGTCTTGGTCTTCACAACCTCCTAGGCAAGCAATCCCAATAGATTTACTATGTGCTGAGTGAAGAAAAACTTCCTTTTGTTTATTTTAAACCTGCTTCCTATTAATTTGGTGACCCCTAGTTATGTTATGGGAAGAAGTAAATAACTTTTCCTTATTCACTTTCTCCACATCAGTCATGATTTTATAGAATTATATTATATCCCTCCCTTAGTCTCCTCTTTTGTAAGCTGAAAAGTCCCAATCTTTTTCATCTCTCTTCATATGGGAGCCGTTCCAAACCCCTAATCATTTGTTGACCTTTTCTGAATCATTCCCAATGCCTATATATCTTTTTTGAGATGAGGAGACCACATCTATACACAGTATTCAAGTTGTGGGCGTACCCCGGTTTTATATAGAGGCAATAAGATATTTTCTGTCTTATTCTCTATCCCTTTGTTAATGATTCCTAACGTTGTGTGCTTTTTTTGACTGCTGCTACACACTGAGTGGATATTTTCAGAGAACTATCCACAATGTCTCTCTCTCTAGAGTGGTAATAGCTACATTAGTTCCCCTCATTTTGTATGTACAGTTGGGATTTATTTTCCCCCCATGTGCATTATTTTGCATTCATCAACATTAACATTCATTTGCCATTTTGTTGCCCAATCACCTAGTTTTGTGAGGTTCTTTTGAAGCTCTTCACAGTCTGTTTTGTTCCTAACTATCTTGAGCAGTTTATTATCACCTGTAAATTTTGCCACTTCACTGTTTACTCCTTTCTCCAGATCATTTATAAATAGGTTAAATAGGATTGGTCCCAGTACAGACCCTTGGGCAATATCACTAGTTACCTCTCTCCAATCTGAAAACTGACCATTTGTTTCTTCCCTTTGTTTCTTGTCTTTTAATCGGTTATCAATCCATGTGAGGACCTTCCCTCTTATCCCATGACAACTTACTTTATTTAAGAGTCTTAGACAAGGTGAGGGACCTTGTCTAAGGCTTTCTGGAAGTCTCAGTACACTATATCTACTAGATCCCCCTGTTGCACATGCTTGTTCACCTCCTCAGAGAACTCTAGTAGACTAGTAAGGCATGATTTCCCTTTACAGAAACCATGTTGACTTTTCCCCAACAAGTTATGTTCATCTATGTGTCTGACAATTCTATTCTTTACTATAGTTTCAATTCATTTGCTCGGTAGTGATGTTAGATTTACCGGTCTGTAATTGCCAGGATCATCTCTAGAGCCCTTTTAAAATATTGGTACGTCATGAGCTATCTTTCAGTCATTCGGTACAGAAGATGATTTAAAGGGTAGGATACAAACCACAGTTAATAGTTCTGCAATTTCCCATTTCAATTGTTTCAGAACTCTTGGGTGAATGCCATCTGGTCCCAGTGACTTGTTACTGTTAAATTTATCAATTTGTTCCAAAACCTCCTCTAGTGACACAGAAAGCTGTGACAATTCCTCAGATTTATTACCTAAAAAGAATCGCTAAGGTTTGGAAATCTCCTAATATCCTCAGCCATGAAGACCAGAGCAAAGAATTTATTTAGTTTCTCCAAAATGACCGTATCTTTAGCATTTTGATCATCCAGTGGTTCCACTGGTTGTTTAGCAGGCTTCCCTGCTTTTGAGGTACTTAAACATTTTGCTATTACTTTTTGAGTTTTTCGCTAGCTGTTATTCCAACTCCTTTTTTCCTTCCTTTTTATATTTTTATACTTAATTTGACAGTGTTTATGCTCCTTTTTATTTTCTTCACAAGGATTTAAAGTCCACTTTTTAAACAACGCTTTTTTCATCTCTCGCTGCTTCTTTTACTTGGTTGTTAAGCCATGGTGTCACTTTTTTTGGTTCTCTTACTGTGTTTTTTTAATTTGAGATACATTTTAGTTGAGCCTCTATTATGGAGTCTTTGAAAAGTTTCCATGCTTCTTCCAGGGATTTCCACTTTTGGCACTGTACTTTTTAATTTCTGTTTAACTAACCTCCTCCTTTTTGTGTAGTTCCCCTTTCTGAAATTAAATGCCACAGTGTTGGGATGTTGTGGTTCCCCCCCACCACAGGGATGTTAAAGTTAATTACATTATGGTCACTATTTCCAACTGGTCCAGCTATAGTGACTTCTTGGACCAGATCCTGCGCTCCACTTAGGACTAAATCGAGATTTGCCTCTCCTCTTGAGTTTCAGAACCAGCTGCTCCAAAAAGCAGTCATTTAAGGTGTCAAGAAACTTCATCTCTGCATCCCGTCCTGAGATGTGTACTCAGTCAATATGGGGATAGTTAAAATCCCCCATTATTATTGAGTTTCTTATTTTTATAGCCTCTCTCATCTCCCCTAGCATTTCATAGTCATTATCAGTATCCTTACTGCTATATTCATATTATTAGAACATGGAATTACTATTCATAAAGATTCTATGGCAGTTTGCTTTGTTTAAGATTTTTACTTCATTGGAGTCTACATTTTCTTTCACGTATAATGCCACTCCTCCACCAGCACAATCTATTCTGTCCTTCAAAAATATTTGGTACCATAAATGAGAACAGTAGTGTGTGCATATGGGGCTGTGAGATCAATGTAAGGAAAAAAGCTGACAAATATTTGAATTTGCTTTGTAAAAGACAATGAAAGGCATTACAAGCTTTAAGGAAAAACATGAAAGGATGTGGCACTGAACATGGAGAAAGAGGTTTCATTGAGAAACAGTGAAAAGCTATCGGCGGTGGTAAAATTATGACAAGTTTTTATGAAGATTCCTTAAATGCCCTGAACTCAGATCTTGTATTGTGACTTTTGTGACCACAGAAGTTTGCCTCCACTGTTCTTCCTGTACATCTAATGCTGTTTGAGGTGGGAGGGTAATCTCCCAAGACAGATGTCTTTAATAAGGAGCTTTCTTAAAGAGATAGCTGATCTACAGAAATGAGGACAAAGTGGATAACAGACAATCTGTGCATAGGTTAGCACAAGACATGGAGACAGCAAGAGTATGAATAGAGGCTGATGTGGCTTCTCATTATTATGATTGTATTCTTTTAAATGAAATATTTTCCATTTCTTGATCTTGAAGATTGCATTAATTTTGAGTATAAAAAAAAATTGATGTTTACTTGTACGTGGACTAACCCCTTTTCTCTCTCACTTCCTCCCATATTTCCTTTTTTTAAGGGCTTATCTGTAAGAATACACAGTCCACATAATATTCCCAGGAATGATTTCAAATTACTCTTCAACAAACTGATTATGAGTTTCTCTTACGAGGAATCTAGGCACAAAATTGTAAAGGGTTCTCTTGCAATCAGGAAAGTGAATTCAAGGAGTTTCTCTGTACTTCCTGGATCTCTTCTTGGTCATTTTAGAGCCTTTACCATGGGTATTGTATTCTGATAAAAACAGAAGAGTAAGAAAGTCTCTCCACTTCTTAAACTTCCTTTTACCAGGAAGAAAAAAAAAATCAAGCTTGAGAAATCTGCGTAGGAGTGATTCCTGTAGTCTGAAACTATAGTGCATAAAAGTGCATTTTCCTTCCTATTTCCTCAGATTTATAGGTGAAGTGAGTGTGTGTGTGCGCCTGTGCAACTAAATAAATTATCTTCTCAGGATTCAACCACTGCACATAGCTTGATTTATGGGGTTCCTGCCTCTATTTCTAGGACAAAGTGAGGATGTCATGTATTATCCTATCAAATTTTATATCACTAAAGAGGAGATTATGGGTAGAGTACTATGCAGATACAAAATTTGTACTTGTGCCTGCAATAATGATCCATGGATATTCCCCTCTGCATCTACGGATACCTGCAGATATAAATGGATATCTGCAGATTAGCAGGGCCCTAGGTATTAGGGGGCAGGAGTGGAAGGGAAGACGTAAATCTGCCATGTGCCACAGAGATATGTGTAATGTTGGGAAGGTTCACTCCTTTTAAGATTATCCCCAACTTTTTTTTAAAAAAAAACTTAACTGTTGCTCCCAAAGCTCCTACTTAAGGAAGGGGCAGGGAAACCTTCATGTGGCATAACCCTTTTGTTTCAAAATCAGTCCTGCATGTTACACAAGCAGCCATGCAACTAACCTTTAATGTTACTTCACTCTGTAGTTAACGGAGCAGTATTATAAAATTAGCTGCACAGGCACCTCCGTCTCACTGGAACCTACAGTGAGCCAGGCAGAGCTATGCAATACCCATATGGCAAACCCACGTTGCCTCACTGAAACCTAGGATGAGCAAGGCAGGTTTGTATAAGGCTGACTCATACCTTGTTAAAGTGAGCTGAATAAATTAATCTGAAATAAGTGGTAGGTCAAGGGACACTTTAATGCTTGCTTGTTCCTCCATGTCTGCATTGCTCACCATCTCTGGCCTCCAGGGAAGACTGGCAGGCAACATGAAGAATGGCTGACCCATAGCAAGCAGGGTCCCATTTGCCCAGGAGGTAAAGCATGACTGACTTGCAGCACAGGCAGGCTTTGGTTAGCCCGGTAGTTGTGGCATGGCTGACCACAGCATGAATAGATTTGGTGAGTCTGGTCATTTTTGCACCTTCTGCCAACTTCTTTAAGGTACTGATTACATGTGAGAAGATCTGCCAGGGAGCCTACAATGAAAGCTGCTGTAGCCAACAACCTTTGTATCAGAAGGATTAAAAAAAAAAAAAATTCTGATGCAGGGCCTATTGGAGATTAAACACAACCCGCTAACAAACAAAATCCTTTTTTTGGTTGTTTTGGTTTCCTGTTGGCCTGAGCAAGAGATCTGGTAAAGTCCTCCTGAAAGCTGCTGAAGGCCGTTTATACTCGCTAGCTGGCTAGCTGTTCAGGGGAATGGCCGTTCTAAGTTTGCATTGACAAATCTGGTTACTGCTCCCAAGAAACTGTAAGCAAGAGTAAGAATCATTGTAATGCATCTGCAGACTAGTCCTGTGAATAATTTGGCATGTGATTTCTCTCTGAACCATACCAGAACACTTTATACATTTTCTAAGAAAGTCAAACTGGCTGCTCCTCTTGACCCAGGTAACTCAAAAACAGGGGAGATGAAGAAGAAGAGAAGAAAGGAAGGAATTTCATTTCCCACAGATAGTTAAAATCGACTGTCTCCTCATTTCCAACAACCCTAGTTTAAATCCAACAGCAACCTATGAAAAACGAGTGGCCTGCAGTTGTAATTCTTTCCTTGTCCTCCATAGCAATGCTTCCTCTGCTTCAGATATCCAAGGATCATGATCATATGTGAAAAGTGGCACATTAGAGCTTAACTCATTTTAACCAGACCATTTTAGTTCCATATAACAGTTACTTGATAAATTAATGCTGCAGCAGCATCAACTATTAATTGCCAGTTCTTTAAAACGGATAGCTTCCCTATTGTTTGTTGCATGTATCAGCCATTGAAATCACATTAATTTGATGGCTAACTTACTTAAAGTTTCATATTTCCATTTTCTGAATAGACTGTCAACAAAAAGATAATGTGAAAAAAAAAGTTTTCCTACATGAAGTTTTAGAATGTGAAAAAGTCAGCAATTTCCTTCATGGCCACAGACACTGTTTTTCTATACTATAATTTTACACTTACATTGACCATAATTACTTGTATATAGCTAGTGTGACATATTTGGAAATTTCATTAATGGATAATACATGATAATGAGAATCTTCTTTGTTCAGTCAAACAAATGTAATAACTTTATAAACACAGACTGAAAAGGAAGTTATACTTCCCTAATATATTTTAATATATGGCTCATGAGTGATAGCACAGCATGATTAGCATATTAAGTCATAATAGTATTTCATTTCTGCAGGAAGACATTTATAATTCCCCTCCCCAAACGCTCATTCTTTGAAAGTTATCCATATTTAGATGCAAGAGCAGTAAATAACATCTAATAACAAGCTGACCTAATACACACTCTTCCTGTTGGACTCCCCAGACTCATAATACTTTATTTAAGCATACTGTATACATAATTCAATTTAATGTCAATGAAACACCAATTAACTTCTCCAAAAACAAAACATATAAAAACAAACTCCAGAATCATTTCCAAAAGGAAATATATTTATGAAATATTATAGATTTAAAAATTATTTCTCTCAACTTATTATAACAAAAAAAATCAAGTGCCAAGAAATGAACAATTACATTTTACTGTTGACAAGTAAAGTCCATGCAATTATGTTGTGTGTGAAATATGGATTTTAAAATAAGGAATAATGACCATTGTGTAACAGGTGGTCAGTGCTGTTCAGTTTTCATGCAAAACCCTATTTCCTTTCCAACATCTTGAACAAATTATGAACTAAAAAAAAATAGAATAATCAAATATACCAATTGCATCTGTATAAATCTTCCTTTAAATTTGTTTACTAAAGATATTAGTCAAGTCATGTCTTGTTAAATGATTGCCAAACATAGTTTTAAAATTACTTTGGTGAAAAAAAGAATTAATTCTGAGCAAACTTATTTCTGAGAATGAAAAAATACTGCATTTTTCCCATTTTTATCTCACCATTTTGTTCCTTCTTTAGTATAGAGAGAATCAGGTTTTTCTATGCTAACATTGTTCTTCCAACTTACTTTTTGTTCCTTAGCTTTGGTATCCACATTTTGTGACAAAAAGATTGTGTCCTCAAGCCTCAGCTTGGAACACAATTACGGGCAAAGTTAATTCTGAAAAGCTTTCTAAAGCATAGCCATTCCTAACAGCTTTGCCCTTCTGAATAAACCTATTAAACACAAATGCAGTACAGACCAACAATAGAGGAAGAGCCATTTTTTCCATGAATTTTGGAACCATGCAGTGAAAGTGCAGAATAGACAAGCTACTTTTCAGGTAGAAGAGTAATCTAGACTGTGATGGATGGTGCTCACAGGCAATGTCTGCTAATGGTTAGGGTAGTAGGTCTCTCCTCACTCCACCTCCAATTTTTCTCATTGCCCACTATCATGTCCCGTGGCAGTTTGCCTGTTGGTGGTTGTCAACCCAACTCTCTGGTCAGGTCTTCAATTGGATGGATCTTTTTTTCTGGGATAACAGAGTCTTAGAGATAATGGGTTCTGCAGCTTCTCAAAGGCACGGGAGTGGGAGAGAACCTTCAGTCTGTTTAACAACTCCTGTGGATGCTTTGTTCCAGTTGTGCAGCTTGCAAAGCAGTTACCCCCTCTTTGGGTTTCCCCAACAGACAGAGAGGGTTTCCATGCCCTCTGTAACAAGATGCCTGGTAGGCTGCCATCTAATTGGGAAAGCTCTGGCTCACACCCCATGAGAAATAACAATGCTCAACACCTAGGATCACATTAAGGCTGCTTCCCTGGGCCATTTTCTACAATGTGCTACCTCATCAAAGTCTTACTGTTTGAAACAGTAGCAAAAAAAGCTGAGCCTTCATGTCCGCTGGGTTCAACAGGCCAGCTTTCTACCAGAGAAAGGATTCTTTAGCATTCTTTTTCAGGAGTTTTCAGGGTAGGTCTCTCTCTCTCTCTCTCTCTCTCTCTCTCCCCCCCAGTCAAGCCTCTGCTGTGCTGTCTGCCTTTTAAAAGCAACATCTAGCTAAAGCATGCACTGCATTTGGCCCAGAGTTGTTCCTTATACCCTTCAGTTCTGGTATAGGGTTTATACATACAAAGAGTCTTCCAATCCAAACACAGCATTTTCCCATATGCATCAGGAAGTGCCATAATTATTTAATGTCCAAAGGAAAAAGACAATATAGGCCCAATACTTTCAAAGATGGGGACGCTTTTAAGTGATGTATCATTACTGTACGAGGTAATAGCAGATCTATTAAATAAGAACCCCATTCAAAAAGATGGTTTCTTTTTTGAAGGGTCACTAATAAATTAGATGCTCTAATATTTGTCTTCGTACCATCTCAAGTACAAAGATAAAAAAATCTGATTTGTCACCTTTTTGATTTTGTGTACTTTTTGGAGTTATTTCATCAGCACAATGAAAATCAATTAAATTAGTTTCACTTTTATGCATAGTCAATTTGACTTTCAGGTTCTTAAGACAACAATGATTGGCATTTTTATATAATGTTTTGTGGGTTGACTAATTTTTTAAGCTTTTGTAGAACAGCGCCTGGCTGCTAAGCCTAGATAATATATAAATAATCAGAAGAAAGAGCCCATAAAAACAAGTGGATAATCTTCATATGAAGAATAATAATTACAGGTTAGGCTGCCAACAATTTAGCTGCTTATGGGAGAGAACATGGTTGTTGGTGAAGAATAAAAGTCTCCAGTAGTCTGGAAAGGAAACTAGGGACATCCCCTACAAGCTTTACATCATAGTTACATAACTGATCAATCCTTTAGAGGAAAGAAAAGAGTGCATTCGTAGCCAGATGAACAATGTGAAAAACATGTGTTGCTGGAATTGATTGTCTTTCAGGGCAATGTTACAAAACTCTCCCATTAAGGCAGCAGTTGTTTCTTCCATGTTTTGCACAGAGTCTACAGAAAAGCACTGAACAAGATCTACTGGAGATTTCCCAGGTCATGCACCATGCCTGAATGAAAAATGGTAAGACTGGTGTAAAAAAGCATCACCTCAACTGAAATAGATGGTTTGCATTTGTGTAGGCAAACCTGTAATCCAACAACAGAAATGGATATGTTCACCAAGAAACACTTAAAGCCTGTGAACAGAAGACAAATTGAGAAGAGGGAACCATCTTCAGCGAATCCAAACACAATCCTGAAATCTATTCTTATGATTTTAGTTCAGTGAACGGGTTTTACTTGGTCACTGAATTCAATAGGAGCAAGACCATATTCTAAATGCATATGCAATACTCACAGAGTCTGATCATCAGAACGTGGGACTGAACCAGAGACCTGAGTAGTTCAATGCACGAGCCTCTACTACATGAGCTAAAAACCACCTTAGTGAAGGCTGTAGCAGACTCATTTATCTCTAAATGGTCTTGGTACCACTAGAGGGGAGCAGAGTACCTCACCCAGGCAGTGTGGGGGCTATACAAAGGAATAGTAGATAGGTGGGTGAAACAGAAGCAGATCTGTTTTGTTCCATAAGGGAAAAGTGTTGGAAATCCATTTAGCTTGGTAAGGAACAGAAGTTACAAAAAATGATAGCCCAAATCTGACAAAACTTGGCCCCTGTAATAAATACTCCAAATATGTCAATTTTAAAGATACACTAAAAAACAATTGGACACATGAATACAGGTGCATGCCCAATTATTTAAAAAGATTGTAAGGCTTGTAAAAGTTGTATGCACCTCTTATTTCAAAAAGTTGTGTCTCAGACCATTTATATGAAACATTTGCATAGCTAATCTTAATCACATTGCCAACTAAACAAAAATCAATGATTTATATGCATAGTGAAAGATAATAATTTAGTTTGAAATGAGAAAAAACAGTTACTTACCTTCGTAACTGTTGTTTTGAAATGTGTTACTCATGTCCATTCCATGTAGGTGTGTGCATACGTCATTGGAAGTTTTTTCCCTTAGCAGTACCTATTGGCCAGAAGGGAAGCCTCCTAGAGTGGTGCCGGTACATCAGCTACTATATACCCCGGCTGGCCCTCTACCCCTTTGGTTCCTTCTTACCAGAATACCCCAAGAACGGGAGGCAGGTGGGATTTGGAATGAACATGAGCAACACATCTTGAAGAAACACAGTTATGAAGGTAAGTAACCGTTTTTTCTTCTTCGCATGATTGCTCATGTCCATTCCATGTAGGTGATGCCAGAAACCCAAGGAGGCGGGGTCGGAGTTCTAACCTTCAACTGAGCAGAGGACAGCCCTTGCCAGGGCTGCATCCTCCCTAGCCTGATGGCCCAGCACGTAATGATTGGCAGAAGTGCAGACTGAAGTCCATGTGGCAGCCCTGCAGATGTCCAAGATAGGGACCTGGGCCACAAACACTGTAGAGGAGGCCTGGGTCCTAATGGAGTGGGCTGGCACCCCAGCCAGCTCATAGCACCCCTTGATACAGCATGTAATCCACGAGGAGATCCTCTGCGCAGAGACTGGCTGTCCCTTCAGCCTCTCCACAATTGCTACAAAGAACTGTGGGGACTTATGGATGGCTTTGTTCTTTCCAAATAAAAAGCTAAAGCTCTCCTAACATCTAAAACAGTGGTCCCCAACGTGGTGCCAGCGGGCACCATGGCGCCCGCCGAGTGATCGGTGCCAGCCCGGCCCCCAGGCACGCAGCGCATGGGCGGTGCCAGCCCGGCCCCCAGGCACGCAGCGCATGGGCGGTGCCAGCCCCTGGGCACATGGGTGGTGCCAGCCCCGGGTGCGCAGCACATGGGCAGCCCCGCCACTGGGCGCGCGCGGCACATGAGCGCTGCCGGCTCCTGGGCGTGTGGCACAGGCGCTGGCTCCGGGCATGCAGCGCATGGGCGGTGGCGGCCCTGCCCCCGGGCGCACGGGACATGGGCTGTTCCGGCCCCGGGCACGCGGTGTATGGGCAGCCCCACCCCTGGGCGTGCAGCACAGTTGTGGCGCCAGCCCCGGGAGTGCAGTGCATGGGTGGCGGCAGCTCCGGGCACGCAGCGTATGGGTGGCCCCGCCCCCGGGCGCATGTGTGGCCCCACCCCCGGGTGCCCGGCATGTGAGTGGCCCCGCCCTTGGGCGCCCGGCAGCCCCAAAAGTTTGGGGACCACTGATCTAAAACATATAATGCCTGTTCCTTACCTGAAGCATGGGGCTTGGGGTAAAAAACGGGGAAAAAAATATCTTGAGACACATGAAAGTGAGACACCACCTTCACAAGGAAGGCAGAGGTGTAATCTGACTTTATCCTTAAAGAAAACTGTTGGCGGGGTGGGTGGGTGGGTGGGTGAGTGAGGTGAGGGCTCGCAGATAGAGACCAAGACAGACACTTTCCAAGAAAGGTGCAGCAGCGAGCACGTCGCCAGGGGCTCGAAGGGAGGCCACATGAGTTTGGACAGGATCAGGCTGAGGTCCCACTGAGGGACGGGCTGACAGACGTGCGGATAAAGACTGTCCAACCCTTTCCAAAAACCAGTGTACCATGGGATCTGCAGAGGGTCTGGCTCTGGGAGCCCAGGTGGAAAGCAGAGATGGCCACCAAGTGTACCCTAATTGAGGAGAAGGATAACCCCTGTATCCTAACATCCAGGAGGTAGTCCAGGACCAGGGGGATCTGGGCATCCATGAGTAAAACCTGCTTCTGGGCAACCTAGAGAAGCACTTCCACTTGGCCAGGTAAGTGGGCCTAGTGAAAGGTTTCCCACTCCCAAACAGGACCTCCTACACACGCTCCAAGCACTGTAGCTCTGCTGCTGTCAGCCAAAGAGCTTCCATGCCATTAGGTGCAAGTATTGCAGGTTCGGATGGCGAAGCCTGCCAAAGTCCTGCTTGATGAGGTCCGGTTCCAACAGGAGAGCAATTAGTCTCTCACAGGACAGGCTCAGGAGAGATGTGAACCAGTGTTGCCTGGGGTCATACCAGCGTGAAGAGGATCAGGGAGGCCCTGAACTCCCAAACCCACAGCAGCACTTTGTGAACCAGTGGGAAAGGTGGGAATGCATACACTAGACCCTTAGGCCAGGGAGTAATGAGCACATCTCTTAGGGAGCCCCGTCCCAGCCCCATGAGGGAGCAAAACTGTGGGCACTACATGTTCACTGGGTGGCAAACAGGTCCAGAAGGGGAAACCCCCACCTGCGGATAACTTGGCGGTCCACATCCCCTCAGAGACCACTCATGGCTGGAGAAGGAGCTGCTCAGCTGATTGGCCAGTGTTCTGGGACCCAGGAACAAGAGGCAACTGGGTGAATATCTGCCCCAATGCATAACTCCCAAAGATGAAGAGCTTCCTGACACAGGGGAGGGAAGCAGGCCCTGTCCTGCCTGTTGGTATAGGAGACCGCCAATTTACTGTCAGAAAGAATGAGGACTCTTTTGCCCCTGAGCGGAGGGAGAAAGGCCACACAGGTGAGACGAACTGCCCGCAGCTCCCTGACATTGATATGCAGGGAGAGGTCGTCCCTTGACCACGCTAGGTCTGCAAATCTCCGAGGTGAGGCCCCCCACAACAGATGTCAGGCACGCCCGTCACTAACCGGAGGGTCGGTAGAGGTCTGGAGAACAGGACTCAAGCGTAAACTACCTTCTCCTAGGTTCACCAGTCCAGAGAGCACAGGACATTGGGTGGAACTGTCACCACTCTGTACCAAGAGTGCAGGGATGGGTTAGGAGCATGCACAAGCAACATCTGTAATGGACACATGTGAAGCCTGGCATGTTGAATGATGTAGGTGCAAGAGGCCATCAGCCCCAGGAGACGCATGCCCTGGACGGCTGCTTTGATTGCCAGGAAACAGGATCTGAGAAGGGAGGCTGTGGCCGACACCAACTCCAGGTGGGCACCCACAAACTCTATAACCTGGGTGGGGACCAGGGTCAATTTGGCTATATTCAGGAGCAGCCCCAGCCCCCGAAAAACGTCCTGCACTAGAGCGATGTGGATCAGCAGCTGATCCAAAGAAGAGCCTTGGAGAAGCCTGTCGTCCGGGTAGGGGAACACCTGGACACCCCACTTTCTCAGAGCAGTGGCCACAACGGCCATGTATTTCACAAACACTTGAGGGGCCGTAGAAAGGCCAGAAGGGAGAGCCACAATCTGATAGTAGTCCTGGACCACCGTAAAGTGGAGGAACTGTCTATGGTGCAGTGCAATAGAAATATGGATGTAGGCAGCTTTTAGATCGAGGGCAGTGTACCAGTCTCTGGGACTTAGGGAGGGGATGATAGACGCCAGAGTCACTATCTTGAATTTGGCTTTGGTGATGAACGCATTGAGTTCTGAGGTCCAGGATAGGCCGAACCCTCCTTTGGCCTTGAGAACCAGGAAGTACCAGGAGTAGAAACCCCTGCCCAGGAACCCCTGGGGAACCTCTTCGACTGCCCCTAGGGTTAAGAGCTTCTGGACCTCCTCCTGGAGGAGATGCTCATGAGGAGGCTCCACCATCTCTCCAGTGCCAGTGGTGCCGGGGGAGCGGGGTGGGGGGTTTGTACCTCTGGAGGTCTGCACACTGACTCCAGTGACGTGGGGAACCGTGCGTCATGCCCTGGCCTCTCTCTGATGCACCTCTGGGTTCTTCAAGATCCTCTTCTCTCAGATGACAGAGGAGAGCGGGACCGAATGGTACCTGGTGACTAAGGGCCAAATGGCAGGTTTTCCATGAACAAAGGTCCTGTCGGTGCTGGGGTGGAGGCACCGGAATGGTATGAATGTCCGGCACAACCTGGAAAGCCTCCAGTGTGGAGGGAAGATGAACCCCCAGCACCAGGGAAAGTGACCAAGTGACCAGGTAGGAGGGCTCAGCGCTGTCTGGGCCTTTTCCTACCTGATGGCCAATTGTTCCCGCCCCCCCTCCCATGTCTATGTGGGGACTTCTCTGCCCAGCATTCTAGCTTTCTTCACTGGGGCCGTAGGTGGTGAATGGTGCCGAACCACTGATGACGGTGGTGCACTACGCACCAGTTCTGAGTCCAACCTTTGGTCTTGCGGAGCAAGTGCAGACTCCATTAGAAGTGCCTGGAGTCAAATGCTGCTTTCTTTAAAGTTTCTGGGATGGAAGAACCTGAAAATTCTACACTTGTCCAAGATATGTCCTTCCCCCAGGCAGCGAAGGCAGTCAGCATGTGGGTTGCTGACTGGCATAGGTCTGTGGTGGGTGGTGTAGGCATTGAAGCGGGGGGAGAAGGACATTCCCCATTCCCCAGGCAAAAATCTCTAGGAGAATCAAGAGTCCAACTATTGACAGGTACTTAAGCTAATGACAGAACTATTTACAAACAACAGGATTAGGGAATTGCTAGCTACAGTTAAGGCTAAAGCATGCTGTTCCAAGTAGTGTGACTGGTGGTAAAAGGAACTGAGGAGGGATGGGTTGGGGAGTGTCCTACATAGCATGGCATCTGCACACCACTCCAGGGGAAGCTGGGGACCTCAGTCCCTACAGGTACTGATTAGGGAAAATCTTTTGGCACTGTGCATGTGGCAGGCACATACGCTTATGTTAAGTGGACATGAGCAAGCACTCGAAGAAGAAGAAACAGAAGCAAAAGTAATACCACCACTATCACCACCACCACCCTAGGTGACCTGCCAAAAAATGGCTGAAGTTCCACCAACTTTAGCAATACCCTCAAAATGTCTGATTCATGTCAACAAACAGCCAGAGTAAGAGCATTTGTCAAATTAACTTAACATTCCATTCTAGGCTTACCAAAATGCTCAAACTTATTGATAACTGATTAACATTCTGATAGGACACCTCAGAATGCAGTGTAGATTACACTGCAATTATGGACATTTAATCACATTAAAGAAATTGAGCAAATTTTCAGCCCCAAACCACATGAAGCCATGGACCCTCTGATTTGGTCGGAATTAAATGTAAAGGGGGAAAAAACCTATGCTTTTGCTTAAAAAAGGGGAGATTTTTGGTTCTTTTCCTTGCACAAGTAGCTCTGAAATGTAAACAAGCTTGAAAGGAACTAGGGATGTAAAATCCCGATTCATCAGTTAATCGGTTAAACATTAGGTCAACCTAACATTTAACTTGTTAACTGACTAAGTGGGCTCCTGGCCCTGGGGTTGTTGCTGCCACTGGCAGCGGGAGGTTCCCGGCCCCAGTGCTGTGGTCACTGGTAGCAGGATCTCCGCCCTGGATTGCCACCACCGGCAGGCTCCTGGTCCTGCCATCCCGTGGAGCTGCTCTGAGGCACCAGTTAACCAGTACCCGGTAAGCATCACCTAGTAAGGGTGATGCTTACCAGGTAACTGGTTGCCCAGTCACAACCCTACAAGGAACAAGCATGTAAGCTCAGATGCTATGGTAGGAGGTTATGCCTGCATTTTTTGTGGTGAACTAAGTTTCCTAAATTGCCATCTATCCCAAAAAAGTCACACTAACACTACCCAAACTTTTGGTGCGCAATGACGGTCAGGAATCAGCTACTTCTCTGGATACAGATAAAATGTATATGCAGGAAAGAATTTCCCCTGGTCTCAGAATGATACAAGATGGGTCGTTATGTTTAAGCACTAGGTTTCAGTTTTTGCCTAGATTTAAAGTGATCTATCCCGATCATTCATGGCTTTTTGGGGCAAAATTTAAAATTATGTTTATTAGAAATGAATTATATACTTACGGCAAGGAGTATTTGGATGGCTTGCAAGTTGTGGAAATGCCAGGATAACAGACATCGCTGGCTGATCATTTTGTTTTGGTTCCTCTTCAACAGATTGGTCAGCCCAAACTACCATTTTTGGTCTCTGAATTAGCTGTTCAATCTCCTTGTAATTAGCCTCTATGATACCATTTGCCATCCCGGCTTCTTTTAAGGTGAAGTACTGTTTTCTTAGAACTGGAAGCAAAGTATTTAGTACTCTACAAACAAACAAAGAAAATCCAAGATAAATGTCTTGATAAACTTAACAGTAACAAGTCACCGGGACTGGATGGCATTCACCCAAGAGTTCTGAAAGAACTCAAATGTGAAATTACAGAACTATTAACTATGGTTTGTAACCTATCCTTTAAATCGGCTTCTGTACCCAATGACTGGAAGATAGCTAATGTAACGCCAATATTTAAAAAGGGTTCTAGAGGCGTTCCCGGCAATTACAGATCGGTAAGTCTAACGTCAGTACCGGGCAAATTAGTTGAAACAATAGTAAAGAAAAGCAAAAGTCAACATGGTTTCTGTAAAGGGAAATCCTGTCTTACTAATCTATTAGATTTCTTTGAAGGGGTCAACAAACATGTGGACAAGGGGGATCCAGTAGAGATAGCATACTTAGATTTCCAGAAAGCCTTTGACAAGGTCCTACATCAAAGGCTCTTACGTAAATTAAGTTGTCATGGGATAAGAGGGAAGATCCTTTCATGGACTGAGAACTGGTTAAAAGACAGGAAACAAAGGGTAGGAATAAATGGTAAATTTTTAGAATGGAGAGGGGTAACTAGTGGTGTTCCCCAAGGCTCAGTCCTAGGACCAATCCTATTCAACATAGTCATAAATGATCTGGAGAAAGGGGTAAACAGTGAGGTGGCAAAGTTTACAGACGATACTAAAATGCTCAAGGTAGTTAAGACCGAAGCAGACTGTGAAGAACTTCAAAAAGAGCTCACCAAACTAAGTGACTGGCCAACAAAATGGCAAATGAAATTTAATGTGAATAAATGTAAAGTAATGCACATTGGAAAAAATAACCCCAACTATACATATAATATGATGGGGGCTAATTTAGCTACAAGTAATCAGGAAAGAGATCTTGGAGTCATCGTGGATAGTTCTCTGAAGACGTCCACGCAGTGTGTAGCGGCAGTCAAAAAAGCAAACAGGATGTTAGGAATCATTAAAAAAGGGATAGAGAATAAGATGGAGAATATCTTATTGCCCTTATATAAATCCATGGTACGCCCACGTCTTGAATACTGTGGACAGATGTGATCTCCTCATCTCAAAAGAGATATACTGGCATTAGAAAAGGTTCAGAGAAGGGCAACTAAAATGATTAGGGGTTTGGAACGGGTCACATATAAGAAGAGATTAAAGAGACTGGGACTTTTCAGCTTGGAAAAGAGGAGACTAAGGGGGGATATGATAGAAGTATATAAAATCATGAGTGGTGTGGAGAAAGTGAATAAGAAAAAGTTATTTACTTGTTCCTATAATATAAGAACTAGGGGCCACCAAATGAAAGTAATGGGCAGCAGGTTTAAAACAAAAAAAGGAAGTTCTTCACACAGCACATTGTGAGTCTGTGGCACTCCTTGCCTGAGGAGGTTGTAAAGGCTAGGACTATAACAGGGTTTAAAAGATAACTAGATAAATTCATGGAGGTTAAGTCCATAAATGGCTATTAGCCAGTATGGGTAAGGAATAGTGTCCCTAGCCTCTGTCAGAGGATGGAGATGGATGGCAGGAGAGAGATCGCTTGATCACTACCTGTTCGATTCACTCCCTCTGGGACACCTGGCATTGGCCACTGTTGGCAGACAGGGTACTGGGCTGGATGGACCTTTGGTCTGACCCAGCATGGCCGTTCTTATGTTATGTCTTTAAATAAAAATGTTAGTCTAGTCAACAGTAACCTAGCTATGAACTACCACTGTTAGAACATATAAGCTACTGTTGGCAGAACCCCTCAAAGTTTTCGCCTACCTCTACAAATTGGGGTCCAAGTCATGTGCAGGTTTAAAACAGAGAGTGGGTGGGCAAGGTTCAATGTCCCGCAATATGTAGCAAATTAGACATGACCACATTGGTTCCTACTGGTTTAAAGTCTATAGCTGATTGTGCAGCATTAGTGTTTGATTGAATTTGAAAGAAGCATAATTAACTTGTGTCAAGTACTAAAGCCCCATACAGAACTTCACTACTGATATAGCTCTGACATTTATTTTTCAATTATGTGTCTCTTCAGATAACCAACATAGAACTTTTTTTGATTCAATTATTTTCAATCATGCATCACAGTGGTAGTGTTCACTTTTCGTACAACATCCAAGACGTGAACCAGACTTGCAGTCTATGTTTTGCAGGTTTGCTTACTCAGCATTGCATTTGCTGAAGTGGCAGTTTACATGGGACAGCTGATTTTATCATCCAATGTCTTGTAAGTGTAAGGGAATGTCAACATAACAAAACCTATAAGCAAGCTAGCTTACATTATGAAGATAGCAAAATGTGGGCAGTATGAGCCCAGCACAAATCCTGGTTGCATACTCTACTTGATAACCTGTCTCTACTGCTATCGTTACCTGGGATAGCTGAATTAACCCAGCTCAGGTAGGTTATCCATGTAACCAGCTTTTGCTATGCTGATGCACCTTAAGGCACAGGAATATTACAAGTTAATACAAATTTATAAACATTAATCTTATTGTTTGGTATACATATGGAAATTATATAAGCATCCTTTATCAAGTCTATGGGTACCACTGCAGTCTGCTCCTATGCTACACTGAACAGGGGGCAGAGTGGAACAAGGAACATCAGGTATAGAGCTAGGGATCCTCTGGAATGCATGTACTCAGTAGGGCAGTGATAAAGACTGTGTGAACTGTAAATGAATGTAACAACATAAAATGATGGCTGTACTGGGTCAGACCAAAAGTCCATCTAGCCCAGTCCCCGGTCTGACAATGACCAATTCTAGGTGCTTCAGAAGGCATGCACAGAACAGTAATCATCAAGTGATCCATTCCGTCACACTTTCCCAGATTCTGGCAAATACTGGCGGGGGACACCATTCCTGCCCATCTTGGCTAACAGCCATTAATGGACCTTTGCATCAATGAATGAAAATATCTTGCTCTCACCTCCCATCCCTTTGTTAAAAGTTTTGTGCTACTTGGAGGTAACTGTACCTTAATCTTGGTATTAATATGTAATACTCTTTACTCAACTCCTGTTTGCTATTGTCAATAAAAGCAAGCATACTACAACATATGCTATTTGACAACAAAGAAAGGAAAAAAAAAAATCCAACAACTCTGGAAATTCAATGGTAACAAAATAAAAAAGCTATATTTTAAGCAATTCTCTTTTGGAAGTATACTAGTAATTTGGGCTGACTTAATAATTTGGGCAACCCAACCTTCAAACAGAAGTATCAACAATATTTAGTTCTTTAAAAGCTCTTTATGCTTGCAATACCAGAGAGATTTACAAATAAGAAAAATAGGTTGGATGCAATAGGATCTTAGAAATTTGACCATTGCAGCTGAATATAAACTTAATTGTTTACAGGTCAGAATACCTGATTATTACTGGAGGGAGGAGGGAATTTTCAACATTTTTGTTGAACATTACAAGAATACTATGCTAAGGATATTCTCCATGATACAGTAATATATTTTTTGTTACAGAATTTACAACAGTTTAGATAAAAGTCTGGAAAATTATGAAGCCATTTCCCCCTGAAACTCACTGAAATCTATAAATTTATTATATATGTTTACAAGATTGGAGAGGAACACACGTCAAGCATGATATACAAACACAGACTTACTTTTCTGTTTGCTTATGTTGCTGCTCTTGAAGTGATACTAGTGACATCATATGCTCAATCTGCATTTTCAGATCCTTGGCCTCGAGCTTTAAATGGCAGCAGTGAAGATCTTTACAGAGCATCTTGAGAAATAAGTTACATAAGATATTACTTCAATTTCACTACAATACATACAAATTCAGTCTAAAAAGAATTTTAAGAGATTAGCATGCAATGCCTTGAAAAATAGTTTTGTGATTTATCTGTAACAGTGTTTCTCCAAGTGGTACATGAAACCACTCTGAGAAACCTGCTAACTGGACACTCCGGTGTGTTTATTTACTGGCTCCGTAGCCATGTGGCTCCCATTAACTCCAGTTTGCCGTTTGCAGCCAAGAGAAAATGCGGGAAGCGGCGTGGGCTGGGCTGCTGCTTCCCGTGACTGCCCTTGGCTGCAAACGGGGAACCGGGGCCGGTAAATAAACACACCAGAGTGGCTAGTTAGCTGGTTTCTCAGAGTGGTTTCGCGGATCTCTTTCAGAAACACTGATCTATAACTATGCCTTTAACCTTTAACTAACCTTTAACTTAATAATTATCTTACAGTAGAAGTACAATTTAATTCATGTTATTATTTCACTGGTATGTCTAACTATTGTCTCATAGAGGTCCATTCACAAACAGATTTGCGTTCTGCACATAGTTAAGACTACATATATGCACAACAACACTTACCTTCTCTAGATCAAATTCTAGATTTTTTTTTTATTCATTGAATTTAAGGACCACTAGGTCATCTATTCTGAACATTTTGTATATGACAGGTCACTTACCACCACCCAGCATGTGGTGCACTAAACCCAAAATGAAAATTATACCAAAATATTACAGTTCACAGGGGATTAAACTAGGGCTGTCAAGCGATTAAAAAAATTAATTGCAATTAATTGCGTGCACTGCCCCTTTGAAACACTGCAGCAGCGTTTCAAAAGGGTAGCACAGTGGAAGCCCGGGATCAGCTGGAGTCTTCAGCTGACCCCAAGGCTCAGTGCAGCTGCCCCTTGGAAAAGCCGCCCTGGCGCTTCCAAGGGGCAGTGCTGCACAGAGCCTGCGGTCAGGTGGAGACTCCAGCTGATCCCAGGATCCTAATGCACAGCATTAACGCCTGAGATTAACGCGTTAGAAAAATGAATGTGTTAATCCTGCCCTAGATTAAACTATTGTGTGTCAAATGCCTGAGACCCTTGCAATAGCAAGGAATTACCATATGTACTCATTCATTAGCCAGTTCATTTATTAACAGAACCCTCCCAAGATGAAGATAAAAATGGCAGACTGTTATGACCTTTTCATAAGCCAAACCTATATTTCAGAGGTTGTTAAACTTCGGTTTCCCGCTCATCAGGGTAGGCTGCTGGTGCACTGGGATGTTTTTGTACTTGGAGCTAGGGATGTAGTGGGCAACCGGTTAACCAGTTAAGCATCATCCTTACCGTGGCAGGTGGGAAGGGGGAGAGGAGGAGAAGCTGGGTTGTAATGGGCTCCTACCCAGCTCCATTTAATATTTTACTGGTCGACCAATTAAATGGGATTTTACATCCCTACTTGGAGTGTCCTCTGGCATAGAGCTCTTTAGCTCCCAGTGGCTTCAGTTCACTGTTCCCGGCTAATGGGAGCTGTAGGAAGCAGTGTGGGCTGAGGGATGTGTTGGCTGCCACTTCCTGCTACTCCCGTTGGGAACAGCAGCCACTGGGAGCTGAGGGGTGTCATTAGTCACCCCTGACTGACGACACTCCCTCAACTTACTACAAGGGGCTCCGTGTGCTGACCTAGGTGCACCCTGGGGCTGGTGGTATGCCCAGGGGATCCAGAAGGGCCACTGAGCTGGAGGTGGCCATTGCTGTTGCCACTGTGCTGGTGGGTGCCTTGTACTGCATTGAGACCGGTTGCACTAGATCTGGACGATACCACGTCCGATTCAGATTCTGACTGAGAAGACCACGGTGGTGCAAATGATGTAGGTGCCGGGGTCGGTGCTGGAAGTTGGGACCCTATCTGCAGGGCTCGACAAATTATGGAAAACCCTACTCGCCAGACAAAAAAGGGACTCGCCACCCTCCCCCCAAAAAGTGTTTTTTTAAATGGCATAAATTCCTATTCCTAATAAGTTATTAATAAAGATCACCCAAGTTATTAATAAATATCTTATAAACCTCTACCTTTTCCCTCTGCTGCCATGTCTCCTCCCCTTGCTCCATCAGCTCCCCTGGTGCCTGCTGCCCTCCAACCCCTCACCCTCCTCTGCTGTCCTGACTCCTGCCCTTCTCACTGCCCTCAGCCTTCCTGAGACCTGCCCCCTGCCACCAGCCCTTCTCTCCCCGCTGTGCCCACTCCTCCAGTAGCCCCACTCTGATCATGTGAGCTACCCCTCCTCATCCTCTCCTAACACCTCCTCTACACACCTGCCCTGCCTCTCTCCTCTGGTGCTGGTCCCTCCTGCAGGTGTCTGCCCTTCTGCTCCACCCCAGAATCCCCTGGCACCTGCCCCTCCTGGTGCCTCCCCTTCCCTCACTGCCCCTGCCCCCTTTGCCCTCTTTCTCCCTGATGCCCACCCCTCACCACCCTCTGCCCCCATTCCCCTCATGCCCCTGTGCCCTCACACATGCCTTGCTCCATCCCTGCCTTCCTCATGACCACCCCTGCTTTCAAGCCTTCTCCCAGCACCTCCCCCTCTCCCCTCTGGCCCCCTCTACCCTCTCCTCTCCCAGCATCACCCTGTTCCCCCCTCCCACTGACACCTCCTCTCCTGCCCTTTTCCTCATTGTCTGCACTTGGCCCCCTGGGATTTGTCTCTCCTGCACCCTTGTCCCTTGGTGCCTTCCCCTTTCTTCTTCTTCTCCTGACCTCCTCCCCGCCCCTCTCCTCCCCTCAGCACAAGCCCCTTCCCCATATTTTCTCCTCCTCACCCCTCCCCTCCTCCCTTCCCACAGCCCAGCCCAGCCCTTCCCCTCCCCAGGGCCAGCTCTAGGTTTTTGCTGCCCCAAGCAAAACATTTTTGCCCCCCGCTTTTTGTTGTCTTTTACACGTTTGCATTTTGCAATAGGTTTTTTTGTTGTTGTTTTTGTTTCGGCATTTTAGCCCTATAAATAGCAAATAGCATTTTCATTCGTTTTTTTCCATAAAGGCAAAGGTGCTTCAAGTGAACTCCCCCTTTCACTCACTGCTGGGTCACAGCAGCCTTTTCCCTGCCCTGTCCAGCCCCTCCCTATGGACAAGCACCCCTCACTCCCGACCCACAGGGGGAGCAGGGTGCAGGGACAGCACAGAGCCAGAGGGGTGGAGGGGGGTACAGGGGTGGGGCGGGGAACGGGAGGCACAGAGCCAGAGGGACACAGGGATCGGGGGGAGCAGGGTGCGGTGGAGGCACGGGGAATGGGACGTGGGGAACAGGAGGGACAGAGGGATCAGGGTCTAGGGGCAGTGCAGAGAACGGGCCGCACAGAGCTGGGGGCAGGGATCGGCGGGAGCAGGGTGCAGGCTCAAGGGTGGCGCAGAGCCAGAGAGCCGCAGGGAAGAGGGAGAGCAAGAGGTCCGGGGTGCAGGAGAGCAAGGGCGGCATGGGGAACGGGTGGCACGGAGACAAAGGGGCGCAGGCAGGTGCAGCGAGCCAGGCAGTCAGCAGGGAGCGCTCTCTTGCCGGCGAGGGGGCTGGGGCCGTGGCAGGACTGGAGCTGGCGGGGTGGGGAGGGGCCTGGCTGGGCCGCGCGCTGCAGCCAGCTCCCGGGGACACGCGGCCAGAGCCGAGCTGCCGCAGCCCTTTAAAATTAGCGGGGGCCACGTCACTCCAGCGTCCTGGTGTCTGCTGGCGTCCTGCCCTCTGGCTCGCGCCCTACCTTCTCGCACAGGAGCTGCATGCAGGCAGCTGGGCGCTGAGAATCGCCGCACTTCCCCCTTCCCGGTGGTGCTCTGCTCCTCCGCCAGCCGGCGGATCGGATGGGGCCACGCCGCCCGTAGTGCGAGCTTCGGCCAGCCTGTCACAACGGCCCACCGGGCCAGTCCGCCCCTGCACTCGCCAGCTGATAAAATCTACTTGCCGCGGGTGAGTGAATTTGTCGAGCCCTGCTTATCTGGAACCTTGAACAGTGCCAAGAGGGCCTGGAAAGGGAGCAGCATCTTGGGCTTCTGGACCACGACCTCGACCTGGAGGCCAATATCTGTGCCAAGTTTCAATCCCTCAGTGCCGGCCTAGTGCTCGGTGACGAGCTCTCTCTCGGTGCTGGAGGGCATTGTGCCGGTGACGGCAGACCCTCGAAGGAGGAAGACGTGTCCCGGTACCAATCCATGGATTGTGGTTGATGGAGCATTGACAGCTTTCCCCTGAAGTGGTGCTGTCTCGGCGGTTTAATTCAACGCCCTGGAGGCCTCGGCCTCTAAGATTTCTATCAGATCTCTGGCTGCTTCAAAGGTGCCCAGCGTCAAAGGGGAGTTCAAGACCTGCACCAGGCTCATATCTCTTGGTGGATGGATTTCTCCTCTCTCTCTCTCTCTCTCTCTCTCTCTCTCTCTCCTCTCTCTCTCTCTCTCTCTCCTCTCTCCAAATGCAAGGCCGATTCAAGGGGCGCCAGTCCTGGGACCAGAGTTGACAGAACATCCTGGACCTCCCGCGCTGGTCCTGTCTTTGTCGGGGACTACGAGAGGATCTACCGCAGTCCTCTCTCCTGCCCCGTGGTGCTGGTGAGGTAGATCTAGGTCTTGGCACTGCAGTCTTCGGTGCCAGGGAACCCTGGCACCAGTTCTTTGCCGTACTTGGCTTCTGTGCTACGTCTCTTACTGAGGATGGGGCTTTCTGCACCCAGCTGGCTCCCAGGGCCAATTTCTCGGCCTGTGGGATTTTACCTTTGCTTCCATCAGGAGCTGTTGGAGCCTGTGCTCCCTGTCCTTTCTAGTGCAGAGCTTAAAGCTTTGACAGATCTTGCACTTTTCGGGGGCAGTGTTCTTCACCCAGGCGGTGAAAGCACACACCGTGCGGGTTGCTGTTGGGCATATGGTGCTTGTAAGCTGTGTGTGCTTTAAGCCTAGGGCATTAGGCATACCCCAGCGCCCCGAGGGACTGAGATTTTTGGGCACTTGCCCACTCTCTCTTTATTTGCTTGAAGTTCTTGATCACAGAGGAAAAAAATAAGGCAAAGACAAAAAAAGAGAGCTATCACTAGGAACTAGGCACTTGCTAAGCAAGAGCTAGCTACAGTTCCAGTGTCGCCACAGACTGTCAGAAGGAACGGACGGAGGGTAGGGTCGGCAGTGGTATATATGCGCTGATATCATGACGCCTCTCTGGGGGTCTCCACAACCGACCCTAAGGGAGCTGCTAGGGGAAAAGTTTCTGATGTTTGTGCACGTGGCACGTGCACACATGAATTGGAATCAACGTGAATGATCACTCGAAGAAGAACTGCTGTATTTGTAAAAGGGAGACTATACCTGATGACCCTGCTCTCAGAGCTGAAAGGTTCCCCCCCCCCCATAACAAAATAAATAAATACAGGAAAGAATCTATAACAAGGGTGGGCAATAATTTTTGATGGGGGCATTCCAAGATTTTGGAAAGTGGTCAAGGGCCTCATTCTTCCATAATATTAATGGAGGTGCCTGGTCTGGGATGGAGGCTGGGTGCAGAGGGGAGCTTGGTGTAAGGGACTGGGGTGCAGGAGGGAATATGTGGTCTGGGAGGGAGTTGGATGAAGGAGACGGTTGTGACTTAGAGCAGGAGACAGGTGCAGGGTCTGGGAGAGTGTATGAGTTCAAGAGGGGGACCGAGTTTGGCTTATGTGTGGTACAGGGACAGGAGTTGGGAGAGCAGAGGCCTGGGCAGGGGAGGGAGAGGCTGGGGTGCCAGAGGCAGGCACTGGCTGGGGGACTTACCTGTGTGACTCTCAGGCAGGCTCCCTGCCTGTTCTGCCCCCCCAGGATGGATAGCTCAGTGGTTTGAGCATTGGCCTGCTAAACCCAGGGTTGTGAGTTCAATCCTTGAGGAGGCCATTTAGGAATCTGGGGCAAAAATCTGTCAGGGATGGTACTTGGTCCTGCTGTGAAGGCAGGGGACTGGACTCAATGACCTTTCAAGGTCCCTTCCAGTTCTAGGAGATAGGCATCTCCATTCATTTATTTATTTTTTATTTATGTGCATTGGTGAATAAGAGCCTGAGGGGAGACGGGGAGTGGTGCTTTGCGCACTTCCTGTTCTTCAAACTGGCAGTTTCCATTGGCCAGAAATTGGCCAATGGAATTGTGCTGGGTGTGGGAGCAGAGTGTGAAGCACTATCACTCCCCTCGGCTCACAGCTGAGCAAAAGACAGGACTGTGGCAGCCGCTTTCCTTAGCAGTGTTGTGGGAGAGGGGACGCAGGGCAAGCAGGGAGTCTGCATCCATGGGCCAGATCTGGTGGCTTGGTGGGCTGGATCCAGCCTGTGAAGCATATTTTGCCCAGGCCCATATTATAAGCATGTTTGACTAGAATATCTGAACTCTGCCTTTGAAAGAGAAGCCCTTTTACCTGTGGAATACGGCCATCTTGACCCAAGAGGCGCATTTCATTTTCCACACGATGCAGCCAGCTCGTATTCTCCTCAAAGCGTTTCATCTCTTCTTCTCTCTTCTTCTGCACGTGCAAACGACGAGTTTCAAGCATTGCGAGCCTATGATCCCGTTTACAAGTGGCCTGAAATAACAGCATATTAAATAATTTAATGGGAAACTATCATACAATATTCACTGAATTCTGTTATGAAAGAGACTTTGCAGGCTTCCGTAATTGGATAGATGTAGTCAAAACAATTTACACAGTTTTTGATCTATGTAATATTTGTAAAGGAGCACACTCTTCCTAAGTGCACTACTCAAGTCTATTTGTACCTCTTTTCCTCTAAAGGCTTTTCAGTGAGACTTTTGAGACTAAAGTAAACTGTTTAACTTGACTAGAAAAATTGCACAGGTAGCACTGTCTAGTTACTAGTTAACGAAGAATGAAAAAAAGAGCCAAGAATTTGTGCGCTCTTACCCTTGCTCCCTATTTGACAGCATAATTACATTTAGAACCTGTCTTCACTACAGGCTAAATTGGCGCTGCAATTGATGCAACCACATCAATTTAGCAGGTATGGTGAAGATGTAATAAGTCTATGAGAGAGCGCTCTCCTGTCAACTTCAGTACTCTATCTGCCTGAAAGGTGGATGCTAAGTTGGTGGAAGAGCGTCTGCCACTGACATGGCGTTATGTAGACATCACTGCAAGTTGATCTAAGCTCGGTCAACTTAAAATTACATAACTTAACTAGTGTAACTTAGACTTACCTTGTTAGTATAACTAAGGCCTTAGATACACAAGAAAAAAACCGAAGGACAAAACCAATAAAGTTTCAACTCCAATTTCTCAAATGCCGTCCCTAATTTAAAGGTGGTGGAGGGAAGTGATTGAGAGAAAAAACTATATAGGGCGGAAAACAAGGGGACTGAAAACAAGGGTAAAAGAGATGGAGGTGTACCCTCTTGCCACCTCTTCCTATATTTAAGTCTCCTGTGCTCTGAGTCCAGGGAAGGTATGTTGGACAAGGGACACAGACCAGGATGGTGGTTAAGGCTTACCAGAGAGGAGCTAGTATGTAGATGGATGCGACAAGTGGCTTAGACGAAGCCATTCTAAGCTCTGGAAGCTAGCGTTATATTGCTGGCATGTCCTCTGAGACTAGAGGAAACACATATAAGTGTGGAAGTCAGTGGAAAGGCTTTTACAGGGCAGTTAGAGGAAATTCAATATGGAAATATGCGAAGTTTTCCACTTAGGAAGGCACAATGAGTTGCATAAATACAAAATGGGGAAATGACTGCTTAGGAAGATGTATTGCAAAAAAGGACTGGGGGGAGGGGTGTCTAATAGAAGATCACAAGCTGAACATGAGTAACAAGTGTAACATCAAACATCATTCTGGGATGTAAAGGTTGGATATCCCTGGTCCAGCACCCTCGAGGCCTGACGGGTCCTGGACAAAGGAGTTTGCCAGACCAGGAGAGATCTGGGCTCTCTCAAAGGCCCTGGCCACCGGGCCAGCTCCCCTTCTGGCTACCGACTTCGCTCTCAGCTTCCTGCAGTGCCAGTCAGGCTATGCTTCTGACCCCAGGGCAGCCAGGCTGAATAGCTAAACTGCACTCCTGGCCCCTAATGGCTGCCGGGCTGTGCTGCCAGGTTGCACTCCTGGCTTCCGGCAGCTTTTGGGATGGCCAAGCTAAATTGTGTGGCTGTGCTCCTGGCCCCCAGCGGCTGCCGAGCTGGCAAGGCTCTGCTTCACTGGCAGCCCCCAGTGGCTGCCAGCTGGGCTCTACTGCCAAGCCCCGGGGCTGCCAAACTCCCAGCTGACTGCCGCTGAGGCTCTCTGGTCCAGAAGCATCCGTGGTCAAGAATTACAAGTAGTAATTCTTCTGCTTCACTCTACCCCGGTAAGGTCTCAGCTGGATTACTGCATCCAAAAACCACATTTTAAGAAAGATGTGGACAAACTGGAGAAGGATCAGAAGAGAGCAACAAAAATGATTAAAGGTCTAGAAAGCATGATCTATAAGGGAAGACTGAGAGAATTCAGTTTGTTTAGTCTGGAGAAGAGAAGACTCAGAGGGGATATAACAGATTTCAGGTACATAATAGGTTGTTACAAGGAAGAAAAAAAGTTGTTTTCCTTAACTTCTGAGGATAGGACAAGAAGCAATGGGCTTAAATTTCAGCAAGGGAGGTTTAGATACTGCACTTTCACAGCATCTGGATACAACCACCAAGAGAAAACAAAATACATAAATGTAAACAGTCCTTTAAGAAAAGTGACCTTCTAGACGCTCGCCTGTCATCCCAAAGTCTATTTTGCAAGAAGAAAACAGAAGTAGTTACATAACTGGATTAGAAACAAGAATACAATTTGTTCCAACCAAATTAAAGGCGACATTCAATTTCAAGGTTAGAGTGGCCACGCGGGTTGATTCGGCCTGCGGACACCCTGCCGCTCCCCGGCTCCCAGGCCAAACAGGGCCTGGGATGGGGGAGTACACAAAGTCTCCTCCCCTGCCAGGTGTGCAGTGCTTAGAGTCAACTGCTTGGGTTGACTAAGCGCCGTACGTCCATTGCAGGACAGGGGCAGGGCAGAGTGCACAAAGTCTCCTCCTGCCCTGCAAGGAGCACGTGCTGGTGGTTGATCAAGCGCAGTGCCCCCTTGCAGGGCAAGGGCAGAGAGTGGGAGACTTCCCGTGCTCCCCTGCCCCCAGGCCCTGATTGATTTGGGGCAGGGGGGAGCACACAAAGTCTCCTCCCACCCCCAGAGGCATGGGTGCCTAGAGGGAACTGCCAGCTGTTCAGAGCACTGGCAGTTCCCTCTGAGGGGTGGGGCGGGGGGAAAGGGGCAAAACACTTGATGCGCTCCCCCCACCCCCAGGCCAGTCAGGGTCTGTGGGTGGGAAAGCATGGAAGTGTCCTGGCCCTACCACTTCTGGGGCAGCCTGGGACCACTTCAAATATTTCTGAAGTGCCCCCATCTACAATTATTGCCCACCCCTGCTCTTGAGTCTACCAAGATCAATATCATAAACTGAACTGTAATCATAAAGCTACATTTAAGAGCACAAGTATTAAATTTCTAAGCAGATCCCACAACTAAGGATGTTAGATATCTGGTAACTGAATAGTCATGTAAGCACATGAAATCTTTGCTGTTACATGACTATTCTATAGTCCCTGGGGGTGGGGCTGGCAGCCAGTGTGCTCCCAGCCCCACTCCCAAGAAACCCCTTACTACTGGGGGAGCCAGCCTGTGAGGGGAGCCAGCCTGTGAGGGGAGCCAATTAAAAAACCAACTCCCTGTGCAAACTCCCTGCCTGCTGCCCTGCATTGCTACTTTTGATACACAGGCAGCAGTGCAGGGTGGCGGCAGCCTCTGTTCGTAGGAGGTCTGAGCTCCCCACAAACAGAGGCTGCTCCACGGGGAGCTTGGACCCCTCACTGGAAGAAGCTGCTTTGTGGCAGCCTACCCTGTCCCACCCCTCCACAGACTGATAAATGCAGCAGTGCACGTGGAGAGGGAGGGGGCCACCGGCAGCTCCGCAGAGCCAGTGTTGGCGGGGGTGGAAACAGTTTTAAGTTGGGTCACCCCAGCACCGGCTCCTGCCCCACTACCTCAGATAAAGACGTAGCAAGGAGGTGAGGAAATGTGTGTAGTCAAGAAGATTAACCAGTAAGCCTAGGCTTGTCATATATAGTTGAGTACATGTAGACATCCCTAATCACAACCAGTTTAAACAAAATGTTTGACCGAAATAAATGACTGAAAAACAAAACACCTTGATTAAATCAGAGTTAAGGTTGTCTGGTGATATCTCATGCCCCTTCAGAACACAAAGTCTAGCAAACCTCAAATTTGTGAACACCAGGAAATACAAAATTAAGGTAAGTGCCCACACTATTTTAACTCCGTACTCCTGAAGTTAGCAATAGGCTTTGGGAATTTATCTTCCAGAACTACACGTGCATTCATTATGTTAGGTGTAGTTGTTTTGAATAGTGAAGAAATAAACTGGGGCCGTGTGAATGAGTTGTGATTTTGATCTGAGCAGCTCTGGGTCTGAGAGCACCCCAGGTGTGTCATCAAAGGAAAAGGGTTCCAGTTTACATCTGGCCTATGTTATACAAGAGTTTGGATTAGATTATTATAATAGTCACTTCTGGCCATGGAAAATGCAGAAATGTATGACCGTCAGTAGCAGGGCACTGGGACCTTTTTGCTATTGGTATGGTCAGCAGTGAGATGGGCTATGAGAGCTGTCTCTGGATGTAATGATTACCAGGGGAAATATAGATTTAGATGGTACCTTGTGTTCAAGTGTAAAAGGTTATAAGAGTATGAAATGGTTGTTAAATTTTTAACTTGCTATCATTATCCCCATTTTAGAGATAGGAAACAGACACAGAGAAGTGAAATGACTTCCACACAGTCATCCAGGAAGTTTTAGTCTTTTCTTTTGAGCCACACTCTAACTATATGTGATTCCTCAGTGCTCTTTACCCCTCCTGTGTATTTTGCTATTGTGCAATGGCAATAATAGTCATCCTTTGAAATGTTTGCAGTGTGTAGCTGTTAATAGGTCTTGTGAGAGAAATTGTATTCATTGTCTGTGTTCCAAAATATTTTCACTTTTTGGACATGATTGTTACAGTCATTTTAAGAGAATAAGAGAAGACTGGTCTATCTATATGGTTCTTCACCCTCTGTCTCACCATTCACTGCAATATGTAGCCCCTGCCACCAACATTTCTAGTTCTTTCTTCCCTTTCCATTCCATTAATGACTCCTGCATGCCAAGTAATGGCTTAACATTTAAAAAGTTGTTCCTTGCTGTCTCCTGCCTTATGCTACTGAATATATATATCACAGGTACTAGCTTACTGGCAGGCTCAACGCTGCCACGGGTATGTAGCCTGAGCTGCCCACCCAGTCCCTACACAGGAGTGATGTGTCCTGTAACTATTTGTTTTCTGGATTTCAGATATTTAAATTTGTGTTAGTCCACCCCCTGATACAAACTCACATGCAGAGCAGGAAGAAGGGCTCAGGTACCCACAAGAAGAGCAGATCCTAGGACACACACACACACACACACACACACACACACACACACACACCAGGCAGGAGAGGGATTCAGACTCCTGAAAAGGGGTAGAACTCCCCCACATTCCCATGCGGAATTAGGAGAACCCCTCCTATCTAAGTGCTACATGGGAAGTGCTACACAAACAGTTATGTGAGCTGCTTCATTCATGTCAGTGAGTGTTTCCTGCTCCCTGTCCCTGCCTTCGAAATGTTTCTGATGTGTCATGCCTACCCATTCTCAGCTCCTCACCTCAGTCTCAGCAGTGCACTCTCACAATTCTGAACTCCCTACCAGGAGGGCAGGAATTCCTCATGTACTGGCTCACAAAAGGAGGTAAGGAATTGGAGTCCCTGGTGTAATAACTGAGCACTGGTTTGATCTCTGAGCAAAAAAACCAAACACAGTCAGAAGGTTACAGCCCCTGAGGGAGAAAAAAGCTGATCTTGGAATCCCTTTGGTCAAATAGCCCCATATTTGCATCACTGACTATATCCCAGTGATATACAGCATATTAAATTTCAAGACTAATCTTATTAATTGCACAGATCTTAGAGCACTCATGCTTCAAAAGCAAAGCAAGTCTGAACTTTATCTATTGCTCTAATAATGGAGAGCCATACTGTAAATATTCCACTGTAATAGGGGCTTGAGAACTTATGATACAGGCTAAAATAATGTTTTAAAGTAGTACTTCAAAATTCAATTCACTGCAAATTGCGATGTGAAAAACTTTTGGAATATATTTGTCACTTGAAACATTATTTGTGACAAGCACAAGATTTCTGAAATAGCAGTGTATTTTTCTCCTAGGACACTATTCATAACAAGTGTAAATTTTCAAGTGAATCCCTACACACAATGGAAACTTGAAATTGTAGTCAGTTAAATTTTGTTCTAACTACTTAAATAGAGGAAAAACTAAATCTATATTCAGAAACTAAATTAAGATTGAAGGTGTTCAGGCTTTATTGCCTATTCTTGGATTTCCTGTAAAAAGATTAGGGTAGCAAACTCTGAACAGGATCAGCCATTTGAAATACAGGCCAAAGGATACTGAACTTCAAGGCCACTGACAGAACTGCTTTAAAAATGTTTACCTTTCCTCTGTCAACCTGGTGGTAGAAAATTGGGATCGCTTTAAGTTTGATATGGAGCTTGATCATGCTTGCCAGTACAGGGCTACAAACAGACTTTCCAGCCAAGTAGCTTTGCCAGGTGTGCTGCAATGTTGGTAAGTTTGTGGTTGCACAGAAGCAGCATGGATATGTCTAGTCAGATCTCGAAGTAGCAACTGTGTATCACATCTAAATTGAAACACTAGGAGACTTTTCATGTTTAGCTGCAAAGTAATCGTTAACAAGTTCCCTTATTCAGTGGAAGAGCCATCCTAGACGGGCCTTCCACATTCAGGACGTCCACTGTTGGGTCAGAATCTTCCAAGACTCGTTCAACCTGCACTCCCAGGCTTTGGGCCAAATGTTTTAGTAAATCCTGGTGGGTCCGGGAGTCCAACGATGGCATGGAGAGGGATGCCACTTCCAGGGCCTCATCTGAGGAAGATGACGAATACTCCCTAGAAGGAGGGTCTTCATGCTCTGGCAGATGCTCTGAGTCCTGGGACACCACTGACTGGTCAGGCAACCCTCGAGGGCACAGCTCATCTACCCCTTCCAAAGAAGGTGTGGTGGACTCTGTGTGTCAAGCGCCCGTGGTCCTGTGCTGGGGCGGGAGGCAGTTCCACCGAAAAGGTGGAGCCCATGTTGGAGGGGACACCACCTCTGGGACTGATGGTAGGCTCATGAGGTCCAAAAAGGCCACTGGGCTGGGGATTGCCACTGGGGCCGGGGGTGGGGAGGAGGAGGAGCATGTCTGCTGCACAGTCTGCACTGAGGTACTATGGTGTCAGGAACAGTGTCCCGAACGAAAGCAGTGCCTGAGTGGGAATGGTGCCAGGACCGGGAAGGAGAGGCCATATCCCAGGACCAATGGACCCAATGTCAGAGTCTGACAAATAGTTCACCCCCTAGCACAGCAGTGCAGACGATGGGTCCAGAGACTTGCTGGACCACGGCTGCAGGCTTGCTCCGGTGCCGGGTAGGCAGTGACGGCACTAAGTGCCCCAGTGCTGTGGCTGGTGCTGCCGATGCGGAGGTGCTCAGTACCATGCCCTCTCCAGAGGCTGAGGTCGTGGCCAGTGCTGATGGATGTGGCACGGGCCAGAGTGTCGGCGCCATTGGTGTTGAAGCTGGTGCAGACTTCGAAGTGCATCGGCTAGCCTCAGACGCGGCCAACGTGTCGGTACTGGATTGAGCCTTGAGTGTGCCGGTGCCGGCGGGGGAGGCAAAGGAAGAAGTGAATTGTATCAACTCCCCAGCTGAAAGGTGTCCAGGGTCAAAGGGAGGTTCATCACTACGGGATCCTCTTCAGGTATGGGATCCCGGGCTACTCTCAACTGGTACTGAGAGAGCCCTCGAGCAACAGGCCTTGAGGCCAAAGTGGAGGCATTGAAATGCCCTGACTGAGGGCATACTCTGGATGCATGATGTGACAGATCTGCCTCTGTCCGACCTCTTCTTTTCCACTACTGGTGACTGCGAGCAGTGCTGGGAGTCTTAACACCCAAGAAGAACCAGTCAGCTCCGGTGCCTCCTGCACCGAAGATGGTGTGCTATAGGAAGCAGGTGCCAAGTCTGTGGCCAGTGCTGGATGGAGTGCCAATTCCATCAGAAGAATGTTGGGGTGTGAATCACTCTCTTGCTATGTCTGGGGTTTGAAGCTCCGCTAATTGTTAAAAATCTGTTGAAGATATGAGCCTCGCACAAATACTTAAGGCACGAATAGTGTGGATTCACACATGTCACCGGCTTAAGGCAGTCCGCGCAGGGCTTAAACCCTTGGGGCCCAGGCATGCCCCTGGGAAGGGGAACGCAGTAGGCAAACCCCAACCCAATAGAAACACTAATGCTAACTCTTACTGGAAGAGCTGAAAACTTGAAAAACTGGAAATGAAAAACTAGCTACAACTACTGCTGGCATTGCATGGGAGGTTCCAATGACCATCACAGGCAGTAAGAAGGAACTGAAGGGGTTGTGGGCCGACAGAGGATTATATGAGTGCATATGCAGGCACCACTCTAGGGGGCTCACTGTCGGTCTGACAGGTACCGCTGAGGGAAAAACCTTCTGACAACCTATGCATGCGACAGGTGCACACCTACATAGAACAAACAATCACTCGAAGAAGAACAGTCCCATTCCTGGCACTTTGTGTTTTCCGAGCACAACCAAACTCTGACCTTGGTTTAAATTCGTGTAAGAAGAAGCTGCATACCAAATTTGGTGATTCTAGCTCTTATAGTTTAGGAGGAGTTCTTGAATAAAACAGACTTGCTCACACACACTAAAACATATATATGGATTAAAAATTATACAATTTTTGTACTAAAAGCAGATATACTTAACATTCATAAGGTCCTGACTGAAGTAATACATTTAAAACAATTCAAGTGATTTAAAAGCCTACATTTAATTTAAGCAAGTAAATTAGATTTCCAAGTCTTACTGATCTTTAACAAGTCTCTGATTCTTAGAGGTCTACATCACTTTTAAAAATGCAATTCAGAAGCTGAAGACACTTGTACACAAAAGGTTAGATAGTTGATCTAGATTAAAGACAAAAATGTCAAAATAGAGGTTCTGTACAGTAACACGGCAAAATGAAGAGATACAAAAAATCACTCACCTTTTCTACTCTGTCTTGAGAGCACACCAACTCAATTTGTTCATGGAATTGTTTCTGGTAATACGTTTTCAAAATATTCTCTTTAAGTCGCATTTCTAGCTTGAGGTATTCCTTTCTGATTTCCTCTCGGTTTATAAACAAACTTTTTAGAATTTCTCGGAATCTACTAAAAAAAAAGGGATAAGTTAAAAGAAAATGATTACACATGTAGTCCTTTCATGAATTACTGGTTTACTATGATAAAATAGAAGCAAATAAAAATCCAATTCTGAGCCAAGAAAGTAAATATAGAAAAATAAGGAATCAAAATTAGTAAGTGATCACAAGAAAAGTTTTATTTCTATTTCCCAAAGTAGTAGTACAAAAAGCAAAGATTCTATAATGAAAATTAAGATCCGTATGAACAAGCAGCACACATTCACATTTCAAAAGGGATTAAACTATCCTTGTTTAGATTAGGAAGTCATTAAAAGGGCAAATTTATTCCCCCATCATCCAAACAGCCACCACCACCACCCAAGTACCTTCATTTTCAGTAAGAGTTTAAACCACATACAATCCTGATATACATATAAGACAACTGACTCCCAAAAGCAGAGAATTTAAATTCCAAGCATCTAAATATTTTCTGGTTTCTTCCTCCCCCTGCAGCTCTCAAGTTTTCATTTTACAATAAAATGCCTTGCTCTTATAGTGCCTCCTACAAATATTACAAAAGGCCCCCTTCACGCTTTTGAAAATGAAGCTCCACCCTCTCAATTGATTAATTCTTTGCCTGCAAGAACTCATGCATGCTTTGCAATTTCCCAGAGCTAGTGGAAGCAAAACTATACTCAAACACAGTGAAGATTTAGGTCCTAATATCTGTGAGGCTGAAGATAGAAAACTTGAGATGGAAGGATATTTGGAAGAAGGGGTCCAATGCTGGGGAGACCCTGATCTCTTTGTAGATCATAAGAGTGGCCATACTGGGTCAGACCAAAGGTCCACCTCGCCCAGTATCCTGTCTGCTGACAGCGGCCTATACCAGATGACTCAGAGGGAGGGAACACATCCGGTAATCCTCATATGATCCCTCTCTTGTCACCTATATCCAGACAAACAGAGGCTAGGGACACCATTCCTACCCACCCTGGCTAATAGCCATTGATGGACCTAACCTCCATGAATCTATCTAGCTCTTTCTTGAACCCTTTTAAAGTCTTAGTCTTCACCACATCCTCTGGCAAGGAGTTCCACAGGTTGACTGTGTGCTGAGTGAAGAAAAACTTCCTTTTATTATAAACCTGCTGCATATTAATTTCATTTGGTGACCCCCTAGTTCTTATATTGTACGAATAAGTAAATAACTTTTCCTTATTAACTTTTTCTAGACCAGTCCTGATTTTATAGACTTCTCTTAGAAAAGAAGAGACTAAGTTGAAAAGTCCAAGTCTAAGATCCAGAACTTACTTAGCCTTAATCCATCACCCTTCAGGATGTGAATCATTATGTTAATACATTACATTTTAGTCTACGAACACGAAAAAATGGCCAGGGAATTTGCTGGGCCAGGGAATTTGCAGTGGTCTGATGCCGCTGGCTTCCCAGCCTGCCTCTCTTCACCGCCACTGGCTCTGCTTCTGTCCCGGCTGGCTCTCCTGCATCCAGCCTGGCTGGGCTGCTGGATGCAAACCCCCCTACCTCCAGCTCTGGCCGACCCCTCTACTGCTGGCTTTGCTGAGCTGCAGGCCCTCAGCCAATCCAACAGGGCTGCTAATGTCCCTGACACCAGGCTCCCAGCCCAGCAGCGCTCCCAGTCGCTGGCTCTCCTGCCACTAGGCTCCTAATCCCAGGGCTCTCTGGTTCAGGAACATCCATGGTCGGGCAGGACTATGCATGTTGTCAGACCAGAGAGTCCTGGTTTTGGGAGGTGCAACCTGTAGTAACAGTAGTAATTTGTTCAGAAGCTTTTGCAGGATTATGACCCAAAGGTATAAAGAAACCACAGATTTGAGGAATAGTCACCATGCATTTTAGGGATATTTATTAAAAAAGGATACCTTATCATTAAGCTAACAAAATTAAAAGTTAACATCTAGACATTTGGAATAACTGAGCTGACCAAAAAAAAATCATCATCGGGCTATACAACATCTTGAGAATTATTTGTGAAATTCTGCAAACTCAGACTCATCAGTCTGTATAATTTTAGATATAGAGAAAAATTGCACTTTTACAGAAGCACAGACGGTAAAAACAGCAGCTTCTAGATTAAGCAGTCAAACTTTGTGTATGTAAAAGAAACCAAATCTTGTCTTCTGGGACAAATCCAGAAACATACAAATCACATCTAGTATAAAATATTTTATTGTAAACTCCCCTTCCTTTTCCCCAAAATGTTTGAAAAGTACAATTAGGGTAAGTACAAAACAAGGACAGACATACCCTAGTATTTATTGGTTTAGATCCAGACATTTGATGGGAATTATAAATTTGTAAAGATAAGACAAATTTCTCTTCTTTTAAAAATAGTTTCTCACAATCAGGAGCCTCAACATTAGGTTGTTCAGCTAAACCTCATATACAGTAAAACTCCATTACTCCGGCATCCAATGCTCCGGGACTCCTGATGGTCCGGCACCATCAGGAACCCGGAAGTGCTGGGGCAGCCGGACACGCTTCCCCGATTCAGCCGCTGCTGAAACTGACCAGCAGCTGAATCGGGGAAGCAGGGAGCAGAGCAGATGGGGTGCTGCCGGGTTGGTCTCATAGCGCTGCCCCTCGGGGCTGTGGGACCAACCCGGCAGCACCCCAGCTGCTCTTGGGGACGCCTGGGGCAGAGCAGCTGGAGTGCTGCCGGGTTGGTCCCACCGCGCCGAGGGATGGCGCTGCGGGACCAACCCGGCAGGACCCCAGCTGATCTGCCCCAGGGTTCCCCGATTCAGCCGCTGCTGAAACAGACAAGCAGCTGATTCCAGGAAGCCCGGGGCAGAGCAGCTCTGCCCCGGGCTTCCTGGAATCAGCCGCTGGTCAGTTTCAGGAGCAGCTGACTTGGGGACGCCTGGGGCAGAGCAGCTGGGGTCCCGCAGCGCCGAGGGACGGCGCTACGGCACCAACCCAGCAGCACTCCAGCTGCTCTGCCCCAGGCATCCAGATTCAGCCGCTGCTGAAACTGACCAGCAGCGTCAGTTTCACCAGCGGCTGAATCGGGACACCTGGGGCAGAGCAGCTGGGGTGCTGCCGGGTTGGTCCCGCAGCCCCGAGGGGCAGCGCTATGGGACCAACCGGGCAGTACCCCAGCTGCTGTGTCCCAGGCGTCCCCAAGAGCAGCTGGGGTGCTGCGGGGTTGGTGCCGTGGCGCGCCCCTCGGCGCGGGACCAACCCGGCAGCACCCAGCTGCTCTATTGCAGGCATCCCCGATTCAGCTGCTGCTGAAACTGACCAGCAGCGGCTGAATCAGGGACGCCTGGGGCAGAGCCGGACTATCGGAAGGGGGCTATGAGGGGTCTGGGGTGGCATCCCCTCCCACCCCACTCCAGACCCCTCATAGCCCCTCCTTCCGATAGTCTGGCATATCTGATAATCCGGCACCCCCTGGGTCCTAAAGGTGCCGGATTATCGGAAGTTTACTGTACATACTGATTACATAATCTCTAGTGTCTAGGAGAATTTCCAATGTATTGCTAAAAAAAAAAGTTTGTTTGTAAACCTAAAACAGATTGGTACTTCCTAATTCATTTTGAGTACGTAAGACAGACCATACTCCAGATCAATGCTCCATCTAGTCTAATATCCTGTATTCCAAGAGTGGCCAATGCCAGATGTTTCAGAGGGGGATGAACAGAAAGGGGCAATTTTGCATAATCCATCCTATTATCCAGTCTCAGCTTTTGCAAGTTGGAGGTTTAGGGATACCTGAAGCATACTACTTTGACTTTTTTTGCTAATAGCCATTATAGACTGATCCTCCATTAACTTAACTCATTCTTTTTTGGACCTAGTTATACTTTTGGTCTTCACAACATTCCAGAGCAACAAGTTTCACAGATTGACTACGCAAACTTCCTCTTGTATGCTTAACTTGCTGCCTATTCATTTCATTGGGTAGCCCACAGTTCTTGTGTTAAGAGGCACAAAACAAACAGAATCTTACTTTGTTCTTGTGACTAGCCCTCAGTTTATCTTGTTAGATGTAATATTACGCAAGTACAGTAGTATAGTGGCATACGTATCCAATTCTGTCTCTAGAGTTTTCCAGCTGAAAGAACAGCAAGGGCCAATTGGAGTAACCCCAGCTAGATAATTTTCAGAAACGTGATTATGGTTCTAAAGGGATGCATCCAAGAAAAAAAAATGCACACATTTCTGACTATTGTATTTTCCTCCATTATAGAAGAGCTTGAACTAGGAAAATGATAAAAAAAAGTTATTCCAAGATCTGAGGTTTATTTATTTATTCTCTCCTGGGCATATCACATCAAAAAAAGAAATAATAGAGGAGGTATGGCCAAACTTACTGATCCTCTGAGCTGCACATGACTATCTTCAGAGTCACCGCACACTTGTCAGGGCTCAGGGCTTCACCCCCATTCCTCCTGAAACCGTGAGCTCCAGCAGGTGTGCCCCAAGATGCTCCTCCTTACTGGGCAGAAGTCCCTATCGCACCCTCCATTGCAAAGAAGAGGTCCTCAGTCTTTCCTCCCCCCACTTCAAATCTTATAGGTGGAGAACTAGGGTTGGTGGAGGCAGCTCTGGCAGCCCCACTTCAATGGAAAGCCATAATTTGTCCATCCCATGTAATAGAACATCACTCAGAGACACAACACATCCTTAAACCAAAACTATTCAGTTTACAGAAACGAAGAAGCTACATATACGAAGTCCAAGTGCTTCTCTCTGAAACCTGGGGAAATACAGGACCCACTGTGCAAAAAGAACACTGTCAGAGGCGTATTTGGCAATGGCATCAACTAAGTCATAGTATGCAGACTTTATACCATCTGACTACCTGCAAAAATAACTTTAGTAAGTGGCTGTGCTGAAAGCTCACCCAAATCAACTAACAATAGGATCTTCTTACTCTACTCAAAATGGCTGTCATCAGTAGTGCAGGCTGGATGGCGCTAGAGGCTGGATGGCAAGCAGGAACAGAAGTAGCAGAAGTAAAGGCTATAATTATAGCCAATTTCATATAATACAAATAATCAAAAAGTAAAGTTTGATTTCTTAGCACATATCCCCAGATTCTAAAATAAAGCAGAGCCTTTTATTAGTACAAAGAGAAAACTAGACCCATTCATGAAAATACTATTTCCCCCAGAAATTTAAACCACATTCCAGACTTCTAAATAACTACATCTTGAGCCGTTTCTTTGTGCTTTTGATAAAATCTCAATAATTTTATGCTGTTGTATAAGAAACTTAACAGATCTATTAGATCACTTAGACCAGCTTACTGCCAGGACAGGATTGTTGTCTGAAGTACATTTTTGGAAATTTTGCCTAGCCTATTAGTTAATGTCCCATGGAATGGACTTCAACTACTTTCCCTGGGAGACTATTCAACACCCTAATACATCCTTCAGAAACTTTTCCTATCTCTGTGTTTAAATTTTCATTTTCCCAGTTTCATTCTATAGCTTTTAGTGCTACACAACACTGTAACACCCCAAATAATGCCACACAGTGCTTTGTGTTAAAACATATCTGATGTGTCTACACGTTATGTACTATTAAGTTAGCTAAACTGTCAATGTATGTTTTAGTTATTTAAGTTTCTCTGTTTAAGTCTATTTCTCTAGCTTGGGGGTTGTTTGCTGAGAATTTAGAGAGAATTAACACAATCTCAACATTTTTCTGATACAATGGTGCCCAGAACTGAGTAACCCTCCCCCTACTCTGTGACTCTGAATGGAGCTCAGAATTACTTCAGCAAAAATGACCAATGCAACACCTTGCAAACACCGTCTAATCTGTTATCCTCTATGAAACTTAGGTATGCTTCAGCATTACTAGAGAGTAGTTCTCCATCTATTGATCAGTGTTTTCAGATGTTGTCTCCCCCCATTTTATAGGGAATTTTGTGAAATCCTAAAGCAGGGGTGGGAACCTAAGGCCTGGGGGCTGGATGAGGCCCCCGGCTTGCCTGGATCTAGCCCCCGAGGCTTGGGGCTCCTCCCCATCATAGGGGAGCCTGGGGTAGTGCCCCCCCCCCCCCGGCCATTCCCCTGGAGGGCTGGAGCACACAAGATCTACTAGCCTGGGCCGCCGAATACTCTGGTGTGCAAGGGGAGTGTGTGTCTCCTTCTCAATTGGGGACCACATCAGAGAGGATTTCCCCCACCCCTTTCTCACTTATGTGTGGCCCTTGACTGATTTTTCTGTGGGTTAGCAGCCCCCAATCCAAAAAAAGTTTCCCCACTCCTGTCTTAAAGTGGGTAGGCAAAATTGACACATGGCTTAGACTCACTTTACAGCAGGAATAAAATCAATACATGTTTGACTCACCTAAAGATAGGGAAAACAAACCTTACAGAACTAGTGAAACTGCCTTTTGTGAACTTTAGTCTCACTATACACACACTGTAATTAACAGGGCTTGACAAACCGCGGGCGAAATCCACTTGCCAGACCCGCACGGTGTACGTGCCAGACCCACACTGCGCTTGCGCGTGCCGCCGGTAAACGGGGGCGACCGGCTGAAATCTACTTGCCACGGGCGAGTAGATACATAGATTTGTCGAGCCCTGGTAATTAAGCACTATAATTAGAACATGTAGATTCAAGGGGTCTACTTTTATCCATTCTAAGTATATTGTGAGATTGCCCTAATATAGTTGTTTTTCAATATTAGAGAAGAATTCCATTCCATTCCACGAATCCTTGCCTAGGAAAAGAATTGTGTGTTAGTGTGCAGATAAATCCTCACCTTTACCAGTACAACAGAATCTAGCGCAACATATATTAGTACAGCAAAACTCCAGTGGTCCGGCATCCAATGGTCCGGCACCACCTGGAACCTGGAAGTGTTCCGGGCAGCCGGACAATTGGAGCTGCTCTGCCCCCCGGCTTCCCCGATTCAGCCGCTGCTGAAACTGACCAGCGGCTGACTTGGGGAAGCCAGGGGCAGAGCAGCTCTGCCCCCGGCTTCCCCGAGTCAGCCGCTGGTCAGTTTCAGAAGCGGCTGACTTGGGGATACCTGGGGCAGAGCAGCTGGGGTGCTGTCGGGTTGGTTCCGCAGCGCCGAGGGGCAGACCCCCCCCCACTCCACCCCAGACCCTTCATAGCCCCCCCTTCCGATAGTCCGGCATATTTGATAATCTGGCACCCCCTGGGTCCTAAAGGTGCCGGATTATCGGAAGTTTACTGTAGTTAAAATGACAAATTACCTTAAAATGTATTGAACTTCAGTACCTCCAACATGCATAAAGCACAGATGACACAAACTGAATAAGTTGTTAAAAATGCATAGAAGATAAACATTTTAAAATAAATGCTCGATGGTAAAATTCAGATTTTTGTAAGGCTCAGTGGTAAACAAACACTGCTAACCAGAGTAAATAGCCACACTTTTGTCAAACTGGTGACTATTTAATAGGTAAATATCTATAAATCGAAGAACTTCATCTCTTTTTGGTCTTAATGACAATGTACGTGAACTGAGAGGGCACTGCACCTTGATTTCCACAGAACCCGCATAGTGTTTTACCAATTAATTTAGCTAGACAGTTAAAGCATCAAAGGCTTAATTCTTCTGTTTTCCTTTTTTAAAAAGGAGACATAATCAGCCGTCATGATTTTTTTCTTTAAATCATCTTATTTTCAAGTTATCTGAATGTTTTTCATCTTTCACATTTTTTACAAGCATTTCTTAATTTATACATGTCTCAATCACGCATCTCCATTTTACAGGTTTATTAAAAGATCCAACTGCCTCCTTTTTTTCAGCTGTATAGCTGCATGGTTTCTGAACCTTTAAACTGGAAAGCTCAATATAACGAAAATTATACCCTGTTGCTACTTGCTTTTGCTGAAGCACTAACGCTAGTCTAACACAAACTTGTTTTAAAACAGAAAAACTAGAATATTCTTTTATAGTAGTATTTTTGAAATCAGAATATTCTAAATGGAATATTCTAATGGACCTTTAACATACAGCGTTATAGGTTATAAAACTCATATGGCCATACTGAAACTTCCTAGCTAAAAGTTTATCATTGAATAGGAAGTATTAAAAACAAACAAACAAACAAACCAACCCAAAAAAAGGTTCATTAAGGTTGCCAACTGATATTTTTCCTTCCATTAAGTTAAAGTTCTCTAGTAGAGTCAAAAGAGACTAGTTAGAAAATCTGCCCTGAGATTTTTATTTTAAATTCAGCAAGCAAAGGGTACTGTAAAACAATAGTGTGTATAATGTCACATCTACTTTAGAGAGAGCAACACAAACCAAACTGAAACCAAGATTTTTAGAAAGTATAGGACTGATTTTAAAAAGTTATGGTAAAATTCTGTAAACCTAATTTTGTCAAAATGAAACCTTAATATGATTTTACCTTTGTATTTCTGCTTGCTGCTGGTTTGAAAGAACACTTGTACCACAATTTTCTGAAATGGCTGCTTTTTCTTCTTCATATGCTCTCAGTTTCTCTTTCAGCATTATGATCTGAAAAACAAAGACAATACGATTGAAATACAAAGCTTGCCTCAAATATCCTATTTTACCATCCTCTTGAAATAAGCATTTTTAAATTTAATAGTTAGGGGTATTCCCCTGAATAAACCATAGAAACTTTTGCTCCTTAGGAAAACTACAGATAAATCTTACCTCATACTTTTACTCACTATATACACTTTTCTGTTTATACTAATTATAGTGATCAAGACTGACATACCTCTTTCTTTTGTTCATTGCAAATCTTAACATATTGACTTATATGACTGTCCAAGCTAACAACATTGCTTTTCAACTGTTAAGGAAAAGAAAAAAAAAATTAATAAAATTCTTTATACATCATACACAGTAACTGTATTAGATACAAATATCACTAATTACATTTGAGCTGTATTACAAGAAGAGACAAAAGTATACTGTTAGATCAGATTGAAAGACAGAAGATCATGGTTATATATGTAGGTCTGCTAGTGGTTACAGGCATGGCCTGCATGACAAAGGACACATCTTTCTCATATACAGAAAATTGGCGATAATGATACTTAACTACCGTTGTAAAGTGCATTGAGATTTATGGCATTGCTGGGGGAAATAAAGTTTGCAGTCTTTAGGACTAGCTTTGGCATTTACCTTAAACACATGACATTTTGTTTCTAATGTAACTAATCTGAACATTTAAGAAATGGAAATTATAATTAAGAAAATAAAGGATATTAGACTAGATGATTCAACAGAATTCTGATGCAAAAGCCAAGTACATTGTATATTGCTCTAGACACAAATAACTGCATCATTATTTGAATACCGTGCCTCTTTAATTTTGTACACTCCAATACTTACAAAATAAACTGTATAAATTTACTTACAGAAGATTTAATATCTTTTGCTCGGTTTGCATACTTAAGAGTGTTATAAGTGTCATCATAGAACATTGAAGAAGGACTAACAGCAGCTATCATTATAGTCCGACAATTCCCTCCAAGAGAATCTTTCAATAAACGAGTCAGCTTGCTGTTACGATAAGGAATGTGTTGTTTCTTGCTCTGAAAAAAAAAAGACAAGTGTTTTTGTGGATTACAGAAGTTAGTACATTTGACCTGCCTTAAAAGTCAGTTTTAAGATTTAATCTCACAAAGACAGCAATGCATTCACTAGTGACAAGTGGTAAAGCTTTGGAATCTCACTTCATTAGTAAGCTTCCTCCAAGCTACAACCCCACACACATATCACCCTGTCCACTTTAAATCTTTCCTCACAAAAATCAAGGCTTAGTGCATTTATTGCTAACATTTTTTAATGTTACCAATTTGCTTGCTATCCCCTAGATAGCCGACAATGGTGATTTTTATGATGCAGACAGCCTTGTATGGCACAGAAAATGGACTACAGCATGGTGAATCTCTATCATAGAAATTAAAAACAAATGACAAACCCCTTTCATAATATTAACTGAATTGCCATGATACGATAAGACTGCAACAACTAAGGACATCATCCTGAACCAAATAAATCTATAGGCATAGGCCCAAATACCACAGGCCTTTCTAGGCTTAAAATTAGGTGGCTTTGTCTGGGACAGCAAGGGAATTCAACCCATTCCACTTCTCCTACTGGGCTTAAAGAAAGTTCTATTCCTGAAGATGAAACCTAAATATATTGGTTCTTGTACATCCAAGAGGATTTATACTCTTTTGCCTGCTCAGGGCTAGCATTCCATGTCAGGAAGGAATGCTCCCCACTCATGAGGGTTAGAGTAAAACCGGGTATTTTAAACCTTGCTGAGAGCATCATGCTAGTCATCTTTCCAGGACTGCTGAAGTAATTTTGCCCAGGTCAGTTTGGCAGTGAAGAAATGTGGATATTTTCCACCTTATTTCAGTAATTCAGGGACCCATGCATAGTTTAAGTTTTAAAATTAATTTTGTCATTAAATACCAGGTTCCCTGTGCAGATAGAGATTCTGCTATTGAGTGGCTAACAGATGAGAAGAATGCTGGAGCTCCTGTTGTCTGGTACAGTAAGGAAACAACCCTTTCTCTCCTCTCCTGACCCTTGTACTGTTGATGGGACCCTGAGGGCAGTTGGGTCCCATCAACAGTATGGCACTAGGTCAGCTGGGTTGGGAGAGGGGGATGACAGCAGCCTTCTGCCATGTGGTATGAATTACAAGGGAAAGATAACTTATAAGGGATGAACTTAAACAACAAATGGTCTGATAGCACTTTATAGACTAACAAAACAGTAGATGGTATCATGAGCTTTTGTGGGCACAGCCCACTTCTTCAGATGACCGGAGTTCTGAAGAAGTGGGCTGTGCCCACAAAAGCTCATGATACCATCTACATGTTTTGTTAGTCTATAAAGTGCTACCAGACCATTTGTTGTTTTTTAAGTTTATCCTGTACAGACTAACTCGGCTATCCCCTGAAGCTTGTAAGGGATGAGTTATTGTTGGATAGTTCACAGATGTGTAACAAAGTTGTGGCCTAGTTAGCCATATTCCTGAAGTCTAGGAATTTTTTTTATGGGGTTTTGGATAGAGTATGCAGCATGGTGACTTATTTCATGAGAACTCAGTCAGTAGCTGAGAGCACCATGGTGGCTTTGATTCAGCTCTAAACTACAAAGCACTTTTCGCAATCCAAACGGACTCCTAAAATAGATTTGGTATAGCTTGAAGGGAAAACAAAAATCCCCTGAGAAGAGCCAGGAGAACTGGGTACTCATGGGGAGAAGACTGCTGACCATATGGGGCGGAAGACAGTGTTTGACCCCACCCCCAACAAGTGTCTCCCTTCCAATAAGGTGCAGAAATGTAAACCGTAGTGGCAACAGGAGATGAGGAGCAGCCACCTGCTCCCGAAGCTAGCAGGCTCAGCATTCAAAGGAAGTGGTGTAAGGTACTAGTGGACTCTCGTCAGAGGGAGTCGGAAGAATACATCTGCTGACCTGACATGATATCCCAAGAAGTCTTCTGAGGTAATTCTAAGGAAAGGAAAGCATGAGAGCAACAGAATGAGGACAACAGCCGTTAAACTCTGAGAACTGGTAGGTAGGGTCCAATGAGAAGAAAATCTAAGGGATAAAGTTGTCCATGAAAGCTGGCAGTTGCTAAGCACAACTGAAAACTATCCTAATACAAAGGAAAGAGAAGAAACTAAGAGGCCAGGGTGTACCAACCCTACACGGGCTTAAAGGGGGCAGACCAACCATTGTGGGCCAAGGAGATCACACACTCTTTTCCTTGTTGCTCATGCAGCAGGTGGAAGAGCCAGATAGAAGAAGGCAGCCCAGCTTAGTCAACAGTAGCTGCAGAAGAGGAAGGACATGTCCTGGGGGCTCCTTCTGAGGTACAAACCACCTCCACAAGGAGAATCTTAAGCTACTGCTCTCTTTCCTTAATTGTCCTTGGTTGGCATTCCTGACACATTTTGCAGTGGTCCTTCTCCTAACTGTCATCCAGGCACCTCAAGCAGGAGGCATGACAGTCGTTTTTCAGCATGCATTTAGCACATGACTGAAAAGCTCTGAAGCCTGAGGAACAAAGCATGCCCCGGAAAATGGTAGGAAAAATGGAAGGAAGGAACAACGTAACGGAAATTTATAGAACTACTAACACTAAAACTAATCTACTAGGGCTATATACAAACAGTTGATCAAAAACTGCTAGTCTGCTTACCGTCACTGGTAGTAAGAAGAAATTAAGTAGGGAGCAGGTCGGGGCAGGGCTCTATACTGGGTGCAGTGAAGGCGCCAGTCCAAGGGGCACCCCAGCCAACCCTACAGCTAGCTGAAAGGGGGAAAAAAAAATCTTCCAGTTACTGTGCATGTGTGTGCACATACATTTGATTGGAATGCACATGAACAAGCAGCTGAAGAATAGATGAAAGAATATTTAAATAAGTTGGGAGAGTACACTTATAAAATTTCCAGATGACAGCAACCAGGAAGGGGTGGGGAGAGTTGCAAGCGCTTTGGACAACAGGAGTAGAATTCAAAACGTGCTTGACAAATTGCACTGAATTAAAAAAGATAAAATTCAATATAGGTAAGTGCAAAGTATTTTTCTTTCTTAGGAAAGAAAAAATATAAGGTGGCTAGAGGGGGTTTAAGAGGATCTGGGGGTTACAAGTGGATCTCAAATTGAATACAAATCAACAATGCAATGCAAACTGCCAAAAATCTAATGCATTCTGGGATACAATAACTAGCGCATTTACGTCAGACAAGGGAGATAATTGCCCTTCTCTCTTCGGCATTGGTGAAGCCTCAGCTGAAGTATTCTGTCCAATTCTGGACATATTTGAAATATGTGCACAAATTGGAAAGATTCCAGAGAAGAGCAATGAAAGAAAACCGGACTATTGAGAAAGGAACTGGGCTTGTCTTGAGAAAAGATGACTAAGGGAGACTCAGGTAGAGTTTTTAATATGTTAAAGGTTGTCAAAAGGGATGGAGGTCAATTGTTCATACCACTGAAAGCAGTAGTATCAATGGGCTAAATCTATAGCAAATCAGATTTAGGTTAGATATTATGAAATTTTCAAATTATAAAGGTAGGAAGCCTATTACAGGGCTTAATACGTGAGGTTTTCAAATATCTCAATCGTGGAGATTCAAAAAACAGTTGGACAAACACCTCTAATGGATGGTCTAGGTTTACTTGGTGCTGTCTCAGGGCAGTGGCTGCCCTTGATGCCTTCTCAAGGTCCCATCTAGCCATATATTTCTACAATTCTATGACATGTGAGGCACATTTTTTTTTTTTTAATTATTATCCTCTGTGATAGAAGGGATATCCTCACTAGTCTCTCAGCAGGGATCTACTCCTTTCTGCTTGTCAGTTGCTATTACTGAGCTGACTACTTCTAACAAGCTTCCAGAAGGCTCTTCAAAAATTATCTAGCAACCCATTTTATACTATGAAGCGAAGACTGAACAAAAGGGAAGCATTTCCCTTCCAGATAACAAAAATAACTGCTGTTTACTTACTCATAATAGGAAGCAACTCAGTGTGGTTTTAATAATGAATCTGAATACATAGTGCAAGCAGTAGAGTTAAAAATGTAATAATTGTTATTTTAATTCATAAAAGTGGATTATTTTATGGAATATTCTGTAACCCCATGATAAAATGATTGCACAGAATTTTTGTCACCAAGACAGACATCATCTGGAATGTTAAGTTTTTCTTCCTTCACATGTTTCCTGCTGGCTAATTCTATAACTAATACAAAAGAGTGAAATGAAGTAACTAGCGCCATATGCTAATGCCAATACTTTAACTATTAAAAGCATTATTAAAAGACCTAACCAATGTAAAAATATTGAGCTGGAGCATCAGGACTCCAGCTTAATGGTGACAGGGCAGCAGGCACAAAGACAGCAAGAGGCACTTTACCTTCAAAAAGATTGATGCTATGGCTGTGCTTTTATGATTACAATAGAAGTGACTGTTTTGGGGTTTTCCATTAAATATGCATTTTAGGCTTTTTCCAGGACCGCAGTTATGCAATAAACACAACATTGGAGTATTACCAACTTTTAGTTCTTGTCCCATCAAGAGTACCTTTACCATCTAAGAACCAAAGTGGGTGAAATATCATCAGGTCTAGATCTGTAAAAGAGCTCTGCAGAGCTTGAAAGCTTGTCTCTCTCACCAACAGAAGTTGGTCCAATAGAAGATCATACCTCATCCACCAGGTCTCTCACATTCCAGGAGTGACACATCTACAACTACACTCAATACAAACTAAGAATCAGATAGATAAGACTAGTTAATACCTGGCTCTTAATATGACACTTTTCACGAGTACATCTTAAAGTACATTCAGGAGACCTAAGGAAGAATGCAAGCTTTTCTTTTTCCCTTTCATTAATTAGAATTACTTTTTCCTGATTTCACTTAATGTCTTACTGCAATAGAGAAGATAAAATAATTTTTATAGGTATTGAGGAAGAAACAAGTACGTTAGAGTGATCTGAAAGAACAGAAGTGCAGCATATTAGACATAAGCCTAAAGCAGGGATGGGCAAAAGGGCCTTCGCGGGCTGGATCTGGCTCGTAGATGCCCTGCAGCTCCCCCGGCCTGAGATCATAATTGGCCTGGGGGCGAAGAGTGTGAGAAGCCTCCTCCTGCCCTGCCAAGAGCACATGGTGCTTTGAAGCACCGTGTGCTGCTCGCAGAGAGGCAAGGGGAGGGTGGGGGTGGGAAGAGCGGGAGAAGCTTCACGTGCTCCCCCGCCCTCAGGCCAATCAGAGCCTGGGGGTGGGGGATCTGCATGAAGCTTCCTTCGCTCTGCCCGGCCCTGCGAGGAGCCCGCGGCACTTCAAAGTGCCATGTGTACTCAAAGGGTGAGAGGAGACTTCCCACGCTCCCCGGCCCTGATTGGCCTGGGGATAGATAGCCCGGCCCCTTCTTGTTTAGGCCCCGCCCCTTCCAGAGTGGCCCAGGGCTACTTCAAAAATTTTTGAAGTGGCCCCCGGGTAAAAATTATTGCCCACCCCTGGCCTAAAGTATGTACTTGGCACAATTCTGCAGCCTCTGCTATTGTGGCTACCATGCTATATGCTTGCATTCCAGCTTAATGAAAGCTAGTGAGAGCGCATGTGTGTAAGAAGGGAAATCACAGCACTAGCTTCAAGTGTTACTCTTGGAGTAATTCTGCACTGCTGAACATGCAGAATTTGTACATAAAGAATTTCCTTTTCTGCAGCAGAAATGGGCTGAAGAGCTGCTGGCTGTTAGGACACAGATATTCAGGCCTGCCTATAAAGGCCTACTAAGAGAAAAGAATCAAAATCACAGTCTGAGACCTTGTTCTTAAGCTAAAGCTTTTGGTACATCCCATACCAGTAAATCAAAGCATTCACATTGAAATAAGGCACATTCCAACAATTTGGGGCTGTTAGAAAGGCCATCCAATCTATGGTCTCCAGATAAAGAGAAGAGCCTAGAAACTTAGGTTGATAGTTTTCTGTCTGGCAAAGATCAACTTATCAATAGTTGGGGTTGTGAAGTCTTAGTTTCTTTATTGCTGTATGGTTCTTTGATTGTTTCTGTCTCCTATCTAATTAATTTTGCTAGGTGTAAACCAATTAAGGTGGTGGGACACAATTGGTTAGATAATCATGTTACAATATATTAGGATTGATTAATTACATTTCAGTAGAATGATTGGTTAAGGTATAGCTGAAAATACAGCTATATATATTATATTAGGGACAAACAGGAAGCAAGTAGGAAAAAACAAGGCAACAGGGGAAGAAAGGAAAGCGAACTGGATTCATGCTTGCTGGAAGCTAACTCCAATAAACACTGAGTTGTTCACATCTCCACACTTCAGGTATTGCCACTCTCTGTTCACATAAGAAGGACCAGGGAAGTGGGAGGGTGAAAGGATAAGCCTTTAATACTGGCCACCACTAGTGTCAGATGGATCCAGCAAAGCCCAGGTTTCAAAACAGAAGATATTGCCAGGAAAATGGAGAGGGAGCTGAAGGGTTCCTGGCTGCTGCAGTTCTCAGCACACCTTGAAAGACGTGGCATGCAGGAAACCTGGGATCCAGGAGGCTGCTTCTCCCTCTGGATCCATGGGCTCTAGTTATGTATGATATATGAGTGAAAATATCTGGTCTGACGGCCTGCTGCTGGATGGGAATGGGGTGTCAGTGTCTGGCCTGGGGGAAAAGAAGGGGCAGAGAAAGAGGGCATGACTGTATTTTAGAGGTTTCCTTAATGGTCTGCATATGGAGGAATTTTTTTTGTCTCTATTGTTATAGGCAGTTACTGATAGTTATTTTGAAATAAATTATGAAAACAAATGCAATGGTGTGATAGAATGTTATTTTGACCAACAAAACTGGCAGAACTTTTTGTCAAAAGAATTTCCCTGGGAGTAAAGGGTAGACATAGGTAAAGGGAGCAAGGAGCCAGAGGAATGATGTTAAGAGAGGAGTGACATTGAACTTGAACAGCTCTATTTTATATGTATTTCAGAGGAGTAATCTAGATTTTAGGGAGTCCGGAGAGGAGGAAGGGTTACAGTAATTAAGTCAAGAGATGCTTAGACAACAGGAAACATTTTTTTAAACTGTTCAATAGAAAGACAAGGCAAGATGAGGTAACAGCCTGAAGTTAATTTTGCTCCTGAATTCGTCTATCATCTACTTTGACAGCTCTCTCTGTACACGAACAGACATATGTACATATAAATTAGATACACAGTCCCATCATCTTTGTTTTAACTTCCTGTCACACAAGAATGAGTGTTTCTTTGTCCAATTCACCAAAGGTAACTGGGCAAGAAGAGGAAGGTAACTAACTACATGTTTGTGTCTCTGCTTGCTCAGAGTGGGGAGGGAATCTCTTTAGTAATGACACTAACATGTGCTGCTCCTTCAGATTTTGTATCTCGTTGGGTTTATTTTTCCTAGCATAAGTTTCTTTATGGTAAAGCTTGCTGAAGGGATTTGATAGTTATTCTTCTACAATGTACCTCTGCAGTTTTCTGGTGCTGTTGATGTTGCAATGCATTTTCTGTCATATGAAATTTACAAGCACATTACCCTGCTTGACAGAAACAGTGAGCCACAAGGATTTCCTAAGGAGAAACTCCCACATGCTGTGTGTGACATTTTGCTGGCTTTTCTTTTGGCTGGAGTAGCATTTTTCAACTATACCAATTACATAGCCACCCTGACAGAAACTTTCAAAAACATAAAACATTGAGTGAAATGCACTTTGACTCCAAAAGGGAAAAAAACATACCCTCAGTCTTTTTTCTCCAATTATTTAGAACTGTTAGGCTGTATATCATTAGTCCCAGGACCCACAATTCTGTTGCTAACGTAAGATTTGTTCAACATAGCATTTGTGGCAATAGAGGACAGAAATCTAAAGTCTTTAAAGCTCCAAATTGCAGGATTCAGTTACTAAGAAGAATGGGTGTATGGATCTTTTGTTCAGTTGCTGAAAATTCAGCATGGGGTAGCATGAAAACAACAAAATATTAAGCTTCTAGCACAGGGGTGGGGAACATAAGGTCCAGGGGCCAGATGAGGCTCCTGGTTTGCCTGGATCCAGCCCCTGAGGCTCAGGGATCCTCCACAGCATTGGGGAGCCTGCACTAGTGCTCCAGGCCCTTCCCCCACCCATTTCCCCATGGGGCTGGAGCACACAAAGGGTGTGTCTAGACTACAGGTTGTTGTTTTTTTTTTTTTCAAAAAAAGTGGCCTTTTTCCGAAAAAACTTCCCCTGCATTTAGACTGCTGCCATGTTCTTTCGAAAGTAAATCGAAAGAACGCGGCAGTTTTTTCGACCATGGAAAACCTTGTTTTACGAGGAATAATGCCTTTTTTTGAAAGTGCTCTTTTGCAAAAGGCGCTATGTAATGCAAACTGTGCTGTTTCGAAAGAGAGCATCCAGACTGCCTGGGTGCTCTCTTTCAAAAAAAGCGGCTTGCTTTTTCGAAAGTACTGGCTGCAGTCTAGGCGCTCTTTTTCGAAAGAGGCTTTTTCTAAAGTATCTTTCGAAAAAGGCTTATAGTCTAGATGTAGCCATAAGCTACTAGCATGGGCCCCGCAAGGCTCTGGTGTGCAAGGGGATGTGTTTCTCCTCAGTTGGGTGACACATTAGAAAGGTTGTTCCTCTCCCCCCTGCTTCTCATTATGTGCAGCCCTGGACTGATTTTTCTGTGGGTTAGCATCCCCCGACCTGAAAAATGTTCTTCACCCCTGTCCTAGAGCCTCTGTCAACATTTAAGATGCCAAGCTTCTTGAAAGGTTCAGAAAGGAAAAGCTGAAGTCCAAATTAAAGCTATCGCTTCCCCACTGTATTATCTGATTTATCATTTAAATTGCCAACTTCTTAGTTGTGTAACAGAGACGTCATGGTCCATTAATAGGGCACCGTGCTAGGCATCAGGAGATGAGGGTTATGTGACTTAAGCCAGTCTCTGTCAAATGGATACTTACAAACGTTTGTCAAGTGGCTGGATAAAAAGTAGTATACTACCAAGTTTTATATTAAGAAGCCATTACTGATATATGCAAATATTTGAGAATTGCAGTGTAATTAAAAATCACACCTATAGCATAGGGGTTATGAAACTTAAGAACTGCCAACAGCTGTGACGTGTAACTTTTAAAGTTCTGTGCTCCATCATTTAGCTACATGCTCCACGCTGTAACCACCTGTTCTCTGAAACACATGGCATTATTCTGAAAAATAATATGAGCATAGGAAACAAATTCATAAAGCAAAACACAAACCTAAAATCTATATTCTGCTGTCTCAGATGCATATCTCCTACCAATGTTAACAGAAGCCATACTAAAACTGTGTGAATAAAAATATGGCCTGCTTTGTCTTACAGACGCTCCCACTCTCCCTTATGTTTCTCTCACTCTCCTGTATTTAGATTCATTGATATAATTAACTCCCCTTTTCTTTCTGCTATCTTAACAGATTACTGATTCCGTAAATTCCACTCTTTTCTCAGTACATCCTGAAAGCTTAGTTGAATAAAGTCAATTAACTTTGCTTAGGGAATTCCCCTTACATCTGACTCACCAATATGCCATGAAATAACTTTGTATTCCACAAGTGAAAGTACCAAAAGTGGCAGTCATAAGCAGTATGCTTTTATCCTTAATTTTCGCTCCATTTTGTTGCACTAAATCTGTGTTACAGTGAAATGCTAGGAGAGATGGTGGAAGAAAATCCAATTGTCACATCTACATTAATTATGGATCTTAAAAAACCCATACCATTTATACATAAATAGGTTACTAATAGGGAGAGATTAATTATTTTGGAACATGTCCTGAACCACCTAACATGAATGCTAAGCGCTTAGCATATATCAAATAGCCTAAGTATAAATGAGTGAGGGAAAAAAAAAAATCAGAGTAATTTGCAGCATGTTGCTTCAGATTTCTGTTAGTTCATTGCCTGAGTGTAGGGCCAAGAGGAAAAAAAAAAAAAAGTGGTCATTTAATAGCATCGGGGGGGGGGGTGAAGAGGAAGGAGGGGGAAAAAAGACAAAATAGTTCTAGTATAGTTCAAACTACACAAGTGAAAGGACCCAAAATACTTAATTTGGAATATGGACTATTGTTTGCGATGTGGCAACTCACTATCTCAATTTTCAGACAAATTTGCAGGTTTGTTTTTGCCTGTGTTCCCATTTATTAGAAGTACTAGGATTTTGGCTCAGAATGTTATGTCTATAAAAATAACCTTCCAATGTGAACCAAATATAAGCAACATGCAGACAGGTTTTATGTCTCTGTTGCTATGCGCATAGCTTTGCAAGGCCGCAACAACAGAATGGAATTAACAAAAGAGGGGTCAGTTTCTCTACTGTTGTTCAGAACAAACTGAACAGTGAAACTGTCAAAAACACGTCTATTATTTACTGATGCTGGAACTCAAAAACCCAAAGGCTCAGATGAGTAGAATAGAGACCAGTCTCCCCTAACCACCAGGCAGGCTGGAGGATAAGGGATGAAAAAGGTGAGTGGAAGAAGGGAAACTTCCCACCCTGCTCACAAAATAACCTTTTTTCTTTGTTCTAGCAGATGGAAAGAAACAAAACTTCACAATTGAAGAACAATCAATAGTCAAGCGTGATGAGAAATACTGAGCCTCTGCAAGTCACGGCACACAATGTCCAGACACAGCAAACAATGGAAGATAACTAGGTATATTTCCTGTGACAAGCAGCGGGGGTTCTGATTTAGGCTCTCAAGACATTGTTGCAGATCTTATTGCTTAGTGGTCTCCATATTCACATTGTGAATTGTTTGCTGGCAAACATGTCTTACTCCCTAGCTAGTAAGTTTATATTACGGTTTTCTTCCCTCCCTGCTAAAGAGACACTTCTAATTTGTTTTGTTTAAAAAAAAAAAAAAAAAAAAAAAAAGGATGTTCCCAAGGCACAGAGTGTGCAGCACACCAACATCAAAGTCTATCCCCCTGAAGTGTAGACTCATTAGATCCTGCTCTAGGAGATGCCTAGCATGTACTACAGAACTATGCTGGATTTGGGAGAAGTAATGACTAGGGATGTTAACTAACAGGTATTTGTGTAACCGTGTAACTGCTGGATTTTTTAAAGTGGTTACACATTTACACACAGGAGGGGCCTGCAGGAGCCGGTGCTCGTGGGGAGCCAGCTTTAAACAGCATGGGAAGCAGGCAGCTCCATGGGAGCCGACATGCTGGAAACTGGCTTGAAAGCTGAGTCCTGCGTGTACTGGCTCTCGCCTGTTTCCCGCCCCCCCCCACCCCCAAAACTTTTGCCTATCAGAGGCAGTAGCACAGAGGGGCATGGGCGGAAAGCGGCTCTGTGGAAGCTGGCACACACGGAGAGCTAGCTTAAAAGCCGCCTCCCCCATGCATACTGGATCCTGCCTGCCCCCACTCTCCGTGCTGCTGTCTCTATGGGAGGCAGCAAGGGGGGAGGGGGCAGGTGGCTCCGCGGAGCTGACATTCATAGACAGCCAGCTTAAAAGCTGACTCCCCACAGGCACTGGCTCCTGCCTTCCCTCCCCCTTGCTGCCTCTGATGCAGAGGCAGCAAGAGTGGGAAGCATATAGTCATTAGGAGTAACCGATAAGCTCAGGCTTATTGGCTAATCCTGTAAATGACTATACGATAACATCCCTAGTAATGACACTATTTGGAAAAAAAAAAAAAAAAAAAAAAAGTGTGTGTATTTTTATTAGTACATTTCCACCTTACATTACATCAATATCCATAGCCAGCTCGCCCAAGTTAACACCACCCCTTAGACGTCTCTAACATGGCTTGGCACAGAAAAACAGGGCACTATAGGAGTTTGTTTCTTGACTATTGCTTTTTCCCCTCTCCGTTGTTGGGTGACAGTCGGAGGGGGTTAACAGGCATTCTGCAACAGGCACTCCTTGCACTCAGTTCATCTCATTACCTATTCTTCCAGGGACTCCTACATCCTCGCAGGGAAACAGGTAATAAAGTAGCCATTTATCCCCTAATGCAGGGGTTCTCAAACTTTGTGATACTGCGACCCCCTTCTAAGTTGCTCGTGACCCCTTGGGGGGTCGGGATCCATAGTTTGAGAAATGTGGCCCTAATGCATTCCTTGTGCCTCAGCAGATGGCCAGCGGTAGAGAGGTGGATCAGCCTCAGCACAAACTGAAGAGTTGCTGTTCAGAGTGCTTTAGCCTCACATCCAAGTTGCTTTGGGGGACGCAGGAAAAGCAGTTCAGATTCCAAGGCCAGAGATGTACCATTATGACCACTTCAGGAAAGGGTCTCTTACTTGCTCCATGTTGCAACTGGACTGATCCAGACACTGAAAGTTACAATATAGCTCAGGAATCTACAGTTCACAATCAAATTAAAGTTTTCTTAATATAGTTGCCCACAGAGATCATAAATGGCTCCAGCCCACACATGGCCTTCCACTGTGGTAGACGTTACAAGCACTCACAATCATGCAAAGATTCTAAAGCAGTTTAACTGGACACAGACCATGTCTGTTGGTCCACTGTAATGACAGCACAGACACACAACCTTCAATTCTGAATCCTAAGTTTCAGTGCAGTTATAAACAATCCTGTTCATAGCCACCCTCTATTTTATCACCATTACCAGTAGCAATCCAATGAAGCAAGAAAGAGAAAGCTAGTAGGGACAGGAAATGACAATCCGTTTAGACATCATTAATAGTAACTTTTTTGCCCCTCCTTCATGAGGCTATTTCTGCAGAACCCTCAAGAAGACATTTAAGTAAATAAGGGTAGAAGGACTTCTTCCTGAAATGAACTTCTGATCTGGCTCTAGAATTGAGTGGACAGCTGAATAAATGAAATGAGTGGATTAAAGTAAGTGGCAGGCTTACAAACTGCAAAGAACATGCTATAGAGATGAGTCCCAGAAATGGCTCTGGTGAAATAAATTTTAAGTTTGGTTTGCTGCCCCAACTCCTGCCTGACCAGAATAGGCTTGAATACATAGTTTTATCGGCACTGGGTAATATTTGGTAGCATATTATCTCACCTTGATTCCCACCCACCCAAAGTCCATGAATGGGCAGTAGCACTGTACACTTTTTGTATTTAATGTATTCATATAAGCCTCCCTGAATATCCTGGGAGGGTTTGGAGAAGAGATAGGAAAGATAGTTTGTCATGGTCATGAGGCATGGCCAGCATCCTGGGGACTAAGGGGTTAACTGTACCTAAGCCAGGTAGCAGTCAGCCAATAGAAATGCAGATAGGGATTTCAAACTGGGACAAAGGAATTTTTGGTTTTTTTCCTTCTTTGCTCTGAGCAGTTTCTCTCCAGATACTGAGGGAAGACAGACATCATGTCTCTCTCCAAGAAGACTCTTCACTATCTGTAAGCAGGGTAAAGTTTAGATAAATCCATTAGGTTTTACTGTTTTATGGTTTGGGAATGGGAATCTGATGTCTGTGCATTTAGAAATGGGTTTTTCTCTCTTTCGTAACTAAGTTTTGTTCCCCATGGGAAAATTCCCCATGAGTTTATTAATTAGTGGCTCTTATTATCTAGCCAATCCAACTATGCTTGTAACAGGAGTACTGTGGTGATAATAAAAGTTCTTTCTTTTTTATTAACCTGGTATTGGTTAATTTGTGTGTCCTGGTTTTACTTAATTTGTGTGTCCTGGCTGAGATTTTCCAAGATCTCTTCCATGGTTTTCTTACCATTACTTGGGTGGTGGCAGTGGATTTTTATCTCCAAAATCTAGGTTTTTAAGATTTTTTTGGGGAAGCTTTATACCAAAGCCTGGAAAGATAAGGTTTTGGGGTACTTTTGCGGCCCCCCACTTCTGCATTCATTGTGCCAGAGGGGGGAAGGAGCCTTGACATAGTTTGATTCATCTTTGTTATAAATTTTGAACAGAGACATGTCATTTCTTCATTGAGAAAAGTCCTTCAGCTAAGCATGGATTTCACTAAGCTACCTAGATGAGATGGCTACCGATAAAAATGCTAAAGGAAAATAATATAATGAAGAAATGGTCAAACAGCATGACCACAATTGTTCAAAAAGAGCAGCCAAGAAGTAGCAGGATCACATCACAATTGTGAACAGGTTGTAGGATACAGACCTGACAAACCTTTCAAGTAACATTTTATAACAAATGGGTGAAGAACCACATTTGCTCAAGATGGTAATAAAACACCAAAAGCAGTAGGACGTTCATCACATTCTGAACGTGTTTATGATTTGTTATTTATGCCTTACAAGCTCTGTGATTCTCAGTTATACTCTTTAACAGAAGCATTACAAATTTTATTTCATTATTGTTAAGTCCTCACCAAATTCATAGCCCACTTGGGTCAATTTCATAGTCACAGGATTTTAAAAAAATTTCTAAATTAGGGCACATAAGACATAGCACAAGGTTGTATTCTTTTTAACTAGAGGGAATATAATATTAAACAGTGTAAGGAAAAGTTGACACACATGCATGTTTATTGTATTTAAAACAAAGCAGTACTTACCTTTGGATCCGCCAAGGCATTTATGACATTTCCAAGAGCTAGCAGCGAGCGGTTAATGTTGGTACCTTCTCTAAAACGAGCTCCTTTGGAATTTGTGACACTGGCACGTTCAGACCCTGCCAGGTCAATGAGGGACATTTTGGCAATACGAACATTTTGACTGATACTTGCAGTTTTATCTTGCTGCCTTAAATAAATCTATAAAGAAAGAAATGGCAAAGATTAAAAAACCACAACCTCTCTCCAAGCAATAGTTCTAATTTAGAGGACAATATAATTCCACATCATAAAGATAGTTCCATGAAAATGTTTATGCAGTTGTTTACTACTGCCTGAAGTTGTTAATCCGCACATAATGAAATATTAAGCAGAAACTGCCATTTAGGGGAGAGGGACAGAGTAATAATTAAAAAGACTATCTGCTTCTGTCCAACAAGTCATAATATTGCCTATTCTCCTACTTTATGTAATAATGGGAGACAATTCAAATTTACCAGCTAAAGAAACAACACACCTTCAAATCAGTTTTCAGGCTTCAGACTAAAATGGCTTTTCCATCTTATAACTGAAGATATACTAGGGGGCTGCGCCCCATGCTTGCTACACTTGCCAACCCCCCCTCTCTCTGGCAGCTTTCACGGCCAGAGAGTGTAACAACTATGCTCACCAATCCCCCTTTCTCTGGGGGTAGGTGTCTGGCCAAGGGGGAGCATGCAGGAGTGAGCTGGAGGTAGGTGTCTGGCCAGCAGGGGAGGAGGCATGAGCGGGCTGGGGGTAGATATTTGACCAGAGGGAAGGGTGCAGGAGTGGGCTGGGGATGTGGGGTCTCAGCTTGGGGGAGTGAGGGCTCATACCTTGAGCCACCCTGCTGCAGACATTTAAAACTCCCCCAGACCCCTAAGGCAGGCACGGATCCGTTGCCGCCCAAGGGATTGGGTGAGCAGTGTAGGGTGCAGGGAGCACCATACACAGCAGAGGCACGAATAGCACTGAGGAGGTCACACGTCTGCCACCTCCCCAGAGCACCGGGGAGGAGCGGGGACCAGAGGAGCTGCCTGGAGCGAAACTCTAGCTGGGGGCAAGGCAACGCTGGTGACATGACGACATCACTGTTATCCTGCAGGAATTTTTTTTTTTAATATATAGAGAGATACAATGCAATTGTCATTTTAAATGTAATGTCTCTTCCAAAAAGACAGCACACTCATGTGGGATTCTAAGGGTATAAAAAAAGGAAGGGAAACCAAATCCTTTCAGTTCCTCCTGCTAATTCAAGGAATACTTAACCCAGGTGTCTGAGAAAATGGGGACCATGAATATGCTACAATAGGCAACACTAAGAACTACAACTGCTGGTTAATAACTTCCTTTGTTTTTGATGCCACCTCTGCAATATTTCCCCCCTCATGGGAAACTTACACTATGTCTAAACTGCATCCCTCTGTCAAAAGAGGGATATAAACTAGGCAAATCGAAAGTGCAAATGAAGTGGGGATTTAAATATCCTGCACTTCATTTGCATAATGGCATCCAAACGCTTTTTTGAAAAAGGGTTTTTCGAAAGTGAAAGCGCCATCTAGACGTGGCTCTTTTGCGGGGGGAAAAAAACCCCTTTTTCCAAAAGATCCTGTACTCCTCATTTTTTGCACCACTGCAGCTTTTTTTAAAATGTAGACCTGCTCAAATGGTTTCAGCAATCCAAAATACTAGTTGCAGATCCAAAAAGTTTCTGACATGGGCAGAGACACTTCAAACGTGAGATTCAAGTAAACCAGAAAGCAGGACTTACAGGTCCAAAATCAAATATTGGATGTCAGGACTGAACTGCAAGCTGCCATGCCGGAACAATGGACAGCACCTTGGGTACATATCAATTCACTTTCAGAAGGATGTCCTCCATCAACAATATCAGAGGGCATTCACAGAAGAATTTCTGATCCAAGTCCAAAGAGAGACAGTCAGTGATTTCAAGTCTTGCTTGACCCTTGAGAAGAACTGGATGCAATGGGCATTACCCATCAATGGAACCTGTGATTCACTTCACTTGTACAACACAGACTTTATAAACATCTTGTGCTGTTGATTATAAACTCTACTAAAAAAGATAATCCAAACATATGTCCATGGTAGACGTGTCATTTATGGAGGCTATACTCCCTGAGCAGAAAAACGCGGACATTTCTGGCTAGATCAAACCATTCTTTAGTAGCTGGTGAACACATGGCCTTAATCTTGCCTACTGAAATTTGGACAAGTTTGAAAGATTTGACCAGATTGTACAAAAGATTGTACAAAAAGTGGAAGACGGTAGTGGGTGTAATTCTAATACAAGTAATGATGACACTGAATACTTAGAATGTTTACTAAATATTTTCGTTATTACTCAAGGAAGTGATACATGTCATGTTAAAAACATTGAAAGAGAATGACAATAATGCAGAATTGTAGGCCTGATGTACTAAGCAATCAGAAGCATGGAGTTGCCAACTACCCAGCCACATCTCCTTGGCCCAGCAGAATTCTGCAGCGGGGAATGATTTTGATGTGGATTGAAAAGGCATGGCCGCTTGCCACTCGTAAGCACCTTCTGCTGGCTAGATGCATGCCATGCACAGTGGTTTTCAGTGCTCTCTGCCCATAGTTTCTCTTTCAGATGCATTTCCTGTAACTCAGCCCTCCAGCTGAGCCACAAGCAAGGTGTACATGAAAAAGCGAGAAAAGGTGGGCCCCTCCCAAAGTCCTCAGTCCCATCTCTTGGGCCATTTAAAGCCAATCTCAGGCTCCAAACAAAACTTGTTGCCTCCTCCCCACTTTGTCTGTGGGGAAACATGAGACAACCTAGGGAGCCTATGACTAGCAGCCACCTGTTTCCTTTACTAGCGTCCAGTGCTGCATCCCACTTCGTTCCAACAGCTCTTTAAGTCCTTGGCCAGTTCCACGTGAAAGCAGGGTCTTGCCCAGGCCTCCTTGAGTAACCATCTCTGCCCTGTTATCTCAAGGTTCTCTCACAGGCCCTTTCAAGTACTTAAAAAGGGTGTAACAAGGAGGGAGAAAATGATTCTCCTAAACCCTGATGACAGGACAAGAAGCAATGGGCTTAAACCACGGCATGGGAGGTTTAAGTTAGAGAAAGTCCCAGCAGTTACATGCGCTGAAGTATAAAGCTTAGCTTTATACTACAGAGCCTGCAGCAAAGCCCCATCAGACCGTACTGTCCCCCACTCCCGAGGAGAAGGCTTCACTGCCCTAGTAAAGCCTCCTCCCTGGGAGCAGATCCAGCCGCCTCTGCTTTTCAGTTAAACTGTTAGTCACTTATACCTTAAAGTTTAGATTGGACATTAGGAAAAATTTTCTGTCAGGGTGGTTAAGCACTGGAATAAAATTGCCTATGGAGGTTGTGGGAATCTCTGTCATTGGAGATATTAAAAAACAGGTTAGACAAACATCTGTCAAGGATGATCTAGAGATGGTGCTTGGTCCTGCCATGAGCGAAAGGGACTGGACTTCATCCCTTGAAGCCCCTTCCAGTTCTATGATTCTAGGATTCACCTGGTGAGCTAACAAGTCTCTGGCTCTTCTCATCAAGGTGCTCTCTCACCCAGGCCATGTACCTAGAGAGCTTTTCAATCCCACCCTTGCTTCAGCAGAATTTCTATTGTGTGTCTGTAACTCTGGAGTCTCCCAGACTTTGAATGCTCTGTCCAGCTGCTGCAGCTTCCTCAGCCAGTCAAGAACAGCATTCTTCCTTCTTTGGTTGCAGCCAGGACCCAAGTTCTACAGGCCCTGCAATGCCTAGGCAGTCTAGGCTCTGACTGGCTGCCTTCCTCGTAGCTTCTCTAGGCTGACTGGAGGACCTCAGTTTACAGCCTTTTTTCCGGGACAGGGTGTAGGACAGTGGGGAATTCCAGAGGGCCCAGAACACTCCTTCACATGGATACATTGAGTTTATACTTCAGTTCTGAATGGATGTATGCCAAGTTTTAAAACATTTGTTCTATGCTTGCCCGGACACTCATGCAATTGCAACACCGCTTCTATAAACTCAGATGGAATAACAGCATTCTTCAGATTTCTCCAGTATTACATGGAAACCGTTTTCTTTGATGGCATATCGAAGTGGATGAGCAGCAATTTGTTCCTGCTCAACAAATAGTCTCTTTCCTGCATATTTTGAATGAAGAAGGTTACCAACAAGGAGTAATTACAAAAGTAATTTCATGAAACTTCTGCCTTGTGTGGTGCAAGCACTTAATTCATTAGTAGAGCTAACTATACTTTGTACACAACAGCAATTACTGATGTATCCCTTTGGATTTGGTTTTGTGCAAGGGTCAGCAACCTTTCCGAAGTGGCGTGCCACCTGTGGCAATGCAAAACTTTACACGGACTATCAGTTGCTAATGGAAACTCACTGTTAATTACATAATTACACCAGAGCCATTTTGCTAGTGCTGCAGCTGGGGAGAATAATAATTTAAATTAAACCAAGCAGATTAAGTGTTTTAACTCTCACGTTAGTTTATCAAACTTAATTTTAAATCAAGTAAAACATTATGTCCAGCACAAAAGGTTTCAATGTTTTCTTTATTTATGGCGGGGGGGGGGGGGGGGGGAGAGAGGAGGAAACCTTTTCTGGGATGGGGGTCACTGACACACAGAAAAATCAGTTCGGGACCACACAAGTGAGAAGCAAAAAACAAACTCCTCCCCAAACCCCCAACTCTCACTGATGTGGCCCCCCCAACTGAGACACCTCACTCCTCTGCGCTCCAGCCCCATGGGGTGAAGGGAAGGGACAGGGAAGACTGAGGTTCATGGTTTCCCATAGGCTAGATTTACTTTTCTGGGGTTCTGGAGTTAGTGGATTTTGGGGACCCCCTTAAGCTCTGGAGTGGGAACAAAAATGAGGGGATCAATGTGTGGGACAGGGCTGCTAGCAAGTGGGATAGGGATACAGGATTTGGATGGGAGATGGGGTGCAGGACGGGGTGAAGGGGGCAGCATCTGGAAGGGAGTTTGGCAGCAGGAGAGGGTGTGGGGGAGTAACAGAAAAGGTGAGAGGGTGAGAATGCAGCCCAATAGCTAGCTGGGGAGGGAGGCAAAGATGTGGTGAGTAAAGGAAAGAGCAGCTTCTACGAAGTAAAATTGTAGAATTTTACCCCCCCCACACACATTTTCCCTCTGCTCCAGCTTGCTCCCCTCAGCCCATGAACCCCCCCTGCCCGATCCCCTGCATTGCCCCTCAGTGCAACCCTTGCCCCCTCCCATTTTGCCCCTGCAGCCTGAACCCCTGCATCGCCCCATGCCCCTCAGTGCAACCCCACCCTCTCCCCTGCATTGCTCCCTCTCCCCTCAGTGTAACACCTTCCCCCAGCGCACTCACGGGCAGGGCAGCAGCGCTGGGGTGAGGAGAGGCAGGGGCAGAGTCTCTTCCTGGCCTGAACCATCCCTTTGCTTGCAGGCTGCGGCTCTTGGGCTGGGGCAGGCAGAAGCCCAAGACTGCCCAGGGCTGGCTCCAGCTTGACCGGGCGCAGAGGGGCGCTAGGGAAGGGGCTCCCTAACCCCACACACAGCCCTCAGGGAGCAACCTGCCACCCAGCCCCAGCTCTGCAGAGCAGGCCCAGCCCTACTCCCTCCTGAAGCAGGAAGCCTGTAGCCAGGATGGGGGGGAAGTTTAACCCCTTAGCTCCCAGGAGCTGCATGCCCAGGCTGGGCCGGGGCAGCCCCAGGGACACATGTTCATATGCCTCTCCCACATGCCCCCCTCAGGAAACTGGAGCTATTGAAATCAGCTCACATGCCAGTTGTGGCATGTGTGCCAGGGGTTGCTGACCCCTGGTCTGGTGCCACAGCAACTGGTTTCAACGGACTGGTCAAATTCTATGCTTCTAAGCAAATTACTTGATTATGAATTATACTGACCCCTCTATCTTTAAGTTCTGTCTAATAATCATTCACAATCAGAAGATAATGTGGCTGATTTTTAACATATATTTCAAGGCAAGTCAGTTCCCTAACCCCTAATCCCCCTCTAAAAAACAAAAACAAGAAAACCCCCACCACACACCAACAAATCCACAGACCTCCGGCACATCCTTCCAGTAAAGAATTCATCCCCCTTAAGTCTTCATTTCCTCATACACAAATGTTTCTATTGCAGAAAATTGACATAGCTGACACAATGGCATTATCCTTAGGAGACCTTATTGAATTAAACTTAACTGTCTTTGGGGTCCACTGTATTAAATGGGACCTGTTCCAAACCCCTAATAATTTTTGTTGCCCTTTTCTGAACCTTTTCCAATGCCAGTATATCTTTTTTGAGATAAGGCGACCATATCCGTACGCAGTATTCAAGATGTGGGCGTACAATGGATTTACATAGAGGCAATAAGATATTTTCTCTCATTAAAAAAAGGATAGAGAATGATTCCTAACATGGTTTGCTTTTTTGACTGCCACTGCACACTGAGTAGATGTGGATGTTTTCAGAGAAAAGAGTATCATGGGCCAGGGTGGTATGTTGCAGAAGAGAGACCTAGAGTTGCAAAGGAATATATTGAGCATACCAAACAAACAAGTGGCACAAAAGTGTGAAATTTCCTGGGTAATATCTTAGGGAGTGAATACAAGTTCCCCCATCTCACGACATGCAAAAACCCAGAATATTGATGCTACACCTTGAAGGGGGAGACTTTGTCTGTAGACCACCAGCTGCAAAAACCCCACGGTTAAAGGCGCAAGCTGTGTAAAGGGTAGACTGAAATATTCATGATTCCGAAGAACCTTGCTGCGGGATCTGAAGGACTGACACTTACCAGAGCCTAATATTGGAGTTAGGGTGACCTCTGGTATCCTTTTTTACATGTGTTTAGGTTCTTTTATTGTTTAATAGGTTTTTTGCTGTAATGCTTTCACCTGAAGAACACATGGTTGCTTATAAAAGAGCTGTGTGGTCATTACGCTGTTAAGGTAACAGCTTTCCTGAACTGTGACCGATATTACTACCCCACCTCCTATAACCTGACTCACATGTAGTGCCTGAAGTGAAGGATAACAATGTTGCAGTGGAATAATGTTCCTAGTTGTGTTTTACAATGAAGGGGAGGCAGTGTTCCCTCTAATTTTTTATGTCCATGGGTGGAATACATTTTGTGATGTGCACCAATATTAGGAATGCAAGACCTTAGGTTAAACCTGTTAACCGATTAAGTGGGATCCCACTCCCACCCTCCCCATGCGCTGGGCTGCCACTGCCACCTTCCCCCTTGGGTGCAGGAGCGGACTTGGGGTTGGGGTGTAGGTTTCTGGTGTGTGGAGATCAGGTGGTGGAAGGGGCTTTGTGTGCCATTTCAAAGTGGCAGTGCCGCATGGAGCCCAGGGTCAGCTGGGGAGTCCTCAGCTGACCCTGGGCTCCGCGTGGCAATTCAAAGCTGCAGCGCGGCATGGAGCCTGGGGTTCAGCGGGGGACTGAGTCCCCCACTGACCCCAGGCTCCATGAATGCACTTCTGCTTTGAAATGCACAAGAACCTCCACTGGGGACTCTTGTACATTTCAAAGCTGGCACACCCATATGCAGCCCACAATCACGCCCACATGCAGCCCATGATCCAGTGGGAGAGGAGTGCTGTGAAGAGAACACTCCTGTGGTCCTCATCCCTCCAGGACACTATGTTGCAAAAACACAGAGGAGACCTGATAAGGCCCAGAGAGCTGCGGATCAATGACAGGTGTCAGGGATGGATCTCTAGTGGAAGGGCAGGAATGATAGTCTCTGCTATAAACACCCAGTGCAAGTGGTCCTCGGTCAGGTGCCACCTGTGCTGAGGGAGGTGTGAGAATTGGCTTTTCCGCTGGCGACACTGGAATGGAAGGTGGTGACATCGAGCCCGATGCCGAGCTCGCCGGTGCCACACAAGATGTTTTCTAGGATGCCGGTTTAGTGGTTGATGCTGAGGTTTTTGTTGGGGCTGGGTCGCCGCGAGTTGCCAAGGTCGGTGCTGAGGCTTGTTTGAGAGGCCTAAATGGTGCCAAAGAGGCCCGGACTAGTGCCAAAGGTGGTTCCGGTGGCATCGAGCCCACACCGGAGGAGGGTCTCGGTGCCGTGGTACCGGATGTACTGGATCTGTCTCCCCTTGCTGACTCTGGGATACAACATAGGAGGGAGAGACTGTGCCAGAGAAGCTCTCTTCTTAGTAGCCTTCCTGGACAATGGAGAGGCAGCTCTTTTCTTGGCAGACACTTGAGGGGACTGAGGAGAATGCAGAGCCTCAGAATGCTGCATGGCCTGTGTAAAGAGGATCATTCTGAGACAGAGCTCCCCTGTCCTTTCTGGCTGTCAAACTGCAGCAGTGCTCATATTTTTGAGATACAGGACCTCACCCAGGTAGCAGATGCAAGATGAGTGTCCACCTGAGACTGGCATGGGGTTGCGACATGTGTCACGGTTTTTAAACCCCCATGAGCCTAGCATGTTGTCCATGACTGGTATTCCCTTTTTTTCCCCAATAGGGGAAAGCAAAACAAAGAAATGTGGGAGAGGAGAACCAGGAAAAAACAAGGGCTCTTGTGGCCTCCGAGTAATCGGAGTCACATTAGTGTCCCTCGAGGAATTTTTTTTTTTAAATGAAGGATAACAAGCTAATTATGAAAAAACAAGAACTACATATATGAGGGAAACAACTAACAAATTACTCTAACTGCAAAGTTAAATATGCCGTGAGGTGAGAGATTAAGCGCCATCCACGACTGAGGGCAGTTACTGAGCAACTGAGGGGAGGGGAAGGGGGAGGGACTGGACTGCGCACACATGGCCCAACTGAACACTGTTTTGCAAGGCTCCGATCTGCAGCTCTGGGATGACAAGTCACCAATAGTGGAGCACCCACAGGGACATCACTTGAGGAAACACCTCAATTTCTCTTACCTCATGTTCTATACAACACACTCTCCATAACCACCTTTCCTCACTGCAGCCCTGAATCAGTCATATTTCCCCAGATATACCCCTCCTTCCTTGCATGAAACATTCACATGTCTAATTCCTCTTCCCCACACTATTTTGACTACATTCCCACCCAAATGAAATTGACCCCAAGGAATCACAAATTGCAGCAGCCTGCAGACAATCAGTTCAGAGTTTTTTTGCTTTAGGTGGGGGTTTGTGATTAATTTATCCTTAATTATGTTAGTGACAGAGTAAGTTCATGGTCATCAACAGGTCTATGATTTATCCCATCACTACGAGCTTAATTTTCTCAAACTGTTCTCAGTTTGAGTCCCCCATAGGGATGTTAAATTTTCATTAGATGATAGCGCACCTCCACCTTTGAACTGTTGCAACTGCCCTAGGATTGTGGCTACACTTCAAAGGTGAAAGTGCTGCAGGGAACATGGGGTTAGCAGGGGACTCAAGCAGTCCCCCACTGGCTCCATGCTCCCTTCGGTGTTTCACATGGGGTCAGCTGGGGACTCCCCTACGGACCCCGGGCTCCATGTGGCGCTGCCGCTTTGAAATACTGTGGGGAGCCCAGCGTCAGGCTCCAAGCGGTGTTTCAAAGCGGCAGTGCTGCACAGAGCCTAGAGTCAGCAGGGGAATCCGCAGCTGATCCCGGGCTCCATGTGGTGCTGCCATTTTGAAATGATACGTGCAGCCTGGGGACATTCCATCTGGTCACAAACTTCATGCGGTGTTTAAAAGCGGCAGCGCCGCACGAAGCCCAGGGTCTGGTCCCAAGCTCCACGCGGCACTGCCGCTTTGAAGCACCTCCTCCTCCTTCCCTCCCCCACTTGCTGCCTCTTTCTGATAGAGGCAGCAAGGCAGTGGTGGGGAAGAAATGACTAGTCGACTAACCAATAAGCATTTGCTTATCGGATAGTTAGCTAGTCATTCACATCCCTAGTTCCCCAAAGAATTAGTGTGTTTCATGCATTAAGATCTTTTGGACTTGCATCGCATCAGCAATTTGATCTCTAACTCTGGGCAAAAAGCTACCTAGAAACATTCTTAAATGGTTATTCCCTCCCCACTTGCCGTGCTTATATCACTGGAACCCAGCTCAAACTATTCCAAACGTGGGTCATTAGTCCTACTCCATAAACTCCTTAGGCATATCCAAGTTCAAAGAAATTGAAGCATACTGGCTTTAGAGGACTTAAGTCTATCTTTAAACTGATGTCGTGAATCAACTTTAACTTAGTGGTGCTTCCACAGTGTTGAACTATCCCATTTATTGAGACTCCCAAATGATTTAACCTCTTATGCTTAAAAATGCAGATTTGTTAAAAAAATAGTCAATTTACTTTATGCACACGTGCTTCGGTGGTACTTTTCACTGCCGATTGCTCAAGGGCATCAACAGAATTCAGAATGTTTTTTGGAAAAGACAGGAAGTACCACAATAATCTGCCTTGTTGTTGAAGAACAAAAAAAATGTATTCACCAATTGAGGCAATTTTAAAGTAACATTTAACAACGAGATACTTGCTAAGCAAGTGGGGGAAGCATACACGGGCACGAAGTCATGTTAAGAGTTAATGTTTTGTCAAATGCAGTAACTTACTTTTACCTCACTTGTTTGCATTCAGACGTGATTTATCAGTATTGCATATTTTATGGCTTTTTGGTGTGGGCATGTGTTTGTTTGTTTTCTCATATCAATTCCTTAAAGCATCGCGGAAGCTTCAAGCTATGTTTCAAATGTATAGAAAATCTATCCCTGAGGGAACTTTCTTTGAAGGAGTCATGGGAGGAAAAATGAACAATGAAACTTTATTTTTTTAATAATGTGTTGCACAAACTATACCCCAAAATGTTGCAAACTAGACAATATAGACCAAGTTAAAATAAACTTAAAAGCAAACAAACTGAAAACAGTAAAAACGGGCAGTACTTCCGTCCTCTTACCCAAGCTAATATAACAAGATTACCAGTCAGACATTTTGAAGCTTAACAACTACTTTAAAAATTAAATTCTCTCAAGCTCATTAAGTCTCAGATATCAGCCACTAAACTTGCTTACCTGAAAGACAGCATGAGACCGAGAAGAGGAGGCATTCACGTCAGTGGGGTGCTGTGTTCTATTTTTGTTTCCATAATCCAGCATCTGAAGGATCTCCTCTGCACATTTAGGCTACAAAGTGTTGAAATTATACAAGAAATTAATAATTTTTATAAGATTTAATTAGAGAACAGACTGTACAGACAGTTGGTAAATACTTAATGTGCTTAAAATTCACCCTAACAGGAATTACTTGAAGTAGGCATGCCCGCATACACACACACACACACACACGGGAATTTTCTTTTTGAAACCAAGTCACTTATAAGAAAGCTTTTTCTTAAGGAAGAGAAAACCTTTGAATTTCTGAAACATAAGTACTGTATATCTATTTTAATAAAAACAGAGTACGTTTACAGATGTAGACAAACTTCTCCAGTCTTGTCATTAGGGGAATTTGTCCACCCTTCCATTACTGCACAGCCAAGGCTTCCTCAGCAGAAGAGCTTGGGCTGAAGGCAGAGTTGGGAGGTGGAACTTGTAGTACTCCCCCATACCCTGTGAAGGCTGGCCCAGTCCTGACTGCACATCCCACTCCCAAAGTTCCTTTGTGCCCCCAAGGGGGACGCGTCCCACAGTTTGAGATAGACAGAGCTCAATACAAACACAGAACTACATTAAGGAAAGTTACAGCTGCAAAGACAATTTCTCAAAAAATTAGAACGTGCCAATTTTAAGGGTTCCCATGTGACCTAATTTCAGTCCTTTCTGCATATGTATTATGATAAGGTATTTAATTACAGGCTCACATACTATTTTTTTCAAGAGGATCTTGCTTCATTCATGGCAGCAAGAAATGAATCTAGGCATCTGAATGAATCAAATGAATGAGTCTGTTGGCTCTAGTACCCCTGCCTCATTTGCTGCAGAAACTGGGGGGTGGTTAGTGAATCAGGGAGGGAACTACAGGAAGAGAAAGGACATGCCTATGGTTTGAATGCCACCCTGAAAACTTTGTTCAAACCCTGCATCTGCCATAGAGCTCCTATGGGATGTTGGACAAGTCACTTAAACCAAACTTTTCACAAATTCAGTGTTCCTCATTTTCTAGGTGTTCCGACTTGAGATATTGGGGGAGATTTAGAGACATGTTAAGCAATCACAGATGCAACTGAAACCAGTGACAGCTATGCTCTGAACAAAAAATACTATAAGCTCTCCGAATGGGAGGGTGGGGAAATCAGACAGAATCTTAAATTGGCCACCCAAAATAAGCCATATACGTTTGATGCTGAAGTATCCATACATTGGTTCCCTATACATAAAAAGAGACTATGCCATTTTAATTTATCTTTATTATTCCCCTGAGGTCTAAGAAACACTCAGATACTTTCGTGAGTGAATGTGATAGGAAAGCCCTTGAAGAAATTAATTCTGCATTCAAAGCATGGTTTGAATAGCACGCAAACGAACAAGGACCAAGGCCATACACTTAAGAACGAGGCAAATAAAAATATTGATTAGCTACTCACTCAATCCATTCACTTAAAAGAACTAGGCAGGAGTCCTGTGGAGAAGTATGGGATCATGTAAAGACAATCATAAAGCATATACACAACAGGCTCACACTAAGCTTACAAGGGAAATCTCACTAGCATTCTTTTTTGTACGTAATTTCTTAAACAGAAATTCCATTAACCATCTTGACTCCCACATGGGTAATTCTTACCTGAGAATGGTTAGACCTGCAGCTCAGACCTCTGCCACTTAAGACAGCAGAGTTAATTATAGCAATTAGGGATGTAATAGTGTAGCTGATTAACCGATAAGCAAAAGCTTATTGGTTAATGCTATGAACTACACACATTCCCCCCAAATCAGTACATTTTTTAGCAGGTTGGCCAGCAGTCCAGGTCAGTTCTGGCTCATGCTGGGTCCAGAACCTACCCCGGCTGTGGCTCTGCTGTGTATTATGAGCCGGGCAGGCAGGCAGTTCGTGCCAGTTCTGGGAGCTCAAACCCACCCCCCAAGATAGGGGCTGCTGCCACCCCTCACTGTTACCTCTATCAGACGCAGTAGCACAGGGCGACAAGCAGCTGGTCCACAAGAGGAGCTGGTTTTTAAACTGGCACCACTTGCGGACTAGCTCCCGCCTGGCACCCTGTGCTGCTGCCGGCCCCACCCACAGGGACTATAAAATAGTCTACTAACCGATAAGAATTAATGAGGTTACTTGACTATTAAATTAAATGATATTTAATATTCCTAATAGCAATACCACAGAACAGAGGTCTCCCACCATTTTAACCACAAGATCACTTTTTCAATTTAAGAGCAGTGCAAGATCTACCTCAAACCCAAATACCCTTCCCCCACTTCCTTCCTGCTCCTTTTTTGAGGCTCTGGCTGGGCATCACTTAACTGAGACGGCTTCCGGGCGGTGGAGCAGTGGGATTAAGGCAGGCTTACTCCTGCTCTGGCCCCACACCACCCCTGAAAACAGCTGGCATGGACAGCAATGGCTCCATGGCACCACGTGCTGGACTTCATCTATAGGCACTGAGCCCACAGCTTCTACAGGCCACGGTTTCCTGTTATTGATCAGTGTGGAGACCCCTGCTCTGCCTTTCTCAGGGGGTGCAGGGACATGCCAGCCACTTCCAGGAGCAGCAATTACCATAGGGATAAGTACTCCAGTCACGACAGGTTGGGCATTTTAGAACTCACTGCTTAAAGAATTAAATGTAAGCATAAGACAGAAATGAAAATGATGAAATGCACAGACCAGTCAAAAACCTAAAACAACCCACTTTGCAAGCAGTAACAGAAGTAACAACAACCCCCCAATGTATGTGCTGGGTCGGGAGATGAGGGGGAAGGACAGTGTGTGTTGTGAGAATGCCAGAAACACACCCAGTGTGAATGTGAAAGATTTGCATTGCCAAGCTCCCATCATCTCCTTCTCACTGTATGGAGATATGGTACAGAAGTGGGGCGAGGAGGGCTACCCTGACATCAGCGGCCCCCCTTCTCTCTCCCACATCGTGCACAGCAAACAGGAGGCTCCCAGGGGTGCAGCTCCAAGGCAGAAGGAAGGAGCAGCATGACAGTTGGTGGAGGGGCAACTGAAGTGCCAGTGCTTGATAGTTATCTGGCCAAACCAGTCAGGATCACCTGTCAGAGGCTCCAAGATCTACTGGTAGATCCCGATCTACTGGTTGATGATCACTGCTATAGAACCTCAGTTGCAAAAACCAGAGTTATGTACTTAACTGTCAACCACATGCCTCATTTGGAATTACAAGTACACAGTCATGCAGCTGCACAGACAAAAAAAGCATATAGAGTACAGGAATGTTAGATAACGTGTAACTGAATAGTTTTGTAACCACATCAAATTTTAGTAGTTTACACAACTATTTGATAGTCCTCTGGGGTGGAGCTGGCAGCCAGTGTGCTCCCGGCCCACTTCTGGGGAGCCCTGTGCCAACCTGTGCTGCTGCCTCTGATACAGCTCCCTGTGCAGACTGGCTCCTACATGCCAATACAGAGGATGTTTCGTGGTAGCTACTCCTCCCTCCCCCTGCTCCATTCAGAGGCAGCAGCACAGGAGGAAGGAGATAGGCGGCTTTTAAACTGGCTCCCCGCCCCAGCACTGGCTCCTGCCTACCCCCCACTGCCTCTGTAAGAGATTCCAAGGGAAGGGGACGGTAGACGGGTCCACGTAACTCTGAGCTTCTATTGACAGGTTGAATCTCTCTAGTTCAGCAACCCTGGTATCTGACCAATGCCAAACCACAGGTCAATATTGTCTACCAGCATTACCAACACTTCCACTGCTTACTAAGCTCTTAGAAGATATTTGGGGATAAATGAGAGCTAGATAACAGCACAGAACAGCAAGCCAAACTGGTGGCTGTAAACAAACTTTATGGGACAGCAGGAAAATTGGCCACACCCACCAGTGGACACCCGACTAACTAAAATCATGCCAGACCACAAATGTTGGTGGGCCCAAGAGTGCCAGATTAGAGAGGTTCAACCTGAACTAGGTTGTCATCCTTTGTGTAGGTTAGTCATGAGAGGGACACAAGGCACACATTGTACCTAGGGGTTAACCAGGATCCCGCAGAAGAGGGGCTTCTTTAGAATGGTTGGTCCCGCCACGGGTTGCTTCAGCCAGGCCGGGCTAAGCCCACTGCACTGTGGGTTGTTTGGACCAGGCTGGCCACACCCTGGGCAGGTAGATACCATGCCAGCCACACCAAACTGCAGGCTGCTCCGGCTCGCTGGCTACCCCAGTAAGCATACTGGTAAAGCCGACGGTTACTGGGTAACTGGTTAACCCTTTACATCCTTAATAGTACCTATGGATTTTGTAGCTATGTGCAGACAGCATAGATATTAGACTCAGGAACCCTGGATTCTATTCCATCTTCCAAGGAGATGGCTCTGAAGTAGTCACATACCTTTCTCCTCCCATCTCCACACATCCTTTACCCTTTCAGTTCCTGACCTCATCAGTCTGTCTCATCCCAGTCACCCCTAAACCTGTCCATCCCTAAACCCAGCTCTTTACCCCCGACTACTGTAGGCTGGCTGTGTTCTCTTAATCCTACAATTGGTTGGGCCCAATGCAGAGAAGTAGTAGTATCTTCACTCTTAGGCTATGTCTACACTACAGGGTTTTTGTGCAAAAACAGCTGTTCTTGTGCAAAGATGCGCGGAGCACCCACACCTCAAGAGCGTTTTTGCACAAGAAAATCTACAATCAAATGACAGAACAGAGGGCCTTTTGCGGTGCAGGTATACCTCCTTCTATGAGGCATAACTCCTTTTTGTGCAAGAGTTCTTGAGCAAAAAGGTGCGTGTGGACGCTCAACAGGGGTTTCTTGTGCAAAAAGAGCCTATCACAAAAAGCACAGGTGCTCTGATGGCCATTCTGTGAATGGCCATCAGAACTTTCTTGCGCAAGAGCATCCATGCAGCATGGATGCTCTCTTGCACAAAAGCATATTGCTTTTGCAATGTGCTTTTGAAATGTGGAAATGCTTTTCCGCAAGAAGTTTTTGTAGAAGATCTCTTCCGCAAAAAGCTTCTTGCGCAAAAACCCTGCAGTGTAGACAAAGCCTTAGTTCCTGTGCCTGACCACAGCAGACTCAAGGAAGAGCAATTGCAGGGAAAAATCCTGCTCAGTCTGTGAACCCCGAGGCTGAAGCATATTTCAGGATAGATACAATCTCAAAAAATCTAGCTGTCAAACTCTGTCATCCCCTGAGTCTGTGAAAACGTAGATTTTTAGAGGGTCATCATCTGTTCAAATCTGATCAAGTTTTCACAGGGATGGTAGAAGACTCATATCCCAGGCACCAGGGAGACGCCCCCACAGGCCAGACTTCAAGTCCCTACTCCAAAGAACATATATGCTCAAACTCCTCAAACAAACTACTAGAGTTTCATATTTTCCTTTAACTTGAAACTGACTAAGAGCTAAACCATTTTTGATGAAGTTTTCAAAAGTAATTAAGCCTCTGGCAGATACCCAGCATGGAAAATTTCAACCTAGACAGCTTAAGTTTGGCAAAGTTAGAAGCAACTGAAAAAAGAATCTTATAAGAAATGTCAGGGAACCTTGGGCGTAAGCATGACCAACTGTGCCCTATACAACTCTTCAGTTTTATTCCTGGCTCTGCAAGTGTCTCATCAGCCTTGTTTCTATTGTAAAAAATGATGCGTAAGCTATCAAGTGGTCTCGTCAATTCAGTGATAACATTTTGCATCCATACACAAAAACATTCCCAGTGATGCAAAGACAACTCAGTCATTGTTGGACTAACCTTGATTAAAGCAAACAAACCATCCAGCAAGACTTTACTACTGCATTGCCTGGTGTTGCTCTATCTTTAGATTGTGTATTAGCTATAGAGATGACTTAAGAACCCCAGTTATCCCTGGGGATGTTTGGGTTGACAGATTCTTATTCCATATGATTATATAGCTGGGACCCACGATGTGCACAATTGCAACACTCACTTATAGGAACATCTATATTTACAAATATAGTTGTTTATATGTTTAGCAGTCACAAAAAGCCCCATTAGTAAGATAGATATACTACAGAATGTACATCTGTACTTACACACACACACACACACACACACACCCCATCTCTTGTAGAACAACCAGAAGTATTAGCCATCATCTACCTGTTCCTCCTTTTCCCCAGCACCACCAGTGGCCACCAACCTCTGAAGGACTCTCTCTCTTCCTACTGCACCTAGACTAGAATGCCACTTCTATATTTTGTACTGACACTGTTGCTTGATGAAAATTCAGCAGGGGAATTTTCACCTTTTCCTTATTTGTATTTTTTCACCTACCTAACGACGGAGTGTTTTCTTATAGGTTAGTACATCAGTGATCTCAACTTATTGTATGTTAATTGGTTACCCAACCACTCAAGGGCTCTGGTTTCACATTTGTTATTTCTGGTTATTTTGGTTTGTTGCAAGTTGTGGTATATGTTAGTAAACACCCTACATCAACCTGCTTTAACACATGGAACTTATGCTTTGCTTATCATCACCTAAGTGAAAGGTTTGAAGATGTGAGACAACTTTGCTATCAGGGTGAAAGTTTCTGGGACCTATGTATGCTAACGCTGCCTTAGCTCAACATACAGGATGTCACCTGTAATCTCTTGCATTACAGCCAAACTATCTTAATGAAAACCCATAAAACAATCAAACCCATAAAGAAATAAGAAACCCACAAGAGATATAAGCAAACAAGCAAGTTAAGCCTAAAGGCTGCATTCTGCCCTTTGACAGGGTGATTTGTAAAATGAACCCTATCACATAAGTATGGATGTTGATTGTCAGGCATTTGTGGGCCCAGTTTCAATGCCATTTTCCACCGCTTGGTGTGCAAGAAGGGCACCAAAGATTATACTCTGGACTCAGGTATGTTTCTGGAATGGGCACCATGTGTGTATATCAGTGATGGTAACCTAGGCTAGTGATTGAATCACAGGAGTGGCCCTTTCATTTAGGTGGGCCGCATAATTGTCATAACCAAGACAGTTTCCCAGCATAAAGTAGTTTTACTAACTGCGCTTGCATACCTAAAATTGGCAGGTCGTGCTGATTGACATGTAGCAGCGCTTTGATTGGCTGCAGAGGGAATGCACAGCTCTTACAGTCAGTGTTGTGTGCAATCAATGTGCACTTCACATACCCTTGCTTTATGCATGTGTCACTTTAATACCAGCAGGTGAAAAAGACTATATGGAGGGAAAGCAGTGGAGTCTGACTACTCTGCGCATGGGCAACAGTAAACAAAATCTCTCATGAGCCACACATAGAACCCCAAATGGGCCACAGGAATATATATATTCCATGAAAATATATATATATTTTCATACATCATCATCAGCGTTTGGTACCTGTCTAGATCTTTGCTTATATCCATTGAGTTTACAATGGATCCATTGTAAAATAAAGAAAATAATCCCTATTGTAATTCCTTGGACAACACCACATTCTTTTATTCCATCATATGTGTCAGAGATTGCTGAAGACTCATCACCTTCATTCATTAATTTGGTAACAGGTTGGGGTTTGGTTTTTTTTGGGGGGGGGGGGAGAGGAGGGAAGGGGGAGCTTTATGTTCATGGTTAGTAATTTCTATGTGGGTCTCCTTACAAGCCAACAATTACTTCACCTGCAACCCTTGCAAGGGAATACAAGTCAAGAAATGTGGGTATACTTTGGATAGTTAAATCCTTGTAGGCTGGTCAGATTGGAGGATGGTGATGTTTTCAAAAGTGGAAATAGGGGAAATTACTTGATTTCCCAACAAAGTAGGTTGTCTTGGAGTAAAACAAATTTGAATTGGTGACATATGCTGAAAATGCCAATTTTGCATGGTAATCAACACCAATGGGCCCCTTTGTCAGCATCATTAGGCATAATAATTATAATTATTCTGTAATTTCTCTTCCCGTAGTCCACACAAAACAGTGTCTGTCTCAAAGCACACTACACTTAGAGATATATTGAGGCCCTTAACCTCTATTTTCAGTGCCTCAAAGATTCAGAGTTTTCCACAGGGCTGTTTTTCTGTGCAAAGTTTATTTGTTTAAAGTTCATAGCCCTCAAAAATATAAGAGCTGACCTACAATAGCAGTAGAGATGTTAAGTATTGATTAACTCAACAGTCGAGTAACCTCATGAATTCTTATCAGTTACTCAACTATTCTGTAGTACCTGGGGTGGGGCCGGCAGCCAGTGCGCTTTGGCCCCACTCCTGAGTTGCACCCTGCCACTCCACGCTGCTGCCTTTGCAGCAGAGGCAGCAGCGTGGGGTGGCAGGCAGGAGCTGGTACACAAGGGAAGCCAGTTTAAAAATACAGCTCCTCTCTCGGACCAGCTGCCTGTTGCCCCATGCTGCTGCCTCAGATACAGAGGCAGCAGTGCGGGGTGGCAGTAGCCCTTGTCTGGGGAAGAAGAAGTCTGAGCTCCCAGACCCAGCACAAGCTGGAACTGAGCTGGGCTGCCTGCCTAACTCCTAATACACTTTAAATGCAGAGCCACAACAGGGGTAGGTCTTGGACCCGGTGCCAGCCAGGACTGATCCAGGCTGCTGGCCAGCCTGCTAAAAAATTTACTAACAGCGGGCTGGTTTGCAAGGGGGGGGGGGTTTGGACAGAAATGTGTGTAGTCTATAGCATTAACCTATAAGCTTTTGCTTATTGGTTAATTGACTACATCAGGTGGTGGGGAAACTTTTTTGGGTCGGGGCCACTGACCCAGAGAAAAATCAGTCAGGGGCCACACACACACACACACACACACACAAGTAAAAGACCTTCACAGTGGCCCCTCCCTGAGGAGAAAGACACTCCCCACATTCCCCTCACAGACCAGAGCCTAGGTGGGCCCAGGCTAGTAGACTGTGTGCTCCAATCCCATGAGTGATAGCGGGGGGACTGGAGGGCCAGCATGGGCTTCCCAATGCAGGGGGAGCCCTGAGCTTCAGAAGCCAGACAAAACAAACTGGGGCTGCATCTGGCCCTGGGCCTCAGGTTCCCCACCCCTGGACCACATTATTACATCCCTAAAGAGCAGTAAATATAACGGAGGCAAACTAGCCCATGGGATATACTAGTAAACTCTGTTCACGTGTGTAAAAGCTTCAAACTGTGCAGTTCTCTCATTCCTACCCCAAGAAGTGAATAGTGAACTTTAGATGGCCTTTCAGCACTTCCCCACAGACATTTCAGGTTGGCTGAAGTAAGAGAGAAGCCCTTTCAAAATTATTCAGAAAACAATGCTTCAGGCACAGCTTGACTGGGAACTGTGATTGGGAGATAGAGAGATTGCAGCAATAAAGAACAATGCTAACAAATGTACGGCAAAACTATAGTGGGCATGAAACCAAAAAACCATCATTAGTTGGAACAGATGGCGCCATTAATAGTTATGTTGGTAAGTGAACTGGTGAAACTGCACCACCAGTTCAATTATCTAGCACAGAAAGAATCACTGTATAATGAACAATTAGTCTCCAAGTCTGTAAAAAAAGAAAAAAAGGGTTTGTTTCTTTTCACAACATGTGCAAAAAACATAGGATACCATAGGGAGAGGATTACATGTTGGGAAGCTGATCCCTTGCTCCCACTCATGCTGTGCAATTCATTTCTGCCCCAAAATGCATTACCTGAACTTCTCAAAAGAGTGCGCCAGCTGGCTGCATACCACATACCCACGGAGCACCACACTGTGACCTGGCACAAGTACTCCTGGCAAGTATGCACAGTACGAATGTAAGGAGCCCAAAGTATCACTTGTGCATGTGATTACTAATGATGGCAGCTTTATGCCAGTGTCACTCTCATTAGCCGAAGCTTGTAGTGTAGACATGGCTTTAGAATGGATCATCTTCAGATGATCGTGTTATGCAAGATAAAGGTATTATTTACATACCTGATGCAATGTTAATCCTTGAACTACTACTCCTTTCTGGGTATCTTCACGGACAGCCAATGGTCCTGAATTTACTAGCAAGTCACGGATCTGTTCATTGTAGACCTCCAGAAAAACAAACACTTTAAAATTAAATCCTATTGTGTTTAAGAAGGTTAAAGCAAGAATAATTTTGCTCTACTTTCACGTATACTTGTGTGTTCAATTGTCTTTAAATAAAACTAAAACTTAATTCTGTAGGAGAAAAGTTTTAACTAATTCTCTTTCCCCAGAGAGAATACTCATCTGTAGAGTGTAATTGATCAGAGTTAAGTGTAACAAATTATAACTAGGGATGTTAAAATGTGTTTACAAATATACACTTTTTTTAGCGATTACACGCAGAGGACAGGCAGTGCTCCCCCCAGATCCCTGTTTCTATATTAGAGGCAGCAGCAGGAAGCACTTGGAAAGAATTCAGTGACAGACATGTTTATGTCTAATACAGAAACCCTGCAGCACATATGCACTGATCCCACATTTTGTCTCTGTGCTCTAGCAGAAACTGAAAGATCAAATTGTTTTAATTTGCTACAGCTATCTCTTGATAGCAATGGTGAGAAAGCATGTGCAAGAGTAGCATTTTGATGGAGAGAAGATGGAGGAGAAAGGCTCAAGTACAATCAAGCAATGGAAGGAGATGGTAGTAGATAACTCATTCTACAAACCACTGACTGCATTTCAGTTGAAATGTCCTTATTTTCAAATATTTGTTGCCCGAGTCCCACCAGAGAAATCCTTTCAATTTAAGCACTACTGTAGCAAACTCAAATAAAAAAAAAAATCTCAAACAAAAGAAAATGAATCTGAATTACAGTCAAGTTATTCCACATTATTCATAGGCAACTTCAGAGCTGAGCCCCACTTAAATATCAGCTAATTCAATTTTGTTGCACATAATCTCAGTGTTTTATAAGCATGTGTAATTAAATAATTTGGAGAAAACTGATCATTGGAGTGGTTAATGAAGTTGTTCAAAAAACTGCTCTTACTGGGCAACAGCCTATTTTAAGACTTTATCCTATAATTATCTCCCTATTATTAAGCACAGTTCTGCACCATCTCTATTAGGATAGCTCTTGAGAGCCCAGTTTATGCCACTCCGTAATAGGCTCTCGAGACAGATTTCACAGTATTTAATATATGAATATGAAAATATTGTTTATTGATAGCAGTACTCAAAATATAGTTGTTAGCTTACCTCTAGGTATGAAACTGCAACAGTACACAATTTATCTTCTTTTATTTGATCCATGCAATTGTAAAGGTCCATCATGGTTAGATACATCACTCCGGGTTCTTTAGGTGAGCCCAGCATTGTGTACGTCTTTCCCGCTCCTGTTGCGCCATATGCAAGCACTGAATTTTCAAAAAGATAGAGTAACACATCACTGCAATAATTATTAAATCTATCATAATTCCAATATTAAATTTCTTACAAAAATAGGTCTTCTTCTTTGTCTGGTTATATAAAAAAGACAAAATAAATAGCGAATCTCCTGTCTCTGACTGCTAGTGATGAACTTGTAACTGTTCAAAATTAATGTTAGTACCTAAGTGAGACTTCTAGAAATTAAATATGATTTGGTCAATTCACGGAGACAAACTGAAAAGTTACCTGTACAGTTGTATCCATTTAAAAAGCCATCAAGCACAGTTTTGGTAGTGTGTTCAAAAACTTCTGATTGAGATGAATTTTCATCAAAAACAGCATCAAATACAAATTTCAGATCCTTGTTTTTCTTCTTGTTAATATCTCTATATCCTACTTTCTTCCTGTGAAAGAAACTAACTTCCTCTTCTTTTGGATCAAAGACCAGTATGTGCTTGTCTACAACATGAAGCACTCTGCTAAAGTTGCCATCTTTTTCTTTTTGATTCTCTGGACGGACACGGACCACCACTCTTACATGATTGCAAATATCTTCCTGGGTAGCAGTAGACATAACGATGCTTTGGTTTAGTTCTTCTTTGCTACCAAGAAGAATTCTCCAGACCGAGTAACCAAAATCTCATCTGTAAATTATAACAATTGTGAGATTAGTTTAGAATGAAGCTTTGCAATTGGCTCATGGTCCAAGACACAATCTACAACACACACAAGCCTAATTTTTAATGTTTTTAAGTTATTTCATCCAGGCTTAAGTAGTACTTTTCATATGTTTTTAAGATCAAATTAGAGCCACTTGTCTTTTCAGGATATCTAAGGAATAATACTCTTGCATTTCCACCTTAGTATCCAAATCTTTAAATATAGTGTACAGAAAAATTCATGTATTGTTAAAAAGTCACATACCTTACAAACAGACAAAATGCTAGTTTAGAGCTTTATCTATATACACATACATATAGACATTACAACACTGCTGTGCAGATCATCATATTGTTGGAGTTCCTTAAAAAGAATCATATTACTGAACTATTAGCCTCAAAAAGTGCAGTATTTTCTCCCCTTTCCCATGCAGTACAAGTTTTGTTTTTCTTTCAGGTTTTGATAGTTTACAGTAACGAATTTGAGAACTGAAAAACAGCTCAGATTTAAGCTTGGCCCTTGAACTATGTTCCTGTCCGATGCTGTGCTGACTGATGTAGATACAGAATACGTTACATGCTAATGAGCCTATGCTGACTGAGCAGTACATATGTAAAATTTTACATGTCATCAGTTTAAAAATACAGCTTACAAGTTAAAATGTTGGCCCATTCCTGAAAGGTTGAAAAAACAACAAATGGTCCTGCAGCACCTTGGAGACCAACAAAAAATGTAGATGGTATCATGAACTTTCCTGGGCACAACCCTTCATCTGCAAGTTTAACACCTTTAATCAAGGTTTGAACTTGACCTGGATAGGCCGCTACATTCAACAGACTAATGACATCAAAAGTTAAGAATCAGGCACTTGCATCCCATTCTATTAGACTCATTTAGTATGGGGCACTCTAATTGACATTCCCCTTCCACATTCCCTCTTTTTCTACTATTTATTTGTAACTCTGGACCCCTTGCTCCATTCATCTGAAGAAGTGGGTTGTGCCCATAAAAGCTCATGATACCATCTACATTTTTTGTTTGTCTCTAAGGTGCTGCAGGACCAGTCGTTTTTAAACTTTTTTTTCAGTTACAGACAAACACGTCTACCTTTCTGAGTCTTGAAAGTTTGTGATTTCAAGCCAATGATAATAAAATTCATAGAAAGGTTTGGGGGAGAACCTCCCCCCCACTAACCCACTCCCCAATGGTAACTTTCCTCTTAGTGAGGGAGACGTGAAGGGCACAAGCCATTGTTTCATTGTTTAGTTAAGCAGGTATGATTATAAATATAAATATACAAATGTAAATTGATACAGTACTGTTTTCCTAAGGACTTGGCTTGCAGAGGGCAGGGCTGGAGGAGCCTGGCTGCCCACTGTGATCTATCTGGACCCTGGTTAAGCAATTAAAATTATATCGGTTAAAATTTTAAAGTGGTATTTACATCCCTTGTTTACAGGGCAGATTCAAGCTACCATCATGTTACATAGCCTAGTAAACCCTAACCTTAGTTTCAACAGCTTAAAAAACTCCAGTAAATATCAACTCATATAAAAATATGAAGATCTTGATTTCTCCTTTGTACAAACATTAAATTACTTAAGTATAAACAAGACCCAGAGAAAAATATGTAAGATGGAGTCAATATAAAGCTCTAATTGTCTTGGGGCTAACGTGATTTACAGGAACACTGGTAACTTGAAATCTAGACAATTTCAAAGGAAGTCCTCCAACTTCTATTTGTATTTGCTTTTAAAAATCTTTGGACTTGATCCTACAGAGCGCTCCATGTTGCAGATCCCCATGCCTCTGCAGAGCTCCTCTGGAGACCAGCATTTGAGAATAAGCATGTTGTCTGTCTGTCGCGGTGTGAAATAGCCACACAAGCGATAAGGAAGACTGATCACGCAGGAGAAAGAAGGAAAGTAGTCGCACCCAACCGCTATCAGATAAGTTGGGAACAAATGACTTTTCTTTCAGAACCATCTCTCGCGCAGGAAGCAAGCGTCTTTCAGGCACAAGTATCAGTTTTAAACGGGCAACGTCCCTTTAATTCACAGCCTGTTTATGGCGGCGGTCTGGTGTCCAGCCCCCCGATAAGCAAGACAAACACTTTCCGTGTCCCTCCCAGACACGCAGCCCTGCGCACAGGTGCCCCGTGGGCGGCCCGGCACGACTTGGCACGCGGCGCCAGGCAGAGCGCTACAGCTAGAACAAAGCCCGGTCGCCCCGCAAGGGCCGGGGGCTCCTCTCCCGGAGGCGGCTCGAGCTCGTTCAGACGCCTCCTTCCTACCCCACGGCTTGGCCCCAGGCACCTCCTCCCCGGCAGTCAGGTAGCGGCTATGAGGGGCCGCGCTCACCTGGGCGGGGGGGCGCTGCTCGCTCTGCCCGGGGCGCGCCCGCCGCCCGGCACCTCGTTCGCTGGCCTCACTCTACCAAATTCAAACACAAGCGGCCCGCCTCCCCCTCGCCACCTCATTGGCTCGCACGGCCATGACGTCACCCATGCGACCGCGCCGAAGCCAAGCGGGATTGGTTTCGAGCCCGAGCGGGGATCGATTGATCCGGGCTGGCTCAGTCAGTTCAGTCCTTGCAGGCCAGGGGCGGGAGTGGAAGGGGGAGGATGGGCCACGCCAGGCCACTAGGGGAACGTGCCTTGCGACTCTGCTTAGTGCGCTTGTTCGTTCGGGGTGTGAGCCCGTGAGACCGCGGAATATAACGCCGAGAACCCCCCTCGGGGTCCTCTGCTCTGCCTGGGGGTGGGCGGCAGCGGGCAGGTGTCCTACCGGGCGGGCCTGCAGTCCTAGGTTGCAGGGGAAAAGCATCGTGCGCAAAGGGGTGAGTGGGTGAAGATGTATCAAGCCCACACGGCGGGGGTGCGCCTGATACTCAAGGGGCCTGCATGCCACGCTGTACTGCATTTGTATGAATAAATCACAAAGGAAGCTGAGCACATTTTGTAAGGGGACTGGTGAATGTTGTTGAAATCAACCGCAATTCACTTTAAAAGGCAAACGGCTACTCACGAATAATCTGTTGCACTATCTATATGCAGCTGTTTCTATATGTTGTGTACAGAGCAGGTAGTATGTCACACTCGTGAAAAGCAACAATGGATCAACGTGCCTGCATGGATGCAAGCGCCGCTTCTGGCATCAAAATGTATTCAAGAGAAAGATCAGAACAGAGGTTGGGAAACGAGCAATAGTTTATCATGCCCATAAAATATTACGAGGTTGGACTAAAACTGGATTCAGCCTTAATTAAGTCGTAACTGGCACTTCTGTAGTACAACTGGGATATGTGTGTTTAGGCTGTGTGAATACAAGTTGGTGGTATTGATGGTGTGTGTGAGAAGGGGCTAGTACATATCTGAACTGGATTGATTTACATTTAATGTATACATGTTTTTCTATGCAGTTGAGGTGGAGGGTTGTGAGGTCGCTACTGACAAATATGTGTCCGAGATAATAAAACCCCAAACCGTGCGAAACTTTAACCTGGGCAGATCTTACATGCCTGCCACTGGCAGATACTGAAGTGACTTCTAAAACTTTGGCAACAGTTGCCTGAGTATTCATGCCCGTAAGATACTACAGAGTTGAAGTGCAGACGAGGGAATGATGCATGTGCGTTTGTATGCGTGTGGGTTGTGTACAGGAAGTGGTAGTAAAACACAACTGACAAGCCTGTAGCGGGTTTGTCTGCAGTTGGCAGGCGCGATGATGGGTGGTGTGTCTTTCCAGGGGCGCGCTAATGTTTATACACACTGTCGGGTGTTGGTGTATGGCCGGGAGCGGGCTGTGCACAGCGAGGCGCTGGGGTGGAGGAGTGAGAATGGCGGTCTGGGCGGAGAAGGGATAGAGGGTACGCGGGGCTAGGGCCCAGGGCAGAACGTGGGTTGTGGACGAGGCTGGCTTGAGGCTAGTCAGCTGGGGGTGTGGAGAGAAGGACACACGACGCTGGGGCGGCTGGGGAAGACCCTGAACGGTTTCTCGGGGCGGCACTCCCCTCCGGGCGTTTACACCGCCCTGGTCCCTGAGGGGATCTCCGTTCCGGCTTGAGGCAGGTGGGGGCCGCTGTCGCGGCAGCAACACGCAGGCGGAACTGAAGGCAGCGGTGCCTTGTTGCACAGGGAGGCCGGGCCGTGCGCTCGTTCCCCGGCAGCGACGTGATCTGCAGTGAGTACTGGGCCCCGCGGGCTCCCACAGTCTCCTGTGTAGGGGGATAGCAGGAGCTGGCTGGGGCGGTCTCCGCTCTCCCCTCCGCGCAGCCCGGCTGGAAGGGGGAGCGGGGAGGCCGGTGGCCAGCCCTCAAACGCTCTCGGGCTTGGGAGACTTCGAAGCCTCGTTAGGGACGCACAGTAGAACCAGAGACCAAAAGAGTTAACGTCCCCTGGGTGCTCCTGCCTCGTCCCCCTTGGCTAGAGCGCTCTCCCCACCCGCTGTGGGATGACACTCTTATCCCCCCCCCCCCGCAACACCCGCACCTGCCCAGCTCCCCGCCCCAGGTTTGGGGTGTGTCGCAAGCCCTAAGTGTTAGCTCAGCTTGGACACAGGTTCATTCACTCTTCTGCACCGGAGACAGCACATCTGCTCCATCTCCTTTTCCTAGTTGCATTGTAACAAATTAGGGCAACGCTTTCGCTCGCAAATTCTACCCCACAGTACAGCGAAACACTCACTGGTACCAATAGTAAAAGGGGGTGTGACTCTTGCTTTTCAAAACAAAAGCTGCTTAAAATGAAACTGCTTTGAAGTAATTAGTCAATATATCACCAATACATTTTTCCTGAGATTATATGAATTGTGTTTGAGTATAATATATATGTGTAGCATCTTATCGGGTTCATGTGACTACATAAAGTACTTCTGATTAAGGATAATCAAGTGGTTATTAATGTTGTAGTGATCTATATGGGAGAGCAATAGTCTACTTAGAGCTCAATGCAGGATCAGAGCCATAATGTGATGCATGCTACTGAATTTGAAAAGGAGACAAGAACCTTTTCAACCATTTTATCTCCAATATTATAAATTGTGCTTATTTGTCCTGCAATTACAGGGTGTGATAAGCAAATTGATGATAGCTATTAATAAATATCTTGTATGTAATTTGATCCATCAGTAACTTAAACAGTTTCTGGAAAACAATAAAATGTCTGGTTACAGAGAACTTGCCTAATTTGTTTATCTTTTAAAGCTATTTAACCATTGGGACCGCCATTATAATGAAGATAAGATTCCTAAAATGATGGTTCATTGTGTTTGCATTTTGTGGAAAACAATAAAGATGACTGAATGATGGGTTGACTTGGATAAATATAATAGATAAAAATTGAGTAGATAAATTGCTTCATGGGATTAGACATCTCCATTAATGATAGAAATACAGTGGCATGTTGTCAGATGGTTTTATGTCTTTTTTTCCTTTTTTGCATCATAAGAAAGCATATGAAATGTGAGACTGTGATATTTGCTCACTAAACAAATGTAAAAATCCTGTAACCTCTTTGCAGCTAACAGCAAATTTATTCTTTATGAAAAGAAAAGATTAGCCTAAAACAGTGGTTCTCAAACTATTTACCATTGTGGGCCGCATATGCATCTCTCTATGTGTTATGTGGGCTGCAGCCACACCGTTAATATGCTACCTGTATGGCTCTGAGGATATCACATGGGCTGACTGGGCTGCAAGCAGCCTGTGGATGGAGAAGCACTGGCCTAAAGAATATAGCTCTCCACTACTAAAATAAAGAAGATAGGTGTACTTTTACTGGTTTGTCATCATCTGTGTATGACTTATCATAAAAGAAGTGTATGTTATGTTCACAAACAATATGAAACTGATGTAAACAACTTCTTGAGCAGACAAATGGTCTGTTTCATTTCTCACCCAACGTTTGAACTGAAGGCTGAAATTAGATTACATGATATTATCGTGCAGTGCTACAAATATTTTTATTGACCATAACATGATTTTATCACTGTATTAAATCTAAGTGGGATCCCATTTGCTTATTTTAACTGGTTACGGGGAGTGCTTCAAAATTAATTGTGCTGATGTTTGAAAGCATGTGAAGGAAGGTAACACTTTACTTGTACGCTTTTTGTTCAGATCTGATCACACCTAATTTATATTACCAATACTGTATTTAATACTAATATCAATATGTCATGCCACAGTCAGAGTCATAGGCTAAAGAGGAAAGAAAAGTATTATACTTAAAGGCTGTGTCTACACTGGCGCGATCTTGCGCAAAAGCGGCCGCTCTTGTGCAAAAACTTGCTGCCTGTCTATACTGGCTGTGTGTTCTTGCGCAAGTAAACTGACGTTCTACTATATAAAATCAGGGCTTCTTGCACAAGAACGATGATGCTCCCGCTCAGGAGCATCTTGCGCAAGAAAGTGTAGACAGGCAACATGAATTTCTTGCGCAAGAAAGCCCTATGGTTAAAATGGCCATCAGAGCTTTCTTAGAAGAGAGCATCTACACTGGCATGGATGCTCTTGCGCAAAGCACATCTCTTGAGCAAAAGCACATGCCAGTGTAGACGCTCTCTTCTGGAAGAGTTTTTGCACAAGAACTCTTCTGCAAAAGAGTTCTTGCACAAGAAGCTGCCAGTGTAGACGTAGCCAAAGAAAAGAAAATAATAGAATAAATGCATGCAGGATGCATGTTCAAGTATGTCTTATGCTAAATGGCTGGTCCTAGAAGCATGCATGTTGGGTGTAGGGCCTTGAAGAAATCCTAAAAGGGAACCAACATTGGAGAATCTAATGGATACTATAATATCTAAATTGCTGCCAATGTAGTGTGTCTCTGGGATTTTGTATCCTGGGATGTGTGACTGCTTTTTTGTATTTCCACTTCCTTCCCCAATCTATTGTTTAAGATATGTACTTTAAAATTATTTCCAATATTTATTGTTTTTCCAGGCTGGCCTAACGACAGTATGGCGCTGTTTCGATATTTATGCCAAGTCTACAAACAATTGCTTCTATCCCGTTTAGAAACTAGCTCAATAAATGTAAACATTTGGGCCAAAAAGATACATTCTTCAGCAGAAAGGCTGGAAGTAACTTATGAATATGAAATTAAAGAACAAACAATGCATAACCATGAAGTTCAGAAGTTACATCTAAGTGCAGATAATGAAGACTGTAGAAGACCACACATACCAGTGATGGTGAAAGAAGTTGTTAATTGTTTATCACCCCAGCCAGGGCAGGTGAGTTACATGATTTCATGCACTTTCAAATATATATATATATTTACCCAAATTTGGATTGTCACTAAGCATTGTCCTAGGGAAATTATTTATTTGATAGAAAAATAAAAAACACTCTTTGCAACTTGTGTTGCTAAGACCTTTACTATATTACATTCATTTGTAATTCAGATGGAGGTTTTATGTTTACCATCACAGGATTCTGTCATTTTCTACTCTAGAAAATCAAATTATAGTTATTTGTCAAACTATAGTAAATGTTTGTGTGCTCCTATATCAAGTCCTGACAGAGCAAAAGTGACCTCAGCTATGTTCTCAGTTAATGAAGTTCTGATGAAATAATTGTTTTTGTAGGTTGCAGGGTGTATGCTCAATTTATATCTTAAACTAAGTGACATGTATAATTATGGCAGGTCCTAGGATTCTTTTATTAAGTCAGATATTAACTGACTTAACCAGGATTTTACATCCCTTACTCAGCTAGATCTCTAGCTAATTTCTTAAGAGATATGACTGTGTCTGAGTTTTTTGACCATATAGTGGCATTCCTTGGAAAACCATGTTCTGCAATTCATTGGTTTATAATCCTAATAATATGACTTTACCAAGATGGCTGCTAAAACCAAACCGGCTTTGATAGGAGCAGTTGGTGGAGCATTTGATGAAATGAAAACATTAATCCACTCTTCCTCAGAGCACACATAGCACTGCTCTACTAGAAAGCTGGTATAATTATGATTCTATAGATTCACAGCTTTAGAGCAAGGTTGATGTCACAATGTCACTAGAGAGGCCACTGAATGGCTGGAGATGCGGAGCAACTGCCTGCTATACAAGCGTTCACGTATTTAGAGCATCATCCAGCACTGTATATGGGCTTGCCCAGATGTTTGACAGTTGCCATCTGTTTGATATCCCCCCTAAAGAGGTTAATATTAAACTGTTTGTAATTCAGCATTGTGGGCTGCTTAATGGTAATGGCCAAGAATTTAGTTGGGGATTAATAACCATACCAATGCATACTGCTTCTTGCCCAGCTAGATTGGCTATCAGCTATGGTGATTCACTATTTTATTAATGTAGCTGAGATCGCAAAATAGGATGGTGTTCAGCGTAGTGTTGTCAACAACTGCTTCTACAAGCTTATCTATTAACCCATGAATACTGATATTAAACAATAATGGTGATAAGATGCAGCCTTGACAAACTCCTATTGAAATGGGGAAATGCCGTGTTTCTACCATTACCTTGAACATACAGGCTTCATTCTGTAATGATGGAGATAACAGAAGTTTATATGACATTTCTTATATCTTAGAAAGATGCAGTTAATCACCCAGGAAATGCCAGTGGATTTCTTTGTGTGTGGTTTTTTTTTTTTTTTTTAAAGGAATTCCCCCACAAAGCAAAACAAGATATAATTGCAAAAGGAACAAGATATCATTGCAAAACATGAACTTATTCAGAAAGATTTATTGGGTGGTTAAAATGAAGTGTTACTGGTGCTCAACTAAATTCAGTAGAAGATTTACAAAATCCCATGTGCTTTATCTGATTCCACCATTGTTAGCTCATAAGTGTAAACATTTTTTTGTCACTTTTAAAACCCATAGCAAGTATATGAAGCATGAAAGAATATTAGATGTTTTAAAGCTTTCAGAATCGGCAGTTTTAGTTCTTTGCAAATAAATAGGATACATTCAGTGACAGTGGGTCAGCTGGGTTGTGTAGTACAAGGGTCAAGCAGTAAAATGTTAAATTTAAATTCAGAGTCTGTATCTCACTGAGCTGAATGGGGGAACTTCACTCCGTGCTGTTATTTGTCATCTTGGTTGTTGAATCAGTGCAGGGTTGCTTTGATTAACATTCTGAAGATTATCTTCATAAGCACAAGGGTTATAATCTCTGTGTTTTGTGTTTAATATGTGTGTGTAAAGTATACTAGAGTTACTTATTACTATTTAGAACTTGTTTCCCTCCCCCCCCCGCCCTTATGTCCTTCAATCTCCTAAAATATAAGGGGCTGAGTAATGCATCAAAAATCTGATAAAGAAGAGGAATGGACACCCCTTTGTCTAACTTTGGTCAGTCAGCAGGTCATTAACAATATTTATAGTGCTTCCTAATAAAATGCATGTTCACTGAAAATTCATTCACAGCTGAGAGCAACAGAGAAAAGAGTCCGGTATTTAAAAAATAAACAAAGAGGGGAGGGGAAAAGGGGTACAGGTGACCCCCGACTCATGACCCCCCGCATTTACGACTATTTTTGTCATGTGAGAGAGCTCCTAAACCCTCCCCCAATTTACGTCTGCAGCTCGCATTTATGACAGTGTACGACATGGACTCCATGCTTCATCCCAAAACAGGAAACGCACACCGTCAGTCAGACTCGCCAGTCTGCAGCTGCTTCTTGACCTACGCTCATCTCCACAACATTGATCTTCACTTTTTAGTTATTTTTGTACATTATTTGAACTATTTAGTTTAGTTTTCCTCCCTTTCCATAGTCAATTTTTGGTATTTTTAGGGTATGAAATGGGTTTCCAGGAACGGAACTGCTATTTATAACATTGCGCCTGTGGGAAATAAGGGTTCAACTTATAATGGCTTGACTTACGACAGTTCTCCAGGAACCAATTAGGTTGTAAGTGCGGAGATCACCTGTATTTTGTGAGCTGTTTGTTCTCCAAACAGACAGCTCACATTGGCTGGAAACTGGCAAGTGAGATTGTGCTGGGGGTGGTGGCAGCATGCAAAGCCTCCTCTCCCCCAGGCTCACCGCTGTTCAAAGACAAACAAAGCCTCACAACTGCTTTTTTGAGCTGTGTGAGGAGGCGGGGCAGGCACGGAGCCTGCCTGAGGTGCCCTGCTGTGTCCACAGGCTGGATCCAGCAGCTTGGTGGGCTAGATACATCCTGCAGGCTGCGTTTTGCTCAGCTCTGTCTTAAAATTCTGGAAGAGATGGAATCTATAGAGCAGGGATGGATAAGCAAGGCTAGTGAGTGGGCTGCATAAGTGGCCTTCCATCTCAGCGGGCCACAAGATTGTTGTAACCAAGGCAGTCTTCTAGGATAGGGTAGTTTTGCAAAATGTGCTTGCATGCCTTAAATTTGCAGGATTGTACCGAGTGAACCATAGCAGCACTTGAAATGCAGAGAGAGTGCATGGCTTTCATAGTGAATGTTCATAGAATCCTAGGGCTGGAAGAGACCTCAAGAATCATCAAGTCCAGCCCCCTGCCCAAAGCAGGACTAACCCCAACTAAATCAACCGAGCCAGGGCTTTGTCAAGCCAGGACTTTAAAACCTCTAGAGATGGAGATTCCACCACCTCGGAAGGTAACCATTTCCAGTGCTTCCTCACCCTCCTTGGGAAATAGTTTTTCCTAATATCCAACATAGACCTCCCCCACTGTAACTTGAGACCCTTGCTCTTCATTATGCCATCTGTCACCACAGAAAGCAGCCTTGCTCCATTCTCCTTGGAATCTCCCTTTAGGTAGCTAAAGGCTGCTATCACTCTTTTCTTCTGCAGACTAAACAAGCCCAAATCCCTCAGCGTCTCCTCGTATGTCATGTGCTCCAGCCCCCTAATCATTTTGGTTGCCCTCTGCTGGACCCTCTCCGATGCGTCCACCTCCTTTCTGTAGTGGGGGCCCCAGAATTGGATGCAATACTCCAGATGTGGAACTTGGTAAAAGTAATATAGGAATGGCTCTGACCAATCCCCAACAAACTGACGGTGCACCATTGAGAAACAATTCATGGTATTAGAGGAATGCCCAGAGTGACTGAAGGAGTCCTATTGTGCTGGTTCTAAAGATGGATGGCTCACTGGGTTTCTGTATAGATTTCAGAAAAGTAAACATGGTTTCAGAATTTGATGCCCATTCCATTCCATGGGTGGATTAACTCTTAGCTTGTTGGGGAGAAACCTTGCACATCATGACTCTGGATTTGTCAAAGGGGTAGTGGTAGATATTTTGACCCCAGGCTCTCAGGAGGTGTATTTTTCTGTGCCACTGTGTCTGTTTCATTTTAAGATGATGTCCTGTGGATTACATGGTTGGCAGTTGGTACTTTCCAGTGTTAGATGGATAGATTACTCCAACTGCATAATGTGCTTGCAGCGTACTTGGACAATGTAGTCATTTTAGCAAGGATTGGGGTTCCCATCTGGATAAAGTGGCCACTGTTCTCTGATCGCTATGGGAAATTGGGTTAACAGCTAATCCTGCTAAATGAGCAGTAAGAAAACAAGGGTCATTCAGTGGAGGGCAACTTCACCCTTTGGTGGTTAAAGTGTGTTCTTTATAGCCATACAACACCCCCACCAAAAGGCAGGTGTGGGTTTTGTATGTCTAACCTGCCACTACCACTGCTTAATACTGCATTTTGCACTATAGCAGCCCCGCTAAATGACCTAACTAATGATTCTACCCCAAGATGAGTTTTATTGATGTCCATCTCTGAAAGGGCCTTTCAAGACCTCAGTGACATATTCTGCTGTCATGTAGTGTTGTATAGTCCAAACTTATGGAAGGAATTTGTACTGCAAACAGATGCATCGAAGATAGGGCTTGAAACAGTCCTTTCCCTACAGGTAAATGGAGAAAAACTACCAGACTGTACATCAAACTAGAAACTTTTTTCTCATGAGAGATTATGCTCATGATGGAGAAAGAATACTTTGCTCTCCACAGTGTTTCCTCTAAGATGCGTGCCTGCGCGGGGGCACGCCAAGAATGTGAGGCCTGTCCACCACCTCAGTGGGGCTGCACAGCGGCTGCTCAGCTGCTCTGGGGCTGGACCTGTGGGGTCACGCAGCAGACGGCAGCTGTTCTGGCAGCCTTGTCCGGGGCCAGAGCCACGTGGCAGGCAGCGGCTGTTTCCGTGGCTCCAGCTGGCAGCTGCTCCGACTGCCGGAGCTGTCAGGGCTGCAGCGGGAAACCGCTTCCAGCTCCGTCCACCTATGGGTACTGCCACTAGATGTGACCTGGGAGTGGGATGTGGCAGCAGCCAAGGAGTTCGTGTTGCGCAACCTGCCAGAGACAGATGAGAGCATCCAGCACCCAGCCCGTATTCCAGAGGTAGCACATTCATATGGTGCTGCCTGCTCCAGATTGGGCTGCCAGCTTCTGGCCTCACCCCTGGCTTCCCCCTGCCACGGACACTCCCCAGAGACAGCAGCTGGCAGTTCATCCTTTGGTCCGGGGCCAGGGAGATTGGGACATAGGACCAGACTGTCAGTAAGTGGACCAATACTCAGAGCTGGGAGATGCGAGGGAGCCTGGTAGCAAAAATAATCCTAAGCAACAGATGTTCTAAGCTCCTTGGGGGGCAGGGACCCCGCTGTCTCTCTCTCCTCTGTGTCCTGCCTAGTCCCAGGTTTGCTTTGAAACTTAATCCCTAAAATGTGTTGAGCTGGCCCTCAAATGTTAATGGAAACAACATTGTAAACACATACCCCCTTCCCTGCTCCTTCTCCTGCTGGTTCATCCCCTGTGCATTTCATAACCCCACTGTGCTGAGCCATTAGTCAGAGCTGAAGTCTCCATGTGCTGGTTGAGGGGAAGAATAGAGCTGCCTCAAAATTGATGGTGCTGGGGGCAAAAGTACCTGAATTCTTTCTTCTGATGTTTGGTTGCTTGGGATTTGCGCCACCATTTATTACTGGTGTTTAAGAAAAACAGCTTATTGTTCAAACTTTGCAGGTAGGGTGTGAGTGAGTGAGTGAGATGTCTTTTTACCTCATCTGTAACTGATGGCATGGTACAGTACTTTGGCACGTAGGGTCAACCATAATAATAAGGATGCTTGGGTGAAAGTTCTGACTTAACAGTTCTTTTTATTCTTTGTGACTGGGAAAGGGCTGGTTTAGTATTCTTTATGATATTGGTTAGTAACTGGGGGGTACCACGGAGGCACACATCCGAACAGGTGCACATGACCTCAGTATTGGTGTACAAGACAAAACTCACTCTGCTCATGGATAAAAAATTTAGAGGGAACACTGACTGTCAAGTAGGTGATAGAGAACCTACTGACTCCTAAGGAATGAATTCACATTAGTTACTGATCAAGTCCCCCTATGCTGGATGACTAGGAGATGGTACCTATGGTTCCAGCAATGTGCCTTCCAGATACAACACTGGGCAGCAAGTTTGCATCAGCATGCTGATTTTTCTGTGAAGAGAAATAGCCCTCACCACCCAAGGCCAGGCCTGCTAGGGAGAATATGCAAGCAGTTCACACGCTCCTGAACAGGAGATGTACACAGCTGTGGGGAAACGTCTCCCTCTTCTGAAACATGCTAGCCATTTACCTTACTGATGGGACCAGGGACAGTGGGACTAGGGGCAATGCAGTCACCCCAAGGAACTGCCGGTTTGGAGCTCTGGCTCTTGGGAGCAGTAGCCTGACTTGTTGCTGCAGTTTCTGGTAGAGCTCTTCAGCTTTGCAGATACAGATTTATATGCCTGGGAAGCAGCATTGGTGGATGTAAACTTTGTATCCATGCAGGGCAAATTCAGTTGAGGTTAAGAATTGTATACGTTAGTCTAATCATTGGAAAATTGAAGGGGCCCAGTTAGGAAAAATCTGGAACCTCTAGAGAGACTACCCCAGTATACTAGTCAGTTTCAGCTCACAGACATGTAGGGGAAAAGGTGATAATGATTTTGTAGAATGGGAGAAAATGTATTAATTATTGCCTTTATGTCAATGAAACAATGCAAAGAAAAAACAAACAAATGTGGCAAAGACCCAACTGGAGATATTTTTAGCTCAGAAGAATTGTTTTGGAAAGTTATCAGAATTTGAAAATAGGGTGTCAAAATATGAACTCTTCAGTGGTCAAGAGTGAGCAGTCCCTCAAGTACAAAACTATGGGTATACTGAACTCTGGTGACAGTCATTTTAAATATATTTTGATTTGGGACCACTGAAATTTTACATTCTGTGCTTCGTCTTGTCAGAGTAACCGCCTCAAACTTGCATGTGGAATAAATCCATAGTGTTACAAAATATTCAAGTTCTGAGTTTGTGAGAGGGGCAAGACTCTCCTTCAGGGGTGTAGAGAGGGGTCCACTTCTGGAGTTTCTTTTTTGTGGGACTCCAAGAACCTGCTTGCTACTGAAGAAGGACTTTGAAAGGGTGTTAGGAACAGGGCAGGCTGGTAGCTGCAGCTGCACAGGGAATAGTCTTCCAGTTTCTGGCCATGAGATATGCCAGTAGCCATCTCTAATTCTCACCTGCAACATGGTTGCAGCAGGCATGTCTGGCTCTTCTCTTAGACAACAGCAACACGGCATCTCTCACCAGCATCACTCCTACATATTTCTTTACTGTAGAAGAGAAAGGGAGTCTGCAGCTGCTACTGCTGGAGAATAACAAGGGAACTTGGGAACACTGCAGATGCACCGGATTTCATTTTACTGTAATACTAAGTTAGCTTGCTGCTATCACTCTATCATATAACAGATGATAGTGCTTCAGGAGCCTATTTAAGGCACTGTGTTATAATAAAGCAAGATACAATGGTTTTGGGTGACTCAGCTTGTAATAGTGCTGCATGTTCTCTCCCTCTCTGTTGTGATAGCATTAGTCTTTGCACCTCTTGGGTAAAACTAATAAAATTCACCAGAAAGTAATCTAAGCCCTTTAAATTTTAACTTGAGTGAGACTGGTCCCAGGAAGCTGATAATTAATATATGTAGCTACTCATTTCTTCCCTTTCTGCAACTGTGTACCTTATTTAGTCAGCCTTTTTGGCTAAGGTTGCTTGTTAAATATTTGAGCTCTAGTTTGCAAACTATAATTCAGTCTTCCCTGTCTCCACCAGTGTAGAGAATAGATCAGGGCTCTAAGTTCATACCAGGAGTGCAAGTGATAGCCACACTTTCCCCTTTCTTTTCTGTTTCAGAGAATACCACATAGGTGTTACTAACTAGGGATGTTAAATATTGGTTAATTGACTAGTCGATTAATCTCATCAATTCTTATCAGTTACTTGACTATTCTATAGTCCCCAGGGGTGAGACCGGCAGCCAGTGCATTCCAGGCCCACTCCCAAGGAGCCCACTGCCACTCTATGCTGCTGCCTCTGTATCAGGGGAGCAGTGTGGGGTGCCAGGCGGGAACTTGTCCATCAGGGGAGCCAGTTTAAAAACCAGCTCCCCTTGTGGACTGGCTGCCTGTCACCCTGTGCTGCTGTCTCTGATCAGGGCCGGCCCAAGCCCTTTTGGCGCCGTGGGCCCAGGCACGCGGCGCCGCCCCCGGGCTCACGGCGCATGCGTGGGCCCGCCCCCCAGGGTGCGCAGGCCCGCACCCAGGATGCATGGCACATGCGCGGGCTGGCCACGGCCGCTGGCGCGCAGCCCGAGGCCCGCCCCCAGGGAGCACAGCGCATGCGCTGCCCAGCCCAGCCCGGCCTGACCAGTGCTGCTGGCGCGTGCACCGGGCCATGCAGGGCCCTGCGGCCGTGGGGGGAAGGGCGCTGCTGGCCGGTGCCGTGGGGCCAGCGCTGCGGGAGCCAGGCGCCCCCCGTCGGTTGGCGCCCCGGGCAGCTGCCCGGCTCGCCCATGCCTTAGTCCGGCCCTGTCTCTGATACAAGCTGGAACTCAGCCTGGCTGGCTGCTTGCCTGGTTCCTTAAATGCAGAGCTGCAGTGGGGGGTAGGTCCTGGACCCGGCACGAGCCAGGACTGAGCTGGGTTGCTGGCCAGCCTGCTAAAAAACTTACTGGCAATGGGAGACAAGGAATGTGTGGGGGTCTATAGCACTAACCTATAAGCTTTTGCTTATCAGTTAATTGGTTAATCAACTACACTATTACATCCCAAACTCTAACCAATCCCAGCACAGCTCATGTGTCAAGAGTTTTTTTTCATATAATGGTGCTACACATTGAACCTCTCTAGTCCAGCACTCTCTGGTCTGGCAACATTTGCGGTCCGGCATGATTTTAGGTAGCAGAATGTCCAATTATCGTGGTTGTGGCCAAATTCCCCACCATCCCAGAAAGTTTGTTTACAGCCACCAGTCCTGGCTCTCAGTGTTCTGTGCTGTTATTTAGTTCTAAATGGTACCCCTAAATGTCTAAGAGCCCAGGAAGCAGTGGAAGTGTTGATAATGCTGCTAGACAACATTAAGCAAACATGGTTAAGCAAATTCTCTGGTTCGGCACCCATCAGGTCCCGATGATGCTGGACTAGAGAAGTTCTACCTGTACTGGGAATAGTAACAAGATTGTCATCAGCTCCTTATAGCATCTGTCAAGGGATAAAACCTGATATGCATGTCCATGCAAAATAGGTCCTGGGCTGCTGCTAACTGGGAGCTACCTCCCCCCATTTTATTTTATTTTTCTTTCTGTCCATCTTAGGTTCTTATATGATACTTGCAACATAGCATCTGATAAGCCTTAATGTATTTGTACTTTTAGTGCCCCTTGAGGTAGGCTAGTACTGTTCCCCATTTTAAAGATGGGAAACCCGGGGCAAAGAGAGACTGTGTCCAAGGTCACAGAGGAATCGGGCTCTGTTGAGTCCTAGGCTATTGCTCTAACCCAAGGGTGGGCAATAATTTTTAATGGGGAGGCACTCCAAGATTTTGTTAAGGGGTCAAGGGCCGCACTTGTGTGGAGGGAGTGTGGGGTCTGGGATGGCGGGTGGGGTGTAGAAAGGAGCTTGGGATAGAGGATTGGGGTGCAGGAGGGAGTGTGGGGTCTAAGAGGGAGTTTGGGTGAAAGAGGGGGTTATGATCTGAGGCAGGGGCTTGGAGTGTAGGGTCCAGGAGGGGTTATGGATGGAGGAGAGGATTCTGGCCTGGGGGAGAGATATAGAAGGAGGTGCAGGGTCTGGGAGGGAATTGTGACCTGAGGGGTTGGGGAGAGGGGATACAGAGGGTTTGGATGGTGGCCTGAGGCAGGGAGCTGGGGAGAGAGAGGCGTGAGGTGCCAGAGGCAGGCTCTGGTTGGGAGGCGCTTACCTAGGCAACTCCCTGCCTGTGTGCTGGGTGAGCTGCTCCATGTGGTTCTGCTCCAGCACAGGGGAGTGAGTGAGGAGGGAGTAAGGAGGCTTCATTCACTGCCCTTGCCTTTAGCAAGATTTTTCAGCTCTTATTGGCCAGAAGCTGGCCAATGGGAGCTTGGGGATTTTGCTAGGGGGTGGGTACAGCGCACAAAGCTTTATCCTCCCTGCCCAGACTGCAGAGCAATTAGCAGCCTGCTTTTTTAAAGCGACTGCCCCTGTTCTGTTGTAAGGGTGCCTGTGAGGCAGCCGTGGGCCAGATCTGGTGGCTTGGCGGGCCGGATCTGGCCTGCTAGCCGCCTCTTGTCCACCCCTGCTCTAACCAATGGACCATCCTTTGTATCCTGACAACCCTTCAATCTCCCCAGAAAGATTGCATGTAAAGTCCCAAGTACGAGTACTTTACTAAGTGACAATTACCAGTATATCTTTTTCCCTGAAGATATTTCTCCTTGTTCATCTCATGGCTTTTATGACTATTGCAATATAAATAGCATTTTACTTGAAAATTGTTAAGGGGCTTAGTATTAGTATTAGTTTTTTCAAATTGAGGGACAAAATTGTTCCCTACTTTTGTGTTACAACCTATATGTATAAAATACTCTTGTGCAGCTTTCTCAACTCCTTTTTAATAAAAGTAGGGTCTTTGGATCCGCTTATTGCTAGTATCTGCTACAGATGCATCTAAACATAGATGCATTTAGTTATCTTTATAGTTCTGCTAAACTATATTTGATTACTAATTTATGGTGATTTGTATGAAATCCACCCATTTTGCTAAAAATGTAATTTCATTGTAAAGACTGGCACTGTTGCATATTTTTAATTTTGTATTGGGGTTTAAATATAATATAGGAACATAATTATTATATGGAATTAAAGCCACCTCACGAAGGACTTGTGCTTTCCAGTTCTGTTGGATAGTGAGTAACTCTTCTAACATTTACAAGATTTCTATGGTAGAGTGACTAATACTTGAGAACTGGTTTTAATGGTAATTTTGCCTGAGTCAGGAGTACACAATTCCATTCCTAATGTATACTTCCATCTCTTAAAATAATACACACATCCATACACACACACACTTTAATTGTTACTATTCAGGACAAGTTCAAAGAAAAACAGGTGACAGTTATAAAAATGCTCCTTGTCATAATTACCGTATTTTAGTGTATATAACCCGCACTCGTGTATAACCCACACTCGTGTATAACCCGCGGTTTTTCTTTTTTGTGTAAAAAAACCCCTTCGATTACCTGCGGACATGTATAACCCGCGGGTCCTGCATTCGATCCATCTATTGTGCCGCCAGCCGGCGGAACGGAGAGCACAGCTCAGGCAAGCTGGCCGGCCTGCAGGAGGGGAGCCGCATTCGCGCTCACACAACCCACCCTCCTCCGGCGGGGGGAATGGAGAGCACAGCGCAGGTGCGCTGGAAGCTCGTCAGGCCCTCCCTGCAGTGGAGTGGAGCTGACCCAATTCTAATGGGGCAGAGCTGCTTGTGAGTAAAAATAAACTTGTATACCCCGCAGACATGTATATCCCGCGGGGGGAGGGTTGTAAAAACATGTATAACCCACAAGTTATATATGCTAATTTACAGTAGTTTTGTGCACTAATCCATTGAAGTAAAACACCATTCCATTATAGTATCTACAATGGGTTTTTATATTTATATGTATATCCACCTGGACTTTTTGCAGATTATTCCACTTTTACAGCACAGGAGACTGTAGAATTTGCCCATTGTTTAGAGATATTCAAAGAGAGGCTAAATAAGGAGCTCATGGGGTTTTCCATAGAAATCTACCAATACAAACCAGAAGTGATGCAAGGGGATGCACTTAGATAAGACATCTTTTTTATATTTATAAATTATCTGATTCTGTTTTTGAATCAAAAGTTCAAAACTTCCATATTTGTGTACCTGGAATTAGGTTACCTAATCCAAGTAGATAACTTGATTTTTAACTTGAGTTTAAGCACCTCTTGCTTCAGTTGACTTTAGTGGCATTTGTGAGTGTTCAGCATCTCAGAAAAAAAAGTCACTTGATTTTAGAGATCTAAATCTGGGTTTAGTTGCTGGACTTTAAGTACCCTTGATTGAGAATATTGGCTAACATTCTTAGTTCATAAAGCAGCAGCATCTAGAGAAGAGCAGCTAACTGTATTCCTAGAAATCAAGACTGCCCTTGACTTAAATCAAATATACATTATCTTCTTGTTTGGCTGTCACCAAATATTAAATAACAATTTATGGGTTTTTTTTTTAAATTCACCCTTAGTAATATTTCTACTAAATTTTAATAATACACATCCCTTGTTATAATTAAGGAAAGAATAGATATTTACTTGAGAGAGAGAGAGAGAGTAGAAATTTCTCAAATACAATTTACAAAATCTGATGGCTTATTGAAGTCATTTAGATATTGGAGTTTTAACAAAATTAGTTTCCAAAATGAAATTTTAATAACTACCTGATTGAATCATTCTGTGCAAATATAAACTGTATTTAATTAGATTTAACAGGTTTGAGAAAAATATTAACTAAGTAAAATTTATTGGCTGAAATTAATCTGTAAGTAGTGTGATTTGATAGAACTATATAAAGAAAGGTAGATGCTGTTCACTTCTGTTTCTTTATCTTTTCCACCTAGCTCTGTACAGAAATTCTACTATGTATGTATGTATGTATGTATTTATTTGGGACACCTTTTTTCAGTCACACTTGTTTGGTCTCTCTTTTGTTCTGGGTTTTCTCTGAGGTTCTTTTTTTTGGCTGCCTTGAATTGACCTTTGTTTTTTGGCAGTTTGTTCAGTTGAAGGAACTGACTAGCATTTGGAGGGCAGATTTTGCACTCTGTAGGAAGTAGCACATGATAACTAATAGAGCATCTGATTCACAGTCTACCTTACCACTCTCAAGGATCAGAATACATTAAGAGTTTATGGAGCTCTGCCAGTTTTGCATGAAGTCTAAGATTTAGGAGTCAGAATTCATTAAAGAATCATTAAAAGCTAAGTAATTTCAGATTAGGCTATACATGTTGGTTTCAATATTGCCCGTCTGTCATGTAGAGCAACCAAATGCCAATGTTCAGCTCTCTACTTTGAAGGATACCTGAAATTGAAGTGATAGCCAAAGTAATATTCAGTGAGATCTACCTGCAGGCCGATTTGAGAATTTTATGCCATTTGCACAGAAGACTAAAGGGGGGAGGCAAACAAATCTTCAGCTGCTGATAAATAAAGATATTTATTGTAACATAAGTATTTGTGTATCTTCTAACGAAGTTTGCAAATCAGTATTATTATCTGTGTTTTGTGGCAGTGTCTAATGGGAGAGATGATGTTGATGATCTCTGGTAGGCTTTGTGAAGCAAGGTTTATTGGAGGTCAGAGCAAGGCAATAAAGATGCTCTCCTGTCAATCGATTGCAGTGTTTTTTACTAAACGTTCATGATAGCTCAAATTCATAGAAGTACGTTGATCTGATGATTATGAAGATAGATGCCTAGATCCTGGCTATTGTGAAACTGGTCAGCATAGTGAGCCCGAAAATCATAAAGTCCCACTTCTCTAAATTTCAAATTGAAATGCATCTTCCTCAAATGAATCAATGTTCTTTGCTTCAGACAGGCAAGGCCAGTCAGTAGAGACAACGAATGGATCGTGAACAAATTTAAAAAGTAAATGCTCTCTAATTTTAAAATGTGAATCATATTTTGATTAGGAATTTTTGGGAATTTAGGAATTCTTGCATAGTTTTCCTTGGTGTTTCATCTTTAGCAACAACATACAGTGAGAGTGTAACATCTTTCCTGTTTAGTCTATCTGAAAGATTTTAAGATTCCTCTGAGATTCCAGGAACTCGCAAGCCTTTTTTTGATCTTGTGATTTGAAAAACATTGTATTTCTTTTTGAAGTTTGCAGACCCTCTCATAACACGTGCCTATTACTTAACCAGAGACCATTGTTGTGCTGTAATAGCTCACTATTTAGCTGAAATGCCCTGTAAAAGAGCTTTTAAAAAAATCTTGCAAACTGGAAGTTGAGCATGTGTAGTTCACTAATCTCATCACAATACTCATTGCTTTTCTTAAGTTCCCAGACACCTTACTGCACCACATAGTTTGGAGAATGATGCAGTGAAGCATATGTAATGAAGAGTGTATCACTGCCAAACATGAAAAAAAGCCCTTCATGGAAGGACCTTAGTTTGTAATAAGCATTTTTTGCTTTCTACAGATCTAAACAATTGGTGTTTTTTTTCATAAAGCTTTCTACCTTTTAAGAAATGATCTGTCCTGTTTTTATTGTTTTCTAATGGTATTAAGTACAAAAAAACCATCATGAAATCTAACTGTAATAGCTGAGCACTATCACTTAAATCACTTGATTTATCCACTGCAAGAGGCATGTTTGTGTTTTAAGTTAGAAAGCAGTGCTGATAAACAATCCTTGTAGATTACCTCCAGTCTTCCCACTGCTGTGTAATCAGAGGGCAACTTGCTTCACATGGTTCACAATGCCATCTTTGTTTTTATTTCTGGAAAAAAGCTCCCTTAGCATTTCCAACATGCACTTCTTTATGGAGTAGTTAGTTATGAGAGGGTCTGCAAACATTATCTAAAGAGAAGCAGCTTTTGATTTTTTTCCTGCAAAGTCGCTGATATTGTGTTAATGACATTGAAGTGCAATACAAAAACTTCAGATATTTAGTTTTGCATTGATTTTTCACATCTTGCAATGAATGCTGTCCTCGCAGGTCACTTTGAAGTTTCCTGTGTTTGATTCAGAGTGATGCCTCACGTTGATGTCCTTATAGCAAAGTGGTTTGGGATATTAAACAAAAAAGTTTTGCATTTATGGGGGGTCATAATAAAAAAAATCCACTGTCCAGTTGGAGCTAAAAGCTAATTTTCTTTGTTAGACTTTCTGATGTTTGATCCCACTCATATTTTTGGTCCATTTCCACTAATAATTAAGAACAGGCAGCATCCTAGCTTAGTTGCAGCCCATATTATCATAAGAACTTAAGATTCAGTAAACAGTGCTTCATTTGTATCTGAGCTGAGCCCTAGTACTTCTGGGCTCCCATGAACTGTCAAGGCTAGAGGTGCCAGGGCTCCCAGCCAGCAGTTGCCGCTTTTCAACTACTCAGCTTTGAAGGTAGGGCTGCCCCCAGCAGCAGTGCAGAAGTAAGGGTGACAATAGCCACAATACCTCTTTAATTATAAATTTAAACACTTCCAGTGAATTACAATTAAATTAGGAATTCATAGGCATTAAATGATAGGCAGCAAGTTACTGTTTTCTTACTATACCTATAAAAAAGTTTTTCCTGCGGGACGACAGAATGACGTCATCACATCACTCTGGCGTCCTGCAGCCCGTCTCTCCCTGCCCTTTCCCCAGTGCGGCTGCCACGCCATGCCTCCCTCCTCTCCTGTGCTTGGCAGCCGGGAGGAGAGCGCTGGGCATGCAAAGCCTCGGAGTGCCCCCCCCCTCCCCTCCTGGTGACTGGGAGGAGAGTGGGACCTGATGCGGCCTCAGCCAGGAGACTAGGGTTTAAGGTTAGGCCGTGGCGGGGTGTGGGAGGAGAGAATGGGCCCAGATTGGCATGGTAGGCGGGGGGAGAAGGAAGAGAAACGGCCTGGGCTGGTACAGATTAAGAGCAGATTGGATTTTTTTCATTTGTTTATTTAAAACTAAATCCTTTTAATATTATTTACTTATTTTAAATAAATATAAAGCCATACTTTTCAAATTGCCTCTTCCTACTAAACTTTATTAAAAAGTGATTTTATATTCTTCTGGTCATCTAAATTTAACACAAGGCTTTTGCTAACAAGGTCAGTGAACCTGCTTTTCTTTTGATCTTGCATCCTTAGGGTGCTTGCATGTTTCTTCTGTAAGAAAAGTTTTACTGGATGAGTCAGTGCACTGAGTCATAGGCAGCATGAAGCCTGTAGTGCTGTAGACTAACTAATTGGTAACAGTCTCAAATTTAATTAAAGAACAGTTGTCAACTCAGTGTTACTGATTGACATCCCACTGCAGCATTTTGTTTTTTGCAAACTTACTTTAATTGTTCTTTGGTAATAAATATTTTGTTTTAAGGTCTACAGTTTTCAGTCTTTCAGAATCCTTTGAGGGAAACCTTTTTTGGTATTTAATTTTTTTCGTATTGACAACAGTCCTATTAGCAATGATGAATGTATTTGATGTGTTCTCTTCCACTTCCCCCCCACTCTCCTCCACCTCTGTAAAATCATTATGCACAATTCATTAAAAGTAAAACAGATAATTTTGTCCTGTGATTATCTTCAGGATTAACTTCTTATACAAACACATTAAAAATAAATCTTTGAATAAGTAGACACTTTTCAGTATACAGCTTCACACCACCAATACACTATTTTAAACTGGCTTCTGTTTATCCCAATGATAGCCAATGGCCTAATTAGTGACCCCACCTTCTGATGTCAGCCAGCTTCTGCTCTCTTCTTTCTATCCTCTCTGTCTTGTTTCTTCCTCTGTCTTTTCAAGGAGCCTCACAGAAGCAGCTCCCTGAAGCACCTTGTTTTGTAGTGAACACCTCCAGGCCTTGGAAGAACAGAAAAGCAGGGACCGTCATCCTCTGCAGCTTATAAAAGAATATGTCTACATGTTGCTGTTTACTCCAACCAGGGAGAGGTAAGAAAATGAACACTTCAGTTAGGCATGGGCCAGTTTTCTAGAATCCAAGTTTCATGTTGTGCAGCCCTTTGAAATGGATAGTATGGTGGAAGAACTTAAAGCTACTTCTCACCCCATTCTATCGACTTATAGCCAAGGCTGAAATTGAGGTAATAAAATAAAAACCTCTCTACATGAATCCATAAGGAGGAAATATGGTGTGTAGTGATTTCTTGTTCTTTCCATGTCTACTACTTTTCCTTTTGACCTTCTTCTTTAGATCTAGAAATCTTGCTAAATTAAGACCATCTACTAGAGCTATAGTGGATAATAGATTTAAAAAAACAACAACAGATTTTTATAAACATTTGTTTTAAGTACAGAAATAAAATAAATTTGAAATTATGGCAACCTATATCAAGACCGAAACTTAATATAATCTACTACGATAATGTAAAATTAAATTAAAAAACAATGTTCAAGCAGGACATGTATATTGCCAAAGTTTTAAAGAGACTCAGACCACGAAAGTGGTGGCAGGCACTGGTTAAGCTCCAGGAATCAGAGTCTATTAAAAGGGCAAATTAGCTTTTGCTAGCTGTAGCGTCTTCTGCAGATACAGAGACTTTTTTTCATTTTACTTTATTCATCTAATTCAGTTGAATTCTTAACTTTCAGTGAACTAATGCTTGGGAATTGGAAAGAGAAGGAAAGTTTATTTTCTTCCAATTTATGACTAAAAACAGGTTGTGAGAAGCGAGATACTGGTCCTAAAGCCCTGGACAGAGTATACAGAAACAGTGAATTCAGTTACTAACTACAGATATTGGGTTTGCTTAATAAATCAGCATTAAATACAAAACCTGTTTTGATTACTGTTCATTTTTCTTTTGTATTCAGTATATTTAGTATAAATTTAGTTAATGAATGAAAAACAATTTAATAATGTTTTTGTGCACTAATTATCTTCTACTTTCCATCCCAATGCAACTTGATACAAATCACAAATATAATTTAATATTCTACTAAGTAAGGAAAAGATCACATATATGACAGCAGCATTGGTGGTCTCTTACAGAAAATCATTAGGGTTCACAAGAACCCAGATTGTTGCTGTGGACTAGAGAGATGTGAGACTTCCTGCTCCATTATCACTCTACAGCTCCCAGTCCAGTAAGGCATTGGCCACTGGCCCTTTGCAACAGCTGTTCTGTGCTGCTGCTCTCTCCTGACATAATTTACTCAGCTCAGAGACTTGGACTCTGGTTGTGGATTTATTGCCATTGATCTGTACCTCTTCATAACCTACCAAGTGCAATTCTTAAGTTGTCCGGCCTTGATCTCCTTGTCCACTATGCTTTTTGCTTTCCTTTTTCTTTCATCCCTTACCCTCTCTTATTCCAGCAGTCCTTTCCACTACTGAACTTCAACCCTGAGTTTCCCTCAGAGTTCCCATTAAGTTTTTGTAATGTAAGTTAATATGTATATGTTTGGTTTTTAATAGAATTGTGTGGAGCTCGCGTAACATGTGCCTGCCATCACCTTGATCACTCAATTTATGAGATCTTGTGAGAACAGGCTTGCTGAGTGATCTTTGGCAAATCATCTTACCTATATGTGCTTCAGTTTCCTGTCCCTAAAATATGGATAACTTTCATCTCACCTGGATGTGGAATTAGTTTATGAAGATGCTGGAATACTATCCTGATTAACACCATAGGAATGGCTGTAAAATAATGAATAATAAAATTAGGGCACTGAAATAGTATCTTGAGACGACAGTGCCTGAACATGCCACATCTTTCACTGTTCTTTCACTTTTTGCAAAGGCTTAAAGCTAGAGTATCAAGCTTCCTAAATAATCTTAGATGTTGCACAGAAGAAACCTTTGTTGCAGGCCTCCAATTTCTGGTGGGACTAGAGAACATTTTCACTGAGAGGTAAAAGGTTCTACTGTATGGAGAGAGAGAGAGAGAAGGTTTTTATTGAAAAGTCATGTAATTTGAATTGTAAGCTCCATAGATCAGGACCATCTCTTCATCTGGTATGTCCAATAATGACACTTAGTAGTTAAGTTAAGCAGGATACCTGTCAGAGCCCTGTTAACAGTTTCAAACAGCTATAGCTTGGGAACACATTCTTGTGTTAATGTAGTCTTGGGTACAGAGATTAAGGCTACGTCTACACTATAAGGAAGACTCGGAAAAAGATACACAAATTGCGAACCACAATTTGCGTATGTATTTTTTCCATTTTTCTTCTGAAAGAGGCTTTTCCAACATTTGGCCCATCTAAACGGGGCCAAATGTCAGAAAAAATCCTCTTTCAGAACATCCTTTCTTCCTCGTAGAACAAGGTTTACAGGGATGCCGAAAAATGCATCTGCTTTTCCGGAATTTTTCTCGGAAAAGCAGGCACGTTTCTTGGATGCGGCAGAGCTTTTCTGGGATACCTCTGCAATGTAGACATAGCCTAAGACAATGTTACTTGTGCAAGATTTTGTTTCTCCTCCTCCTGCCCTTCCCCCATTTACTTTTTTTTTTTTTTTTTTGTCACTTAAGATTTCTTTCAGTCAGGGTATTACTAGACAGAATGTATCTATTCTAAATTGGTGTACTGAGAATGAGGAAATTAGTTTTCTTACCTGTTAATGGGATTTTTGCATCTCACTACACCAATTTGGAACATCACTGGTAGTGGAATTCTCAATTATGTTAGCCAGAGAAAGTATTCTAATATCTTTTTCCATGCACCAATAATATCATGAGTTTTTAAAAATGTTTGTGCAGCACAAATACAACTTGTTACTCTTGGTTTAGTTTGATGGTACATAATTGTCTTCCTTTTCTGCATTTGGATAAAATATATGGAGTTAGATAAGTAAAGAGTTGTAATGTATTCACTACCTACTTTTACATATTACATTTTATTTTGTTATAGTTAATGATAACTTTCCTACAACACTGGTTAAAATCATCTTGTCTCGTTCTTCCAGGTGAACAAGGAACACATGAGATCAGAGCCAAAACATTATTTTTGAGCCAGCTGTCTGGCAGTAGAAGAGAATAATTAGAGAATTAAGATTTCATTTTAGCAACTGTTATGCATAAGTTCTGTCTTGGTGACCTAAGTCTGTTGAGTGGGCAAGAGTAAATACTCAAAACCCGATAGAGCTGGCATTTAGAAAGTCTAACAGATAAAATGTAACACCCCCTGAAGCATGAAACTGAAACAATTAAGGTACCAATTTTAGAATGATTCTAGACCAAGGCTTTAATAGGTTAATTTATATAGTGCATTAGGCACATTTGGAAATATTGTTCTGAGCACAGTATGCTTTTTTGTTTTGTAAAAGGCTTTCGCAATTAATTTAGGGATCCCTCTTTTTCTCTCAGTAAGCTGGGTTATTTGCTTTACATTTTGTCTAAATATATTCAAATAATTGAAAGTGTAGTAATGGTCATCAAGTTGTACATTTTAAAGTAGTTTTCCAATATTTTTTATAAAGAAAATGTATATTAAAATATAAAATACATTAAAACATCACAAATATATCTATACCTTTCCTCTTCAAGAGAGAACAGGCCTTATTTTACTAATACAAATTCAGTATTTTACTTACCTATAAGGACTAAACCAAATTAAACATTTAAGAAGTTATCTGATAAAAGAGATTTTGTAGATTAAATATATTTTGCATAAGAGAACATGACTAATGTGTATTAAAGTTCTATCAGTTTATTGACCTCACCAGTGGAGAGAACACATGGGTATATCTTGCATCCATAAAACCCAACTGAAGTTGATGAGATGCATACACTAGAGGGCAAACATTTATAAGAGAAGAAAGACTAACATATGTTCCCCTTAATTTTTTTTCTCCTGCTTTTTCCCTCTGTACTTCCCCAGGTTTTGGAGCTGACTGAGAAGCACTTCTTTGTCTATGTCTTTGAAGGCTCTCAAAAGAACTATCAGCATTAGCATGAGCATTTGATCTGTCTTTTGTGAGATCAACCAGCAGTGTTGCTTCTATGCCATGTCTAGGCCTGCAACTTGATTGAAAGTGACTATAAAGTGCTACCAGACCATTTGTTGTTTTTTTAAGTTTATCTTGTACAGACTAACTCGGCTATCCCCTGAAACTTCTAAAATATGAAGGCTATCCAAATTTGATGGAACTTTTTTCAGTCACATTTTCCATAATCTTTGGGATTTTGAAGTCCTTTGCAAAATCATTAGTGTTAGAATGTTGGTGTCTTGAGTGTGAACTGGACTATTACATTTTATCCTCCTCTCCATATTCATATTCTCATTCTGTTACCAGTGACTATTATGGAGCTATTTCTTTTGTGTTGGAATTTGGCATAGACCTAACTCTATGCATGTTCTTACAGGAGAATATGGTTGGTGCTTGCTCATCTGTGGTGGTGTATTTTATTCTTTGGTCTTGGAAATGAAATGTGAATGTTAGCTGTGAGATATACTGGCTCTTCGATATCTGTGATTGTACAGATGAAGCGTTTTAGGATGTTATAATTATAGTGACCCACAAAAGCCAGGGTAACACACAAAGTCTAAAAAATAATTTTGTAATTGGTTACTTAAAACGTGTTTGGTGAATGCTTCCCCTATGCTGATTTCTTGGTGATATCAACAAGTTTCTTTGCTTGGCTCATCTTTGAGTGAAACTTTGTCCTTCACCTTTGATGCTTTTCATATACTTGCTTTTTATGTATGCCTTTTAATCACACATCACAATTTAGATGTATAATAAGGTCTATCTCTTGGCAGAAGGAGCTATAGATCACTACATCTTTGATCTGTATAGCTGTCCTCCCTGGCCACCCATTGCAGTTTACAGATTGTGAAATTTCTGTGAACCTTCTTGAATAGAGGAACTTGTCCTTGCTTTCCAACTAATTAAGATGGTCTTCTCATCTGCCCCACACAGGGACAATATGAAAGGTTTGGTTTATATCTTGTTTGCTGTCTCATTAATAAGAGAAATTGTTCTTCAGTGACTCCTTGTAATAAAAGCATCTAAAGTCCTCAATGTTAAGCCTTAGTTTCACGGTTATATGAAATAGTTCTATGGCAGCAGCAGTAGATGCCGTATTAAATTAGATGGGTCTTAAGGTAGTAAATTGTTTTTTCTACTGTCTGATAGTCTGGTTCTGTTTCCTCTTTCAGATGCTTTTCACTCCTTTATATACTCCCAGTTTCTTGTCTGTTTTATATTTCTTAATTTACCTATTCTCAGAGCATAATTCTTTTGCATAACTGTAGTCAGGTGCTCCATCCCATATAAATTATCATGTAAAAGAGGGGCTAATCACTATTTTTGGAACATCTTACCTTTCCGTAGTACAGCCAGTGTACTCTGAATTCAACGTGAACTGTATTCCTTCTCAGCTTTTAAATTTAGACTGTATTTTCCCAAGAGGAGAATCAGACTGGAGAACAAGATGAGGTGGTTATCGTTTGAAGTAGTTGGTTTACTTCTCAGCAGAATATAAAAAACATTCCTACATAGACATGAAAGTTTGCCAAATGCCTCTGATCTGCAATAAGAAATATTAGTCACAGGATCACCCAAAGCTTCAAAAAGGAGTTTCAGGCAAAATGGATTCAATGAAGAAGACATCTCATAGAATATTATATATGTGTTCTCCCACTGTTCAAATTGTTTCTAATTCAGATTCTTTTTAGCATCCTTAAATTAACCACTCTATGTAAAAGAATGTTTAAAACAAAGTTCTACTCTGAGAAGTAACTATGGATTTGAAACCTTCTTACTGAAAAACTCTGTTCCCTCGGTCAATTCAGAATCCTAATGCTTGCTTCCATGACAAAAGGGTTTTTTGTTTTGCTATTACTTTTCACCCCGCACAGCCAATAAGCTATGGGAGAAGGAGCTGCATTTGCTGGCTTATCATACATCAACAGAATTGTTAACCAAGTCCTAATTGCAGGGCCAAATTATTCCCTCAGTTACACCTATGAAGTGTCATTTGTATTCTGCAAGTACTAAAGAGCCCCACAAACTCAGACCAGAATCTCACTTGATTACTGGTAGTGACAAAGTAAGAACACAGTTTGACCTTCACATACTATGTTGATTTTATACAGCTGATGGTTATTAAAAAAAAATCTAACGACTGCACTTTAGATGTGCGTTGTTTATAAAATACAATGAATGTGAAAATCCAGGATGCCATTTTCATTATTGCTTACCAGACACTCATTTTTAAAGTATCTTCCTTCACTGCTTACTGTATTAATGTCAACTGAACATTTCATAGCATAGTTCAAGAACAGGATTTTTCATTCATTCATTCATTCATAGCTAGTTGTCAGAACTGGCAGGAATTGTGAATGGATTCATGTGTGCCTCAGTATACACATGCTGTAGGAAACTTGGAAAAAAGTCTGAATATAAGCTGTTACCTGTAAGCAATGAATATGTGTACTTTGAGTTCTCTTCAGGGGATTCAGATAGCCACACCTGTTAATTTTTCATATTTGAATGAGGCATTTTCCCCCTTATAACACAAGAAAAGGAGTTACCATTGCCAGTGGTCTCTGAAGAGCTTTTATGGAATGGAATCTAAGTTATCTATTTTCCCAACATTATTACAATATTATTGTATTATAAAAGTGTATCAAGTAAGGTATTTATGAAAGCTCATGATCCAATGTATGTATTAACACTATTTGAGGAATTACAAATACTCACTGATACAAGTCTGTGATCAAATAAAGGGGAAAAACATGTTTTCTCCTAGATGGCAATGAAGGCAGCTATGTACCTTTCTCCACTTAAATAAGTAAGGTGGAAGAACCCTTTGAGGGATGAAAAGTTCCCAGGAAAGGAAGAACAGCATGAAGTCATCCTGTGTCTGGGGAAAAGACAGTGAAATTAGGAAGATATAGGGGGAAAGAAGAAGCTAACTTGGCATCAGTCAGTGGATGGACATGGAGGGTGGGATAGGCGCAGTTCTTGGAAGCTGAAAAGGATGAAGTTTAATAAAGACAAATGTAAAGTGCTCCGCTTAGGAAGGAACAATCAGTTTCACACATACAGAATGGGAAGTGACTGTCTAGGAAGGAGTACGGCAGAAAGGGATCTAGGGGTTATAGTGGACCACAAGCTGAATATGAGTCAGCAGTGTGATGCTGTTGCAAAAAAGCAAACATGATTCTGGGATGCATTAACTGGTGTGAACAAGACACGAAGTCATTCTTCCGCTCTACTCTGCGCTGGTTAGGCCTCAGTTGGAATATTCTGTCCAGTTCTGGGCACCGCATTTCAAGAAAGATGTGGAGAAATTGGAGAGGGTCCAGAGAAGAGCAATAAGAATGATTAAAGGTCTAGAGAACATGACCTATGAAGGAAGGCTGAAAGAATTGGGTTTGTTTAGTTTAGAAAAGAGAATACTGAGGGGGGACATGATAGCTGTTTTCATGGGTATCATAAGGAGGAGGGAGAAAACTTGTTCATCTTGGCCTCTGAGGATAGAACAAGAAGCAATGGGCTTAAACTGCAGCAAGGGAGGTTTAGGTTGGACATTAGGAAAAAGTTCCTAACTGTCAGGGTAGTCAAGCACTGGAATAAATTGCCCAGGGAGGTTGTGGAATCCTCATCTCTGGAGATATTTAAGAGTAGGTTAGATAAATGTCTATCAGGGATGGTCTAGACAGTATTTGGTCCTGCCATGGAGGCAGGGGACTGGACTCGATGACCTCTCGAGGTCCCTTCCAGTCCTAGTATTCTATGATTCTGTGATTCTTTGTTGACCGGTCCTGTAAACCTCGTTTCATGAGGCATAACAGAGTGGTCAACAAAGGCTTCCCGTGCTGACGATCAGCTGAGCTGGCACAGCGCGGCGGCCATGTTTATTTTAATGAAGCCGGGGCTATTTAAATCCCGGCTTCTTTGACTATGTCGGGTAGCCTAGTTTACATGCCTCTGTCGGCAGAGGCGTGTAGTCTAGACATACCCTAATATTGACAGTAGTCCTTTGTGTTCCTCAACAACCCTGGTGTATGGCTGATCAAAATGCAGCCACGCTCTGTGCTGCAGTGGTCCATCCTTGAGCAAAAAACTTCCCCCTTCATTTCACACGATTATGTAAAATAAAACATGGTGTGATAACCATGGGAATATTGTCCTCAATGAGTTCTAGCCTGCAATAAAGACACATCCATCTTGCCTTCCATCTCCCAAATGCACATTTGACCATAATGTGGCACCTGCTCAAGCTACTGTTAAACCGCTCCTTACTGCTATCCAGGCATCCTATGCATGATTTCATGAGCCTGCGCTGCAAGGGGTAAGCCAGGTCTCTCAGGTACACAATGGGCATTTCCACACCCCCCAGTGTTATTTTATGGTCTGGAAAGAAGGTCCCTGCCTGCAGCTTTCTGTGTAGGCCAGAGTTCCTGAACATGCATGTGTCATGCACCTTTCCAGACCACCCTGTGTGGATGTCTGTGGGACAATCCTGGTGATCCACAAGCACCTGCAGCACCATCAAGAAGACTCCCTTCCTGTTGATATATTCTGTGTCAAGGTGGACTGGCACTAAAGTCAGAATATATGTGCCATTTATACGCTCCCCACCCATATGATTTATTTCCCTGCACACTTATAGCTGTATAGCACCAATGGTAGACTTCTCCACTTGAAAATGATTTGCAACTGACTTGTATCAATCGGAAGTCATCAGCTTCCAAATAGCAATTGCCACATGCTTCACCGATAGGTCAACTCTCATTCTGGTGTCCTTCCACCACAGGTTGGAGGCCAGCTCAGCAAACAGCTCCAGGAAGGTTGCTTTATGTATCCTACAGTTCTGCAGCCTTCATCCCATCTACATGGTGATGTTATCCCACCAGTCAGTGCTGATTCTTCTTTGAGTGTTTGCTCATGTGCATTCCAGCTACATGCACTGGTACTGGAAGTTTTTCTCTAAGCAGTACCCATAGAGGCCAGGTCCCAGTGTCTCTTAGAATGACAGGCATTATGCCACATTATATAGGACACTCCCCGGCCCCTCCCCCCTCAGTTCCTTCTTGCCACCAGTGAAGGTGCTTGGAATAGAATGCTCCAGCCTTAGCTGTAGCTAGCATTTCTCTTAATTCTATTGTGTTGTAGATAGTTATCTCCTTAGTTAATTGCTTGTAAATAGTTCTGTGAACTTGTAGATTCTTGTTAGAGATTTTACCTGGGGAGCTGGGCATGCCCCCCTCTTCTGCACCCTTTCCCACAGGCCTATGCTAGTCAGCGATCTGTATGCTGACTGTCTTGCCTGGGAGAAATGTCACACTTGCAAGTCCTTCTGTCCTCAAAAGATTAGAGAAAGGAGGATTCAGCTCCAGGCACTATTGATGGAGTCCGCGCTCGCTCCGCAAGGTCAGCGGTTGGATTCGGCATAAGCACTGGTGCATTGGTGTGCAGTGAACCTGCGGCATCAATGGCTCTGCACTGTTGGCCACCTATGGCCCCTGCGAAGCTCCCAAAAAAGTCAGGCAGAGACAAGTCCCCTGTAAGGACAAGAGGAAGAAGGGGGACCAGTTGCCGGAAGGCTCCCCTACCCTGTTGCCATCCCTGGTGCTGGAGGTCCATCTCCCCTCCACGCCAGAGCCATTCCAGGCTGTCCAGGACATATGGCCAATATCACTACCCCCGGCATTGCCTGCACCTTAGCATAGAGGGAAGCCGCAATTTGCCCCTCGGTCACAAAGTATAGGCAGGTCCCACTCTCCTACTCAGTCCCGGAGGAGAGTGCCTCGAAAGTCTATGAGAGAGAGACCTGGGCAAGATGCAAGGTGTCCCATGGCGCCAGAGTCGTGCAGAGGCACATGCCTCCTGGCATCAGCAGCACCAAAGGGAGAGTAAATGCCCTTAGTCGCTGCCTTGACCTGGAGATGTCTCTCCACGCCCGAGGCACTGCTCGCCATGCTGACACTATTCAATGGCACTGAGCTATTCTAGCCATCGTGGCACATCCCATCGGTCCCAATCCCCGTCACAGTACCAAGGCTCCCCTCTTTGACTCTGTTCCCTGTACACGATGGCTCAGAATGCCACAGTCCTCATAGGATTGCAAGGTGCTCCTGGTCACCAACATCTCTGTTGGTCGAGGAATCCTGGTACCAGAGAAGTCGCCCCACAAGTTCCCTGTTTTGGGCGTCGGGCAGCTCTGGTCTTGCAGTGGCACCTTGGACTTGGCTTCCATCCTACCGGTGCAGACTTCCATGCAGCTCTCGGCACTGTTGCATTTGGTACAGCTAGTGCCATCGCAGGGCACACCATGGCCAGTGTCAGTAGCAGGCGCAATAGTGCCCATGGACTCCCTGGGGTTTCCCAGTACAACCACAGCTTACCCATTTGGTAGCCAGAGCATCGCAGGCCCCCTTGGTGCCCCCAGCCTCCTCACAGTTGGGAGATGAGGAGAGCGACCAATCCTGCACTCCAAAGGAAGAGCAGCCAGTTCCAACCTCCTCTTCCTCCTCACCGGATGAGGTGATAGTGGCTTCTTCCCCGCTGGTGCCTCCAGATGATATGAGAGCCCACCAAGACCTCTTGAGGAGTGTGGCAAATGGCTTGGGCCTCCAGGCAGAAGAGGTGCAGGAGATCTTGGATTCATTATTCAGAGTCCTTGGGCAAGTGGCCCCCGCCAAAGTGGTCTTACCCCTACACAAGGCGGTAGCAAATATTGCCAGTGTTTTGTGGCTGACCTCTTCCCCCTCCCCTTCCCCCCTTCTATTCTGCCAAAAGGGTGGAGAGGAAATATTTTGTCCCCACTGGGGACCATGAATACCTTTATTCTCACCTAGCTCCAAACTCCCTTGTGGTAGAATCCGTTAATCACTGAGAGCGCCAAGATCAGCCCACCCTGGCCCCCAAGAATAAAGATTCCAAATGACTGGATTTGTTCAGCAGGAATCTTTATTCTTTGGCCAGCTTCTAGCTGAGTGTGGCGAGCTACCAGGCATTGTTCACCCACTACAAAGTCAACACGTGGCAGGCATTGGCCAAATTCAAGGCCGGTGCAGGAAGGGTCTTCTGTGGCCTTGGTGGCTCTGCAGGCAGCTATGAATGTAGCAGATTCAGAGACTCATTCCATGACATTGGCCATCTGTATGCAGTGGGCAGCTTGGCTCCTCCTTTCGGGACTTTCTCTAGAGGTGCGTTACTCCATACAAAACCTTCCCTTTGACATGTGTGCCCTGCTTACGGAGCAAACAGATAATGAGCTGCACAGGCTTAAGGACTTCTGCACCACATTAAAGACCCTGGGCTTATATGTCCCTGGGACTGAGAGGAAGAGTTTAAGCCTGACACTTCTCAATCGAAGTGCCACTGTTCCAGGCAGGATACAGCCCACACTTGCCCAAAGCCCTTCAAGAGGGCCATCCTCAGTCTGGCCATCCTCAGTCTGGCCAGCTGTCCACAAGCCAGTCTAAGCCTAAGGAAAAGCACACCTTTTGAGGATGCACCTGAGAACAGCATATCAGACTCTCTGGATACTCCCTGCCTGTGAGGACATTACATCAGACCATTGGGTCCTAGCCACCATTCATCATGGCTACACCCTCCAGCTTTCCTCTACACAGTCTTCCCACCCACCTTCCCTGTCCCTCTTCAGGGACCCTTCTCACAAGCACCTCCTCGAACAGGAGTTATTCCAGTTTTCCAGGTGGGAGCAGTGGAGCGAGTACCGCCAGGTGTCGAGAACAAAGACTTCTACTGCTATTTCCTGATTCCCAAAGCCAAAGGGAGTCTATGACTAGTGTTCCCGCTAATCTGCAGGGCAGCAGAGCTTCATGGGTGATTAATCAGCCCCACCTATTCAGAGGCTCAGGGCATGGAGCCTCTGGGCCTCTGACTGGGCAGGGCTGATTAATCACTTGTGAAGCTGTGCTGCCACACAGCTTAGAAGGAACACTGTCGACAAACTATACTGGATTTGTGGAGCCTGAACAAGTACCTGGTCTGCTTCAAGTTCCGCATGGTCTGTCTAGCCTTCAACATCCCTGGCCCGGATCCCGGTGACAGGTATGCCACCCTCAAACTCAAGGACATGTATTTTCAGATTGCAATCTTTGACAGTCTCAGAGGCTTCTTGAGGTTTACAGAGGGTGCAAACCACTATCACTGCCCTTTGGCCTGTTCACCTCCTCCAGGATTTTCACCAACGGCATGTTGGTGGTAGTGGAATATTTGAGGCACCACGGGGTGCAGGTGTATCCTTACTTGGATGACTGGCTTGTAAAAGGCCCTTCAAGGCTCAAACTCTTAACACAATGTGGATCTTCTTCTGGGCACATGCCACTGCCATGGCCTCCTAATAAACTAAAAGAGGTCATTGTTAGTGCTGACCAGTGGATAGAATTAATTGGTGCTGTCCTAGATTCCACCCAGGCCAAAACATCGCTCCCTCAAGAGAAGATCGAGGCCCTGTTGACCCTTCTGCAACAGTTCGCTCAAGCACCTATGACGTTGGAGAGGGTGTGTCTGCACTTATTGGTGCAAATATCTGCCTAAACATACGTTGTGCCCCTTGGCAAGCTCAGAATGAGACCTCTCCAGCTCTGGCTGGTGTACGTGTATGCACCAGCCAGATGCTCCCCAGAAAGGGTGGTGACGATCCCCCATCATGTCCTGTGGAACCTAGCATGATGGATCAGGACAGAACATATCATGTTCGACATCCCCTTCTATCCACAACCACATTTGAGGGAGCTAGTAGCTGACACTTCAGACAAGGGGTGGGCAATAATTTTTTGCTGGGGCAAAAAATTTTTGAAGTGGCCCTGGGCTGCTCCAGAAGGGGCAGGGCCTCAAAAGGAAGGGGCGGGGCTAGGATGCTTTGGGCTTCCCCGCCCACAGACCATGATTGGTGTGGAGGTGGGGGAGCCCCTTTGCCCCCCCTTCCCACTAAGCACCCATGCCCATGGCAGTGGGAAGAGACTGCCCATGCTCCCCCACCGCCAGGGCCAATCAGGGCCTGGGGGTGGGGGAGTGTGCGAAGCATCCTCCCACTCTGCCAAGAGCGTGTGGCACTTCTAAGTGCCATGCGCTCCTCACAGGGCGGGGGTAGGGCGGAGGAAACAGCACTCATGCCCCCCGCCCTCAGGTCAATCAGGGTTTGGGGGCAGGGGAGCACGCGAAGCCTCCTCCCGCCTTGCCAGGAGTGTGCAGCATTTTAAAGTGCCGTGTGCTCCTGGCAGGGCAGAGGAAACTTAGTGTGCATCCCCCACCCCCAGGCACTAATTGGCCTGGGGGTGGGGGAGTGGCAGGCCCTCCGTGGGCTGGATCAACGCACTTGGCGGGCCAGATCTGGCCCGTGGAGCCCCTTTTACCCATCCCTGCTTCAAACTGTGGCCTCCCACATGGGGACCCTTTGGACTCAAGAGGTGTGGTCCATGGCAGAGAGATCGCTCCACATAAATATAAAGGCGTTCAGGGTGATCAGAAACACATGCCAGGTATTTCTTTCTCACTTAGAGGGCAAAGTGATATGTGTCCTCACAGACAATACTGCCACCATGCACTACATAAACAGGCAAGGGGTGGGGCGCAATCCCTGGAGCTCTTCAGGGAAGCAATGTAGTTCTGGGAGTTGTGCTCACTTCATAACATCATGTTAGAGGGGCGTCACCTTCCGGGGGTGCAGAACATGGATGCAGACCATCTTAGCAGAGAGTTCTCCTGTCACTAAAAGTGGGCTCTTCACCCCAAGGTGGCTGCCTCCCTCTTCCGTGATTGGGGCTCTCCCCAAGTGGACTTCTTCATGGTGAAAGACAATGTGAGATGCAACAGATTCTGCTCCCCGCTCGTTTTCGAGTAGGTGATCTCTACCAGATGCATTCCTCTTTCCGTGGTCATAGGACCATCTCTATGCCTTCCATCCATTTCCCCTCATTGGCAAGATCTTGCAGAAATGTAAGAGGGACAAGGCAACATTGATTCTCATCACACCAACCTGGCCCCGTTGAGGGCATTCATGAGCCTAGTATCCTTTGTGCCCAAGCGACTAACCCTATGATCAGACTTGCTGTTCCAGGACCACTGACATCTCCAGCACTCAAACCTTAGATTGCTACGTGTGACTACATTGTTCCTCCATGGCAGAACCCTCAGGACCAGGCATGTTCAGGCAAAATTCAGGTGGTTCTCCTTGAGATTAGAAAGCCCTCAACACGGTCTACCTATGTAGCCACGTGGACAGGTTTTTGTATATGGGCGCAGCAGCGGCAGGTCATCCCGTCCTAAGCTTCCCTTCAGGAGATCCTGGACTACCTGCTCCACCTGAAACAGGAGGGGCTAGCCCTAGCCACAGTTAGAGTCCTCTTAGCAGCCATTTCTGCATTTCATCCGCCCTTCCAAGGCTATCCTGACTTCTTGTACAACATCACATCCCGGTTCATAAATGGTCTGGAACAGATCTTTCCTCAGATCTGAGATCCTCTTCTGCAGTGAGATTTGAACCTGTTCTTGGCATGGCTCATGGGACTGCTGTTCCAGCTTCTCACCATATCCCTCCTCTCATTTTTCTCTTTCAAGGTGGCCTTCCTAGTCGTGATTACATCAGCTAGAATAGTATTTGAGCTCTGAAATTGCAACCTCCCTACACCTGGTTCTTCAAGGACAAAGTTCAGCTGCGGCCTCATCCAGCCTGCCATTCGCATGGGCCCGGACATTTTTCTGCCAGTTTTTTATCCCAAGCCTCATGCGAACAATGAAGAGAGGCGTCTCCACACATGAGCACTGGCATTCTACTTAGAAAGGACGAGGACCTTCTGCAAGTCTACTCAGCTCTGTGGCCTACACAGAGCAGGGGCAGGGCTCCCTGATATACTCGCAGAGGCTCTAAAAGTGCGTGATCTCTTGTATCCGTACATGCTACGAGTTGGCAGAGGCCCAGCCACCAGCATTGATCAGTGCCCATTCTGCCAGAGCTCAAGCTTCATTGCATGTGTATCTCGCACACATTCCTATCCAGGATATCTGCCAAGCAGCTAAGTGGTTCTCAGTGCACACTTTCACGCTGTGCTATGCCATCATGCAGCAAGCTAGGGAGAATGCTGCCTTGGGAAGAGCTGTACTGCAGTTTGCATGTCCTTAATTCCTACCCACTTCTGGAGACACTGCTTACAGTCACCTATGTTGAATGCATATGAGCAGGTACTCAAAGAACATAAGAATGGCCATACTGGGTCAGACCAAAGGTCCACCTAGCCCAGTAGCCTGTCTGCTGACAGTGGCCAGCGCCAGGTGCCCCGGAGGGGGTGGAACGAAGACAATGATCAAGCGATTTGTCTCGTGCCATCCATCTCCAGGCTCTAACAAACAGAGGCCAGGGACACCATTCCTACCCCCTGACTAATAGCCTTTTATGGACCTAACCTCCATGAATTTACCTGAAAGAAGAAAAGACAGTTACCTGTTCCATAACTGGTGTTCTTTGAGATATGTTACTCCTGTCCATTCAGCTTCCCACCTTCCTCTCCTCTGTCGAAGTGCCAGCAAGAGGGAACTGAGGATGGATGAGCTGGGGAGTGTCCTATATAGTGTGGCATATGCGCACTGTTCCAGCGGGCACTGGGACCCAGCCCCTACGAATATTGCTTAGGGAAAAGCTTATAGAACGTATGCACTACGTAGAATGGACATGAGCAACACATCTCAAAGAACACCAGTTACAGAACAAGTAACTCTCTTTCCCTAGCCTAGAAGCGCCTGTCTACCCTGTACAGCTGCTCTGTGAGTGCCAAATGCAATGATAGATTGCTGCTATCCATAACATGCACACTATCAAGCTTCTGAGTCTTCTTCCTCTGTCAGTAACTTCAAGCTGATCTCCACTGCCATGCGGGAGATCCTAATGATAATTAACAAAGCACGTGAGAGAACTGAGTGATCCATTCTTTCTTGCTGCAGATTCCCGAGTGCACAGCAAGGAATGACAGTTGGAAAAAAAGGCGCCAAAGGATGCTGGAAGCCCCAAAACAAAGTGGTGCCTGACAGGACATTTTCCACAGTCCCAAGATGCCCCATACTCTGTGTTCCGAGGTTCCACAACACTTAGCATCAGGAAGTGTTGCCAGGCACTGTGGGATACATACCCACAGTGCTTTGCTCCCACTGTCGACACAGTAGCTTAAATGTAGACAGAATTTGTCAACAGTGGGAGCAAGTGTAAACACAGTTTGGCAACTTCTGCCTGTCGATATTAGTTTCCACAACAAAACAAATGTGACACATCCTGACACTAAGAAGTCCCAGGGTAAGCGTTCCTTTTGAGAGTATGCCCGAGGATGACATACTGGACTCTTGGATTCTGCCCGCCTATTCTTTGCCAGGCTCTATCCCTTCCTTCCGGCATGAATGGAAATGGAAATTATGTCTGACCATTAGGTCCTGGCCACTGTCCAATGTGGCTACACTCTCCAGCTCTCCTTTATACTTCCTTCCCACCCCCCACTCCCATCTCTCTTCAGGGACCCCTCTCATGAGCAGCTCCTCGAACAGGAGCTTTCCCAGTTGCTCCAGGTGGGAGCAGTGGAGAGAGTACCACTGGAATTCGAGAACAAGGCGTTCTATTCTTGCTACTTCCTTATTCCCAAAGCGAAGGGGAGCCTACAGCTTATATTGGACCTGCGAAGCCTCAACAAGTACCTGGCCCACTTCCAGTTCCATATGGTTTCCCCGGTCACCATTATCCCCTAACTGGATCCTGGGGACTAGCATGCTGCCTTGACCTCAAAGATGTGTACTTCCATATCAACATCTTCGAGAGCCTCAAGGGATTCCTGAGACTTGTAGTTGCAGGGGAAACATGTTCAATTGGCAGTCCTGCCCTTTGGACTGTCTACTGCCCCCAGGGCCTTTACCAAAAGCATGTTGGTTGTGGCAGCATATCTAAGGCATCATGGTGTTCAGGTGTAGCCTTATTTGGATGACTGGCTTATCAAAGGTCTGTCCAAAGAAGGTCCAGCAATATATCTGCCTTCTCCTGGACATGTACCTTAGGTCGACTTACCACAGCATTCCCATTGTTGGAGGAACTCTTCTGTCACCTTCCCTTAGAGTTATCTGGTGGAGAACCAGTCGATGGGGCATGATTAGCAGTCTGTTTTAGCGGGGCCTTATTACACCCACTAAATTGATGTACCAGTAAGTGGAGACAGGCCCTAATCCAAAGGTCATGGGTGTATTATTGCAGTGGATGGGTGAGATTTTGTGGCTTTTAATGTGCAAAATGTCAGACTAGATGGTCATGATGGTCCAGTCTGGCCTTAAATCCACAAATCTGGGTGTCTTCCCCCCCCTGTATTTTAAGATAATAAAGCGTTAAATGAAGTTGTCAAGTAATGTCCAAGATTCAGCATGTTAATTTAGCAATTAAGAGTCAGCAATTAATTTATATAATTAAGTTTTATATGGTTATCAGTATGCTTTTTTGTTTTACCCAATAAGAATTAACAAAAGTAAGCTAAATCAACTCATCGTTTAGTAACATAATATCATAGATAGTGTTTACTCCTAAACAAAGAGAGCTGTCAGAATGTGAAAGGCTTAGTACTTTGCCTTCTGTTCTTTCCAGCTTTTGGAGAAGGGTAGCTGTAGTGTTTATATTAACATGCTAAAATGATTAACTTAAAGTCATTCATGTACTGTGCACTCATAATTTAAGGCAAAGTAATTATATTAAGGATGCTGTCTACATTAAAGATGAAGTGAAAAGCTTTTCAACTACCAAGATGAGCGATGGAGTTTCCCTATTCCTGGGACTAGGGCTGTAAAATCCCATTTAATTGGTTAATCAGTTAAACATACTATTTAACTAGTGAATTGATTAAAGTTGGGGGGCTGGAGTAGCCTCCCGCTGCAAACAGAGACTGCTCCAGCCCGGCTGGAACAGCCCCTGCATATGAGGGGGGAAGGGAGCCGCTCTAGCCCAGAGAGACAGGTGGGGACAGCCCCACGCAAGGCTGCCACTTCCCAGGTACCAGTTAACCGGTTACCTGTTCACATCCCTACCTCTGACAGTGGTGCCATCACTGCCAATGTTTAAATCATTGCAGGGAATCTCCATGCTTAGTATGGTTCTGAGTGGCTCTTTGGATAGAAGATACACTTCAAGTGAGCCAGTTGCAGAGCCGTACTAGAACTCGGGAGTTCTTGCTTTTCAATCCTGTGCTTTAAGCTTATTCTGTTCCTTATTTATTGTATGAAAACAGAATAATTATGTAGGATTTTTAAAGTCATAATTATTTGCATTTTAAAATTGATGACTTTTCTTAAGATCTGTATTGTGCTTGGATAGCAATAATAATGCAAAAAGAGTATTTAAGTGAGTGATAAGCCATGGTATTCTTGCTAGAAATTTGAACTTCATATTTGTGGTAAGAAATTAATCTGGTTTTAATTGCCCCATGAGTCTGAAATATATTCCTTTTGTAAAGCTGACCTCACATAAATATAAATCACTATAACTGCCTGTTCTTTAATTATGCATTAGTGTATTGTACCTGCATACTAGATGAGAATGAGTATCTTAAGTTACAGTGTATTGGAGGTCATTAAATCTTCTCTGTTCTGTGATGTTCAGTAGCACTGCATTTCTAATTACTGAAAAAAGTACTATATTTGGTGCCTCTCCTTTACAGTAGCTATGTTTAGCTACAGAAACATGATCACCTGAATTTGTAAGTTACTGCATAGGTTATTTTTGTAATACAGGTAACAAAGGCTATAAAACATATTGTAAAATTGCAAAAATAATTAATGTGTTTGCCATCATATAATTTTTTTGAAAATACTGTATTAGGAACTCAAAATTGCTGTTATAATTATTTGAAAATAGTAATAATAGTTTACAAATATATAGATCACTTCTATCCGAGGGCATTTGTGCCTCCAGAAACAGAGTGCATTCGTAGTCTGAGAAAGGTGTATTATTTTGCACCGGCCTTCTTGGTAACAGTATCCTTTCCCCATTTTTCCCTTCCTTAAGCACAGATTGTTGCTGCTAGGAGTACAAGAATTAACAAACAGGACCCTGATTCATGGAGGGGCTGAATAACTAACTGGACCCTAAATTACACATCAGGAGGTTTGGATTCAACTTGTGGGTCTGACACTGAACTATTGTCACCATGGGCAACTTAAAAGTTTTCTGTACCCTGTTGGTGAAGTTGCCTTAAATTGTATTCTTTACTTATTAGATGCTATCATGCCTTATGACACATAATGCAACCAAGTCTGTCCACCTCTTTCTGCGTAATACTACATTTCTTGCTCCATTATATTGTAGTCTGTTTTTCTGTGACAGCTGCATCTTTCTAAATAGATTTTGTGGTGTCATCTGTTGTCCTCCCCGTTTTCCATTTTCCACAAGGTGGTATCCACTAAAGAGCTTGTCTAAGAATGCAGATTTTAATATATATTCTTACAACATATGCAGTCTTTTTCAATTTTCTTTCTCAAACCATTATCTCTAGTCTGTTGTCCAAACACCCAGCATTTATTACTTTATTGGACCAGCAGAAACCAAGTATTCTTTGCAAGCATCTCTGATGGAATGCAGTAAGCTTCGTATGGTGAATTGCTAACATTTGCCAAATTTTAAAAACATATCATAATTTGGGTATCACAATGTCATTACACAACTTTATCTTGGTTTTTACATTGTAAGGCTTTGTCTGCGCTGGGGTTTTGGCCACTGAAGTGTCTGCAGAATACTAGTACAGAATAGCTTTATCAGGGTGAATGGTGCAAGTTCTACACTGTTGTAAATCCTATTATGCTGGGAGCTTGAACCAGAGCAGCTGCATCCATGGCTAAAACTTAATGTAGGCAAGATTTAAGATCTGACTGCAACCTCATTTGAGTGCAGATAAATTCTGATGGTATTTAAGAATTAGAAAGTTCTTCATTATGATTTTTCTTTTCAGGCAGGACTTTTGTAAGCCAATGGAGCTTCAAAAGCCCTGAACACTGAAATCAATAGTTGTTGTTCCTCTCTGTCCTAATCACTGTTTTCTTAAAAAGATAATACAAATAAACCAATCATTTTTTTTAAACTATTATTTAAATGTGCAGAAATCAGAAAATACAAAAGGTACAGCCCCAGCTAGGACTATTATAGCACAGTATAGGTCAGAGATTCATATTGGTTTCAGGTTTCCTCTTTCATATAAATTAAATCTTCAATTCTGAGTTTCAGAAAACGATTTGTCTGTGCTTTAATGTTGCGTCTAAATATGAGTTACAAAGAATGGAGTTAAGAACATAAGAACAGCCATACTAGGTCAGACCAAAGGTCCATCTAGCCCAGTATCTTGTCTGCCGACAGTGGCCAATACCAGATGCCCCAGAGGGAGGGACCACAACAGATAATCCTCACGTGATCCCTCCCCTGTCACCCACCTCCAGAAAAACAGAGGCTAGGGACACCATTCCTACCCATCCTGGCTAATAGCCATTGGTGGACCTAACCTCCATGAATCTGTCTAGCTCTTTTTTGAAATCTGTTAAAGTTCTAGCCTTCACCACATCCTCTGGCAAGGAGTTCCACAGGTTGACTATGCGCCAAGTGCGGGAAAAAAACCCACTTCCTTTTGTTTGTTTTAAACCTGTTGCCTATTAATTTAATTTGGTGACCCCTAGTTCTTATACTGTGGGAATAATTAACTTTTCCTTATTCACTTTTTCCACATCAGTCATGATTTTATAGACCTCTATCATATCCCCCCTTAGTATCCTCTTTTCTAAGATGAAAAGTCCAAGTCTTTTTAATCTCTCTTCATATGGGACCCGTTCCAAACCCCTTATCATTTTTGTTGCCCTTTTCTGAACCTTTTCCAATGCCAATATATCTTTTTTGAGATGAGGCGACCACATCTGTATTCAGTATTCAAGATGTGGGCGTACCAGGGTTTTATATAGAGGCAATAAGATATTTTCTGTCTTATTCTCTATCCCTTTTTTTAATGACTCCTAACATTCTGTTTGCTTTTTTGACTGCCGCTGCACACTGAGTGGACGTTTTCAGAGAACTATCCACAATGACTCCAAGCAGGGCCGGACTGAGGGGTGGGCGAGCCGGGCAGCTGAAGGCAGCTGTAATGGGCGCCTGATGGCAGCTGTAAGGGGCGCGTGGCATCCCTTATAGCTGCCATCAGGCGCCACGCGCCCGGCTCCCGCAGCGCCGGCCAGCAGTGCCCTTCCCCCCACGGCCATGGGGCCCTGCACGGCCCAGCACGTGCGCCAACAGCGGTGGCCGGGCCGGGCTGGGCCGGGCATGCGCCGTGTACCCCCCGGGCCGGCCCTGACTCCAAGATCTTTCTCTTGAGTAGTTGTAACCAAATTAGTCCCCATCATATTGTATATATAGTAGGGATTATTTTTTCCAATGTGCATTACTTTACATTTATCAACATTAAATTTCATTTGCCATTTTGTTGCCCAATCACTTCAAAATGGATAGTATTACTGTGAGATATAATTTGCTGAATTGGTTGTTAGTATAAATATTAATGACCATATTGCCTGAAAGATGTTAAAACCAAGATGGAAAGCTTCTCTCATCATTTTTAAGTTTTCTTTTTATAAATCACATGTTTCTAGAAATGTTCATTACTAAGACCATGGCTAGGTCAAAATAACATAGGCATTGATGCTATTAAGACAGCATTCTGAATGACTCCTAAAAGTTTTTCTCAAACCAGGTTGTTTAAGATGAATTAGTCTGTTTCCTGTCTACTTTAAGTTGTATTCTAATGTAGTTTACATTTCAAACAAAGAAACTTTGTAAATATTTTTAAAGGATAAACTCTATTTTGACCACTGTAGTAAACTGCCATCTTTATTACTCTGTTTAAAATGTGTGGTGTCTTCTGTTTAGCTGATTGTGACAATATGGCAAATTGGTTAAAAAAGATTAACTCATATACATAATCTCCATTAATGTGTTTTCATTAAATTGTCATAATCATTCAACAGACTATTTTTAATGCTAATTTTAAGTGGGTGTGACAGGAAATACATTATTATCTAATGATTAGAGAACATCTGTGAGGTTTGTACCCTCTACATTTTATGCATGTGACGGTAAATAAGAACTGTAAACTGAGTCCAAGGGTGAACTTCAGTTGATAGGGAAAAGACTCCATGTGTGTCTCAAACGAAAAGTGATCCTACTTCCATAGTCTCTTTTTAAATTGTTACCATAATAAGATATTACAAAACTGTCCTGTGTTGTAACTGAGCTGGTGTAAGTGACTTTGTATATTGGGCTGTGGAGTAGTAAAGGAGGGGTTTTCTTTTCCCCCTCAGTACCTTGAATTCAGTTTCCATCAGAAATATTTTTAAGTTTCTGATTAATTTTATACTGTTCACTGTGCTAATCCAATCAAATGTGTGAACATAAGAAGGCTGTCATTCCTCTTCTTTTATACCATTTATAGCATATGGAAATCAATTTTAGAATTAACTATAAGGTTAACTAGACATGTAAAACAAGAATTTACAATAAATTTGCTACTGTACATGGATTTGAAATAACTTCTTGTTTGACTGTTGCACGTTTAAACTTCTGTAGCATCTTTTTAATTATTTAAATGTAAAGTTTATCTTACAGGTATTTCTTACCTTCTTCTGGGCTATGTGGCTGCTTGGAACAAATATTTGTAAAAAGCTATCTTCTTTCCTAACTTTTCTTATTTTATTTTTGTAGAGATGTGATCTATTTAAATGCAGGTTTTTCAGGAGGTATTTTTGTAATGACTTCCACCTAGAAACTAATGACCAGTTGCAAAACAGAAGGATTTTTTTGCACACATCTCAAAATATTTTTCTCAGTGAAATGAAGACTGATTAATTACAAAACTATATTGTAGTTTGTGAAAATATTTAGACAATCCTGATTCATAGAGAAAAACTGTAACCGATTAAAAAGTTACCCCACAGTTAGAAAAAGGAGTTTACAATATGTTGGTTGCTGTGACATAGGACAGTCCAATATGTGTTGGTGAGTTAAAGCACCATAATGAAAGCGGAACTGAGGTAAGAAAATGGTGATGTATGAAAAATTCTTAATTAGAATTTTAGAATATATATACATTTACAGTGGAGAATTGATACATCAGTCATTTGCAAGTAATTTGAGTGTCTCCATCACTGAAATTTTATGGGGATTATTGTTCGTGCAATACTTTGAAGTTGTAAACTGCTGAATTTTGATACTTGTTAATACTCCAACTTTCAGAGAACAAAAATTACAGGTAAGTAAGTTTGTTCTTCCTAAAATTAACTGCTGATGTATTCCAAAAGTAAAATTGGCTGTGTAGATTCTGAGCCAAAGAGTCCCATGGCCTCTGTGGCTAGTAGATGTGTTAAATAAAGTATGTTCAGTTATAAGTAGCTCCTTGAAAACTCTTCCAAATATCAACCTGAACTTAGATCCAACATTACTAATGATTCCAAGTTATATTTTCCAGTTTTAAACCATATGTAAAATATCTTACAATTATTCAAAATTTTCCGTAATATATTGACATCTGTGATGATGCTTGGATGTAAAAATTCTTTTAATATTGCCATTACGAGCCTCATTTCTGTAGAAAACCTTGAATGTACCTATTTTTAAAATGAAACCTACCATACAGTCAAGTTCCGTGAGTTATTTTGTTCTTTTTTTCCTCCAAGAGTTGGTTGACCATAAATGTTGCTAGCTTTTAGCTAGACTGTAAAAATGAGTACATTCTGTTTGGATATCTTGTTTCAAGATCTGATACCCTTTGTCAGTCCTGAAGGCTGAAGGTTGAACAGACTAGGCATGAGTGAATTTACCTCTACAGGGATAGTTGAGTACTTTGCTATCAATTACAAAAGTGTCACCTACAAAGCTTATTGTGAAAAGCATAAATCTTTAGTTACTGGAAAAATGATTAGGTATTAAAAATGTTGAATACCTTTATTTTTGTCAACAATGTTAAATTAACATATATCCCTCTTTTTTTGCCCTCTGAGTTCATGTCTCAGTTTCAATACAAGGCAAGTTGGAGTTTGTGATTTGAGCTCACATCTTTTTATTTCCTATGTTTTCCCCTTTTCTTTTGAAGAGGTGAGCATGTTTTTAGCATTTGCTTTAATTCTCAAAGTAACTATGATTTCCTCCTTTGAGCCCTTGAGCTCTACTCTTTAGCTACTCTTGTGTAAAGCAGCATTTTTCGGTTGCAATAAGGGCTGAAGCATAGGCACAGGAAATAGGGATATAGTGGGTGCTGCAGCACCCACAGGTTTTGTACCCCGCAGCCAGGGGCTGGCCCTGCTGCCAACTCTAACAGCTGTGGGTCCCACCGTCCCTGCCACCACTTCCTGCCAGCCCCAGCAAGGCCTCCAATTTGGGAGGGAGGAGGAGGGACAGGGACACAGTCATGCATACCAGGATGCTGCTTTCTCTTTTTCTTGTTCCCCTGATGGTCGGGGAGTGTGGGGAAAGTACACAGCTTGTGTGCATTCCTCTCCTGGCTATTGAGGAAGAGGGGCCAAAAGAGTAATTCACGTAAGCTGTATACTTTCCCTTTGCTCCCTGATCGGGAGTGGAACTGGGAAGAAGAGCTCAGCACCCTCATCCTAAAATGAGGTCCCTGTGCATTTGCTCCTGTGCAAACAAATATTTTTATTATATTTGCTTGGTACATATTTCATAACTGCTGATTTGGTACAGTTGTTTAATTGTTATTTTAATCATCACATAATATATCCACAAACAAACAAATACAATAGAAATAGTGAGGCCTATTACAGGAAAAGTATTGTCAAATGTAGTCTTGTTATAATAAACATAGGTGTGCATTGTAAAATATTTCAAGGCATAAGTATGTGTAGGATGGTTTTGTCTGTTGCCAGTGTCTTTTAATTTATGTGGTATGTTATTCCTGTTTAGGCTGAAATCGAAATTGGAAACTATTAACCTTTTCACAAATATGTAAAAAGGGCTTCCTCCCATTGTTTACAAATTTTTGCAGTTGTTTAATTGTGAAATATACTATTCAGAGTGGAGGGCTAGTAGAGCTATCGCTAAATTAAGGTGTGGATTATATATTTAAATATCTAGCCTTCAGTTTATTTGGATTTTTTTTAATCAGAATTCATTTTTCCCTTTTTTTATTGTGTAAGATATTAATTATCTTCTATAGAAGAATTAGTAAACTATTAATGAGTTTTAGACTTACTTGTATCATAGCATTTTAGCGAAGAACAAAATATGTTTAATATCATCTTAGCTAACGCTTAGGTATGAAAAGCAGTTAACTATCAATATAATATGCTACTATTTTCACCTCAGATACATGAGAAAGTTGGCCTGGTAGTGATGGTGCTTATACAAAAGCCTTTAAATTGAATTATGATTGACATAGTGTCATCTATTTACAGAATACATGTCAATGTACATTCAATACAATAAAAAGGAGTTGGAGGAAAAAAGGTGTAAGGCTGCTGTTACCATAGAATAGAGGGAATAAAAATAGCAGTTTAAATGGAATAAATCATATTTTTCTAAAGGCAAAACAGTAACTGAGCAGACACATGTAACATTTGATTTAAACTGACAGTGAAACTGCTTTCTCCAATTTATGGTTATTTAAAAATATATTCTGTAAGTGTACTTGAAATACAAGATTGCAAATAAAGCCATTTCCATTATACGTGCATAGAAGCAAAACAGAAAAGCTAATTGACAGTAATGTCATATTATGCATCAAATTAGTCATGTATTGGAATATTCGTTTATTTTTATTAGAAGAAGCATCACTTACTTGCAAGGTTTTTTTTAACTTAGTCTTTGTCTATATTCAGCCATTAAAAATGCAGTTGCGGTACCACTTTAAACAGAAACTATGGCCACGACAGGAGTACTGGGAGTGAGCTCTCCAAGCACTCAATGTAAACTTCCTCTTCTGTAACTTGCAATGCTTAGGGGTAGGGAGAGGTGGATGTCTTTTCACAACCCATGAGGCAGAAAGTTACTGCACTTTGAAGTGCCAGTTAGGGATATTAAGAAGCAGGTATTTCACTAATTATGTATTTGATAAAAATTGTCTTCACAATTAGTGGATAAGGAAAGGTGCTCAGTCCCAACTTGCACCAGGTCTGGGAGCTACCCCCAATTCAGCTCTGCAGTTTAAATGTAGCAAGAGCCAGGCTGCCTGCTTGGAGCTGGGACCCACTGCGGACAGGGGCCGCTCCATGGGAAGTGGAGCAGCCTTTGCCCGTGGTGAGCCTGGCCCTGCCACAGGCAGAGGCTGCTTCGTGTCCCTCTCCCACGCTGCTGCCTCTGATAGGGGCGGCAGGCAGCCCCATGGAGACGGTGCTGGGGGGGGAACCAGCTTTTAAACCAGTTCCCCCTAGTACTGGCTCTTGCTTCTTCCCTCCCCTGCTGCCTCTGATACAGAGGCAGCAAGGTTTGGGGGGAATGTGAGTTAGTTGACTCCGCTACCCAATAAGCCTATGCTTATCGGGTAGTCGACTACTCGCTTACATCCCTAGTGCCAGCGTAGACTTGGCCTTAGGCAACAATATATCTGCAATTAAGAGACCTTAACAGTACAGTGAACCACAGATTTTTAGACTAATTTAGTCGTGCCTGGTACTAAATAGTATAATGATGAGATTAATAATGCAGCTGAGATGAAAGTCTGAGAAGTGTACAGGTACTTGAAATTTTATCAGATATTTCAGAGTGACTACAGGGTTTTACAGATGTCCAAAAGAAGTGGGTTTTTGCTTATACTTGCAAACTTCTTCTAAGGAGTATTGTAGATTTCCTTGACAAAGCTATTTTTTCTGCTTTCTATATTATTGGCGATGTGCAATACAGAATGAAAATCTTCTGCTCAAATCATTACTTTACTGAAACCCAGTATTTGGAATAAGATGACCTGTAGCTGTTGACTATAGCACAATAACAAATGTATAGTGATGATTAAATGCAGGTTGTTAAAATTCATTCTAGAATGATACACTGTTGTAGCTGCATTGATCCTCGGATATTAGAGAAACCAGGTAGATGAGGTAACGTCTTTTACTGGACCAGCTTCTGTTGGTGAAAGAAACAAACTCTGTAGAGCTCTTCCTCAGGTCTAGAAAAAGTACTCAACGGTGTCGCTGCTAAATACAAAGTAATCACATAGGCAGTTAACACAAGTTGCAAGAGACCATTCAAGGTAAAGAGAGCTGTTAACACTTCCACAGGATGAAGGAGGGTGATGTGACCATTTGCTTTGCATGAGTCTGTATAGATGTGTGTGCAGTCCTACAAAACATGTCAATGGTGAGGAGTAGTGATCGTGGAGGTTGCAAGAAGGGGATCCATTTGCAAGCTTGTGTAAGGAGTTTTTGATCCTGATAGGAAGTTTGTCCACTCTGTCCCTGTTTGGTCTGTAAACTGAGCTGAAGCAGGTTTGGAGGCACCACATCTGAAGACTATCATACTGTATCATCACTGTGGCGGGGTCGAGCTCAGTCCAGCCCCATTGACCCCCGCCATCAGTCTCTTTCCCCCTTTTCCCCGGGTACTTCACTGCGGACCCCTTACGGTCCCGGCAGGCTCGTTGGCTCGGCCGTCCCCTGCCCTGGTTCTTGCGCCGTCAGTGTCCTGGCTCGGGCCCGGCCGCCGGGGGCTGTGTCGCTCCTGGGACCTCCCGGAGGCGTTCCCCCACCGCCGGTCCTCTCCGCTCCGGCATCTGCCATCCCTGGCTTTCGCCGCCCCTCGGGCTCTCCACCTGTGGGAGGTGAGAGCACAGCCAGTCCCTGCTCTCCTCCCCCCTGCTCCTCCTGGCCGGCTCCCTTTTGGGCGTCTTGGCCGGCGTCCCGCCCCCGCACGGCTGGCCTGCCAGTCACCCTTCCCTGGGCCCTAGGGTCCGCCACTTGCGTCCCGGCCCCTACTGCGCCTGTGCCGCCAGCGCTCTGCTCGCCGCTTGCAGAGGCGGCGGCAGCACTGCCCGAGTTGTCGGGGGCCGCCGGACAGCGGGCGCAAGTGCGGGGGGAGGTTACCCCGTCACAATCGCCATACCTGCTGTCATGTGTCCCAAGAGTTAGAGGCAAAGTCCAGCTGCTATTTGTGTGCTGCTCCATTGCAAACAATACAGTTCAGTTTGTGTCCACATGGCAGTTTTGCCTGCCATTGCAAATCTCTGTGTACGGATGTTCCTCTGCATTTGCCATACAGCCTAATTGTGTTTGTATATTATGTTGATCTGGGCATCTGTCTCATTTTGCTTCTGCAGGATTTAAAGTCCTTAGAGACTACGCATGCATCAGCAGCTTATGAGACAATGCACTTGGGTTATCATATCACATAAAGAACTGGTTGAAAGGAGAATTAGACATATCAGTTTGTATGAATTTTGTCATGAGCTAGTGTCTGACAGTCCAAATAAGAAGGGTTCTGAAATAATTTCAGGCAGGGAACCATTACTTCAGACTAGGCCTCTGTCAGGGTTTACCAGGATTTGTGAAGACAGACTATATCTAAAACCAGTTGTGCCAGTAACTCTCTTTAGCTCTATTAAAAGTGTGATAATGTGTGCAGAATTTTAGTGATAAAAGTTATTTACAGAAAGTGATTATAGTAAACATATTACAGGTGTGCTGGGCAGGTGGGAATTCCTATAATGGTAGAAAAATCTTTTTTTCTCTTTTAATGGAATTGTGTGTATGTGTGCATATGTGTGTGTTAATAAGTATAAAAATACAAGAAATCTGTTTGGCAGTCCAGCTTTAAGTAACCAGCCAAATAGTGTCATCTCTGTCATTTGTACTAAATATGTCATTACGACTACAAGCATGTCAAATATCCATGCTAGAGCAGAAAGTTGGAGCAAATCGTCATTATCTGAGCACAATCAATCACAATTTGATACTTTAATTTTAATGTATTTAAGTTGATAAGTTAAAAATAAAGCAAAATGAAAAAAACAAATTGAGTTGTGACAATGAGCAATTTCTGCTATTAATAGGAGAGAAATTTAGACAGCAAGATTTAAAATGTTTTCAGTGTTTAGGCAGAATGAGTCATCATAGTAACACCAAGGCTCTGATAGAATAAAGGAAAAATAAATGTATTGTAACACATTTATTCTTTGTGTGATACAGCTTTTCTGTTTCTGGGATGTTTTTCTTATATAAGCCTATGAAATGGGTACAAATAAAACAATAAAATGAACTTAATAGATCGCTATTAGCAGTGCCTTGCAATGAATCAAGTAGTTTGGTAGCACTAGCAGGCCAGGAGGTTCGGAAACACAAGAGAATTAGTAGGCTAACCCTCTGTGGTTACATGCATAAACTGTTATTCATTTCAGATGTAGAGAATGCAGTAGTATGACAAATGTCATCTTGTCATCCTGCTCAGCAGGAGAGATTGGTAAAAACCTAAGAGAAGTATGTGATCGAGTCTTGATTTGGAACACACAAATAGTCTCTTATCACTGGACAAAGCTGTCATTGTCCTAAAAAAAATTGCAATTTCTTCTTTTAATTTTTTTTTCCTGTCAGGATATCCAGTATAACTGTATGTCAAGATAAATCCCTTTCTTGACATTCATTATCTTAATTGTATCAAAGGGGCTTTTTTTGGGAAAAGTGCTAGGTGTTTTCTCTGCTTTTGACAAAAAAAATCTGAAAGTTTACTCTGGTTTGCATGGTGGATAATCATGAACCTTATTTTTCTTATCTAAATTTATTGAACTAACTTGGTGTGTCATTTTGTTAGGCTTCTGTTTTCTTTTTAATTCTATAAAAAGTAGGGAAAATTCATTAATTATTATTTCAGTTCTTTTTTCTTAATTAAAGAGGATCGTGATTGGTCTTGATTGTGGAAAGTGAGTGCCTGCTAACTCACTCAAGAGGCATAGCCATGGTTAAATTGAATATAGCCAGGAATTTCTTTGATGCAAATCTCTTTACTTCCAAAGAACATTTAACGTGCTGCTTCCTGATACATTGGAATAGTTTGTGGTTTGCATGCTGCAACTGGCAGAAGATGTAGTTCTGTGTTGTATTTTTATGTTGCTTTTGCATAGCTGTTTTTAGTATAGTACTGCACCGCTAAGATTAACTTGTTCTCCCACTGGCCTATTAGATCGTAGATCATTTGGTTATTTCCTTCATTCTTTACTTTATTTCTGAGAGCCTCATAAAATACTTAAAATATACAGCTAATGAACATTCCAGTAACATCCTACCAGTGTGTGTTTACATCTCATTTAGATTGACATAACATAGGCCAGAATCTGGCCCTAAATAATTCTGGAGTAACTCCACTGAAGGAAGTTACACCAGTAAGCCTGAGGACATAATTTGACCCTCAGTTTTTAATGAGAAAGTATAATTGAAACCCTGTTTAACTTCAGTTGTTGACATTTTCTGTCCCTTTAAAAGGGCATGGCATAATTTCATATATATCAAATCAAAATTGTTAACAAATGTTACACCTTCCTTTTTTTAAAAAGTATTTATATTTATTTATATGTTTTCCAAACATTTTGCATTTTAGCTATTCAGTGTTTGTTTGTTAAAATAAAGAGATGGCTGTAACTTACAGAAATTATTCTTTAAAACATAGCTTTTATTTTTGTTTTAATCTTCTCTTCTCAGCCTGCCTGATTGGAGGAGATTTGTTGTTGTTATTGTTTATTTCTATATTTCTAATTTATGTCCTAGATTTATTTTATTTTATTTTTTGTTTTATTTTATTTTTCACTTCAAGTGATATTGTTGAGCTATCCTGTGAAGGCATTATCAACATTTTGATTTTCAAGGTGTAGGATGAAAATTTCTGAGGCAGGGTATGATATTTTGTTAAGAACATCTATTCTAAATTGGAGTCTGGGACTAGCACACGCACACAGTACTTAATGGCTACTCCCCACACACACACATCTAGCCCAGGGTGGAAGACAAGACATGACACATTCAATGCTGCTAGGCACAACTGTGCCATTGTTAAGTACTCGTAATGTCTCTGCTTTAATCCCCAGATGGACCACATCCTGCAGAGATACCTTCTTGAAGCTGACAGACATATCACCATTTAACTGATAATTGATAATTGATGTCTGCTTTGTTTAAATACTCGTTTTACTGGAAACACTATGTAACTTTATATTATTGCTCTTATCTTGCCTTACTATTAGCACCTATCCAGGGGTCCAGGATCTTACTCCCCTTCCCCCCCTCCCCCCCCCCCATTACTTTGATATGCCCATTGAGAATCCTATATAATTAGTTGTAACCTATTGCTTGGTTGTGTTCACTGAGCTCAAGCAAGTGACTTGACACTCCACCCAGCGCTGTGTGTAATGAAACTTCTGCTTGCTTCACATACGATGTCCAGATTCTATTCCTTCACAAGGCAATCTGAAAACTCTCTCTCCTCAGTGAATTTTTCTTTTATGATCGAGTACCTACCAATTCCCACAAAGCCTTAAACCTCTCTGTTTGGAGAGGAAAATGGTTAATGATTGAAGTTGGTGGCTTTCCAAGGCAGATAAACTTGGATATCATTGACCACCTAGACATGTTCCCTTCTGGAATTTTTTTTATTGTTGAGTATGTGCTGGCTGGGTGTCTATTTTGGTAGGCATAACTATTTTTGTGGTTTGATATGAGCGACTTGGATTGTCACTGTAGGCCGTGATCCAGAAAAGCACTTAAAATTTGAGTAGTCTCATTAGCTTTCGGTGTAAAGTTGAACGCTTAGCTTAAGAGCTTTGGTAGATCGGGACCGTAACTAAGGAAGTTTGCTGTGTCTGTAATTCACTTCCTGTGGGTCACTTTTTATCGGGAGGGTAGGAATCGTAGGGATGAAAGATTACGTTTGTATATGTCTTACCCCATGGAGAAGTTTGTATATCTCTTACCCCATGGATTGTGAAAGTTTACTTTCTGTTGTGGAGGAATGCTTTTGTGATGTAGTTATGGAGGAGGAGGATGTGGCATATAAAAGTAATTATTTTTCATGATGCTCTTGTTTCCTTTGTATCCCCATTTATCCAAGGGCTTTATTCAAGATTTGGAGACAAGTATGAATTACCAGGATCTCCAAGTTTTATGACAAGAAGGCACCAGATATTACAGGCTATTCCTTAGTTATATATACATTAATGACCCTTTATAACACTCTAACAATATAAAGGGGCTGCTTGAGAGTGGGTATGAATTAGGGATGTTAAGTATCAATTAACTAATTGAGTAATAAATATAGAGAGCCTCTTAGTACATTTAAAATGCAGAGCTGCAGCAGGGTTAGCTCCTGGGGGCAGCGCAAGCCGGGATTGAACAATCCCAGCTCATGCCACCCCTGGGACTGCTGCAATTCTGCTTCTCCTGCCCTCCCCATGCACCGTGGAGACTGTACTGGGGGGAACGGACTCTTAAGCTGGTTCCCCCCGGCACTGCCTCCTGCTCCCCACCCCATCCCACCCTGCTTTGCTGCCTCTGATACAGAGGCAGCAGTGGAGGGAAGCGACTAGTTGCTTACATCCCTAGTATGAATGTAACATAAATCCACTTTTAAACATTTTTCATTGCTCAAACAATAAAAAGGGGTCTTACTGTAAATAAGAATCCAGCCCCTATGATTTGCACAGGATCTCATCTGCCTCAAACTATTCCCAAGAAAATGCACATCTATAAGTATATGAAGGTCAAAGAGAGAAAGTAGGAAGCTTACAAGAAATGGAAAATGGGAAGGATCAGCAAGGAAAACTACATTTTTGAGGTCAGAAAGTCTGAGGAAAAAGTTAAAACTTAAAACCAGTAATAAAAGGTTCTGTGGCCATATAAATGAAAAGAAAACAAGAAGCATATCACTATGCACTGAGGATGGAGTGGAGATAAGATGTTTGGCCATGCCTTGATTATCTTTAAACAAATACTTTGCCTCCATTTTTAATAAGGGTAATAAGTATTTTTGGGATACTTGTAGGATAGCTAATGGATATTTGATATTTTCTGCTTTTATATCCTCATTTGAGCTGAAAGTCAAACTCATACAGTTTAATGGGAGCAAATTGGATGCCCTGGGTAATTTCCACCCAAGAATATTAAAGGAACTGTCACATGAAATTGCAAGCCATACAGCAAGGATTTTTAATGAATCCATAAACTCAGGGCCTATACAGTATGACTGGAAAATTGCTAATATAGTTTGTATTTTTTTTTAAAAAAAGGAGCAGGAGGCGTGACCTAGGAAACTGCAGGCCTGTTAGTTTGTGTGGAAGATCTGGGATAAAATTTTAAAGCGAAAGTAGTTAAGGACACAGAGGTAAATGGTAATTGAGATAAAATACAACATGGTTTTACAAAAAGTAGATCGTGCTAGACCAACTTGATTTCCCTCTTTTTAGACAAAAGGAAATAGAGTAGATACAGTCTACCAGGATGTCAGTAAGGCATTTGATACAATTCCATGTGAGAAATCTGTTAGTTAAATTGGAGAAGATGGGAATGAATATGAGAATTGAAAGTTGGATAAGGAACTGCTTAAAGGGGAGACCACAGTGGGTCATACTGAAAAGTGAACTGTCAGGCTGCAGGGTGATTATTGGTGTAGTTCCTCAGCATTGAGTCTTAGGACCCATCTTACTTAGTATTTTCATTCAGGATTTTGGCACAAAAGTGCAGGGTCATTGTTAGAATTTATGGGAAGAAACCCCAAGAAACCCCTCCACCTGCCCCCACATGTGACTTGTTCCTGTCCCCAGCCCGGGCCCTCCCACAGAGCATATTATGAATTAAAAGGAAACATTAATTTCAATTCCAAAAATATTATCTTTGGAGTTATGTCAAAAGTTAACAGGAATCTGCTCTCTAGTCCATGAGTGTGAGAGGCTCCCCACAGAAGACTTACATTCTGTGCAGGCTTAATTTTGCATAGTATACGATGTAACAACTTTCAGCTCAGCATTTCTTGAATATGTTGTAGCCACTTGTTGAAGTCACCGTCCTTTGATAAATGTCCATAAGGTTGAAGTAAAGGGAGAAAAATAATATTACGAAAATGTAGGTGTGAATCGGATTGTTTGAAAGAGTTAGTATAACAGCAAATCTAAGAATTAGATGTAATTCTGAATTTCACAGAATCAAAACAGTGCATCTAGTTAAAAGAAAACACAAACATCTATATTAGTGAGAATGAAGAGCTTGTATTTTGTGCACAATTTTCAAGATCAGTTTTAATGTAATTTCAATACAGTAAAACTCCATTCGTCCGGCATCTGATGGTCCGGCACCATCAGGAACCCGGAAGTGCTCTGGGCAGCCGGACCATTGGAGCTGCTCTGCCTCCGGCTTCCCCGGTTCAGCCGCTGCTGAAACTGACCAGCGGCTGACTCCGAGAAGCCCGAGGCAGAGCTGCTCTGCCCCGGGCTTCCCGGAGTCAGCCCCTGGTCAGTTTCAACGGGTGGCTGACTTGGGGACGCCTGGAGCAGAGCAGCTGGGGTGCTGCCGTCCCCAAGAGCAACTGGGGTGCTGCCGGGTTGGTCTCGCAGCACCAAGGAGCGGCGCTACCAGACCAACCCGGCAGCACCCCAGCTGCTCTGCCGCAGGCGTCCCGATTCAGCTGCTGCTGAAACTGACCAGCAGCGGCTGAATGCGCCTGGGGCAGAGCCGGACAATCGGAAGGGGGGGCTATGAGGGGTCTGGGGTGGCATCCCCCCCACACCACCCTAGACCCCTCATAGCCCCCTTCCGATAGTCCGGCATATCTGATAATCCGGCACCCCCTGGGTCCTAAAGGTGCCGGATTATCGGAAGTTTACTGTATATGACTCTTGGGATGAATCAGTAAAGCATGGATTAAGATATTTCAGTATTTTGTTACCACATATTTTTTCAAACCTCATTTTGTTAAAAATTAGAAGAAAGCTAATTACAAAGCTGTGAGAGGTGTAGTGGAGTAAATTATATTGAAAAGCAAATGTGGTAAGGAGAAATACACAGTAGTTTAAACTACAATAATATAATGTATCATAAAGTATTTATTGTGAGATTTCTTTTTCAATAGAAAATCATCTTGTTTACAAAATTAAGAAAATGGAGCTTTTTGTTGATGTATAATTATATTGGAGAGAATGTCATAAAGTTTCTAGTTGTTGCTATCCATGTATTATGAATATATATGTACAATCACAAACTGAACATAAAATTCCTAAGGGGAGGTCTTTACTACAAACGTGAAGATTTTGTGTTGTAATCTTTTACTGGTATTTACAGGACCATGGGGATAAAATGTTCTATTTTATTTGATTGGAAAGAATCAGGCTAGAGCAGCAGTTCTCAAACTATGGGGCAGGCTTTCCAAGGAAGGCATAAGAATAAGTCAAGGGAGGTGTGAGCTGTGTTTCCTTTTTGTTGTTTAAGACCTCTGGCTCTCAGGGCTCTGCACCCCTGAGAGGTGGGGATAAAGAGGACAGCCAGAGCCTGGACATTTGGGCTTGTCCTTCCCCTCCCAGGCAGCCTCTCACTGGGAGGCAGCAAGATGCTGTAACTACACTGCCAATTGAGCAACAAAACTTTGTCATTCACAGATGCTTTTAAAAGCCTAGTCCCTTCCCCCCAAGATAAAAGCTTTGCCACATCAAATGGCAGTGTGAACAGCTCATTGTTGGCAAGAGGCTCTCCAGTTGACAACATAAACCCTGTTCCTAGGGGGTGGAAGTATTTTGTTGGTGAAAATGCCAGTAAACGGCATTCACGCTGCCAGACTTAGTGACACAATCATTATGGGCAGTGGGTGAAGGTAGGGCTGCAGGAGGCAAACTTCCAGGTCCACCCCTTCTGCCTACCTGGAGCACTATGGGGAGGTGGAGCGGCATGCGGGAGGTTGGGCACTTGGGGGCAGCAACACTCCACCCTGTGGAAACCATTTTCATATTTAGCTAGAAGCCATCTTGTATAACTGAAACCATTTCAGCTTCTTGCCTTTGCACCTACGCCAGTGAGTGAACTTTCTGTCACCCCATGTGAGAGGCCTATAGGATTGAGCTAGGAATGTGTTAATTGAGCTGGTTGAGAGGGGAGCACTCACTCCCTAGCACCTGCCCTCTATCTTTGCTGATAATGGTTTGCTTTTCTATGTTTAATTGATTATTTCTGTAATTGGATGTCCTGACGTCAGACTTGTTTGGTTAAGGGTATAAAGATACTAGGATTGATTGTATTAGCCAGCCTTACTGGGCCCGGCTCTGCTGGGACCACATTTGGCTCACTTTGTGCCTTATTGATCAATAAAGCTGTTTGATTAGCCACCTAACCAGAGAGGAGCATTTGCTTCAACAACCCCAATATGCCTACAGTAGTTGTTCTTGGAGTGGAGTATGGGTGGGGTCAGGCTGGCAGTTTGGGAAGGCAGTGCCTTTTCCCGCCTCTTATACCTGCTGCTCCTGACAACTGTGTTGCTAAAAACTTTGAGTGTAGACTAAGCCTTAGCGCTCGTCTACATTGGCAAGTTTTGTTGCCAAAACTCTCTTTTTGGGTACAAAACCTACAGAGCTTTCACATTGAAACAGGACAGAAGTCGCAAAAAATACCCAGTTTCAGTGACAAAAAACTTCTACCTCTGCAAGTGACTTTTCTCTCTCCCCCTCTCTTCACTGCTGGAAACTTTAAAATCCATTTCCTGCTGGTTGGCTCATTGTCTAGTGCTCTTCATAGCTTCTTCTTGGGGAAGCGAGTGGCTGTCTCTCAAGATGCTCTCCTGCATGGAGCATGCCAGAGCTTTTGGATCTCTGAGTATATGGGGGTGAAGAAACAGTTCAGTTGCAACTGCGAGTGACCTGTAGGAACTGGTACTGGTACACAATTCTCAAGCCCTTTGTGCAAAGGGGTATGATCGAGACATCCTGCAATTTTGAGCCAAGACAGAGGAACTCCAACAGACATACTGGAAGGGTGAAGAAAGCAAACAGCCAGTCTGGTGCTGCACCCAACACATGCCATTTTATAAGGAACTGGATGCAATCCTGGGAGGGGACTCCATGTTCACAGCCAAGGACTCTGTAGATACTTCCTACACAACAGAGACATCAGCAGAAACAGGACATAACCCAGATTCAGAAGCTCTTGGTGAAGAGGTGGAAGCAGAGGAGGTGTAGTCGGCCAGAGTAAGTCTAAGGTCCGACACTGGGTTCCCAAAGTACAAAATACGCCACACAGGTATCTGTCAAATACAAGTAGTTTATTTCCTGACAGCTAACAGCTGTGCCCCATAACTGGAAGATCAACATAACAAAGAAGCGGCATATCTTACATCCCTTCCTGCAAGCCTGGAACCCCAGGTAGGCTGCGGACGAAGTGGGAGGTTGTCTTAGGTTCCGAGGTGCCGGTACCCAAAGCCCATCAGTGAAGTCTGATTTGTTAGGCTCTGAGGCAGCCTTAAATACAGGTTTCCCTGCCTTGTTTGGCAGTTTAGAAATTTCCAGGGATTACTCATTACATGCTGATGTAGGGCTTAGCTGTTAGTTATCGATCTGGTTCTGATCTGGATCTACTTCTACTTTGGCCCTGTTTACGTGATCAGTATGTTAGGGGTAAACAGAATTGTTTATGCATTCTTGCCCTTTACCATTATCTTATACTTGTTCCTGCTATACTGGCAACAATACTTATCTTAAGTGGCATATGTTCCCAAAGACTGGCTTCTGGCTCATCAGATATAGGGAAAAGGGAAAGCGGGGGGGGGGGAGAAAAATGCAGGCCTCACCACCCCTAAACTAGCACGTACAAAGTTCTTCCGCAATTGACCACTACAGGAGGAATGGCTCACTACGGGGGTCAACTGGAGTAGCAGGCCACCAGGAATTGTTCTCAAGTTTCAAGACTCATGTCTTAGCAACTAGACGTGGTGCATGAAGCAAGGGAAGAGATGCAGGGTAAATTACTCTGTTGCAGTGGGGTGGGGCGCGATGGACAGCTGCCATGCAGGGTGGTAAGTTGCCTTGCTACAGCGGAGAGGAGGTAAGGTAGCCCTCCCTGACAGATTTAGTCAACCACACACTTATTTTCACAGTCTGCTAATGGTTTTTTCCAGCACACTCCACTCCCTGTCACAGCAGCTGTGGCTTTGACAGCTGGATATTAACACAGGTGTGAGGTTTTCCAATAACCCTTACAACCAAGCATTCGCCCCGTGTGTGTGACTGTGATTGAAAAAGATCAATAAAGACAAAACTGATGCAGGTTTCCATGAGTTTATTTTGTGTGACACAACCCATATCAATCACTCTTGTCCTTGTGGAAGTTTCTAACATTGCTTAGTTTCATTGAAATGCCTTGCTCGGGGTGAGCAGGGGGATGAGGGGAAAGCAACCCCAGAACACAGGAATATCAGCACCCCTCATTGTCACAGTAGTTCCTCAGAACCTCCCTGGTATTGATAGCCACTGTATGGGCTCTTCTGACAGCACAAGTGTCTGGCTGTTCAAACCATGTGCCCAAGCACTGTGCCTCAGTGCTCCATGCACAAGTAAACACTTCAGCCTTACTCTCACATATATTATGTAAGCAAAAGCTTGCAGCCACCACCTTCGGGTTATGATCCTCCATATAACGTTCAGCCTGCCATAAAGATATCTCCATCTCCATTTCAATCTGACAAAGGCATGTTCAACAACCATGGGGCATCTCTTAGCTTGTTGTTGAAGTGCTCCTTACTGCTGTCCAGGTGCCCCAAGTAAGGCTTCATGAGCCAGGGCTGTAAGGGGAAAACTGGGTCACCTAAAATCACTGTGGCATTTCTACATACCCTACTGTAATTTTCTAGTCTGGAAAGTAAGTCCCAGACGGTAGCTTTCCAGGCCAGTGTTCCTGAAGATGCATGCATCATGCACCTTTCCAGACCACCGCTTTTATTTCTGTGAAACACACACAGTGCTCCACAAGTGCCTGAAGCATCATGGAGCAGTACCCCTTCCAATAGATGTACTCTCTGGCCAGGTGGAGTGGCTCTATTATGGGAATGTGTGTGCCATGGATTGCCCTGCCACAGTTGGGGAAAGCCCATTTCAGCAAAGCTAGTCACTATGTTAATTCACAGTCCTATGCAACAAAATGTGATCTATTGCCCTGCACACTTGCATAAGTGCTGCCACAGCAGTAGATTTCCTTACTCCAAACTGATTTGCAGCTGAATGGTAGCAATCAGGAGTTGCCAGCTTCCACACAGCAATCGCGATATGCTTCTCTATGGAGAGAGCAGCTCCCATTCTGCTGTCCTTGCACTGCAGTTCAAGGGCCAGCTCAGCATACAGCTCCAAGAAGGTTGCTTTAGGCATTCAAAAGTTCTGTGGCCACTGCTCTTCTTCCCACACCTGCATAACAGTGTAATCCCACCACTCGGTGTTGGTTTCCCTAGACCAAAAGCGATGTTCTATTCTGCACAGTTGCTATGTGACAGCCAAATGAAATTCCACGTGACCGCTGTCCCTGTCACTCACATTGTTGTCCGCATCCAAGTCTTTTTCCTCTGATACTAGGTCATAAGTAGCTTTGCTGCAATGTGTGGTGTCCTAAGCACATTGAACACAGCATGGGAGAGAAGTCTGGGATCCATGATTTCTCGCAACAGGTGCTGGAGTGCACAGCAAGGATTGTCAGTTTCAAATGGCTCGAAAGTAAGCTGGAAACAGTGGGAGGGCTGGGAAGCAAAGAGGTGGCTGATGTTCCCAAAATGCCTAGCACTACATTGTGATGCCAGGCACTGTGGGATGCATACTAGGGATGTAAAATCTTATTTAAAACATTAACCTGTTAAATGTTATGTTTAAGTGCTAAACCAGGATCCCCTGGGCAGGAGACCAGACTGAGCTGAAGCAGCCCCTCGTGATGTGGGTTGTGGGCTGCGCCAGCCGAGCTGCAGGCTGCTCTGATGTGCAGGTTCCGACCAGGCTGGAGAGGCCCCTCACCCAGTTGTGCGGAACACTACTCCAGCCTCTCCGGGTCACTGATTAACCACTAACCTGGTAAACATCAACCGCTAAGGTTGTTACCACGGTATCATCGTGCCAAATCTTAATTTTAGGCACCAACTATCAGCACATATTCATTCTTCTTTTAGTTTCCTTTGCACTATCGATTCTAGTGTTTTAACTTATATATGTGATTGTTAGTGTAGCTCATTTATAGTCAATGTCTCCAAAGGATTGAATAAGCTTTTGTTGAAATGTGTTGGTCATTTCGTCCTATTGGAACAATTGAAGTCAACACAAGCGAACTTTTGGAGCGAAGAGGAGAAAGATGTGTTTGACACACATTTCCACAGAGCTGGTGTAATGGAGAACTCCTTAGTGAAACATCAGATCTACAGAATTTAGTTTAAAAAGTGAGCATTTAAATTTTGTCATATTATCTGGATATGTGATGGTCCGTATGACTTCAGCGACTAACATCTCCACAGTTTCTTCCAGAGTAAATAATAACTAAACACCTAATCAGAAGTAAGCATGTGTTAATGGGAGAGAAGATGCAGGCCAAAATCTGTATAATAAAGTTCCAAAAAGGAAACAAAACACTGCAGGGTTTAATCCCTTTTTTTAACCATATGTGAAAGTTTCTTATGACTTTTATCTTATGATAAAATTGCAGCTGCAAATATTTTGAAAGAGACATGAACTATAATTGTGCTTTGACTTGGTTATGTGGGCTTATGGATTGTCCCTGGCTGAATTGTAAAACTGAATATTGCTCTATTTGAAGTATTACTTAAATATGGGGAGTATAAGTGTGTCTCTGGTATCAAATAAGAGTGCTTGTTTGTTCCAAGTGCTCTTACTATAATGACCGCTTTGTAAAGCTAAAGTTAACTTCAGAAGTAATTCAGATGGTGTTAGTAAATTCTTTCAAATTGTTGTAATATATTTTACTCTAAATCTTGAATCTTAAAGTGACACTGAAGGTGATTATGACCGTGTTTCCTATGCAGGTTAATCCTGTAGGCAACAGAAATCACTGTTAGGTGTATGTGAAAAATGTGAAGGAACTATGTGAGAATAAACTATCTAAAGAAAACAGACTTCCTTACCTTTGGACCAAATCTTGAGGTCCTTACTGATTCTTACTTATGCATGCGCCTAGTGGTGTCAGGGAGTTTGCCTGAGTAGGAGTAAAAATAAAATGGAACTTTTGCATTGGAATATCCCCATGTTGCTAATAACAAACTACATTATTAGAATCATAGGACTGTAAGGGATCTCGAGAGGTCCAGTCCCCTGCACTCGTGGCAGGACTAAGTATTAGCTAGATAATCCATGTCTGGTATTTGTCTAACCTGCTCTTTAAAATAATTTAAAATACCAAAATTTAAATAAAATTTAAAATATCAAATATACTTGTCATAATTTATTCTGTCAAATTTAATTTTTGCTTTTTGTGAAACTAAACCGAGACAAACAAAACTAATTACCGTTGTTCATTTTTTGTCATTTCTTTTAGGAATAGTGATGCCATATTATACTGTCTACTGCAATTTCCTTCCTACTAACCAGTATTAGATTGTTTGGAGGATGGTGCAAGAAATGCTACATTGGACAATTAGGATCTAATTATCCTCTATGAATAACTTACTATTTAAGAGGAAATTTTTCTTAATGCCAGTCACTTATTGATTGCTTATGCTCTAAAACATAGTGGTTTTAATATATATCCACAGTTATGTTGGAGAGAATTCTCTCTCTCTCTCTCTTTCTGTGTCTCTCTCTCTCACTCAAGCCTGGTCTACACTAGAAATTCAGGTTGAATTTAGCTGCATGAGGTTGATTTTTCTAAACAATGATGTAACAGTCAGGATTCACTGGTGTGGTGTCCTGACAGTTCTCCTGATTCTTCAGTAATGCTAAATGTTATGCTGAGTCCATTCATGTGTTTGCTCCCCGTTTACTATGTTGGCCATGTGCAATTAGTCAACACAGCAGACTCTAAGAGAGCCCCCCACAGACCACAAAATCAGATAAGGATTGAAGGCGTCGGCCACGTTTATTGTAGATGAGGCATGGTCCTAGCTTCCCCAGACCAAAGGGTCTACTGATAGGCTAACACACGTATGCACATTACAATGGACTCAGCAAAGTCAATAGTATAGATTCCACTATTGCCCCCTTGGCTGGAAAAAGACAACTTTTTGGGATACATTTTTATACACAGGTACAAACAAGATGCACGTCACCCCTGATGTATCAGGATGTTAGCTAGATCCACCCATTATGGGGGTTCGATCACTATCTATCAGTTTAGACCCTGTCCTGAACCTGAGTCGGTATGTTTTTGTTATCTGGTGTGTGGTGATACCAACATGTTTCTTCCCAAGGTGTTCTGTTACGATCCCTCTGGAATGTCTTCACAGCCTGTGTCTAGTACTTCTTAGGTATGAGTGTTTCTGTAATATCAGCCCTATTTGTGCCAACTTCTATGAGCAGGGCCTGCCTCTTGCTCACAGTTTCACTTTGCTTTATATTAGCAAAGTCTTCACCATTGCTGTCTAGGCCTCGGCCTTACACCAGGCCTGTGATACATGGACTTATGTTTTAGGCCCTCATCTTACTACAAAGGAGTCCACGCCACCAAGTCCACTACATCGACTTTAAGGGGCGCTGAAGTAAATGTTGATAGTCCTGCTTTTCACAAAGATAAATACAAAATTCAGACTTGGATGGTTGTAGACCCAGCATTGAGAAAGTCAAGGTTCTTTGCCTTTAGGCGGTATCCCACAGTCATAAAATTATAGAATCATAGAGTTGGAAGAGACCTCAGGAGGTCAAGTCCAACCCCCTGCCCAAAGCAGGAACAACCACAACTAAACCATCCCAACCAGGGCTTTGTCAAGCTGGGACTTAAAAAATCTCTAGGGATGGTTTAATGAATAGGAGGAGTGCTGACCAGCATCCAGTGACTAAGGGGTTAAACTCAGGTAGCTAGCAAAGGGGTTGGTAGGGAGCCAGAGCACCAATCGGCATACGGTGTTGAAATTTGAATTGTATAAATTTCCTTGCCTGCCTTGTTTGTGTGGGAGAGAAAAACCAAGAGTTGAGACACACAGAATGATTTAAACCCAGACAGGACTACCATGTCTCCAAGTAATTTGGGGCATGGAAGTGTACTGAACAAAGAGAAGTTTGGAAGTAAATAAAGAAAAAAGTGAATCTAGTCATGTTCAGGATATTTTTTTCTTTATTTTGTGGTTTGGTTTCAACTGCTCTGTTTTAATCTATGCCTCCCCTCCCCATTTACCATCTAGCTTTGTGCCCAGATACTTTTCTCTGTGTTTTAATTTATTTTCTTTAGTTGCTCTGCCACATCTAGCAACCAAGTATGCTTTAGCAAGTTTATCTTTTGTTTTGTAATAAAAATAACTTTTTTTAAGGTGATGATTTGATTCTTCTGTCCTGGAAGATCGGTCGGTCTGTGTGTGTCTGCGTACCTCAGACTGAGAGGTCAGCTACTAGGGTATGTCTAGACTACATGGCTCTGTCAACGGAGCCATGTAAACTAGTTTACCCGGCATAGGCAAAGAAGCGGGGATTTAAATAATCCCCGCTTCATTAAAATAAACATGGCGCCGCGCTGTGCGGCGATCAGCTGATCCGGCACAGCGCGGTAGTCTAGACGCGGATCGGTCGGCTGGGGAAGCCTTTGCCGACTGATCCTGTAAGCCTCGTTTCACGGATCAGCTGATCGTCGGCACAGCGCGGTGGCCATGTTTATTTTAATGAAGCGGAGATTATTTAAATCCCCGCTTTTTTGGTTTCCGTGCTGGTAATATTTACATGGTTTTGCTGATTTGAGCCATGTAGTCTAGACATACCCCTAGAGACTGCAGCTCGTTTTTCTCTTTTCTTTTTTCAAGTTCTTTTAGGGCAAAAGAGCTTGGGAGGGGGGTTCCTCCTGGAGGTGAGTTCAAATGTTGACCCCTGGTTTTTTAGACGATGGTGGCAGCGATTCGCCAAAATCTGTGCATTTTGATTCTGGGGGGAAGTTTGTTTTTTTTGTAACCAGTGTCTGTAGAGGCAAAAGTGTAATTTTTTTCTTTTTGAGTTTTGTGGGCTCCCATCTTCTGCACTCGGTGTGTCAGAGTGGTGTACAGCCCTGACAGATGGAGATTCCACCACTTCCCCAGATAATCCGTTCCAGGGCTTCACCATCCTCCTAGTAAAATATTTTTTTCCTAATATCCAACCTAAACCTTTCCCATTGCAACTTGAGACCATTGCTTCTCATTCTGTCATCTGTCACCACTAAGAACAGCCTCTCTCCATCCTCTTTGGAATCCCCCTTCTGGTAGTTGAAGGCTGCTGTCAGATCCCCCCTCACTCTTCTCTTCTGCAGACTAAATAAGCCCAAATCCCTCAGCTTCTCCTTGTAAGTCATGTGCTCTGGCCCCCTAACCATTTTTGTTGCCCGCTACTGGACTTTCTCCAATGAATCCACATCCTTTCTGTAATAGGGACCCCCAGAATTGTACGCAATACTCCAGATGTGGCCTTACCTGTGCTGAAGAAAGGGGAATAATCACTTCTCTAGGTCTGTTAGGGTGCATCAGGAGGAGCATTGCCAATATGCCGCTAGTCTTCTTGGTTACAGGGGGGCACTGTTAACTCATATCCAGCTTCTCATCCACTGGAATCCCCAGGTCTTTTTCTGCTAAGCTACTGCCTAGCCAGTCTGTCCCTAGCCTGTAACACTGTTTGGGATTCTTCCATCGCAAGTGCAGAACTCTGCACTTGTCCTCTTTGAACCTCATCGGATTTCTTTTGGCCCAATCCTCCAATTTGTCTACGTCACTCTGGACCCTATCTCTTCCCTCCAGAGTATCTACCTGTCCCCCTAGTTTAGTGTCATCTGTGATCTTGCTGAGGGTTCAATCCATCCTCCTCCTTCATGTCATTAATAAAGATTGATCAAAACCGGTGCTAGAATTGATCCTTGGGGCACTCCGCTTGGCACCTACCGCCAACCAGACATCTAGCCGTTGATCACTACCCCTTGAGCCCAACAGTCTAGCCAGCTTTCTATCCACCTTACAGTCCATTTATTCAATCCATACTTCCTTAACTTGCTGGCAAGAATACTGTGGGAAGTCATATCAAAAGCTTTGCTAAAGTCAAGATATGGCTTATCCACCACCTTCCCCATTTCCATAGAGCCAGTTACCTTGTCATGGAAGGCAATCAGGTTGATCAGGCATGACTTGCCCCTGGTGAATCCATGTTGACTAATCCTGATCCCTTTCCTCTTTTCCAAGTGCTTCAAAATGGTTTTCTTGAGAATCTCCTCCATTATTTTTTTCAGGAACTGAGGTAAGGCTGTAGTTCCCTGGATTCTCCTTCTTCCCTTTTTTAAAGGCTCTACATTTGCCTTTTTCCAATTGTCTGGGATAAGGATGTTAAATTTAGATTAATTAGTAATCGAATAGTCAATGCAATTTGCCAATTGTCCAATGGAATAGACTGCTTAGGGAGGTTGTGGAAGTTCCTTTCCGGAGGCTTTCAAAAAGAGGCTGTATAGTCATCTGTCTTGGACACAATAAATCCTACAGCTTGGCATGGGCTAGACTAGATGACCCTAGATGTCCCTTCTAACCCTATAGTTCTATGAATCCAACTAATTAATGTCATTTTATTTGAATTAAGAATACAACAAAGCAATCTCTTACTAAGGCTTACAAAAATTATCTAAATTTGGCTTCTGAACTACCTAGCCATGACTCTTGCCATTTTTTTAATGCTGCGTTCTTATTCAAGTAATTGTAAATGGCAGTGGGAAGAGAAAATTTTGAAGTTAATTGTATTCATCTTCAGGAATTTGAATATTTAGAAATTTCATTACATGGACTAACTAGATAGTTGTATCTTATTTCATCCAAGCTCAGTTGTTTGATGGTTTATCAACATATTTTTTTTAATTTTTTCATTGCTTCATTTGATAACAAATAAAGTTCTTCCATGGTGTCACAGCTCAATTCTCCAATCTGGCACTTCGAGTGTAGATATGGGGGCCGGCTAACAGAATAAACTCTGTAAGAACCTGTCTCTGTAACTCCCAGGGACAAACTTGTCCGGTCTCAGTTTCCCTGAGACCCAAAAAGAAAGATGATTGGTCGCTGCCCCCACCAAGTGGCATCAGCCATCTCCATGCAGCAGAAAGCATGGCTACTCCTTTCATGCTTTTCTCTGGAAGTGCAGAATTCCAGTCAGGGCCTGCCCTTTGACCCGGGTGCCCTGTTGGCAGATAGACACTAAGCTGCATGGGCTTGTACGTCCTTGGGCTTAAATACCCATGGGCTTAAATACCCTGGGCTTGTACGTCCTTGGTACTGAGAGGGAGACGTTTAAGCCTCATCCCTCTCAATTTAAGGGCCACTATCCCCAGCAGGATACATCCCACGCTCACCCGAAGTCCTCCAGGAGGAAGCTGTGTTGCCATCCTCAATCTGGCTAACAATCGACTAGTCAATCTAAACTGCAGGCCAAGCGCATCTTTGAGGACATGCTTGAGGATAGCATACTGGATTCTTTGCATTCTCCACACCGGTTTTCCTCCAGACTCCGCCCTTTCCTCCCAGCATGGAGGGCCATTACATTGGACTGTTGGGTCCTAGCCACCATTCAGCATAGCTATACCCTGCAGCTGTCTTCCACACTGCCTTCCCACCCACCTTCCCCGTCCCTCTTCAGGGCTGATTCCCAAGGCCAAAGGAAATCTATGACCTATACTGGACTTGTGTGGCCTCAACAAGTACCTGATCCGCCTCAAGATCCAGATTGTGTCTCTAGCCCCCATCATCCCCGACCTGGATCCCGGGGACTGGTATACCTTCCTCTACCTCAAGGATGCATACTTTCATATTGTGATCTTCGAGTGTCACAAACACTTCCTGAGATTTACAGTGGGAACAAACCACTATCAGTTTAGTGTCCTGCCCTTTGTGATGTGGATCTCCTTCTGGGCATATGCCACTGCCTCAGCCTTCACATTTTTACTGCTGATCCAGTGGATAGAATTCATCGGTGCTGTCCTGGATTCCACCCAGGCCAAAGCATCACTCCCCCAAGAGAGGATTGAGGCCCTGTCAGCCTTTCTGCAAAAGCTTGCTCATGCAGCTCGACACTGGTCAGGGTGTATCTGGGGCACATGGCTGCCCGCACATATGTTGTGCCCCTCGCCAAGCTCAGAATGATACCTCTCCAGCTATGGCTGGTGTTCATGTATGAGCCAAGCAGACACTCCCTGGAAAAGGTGGTGATGATCCCCCATCATGTCCTGCGAACCCTAGAGTAATGCACCAGGACATCATGTCTGACATCCCCTTCCATCCACAACTGCATTCAAGGGAGTTAGTAGCTGACACTTCAGACTGTGGCTGGGGGGCAACATGGGGACTCTTTGGACTCAAGGGATGTGGTCTGTGGCAGAGAGATCACTCCACATGAATATAGAAGAGTTCAGGGTGATCAGAAACGTGTGCGGGTTGCTTCCTTCTCACCTGGAGGGCAGGTGGTGTGTGTTCTCACTGACAGTATTGCCACCATATACTATATAAACAGGCGGGGCGGAGGATGATCCCTGGAGCTCTTCAGGGAAGCAATTTGGCTGTGGGAGTTCTGCGCACTTCACAACATCGTGTTAGAGGGGTGTCACCTTCCTGGACTGTGGAATGTGGTCACGGACTGTGTCAACAGAGTTTTCCTCTCACCACAAATGGGCTCTTCATCCCAAGGTGGCTGCCTTCCTCTTCCAGGAGTGGGACTCTCCCCAAGTGGACCTCTTCGCAGTGAACAAGAATGTGAGATGCAGCAGATTCTCCTCCTGTTTCAGTCTTGATCAAGGCTCCCTAACAGATGCATTCCTCTTTCAGTAGTAAGAGGGCATCCTCCATGTCTCCTCTCCATTTCCCCTCATCGGCAAGATCTTGCCAGAAGGTCAAGAGGGATGAGGCAACAGTGATTCTCATTGTGCCAGTCTGACATCGCCAGCATTGGTTCAGGAACCTAGTATCCTGTGCACCCAGGCAGCTGCCCCTGAGACCAGACTTGCTGTTCCAGGACCATGACATCTCCTGCACTCAAACCTCAGCTCGCCGCATCTGACGGCATGATTCCTCTGCGGCTGAACTGCCCAGGAGCAGGCGTGTTCGGGCAAGGTTCAGAGGGTTCTCCTTGAGAGTAGAAAGCTCTCACCTTGGTCTACCTACATAGCAAATTAGACACGTTTTTCTGTATGGGCGCAGCAGCAGTAGGTCGTCTTTTCCAACGCTTCCCTTCAGGAAATCCTGGACTTACCTGCTCCACCTGAAACAGCAAGGGCTAGCCCTAGCCACAGTTAGAGTCCACCCATTTCTTTGTTTCATTTCTTTGTTTCATCTGCCATTTCTTTGTTTCATCTGCCCCTATAAGGCCATCCTGTCTTCTCGCATGACATCACATCCTGGTTTGTGAAGGGTATGGAACATCTCTGCCGTCAGACCCAAGATCCTCTTCTGCATTGGGATTTGAATCTGGTCTTGGCATGGCTGATAGGACTGCCATTCAAGCCCTCACTATGTGCCCCATGTTGTTGCTTTCTTTCAAGGTGGCCTTTCTAGTCGGCTAGACGACTGTCCAAGCTCTGACATCAGAACCTCTGTACATCTGGTTCTTCAAGGATAAGGTCCAGCTGCGGCCTCATCCAGCCTTCCTTCCTTCTCTGCCTTTCACTTATACCAGGACATTTTTCCGCCTCATGCAACTAATGAAGAGAGGCATCTCCACACATTGGATGCTCAGAGAACACTGGCATACTACTTAAAAAGGACGAGGCCCTTCCACAAGTCCACTCACCTCTTTGTGGCCTACATGGAGCGGTGACGAGGTTCCCTGATATCCTCCCAGAGGCTCTCAAAGTGGATCACCTCCTGTATCCATTCATGCTATGAGTTGGCAGGGCCCCAGCCATCAGTGTTGATCAGGGCCTACTCTATCAGAGCTGAAGCTTTGTTGCACACCTATCTCATGCCTATTCCAATCCAGGATATCTGCTGAGCAGCTACGTGGTTGTCAGTGCACACTTTCATGTTAGACTATGCCATCACAAAGCAAGCTAGGGAAGATGCTGCATTCAGTAGGGCAGTACTGCAGTTTGCATGTTCTTAATTCCTACCCACCTCTGCAGACGCTGCTTACAGTCACCTATACTGAATGGACATGAGCAAGCACTCAAAGAAGAAAAGACAGTTACCCGTTCCATAACTGATGTTTTTCTTCGAGTGATTGCTTATGTGCATTCCAATTAGGTGTATGCGCACAGTGTGAACGCGTCATTGAAAGTTTTTCCCTCAGCAATACCCTTAGGGCCAGCAGGGAGCCCCCTGGAGTGGCGCTGGTATCTCGGCCCATATAAACCCTTGCTGGCCCCCTCACCCACTCAGTTCCTTCTTACCACCGTGATGGTCGTTGGAACAACCCTCAGCTCGTCTAGCAATAGTAGTCTTCAGTATTGTTCTCTGTTTCTTCAGTTAGCTCAAGTACCTGCAGTTAAGTTAAAGACTCTTTTGTTGTTTTCGTTGCTGTTCCCCACCGTGGCGTGCCGTGCACCCATGGCAGAGCATGCCCGGCCCGCAAAGCTTTAAGTCCTGCAAGAAGTGCCACAATCCTATGCCCCGGGGCGACCCTCATTCCTTGTGTTTAAAGTGCTTGGGAGAGACGCAACTCACTGAAGCCTGCAAAATCTGCAAGGCATTCAAGCGTCTTAAGATCATCCTTATGGAGGCAGCTCTCTGGCAGGTACCGGCGCTGGAGTCAGCACCAGGTCGTCAAAGCTCACTGGCATCATTGCGGGACTCCACCCTGCACCGTGCCTCACCGGCACCGCAGAGACCTCAAAAACCGGTCTCAGTCTCCGGCACCGCAGAAGAGGAGGAGGCCTAACGGGACGGTCCCCTGCTAGGCACGCGCCCTCCGTGCGCCCTTCAGTGGGGCACACAGTGCCGGCAAGTCCGGAACCTGGACCTTCCAGGTTGGGCGGACCTTCCTCCCAACATAGGGAGCCTAGCCCCTTGGAGGACTTTCCCAAACCCTCCACACTGGAGGCCTTAGAAGCGGCAAGGATGCTCATAGACTCTTCCTGCTCGCCGCCCCCTTCTCCAACGCTTTCCAGGCAACACGGAACGTCCCGGCACCGGCTGTCGAAACAACCTAAGGCCACCACCCTCCCCTCCCGGCTCCACCAGCACCGCCCGCAGCACCGGCCAGCGGCGCATCCCTGTCTGCAGTGCCTCATCAGGACGCGGCGCCAGATACACCGCGGTACCATATCCCAGCATCGGCTCACACCGTTCCGGCACCTACCTCTGCACCGGATGTCGGTACCACTATGCCACCACCGCCGCCTCGGCACTGTGGGAAGCCGGAAACTATGGCCAGGCACGTAGCTGCTCTGCACATGTCTGCTTCGGGTCCTCCCTGGTCTGCCTCAGACTACACATCTGACTCCAAGGTGGAATCCACCTGGTCTTCTCGGGGCTCCCGGTCCCAGTCGTGGCACCACTCCCATTCGTGGCACCGCTCCTGGCACCATAGTCCTCCTGGTCCATACCAGCATCAATGGATACAACCAGTCCCGGTACCGGTGCTCCAGCGATTGTGGCGTCCTTAACCTCTAGCCCAGTGGCCTTTTTGTACTCCTTGGGCATATCACGAAGCCCAGGGAAACCCCCCTTTCAGGTCGGCTTCGGTCGCATTGGGTCCTTGGGCCCTTCCCTTGGCAACCCCGCTGGTCAGATCGCCAATCTCTGGCCAGTCACTGCCCCCTGGCCAGCAGTCTCCTGGTCCTTGGGGAGTGTGGCTCCGGTGAGCCAACCTTCCCCACACTCGTCCGCTGGCACACAGCAGGATCTGGCACTTTTGGGGGTATCTGTTGGAGAAGTCCGAAAGGGATCATCGTCCTCCTCCCCTGACGAGGTTCTGGGAGATCCTGGACCATCCATGGCCTCTATGGACACCAGGGCCCACCAAGACCTCCTCCGATGTCTGGCCCAAAGTTTGGGAGTCCAGACGGATAGAGTGTCCGATGACTCCAATGCCACAGTGGACATCCTTCATGCCCCCTCTAGAGTGGCCCTCCTGATTAACAAAACGGTGGCCAAGATCTCCAAAGCCTTGTGGCAGACTCTCGCATCCATCCCCCCTATGGATAAGAGGGCCGAACGGAGATACTTTGTCCCCCAGGAGGTTAATGAGCATCTTTTTGCCCACCCCCCACCAGGCTCTCTCGTGGTACAAGCTGTGAATCAAAGAGCGAGACAAGGTCAGCCCACCATTGTCCCTAAGAACTGACCTGCTAGGCCGGAAGGTCTACGCATCCGGTGGTATCCAGTACCTCATTGCAAACCAACAGGTCCTCTTATCCCGGTATGCATTTAGCACCTGGGCCTTGATGGACAAATTCACAGACCTACTTCCCCGAGAGTCCTGCGCAGAATTCAAAGCTCTCCATGAGGAGGGGAGAACGATTTCCAGGACGGCTGTCCAGGCGGCTCTAGATGTGGCGGATGCTGCTGCCCGAGTAATGGCCTCCGGGATGGTCTTACGCTGCAGTTCCTGGCTACAGGGTTCTGGGGTTCCCCTAGAGCTCCAGAACACCATACAAGACCTCCCTTTTGAAGGCCCCTCGCTCTTTTTTGAGCAAACTGATCAGAGGCTCCATGGCTTGAAAGACATCTGTGCTACCCTAAAATAATTGGGCATGCACACCCCGGCTACCCTGAGGTGCCCCTTCCCCATTAGGAATGTTCCTAGAGCACCTCCCCATGGTCTGCATACCAGCTTCTCCCGCCATAGGAGTAGAAGTGGTAACAACAGGAACAACAGGCGTCACCCTCGCCCGACCCCTGATCACAACCAGGGGCCCCCCAACAAACCCTCCGGTCCCGGTCAGGGGTTTTGACGGGACCTACGAAGGCAACCTTCCAGTCTCTCCATTTCTCTTCCGGGACCTTTTATCCCACTTTACCTCAGCCTGGCAGTCGGTCACTTCGGACCGCTGGGTGCTCGAGATAGTGGAAAGGGGTTATGTAATCCCTTTCCTCTCCCTTTCCCCTTTCCAACAGCCTACCCTTTTCAGGGACCCCTCTCACGAGCCGCTGCTTCAAGAGAAAGTCCAACATCTCCCTACAATAGGGGCGGTAGAACGCTTTCCCCCCGAGTTTCAGGGAAGGGGGTTCTATTCCTGCTACTTTCTGGTCCCAAAAGCCAAAAGGACCTGTGTCATATCCTGGACCTAAGAGCCCTCAACTCCTTCATTGCCAAATCAAAGTTCCAAATGGTAACATTGGCGTCCATAATTCCCTCACTAGCCCCCGGAGACTGGTACGCTGCCCTCGACTTAAAAGACGCTTACTTTCACGTTTCCATTGCCCCCCACCACCGCAAATTCCTCAGATTTACTGTGGGCCCGGACCACTACCAATTCACGGCCTTCCCATTTGGTATTTCCATGTCCCCTCAGGTCTTCACCAAGTGTATGGCAGTGGTAGCTGCTGCACTCAGGAAAAGGGGTATCCAGGTGTTTCCCTATCTAGACGACTGGCTCCTGAGGGGGAACTCAGAGTCGCAGGTGTGAACTCACATCACCATAGTGCGCGCACTCTTCGCCGATCTAGGTCTTTTGTTAAACCTGTACAAGTCATCCCTAACACCCACTCCAATAATAGAGTTCGTGGGAGCCACCCTGGACTCTATCTCGGTGAGAGCCTCCCTACCCAAGTCCCAGCAGGCAGACTTCTTGCGATACAGGCAGCAGTCAGGGAGCTTCAGAACTTTCCAGTGACTACTGCCCAGATTTGCGTGCGCCTCCTGGGTCTCGTGGCCGCCTGCACTTATGTAGTGCAACACGCCAGACTGCGCATGCACCTGCTACAGATGTGGCTATCACGAGCCCACAATTTGGTTGTCCATTCATGGGACGGGGGTGGTGACGGTCCCTGCTCCCGTCCTCCTCGCGCTGAACTGGTGGACCAACCAGGCAGAGGTCTCTGCGGGGGTACCATTTTCCAGGCCGGTACTGTCCATCCGACTCATCACGGACGCATCGGACACCAGCTGGGGAGCCCGCCTGGGAGACCTCCACATGCAAAGTATGTGGTCTGCAGACAAGATTTCCCTGCATATCAACATCAGGGGAGCTCCGGGCAGTCCAACTGGCATTGGTTTTCCTTCCCCACCTCAGGGCAAGTCTGTCCTCATCCTATCAGACAACACAACAGTGGTGGCATATATATAAACAAGCAAGGCGGGGCCCGTTCCCCTCACCTGTGCTTGGAGGCGATTCACCTGTGGGAACTTTGCATCGGGGCAGATATCCATCCGATGGCCTCGTACCTTCCGGGCTCCCAAAACACCCTGGCGGACAAACTGAGCAGGTCCTTGCAGGACATGAATGGTCTTTGAGGTGGGATGTAGCCCAATCTATCTTCCGTATGTGGGGGTCTCCCTTTCTGGACCTCTTCACCACAAGAGGCAGTACAGAAAGTGCCACTGATTCTGCTCCCTCATGGAACATGGAGAGGGCTCACTGGGAGATGCTCTCCTTCTCCCCTGGCCGCAGGGCCTACTATATGCCTTCCCACCATTCCCGGTAATCCACAAGCTCTTACTCAGGGTGCGGAAGTTCAGGTCATCCCTGATTTTAATCGCCCCAGCCTGGCCCAGGCAACACTGGTTCTCAACCCTCCTCAACCTGTCATGCGAGAGACCCATAACCCTCCTGCTGTTCCCGGACCTGATTACCCAGGACTCAGGCAGGCTCTGCCACCCGAACCTGCACTCACTGTATTTGACAGCGTGGAAGCTCTGTGGCTAACAGCCGAGGAACTTCAGTGCTCGGAACGGGTCCAGGAAGTCCTACTGAGTAGCAGGAAGCCCTCCACTAGGGCCACATACCTGGCTAAGTGGAAACGGTTCTGTAACTGGGCTACCCAGAAGGGGGTACACCCAAGGCGAACTGCAATCCCCTTGATCCTGGATTACCTGTTAGACCTCGGGCTCCAGGGCCTCTTTTCCTCCTCCATCAAGGTTCACTTGGTGGCCATTTCGGCCTTCCACCCGAGGGAAGGGGGGAAAACTCTGTTTGCTAACCCTTTGGTCAACAGGTTTCTGAAAGGGTTGGATAGGCTCTACCCACACGTCCGCCAGCTCATCCCCCAGTGGGACCTAAACCTGGTCCTTTCCAAACTTATGGGACCCCTCATTCGAACCGTTAGCGACATGTTCCCTTCTATACCTGTCGTATAAGATGTCTCTCTTGGTGGCTCTCACATCTGCCAGGCGGGTATCCAAACTCAGGGCGCTCACCTCGGATCCCCCCTACAAGGCGTTTTTCAAAGACAAGGTTAGGCTCCGCCCCCACCCAGCTTTTCTGCCTAATGTGGCGTCTTCTTTTCACACCTCCCAGGACATTTTCCTGACGGTCTTTTACCCCAAGCCGAACGCGTCTGGGAAAGAACAGGTTTTACACACTTTAGATGTGTGCAGGGCATTAGCTTTTTACTTAAGACAGGACAAAACCGTTCAGGAAGTCACTGCAACTCTTTGTGGCCATCGCCGAGCGGGCGAGGGGTCAACCCGTGTCCTCCCAGCAGATCTCCTCCTGGATAACTGCTTGTATCAGGGAGTGCTACACCCTAGCGGGGGTACCGGCTCCACCCTTTAGAGCACACTCCACAAGAACTGTGGCAGCCTCCACGGCACAGGTCCCCATCCTGGACATCTGCAGAGCCGCGACATGGTCCTCTGTCCATACCTTCGCCAATCACTATGTGTTAACTCATCAAGCCAGGGAAGACGCTGCCCTGGGCAGGGCGGTCCTCCACTCCTCTGTAGCTTCAACATCTGGCCCTCCTCCATAGGTTCTGCTTTGGCGTCACCTAATTGGAATGCACATGAGCAATCACCCGAAGAAGAAAGAACGGTTACTTACATCGTAACTGTGATTCTTCGAGATGTGTTGCTCATGTCCATTCCAAATCCCCACCCGCCGCCCTTTCTCTGGAGTATTCCAGTAAGAAGGAACTGAGCGGGTGAGGGGGCCAGCAGAGGTATATATGGGCCGATATATCGGCGCCACTCCAGGGGGCTCCCTTCTGGCCGTAAGGGAACTGCTGAGGGAAAAACTTCCGACGACGCGTGCATGCTGCACGCATACACCTAATTGGAATGGACATGAGCAACACATCTTGAAGAATCACAGTTACGAGGTAAGTAACTGTTCTTTCTTCGAGATATGTTGCTGATGTCCATTCAAGTTCCCACCCTCCTCCCCGCTGTTGAAGTGACGGCAAGGAAGAACTGAGGAGAGATGGGCTGGGGAGTGTTCTATATAGTCTGGCATATGCGCACCATTCCAGGGGGCTCTGGGACCCTGGTCTATACAGGTACTGTTTAGGGAAAAACTCCTGGCACCGGTGCATGTGGCAGGCATGTACACACATGTAGGTTGAATGGATATGAGGAAGCACTTACGTTCATTCAACATAGGTATGTGTGCCTGCCTATGTTGAATTGGCATGAGAAACATATCTCAAAGAACACCAGTTACAGACCAGGTAACTCGTTTGGTGTTGGCATTTTTTCATATTATCTCTCTTGCCTGAGAAGATTCTTTTTTGGCAATTCAAAATACAGAATTCCTCCAAGAATTGAGTTCCATGAAACGAAATTTCAGGGAGTTGTGCATGTATGTTACTCACAGAAGTCTGCCTTGTAATCCTGTTTTATTCCCTTCCCCTTCTGTGTATATAGCTGCTCTTATTGTGTGTTAATGGGAAAATATAAAGTATTTACTCTTTTTTTTGTTTGTTTTTAAGTGCTCCTGTTTTCTTGATTCTGTCATTCAGAAGATTAAAGGAGCAACATTAAGGACTGTGGTTAGACCTTGTCAGTGTTATTACTCCAATCTAGTGGAACTGTTTGTATATTATAACTTTCATGTTGTCAATTTGCATTATTAACTGATCTGGCCTCTTAACTTTTACAGTAGCTTGACCCTCTTAAAGTGTCAAGTGTGTCTGTGTGTGATTTAGATATAAATATAGATATAAAAACTAAATCACTGTAGCTGGTCTGGACTTTATTCTTGTCACGGAGTGGCTGGTCCCTGTGGATAGATGATGCCCATCTTCCCTGGACCAGAGCCAGTAAGTCCAGTTCAGATAATAAAGGAAACTGGAAATACCTGGGACTATAAAAGGCTGCCACAGGGTAGATGTAAAGGGATTGATTGAGATTGGTTGAGCCTGTGAGGGAAAGCCCCTGTGTAGCAGAGCTAATTTCTGTGGTGAGACCCTGAGAGCAAGAAGCCAGGGAGACATCCTGAGAGTGCTTCCCTACAGAGCTGGTCAGAACTGGGTGGCTTATAAGAGGATGGAGCTGAGACCTGAAAGACTGGGTTCAAAAAACTGCTTTTCTGTTTGTGTACCTCATTTCAATTAAGAAAATAAGCCTCCTTGAAAGAGATTTGGTGTAGTAGTGCATACCTTGGTGCTGGGGAGTAGCTCCGCCCAGTGACAGTTCTGTTTGAATGTTATAAATATGATCAAGCCATGATCACTTGTACCTCAGTTACCATTCATTTTGAGTTTTGTGGTCAGTTCCTTTCGAAACCATCAGCATGAGACTTCCAACATATGTTAATCAAATGAAAGTCACCCAAATTCACACAGCCTGTTTTTCTATCCATGATAGGTTTGTGAGGAGCCACTCATTCTGTTCCCTAGTGGGAGTTGACATCATCTAATACCCTCTCTTGTGCTTTGTGTTAGGACATTGATCTGTAAGCTTTCAAGATCATTTTCTTCTGAAAATGAGTGACTTGGAAACAGATTAGTCTATTTTTATATATAGTGCCACTCCCTTGCCTTTTTTCCCTCTTGATCCTTCCAAAATAGGAAACCATTTATTTTAAAATTTGCAATCATGGGAATCATCCTCCCAGATTTCAGTAATACGAACTAGTTAAAATGTGTGCTCATAAATAAGCAACTCCAGTTTCTCTTTTTTGCTAGCCAGACTGCTAACATTAGTGTATAGGCAGTGCACGGACTACTGTGTCTTTGTAAATGTGCTCCTTTAATGATAGGTAGCCCTTAATGTTGGAATAGTTCATGTGTTTAGTACAGAAGAGGTGCAAGTAGAGAGTGCCTACTACTAGTCCAAATATTAGTTATTTTCCTTTTCTTCTGTAGCACTATACTTAGCTTCAAGGAAACCTGCACTGCAGTTGATCCCAGTGTGTAGCCTTTGAATGAGTGAAAGGAATAAGAAGAGATCCAGGAAAGAAGTGAAGGGAATAAGAATAGATGCAAAGAGGGATAAAATATGCCCAGGAAAGGGGCCGGGGAGAAGCAGATGCAGAAAAGTAGAAAGAGACATAGCAGCTTCAGTAGAAGCAGGATCTGACACGGGGACAAGTCTGTGAGGGAGTTTGTCTACCCATCACAAGTTGGGATCCAGAAACGTTGTAAAACACTGATATTCTGTACCTACCCATTATCCTTCCTTTTAAGCGCCATTCCACAAGTTGCTGAGTAGATCTTATGAAGTGCTTAGACTCCCCTCAACCTCCTTTTGAAGTCAGAAGGAAGGAGAAAGGGGAGATGTGATGTTTCAGAGAAGTGACTGACCTCATCTTGTCCATATGGGATCACAACACAAACAAAAGAAAATAAATGTGAATTGGTCTGCTGTGTTCTCTGAAGCATGTTCAATGAAAGTTACTTTAAACCGTTTTTAAAAAAACTTGTGAAATTGATTTAATATTTATTCTTCCACACCATGTTAGAGAGGTTAACTAGAAAAGGCTTAAATCAACAGTACTTTGTATTATTAAGTAACAGTATTACTACTTTTGCATTCAACAGCATATGCTTGATATGACGTTTGGAGCAGGAGGTCATACTGCAGCCCTTCTACAGAAAGTAACTGATATTACAATATATGCACTAGACAGAGACCCAGCAGCTTATAAAATAGCTCAGCAACTTTCGGAATCATATCCGTAAGTATAATTCTGCTTTTCTTACCTTATCTATAGTATTTGTGGGGTGTCAAACACCATACTTTTTCTTGTATATAATTTTAAATGGTTCTACTACTACAGTATGACCTATTAGTTTAATTGAAAGAATAAACCCTTCCCTAGTGTCACTTTTACATGCAAGCCTTAAATTTTTATGCGATTACTTGAATTTAATGTATTTTTCTACTGCTACTTGCTCTGTGTGCTTTAGCTAGTCACTGCAGTGTTTAAAACCATGCGTGATCAGTTTAATTTGGGAGTATTCTAGTAACAAGCTTGCATTAAAAGAATGTATTGCACATTAATTTTTTCCATAAAAGAAATCTTTCACAACAAAGAAATTGATGTAATAAAAGTTTAGTTTTTAATTGAGATAATTTAGCTGTGACTCATTTACACTAGAAAGATTCTTTTAAAAAAACAAAGATAATTTACTGAGTTTCAGTATTACATTTCCTGCTATACTTTCTTACTTGTGGTGTTGACTTAAAAATGTAGTCATCAAGTAAATAAGGCCATAATCTTGCCTGTTGGAGTCTGCTAGCATTCCTGTGCACATGTATTACTCAGATCTTAATTTGCTAAGCAAAAAAAGGACAGAAACTACAATAGTTCTCTTCAGAAATATATTTTTAAAAAATTGTTAATATTACAAATGTTATTCCTTGATTCTTTTTTTCTTGTAAGAGGTGACTTATTCAAGTCTATTGTGAAAATGTTATTAGATTAAATATTGCTGTCCTTCAACTTCCTTTCCCTTTGTTGCACATAACATTTATTGTGTTTTCCCATATAAATTTAATTTAGTTCATGTATGCAATTCATGTCTCACCTGTAATACAGGCATTTTGTTGTTGTTGTGGAATGCCTAGTGTTCATCCTAGAGCTAACAAATTACAATAATTACATTAGTACAGGTGACTTGGATAGAATATATAGTTTATTTCTTTACATCATTTGGTGAAATCACATTCTGAAGCATGAACACTATCTGTTTGTACTCAGTTTTATGCCTTATATTTATGCTGCCTCATGTACCAGTGCCGCATAACTATATGGAGTTCCAGGAGACCTGTGGACATGTTTGATAGAATTTAAAAGTAACTGTTAACTCATTAAATAGCATGGATAATTTAAATTATCTTCAGAAAGTCAAATCTTTGAACTTGAATTGGAAGCAGTGACTGACTGGGTGTGTGAAAAGACCCAGAGTGATGCTTCTACTAAGGATGTTAAGAACTAGTCAACTAGTCAATTTCCCGCCCTCACCCACCCCGCCTGCTGCCTCTATCAGATAGAGGCAGCAAAGTGGAGAGAAGAGGGGGTACTACAAAGCAGCAGCACTGCACAGATGATCCGGGATCAGCTGTGCACTGCTGCTCCTTTGAAGCGCCGATGCGGCATTTCAAAGCGGTAGCGCCGCGTGGAGCCCGGGGTCAGCTGGGAACTCCCCAGCTGATCCCGGGTTCCACTGAAATGCCGCACAGAGCCTGGGATCAGCTGGGGAGTCCCCCACTGACTCCGGGCACCATGAGGGCACTTCCGCTTTGAAATGCACCAGAGCCCCCACTGGAGACTTTAGTACATTTCAAAGCTGGCACGCCCACGTGCAGCCCGGAGTCAGCGGGACTTCCCGCTGGCCCTGGGCTACACGTGGAGTTCTGCATTTCTCCTTTGAAATGTACAAGTGCCCCAATCGGGGCTCTTGTACATTTCAAAGGAGGAATGCGGAAGTGCCTATTGACTAGTAAATTAACTGATATTTAACATCCTTAGCTTCTACATTACTGGCGGTATTGGAGAGTCGTATATGTGTGAGCTGATACATTGTGTTAAAGGCGTAGTGGATGGAGAAGAAACAAGAATAGATAAATAAGAAGAGTTAAGCGACAAGAAGCAGATGGGAGAAGAGAAATAGGAGCCAAGATGGCTTATAGTTCATGGAAGATTCTGGAAAATATATTGGAAGCTAAGAAGCCAGTTATTCAAACTCGAGGACAAAAAAGACAAGACAAGTTTTCAGAATCAGAACTTGTTTGGCAAAATAGGTAGAAGAGATAAAGTGTATTAGGGGGCAGGCAAACGTAATTTTGTGGGTAACTGTGGGTTGATAGGGAGCAGACATATGCACTGTTGACCGGAATAGTGGTAGTTTGATGAAAGTACATCAAAATACTAACCAGCAATGTTCCCTCTAATTTTTTTCTATTTGTGTGTGGAATAAATGTTATGTGCACTAAGGCATGTGCAGTTGTGTACCACCAATATAAACACATATTGTGGATGATCTGCTGATCAGCTGGGTGGCATTTGAATCTTTCCTGGGTGGCTGCCCAAGCTCCCAGCTTACAGGGAATACTGCTAACCAGACTACTCACCAATGGCCGTAGTCATAAATTTCAGTGATGTATGCTGATGTGGCCTTGCTTCATCTTCAGCGATAGGCCAAAATAATGGGAAGACAACGTGGACAAAAGAACAGGGTAGCTTAAGGCAAGCAAGTAGCAGTGCCATAGCCAGCCAATAAAAGTGTGTGTGTGTGTGTGTGTGTGTGTGTGTGTGTGTGTGTGTGTGTGTGTGTGTGTGTGTGTGTCCTTGCACATGCAATGTGTGTAGCTGTGTAGGCATGTTTCTAAAAATTCTGTTGTTTTTACTTGACCAAGATACAGATATTGTGTTGGTTAAACAGATAAAACTTAAATACCTGGGAGTTTGTCCTGGAAAACTTTTGGGGGAGGGGGAAAAAATAGGGATATAAAGGGTAAACTACTTACCCGGTAAGCATTGCCTTACTAGCAATCTTACTGGGGTAACTGGTTAACCAGTGCCTGGCCTTACCAGAGCAGTCTCCCACCCACAGCATGGTTCAGTGGGCCAATTAAACATACATTTTAAATGGGATTTTACATCTCTAGAAGGAAACTTCCTGTATTTTAGAAGACTTTACAGTATTTCAAAAGAGATTTTGTATACAGTCTCTGTGTAACCTGTGTATTAGATTTATCTTTCTTCCAAAGAAGAGAGGAAACTGGAGGAAGACAGATCCTCCTTTAGAGGAGCGGAGACAGGAGATACCTTGCTTAGGCATCAGGTCATCATTCTCCGTAACCCCAAAGATGCTACTGCTTTACTTTTGAAAGGCTAGGGGCCTCACAAATTATTCAGACAGGCACCAACTCTCCTCTTGCTTCTGCTTCAGATCTCCTAGTTGTTGACACCTCACTTCTTATCCAGAGAAAATGTCTGTAAGAGCAGAACTCTCCAAGTCAGGCAGAGGGGGAGTTTTTCCTCAGAACGGAACACAGAGGAAAGGATTAGGTCTGCTTCTCCTTCATTATTACCCCATGCTTTACTCTGCTCAGCAGGCATTACCTCAAGGGGGAAAATCTCAGAGGAGTAGCCAAATTAGTCTGTAACTGAAAACACTTAAAAAAAAAAAATGAATGGTCCTGTAGCACCTTAGAGACTAACCAAAAATGTAGATGGTATCATGAGCTTTCGTGGGCACAACCCACTTCTTCAGATGAATGGAGGGAATGGGTCCAGAGCTACAAATAAATAGCAGAAAAAGAGGGGGATAGGGAGGGAAAGAGGAGGAGGAAAAAAACCTTGTCTATTCAAGTGTCTGTACTAAATGAGGTTAATAGAGTGGGCTGTAAGTGCCCGATATTTAGCTTTTGATGCCATTAGGGTGTTGAATATAGCGACCCATTCAGTTCATATCTTTCTTCGTATTTTGATTAAAGGTGTCAAATTTGCTAATGAAGACAAGTTCTTGAGCTTCTCTCTCAATCTAGCTTTTGAAATTGCTTTGTAAGAGTATAGTCACTTTGAGATCCATTAATCAATGTCCAGGTAAATTAAAATGTTCCCCAAAGGTTTCTGTGTGTTACCTTTTTGAATATCTGATTTATGTCCATTAATCCTTTTCATAGAGACTGTCCAGTTTGGCCAATATTCATGGCAGAGGGGCATTGCTGGCACTTGATATATATCACATTAGTGGATGTGCAGTTGTATGAGCCTCTGATGTGGTGGATTATGTCGTTAGGTCCTCTAATTATGTCACTTGTATAGATGTGTAGACAGAGTTGTCACCAGAGTTTATTGCAGGGGTGAGTTCCTGGGTCAGTATGATTGAACAGTGATGTGTGATGTGTGCTTGTTTCAGGTTAGGAGCTTATCTGCAGGCGAGTATTGGCCTGTCCCTCAAGGCCTGTGAGAGTTGAGGGATCATTTTCCAGGATAGGCTGTAGATCAAGAATGTCAAACTCGAAGCCTACTGAGGGAGACACAAACGAAAACTGATCGCTTTCAGGGCCACCAATGTACTTCTGTCAGAAAGTCGTAATTATTTATTATTATAGATTATGTTTTAGGTATATTGTATAGTATTTTTCAGGTCTTGTTTGAATATAATAGAATACTTGGGTGTGTAAAATTGTTATTTGCTCATATCTAATAATTTTTATAATTTTTAAATATAAATTTAAGGTACTTTTTAATTATTTTTATATGATACATAACTTGTTTTGTTGAAATAAAAACAAGTATAGACCAAAACAATAAGGGAGAGACTCGTATTTCAGAATAATTGCTTCAGCCAGGAAAACAATAGCCGTTGAATTTTCTTTAAAGAAACAGTGTAAACCAGGTACATGATGATTCTTTTTTTGCCCTGGAATTTAAATATGACATCTATGTTGGATGCCTTATTCTGCATCCATATCCTCCTCCCTTGCCTGCTCTAAGCGTCTATTTGTCCCCAGAAGGATTACCAAAACGAATCGAGTGGCTTGCAAAGCTGGCCTTTATGCTATCCTTAGGATTTCTTAAACTTTTGCACTTTCAAAGGTACATGTAATATTCTTACACAGATAATTCATGCAAGACTAACAAGTTTATTGCCCTTTGGCTGACTGAAGTACAAGTGCATATTTATTAGCAATATTGGTATGCCCCGGTTCCCCCTGACTGGCTGGTGGTACTTAGATATAAAACTGGATAATTTCCTTTTTCCTTTTTTATCTTTAAAGCTGATGTTATATGAGCCAAATGGCTATCCTTCAGAAATTGGAAACCCATCCCAAGTTAAGTTTATAGAGCAGAAAATGAAATAAAGATAGGTAAAATGTAAGATAGATATCAGGTGTGCAAAGTGGGAATTGATGAGCAAACAGCCAAAACATGACAAAAAAATTGATAAAAGGAAACTTTTTTTACCCAATTCATCTTTGGAACTCACTGCCATTAAACAACAGTGAGGTCAAAAGTTTGTAAGATTTTTAAAAGGATGAAGGCTTATTGATCATGAAAACATCTAAAATACCATAGGTAGAATAAAAAACAGATTAAAACCCACTCATATTTCAGGTCATAAGCCAGCCACAAACTGATGGGAGTGAAGAAGAAACATTCCCTATCCGGAGATAACTGTCCACTGTAGTTTCTTGTGGACATGTGCGAGCACACTCACACCCCATTCTATGACACATCTTGTATTGGCCACTTTTGTAGCTACAATACTGGACTAGCCAAGAGGGTCCCATTGTCTGATTTGGCAATGCCTATATTCCAAGGAAATCATATGACAAATATTAACACAGTACAGTTAGGTACTTAAAACTCAGGACATATGAAAATTAAACTAGGATCCACAAATCAGCCCCTTGTGTGTGTGTGTATATATATTACAGTATTCTTGATTCCATTCCATTTGGTGGAAAGAAACTGTATGCTATCATATTATTTGAGAAACAGTATGTGACACCATGCAATTAACACTGAATTGTATGCTTGTACAAGGAGAAGAGCTAAAGGGCTGTGGTCCAATGCCTCCACCCCCCCTGAGCCAGGCACTCCCAGCCCCCAACCTAATGCTCCCCTCCCCAGAGCCAGGCACCCCACACACCCCAACCTAATGCCTCACTCCTCCCCAGAGCCAGGCACCCCAATCTAATGCCTCCCCCTCCCACAGAGCCAGGCACTCCCAACCCCCACAGCCTAATGCCTCCCCCAGAGCCAGGCACTCCCAGCCCCCCCAACCTAATGCCTGGGTCCCGGAGCCGCCATCGCCGCCACACACTTCTTCTTCAGGTGCTGGGGCGGCGTGAGTACAGCGGCCAGCTGTGAACAAGTGCTTGATGCCTGTGCAGAGTGGCCCAGCCAACCATGAGCACGTGCTGGGCGCCGTGTGCAGAGCGGCCCGGCTGGCTGTGAGCACGTGCTGGGCATCGTGCGCAAAGTGGCCCGGCTGGCTGTGAGCACGTGCTGGATGCCGTGCACGGAGCGGCCCAGCTGGCTGTGATCATGTGCTGGGTGCTGTGCGCAGAGCGGCCCAGCCGGCTGTGAGCATGTAGTGGGTGCCGTGCGCAGAGCAGCCGGCCAGCTGTGATCTGCACTCAGCCACATGCTCCGAGTGGCCAGTGGGCCGCACTTTATTCTTTTATAAAATGTAGTGGCGGCCGCAAAAAACTTTGATCGGGCCGCATGCGGCCCTCCAGACGCCTGTTTGACGTGCCTGTTGTAGATGAATGATGCGCTGGAGGGGTTTAACTTAGGGCCTGTAGCTGATGACCAGTGGTGTTCTGTTATTTTGTTTATTGGACGTATCTTAAAGAAGCTGATGCCTGGGTACTTGTCTGGCTCTGAAAAACACTTCCCCGAGTGGGTATTTAAGTTTTAACAATGCTTGATAGAGATCCTGTAGGTGTTTGTCTCTGTGGGATTGGAGCAAATCCGGTTATATCTTAGGCCTTAGCTGTAAACCATCGATTGGGAAATGTGTTTTGGATGGAAGCTAGAGGCATGCAGGAAAGTGTAACGGTCAGTAGGTTTCCGGTATAAGGTGATGGCAATGTGGCCATCATTTAATTGTACTGTAGTGTCAAGGAAGTGGGTCTCTTGTGTGGACTGGTCCAGGCTAAGGTTGGTGGTAAAGTGGAAGTTGTTGAAATCCCTGTGGAATTGAAGGGGGAAGGCAATCCAGAGATATGATCCCTAACAACGTTCCTTTTGATAATACCTTGAGAGTGTGATCAGTCTTAATGCCTCTGATTGTAATTGTCATGAAAGATCAGAGAACAGCAGATAGTGCAGATTACAATAAGCCTGTACAACCATAAATAAATACTAAATAGAAAAATGGCTATGTTAAAAATATTTCATTAAGGTTGCAAAGTCAAATACTTGAAAGTTAAAAAATGCCAGATTTACAAGTGTAATCTTAATTTTGCTTTCTTGTGCATCCATCCTATCCATCCTATGCACAGGAGGAGGTCCTGTTAGTCTTAATCACATTACATGCTATTATTCATCAAAATGCACACACACAAGGGAGGTGAATTAGGGTTGTTCAGAAACCTTAAGTCTTAACTTCTTAGTGCTTCACTTTTCAGCCCCACACAACATCAACCCCACACAACATGTTTGATGCAGCTTTTTAAATGTAATTACTAGCTTTCTTTTAAAGATACACTCAGAATGAATCATCAGCAGTTTGAAAGCTGAACCTTCAGCCCTGCAGCAGATGCTGCTACTACTTGAAGTACATGGCTAATTAGATTAGCTGGGATCAGGAGAAGACTATTATCCCAAAGTTGAATGGATCTCTGGGTTCCAAGTGTTGTGTCTAATGAGTGTAAAGCTGAGCCTGCGACCATTCTGAGTCTCTCTGCACCTGGGAATTGGCACTTCTGTCCCAAATCGTGTTCCCAGAGGGGGAATTGGCCAACAGCAGTATGTGATGAGTCTTCGGAGTGGTTGAAGGAGACCAGGCCCAGTAAACACTCTCCCCAACCTCTGAGGAGCACTGTCCCCATATGGAGCCCACAGTATGGTGGCAGGGAGGTTATGGGAGAAAGTCTAGCATGGCTTGAATCCAAGATTTCCTCTAAGCTGTGCTGTAGCCCTGCAGTTGCTTAATGAGCCCCACCAAGGGGCTCAGGGCTGCTGGGCATGGAGCTGCCAGCTGTGGGAGGGGCCCATGCTACCCCGCAACTTGGAGGGAACCTTGCTTGTTTCCCCTTCCTTTCTCCCTGTAGGTGTGAGTTTTCTGCCCTAATGTGTTGCCCACAAACTGGCCCATGTGCTGAGTCCTGGAGGGGGTAGAGGCTGACTTTCCCCTCTCTTCACCACACTGGTGACAGCTTCTACAGTTCTGTGTATATTCATGATGTCATCAGCTTCATTTGAGGCTGTGCCTACTCAAGGGGCGCTACAGAAGCTATGCCGGTGTAATGCCATAGCATAGTTACAATCTGCACCGATGGAAACTCCATCTCCCTGAGCAAGGATGACACTAGAATAGCAAAACTGCTCCTGTGAAGTCATATATACCATTTTGTATAGAAGTATCACAAATGGAAATAAATACTCGGCTAGTTCAAATCTTAAATCCAGGGGATCAAGGCAGCATTCACAAAACACAAAGGAAGACACCCACATTGCCCTCTGGATCGATACTCCTGTGGCTTAAAGTCCATTTTCCCCTATAAACAGACATCCTACTCAGCCTGTTGTCTGGGGGAGTTTGCTTTCCCAACTAGAAGAAAAGATTTTAGAAGTGCCAGGTATTGTTCTATCATTAGAAATAGGTATTGTATTTGTTTCCAAAGTGACATTCTCTTTTCCCATCCTTTTTTTCACTGTTGTTTACATAAGAAATGCTGCCCTCTAATCACAGAATTACAGCTGATATAATTTATTGACAATATGAAATGCAAAAGGGCTTCCTCACTCCTCTTCATGTCAGTAAGCCAATGTGAAGCTATTCATATGGGCACTAAAGTTGAGTCTCTCAACACTATAGACTCATGTCTATCAAAAGAATCCTTGCAGAGTCTTTCTGAAGTAGTATATCTCACAGCCACGGCTTGAGAAATCACTACTTGACCAGCTGAGGCAGAATTAAATCACATACTTAAACAGCACAGAACATATGGATGCAATCTTGTGTTTTTGTTGGTTTTTTTTTTCCGTACATCTCCCATTTATACAGCATTGGAATGGAATGAACTGATGGGTCATTTCTCCAGAGACATAAATTTATCTTCTGCAGTAGTTTATGTTGATAATTCAGATTGGCATTTTAAGTAGAAAACTGTTTCCATGTGGCATAAATAGCTTTTATTAATCTCACTAGCTTATGGGTATCAATTTTGCTTCAGAGTTGTAAATGAAAAAGCATTTTGGAGGGTATGTATACATTAAAATACATTTTGACTGGACTGTTCCGAGTGCTTGCTCATGTATATTCAATGTTAGGAGAATGCATGCACAGGTGCCAGATATTTTTCTCTTTAATATCCGTTCAACTGGGGCACCATCAGCCCTGCACTTTCTCTTAGGGTTCCGTCTTACAGCCTATGACAGTTGCTGAAACTATCATTCTTACTGTGATAAGGCTTCTTCCTAGTGGCTTTTGAACTTCTTTTTTGTTTGTAATTATTGTAGTTTAGTGTATATATAGTTTTACAAACCCATACCCATAAATGACATACAGGGCAACTGCTTAATGTTCTTCAGGGAAATTCATATGAGGGACAAGGGCCAGATCTCTCAGGACTTTAGACCTGCCAATAAAAAGGACAGGGATATCAGGCTGACAGCTATCCCCATGGAAGCCACCCTCAAATCCATCTCAGAATTGAGCCGTTCTGCGTTTGCAACAAATACTAAGGACATATGCAGATCCACAACCTAGTCATTGTTGCATATCTTCATATCCACTATGCCATCACCCAACAGGCCTGAGACCACTGCAGTTTCACAAGAAGAGTGTTGTAGCCAACATGTCCACGAATTCTGAATCTGCCTCCTGTGGGTCACCTAACATGGAATAGACCTGAAAAAGCATTTGAAGAAAAATAGTTACTAATTTTTCATAACTGTTCTTTGAAATTTGTTGCTCATGTCCCACCCTCCTACCTCTCTGTCCCAGTTAACCAGCAAAAAGAAACTGAGAAGGTTTGGGGCCGAGGACGCCTCTTTTTTTTTACTGACTCATAAGAGCACAGCTGCAGAGGGTGCTAGAACTGGCCCAATGGATTCCAGCATGGGAAAAATCTCTAGCTGTAAATCTCTAGTTGTAATGTACTCAGTGCACACACACACACACACACCCCTAACATGTAATGGACATGAACAACACATCTTGAAGAACTACACTTACGAAAGGTTAGTAACCATTTTTAATTTGTGAACAGCTATGAGCTATAAACTACCATAGGCTGAAGGCAAAAACACCAAATGCAGTTTAGTTCAGCCCTCTCATTTTGTAAGCACTTTTCTCTGCATTGATTGGGCGTCAGTTATACAGTAAGTGTGAATTTGGAATTTAAGTCAGCAGAGAGTTACGATGGATGTGTCAAGTATTTGCTTAAGTCACAAGAGACAGGTTCTTCATAAACAGCACATTTAAAAAAAACTTTTGGCACAGGCCAAGAGATGCCTAGATGATCCAATAGATCTTTTGTAATCCTAGTTTTTATATTTAATTGGTAATGATGCTTAGCTGCATTTGCAATAGTTAGTCCTAACACTTTGATCCTTAAGTGTTGTTTAAAGTTGATAGCTGTTGAATATTGTTTTTACTTTTTCTCGTTTGACTCTTTTAATAACCTTAGTAAAATCATATTTTTAACTGTGGTCATTTTTCATGCTTAATTTTTGCACACAGTATAGTATCATGAATACTGAGTTATAAGACCATTATTGCCCAAACTGCAGAAATAGGCACAATGGGATAGTAAGAAAAGATAAAACTAATTCATGATATTTTTTCATAGTCAGCAAATGCTTGGACAAAAGACTATAAATCACCAATAAGAACATCTTATTCATAAAATCGAGAAAAAATAAATTACTGTTTACATTTTAAATGTCTTTTAGCATCTTAGTAATGATTTAGTAAGAAATAAAAAGTAAACAGGGTGCAGTTCTACTGCAGTGCTTGCATACATTTAGCTCCTTTTCTGTTTTAGGTTTAGTGAAGATTTTTTTTCCTAAATAAAAAATAAAGTATACTTATGCTTTAATAAGAAAAAAAAATGGGTCAGATCCTGTCAGATATTCAGTGTGTGGGTGGGAATCCTTTGACGTGCTTTCTGGGGAAGCCTCTAACTTGGCAATTGCTGCTGAGATTCCAGAAGAACAAGATACAATTTTATCAGCAGCAATATATATTACAAATAAAACCTTTTACACCCACTGAAAGAAAGAGGCTAGAAAGGTGCCTGAAATCTAGCAATTTAACCAATATCACTGCATGCTTTTAAGGATGAGAAACCTACGCAGAGCCTACGCACAGGAGACAATATGTTCTTCGTATTACATTACACTGTATAAGAAATTATGTCCCAGAAGTAAAAATAAGTAAAAGCAGTAATATAAAATTCCATACTTAAATGAACTATAATATATATTTTTATTGGCAATCTAAAGTGTTTGGGTGGTGGAGGTTGTGGGTTTTAGTTTCAAAGTGAAATTAAGTTTATATATATAATTCTATTATATATATAATCTATTATATCTAATAGATATAATTCTAAGTTCAGTAGCTTTGAATGTCTGGGGGAAATGTAGAATACAGATTATAATGTCCTAGAGGGAAACCAAAGCAACGTTTTGTAAATTACAGTAAATGCATTTTAGTTCAACTTTTATCTATATGTTGGTGAATTTTGTCTATAAAGATGGGATAAATTGATGGGATTATGCCATTAAGGTCCCTCAAGGTCACCTTAAAATGTCATTACATTAGAGCAGTGGTCTCCAAACTTTTTAAGCATGAGACCACTTTTTGAATTTAAGTGCTATGCAAGATCTACCTGAAACCAAAATACCCTTGCCCCACCTCCTTTGTGCTCCTTATCCAAGGCCCTGCCCCTGCTCACTCCATCCTCCCTTCCCCATCCTCCCTCACTTTCACCAGTCTGGGGCAGAGGGTTGGGGTGCAGGCTCTGGTCTTGGATTAAGGGAATTGGAGTGTGAGAGGGGCTCTGAGCTGAGCTTGGGACCGGCAGTTGGAGCGCCAGAGGAGATTCTAGGTTCAGGCTCTGGGAGGGTGTTTGGATGCAGGAGTGCACGGAGCTAGGGCAGGGATTTGTGGTACAGGAAGGGGTTCATGATTGGGGTAGGGTTTTGGGATGTGGGCACTAGCTGGGCACTGCTTACCTCAGGTGACTCCTGGGTGGTGGTGCAGTGAGGCTAAGGCAGGCTCACCCCTCTGTCCTAGCCCTGCACCACTCCCAAAAGCATCCAGCAAACTCCATCCATCCCAAGCCCTGCTGTGCCCCCTCTCTGCTCTGTGGAGATAGGATACAGAATGGGAGAGAGGACACCTTGACATCGCACGCACGCACACCCACACACACACACACCCGCTGCCCTGCACAGCAAGCAGGAGGCTCCTGAGGACAGCTCCAAGGCAAAGGGCAGGAGATGCACAGCAATCTGGGGGGGGGAGCAGCTAAGTGCTTGACTTGATAACCCCTTAGACAAACCAGTCAGGATCACCTGTCAGAGGCTCCAAGATCTACCAGTACTTAATGTTTTATTAATTAAGCACATTTTGATCTGAACCTTGATTTGAATGGAAAACCAGAGAAAGTATTAAAGGGGGGGGGGGGGAATGCATGTAGGAAGACAGACAGCAGTGCTGTATACACGATGGAGTCTCAACAGCTGGAAATTAGGATGACAACAGAGGAGGGGGAGTAGAACTCAAGAAGCCCAAATCAACCTTTAGGGAAAGGTAAACAAACAGCAGAAAAACACTACTAGACTCTAATGCAGTGGTCACCAGCCAGTAAATCTATATGCTTCAATTCACTGGTCGCTTACTCACGGGCTTTATAAAGCCCTGGCCTTCCTGATAGCCCGGCCCCCTGGCTAAGGTTCAACCAATGAACAGAGGGTTCTAGATTTCAAATCTTTGTTTAGAAGCTCACAGCTTCCAACTCCTAGCCACAGCACATGGTCCTTCAAACAAACAGCTCAGCACTTGAATCTCCAGACAAACACAAGCTCAGTACACAGTTTCTTTCAGGCAACTAGCATATTATACTGTCACTCAGCAAGTCAGAGATGATGCTGGTTTCAGGAGAGATCTGTTGCAATCTATACATCCATGAACTCCTACCTGCCTCCATTGATACTCCTTGGAGTCACCTAACATGGCATGGACATGAGTAATACATGTCAAGGAACACTAGTTACGGGAAATGGTAATTGTCTTTTTAGTAATTGTTTTGTATGAAGCAGATTTAGTGCTTATTTAGGAGGCCAAAGAGGAGGATGTTGTATAGTAGGATTGCACTTATCATGATGGAAAATCAACAGCTCATATCTCCATCAGCACATACCACCTAGTACTGTCATACCACTGGGGAACATGCTACCCACTTGAATCACCAAAATCACCCCCCGAGGAGCTCCTCTCTTCTTCTGGATTTAGTACTGTCCTGGCCTGCCCTTGCTTTATCTTGAGAGATCTGATTAACTCATGCATTAGGTACCATTAGGGTTGCCAGATGGTTGAAACAAAAATACCGAACACTTCCTCTCCCCCCCCCCCCCAAAAAACAACCGGGAAAAAATTATGTTGGGAGACCAAAGTTGTTGAGCAAAAAAAAAACTCCAAGGACTTATTATGCCAAAAAAATTAAAATAAAATAGCATGTCCCCTTTAAGAGTGAGTGCAGGGATAGGAACAGGGGAGCGGTTTAGCACTAAGACCCAGGAGAAGCTTCCCCTAGGTCTTTTGGCCGGCAGCCATTTTGTGCCAGCAGTCTTGGGGAACCAGGTAAGCATGGGGGCTGGGGGTGTTGGGGGCCGGAGGAGGACTCGGGGAGGGGAGGGGCGGGAGGCCGGGCGCTGAGTGTTTGTAAGGTTGCCAGGTGCCCGGCATTTTCACCTCCTGGCCGGGGAAAAATTCAGAAAATACCGGACATCTCAGGTGTCCGGTATCCTCTGAATTTTTTTTACCGGACAGGAGGTGAAAATACCGGACTGTCCGGGTGAATACCGGACTGTCCGGGTGAATACCGGACACCTGGCAACCCTAGGTACCATGGCTGCAAGCCATTTGCAACATTAGCAGCTGTGTGTGTTTCGCGTATGTTTTATATAAATAGAATGCCTCACTTACATTGGTCAAGTCTCTAAGATCTAATGAAAAATAAGGTATCTCTGAAGAATGATGTTGCTCTACAGGATTTGAAAATTGGTCTGTTTATTGAGGTACCACATGCTGTACAGTTCTATTGAAATTGTAGCTGAGGCCATAATACAGAATATATACATTTGGGGAATAAGTAAATGTCATCCACGCTATCAAGGCTTGTTCCATTTACTGTATTCTGTTCATCTTTCATAACCTATTTTTGGTTTTTCAATGACACTCAAGTGGTTTTTGTCTTAAAGAGCCTATCCGGCAATATTGTTCAGTCTTTGAAAAAGTGCTTTCTGACATTTCCTACATTTGTTTTCTTTTCTTTTCTTTCTTTTCTTTCTATTGTATCAGTGCCAATTTTAGCATTGTCTCCAGTCAGATGAGTCACTGATTTGGGAATACACAACTTACTGCCATCTTGTTCTCTTGAAAATCTTGAGAGAAGTAGCATTCTTGCATTGTTTCACAGGGAAATCTCACAGGATCAGTATTTTTTTGCCAAGTTTTCAGGTGTGAGTGTTTTCTGTAGGCTAGACCATAATAACGAAAGTTTTGATTTGGGTTTGATTTATTTCTTTCACCTGGGATATTCTGTATCAGTAAGTTATACGAAGTGCTGACGGCTGTATCTGTTATATCCCATATAATAGGTTAAAAGAATAACTGATTTTAATACTGTATTTTTTCTATAACACTTATTAATCATTTATATTTAAATATGAAACAGAAATATTCTTAAAGTTGGAACACACACATCAGCTTCTTTAGTCTTTCACTGGAAGGCTCATTTTCTAGACATACTGTTCCTGTAGCTCTTTTCTGAACATGGTTCAGTTTGTCAACATCTGGACACATTACTTCAATAATCGTCTCATTAATGCCATGTACAGTGGTAATATGGCCTCCTCTTCTGTCTAACACTCCCACATATACATTAGGGATGTTAAATATAGATTAATTAACTAATCAAATAGTCAATGGGATTTCCATCAACTATTCGATTAGTCTATAACGGCGCCTCCGCCTTTAAACTGTATCCAGAGCCCTACCGGTTCAAAAGCAGAAGCCCCGCAGGGAGCGCAGGGCTTCCTTTTGAAAAGTGGGGCTCTTGTACATTTGAAACAGAAGCCCCACAGGGAGTGTGGGACCAGCAGGGACTCCCCTGCTGGCCCTGCACTCCCTGCCGTGCCTGAGCCTTTGAAATGTACAAGAGCCCTGGCAAAGCTCTTCACATTGCACAAGCAGAAGCCCTGCAGGGAGCACAGGGCAGGTCTCATGTACATTTCAAAAGCAGAATTGCAGCAGAAGCAGCATGAGCGGAGACCGCTTCAGTCCCTGCTCGCACCATTTCCTGTTGTGCCTCTACCACCCCTACCCCCCTGTGGAGATGGTGCTGTGGGGAACCAGCTTTTAAGCTGGCTCCCTCCCAGCACCAGCTCCTGCTCCTCCCTCACTTGCTGACTGTCTCTGATATAGGCAGCAAGGAGGGGAAGCAACTAGTCACATCACTAGTTGACTGTCAAATAAGCTTCTGCTTATCAGATAGTCAGCTAGTCTCTTACATCCCTGATATACATATCCAAGTATAACATTAGCTCTCTTAGTCACTGCAATGCACTTAGAAGCTCACGTTTAGGACTTTGTGTTCCCTGACTATGACTCCTAAATCCCTGTCAAACTTTACTGCTGTTTACCCTGCATTCTTTGTTCCTGTCCATATGAAATTGCATTTCACTATAAATAATATTTTTTGGAAAAAAGACTATTCAGCAGCTGACTCGCATCTTAACTAAGAATATTTTCCACACCACTGTTATAAGAATGTGTGGCATTTCCCATATAAGGTGTTGATTTTTTCAATGTTGATACTATTTATGCTATATCATTCACTTTTTTAATACTCTTAGTAACCCATGTTGTTAAATGTCCTAAAACCAAAGTAACCAAATGGGTGTCATGATGTGTTTTAATGTGATTGTAAGTAATACTGATTGGAACCACCAGAAGAACGTACAGCTTGACAATATCAGGAAAAGGAGCTTTTTAAAATTTGTGTGCAGGTGCCCTGATTTTCTGGTTGATAAGCTTATTGACAGAAGTGTGGCTCTTGTATCTGGACAGGTCTGCTCATGTGGATCAGCTTACAGGAGCAAGACCTTCCTTGTTATCATGGATATTCTAGCTCCAGTGATGGATTACATTGTGATGTGGAACATTCATTTAAATACTAGCAACATGACAGAAGAAATGTGGAATCAGGAAAAGTGAAACACAAATCCTCAGTATTTCAGTACCATGTGTTTTATGATTAATATTTACTTAGATTTTTAATTTACCATTGTGTTGCACTGCTCATTTCTGATACAAAACCTGCCATGGCAAAAAGTACACAGTGAGATTGTATCTAAATTACTGGAAACTGAAGCCATTAGATATATATTAGAATTGAAAAAAGTTTTTGATGTAATTTTGCTCAAGCAAATTAAAGATTTTTTTCATTTAGTGTTGAAATAAAAGGAATCTCATGAATTTTTAAAGTATTTTGAACAAGAGTTGTTTGAGACCTTTCCAGTATGCTAGTCACTTATAACTGAATACATTTTTCCTCACAATGAGGTAATTCTAAAATACCCAACCCCTTTTTTTTTTTTGGTACCACTACAGATATATCATTGAAATCCCTTCTCTTTGCTGTGTTGCCCAAAGAAACCAGCTAATCTATCTATTGATATAATAACAATGACAAATGTGTGTGTGTGTATAGTTTAATTAGTTCATCTACCCTTTGTGCATTACTTATCTTCCAAGGCCTGGTTAAGACTGAAAAGTGTTACCAGTATAACTATTTAAGTTAGGGGTCTGATTTTTTTTTTTAAACCAAAGTAATTACATTGGTAAAAGTTCTAATGTTTATGCAGTTATACTGGTACAAAGGTGTCTTATTCCATATAATTATTTCCCTTCTTGTATGGGAATAGCTATATTTTTGTAAAGCACCTTTATATCAATAGAACTGTCCCTGTACTGGGGACATTATATTGTAGCTTTCGAGTGTAGTTTTCTGGGTAGGGACTCGTGTCTGCCTCAGTGTTTCTAGGGTGCTTGGTACAACAGGGTCCTGAAGCTGATTAGGCTTCTGGGCCTTATTTTGTAATATACATTGACAAAGTTAATACTATAGTACTGTGGTTCTGTTCTGTGTAGTACTGACAGCCAGACTGATGGGCTTTGTTCATTTTTTCTTCATATTCACCTTGAGAGTTTAAGTTAACTGATTCAAGGGAACCAGTATGATCACCAAATGGCTACCAGTCTTGGACAGATGGGTTTCAGAAAGAGTCGTTAAGAGATATTCCAGACTACCAAAGTTCCCTTCCACAATGGATTTTTTCTAGTTCTGTCTGCAATTCCTACAAATCGTGCTTACATGGTAAAAGCAATGATACCAACCTTCGAGGAATAAAGAAAACAAAAAATAATCTTTCTTCTTTCCAGTCTTAAATATTTGGAAGGGTGAAAGAACATATAGATCTAAAAGATGTTTGTAGGTCATTGGAGACAATAAAACTGAATATTTAAAAGTCAAATCTTAGAAGCTATTTCAAAATCTTCATTAGCGTCAGAGGCCAATGTGTACACATCCATTATCAATTCAGAACATTACTCTAGCTGTGTAATGTCTTCAGAAGTGTCTACCAACTGCCAGTGGTTCTGATCACTGCTCTTGCAACAGGGTACATGGCCAGATCCTTTCTTGGATGCCATCCTGATCAGAATTCTCTCTGGATGGCAGAACATATTGGATATGGATGGACAACCAGATTATCTCAGATCTATGATTTCCCAATAAACTTTCTGAAAAAGTCAGCTCCATCCCTCTCAAAGTACTCAATGCTTTTTTTGCCTCTGTCTTCACAGACGAGGTCAGCTCCCAGACTACTGCACTAGGCAGCACAGTATGGGAAGGAGATGGGCAGTTCTCAGTGGAGAAAGAGCAGGTTAAGAACTATTTAGAAAAGCTGGACATACACAAATCCATGGGGCCAGATCTAATGCATGCAAGGGTGCTGAGGGAGTTGGCTGATGTGATTGCAGAGCATTGGTCATTATCTTTGACAACTCATGGTGATTGGGGGAGGACCTAGACAACTTGAAAAAGGCAAATGTGGTGCCTATCTTTTAAAAAAGGGAAGAAGCACAATCCAGGGAACTACAGACCAGTAAGCTTTACCCCAATGCCTGGAAAAATCATGGAGGGGATCCTCAAGGAATACATTTTGAAGCACTTGGAAGAAAGCAAAGTGATCAGGAATAGTCAGCATGGATTCACCAAAGGCAAATCATGCCTTGCCAAACTGCATGCCTTCCATGACAAAGTAACTGGCTCTGTGGATATGGGGAAGGCAGTGGATGTGATATGCCTTTACTTTACCAAAACGTTTTGATACGGTCTCCCACAGTATTCTTGCCAGCAAGTTAAGGAAGTATGGATGGATAATTGGACTGTAAGGTGGATAGAAAGCTGGCTAGATCATTGGGCTCAGTGAGTAGTGATCAACAGTTCAATATCTAGTTTGTAGTTGGTATCAAACAGTATGCCCCAAGGATTGGTTCTGGGGCCCATTTTGTTCAACATCTTTATTAATGACCTGGATGGACTGCTCCCTCAGCAAGTTCGCAGATGACACTAAGTTATGGGGAAAGGTAGACATGCTGGACAGTACGGATATGGTCCAGAGTCACCTAGACAAATTGTAGGATTGGGGCCTGTCAAGGCTGTTCCCCACTCTGGCTCTTAGTGCAGAAGGTGTGGGCTTGCAAGAGACTTTAAATACCTTGCCTCTATAGGCTTCTGCTTACAAAAACTCTCCAAGGTCACAGATTCTCTGTCTTTGGGAGATAGTTGCTAACACAAAGTGAACCAAAATAAAAAACTCTTTCTTCTTAGGCTTAGGAAGGAAGCACTTGGACTTCTTCCAGAGAGGTATTCCCAATCTTTTACCACAAAAGAGCTTGAAAAAGAAAAACAGAAAACATACTTCAGTCTCTGATAGCTGATCTGTTAGTCTTAGGTATGCATACACAGATCTCCTGCCTCCTTCCAGGAAAGAAAGAATCAAATCATTGCCTTAAAAAAGATGATTTTATTAACAAAACAAAAAGATATACAAAAACCTGATAAAGCATACTTGGTTGCTACGTGTTATGGAACAACTGAGAAAGAACAGATTAAAACACAGAGAAAAATAGTATCTCTGGGTACAGCTTAGATATAGTGAATGGTAGAGGGGGGAGGCACATGGACTTTGCATAGAGAAGTTTAATCAATCAACAAAACAAATAAAAATAACCTGATCATAATTAAATATACAATTTTCTATTCACTCATGATCCATGCCGCTCTGTATGACAAGGTTCAGTTCATTTCTGTGCCTAGTATTCCTTGTAGGCATGGTAGTTCTGCCTGGTTCAATTCATCTTGCCTCTCCCAGCTCCTAGCTTAAAATTCTCACAAAGGAAACAGCAGGCAGGTATATCTTTCAATTTAAATTTCAATCCCTTCTGCCATTGGTTCTTCTGGCTCCCTGCCAGCACCCTCTAGCTACCTGAGTTTAACCTGTTAGTCACCAAATGCTGGCCAGCACTCCTCCTATCCATCACAGGGCCAAAAGAAATCTGATGAGGTTCAACAAGGACAAGTGAATAGACCTGCACTTGGGATGGAAGAATCCCAAGCACTGATCACTGTGGATGAGAAGCTGATATGAGTACAGAATGTCCAGTAACATCCCTAGTCTGGCGTCATCTGTGTGAGCATTCATGGGGATAAACTGTTAGGCCGGGGCCAGGAGTGTGGCCAAATTAGAGGGCCAAGACAGAGCACCAGGATCAGCAGAGTCACTGGGAGGAACACAGAGCCCCTGGTCTCGGGGGGGGGGTGGGGAGGGATAAGAGGGGAGCAGAGCTCTCTGTCAGTGAGGGGAGGGCAGCAGCAAGATGACTGCCGGAGGGGAGTGCGGAGCTCCCCCAGGCCATAGCGATGGTGCTGGGGAGGAGACTGCAGAGCCACTGGGAGGAGCATGGAGCCTCCTGAGTGGCAGCAGCAGGGCTGCTTGATGGAGCCTGCCAGGCAGCAGTAAAGCTGCTCAGTGCAGTGTGAAGCCTCAGATGGCACCAGGGTGCTGGGGTGAGCATGGAGACACCAGGCAGTATCTGAGCCCTGGGCAGCATTAGAGAGACACAGGAGAAAGCAAAGCCACCAGCAGGAGCACAGAGACCCAGGGAGAGTGGAGCTCTGGAATGCAGTGGAGTTCCTGTCCACTGAGGGGAGAGGGGAGCCCCGGGCTGCAGCAAAGCCAAGGTGGAGAAAGTGGAGCTCTCCCCTTCCCCTGTGCTGTGGGGAGAACAGAGCCATGGTGGCAGTGGAACTGCCTGGGGAAAAGCAGAGCCCCTGCTGCATTGATCTCTCTGGTTCAGCAGATTCCCTGGTTTGAGACCACTCAGGTCCTCAGGGTGTTGGACATAGGGTTGCCAGGTGTCCAATATTCGAGCTTTCTGTTCGGGAAACAAATTGAGAAAATATAAATGAGGAAATATAAATGTCCGGTATTTTCTAAATAAGATGTAATATAGATTGTGATGTAATGTCAAGTGTGTCCGGTATTTTTGTTGAAACCATCTGGCAACTCTAGTTGGACGAGGGAGGTACAACCTGTGCTGTGCCCTTGTAGCCAAGAAAACTAATGGCCTATTGGGGTGCATTAGTAGGAACATTGCCAGCAGATCTAGAGAACTGATTATTCCCTTTTATTCAGGACTGGAGAGGCCACATCTTGAGTATTGCATCCAATTTTGGATGCCCATTTCAGAAGGGATGTGGATGCATTGAAGAAAGTCCAGCGGAGGGCAACAAAAATGATTAGGGAGCTGAAGCACATAACTTATAAGGAGAAGCTGAGGGATTTGAGCTTATTTATTTTACAGAAGAGAAGAGTGAGGAGGGATTTGATAGCAGCATTCAACTACCTAAAGGGGGTTTCCAAAGAGGGCGGAAAGAGATTGTTCTCAGTGGTGACAGATGACAGCACGAGGAGCAATGGTCTCAAGTTGCAGTGGGGGAGGTCTAGGTTGGATATTAGGAAAAACTATTTTACTAGGAGGGTGGAAAAGCACTGGAATGGGTTACTTAGGGAGGTGGTGGACTCTCCATTCTTAATTCCCAGCTTGACAAAGCCCTGGCTGGGATGATTTAGTTGGGGTTCGTCCTGCTTTGGGCACGGGGTTTGACTCGATGACCTCCTCAAAGATGCTAATTTGTAGAATATTGCTTTCTGTGGTAAGAGACATCAGTCCAGTACATTTTTCCCTTCCCCCTAAGAAAATCATTTTGGCGGTACTGTCCAAAATCTATGCAGTTTCTCCTCTTTGGCATTAACAGTTCATTTATGACAATTATTATTCACATTTGTATAAGAAAATGAAAATTGCACAAAAACTTTTAAAAAATAGGCATTGATGCATTTCATTTTTATTTTCATACACAAAAGATTTCACATCACTTTTTTCAATCTACAATCGACAATAAGTATGGCATCTAAATATGTAGCTTCTATATCCAAGGTCTAGTTGCCTATTGTTCAGATCATTCCTTTCTAGTCTAGCCATTCTTTTGCTACAAATGCTGCTATTCTTACCCTAGCAACATATGGATAATACGTATAAGTGACATAGGCCATGAAAATGGATTACCTTGAGTTTATGAACAGGTAATTCTATTTTTCTCTGTGTCATAATAATAAACATCATTTGCATTTCAATTTGATCTTGGCCTCTGTGACTCAGCTATGTCAAGTGTAATATAGAATATTCAAAAGACTAAAAGTAAAATCTGCCAGTGAGTTGCTGACTTTGAATTTAGAGAAGTGCAGAATATAATAATGCATACTAATGTGAATAGAGGCTGAGGTGGAGGGGATTTTGTACAGCTTGTTTTTTGAGATCTAGGTAGGGAAAAATACAAAACAAGTCTGCTAAATAGATGAAATAGTTGTGGTCCTGATCTCATTGAAGTGAGTGACTAATAGTCCATAAAGTGCCTCAACTCCAAATTCACAAAGGTTTAGAAGACTATTCTTATATTGATATAACCTTAATATTATGATTAATCTATAATAATAATATCATTGATGATTATTTACTCTGAGTATTACTTTTTTTTCTGTTGCCGGCATGAAGAAATCAAAGCAATTTTAAGATACAAAATGTCTCCAGATTCTGACAATAGCATGTTCCTTGGATTCTTGCTCTGTATCCATTTCCTTTCACCTTCCTCCCATGACTGTATATAAAAATGAGTGACTGACGTGTCAGAAACTTAATTGAATAGGAGTGTTTAGTGCATTGATATATATTCAGAAAAGAATTAGAAATACTCTGAAACAGCACCATAACCAAGGTTGGCAAAAGACATGGGTGCAGTAGATTTTGTAGAGCTGTATGCCAATTGACATGCAGAATCCTATCAAACTCCCTCCCCCATGTATGGCAGAGTTCTCTGTGTAAACATACCCATGATGCTACTCCATGTTTGCTTCCTGCTTTCCTGCAATCGCTCATAATTGCGTCCTACCAAATTCACGGTTCATTTTCATTAGTTTCAAGTCATAGGATTTTTTAAATCATAAATTTCATTATTTCAGCTATTTTTAAATCTGAAATTTCAGTGTTATAATTGAAGGTCGCAGCCAGAGGCCATAGCAACTCCTGTCTGGCCGGAACAGCTCCTGTTGGCAGTGGGCCCCCTGCGGGGCTGGAGCAGCCCCTTCCCTTGTGGTGGGTGGGAGCTGCTCCAGCCCCCACCAATTAACCTTAACTGGCAAACTGGTTAAACATTCGTATCCCTATTTTCCTACCCCTCAGCTTTGAAGGTAGCAGCACAGAAGTAAGGGGTCATGGTATGGTATTGCCACTCTTACTTCTACACTGCTGCTGGCAGGGTGCTGCCTTCAAAGTTGGGCACCCTGCCAACAGCCAGAGCTGTACAGTTTCTCAGCTAAGAAAGCAGCAACACAGAAGTAAGGGTGGCTATTCCACCACCTCCTAAAATAACCTTGTGGCACCCTCCACTCCCTCAACTCCCTTTTGGTTTAGGACCCTCCATTTGAGAAATGCTAGTCTCCCCCATGAAATTTGTATAGTATTGTGTAAAAGCATACAAAAACCAGATTTCACAGGAGACCAGATTTCGTGGTGCCTGATGCGTTTTTCATGGCCATGAATTTTTTAGGGCCCCACTCAGACTGATGTACCTGCCTCCTTAGCAATTAATGAAAGTGAATGGGCTTAACTATATGGATTGGAAAACTGGTAGGTGGAACAAAAGTGCAGCTTTCCAAATATGAACAGTGGAATGGAATGCCATATGTACCAGCACTTTTAATAGTGTTTTAATATAAGTCCTTTTAAGGGTGCTGCAGGCACTTTTCATCTTCTGGAAATTATTATTTTTATGACTTTTACAATATTTTTTGTAAAACCACGGAGTCAGTCCATTGAACAGAACAAGATATCCTGTGACATCCTGTAATTACTCTAAATTCAGAGAGGCTCATTTGAAGTCCCCATTTGTGACAAACAACTGCACGAAAGGCCCACCTAAAGATAATACTGAGCTCCCAAGGGAGGCCAGTAGTTTTAATGTAGAGGAAAAGTCTTCAACCCTTATTTGGAACATTTATCAATACCCATAGAGCTTGGAACCAGGCCAGAAAGGACACAGAACCATTTACTGGAATGTTTTGTCAAAGGTAATACTAGGAGACATATAACCTTGACACTGAATCAGTAGTGAGTGGAAAACATAATCTGAATTTGTTGGTTTGTCACCTTAGAAAAAGATAAGTCAATAAATTGTTGGTTCCTAAATGTGAACATGAAAGGGGTATTGTATTTACTAGCTAGGCTGTTGAAAGAGAAAAATGTTTATTACAAAGCAACTAAAATTTATAGACGGGAAGAAACAAAGATCAAGTAAGAAGAATTATACAAGCATTTTTATTGTGCATAATATTACCAAGCAAGCCATGCATACTAACATGCCTGACATGTCTGGGCGTTAACACATTTTTTGCATTAGCAGGATCCATAACCCATTTATGTAAATGATTTTTCCAGGAATCATTGATATGATCAGTTGAGCTTTCCTGTTACAATAAGGTAATGAATTTCACGTTAAAATTAATTATGGAAGCAACACACCCACTATTTTAAAGAAATTAACAGGCATCATCTTCCTTTGTTCAAAGCAGCAGAAATTCTGATGTGTAACTTTCAGTTTTTCCACAGAAAAGGAAGATCTGTTAAAGATTAATCTGTTATGTCAATATGTCCATTTTGAAGAATAAACAAAATTGAGATTTATATTTATTATAAATCTCATAGTAAAGATGATGACAAATACTCAAAAAAGGAAAGGATTGATACAGGCCATCCTTGCTATAAGTCCAAGATACATTCCAAAAAACTTGGAGTTATAGTGAAACAACTTAAAGCGAGGAATTTTTTTCCCACGGCTAACTCCCATTTGCGCAAATTAGGGTGGTTGTTTTTGTGCGACTTAAGAGTGGGGAATGGAGGACTTACAACGCATCAGTTTCTACAAGCGACAATGACTGTAGTGCAGAACGGATGTATACTGGGGCGACTTATAGTGGGGACGCCCTGTACTGAGTAATCAAAAGTATGCTGTCTCTGTCTGTCATGCTCTCTCTCTCTCTGTGTCTCTGGAACTTCTACTCCTGTTTACAAAGGGGACCATAACAGAGTGTGAGTTTAAATATACTGTAAAACAGAATGATTGTCTTCTGGTATGTCTTCATGCTATACCACGATAAAGGTCTTAATTCCTACAGTGGTCAAAAATATTGGAAAACAGACTACATTGGAGAGGGAAGTAAATGTTCTGATTTTTTTAAAATACTAGCATTAAATAGTTTTATCTACTACCCCCAAAGCAATGGTTTATTGAAATCTGAAAAGATTAAATATTATGCTATGATTGCAATTGCTGGATACTGATAAATTATCATATAATAGCTTGTTGTTTTTCCCAGCATTTTTCTGTTCCTACTAAGTTTAATATTTTCAGCTTTTGTTCAGCAGTATCCAGGGAACAGGAAAATCAGTTCTTCAAGTAGTGTCCATATGGTTATTCCACTCCAGGTATGCCTGAGCCTCTGAAGCCCTTGATCCGAGACCTCTAGTTAGCAGCGCCTGTTCAGCTTGGTTGTGCGCCCTGTGTGTCTTTGTAGCAGACCTCAAGGCTATATGGGGTAGATGGGTCAACCACTCTGTGTTTTCTGTACTTGGTTTGGCTTGAGACAGAACACTAGTGTGTCTACCCTGAGAGTACTTAGCCTTTCTCTTCCCTTCTATTCAAAGTTAGTTTAGTTTAGCATTTTGTTAGAGTTAGCACATTGCATAGTTTAGCTGAAAGGACTGGGGATTTTTTCCTCTCTTTTTCCTCTGGGAGTTTTGTCTTGTCCTGGCTGGGTGTGCCTGATTCCTCAGGCTTCACATGTTACCTCTCTTGCTGAGAGGCCATGTCAGTGAGCAACTGACACTTCACGTGTGTCCAGGGCCTAGGAGAGTCCCATATCTCTCAAAAGCACTCTTTTTATTTATCCCTGGAGTCCAGAGCAAGGAGGAGTAGGGAGATAAAGCTCAAACTCCACAATGGAATGTGCCCTACAATGGAATGTGCCCATTGTAATGGAATGGACTTCACAATGGAATGTGCCCTACCCTCTGATCCTGGTTTGGAAACCTCCCCATACATTTGTCCCCAGACAGTCCCTGTCATAGCCACCTTGGGATATGCTTCCCCTAAGGAAGGGATGCTTTTGGAGAACTCTGGGAAGATTCCCAAAAAGAGGAGCTTGGGCTTTTTGTCTAAGCAGCCACTTGTGAAACAGACCAGGTCCCTCATCTCTGAGATTGCTGTGGAGGCCCAGGACTCTTCCTCTGGTACCAGCAAGCCTGTCAAGCCCTGGTGTTCCAGTGCGAGGAAACAAAGCTCCAATAGGGCACCTATACCCTCCTCTAATAAGGAGAAACAGTACCGTCTTGCTAAGCTCTGTCATTGGCATTGAAGTATTATGCTCTGCTGTTGGTACTGTTGTTCACCTTAAACCAGCCATCAGGTTAAGCACATAGCTCATCTAGGGGTGCCTGTACAAGTGATACCCTCAGTACAGGCAAGCATCAACACCTAACAAAGCCTGTTGAACACTTAGTGATAGTAGTATTGTTGGCTCCAGCCACAAGAAATTTCACTGGTGTCAGTACGCCTGTCCTTTATGGTGTACTGCAAGAGTTCCATTACACAATGATTCTCTTGCTGTTGGGTGAACCAAAGTCCCTGTTGCTATCAGGTACCGAGTGTCTAATAATCCTGAGACTTCAATCTCTGGGTGGTCCCTTCCCGACAAAGGACTCTCCTCCAACATCGTTGACTACCCCACATGTGAAAAAGTGAAGAAAGAAAATGAGAACTCCCAGTCAGAGTTCCTACACGCTCCTTTGGGTATCCACCTTCATCCATGTAGGACTTTGCATGCTGAAACCAACCTGCACACTACCCCCTCACTCTTGTGGACTCTCACAATGGTCATATTGGGGAATGTATTGGCTGCCTATCGGCAACAGTTCAGCAAACCACTGGTGCCATCCTGGCTCAATACCAGGGTTGCACAACCTTCCAGGTTTGAGAAGTTGGAAATTAAGGTAAATGAAGAAGTCACCTCCTGAAACTCCAATTTCATCATCGTTGCTGAATGAAGTCCTTATGCCTCCTCTTCCTTCCATCACTGATGACTTCAAACAATTCCAGCACCTTTTTAGAAAAATAGCAGACACTCTGCATACCCCTCTGGTTTAGGGATGTCACTGTAAGCATCACCCTTACTGGATGATGTTTACCAGTAACCGGTTAACCACTGGCCTAGCTGGACTGAAGCAGCTCCCCATCCGCCACACAGTGGCCACAGCCTGTTGTTCAGTAGGCCTCGCCAGGTTGGAGCAGCCTCCCTTCCACCCTCTCTTCTCTTCCTTCTGCAATGACCTCTTTCATGAACTTCTACTGCAGCAAGAGGTAGACTTTCTCCTCTGTCTAGGACTGATAGATCCTATTCCTTCCCCTTACAGGGATAAGGTATTCTACTTCAAATAATTTCCTTTGGACTGTCTTTTTTTTTTTTCCCCCTCAGGGGTTCTCACAGTAGTTGTGGGTTATCTTTGACAAGCCATTCTTGTCTTCCATACCTCAGCAACTGGCTTCTCAAAGGCTGCTCTTTCGAGGCAGAGTTGGCAGTCACTCAAAAGGCCCTTGCTCTATTTTGAGAGTTGGGACCACAGTTTAACATCAAGAAAATTGTGTTCATATCCATGCAGGGAATACAGTTCATAGGGGCACACTTGGACTCAGTGAGAGCCAGAATGTACCTCCCTTTAGACAGATGTGTGATTCTATCAAGACTTGTAAGGACGAGTCAGAGAAGCCCTCAATGAAAAACTGTCTTCAGCTCCTTTGGTCACAAAACTGCACACTGCCGTATGGCAATCACACAGAATCACACCTCTGCTTTTTCCAGCATAGGTTGAAAATTGCCTAATATCTGATCAGAGATGCCTTGAATAGGCATATGGCAGTCCCCTTTTATGTAACGAACTCCCTGCACTGCTAGAGCAGTTTACATCTGTGCAGATGTCTCTTTCTGCCACCCAATCCCATCAGTGACTCTGCCAACTGATTCATCCTCACTGGGAGCGCACCACAATGCTTTCATGGTTCAGGGCAGAAGGTTGGTAGATTCCATATCAAACTGTTAGAGCTCAAAGCTGATCAGGAACACATGCTTCCATATGTTCCTTCATATGTTCTGGCCTTCATCGAGGTAGAGTAATAAGGGCCATGGCGGACAATGCATCTTGCATGTTTTACATCAATAAGTAGGGAGGAGTAAGATCCCCCTTCTTGTATGCTGAAGCCCTAAAGCTCTGGAACTGGTAGTTACAGGGGCGGCCCGTGGCTATAGGCGGACTCGGCCGCTGCCTAGGGCGCCGCCGCCCAGGTCGCCCGATGATGACATCACGGGGGTGCCCGGGGCGCCTGCCGATGATGTCAGGCCATTGACAGCCCTGCAGGTGGGGGCGCCGATCGCGCGCTCTGCCTGGGGCGCCAGCTGCCACAGCCGGCCTCAGGCCGCTCCTGGGTAGTTAGCCACCAGCACTCAGATTTCAGCAGCCTACCTTTCTGGTAATGGTACACCATTGCTGATGCCCTCATCAGACACTTCTCCCACAGTTGTGAATGGGAGCTAGATACTCAGGTCTTCCAGGATGTATTCTAGAGATTGAGGTGGCCAGAGATTGAATATTTTGCCATCTCTGAGAACAGACAGAGTCCTCTTTCTATTCAGGAAGGAATCTGTCATTGCACCTGCAAACTCCTATATAACCTAGATGTCTGCCACGAGGAGGCATAGGGCTCATGCATGGGCCAAACAGACAAAATCTCCAATCAAGGGCTAGAGAGGCTCATGCGCATCTGCAGTGGTGTACCTATAGGGGGAAGAATTACAGTGATTGCACTGGACAAATAGTATTTCCTTTTTCTGTCTTTTCTGTGTGCTGTTTCCTGCATAAATGAATGAGAATTCCACAGGTTTATGAGCAAGGTCATACCTGCTTTCATTCTGTGAGAATTTTTTTTTTTTTTTTTAGTTTAGAAGCTGGATTACATAGTAATGCATATGTATACTGCAATTTGGAATTAAATAGAGCCAAAGGATCTGAAATTACTTTATAATTAATTACAGCAGCACTGAGAGAGGTATTAAACATTTTACAGGGAAATGAATGAGGGCAGAAAAATTTAGTGACTCACCTGAAGTGCCATGACACATCATTGTCCGAGTTGTAACTAGAATCCAAGCATCCAGGTTTTCCTGCTCTTAGGCCACACTCTCTCCTTCCCTTAGTAAAAGATCAGTTTAATAATAAAATCATTATAGTGTTTCTAAAGTTTGTAAAATAATATTTATGACCTCAAGGAATTCAATTGCATGTAGCAGGTAAAAGGTTGTTTTATTTTGGAGTTTTTTAGAATACATTATAAATTTGTGTGGAAAGTACTTTGTGAAGGAACTTGTCTACACTCTGTAGTGTAGATTAGATTTATTTTTACTGTGTATTTAGTTTCATTTTTAAGTGTCTGCAAAAACTATAGAGGAAAAATTGATATATGTATAAATTTAGTTTTGAATCTGCTCGAATATTCTGTTTTCTGCTATGGATATGATACAATGCTATCTAATCTTCATGACAATTTTCATAATCTCACATTTGAAGTTGACACTTCTTCAACTATTTTTTAAAACAAAAAAGAATGTGTGGGGTTTTATCATTTTCCTTTTAGCTCACAGTAGCTTCTGGCATCAACCTCATTGCAACTAATACAGAAATAGTTTAGCATACTGTTTAATGTGTGCACAAAATTATAGTGTTGTCATTTGTGATACTGTAGTCAAGGATCTGTCTTCATTTATATTACAAACTCCTTGTTTTAAAAGGTTTGTAACAGAGATTGATCAGGCTGAAAACTGACAGGATTAATCACAGCAGTGAATCAGATTTTAGACTAAAAAAGTAGTAGTTCAATGTTTAAGTTTTGAACACTACATTTCATTTAAAAACAAATCAAGTGTAAAAGCAATTCATAATACAGAGTGATTGCTGTTGGCATTTTGAAAGCATAATTGCAGAGTAATCAGTCTTTTAAATTATATACTGGATAACTTAATTTTAAAGGAGTTCAGAAGGATTGTGAATTTTAGTATGTATCCTAAAGACTTTACATGGTAACTCTAAAAAAAGGATTGTAGACATGTCAGGTGCATATTTTCTTTTTAAAAGAAACAAGCTACGTTAATTTTTCCTTTTCTTAAAGATCAGTTAAACTAAATTTAACCTATCTCAATTTAAAGCAATAGTAGAGTGAAGAACGAGCACACTAATATCTTTTCTCCATTTGATACGTGGTAGACCTGGGTACACTCTTATATAGGTGGGATGGCCTAGTTTGCAGGTTAATCAGTGGGTAATCTCTTGTCTCCTGAGGGAAAGCGACAGATTACATTTCCTAAATCCTCAACCACTGCCATGACTATGAATATCACTGTCTGATTCTATAAGATTTGCATATTTATGCAGCTCCTCTGTTCACCAAAGGTGAATCTGTATTTGATGGCTCTACTTGTGAACCGTACAAACAAGGATGACTTGCTCAATATGCATGATTTTTGGAAGATTGAGGACATTTTAAAATGTAAGGAAATACAGAAAACTGTCACATGTATTTATCATACACTTGAAATGTTTGTGCTTCCTATTTCTATGGGCTGCATTGTCACCAGAGTAATAAGCAAGCCCTTTAATTTTTTGTGCTCTTGTGTCTGTCATCACTATTTCTGTCTCTTGTTAGGGCAGGAGAAAGAATACATGCAATCAGTTTAGAGAGGTGTTCCTCTGTATGTGTTATGTGGAAGCAACCAGTACATGTCCAGTGGGATTGTCATGCCTCTGACATATCCAAGCTTCTGAATGCTTTTGAAAAATCTGATTGAACATGCAGTTGTCCCTTATCTGTGCCCCAGACCTATTCTCCTTGAACGCTCAACACCTTGAGTTCCTCTGCTTTGAATGAGATTAACAAACTGCTCTGAAAATCCCCTTGAAACCCAAACATGCTGTCATGATCAGGGGGAGTGCTGACGAGCACTCGGTAACTAAGGGGTTAACTCAGGTACCTAGCAAAGGTTGTGGCCAGGGAGCCAGGAGAGCCAATTGAGATAGAGGGTTGAAATTTGAATTGGATGTATGTTTCCTGCCTGCTTTCTTTGTCTGGGAGAGTTAAACCAGGAGTTGTGAGACACAGAATGATTTAAACCCAGGCAGGACTACCATGCCCCTCCCCATGGAATTCAGGGCATAGAAGTGGAATGAACAAAGAGAAAATTAGAAGTGAGTACCAGGGAAATGTGAGTCAGTCGTGCGTCCAGGGTAATTTTTCTTTGTTTTGTGTTGTGGTTTGAACTGCTGTGTGTGAATCTATGCCTCTCCTCCCCATTTACTACTATGTAAGCTTTGTGCCGAGATTGTTCTGTTTTTTAAATTTGTTTTCCTTGGTTGCTCTGTCACATCTAGCAACCAGGTATACTTAACGGCTGTGTCTACATTGGCACCCTTTTCCGGAAAAGGAATGCTAATGAGACAAGTCGGAATTGCAAATGCAGCGGGGATTTAAATTTTCCCCGTGGCAGTTGCATGAACATAACTGCGCTTTTTCGGCTCGGGGCTTTGACGGAAAAAGCGCCAGTCTAGACGCGGCTCTTGCGGAAAATAAAGCCTTTTCGGAAGATCCCTTATTCCTCTTAAAATCAGGAATAAGGGATCTTCCGAAAAGGCTTTATTTTAGACTGGCGCTTCACAAAGCCCGAAAAAAGCGGCAGTTATAAAATTATGCAAATGCCGGGGAAAATTTAAATCCCCGCGGCATTTGCAATTCCGACTTGTCTCATTAGCATCCCTTTTCCGGAAAAGGGTGCCAATGTAGACACAGCCTATAAGTATATCTTTTGTTTTGTAATAAAAATCACTTCTTTTAAGGTTTTTGTGTCCTGGAAGGTCTTTCAGTGTGTATCTGCATGCCTCTAAATCTGATTGAACATCCAGTCCCTTATCTATGCCCCAGACCTTGAACGCTCAACACCTTGAGTTCTCAGACTGAATGAGATTAACAAACTGCTCTGAAAATCCCCTTTGCACCCAAACATGCATTGATCCCCCAGTTACAGTCCAAGCCACTTAAGTCTGCACAAGTTTGGTTTTTTTTTAGAAACATTTTTTTAACATAGTTATTCTCAAAAGCAACGATTAACAAATAGAGATTATCTGAGAGTCTTTATCATTGCATGTAAAGGAATACATAATTTTAAAAACACCTATAAATTAATGAGTGTGTCACTGTATGGGGCTATACCTATGTTTCAGTTAGCCAGTGTTTGCCAGTATTTTAGTATTGTAGTGAAAATCCATGAAAGTTCTGTAGGGCAGGACCTGTCTTTTTGTTCTTTGTATGTACAATGCCTAGCAAAATGGGGTCCTGGTCCATAACCGAGGTTCTTAGGTGCTTTCATAATAGATAAATAATAGTTTTATTCTATGTAGCTTCCCCTAGAGAGATCTTGGTATCACACCTTAAAAATTCTATTGTAATTTTATAAGAAGGGAGAAAAAGCTTTAAAACGAGATTATCTGATTCCGTAGTGGTCTTAAAAAAAATCCAGAGTTTTTTTTATAAGGTTTCATGGGAAACCTTAATATTGCTGAGTAATGTGTTTGCTTTTTTTCCCCTAACTAACTTTTTCTTTTTGGCTTGAACCAAATATTTCAACTGGTTTTTGGAGTGTAGTGTATTTTCCCTGAAAGGAGATACTAAGGCTCACTGGTGAGATGTGTAATGGTAGGATGAATGTGAAATCCATTAATTTTATCATAAAATACGCAATAACATGGTATGATATGAAGAATTTATTGGCATACATTTTTAAAGTAGCCATTGTTACTTGTGGGTTTCAAAACAATTAGTTATTCAGGTCATTCCAAATTAGTCTCAATAAAGCCTTTTAACCCCCCTCCAAATCAGGTATTCTGCATACACTGTCATTTCAGAATGAAATGTTTTAGAAGGTTTGGGGCCTTTTTGTTCTGTTTCTTTGAAGTTTGGTGCTACTTTTCATATTCCTCCACCAATCAAAGTAGCCTTCCAAAATGCCAGGAGTACAGCAGCAGGAAGTTTAATTTAAAAGAAAAATCCTACTAGTAGAAACTTTAGAAATGTCTAAAACTGACCTACATAGCTTTTCCATTTACAATAATGTCACAATCCTAATATATAGTTTCCAAGACTGGAAACAACTGCTATTTATCCCATTGTGAAGAAGGTGAATCTCCTGTTTCTAGTGGTAAAAGCTTCTATTTCTGACTGTGTCAGATGAAATAGTGAGATATTGGACCTTAAACTTGTCACTGGTACAGAGCTGAAAATTTTCTATTATTCGCTTCAGGCCACTATACAGTTCTGTTTAGGGAGAGGAAATTTGACATGTGGGGCAGAGGTTTGAAGCCACCCACAGGATTAAATGCTTGCAGTATTCCCAGAGATTGATTAGTGAGCAAAATGAATATGGCGTGATCAGTGATAAATTCATTTCTCCCACAGCTCTGCCATCACCTATACAGTGCTGACATTTTAATCACTGACCTTAGTTTAAATATTCAATTCAAAATAACATTCAATCTCACCAATGATGCAGGCATCATAGGGATTTTACATTTAAATTGCTCTATGCAAGAATGTGTGAGGGGACCCTCATCTACTCTGTTAATGTAAACAATTGAAGTTAACTGGAGTGAATTAATGAATTGAAGTTCAAGCTCCCATCTGAGGCGTACAGATGGAATAGCAGGGACTTTCAGCCAAGGCCAAAGTGTTTTAAATAATTGTGGAAATAGAATACAATTATCTTCTGTATCAAAGTTTATATAGGGTCTGGAGTCAATGGAACTGTTATCAGGTGTTGAACAGTGGACTGAGTACCAGATTCATCTAATGGAAAATTAAATGAACTGCCTTTTGAAGACCATTTTCTTTCTTTTTCAGGGCAGTAAACAACCTGCAGGTGTTCAGCATCTCCAAATAACACTTTTCTCCCTTTACATCTTAAAATGAGCTGTGGTTTTCCTTAATTTTTGCTATCTGTATTAGAGGCACTACTGAAATTTCTGTCGACTCTCTCCATGATGAGTCCTCAAACACATCTGTAATTTTCTATTCCACCATCCACATCTTAAAAACCCGAACAAAAAACATGATGCTTTGAGGAGCTGAGTCCTTATCTTCCTTTTAGGTCAGTGGTACCTGAAGCATCAATAGCTTGTGGAATTCTGTGTTCTGGTTTTCTTAGACTATCCACCTTTATTTTATTGGTTTATTTCTTCCTGTCTCTCATTGAGCGAGAACCAAATTCTAAGAAAATATAAAATATGATGACCAATCATACTTGAACATTCTTTAGAAACTTTGGGTAAGGCTAAATGTAAAATGCAGCTTTCATTTATAAAATAAATGAAATAGTCTTTTAATCCTCCTAGGCTTAGCTATTCCAATTGCCTATGACAGATGTAATTTTTTACTTATGTTTTTACATCTTCTAAATTTCAGAAAAACTGTTTGAAAAAAATCACTGTAACCCATGCATTGCAATGATTACAAAAATTTTCTCTTACAGTAAGTTAAAGCTAGTCCTCTATGGAGTAGCAGTAGTAGAGAGATAATGTATGTTTGTTTCAATTAAAAAATAACCCCCATTCAAAGTATCTTCAAAGAGTTAGTTGAGGTACTCCGTTTATTTTATTTCCTGATGTTTTGACCATTATAAGAATGGCTATACTTGGTCAGGCCAGTTACCCATCTAGCCCAATATCCAGTCTTCAGACAATGGCCAATGCCAGGTGTTCCAGAACAGGTAATCATCAAGTTTTGCCCATTTCCAGTTTTTGGCAAACAGAGGCTAGGGGACACTTCAGAGCATGGTTTTGCATCCCTGCCCGTCCTATTGCCATTGATGAACCTATCTTCCATGAACTTACCTAATTCTTTTTGGAACCCGGTTATAGGCTTGGCCCTCACAACATTCTTTGGCAAAGAGTTGCACAAATTGACAAGATTAGTCTTTTTAGTGAATTCATAAAAAAAGTATGAGGTACCATAGACCAGTAGGTGCTTTGGGGATAGTATAGTTGCTTTTCTCTTTAGACTGTAAATCTGACTTGGAAAATGCTATCTTGGCTTAGAGTTTAAGCCACCTCTACTGACATCCCAGCAATTGTTAGCATGAGGTGAAGCCCTCCTCCTTAAAAGAGTAGAAAGGCTGCAAAAGTTTTGTGGGATTTACTTTCTTACAGAGTAAGATTTGTGGTTCTAGACACTTTTTAAAGGTTTTATAATAGAATTCAAAAATAAATCATGTAAGATATTTTTGTCTATATTCTCCTGCTGTAAATGATCAATTCACTGACAACCTTTTACAGAACTGACGCACATATGAAGCAGCAGGGTCAGACCCTCTGAACATTTTAAGCTTGAATGGCAATTTGAATGGAGTTTCATGGAAAAAAATATTCATCATGTATATAGAACTAAAACAAAGATTCTCAGTGTTTTGGCTTTCTGACGTCTTTTTGCCCCATAATCAACTTTCAAAGGTACAGCAGGTGGCTTGAAGGTAGAATGTTTTAATGATTAGTATGGCTTTACACAGCTTTTACGTCAGTTTTTATTTCCAAATCATTTGCTAACAAGTCACCCAAGGGCTTGAAATCGACCAGGAAAATAACCAAAGGGAGCCTACAGTGCAATTGATACTGATAAACAGAGAATGGAAAGTATAGAAATAAGAATTATCTATTTACTTAGCTGCACTTGGTCATCTGGGGTTTGATATTTTTTGTACTGATTATGTAACTATTCAAAATAACTCTCCAGTTGTAATTTTATGTTATGTCTAGATTCACCTTTTTATAGTTGAACATCTAGTTTTTTTATTTAATGTGACCAACTTTTACATACTTTTTTTCCACAAAACATTCACTCCTCAGTAATGTCATTGTAATAGATTTTTCAATGGCCTTAGTGAATTTTCTCACTGCTTCCATAGCCAGAAATCCCTTTGGAGTTGTATCTCTTGTACAGTAAGGCAAACTGTCTTCAAGTTTTACAGAACTAGGCATGCAACATAAGTAGCTGACTTCTGTTGCCACTTGCTATATTACTTTGATTGTTCCTGCACAAAGTGGGGTGGCTTTATGTATGTTCATTCAATCCTTTTAAACTGTAGCTTTCCTGAGGACAAGATTGACCTTTTGCAGATTTTGGATGAAGATTGAACCTTCTGAAGTGGCAAAAATAAATTAAAATAAATATAGATGTTTTATACCCACACAGCCTGAGTCCTGAAAAACAAGCAAACAAAGGGCCTCCCTACTAATAACATTTAATATTGTATAATGTTCAGTTCATTAGGTTTACAGTGGAAAAAATTGAGTACCATTAGGAGGAAAGAGAATATCCAATTGTCAGGTAGCTAGGATCTTGATGTTTCTGCAGGAGGCAGAATCAGTCATCAAGAATTTAGTTGGATATAACAGGTGTTATAAAAGACACATTAAGGAACTATCCTCCACCTGTTTTCTCCTTAAATCTTGCTGTTTATACAGAAGAAGCAGATAATCAGTGGCTTCCTGTTTACAATCTTACTTATATTAGTAAAAGGTTTGGGCCATCAGGTCCTCTTCTCCTCTTCCCCACATGACCTTCCTGTCTGTGAATGGGGGACAGTGAACCATCAGCAGCCTCCCACAAACATCTCTGCCGCTGCAGAACTTGGTATCCCATTCCCTCTTGTTTGTTTCTTTCCTGTAGTTTGTCAGAAATCTCTCTCTCTTCATGCCTTCATAATCTGTTGAATGAATTGAGATTTCATATTCATGGATCATATAACCAAGTGCTTTAAAAGGAATGAAAGGAAGATGGGTTGCCATAAAAGTCTGGGCATGTACAAATCTAATATTTTTCATTATGGAACTGTAAAAGCACATCTAAGTGGATTTTGCTCTTAATACTGTATCATGTTTTCATTACCATTTTGATGTAATAAGAAGGTTAGTCTTAGAAATGGTACTTTGTCTCAAGTGAGCTTTTCTGACATAAGCTTATGAATGAATTGAATATCTTCCACTCATCTTCATGGAGCTACATTTGTAACTACAGTAAACTTCCGATAATCTGGCACCTTTAGGACCCAGGGGGTGCCGGATTATCAGATATGCCGGACTATCGGAAGGGGAGGCTATGAGGGGTCTAGGGTGGTGTGGGGGGGATGCCACCCCAGACCCCTCATAGCCCCCTTCCGATAGTCCGGCTCTGCCCCAGGCGTCCCCGATTCAGCCGCTGCTGGTCAGTTTCAGCAGCAGTTGAATCAGGGCGCCCTGCGGCAAGCAGTTGGGGTGCTGCCAGGTTGGTCCGGTAGCGCTGCCCCTTGGCGCTGCGAGACCAACCCGGCAGCACCCCAGTTGCTCTTGGGGACACCTGGAGCAGAGCAGCTGCGGTGCTGCCGGGTTGGTCCCGCAGCGCCAAGGGGCGGCGCTACCGGACCAACCCGGCAGCACCCCAGCTGCTCTGCCCCAGGCTTCCCCAAGTCAGCCGCTGCTGAAATTGACCAGCGGCTGACTCCGGGAAGCCGAGGCAGAGCAGCTCTGCCTCGGGCTTCCGGAGTCAGCCGCTGGTCAATTTCAGAGCAGCTGAATCGGGGACAGCTGGGGTGCTGCGGGTTGGTTCCGCAGCGCCCGAGGGGCAGCGCTATGGGACCTACCCGGCAGCACCCCAGCTGCTCTGCCCCTGGCTTCCCCGATTCAGCCGCTGGTCAGTTTCAGCAGCGGCTGAATCAGGGAAGCCAGGGGCAGAGCAGCTCCAATGGTCCGGCTGCCCGGAGCACTTCTGGGTTCCTGATGGTGCCGGACCATCAGGAGTGCCGGACCATCAGATGCCGGACCACTGGAGTTTTACTGTAATCAGATGTAATTATTTTCATCCTAATAATTCAGTTCAAAGTTATTGTCCTTGTGATTTCATAGAGATCCAAATTATCTTTGGTTTCTGTCTTTTATGTGGTGAGTACCCCCAGGATGTGTCATGTACATGTGCAATGTCCATCAGAGTGACATTTGCATCAGCTTTTAATATGCGCACTGTGGGGTAACATTTCAAAGAGTCGTGGTGGGGCTTTAGCTGTGTGACTTCCACTGTTGTAAATGAGAGACATACAGTTAAAACTCTGCTCGGTACATTGAAAATGTAGGGTTATGTGTCCTACTCCTGTTGCTCTATTCAAAAGAATTTCTCTCCACTCTGCAATATGTCATCCTTTGCAAGAGTTATAATACACAGTGTTTAAAAGTTTTGTAACTGTGCCTGATTTCTACAGCGCTTGTGGAACAGCTGTAGTGTTCTCAATAGATTGGCTGGTGTTATTTCTCAACTCAACTATCTTGTTAATGTGAGATATGGAGACTAGCAAAATTATGTAACTGACGGTTGGCTTTTGGGAATTGGTAATTGGGGCCGGGGGGGGGCAGTAGGACTTTGTCTTCGTAGAATTTATCTATTACTTGTCACTCCATATAGTCCAACGGTCATACACTCTTTGGCTATGTCTACACTCGCGGCTTCTTGCGTGAGTAATATGCAAATGAGGCTAAGCATGGAATATTGCGGAGCCTCATTTGCATACCTAATGAGCCACCATTTTTTTCAGAAGAGGCTCTTGCGCAAGAAGGAGCATCTACACTGCCCCTTCTTGCACAAGAAAAACCCTCTTGCGCAATGCTGTTCTTCCTGAAAAGTAATAGGTGTAACGGCATTGCGCAAGAGGGTTTTTCTTGCAAGAAGGGGCAGTGTAGACAGCTCCTTCTTGCGCAAGAACCTCTTCCGCAAAAATGGCGGCTCATTAGATATGCAAATGAGGCTCGGCGATATTCCACGCTTAGCCTCATTTGCATATTACTCGCACAAGAAGCCTCGAGTGTAGACATAGCCTTTAAGAATGTTCTAATATAAGACATTTTCTATTGAACAAGGAGATTGGACATTATAACCATTAGGTGGTATGACTACAATAATTTATTGATCAGATCCATTGTTTATAAAATATCCAAATGTTACCAGATATTCCTGGCATTATTAGTGATATAGAAACATAGAAAGGTAGGGTTGACATTATCTAGTCAAGTCCTCCTGTGCTCATGGTAGGACTAAGTATTATCTAGACCAGGGGTGGCCAACCCATTAAACAAAGAGAACCAAAACAACGGCGGAAAAAATGCAAAGAGCCACACCAGAATTGTTGAGGGGGAAAAAAAAAAGCAGCTCCCCACCAGCCAGAGTTGTTGAGCCAAAAAAAAAAAAAAGGATGCTGCTCCTTTAAAAACCACAGGTTAGGCTTTTTGGCTACATCAAGCTCCCGCCATCTTGCCAACGCCATTATTTTGCTATACCAGACAGCTCCCCAACACCGAGGGAGCCTGGGGTCATTTGTAGGGTTGCATGGGGCAGCTTTGCGAGTCACGGGGAGGCTTCGCAAGCGGCACTTTCAGGGGTGAAGCGCCGCATGCGGCTCGCGAGCTGCGGGTTGGCCACCCCTGATCTAGACCATCCTTGACAGATGTTTATCTAACCTGCTTTTAAAACTCTCCTATGGTGGAGACTCCACAACTTCTCTAGACAGATTAGACCAGTGGTTCTTAACCTTACTGCAGCCTGCACCCCTTCGGTTCTCAAAATATGTTCTCGCACACCTTATTAAAAATCGTTGAAGTAGGTCAGTTCTTTAAACCTAAGATATATCATAAAAATCTGGCATATCTCGCACCCCCAGAAAGGGCCTCTCACACCCCCAGGGGATGCATGCACCCCAGGTTAAGAACCACTGGATTAGACATTAGTCTTTTCTAATGTCCAACCCAAATCTTCCTTGCTGCATTAAGCCCATTGCATTTTGTCCTATCCTCAGAGGTTAAGAAGAACAATTTTTCTCCCTCCTCTCCTTGTAACAAATATTTAAGTACCTGAAAAGTGTTATATCCTTCAATTCATCTTCCAGGGCTCTAATTAGTGTGTCTAGTGAAGATACAATAATTCAAACTGAGACGGACACTCCAGTCTATTGCGGTAGTCCTGCTTCCACGAGGAGTAAGGGAAGTCGAAGAGAGAGTGTGCTCCCTTTGACTTCCTGCAGTGTGGACAGCACCAAAAGTTGAGTTAAGGTACTTCAACTTCAGCTATGCAATTAACGTAGCTGAAGTTGCATATCTTAATTCGACCTTATCCCATAGTGTAGGCATACCCTGATTTAGCTTGTGATCCACATGTCCTCCAGACTTCTTTCTGAAGTATTTCTTCCTAGGCAGTCATTCCCATTTTGTGTTTGTGCGACTCGCTGTTCCTTCCTAAATGGAGTACTTCACATTTTTCCTTATTGGATTATATCTCATTTACTTCAGACCATTTCTCCAGTTTGTCCTGATCATTTTCAATTTTAATCCTGCCATCCAAAGTACTTGCAACACCTCCTAGCTTGATATTGTCCTCAAATTTGATAAATGTACTCTTTATGCCATTATCTAAATCATTGATGAAGAAATGTAAGAGAACCCTCCCTGAGGAACCCCGCTTGATATACCCTTTCATCCTGACTCTGAACCGCTGATAACTATTCTCTGGAAACAGTTTTCTAACCAGTTTTGAACTCACCTTGTAATAGCTTGATATAAGTTGTATTTCCTTATTTTTTATGAGTTCAAAGCCATACTACAGTCAAGATATACCAAATCTACCCCTTTACCCTTATTCACAAGACTTTTTACTCTTTCAAAGAAAGATATTAGACTGGTTTGATGTGGTTTGTTCTTGACAAATCCATGCTGACTGTTACTTATCACCTCATTATTTTATTAGATTGATTGCTTAATTATTTGATTTATTATTTTTCCAGGTACAGAAGTTAAGCATACTGGTCTGTAATTACCTTAATTGTCCTTATTTCGCTTTTTTATATAAATGGGCACTATATTGCCCTTTTCCAGTCCTCTGAAATCTCTTCCATCTTCCATGACTCTTCAAAGGTAATTGCTAATGATTCAGATACCTCCTCACTCAGCTCCTTGAGTATTCTAGGATGTATTTCATCAGGCCCTAGCGAACTGAAGACATCTGACTTGTCTAAGTAATTTTAAATTTATTCTCTCCCTATTTTAGCCTCTGATGCTACCTCATTTTTACTCTTTATTTGCTATGTTAGATGTCCAATAACTACTAAGCTTTTTGGTGAAAACTGAATAAAAAAGATCACTTAGCACTCCTTCCATTTCCACATTTTCTGTTATTGTCCCCTTCCCCCATTAAGTAATAGACCTACTCTGTCCTTTGTCTTCCTCTTGCTTCTAATGTATACATAGAATATTTTCTTGTTACCTTTTATGTCTCTAGCTAGTTATATCTTGTTTTGTGCCTTGGCCTTTTTAATTTTTTTTGTACATACAAGTGTTGTTTATGTTCATCCTTTACAATTTGACCTAGTTTCCACTTTTCATAGAACTCTTTTTTGAGTTTCAGATGATTGAATATCTCCTGATTAAGTGGGTGTGGTCTCTTGCCATCTCTTCTGTGCAAGTGAAATAATTTGTTCTTGTGCACTTAATGTCCCTTTGAAAAACTGCCACCGCTCTGGAGATCTTACCTGCCCAATTCTGAATTTGCTGAAGTTTGGCTTCTTAAAATTCATTATTTTTATTGTGTTGTTTTCCATCCGGTCATGCTTTTGAATCATGAAGAGACTACTTTAAAGAAAATAGTAAGTAAAGTTATCTTATTATTTTAACTGGCCAAAGTATTACCAATTTGTAAAGCAGAATTCTTAAAAGAATTCCATCATATATTTAATATGGAAAGCATGGGAGATGATAGCCTAGTGCAGCCCAAGAAGTGGACGGTGCTGACTGCTGGCAGCAACATGGCCAGCAGTCAGAGATGTGTTGATTCAGTACAATCTCTGGACAGCCTACATCAATAGCATTATGCTATAACCCCTGTTATAACTGCTGTTTCTCTGTGAAAACTCCTGGGTTGAAAAAAAGACCACTTGTTCTCTGTTGAGATGGTTTTCCCAGGCCTTTGTGCTGAAGGGGGCCTGGCAGGTGCAGAGAGGTGTAACTGTAATCTGCACTTTCATCTGCCAGTTCACATGAATGTACTTGATGGTGGGAAATAGTTTTTATCCTTGAATTTTTGAACTATAGTATTATAAAAAGTGTTGAACATTTTGCACTGCGTATTTTTTTTAAAGAATCAGTGTTTTTTATGCTATACAGTATAACTACATCAAGAAAAAATGGGCATATTTAATAAAAGCACTAATATCTGTCTAATATTTATAAAAGAAACTAAAATATTTACTGTTCATAACTATTTGGGGCCTTGACAGAGAAATTACTGTTTATAAAAATATTTAAAGGTTAGCGCCACTCACTGTAAGGAAAAACAACTTAGTATAAATTAGATGTGGTACTTAGAGCTGTTCTGCCACTGGGAAAACATGTTTATAAAGTATAAGGACAAAATTCATTATGTAAATGTTCTTGCAGGTGGTTTTTGCTTTTTGTGGCTCTTCAGTATAGAAATCAAGGCATGAAAATGGTTTAGACATGTGTAGTTAAGTTTTAAATAAAAATAAAAATATACACAGGGAGAACAGTTTTTCTCCATACCACAAGTACTTCTGATCATTAACATATGGGGGCTCTGTTTGGCTGCTTTTTCATTTTACTACTTGCACATTTGACCAGTTTTAAAATTAACTGTGCCAGTGCTGTCTTTTTATAAAGAAATCTTTTAATTTAATTAAATTAATAAATAAAATACTGTCATTGGAGATTACATATACTCCATGTTTGGGAATGTAAATACTACTTACACTTTATAATGGAAAACTAATTGTCTTATATTCTTGGAGGCGTTGTGTAAGTATATGAAAATAAGCATAGAACACCTCTTTGTTCAAATAGTTTGCCTCCTGAATATGTACTTGGTTAGATCTCTGGGAGTGCAAAGACATACTTTTGGGAGGTGCTATCCTTATTTATGACTGAGCATAGATTTCTCTTGTCTGCGTAAAATGTTGTTGGAACAAGGTATCAATAGTAGGTCCTAAAGTTTTGGGTGGAAGTTTTTTTGTCTTTGACAGGCCTGATCCCAGGCTGACCTATGCACTGGCAAGCCCTCATTTTTCATGTGAAATATTGCAGTCTAAATAACACTGGTGTCTTTGTCCTATCGAGGCTCAGTCTTCAATATCCTCCCTATGTGAAAAAGTTATGTTATGAAATAAGTTTGACATTTTTGCTCATCCTTGATACCTAAATGTCTGAATAACATAATATGAACCTATCATATTTTCCACAAAGAAGAATATCTTCACTATGTTTTGGGCAAGTTGTTTTAATAAGAAAGTTATAAATGCCTGAAAATCTCCTTTTAAGCAAGCCTAGAATGTGCTAAAGTTTTATTGGGTCTTAAAGATCCTCTTCATAACAAATGTGGGATGGAAAGAATGCACATTCTTCCAGAAAACCTAAAGACACAGTCACTTGTGTTTCCACTGGGACAAATTGTACCTCTGGTATAGTTTAGATGAAGATGACTTATAACTTACCGAACCACACACAAAGTTCTTCTCAACTTGCCAGAGGCTAACTTTCAGGGAAAAAAAAGTTTTGATTCCCTTCTCTTTTTTTCAACAAAACAAACAAAAAAAACCCCAAACTATTAATGCAGCTATGTATAAAGGCATACTGAAAGTTATATATTTAAATTCACAAAAACCAGGAAATGAAAAAGTTAAAGTACTCATAGTAATGACCACTCACAATGTCAGTTTTATTTAGCATCTGGGTGACTATTACTTTAAAAAACTTGAAAGTCTCATGTCTTGTTTGTTTAGATTCATAACCTATATATTTAATCAAAACACTTGAAAATTTGCAGTGTCAAGCACTCAAAAGTCAGGATCTATCAGAATTTAAGATTCATTCCTATGCAGTAAACGTGAAAGGGATCCTGTGGAAAAAAATAGAATGTGATCCAATACATAAGAACGGCCATACTGGGTCAGACCAAAGGTCCATCCAGCCCAGTATTCTGTCTGCCAAAAGTGGCCAATGCCAGGTGCCCCAGAGGGAGTGAACAGAACAGGTAATGATCAAGCGATCTCTCTCCTGCCATCCATCTCCACCTTCTGACAAACAGAGGCTAGGGACACCATTCCTTACCCATACTGGCTAATAGCTGTCAGCCGACGGTCAGGACAGTGTGTGTGTGTGTGTGTGTGTGTGTGTGTGTGTGTGTGTGTGTGTGTGTGTGTTACCGAGAAAAGGTTTAACGTCCGTGACTTTACTGCTAGGACCGGGGTCCCGCCGCGGAGGGCAGCCAACAGGCTGACAGACGCCCAGAGTTTATAGGAAGAGCTTATTACATCTCAGATTTCAGCTGCTAGGATACAGGATCCCTTCGCAGCGGGCAGTCTAGGGAAGACTGAGAGATGCCCCAACGGATCTGTCACCTGGGAGTGACACGATCCAAAACACCCAAGCTCTTCCTATACCTGTCTCTTATGGCCGGCTGAAGTTCTTTTAAATTGTGCTTGGTTCTGTTACAGCAACTGAAGGAGTCAGGTTAAAACTTAAACAGTTACAGGTTTATTAAACAAGCTTATAAATCATATGGTTACAATGGCTATTGCTCTATTTCTTAACTGCTAGCAAATATAGATCTTAAAAATGGTTACAAAGAAAATAAAGATAGAAAATAGAAATAATGGTACCAAGTGACAGCTTAATCTTTAAGAGCTCTAAATCTATGTGTACACTTAAGACAAAGGACCACATCCAGGTACAATTTTTACCCCCTTCTGTGCGTCTCGACTCCAGCGGGTCAAGCCAGGGCCGGTCCCTCAATTCCTAGGAAAGACGAATACGAGGTGGGCGTCCCCATGGAACCTCGGGAGGCCAATCACCTAACCCGACCAGCAGATAGATGGTAGATTGACACTCAGAGTAAATGTGCTGCTGGACCCATCTTTATACCCATAGGGGCCCGTATCCTCTTTCTTATCTAAGATGCCAAATTGTGTTGGTTTGTCTTTCAAGTTAATTTACACTTGCAAGAGAGATAACTAAATTGTGAGCACTGGACATTTTTTTTTTTTTACTGGGCAGGAGATTCCTCCCCCCGCGGACGGCTGTGTGTTCGTATCAATATGGGTTTCAGTCAAGGGCACTCCTCTGCAGCCTCTTGGTCAGCAATTGGCGTATCTCTGTTTACAGCCATTCAGGGTCACAGCAGCCTGAATATCCGGGCCTTCTGTTCAAGGCTTTTACTGCTCTGTGTGCCCTGTATGCTCCAGGCAAGCAAAAATGGATGTTACAGAGGGGGTTCCTGTCTGGCTACATTCCACCCCCTGATACGACACACCACGTCCCAGGATACAAGATGGCAGTGATGCCAGCACCTCTTGCCCACCTTGGGGCAATCTAAAAGTGCCCGATGGCCGGAATAGAAGGTTCAGGATCTAGGAATTGGCTAGGGTTCTTTCCTAGTGCTGTATATCGAATATGCACAGAAGAGATAGCTACGTTAACTAGGTGTTTCACAATACATAGGGTTATGCAGAAAATGATTACAACAATTACAATGATTAGAACAGTGGTTATAATGGAGTGCAGGAAAGGAATTAGGGAAAATCCCAGCTGTTGGGCTAACCAATTTAGCCATGAGATGTTTACATTCTTAGGTACAGCATGTCTTACCCCATACCGTCCGTTGCCACTTCCCTTGCCTCCCCCCAAAGTTATTTTGAGGATTGTGGTGGTCGCTGTCATCGAACCACACCGGTTCCCATCGGAAGATGTCACTTTTGTTCCACCAGTTGTTTGGGCTGAGAGGGACGAACTCAATTCCCAGTCCAGTAGAGGGGTCAAGTAAGGTGTTCTGGTACAGCAGTAGCAGTTGGAATGAGGAAGAAGACCATGGCGAGTTGGAGTACCATGTCTTGCTTCAGCTTAGGTTTTTTTCATAGTTCAGTCTATAACCAACAACAGGTAATAGCCATTTATGGACTTAACCTCCATGAATGTATCTAGTTCGCTTTTAAACCCATGCATAGGCATGTAAGGAGCCAAATTAAGGTTGTACAGGAAACCTAAAGTCTAGAATTTCTTAATTTGAGTGTTTGTGCAGTTATACTGATTCTTCTTCGAGTAGTGTCCCTATGAGTGCTCTGCTGTAGGTGTATGTGTGCCCTTACACCTCTAATCAGAGATTTTTGGTAGCCTGTTGAGCCCTTGCATGTGCTCTCCCTCCTGGTGTACCTTGAAACCATCTAGCACTGCATGGGCAAAAAGCCTCTCACTCCTTTCTCAACAGTCTTTGGCCTCACAGGGACAGAGCAGTTGTCCCTTTCTTAGCGGTATCTTTAGCGTAATTAGTAGCTATTTTTGTTTCTTTTGTTTCAAAGAAGGTAGAGTCCTTTAAAAATCTACAGCAGACTGCTCCTGCAAGCTTCCCAGTCATTAGCAAGTGGTTGGCCAGCCAGTGGGGGGTCCCCAGAGCTGCCACCTCCCTAGGGACAGAAAAATAAGTTTAGCAGGTAACCAGCACCTCTGAAGCATGGTACCTAGAAGGGTCCTATACTCCCTCCCACCTCTGCTCTATAGCACAAACTGCATAGCACCTCTCAGGCTATGTTAAAGAAATACAAGTACCACATTGTCTCTAAAAGAGTGGCACAGTGAAAACTTGATACCAGGTGCAACAGAACTCCCATTAAGGGCGTGTTCTGAACCTGCCCAAGCATCGGTACTGACAGTGTACCACGCACACTCCTCTGCAGTACCAATTGAGCCCATAGTAACACATGAGCTCTGGTATCCTGGAGACCTGTGTCCTTGGTATCCTGGGTACTGTACCATCAATAAAAATGCGGCACTGATAACTTTTGGTACCTGGCTTCAGAAAGTTCTCACATCAGGAGTGTTCTGCACCATCTCAACCATTAGTACCAATAAAGTACCATGGACATTCGTCCATAGTACTGAGTCAGTCCAGGGTTCTGCATGAACTCTGGTACCCTGGAGACCTGATGTGTGTGGAAAAATTGCAGTCCCCATTATGTGGTACCAGGGCCCTATGTACTGAGTACATCCAGACATCCAAAATCGCTCCTGGCACGGAGCTGTGTACTGCCAATACTCCAGTTAGTGCCAACCCTACCCAGTGACAAGTGTGACAGAGGCCAAGAGAAAGTCATGATCCATTGTCACAATACAAGGATCCTCCCCCGATTCCATCAAGCCCATCCCTCATCCAGGCTGCCTCCTTAAGGATGTAAGCGACTAGTCAACTACCCAATAAGCATATGCTTATCAAGTAGTTGAGTAGTGACTCAGCTAATCACTTCCCCCCACCCATCAGCTGATGCCCGGCTCGCACCCGGTCCCCAGATGCTGCCGCTCTGCAGTTTGCCCCCTTATCAACTAATCACGTAGTGGATGGAAATTCCATCAACTACTTGATTAACCGATTAAAAGCAATTTAACATTCCCCCCCTCCCTCCCCCCATTGCCTTTATTGCAGTCCTTGTGCAACATACACACACAGGTTGCAGACATCCATTGACTGTCTGAGTGTTTGGTCTCCTACAGCTTGGCTGTCCAGAGCCCTGAGAAAGAGACGCAGGAAGCTTTTTCAGAACAGGAGGATCTGGCCAAGAAGATGGCAGATGAGCTACAGATTCCCCTACAGGAGGTGGCAAATACACATCACAATCGGAGGATATTCTGCACACCTTCTCCTCATCCAGAATCTCTCCCCCCACACACACACAATTAATGAGTCGATTTTAGATCTTACTAACTCCATCATTGTGGATGAGGTTAATGCCTGAAGCAAACAACATAATGCCAATTCAGCCCCACACAATCAGGCTTGGCACAATGGAGTAGTTGTTGCTGACATAACTGTTTAGAATTACAAATTACCAAACTCTTATGGTCAAATATGATTTTATTATTTATAGGAAACTAAGAGTGTTTCTGGGACTTTTGCTGGAGATGCAAGAGTAACAATTTCAGGCCATCCTTAAAGAGGATCAGTTAACCAGATTGGTGCCAGTGGCAGAACTATATGTAGCTGATACAGCGGCCTGCGTGCTTTTCATTGCAGTGGTACTGAGGCAGGCTTCTTTCTGGATTGCCCAAATTGTTGCAGAAGAAAAACTCTTTTGTGAAGAAAACGGAAGACTCCCCGGTCCTGAATTCCTGGCCCACATTACGCTCTTTAGGAATTTACACTGCAGAGCAGAAAAGAAAATATACCTCTGAGCCACACAATACCCACTGTCTCGGCACTGTTATGAGCCATAGGGTAAGAGGACCAGGACTCAAAAGGGAAAGCAGTCTGCACCCCAATCCACTATTTCTCAAGCCTCCTTCTCTAAGCATTTTTCACGAGGCAGTGGAGGGCCTGATATCGTGTAATGTCAGCTGCCATTCACACACCTGTCACGCCCTTTCAGAAGTCACCTATTTCCCAGTAACTGTATCACTTATGACCGATAGGTCCCAGGGAGTATTTCGAAAAATTACACCATTCAATTTATGTCCCTTCCCCGTCCCCCTCCAGGGACCCTTCTCATGAAAACCTCCTTCATCGAGAAATACATCATTTGTTATTCCATTGAACTAGTCCTGTTGCAACTCAGGGACAAGAGGGTTTGCTCCTATTATTTCCTGATCCTCAAAATGAAGGGAATTTGAATTCCCATTCTAGATCTAATGGCATTAAACAAATATGGGAAGGTGCAGATGTTGAAGGTGGTCACGATAGCAGCCAAAGATTTCCAATATTTTACCTTGGGCAGGCCCATTATCTGTACAGACTGCTCCACCCAGGTTATTCACCATGGTTCTCCTCATTGAACTGGAACACTAACCCGTCAATGCTCAGCACCACCCTCGATGCAGTACTCAGACCTACCATCTTGGTACAGATGCCTTCCTAATAGACTGGGGAGTTACTCTACACAACCACAAGGTTCAGGTTCCACAGAAGTTATCCTCCATGTCACTTGTTTGGAGTAATTGTTGGCAGAAATGCCTGTTTGCACTTTCTGCCTTTCAGCAAGAACACCCATGTGAAGGTGACCTCAATGTTTTACATAAATCGCCAAGGGGGTGCCAAATCACCCTCGCTCTTCAAGGAAGCACGCAGACTGTGGAAATGGTGCATCCCTCACAACATACTTATCACAGCTGTTGATCCATCCCAGCATGACAATCAGCAGTCTGTCAGAATTTATGTCACGACCCTGAACAGGGACTGAACTCAGAGGTACCTTGACTTGTATTCGCCCTCTGAGTAACCCTGTCTACAGATCTCTTCTCTACTTACCGGAACAAGTTATGTCCTCATTACTGTCCCTGGCCTGGGCTGGGGAATCATTCATGGGGAAGTGTCCTCATCCTCACATGGCACAGTGACCTCTTGTATGCCTTTCCCTGGTTTTCTCTTCTGTCCAAAGCTCAGTTGAAATTCAGCAAAACAACGAGTTATACCTTTTCACCAAGACAAGTCTGACTCCCTTACCCTGACACAGATGGCTATATGCCCTTCTGTTCCTTCTCAGCTGATTCCACACTCAGTATACTTACTCACAAACTGGAAACTATTCCAAGCTCTTATCAATCTAAACATAGACCCAATCTCATCTTTCCTCCCTCTGATTTTACATTACCCATTTTAGACTTCAAGAGGTCAAAACTCTCTCTCAGCTTCATTAAGGTACATCCTGCAGTGAAAATGTCCTTCCATGACCAGGTAGACAAATGCTCAGTGTTTGCTTACCAACTGATGCGTAGATTCCTTAAGGGTACTGGGAATCTCTTCCCACATGTGACACCACCTGCTCCAAACTGAGATGTTAACCTACTTCTCAGGGCTTTAACTAGACCTCCCTTTAGAATCCATGGCAACTTGCTCTCTTGTACATGTGTACTTGAGGACACATATACAAGGGATGATCAGTTCTAAACTACCCTATCCCTAGAGACTGTCTAAGCTAATCGTGTTAGAATTTGCGGGAATGCCGATTGAACCGTAGCAGCATTTTGATTGAATGCAGAAGGAGTGCATGGCTCTCACAAAGTTGTGTGCAATAATCAGCATGCACCTCACTTCCCATGCCTTTGTTTTACAGGCATGTCATTTTAGAAATACTGATAGGAAAAAACTGTAGACAGAAACCAGCAGAATTTGGCAACCTTGCTCATGGGCCATGATAAACATAATGACTTTTGGTCCACACATAGAACTCTAATGGGACACATGTGACCATCAGGACACACGTTCCCCAACGCTGCACTAGCCTCCACTGAGCATTTGCAGAATATGTAAACTGCAGTGTCCAGAGGTTTATAATTTGGCCAAGGAAGGGTGGGTTTTCATAGGGACAGCAAAAGAAGGTACATTTCTCATCCAAATAGCAATCCCTGTGTCATGTTTCGAGTTCCTGCTCCAAAACTGGCAGGCAATGGATCTGTACAATGAAGTTGTTATTAAAAAGTTTTAACGTCAACAAAATAATTTACTTTTCCCTAACCTCATTTTCTGAAATGGCTGGACATTATTTAATGAAACTTTCCAAAATAGTTCAACCTGAGGCAGTCACCTGGAATGGAAAATTTCAGCCCAGTTGGTTAAAATTGGAAAAATAAGGCACTCTGTTTTGAGTTGTATAATGGAAAGTGTTAGGCAACTTTAGCAATAGGTGTTATTAGTACCACCACCTATAACATACATTTTGTTTTTTTAAATTTACATGCATTCATAATATTATTAAATTATGCTCCATACTTATCACTCCAGGAAAAGTTTATTTACTAGTTAAAATAGGCCTTATACAAGTTATTAAAGATATGCTGTAATGTGTAATTTAGCAATTCTTTGTGAATGACTTTTACGTGACTGTCTTCTGGATTATGAAAGAAAAAAATGTTTTTAAAAATTCCACTCACTAGAAATTACTCAGTTTTTGGCAGTTCCTGTGAAGAACGAAAGTGAAATAATATATGCCTCTTTTTTTAATCTAAAACCCAAGCAATAGGGCACTGTGAGCCAGAACATACTATTTTTGTATCATCTATCATCTTTGTTAACATTTTATTGGACATAAATCATATAGTGTCAGGTTGCACAGTGACAACGCGGTTTGCCATGCATTCTATTTTTGTAACTTTATTTAAAACTGACATGTAACATGCTGTACCTGAAACCCCAAGTGAGCCAGTTATTGGAGTGTAACAAAGTTTTGACGTCAGAACTGCTATTTATTCCACTGGAAGCCATTAGCGATGCATTACCCTTTGGCACTCGTGTTTTCAAAAACATAGTTAAATTTTTATGACTGGTTTTGGCCAATTAGGGTTCTTTCTCAATATAGAAATAAGAAAGGGGGCTTTTCTGTATCACATTAAATGTGTGGCTTCTCAAAAACAGCTCTATAGGAAACCGAACCATTACAGTTCCCCTCACCCACTCTCACTAACCCTACTTCACATTGATAAATGTGTGTGTGTATTTCAGAGCAGGGATTTATGGTAGGCCAACTTGTCAGGTGTTTAAAATTTGCATTAGGATTAAATGTAATTATTGCTGAGGAATACTCATAGATGACTTATGTTAGCACCAATGAGACTGTAATAGAGTTTTGAAGCTTCTTGGGGTAGAGAGAACTAGGATCTGAACACTGAGGTCCTACAGAGATAACCCTGTGAACAGTCAACCTTATGGAAAAAGTTTAAGTTGGATTGTTGGTGGGTTGAGTTTCCCTTAAATCTAAACTCTAGGAAGTGGGTAATTTTGCTTTAGGTAATGTGTATAAACTCCATTCAAAGCAAGGTGGGAACAACTCCTGATTACAAGAGCATTAGAGGAATTGTTATTGTTCCTGTGTGTTCATTTACAATAATCCGTCTGTTTACGTTTAGAAAAAGAGAAAATGCCACTGTGTAAAAATGTAACACAATCTGCAACAGACAGATTTTCCTCCTGCTTACTTTTCAGTGAGCTTCTCCATGGGGTATTAAAATATGCATTGTGCATCCATGCATACAGCTGTAGTCCCGTTTACAACAACCAGTGCAACGCTAGTTTAGACACACTGTTTTGCGATTGCATTTTAAATTTGATCTGAAAAGATCGCTCATTAATATGCAAAGATGATAGTTTAGGTTTTGCACTTACTGAGGTTCCTAGTTTTGTTAAAGCATAAAAATGTGCAAGTGTTGTTGTTGTACTTCTGTTACATTTGCTGTACAGCACCTGCATCTAATTTGAGATAATGGTAGTTGTCCATATTTTTAATAGGTCACTTTCCTAATTTATAATTAAAGAATTAACAATTGCAATCTTGGTAAAGTGTAGGAGTGGACTTTTATAATGAATAACCTGAAGAGCTGAAGTTGATGAACTTACTGCAGTGTCCTCTAAGGTCAGTGGGGGCTGCTCTCACATCTGCTCAGGCTACTCTTCCCCTTCTGGTGGAGTACCTGAGTCGATGGGAGAGCAGTCGGAGGTCAGTTTATCAGGTTGAACCAAACATGATAAATTGACCACCAGTTAATCAATCACTGGCAGCATCAATCCACCATGTCGTAAAGGCAAGCCCCTAGAGCAGAACAGAAAGCCCCACCATTCACTGAGCTGCTCCATTGTTAGGAGTATACGTGAGTTAGTGGTCTGCTACAGTCTGTGGGGTGCTAGTTCCGTGCCTTGGCTACATTAAACCTGGCTGGGTGCCTTGGTCCCTTAGCATCTAACCATAAGTGTGACTGTGATTTTTTCAGTTTCACTTCATCTGTAGCTTTTCTACAAATTTAAAGTATTTGCCAACTTCTACAGTTGCCATGGATAGTAAAGTAGCTTCACACCTCTTTATCTGCTTCAGCATGAAATCAGTCAATGGAAACACGCTTAAACATATGTTATTCCCTTTATATTATGCCATGCTACAGAGGAGCCCACGAAATGGAAAATTCTTAGAAGTGAATTCCATTATCCTCCTCCAAATAAAATACCCAGCTCATTTATTGTCTAGTCCTTTGCATGGCTTTAAGACAGGGGTGAGCAAAATACACCCCGGGGGCTGGATCTGGCCCAGTAAACCACTGGATCTGGCCATCAGGAACTTCTCTCAAGCTCCCTGCCTGCCATGCCCCTGTTCTTCACTCTGGCAGCGTTCGGAGAGCAGCTCTGTCTGCGGTGGGAGGAGGAGAGAGGCTTTGCATGCTGCCCCCACCCCCAGCAAAATTTTGCAGCTCCCATTGGCTGGTTTCCTGTTTGCAGAATAGGCAATATACAAAGTACCTCTTTTCCCTATGGGCTTGCAGTGTTCATAAACAGCCCCATATGGCCCCTGCAGCCAGTGCAGGGACATGGCCAGCAGGGATCCTGACTGAGGAAACAGCTGAGCTGTTGGCCGGGGAGCCACTCAAGTGTCTCCTGGCCAGAGCCCCTTCCTTACCCCAACCCTCTGTCCTCCTTCTGCATCCATAACCCCTTCCAGACCTTGCACCCCAGTCACAATCCAAATCCCTGCACCCCCTCCACTCCTGTCCCAGGTCACAACCTCCATCCCAGATCTGCACCCCCTCCATAAATATCATGAAAGAGTGTGGCCTTTGATCACTTACCATATTCTTAGAGTGGATCCTTCCCTTAAAAATTATTGCCCTCTCCTGCTGTAAGATGACATTCTTAATTTGGAACTGTAGCCAAGGCTTACTTTCTTTGATTATATGAAACTTCATTTGCATAAATGTATCTCCTCTTCCCCATGGCATTTGCTAACCAATAGATATCATTGTACTGTTTTTTGTGTATGAGCACATGCAGGAGTGAAAGAATGAAAAAGTCAAGGTATGAAGACAATGATTCAAGTTTCTAGCTTTTCAAAGAATGCTATGAAATCCAGCCATTGAGTCTCACCCTATGGCTTTGTCTACACTTTCCGGGAGATGGACACTTCAAAGATCGATCTTCTAGGGTCAATTTAGCAGGTGTAGTAAGGAAGTGCTAAATTGAGTGCTGATCATGCACCCATGGACTCCAATACTCCACCAGGTCATGAAGAGTAAGCAGAGTCACTAGGAGAGTTTCTCCCGTTAACCCCCTGCAGGGGGGACATCTCAGTAAATTGAATTAGCATACATCAACTCCAGCTATGCTAGTTGCATGTAAAGTGCACTATAAATGCTAAGCATACTGTTTATTGGACACAGGTGTCAAATGCACAAAGAGCTCCCCTGTTCTTGATTTTATGTATACTCAAAATGGAGGCCATAAACTAAAAAATGTCCATTTCCGAAGTAAGCTGAAGTGTATATCTTCATGCTTTTACATTTGGGTGCTGTCACAAAGGTAACACATTTCAGGAGCTGATGCTGGTAGAGGTAATTATCCTACTACGTATTTTTGCAGGAGAGTTACTCATGTTGGAGGGTCAAGCAGAAACTTACATGCCTACTTCCAGCAGATGCTGACATCAACAATTTTTCCAGTCCAACTCTGGAAATCACTATCACAAATATAAAACCTCTTTTGTCTGTCCTCTGTCCCCAGGGCATTCTCAAAAGTATTGATAGTGACAAAAACAAGACACAAAAGACTGAAAGGTCATTTTACACCCCTTGGCATGTTTATTAGAATGTTTATTAAAACATTTTCCCAAGGGATTTCTAGAGAAGAGCTCCTTTCTCAAAGGAGCATACACGTAGAAAGCAAGTCAGCTGAACAGTGTCACGGTATTCCTAACGCAGAAAGGGTTTGACAAAATTCAGACACTGATCTCCACAGTGACACAAAACTGAGTGTCATCCATTCCTTTTTATCTACAGCTTGTAGGTTGTTTGAAGTCATACATTCAAGTCATTTTCTGTGCAAATGTGTGCATGATACGACTTCTGTTCTGGAACCATTCCCAAAAAGACATGCATAGCAAAGATTCTTTGCAGAGTGGTCCAGTCCTTTGAAGAGGAAATCATATAAGGTCCGATTTTTCATAACCTAGATCCCAGAATCATATATACATTTCAGGTTGGCAAGCACACCTTAGAAACACACAAGGGATATACAAGCTCAAAGAGTCTTCAGATCATCAACTTCCAATATATGAGGGCAGTCTGCTGGCCTTCAGGATCACCTGAGAAAGGAGCACATCCCGATTCATCCAGACAACCAAATAACTCTATCAGAAAGGGAGTGTAAGGTGGTGTAGCCTAAATGCTGAAGTAATACAGGTTCTTTCCTCTTCCACTGACTTCTTCAGTGGGCTTGGGATCAGGTCTTTACTTTCCATCAGGAAGAATCACAAAGAGGCATTGAACAGACAAAGGATGATAACTACTTTATCAGCAGAAATCCAGGGAAATGGCTGAATCTCTTTCTGTATGCATTCCCTCCTTCTTTCCTTGTTAAGAAGAATGCTTTAAAAGATCAGAAAGGAAAAAGTGACTAATTCTCAAATTGGCCAGATGTAGTAGATATGTATCAAAAGTTCCCCAATCCATCCTCCTAGAAGAGAGGATCTTTATTTATCTAATTCTGGAATATGGAATTCTGTGTTAGGAAGTAATTATCAGGCTTGTGGACAAAAGGGGCGTGACCAAACCTTTAAGTATGAAAGACGAGTCTGAACTGTTTCTAGTATTTTGGGGAAGCGAGACAGTGACTGCAGAAGTGTCAGTCTCAGAGAGGAAATTTTCACATAATAAAGTTTCCATATTTCTAGAAACAATGGTAAATATTGGGGTTAAATGTGATTAGACACAGTGGGCCAAATTCTGATGTGGGTTACACAACATGAACCCTGCTGTGGTTCATAGAGCAGGGGTGGCCAACCTGTGGCTCCAGAGCTACATGCAGCTCTTCAGAAGTTAATATGTGACTCCTTGCATAGGTACCAAATCCAGGGCTGGAGCTACAGGTGCCAACTTTCCATTGGGCTGGAGTATGCTCACTGTTCAACCCCCACCTCTGCCCTAGGCATTGTCCCCTTCCACTCTTTCCCACTAGGATCCTGCCACTTCCCACCCTCTCCACTGAGCCTGTCACACCCATGCTTCCCCCCTCCAGTGTCTCCCACTGAGAGAGAGCTGATCACAATGGGCAGGAGGAAAAGGAGGCGGCGGCACTGACCGGTGGGGCTGCCAGTGGATGGGATGTGCTGAGAATGGTGGTGGGGAGATGATCAGGGCTGGTGACATAGAACTGTTGCTCTTTGGTGCAATGTGCATTGGTCAATTCTGGCTCCTTCTCAGGTTTGAGTTGGCAACCCCTGCATAGAGTATCAGAGGACAGAATTCACTGTGCTGAACTCATGACTATGATAATTCCATTAATTTCAAGAGTTATATCAGCCATAAATTTTGTCTGATTAGAAACTGTATTTGAGTGTTTATATTTCAGTTATGCAAGTGCTACACATTTTTAGTTTCTTTTTTTATAGAAACCTTTCAGAGGGAGTTGTATATAATGTCTTAGTACAGTATACATGGTAATTGCATTTCAGGGAAGATTATGTTGTAGATAAAACATACTTTACACAACTGAAATTAAATTCTAAAATATTCCTACAGTATTTCCCAAAGGTGAACTGAAAACATTACCCGACCCTACTGCAAGAACATTAGTGGAGCCACCAGCTCTTTCTGTAGGTGGTTTCTGTAATTGAATACCCATGGTTCCTCCTTGGCAAAGAGCAATTTATTCAAAACAAAGTGGTGAGGTTTTTCTGTGAAGTATCATTATTTAGATTTATGTTGATACTGATAATCCTGCTTTCAAACACCAACACACATACTTCTGTTAGGGCTATACAGTAACAAAAACTGAACTTTGAAGTCTAGGCATTATCTAGGCAACAGTTATTTAGTATGGAGTTATGTAGCTTTTAGAAAGTGCAGAACAATTAAAGACACAACCTTATGAAGTTGACCACAGAAAGTGAAAAAAACAGTAATTTTGAAAACATACATAAATGCAGAATTCTTTAAAAAAAAAGTTTCTCTAAAGTGTTTATTTTATTAAGTACGCTCCCTTAGGCTCATGCCAGCATGAACTTCAGGTGGCTTACCTTAACCCAGAAAAAGCCTCTAACTTCTATACAAGACACATCACACAATTGATTGGTAATAGCCAGACCCTAAGATACAACCAGATTTGCTCCAGTCCCACAGGCAGAGACAAACACCTACAGGATCTCTATCAGGCATTCTTAACACTTAAATACCCACCTGGGGAAGTGAAGAAACAGATTGACAGAGCTAGACAAGTACCCAGGAATCTGCTTCTCCATGACAGACCCAACAAGAAAAATAACAGAACACCTACAGCCCCCAGCTCAAATCCCTCCAACACATCATTGACAATCTACAACCTATCCTGGAAAACAATCCCTCAATGTCACAGGCCTTGAGAGACAGGCCATTCCTCACCTACAGACAACCCCCTAACCTGAAGCAAATTATTTCCAGCAGCCACACATCACATCTCAGCCACGCTCACCCAGGAATCTACCCCTTCAATAAATCCGGTTGCCAACTCTGTTCACACATGTATACAAGTAACACCATCACAGGACCTAACCACATAAGCCACAACATCAGTGGCTCATACAACTGCACATACTCTAATGTGATATATGCCACCATGTACCAGCAATGCCTCTCTGCCATGTATATTGGCCAAACTGTACAGTCTGTACAACAAAGATTAAATGAACAGAAATAAGACTTCAGGAATGGTCTCAGAGGGGTAACCTTGTTTAGTCTGTAACTTTAAAAATGAGTAGTCCTTAGAGAAGAAGTAGGATTTGCCCACGAAAGCTCATGATACTATTTATATTTTTGTTAGGGTATGTCTACACTGCACACTTATTTTGAAATAAGCTATTATTATTAAATAGTTATTCCGAAATGCCTTAAGGCAGTGAAGCCTCAAAATTAGTCCGAGGCAGGCTTCCCTAATGTGAATGTGCTATCTCAACTTAGAGCCCCAGGAGGCACTGGGGAGGACTAACTTAGAATGGCCCTGGTGAGCAGCAGTGGAGCATCTACACACGCCTTATTTTGAAATAGCTATTTCAGAGTAGGCGTTATTCCTCATAGAATGAGGTTTACAGATTTTGGAATAAGCCGTCCGTTACTTCGAAATTATTTCGAAATAACAGAATGGCTGTGTAAACACTCACATTATTTCAAAATAAATCTAGTTATCTCAAAATAACGGTGCAGTATAAACACACCCTTAGTTTCTAAAGTGCCATAGGACTACTTATCAGGAATGGTAACATGCATAAATCTGTAGGGGAACATTTTAAACTGTCTGAGCATTCATTAATGTATTTAAAAGTAATCATTCTTCTACAAAGGAATTTCACAAGCCAATTACAGAGAGAGAATGCAGAATTGACCTTCATATGCAGATTTAACACTGTTTCCCTGGGCTTGAACAAAGACAATAACTGAATGTCCCATTATAAAGCCAGTGTTAGTGCATTCAACACCGCATTTACATCAAAAGCAAAGTATAGGGCACATACTTTCCAACCCACTCAATTAGCTTCACTAGCACCAGTACTACTATTGACAGGTAACTTTTTTTCCTTCCCTTTTTTTGTTATAAATTCTGTTATTTCCAGTCCGAGTTTCTAAGGTGCCACAGGACTACTCGTTGTTTTTAAATAATTTAGGTTTGGTGTGGGAATGTAGAGAAATGTGACATCACTTTCTCTTGTAAACACTGTTATGAGATATTTAAGGCCAAAAATTATCTGAACTTAAGTTTTATATAATTTAAAAAGATGGTACCTGTAGGAGCACTGTGCCCCATAATGCATTGCTGGGGTGTCACTAAATCCCAGGGAAGAGTACTCCTTTCTTAACCTACCCCCACCACTTCTCATATAACCCTGCTGTATTTCAGGAAATCTCATCTTTAAATAATGCTTAAGCTCACCTACTTATCTTACAAAACCTGAAGATCAGACACTGTGTACTTACTGATATTCTGCTGTACTTGGAAGATATTAGCTGTGTTACTATGTGAAATTAACTGGTCCATAAAATCTTTCTCCTTTCATCAGGATATAAAATTAATTATCCAAAATAACAAAAATTACTTAAACTGTAGGATGAGCACTAGACTAAACAAGTCTGCATTTTGTCGTCTTCAAGTTCTCTCTTTTTGCTAGTAGATATCAAAGCTATCCATGTATTGAAAGATACGTAACTCTCAAACTATTAAATAATAGAACAGGACACTAAAAATAGACTTAAAACATAGGCACATTCTCCTTTATCTAGGATAAGAAGAAATATAATCAAAATGACAGTTATGACAAGAATTCTTCATGTATTACAGAAGCTCACTTTTATATAGCAAGAAATATTTTTCCTTGTGAACCATTTTGTTCAATGTCAGGAAAAATAAAGATCAATTTTAAACATCTGCTTCTCTCAAATGCACAAGAGCAGTGGTCCTCAACCTTTTTTTTTTGTTTATGGCTAGAAGGGATTGGGAGTCCTGATTCCCCCCCCCCCCCCCCCCCCCCCCCCAAATATGGATTCACTAGTATAGCTTTTCATAGCTAAGTCATTAGAAGTGAACCTGTGACTCTTGCAGTACTATTCTCCTGCTCACTGAAGATAGTCCCATACAATCTTTCATGGGTAGAAAAATGGATGAAAAACAGCCTTCCCTTTATCATTCTTAACATTTGATCACCTAACAAGCATGAGATAAATTCTTTGGGTAAATGCCACGATAAGATTTCTGCATAAGGATTAATCATTGCAAAGATGTTAACAGACTTGATATTACCATTCTCTCTGGGTAGCCAACTTATATAAAAGAAAAAAACCCTTTTTTAAATTTCTGCTTTCTTTAAATTCCAGGTCACTCCTGGAATGTTTTGTCATTTATAGAGAACTGAGGCTTGCAATAAGGTAACTGCAGTTGTTTGCAGCCCTGAAGCCACCCTTCAGCTTTACACTTCAATCTTTTCTACTGAATCTTTATTTTTCAATTGCAGGCCACTGAATCCTCAGCCACAATTAGAGATACCTTTTATTTTTTAGTGCAATTACAGATTAAAGAAAGGGTAAATATGTGCTTACAAAACTCAATAAAAATCTATAAAAAAATGTAACTTTGTTCAGTCACCACACAACTTTGGGTGAGCATTGAAGTATTAAGGATTGTGGAATTTTTGTTTTATAAATGTGTGCACTGTTCTTAGCTCTTCATTTCGTCTTCATTCCTTAAATCATCCAGCACAGGATACTTAAAAGCATGGACTCTGACAAGGAGGTTCCAAGTTTGAACACAACTGTGTGTTTCTTTGTATTTCACAGGAATACTGCATTGTGCAAATTACAGACCCCGTAAGGCTAAAAACATAGTTTTTAAAACGTGTTAAATGGTATCTCAACATAACACACAACAGAATTTATATTTACCCAGAAGACTATAATGCAGCTGTTTAATAATTAGAGAATAGTTAGGGTGCCAAGTATAATTAAGACTGCTACTTATGCAAGGAAGGGTTTGCAGGATTATCAATCTGAGGCTAGATCTGAACATTACAACCCATCTCCAAGCCAGGGGCAGCATGTTGTATTGCCCCAGGAGTGACCTGAAAGAAGCATTAATCATTTTCCAGATCACACTGTCCTGTTGTGCTCTCTGCTGTTCTGCAGAACATTCCTGCTGTGACAGACCTATAGTTTGTGTTGCATTTGTTCCTCAGTGTACCAAAGTAGTTACACTGAGATGTTTTGGGGAAACTGAGTCAGGGTTCTGCTCCTTCCAGCCCAACTGCTTATGTATGTAGTTGCTTACTCTGCTAACCCTATACACAGTGGAAGCAGCAGTATGGTGGATGAGCACGAAGGAATAAAGGGGTATTTTATGCCTGTGCACAGAATTGGCTACTATCATCTTGCCCTAAGATAGTGTTTCAGATCCCAAGAAACCAGAACTCTTCTTGGGAGCAGTGTCGGAGTTTTGTATAAAAGTTGGTAAGTGGTATGTTCGACTGCCTGTTACTGGAATGGGAACGTGCCATATACTTTGTAAATTCTTGGATTTAACCCATGACCTGGATATCGCTAAGAATTCATTGTCCAGTTAGCTGCACTACAAACAGTATATTTTGTAGACTTATTTATATTTTATTAATTTACAAGAACAAACTCAATTTGTAAAAATTCATTAAATTTTCAAATATAATTTATTCATATTAACATAGTCATTCTTTGGGCATATTGTTCCACTACTTCAGCTGATATAATACAAGCTGGATAACCTTCCTCAAGTGCTTTTTATCTTAAAAATAATTTGTTAAAATAACATGAAAGCTGTGATGCAAAGAATTAAAAATAAATAATGTCTCCCTTTTTTTAACCTGTTTTGAATCAAGGATGGAATTTCATCTTTAAGTGAGTTGCCTGCCTATTGTTGGTTTCTCATACGTGCTTTTTTTATTGAATCATGTGCAGTAATATTCTGTCTCTGGACTTATTTAAACCCTGATATGTTACTGTATGATGTAAAATTTGATGAATAAAACCTGATTTGTTTTTAAAAAAATGTTACTGGTCAAAAGCAGAAGACCACACAATACAGTTAAAAGCAGTAAGACCAAATCATGCTCAGTTTACTCACAAGAGTAACTCCACCGACTTCGGGGAGGCAGAATTGGGCACTTGGGAATTGATTCTCAGACTGAAGCCCTTTATTTCCTGCGCTTGCAGAGGTCCGTGCCTGGAGCCTGGGCAGCTATTATGCTTACAGCAGGAATCCAGGCACGGACCTCTGTGCCCTGAGCCTGAAACTGCTTACAGGTTTAATTAAATTACTATGTCACTAGCTTCCTTGGCCATGCTCCTTCCCTAGCTAGCATAACCTACTTTTATAGCAATTCTGCCTTCTGTGGACCACATGAAAAAGGAGCAGTTTTCATTACTGCTAAATTAGGCCATGTCTTCACTCCAGGGAAGATCAACTCTGCTGTGATCGATCTTCCGAAGTTTGATTTAATGGGTCTAGTAAAGTCCCACTGAATCAAACTCAGAGGGTGCTCCTGCTCCTGAGAGGAGTAAGGGAAGCTGATGGGAGCGTTTGCTCCCATTGGCCTATTGCTGTGTGATGACTGCAGGGAAACTTGAATTAAGTTGCATCGACTCCATCTACATAATTAAAGAAGCTGAAGTTGCATATCTTAATTCAACCTTCCCCTTTCGGGTAGACCAGCCTTAGTGTTGTAGTCACAGTGGGTTTACTATCAGTCTTTAGTAGGCTTTGTGTGGTCTTCCACATTATTGTGGATCAAGCCAACTGTTTGAACATAAAAGCTTGTAGGTTGCTATTGCTTGGATATTTTACTGAAAATATATTTTAAAAGTGTCATTTGCACATTTAATTAAAAATATTCTGTACAATTTCTGGTTAATTGTGCAGAAAGTCAGTCCAGTTAGTTACTTCACCTTATGTAATGGATAGGAGGAGTACTGGCCAGTACTAATGCGTATGGGGTTAAACTCAGATAGCAAGCAAGGGTGTTGGGCAGGGGACCAGAAGAACCAATCGAGATAGAGTGCTGAAATTTGAATTGGATATAGTTACCTTGCCTGCTTTCTTCAAATGGGAGAGTTAAAACAGAAGTTGAGAGACAGAGAATTATTTAAACCCAGGCAGGACTACTATGCCTCCAAGGAATTCTGGACATGGAAGTGGACTGAACCAAGAGAAGATTGTGAGTAAGTAAAGAGGGAAAGCGAATCTTTTGTGATCAGGGTATTTTCTTTATTTTGTGGTTTGGTTTGAACTGCTCTGTGTGAATCCATGCCTCCCCTCCTCATTTACAATCTAAGAATTATTCCCAGAGATTTTCTCTTTGTTTTAATTTGTTTCCCTTAGTTGCTCTGTAACGTCTAGCAACTAAGTATGCTTTATCAAATATATCTGTTTTATAATAAAAATCACTTTTTAAGGTGATGATTTGATTCTTGTGTCCTGGAGAGTAACAGGGGTCTCTGTGTGTATTTGCCTGCCTGAGTCTGGGCAGTCAGCTACCAGAGACTGCAGCTTGTTTTCCTCTTCTTTGTTTTTCAAGCTCTTTTGCGGCAAAAGAGGTTGGGGTTCCCCCCCCCGGGGAAAATTCAAGTGTTTTATTTTAGGGATAAAATCACTTGATGGTGGCAGCTACCCCCTGCTCCCCAAGTCAGTGAATCTGTGGCTCTAGGGGAGTTTTTGTAACCAGAGCCTGTAGAGGCAAGGTATATCTAAAGTGTTTGTGGGCCTCCACCTTCTGCACTTGGAGTGCCAGAGTGGGGAACAGCCCTGACACCTTATATGACCCATGCACAGTAGAAATGTGAATACCATAAACTCAGCATGTCAGAAAAGTTTAGTGCTACTAAAATAAACATAGCACAACTAAGGAATGTTCAAGAGCATGATGAGTATGAAGTTTTGCCAAGTTTTCTTTTGAGATACTGATTTAAAATAAATGCGTTTGTATGAAAACAGATACACTTTTTGTATAACTCAGCCCTTGCCGCATCCCAGCTCCCAGCCTCCGCCAGAGCAGCCTCTGTCCACGGTGGGCCTGGGCTCCCGTGGACAGAGGCTGTTCCACAGGACTAGCCCCTGCCTGCGGGGTGCCTGGGTTCCCTGTGGACTGAGGCTGCTCCGGCCACCAGATCAGCCCCTGCCTGCTGCAGGTGGGAAGCTGCTCCAGCTTACCACATTACGGTTAACCGGAACCAGTAAACATTACACATTTAGGGTGATGCTGACTGGTTAACCAGGTAACCGGTTAACCTTTCATATCCCTAATTGAAACTCTGTTGTTTGAAATTTGGATACATCGTCTCAGATTTGACGAGATTTTGGAAACGCTGACAGCCTTAAGCTCTCACGCTTTTGCAGCAAAGCCCGTCTTCCATTTTCAGCGCAAGCTGAAGTTCCATCAACTGTAATGGGATGTAAGCACACAGCTTCCTTTTGATGATATGCTCTGATGAATTGGGCCCTATGTGCTTAACCATGCAGCCAGTTTATAAACTCATCAGAGGAAAGCATAATCCCACAAAACGGAATAATTATACTAAACTAAAAGTGACTTTTATCCTAGAATAGTGTGTTCAGACAGGACATCTTTCCAAAATAGCTTATTCCCCGAAAGTTATCCAGTCAATAAACTTTAGTCACACTTGGGTTTCAGCCCAGCTCCTGGGGAAGGCCAACCTACCTTATGAAATCATGATTCAAGCATGGCTCTGGCAGCAGCAGAGCAGCAGAATGGATTATGTGATATCTACTATGGAGGCCTTTGCTCTTCAGAATTTTTTAAATTAGTTCCAAACATCTGGACTGCAGCTCCTTTCCATCCCATCCAGTTTTACAGAATCATGTTTATGTTTTCTGCGCCCTTTTAATGCAATGGTTAAATGAGTACCTATACAAAAAAAAGGTCACTTAGAAGACAGTGACAGGTGGGTCTAAACCCAAATCCTTTAAAGGGCCATCCTATGGTGTGAGCCTACATTATGGTTGTTTAATTATTTCAGGGTACATTGGCCTGGCTGTATCAGCTTTCCGCAAACTATATTCTGGTCCCCCAGGTCTGCATCATTCTTGATGACAGCATTATTTTCCCAGGAGGGTGGGGGATCAATAGGGATTCATAACTTAGTCAGTGTGTTACAGCTTTATTCAGAGATGATCTGATTGAGGGTTCACCCAGAGATCTCATGGAATGTCCCACCCTCTTGATGGGGAGGCATTGAGTCATTTTCTTTCTTCATTTCTCTCTACTTTTGAACTATTCTTTCAGGGTTAATAGTGAGGATAGTATTAGACACAAAGAACTTGTTTTATATTACCTAACATTTAAGCATTAGAGAGCACCTAGAGTTGGATGGGTATTAATAAAAGGTGCTATAGCAGGAGGAGGAGAAAACCTAGTTGTTCTGACTTACCAACAGAGCTCTGCACCCTACTTACATCCTTCTTTCCTGACTTGTGTTCTGATTTTGCTTTTCCTTCCATACCACAGGTTGGTCTTCCAACCTAGGAGGATATAGAAAAGGAATGTGATACTCTTTGTGCTTAGGTAGAGGTCAGACTATTTGATGCTGAAGCAAGGTGAGAATTAGGAATGTGGGAGTGTCTTTACCAGAGACAGATAGGGTTGATAGAAAGTTTGAAGCCATCAACAGTGTACCTATAACCCACGTATTCTCAGCCTTATTTTCCTAAGTGTGAAATGGAGTGTCACAGAAAGAAGTAATTGGTAAAATAAAAATCCTCTGGGGCTTTGTCAGGCAATTTGATCACCTTCCCCAGTCATTGAATAAAAAATCTTGTCTAGGGCTTAGATTTATTTTCTCCAGATTGTGTCATAGGGCTGACACTAAATCACAGGGCCCAGCCCCACAGAGGAGTAACACCGTGAAGGTTATGCATATATATTCTAAGTATCAGTAGCAGCAGATCTGTCAAAGCAACAATTACGAACAATTTTAAGCAAGCTCTCTCTATCACTAGGGCTCTTTAGAATGTCAAAATTATTGATGTGGAAAAATGTATTAATTTGCTTTGTTAGCTAAAAAAAAATGTAGCAGAAGCAACATTTATTTGCCAATTCCACAGAGAGGATAAGAGCATTTTACATACTGTATGATCTGTGTATTTCTAACAGTCTTACAAAACGTAAATCAAATTGCAATATGAGTCACATATTAAAACACAATTGAATATGTAGGTGTACGAAGGAATTTTCTGTTTTGACAGTCCATTTTCTGCTACTTTCTAAATCATAAATGCATGTTTCTTGAACTCTGGAGCTGTGTTTTATACACAGATGAATGCGCCGGAGAATTTAAAATAAGTACAAACTTTAAAACCTTTAGAAAAGTGCACTAAACTGATTCTGTAATTAAAAATAGGGTTTTTAAATTATTCTGTGTAATGTTTATAATTCATGTTCACACCTTTTTTGAGAGCTTATAAAGAGTTTAAAATTGATAATATTAACTTTGTTTTGTAATAAATCTTTTGTAGAAAGATGACTACTAATGGTTGGGAGTTACGGGTTTTGTAAGACGAGCAAATGTAGAACAACACTTTAATTTTCTTCTATTTCAAGCAGTTGTTTAATTTGATTTGATTTCATAGAAAGAACCGTTACCTATTGTATCAGTTGTGCAGACAGCAGTTAAGTATTGCTGTCTGTATAGTTGGACCAGTGACAATATGCCAGCACAAAGCAGGATAGTTCAAGAATATCAAGGAGATTGAGGGTTTGTCTACACTTAAAAGGCTACACAGCTGCTGTAGTGGTTCAGTGAAGATGCTACCTAAGCCCACAGGAGAGCTTCTGCAGTCAGTGTCAGTAATCCACCTCCTTGAGAGGTGATAGCTATGTCAATAGGATAAGTTTTCCCAGTGCCCTACGACAGTCTACACCAGAGGTTGGGTCAGTAGGTCATTGTTCAAGGATGGGGTCTGAGTGCACCTTATTCCTCCTTTAAATTAGAGCAGCAGCTGCTCCTGCAAGCATATGTCTCCATGTATAGCAAGTAGGGGTTCTGGGAACCTGAACAAAACTTCAAACAGTGAAAGACCACCTTGTCTTGGTCATGATAATGTAACTGATTACTCTTGAGAAGGCTTGTCCTGGTGCTACATCTTCTTCACCATTAACATGACCTGACATTACAGCTTCTAAGTTTCCTCTGTTTTAATGCTGATAAACTATAAATCATGTAATTTTTCTGATCACATTGTTTGTAGTGTGTGTCCTTTTGTTAATCAAACAGTGTGTATGGTGATGATTTTTCTATGAATGGTCCCAGATTCTGCTATATACTTATGCGCTCTGAAAAATTGTTTGAAACATAATACATGTTTTTACACATTTTAATAATTCACATTCTTTTCGTGTCTTTCCAAAATTGCATTGTATCTTCCAGATTACTGGTTCATTTGCATAGCCCTAAAAATTTTCAACTGGAGGAACAGATCCCTTCGGAGATCTTAAATATAGGGTACGGCTAGACTGCGAGAATCTATCAGAAAAAGACACACAAAATACTCTCCGCATTTTGCGTATCTTTTTCCGATACTTAAGTTGGAAGAGGCTTTTCTGAAATTTGGCCCATCTAGACTGGGCCAAATTTCTGAAAAACCTCCTCTTTCAAAAGCCCCCTTCTTCCTTGTGGAACGAGGAATACAGGTACTTCCGAAAGAGCCTGTGTGCTCTTCCGCAAAAAAAAGCAGAAGAGCAAATATGTTCCCTGGACACAGCAGAGTTTTTCTGGAATACCTCTGGTATCCCGAAACCCCCCCACAGTCTAGCCGTACCCAGAGTGTCTGAGGACCACATGTTGAAAATCACTGTTCAATAGTAACAACAATCTTTCATGCACCTCTTAGACATATTCTGCATACCCCAGCGGTCTGCAGACTGCAGGTTGAACACCACTGTTCTAGATTGAGATATTACTGTTGTGCTAAACATATTAAACTCTTACTCATAGTAACAATATAAGATTTAAACACTGAAGTTGCTTTTCTGTGTAGAAGTCAGTTCTGGCATCTAAATTTAGGAGCCTAATCTTGTTCCTATTTAAGTCCATTAGCAAATTCTCATTGTCTTCAATAGGAGTAGCATTGTGCTATTAATATGAAGGATTTAAAAATACCTTTTTCAACTAGTGCCATAGAAGGAATAAGGAAATATATAAGGGTTATCAACTCAATATCAAGATGTTCAGTTGCTGAAGTAGTGAAAAATACCCCTGGATAGTGAAGTGAGTAAGGTGGTGAATGTGTAATTCATCTGCCTGGTGATGTTGGCAGCAACAAAGACCAGGAGTTCCATATCTACATGTTCCTCTTAAAATTACAGAACAAGCCCATCTCAAGCCTCCACCCAGAAATCTGGGAAAACTAAACTCCATTTTGGGTTCTCTGAAATTATACTTCCTCATTCTTAAGCACTGAATCGGTATATAAGAAAAAAATGTTTATTAAGAGGAGAGGAAACGTAGTATTAATATGGGGAAATGCTGTGACAATGATTAAAAAGTATTCAAACAATAAGTAAACAACCCCCACCCTCCACTGTAACCTTAAGCACCAGAACACTGTCTCCATATTAGGTCTATGGCTGAGCTCCCGAGCCCAGTTTACCAGTGATTTCAGCTCTCATGGTGGTTAAGAAGCAAGGGGTTTCATTTGATTCTGTATAGCTAAACATTGGCTGGAGAGGGTCAAATGGGATCTAGGATCTTTTGAACAGAGTCTTTACGCCACATAAGTCACCTGCACCAATCTTCCCTTCCTTTCACTTGAATTTGGCATCATTACAATTGAGACTCAGTTTGGGCATAAGTACTGTCCTTTGCTTTTCAGTCATACAATGAGGATATCAATATTTCAGCATCCCTGCATCCAAGATTTAAGTGAACTCAACCCAAAACAGGCAAAATAGATCATTTTGCAAAGCAGGTATGTCTGTGGATCACTTGGCCAAAGTAAAAACTTAAAAAACAACAAATAGTCTGGTAGCACTTTAAAGACTAACAAAACATGTAGATGGTATCATGAGCTTTCGTGGACACAGCCCACTTCTTCAGTAGATAGCTGTACAAACAGTCTCACATCTTGGCCCTCAGTTCCTCAATATGTGGCAGGAGTCAGCTCATTCAGACCACAGGCTTGTGAACAGTCACTGCTTTAAAAGTGATTTTGGTACTGTCAGTAGGACCTGTCACAAGAGATAGAGACGAGGCAACTGTTGTTTTAACAAATGGCAAATCAATTGTTATAGACTTCAACATATCGGTTTCTTCTAAACAACTACAATACGTGCTAATGATTACTATAACACAGATTAGGCCTTGTCTCTGTTTATTGGGAGATTGGCACTGTGGGGATGCATCTCCTGGAGATCAATTTAATAAGTCTCTAAATCGACCGCTGATTTCACTCCCGTCGACTCCAGTACTACACCCGCTTGAGAAGAGTAAGGGAAGTTGACAGGAGAGTTTCTCCCATTGACCTCCCATAGTGGAGACATTGCGGGAATTTGAACTAAGGTACTATTCACATACCTGGAGTTGTGTACTTAGTTTGACATTACCCCTTGTGTAGAACTAGCCTCACTCATATTAACATGCTTATAAAATGGTTTAAAATAGAACTACAGAGAAATGCAAAGGCACTTTCAGAGTGTGCAGCAAAAGTGTCTACATAGAACATTAGTGAGGGGTAACTAGAATCCTGTAACTTGACATACTAACTTGTATGTGTAACTTCCCATGCAAACAGGCCCTAAATCTCTTTAAAAATAAGTTCATTATTTTAGGAGCACACTGTATTACCATTTATTCAGCAAAACTTTGAAAACATATGAAACTAGCAAATACATTTTCTCAAATTTATGAAGGAGTTCATCATTTTCTATTTAGAAAACTGAACATGCAGTTATCATCTGGGATCTGAAGAGTCTATTTATTTTTTAATATAAATTTTTTTTATTTTCGTAACCTTTAATTTAACCAAAAATTGAGACAAAGTTGCTTCAGTATTAACATATTAATTTTTTATTGGCCGTGGAATAAATATAATCTACTCACCAGATAATTTTTGCCATAACTATGCTTTTGATTTACTAAATACATTTTCTTTTTTTAAATGATAAACATTTAAAAAATAATGTGACCAGTAGAGGTTTTTTATATATCCATGTGTCTGTGTGCTCTCCATCACTGTTGCATCTGAGCACATAACATTTTGTTAATAAGCATTTATTAAAGATCAGACGGTCTGTTATATGAAATCTGGATGTTTGGTGTTATATAGCTGAAATTATGCTTAACACTGTGGTGGGGTGGATGAGACCCAGAGGGCCCCCTAGTGGTGACCCCAGAATCCTGTCTCATGCTCTCTCAGGCTCGGTCTACACTAGGACTTTACATCGAATTTAGCCTCATATGGTCAATTTTTTAAAACTGTTACGTCCACACAACCAAGTCTGTCACATCAACATTAAGGGCCACTGAAGTCAATTTCAGTACTCCTTCTTTTCACAAGGAGTCACACTATTCCCAACCTCGCATGGTCAAATTTACACTAGCATATGCGCAGCATTACCAAAAGTTGAGGTTGTTGGCTTCTGGGAGGCCTCCTACAGCTGAACACTCTGGCCAGAACTTGCGCCTCTAAGGCTCTCCAAGTGACCAGAAAAAGCCCCAGGAAAATTTGAATTGCATTTCCTGTGTGACCAGTGTTGCTGTGAGCACATTCAAAGCAATCAGCACACTGTGCCATACATGGACATGTGTTTGACCAATTCTAGTAATACTGAAATGAGTTCAAATACTTGTACTCCCGTGGGCTCCAGTTCCCAGGGATGCAGAAGAGTGCCAGCATGGAGTGTCCAAAAGATCTTGGACCTCATTGATCCATGAGGCAATGAAGCAGGAGTCTTACCTGCACAGCTCCATGAAGCGCTCAGATAGGAACACTTTGATCACAACTTGTTAATGTGTCTGCAGATGAAGCAGGAGTCTTGCCTGTACAGCTCTATGAAGCTCTCAGATAGGAACTCTTTGATCTTCTCGCAAGGATCTTGAGGGTGCCAGCTTTATTCCATCCTTCGCGGTAGGACCCCTTCCTACACCAAGCCATCAGTAAGTGGTCTGGCATCATTGAACCACAAAGTAGTGCAGCATAAGGCTCAGGTTTGTGGCCAGTATCTGCTCCTGATCACTCTGTATGATTCGAAGAAGACCGATATCTCGCATGGCAACCTGCAGGAAGAAGGAGGGGAGCCTATTCGCACTCTTCATGGCAAGTCGCGTGTGCTGGATACACATACCTCCCTCCCACATGGGCTGGAAAAGAACCAGTTTCCCCAAGAAGCCAAGTACTGGACACAGTGGAAAATCTCCCCACCCTGTCTCCCTGGCTGGCCCCTTACCATGCCTACCTGCCTCCAAACTGAGTGCATCCCAATGCTCCCTGAGAACTCTGTGCACCTACTATAAAGTGCCTGTTTTAAAGCAAACATTTGTTTGCTCCATTGTTTTTGAGAGACTATTGGTGTAGGCTAAGAGATTAAGTTAGGCTTAACACAAAGTATCTCCTGTAATGTCTGCCCTTATAACTTTTCATTGCCGCTAGGACTGAAGCCAGTGCTCAGGGTACGCCCCCTCTTACGGCATCTGCCCGCCTGCTCAAATCCGCAGGCAAAAGCAGACAAGGAAGGACTCGTTTTGGGAGCAGATTGACTGCATGAACTCCCTCATGGAGGGGATATGGGCAGAGTGCCTGGACCAGATCGTGGAATGCCAGGAGAGAGGAGCCACCAGGGAGCAGCAGGCGAGACATCAGGAGACTATGTCTTCCCCCCAACCACTGCGATGGAGCGCCTGGCTTCATGTCCAGAGAGGGCCTTTTCCCAGAACCCGGTCCGCTCCAATAACAACTCTGGTCCCTCTTCCCCCAGCCCCATTGCTTCCACTTCCAGGGTCCCGAGGGATTGCTGAGGCCCCAGGACATGGTGGGGGGAACTCGAGAGCAGCCTTACCCTCCAGGACTACAGAAGGCAGTCCCACAGGCGTTCCTGTACTCCCCCCCCCCCCCCCCGCCACACATACACGCACACTTCAGGTTCCCACTTTTTTCCTTTCCCTGCTGTTTTTTCCTAATGAAAACTCATGTTCTTTGATCAACAGTTTCTTCATTACTTAAACTGTAGGGGTGGGGTAGGGGATTAAAGGCAAACACAGGGAATGCAGGGGCAACTTGTCGAGAGCAACATGGAAAATTCTCAAGACAAGCCATGCATAAAACTATCCTTCATGGTCTGTCTAATTTGTGCTGCACCTTGCTGTGCTCTCCTTATCATGCTGGTGTCTGGCTGCTCAAACTCTCTGATTAGGTGCTCTGTCTCAGCCTCCACCTTGCCAGATAAGTTTCCCGCTTGCTCTCACAAAGATTATGGAGCACACAGCAGGCTGCCATGAGAAAGGCAATGTTGCATTCACGGAGGTCCAACCAAGTCAGGAAACTCCTAAACTTCCCCTTTAAATATCCAAAAGCACATTCAACCACCATTCTGCACCTGCTCAGCCTGTTGTTGAACTCCTGCTTACTGGGGTCCAGGCTGCCCATGTACAGCTGCATGAGCCACAGGAGCAAGTATTAAGCTGGGTCGCCAATGATCACAAGAGACATTTCCACCTCTCTGATTCTGATTTTCCTGTCTGGAAAAAGAGTTCCGTTGTGCACCTTCTGAAGAGGCAGGAGTTCCGAAAGATGCGAGCATCATGCACCTTTCCCAACCATCCCACATGGATGTCGGTGAAACAGCCCTTGTGATCCACCAGCACCTGCAGCACTTTGAAGAAGTACCCCTTCTGGTTGATGTACTCCATGGCAAGGTGGTCGGGGGCCAAGATGGGGATGTGCATTCTGTCTATGGCCTCACTGCAATTAGGGAACCGCCGCAGCAAAGCCATCCACTATGGTATCCGCCTTTCCCAGTGTCACAACCCTCTGTAGCAGGTTGTTATCAGTCACCTTGACTACTAGTATAACAGCAGCTTCCCTGTAGATTTCCCTACTCCGAACTGATCCCCCACTGACCGGGAGCAATCTGGTATTGCAAGCTTCCATAGGGCTATTGCTATGCACGTCTCCTCAGTCAAAGCAAGTCTCATTCGGGTATTCTGGTGCCTTAGCACAGGGGAAAGCCATTTGCAAAGTTCCAAGAAAGTGGCCTTGTGTATTTGGACGTTCTGTAACCATTACTGATCATCCCATCTCTGCATTACACCATGGTCCTATCAGTCTGAGCTTGTCTCACAGCGTCAGAACTAGCGTACCACTGTGGACACAGGATTCACTGGAGGCTGCGCTAACATCAGCACCAGACCTTTCGTGAGCAGTGACTGCATGCCACGCCAAGCTTCATGCTCATCCTCTTGCTGGAGGAGCAACATGCATACACTGTGGAAGTCCTGCGCCATTAGGCACACCATGGCACACTTCAGCATCACAATAGTTTACTGCAAACCGGGCTACATGCTTGCATTGCCATGGCATCTTTGCGAGGAACTAGGGCACAAAAAGGTGTGAGCACACTGCCTCCCCTTTATATTGTGCAGAGGGGGAGGGACTAGATGAGTACATTAAGGGACGCTACTGACATGAGCCCCATAACCACCCACTGCAGAGTTTTGGTCCTAGCGGGTACCATGAGCATAGCCCAGATTGCAAAGCTGCCCATGTTGCATCATTCTCTGAATCTACGGTAGGCTCCCTAATGGAGACGTGCTACTTTGGACTACATTCAATTCTTCCCCTCAGTGAGGACATGGACTTTTGACTTTGCAAAATTGGGTGCCCAGAAATTGACCATATTAGATTCAACCTTATCTTACATTGTAGATGTGTCCTCAGAGAGGAATAGAAGGGAAGTCCTCCAAGCAGCCAATCAAACGAACTGGAACCAAATGTAGGCCAGGAGTTGCCAAATCAAATGAATCACTAGATTGGTCTTTCAGGGTGCGTCTACACTGCAGGGCTTAACTCAAAATAAGCTGCACAAATTGAGCTACGTCAATTGTGTAGCTTATTTCGAAATAGCTTATTTCAAAATTGGGAGTGTCTACACAGCACTTATTTTGAAATAGAGCACTCTTCCTCCGACTTTCCTTACTCCTCGTACAATGAGGGCTACAGGAGTCGGAGTAAGAAGTCCTCCAGCTTGTCAGTATTTTGACGTTATTTCAAAAAATCTGCCTGGTGTTTAGACACAGACTAAATTATTTCAAAATAATGTTGCTGTGTAGGCATACCCACAGTTAGAGGTATTTTGGCAGGGGTGTATTTGGATACTTTCACTGCTTCTTACTTTTTGGGGGGTTAAGTAGGAAGCTTTGTTGTTCAGATAATTCAGTCACCATTTGCTGGTGTTAAATACTTGTAAAAACTTAATCAGCACAATGTATAAAAGTAATGCTGGAAAGAGACCATGGTTTTGTCTACACTGGCAATTGAGCAACAAAGATTTTGTGGTTCACAGGTATTTAAATCTAACATCCCCTCCAAGGAGAAAGCTTTGCTGTGGCAAGTACTAGTGTAAATAGTGCTTTGTCCAGTAAATGCTGCTTACATGGGGTGAAAGTTTTATGTTGACAAAAATGAGGACAGTGTTTACACTGCCTGACATTTAGTGAGAGGGCTGTGTCAACACAGTTGTCTTGCTAAAAGTTGTGTAATGTAGACATACCCAAAGATCATATATATCAAATTTACCCAAAACAAAATGTGTAAGGGACATCAGAAACCCCACTTCTTTCTGAAAATTATCTACTATTACTGCAAGTAATCACGATATCTGAAAAAGATAAGTGGTGAGGTGAGGACCACTCTTCTTTCTCAGTTTCTTTACATCATGCAGTTGATTGCACTGTGTCTATAGTTAGTTTTACCATCACCCTTTTGTCCAGTGGTTCTTTCTCACAACAGTGAGGGAAAAACGCTTTGTAAGATAAAATATGTGGTGGTAAAATTCCAAAAACTGCTAAGAGGCTCAAGAGCAGATATAGCCTGTGAAATTACTTTTTACTCATTTTCTGTTGCATTTTTTTTTTTTTACTAAATTTTCAGTGTTGCTAATGTTTTGTTAAAATACATTAATGCTATTATTTTTGTAACAGAGAACATCAGAAGATAATAAAGGGCCAAATAATGGAGTGTATTTCAGAGATAAGTTAAAGGTCATACAATCATAGAAGATTACAGTTGGAGGACAGCTCAGAAGGTCAGCTACTCCAAACCCATGCTCAAAGCAGGACCGAGCCCATGTAGATCATTCTAGCCAGGTCTTTGTCTTTAAAACCTCTAAGGATGGAGATTCCACCACCTCCCAGTGATCAGTTAAGAATAGTTGAAAAATTACCAAAAAAAAACAAAAGAAGAGATGATTATGAAGAGACCAGAGTCTGCAGTCATACAATTTCAGCCTGTAATTCCCTGAGGTTTATCCTCAGTTTTGTCCCAGAGTTGCCATGTAGCCTTGGGCAAGTCATTGGGTAAATTTGAGGAAGACTCTTAAGATTAAATTCTTTGCATTTTTACTTTCTCAATATATAATATAGGGATAATATTGCTTAAATTCAAGTGTCATGAGATTTAATAATTTGATGTTTCTAGATCAGTGGTTTTCAATCTATGGATTGCAATTTAGTACTGGCTCGTGGAATGTCAGGCATTGGGTCTCATTGCTGAAAGGGATCAGGTGACTAGAGGGGGTGCTAGAGCAGGCTCCTGGCCTGTTTTGGCACCACAGACTACACTGAACCCTAGAAGTAGCTAGTAGCAGACCCAGTTCCTAGGTTGGGGTGGGGGAAGGTGCCCAGGGTTTTGTGGACTGCCCCTGCCCTGAGCATTAACTTCACACTCCCATTGTCTGGGAACCTGCTGCTGGCTACTTCTGGAGCACAGCATGGTCTGCTGTGCCAGGAGTGGCAGGAAGCCTGCCTTAGCACCCTTGCTGCACCACTCACTGGGAGCCACTCAAGGTAAGGCCCTCCTGCCCCAGCCCTGGACAACACTGCCCCCAACCAAAGCTCTCATCCTCAGCCCCACCCCGGAACCTACATTCTAGTCAAATTATGTTGGATCATGGGCATCAATAATTCTTCAACTGGGTCATGAGAAAAAAAGGTTGAAAACCACTGCTCTAGAGGACTATGAAGATTTAAAGTGCTATATAAGTATCAGGTAATAGTAGTAGTATCTCGTAAACTAGATGTAGTTGGGCTTGGTCATTTTTGACTGGGTGACTTCAAAAAGAAGTATTAATGTTTCAGTTGGTGACACTTAGAGTGAATGTTGAACCTGTGCCTCATCATGATGTTAAGGGGTTTTGCGCGGCAGCTGGAGGAGACATCTTTTGAATAGAACATAGAGGTGTTCAGGATCCAGCAGTACTACAAGACCAAGAATATTTACACCGGTATTTTTTTCAAATTCTTATTTACGTCATTGCTTTTTTGCCCCTTTGAAACCTGTGTATTATTTTCAACAGGGTATAGTACACTTTACTTCCTGCTCTAAGGCTATATCTATGCTACCACTTATGTTACTCAGGGGTGTGAATATTCCACCCTACTGAGCGACATAAGTTATGGCAGCATAAGCGTTAGTAAGCACAACACTATGTCAGTGAGAGAGTTCATTGGGGTGGATTAATTGTGTCAGTGAGAGAGGAATTGGTCCTGCTTTTAGCAGGGGGTTGAACTCAATGGCCTCCTGAGGTCTCTTCCAACCCTATGATGCTGTGATCAGCCTAGAGCAGCTACACAAGAGATCTTACACTGCTGCAGCACTGATGCTCTTAAGATATCAGGCCCAACCGTGGTTGGGACCTGCAAACCCTTTTCTTCTGGGAATCTGTGAATTGAGAAAAACAGTGGCTTCAAAACAAATCATTACTTATTTAGGATAAGTAATACCCAGGTGTACAGCTTTTTTTATTGTTTTTTGCCCCGTAGGTACAAAGCCCATACAGGGGTAAAAGATGAATAAAATCTGTACACCTGTGTATTACCTGTCCTTAATCTTTCCTTGCCAACCTTTGCAAGTTTCTCTCCCCCTCTCTGGGTGGGAGAAACAGGCAGTGCTGTTCACATCAATCTCCCCATCTCTGTATACTCCCAGGCCAGCCTGTCATCTTTCTTTGGAGCATTCTGAGTAGCATCTGGCCACTCACTCAACTTCATTCTTTTCTAGACTCTGGGCATTCTAACATTTTAGCATTGCCTTTGATCTCTGTCATCTCAGCACTAGCAGAACATCTGTGTCACCATGGCTGGGGTAGAAGAGTCTTTTCTTGGCCATAAACCTAGCTCTTATGTTAAATGTTTGTTGGGATGAGCCGTAGCCATTGTTTTACCTTTCCTGATTGTTCCTTCAACAAACACTTTTGATGTAATTCCATAGGAAGCAACCCATCATAAATTCACATATGGAGATGTGCATCATTTTCAGAACAAATAATACAGATGTTCCTACTTTATCAGATGTCTGGTTTTTAAGAGGATATTAACATACGAGATGAAAGGTTTGAGGGCCAGTTTTTCACACTAGAGCTAAACAATTAAGGTTTGGGGATATGGCCTTTGAATCAGGTTAACACAGAGAACTAAAGATTGGCAGTGCTGAGAAAAAAGAAATAACAAAGAAACCTTAACCATGAGAGGGAACTATATGGAGTCTTTATGTCACAAGAAGAAAGAACCAGTGAAAGTCTACAAATTCTCGAAACGTTCAGGAAAATCTTTCTCTAAGAAAAGAAATTGGGAAAATGATAAATTTCTCAGAGCTGTCTTAAATATAAATTAAAATATTGAGTATGTGAGTAATGTCAGATTAATCACCACTCTTTTCACCACTCTTTTCAAATCCTATTTCTATTACACTGAATATCATTATATACATTTAATGACATATGCTTTTAAATTTGTGTGGGCAAATAACCTTCATGTAATACTTTTTTATTCCAAATATTTCCTAGACTCGTGTTTCATGGTTAAGTGAATTTATATACCCCAACTTTAAAATGGATACAATTTCTAATAGTAAGGAACTGTGTTGTGAGGGAATTTGTTAAATGATTTTTGTTTTTGTTTTTTTAATAGTCTTGTTTTCATTTCTTGTTTCTCGTTTTTCTGCATTTGGATGAATGCAAATAGTGGACCCCTTCTCACTGATACTAGCTGAAAACTGGAGTAACTCACTGTACTCAATGGAGTTGCATTAATGTAAATCTGGTTTGAGAGCAAAACTAGACCTAAGGTAAAACTTTGAAAAGTGCCTAAGTCCTGTTTTCAAAATTACTTACGTGTCTAAGGCTATGTCTAGACTGCACGCCTTTTTCTACAGAGGCTTTGTTGACAGCTACTGTCGACAAAGCCTCTGTCAAAAAAGAGCGTCTAGACTACGATCAGCATTGTCAAAAAAACAAGCCGCTTTTTCAAAAGCCTAGATGCTCTCTTTTGAAAAAGCAGTTTCCATGCAATAGCGCTTTTTTTCAAAAGAGTACTTTCGAAAAAAAGGTGTTATTCCTCGTAAAATGAGGTTTACCGCTGTCGACAAAACTGCCGCGTTCTGTCAACTTACTGTCGACAGAACGCGGTGTAGACGCAGGCATAGTTTTGTCGACAAAAGCCAACTTTTGTCGAAAAAACCCTGTAGTCTAGACACACCCTAAGTGACATTGAGACATAGGCTCCTAAATTCCTAAATCTTTTTTGAAAATAGGACTGAGAAGCCTATGTCACGTAAGTGCTTTGGTAAATTTTACTCCTATTTGTTGTTTGTTTCCTACTTTTAAAGGGAAGAAATATTTCACAATTAGCATTCAGATTGAGACTTTTTATCTGTGATTTTTTTTTTATAGGAAACAGATTCAGGCTCTTCTAGGACAGTTCAGCCAAGCAGAAACTCTGTTAATCTCAGGTGGAGTAGAGCCAGGGACACTAGATGGAGTTCTTTTGGATGCGGGGTGTTCCTCTATGCAGCTTGATACTCCTGAAAGAGGTTTTTCCCTGCAAAAGGATGGCCCTTTGGATATGAGGATGGATAGCGACAGGTATGTATTGATCAGACATTTCTTCTCACAACAAGAAATCAATTTCTCAACACACTCTGAATTTAATTTCCTTTTTAGGTTGCAGAATTCCCATCACACGCCCACATCTAACTCTGCACATACATAATAAATCAGCTCTGTTCTTTTGCTATAGAGGCTCATCTAGTTCTCACGATTTAGGGCCAAATTCCAATCTCACGCCAGCAGAAGTCCAGAGTGAAGGTATTTCTGGGTTTCATTGGTGGAAGATCAGAATTTGACTGCAAGGCTTTACTTATTGAAGGTTAAAAGCAACTAATAACAACAATAATTAAAACAAACATCTTTAATTTTGTTAAACAGACCATAAATAAATTAAGTCTCCACACGATGTAGGTTATAAATGTAATTGTAACTGAGAAAGTAGTTTATCATCTAGGTGAAATGAAGATGCTTCAATTCTAACATTTCTTTTAACCTTGGTAGCTACTCTGAAGATGGGCATGTGCTAACCTCTACAAAGAAATTGTACTGAGCCTATCAATTAAATTACAGTGCAACTCTGCTTTCAAGGCATTAAATATTCTACCACTACTTGCAGGCTTACTGTAAGCAATGCATTAACGTCGCCCTGTGTTTCATAGCAAGCAACTTATAATGACTTACTTTATACTCAAATTAACAATTAGCCCCAAAAAACCTTTTATATTTAATTGATTAGAGTCAATGCTGAGTATAATCTGGAAGGTGGAATGCAACTATAATAATAAATAGTGATATTTTCTACGTATATAACAACTGTCACCTCAAAGGATGTCAGTGCATTTCAGAAAGTATATGCCTTTTTACATAAACGATCAAATATGAAATCACCTCTGTTGTATGGATGATGATAATTTCCCTCTAAGGGAATGGTAAATTCTGGCCAAGTATAATGGGACTAAATTGGTTTCTTAGAATATAAGGTGTGGTATTAATATTGTTCACACATAGCCAATGGTACCTCAGTTTGTAGGAAATTATCTTAAAGACTGTCACAGTTAACTACATCATACTTGACTTAGTCAACTGTTATGAACCTGAGATCTTACTGGGGTTCAAGCCTGTGGGTTCAAAGAATGTGTAAACCTGAGGTTTTTTCCACTAAAATATCCCTGGTGGTATATAAACTTGTGTGATAAAAATAAAGAATGACTGTGATAAAACCGTACAGTTGCCGATAACTATTTGCCTGCTATAGTTATCTTATGTTTGGTTATATCCTGTAAGATACTGTGGGGAAATAATAAATTACTGAAAATATTCTGCCTGACAGTCCCTTCATAGAAGAGACAAGTCTGTGAAATAGTTGAATGAGACTGCGCAGTCTCTGCACATTATGCAGTGTATATAAAAGACCTTGAATTAATTCTATAAAGAAAGTTATGAAGGTGAAAGAAATATTGATGACTATAGGATAATTTGTTTGCCTTTTGGTAGATAGTTAAAATATCCCTTTGTTTTAAAATAACTTTTGAATTTAAATTATCATACTTTTCAGTGTCTGTACAGGAAATTATCTTCATAAGGGATTATTTTTCATAGCACTGCATAAGGGGAAAGATCCTTGAGATTAATTCCTGTATATTCTGAATGGAAAACAGAACAAATTATGAAAGATGACTTGAATCAACACATAAGAAAGGAGTTCATATTTTGAAGATGTCTAAATAAAGGCAATCTCACAACCTTTTAATTTGTGGAAACATACTTGAACTACAGCTAATCTTTGTCAACTCATTAATGTTAAAAGTTTATAGTAGCGCTTGAAGTTTCAGCTATTCTTTATTGCTAATTAATGTTAAGGAAGACAGTCCATCTGAAGCAATAAGACAGGATTTAAAAGGTAGAAGCTATTTCCGTTTTCACAGGATTGCTTTCTCTTATTTTAAAACCTCAAAGGCACTTGTATGCAGTGTGTGTGTTTGATTTTATGTCTCAATGCTATGAAGCTTCACCTCTTGTCAATGAAAACTGACGTCAGTGAACTAATTGGCTCTTCTTGTGCGTAGGTACCCTGACATGCCCACCGCTGCTGATGTTGTGAATGCTTTAGATCAACAGGCGCTTGCGTCCATCCTGAGAACATACGGGGAGGAGAGGCACGCCAAGAAAATAGCTTCAGCACTCGTTCAGGCACGCAGCATCTACCCCATCACCAGAACTCAGCAGCTTGCCAGCATTGTTGCAGGTACCCTCATTAATTCTGAACAGTGTCTGAGAGAGAAAAAATATTAATCCCCAACGTCCCAGAGGGATCTATTTATTCTTGAAACCATGCAGGATCTAATCCCCTCTATCCTTCTCTGATGTCAGCTTTTTGTGTTTTGTTTTGTAAGCTTCCATTTTTTATACTGTGGCTTGCTGATTAGTTTAATAATAGATTTTACATTACGTGATTTATCATTTTGGCCCACCAAGGTGAAACATTGAATGACAATCATAGAGGGAATTCTTTATCGTTAGGTTTGATAAGCCCTCAATGATCAAATCTACTTTATATTTGGGCATGGAGAGAGGGAAGGAGTCAGTACCATGACATTGCCAAATGACTGAAATAAAATCTCGTAGCTCATATCTTTCTTCTAAACAGCCAGCTAAGAAGAGTAAAGCGAGCTGTAGGCTATTTCATTTTATGAACGTTAACTGGATCAACCTGACGGGCTTACTGAAACACTTAATGTTAGTTGCAGGTCACCATAAACCTCCTGAATTAAATGTAACTAGGAAATACTTTGTTGCAGGCAGGAATCATTTCATAGCTGTTGCCATATGAGGAAAGGTTTTCAAGCCAAAAAACAGTTTAGTTGCCTAAGACAATTCCATTGGAGAGCCCCATCCTTGTCAGAAATAAATCTAAAGCAGTGAAATTTTTTGTATCTGTCGCTAGGGAAACCATCCTTCTAATGTAATATATTATGATTTGTGGTCATGGTTGGTTTATTCATTATGGAAAATTTGTTAAATAACCTTAGAAGTGCATATTTGGGGTGTTTATGGGTACCAACATTTTAACACTTTACATTAAGGTTAATAGTAAATTATATTTAGAAGCTCTTTAAAATTGGTAGTCATTTCACAATAATTTTAAGATTTAATTAACTGACTTATTCTTAGGTCTGCATAGAACTCTCTAATTATAGGCTTAGCACTATTTTAATATAAGATGTTTAGGTAAGGTATATGGTGAAATCAGATACATCTGAAATTTACTCATAAAATACCTTAAATCATTAAAGCTCTGGAAGAAGAATAAAGCCACTATTGCTGTAGAAAGATCACATTGTAGACATGGTATGTGGGGGGAAAAAATTCACTAAAAGGTAGTTCAGTTGATCAATATATAATATATAAACTTTAAATAAACCCTGACAATTATGTATTTAAAAAGTAGCTATTTCCATCAACATTTAGTGCTAATGATTTAATTTGCTTATCACACACTTACCCCTTTCTAGAGCTGTTAATTAAAACAGTATGTCATTGTTTATGTACTTAAAGCAGCTACACTGATGCTGTGTTAAATTTTTAGTTCTATTTCTTAAAGATACCATGCAAGTTAATATTGCAGGTGTTGTGAACGACCTTATATACTGGAACATAAGCCCATTTGTTTATAAGCCAACCCCCCAAACTTAGAAAAAATGGTAAAAAAGTCACTGACCCATTTATAAGCCGACTCCAGAGTACAGCAGTCTGGGACTTTATTAACAGGTCAGTGACTTTTTGCCATTTTTTCTCCATAAGTTTGGTGGGTCAGGTCCCAGATACTGCAGTCTCTGCTTTTTAAATGTAGTAATTTAGCAGCTCTTACTACATTAAAAGCCAGAGCCGCAGTGTTTGGGACCTGGTGTGAGCTGGGACTGCTGTGTCCTGGCTCGTGCTGTCTCCAACTGCCCTTTTGCCTTTTAAATGTATTAAGAGCTGCCAGCTAGCTCTTACTACGTTTAAAAGCAGAGCCGCAGGATCTAGCACTGCTGTGTCCCAGCTCGCGCCAGGTCCCCTACTGCTGCTCTGCCTTTTTCGAACCGGTTCAAAAGCCAACTCCCGGTCTTTACAGTGGGATTTTATCCAAAAAAAACTTGACTTATGAACAAGTATATATGGTAAGTAAAAAAGTCAGTACGTTAGATTCTCAGTCCCATGTAAAAGATAGTGGTCAAATCTGCAGTGGTGTTGGATGGGTTACCTGTGAATCATAACCTTAATTGCCACTTCTGTCGTTTTAAACCCCTTGCTGTATATCGGTATGATAACATGCATGCCAAAGAAATGTATTAAATGACATTTTATAACAGTTTTTTTCCTTTTAATTAGTACGGTTTCTGTCTACCAACATGTTTGGTAAGCATATGTGTTTTGTACATCTCTCTATATGTAATATGCAAGTAATTAAAACTGGTTTGACCCAGTTTTTCAGTCTGTGCTAGGGAGAACTCTCTAGATTTCAGTGCGAATCCACACTGAGTAAGAGTTCAGGACAGGGCTCTTATTAAGCTTTCATTAATTGTGTATGCCTTAAGATATAACATTTATTTATTTATTTATTTATTTATTTATTTTATTTCTTTAAAATATTTTCACCCCACCTCTCTATTTAAAATATTCGAGGCAGCCCTTACAAAATGTTTAAAACACAGTACAAATATATATAAACATTTTAAAATACAAGACCCCAGAGAGACATAAAACCTGCTAAAATGTCTCAAGAAGAGGAACACACACATACAAACTCAAACACTAATAAAAGCACAAGTAAAAAGGGCGGCTTTAGCCTGACGCCGAAACAGTGCTAACGCTGGCACCATGCGAATATCCCGAGGAAGAGAATTCCACAGCCTGGGAGCAAAAGCTGAGAAGGCCCTGTTCCGCGTAGATGTTAATCTTATCGCTGTAAGTGGGGGAACACTGAGCAGAGCTTCCCCAGCTGACCTCAGTCCCCAGGCAGGTTCATATGGGAGAAGACAGTCCTTCAGAAATCCTGGTCCCAACCCATTTAGGGCTTTATAGATCATAACCAAAACCTTAAATTGTGCCCAGCAACATACTGGAAGCTTGTGCAGCTGCCGGAGCACTGGCATAATATGCTCCGTATAACGAGTATTAGTTAAAACTCAAGCAACTGCATTCTGGACCAGTTGACATTTCTGAAGGCTCTTTAGAGGCAGCCCCACATAAAGTGCATTACAGTAATCCAGTCGGGATGTAACAAGAGCATGGATCACTGTGGCCAAGTCATGCTTGTTCAGGAAGGGTCGCAGCTGGCGGATCAGAAGAAGCTGTGGTTCTTCTTCGAGTGGTGTCCCCATGGGTGCTCCACTCTAGGTGTCAGGCTGGTCCCGCGCCGCAGATCGGAGAGTCGTCAGCAGTAGTCCAGCCGGACCGCGCATGCGCGGCAGGCGTCGCACGACGTTCGCGCCGACTCTGAGCACGCGCGGTCCAGCTCCCGCCAGTTCCTCCTAACCGTCTACGGCTACAGACGGAGATCAACTCCTCTCCTGTATTCTGACAGAAAAGTTTTCAATTAGAGTTAGTTTAGTTGTGTTCGTTATTACAGTTCAGTAGTCATAGTTACACTAGTTAGTTATAGTTCTTAAAAAAAAAAATTGTTGTTTAAATTCTCCTCACAGTTAAGTTCTGCATAGTCGCACCTCAAAATGACATATGCCCGGTTTCAAGAAATGAGCTACGTGCCAAGATTCGATGCCCGCTTCGGATGGGCATTCATGATATATCAAGTGTTTAGGCGAGGGTCATATCCCTCAAAAATGCCAGCAGTACGCCAAACTCACAGTGGGAGCCAGACGAGACCACGAAATGCGGCTTAAGATGCTGTTGTTTAATAAGGCCCTACAACCTGCCGAGCCTGGCACCTCACTGCCCACGACTCTACAGCAATCCCTCGAGTTCATCGGAGCACATTTGGAATCTACCACGACCAGGGCTTACCTGCCCCATCAAGATTCCGGGTAATTCAAGAATTCGTACAGATACTTTCCACGAGCCCCAAGACCTCGATATTTACCTACCTGAGACTTTTGGGTCATATGGCCGCCACCACATATGTGGTGCAGCATGCAAGGCTATGCCTCAGATGCCTCCAGCATTGGTTAGCTTTGATTTACCGACCAGGCAATCTTGATCTTCACAGAACGGTGTACGTCCCTCCTACGGTACGGGAATCCCTAACATGGTGGAGTACCCCCACAAACATGCTCGCTGGTGTTCCTTTCCGTCGTCCACAGACTATGGTACAGATCACAACAGATGCAGCCTTGCTGGGCTGGGGAGCCCTCCTTGGAGATTACCAAATTCAAGGCCGTTGGTCCGCTCAGGAGTCCCTCCAACACATCAATTTCCTCGAGCTGAGTGCAGTAGTCAATGCCTGCAAGCATTTCCTACCCAACATCCAAGGCCGCTCTATTCAAATTCTCTCGGACAACATGACGGCAGCATACTACATCAACCGCCAGAGTGGTGCCCATTCACGATCCCTTTGCGCAGAGGCAGCACGTTTATGGAACCTGTATCTATCACAATATCTCCATCATTGCAACATATCTGCCGGGCAAAGACAATGGCGTTGCCAATACTCTCAGCAGGCACCTCATCCATCAACACGAGTGGCAGTTGAATTCGGAGGTAACACAACACATATTCCGTCTTGCCATAGATCTATTTGCAACGTACCACAATACGCAGTGCCCCTCTTACTGTTCCAGAGCAGGCATTGGACCGAAATCTCTGGGAGATGCCTTCCTAATAGATTGGAGTCATCAACTGCTGTTCGCTTTTCCTCCGATTCCATTGATTCCCAAAGTCTTAGAGAAGATAGCCAGAGACGACGCCAAGGTCATTCTCATAGCCCCCTTCTGGCCTCGCCAGACGTGGCTCCCATTCCTCCTCCAGATGTCCATATGTTCCCCGTACCACTTGCCATACCAACACGACCTCCTGACACAGCAGCAAGGGAGAATCGTACGCCCACAGATCCACTGCCTGCACCTCACGGCCTGGCTCCTAGCTGGTTCCAGCATACATGTTCCCAGGAAGTCAAGCATGTGCTGATGCATAGTAGAAGGGATTCCACCTGTATTACTTACCTGTACAAATGGTGCCATTTCCAATCCTGGTGCCATGACAACAACTTCGGTCCCAATTCTCTTTCTGTCCAGCGCATCCTCGATTATGCCCTACAATTACAGAGATCAGGTTTAATGCTTTCTTCTGTCAAAGTCCACCTTGCAGTGATCTCTGCCTTTCGCCTTCTGATAGAGGGTTAGTCACTATTCTCCCATCCAATGACCAAGAGATTCTTAAAGGGACTCGCAAACTTATACCCCCTGCATAGGGAACCCGCAGACATGTGGGACTTGGAGTTAGTTTTAGATGCTCTCATCCGTCCCCGCTTCGAGTCGATGGCAACGTCTGACCTGCCTACAATCACTATGACGGTCACCTTCCTCCTGGCTATTACCTCTGCATGAAGGGTGGGTGAGATTGCTGCCCTCTCAACCACACCGCCATGTACACTTTTCACCAGCCAGGGGGTGATACTACATCGTCATCCCAGCTTCCTATCCAAGGTGAATTCGGAATTTCACATTAATGAGCCCATCGTACTCCCAACCTTTTACCCTAAACCGCATTCATCTCCCCATGAGTCTCGCCTACACACCCTGGATGTTCACCGGGCTCTCACGTTCTACTTGGACAGAACACGACCTTTCCATAAATCCCAGCGCTTGTTACTATCCACCGCCGAGCGCTCCAAAGGCCAACTTGTGACAGCACAGTGCATTTAGAAACTTATTGTCTCCTGCATTTTACGCTGCTACTCATTACAAAATAAGACACACACACACCCCGTACACTGAGAGCACATTCAGCAAGAGCAGTAGTAACTTCCACAGCCTTCCTTAAGGGGGTCTCCTTACCAGACATCTGCCGTGTGGCTACATGGTCATCCAACTTCACGTTCGTGAAACATTACGATGTCAACACTTCAATTCGTGACTCAGCAGTTGCCTCCGCAGTCTTGGCCATGGCAAAGAGGTCATAACTCCGATACCCGCCTCCAAAGACTAGACTACTGCTCTGAAGTCACCTAGAGTGGAGGACCCACGGGATCACCACTCGAAGAAGAAGTTACTCACCTTGTGCAGTAACAATGGTTCTTCGAGATGTGTGTCCCCGTGGGTGCTCTACAACCTGCCCTTCTCCCGCTTTGGAGTCTCTTCTTGTGTTTTTCAGATATTCTCCGCTTAGGAGGAACTGGCGGGAGCTGGACCGCGCGCGCTCAGAGTCGGCGTGAATGTTGCGCGATGCCTGCCGTGCATGCGCGGTCCGGCTGGACTACTGCTGACGACTCTCCGATCTGCGACATGGGACGAGCCCGACGCCTAGAGTGGAGCACCCACGGGGACACACATCTCAAAGAACCATCGTTACTGAACAAGGTGAGTAACTTCTTCTTCTCAAATGTTAAAACAGGGTCCAGGAGGACTCCCAAACTGTGCACCTGTTCTTTCAGGGGGAGCATAACCCCGTCTAGAACAAGTACTACGCCACATTCCCAAACAGATGGCCTCCTGATCCACAGGACCTCAGTCTTATCTGGATTCAACTTCAGCTTGTTTGACTTCATCCAGTCCATCACTGCCTCCAGACACCAGTTTAGATCAGTCACCACCACACCTGGATCTGATGTCACAGGGAAATAGAGTTGGGTGTCAACTGCATATTGATGGCACCATCCTCCAAAACTCCTTATGACTTCTCCCAGCGGCTTCATGTAGATGTTAAACAGCATAGGGAACAAGATGGAACCTTGCAGGACCCTTTAGCACAATCGCCACGGGGTCAAATAGCAGCACCTTAGCTCCACCTTCTGAAAACGTCCCGACAGGTAAGACCAGAACCACTGCAAAACAGTGCCTCCAATACCCAACTCCGCCAGGTGCTCCAGAAGGATACCATGGTCAATAGTGTCAAAAACTGCTGAGAGGTCCAGGAAAATCAACAGGGATGCACTCCCCCTCTGTGTCTCCTGGCGTAGGTTGTCTACCAGGGCGACCAATGCGGTTTCAGTTCCAAAACCTGGCCTAAAGCCAGACTGAAATGGATCTAAATAATCTGTTTCTTGTAAGAAAGCTTGGAGTTGCAATGCCACCGCCCACTCAAGTACCTTGCCCAGTAAGGGAATATTAGCAACTGGGCAATAGTTATTCAAATCATTTGGGTTCAGGGAAGGCTTCTTAAGTAACAGTTTTATCGCTGCCTCTTTCAAGGCAACGGGAACCATACCAGATCTAAAAGATGGATTAATAATCCTCTGGGCAGAACAGCCTCGGTGTGAATATTAAAATCCCCCAAGACCACAAGCCTCAGGGTCCTCAATGCCAAGTCTGAGACCACCTCAGCCAGCTTGAGCAAAGCATCTACCGTGCAGCGGGGTAGACGGTACACAAGCCGAACACCCAACCTATCCTGGCCACCCAAAATCAGGTACAAACACTCGAATCTAACACTTTGTTGGACCAAGGCCCTAGCCAGTGAGATGGTATCTCGATAGACAATCGCCACCCCACCTCCCCGACCATTGAGCCGTGGTTGGTTCTGTACCAAGAATCCAGCCGGGCACAATTGGGAAAGTTCAATGCCTCCCTCCACTCCCAGCCAGGTCTCAGTAATACAAGCCAGGGCGGCCCCTTCATCCAGGATTAAATCATGGATGACAGCTGTCTTGTGGGATACTGACCTGGCATTCAGCAGCAGCACCCTCAGGGCTGATGGCCAGATATTAAGGTTCCCAGAGTTATTGAGTCTGAGAACAGGACCGGAACAAGGAATAGCACATAACTGTCTAAACCTCGTTCCCCTTGGCTGACCAGTCCAGATCTTACTGCTGTATCTTCCCCTACCTGTCACAACTGCCACAATGCTATCTGAACCCTCCCCCTGAACCCTCCCCATCTGTGCCAAAACACATAAAGAAAAAAGAGAACAAACACAACCCTTCCTTGACCTTCAGTGTGGACAGGTAAGGGGAACTTCCTCTCACCAAGGACCCTCCACCAGGGACTGAATAAGCCACCACACAAACAACAGTGTGCTGCTCTCACCAGCACACACAAACACACTCAAAAATTATACTATATGGCACAAAACCACCATCACCACAACACACACCCTCACCGTTGGTCTGCCCTGAAGGGCTCCCCCAAAGTGCAGCCCCCTTTGGCTCATTCCTTCAGAGCGAATCACCGCCAGCGGCCTGCCACCAGTGGCGGCCTCCTGGCTTTAAACTCGCCCCGGTAATGGCTGCAGGCAACACGTGCAACTGAAAGTTCTTCGTCCTCACAGGTCAGACCTCTTACTCAGCAGCAACAGGAGTGCAAGATCTTTCCTTCAAAGGGGGGCTGGAAGAGATGTTAGTCCTTGTTCCCAGCCCTCACCTCTCCTATAAGATACTTTGTGTAACTGTTTAAGGAATAACAAAAAATAGCAGATTTATTTTTCTGAATTGTGTACACCGTTGCTATATGTATATATCTTAATAGCTATTGGTTTTATTTTTTTTAATTAAAAATCATTTATTTGAAAAGAAACTGCAAAGTATGATTTTGACTGGTATAAAACATGTAAATTTGGGTTATGGACAGCACGGACGATTTGGGAGAAATTATGTGTCATGCATGCTTATGACAGGGTGCTGATGACAAATCAATATTTTCCAAGGTAATGGACGTCATGATTGCATATCTCAGGGAGAGAGGGAAGAGATTTATATTTTATCTGGTCAATTTCCTGATTAAGTCTGCAAGTAGAGAGGGAGCAATGTCATCAATACAAGAAGTTCTTTGACTCCTGCAGGGTCATACTTTGTGATCATCTAGGAAAAAAGTTCTCTGTTCCACATTCAAGATCTGGTTCACAAAGGGACTAGCTCACCTGCCAGAGCAGACAAGATCTCAAACCTCTCAAGGAATCCTAATTCTAGGACCTTCCACGGCTTATATTACTGATGGTCTCCTGCATGGCCAAAATGGGCAATACCACATGTGAGACGTCTTGGAACCTTCCTCCTATTGATGTAGAAACTTCAAGAGAACTCCCTTTTCCTTTCATTCTTACTGCTCTCATTCTGAAGTTGTTGAGGGGATGCCAACACACAAAAACCTTCACCACAAAAAATACCCTCATGGAAACTCATGCAATTTAGACCACTGTGGATGCTTCACTGACAGATTGAGGAGCATGTATGGTGCACAAACATCACTGAGTAAATGGTCCGAATGAGAGAGAGCACAGAACATCAAAGGGTTAGACCTGACAGGAATTGACAGAGCTGTTGCAGTTTAATCATTCACCTGATATCCAAATCTGCTCTACAAAAGGACCGCCAATCAGTGGTTGCAGGAAATCGGGGAACATACTCACAGAATCTTTCTCTAGGCAGGACATAGGAAAGGTATCAAAGATTGATGTCTAGGGTAAATGAATGGGCCCTCCCATTGCTCTTCTGTCATCTTTTATTACAATATCTGGATAAGCTGCAGTTAATAGCCAGAAATTTAAAATGTTAAGCCTGCTAGAGTTGGATATTCTCATAGGTTGGTGGACATTTTCTTCCAAACCAAGAAGATACTTACCTCTAACCATTAAACCAAGCCCTAGAAGGGGCATGGTTCAGGTTGTTTCTAGGATGCAGTCCCACAAAAGTATATGTGAAACATTGTTCAAGTTTCTGCTGGGAGGCTACCAGAAAGAACTGTGCTATGGTTGTATAAATAGGTAGGTGTCAGTACCAGAGGCTTTGCAGGTTTTGAAGGAAACAGGGACATTGCAGGTTGTGCCCTTGTCTTCCTAGTGTCAAGAAAGCTATTGATGATGTCTAACCGTTTTAAACATCTGGTAGCCCATTGGTAATTGAACTCAAGGTCTTTAACACCTGATGAAACCCACTTGAAATGACATGAGAAGTCTTTTACTTTTTATAATTTGTGTCCTTCTTCTCTTTCTGAGAGCAAGCAAGCTTCATGCCCTGTCAGCAAAGAAACCATTTTTACAATTATTTGTCTTAGACCCTGATCTCCTACAATGATAGGCCCTCTAGAAATACATCATGGGTTCTCAAAGAAAGAGTTATGAATATGCGCATGGGAATCAACAGATAATGCTTCCTTAGATTTTTACCACACTCAAGTAGAGTTTTAATAAACATACATTAAAACTTACTGAAAAATATGATCCTTAAAATGTAAATTCAGTGTTACCTTCTATTCTACTGATCAGTAATTCTTATCTCATTTCAGTGGGTGATTCATTGGGTGATGTGCCTTGTTACATATTAGCTTAAGCTAGTAACTTAATTTTGCTTGGATTCATTTAGATTTGTAACCCATTGACAGATCATTGTGAGATTTATGTAGTCATCTGGATTTAACTTCAGAGAAGTTGGAGATTAAATGATAAAGTTTAAAAAAAAACCTTTACTGGATAAAGCCAGTTTTATCCAGATCTATCCAATTTCACAGACTTTAATTAACAGTTTGAAATTTGTAATATTGCTTGAATTTCAGTGGGGTGTGAATTAACACTATATTAAGGGAGCCCAGACAAAAGGACATGAGTTGCGACACAGAAACTTATTAAATGTGATGCAAATTCAACAGATGAATTCCAGCAAACAGGTGCACGAACTGAATTAATTTTTAAACTCTACCACTCTCACACACTCTGGGGACTTTAATGCCTCACATTTACAGGCACAGCACGTTGCTAATTTCATTCACAAGCTTAAAAATTTCAGTACATTTTAACATATGAATCTATTAGATTTTTAAAAATGTAAGTAGCATCAGGGTATCCGAAAACTAAAAATGATAATTTCTTTCACTGGGATTTCAAATAATTAATCTAGCCAGAAGCAAGATGTTTTTATGAATGAATTCCATTTTACAGACTTCCCATACAAATTTTGTTATATTATATATAGCAGTGCCTGTTACCAAGCAAGATTTTTCTTTTACTGTTATCACAGTTTTTGTTTGTGACTTAGCAAAAAGCACGGGATTTCCTGACTCCTGAAACATTCCTGACTCAAGGGATTATGAATGGGATAACTGTAGCCTTTTACCCCTGTATTGCTGGTTCAAATCCATTTGGATTTAACAACTGTTCCAAGCATATAAATGTACACACATACAAACAGATTTAAAAAACTGGGATAATTGAAGGAGAAAATATTAGCTGCAAGTTTAGTAGTAAAAAATGCTGTATTTCTGGACTCAATGTGGCGCAAATAAAATATTGTTTTTATTTAATGTGGCTATACTTTTTTACCGAATTTTGTATGGCATACTGTAACATTTTCTGCTTTGCTATTTGTGCATTGTCTTCCACAGATGCCATTGGGAATTGTGTAATATGTGAAAAAAATATGTTAACAGTGTTTTGTTTATGTTTGTTTCCTATATTACTTTAATCGATTTTTATCCTATGGGCCTAATTTGCAAAACCAGGTTCTCATTTTACTCCTGCAAATATTTATAGACATAGTTAATTGTCAGAAACATTATGGAATCTAGATACTATATTCAAATATGGTGATGGGGATTAAATAAGAACAAAGATACATACAATTTGAATAGGTCTCTATCTGCCAAATATGCCAGCACAATCTGGTAGCTGGATATCTACCACTTTCATTTGCCTGCTTCTAATTTCATTTGCAGAATCAAAGACCAGTTTTTAAGATCAGACCAAGTTTTGCTAAAAAGCTGTCTAATGACAGCAACATCCACAAACTGGTACAAATGAGCTACTATTGCACCTTTCTTTTTTCATATACTCCTAAATTTGTGACATTTAAAGTTCCTATTCTGGTCCCTTCTGCTTTTTTTCCCTTATTTCCCAGGGGAAAGGAGTGTGTCACATTTATTTAGGGGTTAAAAAATAGTTTTGAAACAGTAAAAACATTTGTAGGAGACTTGTTAGTTCAGATAATATTTGGTCCTGCCATGAGGGTAGGGGACTGGACTCGATGACCTCTCAAGGTCCCTTCCAGTCCTAGTATTCTATGATAAGTAAAAAGACAAAGATTCTAAAAATATTTTGATGACAAAGAAAATAATGTCTTTTTTTTTCCAACTAAGGCTATGTCTAGACTACATTCCTCTTTCAAAAGAGGAATGTAAATTAGGCAAATCTTAAGTGGAAATGAAGAATGGATTTAAATATCCTGTGCTTCATTTGCATATTTGCGTCTGAGCGCTTTTTTGAAAAAGGGTTTTTCAAAAGTGAAAGTGCAGTCTAGACGCGGTTCTTTTGGAAAAAAAAAACAACCCTTTTTCAAAAGAACCCGTACTCCTGAAAAAATGAGGAGTACCGGTTCTTTCGAAAAAGGGAGTTTTTTTCGAAAGAACCGCATCTAGACTGCACTTTCACTTTCAAAAAACCCTTTTTCGAAAAAGCGCCCGGAAGCAAATATGCAAATGAAGCGCAGGATATTTAAATCCACGCTTCATTTGCACTTTCGATTTGCCTAATTTACATTCCTCTTTCGAAAGAGGAATGTAGTTTAGAAGTGCCCTAAGTGTAAAAGGAATGTCCACTGGCAGGGCTCTATTGTGAAAGGGACCTTAGGGGGCTGCAGCCCCGGTCTAAGGGGAGGACCCCTTAGCCCTGGGCCCTGGGTTTCAGCCACTATAGCCCCTGCATGCTATAGCTCTGCACACAGCCATTCCAACTCCCCCCCCAGCTGGAATCGCGTGCATCACTGTTAGCAGTGCTTCCCTGCAGGCTCTACCTCCGCCACTCCTATTGGCTGGGAATCATGGCCAATGGGAATGGTGGGCAGCAGTACCTGTAAGCACAGGGCCACGAGGCGCCATCTGTTCTCCCTCTCTCCCTTCCGCTGCCCCCCCCCACACACACACACAGGAACTGTGCCAAGCAAGCGCTCTAATCCCCTGCCCCCTTGTGTACTTCTAGGTTGCTCTGCACCCTACCTCCTGCCAGATCCACTTGTGCAGCGTGCTTGTGCACTCTGCTTCCTCCCAAGACCCCACACCTCCATCCAACCCACTCCTGCACTCTACCTCCTGTCCAGAGAATGCACCCCACCTTGCTCCCCAGCAGTCCCCCCGCACATTGAGCCTGTTGTTTTTGACCCAGCCTGGAGCCTAGGGAACCCCCACAAAATCAACTTGCTCCAGAACCCCAGAAGTGTTAGTCCATTAGATTAACATACAATAGAAATGGACCAAGGAAGCCAAAACCAGATATGGTGAGAAATATTGGATAAAAGTTTCCAGTTTGGGCTTATTTCTAGTGTGGACTGTCTTGCCTTTGGGAACTGGCTAACTGCAAATCATGTCTTCATTTAGCACTATGCTTAATTTAGCCAGAGGAGTTTGAAGTAGACATTAGATTGGAACCTCTTACCCTAGCTTCAAGGCATGTGCCATAGAGGGTGGATCAGGTTTAAATTTGCATCTGAATTGTTTCTGAATTCTGATGCTCACTCTATCCTTAGTTGTGATCTGTATGAGGTAGCCTTTTCTGCGAGTTGGGCAGTCCCGGGGTAGCAGAAGTGTACTGAATCCCAGTAAACTATCAGCAAGATCAGAGAATGGTTTTTATACTCCTCAGCCTACTCTATGGGCATGTTTACGCTGGGGAGTAATTTCCAAATAACTCCCCTTATTTTGAAATAGCAAGGCGAGCATCAACACTACCAAGCCTGTTATTTCGAAATAATGGGCTTGTTATTTCAAACTAATAACTCCTGTTTGTGAAGAAGAATAAGCTTATTTCAAAATAGTTATTTGGGAGTTATTGTTTTGAAATAAATAACCTAGTGGTGTAGACATAGCCTACGGTACATATCAAATGTGGCCTTTCGATATGAGAGGTGAAAATCCACTCTAACAAATAGTGTCCAAGAACTATACTGCTTTATAGAGCCAGTATGGTAGAATCTGTAGGTAACAATTTTTTCAGCAAATGGTATAAAAACGAGAGTGTGGAGCATGGCTAAGAGAATAATAGACAATAGAACTGAAAAAGCTAGCTTTCTCTAGCCCATTCTCTTGCTCTTTGTTCCCCGCAGTATTTGTCAGTGCTTCCTTACTCTGGTTTTTAAATGTTTCTAGCAAGGGGGCATGCTTTCTTCTTCTTCTTCTTCTTCTTCTTCTTCTTCTTCTTTTTGTGGTATTTGGAGCAAATGGAAAAATTAGATTTTTTGGTTATCAGACCTCCTACAAAATTGTAGTATATTCAAGAAATCTAGGAGTATAACTTAAAATCTTCTGTAGCTATAAATTAGCCAAAAAAAAAAACCCCAAAACAATAGGAATCTGATTAATCTGATTTAGAAATTTTAAATTCTGTTGAAGAAAAAGTTACAAGTTTTGTACAGGTTGAACCTCCCTGATCTGGCACCCTTGGGATCTGACCCACCCCGAAAGAGGGAATTTGCCAAATCATGGGAGGTCCCCTGCCACCAGCTCCCCAGAACGCTTGCCATCCCTGCCACTGGCTCTGCTCCAGCCCCATTGCTACTGGGCTCCAGCCTGCAGGGCTTGGACTTGGGCTTTGGCCCGGTGGGGCTCTCCAGGGACAGCGCTCCCCAGCTGCTATGGCCTTGCTTCTCCCCCACCCAACCGGGAATCTCTGGGGATGGGGCTTGCTGACTGCAGTGCTCCTGCAGGGATCCCTGGGGATGGGGCTTGCCGGCTGCCCCACTTCTGCCGCTGACTGCCCCATTACTGCCCCACCTGGCATGGGCTCCCTGGGAACGGGACTCGCCAGTCCCTCTGGTCGGGGCTCCGCTGGTACAGGGCTCCCAGCCAGTTCACACTCCCAAGTGCCAGAGCTCGATGACCCAGCAACCAGGACCACAGATGCTGTCAGACCAGAGAGTCCCGTATTTCAGAGGTTCAGCCTGTACTTGGAAAGTAGGGCATGTACTGTTGAGAAGCAGAAAAAGCAACAAATAATCTGGTAGCACTTTATAGACTAACAAAACATGTAGATGGTATCATGAGCTTTCGAAAGTTCATGATACCATCGACATGTTCTGTTAGTCTATAAAGTGCTACCAGACTCTTTGTTGTTTTTTAGTTTACCTGTACAGACTAACTTGGCTACCCCCTGAAGCTGTTGAGAAGCAGAGAGCTGTGTATGTCTAGTGACTTAGGGAATGTATAGATCCAAAAAGAATAACTGCTATAGAAACAGAAGGCATCGCCTATGGTATTGTGATTTACTTCATCTTTAGATTTAAACCATGTTGTTTCATCTAATAATACCTCAAGCGTTTTCACCAAGCGAATGGCATTGGTAGCCGTTAGTTACTCATTTCAAAGAAAACTATTCATTTTGCTCAGCACAGCCCTCTTTTTTTACATTAGATATTAAGAAGCTCTTTTCTCCACATATGAACTGCTATCTACATTAAGCTTAGGAATTTCGTTTTCAAATCAAAACTTATTTTTAGATGCAGTAGATATAGAGGTAGCCTGTAAACTTTCAGAATCCTTTGTATCAATGTACTGCTTATGAGAACTAGCTTTTTAGTTCTAATAGTTCTCTTCATCTAGTTACTTCCTCCCAGTAGGCATTTTGACCCCTAAAATGGGAGATAGTTTTTGCAGTATGTCTACATAGTGTGATTTTCAAAGCCAACATGGCAGTTAGCTACTTAGTATAACATTTCCTAAATTACCTTAGTGACTTGACCCAAAACCCCTGAGGAGTTTCAATGAAAGCTGGAAACCTAAGTCACTTAGGGGCTTTTGAAAAATTTACCCTGACTACTGTTGACTTTTAATGGAAGTTGCCTGCCTAATTACTATTTGTGACTTTGAAAATCACAATTATATCATATAAAAATTCCTTCACTGATATTTTCATTTATTCAAATGTGCCCATTCATAAGGGGATTAGTGCACACATGATTTCAGGTGAGATTCCTACTGTGGGATGATGATACAGGTTGGACATGTCTTATCCAGCACCCTCAGGACCTGACCATTCCCAAACGAAGGAATTTGCCAGACTGGAGAAGATTCCCTGACACAGCTCCCAGGCGCCAACTCTGCCAGCTAGGGAAGAAAAGGGAGGGGGGAGAAACAAGGGACTACCCCCAGCCCCTGCCCCGCTTCCTGTTCAGTTGCTGGCCCCGCTGCTGCTGCCCCGGCCAGACTGCCTGCCGAGCTCTAGAAGACCGTGCTACTGCAGACTGCTGGGGACTGGCTCTGCGTCTGGTCGGGCTGTCAGGGGCTGCGGAGTGTTCAGGCTCCGGTCCCATCCCTGTGGCAGCCTATGAGCTATAGCCCCAGTTCCGTGGGCTGTCCTGGGCTCTGGCGCCAGCCCCGCGCTGCCACAGGATGTCACTGGCCTGATCCGGCCATGTGTTGTAGGGCTCCTGCCAGCCCTGGCCCCAGTCCTGCGGCTGCAGGCTGCTGAGAGCACAGGCTCTTGCCCCACAGCAGCCTGCAAGCTCTGGCCCTGCATCCACGCACTGCCACAGGCTGTCGCCGGCCTGATCCTGCACTGCCAGGGTCTACCCCAATCTGGTCCCAGTGCCATAGGCTGCTGGAGGCTGCTGCCGGCTCCAGCCCCACTGCTGCTTCAGCCTGGCCCCTTCTGGATTTTGCCCTCGTGCCACTAGGCTACCAGGGTTCTCTGATCACGGAACATCCATGGTCTTGCGGACCATGGATGTTGCCGGACCAGAGATTTCTGTTTTTGGGAGATGCAACCTGTAGCAAGTCCATCTATTTTTTGGATGGTGCAGGTTTAGTGCTATTTATGTGCTACTTATTTCACAATTACTGCATCTCTGCTTTCCCATGCCCCTTTTCCTTCTCTTGCCCATACTAATTCTAATTCTTCTTCCTTATCCCTCTTCTCTTTGTGTCCTTTTCCACAGCCTTCTGTGCCTGGAAAAATCTTTCTGTCTTTATTAATTAAGTGTCTTTTCCCCTTTCTTCAAGTTCTGTTTTAAAACCTACTTATATAAGCAATCTTTCTTCTCCACTTCTTAGTATTAGTAACCACATGTGTCATGCTTGTTTAGACTTACATAGAGCGTGAAAGCTCCTCAGGGCAAAAAAGTCCATTTCTTTGGTTCAAGTTGTCCCACAGAGAACAGATGTAAGAGTTCTGCTTTTCTTGTGGTTTCCCTCAAGTATTTCTTTTTGTTACATGGTTTCAGTACTGTACCATGAGTTCCATTTGGGAAGCATACTTGCAATTCCCCAGGGGAACTTCTTGCTCAAGTTACTTGTGTTGAACATGTTTTGGCCATGCCTATGGAGCATTGTATTATTTTCATAGGCATTTAAATCTCAGTGTACTTGTTACCCATCTGCTCTACCATAGAGTGGACTGATCACCACCTTTCCCCACCTGGGAAGAAAATGGGTCTCACTCAGAACCTCATTTAAGCTCTCTTAGGGTTCAGTAGGTCCCTTAAAATGAGACAATTCACACCTCACAAAGTAAAACAGATAAAAAGGCAGCAGTACTCTCCATGCACACTCCAGAGATGCCATCTCCGCTCCTGAGATGCCATCTCCAGGGGGCCCACCTACAACTCTACATCCAGTTTATTCCTCTGCCCTTATTCCATGGTCCATTCTCCAGGTCATCTACCTGAGAATGAACAGACCCTGGTCACCTAATTCCTGTGTCTGTATTCTAGGGTCTCCACACTGCTGGCCTTTCTCATGTTTCTTATTACTGTCCTGACACAACCCTCACCTCAGTGCTTCTGTGAGAGGACTCCCACAGTGTTCCACTACCCAGACTCCTTCATCTGTGAGTCCTACCTCTGCTGCCTTCCTTCAGAGTCACGCTCTTGCTCATGAGTTCGGCCTGCCCCTGGTTGAGCTAGTTTTTCCATTTTACCCAGCGGTGTCTGCATGAGCCTTCTAATTGGCATGGTTCCCCCCCTGGCTGCCAGGACTCCCTCACCAACGCTCTTCAATTCTTTCCCTGCCTCTTCTTTCCAGTAGCTACCAGATACTGCTGTTTCTCCAGGTTCATATAGCCATTTGGCTGGCTATCTTAGTGACTGTCTTTTTATGGATGCAGGGAGCCCTCGACTAGACCCATTATGAGGTACCAGTTAGTCACAGATGAACTGGACCTTTTCCCTTTAAAAGGACTTGGAGTCACCCTGTGACAGCAGGTCACATAGTTGTAGATGCAACTCATTTGTCTTTTCTGATATTCTTGCTATGGCTTTACTCTTTTCAGATATACATTATGGCTACGTCTACACTGCCCAGTCTTGTGCAAGAACATATGCAAATGAGGTGCAGCGATGAATATCGCCGTGCCTCATTTGCATACTTAATGAGCCGCCATTTTGTGCAAGGGGCTTTTGTGCAAGAAGGAGCCGTGTAGATGGCTCCTTTTTCTGCAAAAAAAAACCCTCTTGCGCAAGAGCCGTTCTGTCGCTTATTTTCAGGAATAACGGCTCTTGTGCAAGAAGGGTTTTTTGCGCAAAAGGGAGCAGTGTAGCCCTTTGCATATGTTCTTGCACAAGACTGGGCAGTGTAGACACAGCCTATATGTTTTCTTGCCATTGTGTCACTGTTTACTCATGGCACACAATGATCATGGCTGAAATATTGCATTATCAGAGGCAAAAATTTGGAATGATGAGATCATAGTTCTGCTGTGAAGTGGTTGGGGGGCAGGTAGAATGCCACTTTCTAATATAATATATATATATATATATATATATAAAACAGAATGCAGCACATTACATCAGAAGCCAGTAACCACATTTCTGGCCCCACCTCAATCAATAGAACTCCCTGCTTAGGCAATCGTTTATACAGCTGAGCAGAATTCCCATTTTCTTACCTTAAAATCTTACCAGAGGAATATACAGCAGAGCCAGTCATGGAGACACATACCATCGTGGAAATAATCCCAGACTGGAGGAGCTGCTGACATCACTTGCAGCCACATAGCCACTCCAGCTGTAAAGATAGTGCAGTCTAGTATTTACATATTTAGACACTTTAGTCTGCAAATTTTTGCAGGTTTGGATGGATGCAGGTATTCCCTGAGAATCTTTATTTCTGTTCTTATGCTACCACACATTTTCAAATACACACTTTTCAATATGTGTCACAGCTGCACACGATTGGCTTCTTGTGCAAGGAAAATGAGATGATGGGAAAACACAAGGGGGACAATGCTGAGTACGTTTCCTCTCTTCCATGGAAATTTGAGGGAAGTCAGTACAGAGCTCAAAGCATGGACGATCAGGCCTTGGTGTTTGAAATGCTCTACTTATCTAAAGCACTATATTGTTGTTAGAATTGTGTAGTAAGATTTGCGACAGTTTTAAACAACAGTGCCTCTCTCCATCTGTACACATACCCCCCTTCATCTTTCTTTACATATGCATACAGGATGCAAAGGTTTGAACATTCTGTTATTTTCATAGTCTGGGGTTTCCAACCTATAGGAAAGAAAATATAGAAAGAGTGCACTTACCGTATAGCATTGTTTTATTTCTTATCTCCAGTGTCTTCCAGATTGAGAATGGATTGCCTTATGCAGTGTCTTGAGATGATGGAAACAGTCCCTCTCTCATGATTTTGAAATTCTTTTAAAAAGTTATCGGCAGGGAATGTCTTTGCACCAGAGCTAGTGCTTCAAGTATCCTCAAAACTGGTGCTGTATTTTTCATATAATACAAAGAAGAAATCCTTTCCTCCCTTTTATAGTTGAATTTGATTAAGGGATATACTCAACACCTTAGCTCTCCCTGGAATGGCCTCTGTATATTCTCACATGTGGAATCAAGCTGCCTGAGACAGGGGGTTACAGAATCTCCTGGGGTGTTGTGTCCATCTCAGGCTGCTCATCATCAAGAGAATTTAGATGGCATCAAAGTGGGAGCAGCCCCAAATGCTTTTCCGTTCCTGCCATTATTTTAGGGATTCCTCGGATAAGACTTGGAGGAAGTAAGAAATGTGGATGAGGAGTTTGGACCAACAAGTTGAAAGGAACAATTCTTCTCTTTACCAAATAATGTTATAACTTCTATTTTCCCAAATCAAGCTTCTGTGTTCATCTGGCATAGTGGTTTGTAAAATGGGTCCAAATTCACCTCCTTTTTAAGGCACCTTAATAGGCTTTTTTTCTTTTAGCCCAGGTTTCTTGGGCCTTACTTTCCCATGTACAGACACTGATGATAAAAAGCTAAATTTTGTAAGATAAATAATGCCACAAAGAAATCCAGAAGATATTACCTTGGTCATCTTTCTCTTTTGAATAGTAATAATAGACATTATAGATAAGTTGGCAATATTTGGAACTATTTGTCCAACAAATTCATACAGTGAAACTGTCATGTAAACAAAAACAGTCTATTTAAGGTGGGAAAAACCCCACTATCCTAAAAAGTAAAAACAATTAAAAAATGGAAATTTAGCAGCAGATGCATAGCATGAGTGCAGCAAGCATGCCACTTGCAAACCTCAGACAATTAATAGAAGATGAGCCGGTGACTTTCCTTATCTGTGCAAACAGGTAATTTAAAAGAAAGCACTGGTCTCACCCATGTACTGTTTAATCAGATACTGTGCATTGGGGTTTCCATAGTTTCAACAATTTAATTCAGCTCAAAATCTTCAGATTGGGTAACCTCCAAAAAAGGTGATTGGGACATGTTCCCACTGGATGCTTTTTTGTTCAGTTGGCATGGCTACTTCACTTAGATACTCTTTCCAGATTTCTTAACTATCATAAATATAATCCACGAAGAACAGAAACCCTATAAACAACACCTTTTAATCATAGTACTCTCATACATGCTGACAACTCAACATTAGACCTTAGACTTGCTTTGCTTCAAATACTATTTGTCTCAATTCATACAGACTGTTATTAACACCAAAGTATGAAGATTGAGGCCATGGAAAACTTAGGCTAAAGATAGTACTAAACCTGCTTTCCTCATAATTTCTTTTCCATCTAAAAATTATTATCCTGTATGGAAGTCACTATGTAATATGAATAGAAAAATATGGATTTCAGATAATGTAAATCTCAATTTTTCTCTTTCTTTATACACTTTAATACATCACAAGAAACTAAAGATAAGATCTTAGTAATTAATAAATCTGTATTCTTGATTTTTGTATGTACCAATTTAGGCATAAACAATGCTAAATAACATATGATTATCTTCATATAAAGGATTTGCCATGAGAAATATGTAATATTAACACAAACAGGAAATAATGTGTGTACGGTAATATGTGACACAGTCATTTTATACTGTAAAGAGGAAGACTGGTACTTAGGGTGAATTATAGTTTCTGCAGTAGTTAACAATCAACTATATCCAAATTCATATATAAGAAATTATGAATCTAGGAAGTATCTAAAGTAGGATTTATGAAAGCTAGAGATCTACGTCTATTCAGTGTCTGCTTATTAAAATGTTATTAAATACTTAAAGTGTATACACTATTTGAAAATATTTCCTTTTAATATTTTATTAAGCAGATAAAGTAATTTTGTAGTATTGTCATAATTCGCTTCATTAAGCTTTTAATATATGATTTTAATATATGATTTTTTCCTTCCATTTAAGTTTAACAAGTAATTGTATTAATTCTTTAAACTAGAAAAAGTATTTAATTTAATTTAATTAAAAGATAATAATTATTTAAATCCTACCTCTGCGAATTATTGCACAGTAATCTAGAAATTGACACTTACTGTTTGCTTCTCCTGCTGTGTAAGTTATATATGTTATCTGTTTCAAGAATCTCAGATAAGCAACCAAGCGTGCATGTCTTTCTGCATATATATATGAATACACAGGTTGGACCGCTATAGTCTGGACTTCCAGAGTCACAGGGAAAAGCCGGGTCCCATGCTCAGCATCTCTTCCCCCACCTCCCAGAGCTTCCAGAGCACCACAAATAGCTTATTTGCAGCATTCAAGCTCAGGGAGGGAGAGGGAATGGGGGGCACTTGGGGAAAGAGGCAGAGTGACTGTGGAGCCCGCAGCCATCCTGCCTCTTCCTCCAAGTGCCCCATCCCGTCCCTGCCAGCAATGCCCCTCTGTCATGTATATTGGCAAACTGGGCAGTCTCTGTGACCAAGGTTAAATGGACACAAGTCAGGTTTCAGAAATGGTAATACACACAAACCTATAGGAGCACATTTTAACCTACCGGGGCACTCATTAGTGGATTTTAAAGTAGCCATTCTTCTACAAAGGAATATCAGAAACCAACTACAGAGAGACACTACAGAACTGGCCTTCATATGCAAATTTTACAGTCTCTCTCATGGCCTGAACAAAGACATGAACTGGATGGGCTGTTATATTCAACACCCAAATGACATCAAAAGCTAAGTATGGGATACTTACAACCCACTCAGTTAGCCTCACTACATTTGACAAGTTTGTTTTTTTTCTCCCCCTCTCCCTTCTTTTTCTGGTAAAAATTGGGAGGTTCCCCTTTTTTCTCTACTCTCATCTGAGGAAGAGGGTTTTGCCCATGAAAGCCCATGATACTATATATATTGTTGTTAGTCTCTAAGGTGCTACAGGACTACTCATTGTCTATTGCTCTGTATTAACGCTGACACTTTATTTTTCAACTCTGTGAAGGATTTGAGGATGCAGTTTGTGTGAATGATTCTCTACAACAAAGGACCTGATCCCACAATAGAACTTCTCATTTGAACAGGGCTTAGTCACATAACTAAGGGTTTCAAGAGCAAGTCTTAAAAATGTATTATAAGGGGAGGAGGTCTCTACTCATGTTCACTGTATCTTTTACTGAGACAGCACACATCACTGAATTAATGTCAAAATGGTGGGTACAGAAAGTTTATGTAATTACCAGACTTTTTTTAAAAGGTATCACGTTCCATTACAGGAGAGTACTATAGAAGTACTAGATGACAAAACTTTGATCTCCTTTCTCTCTCTTTCTTTAATCCATAATAGGGGCTTTTCCAGCTGGAGCTTTGTATGCCCGAAAAGACTTACTTCAGAGACCCACACATGTTGCCACCAAAACTTTCCAAGCCTTGCGTATTTATGTGAATGATGAGCTCCATGAACTCTATGTGGGTTTGAAGATAGCTGAGAAGTTTCTGAAACCTGGAGGTCGACTTGTAGCGCTTTCTTTTCATTCATTAGAGGATCGTATCATCAAACGATTCCTTCAAGGAAGAGATGTTTCAGAAAAGTCCAATCTTAACATAAGACAAAAGATAAGAGAAGGACAAAAAAAATATTCAGAACAAGACATGGAAGAATTCTCCAGTGAAAAATCCAACTCTAGATGGACATCTATTCAGAAAAAAGTGCTTACTCCACAGGCTGCAGATATTCAAGAGAACCCAAGAGGACGGTCTGCCAAACTAAGAGCTGCAATCAAACTGTGAAATAGAATGAAAATAAAATTGTCTGCTATTCTCTTTATATTTTATGCTTTTGTAAATTTTAATCTTTCAGGCAATATAAAGATGTTCAAATTGAAAAATAAAGGAAAGAAAAAATAGATATCTTAGGAAAAGTCTGATTTCTATAGTCAATTTTCAGTTTTAATTAAGCTGTGGAATTGAAACATGAAACATCACATGGTAAAGCAATCTAAATCAATGGCCATACTTAATATTAATTTCTTTAGAAAAACAATTTTTAAAAAACAAGGCCGAGAGTTCTGTAATAGCAATACTTATATGTGAAAATTAAACATATAGGGGTCTAGCCACCCAAAAATCCACAACATTAATTCCCATTGAACGATTCCAACTGTAGTCCCATAATTAATCATATTGTGCATATATTCTTTAAAACACCTAAAATGTGAAGTCTATTTAAAACTTTTTGTATGAGAAACATCATAGATTGAAAATTAAGGTTTTTTTACATTTAAACAATTTATTTTAAAAATTGACATAAAAAGTAGCTTAGATTTCATCTGCTTTAACTTGATCCAAACCTGATTCTTATCTCTTACCAATTTTATATTGGTGTAAGCCCAGTAGCATCAGTAGACTTGTTCCTAGTTCATATGAGATCAAATTACATCAAAATTAGGCCTTTCAGTGTCTAATACACTGAAATAGCAATATCCTAATTAATTCCTTTGGTAATATTTCAGTGCTTGATATTGGGAAATTTCTCATAAATACCTGTATATATGACATTGGATGATGCAAATCACTTATATGAAGTAAGAGATGAATAATAATGGGCACTTTATACTTTTCTGAAACTGTAATGTTTTCCCCAGTTTTCATTATACATAGTATTAAATATTAAACACAAACATTACTCTTCAAATAATAATATTTAATGTTGACATCCAATAAAAAGACACTGTATTTTATGTAGTTATTTTCCTCTCCAAACATTAAATATCAATGGGTTAAGTTATTTTTCGTTAAGGTTGTACCTTGGATTCCATCCCCATTTAAAGTTTTTAAACATTTTTATGGCTCAGATATTTCAGATGAGAATAATGTTCTGCTGTATTGTAGTGCAGGGAGGAGTACAGAGAGACATATGATTTCCACATTTCTTTTGAGATATTACTAATACAGGACTTACCTTTGTGGCAGAGTCAGTGCTACTTCTGACTATGTGCAAAGGGGTATCTCTGAAAACCCAGCTTTTCCATACCGGCCATACCAGTTGGGTCAATGTATCTTCAATATAGGGAGAACATATTTCCCTCTGCAAATACTCTTTCAGTCTGGCTTATTTTGTGCTTACCTGGAGTTTGCCAAGCCTCATAAAAATCTCTGGGTAGGATTAGATGAAGCATGCTTATGTATCTTGTACTGTTTTAGTTTCATTCAGTAAATAGAGTGGTGTACGTTTGGATACCACTTTGAACACCTTGTTGTATAATGCTTCAAGTAGGGGCCCAGAGTACAGATGAGTATGTGGGATTGCATCAAGTTAAATGTTTATTCAGTAGCAACCTTGAAGTGACATGGGGATAGTGAGAATCTGAGAATACTCTCCCTCAGATTCTGTTTGGTACACAGAGAGGAAGTAGTATATTTTATCTCCCTTACAGTGGTGTGATGAATTAATAGGACTAAATGGGTACGTCTAGACTACAGGCTTTTGTTGACAGGCTTTGTCGACAAAGAGCGTCTAGACTACAGCCAGTTCAGTCGACAAAGCAAGCCACTTTTTCGACAGAGTCTAGATGCTCTCTTTTGAAAAAGCACAGTGTGGATGCAATAGCGTCTTTTGTCGACAGAACTCTGTCGACAAAAGGCGTTATTCCTCGTAGAATGAGGTTTACCGCCATCGACAAAACTGCCGCGTTCTGTTGACTTACTGTCAACAGAACTCGGCGGTAGTGTAGACGCAGGTATAGTTTTGTCGACAAAAGTCTACTTTTGTCGACAAAACCCTGTAGTCTAGACACACCCAGTGTGTTTCACTTATGAAAAAAATATCCCTTGTTGAAAATCGAGTAGATTTTCAGAGGATGAAAATTCCTACATGTGTTTTCTGGAATTTTTGCTTTCAACCTGAGCAACATGCATTTCAACACAACCAAATACAAGGTCATACATCTAGGAGCAAAGAATATAGCCAGCATTTAGAAGGAATGCAGATACACTACGAAGATCTTGGTGGACATAACCATAGAATCATAAAATCATAAGGTTTGAAGAGACCTCAGGAGGTCATCGAGTCCAACCCACTGCTAAAAACAGGACCAATCCCATCTAAATCATCCCAGCCAGAGCTTTGTTAAGCCGGGACTTAAAAACCTCTAGGAATAGAAATTCCACCACCTCCCTAACCCATAATAGATATCCATTTAATCATTAGCCCCTAATAAAATAGTATAAAGGACAAGTAAGATCCTTGTATGTATAAACATGACAATAACATGTAGGAGTATAGAAGTGGTATTACCTATGTATATGGAAATAGCAAGGCCATTACTAAAACACTGACTGTACCTGGTGTCCATGCTTGAAAAAGGATATTGAAATATTAGAAATCATTCAGAAAACACTACAGGAATGATTTGAACTGAAAAAAATATGCTGCCTAGCAATAGGTTTAGGAAGTTCAATCTCTTTGTTAGTCTAGGAGAAGGTTAAGAAGTCATTTGATCCATTTCTGCAAATACCTACATGAAGAAGACACAGCTCTTTAGTCTGGCTGAAAAAAAAACATAGCTAGATGAAGCTAGCTGAAGGTGCACATTTTTAACTGTGATGGTGTTTAACCATTGGAAGAATACAGCTAGGGATGTGGTAAATTCTTCATCACTTGAAGACTTTTTAAATTGAAGACTGAATATCTTGCCAACAGATATGATGTAGCTCAAACAGAAAATATAGGTTTGATGCAGAGTTTGCTGGATAAGGTCCTTGAGCACTGTATCAAATGATGGTCAGATTTACATGATAATAGTCCCCTTCTGTCGTTAAAAATCTATGAATGGATAACAGTCCAAAGAGAATGTATTCTCTTTAAGTTTTTTTGAGCAGATTTTGTTCAAGCCTTTTGAATAAAAGGTTTTATTCAAACCTTTTGGGAGAAAAGGCCAGTTGAAGTAAATATGGGTTTATTGACATGGAGGGATAAAATCCTTGTATCTTTGAAGTCGGGGGGGGGGGGAGTTTGCCATTGACTTGAATGGGTTCACGATTTCACCTTTCAGTTATGTAACTCAAAGCATTTTTAATTTTTAGAAAAACATCACCTCACCTACCTAACTTCAAGATATTGTAGTCTGCTAGAAAAATATTTACCATTTGATATTATTGTTGCTGCAGTATCCATGTCCACTAAGTCACATAATCAATTTTATTGAATTAAAAATCAAAGGCGCCATTCTATAGTCCATATTCAAGCAAACAAAGGACTGCGTGTGCTATCCATTTTTGTGTGCATTATCCTTTACATTGGATAAGTCGCAGTCAGTTTTTTGGAAACCTTTACAGAAGTTGCTAGTAGTTTGGCAAAATTATAAACTAAAATGTCAATATTTACCCATAGTAATTTCACTGTGGTATCTGAAACAATTTAGTGTTTCTCTGTTCATAAAGACAAAAAGAGGAAACCATGCTATTTCAGATACTACTATGTGTAAATTCCTACTTTAATTGCAACTATAGAACAAGGCTTTCTATGCTCCATTCTTTCTAGAGCAGTTCTGATATTAAAGAGGCACTCAAAATAGTACTGTACAGAGGTATTGGAAGACATAGTCCTACTCCAACAGCTTGTGCTCTGAGGAGACAAAAGAAAGGGGGAAAAAACTAGAGAAGGCGTGCAGCACATAAAAATGATGGGCATTGGAATGTCTTGTTAAATCCATGTTATTGTTGGCTTTATTATTATAACCTCTGTGTAAAGATTTGAATCATTTATTGTAGGTGTTATGTCATAAAGATGGGAGGATTTGAATGAGTAGAGAGTAGTAACTATACACCCTAATTGGTTTCCTTTATTCCACTTGATGCTTAGTTTCAGGGATGGCAATAAATGGTTCATTCTTGTATTTCTTAAGCTCCCAAACCTCCCAGGGCAGGCACGGCTTTCAATGGAACGTTGACAATTTATACCAGCTGAGGATATATATACAATTACATGTGTTCACTGGGAGACCATGAGAGATTATCCTTTCATCCAGTGCTTTTTATGTAGCCTACTGTAAAACTAGGCAAATATCTAGATGAGCTGATGTACCCCTTGGAAGACCTCTGCATACGCCAGGGGTATCTGTACCTTGGCTGAGCCACTGTACTAGAATAAACAACAGAATATATTAGGTGCCCATGAGTGAGGTACGTGATTTTATATAGATAATTTAAGGCAATGGTAGAAATAAATCTCAATCTTTAAATACAGATTTGTTTATTTTTTGCTGCCTCTATGCATTTAGAATTGTTACAGTATTTGAAATTCTATTTTTTTACATTTGTTTGTAGAAGATGATTACAGATTAAATGAAAAAAGCAGAGTCTTTTCTTCCTTAGAGAGCTAAAATAATAAATTGTCTGCCAGTTTTTAATCAGCATGCTAGTTAATATTTCTGCTTTATGTAAAATATTCTGTTGTATAACATTTGTCTTACTATTCCAAATGCTGTCCTTATATTTTTGAAAAAATAGCAGAAAATTTGGATTTCTTATTCAACAAGTCTGGAGTAAAACAAAAATTCTGTCTAGGAACTTTTACTCTACCAGCCTGGCCAAGTCTGCAAATGTAAACAAATTTTAATTTTCACTTTATTCTCCCCTGATCTTTAGGCAGAACATAATTTCAGGCTTTTAAAAGTCATTTTCGCAGTTCATAGTAATACAATCAAAAACAACTGGAGGATTTTTTTATTTTAATATCATTTTGCAAATTGATACAGTTAATAAATTGTTTACAGCTGTCTCTTTAAAAAGCAAAACTAGAGATACAGCTCCCTCTGTCTTCCTTGGGAATATGTAAACTTTTCTTTTTTACAAATTCACCTGCAAATTATCATGAGTACCGTTTCTGAAATTGAAAAAATGAAGGTCACAAAACATTTTGCCACACAAAAATGCTTGAGTCAAGGTATATAACTCAGAAGGCCAAAAACTAAGGTGCACAATAATAATCCCAAGTCTCAAAGTAAAACTACATAGAATATAATAACATTAGTGAAAATATCTAGCCACTTTTTAATAGATTCACTGTCACTAAAGAGGTAACATTGGAAAATTTGTCTTTTTTTATAATGATCATTGACGTTTAAAAGAGAGGCATTTTTATGTTGTTGGAAGAGTCAATGTAAACGGCAGCACATTAGGGCACATGAATGGTTTTGAAATGAAATTAAGGGCACATGATGAGTCCTATCTTAGAACACTCCTTTAATCCACAATGTCTCATCAGGGACTTATGTCTCACTGTACTTCAGTATCAGATGTTCAATGCCAAAAAGACACATTTGGGGCAAATCATACCCTACAAAGATGTGGTTGAAGCAAAAGCAATATGAACTATTTTCATTGTACTTTCTCAGTTTCAGCTTATGTGCAATTCATATTTGCAATGAACAGTAACACTCAGAATAATACTCCAACTTCAGTCAGTTTTGCAAAAACTTATTAAAGAACAGTTATAGCAAAAAAAAAATTCAAGGATTGCATCAAGAAATTTAGGCTCAAAAGAATAAGGAAGCTTAATAATATTATGTTGTAGTACAAAAAGACAACAGTCTCTCCACAAAGAAGGCTATTTTAGGCCATGTTTTATGCAACTCCAACATCCTTCTAAATTCTGGGTTTCCTTTTCATTTTAAGAGCCCAGGAAATTCTAAAGTTAAGCTGACAACTCCAAATACACTCTTAAATTTTGAAAAAAAATGTGAGGTGTTATGCGCCTATGTAAGGTATCCAGAAATTCTAACTTATAAGCATCTCAGATTCCAGTAAAAGCTGTTTTGAATATGCCACCCTAAATGCGTTCTCAAGGAAAGTGCACAATGGAAGTTGGTATCGAGAGCTGATTGAATGTGAGTGTTGACAGCCCAATTACAAATGAGAGATGACAGAGAGGGTAGGATAGGCCAGGAAGGGCCTTGAAGGTGAAAACAAGTAGCTTGTGCCTGATGCCACAGAGAAGAGGGAGCCATTGGAAGGATTCAAAGAGAGTAGTGACATGGTCAAAGTGGCTGGTCAGTTGTAGCAGCATTCTGAATGGATGTGAGCCATACATAACTGCATTTGTCCAGTGCAGAAAGAAAGATGTTGCAGTAACGAGATGTGAGATGATCAGCGTGTTAGCTGTTTGGATAGATAAGCAAGGACTATTTCAGAGAGGTTGTGACGAAAGAATATGTAATGTTTAGACATGAGGACCTAGAAGGAGGTCCAAGTTGAAGAGGATTCCAAAATTACAGTCATGAATGACAGATAGGATGGTGGGGTTGTCCACATTGATTGAGAAGAAGGGTTAGTGGGAGCGATTGCAAAGCACCATTTGTAGCTGGGAACTAGCACTTACCTATTTTTAGCATTGTAGTAACTGAAAAATAGTTTTAAATCTGACCTCAGCCTGTTTTCTTATCATAGTGTAATCACTTTTTCAAGCAGTGATTTATTAGCCAGGGTCTGACTGCAGTGACTTGAAAGGACTGGTAATTGTAGATTTGACTGGGTATTATCTGTCCTTCATTTTAATTTGGGTGTTGTCTTTGCTTATTTTTTGGTTTGGGGCAAGCTGCTGGGTGTTTTATTATGTTATTGTACTGTTAAAATGATGTCAAACCCAACTAGCATATACAATAGGCACTTTTCTGTTTTAGGGAGTTTTGTGAATAGGGAACTCATAAATAAAAGTGTCAATTTTAAAATTGTTATTATACAGCATAGCCATTTTCTTAATTATAGCTGCCAAGGAATGTACTTTGGCTGACTCAGATGGATTCGAAAGGGTTTCTTGTGAAAGTGCTTTACAGCATTTAGTTCTCTTTAGAAGAATTATCAATTTCCTTAGTCAAGAACAATCTTCTTTGAGGGTGACAATACTTTTCTCCATTTTTGGGATCAGGAATATAGATATAATAATTTTGGTTTCTGCTATCTTTCAGCCTTTGAAGTAATTTAATGTTTGCACTAGTGATACAGAATAAGCATTGGCAACTGAATAGGGCAACTGAATATCACATTTTTTTTTAAAATATCACATTAACTTGATCAAATTCCAACCATTTCTTTAAAAGTTCATGAGTTTAAATATCCTTCCTAGACATATGTCCACTTTTTGTCTGTCTTAATTTCGAAACAATAGTTCACAACATCTTTGCTTTAAACAGTTCTTTCATATGCTCTAAATAAAATCCATGCTAATAGTTGTATTATAACAGTTCTGTATTTAAAATCATGGACTGGCTCCTTGCTGCTCAAGTGATCACATCAGATTCAGTGTTGATGCTACTTGTGATTTTTTTTGCAAGTCTCTCTATATTTGTCTTGGAAATCTCACCTATCCGTAAAATATAGAGCAAGTTTCTAGTCTTTATGCTTGCAGAGAAAAACCTTGAAAATGTGACCCTAGTAGATCCTAAGGACTCACAAACCAAATTAAAACAAAAACAAATGTGTAACTTAAAAAAACCCTCATGATTTTGATGCCAATCTTAGGATTTTAAGGAGTGAAGCTCATGATTTTTGAATGCATGGGATTGGTAAAGCCACAGATTTAATAACAATAATTTAGGAAAATAATATGTGGGTACTTGGGCAGTTGTCCATTAGGGATGCAAAATCCCATGTAATCAGTTAACTGGTTAAACATTACATTTAATCGGTTAACCACTTAAATGGGATCCCGTACGCAGGGAGCCCACCTGTGCGGGCGCAGCTCCTGGCCTGTGGTGTGGTAGGCCCAGTCAGACTGGAGTGGCTCCCCTCTCTGCCTGTGGGTAGGGGGACTTCTATGGCTGGGCTGGAGTGCCCCCTACCCATGCTGTGGTGCAGTAGGCCAAGCCAAGCTGGAGTACCCCCCCGCCTCGTGGTGTAGCACATGAGAACCCCCCACCCACAGTGGGCTGGGCTGGAGCAGTTACCTGTTATCAGTGATACCCCTTTTGCCCATTTCTGAATGCTCCTTTGCCCCGCTATTAACATACTGTTTCCTAGTGAACTGTTCATCTTCAGAGCATGGAGCATGTGTCGCTTGCTAGGAGAATCAAGTATATTTCACCTAATCGATCTGACATGACAGGGTCCTCAGGTGTTGGTACCTCTCAATCTTTTCTCTGTTTAAGTTCCTGAAGGTTGTAATACTGTAGTGTAATTCAGGGTATTCAGCCAGGGCAACTGAGTGGTGTTTAGCATCCAAAGATGTACAGAAACTAAGACTACAAGATCTGGGGAACCCTTCTGGTGAAACTACGTGCAATATTTGTGCACTAGAAAAATGTAGTCAACCGTTGAAACAAATGCAGAACTGTTTGAGTAATGTATCAGTTCTGTGTAGGCTGTTGTTTTTCTCGTGCTATTGACTTGTACTGTTTCACTTACGAAAGAACAGCAACAGCAATTAATGAATAGTTTAAACAGAATTGTTTAGAAATCATGCAATTTGGAAAATGCCTGGATTAAATCTGAGTGTGCAGTTAGGTGCCTAATTATGTTTAAAATGGTTGTACATTTACATAAATTATTGGCCCAGGGCCATCCCAGATGTTTTTATGTTCATTTTTCTGTACAAGTAGCTCACTTCTATGATGCACCACCTCATGAACATTTTCAAGCAGTTACAGTTGTGGTTGTCATCTTTGGTTACAGATGTAGACCTGCAACTTTTGTTTTAAAATTAGTCCACCAAGTTTAAAAGCAAAATGCAACGCTTACGGTTTTCTTTTCATTGTTTTCCTATGAAACCGAGGCCTAAAGCAGAATGGTTAGCGCAGGTTAGTGATAAAGCTTTTAGAATTTGAAAGAGACAAGCTGGTCATTGTGGGCTGGGAGGGAGGGTTGCATGGGCATCTCTCCCTGTCACTCTCCAAGGAAAACCAGGCCTCCTCATTGTTGCGTATCCACACAGGTGACCTCAAAGAGGGAAATTAGCAGCACCTAGTGCCCTGGCCCTGTAGCTGGCAGAACAATACAACCGTCTATGAATGCCAAGCCCTCGATCAGGGCAGGACAGCACACAGCAGGCTCTGACCTGCAGTCAGGGAAGAGCAGTGAGGTATGTACGAGACCCAGGCCCTTAGTCAGGACGAGGCAACAAAACACCAGTAGGCTTTGGCCTGCAACTGGGCTAGAATGCTTAAGCAGTTTTTAAGCCCCAGGTAAGAGAGAGCACCAGCAATGTCTAGAGCCTGGGTGTGATCATGTAGTCGATTAACCAATAAACCAACAAGCAAAAGCTTATAGGTTAATGCCATAGACTACACGCATTTCCCTTCCCCTGCCACCAGTAAATTGTTTAGCAGGCTGGCCAGCAGCCTGGCTCATTCCTGGCTTGTGATGGGTCCGGGACCTACCTCTGCTGCGGCTCTGCATTTAAAGTGTATTAGGAGCCGGCACGCAGCCCGGCTCAGTCCTGGCTCGCATCAGGTCCGGGAGCTCAGACCCACCCCACTCCCAAACAGGGCCTGCTGTCACCCCTTTATCAGAGGCAGCAGCACAGGGCAACAGACGGTTTTTAAACTGGCTCCCCTCACAGACCAGCTCCCGCCTGGCACCCCAAGTCAGAGGCCACAGCGCGGAGTGGCAGGGGGCTCCTTAGGAGTGAGGCCGGGTACTATAGAATAGTCGACTAACCGATAAGAATAATGAGGTTACTTGACTATTCAATTAACCGGGATTTAACATCCCTAGTCTAGAGCAGGGGTGGACAATAAATGGCCTGTGGTCACAAGTGGTTCACCAGACTTAGCCCTGGCAGGCTGCCAGACACTTTATTTATCTGTATGTCCACAGGTACGTTTGCTTGCAGCTCTCATTGGCCACAGTTCTCAGTTCCCAGCCACTGTGAGCTGCAGGGACTGGCAAGGGCCAGGCTACCACTTCTCACAGCTCCCATTGGCCAAGAACAGAACCGCCGCCAACGGGAGCTGCGAGTGGCCATACTTGCACAGGTAAATGAAGTATCTAGAGGCCCTGCAGGGGCTAACCCTGGCAAACCAGATCTGGCCCGCTGGCTTCTTATTGCCCACCCTGGTGTAGGGGCTCAAGTAAAGGCGAGTGGCAGGATACCACCAATTCCTGGTTGGTGGGGGGGTCCCCACCCAAGGATGGAGTAGCAGGGGATAGGATAGGGAGATGCAGGCCAGCTCAGGGCCCTAACATTGGCAGGGTGGTCAGTGGGGATCCCCCTGCAACACACTGACCTAGTATAAGGCCAACGCTCAATGAGAAAGTCATCTAGTTCCCCTGGGCTTCTTCCTCCTTCCCCAGGGTTTGGTGCCTTTATGCTACTGGCTTTTCCTGTTGTCCTGGAGAGCTCTGGCCAGTCCTAAGGAGGCAGCCCCAGCAATTCCTTGGCATCTCAGTGGGTTAGTGGCCCAGGAAGTTCTGGCCTTTGGAGATAGTCCCAGCAGCTCCTTTGTAGGCTCCATGAGCGGGCAGGATGCATCTGTTTCCTATGGCAGGTCCACTGAGCTGCACTTCCACTTCTGGTCCCTCGGGTGGGATGGATGTGGCTCTCCTGGTTCCATGCACCCGGAGGAGGGCTATGGTCCCTCCTTGCCAGTTTCCAAGACAGGCCGCACCTCCTTGCTGCAGTGTGCGGGATTCATTACATATATGTGTCCTCTTCAGCATGTGAATTTTTTACACTCTTGTATTTGGTATCTTTCACATTTCAACTCAAAAGAATGGAACCTAAGAACGTCTTATCCGCGTAGCATGCTGACAGATTGACAAAGATATTTTCTATACATAGTACAACCCCAGATTAATTACATTCCTTATTATACAAAATGCCTTCATGTGTCAGAGCAAGAGTCCAGCTCCTTCAAAAATCATGAATCAGGGCTCAAAAATAATGAGATTGTCTTTAAAATGATGATTTATTAAAAACATAGTGAGCAGGTTCTTTTTCTTGCCTTCTGGTTCCTGTTGCCTGCAGGTCATATATTCACATTTTCCTCTAATACTATACAGGCCCCTAGCTTACTTTAGGTGCATTAGGAGAGGGTATTGAGGGGTTGTGACTGGGGAGCCTGGTTCAGGTAGGTCACTGGAGTGGTGAGGGAACCTGGGGCCAGTATTTGGCTCCTTACCTGCTGGTACCTGTTGTGGTGGTGTCTCCAGAGGCTGATGTCACTGCCAGCTCCTCCCTGGTTGGAATCCAGCAAGAGAGCAAGCTGAAGGCAGTCAGAGGCTACATCTAGACTGCAGGCTTCTTTCAGAAGAAGCATTTAAGGAAGAGATCTTCCAAAAAAACTACTTCAGAAAGAGAGTGTCCACACTGAATGGACGCTCTCCCGCATTTCAGCTGTGATTACTATGGACGGAGTGGCCACTAGGGCATCTGTGCTTTTTCCTCTTTTTCCGAAAGAACTCCCTCTTCCCCATCCACACGCCTTTTTCCGAAAGAACTTTCAGAAAAGGCTTCTTCCTCGTAGAAAGAGGTTTACCAATGTCAGAAAAAACCCTCTGTTCTTTTGATTTTTTTTTCTGAAAGAACACGATTGCAGTGTGGATATAACTCAAGCTTTTTTGGAAAAATGGCTGTTTTTCGGAAAAAACTCTGTAATGTAGACATACCTTGAGATTGCTGAATGCCTTAGCAGTGGGTGCCACAGAAGTCTCATAAGGCAAATATAAATTACTGATCTAGTGACAAACTTACTGGCGAGGTAACCAGGAGCTGAGAGTTCTGTTCTCACCTCTGCAACTGACTTCCTGTATGGCCTTGTGTTACTCACTTTAGCAATTTTCCTATCTGCAAAAAGGGGGCGATAATACTCCCGTGCACACCTTGGGGATAGGTCTGAAGCCAACACTAGTAATGATTTTAGAATTTTTTTGAGATCTTTCGATAGTACTATCGGTCCATTTCAGACAACAGTGGATCCTTGTAAGGGATCAGGTTGATGGTGAATGACAAAATTTATCTGAATGGCTTATCATTAGGAAAGTATAACCCTATAAAAAGTCTGTCAAGCTGTCATTGAATTTCAAAGCACACTCTCCACTCAACGACTTTCTTCTTGTATTTTGTCCATGAAAATCTGTAACAGTTTTGTGTCAGGTCCCCTACCATTATTTAAAAGGCTGCTTGCCGAGTGACAGTAGAGTACACCTGTAAAGCTCCAGAAAATCAACCTCCCATCAAGCCCACAGATGTGATGTTGGCAAACACTAGGCTTTCTGTGTCCTGCATGGTTGGAAACTGGTAGAAGCTGACTCCTTTGTGGGAAATGGTAATGCAACCAATCTCTAACAGCTTGACAATGACTATTCATCAGTTCTTCTGAGGTATAACCTACTGGAGGATTTATCTCTGGCAGATGTCTGTAAATATGCAAATGTATTGATGTAGTGTGCATTTTCTGCAAGAACATTGCACGACTTACTGGCATGAGTGCGTATTTCTCCTATCATAGGGATGTCAGGGGTGCAGAGGAGTATTTTGAACTAAGATCTAGTCTATTCTGTATGAAGTCTGCAAATCTGAAGGTTTGGAAATGTTTTGTATATCATCAGATAGGCTTAAGCTAGGAAAATGAAAAGTCATTTCTAAGTGACTAAGTCCCAGGTCTTCAAAAGTATTTTGCACTGAACTTTGAATTCAGTGGGAATTAGGTGCCTAATCCTTGGGATGCCTCAAACTTTCTGTAAAAGGACTGCTCCTGATTCCACAGGCAAAGGATTAAAGAAGAGAATCCTCAGTTTCAACATGTTCTATACAGCTTGGACCTTCCTGCTCCGGCACCCTTGGGATCTGAGCTGTCCTGGACCAGGGAGTTTGCCCGACCGGGGGGGGTCAGTGGTTCCCTGCTGGCTGCCAGCTCCCGGGCCCCTCTCCCTGGGGCTTACTGCCTTGCCGCTGGCCCCGCTAAAGCTGGCCCGGCATGGCTTCCAACCTTGCTGCCCGCCCCCTGCCCCAGAGTCTCCCGGGCTCCCTGATGGGGACTGCTTGCCACCGCACTGCTGGGGATTCCAGTCCGCCTGCTTCCGCCAGCCCTTCTTCAGCCCCCAGCGGAGGCTGCCTGGTCATACCAGCCCTGCTGCCACTGGGGGCTTCCCAGGGCTCCTGGCCGGGGCCACCCGGCCACAGGCAGCCCAGCTGCAGCCAGGGGTTCCTTGACTGGGGCTGGGACTCCCCAGCCATGTGGCCCTGCTATCACCAAGGGCTCCCTGGTCACCGCCTGGCCCCGCTGACTGGCGATTCCCTGGCCGGGGCTGGGGCTACCTGGCCACCACCTGCCCCCATTAATGCTGAGGGTTCCAGGCTAGGGCAGGGGCTCCCCAGATACCACCTGACTCAGCTGAGGCTCCATAGCCCCTGCGTTGCTCTGGGGCTCTTTGGTCCAGCAACATCCCTGGCCCTGCCAGACTATGGATGTTGCCGGACCAGAGAATCTGGGATTTGGGAGGTTCAACCTGTACTACCGCAAGGTAAAGAGCATTTGTTAGTGCACAAATACTGCTGCTCACCTGTAGATATCATTTGGCTAGTGGAGGTATGTAATTCGGGACCACAATAAGATTTTCTCATGCAGTCTTTGCTTACCATGCAGGAGAGGTCAGATGGAAATCCTGAGCAAGAACAGAGATTCGATCTAAGCAAACAACTGTGGAAAAATTCCCAATGAATAATTAACCAAATTCTGACTCCTGTGGGTATTTGTCCATGTTTACAATCAGAGTGGTTGAAAAAATGTTTTATTTCTCCTGAAAAAGTCTATATTTCATCAAATTTTAAAACCAAAAAAAAATCAGCTGAAAACTAGTCACTTCATGTTCCCTTCTCTCGGGGCTGGGTTCGCTGGTTAGACTTCAACTTCTATGGTTAGTGTGGTCCCTCTTGTTGGAGTGTAGTGCATCACGGAAGATGGAGGACATGAGGTAACTGAACAACAACAGGAAGCCTATGAGAACACAGCCAAATCAAAATATTTCACTTTATGCGTGTTTGATTTTATCAAAGAAAAGCCCACATTTTCCATGGAGACAAGAGAGTGGGGGTGGAATTTTGCTTAGTTAAAACCCAATTTTTCATTGAAAAACACTTGGGAAAATGTTACCTCGTCCTATTTGCAGTCCAGGTTTTGGTTTTGCTTTTCTATATCCATTAAAGTGAACGTTCTTCATTCACCACGATTTGGGAAGAAGCTGCCGTTCATGGGGGTAGGTAAGCATGTTTGTAAGGATATGCTCTCTCCACTGTGCTAAATGGATTGTTTTTGTGGGTTTGGGACATGAGGGTGGTCAGAGGTTGGATAACACAAAAGGGGATTTCTGTCCTCATTTTCAGAGGTGTCGAGTGCTTGAAGGCCCTGTGGAAGTCAGCAGTAGCTGAGGGAGTTCAGCAGCTCTGAAAATCAGGTCACAATAAACAGACACCATGGGTCAGCCTGAGCAACAGCATGATTTCATCTTCATAGATATAAGAGGAGAAAGAGCACATCATCTAATCAACGAACAGCATTAGCTCCTTTGCTCCTGCAGATGAAACGAATGCTGCAGCATTGCTGGCAAAACATAAATCACGCTCCTTTTGGTATTCCATCTATTATGTAACTTGTCCACTAAGTAAACATATATAAAATTTTGTCACGATCAACATACATTTTAAAAATGACATGCGCCGAACCCACATCTCCTCCTCCCATTTCAGCACAGGGTCCTAAGACTAAATAGTTTTCTGATGCGTCTCTGTGCATTTTCATTATATAGAATGCTCTTTAGAACTGGAGAGGTTTACTCTATGAAGATTAGCAGGCAATCTAACAAAAGTGCCATCCCCCACACTGGGTGGGCTTGGTGGAACAAACTTTGCTGGCTATATTTAGCTCGCTAACCACAAAAATATGTTTTCTGAACACTAAATTTGAAAAGGCAGGAATGTTTATTTCTTAACAAGGTTCACTCACCAAAGAATTGAAAACACTTGAGGGATGTAATTTATCTGAAGTCTTTTCAGCTGAAATGTTTTCACTGGACCAGGACCTTGAAGCCTATGCAGTGAATGAAAATTAGTTCATGCAAACAGCTATCGAAAGGAGGTTGATACACTTTTTTTTAAAAAGCCAACATAATTTCATTAGTAGAAGAATTGATTCTTACCTGCATTGTCTCCATTGCATAAAAACAGACTAAAACAAAAAGCTGGCCACTGATATGTTTCATTATCATTTTTAATATTAACATGAGCCTCCAGTGTTACAATGCCATTTCCTTTTATGTACCCTGAGTGCCTGTTTTGGGAAAGTTTCCATTCTTTGAAATGTGGCATAGGAGCGAGTTTAAAATGTTTCTGAACAAAACTTATTATGTTCTTTTGTCATCTTGACAGAGAACAAAACATAACCTATGTTTCACCAGTTACGTCTTCCCTTCTCTATTTACAACATTGAAAAGGTCTGTTAACATCTCTATAAGCAGATTGGTTTGTGTAGTGCTCAAGATCTGTATTTAAAAATATGCTTGTGGACCTTATTAGTGTATGAGAGCATCAGAGATTCTTTATTTATAATAATACTAGTGGGCTGTGCACCATGCTTGCTGTGCTCAGCAGCTCCCCCCTCCCCACCACTTCCCTTCTCTCTGGTCACTTTCTCTTTTGTGACCAGAGAGGCTATGCCTAGACTGCACGGTTCTTTCAAAAGAACTTTTTTTCAGAAGAGATCTTCCAAAAAAACTTCTGAAACAGAGCATCCACACACAAAAGCACATCGAAAAAGCGATCTGCTTTTTGGAAAGAGAGCGTCCACACTGAATGGACGCTATCTCACATTTAAGCTGTGATTACTACGGATGAAGTGGCCACCAGGGCACCTGTGCTTTTTCCTCTTTCCTCTTCTTTCGAAAGAACTCCCTCTTCCCCATCCACACACGCCTTTTTCCGAAAGAGCTCTTTCAGAACAAGGCTTCTTCCTTGTAGAAAGAGGATAACCAACACCGGGAAAACCCCTCTGTTCTTTTGATTTTCTTGGGGAAGAACACGATTACACTGTGGACGTTCCTCAAGTTTTGTCGGAAAAAAAGCCGTTTTTCCAACAAAACTCTGTAGTGTAGACATACCCTGAGCATGAAAGTGTGATGACATTGTTCTGTCACCCAGCAGGAAAAACTTTTGTATATATACAGAGAGACATTTCCAGTAGTAGTGAGGTTCCATGTGCTCTCAAAGTTGAAGTACTGACCTTATGGAATAATTCATAACAAGTAAATTATTTAATTGTAAATGAAACAGAATGTATATAACAAGATTAACATTAGCAATAACTTTGTGTAATTCATATCACCCATGTTATGTAGAAAGATCAGTTATCTGAAACTTCAGGGTAACCGATTAGGAAATACTGTACTTAGGATGTAGAACAGGGGTGGCCAACCCAGGGCATGCAAGCTGCATGCGGCTCTTCAAAGAAAAAATTGTGGCTCTCGCACCTGCGCTCTGAAAGCGGCAGCGTGTTTCTGTCTGAAAGAGAAAGAGCCGGAGTTGCGGCATCCCATGCAGACTTCAAAATGGCCACCTTCAAAATGGCCACCTTAGAAGGGCAATGCCTGCTAGCCTGCTATGCTCTTAAAAGGGCGGCAGTTGGGGCTTTTTTTTTTTTTTTGCTCAACAACTATTTTTCCTCGGCTCATTGCACTGTATCCACCACTATTTTGGCTCTTTGTCTGTAACAGGTTGGCCACCCCTGATGTAGAACTGCTATTGCATTGAACACAGATTAATGATGTAAGTAAAGGTATACAACTTAAACATTGGTTGAGTACTAAGCAATGGAAATCTTCATTGATTAGAGAGGATCACCTTCAGAGCCAAGGCTCTGGGTCTCAGCTTTATGTCTCCACTCTGTCCTCGCTGATGCCATAAAGGTCCAACTGTTCAAATACAGCTGCTCAAGGTTAGCAACTTCAATCCAGATTGAGAAGCCTATGTAAATGGCCTGATTTTTCAGAGGTGCTGAGCATTCCGTTTCCACTCAAGGCAATTAGAAAACACAAAATTTGAATTTCCCGAAACAAAAGTCCTAATATTTTTCTCACACTTTAACCCACTCCACCTTTTAATTTTTTTTTTAGTCATATTTGTTGACCAGGGAAAAGTGGCTCATAAATATTGTACAGTAAATACTAAACATGATTCTAATTGCATGTAGCTGTCAAGTCATCTGAAAACAAACCCTTCGTTAGTATAATTGGACCACAACTCCTGCCTGCAAAGTTGACATAACAACAACATTCTCCACGGGGTATCTTTTCTCTAATTTGGTCTCAGCGAGTGTGCTGCATTACCTAAGAATGAAAACAATCACCATTTGATTTGGTAGTTTTGCTATTGATGAGAGAGTTAAATAGTATAGTAACATGAACAAAAGTTGAAGACTGTCTTGTCAGTTAATGGAGCCTGTTAGCAACGGTCCAAAGTATTGGGGGAGGGGGTTATGGTATTGACATTGGTCCACTGAATGTAAACTAAGCCAATTCATTTCACATTTTTATTATATTATGTATATTTTTGTGGCACTTAGGAGCTTTATTCATGGACCTTAGTTTGCTAGGCTCTACAAATGTAACCCACACACCTAGTAGACATGGTTCACTGCCCCCTTACTCTACTTAGAGAGAGGGAGAGAATGTGTGTGCTCTATAGCCTTACCATAGAGCCAGCTGGCTTTTAGCTCAAGTTGTAGAGGCGCATGCGCTAAGCTCCAGAGTCCCCACTTGTAACGCCAACAGGAGGAACCAAACCTGGGACCTCTGGAGCTTAGTGCATGAGCCTCTAAAGCTTGAGCTAAAATCCAACTGGCTCTCAGCTAAGACTGTAGAGCACACTCATTCTTTCTCTGTAAGTGCCACTACATGGGACAGTGGACCATACCTATTAGGTGTGTGGGTTACACAAACAGCAAACAAAAAGACTCTCCAGATTTACACCCCAGCCTGTCATACACTACCTCTCACTCACCTGCTTTGTACGGCCCTTTTGGACCCCACTGTACTGAATTGTCCCTGGTGCAGTTTGTTCTACTTCCATTTCAAAATAGAGTAGTCCAAAGAACTTCTAGTGCACAGTAACAGGGTCCACACAGACATGATGTGTGTGGCAGGCTAATTCAAGGTAGATTTACACCACTGTCACCTGCTGTGTTCTAACTTTTCACCTAGACAAGTCCCCCTTTCCTCCGGGAATTTATAATTCAAATTTGAGGCATGAAACACCAAATGGATGCAGACAAGCTAAAGGGAGAGGGCAAGGAAACAATGAGACAATAATGGTCTGCATGATAGACAGTGGTCAAACAGCCATCATATTGTAACACCTTCCAGTCAGTGCTTAACGCAGAGCTGAAGTGTTGTTTCTTCCTATAGCCCTTAACCAGTGCTCTCCTTTGTGACACTGAAATAACATAAACTGATTCTTTGCCATCCTCATCCATGGTGTTGACATTTATATCTGTTGGTTAAAAAATGGTAATCATTTCTAGCCCAAAAATTGTGTAGGAAATGGAAGAGTGTATAGAGTTTTAAAAAAAATCTGGTTTTATGACAAAAAACATTTTTTCCAGTTTTTGTGTTTCTTTGGCTACATCTAGACTGCAGGCTTCTTTCCGAAGAAGCTTTTCCAGAAGAGATCTTCTGAAAAAACTTCTTCCGAAAGAGAGTGTCCACTCTGCCAAAGCGCATCGAAAAAGTGATCTGCTTTTTTGAAAGATAGCGTCCACACTGAATGGACGCTATCTTGCATTTAAGCTGTGATTACTATGAACGAAATGGCCACCAGGGCACCTGTGCTTTTTCCTCTTTCTTCTTCTTTCGAAAGAACTCCCTCTTTCCTGTCCTCACACGCCTTTTTCCGAAAGAACTCTTTCGGAAAAAGGCTTCTTCCTTGTAGAAAGAGGTTTACCAATGTCAGAAAAACCCCTCTGTTCTTTCGATTCTTTTCCGAAACAATTTGATTGCAATGTAGACATAAGTGAAGTTTTTTTTAGAAAACAGCCGTTTTTCAGAAAAAACTCTGTAGTGTAGACATAGCCTTAGAAACACACAGTTTTCACAGGAAGTGAGCATGTGAAAATGTTCACTTCCTAGCAAATGATGATTTAATAATTTTAGTGGAAATGTTTGACCAGCGCAAGTGCAAAGTAGGTGTAAAACATTTGTGATCTAATGTGATAGCTTTTTACACCCCCTTTACACAGATGTGAATGGCCACACAATAGACAGTGCCACAGAGAAGATGATCCCATGCTTGGAAAATTTTATCTCAGGTCATATACCCCATGGGGCCTAGTTCTTCTCTTTACTTACATCACTTTTACACTGGGATATTCCACAGACATCAGTGCAGTTACTCCTGATATACACCACTGCAAGTTAGAAAAGAGCTGAGCTGTGTAATTAGTATGATAGCTAGAAATTATTTTAGGCATTTCTAGTGTACCCATCTCCATGAATTCCTAGTAAAGAGAGGAATGGAGAAATACAAAAATGTCAGTAATATAGAATAGGAGCACTTCCTTTATTATCTGTGTGAATTACAGAGCTATTGGCATAAAATCCAATATGTTCTTATCTCTACAATTTGAAACTTGTTATCTGTGTTTTCTCTTGTTCTATATCTCACCAAAATCTCAACTTCCCATCCGACTGCCTTAGGCTACTAGTGTTTTATACAAAATTCTGAACTGAAAACAATCTGAAAGATTGGAAAAATGAAAACAGCACACATGTGACGTGCATTGGTACCAGATCCTTCCACAGGTGACACCTGAGCAGATCTCCTGGGATTGGGACTTTCAAGTTGTCCTGTAGTTGCTTAAAGTGCAAGTATCAACCTCAGGGAAGTCCATTAAAAAGCACAGCAGAAACCCCAAACTGGTTGTGAGTTCTATCCTTAGATTTCACCAACCAAGTATCAAATGTAAATGTCTTAGGAACTGTAACAGCCTTAACATGGAGTCACAGACAGTCTCCTAGGGTACCGGAACAGCCACAAAACACGGGGTCACTGCTCCCAGGAGTGTGACTGTATTGGTACCACCCCCAACGCCACTCCAGAACTGTCATTTGTTGGGGCTGTACAGTCACTAGGAAGGAGACATAGTAGTGTGGAAGGACTTTGCGTGGTACAGTCATACTGGAGAGCTGCTGGTGATGGACTGCTCCTTGCTGTGGTTCCCTTCTGAATGTGGCCCTTCTGCCTCTCCCCTTTGTCACCTCTGGTCAATCTACAGCAGGGCTCCTCAACTTTGGAAGCCCAGGAGGACACAATGATACTCACAGCACATGCTGAGGACTGCAACTTAAGTGTGGTTGCATATATATACAAATATATATGCAAATATATGCAAAAAGCTTTTCACACGGACGGGCATGAATACAAAGATTAAGGCAGGACTACACAACACACAGGCCCCATTTAAGTCAGTTCTGCTGATATTGATAAAATGCAATAGTTACCCGATTTCCACCCATATGACAGCCCTTTTAATGAGCAATAACAGTCCAGGAATTTAACTACTACAACACATATCAACAGAAGAGCATTATATTGACTACTTTTTTGTTTTGACTCCCACCCGCGGGCTGCGTGTTGAGCACCACATAAATCCAAACCGCACCGCGGGTCACAAACAGGCTGCGGACCGCATGTGGCCCACGGGCTGCATATTGAGTAGCCCTGATCTACAGACTCTTTTGTATCCTGATGTTCCACAACAGTGTGGTATTGATAGGTCTCCTCTGCTGGGCAGGATGCAGCTAATCCATGTTTGGGAGTTGCCTCTCTTGCCCATATAGACTCTAGAATCACATAAACTGGAGACAGAAAATAAGTAAGAGATTATTAGCTCTGTCCCTCCTCTATTCTCTCTCTCCTATTTTCAGAATAAAAAGAAGACACTTCCACTGACAGTTGTAGTTATTTTTTAAGAACATTTGTTAACAACTGTACTTCAGCGGTTGTGCCGTGCTTGTCTTTGAGTGATGCTTGAATACACAAGGGGTTGGGGAGAATGAAGGTGAGTCTGGGTAAGTAATTAACTACTGAAGATTAATGGAGTAACTCAACTTTTCTCTTCATGAGTAATGTACTGGCAGACACATTTTTGTTATCACTAGAAGGGGGGGGACCTTGCTTTACACAACTTATTTTTTGTACAATTTGCATAGCGTATCAGAGGCCAGAAGGAGTTTCCAGTACCTACTGAATTCTCTCCAAATGTGTAGCTGAGTGGTGCCCCAGTTTTCATGTGTGACTAGTGCTATGGAGAAAAATAAGAAGTGCAAATGAGATTAGAAGGCGTTCCAGGTTCTGAAGACTGCACTCTCCATTTCCTAATGGTCCATTATATACATGCTTCATATTTTTAATGGAGCCGCAGAGAGCTGTTTTCTGAGATTCACAGCTGAACTGTCCAACTGAGTCACACACATGAAAAATGCAGGCTTTGCCTTCCTATTCAATGATTAGGCTCATGTCCCTTGTTCTTTCCCTTTGCTGTTACTTAACAATACGCCAGCTCCTTGTATGAAGGAGCCTCTGACTCAATGCTTATACCCCGTTATTGCCCTTGAACTAGTCTTGTTAGGAATGTCGGTTTGGAGATTTAGAAAAGTTTATTCAGAGATTTATTTGAGAACAATCTGATTACTAGGTACTTTTGATATTAGGTTCCATACGAAAAAGGACACTTTCATTTAGAACACAGAACATTTTTAGACTTGCTATTTTCACGTCCGTAATGAATTAAATGTCACTAAAGCCTTGGCAATTCACCTCAGAGAAGCCCCCCGAAGTTCAGGTGTTCAGCCTAATCTCTCTGTCGAAGCTGTAAAATTGGGCTGGGAATCATATGGGAACCTTTTTGATGTTTCCATTCATTAGTGCTTTCAACTAGGCCAGAAATGCTGTGAAATCAGCTTTTTTTAATCCTAACTAGAACCCGGAATGTGGAAAAATTGACAGAAAGAACTAGATTTTTAGAGAGATTTAGGTGATTAAAGATGCAAGTAGGTACCTAAAGGGATTTTCAAAAGCAATTAGGGGCCAAATTCCCATTGAAATCAGTGGAATTAGGCGTGAAATAAATGGAAGTGAAACACCTAGGTGTTTTTGAGAATCCCACTAGGCACTTACTTGCATGTTTAGGCCCCTAAATACTTTTAAAAATCTGCCCCTAAGACATCCCGTGAGGCAATATGAAGTATTCTGAATGTATGTTTGGGACTAAATCTGGGTAAAATGGTGGTCTATTCCTCAAGGCTAGCAATATGGCCACTTTGCAATTTGTCTGGAAAACTAAGAGGCAATTTGTCTGGAAAACTAACTTTCAATTCCTTTTAGATTCATGATACTGGATAACTTTATGTGCCTGTGCCTCTTCAGGAGTAGGGGTTTGAGGATTTATTTCCACAGTCAATATTTGTCCCACATTTTGAAGATGGATGGCACTGTTTTGCATGTAAGTAAATGCTATATACTGTTTTGTTACTTAGTTCTTTCAACCAGGCAAATGTTCCCAAGATCACACAGATCTAATATTTTAATGCATTGTAGCATATCCTCACCTACTGTAAATCAGCAGAGCTCAGTTTAAGTCAATGCAAATAATAACAAATGAATTTTAGAAAATATACAGGATATACACCTAACTGCATATCACATCTTGTCCTTGTAGTTATACTGTACATATATGTCCATTATAGCAGTTTGTGTGTTCTTGTTGATGTACTCTGAGTATGTTAAGCTTCTAATGAGCTGCCTACAGTGCTCGTTAGCAATATAAAGGAATACAGTGAAGAGCATTAAGGATTTTTCTGTTTTAATTCTGTATATATCATTCTTTTTTAATTACTGTACTAATGGGGTGGCCAATAATGCACTTTGTAATTACCAAATAGAATGATGTTTCTGCAGAATATACTGGTTCTGCCTCAATGCACCAAGCCTCCACAGGGGAATCCATAGTTCATGTTAGTATTTCATTATATACCCAGATATGACTCTCATTTGTTTTAACTAAAAAAAAAATTCCACGTGCTTTTAATTCTCATTCTAGACAACACTAGTAATTAACCACTGTATGCTAACAAGGTTTTTATACTATAATACCACTTTGTAAGTAATTGCATTATTATTTTTTAGTGTATAGGCATTATAGTAGTACCTTGATGCCTTTTCTTATTTCTTTTTTGGGGACATTTTATTTTTTAATTCCCCTTTGTTTCTTTGTGCCTGTCTCAGGCTGTAAATGTATCAAACACATTAAAAACACAAACTTTACCATCATACCAAATAAATCCAATACATCTTACAAACAGGCCTCATTCAAAAAATGGTAAGATAGCCATGCAGGTTTGTTGTCATTGGCTATCAACGTGATTGTGGTGGTTACATACAATGAAAATTAACAGCTACTACTAACACATTAAAGAGCATTTGACAATCATAATAATGTCCTTTTTATAGAGTGTGCATACAGATTCTATAGAAATCTAAAGGAAGCCCAAAACAGAAGGTATAAAAACTCATTTTTGTACCATCAGACTGTCAGCTACTTTGTGAAATCTGGGTCTTGCTAGTAAACAAAGGAATTCTATCTCCTGAGGTGTTCTTGGGAATTCACTCTAGCATCATACCAATACTTTTTAGGATCCTTTTTTTTTCAAGCTACAGCTGGAACCAAAGCATTTGGCATTCCTCAATTGCTCTCTCAGTTTTGCAGTTTACTGACCATATTGTTGTCTGATATGTCAAAACAAAAGTCTCTGGACAATGTGAGTGTTTGGCTATACATCAGGAATTATGATGTAACTCCAGTATCATCATGCTTTGTCATGATAAGCCTGCCTATCTCAGTATTTATAGTTACATTTTGCAATGGCTTTTACTTTTACATGTGTATCTTTTATGGGCCAAACTACTGTGAGATCCTGTGGTATTCCCAGGATTCAAAAATTAACACCATAAGGTGACCAGATCTCACATTTTTTTCCCCTCCATAAATGGGAGCCTAACAATTACATAAGAACATAAGAACGGCCGTACCGGGTCAGACCAAAGGTCCATCTAGCCCAGTATCCTGTCTGCCGACAGTGGCCAGCACCAGGTGCCCCAGAGGGGGTGGACCAAGACAATGATCAAGCGATTTGTCTCCTGCCATCCTCTCCAGCCTCTGTCAAACAGAGGCCAAGGACACCATTTTATCCCCTGGCTAATAGCCTTTATGGACCTAACCTCCATGAAATTATCTAGCTTCTCTTTAAACTCTGTTATATTCCTAGCCTTCACAGCCTCCTCTGGCAAGGAGTTCCACATGCTGACTACACGCTGTGTGAAGAAGAACTTTCTTTTATTAGTTTTAAACCTGCTACCCATTAATTTCATTTGGTGTCCTCTAGTTCTTCTATTTAGGAACTAATAAATAACTTTTCTTTATCCGCCTCTCCACACCACTCATGATTTTATACACCTCTATCATATCCCCTCAGTCTCCTCTTTTCTAAACTGAAAAGTCCCAGTCGCTTAACCTCTCCTCATATGGGACCCGTTCCAAACCCCTAATCATTTTAGTTGCCCTTTTCTGAACCCTTTCCAAGGCCAAAATATCTTTTTGAGGTGAGGAGACCACATCTGTACACAGTATTCAAGATGTGGGCGTACCATAGTTTTATACAGGGCAGTAAGATATTCTGGGTCTTATTTTCTATCCCTTTCTTAATAATACCTAGCATCCTATTTGCCTTTTGACCGCGCTGCACACTGTGTGGAAGTTTTCAGAGAACTGTCCATAACTCCAAGATCTCTTTCCTGATTTGTCGTAGCCAAATTAGCCCCCATCATACTGTACTTATAGTTGGGGTTATTTTTCCCGATGCATTACTTTACACTTATCCACATTAAATTTCATTTGCCATTTTGTTGCCCAATCACTCAGTTTGGTGAGATCTTCTTGGAGTCCCTTACAGTCTGCTTCTGTCTTGACTATCCTAAACAGTTTGGTATCATCCAAACTTTACCACCTCACTGCTTACCCCTTTCTCCAGATCATTTATGAATAAGTTGAACAGGATTGGTCCTAGGACTGACCCTTGGGGACACCACTAGTTACCCCTCTCCATTCTGAAAATTTACCATTTATTCCTACCCTTTGTTTCCTGTCTTTTAACCAGTTCTCAATCCAAGAAAGGACCTTCCCTCGTATCCCATGGCCATGTAATTTACACAAGAGCCTTTGGTGAGGACCTTGTCAAAGGCTTTCTGGAAATCTAAGTATACTATATCTACTGGATCCCCCTTGTCCGCATGTTTGTTAACCCTTCAAAGAACTCTAATAGATTAGTAAGACAGGATTTCCTTTACAGAACCCATGTTGACTTTTGTCCAACAAATTATGTTCTTCTACATGCTTCACAATTTTATTCTTTACTATTGTTTCGACTAATTTGCCTGGTACTGAAGTTAGACTTACCGGTCTGTAATTGCCCGGATCGCCTCTAGAGCCCTTTTTAAATATTGGTGTCACGTTGGCTACCTTCCAGTCATTAGGTACGGAAGCCGATTTAAGGGATAGGTTACAAACCACAGATAATAGTTCAGCAATTTCCCATTTGAGTTCTTTTAGAACCCTTGGATGAATGCCATCCGGTCCCGGAGATTTGTTAACATTAAGTTTTTCTATTTGTTCCAAAACCTCCTGTAATGACACTTCAATCCGGGACAGTTCCTTAGATTCATTACCCACAAAGGACGGTGCAGATTTGGGAATCTCCCCAATGTCCTCAGCCGTGAAGACTGAAGCAAAGAAATCATTTAGTTTCTCCGCAATGGCTTTATCGTCCTTGATTGCGCCTTTTATAGTTCGATCGTCTAGGGGACCCACAGGTTTTTAGCAGGCTTCCTGCTTCTAATGTACTTAAAAAACATTTTGTTATTTCTTTTTGAGTTTTTGGCTAGCTGTTCCTCAAAATCTTCTTTTGCTTTTCTTATTACATTTTTACACTTGATTTGACAATGTTTATGTTCCTTTCTATTTATCTCACTAGGATCGGACTTCCACTTCTTAAAAGATACCTTTTTGTCCCTCACTGCTTCTTTGACATGGTGGTTAAGCCACGGTGACTCTTTTTAGGTCTCTTGCTATGTTTTTAATTTGGGGTATACATTTAAGTTGGGCCTCTATTATGGTGTCTTTAAAAGTTTCCATGCAGCTTGCAGGATTTGGCTCTAGTCACTGTGCCTTTTAATTTCTGTTTAACTAACCTCCTCATTTTTGTGTAATTCCTTTTTGAAATTAAATGCCAGGGTGCTGGTCTGCTGAGGTGTTCTTCCCACCACAGGAATGTTGAATGTTATTGTATTATGGTCACTATTCCCAAGTGGTCCTGTAATGGTTATTTCCTGACCTGATCCTGCGCTCCACTCAGGACTAAATCGAGAATTGCCTCTCCTTGTGGGTTCCTGCACCAGCTGCTCCAAGAAGCAGTCATTTAAGCCATTGAAAATTTTATCTCCGCTTCTCTTCCTGAGGTGACATGTATCCAGTCAATATGGGGTAATTAAAATCCCCATTATTATAGAGTTCTTTGTTTTGGTAGCCTCTCTAATCTCCTCAGCATTTCAATGTCAGTATCCCTGTCCTGTTCAGGTGGTCGGTAATATATCCCTACTGCTAATTTCTTATTTTTGGAGCATGGAATTACTATCCATAGCGATTCTATTGAACATGTTGATTCATTTAATATTTTTATATTTTTATTTCATTTGATTCTACATTATCTTTCACATACAGTGCTACTCCGCCACCCACCCGGCCTGCTCTATCCTTTCGATATATTTTATATCCCGGTATGATTGTGTCCCACAGATTTTCCTCGTTCCACCAGGTTTCAGTGATGCCTATTATGTCAATCTCCTCATTTAATACTAGGTACTCTAGTTCACCCATCTTATTAGTCAGACTCCTAGCATTTGTGTAGAAGCACTTTAAAAATTTGCCACTGCTTATTTGTCTGCCCTTCCTGATGCATTGGATTCCTTTGTACGCGGTTTTTGTCTGCTCTGGCCCATGGTTTGCCCTCTCTCCTCCTCTCTTTCTGACTACAGTTTAGAGAATCTCTGTCTATGGATTCTCCTCTAAGAGAAGTCTCCCTCCGATTTACGTGCATCTCCACACCAATCGGCTTTCCCCATCTCTCAGTTTAAAAACTGCTCTACGGCCTTTTAATGTTGAGTGCCAGCAGTCTGGTTCCACCCTGGTTTAGGTGGAGCCCATCCTTCCTGTATAGGCTCCCCTCTCCCAAAAGTGTCCCCAGTTCCTAATAAATCCAAACCCTCTTCCCTACACCATCGTCTCATCCACGCATTGAGATTCTGAATCTCTGCCTGCCTACCTGGCCCTGCGCGTGGAACTGGAAGCACTTCCGAGAATGCCACCATAGAGGTCCTGGATTTCAGTCTCTTTCCTAGCAGCCTAAATTTGGCCTCCAGGACATCTCTCCTACCCTTCCCTACGTCATTGGTACCTACATGTACCACGACCACCGGCTCCTCCCCAGCACTACACATAAGTCTATCTAGATGCCTCGAGAGATCCGCAACCTTCGCACCAGGCAGGCAAGTGACCATACGGTTCTCCCGGTCATCACAAACCCAACTATCTATGTTTCTAACGATCGAATCACCCACTACTAACACCTGCCTCTTCCGAACTGGCATTCCTCCTCAGAGGTATCCTCAGTGCGAGAGGATACCGCAACATCCTCTGGGAGGAGGGTCCCAACTACGGGATGGTTTCCCTCTGCTCCCATTGAATGCTCTCTTCCCTTGAGACTTTCATCCTCCTTAAGAGTACTGGGGCTCTCAGACTGGAGGTGGGACAGTACTACAGTGTCCCAGAAAGTCTCATCCACATATCTCTCTACCTCCCTTAGCTCCTCCAGTTCAGCCACCCTGGCCTCCAAAGCCCGAACTCGGTCTCTGAGGGTCAGGAGCTCCTTGCAACGGGTGCACACATACGCAAGCCGCCCATAGGGCAGGTAATCATACATGTTACACTCGACAATAAACAGGATAGCCCCACTCTGCTGCTGGGCTTCTGTCTCCATTTTTCTAATGAATAAGTTTAAGTATAAACTGGGATTCTTTTTAAACCTCTGGAATATAGATTATTATAAGAGTTATGTTTTAAAGAAGGCCAGAAGTCACTAGTGCCTCTAACCTCCCCTCTAGACTCCCTCTCCAAACTCCCTGTTAGCAGTTCCTGTTCGCAAGCTCCTGGTCGCTGAGTCACAGGCTTATATAGCTCTGGTAGCCCTTCCCCCTGACTGAGGCTCAGCCAATTAACAGAGGCTTCTAGATTTCAAACCTTTTAGAAGCTCCTTCAAGCAAACAAACAAACCAACCAAACAGACAAACACAAGCTCAGCACACAGCAAATAACTCCCACACACACAAACACACACTCCAGCTTACAAGCTTATGGAAGCTTGTAAAAATGTAAACAAATACAAGTCACTAAGAGTTAAATACAAATAATCAACTCTGTACACATCCTATTTGCTTATATTTGTGGCTACTAAAATCTTTCTGAATGATCTTGTTTTGCAAAGTTACATAGTGTCTCAAATACAAGAAAGACAATGGCTAGATGATTGGAGGTGAGAAGGCTCCTTGGAGCTACTGTCATATTTGGGAGTTGTGGAGCTGATGCAAAGTTCTTTGATTACATAAAATTCTGACAGCATTTGTCATGTTCCTTTTTGTCTACAGTCAGGCTGTGAGTCTCAGGAAGGCTGAAATTCAAAGTATGAACAAAAAGTGTAACTTTCAGAATAGTGTTCTAGATAAAGGGGTGCAGCCAGCTTAATCTAGTTTAAATTTTCAAATGATAATTTTCACCAGACACCCATTCTGAACAAAAAGAGTTCATCAAAACCTATGAGTAGCTTAGACATGTGACACTAAATACTGAGCTCCAGCTGATATATGTTCATGGTGCAACTGCAAAGATGGCATAACGGTCACCTTCATGCTCACTGTGTTATCTGCACAAATTTCTCTATCTCTTCCACACTGTAGGGACACACACCTTTACCCAGTTCCTAGGGCTCAAGGTGCAACCCTGCGGGTTTTGCAGGATCTTTAGCCACTGAAAGAGCCTCACACAGTAATATCCTTATCCTCTATTTATTGACAATTCCCAAACAAGCAGAATACACATGCTAAGCACACAGTGTCATGCTCACCAATCCGGGTGCAGGCAGACTTCCCCTGTTGGCCAGGCAATATCAGTCTCTCTGTTCTTGGGCTGTTTCTTGGAAGTGAGTTCTTCTTTCCAGGTCTTCCCCCTCCTCCTGGTCTTCTTCCAGCCTTTTCTTCTTTCTGTTACTTCCGATCTTCTTCCTCCTGATCTCCTTCTTGGACCCCAGTTTATATAATGAAACCTGAGTCTTGCTTAGCTAAACCTTAACCAATTATTTTAGTATAATTTTACTAACCAATCATAACAAAATTAACCAATCATACCCCACCACCTTAATTGATTTACACCTAGCAAAATTAATTATACAACAGACAGAAACAGTTACAAACCAGACAGAGATCACATAGTCAAACAATAGGAAAGTGTCATAGAATGAGGATTTCACAACATTCTCTATTGATAAGCAGTTTCTTGCCAGACAGAATGGTGTTACTTAAGTTTTCTTTACCCATCTTGGGATCTGTTTCTTTATCTGGTGACAGTGGGGGAGCTATCAGGGCAAAGTCCCCTCCTCACAGCCTGGTGTGACACTTTTTAATACAATTTAGATGGAACTGTGAGTATGTGACTCCAGGCCTTACAGTAATGGCTGCTACTCTTCAGTCTGGCTGCAGAAGGCGGCTTTGGTTCAGGCCTTCCAACATGGCTATAGAAAAGCCATATTGTTACACCTGATTGCAGTATGTGTTGGGCTAATCTCTTTGACAATGGCTTTTGGTAAGAGATGGGGTTACCCAGTCAAAATTCTGTCACACTCTCTAGGGTTCAGGCATAACCTTACACGCTGTGGGTCTGCAGAGTCCTTTAGCAGTGGAAAGGCCTTACACAGTAATATCCTACTGACCCTCTCTTTATTAACAATCATCAAAGCCAGAATGCACACGCTAAGCATACAATGCTTACCACACCCAATAAGACTGATGAACTTTTTGTGATGGACAGTCAGGATCAGGTCTATCTGGGGGACTCCACTTTCTGCCCGGTATCATTGGCATTGTATTGAGGTCTGGCTGCTCTGATCTTGGAACTGTTTCCTATAGTTGGTTCCCAAAGAACTTGCTTTGGGGCCCCAATTTATATAGTGAAGCTTCTCCTGCTTAGCCATACCTTGAGCAATTATTTTACTAACATTTTACAAACCAGTCCTAACATACTGTAATGTTATTCTCTAATTACAATTATATCCCACCACCTTAATTGATTTACTCCTAGCAAAATTAATTATATAGCAGACAGAAACAAAGAATCAGAGTTCATACAGATAAGTAAGGGGGGGGACAATAATGACAGAACACTAAATGAGGATTTCACAACCCCAACTATTGATAAGTAGTTTCTTGTCAGACAGAATGCCATTAAACAAAGTTTTCTTCACCCATCTTAAGAGCTGCCTTTTATTTATAGATATTCAGTGTCATTAGGACAAGGGCTCCTATTTAGCAACCCGATATTACACTATTTAAATGTCATTTAGATGGAATGTGGGGCGTAGATGTGACTTCCTGCTTCTCATCTAATTGCTGCTGCTCTTTCAATTTGGCTGCAGATGAAGGCCATAGGCTTTAGGCCTTTCAACATGGCTACAGAAAAAGGCCTTTTCCTTACACTTACAGGGTCTGATCCCTAGCTTGTGTAGGCTTACTAGTACAAGCTCTCATCTGGGCTAGGAAAAATAATGGTGTAGCCATGGCAATGTACTAGCCACCCTGAGTACACACTGTCCCAAACTCATGGGTGCATACATGGGGCAGCTAGCCTGCACCACTACTCCTGAAGTACCATGGCTACATTACTATTTTTAGTGTGCTAGCTTGGAGGAGAAATGCCTACATGAGCTGGGAGCCATAACCCTCTCTCCAACTGTAAACAACCTTTGTGTCAGTGCATTCAAGTGGATAAAATGGCCACCAGCAATTGGAAGAGTGTCAGAAAACCTTGATTGTGATCCTATGCAGGTAGTAGGGAGGGGGGCTGGTGTTGGAAGTCTGTACTTTTTGTGCCACTGGAGGAAGCAAATTCACCGGGGCGTCATCTCATAGCGAGTTAAGAAGGGTTAGACAGACTCTGCGGTGTATTACAGTGTAGCTATAGCACAATCTAGTAACTGGCCTGCTATATGAAGATATGTGGAGCTGCTGTTGATGAGATGAGCAACTGAAGGCCACAGGCTGCTCATCTTACTCTTATGAATCCTCCTACTGACATCAAAGGTATTAGTCACATGAGGTAGACAGTTGTTGGCCCTGACTGTGTGCATGTATTGTACATTCCAAAGGCTGAGGCAGAAATTGCCAAGAAATTCACAAAAGGGTTGAAGATACCCAGCATACGCTGGCAGACAATGAGAAGCATGGCAGTAGTTTGTGCTGTTTGTATTTACTTTTCTCTGTTTCTCGTCTTGTTGAGCAGCTTGGCTCTTATCCGAGGGTACTCCCTGCTGGGATGTTCAGTTATCCAGAATGCAGTAGTGCTTGAGCTCTCCAAACCCAGGAGACGAGGACACTTGGTTGATTTGTGTTGCTCATTTTCAATAAAGTAAATTTATGCTGTATAATGATATTTTGAGCCACTTTAGATTTTGGCATCTTTGAATTACCGTAAGTAACTGTAACACAGGCACTGCTCTATTACTCTGGAGATCAACAAACTGAAGAATAAAAATTAATTCTGTGATGAAAAACAGAGTGGGACAAAATTCCATATGACAAAATATGAAGTTGAGAAATTCCATGGATCTTAAAGTAGTGGAAAGACCCCAACAGACATCATTTTTGTTTCCTTTGGGAGGAAACTCCCAGAACTGTACGGGAGTTAGATCAGGTATTCTGCTTTCTAGTAGTGTTATTAAACTTGCTTATACTTTCTGCTATTAGGAGGCTAACTCTAACTGCATGTTTAACTTGTGTCAATCACAGTAGGAGCCAAGAGAAGAAACGCTCTCACACAGGATGGTCTGTTCACATACAGATGTTTACATCAATAGAGATACACAGACAAATAGGGTTCCCCCATGAAAATCTTTTAATTCACCCCTTCTGTTAAAGCTAGTATCAATAGGCCCTCATAGAACATCATAAAATTGTGTCAGCTCTTCTGGAACTCCCTGGGCTCTGGTGAATCCCTGATTATTTCTCTGTGAATGAATGATGAACGCTCTATAGCCTCTACTTTAAAAGCACAGAAAAGCAGTCAGGTTGGTTGACTTTTCAAAATACAAGAACTTTTTTTTTCTGCCTGTGGAAAGTAGGTGTGATCTGAGGGGGGTGGGAGGGCAACAGCTCTGACTTTGAGCTCTGACTCTGAGAACTGAGTATCCTGGAATGATTAGGCCTTTAGAGAGAGTCACTGAGCTGGGGTCATTGCTGACCTGTTTCATCATCACACTGTTGGAGTGTCTTGTGTAGTGTAATGTGCTGTTTGTTCCGTACATAACAGCAATTTATTGTTCACTTGACACTTTTCCTTCCTGTTTCTAATGCAGTTATGCATGCCATTAGTACTTAGGAGCCTGGACGATGTCAGTCAGAACTCCATAGTGGAAGGCGCTGCATAAAAGATCCAAGATGCTGTATTGAAGTTGCCATCTTTAAACACCTTGCTGTTCCTCTTCTAAGGCACAATTGTGGTAAATGCTCTTAGTCTTTTGCTCTTCTCTTTTATTGTGTGTTCTTTAAGGAAAAGAGTGATTGGAGGTCTCCTTGGCTCTCTCCCCACAGTATTACCAGAGCCAGGTAACTTATCCTCTTTATGTATTCTTTTCTTCTTCTTATACAAACGGCTGGTCTAGACTACATTCCTCTGTCAAAAGAGGAATGTAAATGAGCCCGATCGAAAGTGCAAATGAAGCGGAGATTTAAATATCCCGTGCTTCATTTGCATATTTGCATCCAATCGCTGTTTCGAAAAAGGGTTTTTCGAAAGTGAAACCGCAGTCTAGATGGGGTTTTTTTTGAGAAAAAAAAAACAAAACCCTTTTTCGAAAGAACCCATACTCCTGAAAAAATGAGTACGGGTTCTTTCAAAAAGGTTTTTTTTTTCGAAAGAATTGCATCTAGACTGCGCTTTCACTTTCGAAAAACCCTTTTTTGAAAAAGCACGCAGATGCAAATATGCAAATGAAGCACAGGATATTTAAATCCGCACTTCATTTGCACTTTCAATTTGCCTCATTTACATTCCTCTTTTTTAAGAGGAATGTAGTCTAGACATAGCCTAAGACAGTAACACCAAACTCAGTTCTTCTTCTAGTGCTGGTATTCACTATAGGTATTCACTGTGGGTACACATCATGCCCATGTGCTCCGTTTGCTTGAGATTGGATGATTTTTCATTAGCAGTGTCCTTTGCTCTCCAATGCATCTGAGGGCATAAACAGGGACGAACTGATTCTCTCATTCTTTCTACTGCTTGGGGTCTGACAGAACCCTTTAGTGTCTGTGGCTTCTGCTAGTGTTTGTGTGTGTACTGTGAAGGGGAACCATGCATCCTCTCTCAGATCTGCCATTACTTCCCCGTTTGTACTAGATAGTATCACTATCATGCAGCTCCTATCTGACCCCAGGCTTTCCCATTTTCCACCTCTCTGATTAGAACCTCTGGGCAGTGTTCCTCTAACATGGGCACTCCCTAGCTCCAGATCCTCAAGCAAGTGCAAAGGTTCCTCAAAACAGAGACAGGAGGAGGGTTAGATTAAATACTCCCATAGCCAGAGGAACAAATCACCTCCCAAGACCTCTAAGAGGATGACTTCTCCCTTTACCCTCTGTACCAGGTGAGACTCTGTCCCCAATTATATATGCATCTGAAGCTCACTGAGCGCTTGTGTTGGCATCAGTGATTAGTGAGAACCGTGAGTTTTCCAGCACTATTTCACCATCTGTACAAAGGGCAGGACCAAACCCCATGCACTATCTAAAACAGAGGGGGTCATTCATTTTCTGCATAGATGGTACTGCATTGCATGTAGACTGCCATATCCAAACTTGTATCCAGTCAATACACCTAAAGTCCTTCCTGCTTGTCACCTGCTAAGCCTTGATATTTCTTGCTTGAGAAGCTTGTAATCTATAGAGATCCAAGTTTATCAATCCTTTCAGATCTGGTTCTAACCAAGAACTTGTAGACACCAGTGGCACATTATTCCCTCATTCCAAGTAGCAGCCACAGTGTAGAGGGACTGATGCCATCAGCAAACCACTTGCCAGTTCCTGCCTGCAGCCAAAGTGTAGCAAAATACTGTTGGTTCTGTCAAGGGATGGGGATGACTCCTATTTCTCCAGTGAGCACAAAGTGGTATGAGTAGCTCTCCCATAGGTGCCGAGATGAGTACTAACAGGTCTTCCAGAGCCTCCCAGATTTCTTCACATTCCTGAAGGACACACTGTTGGGTTAGGGACCAAAAGTACTCTGTGGTGCCTTTCATTATTCCCATTCAGTCCTTCCTACTGGCCGTACTGGGGCTTGAACTATGAGCACTTGGAAAAAGGTCATGTGATGGAGACACTCACTTCTCATGAGTGCCACCTGTTGATTGGGTATGAAACTGCACAAACACACACACTCTCTCTCTCTCTGTGTGTGTTTCCAGCAACTCCTCATGGCTGGTAACATCACAAGGTGGTTCTTCTGTGGCTCAGCCTTCCTACTAAGTCACAAGGTCAAATGTGTGAATAAACAAACCGCTTCTCGAGTAACAAAAGTTCAGCAGGGCCTATCACAATTCCCTGGTTGGTATCTGCAATTCTCTTGCTCAGTTCTCAAAGGTCCATTGACACCTACCAGAGTGCCCTTGTTGGTATCTTTATCCATGTCTTTAGGTTTAGTTCTCAGTCCCTTCTGGGCTAGCTTTAAGTGCGTGTCTGCCCTGGTATAGAGCAATGCCCACAGGGCTTCCTCCATGGAAACTCTAAGTGCTGCCCTTCACTTGGGCCTCTAACCAAGTTTTATCCCTTTCTCAGGACTTAGGCCACCCCACCAATGGCTGATAATGGGACCCAGACCTGCATACTCCTCCAGGTCGTGACCTCTAAATAGCAGCTATGAGCTGCTTCCTGTAATAGTTGCTGCTGCTATTCCCTAGGTCACTTCCAACATAGTTGCTTCCTCTGCACCCTTACCTCAGGGCTGATGCTCTTCCCTATGGAATGTCTCCTGGCACTCTCTTAAACTCCAGCAACTAGCAGAGAGCACCTTCCTTGCTCCTCTGGTCCCTGCCAGGAAATTACCTACTCAGGTCCAGCAGCTCCTTTAAATGAGCCTGCTGTTCTCTGATTGGCTGCTTCCCTGAAGCCTGCCGAGGCAGGCCTGGAGGACACCCCCGCACACACACTGCTCTTTTCCTGTGATGGGTGTGGTAGGATCTGAAGGCCTCCGGCAGGGGACTTCAAAGGGCCTGGGGCCCCCCATTACAGATCACCTCACAGAGAGGTCCCTCAATGCTTGGTGAAGGAAGAGGCACTGTATCCAAACCTATTCCCATCCTAATCCAAACTCTCTAGTGGTCCAGGCTGTCATGGAGTGTAATAGGCTGCACCATTCTACGTCATTCCGTAGAACAAGGGTGCCAAGTAGAGAGATCTCTTTGGCTGAAAAAATAATTTCATCACCCACTTATTCCCTATAACACATTACCAGGCATGAATGTCCAACTATGACTTTATTAATCATAATAAACTGTCAGAATTCACTAATAAACTGCCACAGGAGCTTAGGCACATGTTCTAGGCTAAACTTGATGACGGGAAGTTAATGGCCAGATCATCCTTCAGACATCCTGTTCATCCCCTCTGAAACACCTGGCATTGGCCACTCTCAGAATATTGGGCTAGATGGACCTTTGGTCTGACCCAGTATGGCCATTCTTATGTTCTTATCCTTCATCCTATATACAGCTTCATGCTCCCTGGCAACTCTGATCATTATGAGGCAGGTCTGGTTGCCTCCCTCAGAGACATAATAATAGAAATGTAGGGCTGGAAGGTATCTTAATAGGTCATTTAGTTTGGTCCCCATACTAAGGTAGGACTCAGTATTATCTCAACCATCCATGTCCGGTATTTGTCTAACCTCTTCTTAAAAATTTCAATGATGGAGATTCCACAACCTCTCTGAGTAATGTGTTCCAGTGCTCAACTACCTTTTCAGGACGTTTTTCCTAATATTTAACATAAATCTCACTTGCTGCAATTTAAGCCCATTGCTTCTTGTAATTTTTACAGGACAGGAGAACAATTTATCATCATTCACTTGATAACATACTTGTACATACTTAGACTGTTATGTATCCCCTGAGTCTTCTCTTCTCCAGACTAAACAAAACCAGTTTTTCTTAGTTTTTCCTCATAGGTCGTGTTTTTTAGACCTTTAATCATTTTTGTTTCACTCCTTTGGATTTTTCCAGTTTGTTTGCATCTTGCCCAAAAGTCCAGAACTGGACACGGTGCTACAGCTGAGGCTTTACCAGTAGAGCCACTGAGGAGAGTGGAAGAATTATTTTCATGTCTTCTTTACAACACGCCTGCTAATACATCACTTCACTTTTGAACATCTGTAGCGCTCTATTCCTCTTCTTATAAAGGACAAAGTCCTTTAGGAAGTCTCAAAGGCACCGTTTCATTGCTGAGAGAATGAAAGTGTGTTCACAAATGAATCTCTCGATGTGTTCTCTGCTTGGAGTTTATAGAAGACTTTTTCCCTCCAAGTGTCAAGGCACACTCTATTACAACACAAACCACCTTGGTGGTTTCCCTGACAGGAGTTCCCCTCTTGGAAATTTTAGATTGGTGATCAGGGGCTCCATCATGCCTTCCAAAAGATATTATGCCATGGTTCAAGCTTCATCCTTGTAAATTTTCTTTGGAGCTACAATACTACAATTGGTAGTGCAACATACATCCTCACACCATCCTCAAGTACAGCTTGGGAATCACCCATAATGAATATCTAGCCTGTGAAGAAGAAATGGCAGTTACAGAGATTATAATAACGGGAGTTTTTTTGAGGTGTGTGGTCCCTATGTGTATTTTGCATCCCCTCCTGTTCCCCCTCTGCTCAGATCATCTCTTGATTCATGACAGAGTAAGGACTGGAGAAGTGTTTGTTGCACAGCCCCTCTGATACCATCGATTCTGAGCACAAGGAGGCATAAGTCACTGGGGCTACATCTAGACTGCATCCCTCTGTTGACAGAGGGATGCAAATCAAGCACATCGAAATTGCTAATGAAGCAGGGATTTAAATGTCCCGTGCTTCATTAGCATAAACATGGCCACCGCTTTTTTTCAAAACGGAGCTTTTTCGAAAAAAACCCCGGCAGTCTAGACGCGGATCTGTCGAAAATAAACCCTTTTTCAACAGATCCTGTAAACCTCATTTTTTGAGGAATACAGGATCTGTCGAAAAAGGGTTTGACAGATTCTTGTCTAGACTGCCTTTTTTTCGAAAAAGCTCCATTTCGAAAAAAAAGCGGTGGCCATGTTTATGCTAATGAAGCGTCGGGTATTTAAATCCCTGCTTTATTAGCAATTTCGATGTGCCTAATCTACATCTCTCTGTCGACAGAGAGGTGTAGTCTAGACACAGCTTGGCACAGATATATGGACACCGCTACTGAAAAATCTTCTGGTCTCGGGTGCATGGAACACATACATGCCCACAGGGTCCATGCTTCTCAAATAACTCCAGTTACTTTAAGGTAAGTAATCTCTGTCTATATCATGAAAAAAGCTTCAGAGGGGTAGCCGAGTTAGTCTGTACCTAGAAAAACTTTAAAAATAACAAATAGTGCTAGAGTATTCATTATAACATGAAAATTATTTAAGCTCTTTAAAGCATTTTGAGATACACAGCCTCTTTTCACTGAGTAAGTACACATTTTTGTTGCTGTTTATAAGAATTTCATTTGACCGGAATCATTCCTGTTTAGTCTACTTATGCTCTGTCCACTCTGGGCCATTTTTCTTACACCAAACTGGATATCTTTTGTTTCTCCTAGTCATGTCACATGTCTCCATGGTCATGAAATTCAAATGTCTAGTTTAATAAAAATTCCCTATGGTTATCACTACCTCTCTTCTAGTATAAATTTTCACGTGCTATCCATCCCACGCATATGTTCTTTTGCATCAGTTTAGTATTGGTAACACTTATCAGTATTCTCTGACTGAAAGTCAACATGCTTTTTTCTCTGATCATTTTTAACATGAACTTGCCTCTAACAAGTTTTTTTTTATTGAACTGTCTTAATCACTTGGCAGTAGCACTATAACCACCATCTTGGAAGATGTGGGTTTAATGTCTCTTTTACTTACTCAGTGCTGTCTTGACTTAGTCATCTTGTTCCTGCCATGATTTATTTATCACCTCACCGTAAACAAATCCAATTTTTAAAAGGCATACTCTTTACATCAAATTTAAGCCCCTTGCACTAGTGTTATTTGTTTTGATAAAAATGAAATGATTTTGAAAAGCAGACTGACTTGTTTGTGTGTCGGGGTGTATCAGCCCTGCACTGGGGCTAACCTGGCTCTCCAAGCCTCGCCCCCACAGTCCTGCTGGGCATGCTCCAACTGGAGGTCAGCTATAAAGGCTTGTGGATCTGCTCAGTCTGGGCTGACTGCTGCTGGGAAGGAGGTGCTGCTGGAGGTCCAGAGGAGGAACTGCTGACGGACCAAGCCACAGAAACCAGTCAGCAGGAGACTGAGGTATGGAAGGAAGCACTGGAGAGAACTAGCTGGAAGAGACTGCTAAGGAGTAGCCCAGGACGGGGAATTTTCCCCTGGGAGCTTGGCGTGTTGTGGTGGGATTCCCCGCTGAGCTAGTGGTGGTTCATTCCACCAATGATAGGGCCCTGGGCTTGGACCTGGTGGAGAGGATGAGCCTGGGTCCCTCTGCCGCCTCCTCATCAACCCCACAAGGGGGAACATACCTGGTGTTACTGACCCTGGCTGCTGGGCCACAGTGTCCTGAGACAGAAGGGCGTTACTGTTGACTCTGGGTATTAGGCTTCGCTGCCCCAAGCGAGAGGGGTGTGACTACAGACTCGGGCTGCTAGGCCGCACTGCCCACAGAGAGGGGGGCATTGTTATTGACTCTGGCTATTAGGCCACACTGCCTCAAGCAAGAGGGGCATGGCTACAGACTTTGGCTGTTAGGCCATGTTGCCCTGAGAGAGAGAGGTGTTATTATGGACTCTGGCTAGTAGGCTGCACTGCCCCGAGTGAGGAGGGCATTGTTATAGACTCTAGCTGTTGGGCTGCACTACTTTGTGGGGGAGGAGTGTTACTATAGACTCTGGTCACTAGGTTGTTCTGCCTTGAAAGAGGAGGGAATTGTTATAGACTCTGGCCACAAAGCTGCACTGCTGGGCCACATAGCCCAGTGAGAAAAAGACCGGGTTAGAGGCTTGCCTGACAGCCCTGATGGCCAGAGAAGACCATGGACGGTACAGACACACATGGAGCAGATGTTATTGGAGGAGGTCATTGAGGCCCACACTCCTCAGAGGGTGAGGAGGGCGCTCCGTGGCAGTTTGCTTTTGCATTTCACTCATTGTGTACAATAAGTAATTCAAAAAAGAAGCTGGGCTGGTGGTAAAGCACTGAAATGGGATTCTTGAGGTCTGGGTTAATTCTTGGCTCTGCTACAGACTCCCTGTGAGACCTTGGACAAGTTGTTTAATCTTTCTGTAAGTCACTGCCCTATCTGTAAACAAGGCCTATAATAGTTCTTTTCTCCTATGTCTGTCTAGTAAGACTGTAAACTAATTGGGGTGCAAGGGTGGTCTCCCAGTGTGTTTGTACAAGGCTTAGGGTACGGCTAGACTGTGGGAGTTTTTCAGGATACTGGAGTTATCCCGAAAAAACTCCGCCACGTCCAGAGAATGTGTTCGCTCTTCTGCTTTTTTTTTTGCGGAAAAGCAAACGTGCTCTTTCGGAAGCCCCTTTATTCCTCGTTCCATGAGGAAAAAGGGGGCTTTTGAAAGAGGGTTTTTTCCCCAAAATTTGGCCCAGTCTAGATGGGCCAAATTTCGGAAAAGCCTCTTCTGACAAAGGTATCGGAAAAAGATACGCAAAATGAGGAGCACATTTTGCATATCTTTTTCCGATAGATCCTCACGGTCTAGATGTACCCTTAGTGACATGGTGTTCTTCTTTTGATTAAACAAAAGACAGGACTATGCAGCACTTTAAAGACTAACAAGATGGTTTATTAGGTGATGAGCTTTCGTGGGCCAGACCCACTTCCTGAGATCAAGGATCCTTTGATCTCAGGAAGTGGGTCTGGCCCACGAAAGCTCATCACCTAATAAACCATCTTGTTAGTCTTTAAAGTGCTGCATAGTCCTGTCTTTTGTTTCAGCAAGACCAGACTAACACGGCTACATCTCTATTACTATTCTTTTGATTAGGCTTTCTAGGCGTTACCTATCTGGATATGCACAGGTGCATCAGAGGACAGAAAAAAGCAAGGAGTCTCTCCCTTTGAATCTCTGAAGCAAACTCAGTCCATGCAATGAGTTCTACCTGAGGCTGGGCACCACAGCAGAGGTAACTTCCTAAAAGCAAGCAGTTAGAGGATGGAACCATAGCCCACCTCCATCCCAGACCCATGCTGATGTTGCTGTGTAGGCCGTTAGAAAATGGGTCCTTTCATTTTTAACCTAAAAACATTAGATCTGGAGACAGCTGAGTGGCAGAGAACAGGGGGCCTTACAATGCCATGCTTACACATTCAGTTTTTGAAACATAGCTTCACATCAGAAGTACATCTGCACATCTGAAGAAGTGGGCTGTGCCCATGAAAGCTCATGATACCATCTACATGTTTTGTTAGTCTATAAAGTGCTACCAGGCTGTTTGTTGTTTTCTCCTGTACAGACTAACTCGTCAACCCCCCGAAGCATCAAAGGTACAGTTTCCCCCCAAATAGGACGAATATCCCCAGGGAGCACACATCTTCATTTTCTTTCATATTTGTATTCATGGAGCCCAAAATATAACATCCTATAGGCAGTCTTTAGAAATATACACATTGTACCCTTTCAGTTTCTTTTATTTTTAGTTTTGCTTATTAAGTACTGAGCAAGCTGTGGTTAGGTGTGCGGTCTCTTTGCCACAGTGTATTCTGTCCACTGTGGCATTTCCATTTTACCAGTATTGGCAAGCAAACATGTCCCCCTTTAAAAGACTTCATTTAATAGGATCACGTTAGTTTACAGGTTCAACCCATATGATATTTATTGGCAGTAATTCAGAGAATGAGAGGCAGCCAACACACTATTTGGTGGACTTTTCCATCCATCTGTTTATCCATCTGTGATTGGAAAAATAGATATTTTTTTGAACACATTGTTTTTGCAGGCCAGTGAGATGCATATGCATTGATGTATATTGTTTGTTGCAGCAGGATCACCTGAAATATCCACCAGTGTCCTGATATTTAAACAAATCATTCATGAATCCCTGCTGTGATATACTTGCCATTGCATCACTAGTACAAACACAAAATGTATGAGTTACATACCTAATACGTTCCTTTAGCTTTTTAGAACAAGCCCTTCACCGTGGTATTTGAGTGCAAGTCAATGATCATTAAGCAACATGATTGGCCCTTGTCACATGGGGTTCTTTCTCTGTCCTGTCCCTATGGGGAATATTGCCTGTAGATTTTTAGCAACACTGTATTTTTATTTGTAGATGAAGTTCATAGAATACTAGGGCTGTAAAAGACCTCAGGAGGCCATCTAGTCCAGTGTTTCTCAACCAGTGGTACGAGTACCTTAGGGGTACTTGAGAGAAGTCTGGGGGGGTACATCAACACATCTGAAATTTGGAGAAAACTGAATTTTTGTGTTACGTTTTACAGCGCTTTATTATGTTTGTATTTTTTACACCCAAACATTTCATTGCCCGACTGGCTATGATTAAGTTGTTTAAACAAATGTGTTGCAATGGTAGAAAAAAATCTTGTGTGTCTGAAAACTGTAGTTACTGGGGGTACTTATAATTTTTTTTTTTTTGAAAAAGGGGTACTTTGTAAAAAAAAAGGTTGAGAAACACTGATCTAGTCCAACCCCTTGCTCAAAGCAGGATCAACTCCAATTAAAGTACTCATAGACTCATAGACTTTAAGGTCAGAAGGGACCATTATGATCATCTAGTCTGACCCCCTGCACAATGCAGGCCACAGAATCTCACCCACCCACTCCTGGAATAATCCTCTCACCTATATCTCAGATATTGAAGCCTTCAAATAGTCTAAAGACCCCAAGATGCAGAGAATCCTCCAGCTGTGATCTGTGCCCCATGCTACAGAAGAAGGCGAAAAACCTCCAGGGCCTCTGCCAATCTACCCTGGAGGAAAATTCCTTCCCAACCCCAAATAAGTTATATGATTTCATTTCTAAAGGCCAAACTGAAGTTAGCCTTAACCCTGGAAAGTGAAGAGGGTTGGGGTGGTTCCTTGAATCTGCAGAAATGAACTTTTGTCTTGAATTAGCCTCAGACACTAGCTTGCATCCTGCACAAAGAAGCTTTACCTTTCTAATACACAGTTACAGTGCACCAGTGCTGTGGAGTTGTCCACCAGGGGCCTTCTCCTAGAGTGTGTCTAGACTACAGGGTTTTTTCGAAAAAACTTCTCCTGCATCTAGACTGCCACTGCATTCTTTTGAAATTAAATCGAAAGAACACGGCAGTTTTTTCGACCGCGGTAAACCTCATTTTACGAGGAAGAACGCCTTTTTTCAAAAGTGCTCTTTTGAAAAAAGGTGTTCTTGAATGCAAACAGGGCTTTTTCAAAAGAAAGCATCAAGACTGCCTGGGTGCTCTCTTTCAAAAAAGCGGCTCGCTTTTTCAAAAGAAGTGGTTGCAGTCTAGATGCTCTCTTTCGAAAGAGGCTTGTAGTCTAGACGTAGCCCTAGTGTTCAAGGTGATCTTTTAGGTATTCTCTACCTGGGGTCATTATGGACTATAAAGGACCAGGACCAACATTTGATGAAGAGGCGGTATAGAAAGCAGAGGACCAATGTGATGTACTTGTAGTAACCTGTGGTGCTGAGGACAGATGCTGCTACCATGATTAGCATGTTCCCTGAAAAAAATGGGACAACACCGTTGTCTTGAGTTAGCCTCACTACCTAGGAGAAATGTTTTAGTAAATCTTTAACATTGGGTGAGATGCTATTGCACTCTTTGTTTATGATGCCATTTAATCTACAGTTTTAAATATTGTTACCATATTTTCATGACAATGGTTACTTTCTTCAGTAATGAATAAGTTGAAAGCTTTTTGCAGCATTTCATTTGTATAAAATATGATGAGATACAGTGTGTGTCTTAAAATACAATACTGCAGATGACAGAGTTATGGTATTCATTGGCTGGAGATGAGGAAGCACTTACATGACACTAAGGCACCATGGGTATATGAATGGGTGAAAAAGTGATTCTGAGCTTTCTAATAAGCTTTCTGTTTAATTCTGCGATTTTTCTCCAGTGATAGCCTTGGAACTGTCATAGGGTATGGCTAGACTGTGGGGTTTTTTTGGGATACCGGAGGTATCCCGAAAAAACTACACCACGTCCAGGGAACGTGTTTGCTCTTCCGCTTTTTTTTACAGAAGAGCAAACACACTCTTTCAGAAGGCCCTGTATTCCTCATTCCACGAGGAAGAAGGGGGCTTTCGAAAGAGGTTTTTTCCCCAAAATTTGGCCCAGTCTAGATGGGCCAAATTTCGGAAAAGCTTCTTCTGACAAAAGTATTGGAAAAAGATATGCAAAAGGCGGAGCACATTTTGTGTATCTTTTTCCAATAGATCCTCTCAGTCTAACCATACCCATAGCCAGTGTTTATAAGTGAAAGACCAAGATTTTTGGAGAAATGAAATGAATATATGAAAACAACTCAACAGTGCTGATAAGGAACACTTAGGGTGTGTCTACACAGCACCCTAAACTCGAAATAAGATACATAAATTGCGTATATTATTTCAAATCTATTTTGAAACAGCTTATTTTGAAATTTGGCACATCTACACAGTGCCAGATTTTGAAATAATGTGCTATTTCGAGGCATTTCTTAATCCTAGTGGAATGAGGGTTACCGGGATGCCGAAATAGTGCACCTGTTATTTTGAAAAATATTTTGAAATAACGGGTGGCTTGTGTAGACGCGGGGTAGGAGATATCCCAAAATAGCCATGCAGTGTAGACGTACCCTTACATGGTGTGAACGTTAGATATTATGGGCTTGATCCAGAAAAAGCTCTTCAGCAGAAGATTAAGTGCTATACACTGTGAAGTCCATGTGCAGGCAAATTCATTGGACACTTTTCATTGAATGGGATCAGAGTTTATGTGATTGTTTGACTATGCAGGTGTATTGTGAAATGTGGAACCTTTCACAGGCATATTTTTGGAAAATTTGCATGGGAAATCTATGTTTTTCACATAAGATAAAACACATTGAAATCTGAAAATGGTAAGGAATAATGCTTCCCATTGTTCTTTGACAAATACAAGCTAACATATTTTACATGTACCTTTTACTTAGGCAAAACTTCCATGGCAGGTTGCTGTATATCATCTGCAGAAGATACAAAACCCCAATATTTACTTACGCTTTATCACCTAACATTTTCCCTGTGTAAAATCTCCTTTTCAGCTTTAATGTGGAACATATTCTTTTATCAGATAAAGAAAAGTTGTCCTGCTCCTTAAGGCTGAGGAGAATTACTAAGAGTGGGGGAGAAGGATGGTACAAAGGAGAGCTTTGTTTTTTGTAGTGTGCAATATTTCTATTCAGAATTGAGTCATTTAAGCAATTCAGAAACAGAGGGTATAATAATATTTTAAAAAAATTATTAACTATTTCCTCTTTGGCCAGACAACAGACCAGCAAAGCTTTTTAAAATTGAATTGAAAATAATTTGAAGGCATTAGTAGTGATTCACTGAAAGGTACCAAGTTGGATCAATTTTTAAAATTTCCTAAGGGAACATGTCCATAGGTATAACTAGTATGGTTAACCTTGTTAGGGGACCTAGGTACAGGATATTTCTTCTAGACCTGTCACATGGGATGGCAGGAAAATTGCTTACTGTAAATTGTAGCTTATTACACAATGGGAGATTGCACAAAAAATGAGGTTTATTGATTTACCCGGCCCAGTATGTCATACTCTCCAAGCGTATAGGCAATATTGTGGCAGCAGTAGTATAAGACCAATTAAAAAAAAAGGACTAACAAGCTAACTAGGGAAATGTGATGTAGATACAATTATGATGAGGTGGATGCACAACCGGTTGAATGGCTGCAGTCAAAGACTATTCATCAGGATTCACTGTCAAACTGGGAGGGTGTATCAAGTGGACTCCCACAGAGGTCAGTCCTGGGTCTCATACTCTTCAGTGTTTTCATTACTGACCTGAAGAATGGAGTGGAGAATATGAAATCTGCAGATGACACCATGCTAGTCCAAGTTCCAAGAACTTTGGAGAACAGGCAGGCGGTGGCCTGGGGTCTCTCTGTCACTGGGAAAGAGGAGATAGCTCCGGTTAATGCTGCAATTTCCATACCATAGGATCATCTGACAGAATCTGGCAGCCCTCATTGTAACTCTGCTGAAATATTATGGAGATTGTATCTGGCAGCCTTCCATAACTGGGACCAGAGATTGGCATTAAAGAAAATGGCAGGTGAGTGTTCATGTGCACTCCTTGAACCAGGAATGGCTTCTGTGCATAGATTTCTTTTCTAGATTTAGTGAGCAGCATTAGGGATCCATTCACAGGGCTGCCCTTGGCCAGACTATGGATGTACACTAAATACTTTTGAAGTATTTTGTATGTGTTCCCCTATTGGGATGTCAGTTCAGATGTCATCCAAAAACTGACATCCGGCTCTGATATTTAACTGGCCCCAGGTGCTGATATTTCAATGGCTATCTGATAATTATTAGCAGAAGACGTGAGAGGTGATGCTTAACAGGAAAATTATTGCAAGCGAAAGAGGAAGGATGGAAGAAGGTAGCGAGTTGGAAGTGGGAGACGGCAAAGTATGCTTTTCAAGAGTACCCAGGAGGTGCCTTAAGTAACTTTTGTACATTTCACGTAAAGGCTAGAATTTGCCTTCCTTACTGGTGTTGAGTTGCACTTTCTCACATAGGTGAATTCAGTGATAGCAGAATTAGATCAATATTGAACAATTTTGAAAATCCCATCTTTCTGCTCTGTCTGCGCCCAATACAGCTCAGAGCCTAAAATATATTCCAGAGTGAGCTTTGAAAGTCACCAGTTAGACAAACAAGAACATAGTTATTTGAAATCAATCTTTGCATTATTCTGTCAGGGACAAAGAAAGTATAGGTCTGATTGTGCTATCCTTACTCATGTTGAGAAATAACTTGTCCATCACCAAGTAATAATGCAAATCAAAGGAAAATCAGGGTGAGTATTTGAAGAGTAAGGTACTAACTCAACATCAGCAAAGATGTGATAATACAGCACTATGATTGTTCCCAGATTTTCTTAGTCTAGTTTCCCAGTAGCCATATTTCCTTCTCTATGTGCACTATATTCATTATTATATTTAAATATAGAATTCTGGTATTTCTGCTGCACTGGTAATGTCTTCTTTTTAAACATAGTACATGTTGAATAGCACTTAGTATTTTTTTTCATTGGTAATTAATTTCGGGGAGGGGGGGAGGGGAGACTCACTCCATTGTGCTCTCTACTGTCCTTTGCTTTGCTTTTATGGATCAGAAGAACATGAATTTTCAGGATCTCTCTGTAGTCCGATTCTGTCTCTCTATATCCATTGTGGTTGGTGATATTGAGAATGAATTACTGGCTTGGTATTAATATCCACATTTTAGGACAACTTTCCTGGAAACACGCCTCCTTACAGAAACAGTGACTGGGACTATTACTACAGAACCACAAGTGCTGTACTTCCTGGAAGGGAATCTGCAACTGCTGCCCTATTGAGGTCTAGGCTTGCTTCCCCACAGAAGATGAAAAAACTTAAAAGACAATATAAATAACTCAGTTCCATACATGGGTTTCTACTCCCCTAAGAGGTATTGTAAGAAGCAGATGGGACTTGATGCTGTTGTGTCTGTCATGACTGTATCCAGTGCTAAAGGTGTCTGCTCTGATTTATTCAAAACTTGAAGTACTGAGCACTCGCAAACATAAGCATAAGCAAATCTGGAGAGCAAAAACATGCTCTTTCCTTATAGTCGTACATAAAAAATCAAAGACAGATATGCTTTTGATAAGGGCAGGTAAATAACTGCACATTACACTGTGCTCTGCAGTCTTTCCTGGCTGCGGGCAGGGGCACTGGACCAATTTGTATAGTGGGCGTGTGAGAGTCTCTGAGCCAAAACTGTGTATAATGGAAATCACTTCAAGCCAGGAGGTGTTGCAGCACCCTTCACTCCCCTAGTTCCAGCACCTATGCTCTCATGTGACATTCAGGGGTGCTTATTCCACATAATACAATCCTAACTTGTTTACTATCGCTGTTAGCTCTGTGGTAGTCTTTTGCAATGGCCCGGCCATTGATTTTGCTGGACTCTGGATCAGGCCTTGTATACCCATTATAGCACTAGCTGTTGCTGCACATCCTGAGAGAGGCGCTCATGAGATGGACTAAGGTGGGGGTGAGGAACCTTTTTCGGGTCAGGGGCCGCTATCCCACAGAAAAATCAGTCAGGGGCTGCACACAAGTGAGAAGCCAAAAAGAAAAACCAAAACCTGATGGACATGGCCCCAAACTGAGAAAGAGAAAGACACTCCCCATATTACCCTCACACACCAGGCTAGTAGACTGTGTGCTCCAGGCCCAGTGGTGGGGTGGCGAGAGGATTCCCAGTACTGGGGGGAGCCCTGAGCTTTGGGGGCCAGATCAAGAGAAGCCAGGGGCTGCATCTGGTCTCTGGGTCTTGGGTTACCCACCCTTGTGCTAGGGTGTAGTCAGCTGACATTCCTGGAATCTACTGTGCTCACTGCAAAATGTACTTCTTTCTTCAGGTCTTTCACCAATGACAGGTGATGTCATTTCTCTTGGTATCTGGTTGGTATCCTGCACTAACAGCTGGACCAACCTCATTTATTTTAGTGACTTTCATAGGGAGAAATGTGGGCAGTACTTGGCCAACAATGTGTCTGTAAAATTATTCAAACTATATAAATCTGAGCTATATTAGCCTTGGCTTGCTCACCTAAGAAACCTGATTTCTAGAAGAGCCCATTGTCATTCCCATTGACTTCAGCTGGAAAATCAGGCCACTTATTTAGGCATCTATATGGATTTAGATACCTAACTAAGGCCCCAAGTTTGACAGTTTGACAGTTCTGGCCTAAACTTTTCTTTACATGTCATGAACGGGGGGGGGTGAGTAGACTATGTAACATGCTTTGATTTGTAAGTGCACCCCAACCATTACACTGTAGAAGAAGTCATTAGAAAAAGTTACATAATATGTAGCACATTCACAACCCAACAATAATGTAAATATCTACAAGGAAGAAAGCTTCCTACCACTTTTCCAACTAATGCAAATAATCATCATCATGTCCATACCATGTCCAGGGAAAGAATCTAAAATCCAGTGTAACAAGGAAATGCCATTGAAATTCAACCATGAAACCTTTGAAAGTCCAAGTAATAATCTCTTCTTAGGCATCACAAACTCTTGTGCAGCTTCTGTTATTATTCTGAGCAATCAAAATCTCTATTCCCCTTAGCCCTGCACCAGTGTGAAATGAACAATTGTCCCATTCTTACAGTTCTTCCATCTCCAGTTTAAGAGAACTGGTTTAATCCTCTTGGTCTAGATCCAAAAAGGGACTTAGAGGTGGAGACACTCCCTATAGAATGAATTGGGAGAGACAGGTGTGTTTGATTGCAATCACAAAGCCAACACACCAGGCAGTGAGCCACCTAAACAAGCGGATGGGAGAGGATGACCCGGATGGGGGGTGCTGCACCCCACCCTTGTAACAAAGTTAGGTGTTTCTGTGCAGCCTGGAGTTAGGCATTGATCTCTGTTTGTGATTCACAAACCAGGGGACCTCCCTTATAACTGTTAGTCAAGTAGGCAGGGTACTCACCCAGGGTACTGGAGAGCCCCCTGGTTCAAAGGACCAAGGTTCTGTCATCTCTCTGGTGAAAGCCTAGCCCAGTGTTTCTTTAACTGTGTTCCGCGGCACACCAGTGTGCCACGAGGCAGTCGGAGGTGTGCCACAGAGAACAACAGAATTCAAAATGGCCACCCTTAAAGGGGCAGGTGTCTTTTTTTTGTTTTTAACTTTCCCCCCGACCTTTTTTATTTCCTCAACAAAAAATCCTTGGTGTTCCTCATAAAAAAATATTATTGTTTGGTGTTCCTCGGTCTTAAAAAGTTTAAGAAACACTGGCCTAGCCACTCTTCTATATACCCATTCTCACTCTTTCCCTGGGCCACTTCACATGGAATTTAGCATTAAAGGGGAACAACTTCAATAGGAGAGATTGAGGGAAACTAACATCCGAGAATTCCACAGCCCCTGGTTGAGGCACTCACTCAAGGTGTGGCAGGTCTAGGTTCAAATCCCTTCTCATCAAGCAAAGGAAGGACTTGAATTGGGGTATCTACCACATCTTAGATAAGAACCATAAACACTAGGCTAAAGGTTATAAGGAAGGTCCTATTCTCTTCCCCTCCCTGTATCAACCCCTTTGTATGCACTTTCCTGAGGGGCTTGTCTGCTCCTTCAGGCCCTGCCAAGCCCATCAGCAGGAAGAGGGGAGGTAAAGGAGACAACTGCCCTGGGGCCCAGAGATTCAAAGGGGGCCAGGGCTCCCGGTTGCCACCGCCATCCCTACTGCAGCAGTGGAGGTCTGAGTCCTTTAAATCACTGCCAGAGCTCCACGCAACACTTCAGAGCCCCAGGTGGTGTGCTCCAGATGGCGCTGAGGGCTGGGGGGGAAGGGGGGAGTGCAGTCTGAGAAGTGCTGAGGGATGGCTTCCCTTGTCTCTGCCCCCTTCCACCCAAGGCCCCACCCCTTCCAGGAGCTCAGAGCCATGCTCCCTCTTGCTCAGGGGTCAGGTGAGTCTGTTGGCTCCCCTGGGTCCTGCACACAATTTAGTCTACTAAATTGTGCCTCTCTCCTTCACTGTGTAAGTTGCTCTGGGGCTTAGGCAGAAAATAGGCACCTGAGTGACTATTGTCAGGCAGCTGTGCATTTTTCCCAAAAAGAAAAAACTCTTAGGTATCTAAACTTACTTATCACTACAGGGTTAGGCAACTGCTGAGTGGGAATTCTGGGGATTGCAGTAGTGTGTGAAAAATGGAGATAGGAATCTGAATATCTTTGTCGATCCCACTCTTGTACATCTAAGGACATTTAAAAGTCTCAGAGGGGTAGCTGCATTAGTCTGTAACTTAAAAAAATGAGTAGTCCTGTGGCACCTTAGGGTATGTCTAGACTACATGGCTCTGTCGCCAGAGCCATGTAGATTAGGTTACTAGACATACCCAAATGAAGCGGCGATTTAAATAATCGCCACTTCATTTAAATTAAAATGGCTGCCGCGCTGAGCCGATCAGTTGTTTGGCGGCACAGCGCTATAGTCTGGACGCTCCGCGGTCGACATCAAAGGCATCTAGATCTAAATCAGTGATCCCCAGCCTTTCGGGGCTGCCGGGTGCCCGGGGGTGGGGCAGCACATGCGCCGGGTGTCCGGGGGCGGGGCCACACATGTGCCGCGCGCCCGGGGGTGGGGCCGCCCACGCGCCCGGGGCCAGCACCGCGCATGTGCCACACGCCTGGGGCAGCGGTTGCCCACACGCCACGTGCCCGGGGCCGGCACCGCTCATGTGCCGCGCGCCAGGGGCAGGGCCGGACCAGATGATTCGGCGGGCGCACATAAATGCCCCGGCGGGCACCGCGTTGGGGACCACTGATCTAGATCTATCATGAGTTTTCATGGGGCACAACCCACTTCTATTTGTTTTTTCAGGGGAATTTTAAGAAGGGATGATTGTAAAAATTCAAAGAATCCACAAGAGTCTCAAACACTGTCATAGGAAATCTGACAGTGCATTATCACTGAGAAACGAGTGGCTATTATCAAATATGCAATCAATTAGTCTCTATTTAGACTATTAAAACATATCAATCTGACTATTTTAACGTGTTTCCCAAGAATATTCATAACATTGTCTTTACGTTCTAGAGCTTGGAGGACAGACCACAGGAAGATTTTAATAGCAATTCTATTTATATGCCAAATAGAGAGTTATTTAATAGAAATATGCTAGAGTTTTCCAAAATGAAGAAACAGTCCCTACTCCTGCTTCGTGAAGGCTGCTTTGGGTAAAGTGAATTAGAGATTTAAGATTAGCTTCTTAACACTTTGAGCTCCACAGTCCTATGTAATCCTAGAGATGCCATCAAAACACCCAATCACTTACTCCTGATGAATGATTCATGCATATAAGGAGCCATTGAATTGAGTTCATTTGATAGAGCTGAGCATTATTGTAGACACTAATTAGCAGTACATATGGGCAGAATAGGTGTAGTAAATATTGATAGCTTTGATTCTATACACACTAGTACAGGTGTGTTCCCAGCAGAACTGAATAAGAGACCATGGCCTTCCTGCTCCATGACATGAAGCATTTTCTCATTTTGATAAAGATGACTGTTTTTTCCCTACTTCTATAACATTTGGAAAACCTGTTATAGCAGTTACTAATCTGCTGTACTCTATAACTCCTAAGTCTTTTTTGGAATTCTTGCTTTCTTGGTTTCTCCCTTTGTTGAATACTATGTTTGGGGGATTTTTTTAGTTGAATCAAACAATGCACGATGAATACCTGAAATGAGAGGAGAGAAATAATTTGATTAATTTTGTCAGGTCCGCAGTTACAGAGTGCAGGAGAACAGTGACTCCAAATTTAATGTGGATTCAATTTTGCCACAATGAAGTCAGAATGATTCGTTGTTTGTAAAGGGCCTATTTTTCATTGGCCTGAATTACAGAGATTAGCATAAAATTCTTCTTTGTGATTCCCCACTAGGTAGCAAACAGAAGACTCAGGAACAGATAAGATTTCTCCAGCATGGTTAATTTCCCAGTGAAACCCTCAGCATATCTAGAAGGCAGTTCTGTAATCATACAAAAGCTTTTGTAGGCCATTGATCTTTTTTGCTGAATACAATGCAACACAACTTTATTTTGTATAAAATCTTTCATACATCTTTCATGTTTTCCAAATGAAAGCCTTTGAGACTTAAATAATAGCAGATGGAAGAAATTAAGAGGTAAAACACAAGTAGGGAGGGAATGTTTATATCTGTAATTGGATGTGAGGAGAGTCGGTGAAGCAGAAAGTCTCAAGAAATCTCTTCCAACTACAAGAACTGCAGAGGAGAAGATTCTTGCATGGACAGCATGAGATTTTCTGCAAGGATACAGGGGAGGCAGTGCAGGATACATAGGTTTAAAAAAAATTAGTGCAAAAAGAAAGAACTCCTTCCTTTTCAGTATGGGGAACCCCAGGGTTAAAACAAAAAAGAAACAACCCCGCACTATTTATTTATCATTTGTTTTACATAGCAGAAGCTATTTAACAAACCCATTAAATGGTATGATTGCCATATGAGATGGATTCGAGTGTGGGGGAGAAGGCCAATTACATTCAGTCACAGTGAATGAATAACTGGAACAAATGAGCATCCCTTTTTATGTATTGCCATGCCGCGTCACCCTAAATATTAAGCAAGACTTCAGCTGCAAGAAGTAGTAGGAAGAATGATGAGAGTGTCCGAGAGTATACTCATTATGGAGCACTGTTAAACAGTACAGCTCCTACTTTGCAGTTTAGTGTATCCTCAAATAGGTGACAGCATTTTTTACCCTAGGAAAACGTATCATTTGAGAGGTATCAGAATGGTGATAACAGCATCATTATTCTCCACTGTCAGGGGGGAGAAATTTACTGTGCTATATTGAGAAGTGATATGTAAAGTAACAGAAGTTAGACCTTTTTATACTCAGACTTTCTGCGACCTACTTAGCCTCATTCTATTAATGTGAAAAGTAGACTCAATTAGCATAAAATAGGTAAGTTAGGATGGAAAGCGATAGTGGCTCTATGAGGGCTATTTGAGTAAGCTTGATATTGTTTTTGTTAGAGGGGAAACTGCAGTGGTGGTGGATGTTACCATTCGTCGGGAAGACAATTCTGATCGTTTGGAGAAGGCCCACAGGGAAAAGGTGACCTATTACTCTGATTTGGAAGAGGATAGTAAAGAACTAACTGGGAGTAGAAATGTCCACTTTTTTGGCCTTATAATTGGGGCTCAAGGCAAATGGGGCCAAGCTAATGATGAATTATTAAAGCTCCTTCAAACTCAGAGATAAAAGAATTTTAAGGAAAACATACGTAGACTCGTGTTGTATGCCATTACCAAAATGGTGGCTATATTCAGTGACAAATAGTGATCCCAGAGCTCCATTCTGAGAATCCTTATAGATTTATATTGTACATATTTCCCAATATTATAACTTTGTTTTTTTATTTTTCATCATGGTTAATTGATTGTTAGTACCTCTATATTCATGGCTACATTTTTACCTGTCTTTTTATATATGAAGTTTTTAACTTATTTAATAAATACTTAAAAGCTTGGATTAGTATTATTATATTTTAAATTATTATTTTTTACTGGACATGATTGAGGACTGACCAAAAAGAGTAATCAGGAAAGGGCAGGTAGTCTTGCTTGTGTATAAGGTCTAATAGAATATTAGAAGAGACCTCTGGAAGTCACTTAGTTCAACGTCCTGTAAAAGCAGGACTAACTTCAATTAAATGATTCTAGCCAAGGCTTTGTCGAACCTGGACTTAAAACCTCTAGGGATGGAGATTCCACCACCTTCCTAGGCAACCCATTCCAGTGTTTCACCACCCTCTCGGTCAAGTAGATTTTTCTAATATCCAACATAAACTTCCTCCACTGCAACTTGAGACCATTGCTCCTCGTTCTATCATCTGCCACCACGGAGAATAATCTGGCTCCATCCTCTTTGGAGCCCTCCTTTCAAGTAATTGAAGACTGTTGTCAATTTCCCCCTCACTCTTCTGTTCTGCAGGCTGAATAAGCCCAGTTCCCTCAGCCTCTCCTCATAAGCCATGTGCCCTAGCACCCTAATCATTTGGTTGCCCTCCACTGGACACTCCAATTCCTCCACAACCTTTTTGTAGTGAGGGGTTCAAAACTGGATGCAATACTTCAGAGGTAGCCTCATCAGTGCTAATCTCTTCCCTCAGCCTGCTGGCAATGATTCTACTAATGAAGCCCAGTATGCCATTAGCCTTCTTGGCAATAAGGGCACACTGTTGACTCATCCAGTGTAATCCCCAGGCCCTTTTCTGCATAACTGACTGCTTAGCCAGTTTGTCTCCAGCTTGTAGCAGTGCTTGGGATTCTTCCATTCAATGCACATGGCTCTGTGCTTGTCCTTGTGAACCTCATCAGATTTCTTTTGGTCCAATCCTCCAATTTGTCTAAGTCACTCTGGACCAAGTTTGAGCAATATGTTTATATTCTTCCCTAGTCATCTGTCCAAGTTTCCACTTCTTGTAAGCTTCCCTTTTGTGTTTAACCTCACCAAAGATTTCTCTGTTAAGATAATCACTTACCATGTTTGCTATTCTTCATGCACATTGGGATGGTTTGTTCCTGGGCCCACAATAAGGCTTCTTTAAAATACAGTCAGCTATCCTAGACTCCTTTCCCTTTCATATTAGCTTCCCAGGTGATCTTACCCATCAGTTCCCTGAGGGAGTCAATGTGCTTTTCTGAAATCCCGTGTCCGTATTCTGCTGCTCTCCTTGCTTCCTTTGATAGGAGCCTGAATCCAACTATCTTATGTCACATTACATGTCATCATATTTGAATGTTGGCTAGTGCTTCTCCAGCCAACTGATAAATGAGAAGTAAATGATTGTCACAGCCTTCACTGGTAAATGATTGTTACTCCTTCACTGGTTTCTGTCTACTGCTGTGCTTTCTTTGACTTTGACAGGGCATAGTCACTCTGGGTGTATCTGCACAACAGGTATTTTGAAATAACAATGACATTATTTTGAAATAACTATGCGAGCGTCTACACAGCAATTCTGTTATTTTGAAATAATCTTTAAATAACGGACGGCTTATTTAAAAATCTGTAAACCTCATTCCACGAGGATTAACGCTTATTCCGAAATAGCTAGTCTGGAATAGCAGTAGTGTAGACACTCCACTGCTGCTATTTCAAAGTAGCTCCCTCCCAGGACCATTCTAAGTAATTACTCCCCAGTGCCTGCTGAGTCTCTAAATTGAGGTAGAATGTCCACATTAGGGAAGCCTGCCTCGGACTAATTTTGAGGCTTCCCTGTAGTGTAGATGTGCTATTTTGAAATAAGCTATTTCGGGAAAAAAATTCCAAAATAGCTTATTTTGAAATAAGCGTGCTGTGTAGACATATCCTCTGTGTTGTATTTATACAACATCATACTGTATATATAGTTGATATTATTTTTTCCAATGTGCATTACTTTACATTTACCAGCATTAAATTTCATTTGCCATTTTGTAGCCCAATCACTTAGTTTGGTGAGATCTTTTTTGAAGCTCTTCACAGTCTGCTTTGGTCTTAACTATCTTGAGCAGTTTGGTATCATCTGCAAATTTTGCCACCTCTCTGTTTACCCCTTTCTCCAGATCATTTATAAACAGGTTGAATAGGATTGGTCCTGGTACGGCCTCTTGGGGGACACCACTAGTTACTTCTCTCCAATCTGAAAACTGACCATTGGTTCCTATCCTTTGTTTCCTGTCTTTTAGCCAGTGATCAATCTATGAGAAAGCTTTTTGTAAACTCTAAATTCAAAGGAAACATTTTATATTAAAATGTTACAATAAAACCTTTTCTAGTTCTTATTTATCGATAGGTACAGGAGATGGCCAGGTCCTAGTGCTTTAGCCTCTTAACTAGAAAGGGAAGCTCTGGCTTAAATGTTGTGCAGCAGAGAGGCCTGCCAGCTTGGAATGAAATGCTCAATTGTCCCTGTCTCTAACACTTCACAAATTACTGATGTTTGTCTAGTCAATTACTTATATGGCCCCATCACTATAGTGAATGCTATTGATAGATGGGCTAACATGACTCAGATACAGTTGTCACTATTTAAAAAGTTAACATGAACCAAGTGTTGCCACATCATAGCATCTGTACTAGCACAATGGGAGCATGACTCTAGGAGGATTCAGGTGCTGTAGGTGCTTTTTGTCTCTTGCAATCAGGCCCTACTTTTTCCAAAGTCAGAATCCCTATAAGGTGCCAACTTTTAGCATTCAGCGTTATAAAAGGAACCAGAAAACATCCATTACATGTGCATCAGACCCAGTAAAAATGAAGCATTTCGAAATCTGTGCACTAAAAGCTTAAATCCTGTTCTCTAGGATAGGATTAGCCAATGTGATTGACTAGCTGTTATTATTAGTATTGCTCTAATGCAGGGCTACTCAACTTTGGAAGCCCCGGGGGCCACAATGATACTCATAGCACATGCTGAGGGACGCAACTTAAGTGCAGTTGCATGTATCTGCAAATATATATGCAAATATATGCAAATAACATCTTTCACACTGACGGGCTTGAATACAAAGCACTTCCCACAATGCCCCAGCACTTCTGGCACCTCTTCCCTGGGGCTAGAAACGACGACACTCTGTACCCATCTGTTGCAGCAGCACATCCATTTGCATCTTTCAATGCTCACCCTGCCTGGGAGATGCCTCGCTGTTGTGGAGTGTGTTCCCAGAGGAGGCCGTGTTCAAAGGATCCCACCCACAGACCACGTGTTGAGCCCCAAGTAAATCAAAACCACACCATGGGCCGCACATACGACCCTGCTCTAATGCTTAAGGCCTATGGGCCAGTAGGCATGAGAATTCTGACTTAGAGAGAAAAAATGAATACAAACATTACACTGCTGTAAGAAAGTAATGGTTTAAAACATTGGGTATCAGTTCCCTTTGGTTACACTGAATAGTTGGATAATTATGAACAATAAGAGGAAGTGTATGAAATACTGTAGGTGACTAGACTTCATAAAGAAATTCAGGAACTCAGCTGTGAATATGTATCTGAGATTTTCTTAAATGACCTTTCAAGGCAATAGCAAAAAATGTTTAGAAGAGGAGATTTTGAACTAAAGGTTGCACAAAGCTTATAAAAAAACTTTGTTGCTTAAGACATAGTTTTGCCTAGTGGAGTCCTCAGGAGGTAGATTTTAAATGGCTTTAATACCAATTGAGTTGTTGTATTTTGGAGTTGGACGGTACAGATTTCTTAATATTTTAGAATATTTAATTTGTTCTTTATAGCACTATATAGAATAACAGAATCAAGATATTCTATTCAGTGGAGGGTTTTGTATTGTTTTTTTCAAATGACATTCTATTTTTATGACTCCAAACTTTTAGTTGCTACTGTTCTTTTAGAAAATATTTCTAGCTGCTAAGTTAAAAGCTGTCTGTTACAGGTAAAACAACAAAAAAAGTCCTTGATCATGAAATTCTTTTTAAAAAAAGCAGCTGGCTGGCTACTATGCTAATCAGAACAGAGCTTATTCTCTGCAAAGGAGAAGGGAAAGAAAGATTTCTCAATGAACCACTTTGAGGTTGAAGCTATTTGAATGATTTTTCTGAATGACGCAAGACTGAGCTCATGAGAGTTAGATCAAATCCAACTGAAGAGACTAAGATGCTGAGGGGGGGAAAGAGTCCAGCTGGGATTCCTGCTATTCTCAGACTCACAATAAAAACCTTGATAAAATATGATCCTTCTGAAGTCCAGGTTCTCCAGGGAAGATAAAGCAATTTAAATTGAGACAATGAATAAAAGAAACATTTCCTACTATTAAAGCTTGCTGCTGGTAATATCCGAAGCCTGGTAATAGAATTTGTTATGAGCTTTTATTTGATTATTTACATCATATATTTGAACTGTGAAACTACTTATTCCTTCCAGCTCAGCATCACTGCAATTTTTAATCTTATACCTTTAAAAACACTTAAAAAGTCATCAAACAGGAGCCAAGTCACAAAGACATAAAGGACCCAAGCTGACGCCCACAGAAATCAATGGAAAAGCTTCTGTTGACTTCCAGTAGGCACAGGATCAGTTTCTAAGAGGGTGAATTAGGTGTGAACTTTCCATGCTTTTATTTTTTGCCTCAAAGTAATCCCTTAATACTTTGAATATAAATTACCTAGATTAAATTTAGCAGCTTCTGTAGGGTATTCATCTATCAACCAAATACTATACTGTGGACTAAGCTAGGACAAATGGGGCAGAGGACCTGTTGAAGAAATCAGTATATGATCATGCAATTAAAGACTGTCTCATAGTGCATGCAAGCAAAAGTGCAGAATTAAGATTACTCACACAACCATAAACCTGACATTTGACTTTCAAGGGCTTGTCTTTGCAACTTTTTTGGTATATTTTATATATTTTGTATAGATGTATATTTTAAATGTAGTTTTCTAGGTGTTTTGTAAAAAGAAAAATCACAAAATCCACATTTTTATATATACTTGTAACATTCCCTACTCCTTATACTCGTCATGCATAGTTATAATGGTGTAAACCTTCAGTATGATAGTATAGACTATTGTTTGAACTAAGGAGCTAGTTTTATTAGCTGGCAGCAAGGGACCGTTCTCTTTTAGAGTGGGGGGTGAATTGCTAGAGCCATGTGCTGGGCCACGAGAATGGTCAGGTGGAGCCCAACCTGATGTTCTCTCTCCACATCCACCCACCTCTAAGGAATCTGTGACTCCATGCAGTTCTCCCAGAGGTGGTGGATGGTCTGCTAGGGCAGGATCTTGGGGTAAAGAGGTAGGAGTTGAGAGGGATAGATTGGTCCAACTTATCTTCCTCCCATCCCAAGCTACATCTACACAAGCAGCTGCCAAGTATTCCCAGTGCAGTATGTGCTTTGGTGGTAGCCGTGCCGTGCCCTGAGAATGCTTAGTTGTTTAGTTATTTTGGCAGGCACAACACAAATGAGTAAAGAAAAATGGTGATCTTAAAAATAAAAGTAGTTTATTCTTCAGCTAAACCTAGATAAAAGAATATCATGGGCCACAGAAGAGTACTTCCTTCTCACTGTTTAGGGTAGGAAGTGAAGAATGTTGTCTCCCCTTTTTATTATACCAGTGTTGTTCTTCTGCCAAGCAATAGCAGATGTTCAGGGCCTTGCAGATCAGCTTCCCTGGGGAGAAGAAACCAGTGATGCAGAGTCTATGTTTACCCACATATTTTCCCCCTACCAAATTTCAGAGGCTCCTGGGGAAAAGAAAAAGAAACATAGCACAAAAATTGCAAGAATCTGTGGTAATAGAAAGTGTTAGGCAGCCTAAATACAATGGTGGTTACCAGCTCCCGCTAAACGCTTTGTGCTTTGAAATGAGCCTGGAAAGCTCTCTATCTGATGTGGTACTTCAGACATTGACTCTAGATGGATGAAAAGATATAAGGTAACAGTAATACTGTATGTATATTGTCATGGGGAAACACTAAAGTTGTGCAAAGAAGCACCTCCGATGAGATCCCAAAGCACTTTCTCATTTTAGAGAAGTGAACTACCAGCTATTGATAAGAATCACTTTGTCCCCCCGATGAAATGCCTCTCCTCTCCAGGGTGAATAGTGCAGAGCAACACTATTTGAGGCAAGACGTGAAGAATGTTGTCGCCCCTTTTTATGATACCGGTGTTGCTCCTCTGCCTATCAATAGCAGATGTCCAGGGCCTTGCAAATCAGCTTCCCAGGGGAGAATAAATCAGCAATGCAGAGTCTATGTTTACCCACATATTTTACTTATACATCAGTCCTGGAACAGAGATGGTCACAAACAGCATGCACAGAATCCCTTCAAGGAATCTCAGTCCAACACCAATGCCCTGTTCTCAGATAACAACTCTGTCCTAAGAACTGAGTCTACCCAGGGACCCAGGCCAAAAGCATGCTTAGCTCACTTTCCAAGAATCACTGTCTCTACCTTGCATGACAAAACCGGGTCTTCCCAAACTGAAGATTTCCTTGCCACTAAGAACGGTCCCTCCCCCACCCCAAAGAATGTGCCACAGTACCACCTGGTGACACCTACCACATCTTAATTCAGTTTTCTAACCTGAATTAACCTACTCTATTTTTGCAAACTATTGCATGGCATCTTTAATGATCACAAATGGTCACAGATTCCATTTTATATCTCATCCTAAGGACAGCAACTACAGCAGCACAGTCCCTTTTGGCTTAGAGGAAGCATGCCACCAAATCAGTGTCCCCTTCTGTACTACCCTATGGCTTACTTGCTGATCTCCAAGCCATTTAGTGTAAACTAATGTGATTGCAGCTCAAGATATCCTATTTAAAAGTATCACTACTGTGTGTGATGATGTGAAATTTTACTGTGTGTTCATTTCTAACCATGGTGTGTTCCTATGGAGCATCCACTAAACAGATTTACATCAAAACTAGCTGACCATGTGGTGATGGGCTATTAAGAAGAATCAACTCTTTCAGAGGACACCTCAGAGATCATATGGACAATAGAGGCCCAGTAACTCAGCAGTGCATGCAGAATATGTGATCCCTGACTCCAGGTTTAAGACAATAACTTTTCATACACGTGGACTGGGAGATATAAATTGGAGACTGGGCTATCATAAGAACATAAGAATGGCCATACTGGGTCAGACCAAAGGTCCGTCTAGCCCAATATCCTGTCTTCCAACAGTGGCCAATGCCCGATGCTGCAGAGGGAGTGAACAGAACAGGTAATCCTCATGTGATCCCTCCCGTCATCCATTTCCAGCCTCTGACAAACAGAGGCTAGGGACACCATTCCTACCCATCCTAGCTATTCTGGCTCATCTTTTTTAGCACTCCAATATTTATGGAAAACAAATTCCAAGGGCTCACAAAATAGTCAAAATTAAGTTCTTTTTGTGAATTCAACATATATGTGTGGACATTTTTCCAACTCAGATCTAGTTGCAACTCAATTCTCTCCACTTTCCTGCCTCAGGTCCTCATTTCTGAGCTAGGCCTCAAATATACAGCATGTATAAGTGTTCTCCTGTTTCTGATACATGGGATATCCATTCTTTTGTTTTCTAGAAAGATCATTTTCCTGCTCATTGCAATCAGTGAAAGGATTATGGCAATCACAAATACATTTTTTCTCCTTTCCCTTTGGCCAGTTTTACACCTGTGCTACCTAGACAAGAATATGAGGTTTCTTTTTCTCTATCATGAAAAGGAAATATTTTCCATCAGTCTTCTTGCATAAATAGGTTTTTAAGGCCTTTATTTACTACTGCTGGGGCACTTGACTGCAGCATTGCATATTTGAAAAGCATTAAATTCTTTATTAGACATAGTATATGGGCTTCTTCCACATGCACTCCAAGGGCAAATCTGTTTTAAGTTTTTCTGCCTACTCACATTCTGTTTTTTCAAATCCCCATTCCTTCAAGCCAGAAACTAACTTATGACTTGTAGCTGCAAATGTCTTGTCTGCAAATACACCGAATCTCAGATGGGCCAAAAACCGCATACACACTGTGCTGCTTTTTTTCCCTACTCCTTATTAAGCCAAAAATCGGTTTGCCATTTTCCATGCCATTTCATACCCAATCTCTCCCAGCTTAGCTTTTTTTACTCGTTTGTTTCTATATATCCACGGTAATTTATCTGTACTGCAGTAGTGCCAAGAAGCCCCTCCCATATCAGAACTTCATTTATTAAGGCAAAGTAAAAGACATCTACCACAAAGGCCTTACTTTTTTGTCTAATCACCTCTAATGTCTTAAATCAAGTTGGGGAGGACTGGTGGAAGGTTCAAGGAGGAGGAGGAGAAGGTAATATTAAAGCTAATTGAAAAATGACACTTATTTTTCAGTGAAAATCTCTCTCTCTTTTTTTTTGTCAAAACCTGCCCCACTGAATTTTTGTTTTTTTGGGGGTGGGTGTTCCCCTTTCAGGCCTCCCCCGCCCTAAACCATACCACAACTGCTATAGTTTCTGATTTTTCGTGCCCTCCCATTTCTAGGGGGACAAAAGCTGAAAATGGCTTTTCAAAATAAACTGGAAAACATCAAATGAATAATAAATGCCATTGAGGAATAATGGATACCTTCTGCCCCCCAGAACATTGAAATTAAAAATTCTGATCACCTCTAAAAATAGTGTGATCATGGGTTGCGGTTTGCTAATTTTGTGCGAATTTGTAGGCAGACAGGTGTGGGACATGTTTTGGTCAAGCAAGACAACAGGTATGTCTACACTTGCACCGTCTTTCAAGAGAGGGATGCAAATGCAGCTGAGTGAAATTGCAAATGAAGCGCGGATTTGAATTTCCCGCGCTTCATTTGCATATTCACGTTATGGTGCTATTTCAAAATAGCGCTATTTCGAAAAAAGAAACGCTGTCTAGATGCGGTTATTTCAAAAGAAAACCCTTCTTCCAAAATAACTGGTAAACCTCGTTGTAGGAGGAATAAGGATTATTTCAGAAAAAGGGTTTTCTTTTGAAATAACCGCATCTAGACAGCGTTTCTTTTTTCGAAATAGCGCTATTTTGAGATAGCACCATCACGCGAATATGCAAATGAAGCGCGGGAAATTCAAATCCGTGCTTCATTTGCAATTTCGCTCAGCTGCATTTGCTTCCCTCTCTCGAAAGAGGGTGCAAGTGTAGACATACCCAAATAGGCAGATCAATAGACAGCAACCTTAAGTTGGCCACCTGTGAGGTCCCTATCAGCTGTCTGTGCTCATTAGGCATTCCAGCGGTGCTGAGGAGGGATTTGAAAGAGGCTAGGGGATAACATAGTGGATTTTGATAGGGAGGATGCATGGAAGAAAGGGCAGAGGTACCTGTTGGAGAAATGGATAAGCAGACAATGGAAGCTGGCATCATTGTGGAAGCAATGGGAGAGGCCCCTCCCAGTTAAAGAACTGTAAACATCACAGGAACACCCCATCCTCTCAGCTGAGAGCTGGCTGGGAAGACGTACGCAGCTCTGCAGTAAAACTTACTGTTTCTGTCCCAGCCTCAGGCCAGAGCTGGATGGGGAGCCATATTGTGAAGAGCTGGCAGTTCTGCCTTCCTTGCTCCGGCTGAAGTGAAGAGCAGATGCTCTAGCTCAGGTGGCAGGGGGTGTGCACAAGCTAGGTACTTCCTGAAGAGCTAAGTGGGGGTGAGGTGTTTAGAGAGTGTAACAGAGCTGGGTCTGGGTGCAAAGGTGTGAAATGCTGAAGGGTCTGCAGGAACCTTTATGGAATGAATGTTTGGGGTTTGGGGTAGAAGTTTACAGAATGAAATGCTGGGGGGTGTGTGTGTGACAAAGCATCGGGCAGGATGAGAGGTGGAATACTCTTCCTCTCCCATATCCAAAATCATTCACAGCCCCCTCCCACAGTTACTCATGTCTCTGTCCTCACTTCACCATTTCAGTGTTTGTTCTCCCCCTTGTGTCTTTTGGTCCCCTCACCCCACCTTAGCATGGCAGTCTCTCTCTCTCCTCCCTCAGCATTGGTATACTGTATGCAAATGTATATACATTAAATGTCTATTATTCTTTCCTTCAGCAGTGTTTATGGGTAGGCACATTTATTTGCTAGCTGGCACTGTAGATTTCTGGATGCTGCTTCTAACATGGAGAGGAGAGGTGTCTAGTTTTTACAGACTGCAGACCCAATCCCATACATTTGGCCCATTCTTTCAATAGCAGTCTGGCTGGGGCATGCCTCTGCTACATAGGGTTCTAGTCTCAGCTTTGCATTAAGTAATCTTAAACAGCCCCGCCAATGACCCACATCAGTGAGGCTGGGAAAATTATACCTACTTGTCTTCCAACAGTGGTGAGAGGAAGCTTTGCTGAATTATAAGTAGGCTTGTCAGAATTCATTTTTTTAATACTGTCAACAGATATTTGTGTTTCTTTTAAAGCATTTTAAAAAATTTTAGCTATTCACATTTTCACAGAATTATGAATTTTAAGCATTTAATTTTTAATTTATATATTTAAATTTTTACAGTTGTGGGAAATTATGGGGCGGGTGGGGAGGATCAGACAATAACTGTTTAATGATGTAGACTTTGAGATTCAAAAGGACAAATTGTCACCATCACATCTCAAAACACACAACGTGGATATCCTTAACTCAAACACAAATAAGTTCTCAAGCAGCATTCTTTCTACTTTACCTATCTATATTTTGATTATTATTGACAGAAATATTTTTTGCATCTGGTTGTATGCATGGTATGTATGTCGGTAAATAGACATTTACCAACAAAAATCTAATCCTTGTAAGTCTAGTTATAAGAGCAGTGAAGTATAGACTCCATGGGAAAGCTGAGACTAAAACTTCTGGCTCCTACTAGCTGTCTTTTGGATGTGTCAAAGAACTGGCTATTTCTTCTTCTGTAACCCATCATTAGCTCAAACTCTGTGGCGTCTGGAGTATGCACAGTACCAAGGAAATTTTCAAAGATTTTAGCAGCAAGCCCTCTGAAATGGTCTACTTAGTATGTGCAGGTGGAAATTTTCAGAGACATGGTCTACACTAGAAAATTAGGTCAGTTGAACTATGTTGGTCATGGGTATGAAAAATTCACATCTCCACCATGATGCTAGTAAGCTGACCTAAGTCCCTTTGTAGACAACATTAGCTTGACAGAAGAATTCTTCCCTCAACCTAGCTGCCACCTCTTGGTGGGATGAACTACCTATGTGGACTGTAGAAACTGCTCCTGTCATTGTAAGTAGTACCTATACTGAAGTGCTATAGTGGTGCAACTGTGCCACTGTAGGGTTTTAATTGTACACATACTCAAAAGCTTGTAACTGGGTCATATTCCAGGGGAGCCTGCTCAAACCCACAGAGGTTTTTCAAAAACCATGGAACATTTTTAACATATTTCTGATAGCGTGAAAATACCTCTTTTTCTATAATCTCATTCTTGGACACAGCAGGACCCATTTTTCCTTGCTTCTGCTTGAGGCAAAGAGTAATGTGGAAAAATTCAGCCCAAATACCTAAAGCTCGGTAGAGTTGTAAACAACTGAAAATGGGCTTATAATGGGAAGTTATAGCTATGGTGGTCATCATGAGCTCCTGTTCAATGTGTGTAACATCTCCCCACTCCTGTCACTCTCTAGACCACAGATACGAGAATGAGAGCAGAAGGTCCATGTTTTTGAATTATAGGACTTTCTTGTGGCATGAGAAGGAAGAGCCTATGTAGGCAACCATGTGCCCTAGAATACTTTTCATAGCCTTAATGTCAAGAAAGCCACAGCCCTCAATGACCACAGGTTTCCCAATTCCAGAGTTCTCTGACTAAGCTGAAAAATTACCTTTCTTCCAAATATGTCAAGACATTCTGTTGTTTTAATGGATGTTAAAGGGCCAATATTGGCTTTTAAAAATCACATGTGCTTATTTCTGTTATTAACATTGTTTAAACCCTATTGTATAGCTTTATACAAGCCAAATGTTCGGTTTTAGTACTAAGCACCATGACAATCCCTATAAGAAAGAACAATCAGAATTCTGACCAAACAGAATCAAATCAGTGCTAAGCAATGAAGACTGGCTGGTGCATTGTACAAATCGAAGCCAATGCTCCATTGATACAGATACAATGGAGTAAATGCATCTGTATGACAGCTAAATTACAGGGATGCATTACATACACATTATCTTGTCACAGTGTAAGTACATCCTACTGTGCTAAAATACAGCTTGCGGAAGAAGTAACATGTAATTTCCCATTATTGTTGAGGAAGCTGCAAGGGACAAAGCAAGGCATTAAAATATATATTTTCCGGAGATCAGTTAATTTTACCTCCTGGCTCTTTCGTGAAATCTCTTGTTAACTGTGGCTGCCACAATAATTATTGAGGGAAATCTGTAGACTTTTTTTCCCTTTTAAGCATGATAAATACATGAATCTAACTCTTGATTATTTACATTTGGAAGCTTTCTTTTTCTTTGAGTACGCTACTCTGGAAGGCCTTTCCATTTATTCAGTGGAAGGTGGGAAGGTGTTTTAGTTACTTCTTAGGTTTGTTGTTGGCGTGGGAGATGTCTGTTGTACATTTGCAGAAGTTGTTTCTGAGGGCATTTATGATAACAGCTCCAGAGTGCGATTCTCAAAAGTGTTTGGTGTTAGTAAGTATTATGGATTTCAACTGAAGCAGAGCTAAGCCAACACCTATACTTTTGAAAATCCCTCTGCTAGTCTATGTTGAATGAAGACACCGTTTTTTAAAAGATAAATGCTAAGCTCAGTTTTCTCAGGTGACTTTGTGGTGGTGGTAGTAATGTGTTACAACTAGGGATGTTAAATATCGGTTAATTGAATAGTCGAGTAACCTCATCAATTCTGATCGGTTAGTCGACTATTCTATAGTCCTGGGAGTGGGGCCGGCAGCCGCTGTATCAGAGGCAGCAGCTCAGGGTGTCAGGCAGGAGCTGGTCCACCAGGGAGCCAGTTTAAAAACCAGCTCCCCTTGTGGACTGGCTGCCTGCTAAGTCCTGCTACCTTTGATAGAGGCAGCAATGTGGGGTGGCAGCAGTCCCTGTCTAAGGTGGGCCTGAACTCCCGGACTGGGCACGAACCGGAACTGAGCTGGGCTGCCTGCCTGCCTGGCTCTTAATACACTTTAAATACAGAGCTGCAGCAGGAGTAGGTTCTGGATTCGGTGCAAGCCAGAACTGAGTTGGGCTGCTGGCCAGCCTGCTAAAAAATGTACTGGCAAGGGTGAGGGCAGGGAAATGCGTGTAGTCTATAGCATTAACCTATAAGCTTTTGCTTATCAGTTAATCGGTTAATAGACTCCACTATTACATCCCTAGTTACAACTATAACATTTTGACCAAGATTTGATTTTGAGCCTCTGCAAACATTAGCTTATTTGGATCCTGGGGCTTGCTTCAGCCGATGATAAAGTTAAGGAACAGCTGCAAATTTCAGATGCAGATTCACATTTAGATTCAGAAATGGCTCTCCTAGCTTTGTGGGGGTTGACATTTAGGGTTTGGTCCAGGCATCTTCTGTTTAATATTGGAAAGGGAAAAAAAGCTTTAAATTAATTATTCAGCCTCATATACAACTCCTCCTCCCACAGAAGGCTCTGCCTGCCATGGACTTAATGTGGTACATTTGAGCAAGGGGAAGAATAGAGACTATTTAAGGCATTTCTGCATAGATTCTGCACAGCTGGTTTATCACAGCAGTCTTTATTGGCAGTAAAAGAAAATAGAAGGAGGTGAGGAGTAAACATATCTAGTGAGGGAAGAAACAGAATTTCAATACATCCAGTTCTCCATGATTTTATCAGAAGTCCCATGACATTGGCTGTTTTGCTTCTGTAGCCGTGAGGTGATGCAAGAATCACAGCTTTCACAGGGAGCTGGGGGAAGAAAATATCTAGCTCTCAAGGTTTCAGAGAAAAGTTTGAAAATGTGACTTGATGCACCCCAAAGGCAAATAATTATTGCAGCCTGTATTTTTAAAAGGCATTTTGATTTTAAGCCAATCTCGGTAATTTTGGGGGGAGGGAATAGGGCTGACTCCTAACTGGTGAATGTTTGAGGTGGGCTGTACCAATTTTTTAAGGAAATGATCACATAACTGGGCTTTTCCATAGCTTTCCAAGGACAGACCCATGGTCTCTTCCAGGCAATTTAAGTGGCAAACCATTTTTCAGCTCCCCTTCAGTGCCTCCAGACCCAGGGAACATGTCAGTGCACCATCAGGCCTCTCTCTGTCTGGCTCTCCCTTACTTAGTTCCTTCTTGCAGCCAGCCTTTCACTGGCATCCCTCTAGCCCTTTATAGACCCAGGTGAAGCCCCGCCTCCTCGATCAGCTTAACTGAGTACACCTGCTCTGGCACAGGTAGTTGGACCTACTTCAGTGACAGAGCCTGCCACAGTGTGACTGAAACTTCCTGTTGTTTGCCTGAATTATGCTTCTCTACCATCTCAGTCTCAAAAACATAGTTTTCAGCATCATTCCACAAAGAGGCAGGTTATTGTATGCATGGATACGGCTTCACAAATCTTCTATGTATGTGTGTGATTGCCCTTTACAGTTTTTAGTCAAAATGCCTTGACTGTTTTTACATTTATTATTACTATTAAATTAGGTAAATTTAAAAAAAAAAGATTATTCATGAACCTTATTTGAATTTTTAATAGGTGACGCTTTATTAACATAAAACATTTGTGAAATAATTGCATCTAGTGAGCCGTCATTGAGAGATCATGATCTGCTTGTGAATGGAAAAAAAAAAGGTGATGAATAAATAGTTGCTGCAAATAATTTGCCTAGCTGGAAGAGGTCTCTGGGGCTACGTCTAGACTACGGAGTGTTATCAGAAAAAGGCACACAAATTGCGCTCCTCAATTTGCGTACCTTTTTCCAATTCGTTTTTCGGAAGAGGCTTTTCTGAAATTTGGCCCGTCTACACTGGGCCAAGTTTTGGAAAAATCTCCTCTTTCAGAAGAGCCCTTATTCCTCATGAAACGCAAAATACGTCAGAAGAGCAGGCGCATTCCCTGGACGCAGTGGAGTTTTTCCGTAGTCTAGATGTAGCCTGTGTCTGGACCAGGAAGGTATGAATTCTATACCTGCTGTTACTTTGAATCTCCCAGAGATGATGGTATGTAGCATAGTGACAGCCGGGCTCTCCTAGATGGTCACAGATGTAAATAAGCAGAAATAAAAATTGCATAATGAACATGGACAGAAAAAATATGCAATTAATTCCTGATGAACCTTCATAATATTTTACACATTGTTGCAGGAGAATTTATCCAGTATTTTCCTAAGATGCCTCCATAACTACTAGACCATGATAGACTGGTTACAGGAAATGTGTTTGCCCAGTTCTCTAACAGTTTGGGTCCTTCATCAGAAATGAATAACAATAGTCTGTATGTATAGTCATGTTTATAGTACTAATTTTAATATCTCCTTATTTACAGTAAGGTTTATTTGTATCTTGTAGAGTTGATTACCCATTCAAAAAGGAGCTTCAGTACACTCAAATAAGACACACACACCCCTACCAAATTGGCCTTGCAGCTTCTTGCACATTACTTATAGGCTTATGTTCTGAATTATTAAACTGACATTCTGAGCTACAAAATTGCCAGCAGAGCAGAAGACCCTTTCCCAAATCATGTCAGAACAAAAACTACAGTAAAACTCCAATAGTCCGGCATCCAATAGTCCGGCACTCCTGATAGTCCAGCATCAAAATGGCAAGAGCCTAGTGAGTGAGCTTCGCCAAAAAATGAGTCACAAGGTAATAGCGGCAGCAGCTGAACTGAGCAAAAAGGGTAAAAAAGGCTTAAAAAAACTAAAACATTACAGTATACTGTATACAGTATGTACAATAAAAAGGGTTAAGAACACTTTATATACAGTATATAATGTATACAGTATATATATAACCTGCTTATAGTACCTCCTGATAGTCCAGCATATCTGATAATCCGGCACCACCTAAATCCCATAGGTTCCGGATTATCGGAAGTCTACTGTACCAGGATCTCACAGTATGGTCTGCTGAATCCACAAAGACATTCTTCCACTATGAAATCACTCTTTTCATTAGCAGTTCTGTTTACTATTTATTTACTTTTAAAGTTTAATCCAACAACACTTGAAATGTGTGTTTGGCTTCTTCAGATGCTGTAGTAGAGTTATGCTCACTGCACATTTTTGTAAATGGAGTAAGGCAGCTCTGCCCACAACAGGAACACTAAGCCAGGAATCAATCCCTGCAACAAGTCCTGTAGCTAGCTCTGTCCACACATCTTCCTTAGTTGCACCATCATAGGACCTAACCCCAACAGCTACACCATCAGGGCTCATTGACTGCACATCTTCTACTGTGATATATGACATCCTGTGCCTGCAATGCCCCACTGCCATGTACACTGGAAAACCGGACTCTGTCTATGCAACAGAATACATGGACACAAATCAGACCTCTGAAATAACACTCACATCTCTGTATCTCTACTATCTGTTTCTTTTTCTTTCACTTCATGCATGACAGTGAGTTGCAACTCAACTCATGAAAGGTTATGACATAATAAAATTATTAATCTTTAAGGTGTCACTGGACTCATTGTTTTTGCTGAAACAGACTAATACAGCTACCTCTGAAACAAAGATGAATGTTATATAGTGGACATCTTTATAATTTTGGAAGCCAAGTAATTCTTATATTGTGCTTTGGCTCATCATTATGGAATATCTGTTTAAAAGGAAATATTTTATACTTTTCCATTTACAAGAGAGATTTATTTTCTGTATTACTCAATCTATTTTTCACTTACTTGAAATTAGATAGATATTACTTGTATCCTCTTCCCCACCTTCCCCCAATATTTTCAATTTCTTGTCACCTGTCATTGATCACACACAATATTTATATGCAGCATGAAGACTGGTTGCCATGGAAAAAATAGTGATGTCTTCAATGAATATGTATTGTGATCAGAAAAAAATTCAGGCATGATTCTGATGTTGCAGAGAAAGGTATTAGATGCAAAGACAAGTAAATAATGGAAGAAAGCAGTTTAATGATACTTGTGGAGTATGATTGTATTATATAGTAATATTGTTACCCATAGAGAAATATGAAACAATGTAATACTAAACTTTACAGTATAACACTGTATGTTTATGCAGTGTTCCTGAAGAGTAAATCAACCAGTAAAACAAAACAGGAGTAGTTTGTTCTTGTCAACTGAAGTCTAAGGGAAAAAAAATCACTGTTGCAACAGTGTTAGAAGTCTGAGATGTATGGGTGAGCATGCGTGTATAGAACATAGTTGCATATTTATATACGCCTTATGAATTATGCATCGTTATTACATTGCATTGCCTAGGTATTTATTCTTCTTTAAAAAACCAAGAGATTTTAAGTGCTATTTTTTAAAAAATAGACCATTAATTATTTGCATCGGGAATATGGGATTGTGTGGTGAGGCTATTGCCAGGCATGTATCTGGACAGTACGTTGTGGATTTGAACCAACAGAGATTTGATGCCATTGTCACTTGGGTCTGTTTTGCCTATTTTATAATACTGAATCTGTAATTGAACACAAACTTGCCATTCTGGCTACACATGCTGTTTGTTCAGAGTGTTCCTAGTCTGCATCATTTAGTATTATTTTGGTGTTATTTGGGAAAAAAAAAGCTCAGTTGTTCCTCTTGGGGTTTCCTTAGAAATAATTTACTTTTTAATTAGGATATTATCTGTTCTGCTGAACATGTTTCATGATGCAATGAGCCAGATCCCATTTGTCCTCTCTTAACAAAGGGTTGTAGTAGGCACTAGGGATGTAGTAGTGTAGTTGATTAACTGATTAACCGTTAAGCAAAAGCTTATAGACTAATGCTATAGACTACACGCATTTCCCCTCCCCCCACCCTTGCCAGTGTATTTTTTAGCAGGCTGGCCAGCAGCCCAGCTCAGTTCTGGCTCGCACTGGGTCCAGGACCTACTCCTGCTCCAGCTCTGTATTTAAGGTATATTAGGAGCCAGGCAGGCAGGCAGCCCAGCTCAGTTCTGGTTCGTGCCGGGTCCAGGAGTTCAGAACCACCTTAGACAGGGGCTGCTGCCACTGCCACCCCACATTGCTGCCTCTTTATCAGAAGCAGCAGCACTGGGGAGCAGGCAACCAGTCCACAAGGGAAGCTGGTTTTTAAACCGACTCCCTTTGTGGACCAGCTCCTGCCTAACACCCTGCGCTGCTGACTCTGATACAGCGGCTGCCGGCCCCACTCCCGGGACTATAGAATAGTCGACTAACCGATCAGAATTCATGAGGTTACTCGATTATTCAATTAACCGATATTTAACAGCCCTACTAGGCACATGTGGCTGAATGCTATTGTGCATTGGCAAGCCACAGTCAGCCCCAAGCACATGGCAGGCTCAGACATGGTCAGCTTTCCAACTCATTTGGGTATCCCTATCCTGTTCCAAATGGCACTCAGCAAGAGGCAAGGATCATCCCCCCCACTATTGAATTTTTCTCTGCATATCTTTCACAGACTGGCTATTTTAGGATTTTGTATTGCTAGTGTCACCTATCACATGCTAGCTGGGTCCTTTCTTTCCCATAAACTAGGTGAGAGATTGTTTTTAGTTTCTTTTCATGTTGTTATGAGGGGAAAGGGGCCTCGTACATGGTCTTGGGGTTATTGTGTGAAAGCTGCATCAAGGAGGATCTAGCCTATTAATACTTGCAATAAGGATAGTTTATTTTATCAAGATTAAAAAGTACTCACAACCTGCTAAACTGCTTTAACTATGGTATCACTACTTAAATGATTCTCTCTAGTTTACTCCCACACAAGTTTATAGTCCCTGCAAAACACTTTGACGGTAGAAATGGGAAATCACGCACATTGTCATCTGTTTATATCTTTGTAAGAGGCATACCGGGAAGCAAGCAAACACTTTGACTCTAAGGTTTTTAATTATAAATCTTTCAGTTTCTGAGTCTCCTGAATAGAACACAGTCCTAATGCAGCCAGCACCATTCCATTACTTTATCTATTGTTACAGCTACATTCCATCGTGGTCTATTTTGACTGTTAGATTAAAAAATAAGAACTATGCATCAATAATTAAAGGTACAATCACAGCTGAAGCGTCAGTTACTTATTTTTCTCCCATCCTGACATTTTTATGAGTCAACAAAACCAATGACATCAATATGAAGCAGATTATTTTTAACAATTTCTCAAACCTGGTGCACTAACTTTAAATTAAACATGGACTTTGGTTACCATGATATCCAGTTCCTCTGAAATTTCAATGATGAAGTGTGCCCATAGTCATGATTCGAATATTTCCATTGTTAGTTTGAGAAATAACTGCTACTTGTGGGTACTCAGAAGTAAGACCTAGGCAACATAATACTTTGTAAGCTTGTTTTGGAGTATTTATGGAGTATCCATTGTTCCTATTCCAGTAATGCTGAGGGGGTCCAAAGGAGATTACAGCATGGTGCTGTGACAATTGCTTACAAACTAAATAGGCAAGAGAGACAAATTGAGGGGTGAGATGGGGAAGGAAATATTGTTATCCCACTTTATGAGGAGGAAGGCATGGGGCACAAAGGTGTTAAATGCCCTGCCCAGCATCAATACAGGGAATCTATGTGAGAGCCAGGAACTGAATCTAGATCTCCTGAGTCACAGTCCAATGTCTTCACCACAAGATGATTTTTTGTTTCAGGTGGGATGGAGGATGTTCAGCTATAGTTTAACCATTTAAGGGTATTGGGTATTAACAAAATAATTTTCCAACCTCGTCGAGCCTGAGTCAGGACATCTGGAGGAGCATGTGATGCTGTTCAACATTAGTAGTAAACTTATTATTAAATTTGACAGTGAAGCATCGTGTGTTATGGAAGGGAACCACCAATATTATTCTCCCCATAGTAGCTGGCTTTGGAACAGGAAAAAGTGCTAAATCCATTTTTTGACATAAATCATTGTGATCCTTAACTTTTGGGTATGGTGATGGTGGATCAAAAATGCACATAAATAGGAATGCTTATGATGAAGCTGACTCACTCTGTGTGTGTGTGTGTGTGTGTGTGTGTGTGTAAATATATAATTATCTAGATGTCTGATGTACAAAGATATACAAAAAGCATGTGTGAAGCCTGATCCAACATGTCATTTAAGCATATAATGTTAAGCATACAAATACAGTAAAACCTGTGTTATCTGGCATGCCCGGGGAATAGGCGTGCCAGTAACCTAAAAATTCTGGTTATTTGGGGGCCATGGGGGCATGGGAGCTATGCGGGGCTGGGACGTGGCTTGCTAGGGGCGGCCACGAGCCATGGTGGGGAGCGGGATGCAGCCTGGTTTGGGGGGAAGCCGGGGCAGGAGGCAGAGATGGTGGGGTGGCCTGCTGGGGGGGAGGGGGGCGGGAGCCGCAGGGAGGGGCTGGCCTGCTGGGGCTGCCAGGAGCCGCGGGGGGAGCTGAGATGCTTGCTGCTTGCTTCCAGTTGCAGTTCGCCCCTCCCCAAGGTATGTGCTACACGTTTATCTGAGGAGTGGCCCCACACTTAAAAGGCCAGTTTCCTTTTTGTTTTGTTTTATTTTGCTTTTCCCAGCGTCAGAAATTTGCCTGTTTCTACAGTTTTCCAGATGCTTAAGTTCTGGATAGCGCAGGTTTTACTGTAGTCCCATTGTAGTCAATTCATGGGGTGGATGTTTAAGGCCTGTCCCATGCATATGAATTGTATCACTCTTGACCTAATCACCTAACATATTAAGCAGATTATTCTGGCCCATGGAGGAATTGTCTAGATAGATGACAATATATGAAGCAGGTATGAACGTTGGGAGCTACTCCAATTCAGATTACTTTTGTAGGGTTGTACACTGATATCTGCTCACAAAGCAATTGGAGCCAGAATTTGGCCTAGAAAGAATAGCAACATTGGCTGTTTTTACAAAAAGAAGGAACAATAAAAACAGAAGGGACTATCAGTCTGATTAAAGATGTTTGTGGCCCTGAAGAATTAAAAATGTTGTTACCAATAATCAACTTTTTGTTCCATTTGTTAGAATTCACACTCTATAAGCCAAAGCCTGCAACCTTTACATAGTTTTTACTTAAGATAAACACCCACTATAGTCAATAGCAGTTTTGTCTGAGTAAATTTTAATGACTGCAGGATTTGGCTCTATGAATGTATATCATAATGTTGTCATCACAGTGAAAACCTGAATACTGAATTCCAAGTGATTCATATGTTTTGTTTGTTGCTTCAGATATCAAGTCCTTCTAACTTTCTGTATTTGTTTTAGGATGATTTACAGTAATAAGCTCCACTTTGTTGCATTTTAGGTGTTCATATTTTGTAAGTGCATGACTTGGTCATTTAGGTAGTCTCACATTCCGATAGTTTGAATAATTTTAATGAAGTGGGAATGACTTCTTCTTAAAGGCAGCTTATGCTAATTTAATATAGTTAGTAAAACTATCTTTGCAGTTTAACAAGTGACATAAAATAAAATATTTCTAATCACTTTTGGGGCTTACTGTTCTAAAAAAGTGATAAGTGCTTCCTGACAAAAATGTCACTTGGCTAAGCAGCTTACAGACCTGATCTAAAACTCACTGAAATCAATGAAAGACAGTATTTCCATTTACTTTATTGGAGTAGCTCCCAATGCCCTGGTCCAACTAACACCCATGCATTTGAATTAGACCTGTCAATTAATCACAGTTAACTCACATGATTAATTCAAAACATATTCACTTTATTAAAAATTAATTACCATTAATCACATGGTTAAAGATAATAGAATATCAATTTAAATTTAGTACAAGTATTTTTGGATTTTTTCTACATTTACAAATATGTTTATATCAATTACAGTACAGAGCATAAAGTGTACAGTACTCACTTTATATTATTATTTCTGATTACAAATATTTGCATTTTAAAAAGATTTTTTCACTCACCTCATACAAGTACAGTAGTGCAATCTCTTTATTGTGAACTGCAACTTACAAATGTAGATTATTTTTACATAACTGCACTTAAAATAAAATAAAGTAATACTTTAGAAGTCTACAAGTCCACTCAGTTCTAATTCGTGCCAATTGCTAAGACAAAAATTTTCTTTACATTTACAGGAGACAATGCTGCTCCCTTCTTATTTAAAATGGCACCTGAAAGTGAGAACAGGTGTTTGCTTGGCACTGTTGTAGCCAGTATTGCAAGCTATTTATGTGCCAGATATACTAAATATTTGTATGCCTCTTCATCCTTTGACTTGTAGATTGCTCTGTAAAATATATTTCTGATGTGAAAAAGATAAAACAAAAATAATAACATAAAGGGAGCACCCTGATCTTTTTATTTTGCATTGTAATTGAAATCAATATATTTGAAAATGTAGAAAAAAAATCTAACATGTATAATACATTTAAATTGGTATTCTATTATTGTTTAGCATTTCAGTTAAAACTGTGATTAACTGTGATTTTTTAAAATAGTTTAACAGCCCTAATGTGAATAATTGTACTCACACAAATAGTGCCATTAATTTTTAAGGGAATACACATCTGAAAAAAGTTACTCTCCTTCATTATGTTTGCAGAATTGTGGCTAAATGAGGGAAGCTAACAAGACAGCGGAGAAGGGCGGAGGATGACGTGATGGTGTAACATGAATAAGATTATTACATGGTTATTCACAGAGCACAGCAGAGCAAAAATATATCTCTACCTATATACCCAATGCATATTTAGAATTGTCAAGCTTCTTCTAGCAGTCAAGAGAAAACAGATATTTAGAAGGAATTTAAAATGAAAGGAGTAGAGATTTTTTGGAAACATTTAGAAATAAGTCAGACCGGGTGAGTGTATGTACTTAGAGGAAGGCAGAAATATTTGTATCCTGACAGATGGGGAACCTGAAGACCAGTTTGTTTGGGAATTAGATTTTAGTACATATGAGGTGGGAAGGGAGAGAGATATGAGGAAATGTCATTTTTTTTACCATAAAAACTAATCATATACTTCATTTGGAGAAAGCAGAGAATGCAAGTAAAAAAGACTACACAGAGTAACAGGAAATCATTTCAGAATTTAAAAAATGCCTTTACAGAGATGGTAACCAGAATAGAGGGGCAGCAATTAACCAACCTCTTAGTTGATGTGTGTAGATTATGACAATGGTCTACTTCAGAGACCCTTCATTATCTCGGTTATCAACAATGTCTGTATTGTTTAACTCAACCTTTGAGTAAGAGCATTTTTGTATAACCGAGCACAGGGAAAAGCTGGAGAGGCCCTCGTTGAATGAAGCCCAGGAGTGGGAACACAAAGGATTATGTACAGTTAATGTATCAAGTGCAAATCACTTTGGAATTGTGAGGTTATTTTTAAATGTAAAACCCTATGCATGGTATTTGTTTGTCAACAGTAGGGGTAAGAATATTAATTATTTGAAGGTCTTGTCAAGTGAGCTCAGTCTTAAATAATACATTGAATCTACAAATGCTTATGGCCTCTTGTGAGAGTGATTTTTGTTTGAGAAAAATATGAAATCCCAGGTAAATGGAGAAATGGGGACCATGAAGGGTAGACTGCTGCACATTATCCCATAATTCATGTTTCCACTGAAACTGCCAAAAATGCACCTCCCATGGATAGAGACGCTATAGGCTATATCTACACTACAAGGCTACGTCTAGACTGGCATGATTTTCCGGAAATACTTTTAATGGAAAAGGTTTTCCGTTAAAAGTATTTCCGCAAAAGAGCATCTAGATTGGTCCCGGAGTTATCGTTAGAACGATGCGCTTTTGCAAAAAGCTGCCTAGATTGGCGCGCTTTGCAAAAAGCAGAAGCCCGAACCATTTTGAAGAGGGCAAAGGGCACCAGCCCTTTCCGGGGCCGGGGCTGGAGCTCCTTTGAGACACATGCTTAAAGGGGTCTCGCCGGACAGCCGTTTGTCTCCTGCTCCGTGCGTTAGGACCTCTTGCAGGGACTGACAGCCATAGCAGGTTTGGTGGTTGCCCTCTGCCTTTTGGACACCACTGCCTTTGGCCCCCTAGTGCTTTTTCCTGGTTTTGGTTTCTTGTGCCTTGCTTTGTCTGCCATGGAGCCACGGGTGGCCATGTGCCTGCTCTGGCCCCTGTCGGCCATTTTCGAGTGCCTGCAGCTGGTGCTCCAGGCTGGTGCCCTCGTGTTCCAGGACCAGGAGGCACAGATCGCCTTGGACTCCCTCACTAGGGAGGCCCTGATTCCCTGTGGCATCCCCACCCCACTGTGGAGGGCCACTCTGAGACTGGACACCAGTACGGACTGGTGGGAGCGGCTGGTCCTTGGGCAATGGGACGACCAGCAATGGCTCCGGAATTTCCGCATGCAGCGGACGTTCCTGGAGCTGTGTGCCTGGCTCACCCTCGCGCTCCAGAGAGCCACCACCCGGCTACGTGCACCCATCCCCGTGAACAAGAGGGTCGCCATCGCACTATGGAAGCTGGCCACCCCGGACAGCTACCGATCGGTGGCACAGCAATTCGGGGTGGGAAGATCCACCGTCGGTGTGATCGTCATGGAGGTAAGTCCCAGGGGGAGTGGGGAGTGGGGTGGGGGAAGGGTGTTGCACTCCATGCCCGGGGCAGCCAAGACTCCAGGCTGGGTCACCCAGGGATTTGGGCCGTCCCTCCCTTGCACAGGCCTGCTGGTGGGGGGGGGGGCCGTGGGCCGAGGGGGCCCTGGTGTGCGTGTGCGCGTGCGTGTGTGAGGACAGAGGGAATCACGGGGGGGGGGCCCAAGGGAGCGCACACTCACCCCTGCCTTATGTGATGTGTTCCCTTGTGTTTCTCTGCACCCTTCTGTAGGTCGCCCACGCCATCAACGATGTCCTGCTACCGAGTGATCCGCCTGCGACGTGGATGCTACGCTGGCGGCCGCTGCCTCGGGTTCCCCAACTGCGGGGAGCCCTGGATACAACCCACATCCCGTCCGGGCCGGAGCATTGAGCAGCCCATTTCACGAACAGGAAGGGGTACTGCTCGATTGTTCTCCAGGCCCTCGTGGACCACCGGGGCCACTTCCTGGACGTCTACACGGGCTGGTCCGGCAGGACACACGACGCCCGCATCCTCCGCAACTCTGGACTGTTTTGCAGGCTAGAGGCGGGCACCTACTTCCCCCGGCGGGAGTTGACTGTCGGGGATGTGCCTATGCCCATCTGCGTCGTCGGGGACGCGGCCTACCCCCTGCAGCCCTGGCTAATGCGGCCCTACACGGGGCGGCTGGACCAGAACTGGGCCTGGTTCAAAGACCGCCTCAACCGGGCCCGAAATCAGGTGGAGCTTGCCTTCGGCCGCTTAAAAGCCCGCTTCCATTGTTTGCTCACCCGTCTCGAGATGGGTGAGCAGAATGCAACGGAGGTACTGGCCACGTGCTGCGTGCTCCACAACATTGTGGAGCGGAGTGGGGAGGCCTTCCTCCCTGCATGGATGGCAGCCCAGGCACAGACGTTTCAACAGCCCCACACAGCTGCCATCCGCCAGGCACACCAGGATGGGGTGCGCATCCGAGAGGCCCTGACGGACATGTTCGCACAAGCCCCATAGTAGGGTCGCCTCGGTCTCCCCATATGACTCCTTCCCCTCCCCTACCTTTCCCCCTCCCCTCCCCTTACCTCCCCCCAATTGTGAAGCGTCAGTTCCAAGCACATCGGCCGTCATCGTGAATGTTCGTTGGGTGCGTCGGACGTAGCTAGGGTTTTTCTTTTTAGTTTAGGCTGGGGTTTAGGCCACCATCGCCTGTCCGAGCTGTCGAAGAACAGGAAGAGGATTTGTGGTTCGTGCGGAAGGCTCGAGTCAGCGTACCCGATTCCAGTCGTCTTCGAGGGATCTCCTGGCTGTTCCTCTCCCGAGGCCCGGAAGGACCAAAGGATTGAGGTTGCCAGCTTCGCCGTCGTCTTCCATCGTGGGATCTCCTGGCTGTTCCTCCCCCGAGGCCTGGAAGGACCAAAGGATTGAGGTTGCCAGCAACACTACAATCGTCCCCTGCGTCTCGGCTATGTACCTATTCTTTTGTGTGCGTCTTTTAACCTTTCTTGCTTGTTTGTAATCTATGTTAATATAGTTGTGGTTTAAATTTTACTTAAAAGTGTAAGTATTTATTTATGCGCCACAAACCAATGACCACTTAAAGGGACGACCGGTGATAGATACAGAATTTGGTGTCCGCATTTTGTAATCCTCTTAAATTTAGTTGGCTAATTGGCATCTCAAATCATTTATTACAGTTACCTCGAGTAACACAAAAACCACACAGTTTTGTTCTCAACTGAAAAATGTATGTTTTTATTTACAAGGGGAGGGGAGGAGGAGGAGACCTTCAACTGGGAGGAGGGGAGGAGCTACTCTTGGGAGGGGTGGCCCCTGCGAGCGGTCCTGCGGGGGCGGACCTGGACATGCGGGGCAGGCCGCATCGGGGCAGGCTGCATGGGGAGGTGGGCAGGAGGAGGGGGCATTGCAGGGGTGGCAGGAGGAGGGGGCATTGCAGGAGGGGGCATTGCAGGGGTGGCAGGAGGAGGCATTGCAGGAGAGGTATCACGAGACGGGCTACCCTTCAGGCGTTCAGCCTATTCATCATCGGGGCTAGCCGTCCGTATACCACCACGCGTACCCGTGCTTCCCGTCACCCAGTCCCGTTTTATGGCCAAGTCCGCTACTCCGCGGGTGGCGTGCCCAGTCTTAGTCCCGTCGGTGGGGTGCCTCTGGTTGTGAGGAGGAAGGGGGACTCGGGCCCACCCTCACTCCGAGTCCCGACCCAGGACCCTTAAAGGCAGTAGCACTCCAGTGCTGCCTGGTTGGCGGGGCACTGCCCCGAAACTCACCAACCCTCGGGGTTCCCTTCCCCATCCTGGGTCACTTCCTCCTGGTCCCCCAGGCCTCGTCCTTCTCCCCTCGGCGTCTTCCCCCCTTCCTTGCCTGCTCGGCGTCCCTTTTTGAAGTCCTGCTCCTCCGGGCTCCGCCCCCTTCCTCCAGGTGTGGGGTGATGATGTCAGACGTGGGGAAGCCTCCGTCAGAGACGTCCCTGCCCCCGACTGCTCCTGTACACTCTGGGCATGTGCGCCCAGAGACAGCCTGTGCCCGGCAACGTCTCCGCAGCCCAGCTCCTCCCGCTGCCGCGGCCGGGCCGGTGTCCTCCTCCCCCGGAGTCTCCCCCACCTGAGGCTTGCCGGAGAGTGCGGGGGGTCGGGCGTTCTTCCGCGCGGGAGCCCGGCGCCCCGTCACAAGGGGGCATTGCAGGGGCGGCAGGAGGAGGCATTGCAGGAGGGGAGCATTGCAGGGGCAGGAGGGATGGCGGGGGCATGGGGTAAGGCCATGCCAAGGTGAATGGCATGGACTATGTGGGCAGTGAGGGTGGCGATGGAGTCAGCCATCCTTGTACACTGCGCCTGGAAGGCGGCCCAGGCCTCCTGGCGCCACTGCAGGTCCCCCTCGACGTGCTGGCGAATCGATGCCACGATGCGCTCGACGGCCTGCACATGCCGGCGAAGGAGCTGGTCCCGGTGGCGGAGCCTGTGCCTGTGTGGTTGGGCAGCTGGGGGTGCTGCTGCTGCCGGACTGAAGGGTCCCCGGCTTCTGCTTGGTCCCGCTGCAGGGAAGAGAAGAAAGGATGGGTCAGTCAGGCAGGCCAGCCACTGTCCCCACACCTCATGCCCTCTACTGCACCCCTGAGCCCAGGTGACACCACAGTAGTGTGGCTTGGGCCCACTTGATTCCCCCCCACCCCCCGTGTTGTATGTTTGCAAGGAGGACTGCCCCTGGAGTAGGGTCCTCCTCCATGTATTGTAACCACCGGTCTGTGTCCTGGCCCCGTGGAGGGTGGGAGGACGCTTGTGTTGCGTTAACCTGTGGAACTCCCTGCCGGTGGAGGCTGTGAGGCTTTGGGCTAATCACTGGTGTTTCACAGGGAGCGAGATGCATCCCCACACAGTGCCTGGGGGCACATCTGGCAGAGGTGGTCTGGGCTCTCAGATCCCCATCGCGTGGGATATCTCCTGGACGGAACCAGGAGAGTGACCGGGGGGGGGGGTGTCCCATCCTTGCAGCAAAACTCAGGCGGCCCTAAGGGCGGCCCGAGCGCTTCCCCCCCCTTCTCCCTCCCACTATCCCTCACACACGTAGCCCAGGGACATGTGTGGCCGCAGTGGGGACTTCCCTCGGGGAGCCAGCCAAGGCACCGGGAGCAGGCGAAGGGCTCAGTGAGGGCCACGCTCACAGGGCTGTGATGCTGCAGTTTACCCAGGAGCAGCTGGCTGTGCCTCACAGCCAGGCACGGGACAGTGTACCGTTCTCCGTGCTGCACCCTTGCAGAGGTGCGGGCTCTGGGCTGAGTCCCTGGGGCCCTGGCTGGTTCCAGCCGGCATCCACCTTTCCCCTTGGTCCCACCGAATGTGTGTGAGCAGCACGGTCCCAGGAATGCCCTGCAGCTGCCTGCTGCGGCCACGTGCCGCTCGGTCACCAGGCTGCACGTGGTTGCACAGGCTGCTTGCTGCCTAATGCTACACAGTGTGCAGCACACGTGGCCTGAGTGACATGCTCTCTCCCTCCCCCCTCCGGGTGCCTGGCTCCCTCCCCAACCCCCCGCTCTTGTGAGTGCAAAGTGCAAGACTCACCGGTGGATCCTTCCCCGGCCTTGGAGGATGCGCGGGAGACGTCAGGGCTGCTGGAGGGGGCCTGCTGGGTGGCAATGCTGGCCTCATCCTCAGATGCACTGCTGTCATCTCCTTCCCCCGCCTCGGTGGTCCTGGTGATGGGGGGGCGCACGCTGCTGTCCACGGGCACGTCTGGGGCTTGCGGGGCTGGCTGGCCAAGGATGGCGTGGAGCCGGTCGTAATGGGGGCAGGTGTCTGCTCCTGCCCCCTGGCCCTCGCTGGCCCGCACGTAGCCCAGGCGCAGCTCCTTGACTTTTGCCCGGACTTGTTTGAGAGTCCGGGCGGGATGGCCTTGCTGGGTGAGCGCCTGGGCCATGCGGGTGAAGATGTCTGCATTGCGGCAACGTGAGTGGGTCTCATGGAGGGCCTCCTCCTCCTCCTGCCAGAGGTCGAGCAGGCTGTCCATCTCCCCCGACGACCACAATGGGGCCCGTCGTTTGCGGCCCCTGTGGGCCTCCTGCGCTGGGGGTGCAGGTGGCTGAGCGCCCGGAGCTGCCATGCTGGCTGTGATGTGGCTGCTGGGCACGGCAGAGGCACCGTGGCAGACCTCAGGCCAGAGGTCTGAGGCACGCTCCTGCCACGTGCGCTCAGCAGTCTGCGGCTACTTTAAGAGCACGGGTTACCAGGAAGTCCGGAGCTCCTACGGGGTCTCCCGGCGTCCAAACCGCTTTTTCCGTTTAGCCTGCTTTGCGCAAAAGTCTTAGCTAGCTGTCTACACTGGCCCTTTGCGCAACAGTTTTTCGCAAAAGGACTTTTGCCCGAACGGAGCATCAAAGCTTTTCTGCAAGAAGCACTGATTTCATGAGAACGTCCAGTGATTTTGCGGAAAATCAAGTGGCCAGTGTAGACAGCTGGCAAGTTTTTTCGCAAAAGCAACTGCTTTTGCGCAAAAACTTGCCAGTCTAGACACAGCCCAAGGGTATTTTGAAATAAGTTATTTTGGAATAACAACTCCCAAAATAACTATTTTGAAATAACAAATGGTCTGGTAGCACTTTATAGACTAACAAAACATGTAGATGGTATCATGAGCTTTCGTGGGCACAGCCCACTTCTTCGGATGACCAGAGTGTTGGATGTCCAGGACCAAAATAAATAGGGGAGAAGGGGGTGGGGGGGGAGGGAACAAGAGGAGGCAGTGGGTAAAAAATATCAAGGGGAAAGCCGAGCTGGAATGTAATAGGAAAAACAAATAGTCTGTAAGTACCTAAGATTGGATAGTCAAAAGAGGCAGATAATGTCAGTCTTGAGGGATAGGATTGGCTCCTCCAACAGGGACTCTAGGGGAACATCTACACAGCAGGGCAAAAGTAGAATTAAGCTACACAACTTTAGCTACGTCAATTGCGTAGCTGAAGTCGAAATACCCTCATTTAGCTTTTGACGCTGTCTACACAGCAAGAAGTTGAAGGAAGAGCACTCTTTCTTTGACTTCCCTTACTCCTTGTAAAATGAGAGTTCCAGGGGTCAGAGCAAGAAGTCCTCCGGCTCGCCATCGTTTCGAAATAATGGCTTGCTGTGTAGACGCGCTCTTTGTTATTTTGGAATAACGTCAGTTTTCTGAAATAATGCAGCTGTGTAGACATAGCCTAGGTGTTTGAACTGCACCTAGCACAGCGGGCTTAATGGGCTTTGGATCAATGCCCTATTCCCCTAGAATGACAGCACGCGGTTACCCAGTCTATCAGCAAGGTGATCATAACCATGAAAGCAACATGTAGGGCAAAGACCCTTTGATGATATTTGACAGTGATTGATTGCTAAATAACACTTTAAAACTTATATTAGACTATGTAATATGGAGAACACAGTTATTTTGTGTTGCTATGTTTGGTAAAGTTCTTGGGTTTATTTAGGTTGTCACAGTAGCTCTTTTGAGGAGTGTGGTTTAAACAGCCTGGTTTTGGCCTTGTTTTCCAGGAGTTTGGATTCTGTGGTTTAATCATTCCACAGTGTGTGCAAGAAATAGCTTGCTCCTGGCTGCTCTACAAAGAGATGAGGCAGCCTCTGCTCTTGACCCCGCTGAAGAAGATGAAGAGCGTCCCACCATATGAAACAGAGGGAGGGTATGAAATTTTGTCCAAAGCCACACCTGAGTTTCTGTATGATTTTATCAAAACTGACTATTTGGTTTTGCAAGTGTTTCCGTTGCAAAACTTCAGTCTGCTCACGAGAGCTGTCTTGCATCTCACTTGCTTTTTTATTATTTGGCATGATTTAAAACAGATGAATAAATCATTCAAGTGCCCCAAGAAGTTAGCATCTAGCGAGACACAGTTACTGGCTAAAAATATGTTTTCTCCTTTTTCCTTTCCCTGGAAAGTTTAACAGGCACATGTCTCTGGTGTGACATCACTCAGTTTCTCCCCAGCAGACATGTTTTCTGTTCCTTCTGCCTGCAACAATTTCAGAGTCTTTTTGCATCATGATGCTAAAATCTGATGGGTCGTTCACAATATATTTGCTGATACTTCCTTCTTGGTACAGTCCCTGAGGAGGTCTTCTAGTAGATTCAGCATATGCAATTATTTCCTATGTGTTTTTATTTCTTATGTGGGGGGATGGATAGCTCAGTGGCTTGAGCATTGGTCTGCTTAAACCCAGGGTTGTGAGTTCAATCCTTGAGGGGGCCATTTAGGGATCTGGGGCAAATCTGTCAGGGATGGTATTTGGTCCTCCTGTGAGGGCAGGGGACTGGACTCAATGACCTCTCAAGGTCCCTTCCAGCTCTATGAGATGGTATATCTCCATATTATATAGATGGTATAGCCTCATATTTCCCATCACAACTGGGGGCTGAGTGCAAGGTGGTGTGCAAACACATTGTACAAGTGGTTAATTCTAAAATGACAGAAGTGGGAGAAAGGAAGTAGTGGTACCTCCAATTCAGAGATGGGAAAGTGAGATATGAGCAGATTAAAGACCTGATCCAAAGCTCCTTGAAGTCAAAATGACTTGCCAAAAGTCACACAGGAAGTCTGTGGACAGCTGGGGTCTCCTGTCTTAAGTTGCAGGCCTGTGACTTAACTACAAAACAACCCTTCCTCTCCAATGTATGTTTATTTTGTATTAGCAAAGTACAAAATGTAGCAAGTGCATTTGTTAGTAGTTCAGCAGATGGTGTTGTTTTCTATCTTTCCTAACTGCAGAACGCAATTAAAAATTATTTTAAAATGGGGGTGAGGTTTCACCTAAGCCCTTTTAAAAAAAATAAAGGTAATTTTTTGCAATTCCCTGTGCACGCCCCTACTGTTGCCTTACAGGACAGCCACAGAGCTTTATAATTCCACCTCTTCTGCTGGTGTTTCCCTCAAGTGAAATGATTATATGTTGGTGACTGATGTTCAAAATTCTTTGTTAATAATTTCCTTTTCTGAAATGAGGATGTCTCCCTCTCCGCCCATCCTATGGAAGCAGTTTATGAGGCTTCTACCTGGAGGGCCTCAGATTATTTCAATCTCTTGCCCTCCCCTTCCCCCCTTTTTGGCAGAACTTTTCTTTATTCCAGAGGTGGCAATTCACAAGTACCAGAGGCAGGACAGTTAGTGGGAGAAGTAATACTCTGCACATATACACACTTGAACAATTTCACCCCCTACAAAAATAATACAAAATTCCCACTTAACCACTGTGCCAAAGTTTTGTTTGAAGACCAGACGGATGCAGCCAGAGGCTGTCTTCATTTGGCTCCGTATGGATGCCTTAGACACTAGATCTGAATATCAGAAGGCTTCAATGGATTTTTTTAAAATGGTTTCTTTTTAGTTTGTTTTTCTCATTTGAAAATCAGTTTTACTTCATTCCACTGACACAAGCTTGCTTCATTTTTATCTCTTTTGGGCTTCCCTTTGGGGAACATTTGCATTTGAAAGATGGTTGCAAAGGGCGTTGTGATGAAGTGTGGGTGTGAGTGGGGTCTCACTGAATATGAATTTTTTCCCTCCTGTTGTGGTTTAGAGTACACAGGTGAGTATGAAGCTGTTGTATAGCACTGTGAAGCTGTACGATCAAAGTTCTACGTGACAAAGACCCTGGAAACGTCAGGATTCCTTCCCTATTTCATCTGCCACAGACAGATTTTTTAAATGCTTTTTTTTGAAGTGTGGCATTTGCAAAATCTAATATATAGCCAGCTTAAAATATTGTGATATGTTATGTTTCAAAAAATCTATTGGGTCTAATTTGCCTCTCGCTAGTCATTTTCCACTTATGTAGCTTTGTTGACCTCAGTGGACATACTCCAGACTTATACCAGTTTGAGTGAGAAGAAAATCAGCAAAACAGTAAACACTGAATTGTGAAAGCTGACACTATTAAATCCTGCCATAACACTGGTACTGTATCGTAAAATCTTCAACTGTCATTCAATAAAAAGACCATTTGACAATACCATTGAATAACTCTTTTTTTATCAGTTTTGATCAGCTGGAAAATACCCAAAACTTTGGTACTCAACAGACCCAGGAGGGAGAAGCTAGATTATTTATGAAACCTCCTCCACTGCCATAATAAGAGTGGAATAGTTTTGAATTATCATTTGAACTCCCACCAGTATGAAGACTTTTGTATCAGGCAAGAAACTTTAGAGAGCCTAGAGGTATTTGGCGCCCCTTTGGCTTTCCTGGTGGTGACATTTTTCTATGGTCCAGAGACAGAAACTTGTACATGAATGGAGTGTGTAGGTCTCATAGCATTGAGAAGATTTCCCCCAGTGATGGCATTCTCATTGTCTTTGTGGCCAAGGCTTTGTGAGAGAAACCGGCCGCGTTAAGGTTGAATGTAAAAAAAAAAAAAAGGTTCCTAAAATAGGCTCTGTCTCCTTTACCCACCTCTTCCAATGTGAAAGATGGGCAGAGGATATGACTAGATAGACCATGTCTAAGAGGAGCAGAAGTACTGTTTGTCAATTCACATCTTGTATCTATGGAAAAATGCTCTTTTTACGCTGTACAACTTTACTATAGGAAAGGTAGATTGCCATGAGGAATCCTTTAGCCTTTACCTTAATGGGACTAAAATACTAGTCATGCTAAAAAAGGGCCTGTTAGATACATATTAGAGAATTCTTTCTGTTTGTGGTGACACTGTCTTTCTTCTCACTACACATTCAGCTTTACCTCACTTAACCTTAAAGAGCTATTTCGTTAAAATCATTCTGAATATTGCATTACAAATTTCCAGATGGATGGCTCTTTTAAAATTATAATAGGTGTGGCATTAAGTGGTAAGGGTGAAAAAGTCCCCTCTGAACAAAGTCAAGACAAAGTCAATGCACCCTATTATGGTGGCTGAAGTGGGCCATAGGTAGTGCAGGGCCCTAGCAGTAACCCTCTGCATATGAATGAACTTTACCTATAAGAATTATTGTGACACATCAGTACATTTTTTGCGAGTTCCTATTGTGGGTTGTTTACATTTTTGAAGGTATTCTGATCTCAACATATTAGTTAGGATGAGGACCTTGAGCATTCTGACGAGTGATGATTTTGGTTGTGTGTAAAATTAAGGCAGTAATAATTGGCACTAGATGATGTTTAATTGAAGCTGCTGATTTTTACTTGTACTTTGCAAATACAAAAAGAAAAATGTAATTACTGGAATTTTTAAAAAGTCATGCATCATTTAATCTCCGCTAAAAAAAAGTGATGTGTACATAGGAGAAAGCATATGAATACATAATTAGAAGCATACCGACAATGAGATCAAGGTGGGAGAATAATATGGAAACCTGGTGATTACAAATGTGAAAAGGGGACCTTTATCTAACATAAGACACAGATTTCCAAAAACGGAATTGATGAACCAAGAAGAGTTTGCTAAAAAAGTCCTTAAAATAATTATGACAAGTGCATGTATTCAATTGATCAGGCACCATTTGCAGCTAAAATACAATGTGTTCTAGTCTGCTAAAAAGTAAAGAGGAGATTTAAGTGAACCTTTTTGCAAGTTCACTCTAGCCGAGAAGAGAGCTACTGAGGAGCTGGAAGCAATGAATGTAATGTTATTATTCAAGTACGGGTCTAGGGACAGGCTCAGGAATTGCAAACTAGTTGGGCTGACGTCAATGGTGAGTAATATATAAGAAACTATTTTAATAGATGAATTGGAGAACATCTGGAATATGTTGTTTGGCTGAGGTCAGTCAGCATAACTCAAGAAAGGGACCAACTTACTGAAATTCTCTCACAAAAAAAAAAAGTAGATATGGTGGCTACCATTTATATAGATTTTAAGAGAACCTATAACCAGAGCCTAACTCCATGCTAGGAATATGTCATTTAGATATTTAGAACGTTTAAAAGGCCAGTCTGAATTTTTTTCTCAGACTGCCTTATGAGGTGAACAAGGTTGTGGTTGTTAGCAATGTTTTCTGTTTATGTGCAATGTGTTAAACTTGGTATTGATATTCACACTGGTTTGATTACTTATTTAATGTAAGTCATAAGATATTGTTTATTTTTCCTCCTTGGATGATTTTTGCAACTATCCAGCACAGTGTGAATTTCGAATACGTCAGTTAAATTTACACTTTAAATGTTTTTTTTCCTTGGGTTATTTATGTGACTTTATGTTGTTATCCAGCATAGAGTGAATTTAGAATATTCCAGTGAAATTTACAACTTGAAATTGGCTTTGGTGACTATTTGGGTTGCGCATAGGGGAAAGCTTGACTTCTTAAAAGTGAGCTTGAAAAGACTATGGACGTGACTGAATTGAAGTTGTTAGGGATATTTAGGATTTTTTTTCATTATTTTCTAAGCTCTAGTTCTTTTCTTGATCCAGGAAAGGATCCATAAACTGGGGGGGGGGGGGCACGACAAACTCTCCAAATTCCAAACCATTTCTCAATCCACCCCAAAAAGGCAATGTGATCATAGTGTAAGCCAGGGGGACAGGTTATGTTGGGAAGATTTACTACAGCTGCTTGTACTGTACATGTGCACATATGCTTTAACCTCTTACGAAGTCTCTCTCCATGCATTGAATTCATATCAAGACCAACAAAAGGAAAACGTGTTTTGTTTTCCTCAGCTGTTTCAGTTGTGAACTGTATAAACATTTTCATGTACACTACAGTATCCCTATGATAAATTGCAAGTCTTGAGTGGAATAATTAATAAATTCTTAACAAATACATTCTAGCAGTCCTATTCCCCAAACCCAAGTTACTCTCTGAGGGCACGTCTAGACTACAGGCTTTTGTCGACAGAGGCTTTGTCGACAGATACTGTCGACAAAGCTTCTGTCGACAAAGAGTGTCTAGACTTCAGCCAGTTCTGTCGACAAAGCAAGCCACTTTTTCGACAGAGAGTCTAGACGCTCTCTTTTGAAAAAGCACAGTGTGGATGCAATGGCGCCTTTGTCGACAGAACTCTGTTGACAAAAGGTGTTATTCCTCGTAGAATGAGGTTTACCGCCGTCGACAAAACTGCCACATTCTGTCAACTTACTGTTGACAGAACTCGGCGGTAGCGTAGATGCAGGTATAGTTTTGTCAACAAAAGTCCACTTTTGTCGACAAAACCCTGTAGTCTAGACACACCCTGACTGATCAAATTAACATGGTTCATATTTCTTAAGTGCTCACTAGTGATTTATTCCCTTTGATGCCTAAAATGGCTAGCCACCATTGAATATCTACTCTCCAGTTTTACTGTTACACTCTTAGTTCTCAAGAATGTGGCATTGCTTTGGCTGTAGCCACCTTTCTTCTGACTTCCTTACTACCTGGCTCTTTATATCACAGAAGAAAACATGTGAAAACAGTATAGGCGTGTCTATACTTACCAGAAGATCGATACTCTAGATATTGCTTTTCTAGCATTTGATTTAGTAGGTCTAATATAAACCTGAAAATAGAATGTTGAGGCCAGCCCCGGCATCCAATACTCCTCCTTTTGCAAGGAATAAGGGAAGCCAATGGCAGTGTTTGCTTCCATAGCCTCCTGCAGTGTGGACACCATCATGGCTCAACTTACACGTTTTCTGTAGCTGGAGTTGTGTACCTTAAGCCAAACTTCCAGGTCAGTGTAGACTTGGCCTATATGCATGTGAGTAAATGAAGGGATACCAAGACTGATTTTTAATTTAAAAGTTGGAGAAGCAGATAGAATGAGGTTGGGGTTGAGTCTGAAAAATGATGACATGTCAAATCCATTTCTCTCTTCTTTGATTCTATACCAGTTAAGCTGTTTGGTTCTATAATGGGATAGAAGATCTTAAAGAAAACAAATTAACAGGGAAGAATTTCCCCTTTACCATATTTGACATACTTTTATGAGATTTTTGAGAGTAAAGTTTCACTTGAAAGTGTGTCCTGAATATTAGAATCATAGAATCATAGACTACTAGGACAGGAAGGGACCTTGAGAGGTCATCGAGTCCAGTCCCCTGCCCTCATGGCAGGGCCCAGTACTGTCTAGACCATCCCTGATAGACATTTATCTAACCTACTGTCACATTATTAGATTCTAAAGATCACTCTTGCACCCATGGGGGGGTGTTTGCCCCAAAAGTCTGTACAAAGGGGGTCATGTGAGATGTTGAATGAAAGTTTATGTGCTACTGATTCTGTATATGCTATTCATGTACTTGTATAGTATCTGTATGTGGAGTTATAAATATGTACTCTGGGTTGATGCTGGAAAATTCTCTGTCTGAGGCAGAGCAATGTGCCAGGAATGTTCATCCAATGGCTATGTTAATTAGCAAGGCTCCAGGGACAATAGATTTCTAGGTGCCAAAGACACACCTGAGGAATGAATCTGGATGCCTGCAGACCAGAATAATGATTGCTGGCTTGGGATACAAGGATAGGTCCCTGGGCCATGTGACCCACTCCAGTTTGGAAGAGACAGGGATGGATATAAAATGCCATGTGGCAGACTCCATTTTGTCTTCAGTTCAGCTCCTGATCCCAGATGCAGCCTTGCAGGGAACAACAAGCCGGGAAGAACCGTGGACCCATCCTGACGTAGGATGTACACAAGAGACTTATAAGATAGCAGTTGTAACATTTCTGCTAAGAGCCTGCATTGAGAACGTGGTGATTCGATGCATATAATGTATTCTCCTTAACAACCTTACTCTCATGCTTTTCTTTCTTTTATTAATAAACCTTTAGATTTTAGATTCTAAAGGATTGGGCTCAGCGTGGTCTTGTGGGTAAGATCCAGAGTGTAAATTGATTGGGACCTGTGGCTGGTTTCTTGGGACCGGAAGAACCCGTTCAAGGTAGGTGAGATTGGGTTCTAAAATCCCTCACCTGTGTGTTAGGCCTGGGGCTAATTGGGGCATAGGAAGAGCTGAGGTGTCAGAGGGGTTTTGTTCGTGAGGCTTCTGGCTGGCCAGATTAGCAGCTGAAGTGCTCGGTGTGACTGGTTTGTGGCCTATTTGGGAAGGTCTCCAGTCTGGGGCTGTAAGCAGCCCTGGTTTTTAGCAATTCACCCTGAGCGGACACCCTCAGCTGTGCCCAGACCCGGACTGGTCTGTCACACCTACTCTTAAATATCTCCAGAGATGGACATTCCACAACCTCCCTAGGCAACTTATTCCAGTGTTTTAACCACCCTGACAACAGGAACTTTTTCCTAATGTCCAACCTAAACCTACCTTGCTGCAGTTTCAGCCCATTGCTTCTTGTTCTATCCTCAGAGGCCAGAAAGAACAATTTTTCTCCCTCGTCCTTGTGACACCCATTTAGATACCTGAAAACTGCTATCATGTCCCCTCTCAATCTTCTGTTTTCCAAACTAAACAAGCCCAATTCTTTCAGTCTTCCTTCATAGGTCATGTTCTCTAGACCTTTAATCATTCTTGTTGCTCTTCTCTGGACCTTCTCCAATTTCTCCACATCTTTCTTGAAATGTGGTGCCCAGAACTGGACACAACAGCTGCTTTCTGTTTGTTTAAAATAAATACATTTAAGTAAAGCAAAAACACTCGAATACAAACTATACCTACAGAGTCACAAACATATGCTTCATTTTCTTTCTCACTTCTGGTCCTTCCAGAGTAGAAATATATGTGCTGAACAAGTATGCAACAATGGGAGCGGGGTGGAGGTGGGGAAAAGGGGTTTACTTCTATAAAAGTTTCAGTTTGGGATCTGTTTGTGGGATAAATAATGTTTCAGGTATGTTGATAATTAACCTGAGTTGATTTACTTATCTCTGATACTTGGTTTGGCTTATTGTCGGAACCTACACTTTCTGTTGGAGGAGAATAAGAAAAATTACTGTATAGCCTCAGTGGTAAAATAAGAGGTCACTCTGTTTTTGGTTTTTTTTGTTATTGTTTTCCAGATTAGGGAGCAGATTCTCTGCTGTGTCTAATTATCTATGAGGGAGAAATCACTCTCAAAACGCTTCCCTTTTCTTTTCCATCTCACTCTCATATACTCCTTACTGGGAATATCCTGAGCAGGGGACTTAAGTGGTCAAAAGGGGAATCTCAGAGTGAAGTATATGCCTCAAAAAAGGGGGAATATTGATGGAATGCATCTCACCATTTGCTGAATTGCTCGTTTTTTAATTTTGTTAAAAACAACATTTACAGTCAGCCAGGGAAGAGCAATGTGAGCCACAGAAATATCGAGGGAACTCCCCCCTCCTTTTTTTTTTTTAGTTTTCCTTTTCCTTTGGTAGCATTGATAGTTGTTTTCCTCTTCAGAAATAAACCTGCCGCTTTTTGCAATTCAAGTGCGCTTGAGGTGAACCTCATGAATAATGAAGAAGGTAGGAAAATTAATGCTATCCGGGAATATTTAAATTGGTGCCAGAAAGCTTGTGGCCTAGAACTAGGCATTAAACCCAGACTATAAATCTTTACGGAGATTCTTGTGCTTTCCCTCTTAAAACCCCCAAAATATGACTTAAAATAGCATTTTTTTGCTCATATCCTGGCTGAATGCACCTATAATACAAACTCAGCCAAATAAAACACTATCCTAAAATAACATTGAAGGTGTGACTTAAATTCTTAAGAACAAGGAATACAGGCTCTAGTTGAATTTAGGGGCAAGTTAGATTATCCGCTATGCTTCTTGTCACATTCATCAGAATGAAATATGAAATTGTTACAAACAGAGCTGGGAAAAAATCCAAAATAGTTTAAAGAAAAAAATTAAAAATTGAACATGTGTTCCTTTGGAAGTATTCAAACTGAATTTTTTGTTTTTTTTTTTCAAATGTTCAATCAGAAACATTATTGAAATGGTTATCAATAAAGTTCAGTTACTGAAAAAATCCAGGTATCTTGCTAAATGAGAATTTTTCCATTTATAAAAGAAACTTTGGGTTTCAGTAAACAAAGCATGTTGACAATCTTTTTAATTTTTTAAATACTTCCACAGTTAATGGTATCTTGTGTTTTCAAAGGAGAGTTCATCTGGACTTTTGATTAAAAGGGCTATGAAATGTTAAATTAAACTTTCTTTGTCAAATATTTAATTTTTTAGAGATAGAAAAGATTTATGTTTATATTTATGTATTTAACCCATCCAGTGATTATAGTTGTTACTAATACAATAATTCAGATGTGCAAGGTGGGTTAAATTTTCCAGAGTAACTAGTGATCCTGAATGCTTCAGTTTCTGAGTGTCCAACTTGAGACATTTTTGTGGGGTCTGATTTCAAAAAGTGCTGATGTCCCGCCCTCTGAAGATCAGGTCTGTTGATGAGGTCACAAGCTTAGACATTTAGGCATCCAAATCTCTAGTTTTCCTTGGAGTGCTTGTTCATGTCAATTCCAATCAGGTGTACGTACATTGCTTGCACAGGCATCGGAAACTTTTTCCCTAGGCAGCTCCTGTAGGGTTGGCTGTGGAGACCCCTAGAATGGCACCACTATATCAGCACATATTTACCACAGCCAACCCTACCTTTCCCTCAGTTCCTTCTTACCATCTGTAGTGGCATTGGAACTTTCTAGCTCTCTTGCTTAGGCAAACTCCTAGTCCCTAACACTCGATAATTGATCATCTCATTTTCTCTTAACCGCGTGTTTTTGTTTTTTGTTTTTGATAGATTTCTCAGTAGGTGAGCAGCTGCCCAGAAAGAATTAGCCCCTCAGGCCTCTAGGGCATGTCTAATGCTACAGGGTTTAAGTCATGTGCTGTGTGCAAACAGCCTATGCCCAACAGCGATCTGCACAATGAGGGTCTCTGCTGATTAGGTGAAGAACATCACACTGAAAAGTGTAAAATCTGCAGGGGTTTTAAGCCATACAAGGAAAGACTGGGAATACCAGCTCCAGCAACTTCTCAAGGAGGTAGCGTTGAGACCTTCCCAGAGTGAGGAGACGGCACCCAGCATGAGCTCTGTGAGTGAGACTGCACTGAAAACGGGTTCTGCTAAAGACCCTCGGCGCCAAAGCCCACCAGCACCAAAGGCTGCGGCCCTGAGAAGGTGCTGAACTCACCGTAGACACCAGATACCTATGAGGCAATGCGGGACCTCATAGAAATATCAGAGACTGAGGCATCTATGGTGTGGGGCAAGTGTCCGGAACTGTCAAGACCATACCAATTGAGGGGTAAGTCGGAGATGCTACAGTGCCCTCAGTTTCTGGAGCAGCACCGAGGCAGGTCAAACTTCTCTTCATCAGAAGGTTAGCTACCTCCAGTGCACCGTGCCACATTGCATCTCGCACTGAGCACTTCGGCGAAATCCCCAGCACTGGGTACATGTGACAGGCACAGAGATTCGTCGCATCCAGCACCGAGCATACCCCAAACCTCGGTGTTGTGGTCCTGCTCCTGGTCCCAGAGCAGATCAAGATCGAGAGGCAAACGGCGCTGCTCGAGATCCTGCCCCTCTTGGCAGCATTCCAGGTCACCAAAAGCCATCAGCCACACGGCACCGACACTGGCACTGGCTTCAGTGGTTGCACCGTGGTCCTCACTGTCAGAGTGTGACTCTGACGCGGTGTTGACGTGTTCCAACAGGAGCCATAGTGACCAAAGGGGACCTGACCCTCTGGCACCGTGGCAGCTGCAGTGGCTGCGCCCCCATGCACTGGCCTTTCTGGATGCCCTGAGCATATCACCAGTCCCAAGGCATGCCCAGATCCTCCAGATGGGTGGTTTCTACCAGCTCGGTCTCCTAGGGATAGATGGTGGGGATAGCCCAAGCACTGAGGTCTCAAACCAGACCCCGGGTCAAGGTACACTAGCACAGGCAGGGGGAGAGGTGCGAGGCCACCATCACCCACAGCTTTCAGTGGATCCGCTGCCACCAAAGGCTTCTTTGTCCTCCTCCTCAGATGAAGCAGTGGCAGGAACCTCCATGGGGAGCCTTCTCTGGTTGACCAGAGAGCATATCAACAGCTGTTGTGCCTGGTGGCCCAGAACATGAACCTCCCTATGGAAGAGATACAGGAACCGGAGAACCCCAATGGTAGATATTTTATCACAAGAAGGTCCATCAAGGGTGGCCTTACCGATCATAAAGACCTTTCAATCTAATTACAACAACCAGTGGCAGACCGCTGACTCCATACTGCCCATGGTGAAAGGGGTGGAGATGAGGTACTTCACCCCTTCCAAAGGGTACGAGTTCCTTTTCTCTCACTCCCACCCCTCCTCTCTCCTGTTGTCAGCTGTCAATGAGGGGGAAAGGCAAGGCAAGCAGGCTTCAGCACCCAAAGCCAAGGAGGCAAAAAAACTTGACCTCTTTGACAGAAAGGTCTATTTGGCAGGGGTCCTGCAGTTGAGGGTCGCAAACCAACAGGCGATCCTCAGTTGGTGTGCATTTAAATCCTGGGAGGCGCTCTCTAAATACAAATTGCTCCTTTCCCTAGATGTATGGCAGGAGTTCAGAGTCTTAACGGTGGAGGGGACATACCATAGTCAGCATCTCCTTGCAGGAGTCACCCTAGATTCAGCAGACTCTGTGGTACTCTCAGCAAACTGTGCGAGAACACTCTTGACGGGGGTGGCCATGCATAGGTCGGCATGGTTGCAAGCTTCAGGCCTCCCTCCAGAGGTCCAACAAACCTTGTAGAACTTCCTGTTTTTGGGCAGGAGTTTATTTTCTGAGCGGATGCACTCTAAGCTCCATTTGCTCAAGGATTCAAGAGCAACTATGAAATCCTTGGGCATACCCCTGTTACCAGAGACTCCAGCCCCCTCTTCAGAGGTTCACCACTAGACAGTGCCAAGAGCAGCCTCATAGGTGCAATAGGAGGAGAACCCCAAATCAGCAGCCAAACCACGGGAATAACTCCTCAAAGGCCTCTCCAGGGCCCAAGCAGGGCTTTGGAAGGTGCATCCAAGGACAGGGTACTAGTTTGCCCGGATCCTTCCCCTTTATTCTCAGCCAGGCTGTCCCACTTCTACCTTGTGTGGGCCAGCATAACATCAGACTGTTGAGTCCTCTGCACGGTTGGAGTGGGTTGCTCCCTACAGTTCTCCTCCCCACCACCTTCCCTTCCTCGTCCTTCTTCTGGGACCCTTCTCATGAGCATCTCCTAAAAACAGGAGGTCCAGTCTCTCCTCATGCTGGGGACGGTCCAAGAGGTCCCCCCAAGGGTAAGGGGCAAGAGGTTCTGTTCCCATTATTTCCTAATCCCAAAGGTGAAAGGGGGTCTGAGACCTGTCCTAGAACTGAGAAACCTCAACCGCTATATGTGGAAAATGCAGTTCTGTATGGTCTCTCTCATCCAGTACCTGGATCCGAGCGACTGGTACACTGCCCTCGACCTGAAGGACACATATTTTCATATATCTGTTCTCCCGACTCACAGACACTACCTCAGATTCATGGTGTTGAACAAACATTATCAGTTTGCAGTACTCCCCTTTGGCCTGTCCACCGCCCCCTGAGTATTCACGAAGTGCATGTTGTTGGTGGCGGCTTTTCTGCACAAAAGGGGTGTTCAGGTGTTTCCCTGCCTGGATGACTGGCTACTGAAAGGGAACTCCCAGGAACAGCTCCTTGCATATGTAAAATTGAGACTGAGCTGTTCAGGACTCTGGGCATCCTTCTCAACGAGGAGAAATCAGTGCTAAGTCTGATGTAAAGAATAGGGTTCACTGGAGCGACTCTAGACTCGACTCGGGGGTGGGCCACCCAGGGCCGGATTAAGGGGGGGGGGGCTAGCCGGGCAGCCGGGCCTGATTGAAGTGGTAAGGGGCGCTGCGTGCCCGGGGGGGGGGGGCCGCGCATACGCTGCGTGCCCAGGGGCGCTGCGCCCCTTACCATGTCAATCAGGCACCGCGTGCCCGGGGGCGGGGCTGCTCATGCGCCACGCGCCTGCTGCCTGGGGCGCAAGTATGGCTCGGTCCTGCACTGGGGCCACCCTTCTAGAAGCCCAATCTCAGATGATATGGGACATGGTGTCCTTGCTTACCCAGTGTCCCACCACAATAGTGAGGATGTACCTCAGTCTTTTGGGTCATACAGCATCGTGTTGCCATGTGATTAGATATGCCCAGCTGCACCTCAGACCTCTTCAGGAGTGGCTCACCTTGGTCTACAGGCCAATATGGGACAGTTTGGACATGGTGGTATCCACCCCACAAGGCATGATATCCACCCTGAGATGGTGGTCACACCTACTCAATCTGGGCAAAGAGGTGACATTTGCCCTACTGTTGCCTACTCTGACACTTGTAACAGATGCCTCGGACCTTGGGTGGGGAGCCCAGTTGGGGAACCTAAGGAGTCAGGGTGTGTGGGCCTCTGCGGACTTGACTCTTCACATCAGTGTGAAGGAGTTAAGGGCAGTCAGACTGGCCTGCCAGGTATGTCGCCCACAAATGGAGGGTCATTGCATGTTGGTGTGTACAGAGAATATGACTGCCATATTTTATATAAACAAGCAAGGGAGAGCACAATCATCATCTCACCTTTGTCTTGAAGCCCAGAACCTTTGGCACTTTTGTATAAGGCACAGGATTCACCTGGAGGCTCGGTACCTCCCAGGCCTGCAGAACACTCTTGCAGATGCCCTCAGCAGGACCTTCATGATCCATGAATAGTCCGTCAGAGCAGTCATGTTACACTCAGTTTTCTGCAGGTGGGGGTCTCCCTATCTAGACCTGTTTGCCACACAGGAAAACAAGAGGTGCAAAGACTTCTGTTCATTCCAGAATCGCAGTCCAGCAGACACATTTACAATTCATTGGGGATGGGGGCAGCTATTGTACGTGTTCCCCCCAGTTCACCTGCTACATCATGTCCTGATCAAGTGATGCTTGGACAAAGCGTGCCTAATTCTACTGGTGCCGACATGGCCGCATCAACATTGGTTTGCCACCCTTCTCACCCTGTCAGTGGAGGCCCCAATCGCCCTTCCCCTGAACCCAGTCCTCCTCAGGCAATACCAGGGGTGCCTCAGACACGCAGACCTGCACGCACTCCACTTCATGGTGTGGAAACTAGATAGCTCAATCTGTTAGAGCTTCAATGCACAGCTCAGGTCCAGGAGGTTCTCTTGGGAAGCAGGAAACCCTCCACCAGGGCAGCCTACTTTGCCAAGTGGAGGAGATTTTCCTCCTTGTGTACAGAATAGGATGTTTCCCCCAGGAGGGAACCCGTTTCTATGGTACTGGATTACCTGTAACACTTATGAACGCAGGGCCTAGCACCCTCCTCTGTTAAGGTCCATTTAGTGGCTGTGTCCACTTTCCACCCAGAGTGCTCCCAGCATTCCCTTTTCATTCACCCGATGGTAACCCATTTTAAGAAGGTGCTGAAAGATTGTATCCACATTCTTACCAACCTGTATCCACTTGGGATATTAATCTGATGCTCAATAAACTTATGGGAGCTCCCTTTGAACCAATGGCTGAGTGTTCATTGCTTCACTGGTCCATGGAGGTGGCTTTCTTGGTGGCTATCACATTGATGAAGAGGGTGTCCGAACTAGGAGCTCTTTCCTAAGAACCCCCGCATACAGTGTTCCATAAGGACAAGGTGCAACTTATGCCACACCACGCCTTCTTATCCAAGGTGGTCTCTCAATTCCACCTTGGTCAAGATGTCTTCCTTCCCATATTCTACCCAAAACCACACTCTAATGCTAGGCAAAAGAGTGTTACATATGTTCGATGTGAGAAGGGTAGCTTTCTACATAAACTGCACAAAACCATTTAAGAAATCCACTCAGTTGTTTATAGCAATAGTGGAATGGATGAAAGGGGATTTGGTCTCTGCACAGTGTATATCCTCTTGGATAGAGTGGTGCATACACACTTGCTATAATCTGGCAGGAGTCATGCCCCCACCACTGATGGGACACTCAGCTAGGGCACATGCCTCTTCCACCACATTTGTAGCACAGATCCCCCTCCAAGAGATACGCAGGGTGGCCACATGATCCTCCATACACATGTTCACTGCACACTGCTCCATTGACAGGTTCTCTAGGGAGGATGAAGCTGTCGTTTGGGCGGTGCTCCAGTCTGTGATTCCTAACTCTGACACTCAGCCTCCCTCAGCCACTGTCAGAGTAGCTGACAGGAAAGAATTGAGGGAGGGTAGGGTCGTCAGTGGCATATATACGCTGATACAGCGGCACCACTCTAGGAATATGTCTAGACTAAGCGGAAGATTTGAAAGAAGATATGCAAATTCCATGGGAATTTGCATATCTTCTTCCGATCTCACTTTCGAAAAGGTGCTCTTCTTCAAAAAATGAGGTTTACGCGGCTTTTCGAAAAGGGCGGGGGCAAAAGCCACACCCTGACTACTTTCACTTTAGGAAGTGGAGCTTTCGAAAGTGAGATCAGAAGAAGATATGCAAATTCCGCATATTTGCATATCCTCTTTCGACTCTTCTGCATAGTCTAGACATAGCCTAGGGGGCTCCACAGCTGACCCTATGGGAGCTTCTAGGGGAAAACGTTTACGACACTCATGCATGTGATGTGCTTATACCTGATTGGAATGGACGTGAACAACACATCTCGAAGAACACCAGTTATGAGAACAGGTAACTGTCTTTTCTTTTAGAATCATAGAATTTCTGGCCAGAAGGGACTACCTGATCATCTAGTCTGAGCTTCTGTATATGGCAGGACACTGATACTCATACACTAATCCCAACAGCCAAGAGTATAGTGTTGCATCCCACAGCAGACCAGACTATTTTGTGCCACAGACAGAGAACAGGAGGGACCAAGAGCTTCAGTGCCTGAGGTCCAAGCAATGGCAGGGAATTTAGTGAGAGGATACCAAGATAATCCTGGCAAGTGATCTGACCTATTTGCTTTAGAGGAAGGCAAATAACCCCATGGGCACTGCCAATCTGACTTGGGGAAAGTTCCTTTCTGATATACCCTGAGCTTGAATCAGTCAGCCAAACGCATAAGCAAGCAGATTCTCAGTGTCCCCTCAGAGTACTGTCCCACACCATCCTGTGTGTCATGGGAGGCAGGAGGTGTCATCAGATTTCAGTCCTCCACTTAATAGTTTTCTGGCATCAGTTAGAAGCGGGACTCCCTGAAGCTCAGCTCAGTTGGGAAGTCCCACTCATTTAGTGGACTATTGGAGTGCCTTATTGGCCCCTTCCCTCTACTTAAGCCAGAAGTAGGAATAAGAACAGCCATACAAATTATCCATACGAACTAGAACACAGGTGACCGGGCCTAGTGATTAGTGGTTGTATGGGGAGCAGGTCCTATGCTAACCATCAGGTCGGCCCTGATATGATTTCCTGTCTTCATCCATGGCTATCCATGATGCTTCAAAGGAAAGAAATCAACATTCCTTCCCTGCAGAATACACCATTATCTCAATGTTTACTGTGTAAGATGAGTAGTCAGAGAAGCAGATGACTTACCCCAAGCTCAAAGAAAACAACTGTGCAAGAGCTGGGATTAGAATTTAGTAGTTCCTAAGTACAGTAAAACCTGTGTTATCTGGCACACTTGGGGATTAGGGAGTTCCAGTTATCTAAAAATTCCGGTTATCTGAGGGTCCCATCAACCTAGGAAAAATCAACGGACAATAATAGTAAAACTCAAGTTTTTAATATTGGTAGTTTTGTAGTGTGAGGCAGTTGGTCTCTCAGTTTTGTTTTGAGTTAAAGATGATTAGTACTTCTTAAATAAAAAATTGTTAAGCCAATCATGGTAAATCAAGCCGGGCTGTGCGCCTGAAGATGTGACAGTTTTGTGGCTGAGGGCAATGCCGGTTAACAAAGTTTTCTGGTTAACAGAGTGCTGGATAACAAAGGTTTCACTGTACTAGGATTCCTAATAGTGTGTATTTTGCTACTCAAAGGACAAAGACTGGAAGGATAGCATATGTTTTTGTTTACACCTTCAAGTGTGACTGCCATTCTTTAACCGGGGTAGATTGTAGTAATTGTCAGATTGCAATATGTGGTGCAGAGTGGTCAGAAGTGTCTCTTCTGCAGCTTAGAAGTGTGCATCACGTGTGAGCTTGCAATGGCATTTGTCCAGCTTTGATCATCGCTCTAGGATTTAAAAAATAGTTTGGCGCTTACTATGTTATTCACAGATATGAAACACCAGTAGCAGTGGTTAGGGACAGCTGTAATGTAAACATATGTGGTCCGATATTGGAACAGTTAGAATGCTGTCTTGATGAATGTTTCTTGGCCCACACGCAGACAGCTCCCACGGTGTGTGGCTCCTCCCATACAGGAAGAACTCCTGGCTCAGGGAGTAATACTGGCCCTGATTCAGCAGCCTTCCCTATTCAGCAAAGTACATAAAATGTAATGAGATTCAAGCACACATTTAAGGTTAAGGAATTTGATGAACAGGGATGGACGTAAGCAGATGTTGAACCCCAGGTGCTCAGCTGGGGTCTCTGAGAGGATGTTAGAGTGTGTCTGTTTTTCCTACCTTTCAGAGAAAGACATGATGAATGCAACAGCAAAGACCAGCAGTCGGGGGGCAAGCTGCCTGTGTACAGACTTCCAGCAATGAACAGAGATTCTTTTGTTTAATGGATATGTGCCTGCTGTTATTTTTCTGGCAATTGTGCATGTTTGTATTAGTCCACTAAAGAGCAGACCACAAGGTCCTGTAATAATATTCAAGGCTTCACATACGTCTTTGTCAGTATTTTTAAACCATGGATTGCAATGTTCATATTTGAAACTAGCCTATGTTAGTATTATGTACCCCCCCCTTAGAAAGACAGCCATTTTTGCCAAATTATGTTTTGGATTTGTAATGTAGTCAAACGTTTCTCGATGACTAGACTGAATCCCTTTTGCATGTGGATTTGGAGGAGAGAGAGCATTGAACTGATGGCCAGCGGTGAGCACATCAAAGTTTTGTTTGGAGGCCCACATGTTGCTGTGCCAACACAATAATATACAAATGCATGTACATGTGGCCACAGATTGTCTGGAGGCCTGGATCCAAATCCATCTAACACTAATATGCTCCTTGCTGGAAATATCCTGAGCAGGGGACTTAAGTGGTGCAAAAGGGGTACATGTATATCCACTGTCTAGCCTTACTACTCTGGAAGTGTCTAAGATGGAATCGCTGAAGAATTGAGTTGTGAGTGAACAGAGCAGTTTTATAACCCAACACTGAAATCTGCTCTCTACAATTAATTAAATATTCCTCAATAGCCTGGAATATACTATTCATTTGTTTTCACCACTCTCCTGTGAAAGATTGACTTTCTCTTCTGAAATAATGTGACAGACTGGCACACACCAAGTATTTTTGGTAGGTTAAGTTCTTGCTGTGTGCAAACTGAACACAGATGTGAGTGAAAGGAAGTTGGCCAGTTTTTTCTGTCAACCTTGGCAGACCGTTTGTGGAAAGGCTTACTGTAGCTGGCAATTTTGGGGACTGTTAAGAAGGTCAGCCATCCTTTTACTACAGAAATGTGTATATTATCCTTAATAGGATTTTCTTTTTTCATTTTTTATTTTTAACATGGAAACGTATCCTGTATAGTTTTATCCAATGAGTTACTTTGATAAATATGATATTTTGTATTATATGATATCGCAGATAAATCTGATTTTCTACAACTGGTTGAGAAGAAAGAGGATAGAATTGAAATGTAAAGCAACATGCAACAGTGAGAAATACATTGCATGATTTAATGGCATTTAAATCACAATAAAATCAAGTCTTGGGCATAGATTTGCAAGACAGCAAAATCTCTGAAGAAATTAGATCTGCACACTGCTGGTTGCCTATAGTAATACATCTGCATCTCACTAACAATTTCTTTAATTTTGTAATGGCAATAGTATGAATAAAGAGGTGGTTTTCTTTGAAAGAATTATTGGGGATAAAATGGGTTGTAGGTGAACATGGTAAATGTCCTTTGCAGAAAGAAGCAAAGTCTTTATAATCAATAAACAGCACTTAGTATAAACCACTAACGATCTACATACGTGTTTCAGGAATCACAAGTTTGTTATGCTTTGGTAAGATGTTGGAACAAATTGTGGCTAAGCTTGTCAGCACACTAGACCACAGCCTGGTTGATTTTTTTCTCTGATTTTTGTAATGGAATCTTCGCAAACACTGAAATGTTTAAATGAAAGAGAAACACATTAGTAATGAAAAATACAGCTCTCAGTTGGTTTAGGCTTTCAGATGAAACGATGTCTCTTGAGAGCTAGCGACTCAAAGGGGGAGGAAAAAAAGGAACACTCACACGTAGAAATCATAAGTGCTTTTAACTGTTGTATTTCCAGAGAACACATGTTCTAGACACATCACACATAGTATTTTAGATTGTTGTGTATGTATGTTACTATGTTGACCCAGCAAATTTTTGGGCCTCTGAACAAAACTTTGAAGTGCTCACCCCTGGCCATCAATGAAATGCTCTTCCTCCTCCGGCTAAAATTCATTTCTGCTCTTTCTTCTCCCTTAACTTTTGGTAGTGACAGTCAGCTCTTCAAAGTGACATGGCTGCAGAATCCAGCTCAGATCTTCCCTCGCCTGAGGGCCCTCAGCTCTTCAAGAAGAAGGGGGTGGGCGGGATATAGCAACAATTTATAAATATTTCAAAGGTATAAACACTAAGAAAGGAGAGAAATTATTTATCATGGTGCATGGGGCTATAACTAATGAGATAAAATTTAAAAAGGAAAAACATAGGCTGAATGTCAGGAAAAGCTCTCTGACATTGCTACATCAGAAGCCTGGGAAGCCCTCTCCTAAGGGAACGACTGGAAGCCTTGTCGTTTGGGACATTTAAAACTAGACTGCACAAAATGCCAGAAAATGTTCTGTAGGGAGCAATCCTGCCTTAGCAGGATGAGGGACTGGCGTACCTTCTATGTCCAGTTTTTATGTTTCACAGCCTCCATTTATGATACACAGTGGCCACCTCCACTCTTGCCTGGGCTGAGTCGTCTTAGGTCTTTATAATGTTGCAGCTTTAGAACTTAACTTTTCCTCCCTGGGCCAAGCTAATTCATTTCCACACAGGCTAGTGGTGCTTACATTTTTGGGGCTCATAGGCTTCCCAGAGTATTCCCTCGTTGTTACCACGTGTCTGAGATGTTGCCTCAGCACCACCTCCCATTTGAATGGTAATACTTCGATGTTTTTGTACAGAGCTAGGGCTGAATTCTGCAATTGTTACTCATCTGACTAGCCCTCCTTCATGCAAGTACTCATGAAATCAATGAGATTACTTGCATAAGATAACGTAGAGCAGGCCATTACTTACAAATCAGACCATTTGAACATATGTCATTTTTATGTCATGGAAACAGTTTAGTATCAAAATGAAGGGAAAAGTTTCATGTCCATCTCTTTGAGTTTCACTTTTCATTGTTGAAGAAACCAAAATGGTCAATGAAATCTGATTTCACTTAAATTTTGTTTTCTTCTCCATCTTGGTTATTACAAAATAAAAGATGAACTTATTCCACATCTGCAGCAAATGTACTTAAGGATAAATATTGTTCTAAGTCTCCTTGTATAGCTATTAAATATCATGGAACAATATGAGCTCCCTCTTGTGGACATAATAACACCTCAAATCCCCCTAGTTGTTAAAACGAGTCTGTTTAGCAAAGTGGATAAAGAATCTGTCTTGTACTTTAAAGGTTTCTTTCCTAACTCCCGGAATCCTTTAAATAATATCTTCCTGATGTCTCAGAGTATCAACAGAAGAAAAGATTTCCATAAAACAGCACAAGAAAGAAAAGAAAAAAGGCTGATGGTCATACTTAACAAAGTAAAGCTGCTGTAATAGAATAGTCTTTAATAGGCTGAACATCCATGCCAAATACATAAGTGAAGAGTTCTTAGTCTAACAAAATAAGACATGTTTCTTGGCCACGAACATCAAGAACAAAAACATGTTTTCATTAAGAAGGAAGGAATAATTAAACAACTTCTGGGCTGACAGACACTGCAAAATATGCCCTAATTTTAGTCATTTAATAAAGGCTCAGAAAATTCTTAGAAAACTGTGGAGAAAAACAATCTGCCCACACAAAAATAATACTCAGGAAGTGATAAGTTAATCATTATTTTACAGGTTTGTGGACCAGAGTTTCAGTATAACTGATGTTTGTTTATTCAGATTACCCTTTCCTACTATTTATGAATCAGTTCTATACCAGTACAATGGCACTGAACTTGTTGCTCTTTTGTGTACTTGGTGCTCTTTAAGGAATTTATTTCACGTGAATCCTAACCTAAGTTTATAAAATAGCATAGAAAACTGGAAAGACAGACACAAAAATGCTACCCCTGGATTGTCATTGTGCTTTCCATGTTATGAAAAGAAACTCTAGGGCCAATGATATATCGCCTAATGCTTCACAATTCTTACACTACATAATCCTAGTTAAAGTAATACAGGAATTAAAATAATACATGAAAGCCATGAATTCAGTATCCATATCAAATAGACACTTGGTATTCACTTTTGATTTTAAATGGATGCCTTGTTTCTGGCGAAACCACAGTTTTTTTGTATCAACTAAGGACCAAACTGTCAAGGAATCACATTGTCCTGCCCAGACCAATGCCAGTAATGGCCATCAAAGAATTGACATACATTGGCCATTGGTATTGTGAGATCTTGAAATGTGCTTTCCAGGTGGTCACTTGTATTAACATTGGCTAAACAGTAAATTAAATAACCTGTAGCAGCTTTTGCAACAGAAATTGTAAATAAATCACTTTATTTCTGTTGCTTTCCCTCAAGAGAGAGCATGCAAAATTCTATAGTAATCAGTATCACACACTCGCTCTAGCTGAGAAGTGTGTAAATAACATCAAGTAAGAAAATAAGGCATGGAAATAAAATTGCATAATGGTAGGGCTAAGTTACACTCCACAGCAGCATTTCCCCATTTGAAATCTGAAAGGGGTGACCAATTAGGACCATACTGTGTTTTGATTTGCCTTTTGTTGATGACATACATATACATGAGAATTAAGGATCTAGGAAACCCCCTCCCCCAAAATATCCTGATTCAGAGAGAGAGAGAGTAAAAGTACATAGTTCAGAATAGTTGACTATAGACTTAGACACACACTGCCAGGGTGTGGTAACATGACTCTAAAATGGCTTCTGTGACAAGTCTGAAACAGGATTTCATTTTAAGTCAGCAAACAATTCTGGCCTGGCCATACCTTCCAAACATTCACTCTCTGATGGAAAGGCTGAGAGTACCATGCAGCTGATTAGGGGGGCTGGAGCATATGACTTATGAGGAGAGGCTGAGGGAGTTGGGTCTGTTTAGTCTGCAGAAGCAAAGAGTGAGGGGGGATTTGATAGCAGCCTTCAACTTCCTGAAGGGAGGTTCCAAAGAGGATGAAGAAAGGCTGTTCTCAGTAGTGACAGATGGCAGAACAAGGAGCAATGGTCTCAAGTTGTGGTGGGAGAGGTCCAGGTTGGATATTAGGAAAAACTATTTCACTAGGAGAGTGGTGAAGCACTGGAATGGGTTACCTAGGGAAGTAGTGGAGTCTCCATCCCTAGAGGTGTTTAAGTCTCGGCTTGACAAAGCCCTGGCCGGGTTGATTTAGTTGGGATTGGTCCTGCCTAGAGCAGGGGGGCTGGACTTGATGACCTTCTGAGGTTTCTTCCAGCTCTATGGTTCTATGATTCTGTGATGGCACTGATTACATGGACATTGGGAGCAAGTTGTGCAAGAGGGGAATCTCTATAACTATAGTCCACAATTGGCAGCTGAGAATTCCTTCACTGGAGATAAAGGACTATACAATGAGGATAAAGGACAAAGCCTTTTCTGGATCACAATTAACATACTTGTTTAAAATTGTAAATGGTAGAAATGTTCTGTCCCTCAAAGTATTTAACTATTTTAGTTATTTTGGACCACTTCATCAGAAAGAAATCGCTGATGAACTACGCAGCTTCTCAGAATCCCAAGTCTTATTGCTTGGTTTTCACCTTCGGGAGAAGGGGATTACAGAAATGGGATGGCCTTCAGGACACAATCTGGGAGCCGCTCTTCTCTATGAGCGTGGCGATGAATTCTGCAGGAAGGTAAAATGAGAAAAAAACCCAAACATACCATAGCTGAGTGTGTGCTGTTGAGTGTAAGAGAATAATCTAGCAGTTCCCTTGAAATAAAGTGATATTAGAGTTAATCCACTGTGATCTGTATTTATCTTTTTGACCCACTTGATTGGATAATGGCAAACATTTTGGGTTTCCTAGCAGCTCTGACAATCTGCAGGTACTTACCTGCTTCTCCATTTGTTCTTTTGCTTCATTCCCTACACTTTTCATTTTGTCTTATTACATTTAGTTGTTTTTTGTCTTTCTTTCTCTTGCTCTTACTTCCTCAACTACGGCACCACATGAAGCCAGTGAAAATCTCTTTAGCTGCATAGCGTTGCTTAGCAATGTCATGCATCTCTTGGTAATTCCCTTGAAGGCACAGTAGCCTGGTCTTTCTATATTGCTATATTATTATTTTCCTATATGTCCAGTGTTCCCCTAACATTCATGATAAGAGATGATGTAGCCAGAGGTTACATTTTTATCTGTTGTAACATAATTAGACTGTACTGTGTCTTCTTACCAAAGCCCATCAAGATTTCGTGTTTAAAAGGTCAACAGCTTTTATTTCATATTTCAAAGATAAGCACCTTACCTTGTGCTTAATATGTAGAGTGATGAGGCTGAAAGAAAAGAAACTTGAAAAGACTTTTGTTTTTTGTTATATCATTCAAAATAGACATTTGACAGTGAAATAAATCCAATCTAATTCAATGAATCATAGAAGTTAGAGATGGAAATAGCTCACCTATGTCCCTCCCAGAACATAATTATTCCCTGAAATATATTTTCAAGTAATAGGGTTTATACTGAAACCATATATGCCCTCAACTAAAATGTTATAACTGTAGTGTGATAGCAAATAGAGACTTCAACTGAGATCGGGACCCCATTTAGCTGGGTACTGTACAAACATAAGAACATAAGAACGGCCATACTGGGTCAGACCAATGGTCGATCCAGCCCAGTATCCTGTCTGCCAACAGTGGCCAATACCAGATGCCCCAGAGGGAGGCAACACAACAGGTAATCCTCATATGATCCCTCCCCTGTCACTCATTTCCAGAGAAACAGAGGCTAGGGACACCATTCCTACCTGTCCTGGCTAATAGCCATTGATGGACCTAACCTCCATGAATCTATCTAGCTCCTTTTTGAACCCTGTTAAAGTCTTAGCCTTCACCACATCCTTTGGCAAGGAGTTCCACAGGTTGACTGTGCACCGAGTGAAAAAAACCATCCTTTTATTTGTTTTAAACCTGTTGCCTATTAATTTCATTTGGTGACCCCTAGTTCTTATATTGTGGGAATAAATAAATAACTTTTCCTTATTCACTTTTTCCACACCACTCATAATTTTATAGACCTCTATCATATCCCCTCCTAGTCTCCTCTTTTCTAAGCTGAAAAGTCCAAGTCATTTTAATCTCTCTTCATATGGGAGCTAATCATTTTTGTTGTCCTTTTCTGAACTTTTTCCAATGCCGATATATCATTTTTGAGATGAGGCGACTACATCTGTACACAGTATTCAAGATGTGGGCATAGCATGGTTTTACGTTAAGATATTTTCTGTCTTATTCTCTTATCTCTTTTTTAATGACTCCTAACATTCTGTTTGCTTTTTTGACTGCCGCTGCACACTGAGCGGATGTTTTCAGAGCACTATCCACAATGACTCCAAGATGAAGAGACAATCTCTGCCTGTAGAGCTTACAACTTAGATACATAAGACAAGATCATTTGACACATGGAAAACTGAGATGCTGAAAAAGTCCATGACTTGCTCAAGGTCACACTGCATGTCTATAATAGAGCTGGAAATTAAACTCTGCTCTCCTGGGTCCCAGTCCAGAGAGTTAACCACAAGGTTCCTCTAAATCAACAGGTTTTAGGTTTTGCTGTTACATATTTCCCCACCAGCTTTATTTAAAAAAAAATCATATTTAAAATTTCAGCCCATCACTCTTTACTATGCCCATAGAACCATACTAAATAGCCTTACGCCACTGAAAAGATTTCTATACTGTCTTTCCCTCCCCTCAACCCTACTCACTCATTAGCCAGACTCATATTTTTTTTGTTGGCTTTTTCCTCTTAGGCCAATTCTTTTCCCACTAGCTTGACAGGTTTAGCATATAGTAATATTTATTTTAATTTGGCACCTAGCATGGGACAAGCTATTAGGTATCCAGATTGACAGTTCCCAAAGTAAAAAAATTCCAACCTCAGTACTTGTGTTGAGTTTCCTTCTTATCCTAGGTGTGCTGTGCGAACTTCCCGCTTTCCCTCTGCTCTGTATCTTTGCATTGAGAACTGGCATGGTATTGAAATATACAAGCACTCTACTCCTTGAGGTACTTGGGGTCTTGATTGACTTCAGTGCGAGTTGAGCTTACCCAGAATTTCTCCGGATGTAATGTTTGGTGAGCAAAAGTCTCTCTCTATTCGAAAAAAAATTAAAAACAACAAATAGTCCCGCAACACCTTAGAGACTAACAAAAAATGTAGATGGTATCACGTGCTTTCATGGACACAGCGCACGTCCTGTGAAAACTCATGATACCATCTACATTTTTTGTTAGTCTCTAAGGTGCTTCAGGACTATTGGTTGTTTTTAATTTTTTTTCAGTTACAGACTAACCTGGCCACCCCTCTGAAACTTTTAATTTCTCTTTGGATACCCTGCCTGCTTTCAAGAATGGAGCAGAAAAGTAAGGGTATGGTGCTGTCTGACAAGTAAGTAGCTGTTAACCAAAGGAGGGCTGACTGCCATAAATTAGTGTTCTTTGATTTAAAACATTTAGAAAATGTTTGAACCATAACAGGGACCTCATGCTTTTCTATTGAACCATGCAAAATTGGGTAAAATGTAGAATGGGAGTATTCATGAGGTAATGAGCATCTTCAATTCTGATTTAAATCAGTGGAAGTTGAGGACTTTCAGCCCTGGTCTATACTAGGGAGTTATTTTGAAATAGCCACCCTCCCCCCTTATTTCGAAATAAGAAGCGAAGCATCCACATTACCAAGCCCGTTATTTCAAAATAATGGGCTGGTTATTTTGAAATCTGTAGTCCTGCTTTCCGTGCGGAAAAATGCTTATTTCAAAATTGTTATTTTGAAATAGCATTAGTGTGGATGATCCGGTGCCGCTAATTTGAAATAATTGGCCTCCAGAGGCCTCTCACAGCTGCACTTGTGACCGCTCTGGCCACACCTGCTCCCTTTCTCCTGTGGAGCATAAAACTCCAGTCTACAGGAGAAGGGCTTGTGAGAGGTGGTGGTCAGCTTTGCCAGCCCTGTACCACACAGCAGGATCTGACAGAGCTATAAGTGACCCCAATGCTCCCTTAAAGCCTCCCATGACTGCCAGCCTCCCGTGGCAGGCCAGCGATGCAGGAGAGCTCCGGCCTGGACCAGTGCGGAGATCCTGGACCTCATTGAAGACTCGGGGGAGGAGAGCAACCTCCAGGATCCCCGCACCAAGAAAAGAAATGCAGACATCTATGGCTAGATGGCCGCCAGCCTGGCTGAAAAACGCCACAACTGGACTCTTGACCAGCCCTGCATGGTCAAGGAGCTCCGGCAGGCCTACCACAAGGCCAGGGAGCAGAGTGGATGATTGGGGGATGGGGCAGGCACTGCGTAAGTGCTGCTACTTGGAGCAACTGGATGCCATCCTGGGAGGGTGGCTAGTCAACTCCCCCTGTTGTCATGGAATCTGGCAAGCACACACCTGGCATCAGCCTCCACGAGGGCGGGGTTGAGGAGGAGGAGGAGGAAAAGGAGGAAGGGGAGGTCAGCCAGTGACCATACCCGCCAGCCAGGAGCTGCTCCTCACCCTAGAACCAGTCTCCCCCTCCCAGGATGTCTCCCAGGGTTTGGACGATCCCGGGGAAGGCACTTCAGGTGAGTTCTATAACTTTCCCTATATACACGTGGGGCAGGCAGCAGGCTGTGAGGAGCTGCATTCTTCTCTCTCGGTCTACTCAGTCTGCATGATGCACAACAGCCTGTGCATGTGGATGCACATTGAGCACCAATTTGGAGCACTCAGAGTCATGATGCTCTCACACAGGAACCCCATGGTCTCTCTCACAAGGTTCCTGGAGAGGCCTGCCTTACTCTGGCCTCTGTGGGGGGACACCTTCCCACGACAAGCCACCACTAAGGAGTCTGGGGTCATGGAACCACACAGCAGTGCTGCACGTGGCCAGGGTCATGCCTGCACTCAGGCAGCATCCGCTCCCTGTCAAGGAAGGTGGTGTAGAGCAGACTGTTTCTGTGCATGGGAACCTGCTGGGCGGAGGAAGAGAAGGGGAACCTCTGCCGCTCACACACACCTCCCCCAACATTCCCTACCCAGGGGACAGGGATAGAAGTTCTCTCTCTGCAGGACACCGCCTGTGCTGAACCCAGTGTGAGCAGGATACAGTAGGAAGCTGAGCTGCCCCATGTCCCCTCCCTCCCGCAGGCTCCTGAACTGGCCCACACCTTCCCATGCCTGCTTGTCTCTGAGTCGTGGATGCAGCGATACTCCCCTTGGACATCTGTGCCCCTGCTGGAAAGTGCCCACTGTCTAGGCAACAGATGGCCTTGCTCGAAACACATCGCCATTGTCTGAACCGAGACCTTTGGTATCGGCTCAGAGATCAGGGCTGGGTTTCATGCACAGTGTCTCCTGGGATGACTGCCCTTTGCACTTTTCTTCACAGCTGGGTCAGCTGTGAGCGTGGTGCATCATCCCCTCCCACACCATCTGCATGACTCCACAGAATCCATAGATGAAAGAGAACCCAGGAGGACTTCATGTGGGAGCAGATGGCCTGCCTGCAGTCCCTTCTCTGGGGCCTCGGGGAGGAGCACCCGGAGTGGGCTGGTGACTGGGAGCAATGGAAGATTGCCTGGGACCACCTGGTTCACCAGCACAAGGCAATGTGTTTCTCCCTCACCTCGGTGATGGAGCACATGGCCTTGTGCCTGGAGTGCACCACCAGCCACTTCCCTGTCCCCCCTTATGTCTTTCCCACAAAGGGGATGTTGCACTCGCTAAGGTCCAGATGGATGTGGAGACTCTGGAACCTCCCCTTTAAACAGCTGAAAGCATGCTCCCACCACCATGTGATGCCTGCTCCCCTGGCATTGAAGTGCTCCTTGGTGGGGTCCAGGCTGCCTGTGTAAGGCTTCATGAGCCAGGGGAGCAAGGGGTAGGCTGCATCACCCAGGATGAAGATGGGCATGTCCACCTCCCCGACTCTGATGGTGCAGTCGGGGAGAAAAGTGCTGACATGTATCTTTTGAAACAGCCATGAGTTCCAGAAGATGTGGGCATTGTGCACCTTCCCTAACCAGTCAACATTGATGTTGGTGAAGTATCCCTTCTGGTCCACCAGGGTCTTCAGCACCATGGAAAAGTACCCCTTCCTGTTTATGTAGTCCGAGACAAGGTGGTCAGGGGCCAGGACAAAGATGTGTGAGCTGTCTGTTCTCCCCCCCCCCCCCCCCCCGCAGTTGGGGAAGCCCATGGCAGCAAAGCCATCCATGATGGGGGCCATGTTGCCCAGAGTGATGACCCTCCATAGCAGCACATAGTTGACTACCTGTAGGAGCACAGCCCCGACTGTGGATTTCCCCATGCCAAACTGGTTCCAGATGGAGCAGTAGCTGTCCGACATGGCACACTTGCACAGGGGAATGGTGATGTACTTCTGCAGGGGGATGGCGGATCTCAGTCGGGTGTTCTGTCACTTGAGGGCAGGGGTGAGCCATTTGCAGAGCTCCAGGAAAGTGATTTTCCGCATGCAGAAGTTCTGCAGCCACTGCTGGTTGTCCCATCCCTGCAGGTTGATGTGGTCCCACCAGTCAGAACTGGTCTCCTGCCACCAGAAGTGAAATTCCATGGTGCCCGGGGCATGCACAGGACCTGGGTGATGAGGGCTGGTGGTCCAGGCTGATCCTCATCCTGCTGGAGCAGCATGCAGGCAGTTTGGAAGTACTGAACCATGAGGCACTGCACGAGGCCTTGAACCTGGCACTGATTTGCAGCAGCTCCAGCTGCATGGTGTCAGTGCTGTGGCATCCACAAGGGCAACCAGAGCACACTATGTCCATTTTGTGTCCTGCGAGGGTGGAGACAGTGTGGGAGTGGCCTGTGAGACATGGCCATAGAAAGGACATGTCGCAATTTGCCTGACCAAGCAGCCACAGGAAGTGTCTGCCCTCCTGGTGCCCTCCCCAGAGTGCTTCTGGGGGCTATAAGCCCGAGGAAGGCTCCAATCAGTATGGATATGCTATTTTGAAATAATTCTGAGTAATTTCAATGCTCCCCCATAGAGGCATGTGCTATTTTGATTTTGTAATTTTGGGAATTATTATTTTGATTTTACTTATTTCAAAATAATTTCCTAGTGTAGACATGTCCTCAGTGTAAGCTGCTGCTTTAGGATTGGGACCTCTACAATGGCTTTGCTCTCATTTCATAAGGAGACTGTTTACTTCAAGTGACAAGAGGGCCCCAATGTGAAAGTCACTTGGCTTTAGTCTTTGGTACTGAGTGGTAGTTTGTCATTCACATACACAACATGGTAGTAGTGTTACAAGATATTGTACGTGACACTTGCAGCAAGTTATTTGTCATGGGCACAGTATTAGCCATTTCAAAACCTTCCAGCTTAGTGAGAAGTCTTGAGAAGAACTTTAGAATTGGCACCTGTTATTTTTGCTTGGAAAGCTGTCATTAATAAATTACTTATTCTTTCCCTTCCAATAAGGACTTTGGTGTTAAAGTGGTCAGCGTTTCAGAATTACAAGAAACGTTGCCCCTTTTGCATGGTATGCCTTTCCTGAGCACATGTTGTACGCAAACTCCCTCATTGCTTTTACAACCTTCTGCAAACCCCATCTTTCCCTGCTATCTCTCTCTATATTACCAAATCCATAAAATAAAAACAATTATGATGACTAGGTCTGGTTTTACAAATGAAATATTTTTCATTTATTAAAACTGGGTACCCAAAAATGGCTTTCAGTAGATGAAAAATTTTGGTAAGCATTTTTCAATAACCCTTCTCCCCCACAAAAATATTGTGAAAAACAACAACAACAAAAAAGATTAATTTCAATTACTTCAAAATGAAAATGTTGACATTTCAACATTTTTCCAAATATAGGATTTCATTTTTGGTCAGCAGTAGTAACAATAAAAGAAACCATCAAAATGTCGTGAAACAAATTCATATTGGTATTCTCCTAATCTTATATTATACATTCCATCCTTTACTTTTCCTTGTCTTACGCATCTACTCTCAGCACTCCTATCTTTTCTACCATGAGATGATCGTTGTAAAATATTTTGAGAGCCTTTATGACAAGGAGATTCTGTTCATGTAAGATAAAGCATTATTACATGCCCATATCACCATAGGATAATACATCTATCCTCACTCACCCAGTCAACCAGCACAGTGTATTAACATTGAGGTAATAGGAGAGAAAAATGGCAGCAGATTTCAATATGTTAGCAGCATCAAGAATGCTAACAGTTCACTATTTAGGGGAGAAATAGAAGCCAATGTCTTCAGGCTCAGACATCTGTCTCGTATGATTTGCCAAGAAATGCTGTAACTATGAGTTCTAGTAACATTAATGAACATAACATAGCTGTCATTGGAGAGAAGTGATCATTCTAAAAGGTTAACGAAAACAGTGCTCAGTATATATCTTGCCCATTTTATAACTGTATTGGTTTGATATTCTGTGACATTCTTCCAGATACAGACACAAGATTGTGTCTTGGCTCGTAATATTTAATAACTCCATTTTAATTACCCTTATCAATTAAATTAATCAACTATTTGTTACATTAAGACTCGATGATGCTGTACTGTACATCCTAGCTGTCCATGTCACACTGCCCAGAGATCATTAGTTTTGTCAGACACTCTAAAGGCTACGTCTACACTGGCACGTTCTCACGCAAAAACTCTTTTGCGGAAGAGTTCTTCTGCAAAAACTCTTCCAGAAGAGAGCGTCTACACTGGCATGTGCTTTTGCGCAAGAGATGTGCTTTTGCGCAAGAGCATCCATGCCAGTGTAGACGTTCTCTTGTGCAAGAAAGCTCTGATGGCCATTTTAACCATAGGGCTTTCTTGCACAAGAAATTCATGTTGCCTGTCTACACTGGCATCTTGCGCAAGAACAGTTGCGCAAGAGGGCTTATTCCTGAGCAGGAGCATCAGAGTTCTGGTGCAAGAAGCCCTGATTTTATACATTAGAATGTCAGTTTACTTGCGCGAGAACACGCGGCAAGTGTAGACAGGCAGCAAGTTTTTGCGCAAGAGCGGACGCTTTTGCACAAGATTGAGCCAGTGTAGACACAGCCTTTAAAGGGTATGTCTACACAGCAAAGTTATTTCAAAATAACAGCTGTGTATTTTGAAATAACTTTCCTAGAGTCTACACAAGCCATCTGCTATTTCGAAATTAATTTGAAATAGCTGAGGGCTTATTTCCAAATTGGTAAACCTTATTCAACGAGGAATAGGGCCAATTTCAAAATTGCTATTTCAAAATAAGTGCTTTATAGATGTTTATTTTGAAATAGGGGGGCCTCCAGCCCTTCCCAGGGTGCCCTGCTGGCCGCCCTGGCCACAAGGTAACTTCTGACCCGATGCCCTGCTGGAACCAGTTCCGGCTGGCCTTAAAATGCGATTCAGCGTCCAATCAGTGTGGACGCACTATTTCGAAATAGCAAAAAGCTATTTCGAAATGCATTTTGTGTGTAGACGTGTTATTTTGAAATAAGATATTTCAAAATAACTATTTCTAATTTAGATATTTTGAAATAATGCTGTAGTGTAGACATACCCTTACTGGCCACTGATGCACACTTCTATGCTACAACTTGTTGTTCACTCAGCTTTATCCAAGTCTATGATGCCCTCTAGTCAACAATGACTCAATAACTTAACACAACTGTTGTGCCAACAGTGTGGCTGTGTCTACATTGGCGCGATCTTGCGCAAAAGCGGCTGCTTTTGCTCAAAAACTTGCTGCCTGTCTACACTGGCCATGTGTTCTTGTGCAAGAACACTGACGTTCTAATGTGTGAAATCAGTGCTTCTTGCGCAAGAACTATGATGCTCCCCGCTCAGGAATAAGCCCTCTTGCACAACTGTTCTTGCACAAGATGCCAGTGTAGACAGGCAACACGAATTTCTTGCGCAAGAAAGCCCTATGGTTAAAATGGCCATCAGAGCTTTCTTGCGCAAGAGAGCATCTACACTGGCAAGGATGCTCTTGCGCAAAAGCACATCTCTTGCACAAAAGCACATGCCAGTGTAGATGCTCTGTTCTGGAAGAGTTTTTGCACAAGAACTCTTCTGCAAAAGAGTTCTTGCGCGCAAAATCATGCCAGTGTAGACATAGCCTGTGTGTTAACCAAGGAAACAATTATTTTATCCTACTTTAATTCCTCGCGTTCTTTATTCTATGTTCTTTTATGGGGTAGTGACGCCTCAGTATGGATTAATACCAAAACAACTGAACTGGAAAATTCTACAAAACTCAGTCCTTGAAATAGAAAAATGAACCAATTAAAAACAAAGACGTATTTACCATGTACATAGACCTTTTTATTAGACTTAGTTTTCAAGCTTTCCTCTTAACTGTACTTTCAGTTCCTTGTGCAGTGCCTCAAATGCAGAACAAGTAAGCAACTTGTGTTTGTCCAGTGAAGTACATTGGACAAAGATATACTCTTACCATCTCACCCCCTTTTCTCTATATCTTTCTGTATAATCTACTTAGTGCAGTCAGTCCATATACCAAATAATCCTCTGAGTCTGCCTTTGTAGGTTCATAAGACTTTGTAAGTAAATGTATTGACTCCGGTTCTTTATCCTCTTTTTATTTGCCCAAGCATACTTGCAGCTCAAACCAAAAACAAACAAATCAAAAACCCAACACCCTACCATAATAGTAAAGGCAGCAAATGACAAAATCTATAGTAAGAGTTTCTAAATTGATCTGTATTTATAGAATGCTAATAGTTAATTATTTTTAATTAGGCTGTAGATACTGAGGCGGCAGCAACTCCAGGCAGCAAATTCTACTGGAAACATGCTTCCCCTTAGAGTAATCTGTTATTTGTTATATTGTATCTAGATCCTCAGATTGCTGTTTGGCCCTCAAGAATTGGGATCAAGGATGTGGCAGATGTTGCAACACTTAGCTTAATATCCTGCAGGTCAATGGAAGTTTTAGAAGTGAAATTAGGATTTCATATCCAGAGATACGCATGTATCTAATTTCTGTCAATGTGCAACATTAAGAAAAAAAATAACACTATATCTAAAATCTTCATTAAGATCAACAAGGCAGGAAATTAACTCTAAGGCCTAGTCTACATGGGAAAGTGGGGTTTTTGGGGGAGGGAAGGTAGAGTGGGATTGGCTCCTTTTCTTTTCTTTTCTTTTCTTTTCTTTTCTTTTCTTTTCTTTTCTTTTCCAAAACCAGAGTTATGTGTTTAAACTAATATATAATAATACCCAGGTGAACAGTCATATTCTACTGTAAGTGGGTCATTGGGGGGTATTTTTATGGTGCTTGTGATGAAGGGCTTACCCTGCACTGAGTTCTCAGGGGTCAATAGAGCCAATCACAAAAGGTCTCTAGCAATAGTCAGTCAGAGCTGGGCAGGTCCATACAAGAAGAGCTGCAATGCAGAGCCACTGGAGTCACTCCTTGGAGCTTGAGGAGGACTGGCTGCCTTGCAGGCTGTAGGCAACAAAACAGTGCTGCCGTCCAAGACCATAGGAAGAAAAGACAGCTCCTGTTGGGCTGCAGGGACCTGCAGGCTGAGGACCTTAGGCAAGAGCAAGAAGGTGCTGAGGGCCATGGGGAAGTGGAAGAGATGGAACATGTAGCAGCCATCTACAGGGTCGCTGGGCTGAGACCACTGCTCCCTCTAGCTTTTTCCATGCATGCGTGGAATAAATGTTGTTATGTGCATTGAGTAATGTCCACATGTGTACCTTCAGCAGAAACACATGTTGCCAGCTCTGAGCACTGTGGGCTCTCTGCTAATCAGCTGGTGGCACTTGACTCTCTTTTTGGTGGCTGCCCAAGTGTTCATCTTGCAGGGAATACTGGCTGAGACCCAGGGTCGTGAGGCAAGGTGGGCCCATCTCTCCTTCCCCATCTCCCCACTGAGGAAGTAGCCAAGCAATTGGCTTCAGTGACCACTGAAGGAAGTGGCTGGACAATGGACTGCAGGTCCCCCAGAAAATGGGTGCACCGAGTGTGACACAACCGGAGGGACTGTGTCCTGAAGAGGATGGTGTGGTCCTGGAAGTGACTTGGCTCCCTGGATTGGAAGTGATGGTGGTGAGCAATATCAGAAGAGGGCACACAGGCATACAGAGCGAATCCCCAGGACAGTCAGCAGGATGAACAACGGTGAGTCGCACCCCATCACAGTGCTCAAAAAAGCCACTCCTGTAGTGGAATACCAGATGCTAGAGGTTAGAACTAGCTGAATAATTACACTGGAGTCAGCCCTATAACCTCCCTAATGCTCTATTATGGTGAAGCACTGGGATGGGTTACCTAGGGAGGTGGTGGAATCTCCATCCCTAGAGGTTTTTAAGTCTCAGCTTGACAAAGCCCTGGTGGGATGATTTAGTTGGGGTTGGTCCTACTTTGGACAGGGGGCTGGACTTGATGACCTCCTGAGGTCTCTTCCAGCCCTAGGATTCTATGATTCTAAGTCATAAAAATTGTGACAAACTCTAACATTACAACACATGGATACCCATAAAGATAAGGAATTACTACCAATAATTAGTACAGAGAATAGTAAGGGAACCAATTCCCTACTTAAAGCCAGAGGTAGCACTCCAAGGCTACGTCGGAATAATTATTCCGAAATTGCTTATTTCGAAATAGCACATCTACACTACGGGGAAGCCTCAAAATTAGTCTGAGGCAGGCTTCCCTAAGGGTAGATGTGCTATCTTGATTTAGAGCCCCAGGAGGAATAACTTAGAATGGCCTGGTGAGGGGTTATTTCGAAATAGCAGCAGTGGAGTGTCTACACACACCTTATTTCAAAATAGCTATTTTGGAATAGGCGTTATTTCTCATAGAATGAGGCTTACGGAAGTTGGAATAAGCTGTCCATTATTTAGAAATTATTTCGAAATAACAGAATTGCTGTGTAGATGCTTGCATAGTTATTGTGGAATAATGCCCGAGATTCCGAAATAACTTTGCTGTGTAGACGCACCCCAAACGAGTGAGGGAAGATAGCTTTGTGGTTAAGGCACTGCCTTTGGACATTAAAGATGTTGGTTTTGTTTCTGGCTCTGCTACAAACTCCCTATGTTGTCTTGGTCTCGTCTCTGAGGGCAGGTCTATGCTCAAAATGCTGCTGTGGCCCTTCAGCAAAGGGGCTATTATGAGAAAGCGTCTCCTGCTGGTACAGCTTCTGCCTCTCACAGAAGAGGTTTGATTATGTTGACAAGAGGCACCCTCCCATTGACAAATCAGGTGTCTAAACCAGGGTTGGGGAACCTGTTTTGGGGAGGGCGGGAGGGGCTGCTTAACCACAGAAAAATCAGTCAGGGGCTGCATGCACACAAGTGAGAAGCAAAAGAGAAAAACCCAAATCCTCACTGATGTGGCCCCTGACAGAGAAGGAGACAGATACTCCCCACATTCCTTTTGCAAACCAGAGCCCAGGGGGTCCAGACTAGTAGATTTTGTGCGCTCCTGCCCCAGGGTGGGATGGCAGGGTGGCTGGAGTGCCAGTGTAGGCTCCTCAATGCTGGGAGGGGGACCCCTGAACCTCGGGGACTGGATCTAGATAAGCCGGGCACTGCATTCGGCCCCTAGGCCTTAGGTGCCCCACCTCTGGTCTAAACCTATGGTTAGGTTAGTATTATTGCACTGCTCAGGGGTATGGATTTTTCACACACCTTAGCAACATGGATATACCAAGGTATAAACTGGCCTCGGTAACTCAATTACCCATCTATAAAGTGAAGAAAATAATTTTTCCTTTCTCCCATGCTTTGCCTGTCTTAGCTAATAAGCTTTTGTCTCTTATGTGTTTGCATGGTACCAAGCACAGTGGAGCTCTGCTCTCAGAAGAGATTAAAAATATCCCCAGATTCTTATTTTATTCATTTGTTATATGAAAACGTCTAAATAGAACATACAAGTGTACAGATTTACACACATTTATGCACAGACACATGATTTGGCAAGAACAAAATAATAATGATTTGTGTAATGACAGTGAAAAAGGAACTCTATGATATGTTGGTGATACTACTTGGTTTATAGGAAAAGTGCAATAAGTTGAAAGTGTTTTATTTTTCAGGAAAATTAAAAGCTAGGTGATGTACTTCATTCTGCAGGATATTTTCTTGTTGTTTTAGGAGCCTGCCCCTAGTAGACTGGGTATTCCATACTCACCAATATAATTAAATCATATTTAAGCAGTTTGATTATGCAAAGAAATTCAGCTGAGTGGGTCTCACCAAGGCTCTTTCCAGTTAGCTCAACTCAGCTCACACAATGAAGTGCTTTCTCTTCACCAGATCAGCAGATCAAGGTTTGGTGTCGGACAGCTGATTAAAAGAGAAAATGCCTGCTGAATCATTTGATTGTTATTTCAATAAGAAGAAAGGGGACCATAAAATTCAGCATGAATAATTCAGATAATGGACTATCCTGAGTCATTTTTGGAATATGTGATTTTTTCCTCTTTCAGAAGTGTACTTTTCTTTCAAATGCCTGCATGATAAAAATACATTTTTGTAGCTGCAGAATCTCCTTCCTCGTTGACTGTTAATTTTATAATGCAGAAGTGTCACAAATTTTGAAAATAGGAAGAGGGACAAAAATAAACCAGAGCTTTCCTTACCAGAGAGAATAGAAGTAGAGTGTGAAAATAAACTGACTTGTTATTCCAAGGGTAGTCACGACAGCAAAAGTGTACTTTCGGCAAAGAGCGCAACTAATTTTTAAGAGCATCACTGGGTCTCCAGGTGTACACTAAGCACTTAGAGCTGTGCATTGTCTCTTAATGGGTAGGTCTATTCAGCAGCTTGGATGGGTGTTTCCCAGTGTGGGTAGACTCTGGTCATCTGAAGAAGTGGGCTGTGCCCACGAAAGCTCATGATACCATCTACATGTTTTGTTAGTCTATGAAGTGCTACCAGACCATTTGTTGTGTTTTTCTGTAACAGACTAACTCGGCTGCCCCCTGAAGCTTCATGCTAGCTTTGTTAGAGCTACTGTGCTAAAAATAGCACTGTTGCTCTAGCAGCAGGGGGTGGAGGCTCCGGACAGCCACCCGAGTACAAACCTGATCAATTCCCTGTGTATATCCTTGGGCTGCTAGTCTCAGAGTCTATCCTTGATGACCCTGGCTGGCCACACTGCTATTTTCAACATGTCTGGCTACCTGCATTGGGAATCACACACCCTAGCTGACCAATAGACATACAGCTGGCAGATAAGGGGAACAGATCCCTCCCCACATTTGTTCTGTGGTTGTATTAGACTTCAAGTTTGCTACACATACCCCTATTAAGGATGGGGAGGGAGATTTGTGGACCCATGTAGCCTCACTCCAGCCCACCTGTTTTTTGTATTTATCCTGTTAGCCCTTTCTTTGCTGCTGCAGACAGATCTCCTAGTGTTTCAATCAATAAGTGTGAATCATAGAATACTAGAACTGGAAGGGACCTAAGGAGATCATCAAGTCCACTCCCCTGCCCTCATGGCAGGACCAAGCACCATCAAGATCATTCCTAAGAGGTGTTTGTATAACCTACTCTTAAATATCTCCAATGATGGAGATCATACAACCTCCCTCGGCAAATTATTCCAGTGTTTAACTACCTGACAGGAAGTTTTTCGTAATGTCCAACCTAAACTTCCCTTGCTGCCATTGACGCTAAATACTATTTCAGTTGCACAAGTGAAACTTTATTAAACTCTGTGGAGACTGCTTTGTTCATGTGGCAAAGCTGCTTAACTTCCCCTGTTCCAAGGGTGTCCTGTCACTAACAGCCATTTCAGGGAATGTTGATTCTTGACGCCAGATCCACTGGTCATGATGCATTCTCCTATTTTATGAACATTTCAATATAAACATTTTAAACAAATAATTGACACCCAGAACCCCACCCTCTATTTCTTCAGAGGTTGCCCACACATGGCCAAGTTGCAGTGCTGTCTTTGCCACAGACTCAGCTGGTTATGTTCCCTTAGTGGTAGTTTGTTTTCCTCAACAGGTGATCACACTGGGAGCGGCCTCTCTCTGTCTCCACTACCTATCTCCAAGCCTAGCTAGCTATGTCTCTGTGGAGTCTCCTTTCTCTGTGTGGAGTTGGGCTCCAGCTGGTTCTCAATCTCCAATTCTAGATAATCTCCATCTCTGCCGGCTGTCTCTAGGTGTTACGTCTTGTGGCTCACGTTTTCTGTTTGTGGTCCTCCTGTCCCTGTTGTAGGACCTAGATGTCAGAGTGTCCCTTGTGACTACTTGAGTTAACTTGTGGTGTCTTTTTAATGCCTGGATCTTCACAGGAACGGCTATATCCAGGGCTGGTAGTATGACCTAGTATGCTGTAGACCCTGCTCTGTCTCTGAATGTTGGCTGTCTCCTCTCAGCATTATCTCCATCCTTCTGGCTGTGACAGGACTCCCCTCATTGGCTGCAGGGCTTTGGTCCTTCATCTCATCTGTAACTGCATTTAACTGCTTCAGGGGGTAGCCGAGTTAGTCTGTACAGGATAAACTTAAAAAACAACAAATGGTCTGGTAGCACTTTATAGACTAACAAAACATGTAGATGGCATCATGAGCTTTCATGGGCACAGCCCACTTGATACCATCTACATGTTTTGTTAGTCTATAAAATGCTACCAGACCATTTGTTGCACTTAACTGGTTTGGCACCCCTGTGATGGAGTATTCCTGTATGCCAAAATTGCTACTAATGGGTCGTAACCAGAAGAAACTGCCCACCAGCCGTCAGAAAAGGTCAGAGAGAAATTTTCCATGGCCAGGTAGGTAGCGTATGCGGTAACAGAATCTCATTCTGTTGGCAGTTACCATCTCCTTCTGCCAAGGAGAGACGTTGTGTATTCATTCCTGACCAGTGAGCATACGCTTGAGGCTAAGACAAATGTCAGTGTGCAGATGTGAGGCATGTATTTTTGCATGACTTTCTTATGTAATGAGGTGGGGGAGGGAGAGCAGCTTTCTCTCCTTAAAATAGGATGTTGTCCTGCACATTCAGCTCACCTTGAATTTGAATCTCGGGTTCTGTTCCTGCCAGCACTTGGCTTTTATCTCTGCCTTGACTGGCTGTTGGATTTCCTCTTCAGTAGCCACTTGCATTTCCATTTGCTTTGCTGTTGAAACTGAGCGACAGTGCAGCGTAAGAAAGGGATTCAATGTCCTGATCTCCTTCGCACAGCTCAGCAATGCAGGGTATATATGCCCTGCTCAGGGTGTCAATTAGCACCAGTAATCGTCCTTGAAAATGTCTGATCTCTGCCTGGTAGCACAGGTGCTGACTCTATGGGTGCTCTATGGCTGGAGCACCCACAGGGAAAAATTAGCGGGTGCGCATCACCCACCGGTAGCCAAGCACCACCCTGGGTCTCAACCCCGGCGCCTCTTGCCCGCTGGTAGCCCTGCTGACCAACTCCCTCCCCCATTGTCTCCTACCAACCATGAATAGCTGTTTTAGGGTGTTCAGGACACTCTGGGAGGGATGGGGAAGAGGTGGGCTGGGAGTGGGAAGAAGTGGAGTGGGACTTGGGAGAAGGGATGGAATGGGGCAGGGCAAGGTGTGTGTGTGGGTGTGGGTGGGGGGGGGGCGGTCAAGCAGCCCCCAGCTACAGGGGAAGCTGGTGCCAATGCCTGCTAGCATTCACCTCAAGGAATCACATTGCAGGAGGACCCTGCAAGCCAGCTGAAATCACACAGGGCATGGCGTGGTTGTATGCTGTCTGCGTGCCCTTCTTCTTCTGTACAAGGCTGATTGAATGTTTCCGGAACCTCCCTCTGCTCTTGAACCAATAAGGAAAAAGGTTCAACCTGCTCCATTCCTTGCAAGGTTCTTCTCATGCAGGGCACTTCTCAATTAGCTGCTCATGCTGCTGCTTCACGATGAGAGGCACGGAGTCTCAGAGGAGGTACGAGAAGTACAGAACCCTGGCTTCCAGCTCCCCATTTTGTTGTTGTCTCACTGCATGTACTTCTGGGGTATTGCCCCCTCCCCCCCATGGCTATCATCCTTTCTCTTGAGGTTTCTGCCCTAGATTTTGCATTTAATTTGAGATCACCAACATGGAGGTGACATGGTGGATCTTGCAGGTGGCGATCCCAACTGCCACGGACTCTCCTGTCCTACATCAGGGAGTATGGCAAAGTCTCAAAATTGCACGTAGCTGCCTGGGGTGTGCGGTGGAAGCTCCTTGACTGGGAGGGGGGACAAAGGGATGAGAAGGAGGTGCTGATATAGGGGAAGGAGACAGCCAAGATCAGTCGGCCAAGGGGAGTTCCGGGGGGATCCTATCTGCTCATGAGCCTGTTCTAACCCCTTCAGTTCCTGCTTCCTGCTCTACTGCTCATTCCCAGGCACTGCTGCAGCTGCAGCTCCCACTTTCACCTCAGGTGAAGACAGAATCCGCCACAATATCATGGCTGAAGGTGTGCTAGCCCTTCCCACTAGGCTCTTTGACCTCTGTACATAAGAACATATGAGATCTCTCTCCTGCCATCCATCTCCACCCTCTGACAAACAGAGGCTGGGGACACCATTCCTTACCATACTGGCTAATAGCCATTTATGGACTTAACCTTCATGAATGTATCTAGTTCTCTCTTAAACCCTGTTGTAGCCGCCAGTCTGCATAAGGCAGTGACACAGGCAGGCTGTCCCTTCCCCACTCTGCTTTCATGAGCAATAGGTTCCCAGGGCTCCTAGGACTGCTGTCAGGCTTGAGGCAGCAGTAAGCTTCAGAGTGCTGCAGACCTCTCTGCTCTGTTCCCCTGTAAGGTTACGTTGGGGGTTTTCAAGCTTTGGGTCGAGGCTTGTAAGGGTAAGTTACTAGCTGGGCGTGAGAGTTTGTTCACCTGAGCATCCACTGCTTCCTGCTGTGCCAGTTGGCCAGGAATTGTGAACCACAGGCACTGGGAGCTGCGAGCAGCCATACCTGCAGACGCTCAGGAAATCAAAGTGTCTCTCAGCCAGCTAACACCTTCCCCTTACAAGCCGCCACCCAAACTTTGAAATCCCCTGGATTAAGTAACAGTTCTACTTTTCTGCTGCTACCGTCTCCAGCAAGGTCAGGTCTGCATGCAGCTTAAATCATGGCATGGCTGGGGTTGTGTCTGCAACATGCAGGGTATCAGACTGAGTTCCATGGCTCACGCTGCCAGCTTTTGCCCTGCCATGAATATCAAGGTGGGGCCATTACGGCTGGCGATGAACAAGCAGAGCAGTTTTACCTCAGCAGAGGGTACTGTGGGGAGTCTGCTGCTCTTTTCTTTTTCTGATCGGGCGAGGGCAGTTGGAAGGCTGAAGGCAGCAGCCTGGGAGTTGGCACCGATCGCTGGTAAATGTGGAAACCATTGCACTTTTCACTGACATGGTCTGACCCTAGTAGAGTAATTCTCTGGTATTTAGGCCTCATTGACATTGAAATGGTATCCTGCTTTAATTAGACTGGAAAAATCACACCCTAAGTGCGTTAGCTATATTGATACAAAAGTAGTGTAGACCAGGCCTGACATGAAATATGTGAATGATCCTGGGAGCTCAAAGGTTAAAACCTTTGGAGTCTTGTGGTTGGAGCACCTGCAACAGTTGTTTCTGGGTATAATGAGCATCGGAAGGAACTGGTGTTCCACCTAAGTATAGCCTTACAGGGTCAGACCAAAGGTCCTCTAGCCCAGTATCCTATCTTTTGAGAGGGGCCAATGCCAGGTGCACCAGAGGGAATGAACAGAACAGGGAATCATTAAGTAATCCCTCCCCTGTCTCCAATTCCCATCTTCTGGCAAACAAAGGGTAGGGATATCATCCCCGCCTGTACTGGGTAATGGCCATTGATGGACCTATCCTTTATCAGGATTTGCAGCATTATCCTGCAATGGGGTCAGTTGAATCTTGATTGCTTCCAGGACATGGGAAAAAATAGTAAGTAACAGAAATGAATGAAATAGTTAAATTGCTGGTTGACTTGTAACTTGTCACACCACGCTTTCGCACACAGGTCCGAATATAAGAGTTTACTTTTCTCGTCTCTTTTTAATCATCAGTCAAAAAACTCTGAAAAGAGTTTTTATTAGAGTCTACAAGTTAGAAATTTTGTTGCAAGCAAGGGAATTTGCAACCCACTGGAAAAAAGAGGCAAGTCCTCATTTGCAAAAAGAACTGCAAAAACCACGCCAAAAGCTCACAGAAAAGGGGATGAAATCAGGGGGTGTTCAGTTTTTTTCCCCTTCTCTTCTTCATTGGCTCTATTGATAAAAAACTCAGAGGTTGCTTGCCAGTGACCTCAGCCCTTTTCATATAACCAGGGGATGCAAGCTGGAAGCTAAAGCTTGCCTTTATTCAGTGATCTGTGAATAACCCTCAGTCCCTCAATGACGTGAGAGAAGCCTCCAAAGGGAGACAGTGAGTCAGAGAGAAGGAGGCATAGAGATTGCTTGAACAACCATTAGCACGTCATTGGTAATCCCAGCGACACCTTTCACATCCCTGGCATTTGTCTCAATGCTCTCTACTGAAGGCTGATACTATGTTTTATTTAAGGCTTTCTCACAGCCTTCTGCAGCTGTGTGTGTGTTACTGAAGTCTGACTGATTGCTTGTCTGGTATGTTTACAAACATTCTCAGATCTTGTTAGAGGGGTGCATGTGGGATTCCTGGCATGACTACACACCCATGCACCACTGAATAGGGACGATTTATACAATTTTTAAATTATCATAAATAACAAAGTTAATTTGATTTATTTCCAAGAGTCTCTCTCTCACACACACACACACACACACACACACACACACACACACACACATTTTTCATCAAATATAAACATTTTGGTCCATGTCAAATATGTATACGGATTATGCTTATTGTATATCTTGTATGTCTACTGTATATGTGTGCTATTTCTTTAAATCTCTAGATGAAAATCAGGAAGGAGAGGACTGGGGAAGTTTCTAGGCAGACGCTCTAGAAGAGTGAAATAGAGTTCGAAGGACAACATTGTTTTCTAGCTTTTTGTTCAGTAAGAAAGTTCAGCCCTCTACAGAACTTTCAATATGATAAGCTGATGCAATGGAAGACACCCTTTATCAGATTCTAAACTAGAAAGCAGCATAACCAGGGAGCACTGAAGTACAAATAAGGCCATTGACTTAGGCCACCTCGAGTGAAAGAAAACATGTTTATCAGGAAACCGGGTTCTGTTTTGCTGGGTGACACTTCAAGCCAATCATTTCTTTATCTATGCCTCAGTTTCATATCTGTAGAATGGGGACAATATTATTGATCTTTGTAAAGTGCTCTAAGATCTATTGATGCAAAGGCTGTGTAAGAGCTAAAGCAGGGCTACTCAACACGTGGCCTGTGGGCTGCATACAGCCCAAAGCCTGTTCGTTTGTGGCCCATGGTGTGGTTTGGGTCTACTCAGGACTCAACACAGCCTGCGAGTGGGAACCAAAACAAAAAAGTAGTCAATATAATGGTTTCTGTTGATATGCGTCATAGTAGTTAAATTCCTGAACTGTCATTGCTCATTAAACGTGCTGTCATATGGGTAGAAATCAGGTAAATATTGGATTTTCTTAATATTAGCAGAACTGACTTCAATGGGGCCTGCGTGTTGTGTAGTCTTGCCTTAATTTTTGTATTCATGCCCGTCAGTGTGAAAGAAGCTATTTGCATAGATTTGCATATATATTTGCATGTATATGCAACCACACTTAAGTTGCGGCCCTTGGCATGTGCTGTGAGTATCACTGTGGGCCCCGGAGCTTCCAAAGTTGAGTAGCCCTGAGCTAGAGTATTTATTATAGACCTTCACTTAGAGCTGGTCAACATTTTACTGTTGAAACAGATATTTGATGAATCAAAAAACCAAAAAACCCAAAAAAATTTCCCCTCAGAAAGCTACTTTTCATGAAAAGTTTTTGTTTTGTTTTGTTCAAAAAGAATGGCCCCATACCAAAATATTTTAGCTGAAAACTGCAATATTTTTGCATTTTGATTTGGCTGTTCTGCTCCAGTTACAGCGTGGTTACCTCATACACCCATTCTCCATTATGGGCTGTGTTGCCCAGCTAGACTACAGCTCCCATGATATACAACAGCTAAGGCCTCTCATGATGCACTGCCTCCCCTTGCCTGTGAGATATTTTATTGAAGACCCTCCCAAAGAAAACAGAAGAAGGTTGAATCCTTTCATCACTTGAAAACTAAACTAGACAACGAATGGGACATATATATGACAGGTAGGGCTCTACTACATTCATGATCCATTTTGGTCAATTTCACATCCATAGTGTTTTAAAAATAATAAATGTTATGATATTGTAACTGTAGAGGTCCTGACCCAAAACAGAGTAGAGAAGGGATCAAAAGATTATTGTACGGGGGTCGTGGTACTGCCACCCTTACTTCTTCATTGCTGTTGATGGCAGCACTGTCCTCAGAACTAAGCAGCTGGTGAGTGTCCATTTCTAGTCAGGAGTCCAGCTCTGAAGGCAGCGCCGCTGCTAGCAGCAGAACAGAAGTAAGGATGGTATTTGCTTCCTCGACTTCCGTGCTGCTGCCTACAGAGCTGGGCCCTTAGTCAGCAGCTGCCACTCTCCAGCTGTTCAGCTTTGAAGGCAACACACAGAAGGAAGTGACATGGTGTGATATTGCCACCTTACTTTTGCACTGCTGCTGGTGGTGCTGCTGTCAGCATTTGTTGTCGCCCAGATTTCATGGGCAGAAGAGATTTCACAATCTGTGAATTTGGTAGGGTCCTTAGTGATACGCAATAAACTGATGATCTAACACCAAAAGTAACCCTAGTCACTCTGGTGTTATTAAATGTTGGGAATGTATCATGTAAGTAATAAAAGAGCCTCTTTTCACAGTAGAAAGGAATTGCTTTATGAAATCTATGCATATGTAATAACTCATTGGCTAGTTTTTAGTAAAAATGCTAACAAAGGATTAGGAGGGTTTAAATCTTCATGCTAAAAGTAAATATTTTATATAAAAAATTATGGATGACATGTGACTTGCAATCTTAATGGCATGGTGTCTTGCAAAGCAGGTCAGAAACATATCACACACACACACACAAATAAATATACCTGGGTGGCCCCAGAGCACAAAGCAGGCGGCGTGTCCAACCCCGACTCCCTGCGGGAAGTACACTGGCCTGGGGAGGGGGCCACAATAGGCGGTTTGGGGGTGCTTAGCCTCCCCCTGCCTGCAATATCCACCTCTCATGCTATTCTATCAAAATTGTATGAACCCTTACATGAGCCAGACAGATTCCAGTTAGGTGTCTGTCCATGTCCCGCTGAGACACAGAGACCTTGGCATGAGCTGGCAACTAGTCTACCAACATCACAGCATCTACTTAAGGAGAAAGATTGAGCTTATATAAACGATGTAAAATGTTGTATAAGCATACCTAGAGGAGAACTATAGGAATTTCTGTAATCAATGATCTCATTGTATAGTAGCCTTCAAAACGGGCCAGAACTAGAGACAATACTTGTTCAGTATGGAAAGGCGTATGCACACGCACACGCACACACACATACACTTTACCTTACGTTTCATATTAGAATGAATCCACAATATAAAACTCCCAAAAGTTGAAAGTATGAAACTGTCTGGGAATGGGGGATTTTACTTGAAAAGCTTTAAAACAACTCAGGCTCTCTTAAAAGTTCTATGAATCTTTCAGTGTACCTGAGGGCTCTTTCATAACAACAGCAATATGCTTGGCAGCTTGGCTCAATAGAATTGAATGTCCATGGCTACATTGCATGGATTTATTCTAGGCATTTAGAAGCTCCACAAAGTTATTACTGATTTGGTATGGTAAAATTAATCTTGGATGAGCACAAGGTTGCCAACTCTCATGGCATGGACAGCATTAACTCCTGACTTTAAATCCAATCTTCAGGGCTCAGTGTGCAGGAACTTTATCTCTGAGGCAGGTTATATGGCCACAAAGTCCCAGTTGGCAGTGACCAATGAGGACCTGGAGAAGAAAGGACAATGCAGAGCTAGGCCCTCAGCAGCTGTCACTCTCCAGCTGTCCAGCTCTGAAGGCAACATTCAAAAGTAAGAGTAATATAGCATGGCATTGCCACCCTTACTTTTGCACTACTGCTGGTAGTGCTGCTGTCAGAGTTTGTTGCTTGGCCAGGATCCATTGTTCTTTGGTGGTAACACCATGACCACCTACAATAACCTTGCAACTGCCCTGTAACCCACTTTTGGTAGGGACCCTCAGTTTGAGAAACACTGGTCTCCCCTGTGATACCTGTATAGCATAGGGTAGAAGTGCACCAAAGGCCGGATTTCACGGGCAGTGAAGAAAGGAGAGAAGCAAAATACAGACCCTGGACTCAGGCCCTCTCAGAGAATGACGGAGACCTGGGCCACTTTGAGTTTATAGGTCCCAGCCCAGCCCTAGCCCAAGGCCGGCCCCTGACTTATCTAACTTCTCATCCACAGGGTCATACTAAAACCAAAAGAATATATGAAAATGAACACTTGAGACATTTATTTATGAACAATTAAGTCATTATACCAATCGCATGTATATTAAAAATACAACTTTAATTGTGAGTTTCCACTGCAAGCAAATCTCTTGGAAGTTGGTGGAATGTATATGTTTCAGGAAGACAATCTCATCACAGAGATCTCTTGAAATTTTGTTGTTGTACCTTTATTGAAACTGTTCAGCCACGGAGTATAGATCTTCATCACGGAGTATAGATCTTCATCTAAAAAGGGTACAAATTTGTCGCAGTGATTCAAATTGATGTGTAAGACCAGATTTGGTGGCGTCAATAACAACAACAAAATGGACTTGAGAGTGCCTTTCTGCATCAGATTGAGATGTTAGGCTGTGACTGGTGGAAAATTCAGATGAAATGTTAATACCCTGTGCTACTGAGTTAGACTCATTCATCCCTGCACCTTGTTGGCATATGTTCTTGCACAAGACTGAGCAGTGTAGATGTAGCCTCAGTGTTATCCCTCTCAACGTCTAATGTAGCATTGTGTGCTTCAATTACAAGATTAGTTTCATGGATCATTTTTAGCAGCTTCATCCACATGGACGACATTAAAATGCATTCACATGTAGAGGTATACTGCTGAATTCACTTAAGCTCAGTGACAGCCTGTGCTGTGAGAGTAAGAGATTCAAGCTCACTTAAAGCCTTTCTCACAGAGTCCAAATGCTATGCAACTGGTTTAATGCCATTAATTTGTGCTGACCATCTCATTGTTGATATGCTGTGAAGGGAAACAGGCAGATGCTGATTCAGAGTTTCCCAGTGTCACTGTCAGTATGGTCACCATCTAATGGCTGAGGCATCTTTTCTAGTAGAAATCATGTTATTGGCTTGAAACTCTTAACTGCTGCTTCACTCTATTGCTTTCGCTGTCTCTTACTTACATCACTTTCAAATCTTTTCTCCATTTTTATAAAGGGGTTCTTTTAAAACACAGTAACACACAATAAATTAATTCACTAAAGGCTATTGTTATACAAAATTTTAATTGTATATACTTCACAATGACCATTATATAATAATAGTTGTCGGTGTTATTTACTACGGCCCTTATAGCCTCATTTCAGTCTTGAAATTTCATCTTCTAACATGTTCCTGTTATTAAATTCCTCTAATAACTGGTACGTTATTATGAATATGAAAATGGGTGATTGCCATGTAAAATTTATTAAAAAACTGGAATTAGAAGTTATTTTATCCCCAAAAAGCCTTTAAAGGTGAATCTAAAACTGGATGAAGAGGTAGCTTACAGCTGAACCTGGTATGGTTATTGTATACAAAGACACACAAGAAAAAACAGGAATACAAAAATCTCCTATGCAGAGATAAATATTTAATTTAAAGGTTAAACTCACTCTCAGACCAAGCAAAATCACTTTACAGTAACAGAATTAATTACGACTTTCAAAACCTCTAAACTATGCAAAGACCGTAAAGAGCATTTCATAATGTAGAATCACTAATCACAAAAGCTACTCCAGTCTCCAGTCAAACAGCTGAAAACTCGGATGTGATTGAAATATTAGTGAAGGCCTGAGGTCCCACAATGATTTAAATCGATTTTTTGCAGGTATATAGAGCTTCTTTTGTTGCCTCTGTTATAACTGCAAGGTGTATAATAAATGGAAATGACTTGGTAGAAAAATGTCAAAGTTTGAGGCTCCTTTGTCTCCTGAGGCCTGGGGCAAATGGCCTTTCTGGCCTCCCCTCTGATAGGGCTTGCCTGGACTGAAGAAAAGCAGACTTTGACTCCCTCAGGAAACTGATGGGCAGGATCCCCTGAGATGCTAATACGAAGGAGAAAAGAATCCAGGAGAGCTGGCTGTATTTTAAAGAAGCCTTATTAAAGGCTCAGGAATAAACCATCCCAATGCGCAGTAAGAAAAGTAAATATGGTAGGCAACCAGCTTGGCTTAACAGTGAAGTCCTTGGTGAGCGTAAACACCAAAAGGAAGCTGACAAGAAGTGTAAACTTGGACAGATGACTAGGGAGGAGTATAAAAACATGACTCGAGAATGCAGGGGTAATCAGGAAGGAAAAAGCGCAATTGGAATTGCAGCTAGCAAGGAATGTGAAGGTTTACAAGAAAGGTTTCTACAGGCATGTTAGCAATAAGAGGGTGGTCAGGGAAGGTGTGGGATCCTTATTGGATGAGGGAGGTAACCTAGTGACAGATGATATGGGAAAAGCTTAAGTACTCAATGCTTTCTTTGCCTCTGTCTTCACAGACAAGGTCAGCTCCCAGACTGCTGCACTGGGCAACGCAGTATGGGAAGGAGTTGGTCAGCCCTCAGTGGAGAAAGAACAGGTTAAGAACTATTTAGAAAAGCTGGACATACACAAATCCATGGGACCAGATCTAATCCCATCCGAGGGTGCTAAGGGATTTGCAGATGTCACTGCAGAGCCTTTGGCCATTATCTTTGAAAACTTGTGCTGATCAGGGGAGGTCCTGGATTATTAGAAAAAGGCAAACATAGTGCCCATCTTTAAAAATGGGAAGAAGGAGAATCCAGGGAACTACAGACTAGTCAGCTTCACTTCAGTCCCTGGAAAAATCATGGAGGGGATCCTCAAGGAATCCATTTTGAAGCACTTGGAAGAGAGGAAAGTGATCAGGACTAGTCAATATGGATTCATCAAGGGCAAGTCATGCCTGACCAGCCTGATTGCCTTCTATGACAAGGTAACTGGTTTGGTGAATTGGGGGAAGGTGGTGGATAAGATATATCTCAACTTTAGCAAGGATTTTGATACGGTCTCCCACAGTATTCTTGCCAGCAAGTTAAGGAAGTATGGATTGGATAAATGGACTGTAAAGTGAATAGAAAGCTGGCTAGATTGTTGGGCCCAAAGGGTAGTGATCAATGTCTCAATGTCAGGTTGGCGGTTGGTGACAAGAAAAGTTCCTAAAGGGTTCTCTGGCTGGTTTTGTTCAACATCTTTATTAATGACCTGGATGAATGAACTCAGCAAGTTTGCAGATGACACTAAGCTAGGGGGAGAGGTAGATATATTCTAGGGCAGGGATAGGGTCCAGAGTGACCTAGACTCAGAGTGATCTAGACACAATTGGAGGATTAGGCCAAAAGAAATCTGATGAGGTTCAGTAAGGACAAGTTCAGAGTCCTGCACTTCGGACAGAAGAATCCCAAGCATTGTTACAAGCTGGGGACTAACTGGCTAAGCAGCAGTTTGGCAGAAAAAGACCTGAGGATTATAGTGGATTAGATGGATGTGAGTCAACAGTATGCCCTGGTAGCCAAGAAGGCTAATGGCATATTAGGGTGCATTAGGAGGAACATTTCCAGCAGATCTACAGAAGTGATTATTCCCCTTTATTCAGCACTGGTGAAGCCACATCTCAAATATTGCATCCAGTTCTGGGCCCTCCACTGTAGAAAGGATGTGGACACATTGCAGAGGGTCCAGCGGATGGCAACCAAAATGAATAGGGGGTTGGAACACATGACCTATGAGGAAAGGCTGGGGGATTTGGGCTTATTTAGTCTGCAGAAGAGAAGAGTGAGGGGGGATTTGATAGCAGCCTTCAACTTCCTGAAGGGAGGTTCCAAAGAGGAAGGAGAGAGGCTGTTCTCAGTGGTGAAAGATGACAGAACGAGGAGCAATGGTTTCAAATTACAGTGGGGGAGGTCTAAATTGGATATTACGAAAAACTATTTCCCTAGGAGGGTGGTAAAATACTGCAATCGGTTACCTAGGGAGGTGGTGGAATTTCCATCCCTCAAGGTTTTTAAGTCCCGGCTTAGTATCATAGAATCATAGAATACTAGGACTGGAAGGGACCTCGAGAGGTCATCGAGTCCAGTCCCCTGCCCTCATGGCAGGACCAAGTACTGTCTAGACCATCCCTGATAGACATTTATCTAACCTACTCTTAAATATCTCCAGAGATGGAGATTCCACAACCTCCCTGGGCAATTTATTCCAGTGTTTAACCACCCTGACAGTTAGGAACTTTTTCCTAATGTCCAATCTAAACCTCCCTTGCTGCAGTTTAAGCCCATTGCTTCTTGTTCTATCCTCAGAGGCCAAGATGAACAAGTTTTCTCCCTTCTCCTTATGACACCCTTTTAGATACCTGAAATCGGCTATCATGTCCCCCCTCAATCTTCTCTTTTCTAAACTAAACAAACCCAATTCTTTCAGCCTTCCTTCATTGGTCATGTTCTTTAGACCTTTAATCATTCTTGCTCTTCTCTGGACCCTCTCCAATTTCTCCACATCTTTCTTGAAATGCAGTGCCCAGAACTGGACACAAACTCCAACTGAGGCCTAACCAGCGCAGAGTAGAGTGGAAGAATGACTTCTCGTGTCTTGCTCATAACACACTTGTTAATGCATCCCAGAATCATGTTTGCTTTTTTTGCAACAGCATCACACTGTTGACTCACATTTAGCTTGTAGTCCACTATAACCCCTAGATTCCTTTCTGCCATACTCCTTCCTAGACAGTTGCTTCCCATTCTGTATGTGTGAAACTGATTGTTCCTTCCTAAGTGGAGCACTTTGCATTTGTCTTTATTAAACTTCATCCTGTTTACCTCAGACCATTTCTCCAATTTGTCCAGATCATTTTGAATTATGACCCTATCCTCCAAAGCAGTTGCAACCCCTCCCAGCTTGGTATCATCTGCAAACTTAATAAGCGTACTTTCTATGCCAATATCTAAATCCTTGATGAAGATATTGAACAGAGCCAGTCCCAAAACAGACTGCTGAGGAACCCCACTTGTTGTACCTTTCCAGCAGGATTGAGAACCATTAATAACTACTCTCTGAGTACGGTTATCCAGCCAGTTATGCACCCACCTTATAGTAGCCACATCTAAGTTGTATTTGCCTAGTTTATTGATAAGAATATCATGCAAGACCGTATCAAATGCCTTACTAAAGCCTAGGTATACCACATCCACCACTTCTCCCTGATCCACAAGACTTGTTATCGTATCAAAGAAAGCTATCAGATTGGTTTGACATGATTTGTTCTTTACAAATCCATGCTGGCTGTTCCCTATCACTTTACCATCTTCCAAGTGTTTGCAGATGATTTCCTTAATTACTTGCTCCATTATCTTCCCTGGCACAGAAGTTAAACTAACTGGTCTGTAGTTTCCTGGGTTATTCTTATTTCCCTTTTTATAGATGGGCACTATATTTGCCCTTTTCCAGTTTTGTGGAATCTCTCCTGTCTCTCATGATTTTCCAAAGATGATAGCTAGATGCTCAGATACCTCCTCTATCAGCTCCTTGAGTATTCTAGGATGCATTTCATCAGGCCCTGGTGACTTGCAGGCATCTAACTTTTCTAAGTGATTTTGAACTTGTTCTTTTTTTATTTGATCTTCTAAACCTACTCCCTTCCCACTAGCATTCACTATGTTAGGCATTCCTTCATCAGACTTCTCGGTGAAGACCGAAACAAAGAAGTCATTAAGCATCTCTGCCATTTCCAAGTTTCCTGTTACTGCTTTTCTCTCCTCACTGAGCAATGGGCCTACCCTGTCCTTGGTCTTCCCCTTGCTTCTAATGTATTTATAGAATGTCTTCTTGTTTCCCTTTATTCCTGTAGCTAGTTTGAGCTCATTTTGTGCCTTTGCCTTTCTAATCTTGCCCCTGCATTCCTGTGTTGTTTGCCTATATTCATCCTTTGTAATTTGTCCTAGTTTCCATTTTTTATAGGACTCCTTTTTAATTTTTAGATCATGCAAGATCTTGTGGTTAAGCCAAGGCTGTCTTTTGCCATATTTTCTATCCTTCCTACGCAGCGGAATAGCTTGCTTTTGGGCCCTTAACAATGTCCCTTTGAAAAACTGCCAACTCTCCTCAGTTGTTTTTCCCCTCAGTCTTGATTCCCATGAGACCTTACTTATCAGCTTTCTGAGCTTACCAAAATCCACCTTCCTGAAATCCATTGTCTCTATTTTGCTGTTCTCCCTTCTACCCTTCCTTAAAATTGTGAACTCTATGATTTCATGATCACTTTCACCCAAGCTGCCTTCCACTTTCAAATTCTCAACCAGTTCCTCCCTATTTGTTAAAATCAAAGGTAGAACAGCTTCCCCTGTTAGCTTTTTCAACTTTCTGAAATAAAAAGTTGTCACCAACGCAGTCCAAGAACTTATTGGATAGTCTGTGCCCCATTATGTTATTTTCCCAGCATATATCTGGATAGTTGAAGTCTTCCATCACCACGAAATCTTGGGCTTTGAATGATTTTGTTAGTTGTTTAAAAAAAGCTTCATCCATCTCGTCCACCTGGGTAGGTGACCTATAGTAGACTCCTAGCATGACATCATCCTTGTTTTTTACCCCTTTTAGCCTAACCCAGAGACTCTCAACACTTCCATCTCCTATGTCCATCTCCACCTCAGGATCTCCTACAGCCCAAGCAAGCAGCCTTACCACTGGACTTCAGGTGATGGGTGAAGCTTCTGCTTGAGGAAGCAAGTTCCTCAAACTGTGGCTCCGGCACATATTCCAGTCTTACTCCACCCAGGCCCCTCCCACTTCCCCTTGTCTCTCTCTTCTCTCTACTCACCCATTCCAGACAAATCCCTGCACCCAAATGTAGCAAATGACATTTGGAAAAAAAACCCCACCTCTTCTAAAAGGTCTTTCTATAGAAAATGGAGCCTATTTTCCACTGCATGCCAGATTGTAAAGACTGGACATGCCAGAAAGTATCCAATTAAAAGAGCTAAATTTGGGAATAAAAAATGTCAGTCACAGGTTTTTTGATATAGCCTGAAGTTTGTCAGAGATTGATTTGCAAAACTTTGTAGTAAGGGCAAGTCAACCGCCCTGCTGAATACAACATTCAATATTATGGAATTCATGATGCGGCCCTTCTCTTTTACATTTTCTTCATCAGTATTTCTAAGCTGATTTTGTATTCAAATATAGTCTTAAGCCTTCATAAAGTAATCATTCCAAGTTACTACATATTTAAACTTACTGAAACGAAGACATTATTTTAAATTAATCAGTCAGAGCAGTTCAGAACATATTTCATTGCTTCTAGAACAGGGGTAGGGAAACTCTTTTGGGCCAGGTGCCGCTGACCCACAGAAAAATCAGTCAGGGGCTGCATACAAATGAGAAGCAACCCCCCCCCCCCCAAAAAAAAACTGACTGAGAAGGATACAGACACTCCCCACATTCTCCTCATACATCAGAGACTGGGGGGCCCAGCCTATTAGAGTTTGTGTGTTCTAGCGCCACAGTGGGGCAGCAGGGAGGGCTGGAGAACCAGCACAGGGAGAGGGTGCTGAGCCTCAGGGGCCAGATCCAGACATGCTGGGGGCCGCATCCGATCCCCGTGCCTTAGGTTCCCCACCCATTTTAGAAAAAGAGAACACTAATTTATTTGTGTGATTTTCTTAACAAGACCTATTAATGAGATTTCACTATATGTTTATTTTAAAAATATGTGTCCAAAGATTTTAGACATAACAAAGGATTTTATTGGTGGAGGGTTCTCTTAAAACTAGTTCATCATATAGTCAGAAGTAAAAGGGAAACTCTTTTATCCGGCTATCTGGAAGAAAGGGAATGTCCCTTTAAGGACTCTCATCAACAGGGAGGTTAAAGAGCAGAAGAGATAGAAGAGACAGGAAGATTTTGGAAGCATGTTTTTATACTATAGTAGTTAAAATCAATATGTGCCATTTAGAGAAGGGTGGTCTTTTGAAGAATTCATTAAAAAAACTACGTCTGGTGATTTAAGGCTAACGTGGAATACTCAGATTGTGCATCTAAATATCTGCAAGGTTTTTTTAGAGATGTGATCTTACAGTCTTCGGCAACAAACTAATAAAATATTGAAAGCAAATTTTAAATGACGGTCCTGTAGACATTGTAACACACATCTGTTTTTGTCGGTAAATTCATGGTTGGCATATGCCTGTTAAATGGTTTCATTACCACTTAATGGCTTGTTCACAGGTTCACTATGCATTAGCATACTAATAGGGCTGGCAAGCTGGAAGGCTTTTCACTTTTAAGTTAACAGATCCACTTCAAGGGAAGAGTCACCCATCTGCAAGCAGCAGCAGCCTGCTGTGGGAGCCTTCAGGAATGGTCAGAAAAGGGCTAGGAAGCGGGGACCGGTTGAGCACTAAGACCCAGGGACGGCATTGCCTCCGCTTGCCTCTTATACCCACCGCCCATGCACATACACACACATACTTCAGTAGAGTTGAAACCAACACCACAGTAACTCCAAAATGCATCGTAATTCTTGTAAAATATATTTATCTCCGGTTTGCAAAAGCATATGATCATATGCACGAGTATATATAGCTGTTAGTGTAACTACAGCAGCTAACGCAGGATTGCTTGGCTGAGTGGGAGGTGATACAGGAGTGTGCTATTAGTGCTCAGGCGGTGGGAGGTGACTGAGGCTGATGGGCAGGTGGGACACGGTATTTATATGCAGATGACAACAGGTATTTTTAGAGGGGATAAGAATATGGAAATACTTGTTTAATTGGAATATTTGCCTTGTGGACTGTCGCTAGAGTGATGTAATATAGCAATGGGAGAGACAGTGTAGTACCGTGGACTGAGTATGTGAGCTATGGCTTTTAGTCCTGGCTCACCTACAACACTGAGATGGGAGGGTGGTTCCCAGAGCTCAGGCTCCAGGCCAACCTTCAGCGTAGAAATTGTGGTTAAACAGCCCTGTAGTCTGAACCTCTGCAAGCCTGAGTTGGCTGACACCACCCAGCCGTGGATGTGTAATTGCACCGTAGACGCCCCGAGTGACAATTTTATCCACTTGATATGCAAGCTGGATGCTTTATTAAAGGACTCCGGCTACAAAACTATGCCGGCAGTGGCTTTCCACAAATGTTTCCCAGCAAGTTTCAGGAGACACCCGGCATGACACAGCCATGGCCCCTGTATGGCTTCAGCTGGGGGAATATGTCAGAAAGCTTCTCCCCAATCTTTGTACCCCACGGAAAGGCCAGTCACAGGGAGTGTCTAGGCTGCAATGGGAGTTGTGATTGCAGTGCATATAGACTTGGCTAAATTAACTTCAGTCTATCTACTGCAAGTACCAATAGCAGGGAAACCAAAGCATCAAGGGCTTCAGCACAAGAAGTACAAGTCCACCTGGGATCCTGAGTATTTAATTAGGCAGCTAGCCCAAATAAATGTGAAGTTTATTCCCCTATGATATCACTGCTCTCGGTACTCATGCTGGCAAGAATAAATTGCTCGGGTAGGCTTGCACGTGCTGTGTGTACACATTGGATCCTATAATAGACATATTCACATTCTCAGACTCACTGATTGGGGGCCTTGCTGTGCATGAAGCAGATCACTGGGTTGCACCCAGGGCATGCTAATGCCTAAATGCCATAATTTGGCCTTGGACAATGTAGATCACCTTACTCAATATACTTATTTTTTACTTCAGCAAACTGGATTTTCCGATGCTTATATCCTTCTGACTCAATTGCAAAAAAACATTTCCAACCACAAGCTAGGTCCTCCCGTTTAAAATAATAATTGATCTAAGCAGCATGTCTCATTTGTAATCTTGGAGGATGACTTTTAAAAAAAACAAATGTGGCAACCAAACTCCCTAGGCTTCTTCAGTTGATGTGCAGCTTGTTTTTGAGTAACTAATACAGAATCTACAAACCTGACAATTAGGCCTGCGGGCCTAACCCTCTCCTCAGCCTTATCTAGCAATAAATTTTGTTCTTTCTTTCTTTCTTTTGAACTGTACCCAGCATAGAACAAAGTTCACTTCTGCCAGTTCAGTTTTTGTACGGGTCCTTGACAATTGCGAGCTTTTATATGACATCTTGGTGTCTATTTTTAGAAAAGCAAGATTGCAGTTTTCCCACTAACTTGTGTGCCGCAGTATGAATACTGGGAAAATATGGATCAGTACTGGGGGGGTTGCACTTTTTTTGACACTAGGGGTATGTCTAGACTACATGGCTCCGTCAATGGAGCCATGTAGATGAGTTTACTAGCCATAGGAAAATGAAGCGTGATTTAAATAATCGCCACTTCATTTACATCAAAATGGCCGCCGCGCTGTGCAGATCAGTTGTTTGGTGGCACAGTGGGGCAGTCTGGACGCGCCACGGTCGACAAGGGAAGCCTTTGTCGATCCTCCAGTAAACCTCATTTCACGATTATTTAAATCACTGCTTCATTTTCCTATGTCTAGTAAACTCATCTACATGGCTCCATTGACAGAGCCATGTAGTCTAGACATACCCTATGGGTCCTCTGTGCTATACAATCTGTCTACCTTCCCTTAGGGAGCATGCTTGCTCAGTGGGGTCCATATTAAATATTAATTTGGGGGAAGGGCAGCTAAAAAACCTTAAACTGAACATCCTGTTCAGTTTTAGACATCTGTAGCAATAACGAACCAGCCCTCAGTAAGGGTAGAGCTACACAGCAGCGTTATTTTTGGAATAATCATTATTCTGAAATAACATATTGCACCTCTACACAGCAAGCCCGTTATTTCAAAATAAATTCAAAATAATGGGCTTCTTACGCCGACTTCTGTATGAGGAGTAAGGGAAGTTGGAGGAAGAGTGCTGTATTTCGAAATAAGTGCTGTGTAGACATGCCTAAATTCAAAATAAGCTCTTTTGACTTAAGCTATGCAGTTAGGCTAGCTCAAGTTTTGCAGCTTATTTCGAGTTTAGCCTGCTGTGTAGACATACCTGTGACGGGACGCCCCCGTCCCGCACTGAAGCCCCCGGCGAGCAAGCCCTGTTTGGGGCCCCGGGCCGGGGCGAAAGCGGCAGGGCGTTTGAAAACGCCACCGCCATAGCCGTGAGGGGCGGTGGACATTTGGACACGCCGCCGCCCGAGCAAGGGAAGAGGGAGGAGGAGCGCAAGGGATGCGGCTCCAGGAAGCTGGCGCCCCGGACCAACATCCACCCTAGAGGCACCCTGTCGGCCGGGGGGAGGTGAGCCGGGGGAACCCCGGGTCAGGGGTGGACGAGGGAGAGGAAGTAGCCCAGGGCAGAACCAGGAGTGGTTGGTGGGCTGACACGTTATGGCAAGACGCCCCGTCAGCCGGACTGGATCAAGGAGGATCCATGTCCTTAGGGCCCTGGGCTGGGGCCCGTGAGTGAGGGCGGGCCCGGGCCCCCCTCTTTCCCTCTGTCACGGAGAGCGTTGTACTTTCCTTCTGGCGCCTAGGACGCACCTACCGCAGGACACTGGACTTGGGTTACACCTGGGTGAGGGTGTAGGGTAAACCGTAGTGGCCGAAGGGGTCAGCCCCAAGGGGGGCCCCACCCTGGACACGATCACAATACCCAACGGTTTTTGAGTTAGCCCATAGTTCTAAGGTGTGTCTTCCAGCAGGTGGAGTATAGGGCGACCTTTGAACATCCAGGCTATGTCTACATTATGAGGCTTTATCGGAAAAATGTAAGCAAATTGCGCTCAGCAATTTTTCCGATAGTTTTTTCAGAATAGGCTTTTCCGAAATTTGGCTCATCTACAATGGGCCACATTTTGGAAAAAAGCCCTCTTTTGGAAGAGCCCTTCTTCCTCATGGAAAGAGGAAGACAGGGCTTCCAAAAGAGCACGTCGGCTCTTCCGCAAAAAAAAGCGGAAGAGCAGACAGGTTCCCTGGATGTGCCAGAGTTTTTCCGGGCTACCTCTGGTATCCCTGAAAAACCCCATAGTTTAGACATAGCTCCAGAGTTAGACGGCTTCTGGAAAAACCTGGGGTTGCATTAATTCATGTCTGAACTGCATCCGTCACCAAGGAACTATTCATCATCTCAGACTAGCTAGCTCACAGACCATACAAGCTTCAGTTCCACCTCACCCAATTATGTCCCCCACCACCTGTGGGTATGCCCCAAACATGTCATACTACCAGGAGCTGGGAGAGGTCTGGGGGAATTGCAGGTGTGGGGGTATCCAGCTGTCTCCCAGCTGTTTTATATCTCAGGAGTGATATGATGGCCTGGAGAGCAGCAGGTTGAAGCCCAGCAGCAGGGCCTGAATTTTTAGCAATGGAAAATTATTCGGCCCAAATGAAACCAATTTAATACAAGGAGGAAAGGAGTATCAGGGACCACTGCAATGCACAACAAAGAGTACTGCAACTATACTGAACGTTAATATAAGGTCCAGGAGAAAATAGGTCCACGTTAAAAAAAATAGACTAGGACCTCGCTGACTCACCAGAGGTCAAGGCAAGAATGGGGCAATCAAACACACTGGTTTATGCTTTTGCACAAGCGCTGAATGATGAGGTTGTCACACTGGCAACGAACATATGCAGACTAGATAGGCAATGAACATGCAACATCACTGGGTCTACGCAGCAACCTAAGCCCACTCCCTAGCTGCCACGACCCTCCTCTTCCCTAACAAGAGTCAAATACACTGACATAAGAGAACCCATCATAGCTGCCTCCTGCTCCTGTCCACTGAACCTACAGCACCTCTTTAAATCAATTACCACCCAGGACCCTGAACACAAATGACTTCCTTAAACCAGGAAATAGTACCTGACCTACCCTAGTGCATGCACAAGTCTGAAGAGGCAGAAATAAGCATGGTGTTCACTGATATTTTTAGAGGTTCTCAGGTGACAGGCCAGATTGTGGAGGACTGGAAATTGACGAACATAACACCATTGCTTAAAAAAAAAAGAGGGTGGGGATGGGGGGTAGGTCATGTGGTGCTGCTGGCAGTTGTAGACTGGCTAGTTTACAAAGCAGGTGTGGGGGAAAATAAAAGAACAAGAAAAACCTTGTGGGATTCAGTGAGGAAACACTTCAAAATATAATTTGATTAGGACGCAGCCTGTGTGATTCAACGAGGAGGAGGTATTGCCTGGAATACGCATTTGCTAAAGTTTCACATCAAGCATTACTAAATTACAGTGATGAAAGCCCTGGTGTGGGGGCCCAAACAGCTTGTGGGAAAGACAGCGTTTAGAAAAATAGAGTGAACTGCAGCTTCGCTTGCTGGAGGCAACTAGGAAAGAAACCAGGTCTGTGAAGTTACACTTGCCTCTGGGTTCCCCTGCATCTGCTCTGCCTCGGCCTGTTCCTTTGGTCCCAGCCCTATATGGAGATCCATTGTCAGAAGAGCTCTGTGCACCTGCAGGGGCTACCCACGAGGAGCTACATTCTGGGGCAATGCCTTACATTGAAGCCTCTATGGGACTAGGATCATCTCTATTTTAGTGTATTGTGCATCACTGAGCACTTTGTTGCCCAATATGTATTATATATGGCAACGAGTACTCCTCTAGCACCTTAGAGACTAACACTTATATATTTACGTATATACCTTATCATGAGCATTTGTGGTCAAAACCCACTTCCTCATTATATATATATATATATATATATATACACTAGCCAATTAGCCCATCATAAGATGGGATTTTCAGGTCTCTCCTCCACGTCGGTCTTCTCTCCTGAGCCTCCGGTCTCTCCTCCATCTCTCTCTCTCTCTCCTCCTCCTACTGCCTCCCCCTCCGCCTTCTGCCTCTCTCTCCGTCTCTCTCTCTTCTCTTCTCCCCCTCCTGCCTTTCACTCTCCCTTTCTCTTCTCCTCCTCCTCCTGTCTCTCACTCTCTCTCTGCTCTCCTCTGTCTCCATCGGGGATTCACACTCGTCCAGGCCCCCTGGGCGTGTACATCACCGTGTACTCCCCATGCTGCATGGGGAGTGCTGACCCCAAACAGCTGCTTGTGCTGCTTGCTCCCACGCGGCGGCCCGGCTGAGCGGCGCAGAAGCCAGGCGAGCACCACGGTGGGAGGCAACAGCGCCGCCCAGAGGGAACAGCCAGCGTTTCAGCATTACAGAGTCACAGACATTGGGCTACTTATATATATATATGAGAGAGAGAGGTTAGTCTCTAAGGTGCACAGGACTACTCATTTTTTTAAAGTAACAGACTAACATGGCTACCCCTCTGAGAACTATATATGGCAATGGTCTGGTTGAAAAAAAAATATACCAATGATATTAAAATGTGATTATTATTATTAATCTGTTTTACTGGTTCATTTAGGGTATGTCTACACTGCAATGCTATTTCGGGATGCTGGAGTATCCCGAAATAGCTATCCCAAGTCTTCACAGCAAGTCCGTTATTTCAGGCTTGCTATTCTGACATCCCTGCAAACCCCATTTTATGAGGAGTAAGGGACATTTTGGAATAGCATTTTATTTCAAAATTTAGCAGTGTTGACAGCACCAACTGATGAAATAAGCTATTTCGAAATAGCATTGAAATAAGATATACAATTTGCATTGCTCAAATTGCATATTTTATTTTGAGTTATGGTGCTATATAGACGAACCCTTAGAGACCCTTCCCAAGTGAAATGAATAACAGATTGGAAACCAAAATAGAACAAAGGAGTTGCTGGAGGTGAAAGAGGATTCATTTAAAATGAGGTATGAGATAATTTTCACCTTGTCAAATGCCACACTAAGATGCTGCAGCTGGATCTGAGCAGGCAGACTTCGGCACCATCAGGACACATCTACACAGCAGGGCTAAAGCCAAAATAAGCTACGCAACTTGGGCTACATCAATTACATAGCTTAAGTCGAAATAGCTTAACTTGGCTTTTGGCGCTGTCTACACAGCAGGAAGTTCGAATTAGAACACTCTTCCTTTGACTTTCCTTACTCCTTGTAAAATGAGGGTTACCGGAGTCAGAGTAAGAAATCCTCCAGCTCGACATTATTTTGACATTATGTCGAACTAACTGCTTGCTGGGTAGACGTAGACTATGTTATTTTGGAATAACATCAGTTATTCCAAAATAACGCTGCTGTGTAGACAGAGCCTTACAGAGCTCCATTAATTCAATTGTCTGTAGTACAGTGGTGCCTGGAAGCCACAACTGAGTCCAGGAATCCATTTTATTAGGTGCTGTACAAAAGCACAGCAATAGTCAGCCCTTGTTCCAAAGAGCCTATGTTATAAAAAAGATAAGATGGAGAAATAAAGTATTCACCCTATTTGTGCAGCTGGGGAACTGAGGCACAAAGAGGCTAAATGACTTGCCCAAGGACTCTGTGGTAGAGCCAGAAATTGAGCCCCGATCTCACAAGTCCAGTGTCTTAACCACAAGCACATCATACTTTCTGTAATAAACCAAAATCATATCAGAATATTAAATCTTATGGAATAACTCAACCTGATGTAGTGAGTTTTGAACCTTTTAAGTGACTAGATAAGTGCTATACATAGAAAATACAATGTAATATAATATAAAAAGGAACAACTGAGATCAATTAATTATGAAAGGGTATTCTATGGAACCATCACCTATTCAGCATATTAATGAGATTAAATATTATGCGGTTTGTCCTGGAAAAGTCCTTGAACTTACCACGGCTGCAGTATAAAAAGGCAGTATAGGATATACATGCAGTAAATGGAAGTAGTGCCATGCAAAGAACACATTTCTTCTGGATTCTATTTTTCATGTGTTCCTCATTTGCATTGTGACCTTCTCAGTTCACAAGTGACGTACGGAGGATCCATTATTCTTCTGAACTCAGTCACTGCACAGAGATGTGGCACATCTGGAGAGAGCAGGGCTTGGACAAATGTTTCTGAGTGACCTTTCCAATAGATGGCTGTTCTGACCCAACACCACCTGTGTGAACTCTGGTTGGTGGGAGTTAACTTCAGCTTCCTGTTTAAGATTGTTTTCTGCCTGCCTGGCAGCACAAAACAGGTGAGATTGGGGCTAAAAATCAGTCTCTCTGTGTGTAATTTTCAGGTTGGGTAATCTTGTTAAATTGTGTCTGAGTACCTAATGGTACCGTCAAGTAACAGGTAGTCTGATTCCAGTTAGCTTCTATTATGTCTAACCTATTCCTAGCAAAGTGGCCAATGTATTTATCATAAATGTATCTTTAAATTGGTGGATGGACTTTGTGAGCAGCAGGAGTGGGTGGGTTTGGGAATGTTGATGTGATGAGGGGAAGGATTCTCTCTCTTTTCAGAGGTTTTGATAACCACAGGGAGCCTCAGGGGAAAATACACAGTATATTCTTGATAATCTTGTTACTGTGCAATGTTCTGTGATCCAGAAAGAATAAACTGTCTTAGCATTGATTTATCTTGATGAAAAGGCAAAAACGTAATGAAGCATTACAATTTTAATACCTCTTGACAAGCTGAACTTTTTTTGCCCTTAAACTAGATGTTTAGTAATCTTAGGGCCTGATAGAAAGTCCAATGAAGCCAATGGAAAGATGTTCATTTAGTTCAAGGCTTTGGATAAGACATTCTCTTAAGATGTTTGATTAACATTCAAGGTAGATTAGGGGGCAGTTTATTAATATGGAAGGACCCAGATATCATGTTTGCCATGTATGCAAGCTGAAAGCGGAGTGCAGTTATAACAACAATATGGATAATAGCTCCAGTTTTATGCATTAAGATACAAATTCATCCTGATGCCATCTGAAAACCTTATAATCTTTCCTTCCCCTCCTCCAACTGTAGATTTTTGTTTACTGTATTTCCTATTTCTCTGGCCCAACACTCTGTAAAACAAGAGGCTTGTATAGCTTGAAAGTGAAGAATTTCATTTGCAGCCATATAAAAATGCTGTTTATCAAATTTGTCATTCACTGCCGCATGCTGTTTTGCTGTCTATTTTTGGCAACTACAAAATATGTTTTTAAATATATATTTATTTTATGTAAAATAGCTTCAGTAGCTCTTACTGAATGTGCCATCCATAAAAGAGTTGGCATTGAAATGTCAATCTATGTTTGACATTTTCAATGACTAAGGCCCTAAATCAGCCAAGCATGTGTTTAAGTACTTTGCTGCATCAGGGCTTAAAAGTCTGAGCCATTGTCCACTGAAGTCAACGAGACCCTTTTCCACTGACATTAGTGGGAGATGAATCAGCTCACAAAAACTTTATACAAAAATCTAGCTAAAAATATTCCATCATGTCCAGCCACTGAGAAACTAGTGGATCAAATTAATCTATTCACAACAATTTAGTTTGCTATAGATTAAATGGGCTATTTATAATAACATCACATTGGGCCCAAAGCAGTTCAAAAGCAATACTGGACACAGAGAATCCAACATCTCCAGACCTCCTCTTACTAGAGGAGCAGGTTAAAAGATATTCAGGAGCCCAGCCAAAAAATAGGAGCAAGGGTAGTGTTTCAGGAAGGGCGGGGGGCAGCAGCCATGCATTCTGGGACATGGCTAGCTTTTCATCCCATTACCTGGACTATCAAGGAATGAGGGGAAAGTACTTGCATTCTGTGCATGCTTCTCACATCTGGCTGGTGAAGAGAGATCCCTTGAAGGGAAGACAGGCTATAGGAGAGATAAATTCTTCTCCATGAAACTGGACAGAAGGTGGCACCTGAAATGGGACCAGAAAGTGGGTAAGAACCTACAACCACCAGATTCAATGAAAACCCAGTAAGTCCTTCAAGGGCCTGCTCTTTTGGATTCTTTTATTTGCCGAGTGACTGTTTGGCCTATAGGTGCCAAGCCCCAAACTGAAAAGATGTATTGATAGGAAGTAGCTCAGGGATGTGAACGTAGACTTGCTGCCCAGAGGAGCCTGTCAGTGTTGCTTTCGCTGGTCCCTGATCTGGGACCAAATCAAGAGGGAGGTCTGGGTCCCCCAATCCTTAAGGGCCAAGGTCCAAATGTGGGTAGAAATGGAAGGTTCCAGGCACTCTAGAGAGGCAAGGAGCTGGAAGTTAGGTGTGCTAACCACTAGGCTGCCTGGCCCTCCAAGCCATCTATCGCAATCTTCCATTTTTCTTTATTTTCTCCCATAGGATAATGAGACTTGTGACAGTGTGAACAATTGATTAGGAGTAAAATCAATAGAGTTCCTCCATCACATGAGTAAGGATTTTATCTAGCTCCACTGAAGTCAATGGAAGGACATCTATTAACAGCAATGAAAGGTAAATCATTTGTTATTCAGTACCTAAAGTGGTGCAACATGTTAACTACAGAATCTGAACTCAGTCAAAACTCACTTGATTTTGTTACCACTTAAAGCTGATCATGTCCCTCATATGCTGGGGTTTGATCTGAGTGTAAATTTCCCCAAAGTTTGGTCACGTTCATAATTGGTTTTAAATTCAGCCTCCCTTTAATTAAAAGCTGACAAGGACCATGTATATTTCAAATAAACATTAACCATGTTCAGAGTGAATTTGGGTCTATCCGTATTTTTGCATCAAAACCATATGTAACAATAGTGTCTTGTTCTTGTTTTAGTATCATACTGGGTGGAGGTCAACCTTAAAGCTCAAGTGGCATTTGAGTGGTGCATAAGTCTTGAATTGATCCTCTGAATAGGCGTGAACTTCAGTCACTGAAAGTGCCTATCATATTTTATATCAAATACAGGCTACTTCTAGAAGTTAATTATAAAAAACGACAGCAGAAAGTACAGTAAAATGGCTTTGTATCGTGCGTGTTCAAAAGAATACAAGATATAAAGTTTCAAGGTGGATATTGCTGCAGAAATTACCTTTTGCTTCTGATTTTGTTGAGAAAGCCAAGAGGGTTCATGAAGTCAAAACAAGGTCAGTCTCTTTTCCATGTGATCTGACTGAACTTGTAAATGTATGTTTTCCTGTAGCTTTCTAAAGTAAAGAAAACTAAAAATGTCAAAAGGCGTATTCCTATTAATACACGAGCCAACCTATTGCTATAGGGTGTTAATTGATATATTCTGCATGACAAGTGCTTAGAACATATCAATGGCTAAGAAAACCAGGGGTGGAGGAAAGTTTTGCGGGGCCCAGGGCAGCACAATTTCGCGGGGCCCCCCTTTGGAGAAAAAATAGAAAAAGAGGCGTCCCCCCATGCCCATTCCTCCAGTAGCCCCACTCTGATCATGTGAGCTACCCCTCCTCACCCCCTCTCCTAACACCTCCCTCTACACATCTGCCCTGCCTCTCCCCTCTGGTGCTGGTCCCTCCCCTGCAGGTGTCTGCCCTTCTGCTTCACCACCAGAATGCTCTGGCACCTGCACCTTCCCTTTACCTCTGCACCCTCCTGGTGCCTCCCCCTTCCCTCACTGCCCCTGCTCCCTTTGCCCTTTTTTCCCTCATGCCCACCCCCTCACCACCCTCTGCTCCCATTCCCCTCATGCCCCTGTGCCCTCACACATGCCTTGCTCCATCCCCACCTTCCTCATGCCCACCCTTCCTGTCAAGCCTTCTTCCAGCACCTCCCCCTCTCGCCTTTAGCCCCCAATGCCCTTACCCTCTCCTCTCCCAGCATCACCCTGTCCCCCCAGCCACTGACACCTCCCCTTCTGCCCTTTTCCTCATTGTCTCCACTTGGCCCCCTGGCATTTATCACTCCTCCACGCTGTCCCTTGGTGCCTTCCCCTTTCTTCTCCTGACCTGCCCCCCTCTCCCCCGCCCCTCAGAACAAGCCCCTTCCTCTGCCATCTATCTTCTGCCTTCCAGTTTGCAGGGCGGCCGCAACCCCGGCCCAGGCTCCAGACCACGTGCCGAACCGAACCGGTTTTTAAAGTCCCGGGCCGTGATGTCGCACCACACCCGGGCGTCTCCCCTCTCAGCTGTTGTGCGGTGTTTCAGCATGCCGCGCATGCGCTCCCTCAGCCCCACATGGCCTGTACTGGCCGACGCCGGGGAATTTAAAGTGTGGGGCTACGGCGCCCCGTCACAATCCCCCTCCTCCTCCAGCAGCCGCCAGCCGGCCCTTCGACGGACGACCCACCGGGAAATTCCCGGTATCCTGCTGGGCCAGTCCGCCCCTGGCGCTGGCGCGGGGCCTATTGAAGCTCGGGGCCCGGGCAGCTGCCCCGCTCACCCTGACCTATATCTGCCGCTGAAGAAAACAATGCAAAAATGCCAAAAATGGGTGCAAAATTCTGCAAAACGCAGCAGTGTTTGAGTAAAGCCATCTTACATATTTCTAGTCTTTAAGGTGCTGCAAGACTATTCATTGTTTTTTAAGTTCTTCTAATGAAGTCACTCAAAAATCAGGTCATCCCCTTCCCCCCTAAGTCTTCTCATTTACCGCCTCAATCTGCTGAGAAATCTTTTTGAAACCAAGAGATGATCATTATACTCATTACGCTCTTTCTCTTGAAGAAAATATGAAAAGAGGTTCACAGAGGGAACGTAATTTAAGAATATACAGATCTTGAAACTGAATAAGAGCTTCTTGATTCTTACAATTACCATAAAAACGAAATGAAATAAAAAAGAAAGATGAACTTAAATAATAGTTGTCCTCTATTGTATGTTCTGCCATCTTATCCCATATCTCTTTCCTTATCTTATCAGGAGGCAATGGGACTTGTCTGAGTAAGCTAGGTTTCACTGAATGAATTGTTAAGTCTCTGGATAAATATGTCTTTGTCAGTCCCAGAAAGGCTGGATGATGGATCTGACAATTCTACTTCTGACGCCTTTGGGGAGCAAACAAACTTGCTAATTCTAACATAAAGATTTTAATTTACACAAGCTGACAATTTATGATCATTTACACACATCAATCTTTAGGATGTGCAAGCTTCATCTGCATTGGAATGCTAGGGTTTGACTCTTGGGTCTGCTACTCAATTCCAGTGCGATCCTTTTGTTTCACTGCCTACACAAGTGGACTATAAACCTTTGGGAACTCCTCCAGTGTTCAGAGACTCCTTAAGAGGCATAGAGCAAGTGCAGCTGCTCTATGTACCCCTCCATGCAGCCCATTGTAGTAGGGGTCAGACTAGAGGAAAGGAAATGTGACTATGTGTTTCTAAATTTAACATAAAAATGGAGATTCCTTTATCTGCCTTTGGAGAACACAGAATTTTGGTAGTTATAAGGACAACTTAGTTTGTGTCCTTGTCTTCTGTAGAGGCAGCCTCAAATCCATTTGCAAACATTGCAGGAAAATCTTATCTGTGGCTTCAGTTCCTTTGACAGTAATTAAAACGGCAAACATTTTGAACACTTCACAAGATTCCTTACAAAAATCGACAGTTTTACAAGACATGGGATTGTGAGATTAACGATAAAATCATGAAAATAAAGAACTCTTTTATTGCATATCAATTCTGTTTCTAGTAAATTGCAAATTATAATTTTCTCCCAACAGTAATTATATTCTTATAATATTTTACCTAACTTAGGTGTATTCACACATACCTGATTTTGGAAATGATTGGGATTTTTTTCTCCTTTTTATATTTCTTGTACTTCTTTTTTTCAGGAAGAAGCCTTGCTTTGAGCACTCCTGTGCCAAACGTAAAAGCAAATATCATATCTCATGAAGAGGATGGGAGAAGCCTCATAAGAAATTAATATAATGTATTATTCTGATCTACAAAGCCACAAACATAAAACTGCCTTCAACACTAGTCTGTTGCAGCCTAAACAAAAATAATTTTGGCTAATAGTTTGAATGTCATGATGAGATCATACATTAATCTGAATTTCTTGGAATAACCAATTGGCCTCCCACAAAGAAATAATACATATTAATTAAATACTTATTTCTTGTATAGTTCTTTTCATTAGAAGAGCTAAAAAAGTGCTTCACAATTGTTAATGTATCCTGCACAAGTGCTAGTCTTCTAACACAGACAGACTGAGGCTGAGAGAGGCTAAGGCCTGGTCAACACTAGGACTTTACCCTGAATTTAGCCCCCGACAGTCGCTTATCTAAGTGATTCATTCACACTACCAAGCCTGTTGCTCTGCCCTTAGGGTGGTGGACGTCAAATCTTGTAGTCCTGCTTTTCACGAGGAATAATGCTATTCCCAACCATGCATATCCAAAATTACACTAGTGTAGATGCTGCATTGCTGGAAATCTGACCCCATTGGCCTCTAGGAGCAAGGGCAGAGTTTCAGGAGGGTGGGGGAGGGAGGTGGGAGGCAGCTGCCATGCCCTCCAGGACATGGCTTGCTTTTCTTCCCATTCCCCAGACTATCAGGGAGTGAGGGGAAAATACTTGCATTCTGTGCATACCTCTCACACATGGCTGGGGAAGGGATCTCATGACCGCTCTGGCCACATCTTGCATCTCAACTACTCTCCCACTGAGCTCAAGAAGCCCCGGGAACTGTAGAATGGCCTGTCCCATGTGGCCAGCTTTGCAAGCCCTTGGTGAGTGAGCAGCACACTGCAACGTGAGTGCTCCCAACATTCCCTCAGACACTCCAATGGCTGTGAGCACTTCTGCTCCCACGGCCTCCACTGCCAAGGGTCTCAGAAGAGCTCCAGCCCGGAGTGCATGGGAAATCGTGGATCTCTGTGAGGTTTGGGGAGAGGAGTCCATCCCCCATGACCTCTGGACCAAGAAAAGGAACACCAACATGTACGGCAGGATCACCGCCAGCCTTAGGGAGAAAGGCCATTCCAGGACCCTAAACGAGTGCAGGCTGAAAATCAAGTGGCTGTGGCAGTTCTATCAGAAGACTAAGGAGTGGCACAGAAGTTCTATCAGAAGACACAGGGGGGCAGCACCTCATACTTGCTGCTTTTACAAACAGCTAGATGTCATTCTGCAGGGGAGGCAGTCAGTTCCCCCTCCCTGGTCATTGAGTCATGCCTGTCGCATGCCTGGCAACAGCTTGCAGGAAGGTGGGGTGGGGGAGGTCTCCAAGGAGGAGGAGAAGGAGGAAGAGATCCACCATAGGATGGAGCCCGAGAGCCAGGAGGTGCTCTTGAGCTTGGAGGCAGTCCCCCCATCCCAGGATGTCTCCCAGGCCTTCGACAGCCGCGGGGAGGGCACTTCTGGTGAGTTCTCTAACTTTCTCTAACTACAAGCAGGGCCAAGGCAATGGGCTGTGAGAGGCGCTGTACTCTCTCTCTGCCTACTCAGAACCAGTGTGTGTGTGTGTGTGTGTGTGTGTGCAGTCTTGACTATGCAGCTCCATGAAGCTATCATGTAGGAAACCCTTGATCTTTCTCACATGGTTCCTGCCTTATTCCATCCTCTGCAGTAGGACACCTTCCCACGCCCAACCACGAGTAAGTAGTTTCGTGTCATGGGACCACCACACAGCAACAGCAGCATAAGGACCACATTCATAGCCACTTTCAGCCAGCATTTGCTCCTGATCAAGCACAGTGATGCAGAGAAGACTGATATCTCGCATGGCAACCTGTCAGGAGGAGAAGTGGGGGAACCTATTAGCACTCTATCCGGAAAGCCACGTGTGCCGCTCACACATCACCCACTCCCCCTACCTGCAGGCAGGGAAAAAAGTACTTTGGGAGTCCATGTGTACTGGACACAGGGGGGAGTCGACCTGCCCGACCCCTGTCCAACTGCAGGCTCCTGCCCTGGCTGGGAATGTTGCACTGTTCCCAGAAGCTGTGTGTGCACTGGACACGGCAGGAACCTGCCCTCTGCTGCTACACCCCTCCTGCCTGCAGGCTCATGGCCTGGCAGGCCTCTTACATTACTGCCTGCCTCTGGACTGAATGTTTCAGGTATCTAAAAGGATGTTACAAGGAGGAGGGAGAAAAATTGCTCTCCTTGGCCGCTAAGGATAGAACAAGAAGCAATGGGCTCAAACTGCAGCAAGGGAGGTTTAGGTTGGACATTAGGAAAAAGTTCCTGTCAGGGCGGTTAAACACTGGAATAAGTTGCCTAGGGAGGTTGTGGAATCTCCATCTCTGGAGATATTTAAGAGCAGGTTAAATAAATGTCTATCAGGATGGTCTAGACAGTACTGGGTCCTGCCATGAGGGCAGGAGACTGGACTCGATGACCTCTCGAGGTCCCTTCCAGTCCTAGTATTCTATGATTCTCCTGATGCTCCCCGAGATGTCTGTGCACCTGCTGTAAAGCAAAAATGTGACCTTGCATGACACACTTCTCCATTGTCTGAAATGAGACCTTTGTGGTTGGCAAAGAGATTAGGGATAAGTTTCCCAAAAAGTATCTCCTGTGATGTCTGCCCTTGAAACTTTTCTTAACAGCTGGGACAGCTGCCAGCTGGGTGCGTCCTACACCTCCCACTGCATCTGCCTGCCTGGCTGGGATCCACAGGTGGAAACGGACCAGGAACGAACTGTTCAGGGAGCAGATGGAGGTGATGTTCTTCACCCTGACCTCAGTGATGAAGTGTGTGGCAACCTGCCTGGAATGGGCCACTGGCCAGAACCCTGCCCACGTTGTGGCTTCCACCACCAGGGTCCCCAGGGGCCATTGGGGCCCCAGAACATGGTGGGGGTGACCTCCAGGGCAGCCAAAGCCTCCAGGCCATCGGGAGGCAGGCAGCAGTCCCACTTCCATTCCTGAGCCCCACTTCCAGGTCCCCAATTCATGCCCTTTCCTGTTGTTTCCCCCCAAGTAAACAGTCCAACAGTCCTGTCTGTTGAATAATGGTCTTTTTCAAACCAGTTTGGACCATCTCCTTAACCCCAGGACATAAATGAGATTTTAAAGGTGTAATTGACATGATGCATAGTTACTGCCAATCCTTGCCTGTACTGCCACACCCATTTAAAGATTAAGCATGGATTTTTGAGTATCAGAGGGCTAGCCATGTTAGTCTGAATTTGCAAAAACAATGAGAAGACCTGTGGCACCTTATAGACTAACAGATTTATTGGAGCATAAGCTTTCGTGGGCAAAGACCCACTTCATCAGATGGATTTTTAAATGAGTTAATAATGTTTAAAATGTTAATCTTTTTGAACATTCTTACAATTGTTGTGGACACAAATCAGTAATGTAAAACAATTGTTGTGTATACGTTACTTTGTGAATCACCACTTTTTTTTTGTAGAAAAACCTTGAATTTGTAAGTATTTTTGTACCTTTACACTATTGAATACACAGTTAGTAGAAGCATCTAAGATATTGATATGTTCTCTACTGACACAAACATATTTTCCCCAGCTAATCATGACAGAATTACAGAAGTTAAACTTATCCTTTTAGTTCTTACATCTAGATACTTACTACTCTTATAAATGGGCTTTTTGGAATTCTATATTGAAGATGCCTACCTATTTAGGATGGATTGGAGCATTTAAATATAAACCAAAGAGATCTTGAAGAGGGTAGCATGAGCCAATTTGATTCTAAAGAAACTCCTTCAGGTACCTACTTAATCTTTTTCTATAATACAATGTGTTCTCTCTCTCGCTCAGCTATTTTATCTGATACTTCACCAATGGCAAAGCTCTATGAACTGGCATTTCTGAGCTTCTTGGAAAATCTAGCTTATAGTTCAGTTGGTGTGGGGCTGGCAGGCTCCCTACCTGTCTCTGCATGGCTCTGCAGAAGTGGCAACATGTCCCTGTTGCTCCTAGGTGGAAGAACAGCCATGGGGCCTCTGTGTGCTATTCCCACCTCACTCCTCCCTGAGTACTGTATCCGCAGCTCTCATTGGCTGGGAACCACAGTCAGTGGGAGCTGTAAGGGTGGTGCCTGTGGATGGAGGCAGCACATAGAGTCGCTTAACTGCATCTTCACCTAGGAGCAGCAGGGACATGACCCTGCTTGCAGGGAACTGCCCAAAGTGAGTGCCACCCTGATCCTGCACTGCAAAACCCCTCCCACAACCCACCCACACCACAGAACTCCCTCCATCACTTATTCCAAATTAATTTGTATTTGACCAACTTGCACCCCCCTTTCCTCCAACATGCTGGATAACAAAGCTTTGGATGTATGTTTGTGTGCCGCCCAAAGCACAGCATGTCCCCCCCTCCCCAGCCCTCAGAGCCACCTGGAGCATGCCGCACAGCACTCCAGCAGCAATTCAAAGGGTTGCAGGGCTCTGGTTTTCACTGCTGCCATAGGCTACGTCTAGACTGCAGGCTTCTTTCGGAAGAAGCTTTTCCAGGAGAGATCTTCAGAAAAAACACTGAATGGGCGCTATCTCACATGTAAGCTGTGATTACTATGGACGGAGTGGCCACCAGGGCACCTGTGCTTTTTCCTCCTTCCTCTTCTTTCAAAAGAACTCCCTCTTCCCCGTCCACACACGTCTTTTTCCAAAAGAGTTCTTTCGGAAAAAGGCTTCTTCCTCATAGAAAGAGGTTTACCAATGTTGGAAAAACCCCTCTGTTCTTTTGATTTTTTTTGAAAGAATGCGTTTGCAGCGTGGACGTAAGTGAAGTTTTTCCGAAAAAAATGGCCGTTTTTCCGAAAAAACTCTGTAGTGTAGACATAGCCACAGTAGGTAGCAGTGGCGGTGGCTGAGAGTTTTGGGCCCCTTTGAATCACTGTGCCAGGGGGCAACTGCCCCTCTTGCCTCATCTTGTCAGTGGGGTATATCATCATCTTTAAGTATCCAAAAAGGGGCATTTTCAAACTGTCTCTAAAAGTTTGTCACACATGGTCTCCATAGTCTCCATTTAACAGTATATTACCAGTCCCTCCATATGAGAGCCAGGCCCCCCTGGATGGAGTATAGCAGGAAGGAATAATTCAAGCGTTACAGAAGTACAGCAATTACTATAATACTAGAATTGTACTTTGACTCCATGAAAACTAAGCCATGGAATCCCATAGAATTTACATAGTGCATACCTTGCAAGTGTTGCCAAATACCGTATGGAGACAGTCACCTGCTGCCGTAACCTTGTTACATATTAGTTGCGTGAGCAATACTGTGTATAGTGCTAACCTCTTCAGCTAAGAATTCAATCAGATATTTTTACTTACAGTAATTTCAGAATAACTACATCACAATTAGATGCCTCTCCTCTTGTGATCTCTCTAATGGCTTTCTCATGATTTCCTCCTCAAATTGAAGCTTTTCTTCAAGGCTATGCACAATTCCTACATGCTTAAAGGTCTGTTTTAACATCCTGCTACTCCTTCCTATTCATTTTTGCTCCATCAACAAAATCCACTCTTTACTCATTCTTTTTCTCATTTTTGGATCTTTTCCCATGCTGTCAGAAATTCTAAGTATGTTAAATGCAAATCAGGATCAAATTTTGCTTCATTTATTTAATTTTATTAATACTTTTTTAAGGCTTGCCCAATTCACGCTTGATGTAGCTCCACAGACTTCACTGGAATCACATCAGAAGTTTGTTACTCTGCTACTAAACAGAGCTCTTTCATGTATATTTTGTAGTTGCTTCATAAATGTTTTCTGGGCCTTAGCCATCCGGAAATATTTATGTCTTTTGTTTTATTGGAAGTCTAATGCCAAATATTTCTTGAGAAACCAATAGAATATCTTGCTATGGAAATAAATAATATTTACTTTTTTACCCCATTATTAAGAAATGTAATGAAGAAATTTTACTAAATACATTTCTCATGTGCTTCTTTTGGCTACATTGACATTATTCAGCTGAGTTATTACCAGAAATAGTCAAATGGCTTTTTTTTTACACTCTGCATTTTAAAGAAGCAGACTGTTTTAGCCACCAGAGAGAAATATCAATAGAAAAGAGACAGATGTTCCAATTTTTTCTTTATAAAACTAAGGAACTAACTAAAATGCCACTGAAGAGTGAGCTAGAAATATTATACAATGATGACATTGTCCTAAGCAGATGAAGAAAATGTACTATTTAAATTACCAGTATTGCTCACTAGCATACTTGCAATAATTAGTAATTATATGCTCAGCAGGAACACATAGTAAAGGATACGTAATTCCTTCCTACCATTATAATAAAGGGAGATTACATATAAATGTCTATTCAATGGAGAGGATACAAGACTGTTGCCAACAGTTGTAAGAAAGAGAGAGAGAAAGAGAGAGAGTTTAATTAACAAGTACTATCAGGATCACATAGTAAAGGATACGTAATTCCTTCCTACCATTATAATAAAGGGAGATTACATATAAATGTCTATTCAATGGAGAGGATACAAGACTTGCCAACAGCTGTAAGAAAGAGAGAGAGAGAGAGAGTTTAATTAACAAGTACTATCCAGAGAGATATTTTTAGGAAGAATGACTCATAAGATAATAATGCAACTTTGCCAGTGGCCAGGATGGGAAGGGAGAATATAAAGGAATAGCTTGCACTTAACAAAGTAGAAATAGTTGCTATATCTTTAGGAAACTGAAAATGTGCCTTTGTTGTCTGCTTACTCATATCCTTGCAGTACATTTCTAGTTTGTTAGGTGGGAATAAAAAGGTTTGAGTTTGCTCTAATGCTGTCTGGCAAGGACAAAAGGGTCGGCAACATGTGTCTTCCTCAATAGAAAGAACTCTTTGTATTAAAAATAGTATCAGTAATAAAGTAGAATCAGAAGAAAAGTAACATATTGTCCAGGATTGCCTCTTGTTCCAAGTTTCATGTACTTTTATGGAGTTTTAAAATCTTTATGAAAGTGTTAGTTTTTCAAAGCTGCCACTCTGGTACTACTAGAGAATATGCTAAATCAACCAGGAACTCCAAAAAATAGTGCTTTGCAGAGAACTATGACCATTATTAATAGTAAGTGTTCCTGGTTTACCTCATTGGGACATTTCCATTGGAAAACTATGGTGGAACCTCAGAAGAAGACCATCTTTGTTCCTTGCCACTCTCTGAAATCTGGGCTTCATCAGAATCAGTAGAGTTTTGCCATTGACTTCAGTGGAGCCAGAATTCACTATGAGAGTCATGATGGGCCTAATTTTTGCCATGGATAGGTTTTGCTGCAAATTACAGTAAAACTCCAATAGTCTGGCATCCAATAGTCCGGCACTCCTGATAGTCCAGCATCAAAATGGCAAGAGCCTAGTGAGTGAGCTTTGGCAAAAAATGAGTCACAAGGTAACAGCGGCAGCAGCTGAACTGAGCAAAAGGGTAAAAAGGCTTAAAAACTAAAACATTACAGTATACTGTATACAGTATGTACAATAAAAAGGGTTAAGAACACTTTATATACAGTATATAATGTATACAGTATATATATAACCTGCTTATAGTACCTCCTGATAGTCCGGCATATCTGATAATCCGGCACCACCTAAGTCCCATAGGTTCCGGATTATCGGAAGTCTACTGTAGTTTCAAGCTGCTGCCTAATTAATTAAGCAGTAAGTCCATCCAGCTCTCTTCAGAAAAAAAAGATACACAAACCATTTTTTTAAATGTTTTCTACCCTTCATCTTAAGAGAATCAGCATTTCCCACCTTCTCCTGGCAAAAGACAGCTAGGGATTGCTGCACCTGAAGACCACTGATGTGGGTGAAGAGGCACTGGAGACTACCAGACTGCTCCTGAAAGGGTGAACATGGTATTTCTTCTTCCATGGAATTAGAGACTACTTCAGGTTCAATCTCTGCAGTTAGCCTATGAAAATATTTTGTGACAACTAAGCAAATTTTATAATTCCACACTGCCTGAATGAACAGCTGGTTGCGGAAGTCCATGAGGGCTGCTGTTTCACCATTTCAGGGACAGGCCAGCCCTCTTCCTCTCATACCTTCCGCAATGCAATTCAGGCAATAATAATAAAGCAAGATATTGTATTAGGTAAGAGATCACATTTGGAAGGGGAAGGATGATGAAATCTTAACTTTTAAATGAGATGACAGGATTTTCCCATTGTCCCATCCTAATTACAAGTGTTGGAAATTTACAGAGAATAGAAGGATACATTTTCTTGACTCACTGGCGCATAGGTGGCTCATTTGAATCCAACAGAATTCTAGGAAAGGAGAGATTAGACCTCTGGGAGAAGGAACAAAGTTCTAGGATGTATAGGTTGAGCCAGAGACTTTAAAAGCAGCAAAGCGCCAAAAAGAAGGTTAGGCTGGAGGTTAATGATATTTTGGAAGTGAGCATTTGTGAATACAGTCAAATACTAGAAGAAACCATTCCTATGAATAGGAAGTAACTTGTGTTAGAAATTACGTAGGATGATGGCAGCTTATGCCACACTTCTTTATAACATTTTCCTGATCTTTCTGTTTGTCTTTTATTTTAAAAACCCTTTAGGACTCATGTTTTTCATAAGTAATAATAACACATATAATTGTGGAATAATCACCCATATGTTGCAAATCAAATCATTCATTGGTATATTGAGATGTTCTAATTTCTTCTTAGGCTTTTTAAAAATTATTATCATTGTTGCAAAGCAACCACTAAGGCTACATCTACACAGCGTCCCTCTTCTGCAAAAGCCTATGCAAATGAAGCATGGATTAGCATATTGTCACACTTCATTTGCATAATTATTAGGATCCATTTTTGTGCGAGAGGTTTTTGCGCAACCACCCCCCCTCTTGTGCAAGAGCTGTTCTTCTTCATTTTTTCAGGAAGAACGGCTGTTGTGCAAGAGGGGCCTTTTGTGTAGATGGCACCTTTTTTGTGCAAAAACCTCTTGCACAAAAATGGCTCCTAATTAATTATGCAAATGAAGTGTGGCAATATGCTAATCTGAATCTTCTGAGTTCAAAATAAGAGGTAGGGCCCGCACCATTCCATGTCATCCCCTTTCACCTGTACAGCCTCTTGGAGGCAGGAAAAGCATATTTGTTAACCAAGAGTATGTCTAGACTATACACTCTTTAGAAAGAAGCTTTTTTGAAAGAATCTTTTGAAAAAGCTTCTTTTGAAAGAGATCGTCTAGACAGCCACAACTTTTTTCGAAAAAGAGAGAGCACCCAGGCAATCTGGATTCTCTCTTTCGAAAAAGCCCTGTTTGCATTCAAGAATGCCTTTTTTGAAAAGCTCTTTCCAAAAAAAGGCGTTCTTCCTCGTAAAATGAGGTTTATCGCTGTTGAAAAAAAACACCGCATTCTTTTGAAAAAGGCCACTTTTTTCGAAAACCCCTCAGACATAGCCTGAGAGCGGTAAAGCCACAGACAGCTCCAATTGGGGAATGGATATAGTTTCCCTCTTAATTGGCAGGAGAAGATAATCCAACCAAGCAACAAATTGCTGCCTGTACCATGCCCTTGCCTAAACTCTGATTTGTAGGAACCCAGAATTAACCGACTGTCATTTTAATTGTTTTGGCTAGCTTTTCAGTTAGCATGCTTGGAAAATGTAGGCTAGATGCTGGGTGATAACTAGCAAGGTCATCAACATCAAACACTCATCTCTTCAGTGGTAGTCAGATTGTTGAGAATGTTGGTATAGGAGAATTCTCTGTTCTAAAGAGATGTTAACTGTCTCAGTTAATTGGATTCTCTCTGTTAGTAGCCAGAAAAGGCAGCAGAGTCAGTTGCAGTGGTCTTCTTTGACTTCCTGTGCAGATAGACATATTTTTGAAGGTATCTTTGGCTTGTTGTTACTGGTAACCTGCAACGCCATCCCTGAAATGACTTCCCTGTGTGGTTTTAATGATCTTATTTCACTTGTTCCCTTCTCACATTTTTTACACTTTAAATATTTTCAGCGTGCTACTTATAACTTTTCAGCAAATGGATAGTAAAGCATGACTTGGAGAATGAGTCACATTTTATACCTTTGTGTTAGTCCTTCAGCTTTGTTTTTTATAGCCCCAATCACCATGACATCTTCATTTGCCACAATACTTTCTTGATCTTCTCTTAGATGCCTTCAAAATGTATCTGAGCTCAGTTCAGAGAAATCTCAATCCCTTTGAATCAGGAAATTATAGCCTATTTAAAATGGAATATCTCTGGCCACAAGGGGTTTTTTATTATTATTGTAAAAGATGGGCTTAAGAAATACATTTGACTGAGTTGACAATGATCACTCTCTGATGTGTTGACCTTAGAGGTTGTGCCTATGCAAGTATATGTGTTACATAAAGAAATTTGGCTTTAATATAGTCTTTTATGATCTGTGGATATGTAGTCAGGCACAGAAATAACAGCAGTGACGCACAAACTGCAAGATACCTACCTATGAAACACAATGTTAAATAACAATATGTACAATATTTTTTCTAAAAAACCATAGCTGCTTGGCAACCAATTGAAATACAGAGAAAAACAGATGTTCCGTTATTTAATTAAATATTTTCTTCTTTCCTGAGAAATACAAATCATTTTATCAGAAACCCGTTTTCATGTTACATGGTTTCCATCCTCAAGTATTCAGAACCCTCATTTACTTGAAGATGGTCCCAGGACCGTCACCTGGTGTCCCGCAATGCTGTCCTGTGTCCCATCCTGTTCAGCATGCATACGAAGCCAAAACGGAAACCAGAAAGGTAATATGGGATGAAATGCCAGACATTTAGAGATGACTCTCCACTTTACATCTTTTTTTTTACAGCAGATGTAAACAGGGCCATCTCCCAGCACTAAGATTGCCTAACTGAGATCAGCACTGGGACAAAGAGCTCTCTAAAACAGAACTCAGGCAGGCCAATGAGATGCTATATGGAGAGGGAAACATTCCAAAGAAACTGCTTCCTTCCTAATATCTCCCTCTATTATGGGTGCCTTCCCACTGACTTGCAGTCAGTTCACATAGGGGTGCTGCAGTGCATTTGGATTACAAATTAACTAGAGATGTGAAAAGAATCCATTTCCTCTTAGTGCTGGCAAGAAAAGTGTGCCTCAGTCCTCTTGGACCATATTTGGTCATGGTGAATTCTGCATTTAGGTTCAATTATTAAAACTCGTTAAAATTAGGAACAAATTTTACCCTGAAAAATTCTACATACCCTGAAAAAGCTCAGTTAGTACCAAATGCAATGGCCTGTCTTGTTAGGAACACAATTGGTCATGAACATGCCACAACCTTCTTTGTGGTATGTAGAGGCTTACTGAAAAATACAACCCAAGGTCTCTGTACTGATGCTCAAAACTCACCGGAGAACTAACTCATGCTTGAGAGATCACCCCTCCCTCCATGACCATGTTCTTTCACAACAACTAAGTTACGCTTCGTTACAATGATATTGTTGATCAACAGAGAGAAGCATGTTGATACAGAAAATAGTACTTTCATAGAAGCCAGACATAGACTTTGGAACTTCTGACAGGAGATAAATGGCCACTGATCTCACATACTAGGACTATGTCTACACTGCCCCTGTTTTGCGCAAAAAATATGCAAATGAGGTGAAGTGTGGAATATCTCCATGCCTCATTTGCATAATTAATGAGGCTCCGTTTTTGGTCAAGAGGCTTTTGCACAAGAGCCGTTCTTCCTGAAAAAAATGCAGAAGAATGGCTCTTGTGCAAGAGGGTTTTTTTGCGCAAAAATGGAGCCTAATTAATTATGAAAATGAGGTACGGTGATATTCCACGCTTTGCCTCATTTGCATATTTTTTGGGCAAAACGGGGGCAGTGTAGACATAGCCTTATAGTATCCTACCTGTATCTTCTGAGACAGAATTTGAAGCACTGGCCTTAATTTTAGCACCTTACTTTTGAAGATGTAAATAATATGTGATGAAATTTTCTTATCTGTTTTTTCTCACCCACACTTCATGCCACTTATTTATCTAAATAACTGATTTGTGGTGTAATCAGTGACCTAAACATATAATGAGCTAACTTCAGGCATAGACAGAAAAAAAAAGGTTGGTGAGTGTTCATTTTAGAGTATTTTTATCATTACACACGGTTCTGAAACAAATTCCCAGATATGAGCTCCAAAGTTTATATTGCGATAAAGGGCAAAACCAAAGCCTGAGATCTGAACACTCTCTGTCTTGAGGATGAGGAAGAGAGAGGAACTAGGGGTAGGATTCAAAATCAATCCTAATTTGCATTTATCAAAGTGGGTTGAGCTGCAAATTCAGATATGATGAGCTTTAATAAATCCTTTTAGAATCCAAAAAACATTATAGGTAGGTGAATTAGTGCCTGCTCACTTCTCCAAGGATTACAGCCATCCTGAATTACTTTACAAAGATGTGTTATTGCACAGAACAAATTGAACTCACGGTCCCCAGTGCTGTAATTGTGGCACAGAGACTGATTACACTATTTGGGGCTGTCAATGCACGTTATTACTCACTAACAAAAATCTCAATAATGTATCTTCTATAATTAATGGGTTGTTTATTCATTTCTACTGATCAAGGTGCATGGAAAATATCTTTAGTGTCCATGCATTTTCTCCAGTCTAAATATTTAGTATTATTCTTTTCCAGGGAATTGTTGACAAAATAAATAATAATCCGTTCTTGCTGTTTCAGCCCTAAAATAATGAACTTTTCAAATGTACAGTTTTCCACTAACGACTGAAAATTGAGCTTTAGCCTATAGTTTCATTAATTAGCAAGGTTTAGGGGTTGGTGGCTTTTTTGTTAAATAAAACAAATCAAATGAAGGCAGACATTATTTTGCCAAACACAATTTTTTCAGAAATATACTAAGTCTAGTGAAAACACACCATGTGGGTGAGAAGCCTGCCATACCTGCTACAGCCATACTAGAAAGAAAACTGTCACCAATGATGGAGAATAACAGTGAGTGTGTGAGTCAAGGATTATTACAGTATTATATGCATTATTGTATTTAAAATCTTGGAATCTCACCTGCCCTGCAGGAGATTTTCCTGTCTTACAGGAATAATTTAGTGGAAAAACACCAAATTCTGTTTTTTACAGAAAAAGATGCACTCCCTTCCTCCTAGACAGGAGAAACATTAAGGCTACATCTACACTGTACAGTTATTTCAGAATAAACTATTCCGGAATAGTTATTCTGAAATAGCTTATTTCGAAATAGCACATCTACACTGCAGGGAAGCCTCAAAATTAGTCCAAGGCAGGCTTCCCTAATGTAGACATGCTATCTCAACTTAGAGCCCCAGGAAGAATAATTTAGAATGGCCCTGGTGAGGGGCTATTTCGAAATAGCAGAAGTAGAGCGTCTGCACACACCTTATTTCGAAATAGCTATTTTGGAATAGGCATTATTCTTCATAGAATGAGGTTTACAGAAGTCAGAATAAGCTGTCCCTTATTTCAAAATTATTTCAAAATAACAGAATTGCTGTGTAGACACTCACATAATTATTTTGTAATAATGGCCGTTATTCTGAAATATCTTTGCTGTGTAGGCACACTTTCAGACTCCAGGAATATTATATTTGTAATGTTTCAAGTTAAAAAATCCAGCTCATTTGGCATGGCTGAATTTGGTGCTCTTTTGCACATTATTGGATGACAGCTCTGGTCAGTGACAACTGTACAGTGTCTGCCAACTGATGGCCAGATACTAGAATGGACTTAGCTAACTGGTGCATGTAGCCATTCAACAGCTGGGCTGTCTATAGGTTTTGCACATCGATGTTTCTAGATGCCAGTGAAAAACCTGTAGAAAGTGAGCTGAGACCAACGTTCTTCTCTGATGGCTGGTTAACTATAAATCCATCCTACACCATTGGCAAGCTCTGTTCTACCACTTCTATAACTGTTGCCAACTCTCATGACTTTCATCATGAATCTCACAAAATCTGATGGTTTTCTTAAAGCCTCAGCTGCTGGAATCAAGAGATTGAATGAGTATCTCAGCTTTTACTTGCTAAAGACATTAAAATTATAGCCTTCATGAATGTTGAGAAGAAACTAGAAAATGCAAAACAAGGGTGGCCCTAACGTATCATTTACCAGAGAACAAATAAAAAGAATCCGTTTATTATTTTTAAACAATGGCACCTTTTTGAAGCCATTCTCATGATTTTTTCAGGTCGGACTTTTCTCCTGACTTTTGAGTGCTTGGGGTTGGCAATCTGTACTGCATTCAGCTCAGGCACAATGCACCTCAGTCTTAGCAACCCACACTTCAGTAATTCATGTTTCCACTGAAACTACCAAAAATGCACTTCCTATGGATAGAGACGCTATAGGCTATGTCTACACTACAAGGCTGTGTCTACATTGGCACCCCTTTCCGGAAAAGGGATGCTAATGAGACACTTCGGAATAGCAAATCCGCAGGGGATTTAAATATCCCCCGCGGCATTTGCATTACATAACTGCCGCTTTTTCCGGCTGGGGTTTTGCGGAGAAAAGCGCCAGTCTAGTCGCGATCTTGCGGAAAATAAACCCTTTTCCGCAAGATCTCTTATTCCTACTTTCAAAGTATTCCTTATTCCTTATTCCTTTCAAAGTAGGAATAAGAGATCTTGCGGAAAAGGGTTTATTTTCCGCAAGATCGCGACTAGACTGGCGCTTTTCTCCTGCAAAACCCCCAGCCGGAAAAAAGCGGCAGCCATGTAAATGCAAATGCCGCGATATTTAAATCCCAGCGATTTGCGAAATGTCTCATTAGCATCCCTTTTCCGGAAAGGTTATTTTGGAATAATAACTCCCAAAATAACTGTTTTGAAATAACAAATGGTCTGGTAGCACTTTATAGACTAACAAAACATGTAGATGGTATCATGAGCTTTTGTGAGCACAGCCCACTTCTTCAGATGACCGGAGTTTTTTAAATAGCACATACACACTACAGGGAAGCCTCAAAATTAGTCCGAAGCAGGCTTCCTTAATGTGGACCTGCTACCTTGATTTGGAGCCTCTGGAAACACTGGGCAGTAAATACTTTGAAAGGCCCTGGGGAGGAGCTATTTCAAAATAGCAGCAGTGGAGTCCCAACACTACTGCTATGTCGAAATAGCAATTTTGAAATAAGCATTATTCCTCCTGAAATGAGGGTTTATTATTTCAAAATAAAAAGTCCGTTATTTCAAAATAATTTGAAATAATGGGCTTGCTGTGTGGACTCTTGCCTTGTTATTTCAAAATAATGTCAGATATTTCAAAATAACTCTGTAGTGTAGACTTGCCCTATAGTGACCAAGACTGTCAAACTCACTTTTACTTAAAAAACAACAAATCATCTGGTAGCACTTTAAAGACTAACACTCCGTTAGAATCCAGCACTCCGTGGAATCCAACACTCCAGTAATCTGAAGAAGTAGGCTGTGCCCATGAAAGCTCATGATACCATCTACATGTTTTGTTAGTCTTTAAAGTGCTGCCAGACTATTTGTTGTTTTTTAAGTTTATCCTGTACAGACTAACTCGGCTACCCCTCTGGGTCATTTTTACTTGTAACCCAGTTTTGAATTCAGAAAAGACTATATTATATTAACCCATTGCCTCGCCCGATGTCTAATCATATAACTTCTTCAGTAATTCTGCTTATCAACTATAGATACTTTTGTAGTATTGTATTATTAAAACAGCCCCATTCTTTTGGAAAGTGTCAGTTTTATATGACACAAAATATATGGTATACACAGAACAGGATCAATGTGATGACTATAAACAACTCTACTGGCTTTTACAATAAGGAGAAAAAGAAAAACAGTAAGATGCACTCTGTGGAAGACAGATGATCCAGCAAAAACTATAATTTTACTCTTCTGTAAAGCTGTTGAACCGTAGAAGACAGGTTTAACTAAAAAAGAAAACCTACAGAGTCCTCTTCTGCTAAGTTGTATTACAGTATGATAACAGACTGAGTTTTAATTTTAGTTTATAGTTATGGGCAACCTGTAACACAGCACCGTCAAATGGCAGCATATGCTTTTGTTGCAATACCTTTACTTCATTGTAATACTAGAGGTTTTGCGTCAGAGACTAATGTTTCACTTTATTAAATATTTACCAACAACCTATTGACCATATGTCATAGAGTTTGCATGGTGACAGACTCAGTATTCGTCACCTTTTCAAGCTGATTCTGTTAAATCCACTGTGTTATGCAGGCTCACAGTGCTCTTTCAATAACCCTAGTTTTTGTCCTCTGTCCTTTCTTTGCTAAAGTGGTGTCAATATCACATTTGTGTTCTGTTGAAATGTTTTGCAGTAATTAGCTTGTCAAGGCTTTTTTTAACAGGGTGCCATGGAAGATATCAGCATTCCTTTCTCAAGACTTGTTTATCTGACAGTATTTGTCTTCAGTTATTTTCTAAGTGCAAAGATACTTTCCATGTGGAAATGAAATTAGTCAAATGATATGATAATACTTAAAAAGTCTATTTAATTCCTCCTCCCTCCCCCAAGAGATAATCTGAGATCCCGTCCATTTTCCCCTGTTTTAAATAAGACTCACCTAAAAGTATATACAGGTTTACTACAGGTTAGTGTTTTATGGCTTCTGATTAGGCATATGGTTTTTGCATATGGATGAGGAGTTCCTGTTCAACTGATAATGTTAATATTTAACTTTTTAGACTTTTAAAATCTATTTGTGTGTTTCAATCATCTAATCATTCTCAATTAGATATAGTTTTTACTAAAATGCATTTGTATTTGTTGTTTGCCTTTACAATTTTACAATTTGAAGAATATACATTAAAATGATTTGAAAATATTGGAAGGCAGTCATCTTATGTAACTAATTTTGACTATGCAAGCATGCATGCTTAGGTACTCTGATGCTAGCAGCCAACTGGGATGAAGATGGACAGCCCTTGGTGGGTAAAGAACAGGTTAGGAACTATTTAGAAAAGCTAAACGTACACAAATCCATGGGTCCGGACTTAATGCATCCGAGGGTACTGAGGGAGTTGGCAAATGTCATTGAGGAGCCTTTGGCCATTATCTTTGAAAAGTCGTGAGATCGAGAAATCCCGGATGATTGGAAAAAGGCAAATGTAGTGCCCATCTTCAAAAAGGGAAGAAGGACGATCCAGGGAACTATAGGCAGTCAATCTTACCTCGGTTCCTGGAAAATCATGGAAGGGATCCTTAAGGAATCCATTTTGAGGCACTTGGAAGAGAGGAAAGTGATTAGGAATAGTCAGTATGGATTCACAAAGGGCAAGTCGCCTGACCAATCTGATTAGCTTCTATGATGAGGTAACTGGCTCTGTGGACGTGGGAAAGTCAGTGGATGTGATATACCTTGACTTTAGCAAGGCTTTTGATACGGTGTCCCACAATATTCTTGCCAGCAAGTCAAGGGAATGTGGATTGGATAAATGGACAGTAAGATGGCTAGAAAGCTGGCTAGAAGGCTGGGCCCAGCGGGTGGTGATCAATGGCTCAATGTCAGGATGGCGGTCGGTTTCTGGCGGAGTGCCCCAAGGTTCGGTTCTAGGATCAGTTTTGTTCAATATCTTTATTAATGACCTGGATGAGGGGATGGATTGCACCCTCAGCAAGTTTGCAGATGACACTAAGCTAGGGGGAGAGGTAGATACTTGAGGGCAGAGATAGGGTCCAGAGTGACTTAGACAAATTGGAGGATTGGGCCACAAGAAATCTGATGAGGTTCAACAAGGACAAGTGCAGAGTCCTGCACTTGGGACGGAAGAATCCCAAGCATAGTTACAAGCTGGGGACCAACCAGTTAAGTAGTAGTTCTGCAGAAAGGGACCTGGGGTTACAGTGGATGAGAAGCTGGATATGAGTCAACAGTGTGCCCTTGTAGCCAAGAAGGCTAATGGCATATTAGGTTGCATTAAGAGGAGCATTGCCAGCAGATCCAGAGATGTCATTATTTCCCTTTATTCGGCTTTGGTGAGGCCACATCTGGAGTATTGTGTCCAGTTCTGGGCCCCCCACTACAAAAAGGATGTGGACGCATTGGAGAGGGTCCAGCGGAGGGCAACCAAAATGATTAGGGGGCTGGAGCATATGACTTATGAGGAGAGGCTGAGGGAGTTGGGTCTGTTTAGTCTGCAGAAGCGAAGAGTGAGGGGGGATGTGATAGCAGCCTTCAACTTCCTGAAGGGAGGTTCCAAAGAGGAGGAGAGAGGCTGTTCTCAGTAGTGACAGATGGCAGAACAAGGAGCAATGGTCTCAAGTTGTGGTGGAAGAGGTCCAGGTTGGATATTAGGAAAAACTATTTCACTAGGAGGGTAGTGAAGCACTGGAATGGGTTACCTAGGGAAGTAGTGGAGTCTCCATCCCTAGAGGTGTTTAAGTCTCGGCTTGACAAAGTCCTGGCGGGTTGATTTAGTTGGGATTGGTCCTGCCTAGAGCAGAGGGCTGGACTTGATGACCTTCTGAGGTCTCTTCCAGCTCTGTGGTTCTATGGTTCTATGATTCTATGAAATAAGTACCTCGATGGAAGCATACCATATTATTATCAATTCAATAACAAACAATGGTATTTATACTCAAACTATGCACAACAATTGATTTACCTCGTGCAAGAATATGTCTATACTTGAACTAGCCTTGTCATGTACAGAATGTGGGAGAGATTCAACAGTGGCCTTGCTTAATATAACACATGTAATATTGTACTTCAGCCCGCTGAAGTAAAGGTGGCTTCATTTATGTTACATCAGCAATATTTTCTGATGTTCTGAAATAGTTAAAATCCCCAGGGCAAATTCTGAGAGGCTGTATGTTACAAGAAATGGAACTATGACAATGACACTCTTAAAAATCTGCCCCCATAACCCTTGTGTTGCCCAAGACCCTTTCTTTTGTTAGTCTTGAAAAGCATTTTTAATTGCTATTGAAAAGTGCAGGATTAAGATTCCTGGAGGCTGAAGTCCTCTTCCTATCCACAGGGACAGTTGAAGCTGCTTTATGCTGGCTGGCCAATATGCCTCAGCCCTGATCTGGGAGCACTCTCACTAGATGCGTGAGGATACTTCCATTTATATACCAATGTGGTGTGATTTTGTAATGTGGGTATCTCTTTGCTAGGATTGGAAAGACAAAAGCCAATAGGTCATTTTATATATTGTAGGTCAATAGACGGTAATAACCACCAGTCACTATCTGGACCAGGGATGGGCAATAACATGGCTGTGGTCTGCCAGGGTTAGCCTTGGCAAGCCACTGCTGCTATATTTACCTGCACGGACACAGGTGCCAGTGATTGCAGCTCCTGTTGGTCGTGGATTGCCGTTCCCCGAGCCATCCAGACTCCCCCAATTTTATCCCTGACTTACCAATTTCATTTTTTATTACGATGGACCTGGAGCGAATCCCTGATATTGTTATCTCTGAATTTGGAGGAAGTTCGAACCCACATCTGGCTTACATGGGGCAACTCCATGTCTAATTTTTGATCACTGTGGGAAAGATCAAAGGCCCATGCTGGGCACTGAGGAAACATAAGGAGTCACCTTGTAGGCCTACACCGTGATAACAGTACAAAGGGAAGAGTAGCCTCTGTGGGATTTGATCTTCCTGTTCTTAACGGATGGTCTCAAACAGCACATCTACACAGCAGGGCTAAAGCTGAAATAAGCTGCGCAACTTGAGCTGTGTCAATTGCATAGCTTAAGTCAAAAGAGCTTATTTTGGCTTTTGGCGCTGTCTACACAGCAGGAAGTCCGAGAGAGAGCACTCTTCCTCCGACTTCCCTCACTCCTGGTACAATAAGGGTTACAGGAATTGGAGTAAGAAGTCTTTCAGCTCACCATTATTTTAAAATTATGTCGAAATAACTGCTTGTGGTGCAGACACGCGCTATGTTATTTCAGAATAACGTTAGTTATTACGACATACTACTGCTGTGTAGACCGACCCAGAGTGGTCAGAGTTTTGGTTCCATAGATTAGCTCAGTGTTTTTCTACAACATGCAATATGTGCCGGGAGCAATGGCTCCTGTGGGAAGCACTGAGAGTAATGCATCCAATCCGACTCATTTTTTGTGTAGACAAAATCAGTGTTTACTTTTGTTTCTCCCTCACTCCTTTTTTCTTTTACCATTTTTGCAAGTGAGGAATAAAATGCAGTGATTTGTCTTATTGTGAACAAAGGATTAACAGAACTACCATACCTAAACCCATCATTGGAAAAAAGGGAAGTCGCTACAGCCCGATGGCTTTTTTGTTGGAAGTTTTTGTAAAGGTCAGTGGCTCTCTCTCTCTCCACTCCAGTTCAATTCAACTGGAATTTTGCCAGTGTTATGTTGGGAAAAGAATAAAAACTATATGAATATCCACTGATAGTTAAGTGAAGTGTACTTAACAAAATAAGCAGGTATTTTACAGTTGCAACAAGGGATATCTAGAACTCCTGGTTGTTGCTATGCTGCATGCCATAGTCCCTTGGAAAAGCACAGCAACAGCAGGAATATAATTGAGATTGTCTGTCTATGCTGGAAGAAGGATGGGAGACACTGGATGTAGTTTAATTAGGACGCAACTTTATTCTTAAGTGTCTGGGAGTACCCAGCAAACATAAAGGATTAATCCTTCCAATATATCCATGGGGGGCTTCCATCAGTCCTTATCCATCCTGGTCTCCAGCCAACCCCTTGGTGGGACCTCACCATCCTTCCTTCTTAAAAAAGAGTTAAGGGGGGGGCACCCTTTTTCTGGCAGTGAGGCTCATCCCCTAAGTTTCCTACAAGAAAAGAGCAACTAGCACAATTATAGAAGTATATATAATCATGACTGGTTTGGAGAAAGTGAATAAAGATGACTCCTGTCCATAACACAAGAACCAAATATAATTAATAGGTAGCAGGATTAAAACAAATAAAAATAAGTAATACTTCACACAGTAAACACTCAACTTGTGGAACTCCTTGCCAGAGGATTTTGTGAAGGACAAGACTATAAAAAGGGCTCAAAAAAGAGCTAGATAAATTCAAGGTAGGTTGGTCCAGCAATGGCTATTTGCAAGGATGGGCAGGGATGATGTCCTTAGTCTCTGTTTGTCAGAAACTGGGAATGGGTGAGAGGGGATGAATCACTTGATAATACTTGTTCTGTTCACTGGCCAATGCCAGAACACAGAATACAGAGCTAGATGGACCTTTGGTCTGACCCAGCATGGTTGTTCTTATGTTTTTTGTTCTAAAAAGGGATCCTGAAAAAACTGGTATTTCATCATTTCCAAGAGTGGCAGGGTAAGTGCTGCTCTGCCTGGTCCAGGGAAAAGAGGGCTTTTCCTGCACTAACATGGACCTATATAGTCCCCACTCTCTTCTGGTCACCCAGTGGGAGGATGAGTCAGAGTTCCTACACTGACCTGGTTGCAGCTGCAGCAGATGGGTCTCTAGCTCTTAAAGGGGTGCATGCCTTTTCCAACAAGCCAAACAATGGGTCCCATCACTTAGTCTGTGGTGAGGTCATTGTCTTGCCCTTGAAGTGCAGGGCCCTCAAACGTGGCTTTAGGAGAATCTTTATTCTCTGTTAGCAGTACCGTCCTATTCCGTTCTGATTCCCTAATATACACAGAAGCCAGTTCATTACATGTATCCCCCAGATTTGACTGAGCCCAAGTTTTTAGAAAATGAAAGTGTACATCTTTTCTGAAGCCAAATATTAAGGTATTTGAAAGGCTGAGATTGGATGGCTCTAACTTGTTGGGGATGAGTTGTGATTATTTCTGCTTGCTTCTCATTTAGACTTTAATTCTATATGCAAGCAGTTAAGATCTGTTGATTTAATATTTTATAAGATTAGCAGTGAGATGTGAAGTCATATTCTTCATAATATATTCTCACCAAAGTCCTGCCCATATTGGTAGGAGAACTTCAACATATTATCATTGTGCTTAAACATAGCTGTTTGTTTATAAACTGTGTAATAGGACTATTTGATTTATATTTTTGCTATTAATGTTAAAAAGTCTCAGAGGGGTAACCATGTTAGTCTGTAACTTTATAAATGAGTAGTCCTGTGGCACCTTAGAGACCAACAAAAATATATAGTATCATGGGTAATACCCACTTCATCAGATGAATTGGAGTGGAAATAACAGAATCCAAGATATAAATATAAAACAGAAAAAGAACTATTTGTCAAATTTTAGGACCTGTGTTAATGAAGCTAATTAAGTGGGCTGGATGTGTTCCTTCCATAGCTTTTGATGTGTAAATGCAGCTGTTAAAGGACAAATTGGCTTTGTAGTGTGTTAATCAGTGAATGTCTTTATTCAAGCCCAGGGTAACAGTGTCAAATTTGTAGATGAATTCCAGTTCTGCAATCTGTCTCTGTAATTGGATGGTGAAATTCCTTCATGGAAGAATAGCTACTTTTAAATGCATGATTGAATGACCAGGAACATTAAAATGTTCCCTTACAGGTTTATGTGTGTTACCATTTCTGATGTCTGATTTGTGTCCATTTGTCCTTTGTCACAGAGTCTGTCTAGTCAGGCCAATATACATGGCAGAGGGGCATTGCTGGCACTTGATGGCATATATCACATTAGAGGTTCTGCAGTTGTATGAGTCCCTAATTTTGTGTCTTATTTGGCTAGGTCCTTCACTAGATCCACTAAATTGAACCCTGGAAGATAGACTGTGGCAGAGTCAATCTTCTGCATTGTAGACATGTCCCAAGGAGCCACAGGAATATGTGTCGCTTTTAAAGTTACAGACTAACACAGCTATCTTTCTGAGACTTTTTAACATGAATAGTTAATCTCTAAGGTGCCACAGGACTACTTGTTGTTTTTAACTCTTCATATTATATATAATCCCATGTTTCAAGTATAGTTAAGCAGTTAACACATTATCAGAAACATATGCATAGTTCGTGTGTAAAAAGTTAATGGGGAAGAAACATGGCTGTTGAATGCAGGCCTCTGCCACAGCTTTCATTGCTAACTTGCACGAGGTTTAAAGAAGAACTAGAAACATTTTAGAAAAGTATGGACTCATGGAGCAATCTATAACATACTTTGAATAGCACTGTTTTCTGAAAAAAAAATCGCTGTGAACATTGTATAAAAAGCCATGAAAAAAATCCCATCACAAAAGTCTAATTTCAGTGCCTATAAACTGACAGGTGCTTTACAAATTAAATGCCATGGATAGATAGATTAAATTGTCACAGCTGTACATAGCATGGATCTCATCTCAGCATAGACAAGGTCACACTCTAAAGGAAAGATTCTTAAATACTACAAAACCAGTATTTTATCTTGCGCAAATGTTTGGAGAATGGATGACCTTCCATTTTGGTATGCCAGCAATGGTATCCATGTGCAAACAAGTGTATTTGTTACTCATCACTTGCTATTTATCATTTGTTAATCAGCAGTATAAAACACCCCATGAAGGAGCAGAAACAACACTATCTGGTTTAGGCAACTAATCACATTCCATCAGCAGCAAAACAGACAGTTGAAATGAATAGATCAGAAATGGCCCATTTAGTAACATAAATTGAAATTTTTTCACATTAGCTTATCATACAATTTCTAAAAGGGAATTTAATTAGTACATGTGAAAGTCTTTCTGAATGATTCTCAAGCAAAAAAAAAAAAAAAAAAAAAAAAAAAAATGGGGGGAGGAGGCTAAATTCATTTAATAATTTATTTTGAAGTAATCATTCAAAAAGCTTTAGTCTGACTCTTGGTCTAAGAATGCTCAGTAGCTAATTTTCTTTTCTCCTATTCATTTTTTATTATAAAATAACCATTCAGAGTAAGTCAATTGAATCTCTTCATGCCCCAGAGAAGGTCTTCTGTGTTGTTTGAATCAGAATAAATGGACTAGAATGTAAATTAATAGAGCTGATTGATAGAAAAAGTATGTTGCATGAAATATTTTGATCATTTTCTATTTTTTCAAAAATTTCAGAATTTTGTTTTTTCAATAAGAAAACCAAAAAATGAACTCCCAGATTATTTGCTTTTCAGATTTTGATTTCCGCTGCTCCCTCATCCCTTTCAGTAGCAAAATAGAAAAGGGGGAAAATGAGAAAAAAATGGAAAAAAGGGAGGAGTGGATAAATAAAACCTGGAAACAATTATTTTAATGTTTTTTCTTTAGTTTAAAAATGGAAATATTTTAAAAAATGAATATTTTTGCAAAAAATGTTCATTTTTTAAAATAAAAACAATTTTTGAGAAATAAAGTTTCAAATGAAAAATTTCAGGAATTCTACTCATCAGATCTTTGTGACAGCTATAACAAGCCTAGTATCCTTTATCTATCTATCTATCTATCTATCTATCTATCTATCTATCTATCTATCTATCTATCAGCCTAATTTGCAGTAAGAATCTTTGCTTGCAAGTGTTCATAACTGCCATCCCTGAATTCCATTTTCTATGGATGAAGCTATTGTTTACAGTATTCAGAACTTTTGGACATATACTCCATTGTGATTCTCAGCATATTTAGTTACCAAAAGGACCAGGTCATTAAACTTGAAATTTGGAAAGTTGATGATTAGCTTTCTTTATAAACTATACTTTTGAATCCCAGATGAAAGAAAGTAAATAAAACAAGCTGACCGAGTGAAATGTTTGCTGACTCATGGACCTATGTGAAATGATCTCCATGGAAATGGTCTCTCACGTGGACATTTGATGTTCTCCATTCAGTTCTCCAAAGTGGTCATGTCAGAAAAAACACTGCTACAACCAACAACCTAGTGGTCTCTTAGGGTATGTCTACACAGCAGCGTTATTTCAGAATAACTGACGTTATTCAAAGGAACAAAGAGCGTGTCTACACTGCAAGCCTTTATTTCAAAATAATGGTGAGCTGGAGGACGTCTTACTCTGACTCCTGTAACCCTCATTTCACAAGGAGCCAAGGTCATGATCCAACACCTACTAAAGCTAGTAGGATACTTTTCATTGATTTTAGTCATTGGACATTGGATCAGGCCCTTAATGATCATGTTACATAAAATATTTCTACATTCTTTAAGAAGGTTACATTGGTGGGACAAATGTGGGGAAGCTTGCACTAGTTGTACCATTGCTGCACTTCTTCTATGAATCAAGTAGGACCTAATTTTTCAGAGGTGCTAATCAGCACCTTTCATAAGAAGAAAAACATCCAATAAAGTTTATATATTTTAAAAATTGTTTAATGGTATTATAATCTGCAAACTTCTACCCTTGATCAGCATATGGAACTCCAATAAAATCCCTGAGAATTCCATGCATGGATCAAAGGCAATGGACCTCTTTTAAGGGTTCTAGTCAACAGAAGAGTTCCATTGCATTCCTGAGTGTGCAAGTCTATGTCATGTCTCATAGCAGGTTCCTACCCGACTCACTCATCAACAATTGCTGTGGCTAGGGAGGAAAAAAATGATGTGGTTTGTCAAGGTCTGCAGACAACAAATGAAGATTGAAAATCCTTGTATCAGTCAGGTCAACCACTCAGTAATAATCCTCTTTACTCTCCATGACAGTAATGGGCCCAAAATGTGCCCGATTTATTTGCATGTGACCTCATGAACTGGTAACGGAGTGCTGGAGGACTTGTGAGAAATTAGCTAGTTTTAAAATTGTTCCAAAGTTGTAAAAAATGTGACAATGTCCACAAATACGAAATTTCCAGTGAAATATAATTTGACTTAACATTTGAATGTGTATCATGTTGGAGATATTGAACATTTGAGCAATATGTCTTCTTCCCCTTGTTCATTCTGATGCCTGCACAAACCAGCTTAGGGTAGAGAGACCTTTTATACCATTCCATGATCATCCTGTCCTGAAGGGAAAAGGACAGAGGAACTTCTTCAGCGCAGCCCAGATTCAAGCAATGTAACATAAATGGGCTTGCTAAGGTCATATTCATGTACTGTTCTTCAAGCAGCATAGTTTTCTTCTTAAATGGAATCCCTCTTTCCAGTGTATCAGCAGCTGTTGAACATAACATCCCTTTAGCCAGAAATTCCAAACCAATTCCAAACCAATCCCTAAATGTTAGAGTGATTTGGTCTTCATTTCCTCTGCCAGTGTGGTGAGTATGTGTAATATGTTGTGTTATACTGAAAGGATCTTGGGAATCTCCTGTTCTCTATCCTGTGCATAAAATTGTCTAGCCTTTTGGTCTTATTTCAGTTGTTGGATTTTGTGTGCAGGTGCATGGTTGTGTTGTTGGTCTGTGATACACAGGAAGTCAGACTAGATGATCTATTGATTCCTTCTGTATTTAAATGCTATGATTCTATCACTATCACCTCATATACTAAGGATTATCATATAAATGAGCTGACCTAATAGTTCAGTGATTGCCAACTTTGGTTAGATGAATTCCTTAAAGTTTCATCACATGACATTATCTTTAATTAAAGATTAATCTTTAATTCCTGGCCACACTAGGCCAGTCCTGGAGGGCTGGCAACCCCAGTGGTTATCTAAACTGCATAGAAAGGACTCAGGTTGGGAGTAAAACTAGACATTGTACTTCTTATATGCACAGCATATACATCCAGTAAAATATATAATATATGTATCTCCAAATTGTTAAGTATTTATTAATAAGTTAAAAACTTTATATATAAAAGGACAGGTGAAAATGTAGTCATGGATATAGAGGTACTAACAACCAATAAACTACAATAAAAACAGAAAAACAAATAAAGTTAAAATATGGAGAAATATGTACAATAAATATAAATAAATGTAATAAAATACTCAGAATGAAGCACCAGGATCACTATTTGTCACTGAGCCTAGTCATCATGTCAGTAGTGGCATAGGTAAATTGTGCTTTCTCACAGCCCCGACAACCTGAAGCATTGTATTTTCCAGTTTCATGCCTGTACCTGCACATGAGGTAGGAAACTGTTGAGTTCCAGATGGTCAGCCCATTGGTATGATAATCTTTTTGCTATGAAGTGTGACAGTCCATTCAATAGCATAAGAATACTGAGATTCTCAATCCTTTCCCTCATCATTTTATTTTTTTAAACAATGAATTAAAAAATGCAGTTGGGCAAGAACATGTACCCACCTGGAGTTCATTGTCAGTTAGTCTTTCACATTGACATTTTCTCTTAATACTACAATGTTGCAACATTCTTCAATAGAAAATGAAATGAATTTATGTGAACAGAGACTTTTAGAAGCATGGAATATTTTGCATGTTTTCATTAATATGTTAATTCATTTCAACTCTCCAAAAATAACAAAAGGCAGAAATTTGATTTTTTTTCTATATTTATAGAATTGCAACAAAGAAAAACTAGCCTCTGTAGCAATTTAGAACACTAACGATCAAATCACATATCCTGGTCTCTAAGGGTATGACTACACTACAGTGTTATTTCGAAATAAGTAGACACTTATTTCGAAATAGGGGGCCGCCAGCCTTCCTAGGGTGCTCTGGTGGCCACTCCAGCCTCAACCAAGAACATTTCTCTCCCTTCCCCCCTTCCCCGGAGCCCTTAAAGGGGTAGACTCTGGCCACAGTGCCTGTGCCAGTTCCAAGCCTGCCAGCCCAGAGCCAGCAGTCACTGCTCCTGACACAGTGGCCCCAAAACATGAGCCAGCAAGCCACTGCCAGCCAGCCCTCCACTGCTCCCCAGGAGCAGTCTGCCAGCTCCCAGGAGCCTGCCAGGGCCCGGAGAAGGTGGGCGCCTTCCTGGTCCAGGGTGGAGATCATGGACCTTATTCAAGTTTGGGGGGGATGCCCCCAAAGTCCATGATCTCCACACTAGACGGAGGAACGTGGCCATCTACGGCAGGATAGCTGCCAGCCTGGCCACCAAAGGCCACATGCGAACCCAGGAGCAGGTTTGCATGACAATCAAGTTGGTCCCGTGAGACCCCCCACCCCTGAGCCCTTAGCTTCCCCTCGCCCTTCTTCCCCTTGCTTCCCCCTTCCAGCTCCCTCCTCCCAGGTTTCCCCCTCCCCTCTCCCACCCTCTCTTCTCCCCTCTCCCACCTCCTTTCCCCAGCCTCACCAGAGTTTCATTCGGCCCCCCCCCCCCAGTTTTGTTAAATAAAGAGAGTTTGTGTTCATGAAAATACGTGTATTTTATTTGACATCAGGGTTAGGGAGGGGTAAGTGGAAGGACGTGAGGGAGGAATGAGGCACAAACCCCCAGTGGGGCAGACCAAGGAGGCTCTTAGTGCTCCTCAGGGTGGAAGCTCTCCGCAGGGCCTCCTGGATACTGACAGCCTCCCGATGGACCTCCCGGATGGCAGCCTGCAGAAAGTGCAGCCAGGCTCACAGCAACGAGTCCACGAGAAGCACCAGAGTGCCCAGGGGCAGCTCTGGCTCCATGTTGCAGAGTGCTGTGGCATCCTGAGTGAGGGCAACCAGAGCACGCAGAGACACAATGTTTTGCTGTCCCTCATCGAGGTAGGCAAGCAAGCAGGGAAAGCTGAGAACCGGCTGTCCGGGGGCGTCACTTTAATCACAGGCCTCAGATAGCCTCAGGCAGCAGCCACACAAAGTAAGTCCTGACCTGATGCCCTGCCTGACCTGGTTCTAGCCGGCCTTATATGTGATTCAGTGTCTACTCAGTGTGGACGCGCTATTTCAAAATAGCAAAATGCTATTTTGAAATGCATTTTGTGTTTAGATGCGTTATTTCGAAATAACTTATTTTGAATTAACTATTTCGAAATAAGATATTTTGAAATAACGCTGTAGTGTAGACATACCCGAAGAAATTTCAATTCAAGCCATAAACTGGTGGTCAAATAGTGTTTGTTTCCTTTCCAAATCAATGAGCATCTTTTCATTGCTGGCATTACTCTTGGAATAAGAAGATACAAAACCACGGTATGCTCATTAACTTTAAAAAGAAGTCACTCAGGATCCAGGAACTTCTTGCTGCCTGAATTCAACCATAGCTATATCTTCTATGATATTCTCCCTGGTCTGGCATAAGCTATAGCTCTAATGAAACAGGCAAAACTTACTCAACTTCTGAATTGATTTGATTTTTCAGAGGTCTGAATATGACCAACAACCTATAATCCCGACACACCTAAACTTTGAGGGGTTTGATTTTAAATTTCAGACTCAACTTGGATCTACATTTTTCATTGGGGCTTACAATGAGCTGCTATGGAACCTTAAATTCAAACATCACAGACACATGAATAGTTGAAATCTAGGCCTGCCCTGAGCTTCTCTGGCAGTACTGGGGGCTGAGAACAGCCTGAAAGGATGTAGGGTAGGATAAAATTTCCATTCTCTCTTCTAATGCATAGGACAGGAGTCCTTTCGGCCAAATATTATTCCTGAACAAATGTTCATGCTTGGATAATTGAGATACTTGTGATACTTTTATACATCTAGGAGTGGACTGGACTGTAGCAGTAGCTGCTAGCAAAGGATCTGTCAGCAATTCCATTATAAAGCCTTAAGAGTCAGGCTTTACAATGGAATTGCTGACAGATCCTTTGCTAGCAACTACTGTTGACATCTATTTCATTCCATTCTATTTCTCTCCTAGATGTGAAAAGTATCTATTAACAAATCTATTTCACTCTGGGTATGTCTACACTTGCACCCTCTTTCGAGAGAGGGATGCAAATGCAGCTGAGCGAAATGGCAAATGAAGCTCGGATTTGAATTTCCTGCGCTTCATTTGCATAATCGCAGACTGCTGTTATTTCAAAATACCCTATTTTGAAATAACAAACACAGTGTAGACACAGTTATTTCGGGAAAAAACCCTTCTTTTGAAATAACCAGTAAACCTCATTTTTTGAGGAGTTTCCAGGTAGCATTACTTATTTGCTTGCATGTGTTGAGGGATGAATGAGAAGACGGGGGGAAATCTTTTGGATGACTCTCATGCTGCCTCATCTTGCAAAATGCATCAATGAGAAGAGGTGAAGATAAGCTGGTCAAATCCCTTTTATTATTGTTTCCACCTAAATCTCAAAGGTAAATAAAATGAGCCCACCACTGCCCTAATTTAAACTTGCTTTAATTAGCCAAAAGTAAATGTATCTCAGAGATGGAATAATTATTATGTGCCTGAATCTGCCAACCAGCTTATATAATATAACATAGTAATATAAATGCATATTTTGCAAATATTTCATCTTCCACACAAAAAAGAGACATTTCTCCCCGAGCCAATGTCCTCCTTTTTTGCAGATAATTAATATTTCACAAAAATGCTGGGGACAGTGTGGCCCACAGTGTAGTTTAGAATAACCTAATGTCATCTACGTATCAGCGAAGGACAGCAGCTCCAGCAATCCATCTTATTGTGATCATCCAGGGTGGAGCACTGTCACACAGACAATGGAGATCATTAATACCCTAATACCAAATGACACCTCCATCTGTGATTTAAATTAGTAATGCTATTTTAATTTAAACCAATTATTTTGCTTAAGAAAGCAAATCCTGATACCTATGTGTGACATTTATCTCTTCAGCTTATGGTACGTCTATGATAAGCATAAGGATAGTAGTTTGGGTTGTATTCATTTCTTAAGGCATAATATTCTATCCTGCAATAGAATGAGTTGTGCTTGCAATATGGACACTTGTTCAACAAGAAATTTTATATACCATTGGATTACCCATGTAATCGATGTGCTTAGGGTAAGTCAAATGCTTCTGACTCGGAACTTTCAAGGTGTGTCACAAACTGAAACAGGGATTTTGTGTTTATTCATTATTATTATTTATTATTATTTTAATAATGCTTATTACACAATGTCTAAGGGCCCACTAAGAATGGGTCACCATTGTGGCAGTCCCTTATGAAAACAAAGTAGTAGTACATCCCTACCATGAAGAATTTGCAGCTTCTGCTTGTGCATCTACTTCTTCTAGCTAGACTTTCTGATTGGTTCCTCTCTGTAGTATTTGATATCTTGATAACAGCATAGCTGGCTCCTTGTTCTATATGGAACTCAGGTAGAATGTAGTAGTTTCTTTTCCTTGTGATAAGCACCACGTGTAACAAAATCAACACTTCCAGGAATTGTGTCTTACAGAGTTTTGGCAAAAAAGTTTATCACTATGTTGACAGAGAAATCACAGGACTGAAGAAGGGGGTAAAAAAAAGTAAAGAAACCAAAACACCCATGCAGACATTTGGTACATTATGATGGTATGCTTTAGATTAACACTAAGAAACAGGATAATAATAAACACATCATTAGTAAGAGAAGAAAATTTTTAATGTGAAACTTCAGCAAATATGCATTATGAGACATGTAAAGGATTTGTCAGAGGCCTTACATTGTTGGGCTCATACTTCATGTCTTCGTTAATAAAATGACAGTGAGAATGCTGCAGGATTTATTCATATAATAGGATCACAAGCAGCTGTTGTGCAATAAATATTGCTCATATGTAAAGAATAAATACGTTTTGTTGCATGGCAGGTGAATAACGCTCTATGTATTATTATATTTAATCCATATAAATCTCCATCCCTACTCCCACGAGGCTACACAGTGACCCAAAGAGGCAGGACAAAGGTGTTTCCTTTGCACTGGTCCACTGAGAGGGGTGAATACAGCGCAAGTGACAGGACACAAAGGTTTAGTGAACTCCCTCTCATAATCTGGCAGGAAAATTCTCTTGGTGCGTCTCCACACTGCCCTGGACTATCCTTAACATGCACAATCTAATTCATAATGATGTACTGAAATTGTTAGGCAACGTATGATCACGAATTAAATAAACAAAAGGTTAATTGCAGCAATTGTACAAAGGTGTAGCTTCATAACTCCATGACTGACTAATCTACATGCCATCATCCATCTAAAATCTGATGTACATACAGTACCAGCATAAGTGCAAAATTAATGTTTCCAGCACAGATACTGTAGAATACCATTTTTTCTCATCATTGAATATAGTTATAATTCTCTTTACAGAGTTCTTACAAAAGGTAAAACTCTTGCTGAAACCAATAGGATCTTTATCCATAGAAAGGCCGAATGCATCAAAATGAATGAGAACTTTTGGTTTAGCTCACTAACAATAATAATTACTAACGTATACTGATATAGAACTTCACTGGGGTATGGCTGGACTGTAGGGTTTTTTTGGGATACCTAAGGTATCCCGAAAAAAATCCGCTGTGTCTGGGGAACGCATTTGCTCTTCCGGGAGCTTTCAAAAGAGGGGTTTTCCCCAACATTTGGCCCAGTCTAGTACTTTTTTCTGACAAAAACTTGTACTCTAGCCATACCCTCACTGTATGAACTTACCGACCAAATGAAATAGGGCAGAGAACAGCAGCTAGCTAATCCACAGCCATCTGCATGATAGGAGAGGGGCAGAAGAGTTTTCCCAAAGGATATAAGAACAAATCTCTTGTTAAAACAACACGGGCTCTTTCATGTCTAATTAGTGCTGGAAAGGTGCCTCATTTTTAAAGTATCATCAGAATGATATTAAACTGCATGGTATCGCCTTGTAAGGATGCTGGGCAGAGTGGAATGTGCTGGGATTTGAATATGTGGATTCAGGGAACCTAGAAGTTTCAGATTTGATATTTTAGTCCACCGCAAGGTTCATGCTGTGTGCTTTCACACCTATTTAAAAATGACATTGGTGCATAATCCTTGGGTATGTTTTAAGTGGTGCATTCATAACTCATATTAAGCATGGCCATGTTAATGGTGTGTGTAAGAGCACAGTTTCTTTGTCTTACTTTGTGTGAATTAGTATGTGGGGAGGGGGCTCATTTTCGGTGTGTGCCACTTTTCTGCATGCATTGATGACTTAAAAACCTGGCTTTCTCAACATCCTGAAAGGTGGCTTTCCCCACCCCCTATTACTAGTTGCTTGGCACCTCAAGTCTTAAACTCATACATGTCACCCTGTTACAGGAACCTCATACGGGAATATAAACAGTGCCAGAAGAAGGGAAAGACACCCATAAAAAATAAAACTGACTTGGCTCCTAAATTAATTGTATCACCAGAGAGCCTGGGAGAACCCTTTTCTGTGCCTTCATGTGCTCTGAGCAGAAGTGCTGTGTAATTCTATTATGACATTGCAGAAGGAAGATGTAGCAGCACTGGAACAGCTCTTCCCCAAATTATAAACATTCTGTGGATTCTGGTGACATTTGCAGGTGGCAACTGACCTCTCATTTCTCATTGACATACCACAATGTGCAGCGTATTTCATACCCTGCTTATCCTCAGACTGAAGATTTATGTTTTGATCTAGTAATAAACAAACCCTTGGTGGAGGTGATTACAAAATTGGACAGCTGGGAAAGCTGTAGGGTATTAATAATGTGATCAAGCACACCTGCAGATTAAGGATGATACCGTATGGTAAACAGATTTGTACATAATTTTATTAATTTGTCTTCAACATAATCAACATTGAAACTGATGAGCTGTTGCCTTCTAGAAGAGAAATTATGTATTTAGTCGCTTGATTGTTGATTTTGATGGCTGTTCTGGAGGAATGGTAATGTTTTCCCAAAGCATTAGAGCTGTCCTTCTGAAACAGAGGTTGTTGGCATGCTTGCTGTTTTATTATGCCTCCGCAGGAAAAAATGGGTTTATGGCTAAAGTGAAAGAGCAGGAACTAGAAGATCTGGATTCACTTCTAGGCTCTGCAAAAGAAATCATGGGTGACTTTGGGAACTCATTTAATCTCTCTATGCTTTAGGCTACATCTAAACTACAAAGATTTTTCGAAAGTTGATATGCAAATTCTGTGGGAATTTGCATATCTTCTTCTGATTGCATTTTCGAAAGAGGATCTTTCGAAGGGAAAGTAGTCTGGACGTGTTTTTTTTCAGGCAAAAAACCCCTTTTTCGAAAAACAAAAACCAAAAAACGCTCTTCCTAAAAAGAGGAGGTTTACGTGGTTTTTCAAAAAAGGGGTTTTTTCCCTGAAAAAAACACGTCCAGACTACTTTCACTTTTGAAATATTATTTTGAAAATGTGATCGGAAGAAGATATGCAAATTCCTGTGGGATTTGCATATCCTCTTTCGAAATCAAAACGTAGTCTAGACGTGCCCTTAGTTCTCAATGGTTAAAAGTATTCCTGTGGAATGTGGGAGAACTGGATTAAATTTCCCACTCAGGCAGTCAAGGGAAAAATATTTGAAAGTGGAAGGAGGGGGATTTCTTGCTATTACACACATGCTTTCACAACCGAGTTGTGGAATCTCTCGCATTGAGCCTGTTCCACTTTGAATAAATAAGGATTCATTAGCAGCAGGGGGCTAGGTCCTGGGCTTCCCATTCCTAGGTCGGTGCCCTAACTGCTGGCCTAGAAAGTAGCGTTCTCTCTCTCTCTTTCTGACTTAAAAAGTCACTACGTATTTATACACAACTGAACAACTTCAACAAGTTGTTCACATCAGAGTCTCCCATAGTCCAGTGGTCAGAGCACATTTCAGAGTGGTTGGAGACTCCTACTCAAATCCTGTCTCCTTTCTGCTCACGGGATGAATTGAGCTTGGATCTCCCACAACTGAAGTGAAAGTGTTAACTACTGGCCTAAAAGTTATAGTTGGGTGGCACTACCACTCATTAGCATATGGAGTGAGACAGGAACTTACTTCAGGCATGCAAGAATTGACTTAGGCTTCTAAGCAGCATGGCTCAGCAGAGTGGTTCCCATATGTGGACTGCTAGCAGAGACAGATACCTTCCTGCAACCCAGACTTGGGCCCTTAACTCCCTGAATTAGGACATTAGGACACGCCCTTCCTTAGTACTTCCCATCAACTAGCTTAAAAGGCTCCTCCCCCAGCTCACATTCCAAGGTATCAGTGTCTCCCAATGCAGTGCCTAAGTCAGGCTTTATGGCTCACACTGATGTTTCATTTTCCTAACCACCCAAAAGTTAGGTGTGGAATAGCCCAAGTGCCTTTGTGAATCCAGGCCATAGTGCCGAGCACAATGAGAACCTGATCTTTGTTGCAACTTTGAGTTGCTAGTGCAATACAAATAGTTTTACACCTTCATTCTCCCCAATCTGGTTATGGAAACCATATTCTAAACAAGTTTGCAACATTGCAAACAATGGAGGGAACCGATCAAGATGATGATGATGATGGTGATTTTATTATGCCATCTGGCGGCAAAAGAACTAATGTGATTTAGGCTGCATATAAAGAGACAATGCAGTGTGGTCTCTCTGTAGGGCACTTGAAACTCCTCCTCCATGTGGATCAAATCTGGACACCTCTGAACTTAGAGGAGAAAAACCTAACATGGTTAGAGGTGATTGATCTGTTTGCTGAGATCAAGGGCTTGATGACCTGCAAGGCTTCCATGGCTTCAGTGGTCTTTGAATCAGACCTCAAAACCCTAAGGCTACGTCTACACTGCAGGCTTTTTGCACAAGAAGGTCTTGCGCAAGAGCGCGTCCACACTGTCATGTGCTTTTGTGCAAGAGATGTGCTTTTGCGCAAGAGCGTCCATGGCTTTGTGGACGCTTTCTTGCGTAAGAAGAAAGCTGTGATGGCCATTTTAGTCATAGGGGTTTCTTGCTCAAGAAACCCCTGTTGCCCATCCACACTGCCTTCTTGCACAAGAGCTCTTGCACAAGAGGGCTTATTCCTCATGGGGAGAGGAATAACTCTTGCGCAAGAAGCCCTCTTTTCTGATGCTTTACTGTAAATTTACTTGCGCAAGAATGCGCATGCAGTGTAGACGCTCCACAAGTTTTTGAGCAAGAACGGCCATTCTTGCGCAAAAAGCCTGCGGTGTAGACGTAGCCTAAATGTATGCCTTCTTCTTAGGTAGCATCTCCATAACTGGAGGTTTGCTACCATGGTAGCTCCTTCTGTACAATCCTCTTCTAATTTCCTTGGGGGATAAATAGTCTTTTTCATCCACCCAGGATTCCACATTGTTCATCCAAGAAAGTGTATAGTTTGGCCACAAAGCAGCTAACAGGGATATAGATGAGACCTCTCTACAGAATAGATGAAAGATGTAAACAGTGACATGGGAAAGAATTTCTTATGGTGGCCCAAGAGCATGTGACTAGGAGTAGTGAGATACAGTTAGGCGATGGAAAATGTAATGTGAAAATTAGGAAAAGCTGTCTAACACTGCTAGCCATTAGACTGCAATAGTCATCCATGGAAAAAGAAGAGAGACACAGCACTCAAACTAGTGTATGAATTATTGGACAGGCCAAAGCACTAAAGAATGTACAGCAGGAAACACTATTCATTTATGACCTGAGGAACTAGTTCATGCTGGCTGCCCTAATAGACTGAAAAAAAATGAGACAATGAAGAGATGAAAAAATATATAAATCAGAGTCTAGACCATTAAAAATGAACAAATCTCTAAACAAAGTTTTTACTGTGTTTTATAGTACTTTCTTGCCACATTATGGTAACATAATATACTGAGGGCTTGATCCAGAGTCCACTACAGCCTGTGAGAGTAATTCCACCGAGCTGAATGGGACTTGGATCAGGCACTGAGTTACTAAATGATGTTTTGGGCTCAGTCATCTCAGCTTCCCTTGAAAACGTATGTGCTCAGTTCTTGTTTCAGCCATACATACACAACTTGCCCTGATCAAAATCCCGAAGTTCTTACTAGAGGAAAACTCCTATTAAATCAATGTCCCTGTCCAAGGTTTGTGTCTTGAATTCAGCTCTAGGTTTTTCCTTTTTCTTTTTGTTCTTTTATATTTAAAAAAAAATGCTTGGCCAAACATCTAGAGCTTTTATAAAAGTTCTAAAGGTTTCCATAAGCCTCTGATTTTCTGCAAATCCTCACATCTTCGACAGACATGAGATCAATCAGAACAACACAATGCATTTATAAATACACAGAGCACTATATTTTTTTTCTGAGGGTGTTTCAGCCTTCTGGCCTTTTATGGCACCTGTTTTCCTTTCTTATTTCTTTATGGCTTGTATAAACATTACACTTAATACCCTTTGTAAAGGGATTTGGAAAAGCCTTTTTATCATCACGTGTGTGTCCATTTAAATTCTATTTGTATTACATGTGGTTAGGCACGGTTGTTTGGTAATAGTACTGCTTCATATATCTCTGAGACATTACTGATGGCATTCTACCAATTATATTTATATTGGGAAGATCATGTGTTCCATTCACAGACCAAAGCATGCAGTATGGAAACTTCAAGCAGCTTCACTTTAGGAAATGGAAAGTTAAACTCCTGATAGTTTGGTGAAGTGTTTCTTCCCCCTACTGGTGAATTTCTGTTTAATCTAATATACATATTTTGTAGCTGGTACATGGTTAAGGTATCATTTTTCTTGTATTTCTAGTGTTAACACTCACACTGCAGCACTACAGCTTATAGCAGTGGGCTTCAGTATTAGTAGAAATGAGTTATATCTTGGAGAATATTTTTCACTATCGAGTTTTGGGTTTGTAATAAACCATGAAATGGAGAAGTCAGGTGAGCTGACAGCCAGGCCCATCCAGGCCCGGCCTTAGGGCAAGGAGAGCGAGGTGGTTGTCTTGGGCCTCGGGCATTCAGGGCCCCAGACTGCCCGGTTCCCAGCCCTGCTCACTCGCTGCCCTGACTGGGAGCCGCACAGTCATGCGGCTCAGCCATGCTGCCTTTGGCCCCTCAACCTCTTTGGCCCAGCCTGCTGACAGCCATGCTGGGTCCCTGGGCAAGGTGAGGGGAGGCCCCAGCTCCACACTCCTGGAAGGGAGGTGTCTCAAGCAGACGGGCTGGGGTAGTGAGTGTGCCATGCTACCCCTCCCCCACACTTAGTGCCACTCACTGCGCTTCCCCAGCCCTTAGAGCCACTCAGAGTGCTGCATAGAATGATTCAAAGGGCCCATTGTAGGGGGTGGGGGCAGGGGGAGGGAGTTCCTGGGGCTCACAGCAGCTGAGCCCTGGGTCCTTTAGAATTACTGGGCCCCAGGTCAGTTGCCCCCTTAGCTCTCCTTCCCTTCCAATGTCAGCGGGCCGGGGAGAAGTCTGTTTCATGTGGTTAGGAGTTTCCTTGCAACATGTTCCCACGGTGTTAGTTATGAGTATGATTGCCAGTCACACCACAAGTGGTGGGATATTGCACCCCCTGTCATGCCTGGCTGCAGTAAGGAGAATGTGATATTTATATTGAAAACCAATGGTGATAAGTTTAATCCCAAAGAATCCTATGATGACACTGGTGCACTGTATCACGTGAATGGGAACATAAATGCTCATCCCTGCTGTATTTTGCTAAGAGTAATAGCAGTACTTGGCTGAACGGGAGCCTGGTTTACCTGGTGAGGTGCAAGGCTAGGCAACTAGTAGGCTAATGTACATGATGGGGTAAGAGAGTGTAAATGTGCTTCTACTCAGAGCTTCTGTAAGATGCACTCAGTACCAGGTCCCTCTGCCCCACCATGGCTACGTCTACAATACGAGTTTTCTCGGCCAAAAATATGCTAATGAGGGTCTCATTTGCATGAGTCGCAATCTCATTTGCATATTTTCTGCCGATCCGTTTTTGCGCTGAGGTTTTTGTGCAAAAACAAGCAGTGTGGACATTTTCGTTTTGCGCAAAACCCCCTTTCTCTGGAAGATCCTTATGCCCCCAAAAAGGAGGTATACCGATCTTCCAGAAAAAGGGGTTTTTTTTTGCTCAAAAAGAAAACGTGCACACTGTTTGTTTTTGCACAAAAACCCCAGCGCAAAAACGGATCGGCAGAAAATATACAAATGAGATTGCGACTCATGCAAATGAGTCCCTCATTAGCATATTTTTTGCCGAGAAAACTCATAGTGTAGACGTAGCCCATGAGGCATGCTGCCATCAGAATGGGTATTGGACAACATATATATTACCACTCGCAGAATAAGGGATAACTCACTATAAGGAAGGGTTGCAGAATCTGGATCAGCACAACTACACTCCCTTTCATGTCACATCTTTCCTAACAGGAAGGAAAGGAATTTGTCCTTAAACTGTATGGATTTTTTTTTAAATGGACTTATTTTAAATGAATACAGGGCCCGCTGCCTAACTGGGCTGAATGCCTTTGGCTTTGATTAAGGCTTTCAGTTTCTTCTGCCAAGCAAGGCATTCCCTGGTAGACATTAATATTGCTCAAATGCACACATACATCAAATTTGCCCCCGAAATGTGACGCAGACTTACAGGAATTGAAGTGAGCATGATTTCTCTCAACCCTCCACTTTCCGCACCGCTGCCTTTGGTAAAAGTTGTATTTATTTGGTGCTAGCTGTGACTACTTTTAATGACAACATACATTGTTTTATGCTGAAGGGACGTCTATGCTGCAAGCTTCTTTCAGAATAAGCTTTTCTGGAAGATATCTTACAGAAAAGCTTATTTCGAAATAGAATGTCCAAATTAGAAGCCTCTAAATTAGTCCAAGGCAGGCTACCCTAATGTGGACATGCTATCTCGACTTAGAGCCCCAGGAGGCACTGAGGAGGAATAACTTAGAATGGCCCTGGGGAGGAGCTATTTCGACATAGCAGCAGTGGAGTGTCTATACCCCCCCTCTTCTGAAAAAGCTTTTTCGGAAAAGGGCTTATTCCTCGTGGAATGAGGTTTACCGCCATCAGAAAAAGCCATCTGTTATTTTGACTTTCTGTCAAAATAACGCAATTGCAGTGTGGATACTAGTATTGTTTTTCCAGAATAATGGCCTTTATGCCGGAAAAATGGTGCACTGTAGACGCATCCTTAGATGTGCTCACTCAGAAACATAACCCTTGTGGCAGTGGTGGCTGGTACCAATTTAGCTAAACTCCACCAGGTACACTCCTTGAAAAAAGGGGTTCTGCTAACTACTTTCTCAACAAGTGCAATCCAGGAGGGAAGAAAGAGGCAGTGGCTAGCAGGGAAGGTGGTATTTAGCCCATTGAATCCAATCCAGAAAGAGAGGAGCTGGCAATATCTAGTCCTTGAAGTGAAGCTGCAGGGTGGAGAGGGTGGGATTAGTGAGTTCCAGCCCTGACAACAGCTGCCTCTCTACTGACTTTACAAGCAGGGTTAAGATCAAAGCATTTTTCTAATTTGGGGGGGAGGGGAAGACCTTGTGCCAATGTAACCGCCACTGGGCAGATTGAACCTGGGACTTCTGGAGCCTCTACAGCTTCTGCTATAAAGCCAACTGCCACTCAGCTTAGGTCATAGAGCTCCCCTAGTCTTATTTCTTGCTGTAAGTCATCTAAGTGCCACTGCATGGGACAATGTGTGGGTTACACCAAAGTCTGAGCAGCCCCAGCAGAATGCATCGCCCCACACACACACTTCTCTAGTTGTACAAGGAGCCTTCATGGGAGAGAATGAGGCAGCGAAGCTGCTCAGCACCATCGTTTGAATCTGAAGAGCAGAGGAATTAAGTTGGTCTGGCGGGCGGGCGGGTGGGGGTAAGGGTTCTGTAGCCCAGGAGAGGCTTATAGGTCAGTGAGGCTCTGCAAAGATCACCTGCCTGGTAGACAGGATCTCTTCAGAAATCTGGTGACTGATGAAGGCTTGGAGGGGTTGTGCTACCCAGTGGAGAAAGCCTGGCTGATGAGAGAGGATCTTTTCAGCCATATAGGGGCTCTGCTACCTGGTGTGCGTGTGAAGCAGTGAGGAGTGAGGGGGACTTTGTTACAGCAGAGAGAAGAGAGGTCAGCGTGATTCTGAATGGAGGGGACTATAGGATTACACAAGGAGGCTGTCATCTGTGCTGCCCAGGTAAGGGGACTTTGGCCATTGGGAGCAAAACCAGAGTATATAAGAACGGCCATAGTAGGTCAGAACAAAGATCCAGCTAGCCCAGTATTGTGTCTTTTAACAGTGGCCAGTGCCAGGTGCCCCAGAGGGAATGAACAGAACAGGTAATCATCAACTGCCCATCCTGGGCAACAGCCTTTGATGGACTTATTCTCCATGACTTTATCTAGCTCTTTTTGAACCCTTTGAAATAGGGGATGTTGCTGCCCAGTAGAGGAAGAGAAGGTACATGCAGGGGCAGGGAGGGCTCTGGTTATCCTGTGCTGCCTGGTCTTACATTAGATCATCAATGTTCTTGCGCAAATTCAAGTGGCCAGTGTAGACAGCTGGCAAGTTTTGGATTTTTGAGATTTTTGGATCAACAGAGAGGAGATTCTGGGGGCTCTGCTGCCTGACAAGGGCTTATTGGAACCACCATTTATTTTGGGCATCAAAGACTACTGTTTCCAAGTCATAACTAATTGTATTTGGTAAAAAGTAGTAAGTGTCCAAGGTAGTGCTTGAATCTCCTCTGTGCTAGTGGTGTCCCATTTTTAATGGCTTTAAAAGTGATACCTGCTGCAATAAACTAGATCCTGGAGTCTGCTGAGGTTGGTGCAGAACCTGGATGGTAAAGGAAAAAGGTGGACCCAGCATTTATAGCTCTTATAGACTCACAGGCTACGTCTAGACTGGCATGATTTTCCACAAATGCTTTTAACGGAAAAGTTTTTCCATTAAAAGCATTTGTGGAAAAGAGCGTCTAGATTGGCACGGATGCTTTTGTGCAAAAGCACTTTTTGTGGAAAAGCATCCATGCCAATCTAGACATGGTTTTGCACAAGAAAGCCCCGATCGCCATTTTCGCCATCGAGGCTTTTTGGCGCAAAACAGTCCTCCTGTCTACACTGGCCTCTTGGCGCAAATACATTTGGCGCAAGAAGGCTTATCCTGAGCGGGAGCATCATAGTATTTGCGCAAGAACACTGACAATCTTACATTAGATCGTCAATGTTCTTGCGCAAATTCAAGTGGCCAGTGTAGACAGCTGGCAAGTTTTTCCTCAAAAGCAGTTGCTTTTGCGGAAAAACTTGCCAGTCTAGACGCAGCCACAGACTTTAAGGTCAGAAGGGACCATTTTGATCATCTAGTCTGACCCCCTGCACAATGCAGGCCACAGAATCTCACCCACCCACTGTTAGAATAATCCTCTCACATATATTTCAGATATTGAAGTCCTTGAAACGATGGTTCAAAGACCCCAAGATGCAGAGAATCCTCCTGCTAGTGACCCGTGCCCCATGCTACAGAGGAAGGCGAAAAACCTCCAGGGCCTCTGCCAATCTACCCTGGAGGAAAATTCCTTCCCGACCCCAAATATGGTGATCAGCTGAACCCTGAGCATATGGGCAAGACTCACGAGCCAGACACCCAGAAAAAAGTTCTCTATAGCAACTCCTGTCTTCCCACCATTGGCCTATTTACCACTGATAGTGAAAGGTCAATTAATTGCCAAGATCATGTTACCTCATCAAACCATCCCCTTCATAAACCCATCTAGCTTTATCTTGAAGCCAGATAGGTCTTTTGCCCCCACTACTTCCCTTGGAAGGCTGTTCCAGAACTTCACTCCTCTGATGGTTAGAAACCTTCGCCTAATTTCGAGTCTAAACTTCCTAATAGCCAGCTTATATCCATTTGTTCTTGTGTCCACATTGGTATTGAGCTTAAATAATTCTTCTCCCTCCTTGGCATTTATCCCTCTAATATATTTAAAGAGAACAATCATATCTCCCCTCAGCCTTCTTTTGGTTAATGTAAACAAGCCAAGTTCCTTGAGTCTCCCTTCATAAGACAGGTTTTCCATTCCTCGGATCATCCTAGTGGCCCTTCTTTGTACCTGTTCCGGTTTGAATTCATCCTTCTTAAACATGGGAGACCAGAACTGCACACAGTATTCCAAATGAGGTCTCACCAATGCCTTGTATAATGGCACTAACACCTCCTTATCCCTACTGGAAATACCTCTCCTAATGCATCCCAAGACCGTATTAGCCTTTTTCACAGCCATGTCACAATGGCGGCTCATAGTCATCCTGTGATCAACCAGGACTCCGAGGTCCTTCTCCTCTTCCGTTACTTCCAACTGATGTGTCCCCAGCTTATAACTAAAATTCTTGTTATTAATCCCTAAATGCATAACCTTACACTTCTCACTATTAAATTTCATCCTATTACTATTACTCCAATTTACAAGATCATCCAGATCTTCCTGTATGATATCCCGATCTTTTTCTGAATTGGCAATACCTCCCAACTTGTGTCATCCACAAACTTTATTAGCACACTCCCACTTTTAGTGCCGAGGTCAGTAATAAAAAGATTAAATAATAATGGTCCCAGAACTGATCCCTGAGGAACTCCGCTAGTAACCTCTCTCAGCCTGACAGTTCACCTTTCAGTATGACTCTGTAGTCTCCCCTTTAACCAGTTCCTTATCCACCTCTCAATTTTCATATTGATCCCCATCTTTTCCAATTTAACCAATAATTCCCCATGTGGTACTGTATCAAATGCCTTACTGAAATTGAGGTAGATTAGATCCACTGCATTTCCTTTATCTAAAAAATCTGTTACTTTCTCAAAGAAGGAGATCAGGTTGGTTTGGCACGATCTACCTTTTGTAAAACCATGTTGTAATTTGTCCCAATTGCCATTAACCTCAATGTCCCTAACTACTTTCTCCTTCAAAATTTTTTCCAAGACCTTGCATACTACAGATGTCAAACTAACAGGCCTATAGTTACCCGGGTCACTTTTTTTTCCCTTTCTTAAAAATAGGAACTATATTAGCAATTCTCCAGTCAAATGGTACAACCCCTGAGTTTAGAGATTCATTAAAAATTTTTGCTAATGGACTTCCAATTTCATGTGCCAGTTCCTTTACTATTCTTGGATGAAGATTATCTGGGCCCCCTGATTTACTCCCATTAAGATGTTCGAGTTTGGCTTCTACCTCGGATTTGGTAATATCTACCTCCATATCCTTATTCCCATTTGTTATGTTGCCATTATCCCTAAACTCTTCATTAGCCTCATTAAATACTGAAGCAAAGTATTTGTTTAGATATTGGGCCATGCCTAGATTATCCTTAACCTCCACTCCATCCTCAGTGATTAGCGGTCCCACTTCCTCTTTTTTCGTTTTCTTCCTATTTATATGGCTATAAAACCTTTTACTATTGGTTTTAATTCCCTTTGCAAGGTCCAACTCAACATGACTTCTAGCCTTTCTCACTTTGTCCCTACATGTTCGAACCTCAATAAGGTAGGTTTCTTTGCTGATCCCTCCCATCTTCCACTCCTTATATGCTTTCTGCTTTTTCTTAATCACCTCCCTAAGATTCTTGCTCATCCAACTTGGTCTAAAACACCTAGCTATACATTTTCCTCTTTCTTGGGATACAGGCTTCTGATAGCTTCTGCAACTTTAACTTAAAATAATCCCAGGCCTCCTCCACTTTTAGATCCATAAATTCTTTAGTCCAATCCACTTCCCTAACTAATTTCCTTAATTTATTAAAATTAGCCCTTTTGAAATAAAAAAACCCTAGTCTCAGATTTATTTTTGTTTATCCTTCCATTTAGTTTGAACTGAATTAGCTCATGATCGCTCGAGCCAAGGTTGTCCCCTACAACCATTTCTTCTATGAGGTCCTCGCTACTCACCAAAACCAAATCTAAAATGGCTTCCCCTCTTGTTGGTTCAACAACTATTTGATGAAGAAATTCATCAGCTATTACATCTAGGAAAATCTGAGACCTATTATTATTACCAGTATTTGTTCTCCAGTCTATATCTGGAAAGTTGAAGTCTCCCATGATTACACAGTTTCCATTAGTATTTACTTCTTTAAAAACATTAAAGAGGTCTCTATCCATATCCAAATTAGATCCTGGTGGTCTATAGCACACCCCAAGCACTATCCCAGGGGAAGAGCTAATAGTTTTCTTCCCCAATGTAATTTTTGCCCCGACAGACTCTGTCTTCTCCATTCCTTCACTTTTTAATTCTTTGCAATCTACCTCGTCATTGATATACAATGCTACTCAACCTCCTTTACCTTTATTTCTGCCTTTCCTAAACAGCACATACCCTTCAATACCTGTACTCCAGTCATGCCTAGTATTCCACCATGTTTCTGTTATTCCTTTAATATCTGGTTTCACTTCCTGGACCAGTAGCTCTAGTTCCTCCATTTTGTTACCTAGGCTCCTCGCATTGGTGTACAAACATCTTAATTTTTGCTGTTTCACCTCACTCACATTCTTTACCCCATTTGGCATGGACATTGTACCTCCAATATGGCCTATTAGACTAGTATCCACTCTGCCCTTCCTCCTTATGTACATTCTCCTACCCCAGCTATATCCTTTCTTACTTGCTTTTCCTCCTCTCAATACTAAAATCCGTGTAGAGATTACCTGGACATCTCCCAACCGTCTCCCCCAGATTCCTAGTTTAAAGCTCTCTTAATCAGTTGTGCCAGCCTCCATCCTAGAAGTGTGTTTCCTTCCCTACTTAGGTGAAGTCCATCCCGAGAGAACAGTCCTCTGTCCGTGAATGCCTCCCAGTGGCCATACATCCCAAAGCCCTCCTTATAGCACCACTGCCTGAGCCACCTATTGAGCATCATAATCCTATCACACCTTTGTTGCCCTTCTCTAGGAACAGGCAGAATCCCACTGAAAATCACCTGAGCCTCGATTTCCTTAGCGTCCTCCCCAACCTGGCATAGTCTCCCTTGATTTGTTCCAACGAGAATCTAGCCGTATCATTTGTTCCTACATGAAGGATGATCAATGGATTCTTTCCCGCTCCCTTTAGGATCCTCTTCAACCTTAGTTCCACATCCCGTATCTTAGCACCTGGCAAACAGCACGCTCTTCTGTTCTCTGGATCAGCTCTGGTTACAGGCCTGTCTCTTCTTCTCAATAAGGAGTCCCCAATCACGTAGACCTGCCTTTTCCTGGTGACAGTGCGATTCTCTGGTCTATCCCTTGTTTCCTCTGGCTGCAAGTCCTTTCCATTCCTATCTTCTCTTGTAATCTTCTTCAACCCATCCTGTATCCTTCTGGTGCTCATTATTGGTGTTGTCTCCATCGACTCTTCCCCTTTATGTATGGGACTAGCCACTCTTCTCTTCTTCCTTGCCTTTCCACCTTCAGTGGCCACCTGCTGTATCCCTTCTCCATTCTCCAACTCCGCATACCTGTTCTTGAGCTCTATTTCTCCTTCACTGGCCCATCTTTTCCTCTGCCTGGTTCTCATAGTCACATGCTTCCACTGTCCATTTTCTTCGCCCAGCAGTCCCCCCTCAGAGGCCTTTGATCCTGCTTCAGTCTGCATGTCTAAGCTTTCCCCTTCAGCCACCTCATGCCTTTGCTCCATCATCTGCTCAAACCCCCTTTTAAACTCGACCAGAGTTTCCACCTGCATCTCCAATCCTCGGATCTTTTCTTCCATCCGTTCTATTAGGCAGCATTTCATACAAACAAAACTCCTTTCAGGTACCCCCTCAAGAATCATATACATACCACAGCTGCCACATCCACTCAGTCTCATTGTGTCCTCTACTGCTTGGGTTATGGCCACTGCTATCTCTGTATTAATCAGCCTTCTCACCTAATCCTGTTAGTCCAGCAAACACAAAAACAAAAACAAACCAAAACACCCCCCTACGGCAAAAACAAACCCTAAACGAGTCCTACAATCCAAACTCCTCTTACAAACTCCCGCTCAAACTCCCCTGTTTACAGCTCTGTTTGCTGGCTCCTGCGCTGCTGCTGCTCTTCTGTTATACTCCTAGCGACTGCATTTCCACTCGGGGCTATCCAAGGCATGGGATTTGCTGCTGGCTTAGTAGAGCAAGTCTTCCCTTTGTATGATGTGATCCTTTGCCTCAATGTTAGTGAATTGGAGTTATTTTATTTTTAATTGTCATGAATAATAATAATAATAAACTCTTAAGAACTTTTCAGAGATAACACAATACATGTTTTTTCTCCACATTGATAGGGCTGATACTTTTCCTTTGCTATCTTAATCTGGCTTCAGTCAGACTTGTCGGATTGTGGACGTGCCCCATTACAGTCTACCACCTCATCTCCATCTGCGGCCAGATAGAAGTTTCTCTGACACAAATTAGTTGGGGAAGCAAGTCTCTAGTTTTTCCAGACAGAACTGTGAAAGACCTCAGTATTACTAGATGAGAGAAGGAGAGCAAAAAATGGGACGGAAGAGTTGCTGCACACAAATGCTGAGATCAGAATGAAAATGGGATTTCTTGAAGATAGCACTAACTGAGGTAACTGAGACTTTACTTCTGGCAGTTTATTTGAAGCTGTAGTTGTCTTATTATGCTGCAGCAGCTGCATTATATTTTCATTTCCAAGCTGTGGTTGTACTGTTCCATTGAAAACAGATTTCATCCACTAGATACGTAATCTACAGGAATTGTACTCACACACTTTTTTATATAATCACTCTGTATTTACCTCTCTTTGAAGAACTGCTCAGGCTACACCATGTATTCATTTTATTTGATTTTTACATATATAAAAGATATGAAAGATAAAGTAGAATCTACATGGGATTGTATTCAAATTGTTCCCTCCTTCTCGGTTTTCAGACTTTGTAATGCTAGGCCTCAGAGACCTTTCTGAGACTCTTTTTTGGCCAGCCTGTTTTTTTTTTCTCTCCAAACATCTTCACCTCAGCTCTTCTATTCTAAGAGTGCATCTAAACAGCACCCTTCAGTCAAAATAAGCTATGTAATTTGCGCTACACAAATTGCGTAGCTTATTCCGAGTCTAAGTCTACAGGGCTGATTTTGAAATTTGGCGCTGTGTAGACAGTACCAAATTTCAAAACAAGGCACTATTCCAACAAATCCCTTAACTCTTGTGAAACAAAGGTTACACGGATGCCGGAATAGTGTGCCCGCTATTTCAGGAAATAGCAGGTGCTTTTAAAGACTCAGCATTGCTATTTCGGGATGCTTTCAGTATCCCGACATAGCAACGCAGTCTAGACGTACCCTAAGAGGCAGCATTTTCAGCCATCATGCTGGAGCTGATTTGATGGCCTCTGGTGGTACAGATGTGGCTGTGATTTCTTCAGCTCTTGCTTTTTGATGTGGATCCAAGAAACAATGAAAGACAGATACCACCTTCTTTGGTAATTGTCTAGTGAAGCTTAAAAGGGTGGATAAATTGGATGATGACATAACTGGTGCTAGCAAAATGTTAGTATATATTTCTGGTGATGATTCTGTACTCTCTATTTGATCTGTAAATTTCAGCATCCATTTCAGACTGAAGTGGACTTTCTGGTGCTGAATAGCTTTCTTCTGGACCTTCTTCAGACTCAGTTGTCATGATGGTGTCTCATGAGTTTCTTTAGGACTAGCAAACCCTATGTTATCTGGTCTCAATATAGGTGCACTTTGAAAGGACTGTTGAATTATTAATCTGACATATGTAACAAGCCTCCAGTGTTGCAAAGACTTAACCTACGAGCTTAAGTTCACATGAATTGTCCCACTGAATATCCTTAATCTTAAGAACTTAATTGCAGAATGGGGTCCCAAATTAGTGATTGACAGCTTCTGCAGACACAAAGCTGGCCAAACCAAGGAAATATGGTGTTTTACAGTGCTACCTTAAGAACATTTGTTGTATTTGTGTGTAAAAAGATCCAAGGGATTTTCCCTTGGTATGTCCGTGATGTTATAATTGTGTTTTTCGGGGAAAGTTACATTAGACTTCTTCCTTAATTACTCCCTCTTCTTCCTTAAGTACGCTTCCTTATACGTATAAACCAGAAGCAAGAGAAAATTAAAAAAAATAAATTCATTCTTAATGTGAAGACAAGTTGTAAGTAAGGAACATGATGTGAGTTGGTGTAAATCTGCTATTCTTTTAACTGCTCATTTCCACAGGCAACTGCGCAGTGTCCATGTGCAAGGGAAGATATTATATGTGCAAACACCTGTTTTTCAAAAACTGCCCACATAGCAGTCATCCTGTAAAACTGCTGGAAAATCTGGGTTCAATCCATAGCTCAATGGAATCAATGAAAGTTTTTTTTCCCCATTGACTTCAACTGTCTTTGTCTCAGGACCTCTGTACATGTAACTATGCAGGAAAGGTGGATCTCCTTAATTTTCTGTATCGCTATTGAAGATGATTTAGGTCTTGCTTAAATGTAAAGGAAGGATAATTTCATTCAGTCCCACTCGGTACTTGACTATAGAAATGCTTCATGGTCAGTTGGACAGGCTATTGCCCAAGGCTCAGTCGTGGGGCTCCTGGCCACCACCCGAGCTACTGTGGCAAAGTCTAGAAGCCCCCCATTCCTTTGAATTGATGGCAGAGCTTCACAGTGCATGCTCAGAGTGGGTGTCAGGGCTGGGAGTACCATTTCTCCTGATCTTAGTAAGACCTTTCAAAATATAAACAAAAAGAGGCTATTATCCCTTTAGTGGAAACCCCCACAAACAAATCTTGACTTTGGTTTTAACAACAGTATCGTAAACATCTGCCTGGCATCCTATTTAATTCAATAGGCACTCTTAGGTATATCTCTTTCATTCACCAAGTAATGGATTATTTTAATTGAAGATTAGAAGTTTTACTACAAAGGGAAAAACCTACTTTGATACACACATGAAAAGGCATTCCCATACCCAAAGACAGCTATCAATAGACCGTAATGACGGTACTGCAGTTGAAGAGATTTCATTCCATTAAAAACATTCACTCAAGGAATGTAGAGAAATGCTTAATAATTAATGAATATGATTTAGGTCCATTTTATACTAATGACATTTTCCCTATAAGTGTTATAGGAACATTAACATTTTAATCTCCCGTAATTCTAATGAATGAATTTTCCTGACCCTTACTGAAAACTATACCTCTAAAAGTCTCAGAGGGGTAGCCATGTTAGTCTGAAACTGAAAAAACTTAAAAAATAACAAATGGTCCTGGAGCACCTTAGAGACTGAAAAAAAAAATGTAGATGGTGTCATGAGCTTTCGTGGGCACAACCCACTTCTTCAAATGAATGGAGCAAGAGGTCTGGAGTGTCCACACTACCATTATTTTGAAATCACTATTTTGGAATTAGCGTTACTCTTGGGCTGCGTCTAGACTGGCATGATTTTGCGCAAATGCTTTTAACGGAAAAGTTTTTCCCGTTAAAAGTATTTGCGCAAAAGTGTGTCTACATTGGCGGCATGCTTTTGCGCCAAAGCAGAAGCCGGAACCATTTGAAGAAGGCAAAGGGCACCAGCCCTTTCGGGGCGGGCTGGAGTTCCTTTGAGACACGTGCTTAAAGGGATCTCCCTGGACAGCCGTTTCTCTCCTGCTCCGTGCTTTAGTACCTCTTGTAGGGACTGACAGCCGTAGCAGTTTTGGTGGTTGCCCTCTGCCTTTTGGACACCACTGCTTTTTGCCACCTAGTGCTTTTGCCTGGGTTTTTTTTCTTTTGCCTTGTTTTGTCTGCCATGGAGCCAGGGGTGGCCGTGTGCCTGCTCTGGCCCCTGCTGGCCATTTTGGAGTGCGTGCAGCTGGTGCTCCAGGCTGCTGCCCTCCTGTTCCAGAACCTGGAGGCACAGCTCGCTTTGGACTCCCTCACCGAGGAGGACATGGCGTCCCTGTGGCATCCCCACCCCAGGGTGGAGAGGCCACTGTGGAGACTGGACACCAGCACCGACTGGTGAGACCGGCTGGTCCTGGGGCAATGGGGCGACCAGCAATGGCTCCAGAACTTCCGCATGCAAAAGCGGACGTTCCTGGAGCTGTGTGCCTGGCTCGCCCCTGCGCTCCAGAGAGCCACCACCTGGCTGCGTGCACCCATCCCCATCGAGAAGAGGGTTGCCATCGCACTTTGGAAGCTGGCCACCCCGGACAGCTACCGATCGGTGGCACAGCAATTCAGGGTGGGCAGATCCACCGTTGGTGTCATCGTCATGGAGGTAAGTCCCAGGGGGAGTGGGGAGTGGGGTGGGGGGAGGGTGCTGAACTCCATGCCCAGGGGCAGCCAAGACTCCAGGCTGGGTCACCCAGGGGTTTGGGCCATCCCTCCCTTGCACAGGCCTGCTGGTGGTGGTGGGGGGGGGCGTGGGGCGAGGGGGCCCTGGTGTGTGTGTGCGTGTGCGTGTGCATGTGTGTGTGTGTGTGTGTGCGTGAGGACAGAGGGAATCACGGGGGGGGGGCCCAAGGGAGCGCACACTCACCCCTGCCTTATGTGATGTGTTCCCCTGTGTTTCTCTGCACCCTTCTGCAGGTCATCCACGCCATCAACGATGTCCTGCTCCCGAGAGTGATCCTCCTGTGCGACGTGGATGCTACGCTGGCGGCCGCTGCCCTCGGGTTCCCCAACTGCGGGGGAGCCCTGGATGCAACCCACATCCCCGTCTGGGCCCCGGAGCATCGAGCAGCCCATTTCAGAAACAGGAAGGGGTACTGCTCAATTGTTTTCCAGGCCCTCGTGGACCACCGGGGCCTCTTCCTGGATGTCTATGCAGGCTGGTCCGGCAGGGCAAACAACGCCCGCATCCTCCGCAACTCCGGACTGTTTCGCAGGCTGGAGGCGGGCACCTATTTCCCCCAGCAGGAGTTGACTCTCGGGGATGCGCCTATGCCCATCTGCATCATCGGGGACGCGGCCTACCCCCTGCTGCCCTGGCTAATGCGGCCCTACACGGGGCGGCCGGACCAGAACCGGGCCCGGTTCAACGACCACCTCAACCGGGCCCAGAATCAAGTGGAGCTTGCCTTCGGCCACTTAAAAGCCCGCTTCCGTTGTTTGCTCACTCGTCTCGAGATGGGTGAGCGGAATGCAACGGAGGTAGTGGCCGCATGCTGCATGCTCCACAACATTGTGGAGCGAAGTAGAGAGGCTTTCCTCCCCGCATGGATGGCAGCCGAGGCACAGACTTATGAACAGCCCCACACAGCTGCCATCCGCCAGGCGCACCAGGATGGGGTGCGCATCCGAGAGGCCATGACAGGTATGTTCGCACAGGCCCCATAGTAGGGTTGCCTCGGTCTCCCCATACAACTCCCTCCCATCCCCTACCCTTCCCCCTCCCTTCCCCTTACCTCCCAATTGTAAATTTACTGCGTTGAACAAACAAACCTTGGTTATACTTGTTTGGGTACGAAGACTCCTGGTAGTCTTGTCTGTCAGGTCAGGTCAAGCGGAAGGCTTGCACCTACCAATTTAAATTGGGTCCAGAGTTAGGTTTAGTTAAATTAGCTATCGTCGTCGTGACTGTTCGTCAGGCAGCGTCGGTTCGAAGCATATCGGCCATCATCGTGCATGTTCGTCGGGTGCGTCGGATGTAGCTAGGGTTTTTCTGTTAGTTTAGACTAGGTTTTAGGCCACCATTGCCTGTTTGAGCTGTCCCGAAGAACAGGAAGAGGATTCGTGGTTCGTGCGGATGGCTCGAGTCAGCGTACCCGATTCCAGTCGTCTTTGAGGGATCTCCTGGCAGTTCCTCGTCTGAGGCCTGGAAGGACCAAAGACTTGAGGTCACCAGCTTCGGAGTCGTCTTCCATCGAGGGACTCCTGGCTGTTTCTCTCCCGAGGCCCGGAAGGACCAAAGGATTGAGGTCGCCAGCAACACTACAATCGTCCCTGCGTTTAGACTATGTAAATATTCTTTGTGTTCATGTTTTAACCTTTCTTGCTTGTTTGTTATCTATGTTAATATAGTCTTGTGGTTTAAATTTTACTTAAAGTGTCAGTATTTATTTATGCGCCACAAACCAATGACCAATTAAAGGAACGACTGGTGATAGATACGGTATTTGGTGTCCGCATTTTGTAATCTTCTTAAATGTAGTTGGCTAATTGGCATCTCAAATCAATTATTTAAGTTACCTTGAGTAACACAATAAACAACACAGTTTTGTTTACAACAGAAAAACTTGTATGTTTTTATTTACAAGGGGGAGAGGGGGAGGAGACCTTGAACTGGGAGGGGGAGGAGCTACTCCTGAGAGGGGTGGCCCCTGCGACCGCTCCTGCGGGGGCGGACCTGGACATGGGGGGCAGGCCGCATCGGGGCAGGAGGGACAGGAGCAGGGACAGGAGCAGGAGGCGCATGGGCAGGGACAGGAGCAGGAGGGGCAGGGGCAGGGGCAGGGACAGGAGCAGGAGGGGCCATTGCAGGAGGGGGCAGGGGCAATGCTAGGGGAGGGATGGCGGGGGCGTGGGGCAAGGCCATGTGGTAATGTATGGCATGGCCAATGTGGGTGGTGAGGGTGGCGATGGAGCCGGCCATCCTCACACACTGGGCCTGGAAGGCGGCCCAGGCCTCCTGGCGCCACTGCATGTCCACCTCCTCGCGCCGAGTGATGGCAGCCTCGACGCGCTCGACGGCCTGCACGTGGCACTGAAGGAGCTGGTCCCGGTGGCAGAGCCTCTGCCTCGGTGGTTGGGTGGCTGGGGGTGCTGCTGCTGCCGGACTGGAGGGTCCCCGGCTTGTGCTTGGTCCCGCTGCAGGGACGAGAAGAAAGGATGGGTCAGTCAGGCAGCCCGGCCACTGTCCCCACACCTCATGCCCTCCACCCCTGAGCCCAGGTGACACCACAGTAGTGTGGCTTGGGCCCACTCGGTCCCCGCCCCCTCCCGTGTTGTATGTTTGCATAGAGGACCGCCCCTGGAGTAGGGTCCTCCTCCCATGTATTGGAACCCCCGGTCTGTGTCCTGGCCCCGTGGAGGGTGGGAGGACGCTTGTGTTGCGTTAACCTGTGGAACTCCCTGCCGGTGGAGGCTGTGCAGCTTTGGGCTAATCAATGGTGTTTGACAGGGAGCGAGATGAATCCCTACACAGTGCCTGGGAGCACATCTGGCAGACGTGGTCTGGGCTCTCAGATCCCCATCGCGTGGGATATCTCCTGGATGGAACCAGGAGAGAGTGACTGGGGAGTGTCCCATCCTTGCAGCAAAACTCAGGTGGCCCTAGGGGCAGCCCGAGCGCTTCCCCCCCTTCTCCCTCCCACTATCCCTCACACATGTAGCCCAGGGACATGTGTGGCCACAGTGGGGACTTCCCTCGGGGAGCCAGCCAAGGCACCGGGAGCAGGCGAGGGGCTCAGTGGGGGCCACGCTCACAGGGCTGTGATGCTGCGGTTTTCCCAGGAGCAGCTGGCTGTGCCTCACAGCCAGGCATGGGACAGTGTGCCGTTCTGCATGCTGCACCCTTGCGGAGGTGCGGGCTCTGGGCTGAGTCCCTGGGGCCCTGGCTGGTTCCAGCTGGCATTCACCCTTCCCCCGGTCCTGCCGGATGTGTGTGAGCAGCACGGTCCCAGGCGTGCCCTGGAGCTGCCCGCCGCAGCCACGTGCCGCTCGGTCACCAGGCTGCACGTGGTTGCACGTGCTGCTTACTGCCTAATGCTACACAGCGTGCAGCTCGCGTGGCCCGAGTGACATGCTCTCCCCCTCCCCGCTCTGGGTGCCTGGCTCCCTCCCCCCCGCCCTTGTGAGTGCAAAGTGCAACACTCACCGGTGGATCCTTCCCCAGCCTCCGAGGATGCGCGGGAGACATCAGGGCTGCTGGAGGGGGCCTGCTGGGTGGCAGTGCTGGCCTCATCCTCCGACGCACTGCTGGGGATGTCTCCTTCCCCCGTCCCGGTGGTCCTGGTGACGGGGGGGCGCATGCTGCTGTTCACCGGGACGTCTGGGGCTCGCGGTGCTGGCTGGCCCAGGATGGCGTGGAGCCAGTCGTAGTGGGGGCAGGTGTCGGCTCCTGCCCCCTGGCCCTCACTGGCCCTCATGTAGCCCAGGCGCAGCTCCTTCATCTTAGCCCGGACTTGCTCGAGGGTCCGGGCTGGATGTCCCTGCTGAGCGAGCGCCTGGGCCATGCGGGCGAAGATCTCGGCGTTGCGGCGCTGGGAGTGGGTGTCATGGAGGGCTTTTGCGCAAAAACTTGCCAGTCTAGACACAGCCTTGATGAAAAGCAGGAGGAGTACAGATTTTGAATTCCACGGCCCGCTATTTTAAAATAGCAGGCTTGGCAGTGTGGATGCTCCTCTCATAAATTCGACCTGGGGGGGTTATTTTGAAATAAAGTCCCAGTGTAGACCAGGGCTAGGAATCCTGCAGTGTGGAATAAGGGGACACTATGGGTAATATTTTCAATTGCACCTCGCTTTCATTTTCAGAAGTGAGTCAGGCACTTTAAACACTTGAGAGACTAAGTATCGTTTTGAAGGGCAGATATTTAAAACTATTAGATGTTTAAAGATTGGAAGTTAGGCATATTTGAAAATCCTTATAGGATTATCTGCATCTTCAGGAACCTAAATGCCTTTAAAATCTGCCCCTAAATCACTTACGAAATAGAACCTAAATCATTTAGAAGTGTTTGAAAATTCTATTCTTTGTCCTAAGGTTTGGACAATTTGGAGCCTACACTTCATTCTGGAAATTAAAGGTTGTGCAGCTCTTTTAAAAATTGAACTCTGTTGGGTTTTTTGATGAATATACTGTGGTACCCTTCACAGGCTTTGAAGTGCCATGTAGTGATGATCCCCTATGTACAGGGATCACTTAACCTACCTATGAAACACAGCTACTAGCAGGGTTCAAGGCAGCAGCTTTCCTGAGTGATCTCCTGCTATTTATTTGCTGGGGTATCTTTTGATCCAAGAAAAACAACTATTTGGGCTGAAATAGTGCAGCAAACTGTCATACCAGTGGTGGAGACAAAGTGATGTCTTTGTCCCTGTGCTGGCTTTTTCTCTGGAAAGAATTTGTATCGATGTACAAGGATAGGTATGGCTTCTCCTGTACAGTCTTGGAAGGAGAAATAGGAGGCTTCCCTTCTTCATGCAACCAGGGATGTGGAAAACCTGGACTACTATTTTCCTCAGGGTAAGTCTAGACTGACGGGTCCAGGGAACACGTTTGCTCTTCCACTTTTTTTTGCGGAAGAGCAAACGTACTCTTCCGGGGAGCCTTGTATACCTCATTCTATGAGGAATAAGGGCTCCTCTGAAAGAGGAGGCTTTTCCTCCATTTGGCCCCATCCGGAAAAGCAATCGGAAAAAGCTACGCAAATTGCACAGTGGAATTTGCGTAGCTTTTTCCAAAAAATGGCGATAGTGTAGACCTAGCCTCAGAATAATGCTTGTTCTCCTCCTTCTCCTGGCTTACTGTGTAGGAGGGACAAGATAGGACACTAAGGGTACGTCTACACTGCAAGCTTATTTTGGAAAAAGCTGTTCCGGAAAAGATCTTCTGGAATAGCTTATTTTGAAATAGAACATCCACACTACAGGGAAGCCTCAAAATTAATCCGAGGCAGGCTCCCTTAATGTGGATGCGCTATCTCGATATAGAGTCCCAGGAGGCACTGAGGAGGAATAACTTTAGAATGGCCCTGGTGAGGAGCTATTTCGACACAGCATCAGTGGAGTGTCCATACACACCCTCTTCCGAAAGAGATTTTTCAGAAGAGGCATTATTCCTCATAGAATGAGGTTTACCAGCATCGGAAATGGCCATCCGTTATTTCAATTTTCTTTCCGAAAAATGCAATTGCTGTGTGGACGCTAGTATTGATTTTCTGGAATAACGGCTGTTATTCTGGAAAAACGGTGAAGTGTAGATGCACCCAAAGTGATAGAACATTTAAAGGGACAAATATTTTTCCCCTACAGAGATATACAGGAACTTAAATGATGATAAGTTTTTTGGGAATGTCCTGTTTTCTCAGTGTTCATTGGCATTGTGCAGCCACAACAGAAGAAAGACAGGAGGCAACAGATGATTAGGCCACAACTTTATTCACTTAAAATATGTGGGAGTGACTCGCAATAAATTGTACAGTGCTGATCATGTAATCTCCAACCCCAATCTTCCCTTCATATGAGGGTTTAGGAGGACTAAGAAAGGAAATGGATTGACTACCTGATGTTGTAGACATAGAAGCCTCAGACCACGCCCCTTCCCCGTCCTTAGCTCCCTGGAGGGATGGTTTTTCTTTAAATAATTTTCCAGTACATTTTATGAGATAATTGTATTTCTTCCAGAATGAATATCTGCTTTGGACAATCTGCACAAGGAAGTGCTGGCAGTTTAGTTTGTCTGCCTCCCCCCCACATCCTTTTAAGGTCCTCAGATATTTATTGAGTCCTTCCTTAATATCCGATGAAAATATATTAATTCCCCAGTTTAATAGATATAGCCCCTCCTTCCTAAATGGCTTGGTCAATAAAGAATCAGGCTTCCTGAGAACTCACTGCACCCAAAAGGGCTCCTTGCTGTTTTACCATACCAGCTCTCAGGTTCTGTCCACCTCTTTTTTTAAAGATGGCATCTTCCAGACTGCCTGCAATATAAATACCAACCCCCCTTTTCTGGTCAGCTGGCAGGACAGTCCAGTTCCTAGCTGCTCCATCTGGCTAAATTTTCCTCTCTCCTCTGCAACCAGTTGAATAGGTAGTGCTGCATGGGCAAGCACTTCATTCCTTCCAGCCAGTTGCATAAGGACATGCAATGGTGGTGAGCATATTTTAGGGTGTGCTAGGAAATTCAGTGGATCCCAGAAAATGTAGACTCATTGGGTATGTCTAGACTACATGCCTCTGCCGACAGAGGCATGTAAAATAGGCTACCCGACATAGTCAATGAAGTGAGGATTTAAATATCCCGGGTTCATTAAAATAAAAATGGCCGCCGCACTGTGCCGGCTCAGCTGATTGTCAGCACAGCGCATGAGTCAAGATGCGGATCTGTCGACAAGGGAAGCCATTGTCGACCGCTCCTGTAAACCTTGTTTCACGAGGCATAAGGGAGCAGTCGACAAAGGCTTCCCTTGTCGACCGATCCACATATTGACTCGTGCGCTGTGCTGACAATCAGCTGAGCCGGCACAGCACGGCGACCATTTTTATTTTAATGAAGCCGGGGATATTTAAATCCCCACTTCATTGACTATGTCGGGTAGTCTATTTTACATGACTACATGCCTCTAGACTACGGCAGAGGCATGTAGTCTAGACATACCCATTTTCTCATGGGGAAGGTGTGAACTTGCAGTAACTGTGGGCTCTGTTGATATTCTCCTACTGATCCTCATGGACCCTTGGAGTAATCAATGTCCAGGATTTAGTCTGGCACCCAATTCATGGTGCAGTGCTATATGTGGTGAGCCCTGCAAGTAATGAACTTGTACGTAGAAGCATGTGATTTGATTAGGCTTATCTTTGGAAACATTTGGAGTCAAGTGCTGCGTTTGGTAAACCTCCCAGTTGCATCAACAAAGACTGAAGAGGGGATGCAAGATTTGTCCTGTGAACTGTAACCTTCCCCTCCTGACTCCTCTCCTAATTCCCAGCAATGAATATGTTTTGTTTAGTCTAGCTTGGGGCTTCACTGCACGTAGGAAATTCACAAGAGCAGGAGGAATTAATGAGGAATTTTTGGTGTATGAAAATAAATTAAATGATTAATGTTTCCAATGTTTATACCTTTGTGAAATGTTTCAATCAGCTTTGATAAAATAATTCTTCTGTATTGATGTTTCCAATTAGATAGTTCCTCCCTGGTGGGGAAAAAATGCTAAGTGGAAGAGAACTACTTCAAGCTGTTCAGACCTTATGAATTTTAAGTCTAAGTAGAAGTCTGAGATGGCAAGGGTAGTTTCTTTGTCATACTGGAAAGTGTATTAGATGATACAAGCAAAGCAATGAAAAGAGTGGTCAGGAAGATAGCATCCTATAAATGCAGCTGAAATGATGTGGAACTTGTCTTCTTGGTGTTTTGTTACGGTCCTGAAATTGAGGCCAGGTTCACTAAGAGGTTTTGAGTAGATGTGGGCTTTTGAATTGAACTTGGCTGAAATTTGCATGTTTCTTCTAAATTTCATGTTAAATGTTTGGCTTTTTTACTAGAGCTGGCTGAACATTTTTCATCAAACTTTCTTGAACAAAAATGGCTTCTTGTTTAAATAGACATTTCTGTGGGAAATGTCAGTTTGCAAAGAAATGTTAGGGTTTTCATGGGGAAAAAAACCCTAACCTATCAAATTGAATGTGTACTGTCTTTGGATGTTTTGTTTCACTCTAGAACTTTAGACCAGCTTCTGGTACCCCCAAACATGCTATCAAGAACAGTAGTGACCACTCTTGGCATAAAGTGGTTTGTTCAAGATGATTAAGGCTACCAGAAGCTCTCCCAAAATAAGAATTAAACAAATAAAAAAACTCAAAGCAAATCTCAGTAGAAACCAGCATTCAGGATAAAATTCAAGGATGCTACAGAGACTGAAGCAAAAACTAAGATTTGCATTGACCCCTGCAAAGTGAGCCTTGTGTTTTGAACAGTTCCTCTTGTAACTGATGTTTGCGCAGAGCTGACCTTTTGCAAGGAATGCCATTTTCACCTAGTGAACTATCAATCTATTAACAGAATTGTCTGTGAATCACCTTCTGAAAGCTATTCAGTATATTTTCTTGAGACTGAAACATGCTGCCTTTGATCCATGTGAATTTCCCATTGACAGCAGTAGCAGCCCTGTGTGTGCATGAAAGGCACCCTTAGCTATGGGTGAATTTTGGGTGAAATCTTCAATTTTATCCAAACAGATTTCAACTCTTTATTAGACATGTGTGGTGGGATGCGGTTACAGAAGACCCTTTGGGGGTGCTTCCTGGGGTGCCAAAAAGACCACTGCCACTCACCTTCCTGCTCTCTGGGGTTTCTCACTACCCTGTCCCGCTGGGCCAGTTTCCTGGTCTCCCCAAGCCAAGGCACAGAGCTGAGATCAACTCCCCCCTCCCAAAGAGCAGTACAGTCATTGAAACTCTTCAGGTCCAAGGAAAATGCAGTCTTGGGCCCAGCACCATTCCCCAAATGGAATCAGAACCCCAAGGCTATGTCTATGCTGCGCCAGTTTGGTGCAATAAATATGCAAATGAGGCAAAGCATGGAATATCACCATGCCTCATTTGCATAATTAATTAGGCTCCTTTTTGCACTAAAGCCTCTTGTGGAAAAATGGAGCCTCATTAATTATGCAAATGAGGCACGGCGATATTCCACACTTCACCTCATTTGCATATTTCTTGTGCCAAATGGGTGCAATGTAGACATAGCCCAAATGAATTATTTAGGTAAGTCTCCTTTAGCAATGAAAGGAGGATGTACACACTGATTGCTCCCCCAAGTAACAAATATTTACACTGGGCTTGATAGTAAATAAAAGTGATTTTGTTAAGTACAAGCAGTAGGATTTGAGTGGTTATAAGTGAGAACAGGCAGAGCAAAGCAGGTTAAAATTTAAAATAACAGAAAAGGCTTAGCTATTTCTAACACTAGAACCCCAGCACAAACTCACCCTAAAATTGTTCTTATTCCAGCTAAGCCTCCAAACCAGGGAAGTCTGCTTTTCCCTGGGGTCTGTGCCACACCAGCCAAAGACAAAAAAACTCCTATCTTCCTATTATTTTGTTCTAGAGATACCACCTTTCCATGGATAATTACTTGGTCCGCCCCTGCCAGTTGGGAGTGGGCATGTGACTTCCTAAGACCAACCACTGCTAAGACTTAAAGGACAAAAGAGGCTATTGATAGTTGGTCATCTAGACATGGAGGGAAACACCCTTGATGGCTTACATTTACACATTTAAAACCATAAACCAATCCATAATCCATATATCTAACTTTACGCACAAGAATGTTACATGCACCACAATAAGATAGATAGACCCAGCAGATTAAGACATGAAGATTGATAGGTCACATGAGGAAATTTGTCCCAAGCATCTTTGAGTTATGTATATTTGTGTCCTTAAGTACATTTCATAAAGCATGTTTGAGTGAGGGGTGGGGGGAGGGGAGGAATGTCCGTCACAACATGAAAGCAGTTGAGTTAAATTTTGATTTTTGAAATGTTTACTGTCTGCATTTGCTGGTTTTTTCAAGGTCTAAAAACAGGCATAACATGAGAGAGTCCAATATCTCCAGATCCCCATGGAACCAGACAGTCTTATGCTCTTCTGAGTCTTTCTTCTAAGGGCTTCCTCCTTTATCAGTGCAGTCAATGGAAGTTTTACTGTTGTCTACACTAGGACTTGAAGTAGGATCTGGGCCTGAATTTCAGAAGAGACCTGAATTTCATTCATTGTGTTCCAGAATTTCCCATTAATTTCAATAGGAAATTCAGGACTGGGATTCTAGTTAATATAGAGACGCTTCCTAACATCTTAGTACCTAGTCTTATCCTCCGAACCTTTTTGAAGTTCACTCAAATGAATGTATACTACACTTTGAATTATTTGATTTGATTGCATAAGATCCTAAAATACACTTCTCATAAACTTAATGGATTTCAAGAAAACATTTGACAGTCTCTATCCAAAATCACTCTGAAACATCTTGAAGTGTTATGGCATGCCAATAAAAATGGTTAACATGATTGAGGTTCATCTGGAGCTGCAGCTTGCACAGTTAAATTAAAAAGAGACCTGAGTGAAAGGATTAAAAATTGACATTGGTATCAAACAAAGATGTATTTTCTCACCTCTCCTGTGTGGCACTGCTATTGTCTGCATTGTGAGAAAAAAGTATAGATTGATACAACACAGGCATCCATAGGCTCAGTCTAGATTTTGCTAATGACAATGATGTTTTAAGTGATAGCTGATGGAAGAAAGAAAGAAAGAAAGAAATACTCCAGCATCACAAAAGAGACAGTCTTAATAATCAGTTATGAAAAACTCAGAATTAATGAGCAGCCCCGTAACTCCCAGGTCAAGCACCAGAAAGGCAAAGGAATGCAAGAGGTGAGTCAATTCATATACACTGGCAGTAACGTGGAAGCCATTATGAAAGTCTAGGAGGAAATCATATCACAAATTGCACTCACTAGATTAATCAAGATTTGGTATTTGAATAGACAAAGCAATAAATCTTTAACTCAGTTGGTATTTCCATCTTATGGTTGTGAAATCCACCTAAGATAAAGACAGATTTTTACATGTTAAATGGAATGAATGCATAACCAATGTGGAGATTGATCAGAAAGTTCAACAACTGTTTAGCTCCAAAATTACCCAGAAAAGAAAATGGAAATGTTGGGGACTTGTATTAAGAATGAAGTCAGAGCATCAGCCATGGCAGGCATGGAGAATAGGTAAAAGGGGAACACTGAAAGAATCCCTCCACAGAACAGTACTTTGAGAGGGCAAACTTATAGGATTGAAGTCAGAAGAAATGCAAGGAACATCCTAGGTTAGATAGAAATGGTAGAACTTTGTTTGTCTAACACCTGACAGCATGGGAGGAATTCAGATTCAGAAATGTTACTCGTACATGTTCATTTGGAGTAGAGTGAGGCAGAATTTCCTGTTCTGTAAAAGGTTTTTGAGAATATTTTTTTTTCCCATTCTAACCTCCAAATCTCAAATTTTCATGAACTGAAAATCCTACAAATATATTGGTTTGAGATAATCAATATTCCATTTAAATTTTGACCATTTAATGTTTTTTTGCTATTCTTAGCCTAAATTTTGAAATGAAAAGTTGATGCAAAACAGAAAACCAGCTTTTTTTGTTTCAAAATAGTGCTTTGACAACTTCAAAACTTGTTTTGAAAAGTTTTTCAAGGCAAAATTCAGTGATAATGACCCTTTCCTGTGAATAGTTTGGGCTTCAATGTATTGGCATTTCCAATAATTTTTATATGAAAAATTCCAACCAGCTGTAGGTTGGAACTCCAGTTGAAATATAAAAATATCCCATTGCAAGCATCCTTGAGCAGAACCTGGCTCTCTCTCTATTTCTTTCAAGTCATATTCTCTAAGCATTTATCTTTGTAATAGTCAGGATCTGCTGCATAAATATCAGTAGAGCCAACGGTGTTTTTTGTTTGCTTGTTTTAATTTGCTGGTCTGGCTCCTTCCACCTAGCAATAAATAAATGTTTAATTTTGCAACTGTAAACATTAATCACTTCCCAGTCATCCAAGCTCATTGGTGGGACCAGACTTATCATCTTGATGGAACAACTCATGTTTACCACCCCCACATGCTTTTAAGGACAAGCTAGAAAGTTGCTTTATTTTTGGTTAATTGGCAAGGACTCAGAGGACTAGTGCCCTTTTCTACTTTGCTCTCAAATGTTATGTTTTATGTCTGAAAGTCTGACAACTAGCATCAGAAAGTCCTGCTAAGAACAAAACCTTCCTGGTGAAATATCGAGTTCATTTCTTATTGAAAGCTTCACCCTTTCCAGTGTACTGTATATGATCTTAACATTCCATGTTAACTTTGTCTGCTGTTGGTCTGTGGTCTAATAATGTGAAATAAAAGGCAGCACCAAAAAGAAACTGTTAGGCCTAAGGAGAAATACAAGCATTGGTCCTTTTGATCATATCTCTCCCCTCTGGTAGTAATACATAAGAATTAATGATTGTATGGCTCCTATTATGTAGGAGATCAGACTAGATGAGCGTAATTGTACCTTCTGGCCTTAAAATCTAAATCTCCTGGCTCTTCCTTGCCCAATGTATGAAGCTTCTTGTCCTCATGTTCAAACAACTCTGTCATAGTCTGCACTTCAGAGCTTATTCCTTGTCTCAATTCACTTCCATTTCTTTACTCCATCCATGAGAGTGGTCTTTATGCCAAGTCATTCCAGGTAGGGCCTGTCTCTTTTGTCAACATTTATGCAGAACTCAGCACAGTGGGTCCCTCCAATCCTAACAGGGGGCTCTGGGCACTCCCCTAATATTTACTGCTACTCTGACCCATTGTTTTTTTCTTTATATGACTTCTTCCATCAGCTCCCTATGCATGGAACGATCACTCAGTCCAAGTTTGCCAGGCGCCTACCGCCTTTTTATACAAATTCCACCCAAGGACCCATTTCTTGCTTAAAGTCCACAAACAGGGAAAAGTGAATCCAACTAAAATATGGCCATGCCAATCCCTTCCTTTAGGTCTCCCAGTGTGCCCTATATAATTTGTTTCTTTCAGCTTGCAAGCTCTTTAGACCTGTGGCCCTTCTAATGTGTGTTTATGTACTTTGAGCACATCACTGGCTCACAATATTAATAAAGAATTCAATATCTGTTCTCTTTGACATCAGTGACAAAGCTCCCAGTGACATCAACAGGATCTGCGCCTGTATGAGAACAGAACTTTGAAACTATTGTTGCAGAACATGAGAATTCAATTCTACTGTATAGTTTTGCATTAAAAAGCCCGATAAAAAAGTGTGACTATGAAGCTAGTGTCTGGAAATGTCAGTGAAGAAAAGCCTTTTCCCAGCTTCCATGATACGGTTTATACAAGTATAAAACATTATAAGCAAAAGATCATGAGTTCTGCTGCAGGCTTTGAAGGGCTGAGAACCCACCACAAAATACTCACTGCCAAAGTGCCACTGGGAACTCAATGCAGCCTTGAAAACAAGAAGGCCTGGCCTGGGTTGTGAACAAGGTATGCTAGAGATACAATTTTATCGTTAGGTCTGGAAACACAATGCCCACGAGTTCTTTGTGTAAAGAACTAGTAGGCGTATTTTATAAATAAACTGTAATTGGGGAGTGCTTGAGAGTGCTGTGAAAGTAAATAAAAAGGAGACCTAAAGGCTAGTAATAAAATGCTTCAGCTTTTCATGGGCAATTCAAAGAGATCAGGACAACAGCAAAAGGGAAAGCTGTACCAGGTGGAATAATATCTCAGCTAGAAGTTAGGGCTTAAGATTGTTTCTTCAATATGCCAAAATGTTCCCTATATCTATGATACTAAAATTGTACAGAAACCTCTCTGTTTTTAATAAGCTATTTGATTAAGCCTGTTTCTAAACTCAGCGATAATATGGAAGAGACCTATTTTACTTACATCCATATTGGGGTACACCCTTAACATGATGGACAGGGATTTGATTGCATAGCTCCCACTAATGTTGCTTGTCGTCTAATAGTTAAGCCCCTATACATGCTGCTGGGGATGTACTCTCCAGTTAGGACTTGACACAAAGGCTTTTTAGTGTTAGAATGTATATGTAAGATGACAAAGGACAACCTGTGATCAATCACTAGGCAAAAGGGAGGGAAGTATAGAGCAGTGTCAGAAAGGCATAGTGCTGGATGCAAACCAGTTCCCACTCGACATGCATATTGCATATCCTCTGCACCATCAAAATATTAGGCAGCCTGTTGCACAAGGATTATCCTATCTGCAGGACTTTGGACACTCTTATAATATTTACTACTACTCTGCCCCTATGACTTTTATGAAGGATAGGTGATGATTGGACTGTCATCTCTATGCCTATTTTTTGTTGCCTCTTCTTTAGCTCGCTTTCTGTCCTTGGGTGAATATTCTTGCTACAGAGTGAAAGGAGTTTTTGACAAATCTATTCACCCTGCAGAAACCCTGCTCAGGGCTTCTCACTGGTCAGGTAGTGCTGGTCTCCTGGTGGGAGGAAGGTGTCTGTGATGGCTTTCCATCTCTCCATCTTTAAAGGAAATGTGAAAAACAAACATAAAAAGGAAGGCAGCACTCATTAAAACAACGTATTCAGTGTTGGCAAAGGGGACTCAGGAGAGTCACTTTGTAATCTTATTCTCCCTCTGCCACCAGAGACCGTGGCTAACATTTTCTGCGTCCTCATTGGCTAAATTTCACATTTAAGTAAAGCAAGGCTATATATACACCAAAAGCAATATGCATGTGCATCTCCCGAGTCCCCTTTACCAACACGGAATATATTGCTTTAATGAGTGCTGCCTTCCTTATTATGTTTCTTCATTTTTCACATTTCCCTTAAAGATGGAGCAATAGAAAGCCAGCACTATGACTTCTATGAAGGGTAGGAGATGATTGGATTGTCATACTTTGTGCTTATTTTTTGTTGCTTCTTCTCCTTGTAGCTCTCTTCTTTTTCTTGCATGAATATCCTAAACTACCAGTGTAGAAGGGATTATAGTTACTAATCTATCTTGGAATCTGGAGAAACAGCTGCAGGATGGCTGAGTAGCCTGCACAATGCCCAGGTCCTGGGTTATGGGGTAGATTTTTTTCCTCCCCAGCTCTTCTGTAGTTCACACAGATAAGAGCATCTGTCCTCTTATCACCTTTTTCAGATCCCTCCTTAAATGCGTTACTATAATTGAATTTTCCAGAGATTATCCACCTATCACAGTGCATGCTCTGCCTCACCAGAGACGTGAGCATCTTAAATGCAAAGAAAACCATTCAAAACAAGTCTTCCCCACTGTTGAGTATTAATATTACAGAGGTGTTTAGAGGCCCCATCCAGTGCTGACAGCCCATTGCGACGGGCACAGTAGAACAATGTAGTATAGAAAGCACTTGCTCTGAAGAATTTACAGTCTAAACAGACAAGTCAAAGAACAGATGAAAGAGAGACTTGTTCTTTTTATATAGCATCTTCATAACTGCAAGTTTGCAGTCCAATCTGTACAATCCTCTGCTAATACCTTCATGGATGAATATTGCTTTGGATCCAGCCAGGATACCACATCAACAATCTAAGAGCTTCTTTGTCTGCCTCATGTTCTTCTTCCATCAGCTTTCCCTTCCAGTGCTTGTAAACACATGTTACCTGCTGAACCTTTTAAAATATGCCCCGTAAATTGAATTCCTCTTTTCATAATATTTCTGACTTAGTGTATGATTAGGTCCAGTTTTCTTCCATACCTTTTTGCTGGTTAGTTGGTCTACCTGTGATATTTTCAGAATTCTTCTATCACACCAACATTTGAAGGACTGTAGTGCTGTATTTCAGAGTTGAATTTTACTATTCAGGAATACAACATACAAGCAGAAAAATGGAAACTAAACTAAGATGATGTCACAGATTAACTGGCTTTCCCAGAGTCACCTAGGAAATCTTTGGCAGAGCATAGTAGTAAATTCAGGTTTCCTGAGCCAATACCAGTGCCTTAATGAGAGGACATTCCTCCTTCCTTCTTTATAAAGAACTGTCTGACAAATGTCTCTTTTTAAAGGTATAATAATAGTCCGAAGTTTCAAATGAAATATTAGCCCCTTCTGAGGTTCATGCAGGAAAGCAGTTTACTCTCCTTCTTTAGGTGTGACCACATCTTCTGGCTTCCTTCTCTAGTTTGTCTTCCTAAGTACATGGGCCTGATAGATTATAGAGTCTACTTGCATGCCAAGGGTGCCATTTTGGGTGTGTGTGTGGGGGGGAGGCAGCAGCCTTGTGCTCTGGGACACAGTTAGCTTTTCATCCCGTTCCCTGGATGCTAAGGGAGTGAGGGGAAAGTGCTTGTATTCCGTGCATGCCTCTCACACCTGGCTGGTGAAGGGAGCTCTCCATGTAAGCACTTTCCCCTCACTCCCTTAGCGTCCAGGGAATGGGATGAAAAGCTAGCCATGTCCTGAAGCACATGGCTGCTGACCCCCTACCCTCCTGAAATGGTGCCCTTGAACACTTGATACCTTTCCTGTCAGTTTTTTCTTCCTTCCAGGAAAATAAAGAGTTGGGTTGGAACCAGGTGGGGCCAAACTTCAGCCACCCACAGGATCTCACAAACCCAGAAGTCTAATATATCCTGTCATGTCACCAAAAGACCAATTTTTTAAAATATTTACTGCTTTGAGGTGGCCCCTGAGATGTATGGTATCCTGCATGTTAAATTTGTTGTTTCTGCCGGCCTTGGATTTAGGTGTTAAGTTCCTTGGGGCAGAGACTATGTCTTCCTCTAAATGTGCTGGGCATACTGAGAGCACGTATTACAAAATATGTAATACTAATCTTAAAATGGACTGTGAGAAAGCAAGCCTTACTTCCACTCAAAATAGCTTTGGTAAGAAAAGTCAGGGGAATGGGAGGCGGAGACATGAAAGGAAAAATGGTCTTTAAATAGAGTGTGTTTGAAAATGATCCCTGTCATGAAAAACATTTCTCAGATATGCTGCTCATAGAACAGATGGGGAGGAAGAGGGAGTAGAGGAGGAAGGCAAGAATGCCAGGGGATATAAATGTGGGGAGTGAATCAGGGAGGTTCCTTTATTTCATTATAGTTTTATCAACATAAAAAAAACCTGCCTACAGTAAACAAATACTATAGGGCAAACAAAAAAAAAAAAAAAAAGATTGGGAGAATGATAGAAGAAATCCATTTTTAAAAGTTATGCTTCAGAGTTTTGTTTGCTTACTTTCAATATATAGTCTTGATCCTAGAACTGAGTAGGAGTTTTGCTATGAACTACCAGGAGAATAGAATTGGATCCTAAAAAGACTCCTACAAATATATTTTAAAACAGTTGAAATGAACAGTAGGGCAAGACAGACTAACTATAACATTGAATCAGACCAGAAGTATTAATAAATCGTGAGAAAGACCACATGGAAAGATCCCCCTATTCATGATAATTTGGCAGTGGACAGACTCAAACAGGTGTCAGCTATGACTAAATATAAAATATATAGCTAGCTAAATAATGACTAATGCAGGCTCTGAAGTGTAGCATCACAAGGTTCTTGCATATGGACCCATACAGGAATAGATTTCTTCCAATTACGTCTCCCATCTACATTAGCTTTTCCATACATTCGAATGGAGTACATAATATAAAGTAAGATAGTACTGTACACTTAGTTTACTCAATCAAAGTTAGTTCCCATTGCAATGGGGAAAGTAAAAGAAAAGGGGGGCACATTTAAATACAGAGCCATGCATTTTATTTTTACCATTATTGAATGTGTTCTTTATCTTTCCTGTATAATCCTGGTAAATAGGCAACAAAGAAGAGCAGCGCAAGTGTCAACAGCAGGTTGGTCAGAAGGCCTCAATATCATATATTTAAGTCATTTCCTGAAATATTCTTTATGAAAAAGTAAACTAAAATCAGGTGCATGTGACTACAGGGAGTACTGAGTTTTAAAAGATTGCAGGCTAGATTGCAACCTTCTTCCTGACATTGCTGAGTAGTTATTGCATTGGCTTATGGAGGACTACTCAAGTGAGTAAAAATATGAATCGGGGATTCACAAGATGGCTATTTTTTGAGGTAACAGTCTGTCCACTTCCTGGCAGTGCTTATGTTGGTATAGTGTATATTGAGGACTATTGATCCAAATTAGGGTTGCCAGATACCTTCACAAAAAATCCCAAACATTGGAGGGAAAAAATTGGTTGAGCAAAAGAAAAAAGTCTCTGTGCCCTTAAATTCCCATGCTCCCTGCTTCCCCCACTCCCGCCAGATATGGCAGGGGAAAAATGTCCCACTCGGCCTTCCGTCTGAAAACCCCCAGAAAGTACCGGATATTTTACATGTCCGGTATTTTCTGGTTTTACTGTACAGAAGACACAATTACTGGGCTGTCTGGGTGAAAACCGGACACCTGACAACCCTTTATAACACCTTTATAGACTGTGAGACAATTTGTATGGGGTGCGGCTGTGCCTGGATCCTTCACAATGCCTGCTTTTACAAAACAACTCCATTCAAAAATTCCTCTGTCCATCAGACACTTTATAGTGGATTGCTCCAAGTTCCTCTCTGTCTCTACTGGTGCTATAGAATGACACTTTCCACAGGCTCATTTCATGACAGTGCCATGTGAAAAAGAAATATCGGTAGCTTGTAAAGCCACATCTGAATCACTGCTGTCCTGGAGTGATCTACTATGAGAGTAGTGAATTCTCTGATTGGTTTCAAAGACCATGAAGCTTCTGGCATCTTCTTCTGTGGAATCACCATTTCTTATTGCTGTCCACAATGTTCTGTATAAAAAAAAAGGTGATAGTCTCAGTTTACTGTCTACTAATTCATGCCTGTGTCACAGTCCCTATCATGATAGATAACACTCATGGGTAACCATGTTAGCAAAGAGGCCCCTACTTTGAATATTCATGCAGGATGAACAAGAAGAAGTCCCATCCAACTCAGACTAGAAGCAAATTTTGCTAGGCAGTGAGGAGAATCTGTACTCCTGCTGTCACTTATGGGTCTGTTCTGTGGACGCATGGAAGGCTTCAGATTCCGGGGTTGTTAATCTGACATTTTCCAGGAACACCAAATGTACTCAACACAAACTATTATTATTATTTTGTTTGAAATACACATCAGTTTCTAATGCTGCCAATGCCAGCATTTTTCCATCAGCACAAAACGAATAATGTTTTCTCTGTAACAGGGTTACAACTCGCTGCCCTAGTGCCTCCTGTTGGTCACACTGGGAATGAGCGTTGTCCTCAGCAGGTCACCCCCTTCTGGCCAGAGTCTCACCCATCGTTGCTCTGAGCTCTCTGTGTGCGTTTGCTCTGGACCCACATCGCTCCCAGGATCATGGCGTCCCCCGGCAGTGCCCACCACACTGGTCTCACAGCCTTTTGGGGGTATCAACAGTCCGCAGCCTCACACCTACCACTGTGGCTGAGTGCAACCTCAGTCTAGCCCCTCACCTCCAGGGCAAGTTACAGCCCATAAAGTCCTCAAGGTGGCTAAATGCAGTGCAAGGGGGCAGAGTGGACCCAGGCCTGCCCACTACTCTGGGTCCTGGCCCAGGGACACTCTGGCAGCAGCCTTGTCCTGCCCTCCTTCTCTCCCTTTCTACTGCCTCCTGTTCCCTGGGCCACTTCCCCTGTGACTCTTTGCACCTTCCTGGCCCTTGCACCCCTGCAGCCTGGCTGGTATCAAGCTGGAGCCCGCACTGCTCTATCCCAAATGCTTCTCTGGGAACTAATTCTTCACCCTCCCCAGTCAGACCCTTGTAACCAGAGCTGCCCCAACAAGCTGCCCCCGATTGACTCCTTCTAAGAGTCCTTTCCTCATTGGCTGGGGCTCTGCTCAGGCTCCCACCAGCCTGCTTTAACCCCTTCCCTCCTGGAGTGGGGCAGCCACCCCACTACAGTCTCTCTCTCGCCTGCCCAGGGCTTTGTACATCTCCCAGCCTTACAATGCAATATCCCCAGTAACCAGCATGTCCAGAATGCCAGTACCTGTGTGTTGCTTTCTCTCCAAGGTTTATAAATAGGGTTGCCAGATTCTAATCACACAAACACAAACCCCTTTGCCCTGCCCTCTACTCCAGCCCTTTCCCAAAGCCCCACTCCTTCCCTGAGGCACCACCCCACACCCTCCATCCCCCCCTCCTTCTGTCATTCACTCTCCCCAACCCTTACCCACTTTCACTGGTGTGGAGCAAGGCATTGGGGTGTGGAAGGGGGTGAGGGCTTTGGGCTGGGGATGAGGGGTTCAGAGTGTGGGAGGGGGCTCCAGGGTGAGCCTGAAACAGGGAGTTGGAGTGAAGGAGGGGGTGCAGAGCGTGGGCTCTGGAAGGGAGTTTGAGTGCAGGAGGGGGCTCAGGGATGGGGCAGGAGGGGATGCAGGGTGCAGGCACCAGCTGGGCAGCGTTGATCTCAGTAGCACAACCGGACTAAGGCAGGCTCCTTGCACTACCCTGGCCCCACACCACTCCTGGAAGCAGCTGGCACATCCCTCTGATTCCATGGACTGCCCCTCTCTGCAGGCTCTTCCCCTGCAGCTCCCATTGGCCACAGATCCCCATTCCTAGCCAACAGGAGGTGCAGGATCAGTGCTCATGGAGGGGTCAGTGCATGGAACCATATGCCCCCCTCAGGAGCTGGACGGATGTGCCAGCTGCTTCCAGAAGCAGTGGAGTGTCAGGGCAGGCAGAGAACCTGCCTTAGTCCTGCTGCACCATCTGATTTTACTGGCCAAAAATCTCCCAGATTGGCTACCGTAGTCTCCAGGAGATAGAGCCTACTTGCAGAGACTCCAGATGAAACCAAGAGGGATAGCAACCCTACATTGACAACAGTTACCAGTTATGCTAAAGCACTTTCTAAGCATTCACTTTAATTCTTAAGGCAAAAACAATACAGGCAATATGTATAAAACCCAACTAATGTTCCTATACGCACGCTAAAATCTCAACAAAGGTCAATCATGAATTTTCTGGGGCGCTGGTAGGCCAACATCTTTCCAATCCTTCTGTAAGAATTGGGGCTGTTGGATAGAAGGTCCTTTCTGTCCGTTGATCGGAAAGAAGGCTCTGAATCAACGTAAACGTAGGCTTTTTAAGCCAAAAGCCCTTTACTTGTTTTTCTTGTTTCTGGAAATCCAGTTTGAACCAGTATATGTGAATCTCCCCAGGTGCTACCTCTTAGGAATTGTAGACAATGCGTGATTCACCTTAGTCTCCACCCCACACCCAAAAGAACTCTGGTAACCCTCCCCCATGGAGTAAAACACAATCATACATACAATCGTTGATCCACTGTGATACCCAAACGTAACCCAACATGTCCCCCAAAGATACTCATGTGATTGCAATATCTTTCACAACATGAGCATAACTTTACTTATTTCCTAAAGATCTGTATGGAAAATGAAATTAGGGTATGTCTACATTTGAGATATTTTGAGATAGCCTATTTCAAATAGAGCGCTATTCCTGTGTCTTCATTTCTCATGCAATGAGGTTTACAGGAAGCCGGAATAAGACGCCCATTATTTCAAATGTATTTTTAAATAACGGGCAGGCTGTTAAGATGCGCACAACGCTGCTTCAGGATAACGTCTGCTATCCCGAAATAGCACCGCTGTTTAGACGTACCTTTAGGGAACATTTCAAAAACTAAAACAGATCAGAGAAGGGGAGAAGACACTCAAGAAAAAAAGAAAAGAAAATTGAAAGTGGCACACTTCACAGCAAATGGTCTAGACATGCCCACATTCTTTGTTTCATTAACAGCTACTCTATACAACATGAAACTTCAAAGGGGAAAAGATAAGTCTGCAAGAAAAGCTTTTTCTTTCACTTTGGCACAATCCCATGTTGACCTTAATATCCTGTTTGGTTTTTAAAGCATAATTTTTTACTTCACAATAGGCAAGATGAACAAGGATGGTAAGTCCTAGTGAACCCTTTTCTGAGACTTATCACGGTAACTCTGCTAACACTTATGTTTAGCTGAGCAGCCAGGGCAGAGTTAGTTACTTTTATTGGTATTCCTTAGTTATAAGTATGAGCAAACTAGTAAATTGCCAAGAGCAGCCTTTTTTTAAGGGAAAGAGGCCATGAACTTAAGCAAAGAGCAATTCCTTAAAGTTGTATGCCTTTAGTTCTGAGGTAATGTGCTGGTATTTTTGAAAGAGAAAGTGTTCAGAGGAAATGTTTAAGTAACATGCTGTCAAACATCTATAGTAAGTCATAAAGGTTGGCAGTGGAAAATGTTAAATCGACATTTGTTCATGACTAGCACTGAGGTGCTTTATTGTAAGAGAATGTCAGGTAAATAGAAGGAAAGGTTAAGGGGAGAGCTTTTCTTTTAATAGGTAAGGAAGAGTAAATATCTTAGTAAATCTTAATAGACTCATGAAATGTTCTGAGATTCCTGAAGTCAAACCAGCATAGGAAACTGGCCTATCATCATACCCCACATCTAGTCAAAGCCTAGGGCTTGCATGTTGTTTTGTTCAAGTGAAACTATCTGGTGCTTTTTACAGACTCTTAGCTTTTGGGTTAGATTGTGTCTAGACCTGAATGGGTACGGAAGGGTGGAAGGAAATATCCTTTTCTATCTTTGTCTGAGTGTAAGAGCTAGTTATAATCCTGGCCCTTGCTTTCCTAGTGTTCAGGATCTCAGGAGACTGGAATTTACAGCAGGACTAGCTTCATATCTTTTTTATCTTTAAAGCCCTCAGAGCCTGGAATATTATTTCTGAACTTGCTTGCATTCGTTTTACATTGGCGTAAAACCATTGATTCCACTAGAGTCACTCCTGATATACAAAGTCAGAAGAGAATACATATTTCAGAAACTGAAAGAAATGCTTGCTCTGAATCCCAGCATGTTTGAATACTTGGGAACCAGCCGAAGATACCTCTGGTCCTTTAACAATTTTCTCTGAGAACTCATGGAGGACAGGAGAGATCACAGAGGACTGGAAAGGCCCACTTCGGGAAAGCTGCTAGTGGACCCGCACTGCTTTTTTTACTCAAAGGGTCCGTAGCCACAGAGCCTCGCAGCTTCCTTTGGCTCCGGTTCACCATTTCTAGCCAAGGGGAGCCACAGAAAGTGATGGCCTGGGCCACGTCACTTACCACGGCTCCTCTTGGCTTGAAACGGCAAACCAGAGCCAAAGCGACAGACACTTTACGTAAACAAAACATCACACGCCTGCTAGCAGCTTTCCCAAAGTAGGCCTAAGGCCTACTTTGAGAAACACTGTAGTAGATAATGAGGAGATAAGTAACAGTCAACATGGATTTGTCAAGAAAAAAAAATCATATCAAAACAATCTAATATCCTTCTTTGGCAAGGTAACGAGTTTTGAGGATAGGCAAAAGCAATAGGTGTGGTATAGCTTGACTTTAGGAAGTCCTTTGATCCTGACTCTCATGACTTTCTCATAGTTAAACTAAGGAGATACAGCCTAGACAAACCTACTATAAGGTGGGTGCATAACTATTTGGGAAAGCTTCCTCTAAGTAGTTATCAATGTTTCACTGTCAAGCAGGAAGGGCAGCTCAAGTGAGGTCCTGCAGGGATCTAGCCTGGGTTTGTTTCTTTAACTATCTTCATAAATAGCATCCAGGTGGGAGGGGAGGAAGCACTTTGGAGGACAAGATTCAAAATTCAACATTATATTGATCAACTAGAAAAATGGTTTGAAATAAATAGGATGAAATGCAGCGTGATAAATGCAAAGTACTACACTTAGGCTGTGTCTAGACTACAGAGTTTTTGTGCAATTACGTCCATTTTTGTGCAAAAACTCGTGGAGTGTCCACACCTCAAGTGCGTTTTTGCGCAAAAAAATCAAAAGAACAGAGGGTTTTTTGTGCAACAGTTATTCCTCTTTCTATGAGAAATAACTCCTTTTTGCGCAAGAGCTCAGGGGTTTTTTGCGCAAAAAGAGGCAATCGAAAAAAGCACAGGTGCCCTGGTGGCCATTCTGTAAATAGCAATCAGAGTTTCCTTCCGAGAGAGCGTCCATGCAGTCTGGACACTGTTTTTTCCAAAAGCGCATCACTTTTTCGATGTGCTTTTGCAGTGTGGATGCGCTCTTGTGCAAGAAGTTTTTGCGGAAGAAGCCTATAGTATAGATATAGCCTCAGGAAGGCACAATCAATTGCGCAAATACAAAATGGGAAAGGAAGGAGTACTGCAGAAAAGGATCTAGGGGATATAGTAGATCACAAAGCCAAATATGAATCAACAAAACAATACTGTTGCAAAAAAATTAAGCATTGTTCTGGGATGTATTAGCAAGTGTGCAGTAAGCAAGACATGAGAAATAATTCTTCCGCTCTACTCAGCACAAATAAGGCCTGAGCTGAACTACTGTGATAATTCTGGGCACCACGCTTGTGGAAAGAAATGGACAAATTGGAGGAAGGCCAGAGAACAACAGTAATGATTAAAAGTCTGGAAAACATGATCCACAGAGAAAGATTGAATAAATTACATTTGTTTAGTCTGGAGAGCAGTAGACAGAGGGGGGACATGATAACAGTCTTCAAGTATGTAAAAGGTTGTTATAAAGAGGAGGGTGATAAAGAGAATGATTTATCTACTGAGGACAGGATAAGAATAATGACCTTAAATTTCAGCAAGGGAGATTTAGGCTAGATACAAGGGAAAATTTCCTCACTGTAAAGTAGTTTAGCACTGAGTTATCTAGGGAGATCATGAAATCCCTACATTGAGGATTTTAAAAGCAGGTTACAAAAACAACTGTTAGGGTTGGTCTAACTAGATAACACTTGGTTCTGCCTCAGTGCAAAGCACTGGACTAGATTGCCTATCAAGTTCCTTTCATGTCCTACATTTTTATGAGTCTATGTTAGTTAATAGTCCACTTTAATATATAATAGAATGCTCAAACTGCTGAAATCTTGTGGAAATGCGCCTAATACAGTTATGTCTGGCTTTTCTCTACATGGAAAATTCACTTTGTATCAGAAAAATAACAGCTTTCTTTTTATACTTGAACAATTTATATATTTTGGGGCATTTTTTTATAGGTTGCAGCTTAGAAAGGGACCTTAAAGGCATAGTATAATTAGAAGAATGATAAAAACTTCAAGAGGAGAATATAATTGGTTCTGTAATGACTGCATCACTTATTTTTTATTTTACATAAAACCAGTTTCAAATTAAATATTTTCATTCTTTGTGTTCATCAGAAAGTTGCTTTATTAAAGAAATAGGTAGCAGAAGTGACTGCTTTATGTACAGCTGCAAAACTTGCCTACAATAATTGCCCTTTTTTTCTTATATGAAATTACTTTTGTGGAACTATTAGTACAAAGGTGGTCATTTAAATAAGTATTATTGAGGCATAAAGTGAATAATGGGCACTGTGCAGGCTTCTCTAAGGAATAAAGTGGAGGAAACAACGGAGCTACTAAAAGTTGTACAGAATAGACACAAAGGTGCCGTGAGAACAGCCGTTCCCAACATGCTCTGTGAAGGCAGCCTTTAGTCTACTCATTCAAGGACTAATCCATCACTACTGCTCAGCACCTCTCAGGATGAAGCCCGAAACATTTTTACAAGGTTCTTCAGACAGTTGAACTCTGTTACAGTTTTTATTTATGTTAATGAAAAGGGCAAATTGTTAGCTTTCTTCTCTGTACACTGCTTCAGAAACCATTAATCAGAAATGTAGAAGAGACAATTAACTCTGAGCATCCTGTTAACTTAGCCTTTGAACTACTCTTGGCAATATAAAAATGGAGAATGTGTGTATTAAACATATAGTTACAAAAGCAATACAGACTTTATTTCATAGAACCAATGTATAAATCTAGAACATTTATGCCCTATTTGAATAAAACAACACATTTAAAGAAGGCATTGGTTCCTGGTAAAGCAAAGTGATTAGCTTAGGAACGAAGCTAAGGGTCTTGAAAATGTGTGTATTCAGCAGCATGTTGTATGCATGTGAGATATGGGTGATAATGAAAGATTCAAGGAGAAGGATATTGGCATTTGAGAGTAGTTGTTATAGAGAGATCCTGAGAATAAGATGGATGCAGACAGTCACCAATGAGGAATTATATAGGAAGTACAGCCAAAAGAGAACCTACCACAGAAGATTATGCAGTGGAAGTTACAGCTATTTGGGCATATCTGCAGAACGAATGACAAGTGAAAAGTCAAGAGCTTGGTATTTGGCATAATGGATGGTCCCAATAGGAGAGGCAGACCACCACAGAGAATGGGGAGATAATATAGTAGATTGGTGCAGCGCTAGTCTACAGAAACTAAGCCACTCCGCACTGGACAGGGAAAGATGGAAGGAAATAGTGAGGGAGGCATTGGACACCAACGGGCGTTGAGCCCATGGTTGTTGATGATGATGATGATGATGATTGGTTCCTGGTGCCCAGAACACATGACTTGTAGGTTAGGATATATGGATTTTTCTGGTTCTACAGCTAATATCCTATGTGACCTTAGGCAAGCTATTTTATGCCTCAGTTTCCACTTTCTATAAAATGCAGATACTATTTATTACCTCACAGTAATGTAGGAGGATTATTAATGTTTATAAATAATCCAGGATCCTTGGTTGAAGAGGAAAGGAGCTGGAGTAATATTATTTTTTTAAAGAGTCCTCTACCAGCACATTTCCCAACTGATTTGGAACTTGTAGTGCTAGCTAGAGGCAAACACATGCAAGGCATATATAACCCAGACTAATAATATAGGTCTTTGTCTAGTAGCTGGCCCATAAAAAAAGAGGTTAATGGGTTAACTACAAACTCCTTAGCTCAAGTGATAGACTTGTGTTCTTAGCTCAGAAGGTCCAAAGTTCAGATGCTGCTGCTAAGATAAATGTGTCTGTTGTACTGTGCAAACCTTACCACAACCTAACTTAAACCTAATTTTCTAGGGTGAAGTCCTGGCTCCAATATAGTCAATGGAAGTTTTGTCATGTCTTCAGTAAGGCCCAGGTTTGGTCCTGAACTGGGTTTCCAGTAGAACTGGCTTATACAGATTTTTTTAATATACACAGAAATTAAGAGAAGTTTATTGAACTCCTCTTAATTTGTTACCTCAGCTATAGTTTAAAGTTTACATAGAATTGTAGATATAAAAGACTGAGACATTAATTCTTTGCATAATGCAACAATTTTTTATGTACAGTTGATATTAGAGTTCAGCGAATTATCTGAACAATGTATTCATTAAATTGAGAATCCTTTTCTACATGTGGAATATCTGCAAACAAACTATGAAACCTCCTGTTTATTCATTATGTGAGTTCATTGGATGACTTTATTTTTACACTTTTTACTCTATGGACTGTGCATTTTGAAATTTGAGCTCTCTTGGCCTGTGTCTACACTACAGTGTTATTTCAAAATAAGTTATTTCAGAATAATAACTCCCAAAATAACTATTTCAAAATAATGCATCCCTACTACAAATCCCCATCAAAATTGTGCAGATCTATATCAAAATAGAGTGTCCATACCGACTGGAGCCTGAATCGCATTTAAAATCCCCCGGAAGCACTTCAGGCAGGACATCAGGTCAACAGTCACTTCCTGCATCTGCTTCCTGAGGCTAACTCTGGCTTGTGCTTAAAGTGGCTCACCTCTATGGCCATGTCTGAGACTCTTCTCCATTGCCTACCTCCTTGAGGGACAGCAAACACCATACAATGTGCTCTGGTTGCCCTTGCGAACACCACAGCACTTCAAGCATGGAGCTGGACCTGCTGCAAAGCAGGCACCAGCTCTTAAACCCAGTTCTGGGTGCTCCTCATTCACTACAGGCCCTTCCACTCTCCCCTGCACACCATGCACCGCCACTTCTGGTACTGGAAGATCAATACCAACTGGTGGGAATGGATCATCTTGGAGCTGTGGGATGACCAGCAGTGGATTCAGAATTTCCGCATGTGTAAGGACACCTTCCTGGAGCTCTGCAAGTGGGTCGGCCCTGCTCTCCAGCGATGGGACACCAGCATGAGACCCGCCATCCCATTTCAGAAGTGAGTTGCCATCACTATTCGGAAGATTACCACACCGGACAACTACTGCTCTGTCAGGAACCAGTTCGGCTTGGGGAGATTGATCGTTGGGGCTGTGCTCATGCAGGTTTGACTCTTTTGCTATTGTCCCAAGAAGATGGTGAACCACTGGAATGGGGTCCCTAAGGAAGGAGGGTGGTGGAATCTCCCTTTCTGGAGGTTTTTCAAATCCCAGCTTTACAAAGCCCTGCCAGGGATGGAGTAGTTGAGGTTGGTCCAGGTGTGGGAAAGGGCTTGGGCTCAGGGAACACCCAAGGGCTCTGGCAACCTTGTGATTCCATTATTCTATCTCTCTACAGGTGGTGAGAGCAGTCAATGCCATTCTTCTATGCAGGGTCATCATCCTGGGCGATGTGGAACCCATCACTGCTGGCTTTGCCACCATGGGCTTCCCCAACTGTGGGGGAGGAGGGACATTGATGGCACCCACATCCCCATCTGGATCCCTAACCACTGTACCTCTGATTACATCACTAGGAAGGGGTACTTTTCAATGGTGCTTTTGGCCCTTGTGGACCACAGGGGCCGGTTCACTGACATTTATGTCAGGTGGTCAGAGAAGGCACCCCAGCCTCTTCCAGAGGATTCTCCCTGGCATCTTTTTCCCCGAATGCACCATCAGGGTCAGGCATGTGGACATGCCTTTATGCATCATGGGTGATGCAGCCTACCCATTGCTCCTCTGGCTTGTGAAGCCCTACACAGGACACCTGAACCACGCCAAAGAACACTTCAATGTCAGGCTCAGCTTCCCTCTGTCCTGCACATGCAGATCTGGCACTGGTGGTGTCCTGCAGAGGGAGAACTTCTATCCCTGCCTACTGAAGGAGAGGGGGGAAGATTTTGGGGAGGTGTGTGTGAGTGGCAAACACCACTTGCTGGGAAGGGTTGTACTGAGGGTATGTCTACACTAGCCCCTAGTTCGAACTAGGGTGGCTAATGTAGGCATTCGAACTTGCAAATGAAGCCCGGGATTTAAATATCCCGGGCTTCATTTGCATGTTCCCGGCCGGGTGCCATTTTTAAATCCCCTTAGTTCGAACTGACTGCCTGCGGCTACACGCGGCAGTCAGAAGTTAATCCGAACTAAGTCCTTAGTTCAGATTAACTGTTACTCCTCCTGCAATGAGGTGTAAGAGTTAATCCAAACTAAGGACTTAGTTCGGATTAACTTCTGACTGCCGCGCGTAGCCGCAGGCAATCAGTTCGAACTAAGGGGATTCAAAAATGGTGCCCGCCCGGGAACATGCAAATGAAGCCCGGGATATTTAAATCCCGGGCTTCATTTGCAAGTTCGAATGCCTACATTAGCCACCCTAGTTCGAACTGGGGGCTAGTGTAGACATACCCTCAGTACAACCCTTCCCAGCAGGCTTCCGTGCAGGGGATCAGTCTCCTCTGCCTCACTGCACTTAATCATGAGCAGATGCTGCCCTGAAAGTGTGGCACAAGCCTGTGCCATGTGCAGCACTGATGTGTATTTCCCTGACTCAGGCCTTCTTAGTGGTGGCTTATGATAGGAAGATGTCCCACCACGGAGATGGAACAAGCCTGTCCAGGAACCTTATGAGAAGGAGTGATGGGTTCTTGTGTGGTAGCCTCATGGAGTTGTCTGCTCCGGACTGGTGCTCCATGTGCATCCACATGCACAGGCTGTTGTGCAATCCCTAGGCTGAGTGAGGCGCATGCAGCCCCTTGCAGCCTGCCACCTGTTTCCCTCGTGTAAATAGGGAAAATAATGGAACTCATCTGATGTGCTTTCCCTGGCTTCATCCAAGCCTTGGGAGACATCCAGCGTGGAGTGGGACTGTACCAGGTTGAGGATGACCTCTAGCTGGCAGGCATGGTGTCGTTACTGGCCTCCTCTTCCTCCTCCACCTCGTCGCCCTCCTCTGTGTCCTGGTCCACAGCCACACCCTCCTGGAGGCTGAGGACGTGTGTGGCCAGGCCAGAGTCCATGACAAGGGTGGGGGAAGAGACCGACACCCCTCCCAGGATGCCATCCAGCTGGGTGTAAAAGTGGTACGACCGGAGTGCTGCTCCTGATCGGGAACTTTGTTCCTTGGCCTTGGCATTGGCCTGGCAGAGTTCTTTCCTGGGTGTGGCGGTGCCCCTTCTGGGCCAGGCTTGTGGCCATCTGGTTGTAGACATTTGCATTCCTGTGCCTGGTATGGAGATCCTGGATATTTGATGCTTCACCCCAGACCTCTATGGGATCCAGGATCTCCACGCCAGTCCAGGATGGGGCCCTCCTCTTCTGCCCCTGGCCAGGGGTTTCTGAAGTGGCTGCAGGCATGCTTGGAGGTGTGGGGGGCTTGGAGAGAGTGCTGGGGTAGGCTGTGGCAGCAGGGAAGAGCAGTGATGGCTGCTGGTGTGTGCATGGGGCTGGCAAGATGGTTGTGGTGCCACAAACTCTTTCCCTTCTGCCTGCACCTTTAAATCCTGCAGGAGACGAGAAACTATAGAGTTTTGAGGGGTATGGACAAAGTGGCCACCAGAGCGCCTGTGAGAAGCTCTGGAGGCCAATTGTTTCAAAATAAGCTCAGCTGCACCATCCACACTCACCCTATTTCAAAATAGCCATTTTGAAGTAGGCGTTATACTTTGTGAAATGAGGGTTTATTATTTTGCAAAAAGAAGCCCGTTATTTCAAAACAATTTCAAAATAACGGGCTTGCTGTGTGGATGTTCACCTTGTTATTTCAAAATAACATGAATGCCCTTAGTTATTTTTGATTTGACAGAAAGGTTACATGGCATTGTTTCTGATCTGTGAGTGGCAAGCACTTCTGATTTAAACTCAATTGCTTTGCATGAAATGTTAAAATTTACTTTCCATTGACTTTTATGCCAATAAAACGTGATCATTCTGTGTACCTGGAAAAAAAATCACAAAAATGAGGCAAACATGAGTGAGATGATTGTATTTAACATTTATATGATTGCCCAAGAAAACGTGTTTGAATTATTCACAAATTTCCAACTGATGTGTAATGTTTATTGGACTTTTCATCCAGCCATGATTAAACTGGTATCAGGTTTGGTCAATATAACAATCTGAGTGTATTTATAATTTAATAAATTCCAAGGAAAACCAGGATTATAAAGAGCCTGCAAAATGTTTGTTTTTCCATTTGTAGAGTATAAATCCACAAAGTGGAAAATGCTTTCTGAAAATTCAGGTGTTGGATCCCTTCTGGTTACATCAGCCACCTGTATATACTTATGTGTGCTTGGTGCTGAAGTTAGTAATATTAAACGAGAAACCAGGTTGCTATTATAATCACATATTTATCTTCTGGCTCTTCCTTCCCCTATCTATCTTAGGCTACGTCTACGCTGCAGCACTATATCGGGACACAGGAGGTATCCCAAAATAGCAATTCTATTTTATTCTATAAAATAGCTATTGTCTTTTGAGCACGCCTGTTATTTCAAAATATAACAGGCTCACTATTCCGACGTCCCTATGAACATCACTTCACAAGGAGTAAGGGACATTTCAGTATAGCGATTTATTTTGAAATTTGGCGCTGTGTAGACAGAGCCATATTTCTAACTAAGATATTTAAAAATTATCTCGAAATAAGCTACGCAATTTGCATAGCGCAAATTGTGTTATATATTTCAAGGTAAGGGTGCTGTGTAGATGCATGCTTAGGCACATATGGACCTCTTACCTTAGCTCACAATCCGTAATACCCCACAAATACCTCACAATCCTTAATGTATTTTATCCTCACAATACCCCTATGAAACAGATTATTTACAGATTTAACCATTTTACATATGGGAAACTGAAACACAGCGGGTCTAAGTGACTTCTCCACAATCACACAACACTCCTATGGCAAAGTAGGGAATCAAAGCACTGCCATCTCAATATTGTGAAATTTATTATATGGTATAGCAATAAAGCATTTGTATGTAATGTAATTAAATGCATTCTTCAAAAGCAAACTTACATGATACGTTCTCCAAATGTTTGTCCCTATGAATACCTGGAGAACGTACTCATGTTATTCCAAAGGAATCTGAAAACGGATTGCTTTAAATGTATGACTTTGCAAACTGATATAGAAAAAGATGGGTGAAGTGTGAAGATAAGACATTTTAAAGCTGTGTGAGTACACTTTTGCCCTAGTATGTGGAACTTTTTAGTCAAGGAAGGAGTGAATAAATGTAGGGTATAGAATTAATTCTTAAGAATATCCATCCTTTGGTATTCAAGTCTCTTTTCCCATTTAAGATCACTCTATGTAACATTGCAGGGAATTCTTATTTGGTGCTGTGTTTATCAATAAAGCTCCAATGTATATACCTCAATCTCATGTCTTTGATTTAAAGAGCTTCCGGGTGAGTTAATCAGGATAAAGATCCAGATGTTATCTTTGGACTGGGCTAAAAGAAAACTGTAGAACCAGGCAACTGAACTTTGGAAGATTAAAAGGGTCAGGCCCTCTTTTACTGGATGATAAAAGAGGTAGGAAGCTAGGAGCTAGTTACTCATAGTTATGTTTCCAATTCTGCCACTAGTTTCCTGACAGCTTCATGAACCTGTTAGGGCCACATTTTAATAAAAAATACTTACCTCACAGGACTATTCCTTTGCCAGTTCATACCTGTGGGAGGCTGAACAAGTTCACTGTGAGATTTAATTGAGAAGACACCATCAATTTGAAATATTGTCAATTTAAAATGTTCAGTTTTAAATCTAGACAATTTCTTGTTGACTTCAGTGGAGCTAAGCTCTTCTTCACCTGCTAACAATCAAGACCCATATTTGAGTTTAATTGAAAATAGTTTCATATTGAACCAGTCTTCCTCTATAAGGGAAAAAAAAAGGATGTCCAAATAATCACACCATTACATTCTTTCAGCAGAGATGTCACTTAGATTTCTTACTTTTTGTATGCCAGAAAATTTTCTCAAAGTATTTTTCTTAAGATAAATGAACATACTCATCATAGTTTCCTGATGCCTGTTAAGTCTTTGTGTGAAATACTTCATGAAGAAATATGTAAATATTTTGACTGGTTGTGCCATTATTTTCAGAGTGTATTGCAGATGACACATGGATGTATCAGGATGAAGCTGTGGCAGCAGAAAGCATGCAAGAGTTTGTTAATGTTTTTAGAATTATTATTATTATTTGTTAATGGAGCCAACCCAGTGAATGAAAAAGCACCCCTCATATAAATAGAAAAGAAGCATAACACATACCTTGCACAGGCATATTAAGGTTAACAGGCCTATGGCAGAGATATTTTAAGACGTCATTTATAACATAAGAAGAGACATATATGGTAACAAATCTAATGGAACTGCTTGTACTTTTATCTATGCTTCTGGGCACCAGAAGTTTAATGAACAGAAGATACTTGCCAAAGACATGTAAAGAGTAACATGGTGCCTAAAGATGTTTAAGGCACTGGTACACAGTTCAGTCAAATCATATATAATATATATGATCCAGCCACTTTCTTCCTTTAATAGTAATACCTACTTTATCCTTTTGAGAATAAAGTACTAAATACACATTGTCCTTCATTGTAATAACGTATTTCAGCTTCAAGGGCTGTATACAACTTTTTGGTTTCTATATCTACAGCATCAGTTAAATGTAGCATCTACCCAGCTTGATATTAGAATTGGAAGAAATCCCAACTTTTAAAATAAGATAGACTCTTGAATGCTCATACATACCGGTTAAGATTTCAGTTTTTAAGGTCCTATCCAATAGACAGTGACACAGTAACATACGTAAAACTTAGTTTATCTACTTTGGAAAGAGAAAGGATTATTTTGAAATCCTTGTAGCTAAGTCAGGAGTCCCAATGCTCAAAGCCCCCATCTGCCTGTGAAGAGCTCATGCAAGTAAAAATATGGAGACAAGTGTTTTAAAATGATTCCTAGAGACCAGAAAGGATCTCTTCTCATCAGACTGTCATAAATTTTTAAAGCCATAAAAGACCATGACAATCATGTAATCTGACCTCCTGTATAACTCAGGCCAGAGAGTTTCACCAAGTAATTACTACATCAAGTCCATAGCTTTTGTTTGAGCTGCAGCTTATCCTGTAGAAAGATAAACCAGTCTTGATGTAAAACTTCAATGGATGGAGAATCCACCACATACGGGTAGGTTGCCGCAAAAACTGTTAAAAATTGTGCATCTTATTTCTAGTCTAAAACTATTTAGTGTCAGCTTCCAGACCCTGGATTCTGTTACGCCTTTTTCTGCCACTTTCAGAAATCCCCTCCCCATGCAGCTTCTTGCAGATTGTGATCAAATCACCTCTCAATCTGGATTATGTGTTAAGTATCTTAATATAAGGCACTTTCCCAGATTTTAGATTATTTCTGTAGCTCTTGATTGAACCTTTTACTATTTTTCAACAGTCTTTTTTAAGTGTGGTTACTAGAACTGGATGCAATACTCCAATAACAGTCTCAGTAATGCCATATATATAGGTAATGCATCTCCCTTTTCCTATTGGATATTCCCCTGTTTATATAGCCAAGTATCATATTAGAGCATCGCATCGACAGCTTATATGCAGTCAGCTCAGCAGGACTTGTGTGGCCGCCTCACTTCTGTTGGTTTGTTCTTTTGTATCTTTCAGTTTTAGAATAGGAATTGGCAATTAGATTGTACAGATTTTCCGGCCTTCTTGTATATTATGGCCCTGGTTCAGAAAACCATGCAAACACACACTTAACTTCAATTATAGATTTCAATGGGACTTATGAACATGCTTAAAGTTAAGCCCATGTTTAAATGCTTTCCTGCATTGGTGTTTATAGGTAAAGATGTTTGTAGTGCAATATTTAATTTCTGTTTTATAATCCAACCTCATTGTAAGGAATTAATATGTGAATGATAAAGATGATCAAATAATGGAAAATGTGTTCCCACAAATAGTCATTTGCAAATGGACTTGTTGATGATCAGTGAGTCTACAATGCAATAGGGGTCTCACTATGGTGTGCTGTGGATGTACATGGACTAGCTTTAATCTATCTAAGTAATCTAAATACTGGAGCAGTGAAGCTACAGCAGCAATGGCTTCCAGTGGGCTAACCACCCAAGAAATTGCCCAGGGCTACAGATGGGCTTTTATAGCCGATACTAAAGTCTCTGCTGCTCTGGCTTCATAACTACTGATACCTGATCTAGCTAGATTCAATGTAATGAAGTTATGCCTGCAGTCATACTCACTGATTGCAGTGTCAACAAACCCCATGCCTGTAACTCATGCATGTTTGTCTTCCACAAATATTAAAATAGCAGAGAGCTGCCAAAATTTTAATACATTATCATTTAATTTAATTTTGATATATGTGAAATAAAATCCTACTTCCCCTTTCAAAAGATCTATTGATTCCATATCTTCTGAACACTTGGGATAGATCCTCACTTGGTGTAAATCACCATAGTCCCATTGAAGTTGATTTACATCAGCTGATGATGTGGCTTCATGGAGGGCGACCAAAATGATTAGGGGGCTGGAGCACATGACCTCTGAGGAGAGACTGAGGGATTTGGGTTTGTTTAGTCTGCAGAAGAAAAGAGTGAGGGGGGATTTGATAGCAGCCTTCAATTTCATAAGAACATAAGAACATAAGAACAGCCGTACTGGGTCAGACCAAAGGTCCATCCAGCCCAGTATCCTGTCTGCCGACAGTGGCCAGCACCAGGTGCCCCAGAGAGGGTGGACCGAAGACAATGATCAAGCGATTTGTCTCCTGCCATCCCTCTCCAGCCTCTGACAAACAGAGGCCAAGGACACCATTTTATCCCCTGGCTAATAGCCTTTTATGGACCTAACCTCCATGAAATTATCTAGCTTCTCTTTAAACTCTATTAAAGTCCTAGCCTTCACAGCCTCCTCTGGCAAGGAGTTCCACAGGCTGACTACACGCTGTGTGAAGAAGAACTTTCTCTTATTAGTTTTAAACCTGCTACCCATTAATTTCATTTGGTGTCCTCTAGTCCTTCTATTTAGGGAACTAATAAATAACTTTTCTTTATCGGCCCTTTCCACACCACTCATGATTTTATATATCATATCCCCCTCAGTCTCCTCTTTTCTAAACTGAAAAGTCCCAGTCGCTTTAACTTCTCCTCATATGGGACCCGTTCCAAACCCCTAATCATTTTAGTTGCCCTTTTCTGAACCCTTTCCAAGTCCAAAATATCTTTTTGAGGTGAGGACCACATCTGTACACAGTATTCAAGATGTCCATAGTTTTATACAGGGGCAGTAAGATATTCTGGGTCTTATTTTCTATCCCTTTCTTAATAATTCCTAGCATCCTATTTGCCTTTTTGACCACCGCTGCACACTGTGTGGAAGTTTTCAGAGAACTGTCCACGATAACTCCAAGATCTCTTTTCTGATTTGTCGTAGCTAAATTAGCCCCCATCATACTGTACGTATAGTTGGGGTTATTTTTCCCGATGTGCATTACTTTACACTTATCCACATTAAATTTCATTTGCCATTTTGTTGCCCAATCACTCAGTTTGGTGAGATCTTCTTGGAGTCCTCACAGTCTGCTTCTGTCTTGACTATCCTAAACAGTTTGGTATCATCTGCAAACTTTACCACCTCACTGCTTACCCCTTTCTCCAGATCATTTATGAATAAGTTGAACAGGATTGGTCCTAGGACTGACCCTTTGGGGGACACTACTAGTTACCCTCTCCATTCTGAAAATTTACCATTTATTCCTACCCTTTGTTTCCTGTCTTTAACCAGTTCTCAATCCAAGAAAGGACCTTCCTCTTATCCCATGGCCATGTAATTTACACAAGAGCCTTTGGTGAGGGACCTTGTCAAAGGCTTTCTGAAAATCTAAGTATACTATATCTACTGGATCCTCTTGTCCGCATGTTTGTTAACCCTTCAAAGAACTCTAATAGATTAGTAAGACAGGATTTCCCTTTACAGAAACCATGTTGACTTTTGTCCAACAAATTATGTTCTTCTACATGCTTCACAATTTTATTCTTTACTATTGTTTCGACTAATTTGCCCGGTACTGAAGTTAGACTTACCGGTCTGTAATTGCCCGGATTGCCTCTAGAGCCCTTTTTAAATATTGGTGTCACGTTGGCTACCTTCCAGTCATTAGGTACGGAAGCCGATTTAAGGGATAGGTTACAAACCACAGATAATAGTTCAGCAATTTCCCATTTGAGTTCTTTTAGAACCCTTGGATGAATGCCATCCGGTTCCGGAGATTTGTTAACATTAAGTTTTTCTATTTGTTCCAAAACCTCCTCTAATGACACTTCAATCTGGGACAGTTCCTCAGATTCATCACCCACAAAGGACGGTGCAGATTTGGGAATCTCCCCAATGTCCTCAGCTGTGAAGACTGAAGCAAAGAAATCATTTAGTTTCTCCGCAATGGCTTTATCGTCCTTGATTGCGCCTTTTATAGTTCGATCATCTAGGGACCCACAGGTTTTTAGCAGGCTTCCTGCTTCTAATGTACTTAAAAACATTTTGTTATTTCTTTTGAGTTTTTGGCTAGCTGTTCCTCAAAATCTTTTTTGCTTTTCTTATTACATTTTTACACTTGATTTGACAGTGTTTATGTTCCTTTCTATTTATCTCACTAGGATTGACTTCCACTTCTTAAAAGATGCCTTTTGTCCTCACTGCTTCTTTTACATGGTGGTTAAGCCACGGTGACCTCTTTTTAGGTCTCTTGCTATGTTTTTAATTTGGGGTATACATTTAAGTTGGGCCTCTATTATGGTGTCTTTAAAAGTTTCCATGCAGCTTGCAGGGATTTGGCTCTAGTCACTGTGCCTTTTAATTTCTGTTTAACTAACCTCCTCATTTTTGTGTAATTCCCTTTTGAAATTAAATGCCAGGGTGCTGGACTGCTGAGGTGTTCTTCCCACCACAGGAATGTTGAATGTTATTATATTATGGTCACTATTCCCAAGCGGTCCTGTAACGGTTATTTCCTGACCTGATCCTGCGCTCCACTCAGGACTAGATCGAGAATTGCCTCTCCCTTGTGGGTTCCTGCACTAGCTGCTCCAAGAAGCAGTCATTTAAGCCATTGAGAAATTTTATCTCCGCTTCTCTTCCTGAGGTGACATGTATCCAGTCAATATGGGGGTAATTAAAATCCCCATTATTATAGAGTTTTTATTTTGGTAGCCTCTCTAATCTCCTCAGCATTTCAATGTCAGTATCGCTGTCCTGGTCAGGTGGTCGGTAATATATCCCTACTGCTAATTTCTTATTATTGGAGCATGGAATTACTATCCATAGTGATTCTATTGAACATGTTGATTCATTTAATATTTGTATTTCATTTGATTCTACATTATCTTTCACATACAGTGCCACTCCGCCACCCACCCGGCCTGCTCTATCCTTTCGATATATTTTATATCCATGATTGTGTCCCACAGATTTTCCTCATTCCACCAGGTTTCAGTGATGCCTATTATGTCAATCTCCTCATTTAATACTAGGTACTCTAGTTCACCCATCTTATTAGTCAGACTCTAGCATTTGTGTAGAAGCACTTTAAAAATTTGCCACTGCTTATTTGTCTGCCCTTCCTGATGCATTGGATTCCTTTGTATGCGGTTGTTTGTCTGCTCTGGCCCATGGTTTGCCCTCTCCTCCTCTCTTTCTGACTACAGCTTAGAGAATCTCTATCAATGGATTCTCCTCTAAGAGAAGTCTCCTCTGATTTACGTGCATCTCCGCACCAATCGGCTTTCCCCATCTCTTAGTTTAAAAACTGCTCTACGGCCTTTTAATGTTTAGTGCCAGCAGTCTGGTTCCACTCTGGTTTAGGTGGAGCCCATCCTTCCTGTATAGGCTCTCTCCCAAAAGTGTCCCCAGTTCCTAATAAATCCAAACCCCTCTTCACTACACCATCGTCTCATCCACGCATTGAGACTCTGAAGCTCTGCCTGCCTACCTGGCCCTGCACGTGGAACTGGAAGCATTTCTGAGAATGCCACCATAGAGGTCCTAGATTTCAGTCTCTTTCCTAGCAGCCTAAATTTGGCCTCCAGGACATCTCTCCTACCCTTCCCTATGTCATTGGTACCTACATGTACCACGACCACCGGCTCCTCCCCAGCACTACACATAAGTCTATCTAGATGCCTTGAGAGATCTGCAACCTTCGCACCAGGCAGGCAAGTGACCATACGGTTCTCCCGGTCATCACAAACCCAACTATCTATGTTTCTAACGATCGAATCACCCACTACTAACACCTGCCTCTTCCTAACTGGCATTCCTCCTCAGAGGTATCCTCAGTGCGAGAGGATACCGCAACATCCTCTGGGAGAAGGGTCCCAACTACGGGATGGTTTCCTCTGATCCCATTGAATGCTCTGTTCCCTTGAGACTTTCATCCTCCTTAAGAGCACTGGGGCTCTCAGACTGGAGGTGGGACAGTACTACAGTGTCCCGGAAAGTCTCATCAACATATCTCTACCTCCCTTAGCTCCTCCAGTTCAGCCACCCTGGCCTCCAAAGCCCGAACTCAGTCTCTGAGGGTCAGGAGCTCCTGCAACGGGTGCACACATATGCCACCCGCCCACAGGGCAGGTAATCATACATGTTACACTCGACGCAATAAACAGGATAGCCCCACTCTGCTGCTGGGCTTCTGTCTCCATTTTTCTAATGAATAAGTTTAAGTATAAACTGGGATTCTTTTTAAACCTCTGGAATATAGATTATTATAAGAGTTATGTTTTAAAGAAGGTCAGAAGTCACTAGTGCCCTCTAACCTCCCCTCTAAACTCCCTCTCCAATTTCCTGAAGGGAGGTTCCAAAGAGGATGGAAAGAGGCTGTTCATAGTAGTGACGGATGGCAGAATGAGGAGCAATGGTCTCAAGTTACAGTGGGACAGGTCTAGGTTGGACATTAGGAAAAACTATTTTACTAGGAGGGTGGTGAAGTACTGGAATGGGTTACCTAGGGAGGTGGTGGAATTTCCATCCCTGGAGGTTTTTAAGTCTCAGCTTGACAGGGCCCTGGCTGGGTTGATTTAGTTGGGATTGGTCCTGCCTTGGGCAGGGGGCTGGACTTGATGACCTCCTGAGGTCTCTTCCAGCTCTATGATTCTATGATCCTATGACTATGGGACATATTTTCAGACAGACTTCTATTCAGCCTTAACATGTGCACCTGAATACAGTGCATGTGCATACCTACATCTGTACTTTGCTGGAGTTTAGAGATCTGCTTAACCAGCAAAACTCTGGTATAGATGTGGATTTTGAATACCACAAAGTATCAAAAAATTGGGGTTTGCTTCAAGTCTGGATTTAAGATGTATTAATTTGTTCTGAGAGTGGACTCATTCTGTTTGAAACTTCTCTCTAAGCTGTAGTTTTATCCCCTTTCCTTGTGCTCAAAGAAGAATTTCATTTTATTTAGCAGTTATTGTGGTTGAAGGAAAAGGTTGAAAGAGGAGAGCAAGGTTGCAAACAAACATTTATACCTGAGGGTAGGATCTTTGCAAGTTCTTTTGTTACAATGACCATGGCCAGGCCATGTTTAAAGCAAAGTAGTAGAAGAGAAATACTGAAGAATCTTCTGTCAGGTACTCCTGTATATTAATGTGCAAGCATAGTCCTTCCATAGGACATCAAAGACATTTTCTTCATCAACATTCACCATATCATCCAACAAGATAACCACTCTAAACACAGAGATACGAAACTGGTTGTTTATTTTTCTGTTGAATCACCTCATTCATCTCCTTGACGTTTTGCAGCCTGTTTGATTCCCTTTTTGCTTTCTACGCTGGTTATGTATACATTGCAGAAGACTGAATTTCCTATTCAAAATGGCTTTTCTTAGTATTTTCTGGTCTCCAAAAATAAGTTGCTTTTCTTTTTTCACCTAGTCTAATTCCTGCATAGGAGATGTTATCTTTGCACTGATTCTCTATACATACTGAGGGAAGTGGATCATTTTATAAAAGCAATCAGGTTCCCACATTTTCTCTATCATCATGGATCTTCCTGTATTAAAAGTTTTTCTTCACTGACCAATTAATGGCATATTTACTGTAAAATAAGTGTTCTGGACATATTTTTAAGTAAATAAGTGTTGAAAATGTTGGGCTTTCTTATAGACCAATTATCTTTTTAAATTTTCAATATTTTACTTTCTATTCTGGATTTTTTTACAAATAAAGAAGAAAAATAACAAACAAAAATATCTTAAAAGTATAATAAAATACAATTGCATATGGTTCTGGAAGAGGCTTATCATGTATCGAGGGAATTATATTCTGATGTTTTCTAGCCAATGCTTTTGTGCTGTCTGGTAGATTTGAATGGAGAATTGTTCTGAAATATTTTACTTCTTCTATTATAATCAAACATTCAACTCAGACCAGCCCTGTGAATTAACCCTGACATTTTCAGTAGATGGAAGTTCCATAAGTGAAAAATGGTTGTCTTGGCTGACCAAGACACAGTGTGTTTCAGTTCTTCATTTATAAATGGGAATAACAGTGCTTTTCCCCTCACCACCTTTTATCTGTGCTAGACTGTACATTTTCTGGGCCACAAACTGTCTCATTATGTGTTTGTACAGCTCTTAGCACAATGGAGGTCGGATCTTGGTTGGGACTTCTATGAATTTCCGTAATGGTAACAATAATTAATCACTGGATTTCATCTGCTAGGTCAAATGAAGTGAAAGAAAGCCCCTCTGGTTCTTCCTGCTAGATTCCAAATCCAGATGATGTACCCCAAAAGAAGGAATAAGAGCTCTTCATGATATTACTTTTAGTACAGGACAATATGTATACAAAAGGCACCTACCAGAATTCTCAAAGAACACATTGAGAGTGTTCTGTCTTACTCATAAGTATAATCACAAATATTTCAGACATCAAACAGCTCCATTTGCCAAAAATCAAAACACTCTAGCACTTATTTCTTCTGTTCTGCCCTTCAGTGCATGTGGCAGGCTGCAGGGAAAAGATTACTACAATGGTTAGAGAGTAGGGAGAGTCTGCAGCCTTGAGTTCTATCTGCTATTCTGCAGCTGATCTAGTGAGAAATCTTTCATTGCACTTCTCTGGTCCCCTATATTATCATCTGCGAACAGGGGATACCACTGATGTATTTCAAAAGGATTTTAGGATCCTTGCTTAAGGTTTGTTCAGAAACTGTTTTGATGCCCTTACGTTATTGATACTGTGGGGCAAATCCAGCGTCTGGCTTCACAGATACAGTGCTCCCACTGACAGTGGAACTAGAGCTATATCTCTGCACAAAGGAGGAAAGAGCTGCTTGAGGAGTGGGTGTATAGATGTATGAACTCCAGCCCTATCAGGACTCCTTTGTAGTAGCACCCAGGGTATGGGCAACCTAGAACAGGTGGGCCATAGGACATGGGGTTAGAGACCTGAAGTGTTCCTTATGGAGTGAGGTCCTTCCAGGTTGGGGGAGAGCATTTTGTCCTTTTCGCTCTTCCAAAGATGCTCAGTGCACAAATGCTACTTAGGGTGAAGCTTTGGAGTTGGCCCTATGTAAGTGCAGAATTGTGAGTGTGTTTTTCTTTCTATGGAAATGATCATGATTTTTTATGAGAGATCCACTTTTTAAAAAAGCTTACACTTTCAGATACATATTCTTTAATGTAAAGACTTAATTGAGAGACATGTAGTAAACCCATTACATGACCAGGAATCAATTCTCTTCTAAGAAGCAATGTTCAAAGTTCTGTGCTAAGTAGCAGCAAAAGCGCCTTGTGGTTTCATCTTCAATCCCTGTTATAAAATAAATGAGTCATGTTAGGTAATTTGGCTTTGGTGGAAGTTGTGAAGAAGGAAAAGAAGATCTTTCTGAGTTGGATTGCAGTACATTGGCTCGTTTCCTTTTCAAAGACATTATACTGGAAGGCAAATGTCACTGACAATACTACTCTCATGAATAAGGTTAGTATATGTACAAAATAAAGTTAAGGTACAACTAATAACTGGTTCTGACAGTTTTGCACAAAAGCCCCAGTCAGTGAATTTAAGTGATAGTCTTTTCTCAGTGTGCCAAAGCACAAAAATGCAGAAGAAAATTAGAGAAAATTCTCCCCTATGAGCAGGGAGATTCCATTATCACAATAAATTCAGCTAACATGAGAACAAATGACACCTTTCTCCTCCCCAAACATTAGTCCTTTACATTTCCCTTCTCTCTTGTTACTGTGCTGTAAGAGTACCGTGCTGTAAGAGTACAGGAAGTGAGAGTACCACTGCCCCTGATGATGATACAACTTCAGCAACTTAAATACATAGATTCCAGACAGTCTCCATCTTGCAAGTTACTACACAAGGGATGAAAAGTGACTGAGGACAAGGGACCATGAATCCCTCCTTTCTCCTGTGTGGTGTGTGGAAGAGAAGGACAAAATTACCCATATATACAATGTGATGGGGTATGCCAGCCACTGAGAGTGAGAATGACTCTATGACCTGAGCTATGACCTTGTTGAAAGAGAGCAGGGGAGCCAGCCAGCAGGGGAAGGGTGATCTGGCTGGAGGGCCAAGTCATGAACAGGCAGCAGTAGCTCTGGCATGAGAGAGGTTGCAGACCGGAGAGAATGATGGTGTGCAACTGCAGGAAGGGACAGTGGCCTCGTGTGCTTTTCTCCAGAAAGGCCATGAAGATGTTCTATCCAAGGAGTGAGTGGAACACCCCCTCACACAGAGGTTGCAGTGAGCTTGGATGGCAGATATGTTCCTCATTCAGACAAGAACAAAATGGGACCTCCCTTGGGTTCACGGGTTATAAATTCAAGCCTTTATGGCACCTACTGGCCATACAAACTACTACGGTGACGTCAGCTAGTGCCCAGCCTTTCACTGACTGCAGCTACTTATGGGTGTAGCAAATGGCCAGCATTAGTGTGGTGGGTCAGGATGCCATCCCTTAGGCATGGTGCGCTCTGCTCATAGTCTGGGGCAGAGGGAGTGGGAAAGGAATCTGGGTCTGAGCCCAGCCTCTCTCAGCTCCTGTGGGTTCCTCTTTTCCCCACCCAGGTAGGATGACTCCCCCAGTCCTTGATGCGGAAGGAGGTAGTCTTTCTTCTTCCACTTCTCTAATCTTTCTGCAACACACCTCTAAACTCCAGTCCTTTCTCCTTCCTTGCTCCACATGCTCTGCCTGAAGAGGAGTGTGGGGCAGCAGTTATTAAGTTTATTAACAATGACCTTTATTAATGACCTGGATGAGGGGATGGATTGCACCCTCAGCAAGTTTGCAGATGACACTAAGCTAGGGGGAGATATGCTGGAGGGCAGGGATAGGGTCCAGAGTGACCTGGACAGATTAGAGGATTGGGCCAAGAGAAATCTGATGAGGTTCAACAAGGACAAGTGTAGAGTCCTGCACTTGGGACGGAAGACTCCCAAACATTGTTACAGGCTGGGGACTGAATGGCTAAGTAGCAGGTCTGCAGAAAAGGACCTGGGGATCACAGTGGATGAGAAGCTGGATATGAGTCATCAATGTGCCCTTGTAGCCAAGAAGACTAATGGCATATTAGGTTGCATTAGAAGGAGCATTGCCAGCAGATCTAGAGAAGTGATTATTCTCCTTTATTCAGCTCTGGTGAGGCCACATCTGGAGTACTGTGTCCAGTTCTGGGCCCCCCACTATAGAAAGGATGTGGACACATTGGAGAGGGTCCAGCGGAGGGCAACCAAAATGATTAGGGGGCTGGAGCACATGACCTATGAGGAGAGACTGAGGGATTTGGGTTTGTTTAGTCTGCAGAAGAGAAGAGTGAGGGGGGATTTGATAGCAGCCTTCAACTTCCTGAAGGGAGGTTCCAAAGAGGATGGAGAGAGGCTGTTCTCAGAAGTGACGGATGACAGAACAAGGAGCAATGGTTTCAAGTTGCAGTGGGGGAGGTCTAGGTTGGATATTAGGAAAAACTATTTCACTAGGAGGGTGGTAAAGCACTGGAATGGGTTACCTAGGGAGATGGTGGACTGTCCATCCCTAGAGGTGTTTAAGTCTCGGCTTGACAAAGCCCTGGCTGGGTTGATTTAGCTGTGATTGGTCCTGCCTTGGGCAGGGGGCTGGACTTGATGACCTCTTCCACCTCTATGATTCTATGATTCTAAGTTCCTGACAAGGCCTTAATTGGCTACAGGGGCTTCAATTAACCTGTTCTAGCCTTCCCTAATCTACAGGGAACCCTGCCTTAATTAGCCTAGGACTTATATATCTCCCCTCTACTGCCTGTTCTCTAGCCCTGCTGTATCACAGAAGGTACTGGAACAGGTAGAAGAGACTGAATGGCTTACACCTTGCGGGCACCTATAGCATTTTCTTACTGGAACACAGTCCTGGAGGCTGATTCTAGCTGTAAAGGTAGCAATGGTATGCAAGCACATCTATGGATACAGTATCTAGTTGGCTGGACAAACTGTCCAATTGTGCCATACTACAAATCATAGTAAGCTGGGCTCACTTGTGGAACACATAATTTAATACAGTCTAATGCAAAGTCCTCTGGAAATGAAAAAATACATAAAGTATGTGGCACTGTATTTTGGAAAGCAAAGACTCCAAAAAGGATTTAGGGGTCATGGCAGATAACCAGATGGATATGGGCTCACAGTACAATGTAGTGGGGCTTTGCGAGCAAAAAGCTATCCTTGAGTGTATGAGCAGGAAACTATCAATTTGATATTAAAAGGAGAAATTAGTGACACCATTACTAAAATGCCATGTCCAAATCAGCTGTCAGCACCCTAAAAAGAATGTTAACAAATTGGGTATTTCTACAGTAGGGCATTATTTTGAAATAACTTATTTGGAAATAATAACTCCCCAAATAACTATTTCAAAATAGTGCATTCACACTACAGGGAAGCCTTGAAATTCATCCGAGGTAGGCTGCCTTAATGTGGTCACGCTATCCCGACTTACATCCCCTGGAAGCACTGGGGAGTAATTACTTTGAATGACTCTGGGGAATAGTTATTTCAAAATAGCAGCAGTGGAGCATCCACACTACCGCTGTTTCAAAATATTCATTATTCCTCACTGCAGGAGTTATTATTTCAAAATAACAGGTGTGGTAGGGCATGTCTAGATTACAGGGTTTTTTTCGGAAAAAGTTGCCTTTTTTCGAAAAAAATTCCCCTGTGTCTAGACTGCTGCTGCGGTCTTTCGAAAGCAAATCGAAAGAACGCAGCAGTTTTTTCGACCACGGAAAACCTCGTTTTATGAGGAAGAATGTCTTTTTTCGAAAGTGCTCTTTAGAAAAAAGGTGTTATATAATGCAAACTGTGCTTTTTCGAAAGAGAGCATCCAGACTGCCTAGGTGCTCTCTTTCAAAAAAGCGGCACTTTTTCGAAAGTACTGGTTATAGTCTAGATGCTCTTTTTCGAAAGAGGCTTTTTCAAAAGTATCTTTCGAAAAAGCCTCTTTCAAAAGAGGCTTGCAGTCTGGACGTAGCCATAGTGTAGACGTTCCACTTGTTATTTCGAAATAAGGGGAGTTATTTTGAAATGGCTCCCTAGTGTAGACCAGGGCATTGGGAAGGGGTCAAAAAAGAGCCACAAGAAAAATTCTGAGGGTTGGAAAACCTGCCTTGCAGTGAGAGACTAATCTATTTGGAAGAATCAAAAAAAGTTTTGAGATTATTTGATCACAGTCCACAGTCTTACATGGGAAGATTTCTGATAATAAAGAGCTCCTTAATCTGAAAGTCAAAAGATTCAATGTTGAAGCTGAAGCTAGACAAATTAAGTCTAAAATATATTGCAAATGTTTAAAAATAACTAACCATGAGATCAACTGAAGCCACGTCTGTATATATTTTTTTAAATAAATTGACACAAATATGTTTCAAATGTTTTCCCATAATTCACATTGCTGGGGGAGAAATGGATATCCTTAATCATTTTGAAAGTTGCTTACAACACTGTTATCAAAGGGTCTATTTGTGTGGCAAGGTACTATTAGCATAAGCAAGGATGGCATAATTGGATCCCCACTGATGGACATGTGACTCCAAATGGCAATGATAGGTCTACAATATATAAACACCTATAAACTTGCTCTTTTATGCACACACATACACACGCTTCTTTGGTAGATATTCATCTTGCCTGTGATGGCTGGTAGCCAGCAGGATAGCCTGGTTAGGGAACATCAACCTTATTTTATGTCAGTGACAGTTAAATATTTTTTTTCTTTACAATACAGCCATAAAATAGTCATTTTTCAATTCTTCCTCTTGAAGACAATAAAGCTGTTAGTGGTTCATGTATCTGCCTCCGGCTATCACCATCAATTGGCTAGCTTCCTCTACTCTGACCTCCTGTACAAAATGCAGTACAGATGAAGTATAAAAATAGATTATGAAGCTGCCTGCGGTGACTCCATAGCTTAAGTTGCAGCCAGGGACCCATTATAAGTCCTATTCTTAGTGTTCCTGTAGCATCAGCAAGAAACTTCCTTTTAGTCTGAAATTGAAAGGCAAATTCTGCATAATAATAGAATGGGGAAGATTTTAGTTTGTTTTGTTCCTTACTGGAAGAAAGTTCATCTAGCTGTCTTGGAGCTGGAGAGATATTTAAATGTATATATGTTTGACATTTTGGCAAAAAAAATCCACAAATAATACCTAAGAATAGTCTCATGACATCAATGTACTTTTCAACATATTTTATCCAGGAGCGACTGCAGATTCACAGGCTGTAAATACAGATCTAGTCCATAAGACATCACTGATTGCAAATGTAGACTGAAAATCTTTAAGCTGCCCATTAACAACGGAAAATTCCAACATCTCATAGCGTATCCTTATTTGTACTCTAAGGTCAACAACTTATCAAGAATGTATTGTAAACCCAAAAATCTGCTCTGTCTCATACAATAAAGGATATTCTGAATAAACATTCCACACATCTCTCAAACATCTCTCCATCAGAGGTGAATTTTATTCCCAAGGTTACCGATGTTCTATACTAATTGGGTGCCTCCTTCACTTTATTGTTAAAAATTTCTTATCTAAAATATAATCATTAAATTGAAACTACAGAAAGAGTCATTTGCATGAAAAAGAATGACTTCCAGAGCCTTTGAAGTGTTTTTCAATATTATATTTTTAATATCCCTTATTCTGAGTCTGTTATATATCTGAATCCTACATTTGGCCTTGTCAGGATGAAAGATAATATTCCACTATTCCAATCTTATTCACTTTCTCAGTATAACAGAGATGCTGCATCTTAATATAGTTTTCCTATGATAGTTATCAACAATACTAGTAGTCTTAAGTGTTTTAGGAGTCAGTGATAAAGTTCTGGGAGAAAAATTGTGTGTGTGTGTGTGTGCACATCTAAATATTTTAATGGTTAAAAAAAACCCCTTTTTGTCTTGTTTAAAGGGTATTCTTAGTTCGGTGTATGAGGAATTATACACTAGAGTCTGCAAACAATAATAGGAAAGAGAAGACTAATTCCCCAGGCTCTTTCTAAACAATCTCCAGACTGCAAATCCTTGTTTATCTTAGTGTATTTCTTACTGCATATATATGATTTGATTTAGCATACTTAAAATAAGATGATACAGGGATTGTTATTATTTCAAATGATGGAAATATTCCTATGACACAGAATGTGGTGATCCATATGAAACCTGAAACATATCTTGTGATACAACTGTTTCTGGGGGTTTCTTACACTCCAACCAAGTGCACCCTCAAAAAGCAACAAAAAGCTAAACAAAAATTGGATTAGCACTAAGTTTAGTGTTCAAAGTACATTCTTCAGAACTTGTTATCTGCTTTATATATGTTTTTTAATTGGTAGTATAGGTTGAACCTCTCTAGTCTGGCACTCTCTGGTCTGGCAATATCCATGGTCCGGCATGATTTTAGTTAGCTGGGTGTCCACTTACCATAGATGTGCCCCAAGTTTCCCACAGTTCCATAAAGTTTGCTTACAGCCACCCGTCCTGGCTCTCAGTGTTCTGTGCTGTTATTTAGCTCTAATTTACCCTAAATGTCTTCTAAGAGTCCAGTTAACAATGAAAGTGTTGGTAATGCTGCTAGTAAATAGTAACCTCCTGTGGTTTGGCAAATTCTGTTTCTGCACCTGCCAAGTCCCAAGGGTGCTGGACTAGAGAGGTTCAACCTATAACTTACCTTTGCATATTTTAGAATATAAAAGACCATTTAAAGTATATCTAGAGAAATGTTACATCTACATTTACTGGTTTTGAATGTTCAATTTTTAACATTTATGTTGCATTAATATAGCAAGGTTTAAAAAGTGTGAGCATTAGATCATTTTAATTAGGGGACCATCATAAAGTCTGTGGACCAGAATCTCCATAATAAAATGGGATAGATAAGAACAAAAGAACGGCCATACTGGGCTAGACCAAAGATCCATCTAGCCTTGTATCCTGTCTTCCAACAGTAGCCAATGCCAGATGCCCCAGAGGGAGTGAATAGAACAGGTAATCATCACATGATCCCTCTCCTGTCATCCATTTCCAGCCCCTGACAAATGGAGCCTACCCATTCTGGCTAATAAGTATTCATAGACCTAACCTCCATAAATTTATCTAGCTCTTTTTTGAACCTTGTTAAAGTCCTGCTCTTTACAACATCCTCTGGCAAGGAGTGCCACAGGTTGACTGTGCGCTGCATGAAGAAAAATGTCCTTTTGTTTGTTTTAAACCTGCACCCTATTAATTTCATTTGGTGACCGCTAGTTCTTATGTTATAGGAACAAGTAAATAATTTTTCCTCATTCACATTCTCCAGATCCTCAGCTGGTATGCAGAAAAGAGTCTTAAAATGAATTGAGGGCTGGAGAAAATAGTGAGAGATTTAAGGAGCTCACTATATTTAACTAGTTGATCAAAAAGATTGAGAGGTGACAATTTCAGTGGATAAGTATCATCTTAGTGGGGAAAAATACAGCGTACTAAAGGGCTCTTCAGTCCAGCAAGGAAAGGTATAACAAGGTATAACAAGCTTCAGGGGGTAGCCGAGTTAGTCTGTTACAGAAAAAAACAACAAATGGCCTGGTAGCACTTTATAGACTAACAAAACATGTAGATGGTATCATGAGCTTTTGTGGGCACAGCCCACTTTTCAGTCTATAGAGTGCTACCAGACCATTTAAGGTATAACAAGCCATTCCAGTAGCTTGAAGCTGAATTCATAATTTCTAATTAGAAATAATAAGTCTCATATTATTTCTAATATGAGAGAGGGTAATTAATGAAGGAAACAACCAAACAAGGTGATGGATTCTCCCTCTTAGGTCTTCAGATCAAGAAAGTATGCCTTTCTGGAAGTTACGCTGCAGTCAAACACAAATTTCACTTTTATGAGACAGACACCAATAATTACTGGGCTCAGTACAAAGATAAATGGGTAAAATTGAATGGCTTCTGATAAACAGGATTAGATGATATAATTGTCCCTTCTGGCCTTAAACTTTGGAATTAAACTCAATGGTAGAATTTGGTAGAATTCCTTTGACTTTATACTGAGGATCTGACCCAAGGTGTCAAAGTAAAGAAAACCATTTGAAAACAAACAAACGAAAAAGATAGTAATGGCTCCTTTATTTCCATGGCAACTGCACCTAATGTTGCAATCTTTTTTCTTTCCTCTAGTTTTATCTCCACCTTTGCTGCTTTTTTCTTTCTTATCTATCCCTTGCTTGTTATATACTTACCTGTGATTCTATTACATCTCTTGACATCATATATTTTGAACTATACACACATATGTAAGGTATCTAATGTTTATGGTAATTGCATTTTTGATCAAAGGTTTAATGGGAGAGCAGAGCTGCTACAGCTAATAGTGTATTGATATACCTAGATAGCATATATCTAGGAATTCTTTGCTCATATCTTCATAGGGAATTCTCTTGATATTAAAAGGCCAAAATCAGTGCTTAATAACAACATGCAAATGATTGGGATGTGCAGAAGGACAAGATGCTTTGCTTTAAATAAAACTGTTACTTTGGAGGCATAGAACTATCACTTAATAGACATTTGAATGAACATAAGACACCAAGGAGAAGAATTTAGAAGAAAACGGTGCAGAGAATAATAAAAGGCCTCAAAGAGCAGAACAGCAGAGTATCTAGTTGGATCAGGGAGAAATAGTTGTCTGTGAGAAAGCATGGGGAAGAAGCATGGGAAAGAAGAGGACAGCTATTAGAAACTAGGAATGCAGCCTGTGAGGTTATATTAACATCATAGAAGGACAATGTGGTGAAATCATGTGGAAAGGAGAGCAGCAGGAAGAGCCAGGCCAGTATCATGCAATATGGGAAAAGCTAGAAGCTGTTAGGAGAGGGTTAAGTAATAACCAGGGTTGTATCTAGGAGTGGTTTATTAGGGTCAGCTGAAGCAGTTAGGAAACCGTGGAAGAAAAGACCTGGTTGGGCAGGTTTGTTAAATAAGCAGCCCAAAGGACACATTAAAGGGATCTTCTAACAGGCTTGTGAGTTCAGCTCACTTCTGGTTGTGAGTTTGACTCGTAGCTAAGGGCCTGTGCAAGACTCTAGGTAAAAGACCTTGTCAGTTGCTAAATACTGAAAATATCCTGAATAAAAATAGAGAACTGCCACCCACTCGCGGAGAGGAAATGAGTGCATGCTCCCGGGAATTAGATATTTGCTTAGTAGAATGTTCCTTACCTTTCAGCCTAATAAAATAGTGAGGAGGCCTGGGAATTGGTAAATAAGTTAAGGAAAATTTCTGATCTTTCTGTGTTTTTGGGGTTATCGGTAATGAATTTGATGGCGTACATGATTCATTAAGAATCAAGGCATGTGCATCTCAGACATTTGATCCAACAATGAAAACACACAACTACATTCCCAAGGTGCAGTGACTAATACTTCCAGTGAGATCTCAGCATTCCCTTTATAGATCAGGTGTTAATGTACACTGACATTCCAACTCGCTGCACAGAAAATTAATACCAATGTGGTAGGCTAAATAAAGTACAGCTCTAGAGATGCAAATATGTTGGAAAGAAGGACAAGTATTTTAAAGGGTTTTTTTTTCTGGTAATGTTCAGTCAAAGCCTTTGATGCTAAAAATAAGAGATTAAAAGTGTTCATGAGGTTTCAGTTTGTTTATCCTTATAGAGATGGTGCTGAAGTGAAATAGATCATTGTGTTACAATATCTGTGTTACAAAAAGGAATCCATTAAACATAGTTCACAGACAATTTGTTTCCATTTTCATATCTAAAATATAATTTCCCTTGTATTTTTCTCTGAGCTATAATGATGCTCATTCTTGCTTGCTCTTAGCGGTATTAAATTATAGAGACACAGCATATTTTGTTAGAGTGGTTGGTAATATGGCAATGTTTCTAACAGCCCATGGCTTATACTGTATTAAGTGTTGCTACAATGAAAATGTGTAAATAATCTATCTGAAGGTGATAATATCCATGTAATCAGAAGTTTTCAGAGCTGCTAAAGAATTACACATCTTCCAGTGCAAAGGCAGGGCAGAGGGGTGAGGAATCTGGGATCATGGAACCCTGCAAGTCTGAGGGGGGAAAAAAAATCCAATTGGCCAGCCAATCTATTACCTTACACTTCATTTTCTTGTTTTGTCAAAGCTAGTTTAAATCTCCCAAAGGCTTCCACCACTAACCTTGGGAGACTATTTCACAGCATAATTGCTTCCCCATGCTTTTCCTACATTATCTTTAATTTCCAGTTATACCCAGTTGTACCTTCCTAACCAATTCCCGTCTTCATGTTTACATCCTTCAAATATTTGTGGACTGTGTAATTAGGATCCAGAGCTGGACAGAGAGGGATCCATTACCTTCATTCTCTTGGATGTGATTCCTCTATAAATGGCTCTGGCTGTTTTTGCTGACATACTGAAATGCAAACTCATGTTTAATTTGCTGTTTGCTATCACTCACAGACTGTGTGTATAAGTGTTTTCCAGGTTTCCACCTAAAATGTATGCACTCTTGATCATTATTCATTGTTCTGGATCATTACTCTGGATCATTATTCTGGATCGTTATTTGTTTGAATTTTTACAAGATGGATATCACTTGATTATTTATAATATTGCAGTTACCCCCTTTGTTTTATTGTCTGCACTGTTGTTTGCAATTCCTCACGATTTTCCCTCCGTATGGTATTTTAAAGCATTTGTAGTTTCACTCCAGTATGTCAGCACTGAAGCTGTGCACCATTACTGTGGTCTCAATTTCATTAGCCTGATGTTTACATTGTAAGATATTAATAAAAGATCTTATATAAAACCATCAGGCCATCAGCAACCCAACAGACACCTAACTTGAGACTGTCATTTATTTTGCTTACTCTTTTAGCCAGATTTCCATCTACAAATTAGTGTTACTATCCCAGGCAATGTAATTATTCTTTATAATCATTGCCAGCAGTAATACTCATGATTGCAATACCATCCAGATGGTTAGTGCTTTTTTGCCTACCCATGAGATTATGTGAATATATTGTCATGACACCCCTAGATGGAATGAGAGCAATTGGTGACTCCTGAACGTGCATGGTATTGGAGGAATTTGGGGCATGAGTGCTTCATGGTTATAAGTAATACGGTTTGAATTGTCTTGTTTTCATTAAGCAGCTTGGGCGGGGATCTTATATTGTAATGTACCTTCCTGTGTATTACTGCAGATGTCAGTCATAAGGCCAACCAGTTCAGATGGATATAAATGATTTGTGTTACCTCAGCCTTAAAGGGAGTCTCGCAAGGGTTTGGAATTTAATTTGTCACTATGGTGACACATTTTGGCTCACATTTTGCCCCACATCCTTGCTAGCCCTGTCTCCCCAATGTCTGCAAATAGAAAATTAAAATATATTCCCCTACACATGTCTTCAAATGTATTTGAAGTTAGGATCATGCATTCAAAAGACCTATAGTGTTCTTTTAAGTATCTAAAGTTATAATAAATTCACCTGTTTTTTTATTGATGATTTCCTTAAACGACTAAAAAACTTCTAAAAACAAAAATTTATATTTATTGAATTTATTGTTGATTGAGAAAAGTAATTTGCACATTACATGCTAATTAAGTAGATCCTCATTGTATCATAATGGAGAAAAATAAGCCAATGGTGCAGGATCATAACCCTGAGAAGCCCTAGTCCATAGTCCAGATGCTCCATAAACACTGAAAACAAGGATGGTTGCTGCCCCAAAGAGTGGCACATATTTGCTCTGAGTTACAGGAGTATAACTCTGTAATTGTTCCATTAAAGTTAATGAACTTATTCTAAAGTTGCAAGTACGATAATTAGAGCAGGTATGGGCAAGCAAGAGTAGACGGCTTTCAGCTCCTAACATGCTATTCTGTTGCCATTTTTCAGCCAGTTTCAAACTCTGAATGAAAGCAGATGCATTATTTCAAACATGTTTCATATCAGAAAAACATGACTCCATATGTCAAGGAGTTAAGATGCTACTGTATAAATCAGAGCTACTCAGCTTTGGAAGCCCTGGGGGCCACAATGATGCTCACAGCACATGCCGAGAGCTGCAACTTAAGTGTGGTTGCATATACATGCAAATATATATGTACATATATGCAAATAGCCTCTTTCACACTGACGGGCATGAATACAAAGCACTTCCCACAATGCCCCAGCGCTCCCGGCACCTCCTCCCTGTGGGCTAGAAACGCTGACACCCTGTACCTGTCTGTTCCAGCCAGCCCGTCCGCTTGTGTCTTTCAATGCTCACCCTGCCTGGAGGACGCCTCGCTGTTGTGGAGTGTGTTCCCAGTAGAGGCCATGTTCAAAGGATTCCACCCATGGGCCATGTGTTGAGCCCTGCATAAACCCAAACTGTACCGTGGGCTGCAAAAAAAAAACAAAAAAAAAAACAAAAAAAAAACAACGGAGCATGTGTTGAGTAGACCTGGTATTAACAATTATTGCTGAGATAAAATTAATACATATAGAGATAAAATCTCACAGAAAAGCTGCGGAAATGACTTTAGAGTGATTTGAACATATTAAACTTCCCCTTACTCTTAAACTTTGGAACAGTTTATTTTAAAAAAATGCATTATGGCTCCATCTATATTGACTTGGAAGAAATGCTGCTGCTACCCAAGCCTATAATTACCTTTTCCTTCTGTTTTCTGTTTGTGTGATGGGAGCATCACCCAGAACAGGAATTGTCTTGTGCACCAGCTGAATAAGAGGTGCTAAATGAGAGGGGACATTGCTACTGTAAGTGGGCCTGCTGGAATTTTTGTTCTCAGGGAAATTCAGAAGTTAAAAGAAGTATCATTCCAAATCACTCAAGTTCCAACATTTGTTTGATTTGGACTATTAAAATCTTTTGTTTAGATAATGTCAAAATATTTATTTTTGATTATATTGATTTCAACTACATGTATAGCAGATTAAAATATTTTATATACTGTGTAATAAACAATATATAATAAATATTACAATGCAATACCAAAATAAAAATGAAATAAATCTAAATGTTGTCATAATGAATTGTTTACCTTGTCAAAAACAAACATTTTGATAATAGGAACATGAAATGAATATGTTGAAACAATTCATTTTACTTCTTCCCTCAAAAATATTTCCTCAAACTTGCCACGTTCCACTGAAACTTTCCACATTCCACTGAAATGTTTGTTTCGGTGAAATTGAGTCTTCCAATAGAAACCTGTTCCATCCATTTTTGTTTTGATTGGCTTTAATTATAAGTTGAGGCAAATATTAGAACACAGCAACAATTTGATTTCAAGGCTCTCTTTCTGATGTGCAAACTACACATTACACTTTCATTTGTACTTTGGGACTTACACCTGGTTTTAAGGAGTCTTTCTCAAATATACACCTATGAGATCACCCCTTTTCACTTCTCAGGTACCATGGGCTTTTTCTGCTGGAAGCCACACACTGGCAAAAGTCCAAGTGAAATGGTACCAGAGCTGGCTGGTCCAGCCCACAGTTGTAGATTGGCTGGCTGGGGAGGAGATGGGGTTAGGACATCAGCCACATCCTCTGATTCAGTTTCCTCTGATGCACTTGCCTTTTACAGTTGTGTCCTTAGCAGATGGTGGTACCAGTATCACAACATGTAATCATCTACCAAGCAGGTTTTCCTATACAACTTTAACATTTTATTTTTACACATTTTCTGACCAAATTACAGCTGTTCTTCCTCAAATGAAGGAAATATTTACAGACTCAGCTGTTTGTTAGGACCTGAGACAAGCCCACTGTGATTATTTAAGTGTAGTTTTGCTATATCATAAGGCAAAATGCAGTATTACAGTGAGGCTTTCAAACAATGAGGAAGAACGGCTCTTGCACAAAAGGGGGTTTTTGTGCAAAAACCTCTTGCACAAAAGGGAAAGGAAGAGGAAATGCAAATGAGAGCATGACATATGCAAATGAGCACTACATTTGCATTTCCTCTTGCGGAAGAAGATCATAGTTTAGATGTAGCCTCACTGTAATACTGCATTTTGCTTTATGATATAGCAAAACTACACTTAAATAATCACAGTGGGCTTGTCTCAGGTCCTAACAAACAGCTGAGTCTGTAAACATTTCCTTCATTTGAAAAAACTGTCAATAAAATATTCCCTCTCCATTTAGCAAACACATGCAAAATATTGAATACATGTCTCAAAGAGGATTTACTTCAAAATGTAAGGCTCTTTTAACATAATCAAACCAGTAAAAGAGCACAGTAAACAGATGGAGAAATCTCCTTCTAGAGGGATAGCTCTTTATTAGATATGGAGGTGCTCTCATTGTATAATGCTACAGGGGATCATTATTCCTAATTTGATAATCACATAAATATTACCAGTCTGAGTGTACCTTAAATAATATTGTTGCTTGTTGTCTGCAGATCACAGTTGTGAAAACTGTTAGCTAGTAAATGCTAAAACCAGACAAAAGTTGCCTAAGCTCATTTTTTGTTACAGTGAAAATGCCAGATTTTAGCAGGTGTAAATTGATATAGATCTATGTAATCCAGGGCTATTCAACATGCCGCCCATGGGCCACATGCGGCCCATGGCCTGTTTGTTTGCGGCCTGCAGTGAGGTTTGGGTCTACGTGGGGCTCAACACATGGCCCATGGGTAAATATTGCCTTTTATTAATATCGGCAGAACTGACTTAAATGGGGCCTGTGTGTTGTGTAATCTTGCCTTAATCGTTGTATCCATGCCCATTAGTGTGAAAGAAGCTATCACCGTGCGTATATTTGCATATATATTTGCATGTAGATGCAACCACACTTAAGTTGCGGCCCTCGACAGTGCTGTGAGTATCATTGTGGTCCTCGGGGCTTCCAAAGTTGAGTAGCCCTGATGTAATCTGATGGAACTAGGAATTTCACGTGAGATTTTGGAACTTTGAACTCAAAGCAAAACGTGTGAGTACAAATCTACAATAACTGAAAGGAACAGAAATCTCTTACAATCCCTGGTAAAGTGCCACTGAGTTTTGACTCACGCATAGATTTTACCAGATTCTCCCTTTGGGTACGTCTAGATTACAGGCTTTTGTCGACAAAGCTTCTGTTGACAAAGAGCATCTAGACTACAGCCAGTTCTGTCGACAAAGCAAGCCGCTTTGTCGACAGAGAGTCTAGACGCTCTCTTTTGAAAAACACACTGTGGATGCAATAGCGCCTTTTGTCGACAGAACTCTTGACAAAAGGCGTTATTCCTCGTAGAATGAGGTTTACCGCTGTCGACAAAACTGCCACGTTCTGTCGACTTACTGTCAACAGAACGCGGGGGTAGTGTAGACGCAGGCATAGTTTTGTCGACAAAAGTCCACTTTTGTCAACAAAACCATGTAGTCTAGACACACCCTTTATATAGTCTCTGTAAAATCCAGGTTCCAACTTAGTGTATGTCCCACCATGCAGAGAAACCATATGGACTTCCTAAAAACACGTCCACACCAAGGATCAAATCCTTGGCTGGTGAAACTTGGCGTAGCTACACTGAACTGACTGTGCTAATGTAAACCAGCTAGGAATCTGACTACCAAAATATAACAGCAACAGCACATTTGGAGCTTGACAAATCATGCATAACATTTCCCATGAATATTTGTTTGGATTTTTAAATATTAACGTTGGCCACATGTGTCCCTTTTGATCTTGTGTTCATTTTTTGAGAACATTCAAGCAATCATACTGTATTGCCACAAATGCACAAAGTATGTAAACTGTAAAGTCAGATATGTTTAAGTGTTTGCCAGAATTGAGTCTTTAGTGAGCACAGGCAAGCACATTTTAAATATTCATGATCAATATGTCAATAAAAAAATTCCAAATAACCCCCCTTTTCTGTCAAATTAACTTTGCCCAGACTCATGACAGAACATCTCTTATTTGTACACATCCCATCTGTGGAAGTGAAGTTGCTGATGTTTCATAGACAGTCCAAAGGCAGTTGAGAGATTTCAAGTTGGTATCTCAGGCCAATTTACAATTTACTGAAAATTGCCAGTTGTAGATGTTTCTTTTGTCAATTGAGAAAAAGGGGTTTCATTATCACCAGAACACCTGTCTTGACAGAAAGGTCAAAGTCAGAGGGAAAGAGGTATTCATGTATTCTGCTGTCACAGTCTTTCATTTTGTTAATGGAACATTCAGCAAGATTACTGCATGATGTTTCACAGTATCCTGCACTCATACTAGTTTGGTGTAACTGATGTGTTACTGTATGATTTCAGTGTCCTACTCTTACACTGTTTTGTATGTGGGTGCCTTAAAGTATCAGAGACAAATTCTGCTGTCAGCGGTCCTATTTACATGCCTGTAACACCACTGATTTCAAAGTAATTGCTCTCAGGAATCAATCCCAGGGAACCAAATTCTGCTTCAGCTTTGATTGTTAATCTGGTTTAACTCCACTGACACACTGAATATTATTAGACAAGATGGTTCATAATCATCACTGCATAATAGAATCCAGTGACTTTTAGGCTATGTCTAGACTGCAAGCCTCTTTCGAAATAGGCTTTTTTGAAAGAGAGTGTCTAGACTACAACCAGTACTTTCAAAAAAGCAAGCTGCTTTTTCGAAAGAGAGCACCCAGGCAGTCTGGATGCTCTCTTTCGAAAAAGCCCTGTTTGCATTCAATAATGCCTTTTTTCGAAAGAGCACTTTTGAAAAAAGGCGTTCTTCCTCATAAAATGAGGTTTACCACGGTCGAAAAAAACTCTGCGTTCTTTTGATTTAATTTTGAAAGAACGTGGCAGCAATCTAAAGGCAGGGGAAGTTTTTTTTAAAAAAGGCCACTTTTTTGGAAAAAACCCTGTGCTCTAGACACACCCTTAGTGGGGTTGCTCCATATTTACACGAGTGTCAGTGAAAGTACAATGTTGCCCACTGGATTTACTGTATATTTCGGAGAAGCAGAACTCACTAAAGTTGCCCTGGAGGTAACTGAGTTCGGAATAGAAAATGATTTGGTCCTTGTTTCTGACCATTTTATTTAGCTGGATTTGAAAGAGCAACAAAGTATCACCAGCCAGTTGGGCTTCACAATGTTTTTTTGCTGCTCAGCATGCACAGTGAGGAAGAAGCAATTAAGATGAATTCCTACTAGAATCCTTGGAACATAACAGAATTCTAGATGGTACCCAGACACCTACAAATCCAGTGTTTACAACTGGCCAGGCCCTCAACTTGTATACATTATAGCCCAATTGATGCCGGGGAGTTGTGACAGAAGAGATGGCCCAATGCGTACAAAACACTTTCACTTGTTTTGTGGAATATTTTTATTTTGATAACGTGTAATTAATTTCATCTGGACAACCACTTATTGTTAGAGGGCACAAAAGACCAAATGTTACCACTCTCGCTAATGTCGAGTAATAACTTGATTTCAGTGGAAACACTTGGGGAGTAAGCCCCAGCACCGAGATGGCCAGAGGCTGGGAGCAGAGCTGGATGGTGGGGCCAGCAGGGCAGTGGAGCCCAAGGGGCAGCAGAGTCCTCAGCCTGCTGGGCTGGGAAGCTGGCGGGGCAGCAGAGCTCACAGCCAGTGGGGTTGGGAAGCCAATGGGGCTGCAGCTGGAAGGTCAGGAAGGAGGGGCTGCAGAGCTCACAGCTGTCAGGGCTACAAGCACTGGTGGAGTAGGCCGGGCTGTGAGCACCTGAAGGGCTGCCGCTGAAGCTCATGTGGCTGTGGAGCCCTCAGGCCTGCTGCACCCAGGGGGCCGGGGCAACAGTGGCAGGTACCTGGGAAGAGAAGTGCAGCGGAGAGTCTGGCACCCCCACTCTAGAACTTCCCTGGTCTGGAAAACTCCCTCATCAGGGGACGGTCAGAGGGAGCTTGACCAGGGAGGTCCAACCTGCACCTTATTTCACAAATAGTCTTCTTGACATCAGAGCTGTACAGTGTATGATATCTTAAATAAGGACCCTTTTCTAATTTCTGTTGGTATCCTTTGTATTGTATTCCTTTTGCCCAGTCTCCTCCATGGACTTTGTTTCACTAAGTGAGACTAGTTCCAGAACAAGCAGAGAGAGCTCTGTCTTCAGCATGATAAAAGGTTAAGATGTTTTCCTATAACTGAGCTACCTGATCTCAATACAATGCCTTTTTATTTGTTCTTTCATCTTCTTTTCTAACACCGTGGCTATTGACACGCACGCACTTGCAACAAGAATCCCAGAAAATACATTTTTCCTGGAACTATTGTATTTACAAGAACAGGGGGAGAGGTGGAGAAAGAAAACATGAGTCACCAACCAATTAGAGTGGCTGAAATGTCCCAGGGGCATGGATTGGACCAACACTCTCTGCCCAGGAAGCTGCGTAGGTAGGCTTCTTTAAAAAAAAAACAAAAAAAAAACAAAAAAAAGAAGCTTGTTTAACAATTGCTTAGTGATGCAGACATGAGCCTCTGTTTATTACAGAAGGCTCTGGATTTATTTTCTCCTGAGGGTTTTAGTTATATCTTTTAGTTTCATCTAGTTAGAATCAGGTATCCTGAGCATTATTTCAGCATGCACCAAAATAAACAAAGTAGGCCCAATTTGGATTTCACTGACATTAGTGTACAGAGATTTTAACTCAATTGGAAGCAGTAGGCCTACATTCTTCTTATACCTCAGATTTATGCTAGAGTAACTCCAGTGGGTCTGATTTCCCCCCTCACTGACACTGTGTCAATCAGGAATAATTCTATTGAGGTCAGTCAAGTTAATTCAGGATAAGGGGAATATCTAGCGAACTAGAAGGTTTGCCTGGCATTGCTTGAGCACTTCACAGTAGGGGGCTGAAGTGTGCGGGGTGCAGGAATCAGTGCAGGGGCTTGGGAATGTGGGGGCCTCGGGGCAGAGGTTGTGGGGGGTGCAGAAGTCAGGATTGGGAATGTAGAGAGGCTCACAGTAGGGGGTTGTGTGTGGGGGGGGATTGCGGGAGTCAGGGTTGGAGGTTGAGGAAGGGCTCAGGGCAGAGGGCAAGAGCTGTGGGAGGTGCAAGAGCTGGCGGGGACTATACTGTCTAGGTGGCAGCTCCCTGGGGTTGGCCCTGCTGCCTTGGGGGGTGGATGGGAAATTTGCCTCTACCCCTGCCCCATGCTGCCTCAATGGGATTATAGCTGACCAGGTCCCCATCTCTGGTCCCTTGCTGCCCCCTGTAGTCATTACATAGTATAACTGTCCCTGCAAGCAGTCCCCTCCCTTTCCATGTAATGAAAAACAATCCCATTCCAGGTACATCCCATTGTCCTGGCACAACCAAATTCTTACCTTGCTTTAAGTTATGATAAGAGGAAGCTGTGCATCAAATTTGGTCATCCTAGCTTTTACCATTTAGGAGGAATTTCTTGACAGATGGATGGACATCACTTGCTCACCGACAAACTGACTCACTTGCTCACCGACAAACAAATATATAGTAGATATTAAAGAAAAAATAAACATGCAAACTGTATTGAATATGTTGCAGTCACTTCTCTGTCTGAGCAAGGACAATTATTTGGGCTGGTAAATTATCTTAATTTTAGAGCAGATTAGAAAGAAAAGAAAATAGGCCTTTGTTGCTTATTTAATTTTTATTCTTTCCTAAAGAAGTTTTTTTTTTTTGAAAGTTCAATGTGTAGCTAATTTAAAAGAATAACAAATCTCAGGCAAGCTTTTATTATCTCAAATGAAGATTCCTACAATGTTTTAGTAAGGAAAAGGTTTGGTGCAAGCATGCAAAATGGTTTAAGAAACCCACTAGTCAGCTGAACACTTATTTATACTCCTATGGCTTTTCTGGCTCAGAATACAAATTCATGAGGTGTGGGGGTGTTTGGTTCAGAGCCAAACTGTTTGCTAACACCTACATCTTTCTAAAGGGAATTTAATATCTGCGTTGCTTATAGACTGAAATTCAGAGATTCCATTCTATCCTTATGTCATAAAGGAAGTATCTTTTTCACTTTTAACAGTGATTTCTCAACTATAATGTTCTCTAATGATCTTAACATGCACTTGTGTGTCCTATTAAGAAAATATTAAAGGGCTAATATAGGCCTGATCTACAGTAGGACTTTACATTTGGAGGAGAGGTAGCTCAGTGGTTTGAGCATTGACCTATGAAATCCAAGATTGTGAGTTCAGCCCTTCAGGGGACCAATTAGAGATCTGGGGCAAATCTGACAGGGATGGTACTTGGTCTTGCCATGAGAGCAGTGGGCTGGACTTGATGACCTCTCAAGTTCCCTTCCAGCTCTATGAGTTAGGTGTATAGCTCCATATATAGACTTTAGTAGCATATGGTGAATTTTCTAAGTGATGTGTCCACACTACTAATCTGGTTGCATTGACCTTAAGGGCTGCTGATGTTCATTTAAGTACTCCTGCTTTTCATGAGGAGTAACGCTATTCCCAACCTTGCACAGTTGAATTTATGATAGTGTAGCTGCTGCGTTGTCAGAAAGTCAAAGCTATTGGCTTCTGGGAGGCCTCCCACACTGACCACTCCGGCCAGATCTTGCACCTCTACTGCTCTCCCTGATGAGCTCAAAAAGCCCCAGGAAAAGTAGACTGTCCTATCTCGTGTGGCCAGCATTTGCGAGCCCATTCTGAGCAAGCAGCACACCATTACACGTGTGGAAATGACTGACAAGAATCCTTCAAACACTGAAATGACTTTGAAGACTTCTGCTTTCACAGGCTCCAGTTCCCAGGGGTGCAGAAAATTGCTAGTGTGGAGTGTTCAGGAGTTCTTGGACTTCATCGAGGTGTAGGGAGATGAAGCAATCCTCACCAAGCACTGAACCAGCAAGAGGAACACTGAGATTTATAGCAGGATCACAAGCTGTTTGGGGACTAAAGTCTGTTCGAGGGATGCTCTGCAGTGCAGAGTAAAAATCAAGGAGCTGCACCAGTCTTCCCTAAGGTGAAGGAGAAGAACAGAGGGTCTGGTGCAGCACCTCACACGTGCAGCTTCTACGACCACCTGGACACCATTCTAGGTAAGGGGAGGGAGGGTAGCCAGCTTCCCCAGCATAGTCGTGGGGTCTGGCCAAGACACACTTGGCTTCAGCCTGGAGGATATCAGGTGACAAAGGGGGAGGAGGAGGAAAAGATTAGCCAGCCAGCAATCCCTGAGAGCCAGGAGCTGGTGATGATACTGGAGCCAGTTCCCCTCTCCCCTAGGACATCTTCTAGTTTAGCACTGACCACGTGGAGGGAACCCCTGGTGAGTTCACACACTTTTTCCAACTACAAGTGGGGTAAGAGAATGGGGTGTGAAATGTGGTGTTCTCTGTGCTTACTCAGCAGGGGGTGGGTGGAGAAGGGTGGAACAGCTTGTTAATGTGTCTGCAGATGGAGCATGAGTCTTGTCTCCACAGTTCCATGAAGCTCTCACATAGGAACTCTGTAATCCTTCTCACAAGGTTTTTGGGGAGTACAGCCTTATGCCGACCTCAATAGTAGGACTGCTTCCCTCACCAAGCCACCAGTAAGTAGTCTGGCATAATTGAACCACAAAGCAATGCAGCATGAGGCCCAGGTTTATGGCCATGTTCAGTCAACATCTGCTCCTGATTGCTCTGTGTGATTCAGAAAAAACTGATATCTCACATGGCAACCTGGATGAAGGAGGAAGGGAACCTATTAGCACTCTCCCCAGGAAGCTACATGTGCTGGAAACACATTTCTTCTCCTCACCCACGGGCAGGAAAAAAACCACTCTCTCTGTGAAGCCATGTGTGCCAGATACACAAACTCCACACCCTGCAGGAAGGAAGAGAAGCAGTGTCCCCAGGAAGCCACATGTGTTGGACCTAGCATGTGCCAGACATAGCAGCAAGCTGCCCATTACCTCTACCCCTTGCCTGCACGCTCCTGCCCTGGTGTGGAAAATAGCACTGTTCCAGGAAACCGTGTTTGCCAGACTCGGTGTATGCCAGACACAGTGGCAAGACATGCTCTCCCAACCCCTCTCTCCAGCCAGCAGGCTCCTGCCTTGCCGGGCTCCTTATTATGCCTGCCTACCTGTGGCTCCATTGTGTCCTGATGCTTCCCTGATAAATCTCTGCAACTGCTGTAAAATGACTGCTTTAAAGCAAACATTTGCCCTTTCATGGAACACATCTCCATTGTCTTTACAGAGACATTCAGTGTACACTAAGGCTGTGTCTACATTGGCACCCTTTTTCGGAAAAGGATGCTAATGAGACACAGCGCAATTGCAAATCCGCGGGGGATTTAAATATCCCCGCGGCATTTGCATTTACATGGCTGCCGCTTTTTCCGCTCGGGTTTTGCCGGAGAAAAGCGCTAGTCTAGACGATCTTGCGGAAAATAAACCCTTTTCCGCAAGATCTCTTATTCCTACTTGAAAGTAAACCCTTTTCCGCAAGATCTCTTATTCCTACTTGAAAATAAACCCTTTTCCGCAAGATCTCTTATTCCTACTTGAAAGTAGGAATAAGAGATCTTGGCGGAAAAGGGCTTTATTTTCCGCAAGATCGCGTTTAGACTGGCGCTTTCTCCGCAAAACCCGAGCCGGAAAAAGCGGCAGTTATGTAACAAATGCCGCGGGGGATATTTAAATCCCCCGCGGATTTGCAATTGCGCTGTGTCTCATTAGCATCCCTTTTCCGAAAAAGGGTGCCAATGTAGACACAGCCTAACAGATTAGAGTTAAGCTTAACACAATGTATCTCCTGTAAAGTCTACCCCTGTAATTTTTCTTTGCAGCTGGGTCAGCCACTAGCTCGATGTGTCCTCCTCCTCCTCCAGCATCTACCCACCTGGCTCAGATCCACAGGTGAAAATGCACAAGGGAGGACATGTTCCATGGGCAGATGGATGGCTCGCACTCCCTCATAGAAGAGATGTGGGCAGAGCACCTGGACCAGATCACAGAGTGCCAAGAGAGAAGAGACACCAGGGAGAAGCAGGAGAAGCAGCAGGAGACCACATCTGCCTCCCTGATTGCCGTGATGGAGCGCTTGGCATCACGTCTGGAGAGGGCCTCCTCCCAGAACCCCATTTGCCCTGATAACAACTCCAGTCCTCCTTCTCTAGCCCCACAGCTTCCACCCCCAGGGGCCGCTAGGGCCCCCGGACATCGGTGGGAGGAATTCAAGGGGAGCCATACCCTCCAGGCCCTTGGGAGGCAGAAGGCAGTCCCATTCCCATTCCTGAACTCCCCTTCTTCCTTCAGGTTCCCACTTCTTTCCTTTCCCTGCTATTTTCCCCAAATAAAATATCATGTTCTTTGATCATGGTCTCTTTATAGGTTGAACTGCAGGGGTGGGGTGGGGGATTAAAGGGAAACACAGGGAACACAGGGCCAATTTGTGGAGACCTATGTGGCAGAGTCTCAAAAGAGGCCTGGTTTGGTGGGTGGTATGAATAAGTGTGTGTGCAAGGCTGGGGGTGAATGAAGCGCAGAGAAGGGTCTTTGGATCCAGACAGAGAAAATTCATAGGTGATCTGTGACCAGCTTATGAAGGCAGAGAAATTCTTCATTGTCTCACATGCTGGTTTTTTCAGCTGTATTTAGTGGAGCTGTTTGAAAAAAATGCCTCAAGCTTCACACTCAGGCTCAGCTTTGAGTTTTTTCCATCTTTATAATATTTTGCAACCCACAAGTGCAAAAAGTCTGCAGTGGCTAGGCTGAACTTCCTGAAAAAACAGTTTTCATAGCACTAATCAGGCTTCCATACTCCCCCTACTCCAGTAGTCATCTCCAGAACTAACCCAGGAGCTGCCTGGCTAACTTGGATGTTCAAAATAAATCTATAACCTTTCAGTTCTGTGATGTTGAATAAGAAACTTTCTTTTTCTTTCTCACCTTTGCCTAAAACTTGAATGTCATCTTTTAAATCTTTAAAACACTTGCATATATCTTTTCTTTGTTTCTGTATAGATGTTTGGGAGAAATCCATAACAAAGGAAAAAGAAAATATTTTACTGACTATATGATCTCTAGGAAGAAGAGCTGCCAATTTTGGTTGGACGTATTCCTGGAGGTGCCATCCAAAATCTTTAACATCAATGAAGAGAAGAGACAGAGAAAGAGACAGGTTACACCTACAGTGCTATGAAGCAAGCAAGAACCTAAAAAAATGTGTTTTATGTTTGTATTCAGGTTTATATAAATGGACTTTATTTTTCGTCTTAAACATACATACCGACATTAATTAAAATGCTTGCAATACCAACCAGGCCAATAGCAACCAACTCGGACTAAAGGCCTGATTCTTCTGGTAGAGATTAGGAGTACTATTCTGCTGAAGTCACTGGAATTACATCAGCATAAACCAGTGCAAAGCAGAGAAGGATACCAGCCTATGCCTCTACCTCCAAATAGCTTTTACCATCTATAAACAGTTAAGCAGCTTACTGGATATTTCTGGATTTGTTATTCTTGGCAAAATGTCCGCATGTTTATTAGATAACAGAATTGCTTTAAATTGCATTGCTTGTATTTCTTAGAATAGCTAGTGCTACGAGAACATTTCAATTTTCTTGCAGATACTGATTTGACTGTTCTTAATATAGATAATTTTAGCATTACCAAGCTTTATTCAACTATCTTCTGCTTGCCTTCTACATTACTGGTATCTCCATTGTCCTCTTGTATAATAATTAGATCTTGATCTTCCAAAAAGGCCTCCACTTATGTAGACACTTGAATTCACTCTCAAGTACTTGACGCTTTCACTTGCGACCAAAAATAGTTTCCTGGTAAGTAAATGGTTAATCACCATGGAGAAATGATAGAACACATCGCCTTATGTTGCAGTTGTGTATGTGGGAGCTTTTGTATGTCTGCTTCTTGCTGAAGGAGAAATCAGTGACATGATGTTCGATGCAACTACTTTTATTTGCATATGCACATCAGTTCTCAAACTTACCCGCTCACGTATAGTGTAGAGGCATTCACTTCCAAAGGATCTCAGCTCAACCACTAATGTCAGTTCCCCGGGAGCATCTTTGCCTCAAGAATTAATTCTAACTGGAGAGGTTGAGAGAGAGGAAAACACTTTTTGCTGCTTGCCAGAACACCCTATATAAACATCTGCCAAAGACAAATCAAGCATTTCTTGCAAGACTAAAATCCTGATTGTACACCACGGGGTAGCCTACTATGTGATGTATAAAAGGTGTGTGTAAATTATGGAACACACAAAAGTGTTGCCTGCTAACTGCTCTCTGTGAATGCTGCTGGCATGAACTAATAGGTACCTATCATGCAGCACGTTGGTGCACTCGGTAATTCACACCCTGTCATCTGCTGTATGGCTTACTTGACACAATAGTGAGCAAAAAAATGTGCAAAGAAGTAATTAGTGCTTAGAAAGTTTCATAAGAACTGAAGTCTGATTTGGTTGACTCATCTTTCAGAATAGTTCTTAAGAATTCTGAATGTTGTAGGTAATGTGGTTCTTATATACATGTGCACATACTCCTTTTCCTTTGTGATTCAGACATCTGACCTTTTTCACTGCACTCTTCATAGTCTTAACATTTGCTTTTTTGTCTCTCCTGCATTGCTCTGAATGAGACAGGCACATCCTCTCCCCCGCCCCCACTGCTCTTAAATGTAGAGGGGCCTGATTTGGCCAAAGGGCACAACAACAACGTGTTGCTCCAAACACCATGCAGCTAAAAATGTACAACATACAGCAGCCAAGCAGGGAGAAGAGCAAATTAAAGTCAAATGAGGCCAATGGCAGGTGATAAAACTGTCATAAAAGTTCCTCCATACACGGAAGCCGGTAAGGAAATTACTGTGAAAACAAACATGTGACCAGTGTACGCAGTAACCAAAAGTTATATGCCAGAGCAGAACAGCAGCCATAGATAAGAGCCCATGACAGTGACCGCTGTACAAAGGTGTTGCATACCCCTTGGCAAATGAATATAAAAATCAGAAAAATAAGCATGGTGAATATCGTAAAGACCTGTGCAGTTTGTTGCTTAGGAAGAAGAACCAAACTTAACTTCCATATACTGCACCTTAACCGTACATAGAACTTTTTACCTACTTGGAATACTTGGAATATCCGTGATTTCATTGATGCGGATAATCTCCAATGCAGATCACAACTTTTCCACGCTGTCCTATTTTGTGTGGTTCTCATCCATGTCCTTCCATGAATCCTCCATAAAGGATCCACCCAACATGCTGGAGGCATTCCTCTTGTTCTTTTTATGTCTCGTGGATACCAATGGAATATACACGCTCTCTATACCTTTTGGTCATCTGTGGAACCAAGAAAATGTGGTCCACTGTGGAGAATCCCCTACGAAAGCCTGCCTGTTCCTTTCTCATGTTTTCCTCAAGGACACCTCAACACAAGCATAGTTCATTCTCATAAAGACCTTATAAAGACGAGAAAGCAGGCCAATGGGTCAATGGTTGAGAATGTCTTCTCGATCGGCTTCTTTTGGCAGAAGAACAGTTTGTGATCTCTTCCAATCATTTGGAATTCTCCCCTACTTAACATATCTTGAGAATCTCTCACTAAATGCTTTGAAGAATGTATCATCTCCCGCGCAGAGTTCTTCTATGTGTACTTGGTCTAAACCTGCCACTTTTCCCAACTTCATCTTCTGAAGGCTTCTGCCACTTCTTTGCAGAGCACATCAGGTACAATGGCACCACTGCTGTTGCTGATGAAAATAGTTCGCTATAAAAGCACTGGCAAATTTGTTCCATTTCACGTCTGTTTGTCATTCTTCCACCGTCTTCATCAACAAATGCACTTGAAAGAGTTTGGCTCAGCTGGATTTCATGCCAAGCTCTTCGCAAACTCATTTTCTCTTCAACTGCCTTTTGTTGTTTTGCAAGGTGATAGTACTACTCATACTCTTCTATCATCTTTCTCTTCAATGTTTTACAGATGAGCTTATACTCCAGGCCAGTATTGCCCTTGGCTGCCATGTCTCTCAGCTTGACAAGAAGGTCAAGTGTTTGCTGGGTAAGATGGTTTCTGAACTCCTTTGGCTTCTTCACAGTGGCAGCAGTTTTAGATTTGTTGAACTTTGCTAAAATGCAGTAGTAATCAGAATCAATATCTTCGGTTTCATCCATTGCCCATGACTCAGAGTCAACAGCCTACTTAAACAGATCTGAGCAGAACTGTTGTACCTGCATGCAGTGACTAACTCTCGCCTTTGTCTTATTTTAATATGGCAAAAATAAATACAAATCCTGATTCCCTTTTCACTTACTCCTCTGAAGTCAATGGGACTAAACTGATATAGAACCAGTCCAAATGGGAATGGGATGAAGCCCAAAGTAACTAACTGGAAATGGCAGAGGTGCTTAATAACTTCTTTGTTTCAGTTTTCACCAAGAAGGTTGATGGTGATGGGATGCCTGACATAGTGAATGCTAGTAGAAATAGAAGTTTAGGTTTAGAAGTTAAAATAGGAAAAGAACAAGTTAAAAATTTCTTAGAAAAGTTAGATGTCTTCAGGTTACCAGGGAGTGATGAAAGGAATCCTAGAGTACTCAAGGACCTGATAGAGGAGGTATCTGAGCCTTTAGCTATCATCTTTCAAAAGTCATGGAAGTTGGGGGAGAATCCAGAAGACTGGAAAAGGGCAAATATAGGCTCATCTATAAAAAGGGAAATAAGAACAACCCAGGAAACTACAGACCAGTCAGTTTAACTTCTGTGACAGGGAAAATAATGGAGCAAGTAAGTAAGGGATTCATCTGCAAACATCTGGAAGATAATAAGGTGACAGGTAACAGCCAGCATGGATTTATAAAGAACAAATCATGTTAAACCAATCCAATAGCTTTCTTTGATAGGATAACAAGTCTTGTGGATAAGGGAGAAGTGATGGATGTTGTATACCTAGACTTTAGTAAGGCATTTGACACAGTCTCACATGACCTTCTTATCAATAAAATGAACTGAACAAACTAAAGAAATGGTCAGAGTTAAATAGGATGAAGTTGAAAAAGGATAAATGCAAAGTACTCCACATAGGAAAGAACAATCAGTTTCACACATACAGATGGGAAGTGATTGTCTAGGAAGGAGTACTGCTGAAAGGTATTTAGGGGTCACAGTGAACCACAAGTTAAATGAGTCAACAGTGTGACAGTGTTGCAAAAAAAGCAAACATGATTCTGAGATGCATGAAAAGGAGTGTTGTGAGTAAGACACAAGAAATAATTATTCCACTTTACTCTGCACTGATTAGGTTTCAACTGGAGTATTGTGCCTAGATCTGGGCGCCACATTTCAAGAAAGTGTGGAAAAATTGGAGAAGGTCCAAAAAAAGCAACAAAAATGATTAAAAGTATAGAAAACATGACCTATGAAGGAAGACTGAAAGAATTGGGCTTGTTCAGTTTAGAAAAGAGAAGATTGAGAAGGAACATGGTAGCGGTTTTCAAGTATCTAAAAGGGTATTATAAGGAGGAGGGAGAAAAATTGTTCTTCTTGGCCTCTTATGACAGGACAAGAAGCAATGGGCTTAAATTGCAGCAAGGGAGGCTTAGGTTGGACATTAGGAAAAACTTCCTAACTGTCAGGATGGATAAACACTGAAATAAATTGCCTAGGGAGATTGTGGAATTGCCATCACTGGAGATATTTAAGAGCAGGTTAGACAGACATCTATCAGAGATGATCTAGATGGTGCTTGGTCCTGCTGTGAGGATAGGTGACTAGACTGGATGATCTCTCAAGGTCCCTTCCAGTTCTAGTGTTCTATGATTCTAACTGTAACTAGAGAGACAAAAAAATCACTAAGGGATTTAAGAGTCCTCTGGATAGGCTGTGATTCATCCAGTCATCTCAAACATTCCATGTTATATCTTTGCACTAATAGATGCACAAATCCACACAGGTGAAATTATGAGTGTGAAAGCCATGTACCACTATGCGTCTTCCAAAACATGTATCTACTTCAGGAATGTTTGAATTTCAAATCAGTGTGTGTTGTTCCACTGGGAAAATGCAGAAAATGTTCAGTTACATTAGCTAATAGATCATTTGGTTTCATATTAGGTTATACCATAAAATGACAGATATAGTACAATTTATTTGTTGCTCACCTTCAAGGGGATTCTATGAGGTATTCTAAGGGCTTGTCTACACTACAGTGTTATTTCAAAATAACGCACATTGTTTTGAAATAACAAGGTGAGCATCTACACAGCAAGCCTGTTATTTTTAAATTATTTCAAATAACGGGCTTCTTATTCCATAATAATAAATCCTCATTTCAGGAGGAATAACTCCTATTTTGAAATAGTTATTTTGAAAATAACTATTTCAAAATAGGGTGTGTGTAGATGGTTATTTTGTGGTTATTTTGAAATAACTGGCCTCTAGGGCTTCTCACAGCTGCCCTGGTGGCCACACCCATCAGAACTCTATAGTTCTGCTTCCCTGCACCCACAGGGGAAATGGCTTGTGGCACAGTGCAGGCCCTGCCAGTCCTGAACCACACAGCGGCACCCTGCTTTGCCTTCCCTGGTGCCATGGCACACCCTAGTGCTCCCACCAACTGCTCCAAGGCTGCAAGGGAGCCAGCAGCCAGCTCCCAAGCCGCTGGCTGGGGGCGAGATCCTGGATCTCACTGAGGTCTGGGGAGAGGAGGCAAACCTCCGGGATCTCTGCACCAGATGCAGAAATGCTGATATCTACGGCTGGATGGCTGACAACCTGGGCCAGAAGGGCCACATGCGCACCCAGGAGCAAGTGAGAATGAAAGTGAAAGAGCTGAGACAGGCCTACACCAAGGCCAAGGAGCGGAGCTCCCCCTCAGGGATCCTGATCCCATTATGAGCAGCTCCACCATATCCTGGGAGAGGGGTCAGTCGTCCCGCCCCTTAATGTAGACTCTGGGCTGGAGATGCCTGTTGTCAGCCTCCTAGAGGGCAGGACTGTGGATGAGGAGGACGAGGAGAAGAAGGAGGTAGAAGAGGAGGAAGATGAAGCCACCCAGGAGACGATGTCCGCCAGCCAGGAGGTCAGCCTGTCCCTGGAGCTGGAATCCACCTCCCAGGATGTCACCCAGGGCTCGGACAAAGCCAGGGAAGGTCCATCAGGTGAGTTGCATTATTTCCCTAGACAAACACAGGGGGATGTGGTAAGGGGCTGCTGTGTGCTCCGCACTTGGCCTCCTCGGCCTGGGGATCACACAGCAGCCTGTTCACATGGGTGCATGTGGAGCATCAGTCCAGAGCACACAGCCATATGAGACTGCCACACAGCCATATGAGACTGCCATATGAACCTGTTGCTCCTGTTCACAGGATTTCTGAAGAGGCCTGCCTTACTCCCGATCCCATGCTGGGACATCTTCCCACTTACAAGCCACCACTAAGGAGGATGGGGTCAGGAAAACACACAGTAGTGCTGCACATGGCACGGGCTCATGCCCACACTCTCGGGTAGCATCTGCTCCCAGGCAGGTATGGCGAGGTTAAGGACACTGAGCCCCTACATGGGAACCTGCCGGGGGAAGAAATGGAGGGGACCCCAGAAGCACCCTCCCAGCAAGCAGCGTCTGCTGCTCAGATATACCTCCCCCAAAACCCTACCCCCTTCTCCTCCAGTGGCTAAGGATAGAAATCTTCTCCCTGTGGGGCACCACCAGTGCCAGATCCAGTGTGTGCATGGCACAGAGGGAAGGCGAGCCACCCCATTGCACCCCTCCCACCCACAGGCTCCCGGCCTGGCCAGCACCTTCCCATGCCTGCTTGTTTCTGGGGTGTGGGATAGTGAGGCTCCCCTGGGACATCTATGCCCCTGAAGGAAAGTGCCCATTGTCTAGGCCACATATGGCCTTGCTCCAAGCACACCGCCTTCGTCTGAACCGACGTCTTTTGGTATCGACTCACACATTAGGGCTAGGATTCATCCACCTGTCTTCTGGGATGGCCGACCTTCTCTCTGTTCTCCACAACTGGACCAGCTGTGAGGGAGGCACATCCACCACCTCCTGAGCCATCCTCACAACCCCATGAGACTCACAGGAGCCAGAGACCCCAGGAAGACCTCGAGAGGGAACATGTTGTCTGCCTGTGTGCCCTGCAATGGTCTCCCACCTGGTAGGAGCTGTTGCAGCAGGCCCGGAGCATGTGTGTGGCATACACTGCTGCCCTCAACTGCCTGGTGGCTGCCATTGTGGGGTCCAAAAGCCGCTCCTCACTTCTGTTGTCATTCCCGCTCATGCTGCTTCTCCTTCTCCTGCTCCAGCTGCTACTCCTGCTCTGGCTTCTCCGACTTCTCCCCCAGCCCCATACACAAGGCGGTGGGACCACCCAAGGCAGGCACCAGTCCCAGCCCCATCCCTAAGCCTCTCCTCACCCTTCTTCCTCCCAGGTTTTTTCCCCAGTCCCTAACCAGTTATATTTACCCCAAATAAAAAAAAGTTCATTCTTTCAAAACAAAAAGTGTGGTTTATGTGTCTGCAGGGTTGGAGGGGGGAGGTGGGAAGAGAGGGCAGGGGAAGGGAGGGTGGGGGAAGAAAGGCACACAGGAGCATTGCCGATGCCTCTTATATAGAGGCCCAGGGGAGAGTGTCACAGGTGTCCTTGTCTGAAAATCTCCCTCAGGGCCTCCTGGATGCGCACAGCCATGGCTGCTCAAAGGCCCTTATGAGCTGCTCAGCATCTGCTTTGAGCGTAGCTGCTCAAAGGCCCTTATGAGCTGCTCAGCTTCTGCTCCCTCCTCCTGCCCCGGCAGGAATGTTTCCCCCTTGTTCTCACGCACAGGTTGTGCAGGACGCAGCAGGCCAACACCACTTCATCTATGAAGTTTGCCCTAAAGTCTGTGCCTTGTGCTATAAAATATTTATGGTGATATAATAATAATACATATTGTGATACCTTAGGGTTCATCTAGATTACATGCCTCTGCCAACAGAGGCATGTAAAATAGGCTACCCGACATAGTCAATGAAGCGGGGATTTATGAGGCATAAGGCTTCCCTTGTCGACCGATCCGCATCTTGACTCGCGCACTGTGCCGACGATCAGCCTAGCCTGCATAGTGCAGCGACCATTTTTATTTTAATGAAGCTGGGGATATTTAAATCCCCACTTCATTGACTATGTCGGGTAGCCTATTTTACATGCCTCTGTCGGCAGAGGCATGTAATCTAGACGTACCCTTACAGACAACTAGAAGGACTTGCTCTTCATTACTGCTCACCCTTCATTACTGACAAGTATCAGAGGGGTAGCCGTGTTAATCTGAATCTTCATAAACAACGATAAGTCCTGTGGCACCTTATACACTAACAGATTTATTGGAGCATAAGCTTTCATGGGCAAAGACCCACTTCGTCAGATGCATTTGCCACAGGACTTCTCGTTGTTTACACTCTTCATTGCTGTCATCCCAGCAATTTTCAATTTCTAACATTGCCACTAAAATTTTAACAGATAATGATTCGGTCTCCGTCCTGCATTTGGGTTGCCTTCTCTTGCCTTGTTGGCACAAAGTGGCCCAGAAGCCCTCATGCCTAGCTATGACAGTCTCATCCACAGCAAAAGAAGAACTACCATTCACTTTGGGGATGGAATGGAGGTAGGGTTCTATGGCCAAAACTTTTTGCACTGACCTTTTAGGGCTATTGACAGCCTGTGTCATTTAAAGCATCCCAAGGCAGTTCTAATTTTGGATGATGGATTGTCTTAGGCTATGTCAACACGTATGCTGCTAGAGCAGGACAGCTTCAGCATTGAAGCTGAGCCACAACAGGGCTTTGATATAGCCACTGACTACAGAAATTGAGGGATTCTCCTATCACTGTGGTCAATCCACCTATGTAGCTATGCCAATAGTAATTCTTTCATTAATCTACACTGGAAGGTAGGTCAGTTTAATGAGTAAGTCATTGCTCAGGGGTGTATATTTTTCACACCTCTGAGTGACCTAGCTGGGACAACCAAACCTCTAGTGTAGTCCTGGCCTCCTGCACAATCCGTCCAAGGTTAAAGAAGTTCAAAGGTGGCTTAAAGATACCTTTGCAATTCCTCATCCTGAACTGTGCTCTCTATTCCTTAGCCTCAGCCACACAATTTGAGCCAATAAACTAACATGGTAAAAGGAAAATATCTTTAGTTCCATGAATCTAAGTGCCTGTAATTTATTTCTTTAAGTGACATTTGTGTTTTGCAATTGTGCTATTAAAGTATAGCTAGTAGAATTCTGTATACTTTAGGTAATTGGCTTAATTTTTTTTTAGTGGGGAGAGAGATTCCTGTCACATACTCTCTAATAAATTATGTGAATTAGATAGACAGTAGAGGCAATAAACTAAAGCACAATTATATTTATATACTAAATTTGGGTTATTACATATGCTGTATATCGTTAACTCAGAATGAACTTCATTACTGTTTGGAAGCCTTCTTTACTCTGAACTCTGCTCTTTCCTTGTCCAAATGATGAACGATAACGTGATTAATTACTCATTTTCCTTCAGAAAGCCTTAATTTCTTAGCTTTAAAATGTAAAGTTTGTCACCTTCCAACTGACAAGCATCCAATTAATAGCATAACCCAACACTGTGCTTTCACTGTAATAATCCTTAGCTTGTCATGTCATGAAATTCAGGGACACTCTTTTTCTAAAGAGCAGATAAGAAATGTCTCTTGAAGTGATATGAAGCCTAGAGTCCAGAGTTCTTTAGAGCATCCTTATTAATTAAAAATGGACCAGTAGAAATCTGGATTAGATTTATGTGAGGGTTTGAAGTTTGTGTTGAAAGATGAAACAGATCTTGAATAGCTGGTTAGGTAAAACATAATTAAAACCACCTGAGGAGTTCTTGTGACCTTTTGGTAAAATGATGGAAATATCCCAATGCTTGCTGTTCTGAGATTTCTTCCAAATTGCTTCATCTGAACCAAGAAAGTAGCCCCCTTCTAATTTTGGATTTACTTTGGAATAACATCCATAACATGAGGTTTGGGGCTAGGGATCTGAATCTGAAAATTCTCCAGACACACAACTGAGATTCAAGGAAATGTACTTGAGGTTTCACTTCAAGTCCATATCATCATGAAATGCTCAAAGTTTTACCTGTTATATCCATGCACCTCACGTGCTTATATTTGAAAATTGAACAGCGTGCATCAGTTTCTTATCTCTCTTGTATAATTTTTACATCTCTGCAACAACAGTGGAGTTTTTACTTATTTACACTAAAATAAGTGAAGGAAAATCTCACCTTGTAAATAATTTCTCCTATTTCATATTTTGGGATTATCCTGCATTTTGAAGTCCTTCTTTCTTCCACTCGTACAGCATATATTATTCTTGTAAACATATGATACAGCCAATATTGTATATAATTTTAAATTCTCCATGATTTTCATGAATACTAGTTAGTGGTCTACAGAAACATGCTGGAGTATTATGCCAATACAAAATTTGCATCATCGTACTCCATGTTACGATGTATTTATGTCATCAATATTGAACTCAAATTATGTATGGCCAGTAACTTCTTGCCTGTGTTTTTCTTCAGGAGATCTCGTGGGTTTACTTTTCAAATATTTGCTATTATTCAAATGGAGTTGAAATATTTTAATAGATGAGTGAAAATCTCAAAGGAAATACATATTTGGTATAAAAATTACAATGAAATAGAAAGAAATACCAATGAAATACTTCAAAATAATAATAAAATGTTATGCATATAAAACAGTTATGGTACAATTTAGAAATTCTTTAAGGCATTAGCAGAATATGAATAAAGATGAATGGCATAGACTCAAACCAGTTTTTTATATAGAAGTTGAATTCGGAAAAAATCCCTATCTTACTGTTGAGCAAAGTTTTCAGCCTTAGCGTTGTTGCCTTCTGTGTCTTATATCTTTATAGATCAGATTCATTGGGTGAAATCCTGGTCCCATTGATGTCAGTAGCAAAACTGCCATTCACTTCAGTTGGGTTAAAATTTTCTTAACTGTTTTAATTCTGATCTCCTCAAAATTGATTTTGCACTGTTATAGTGTCTTCAGTAGAGTTACACCTGGTTTACAATGATGTCAAGACAGCCTCAATTATTACTTTGTATTTTTTGAAAAGGGGGAGTAAGAAATCCTCTCCCATGCAAACAGCTGCTAATGGAGATGACGGGATGGGAACTGTAGATGTCACTTTCTTCTTTCCATTCTAAATGAGACTAATTTTCATTTGCATTATGGTGTTGTCCTGGGTCATGGACAAGTTTCTTCTAAATCTTACAGCGAAGCTGCCAGATCTAAAAGCTATGCTAAAAAGTAAAGAGGCAATGTTAGTGAATGCGCTTCTTTAATGGAAACTTAAAAATGCCCAGAAAGCAGGTCCAAACTCTTAGTAACACTCTTGCAGCCTCATTGAAGTGAAAGGAACAATACAGGTGTCTCAGAGGATGGAAATTGACTTTCTAACTTTTAATTTATTGCACAGCTCCTTTCTTCCTTGCTCATTTGCATTAAAGCAAAAGTGCCCAAAATCATCAGTTGCTGATGTCGTATTGGTTTTACACTGAATCTGTTGTGTCCAGCATTCACTTTGGGTTTACAGCATTTTGAGATCAGACTCAGACTATACATCTATAGGTATTAATATGGAATCTGAAATTCTAATTAACTAATAATAGGCAGCAAGAGGGACAATCATTCAAAGGGACACTAATTTTGCAACCATCCATGCAAATGTATGTATAAGCCAATAGAGGTTGGCTGTGTGTACATGAAATATAATTTATTTATTGTTTTGTCTTTCTTGCATCCTTAACGGTCCAAAAATTCCTTGTTTGAAAGTCAACACATCCACTCAATGATCTGTATTTACTTTTTAAAGACCTATTACATTGTACACTCAACTTCTATTGCACATCTTTTTCCAGTTACTCTCAATATGGTTTGTGTGAGCTAGAGGCACAATACATCCCCCACCAAACCACCATACCAACAACAAACATTGGAAAACTAAGAAATGCAAAGTTAAGGTTGTTTTGTGTGGCAATATCATGCAACCACAAACTTTCCCAGGAGAAATGGGCAGTGCAGAGACCTCTGCTGGGGGGAGGGCGTATACTGATGGGAGGTGGTTTAGAGCCATGGCAGGAAAGCTTGATTCCTCTTTGCCCCTGGTGGGCAAAGCTGCACAGCAGGAGGCAGTTGTAAACATGCTTCAGCTGGATAGAGCGACAGACAAAAAAATCAGGCATTTAGTGGCAGCAAAATGGTGCAATTTTAGGAGTTCAGAGGTGGGGAACCTATAGCTTGTGTGCTACATTCAGCCCTTGGTTTATTTTGATTTTGCCATTGGCAAGGCTTGGAGCTTGGGCACCTCTGCACAGGGCTGGAGTGTGAGCAAAAATGAGGGGCTTGGGGTTGTTTTTGTTTTGTTTTGTTTTGTTTTTGCTTCTCACTTGGGCTAGGTCTACACTAGGTTTTTGCTTCTCACTTGGGCTAGGTCTACACTTGTGCCTCCATAGCAGAGCAATGAGATGGCTAACCCAAAACTCGTGGAGCGTCCACACCTTGAGCGCGTTTTTGTGCAAGTAAAATGAAAGAACAGAGGGGTTTTTCTGGTGTAGCTATTCCTCTTTCTACAAGGAATAACTCCTTTTTGCACAAGAGCTCTTGCACAAAAAGGTGTGTGTGGACGGGGAACAGGGGTATTTTTCACAAAAAGAGGCAATTGAAAAAAAGCCCAGGTTCCCTAGTGGCCATTCTGTAAATAGCAATCAGAGTTGTCTTTTGAGAGAGCATCCGTGCAGTCTGGACTCTCTTTTTCACAAAAGCGCATCGCTTTTTTGATGCGCTTTTGTAGTGTGGATGCTCTCTTGTGCAAGAAGTTTTTGCAGAAAATCTCTTCCACAAAAAGCTTCTTGCGCAAGAAGCCGGTAGTGTATACATAGCCCCAGAGACCAGGTCAGTGACAGTTGTTTGTTTGCTTGCTTGTTTGTTTGCTATTTTGCTTTTCACTTTTGTGTGGAGCCCCCAACAGACTTTTCTGTAGGTTAGTGGCTCCTGACCAAAAAATGGTTCCCACTCCTGGCATGAATGTTGGAGCATACCGGGAAAATGCCAAATTAAGCAACAGTGGAAGTATGGAACTCTCAGAACCCTGACTGAGATGAATAGGCAGGATACACCTTTCAAAGCTACAGTTTCAGGCTTCCTGTGGAAAGAGAGGATATTGCTTTGATTTATACTTGGTTCATATGTTTGAGATTTTCTCTGAAACAATAAGGACTAGAAATTTTTTTTAATTGAAGGATCAGAAGAGTCTGAAGCACATTTCTGCTCCATGGTGTGAATTCAGTGAGAAATTGTCCAGTCAGGTATGTCAAGTGCAGACAGGGCCCTGGCTCAGGAGAGACCATTCTGTAATCCTGATGCAGAGATGAAAAACTCCAGCAGAGTGCAATGAATATGGCAAGACTTGGTATGCCAGAGGTGGGAGTTATAGTATTTAACCCTGGAATTAAAGAGAGAGTTGGAGGGGATTTGATGGAGGACATAGTGACAATGAGTCAAACCTACCTTGTGCTTTTACCTTGTGCCTCCATAGCAGAGCAATGAGATGGCTAACCCAATTAAATTATAAAGCAATAAATATAGCAGTAAAGATATACTAGTTCAAACAGTATGTAGTCATCCTGTAGAAGTCACTGTCACAGGAGGTCATAAGCTCAACTGCTGTGGCTGGATTTTAAAAGACCTAGATATTTTATGACTACTAATGACAATTAATAAACCGATGATGAGGATAAACACATTTCAAGCATGAGGGCATCAGTTGATTATGATAGGGGTCAAGAAAGGAACAGTCTTCTACATGCAGCATGGCATGATTTACAAGGTGTATTAAATGAGTGGATTGGAGGAACCAATGTTCATACTCAGCCTAGGACAAATTACTATATTTTCCTCCCTTTTTTTTTTAGCTCTGATTTATGCTACTTTTACATCTGTGTAACTCAACTGATAGCTGTGGAGTTATTCTTAATTTATACTGATGTAAGTGAGATCTGAATCAGGACATCTGTCTCTTTGATGAGTGAGCCTCTGTATCATTCGTCAGCAAAACAACCTTACAGTCTTTTTTTTAAAGTTAACAAGGTGATAAGATATTTTGTGGGTAACATTCTGATTTGTGCTTGTGGAGCCTCCTGGTTTTGGTTTGCATTGATTTGCCAAACCTAACTGGACAGGTGAAAGTCACTCAGATTTGCTAACTTTGCTTTTCTTGGACTTTTTGGGTTCTCCTAAGTCTTTGATAGCTGCAGAGGAGCCTCACTGCAAACCCAGGGATATTGACCCCTTTTGTCATAAAATTGGTGAATTGTGCCACACAATCCCAATATCCCCTCACTGCAGGAGGATCGAGGAAAATTCCCATAAATTTCTCTCTCACACACACTGGGATTTTCCTATCCACACACATCAGGTTCTAAAATGAGATTATGGTAATCAACAGCAGTAGGACAAACATCAATATATATAGTTCCAGCCCTGCTTATTGGAAGTTGAGGGAATAAAAAGACTGTGACATCATCAAAGACTGTTTAACTATATTGAGAAAGAAGGCTTATGTTGTGAGCCAATCAGAAAGCAGGAGAAATGGCCAGATAATTATCCCAAAGAGATAGGAAGGCATAAGACGACAGAATTCCTGGGGCAGTCTAGGGCCTGTTATGATGGTGGCTATGTAAGGAGGGGGAAGAGCAGTTACATCTTCATCAAGACTCAATGTGAAATCTGAAGCTATTTGTTTTCAAGTTTCTTTATGGAAGCTTTCCACAGCTTTGCTTATAATTGAAGTATTTCACATAGCCTCATTCTTGGAGTGTGAACACTTTAGTCACTCAGCAGTGTGATTATATGAGACGTATAAAACAATGATCCATCTAATTTTACTTTTCATCATAACGTGAAGCGCAAACTAGAGTAACCATATGGGCGATAAGTCCAGAGTCTGGGAAGTTGCTTGCAAACTTACTTCACGGAGCTGACTTTAAACCAGTCATTTTTCTTCTGCACACACTTGCTTTTAACATTACTGAAGAAGATGTCAAAGATCATTGAAACAAAGCACACATGAACATGGTGTATTTAGCAGCTTCTGGGAGAACTAGGGACCTTACATACTTTCTTTTTAAACCATATTTGCTTCCTCATTAAAGTGCCTTTTTGGCATTGCTGGAGATTGAAGGCCTCTATTGGTAAAAAGGAACAGACAAGGAGTAGAAACTTTCCCACTAATTCTGTCTCAAGTGGGGAAAAAATCAGCTTCAAACTCATTCAGTTTTTAACCATTCTGCTGAATCATCCAAGAAGCAGAACCACCCATCCATCCAACCACCTACTACCAACAGACATAGTGAGAGTGATTCTTCTGGAGTGAATTAAGGATAATTCAGTTAAAATGAATCAGGTTGCACCTTGTAAAACTAGTGCAAGTGAGAGAAGAAACAGGACTGATGGCTTTTATCATCAGGACATCTGTCCACTGGCTGAGAATCCATTAATTGAAATATATTGTGCCTCGAGTCATGGCTCCCAGTCATCAGAAATTAATGACCCAGGGTCATTAAAATATAGTGGGACTCATTAGAATATGCAAACTAAAGGTGAAAAGTTCAGTCTCTCATTAGATATCAGTTGAGGTAGTTACTCCCCATTTCTGAAATAGTGAATACTGGAATAATTTTGTGGGATTATCATATCCTAAATTTGGGATAGTTGGGAAATGACAGAACTGAGTGATCAAATGAAATTATGGGTTCCCATGTATTATTTTTAACACCTTTTCTATAAATTAGGGACAAATTCAAGTTAGATACCAGTATCAGCTATATAGTAAGATATATAGGAATCTAGGAAGCATTAGAATATGTAACTAAATTACTTTTTAGGCTGGCCTTTCATGGTGGACTTTTTGCATCGATGGAAAAATATTAAATGATATTAAAACTGCAGATGAGTAACCTTTTAGAAACAGGCTGACTTGATCGATATTTCAAAATTTGCTGTTCTACGGCAGAGTACTCAATTTTTATACTATTAAATATTTATTTAGGGAACAGATTTGGTGCTATTGTTAATGGGGAAAAAAGCCTTTTAAAAACAAACAAACCAGCTACAAATAGGGAGTCTGACAAGCTATATATTCTCTGAGTGAATTTTTAGTTCCATTACACAATATTTAAATTTAGGGTGAAAGAAATAGGTCAGTCTGAGCATTTTCCAAATTTTTGGGGTGGGAGAATTAAAGTGGATTATTGTAATAGCAATCTGGTGGAACTACAAATTCTAAACCCCTTTTCTCTTGTCTCAGGTAAATCTCCAACTGAAATCAAACTTGGCTAGAACTGAATTGCACAAATTGGACTGTTATGTTTAAAATAAAAATCTGGGGTTTTTTTTAGGATGAATGTAAATATTTATGTTGATATTCTTTTACATGAATGAGATCACACATGCCTTCACATGAATTTTCAGACACAATTATTCTTTCATTCAACATTCACAATAATTATTAAACAATAAAATATGTAGCTAGAATGGAGTGGCACTACCACCATTGGCAAGAAAGTGATTTACATATCTGCAATAACTCAAAAAAAATGAAACTTTACTAGTATTTTCAAGGAAAACATTTGCAAACCAAATGAAGAAAATTGAAACCAGAAAGAAGAATATTTCAGGAAATTATGAGCCCATAAAAGCCTTTATAAGAAAGGGACTGTTGTAAACTTAATTATACCATCTCCCCACCCTCTCAGATGTGTCAATGTTATTCAACTTAACTTTTGCATTCACAACCCTTTTTGAGTTTAATTATGTAGTCTTAATTTTGCATGAATGGTAATTTTGCATTTCATTTTTTTGTGTTTTTATTTATTTTATTTTTTAAATGAAAAAAAGAAAAAGGAGAGAAATTGCATTTAAAGTATCACAACTAGGATAAGAAGACCTTATTACCTTGAGGTAAATGGAATTTTGTAAGTAGACACTCTCTAGTGAATGGAATAGAGTATGTAATTATAGGTATCAAGTGACTAGTGAAACAGAGTCTATGCTAATGAGATGATGTCATACTAGTGGGAAGTGGTCTATGCTACTTACATGAGATAAGCCTTAAAACATGCTTAGAGTGAAGTAGAGGTTTCCTGAAGTTTTAGCTGACACGGCCTAGATTGAGCTGTGAGGTAGTGAACCTTCTCTTTAACCATTTTCCCCCTGAGTGCTTATTGTACATTACAAAGGAGAGGAAAGTTTACACCTTTCCTCCTGCTTGCTGGAGACATTTTTCTGCAAGACTAGGAAACAACACATCTGAAAAAGCAACAGTTAATTGGCACAATCCAAAGTCTTGGAGGTAAAAACTTTAGATTGTACCACTCCTTCATAGTATTCTCTATATACTCATGTTGATTTCCTGCAGTCTTGCAGAGTGATCTGCACAGGTGCAAGGATAGCAGGATCAGAGGTATCATTTATTTGCTCTTAGTGGTACACTAGAATAACTGTCTGTTGTTAAGCAGTAACTTCAGTGTCCTGGGCCAAATCCTGCCTACCTCAGATTCCAATAGCTTACAGAGCTATAACCAGGATGCTCCAAAAATCTATAAATAATTGGATGGTGATGAAAAGACACTTCTTTCCCCTTGCTAATTCTTTTAAAAATTAATGTCCTGTGTGATGTCACTTTATGAACTTTGTTGGGGTTGTGTGAGTGTGAACAGTGATGTTAGTAAAGTTCCCTCCTAGTCCAAAACACATGAGGCTATTTTTACCAGGTTTTATTTAAATGAAAAAGTTCAGTTTGTATTTTGCTCCAAATGCATATGGGAAAAAAGTTTTAATTATTAATAAGAGGAACATAAAGCTAAATGATACGGGGAAAACCCAACTGCATGAATGATTAGAATTGCTTTTAGTGGGAATAGAGTTGGTATTGACCAGCGAGTGGTTGGAGAGCGCTGAAGATCTTTTTTGATTTAAAATAGACCTATTTTTTTGGCAAAATTTGCAATCGCTTACAGGAAAATATATTTTATTTATTTGGTTTAAATATAATTAAAAACAATTTTAAAATATATCTCTGCTGAGGGATATAGTTAGGTGGAACAGAGATTTAATTCACTAGCTAGCCTTTCACTTCTCCTTACCTGGGTTTCAATCTAATTGAACTCATAATTCAAAAGAGTTTTATAATGTCAATAACATCCCAAGCAGAATGCAAACAGTTTACATTAGCAAACCATTGTGCAAATGTGCAGTGCAGGCTGAGGAGCAGGTCAGGATTGGAGTAGCAATGGGCTGCTGTAGGCCATCCTAAGAACCTATACTTGCTAGAACACAGCATTACATGAAGTTGCGTCGCATTGCTAAAAATACATGTTCAATTAGTATATAATGACCTGGCACCATATTACCTCCTTTTGCCCAGAAGCAGAGGGCTGGGATCTAACTGGGATCATGGATACATAGAGTGCTACCCCCACTGGGAGGGAGGATGGAGATGACAGCACCTGGAAATCTCTGGGATGTTAATGGGAAAATCATTACTGTTCCTGTCAGCAACAATATATCAAACTTCTCCCTCTGAAATGTGGACCCTCTTTACCAGTGTTTCTTAAACTTTTTAAGACTGAGGAATACCAAACAATATTTTTTTTAATGAGGAACAGCAAGGATTTTTTTGTCGAGCAAAAAAAAAGGGTCAGGGAGAAAGTTACTGAGGAAAAAAAAAGGTCACCTGCCCCTTTAAGGGTGGCCATTTTGAACTCTGTTGTTTTCCGCGGCACACCTCCGACTGCCTCGCAGCACTGCTCTTTACAGAGGACTTGCAGGATGGACCTCCGTCGGACCTGTGCTTGCAGAAACTTGGAGGGAGACAGGAGAAGTAGGGACTTAGCCAGGGGAAACAGGGCCTCTGTGGATCCCTAGATGCCTATGGGTTTAGTTCCTGAAGCCTCTGCCCAATTGTACAAGTGACAAAGCCTGCTCTTTCTGGAAGTGTTCCAGGGAGTGATAGTGGTCCAGATTCTCTGCACCACCAGACTTCTAGGAGTGCTGAGTAGGCTGCTTGTGGCTTCCTGATTCTAAGGCTGCATCTAAGTCACCCTGAGCTCTGAAAGAGGCGAGAGCAGTGTGCGGGCTGTCCTAATTACCACCAGCTTGGTAAATCAGGTAAAGGACTCTGTGACCACTGAGAATATCTGGAACATGGTGCACTGTTGGACCATCCTGCTATGCCCACTGCACCAAAGCCAAGGTTATATCAACTTTTGCTAGCTGAGAGCTCTTGTATTTGGGAGGAATTTTCCATTGGGCATGTTTGGCTGTTCTCTAGCTCCTTTGCAAAACATGGGTGTCACAGAAAGGCTAGATTATAATAATAAATCTAGCCCATGGAACCCAAATGTTCAGAATTTCTATGATCTTGGGTAGAAGTGAGCAATATAAGGGAAAAAACAGCTGAAAAATACTATCAAAGGGCCATGGCATTGTTTGGCATTTATAGCTGTTTAAGCCTAAATGAAACAAACATGAAACTCTCATCTCTGTGGAAAAAGACAAAGAGCTATACTTTATTTAATTTCTATCTCCCTCATCAAATGTTATCATTATTGCATTTTTTTTACAACACACGCCATTTTTTCTAGAAAAAAATTTAGATTTGTCTGAAAATAGTATCTGAAGCCAGATGCTGTTTCTCATCCATTTTCCCACACAGGACCCTGACTCTTTGGGAATTCCTACTGATATAATTTCCTCTTCATACTTCAGTTTTAGGTTGATTGATTCCATGAGCTTCCCACTCCAACTGACTATTTCTTCTAGGTCACCACCGCTTCACATGGGGAACTGACTTCATATGGAACACTGGAGGCTCACCGCATTTTGTTTATGTTAGCAGAGGATAATTCATAGCACTTCATTCTGAAAAGACTGCTGCTGAGAGAGAGAGGTTTTGTGAATGCCTCTGGTGCCTAAATCTTGAATTTAGGGCCCTAGAGTGGTAGTTAGACACTTAAGTGCTTTTGTAAATCTAAATAATTTCAGTAAGTTTCAGTTTGCAGGCTACTGAAACTTGATTTAAAAAGACTTAGGATGCACATGCAAAAACAATGAAAACCCACTCATTTATTTACCAGAGAATTTTATATTGCACTTAATGTTATATATCGTTAAGATATTTCCCCCTCTTTCTATAAATGTATACTACAGATGCATGCTGTATAAGAGAAAAAGTGCTACAGGTTGAACCTCTCTGGTCGAACACTCTCTGGTCCAGCAACATCCGTGGTCTGGCGTGATTTTAGTTAGCCGCATGTCCACTTATCATGGGTGTGGCCAAGTTTCCCACAGTCCTATAAAGTTTGTTTACAGCCACCAGTCCTTCCTCTCACTATTCTGTGCTGTTATTTAGCTCTAACTTACCCCTTCTAAAAGCCCAGCAAGCAGTGGTCATGCGGCTAGACAATATTGACCTCCTGTGATTTGGCAAATTCTCTGGTTCAGCACCAGTCAAGTCCTGAGGGTGCTGGACTAGAGAGATTCAACCTTTATTAATTAGAATTATATATTGGGTTTTTTTTCTGTAAATGTGCACACTTCAGGATGAGTTTTTAGGAGAAAAGTACATAGCTCTAAAATTAATTAAAACCATTATGCCCTTTATTGCCATTCACACTGTGCTGCTCTGTTTTACTAGACACATCCCTTTGGACACTGCAGCTGTTAAGGGAAATGGAGTTTTAGAGCAAGAAGTCTCAAGAGCCTGCAAGTAGGAGGAGGAAGTCAGTGGGCTGATATTGAGAAAAGCACTGATGATTGGCAAGCTGCATTGCTTTAGTGCATAATAACTTATTTAACATTTTGAAGGGGCCCAAATTAATTTAGGAGCACATTTACCATCCCAGCGCCGAGAGAGCTGGCAAAAACCTTTTTTCTTCCCCAAAAAACTTAACCTAGAAAGGAAGAACCAAAGGCATCTTTTAAAGGCTAAAAGGTATGTTAGGCCATTTTATTCCACTCAGCAAATTTAACATTTCTCAGAATAGTTTGTAGCTTTCCACAAATCAATATGCCTCTTTTATAGCTTTTTGTATCTCCTCATCAATAAGATATTCAGGGAGTAGTGTATTTTAATTACAGTACATACAGTATGTCATGATTTAGTGCGTCAAGCACAGCTATTTTTTGTCTATACCAAATTCCAACTTTAGATGGACATGCATTATTGCTGTAAACACCTGCTTCAGCTTCATTAAAAGTGGTAAAAATATCGCATTGTGGGAGGATCATAAGCTCTGGTTTAAACAGTTTGTATGCGATCTTTGAGTACATCATGTGCTGCATCTTTCTCACTGTCCATATGATTCAACTGATGAGCACAATGTGATTCCACACCCCCACCACAGAGTCCCTTAAGGTATACAATCTCTTACATCTGTTTTGCAGTACTCAGCCTTTTTGTGGATGTACTGAACCAAATGTAAAGCATTAAAGAGGAGATCAGTTTCTTCCAGACTGAAGCGACACAAACCTACTATAATTTTACAGTTGCCTTTGTTTATATACATTTTCAAAGAGAACTAATTAGTAAATTAAAATGAAGGTGCTAGATGGCTCTCACTGGAAATGCCTCAAAGAGAGAACCTAGGTAATTTAAAATACATTATTCTTAAGGGTAAAGAAAAAACAATAAAATTAAGTGTCTGTGTATAGGGCCTAGTTCTGCAACCTTTACTCATGCGAGTAATTGTTATTCATGCAAGCAACTCCATTAACTGGCTCCTCTACCAGACTTGTAAATAGCAATGTGCAGGGCACCCAACACAGGAAATCGAAACCACTTTTTAATAATATTTCCCCTTCTTAAACAGTTTAAAAGCGGAGGCCCTTAATTCACTGTACAAACACTACTGCCATCCTAGAACATCTCAAAAGGTGTTCTCACCATTTACAAATTGAGCTGCTTCTTCCTTGTTGCCTCAGTTTACCAATTTGATGAGCTGTGGAAAATCCTCAATGCCTTTTGATTTCAAAAGAGGGGTGTAAAATGTTCAGGTCCACGTAACATTAGTCCCTCAGGCTATGTCTAGACTACGCTGAAGTGTCAAAAGGGGATATGCAAATTCTTCCGATTTCACTTCCGAAAGCTTGAAAATGAGGTTTACACGGCTTTTTGAAAAAGTAGGGGGGGTTGCCAAAAAACCCACTTCCAGACTACTTTCACTTTCGAAGGTGAGCTCGGAAGAAGATATGCAAATTCCCCGCAGAATTTGCATATCCTCTTTCGACACTTTAGCATAGTCTAGATAAGCCCAAAGTGACTTGTACAGGGTCACACAAGGTCAAACCCTGCTCTCATTGAAGGTAAAAGGAACTTTGCCATTGAGTTTTCCCTTGCATCAGGTTTGGGTGAAGTGTAAATAAGTGCCAGTTGAAGAACCCAAGGGTTTGGCCTATATGGGTTTGTCTACACTGCAGCTCATAGTATGCCCCCCAGCTCATCAGACAGACTCGTATTAGTAGGGCTCAAGCTAGTACTCTAAAAATAGCTGTGTGGGAATGCAGGGCTGACAGCAGCTAAATTTCAGATCTACTTGATCCCCTAGGCCTGGACTATTGTGGCTTTCTTGAGCTGCTGCCAACACCACATCATCCACCTTGCTATTTTAAGTACACTAGCTGAAGTAGAGCTAGTGTACGTCTGTCTACTTGAGCTGGGAGGGTCAGTCTCAGCTGCAATGTGCTTCAATTCCATGCTGCAGCACCCAATCCTGTAAGGGACAGGATGGCACAGAAAAACTAAGCTGTGTTGGTTGAAATTTTTCTAAATCATAAAATTTCAGTGAAAAACAAACACAAAAATCAATGGCGCCTCTACAAACCTCTTTTCAACCAGGTGCAGTGTTAAGAGCCTTCAGTTCATGTTGAAGTGAAGACTTTATTAGGAGATGAAGGGGGTTGGCCTCTATTAGGGGCCAGTCAGTACCTTCTGGAAGAAGGTCTTTAATTTCTAGCCCATACCACCACCCATTTGGGACACTGTTCCTTCTAACGCTAAGGTCAAATCCCCCACCGTTTTCTGTGGAAGTAGGATCAATGGAAGTAAAGGAAAATAGATATTGGATAAGTTAAATACAAGGATGTGTGTGCATGCAAATAATACTGGAACGATGTCTGTAATCAGGACTGCTTCAGCAATCAACTCCAGGAACTATTATTACAGCCTGCTACTTTCATTCAGCCCCAAGAATTCTTTAGATCCTGTTGTAGAGACCTGTGCCTTTGGGGTAGAAGAATGAGGGTTTGAGCTCTACTGTCTAGTTACATTTCATTATATGGCTGTAGAGCTGTTCCTCACAGACCTTTTATTTACTTAGGTCTATGTTGTGTAAATCATGTAATCGGAAATGCAGCGGTGGTTCGCATCCACTCTACAATGTGGAAAATGAAAATAACCCTGTAGGCTGTAGTCCATCCATGTGTGACATATCGCGTGAATGAGAAGGGAAATTCTGAAGAGATTAATCTCTTGCTTAGCTAAAGTAATAGTGCACAAAAACATTCAGGTTTGAGATTTTATCGTTAGTGCCCTGCCTTTGTCAAGCTGTATAAGCTAGCCAGGGGCAACGTCTGTCTTTTTACTCTGTGCTTGTACAATGATGTGGAGGCTATCGAAGATGTGGAAGATAAATTACGAACTATTCTGTTACATCAACTTTCTGTTTCCTTTGCATTGTGAGAGCTGAGGATTTGGCCCATAGGCTTGTCCCCAGGAAAGTGAACTAACTTCAGCACTATTTTTTTTCAATATTATTAGTATACATACCAACACATCTAACTGTAACACTTTTTAAACAAAAATGTCCACTGCAATACTTAAAACTCAACCCAAAAGATAGGATTCTAACAGACATTTCAATAAAAACTGACCTTTCTTCTGGAAACTGTTCATTGATACAACTTTTTCTTTTCCATAAAAACATTTTTTAAACTATCGATCCTCTCCCAAATTGTTCCTTTTAATAATAGCTCTTGGCATATAGCTCTGACAATGATCATAGTAACATCTAACGCACTAAAGTATTTTATGTCAAAATCCGTTCTCTGTTTATTTGCAAAGGAATCCAGCTATGGATGGTCCCAGAAACACATTGTGTCTACACTGCACCCATAGCTCAAACTAAGATATGCAATTTGCGCTACGTAAATTGCTTATCTTATTTCAATTCTTTTTTTGAAATAGGCTTTTTCTATCATCTACACAGTGCCAAATTTTGAAATAAAACACTATTTTGAGACATCCCTCATCCCTCGTGCAACAAAGTTTACAGGGATGCTGAAATACCGTGTCCTCTATATTTAGCAATAGTGGACGTATTCAAAAGATGCGAGATAGCATTGCAGTGTAGACATACCCTAAGAGTTCAGGCACACAACAGAACAGACACTTTCCTGCTTCCATTGCCATTTGTGAAAACATTGTTGGGACTGTGTCAATGCGCACAAGGGAGAATTTAGAACATACCAGCAGTGTCCCACACAAATGGTGCATGACATTCTGGTTCACACTGGAATTTACATCACAGATCGTGTGCACTAAAGCACTGTGTAGACAAGCCCTTATTTCAACTATTGTTAAACATATTAGAATGAGCGCCTGTTCCTGAATATATGAATAAAAATATATGACAAAATATGAAAAAAGCTCATTTGTATTGTGGCATGAGTCTATTGACATGACCTAACAGGTCTACAAAAGATAGTACATTTGCTTCTGATATCTTTTGACACTAATGCTATAGATCAAATCTGAGATTTCATTCATTTGAAATAGAGTTAATATTATATAATATCGTGGGTGCAATCAATCCATGGTATACATGCGAGTTTATGACAGAATAAAAGGAATTCAAGTCTAACTGCTCTAACATTCTGAGTGGCCAAATGGTCTATGTGAGTTATGGACAATGATACTGCTATAATACTTTGACTTAACTGCCCCTTAGACGAATGAGAGGGAGGCAATGTTCAGTAGGGAATTATCTGCCCAACTCTTGCACCTAGACAAACCCTACAGTTTAAACAAATCATTTGTATTTTCCCATTCCCTTTACATCTCTAAGAATCCCTAGCAGACCTTTTCTCTCACCAGTTATGATGAGAAACTCAGTGGCTGACAGATACCAGTAATTTTCAGTGTACACACTTACCATTTATGATAGCATAATAGAGCTTCTTTATCCTAAAATGAGGTGGCCTATTTAGGGTGAGTGAATGATTATTACTCTGCTATATGTTTGTTCTGGTCAGAGTGCTTGGTTCTCTGATGAAATTGCCTCTTAGAGCCAAATGTGCAAAGTGCTAGGTTCCTTCAACACCCGTTGAAGCTCATGGGAGTTGAGGGCACTTAGGATTCCAAAGGATCAGGCCCTTTGTGCATGTTAAAGATTTTTGGTCCATCCTCTATTCACTTTACATGAGTCATGATCATAAGACTATTCTTATAACTCCTTTGAATTTTTTCTCCTCAGGCTATCTTCTTAGAAGTGGGAAAGAAATTTAACTTTGTCTTCAGAAACCCAGTTAGTAAATTTTCTTGGGCTGGAGAAATATAAAGGCAATGTATTGAGCAATTCTATTTTCTAAGTATTTAACCCTAATTTTGCCCTAGAGGTTATAGACACAGAGGTGGTATCAAAATGCATTTTCCTTTCTGGCTGCTAATCACAGTGAAATGGTTTCTGGAAGAGGGGCAGGAGAGGAAGGGCAGGAAAACCCATGAAGAACAAGGGAAATAGAGGGGGCTGTCATGTCTGATTTGGTTTGTGATTAATGGTTGCGAGTAGTGTACCGAAGGAAGGAGCATGATTTTGAGGCAACCAGCATCCAGGTCTCAGGAGCAGTAGGTATTTCAAAGATAGGAGTGAGCAAAAGAGAAAGTGATGAGATGTCAATAGACTCATGAAAATTTTGCAAATCTTTCCCAGTCCCTGCCTCTAAATACCCACCCAAGCAGAATACTTTTCCTCAATAGGTGTAATTTAGAGCAATGTGTGAGAGCTACTTGCAGAAATTCTATTGACACAGTATTTTGTTTTAATATCATCTGCACACCACTTTGCAATATCATATCATCCCTGTGTGTTTTCAGTTCCTGCTGCTATTCAAGCAACAAATGCCTTTGGCATCTTAATCTGTTTTTTGACTCTCTCTCCCATGCTTCATGGCTTCTTCATGCTAAATTAGCATCTATTACATTTGTCTCCCCATTTTACTTCTCATAACTCTTACTGAATTTGTAAAAAGTACCTGCAGGGCTTTTCATGTTTTCTCTGAATGATCCTTAGTGGGAAGCAGAGGTGTCTCCCTTGCCTATGGACAGAAGGAGAGCATCCACCAAAGCCACAAGTGCTGCCTGTGTTATACTATGATCTGAAACCTGACCTAAAATAGATGTAGGATGACAGGTAGTACTGGTGAGTGACTTTGGCTAGCTTCTCAGCTAGTTTCCTTAGAGAAGTGAGGTTTGATACCAGACAGTAATTTGCAAGGTGTTTTGAGTGATGGCTTCTTTAATTCTGACTGCACCATTGCATGTTTTAGGATGGGTAGTGGATTTTCTCTGTCAAAGCAGGGCTACCGGGACTTCTCTTTTTTGCCTTTTACCATCCAGGAATGGGTCAGTCTCAGGTTGTCTTTGTTGTATTTCACTGCATACAACAGAGAAGGCACATAAAAACCATAAAATACTGTTGCTGAAAAGCTGCAATGTAATGCAGGCTGCTTTTACAGAGAGGCCCAACTTAGCCTACAGTAAGTTGGGCTATCTGCCTGGAGACTAACTACAGCTAGGGTCAGACTACACATTTCTCTACGGAGTCCCTATGGAGACAAGGAACATCACTGAAATTTGTAGTCACAATGCTCAATTTTAACAGTTTTCAATACATCATACTCATGAATGACTTCACTATTTCCATGATTTCATGTAGAGTCATATAATATTCCTTTTTTAAAGGAGTTATTGTTTCTGTTATGTATTCTGCCTTCCTACTGCTCCCAGCAATGTGGCTTGACTATGGAAATCTGTATTGTGCCCTAGTTTATTGTTGTGCACTATCTCTAGAGGTCTCCTTTGTATATAGTACTTTGTGATTCTTTGGGTGAAAAAAAAATGTTCTCAAAAGATAAGAGGGGATTTTGATTCATGAGGTAAAAATGAAATTCCAGCCAAATTTAGCACTGCCATAGGATTGTATGAAACCAAAATCCTTGTTCTTTTAGAACTCTTATTGTTCAAGCTATATGTGTAGTCATTGGGCCTTCCATAGCCCAGGAAGGGCCGTGAACTACAACGTTATCAGCAATATATGGATAATGCTCCACTTTAAAGCCAGGTCTACATGAAAAAGTTACACTGACACACCCTATGTCACTCAGAGGTGCTAAAAATCAACAGCACTGAATGACACATTTAAACCAGACTAACTGCTGGTCTAAACAGCACAAGATGGACAGAAAAATTCTTCCCTCAACCTAACTACGTCCTCTTGGGGATTAATTACAACCAGTGCTTTTTTTGTGACAGTACTGCCCGGTATGCAGTAACAGCACCTCCAGATGCAGTACCAGCACCTCCAGTCAGAGCTCAACAACTTTTCCCCTGGAGTTCCGGCACCATTTTTTTTTTTTTTTTTTACAAAAAAAGCACCGAAACAACAATGAGAGAATCGTTCCTATTGCTGAAAAGAGTGGCTACATTCAACCACTATAGAGGTGCAGCTGCAGTGCTGCATGCTTCAGCGTATGGGCATGTCTAAACTATATTCCTCTTTCGAAAGAGGAATGTAAATGAGGCCGATCGAAAATTCAAATGAAGCGCAGATTTACAAATTATGCTTCATTTGCATAATCGCGTGAGCAAGCTTTTTTGAAAAAGTGTTTTTCGAAAAAGAAACTGCAGTCTAGACAGGGTTCGTTCAAAAAAAACCCCTTTTTGAAAGAACCCATACACCTCATTTTTTCAGGAGTACGGGTTCTTTCGAAAAAGGGGGCTTTTTTTCAAAAGAACCCCCTCTAGACTGTGGTTTCTTTTTTGAAAACCCCTTTTTCAAAAAAGCGCTCTCGTGCGATTATGCAAATGAAGCACGAAATTTGTAAATCCGCGCTTCATTTGAATTTTCAGTCAGCCTCATTTACATTCCTCTTTCAAAAAAGGAATGTAGTTTAGACATAGCCTGTAGACACTACCTACACCTATTGGAGGGCATAGGTTGGGATAGGTAGTCCATCTCCCCAAGAGGTGGCAGCTACACTGACATATGAATTCTTCTATTGACCCAGCGTTGTCTACGCTGGGGTTTTAGTCAGTATATGGTCAGGGGAATGGATTTTTCACACTCCTGAGAGCCAAAGCTATACTGAAGTAAATTCCTAGAGTAGAAGATGCTGAATCTCATTTTCTTCATGACTAGATAAAACTGCTTCCCTACTCTCTCCTTGTATGGTGGAGCTAGAGACCAGGACCAAAGCCTGGCTCTGTTTAGACTCACTCTGGATAAAATGAAAATGATGTTTGTTGACAGGGAAGAATATTGAGGAATTGGCAGGCACTGAACCGGTTACTGATTTGAAAGTACACCTATATCGTCCAAGTGGTTCACATGCTCAATATTTTTCTAGACTCCTCTTCATTCCTGATCACCAGATAGTGGAGGTGGGTTTGCTTCAACATCTTTTCTGTTGTGGGGAGTGTTACCTTGTTTGTTTTTAAGGTATGAGAACAGACACCTAAGGATGTACAAGTAGCACCCTTGAAAAGAGAGGTAAAAGCATTGCTATTCATATTTAATAACTCTTATTCTTCCTTATGCTGTTCTATATTTACATTTTTTAAATCCATTAAAAACGCTTTGTGTGTGTGAAGCGTTCTTGGCAAAACAGAATGTTTCTAACCGTACATGTGCATATGCTGCCAAGAAAGACAACGGTTTTTATCAAAAAAAAAAAAAAAGAGAGAGAGAGAGAGAGAATCTTTGACAGGGCTAAATAGGGACGGGAGGAGGGACACTTAAGAACCTGTGATCTGGTGTTCTGTTTGCCCTGAAGGGGTTAATGTAGGCTAAGAAGAGATCCAGTTTACCAGACCTGCCAGAGCTGAGAGGAATCCGTTGACTTAAGCAATCCCTTTACTAAATAATGAGAAAGCCTAGCTGAGCAGGAATGAGCCAGGCTGGGTTTATAAAGACAGGAAGTTGGTGACAGATGGGGGTTGCAGGGAAGAAGTCTTCAATCACTCCTTGGAAAAAGGAGGGGGAAGGGAGAGCTAAAGCAACCTACTGTTAGTCCCCATAAGGAGAGAGTTTTGGGCAGGCAAACCTGGAGATTAGGAAAGGCTAGACTGGAAGAGGCCTTGGCTGCTGACCAGACCCAAAGTAGGGGTGGGCCTGGATTCCCCTACCAGTCGTTGGGGAAGTGGCACAGACTAGCCACTGGAGAGTGGACTCTCCGGTAAAGTTTGTTCCAAAAGACATGGACACCCCAGAAGGGGGAAACATGAATGATGCTCTGGGTAGAGGGCCACGTTGGGAAGAAGGAATGTCTGGACTTACAGAGACTGGTGAAGAGACTGCCATAAGAGGCAGCAGCGCCTCAAGTACCTAATCCTTGAGTGTGTCCATGAGGAGGCACACTAGCAGTGAGTGGGTCCTATCTCAGAACTATTACACTTAAGTGAAAAGATATTTTTTCTGTCCCAGTTTATAATGTCAAGCAGCACTCATTCTCACTTACACGAGAGTCACTCCACTGAAGCCAAAGAGATTACTTCTGATTCTTACCAGCATCAGAGACATACCTCTCAAATGTTCCTAGTCCCAAAGCCACCTGTGCGCCATGCAAAATTACTTTCATTATATCTATCTAAACTAAAGGACTGTGTAACCCTGAAGTTTATGGGCTTCCTGGGCAACTCTGTGAAGAAAGAAATGCGTTCCCCAGATGGTTGACTTTTAAGCTGAATTGTTTGGCTCAGTCCCATTGTTGCAGGGAAGCAGTAAGGGGCACCTAATAGTTGTGGGCTGCATTTCAAGGGAGGAAGTGTGGCTCAGGCTGCTCCCCAACCAGCTTATTTGCTGGTCTGTGGGAGTCACAGGAAGAGAAGGATAAAAACTTCTAACTGGCTGGGCTTGAGCCAAGAAAGAGCCTATCAAAGTATGGCTCCTGACCCTCACAGAGTCAGCCAGGGCAGCTCAGGAAAGAGGGGAAAACAAAGAACACTTGAGAACCAGTTTTGCCTCCTTGAGTCTTTCCCTCTACCTGAGTTAGAGAAAACTTGGGAGAAGAACATACAGAAGAACATAAGAAAGGCCATATTGGCTCAGACCAATGGTCCATCCAGCTCAGTATTCTGTCTACCAATGTCCCAGAGGGCGGGAACACAACAGGTAATCCTCACATGATCCGTCCCCTGTCACCCACCTCCAGAGAAACAGAGGCTGGGGATACCATTCCTACCCATCCTGGCTAATAGCCATTGATGGACCTAACCCCCATGAATCTATCTAGCTCGTTTTTGAACCCTGTTAAAGTCCTAGCCTTCACCGCATCCTCTGGCAAGGAGTTCCACAGGTTGACTGTGCACTGAGTGAAGAAAAACTTCCTTTTGTTTGTTTTAAACCTGTTGCCTATTAAAAGGCCTAACTTGCACCTGTACTCTGGTGACTTTGTGTCAGCTGAGGATAACCAGAGTGAAGAATACTCCAGTCACTCTTTTCCACCACTCCTGCCCCAAGGGCTAAAGGGGGGGACTCATAGAAGCTGATTGTATGCCCACAGTAGCTTTCTCTAAACCAGGAGACTGCAGGTGATTTCTGCTCCTTTCTGAGCAACAAAAACAAAAACCAAAAACAACAACAACAAAAAAGGAGTAGAATTGATCTTTTTTGTATCTCTGCTGCTTGTGTCTCTTAATTGTTTTAACACAAACTGTTTGCCAATATTCAAGGTCTTGTGTTTTTTTATTTCTCTTAAGGAGGGGAACTGATGATGGAGCCACATATTTCTGAGATGCAATCTTCTTTATTTCTTTAGAAAGGATGTCCAGGAAGTCCTATTTCCCTGAGCAGGATATAAATCAAGCAGCAGGACTTAGTTTCTTTGCTCCACTTCAAGTCTCTTTATAGCAGCACATCTACCCAAAAGCCTCCTAGCTTTTTTTTTTCAGAATCATATTAGTACTACAAGTGCTCATCTTATGCAATAAGGTTTCATTCAACCGCCAGTATATGGTTGAGACAGGAAGGTGAACAGGTTGGACACCAATGATCTCTAGCGTATAACCGTTACATGCAAAAAACCCAGTAGAGCTGGTTGAGATTGCGTGTGTTTGGGGGAGTAGTGCAATGAAAAAAAAATCATAATAAAACCGTTTATAATTGTGTTCAAAATTTTTCATTTCCTTGTTTTTTCCACAAAAATATTTGAAACTGTTTTGAAAACAAAAACGGCAGTTGTCATTTTGAATCCCCCCCCCTTTGTCCCTTGCTCTCACTTAACTTTTTATGCCGCACCACCACAATCTTGCACTGACTTCAGAACTTAGCTGTGAGCAGAGGGGAGAGAGAAACAGGCTAGGCTCCCTCAACCACTCCTGGCCTGAGCAACAATTTCTTTCTCCGGTGATACAAAATACCTCAGGATTTCCCCCAACTCCCACGTGGGAGAGTCAGAAAAAGCAATCAAGATGAGCACAGGCCCATATGCAGGAATTTCTCTGTGTGTGTGTGTGTGTGTGTGTGTGCGCGTGTGTGCGCGCGCGCGCGCTTTTTTTGTAAATGTGGACCGCAAGGGTGAGAATGCACCCCCATAGTCTCCCAAGCAAGCAGGGAAGTCAGCTTCAGCCTTCCCCTCGATGGCCGGAGCATGCTTACTTGGAGGACCGTGGGGGATTGCTTTCACACCCTTCGCACACCCCCTGCATATGGGCCTGTGCTTCACACCTAAGATCTAGCATGTGGACGCAACAGTACATTGCTCCTGTGGTATTAACAGCCTTCTCTTTCTGCCAGCTAGCATATTTAGTCTGTATTGTGGTTCTGAAGATACAGGTCTCAAATTCTACTGCTGAGGCATGATACGGAGCAGGGATTGTTACAATTTCACATAATAAAATTTGGTTTTACCTTTTTCTTTAAAAAATGAAAAGAAAGAAAACCATACCAAAGAAACAACATACTAAAAAAACAAAAAACCCAACAACAACAACAACAACAACAACCACCCCACTTGTGGTGGTTTAGGTTGTAAAGTCAAGCACTCAAAAATTAAGAAATGTCAGTTTAGCTTTGTGATTGCATGTGCAGCCTTTGTTCTGCCCTTTTGTGCATTGCATCATGAAACAGTCTCTATTTATGTAATCGCATGCTGCTTTTCTACATCTGTCTCTATCCGTGTACAAGATGGATGCACATGGAGGCAGAATTAAAGCTGCCAGGGCAATCATAAATCTGGCATTTTTTCACTTCTGAGTACTTGACTTTCCAACATAAATATTCTTATAATGTATTTTTGTATGTAATGTGTATAATTTCCCCATCAGTATAAGAACAGTGTAGTCAGAATACGTTTCCTTTACTTGGCTGTATTTTGTAAGTGTTTCATAGCTCTAAGCAGAATCCATTATGGGGGGAATTTCTTTTTGTTCTAACTGGACTTGGATTACTGATTACAGCAGCATCAGAACTTTGTTTTTTAATGAAGTGAATGACATTTATTAACTTTCCGATGATGAGTTCAAAATAAATCAGCAAAGTCTGAACAAAATAAAAAATAATTAATCTGCGGATATGGTTGTCTTTTGTGAATCATCTAATGCCACCTACCTGGGATTGGTGCTTCAGCAACTATTAGTTGGGGATTTTCCACTTTGTGACATGGCACAGTGACAGCCAATATGTCCAATTAGTGCTTTTCCCAGTAGACAAGGAATGCTAATTATTTTAAGTGGCTGAAAAGGGGTATTTGTTAAAGAATCCTATGAAAGATTTCTTTCCTCCCTCATACACACATACTATAATACAGTTCTAATTTCATGATTGTAATATGTAAAAACCGTTTGTAGAAAACACCCAGCTGCTGTTGCCAGGCTAAATGTTATTCTGAAATATGAAAATATGCCCATATTCTTAACTGTTAAAGAAATGTTAATGTTTTACAAAGTAAATTGTAAACTTCTTCATTAAAATGAATATTCTGTCACAGAGGTGGAACAAGGAAGAAAGTGGCATATAGAGTTTCTGAGTTATGTAAAAAAAATCACATTTATAGGCATAGTTTCAATGCTTGTCTTCTAAATGTATGAAAAGTAGTATTTATTGTGTGCAAATATTTATTGGCTGAAGGAAATCTCAAACTTATCCTTCCAGCCTCTTACTATTAATTAACAGCATGCTGATTTTTAATTTTGCCAATATGATTTTTTTGGTGCAATTACGTTTGTACAGAAACGGTATTATACCTAAGTGTAATTAATTTTCAGGATTGTACCTAACACACTGGGAAGGCTGCAGTATTTCCTGCTAAACAGTATCCCACCTGCTGGATGGAATATTTTACTTGAGAACAGTAATGGACTCATTGTACAAGGGGACAAGATTCTACACGTTCTATTAAGGCAATATTTCATTTGAAGAGTTCCGCCTGAGTAAGCAAGGCAGAATTGCGATGTGGGTCTACCATCTGTTTTCAGTTAAAATCACCACCCAAAAGCCCACATGCTTATGTGAGATCTATTATTTGCTGTCCACAAAATTAGAATTGAGGTCTGGTGCTCCCTAGGCAAAGCTTGTACTCAAGATACTAACCAGCAGTTGTAATAGTCAGTAATAGTTGGAATAGTCAGTTGGGTAGATTTTTGGAGATTGTTGATGAGTTTGTATATGTTTTAAACAATCTTTGTTTTTCAAGCTACTCTCAATAACGTGACAAATAATTGGTTCAAAGAATAAGCAAATACTCTTCATGCTTCAGTAGTTCTCATGGCCACTGATGATCAAAATCCTGAGGTCATGTTGAACTGCATCTGGGAACGAATCTCCCCGCCGGGGTCCACAGAATTTGCAAGTGAGACTCTTCTTAGCACTTTAAAAATTGCTATGCTGATATCTCTGTGATGTTGTTGCTCAGGCTGGAGATCAGGCTTTCAAATCCATTCCTCCTTTTTTTAAGGCAGCCCAAGTATGGTTGAAAGGCTGTTTAGTTTCACCTAATCTTTTTTTTTTTCTGATTAATTGATTTGTAGTCATAAATGTCCTACTAAGTGAAAAGCTGGATTTTTGTCACTTTCTTTTACAAAGATATGGCACAGGAATACATTTTCAATTTTTTTCCCATTCATCATTTGCAACAAAGTTGAATTCTTTTTTCCCTCTCTTTTCAGACCACAGCAACCTGTGAGAGACGTGATTATTGTAGAGTCTGGAGAGACTCAGCATAGCATGATTAGGGAAAATGCAAAATTTCCCATTTAAACTGGGAGCCTACTCAAAACAACCAGAGCTAAGAAGGCTTTTAATGTGGCTGTTGTTACACTATCCTGTATGGCTGTACTGTTCTTCTTGGGCTTTTCTTTAAAATGTGGTGGTTGACATTCATTTATCTGCTTCTCCTCAACCACTTCCACATCTCTTTTGTAAACTCCTTAACCACTTCCATGCCTCTTTTTCACACTGCTCATAAAGTCTGGAACATATTGGCAGAATTGATCTACAAGGCAATGGTCTTCTTATCCTTCAAATCTTTCCACAAAACCTATTTGTTCCATGATGCCCACAAGAAAGAATATATTAAGGGAAATTAGGTAGAAGTGAAGTATTTTTATCCATTGACAGTGCTGCTGAAGCTTGCAGTTTGTTCATGATTATGGTTATATTTGGTGGTTTGTACATAAAGCCCCAGCTCCTAGAATAATGTACTTATGTGAGAATCTCAATTTTGTTTGAAAAGTTAGTTGTTAGCTTTAATAGGTGCGGAGAAAAGTTTGAAAACATGAACATGAGAGGTTAAAAAACCCACAGGTAAATCAGAAAGCACCCAGATTTGTAAATTTAATGTTTTAATTCCCATGTACATTAGTCCAATTTCATGGTTTTTAGGGACCTGACTTGAAATTTTCGAATACTTGGATTTTGTTGATGTTTTATATATTATACTTTAAAATAGTGTGTACCCAAGACTGGTGCCTATATGTTGACCCAGTACAAATATAAAGTGAATAGAAGGATACCAGGAAATGATTTTGATCAGATTTTTGGTGGGAGGTCACAGGAATTTTGAGGTAAATGATAAGAACTGATTGACCTTTAATCATGTTAATGGAAAATAGCTTCAAAGTTCTAATTACAATGTTAACTAGAGTTAAATCTACTCTTTTTTTAAAATCAAAAGCAAGAAAACAGATACTAAGTATGTAAGGACCAGCCTTCCACATTTATGAGCTCCTCCAGTTGCTATGGAAACAAATGGTACCAATCCAGTGAAATATATTACTGACTTGAATGAGAACACAATCTGGCCTAGTGATGGTTGAGGGCACTTAGGTGCTCAGAAGATCAGGTTCTGAACTGGCATAGAAGGATTTCTCTGTTTGAACCTGGTACAGGGTAGGCTTGGTCTTTGGGGGTGTTCAAGCATCAGGTCTGAACTTTGCCTGGGTTCCTGCCTTCTGATTATGTTATGTGGGCCAGGAGCAAGGACTATTAAGGGAGAAGGAAAGAGGAGAAAGGGCAAATCCTGCCTTTGTAAGGAGAAGAACTAGACAGATCAGTGAGAGGAGGCAGACATTCCAACAACTGTAGTAGGGATTGCAGTGGTTCCCTATGGGAGGCAGTTGAGGGGCAAAGGTACCATTGGGAAAGGTTAGGGGGCAGTAACCTCCCCTAAAGTTTGAACCCCTGGATTTTATGCTTAAGGTCTGCTGAAAGCTGCACATCCTTACCCAAGAGGCAGTTTTTAACTACAACTGAGTCTCTGCTGCTTGCAGCTTTGCCTTTGGGGCACACAGTTTGTAATAAAAAGAGGGAGGTGGGTGATTAAGAATAACAAAAGACTGGTCATTCAAGTACTTGAAGGACCATTAGACCATAATGAAAACATAAGTGACTTGCCACAAGATGTCAGAATGTTAATACTAGAGCTGAGTGAATCAAATGTTTATTTACATTTTCTTTCTTTTATATAGGAATTAGATACAGTGCTCCTGCCAGCTAACTGTTCAGTTATCTGGCAAAAAAACCTAGAGTTTTCCAGTGCCTTAGTAACCTTAGAAAAAGGTGATGTATGTGTGGAGAGGGCAAATGGAATTGCCCCCCACACACACACCAATTTGCTGCTTGATTTGTAGTGAGCATGCTCAGTAACACTGCTAAAGCTGCTTTCCTCACTCTGCCCTCTCCCTTGCTCTTACGTCCCCTCATCAGGGCATGCACAGGTCCATTCCCCCCCAAAATCTGAAATGGCACCCCTGTTGAGGAGGGCTCAGAGTCTTGCTGTGAAGAAAGAAAAGCTGTGGGCTAAGGAAGCTCCCAAGGGACTGAACAGACATGATGTGCTGTGGCTTCCAATGGAATAGGAGCTGCCTATATTATGATCAGTGGAACTGGAGTCAGAGAAAGATCATGTTCCTGAGGGACTGTTATGGGTGGGGCTCTAAAGGAACCGTTTAATGGATGGAGTTACGCAGAAAGCACCTCAGCCACATGGACAGACCAATACACAGGTTTTAATACAATTCCAGTTGTTCAACTTAACCTGCATTCAGCTTCACTCTTGGTGAGTGAATCACGGTCTGAGCTGTTAGTTCTCTGCAATGTAGCCATTGGTAGTGTGAGCCCATGCAACTAGCCAAAAGCTCCCAGCACCCTGGGTTTTGTCGATCAAGATCTAGCTAAGTGAGGGACTCCTAGAAATAAGAGTTCAAGCTTTATACTAACAGATTGTTCAGGAGAATGACATCAGCAGGAAGTAAAACTACTATTTTACCTTATTGGGAAACAAGGCAGAAAGATCTGCACCATTCTGAAGCTGACCACAGCCTTAGTTAGTGAGCAACAGATCCATTGGTTTGACTTAATGTGTTCTCTACACACACCCTGTGCATCATTTGAAAACTTATTATTTCTACTTAAAGATGAGGTATAGTGTCAAGTGGTGCTGTTACCATAGAAACAGGATTAACCATGGTAATGTCAACATGTTAAAGTGACCACCTCAAATATTTGCTTTACTTTCTGTTTATCACTCTGTGTATTATTACAAGACATACAATTGATTTTTTGGGGACCTCAAAGCACCAAAACAACAATCTAACAGGTAAAACAAATCTCATCATTTGTGCACAAAGCATTGAAATGTAACAATGCTTGTGACATTTCTAGTCAACATCATCATTACGATGTCTATGAAGAGTGCTTGAATTACCACAGCCTTCATTGGCATGTACACTGCTCTGTGCAGGGAAGAGTCATCTGCCTATAGCCATTGTTGATTGTGCAGAGACCCCTAGTGGGACTGGCCTAAAAGCAGTTCAATTGTCTTTGGGCCCTGGGAGAATATAGGAAGTAGTTCATCCATGTTTTTCAATCCACTTTACTATAGTTATTATATAGCTAGTTTCCCTACAGACTCCTTTTCTTTCTTGCTCTGGTCATACAACACTGCTACCAAATTTATTGCTGCAGAAATGGTGGCTTGTCTCTCACTCTCTTCCAATTTGGCAAGATTTCTGAAGCAGTATGCACCTTTTCTTTCGACAACACGAAACATAGACTTTTTCCTAATACTAAATAGGAATGCTAATTCACCACTGGAAAAGACTCCATCAAGGAGTTTTTGTGTTGGGTTAGCTCCGACATTCAGATGCATTTTCAACCATATATTCACAGAGGAATTTTACAAGTGACTGTTGGTCCGATGCCATATTAGAAGCTTTTTTTTTTTCATGGAAGTACAGAGAATTCACCACTCACCTGGTGTTTTCTTGCATATGACCCTAGATCCTATCCTGTGCTGTCTTTCTGTTGTTGTCATATTGGTCAACAATTTTGATTACAGAATTAACTTTATCAAATCTTTTTTAGAACCTGCCTGGAATGGCTTGCAGTTTATACATCTGTTTCTACATCTTCGTAGGAGGTTGGACAGAGAAGCCTTTTTGGACATAAGACCATTGAAGAACTAGACAACAAGCTGATAAAATGCAGTGTCATAAATTCACTGTATGCTTTCAGAGTAACTAGATGCTTAAGATTCATTTTACTCAAGTAGGCAGAAAAGCATGTTGAGTGATAAACTACATCCTTAGCAATTAAGTCATCCCAGATCTTCTGCACAACGTATCATCATCCCGTCTTTCAAGTGCTACCTCACTTAGTCTGATTGCTCTCTCAACTGTTTCTGTTTCATTAAGCTTCTTGTCTGGTGTGTATGTGTGTGTGTGTTTTTCCTCAAGCAAATAATGCCATAGGACCAATTGCAGGATGGCATGCTTGCTTTGCTTGCTATAGAAGTACGTGAAAATGATGATCTCCGATCAGATTCAGTCTGTTTTCTCTCCTGTGTTCAGTACATGTGCCAAATCCAATTTGCTTGTGTATTTCTAAAACTCCTTGTCACAGGGTAGCTGGTCCCTATGGTTAAACCCAGTCCCCTGGACAAGAACTGATGAGCCCAATCCAGCCAATTAAAGACTTGTGGGCTGAACCTGGCCTATAAAGGACTGCTAATGGGCAGTTGAGGGCATTAGACACACACAGGTCGCACCTTGGGAAAGGAAAGTCATATCAGCAGCAAGTTAGTGCCCATGGTGGGTACCTGGAGGAAGTGGCTTAGGGAAGCAACCCAGGAATTTCTGTTCCAGGAGAGGAGCAGAGCTGATTGAATCTTGGAAGCTGCCAGTACCAGAGACCCCTGTGAGGGAAAGCTCTGAAGCTATAGTCATTAAACTAAAGTTAGATGATGGAAATATATTGAAGCAAAAGAATTTCCTTACATTGCAGTTAACTTTTTTTCTGTACCCTGAGACTCTACTTTTCGAATGTGACCTTGTTTCTATAAATATATAAAGGGTAAAATTCACCATGGCTACATCTACACTGGCAGCTTCTTGTGCAAGAACTGTTTTGCGGAAGAGTTCTTGAGCAAAAAGTCTTCCACAAGAGCCCATCTACACTGGCATGTGCTTTTGCGCAAGAGATGTGCTTTTGTGCAAGAGCATCCATGGCAGTGTGGATGCTTTCTTGCTCAAGAAAGCTCTGATGGCCATTTTAACCATAGGGGCTTCTTGCGCAAGAAGTTCATGTTGCCAGTCTACACTGCCCTCTTGTGGAAGAGCTCTTGCGCAAGAGGGCTTATTCCTCACGGGGAGAGGAATCTTCTGGAAGAAGCCCTGTTTTACAATGCTATACTGTAAATTTACTTGCACAAGAACACGCATGAAGTGTAGACAGCAGGCAAGTTTTTGCGCAAGAACGGCTGGTTTTGCGCAAGAAGCTGCCAGTGTAGACATAGCCCATGAGTATAAGCATTGCACTGGTTCTCAGGACAGGTTTTCAGGACAGGACTTGACTCCAAGAAAATAAATGACTAGAGTTTAGCATTGCCAGAGCAATATTCTTTGATGCCTCACTAAGTTCATTCCTGGGTAAGTAGTGTTCCATTACCTTTCCATTCTTTTCTAACTTTGGCTTATCATTACCACAAATAAGAATAATTTGTTGCTGAATAATTGATAAGTGTTTTGAACAGTGCTACTGTTCATGTGCAGCTTTATAGCTCTGTTTTGTACATTCCAGCAACGGTATTAGCTAAAACACTTTTATTGCACAGATTTTTTTTAAACAATCCTATTTGAAAAACTCAGTGCCCCCAAGAACATTTTTACTGCTAGAGCTATAAACCCATGCTCTGTGGTGATAAAATAGTCTTTACATGTCCTGGCTATTTTTAAGGCATAATGTCATGAAATCTCTAGACTTCTCTTTGCAAACATTGTTATTGACACTGCTCCTGGTTCCTGTGAGTTCTACCCATAGGACAGCCAGTTTCAGGAGAACTCAAAGTGTGGGCAATACATGGCATACTGTGGATTCCACTGATTTAAACAAATAATGAAGATGATTAAAATGGGATTTAAGCCAATTAGAGCTTTATAAATGGTAATCAGAACATGTGAAATCCAGACTGCCATTAAACTTGAGTAGTTTTACCAATGGCTTTAACGGGGCCAGGATTTTACTTGGAAATGAAGTAACAGCTAGTGCATATGTAGCACGCTCTTGCTAATCTCTCCCAGCTCTGATGCCTGGGATGGACCACACTGAGAATGCCACACTCAGGGCAGACTGCAAGGAATGGGGCAGATAATTTGCCCTATTAAACCAGGTGGTTTATTGTATAATTAGATTCACCAAACTAATATCAAAAGAGCTCCTGTAGCACCACACTGGCTAACAAGGAGCTAAACACACTCCCCTTTAGGCATTCCAGCCCTTAGATGCCATGCAGACAAATTGGTCCAATATAGTGAGAGGTTACTAAAAGCCCATTTAACCATATCTGAGGCAGTTGTGTTCTGCATGAGCAGAAGCTTCAGAGTGAACATCATGAGTGGCCATAGAATGCATTGCAACCACAATTAGTTGACCACTATAATTGCAGTAGTCAGTCAAATGACTTATAAGCAGGGCTGCAGAGTCACGCTCTTTGTGCTCATGTGTGCAAAAGCAGTCTCCAACACTGAATCGAGAATTTTTCAAGTGAATTCTCTTGTGGGTGCAAACACAAGGCAGTCATCCCAGTCCCTACTAACCTCCTACTAATTAGAGATTAACCAGGATTTTTACTATTTACACTTGCTGGTGACTTGTGCTTACAAAAAATGTGAATGCAAATAATTGTGGGTGTACTTATGGTAGCTGGGTTCCGATGGTCATTTGACAATTTGATGCTTCATGTTTGAAACCCTCACAAAGTCCTGACAGTTAGCAATTTAGTAATATTCTCATTTTGCACACTGGGAAATGCAGGCAGCTCATTTAGGAGACTTGCTTAGGTGTACACAGTGAGCATTGGAGCTGGGATTCGACTTTAGGATTGATCAACTACCTATTCCTTTGTTTAAATCACTAGACCTTATTTCACTCCAAAGCAATGAACAAACTGCTTTCTAAGACACATTCTTAAGGAAACTTCACTGAAATTAGAGTATTTGTATATTTGCCAGAGTGTGAGTCTCTGGGAAAGTGCTCAGAGCAGTACTGATTTTTTTTAAAAGGATCATGATGTCATTCTGTACATCATGCCTTGGCTTCAGCTGCAGAATGATATTTCCCTGTCTCCCTCGCTTTCTGATCTTAGCATTCCTCCCACACCTCAGAAGCATAATTTATTTCAGTGCTGCACGTTAAGGATTCATCTGGAACTGAGGAGAAGGTTGCAAGTAAATGCTAGAGCATTTGCAAGTGAGATGATAGGGAGTTACCATAGTTAGAATCATTGGCAAAGATTTTGCAGAATTCTAAGAAATAGTGCAAATCCAGCTGTAATATCTAGTGGAGAAGAAGTGTTTCCAACTGCTGGTCAGGAGAAAGAACTGTAAGAGCATTAGGTTTTTTGTTTTGTTTTGTTTTTATTTTGGTGCTTTGCGAGGGTGCATCTACATTGCACCCTTAGCTCGAAATAAGAGATGCAATTTGAGCTACACAAAATGTGTATCTTATTTTGAATTAATTTTTAAATAATCCAGTATTCGAAACATCTCTTAATCCTCGTGGAATGAGGTTTATAGGAACATCAGAATAGTGAGCCTGTTATATTTTGAAATAACGGGCTTGCTTAAAAGATGTGGAATAGCTATTTTGGGATACCGGAAGTATCCCGAAATAGCACCATAGTGTAGACATACCCAGAGGCTGTGTCTAAACTACATCCCTTTTCTCAAAAAAGGGATGTAAATTAGACACTTCAAAATTGCAAAAGAAGCAAGGATTTAAATTTCCCATGCTTCATTTGCATAATGACGGCTGCGGTTTTTTTCGAAATGGGGCTTTTCGAAAGAAAAAAGGCTGTTTAGATGGGGATCAAGCGAAAATAAAACCCTTTTTCGAAAGATCCTGTCTCCTCCTCATTTTTTCATATTTTTTAAATATTCATATTTTTAAAATAAAGTCACATCCTCCAAATTTGCCAGCTTCTGATCAGGGGATAATCTTCCAATCAAATCAGTAAAGAAAAATTTTAAGGACTTACATGAAAACATGGTGGTCCACATCCTTTAATGGTGCAAATGGGTGTATAATGATTACAATGGAGCTTTATCCACTTAGATCACCTGAAGATCTGACCTTTATCTCTTAGTTTTGATAAATTGCTCCATGAGAAAGCTGCACCAAAATGATTTTAGAGGAAGGAAACAAATGCATGTTCTCCTTGGACTGCATTGTTATCATAGAATCATTGAAGATGAGGGTTGGAAGAGACCTCAGGAGGTCATCTAGTCCTGCCCCAAGTGGGACCAACACCAACTAAATCATCCCAGCCAGGCCTTAGTCACGCCTGGCCTTAAAAACCTCTAGGGGTGGCGATTCCTCCATCTCCCCAGGCAACTCATTTCAGTGCTTCTCCATCCTCCTAGTGAAATAGTTTTTCCTAATATCCAACCTACACCCCAACCCCTGCAACTTGAGATCATTTTCTCTTGTTTTCTCATCTGCTACCACAGAGAACAGCCTACCTTCATTCCCTTCAGGTAGTTGACAACTGTTATCAAATGTCCCCTCATACTTCTCTTCTGCAGACTAAATAATCTCAGCCCTCTCAGCCTCTCCTCATAAGGGGTTGGGGCACATGACTTAATTATTTTCATTGTCCTCTGCTGGACTCTCCAATTTGTCAACATTCTTTCTATAGTGAGAGAGCCAAAAACTGGATGCAACTCCAGATGTGTCCTCACCAGTGCCAAATAGAGGGGACTAATCATGCCCCTTGATCTGTTGTCAATTTTCCTACTAATGCAGCCCAAAATTCTGTTACCCTTTTTACCAACAAGGGAACTGTTGACTCATATCCAGTTTCTCATCTACTCTTATCCCCAGATTCATTTCTGCAGAACTGCTGCTTAGCCAGTCGGTCCCCAGCCTGCAAAAGTGCTTGAGATTCTTCCATCCTAAGTGCAGGACTCTGCACTTGTCATGTTGAACCTCATCTGATTTCTTTTAGCCCAATCCTCCAACATGTATAGGTCCCTCTGGACACCATTTCTAACTTCCAGCATCCCAGCTTAAAGTCATCAGCAAACTTGCTGAGTGTGCAATCTATCCCATCATTGGCTACGTCTAGACTACAGGCTTCTTTCGGAAGACGCTTTTCTCAGAATGGACTGAATGGATGGTCTCTTGCATGTAAGCTGTGATTACTATGGACGGAATGGCCACCAGGGCACCTGTGCTTTTTCCTCTTTCCTCTTCTTCCAAAAGAACTCCCTCTTCCCTATCCACACATGCCTTTTTATGAAAGAGCTCTTTCGCAAAAAGGCTTCTTCCTCGTAGAATGGGGATTACCAATGGTGGAAAAACCCCTCAATTTTCTTGCGGAAGAATGCAATTACAGTGTGGCGTTCCTCAAGATTTGTTGGAAAAGCGGCGGTTTTTCCGACAAAACTCTGTAGTGTAGACATACCCATTTGGATCATTAATGAAGATATTGAACAAAACCGGTCCCAGGACCTACCCCTGGCGCATTCCGATTGATACCGGCTGGCAAATAGATGTCGAGCAGTGCCAAACACTGAGTGATTCTGATGTGGGGATTTTGGCTGTGCAAGAACTATAGTCAGTTATAGGTGTGTAAAGAATGAAGGATTGGCCAAAGCGTCACACTGGGACTTCCACTGTGCAGCAAGTTAGATTCACGCCCTGCCTTGCTGAGCAGTAATTGTTGTGTAGACATGCCATCATTTCTGTTAGCATGCAGGCTGCTATCTCCTCATGCAGCTAGTTAAGCTGCTGCCTCTCAAGCGTGTAAGCAGCAGCAAGAGGTGGAGAGATTTTTCTGCCAGCAGCACCAGGCACTCTTGGAGGGGCCTGATGTTCCTGTGAATTGTTTTTTCCCCCTCCCTTTGCTCAGACAACAAAACAATCTTCAGTGTTAAATTCTTTATTCATATCCTACTATGGTGAAATGTTCATTTCTCTGTGACGTTTTTAGGCTATGTAGTCCACCACCTGCTGGTATGTCAGGATCTTTTATAAAGGCTGATGTGTTATCATCCAGATAAAAAGGAAACCTGTAGGAAACACAATGGTTTGGTTAAAGTGATTAAAATAATTGCATTTAAAAATGGTGACCTAGCAAGCAAGATGAAGAAACTCTAGGTTTAAAGTTTAGGCTTTAAGTCGCTGTGGCACTCTTCAAGATTCTTGGAAACCAATAAGAACTGAGATAACTTGTTTATTGATCAAATAATGGAATGTTGTTAAAAGATAGAATTGGTGGCAGTTTAGGGATTTCCAAAACTCTATGCTCTATAGCGAATCAGCCTTCTTGTCAGCAGAAATGGATGCTCAGAAATGAGAAGGAATAAAATATTCAGTAAGAGTAGGATGACTCTTAGCCAATCAAAGTCTACTCTAGGACAAGTAAATGACAGTCAAGAGGGAGTAAAAGTGTCAGGAATGGGAATCTTAGTTTTGGGCTATGCAGTATAATTCTGTATTAGATGAAGAAAATTGAAAACACAGGACAGATCCAATAGCAACACTTTCCAGGTAGTCAATTTTCTATATTTAGGAGCAAGGTATAAGATGGATAAAGGAATTTATGGAATTCTGAATAACCACCAATGGAAAGATTCTCATAAAGAATCTGTAGGTAATAAACTCCTAATCCTTAAATCCTTGCTCCATAAATGAAACTTCACTAGGGATTTTCCCAATAGACGGTAAGGATCCAAGTCCACAGTGTTGGTGGGCCTAGAACATGGTGGTCTCTGACATTCCAGGATCACAACTAAGAGAGATAGATGAAGTAGCATCTCACCAGTCCCAGAACATCTGGCCTGTAAGGCACTACTATCAGAACACCAAAGTGATGTGACAAGGGCAGTTTTCCTCCTTTTGCATGTTATGGAAAATTGCCCAAGCTTCCGGTTGTCTTGGCGCAACCAAACCCTGACCTTGCTTTAAGTTAGAAGAGGAAGCTGCCTACCAAATTTGGTGGCTCTAGCTCAAACTCTTTAGGAGGAGTTCTTGAACAAATGGACTCACAGACACACAGACATAGACATGCGCTCTAAAATATATATAGATTGTGACAATCTCAGATATAACAATGGGACCATATAAATACCATTGATAGACACAGGGCACTTCTCCTCCAGAGAGACCTGTAGCACCAGGCCTCCCAGCACATGCAAATTAAGAAATACCAGATTTTTACCTGTGCAGCCTTAATTGGCCCCCTCTGTGCACACTGATAAAACAGTTAATTACCTGATCATAGGACCTCTACTTCATTCAGCGCACAGTTCGGAAACATGAGGGGCAGAATTAAGATTTACAAAATTTAACCTTTAGGCACTTCAATTTTTCAGCTTATAAAACTTTTTTTAATGAAGGCTTATACAATGTAATGGGTAGATATAGAAAGACAGAACAGATTATCTTTCCATGGAGAAAAAGAAGAGTAACAGAACTATCACCATCATGGGGAGAAGAGTTAGGGCAACTCTGAATGCACTAAACAGTACTGAATAAAAACTGGCTATGACTGGGATTGAGGCAAAAATTCCAATGAAAAACTCTCAGTGATAAATTTGGGAGCTTTGCTTGAGTGCCTAAAGGAAAACTGAGCAAGGACCTCATGAAGTAGAGCTATAACGTTTTAGGATAATTTAAGGCAGGAGGGATGGAAATCTTGAACTGCCAGATCATGGCACAATGAATGGAGAAGTAACAAACTGAAATTGTGGTCTCCAGTTAAAATAAGAATATTTTGGAAGAAGAAGTAGAAAGAAGATATTACGTGAATAATTTCTTTACCTCATGGAAATTTTAGAAATTACAAAAATATTCTGGAATCAGTGAGCCAAAGTCAAATGTAATCAATGTTGTGGGAGGTATCACTAATTAAAAATGTCTAAAATTGCCATGTTGGTTTATATATAGAAATTCTCCTTCTGTAAATTAAGTTAGGTGACATTACATACAGTGAGGCAACAGAAGTGCTAAATCAAAACCCCAAATTAGCAGCACATGCTACTAGTGTTTTGCACTGGCAAATTAAAAGAACAAACGATCGTTTCTTGGTATTATATGAATTAATAACCCAAAGCGGACTCCTGCTACATGTCTGGCAATTTTATAATGATAGTTTATGATTAAGGATAGATATCTACTCTATCCATACTTTGAATGGAATTTATTGGCTGATATTCTCAGTTTCAAATGTGTTTTCACAATTTTCATCAAACCAGTTTTAGGGGCTGATCATGAATAGTCTGTTGGGTGGCTTAAGGGTTAATTTTAGTCTCCAGTGTCTGGATATTGTTTAGTATCCCCCGGATTGCTGCTTCTTGATGAAGCAATGAGAATTCCATTCTCACTGCTCTGTCAGGAGGCATTTCCACCATTTTCAATTTGAAACTGATGCTAAAAGGGAGCAAAAGATGCAATCTGGCCATGTCCTCCTGTGTCAAAGAAGTTAAATGTTGTCATGAGGATTGCTTCAAATTTTCTTTCTACCATTTTGCACCTTTAACAGTTATCAGATTCTACAATCTTGCCGGGAGATTGAGTCTGCCTCAGTGAAGGTGGAAATGTGGGCCTATATATGTGTGAGGAGGTTTCTTGAGATCCCCTTCATCCCTATTTTTGCATGATTCTGTGATATACTGTTAACTCACTCTTGTGCCAAGTTCTTGGGTCTAGCATGATGCACAGCTGTTCTGCTGACACATGCTCGTATCCATATGATGTGAATACTGTTGACACCAACCCAGGATATAAAAGAATTTGAACGTATTTATGAAGCAAAGGGTTGAGAGATCCATGGGAAATTTTGTGTCGGAGTTTATACACCCTAACATAACATATGACACAAGATACATACCTAGGTTTCAATGCTACTTTTGCTGAAGTCAGCTTGAGTTTTAGCTTCAGTGTGGTTTTTGCTTTTGACTTCAATGCTTTTGATTCCTGCGCTTTTGATAGTGGACTTATATGTAAAATTAGCTGCATTTCAAGTAGTTTTTGCAAACTATTAAGCATGTAGAGCATATAGATTATAAGGACCTGACTCTCACTTCAAACTGCTATAAATCAGGTATAATTTGATTGAAGTAAATGAAGATAATCTGGTGTAAAATCTGTCAGGACACATTGCGTGATCAGATTTGAGTCATGAAATTCAGGACGTTTTACATCTCCAGGCCTCTCCTGGAAACTGGGGCATATCATGCCCCGTGTTTCTTGTGTGTGTATACAGCTAATGAGCAGGCCTAGATGAAGCACATACTTTAAAATAATGGGTGCAAGCTCTACTGTAAAAGAAGAAAATAAAGAATTAGAAAATTATTTTTGCTGCCTCTTTATTAAATATTGTGCACAAAGAATATTAAACTGATGCCACCGGCAGATAGGGCCTCTGGGTCACTCTAATTGACCAAGAATGGTTTTCAGCCTGAGCAGTTTTAAAATATGAAGTTCATTAACATTTGCATTCACAGTCTGCCGATAAAGTGTGGCTTATTTAGTTGGAATCCAATGGGCTTGAGCCTCAGCTTACAACAATATAACAAATGAGCAATTTCATTGAAATCAATGGACTTATACCATCATAAAACTGATGCTAGTGAGGTTACAATTAGACCTTGTTACTTCGAAATTCAAGCCTTTATGAGTTTACTTAAGACTTGGTCATTTGGGAGCTGAGTGTGTCCTAGAAGGTGTTGAACGCCCTAAACTCCCACCGCACCTTTCAGGACTCAGCCCTTTACCAGGAGTTGAGTTTGCTGAACAGCTCAGTACCTCACAGAAGTAGGATTTCATCTAGCACCAATGGGCATTACAAGCCATTTAGCAAGCTACCAGTTTAATACTGTAGGCCTCAAAAATCAATGGAGTCGCTGAGCAATCAGGAAGGATAAAATAAGATGTTTGAGGATATTTCACTGTCAGTTATGACCCAAAATGTGTAATTGATGGAATGGGTAGCCCAGTTCTGTTGGTAAATGGTTCTCTGCCCTCTCCTAAATAGCATTCAACTTGGAGAAAATTTCAGTTATTCTGAAGATAGTGTATGTTGTTGGGGAAATCCTTTCCTCAGTGCAAAGCTGCATACTTCTGATAGGGCACAAAACTCTCTGCGGAGGGGACGGGCGGGAAAGAGTCCACTTGACTCTCAAAGCTGGGAAGCAACATCAGATTTGCCAATTATAGCCCAAGTAACTTCCATGTCTCTAGCACACTCTTAATTTGTGAAGGTAAAAGTATAGAGCTCTGCTGTTCCCCCACCTACCACACCTCTCCCTGTTGTACAGTTGCAATCATAAAACTGTTTAGATATCTCTGAAAATGAATGAAGTTGTTTGGCCCTACTCTTAGTACTGAGAAGCTTTTCCACAACTTTACCCCTTTGGTGGGTAGAAACCTTCTTCTGATTTCCAGGCTCAGTTTGTTCATAGTCAGTTTTTATTAATTTGTTCTAGTGCCAGCGTTATCTTTTGCTGAAATGGCTCTTCACCTTTCTCTAATGTATTTACCCTCCCCCAGTGTATTCATAAAAAGTGATCATATCCCTTTTCAGCCTTCTTTTTGTGAAACTAAACAACCCAAGCTCTTTCTGTCTTCTCTCATAAGACAGGCCTTCCATTCCTCTGATCATCATATTTATTCTTCTGTGAATCTGTTCCAGTTTAAATTTATCTTTCTTGAATATGGACTGACCCGAATTCCAGATAAGGTCTCCCCAGTGCCTTGTATAATGGCATAAATATTTCTCTATCTCTACCGAAATTGACTTACTTACTACATCCTAGAATCATGTTTGCCTTTCTCACAGCCTCATTCTATTGGTTGCTCATAGACATCCTATGATCTACCTACACACCCAAGTCACTCCTCTCTTTTGTCACTTCAATTTGATACCCCTCCCATCTTATAGCAGAAATTCCTATTATTGGACGCATAACTTTGTACTATTGCATTTCTAAAAAGTCTCAGAGGGGAAGCCGTGTAACTTTAAAAACAATGAGTAGCTCAGTAGCACGTTAGAGACTAAACAAGATATAAGATCATGACATATAAGATCATGACTACTTGTTGCATTTCTATCACTTCAGTCTTCAAAATCATCCAGATCTTCCAGTAGAGCAGGGGCTACTCAACACATGGACCGTGGGCCGCATGCAGCCTGCAGCCCGTTTGTTTGCAGGCTGTGGTACTGTTTGGGTTTACGCGGGGCTTAACACGTGGCCCGTGGGTGGGATCCTTTGAACATGGCCTCCATTGGGAACATGCTCCACAATGGTAAGTCAATAAAATGGTCTTCTATTGATATGCGTTTTAGTAGTTAAATTCCTGGACCGTCATTGCTCATTAAAAGTGCCATCATACTGGTGGAAATCAGGTAAATATTGCATTTTATTAATATCAGCAGACTTAAATGGAGCCTGTGTGTTATGTAGTCTTGCCTTAATCTTTGTATTCATGCCCGTCAGTGTGAAAGAAGATATTTGCATAGATTTGCATATATATTTGCATGTATATGCAACTACACTTATGTTGCAGCCCTCAGCATGTGCTGGGAGTATCAATGTGGCCCCTGGGGCTTCCAAAGTTGAGTAGCCCTGCAGTATAGTATTCTGATCCTCCTTCAGTGAGCTTCTGTGTCCCTGTGAATGTCCGAATGTCCACTCATGCATAGTATAATGTCAGCCAAACTGAGGTAGATGGCATTCTCAAAATAAAAGCAGCTAAATGTGCTCATTTGAATGTCCTTAGGAAATTGTTCAAATTATTGGTAAACAAGTCAAATGCTAGATCCTCTTGACAAGTTAAATTCTAAATAAATATATCATGCTGTATACTGCATATGCATTTAATCTTGTAATCACTCAGGAGTATTTTTACATGTACTTGTAATTCTTCTTAAGAGTTAGCATTGATAAATGCAACTGTGTTTTTCCCTTTAAACCTCTCCAGTTCTGGAATAATCCTATGGACAATGACCTATTCTTATTTTCTAACCCTTCAGTTTTTCAAAACTTTGGTATAACCTGTTTGCTATTCAGAAATTCTCACAAAAATAAAGAATAAATTTGACTGAACAGAAATCTGGAAAAGAGATTAGATTTTTACATTGGCTATAAGTTAAAATAACAGGAAAAATAATAACTAATAATGTCCTGAATTGAAAACTAGCTCTGAGAGTCTCATTAAAACCTTAACTGCTTTAGGCTTTCCCTTCTCTCACCTGCCTCCCACTGTTGACCTATGAGTCACCAACTATTTCAGCTTCATCTGAAATCTTTATTAAATTATTTTTAAACCCTAAAGCCCTGTGTGATAAGAAAAACAACTGATCAGGTTTTATATTTTTTAAAAAGATGTTCATTTGTAGAGAACAGAAATCTTAATTTTGCATGACTACAAATCTGCTATGTAATATGCAAATGTGTTTAGTTTGAAATCTGTGATTTATGAAAGAATTGTAGTACTCTGAATAGAGAAAATTTTGAAGAAATTATTTTTAATGATAAACATCAATAAACACAGTCAATTAAGCCCATTCAGAGGGCTAACTAGAAAACTTCCCAAGGTTTGCGGAGTATCGGTGTCTGTACATTGAACAAGATCAGAAAATCCACTTTTGCCAATTTTCCATGCCACTTCAGCTGGCTGAATAATCTTTATGTAGCAATTTAAAATACAGCTATGCATCATTTTGTCTATTTTCCCTTAGTCCCTGGGTGCGTCCAGACTGGCAAGATTTTGCGCAAAAGCGGCCGCTTTTGTGCAAAAACTTGCCAGCTGTCTACACTGGCCGCTTGAATTTGCGCCAGAGCACTGACTTTGTAATGTACAAAATCAGTGCTTCTTCCGCAAATACTTTGACGCCCCACTGAAAGCCTCTTCGCGCAAGTGTTCTTGCGCAAGAGGGCCAGTGTAGACAGGGAAGGAATTTTTTGCGTAAGAAAGCCCCGATGGCGAAAATGGCCGCCGGAGCTTTCTTTGCAAAATCGCGTCTATACTGGCCACAGATGCTTTTGCGCAAAAGCACTTTTTGCGCAAAAGCATCCGTGCCAATCTAGACACTCTTTTGCGGAAATACTTTAAACGGAAAAACTTTTCCGTTAAAAGTATTTCCGCAAAATCATGCCAGTCTAGACGCAGCCCCTAGGTCTTAATCATTGCATAGGCAGTAACTTTAAATTTGTAAATTGTTTCATTGACCTCAATAGGGCAAACCATATGAATAAAATTACTCACATGTTTATTTGTGCGCAGAATCAAGATCTATACAAAATGTTGTTGATATTCCATCTGCTAACTCACTGTCCATTATGGTTAATGACAAGTTGTAGTATATGGAATGCCATTCTTATTTTTCTCAAGTTTCTCTCATGCTACTTCTCTGCAATGGTGCCAAGTATCCCATAGCATTGTAAGATACAAAGTCTTTTGTAACAGGAGAAGATCTCAGATGTAATTAAATAAAAAGCTTTTCCAAAAGAGAGTATCTATGCATTCCTTCCTCTATTGTACCATCAGAGCACCTCACAGCCTTTAATATACTAATCCTCACCACAGCTGTGGGTGGTAGTGCTATTAGCTTCTCCATGTCTCAGTAAAAATGAGATAAGTGACTTGCCCAAGGTCACACTAGGGCTACGTCTACACTGGCATGATTTTCCGGAAATGCTTAAAACGGAACAGTTTTCCGTTATAAGTATTTCCGGAAAAAGCGTCTACATTGGTCCCGGAGTTACCGTTATAACGATGCGCTTTTCGGAAAAGCGCGTCTACGTGGCGCGCTTTTCGGAAAAGCAGAAGCCGGAGCCATTTGAAGAGGGCAAAGGCCACCAGACCTTTCCGGGGGCGGGGCCGGAGCGCCATTCAGACACGTGCTTAAAGGGGTCTCGCCGGACAGCCGTTGGTCTCCTGCTCCCCTGCCTTGGGACCTCTGCCAGGGACTGGCACCCTTAGCAGGTTCAGTGGTTGCCCTCTGGGTTTTGGGGACACCACCCTTTGGCCCCCAACTGCTTTTCCCTGAGTTTAGTTTTTTCTGCCCTGCTCTGTCTGCCATGGAGCCGTGGGTGGCCATTTGCCTGCTCGGGCCCCTGTTGGAGCTGTGCAGTGCCTGCTGCTCGTGCTGCAGGCCGGTGCCATGGTGTACATGAACCAGGAGGCAGAGATCGCATTGGACTCCCTCACCAGGAGGCCCTGGCAACCGTGTGGCATCAGCACCCCACCGTAGAGGCCCGTCTGGAGTTTCGAGCAGCACCGACTGGTGGGAGCGGCTGGTCCTCGGGGTCTGGGACGACCACCAATGGATCAGGAATTTCCGCATGAGAAAGCGGACCTTCCTGCAGCTGTGCACCTGGCTCACCCCGCGCTGCAGAGAGCCACCACCCGGCTGCGGGCACCCATCCCCATCAAGAGAGGGTCGCCATCGCGCTCTGGAAGCTGGCCACACCGGACAGCTACCGCTCGGTGGCACAGCAGTTCGAGTGGGGACGATCAACCGTCGGAGTGATCGTCGTGGAGGTAAGTCCCAGGGGGAGTGGGATGGGGGGAGGGTGTTGCACTCCAGGCCCAGGGATAGCCAAGATTCCAGGCTGGGTCGGCCAGGGGTTTGGGCCGTCCCTCCCTTGCACAGGCCCGCTGGTGGGGGCCGTGGGGCGAGGGGGGCCCTGGTGTGTGTGTGTGTGGGTGTGTGTGAGGACAGAGGGAATCAAGGGGGCCCCAAGGAGCGCACACTCACCCCTGCCGTCGTGATGTGTTCCCTTGTGTTTCTCTGCACCCTTCTGCAGGTCGTCCACGCCATCAACAACATCCTGCTCCCGCGAATCATCCGCCTGCGCGACGTGGATGATACCATGGCGGCCGCTGCCCTCGGGTTCCCCAACTGCGGGAGCCCTGGGACGCCACCCACATCCCCATCCGGGCCCCGGAGCATCGAGCGGCCCATTTCATGAACCGCAAGTACTGCTCCATTGTTCTGCAGGCCCTCGTGGACCACGGGGCGCTTCCTGGACATTTACGGGGGCTGGTCCGGCCGGGCACACGACGCCCGCATCCTCCGCAACTCTGGACTGTTTCGCAGGTTGAAGGCGGGCACCTACTTCCCCCGGCGAGACTTGACTGTCGGGGATGTGCCTATGCCCATCTGCGTCGTCGCAGCCTACCCCTGATGCCCTGGCTAATGCGGCCCTACACGGGGCAGCCGGACCAGAACCGGGCCCGGTTCAACGACCGCCTCAACCGGGCCCGAAACCCAGTGGAGCTGGCCTTTGGACGTTTAAAAGCCCGATTCCGTTGTTTGCTCACCCGTCTCGACATGGGTGAGCAGAATGCAACGGAGGTACTGGCCGCGTGCTGGCGTGCTCCACAACATTGTGGAGCGCAGCGGGGAGGCCTTCCTCCCTGCATGGATGGCAGCCGAGGCACAGACCTTGGAACAGCCCGACACAGCTGCCGTCCGCCAGGCGCGCCAGGATGCGGTGCGCATCAGAGAGGCCCTGGTGGACATGTTTGCCCAAGCCCCGTAGCAGGGTCGCCTGGGTCTCCCCAGACTACTCCCGCCCGTCCCTACCCCTCCCCACCCCCTCCTTACCTCCCCAATTGTAAAGCGTCGGGTCAAAGCACATCGGCCGTCATCGTGACTGTTTCGGGTGCGTCGGGCTTAGTCAGGGTTTTTCTTTTAGTTTAGGCTAGGGTTTAGGCCACCATCGTCTGTCCCGAAGAACAGCCACGAGGATTCGGGGGTCGTGCGGAAGGCTCAAGTCAGCGTACCTGATTCCAGTCGTCTTCCGTCGAGGGATCTCCTGGCTGTTCCTCTCCTGAGGCCCGGAAGGACCAAAGGATTGAGGTGGCCAGCTTCCATCATCTTCCGTCGAGGGATCTCCTGGCTGTTCCTCTCCTGAGGCCCGGAAGGACCAAAGGATTGAGGTGGCCAGCAACACTACCCAATTGTCCTCCCTGCGCCTAGACTATGTTTAATTATCTGTAGTGTGCATCTTTTAACTGTTCTTGCTTGTTTGTGAGCTATGTAAATATAGTTTGTGGTTTACATTTTACTGAAAAGTCTCAGTATTTATTTATGCGCCACAAACCAATGAGCACTTAAAGGGCCCCCAGTGATAGAGTACAGATTTTGTTGTCTGCAGTTTGTAACCCTGTTAAATTTAAGTGGCTAATTGGCATCTCACATCATTTCCTACAGTTACTAGAGTAACACGATAACCAACACAGGAATGAACAGAAAAATAGAAAACTGTTTATTTACAAGGGGAGGACCTTCTACTGGGACGGGGACCTTCAACTGGGACTGGGACGGGGACCTTCAACTGGGACGGGGACCTTCAACTGGGACTGGGACGGGGACCTTCAACTGGGACGGGGGCAGTTACTGGGATGGATGGCCCCTGCGACTGCTCCTCCGGGGGCCTGCACACGCTGGGCAGACCGCGTGGGGGCAGGCTGCACGGGGAGGTGGGCACGACCACGGGCACGACCACGACCAGGAGCAGGGGCAGGAGCAGGGGCAGGGGCAGGGGCAGGAGCAGGAGCAGGGGCAGGGGCAGGGGCAGGGGCAGGAGCAGGGGCAGGAGCAGGGGCAGGGGCAGGGGCAGGAGCAGGGGCAGGAGCAGGGGCAGGAGCAGGAGCAGGAGCAGGAGCAGGAGCTGGGATAGGAGCTGGGATAGGAGGGGCATGGGCTGTGCTCCGGGAGGAATGGCGGGGCATGGGGTCCATGCCATAATGAATGGCATGGACCAAATGTGCCGTGAGCATGTCCATGGTTGTGCGCATCCTCTGCACTCATGTAGGAAGGCAGCCCAGCCCTCCTGCCGCCACTGCAGGTCCCCTGCACCCGCTCGGCGATGGAGGCCTGGATTGCCTCCACGGCACGCACATGGCGGCGCAGAAGCTGGTCTCTCTGCCGCCGCCTGTGCCTCGGGTTGGCCAGCTGGGGTGCCGCTGCTGCCGCAGTGTCGGGTCTGGTGCTGGGTCCCGCTGCAGGGAAGAGAAGAAAGGATGGGTCAGTCAGGCAGGCCGTCCACTGTCCCCACATCTCATGCCCTCCACCCCTGAGCCCAGGTGACCCCACAGTTGTGTGGCTTGGGCCCACTCGGTTTCCCTCCTGCCCCCGTGTTGTATGTTGGCAAGGAGGACCGCCCCTGCTGGAGTAGGGTCCCCTCTCCAGTATTGGCAGTCTGTGTCCTGGCCCGTGGAGGCGGGAGGGTGCTTGTGCTGCGTTCACCTGTGGAACTCCCTGCCGGTGGAGACTGTGAAAAGCTTTGGGCTAATCGCTGGTGTTTGACAGGAGCGAGATGCATCCCCACGCAGTGCCTGGGAGCACATCTGGCAGAGGCGGTCTGGGCTCTCAGATCCTCGCGTGGGATATCTCCTGGGCGTAACCAGAAGCGTGAGTGGGTGGGGGGGTGTCCCATCCTTGCAGCAAAACTCAGGGGCCCTTGTCCCTCCCACTATCCCTCCCGCAAGGCCGGTAGCCCAGGGACATGTGCGGCCACAGTGGGGACTTCCCTCGGGGAACCAGCCAAGGCACCGGGAGCAGGCGAGGGACTGTGACGCTGCGGTTTTCCCAGGAGCAGCTGGCTGTGCCTCACAGCCAGGCATGGGACAGTGTGCTGTTCTCCGTGCTGCACCCTTGGCGGAGGTGAGGGGCTCTGGGCTGAGTCCCTGGGGCCCTGGCCGGTTCCAGCCGGCATCCACCCTTCCCCCTGGTCCCGCCGCATGTGTGTGAGCAGCACGGTCCCAGGCGTGCCCTGCAGCTGCCTGCCGCGGCCATGTGCCGCTCGGTCGCCAGGCTGCACGAGGTTGCACGTGCTGCTTGCTGCCTCATGCGCAGCGTGCAGCTCACGTGGCCTGAGTGAAATGCTCTCCCCTCCTCCTCTGGGCACCTGGCTCCCCACCCCGCCCTCCACCCTTTGGGAGTGCAAACTGCAAAGACTCACCAGTGGGTTCCTCCCGGCCTCGGCCTCGGCCTCGGAGGAGCTGCTGGAGGGGCCTGCTGGGTGGTGGCCTCCTCCCGCGCCGGACGCGCTGCTGCTGTCCTCTCCCTCCCCTGCTCGGTGGGTCGTCTGATGGGGCGCTGGCAGGTGTCCACAGGGACGTCCGGGCTTGCGGGGCTGGCTGGCCCAGGAAGGCGTTCAGCCGGTCATAGTAGGGGCAGGCGTCTGGTCCTGCCCCCCTGCCCTCGCTGGCCCGGACGTACCCCAGCCGCAGCTCCTTCACTTTGGAGCGGACCTGCTCGGCATTCCGGGTGGGGTGTCCCTGTTGTGCCAGGTTGTCGGCCAGCCGTGTGTACAGCTCGACATTGCGGCGCCTGGAGTGCAGGTCGTGGAGACCCTCCTCCTCCTGCCACAAGTCCAGGAGGGTCTCCAGCTCCTGGGGTCCAGGATGGGGCCCGGCGTTTGCGGCCCCTGGGGGCCTCCTGTGCTGGGGGTGCAGGGGGCTCACCAGCCGGAGCTGCCATGGCGCGGTCCAATGTGTGGCTGGGCAGCACAGCAGCACGTGGCAGAGCTCAGGCTGCAGGGTCTGCGTGCTCCTGCCACGTCGCCCAGCAGCCTCCCTACCAGGAAGTCCAGGGCTCCTACGGGGTCTCGTGGCGACCAAACCGCTTTTTTCCGTTTCTTCTGCTTTTCCGGAAAAGCTGTCTACACTGGCCCTTTTCCGGAAAAGCTTTTCCGGAAAAAGGACTTTTGCCCGAGCGGGAGCGGCATAGCTTTTCCGGAAAAGCGGCTGATTTCATACAGTAGATCGTCATTGCTTTTCCGGAAAAGCAAGCGGCCAGTGTAGACAGCTCGCACCTTATTCCGGAAAAGCGGCTGATTTTCCGGAATAAGTGGCCCAGTGTAGACACAGCCAAGATGTCTTTGACAAAGCAGAGATTTGAATCTATATCTCTAAGTTGCAGACTAATAGACAATTTTCCTCTTTTTTCCCCAGACAATAGAAAGGTGGCCTAGTTTAAAAATGAGTCAGAAACTTTTGCCAAAATATCCAGAAGCAGGGAATGATATTAGTGATGTCATCATAGAATTCATGGTGGGTTGCCTCAAAGATGGGGAAGATAACAGTAGCTGAGGGATTGATACTTCGTAACATTGCAATCCCTCTAAAGCAATGCCTGGTAATTTTGCTTTGAAAGCAGAGTTAGACCTCAATCCAGGAAAGCATTTAAGCATATGCTTAATTTCAAGTACATGAGTAATTTCACTGAAGTGAATTAACTTCACATATGTGAAAAGTCTGTGCACAAGTTAAAGATCTTTGCTGAATCAGGACCTTAAGCACTACAAAATCTGTGTCTTCATCAACAGGTAATCAGGCTGGACCATTTTGTAAACATTTTTTGTAGAGCATCTTTTAAATACAGAGGTATGTAACACATGAGTCACAGTCAGAAGGCACAGCAAAGAAAATGTGAAGATCAATAGTAGTGCCAAAACATAACCTTTTCCTTCTGAACTAGTGAAGTTTATATACCAAAATGTACCTGCTGCCCCTCACAGGCTATTATTGCCTGGTCTGAATTGGAATTCTGCCACAGCACAGTTTTGTTTGCATGAGAATTAAGTGAAAGCGGTGTGATTCAGCACTGCATTTTAGGGTAACCTTTAGTTAAAAAAGAATTCTGACTCGGTTCATCTGTTAAGGCCACCTCCTGTACATTGAATAAAAATGGAATCAATTGTACTCATTGTATTTCTTTTTATAATAAGCACTCTTCAAAAACAAGCCATAGTCCGTCTTGGAACCAAGAAAACCTAGTCCTCCAGCTGACTTACCTGACTAGCTGAATCCTCCCTCTTTTCCTTCCCTTCCTATTTATCCTTCGTCTCCTCTAAGTATCACTGTTTCTCACCCCCTTTTATTTCTCCACTATCCCTTTTACTCTGTCCTCTTCTTGCCCATGCTCTTTGTCTCTTCTATAGTCACATCCCCTGTTTTCTCTCATCTTCTCCATATCTGAGGTATGTCCTCTTCAGCTTCCTTACCTGGGCTTAGAATTGGGAACATACTACTTCCATACTCAGCAGTCTTCACTGGCTTCAAGACCATTTCTGAATCCAACATACAATTTCCTTTCTTACCCCCATTGCATCCTGTTAGATTTGCTTGTAAATTATAGTGCTGGGAAATTCAAAAATTCACCTGCCCCATCACAATATTAATCATACTCATGAAATCTTCTTGGTGTCCGAAATAGTTTGTTAAAAGTTTTGAAAGCTAAAACCTGTCTTTGAAATCCCCTTCTCATCAACACTTCATTTGAGAGAATCACAGAAATGCCTTATCCACAAAGCTCTTAGAATTTCTGAAATAAAACTTTGATTTTATATACATTGTATCAGGGAATCCAAATTTAAAGAAGTGAGCACATATTTCTTCTTGAACAACCTAGTTAGAGAACTGTACTTTGCACTGTTGCTGTTGATTTGTAAATAATTAGAGCATAATTACAACAATAACTAGAGTTAGTAAAATATAGCTGTAGTCCACTGCTGCATTATGGATCTCTGTTTCCTTGATGTAGATTACAAAAGCAATATATTGTTTTAAAATTAATTATGTGCAAAGGTCAACATCATTTATGGGGCATATTATGCAGATCAAAGGACTTCAGTGCTTCTCTAAGTTTCTAATAATGCAGATATACTCAATTGCTGACCTTCAAAAGACCATATCTGACGTCATCAAGTCCTCCTGAAATGACTCTCTGCTCATTAGGTTCACAGCATAATACATTTTCTAATCCTCACACCCTTACACTGTTGTCTTGGACATTGCTGCCCTTTTCCTTTACAAGCAGAGATCCATGTTATCAAATGCTGAGTACAATGGTGGAAGACACAGATGTTATCGCTCTATCAAATGCTTATTATAAACTACCTCCCATTCCAAAATAATCAGAAAGGCAGAAATAGAGCAACTAAAAGTATATCAGTGAAATCTGTCCCAGAGGTTCAGAGGAAAAAAATGGAGAGACTTTGTATTGTTTCACTCTAGCTGTAAATCAATAAACTTAAAAAACAACAAATAGTCTGGTAGCACTTTAAAGACTAACAAAACATGAAGATGGTATCATGAACTTTCGTGGGCACAGTCCACTTCTTCAGATGACCAGAGTGTTGGATGTCCAGATGGGTTCTGGACATCCAACACTCTGGTCATCTGAAGAAGTGGGCTGTGCCCACGAAAGCTCATGATACCACCTACATGTTTTGTTAGTCTTTAAAGTGCTACCAGACTGTTTGTTGTTTTTTAAGTTTTTCCTTTTACAGACTAACTCTGCTACCCCTCTGAAGCTTTAAAAGAATAGTCCTTATATGCTGAATGAAGGGCAGCAGATAGGGGCCCTGCCTTGGGAGCAGGGTTGGAAGAGTCATAATTTTCCTCTTGGTTCTCTAGCAATTAAGAAATCTGCTATTGGTCTAAAATGTCTTCTCTTCCCATGCTAACTACCAGCCTACTCCCCACCCAGCTATGAGGGAGGGGGAGTAGTAGATCTACAAAGGGTTCCTTCACTCTCTACCTGCACTTGGTGTGGTCTTGTGTAGCCCTAGGAAGTGTCAGAAGGGGAAGCTTTCCTTCCTAATCTTCCTATTACCTAGCACAGAGAGCTTGATCTCACAGCAACAATGGCCTGTGTCAGAATGCAACTACATCTGGGCTTGATTGCCTACCTACCCAATGACCTCAGCTTGGCCCAATAAACCCTTTTTAAGTGAGCATAGTGGATGCTCAATATGTCCCATATCTGCAGCTGAGCCAGACTAGCTTCCTGTCCAACACTTGCTCCATCCCTTGCCTGATCCTCTCCAGCTCAAGTCCCTGCCTACCTCTGAACTCGATACCTAATGCTTGGCTCATCACCTGCCCACAACTCTGGCTCGCCCTTCAATTCTGTTCTGGTTCCTGACTGCTGGCTTCAACCCTGGCCTTGCCTCCTGAAAATGCCATCGGATCTGCCTTCTGATTGTGCTCTGACCAGGGCAGACTCCTGCTTCAATCACTAGGTTGCATTGCCTGAACTAGAGTGTGTGACAGCCAGAGGAAATACAGTAATAATTAGAAATGAACAAAACATGAAAGTCACTTAATGGATCAGTAAAAAATAAACACTACAAAGGATTTCTATCTCTCTTAATCCATGAGGACTACAATGGAGCACTTTGTTTTCCTTTACAATACATGTGCCTAAACAACTACATTCTACAAAGGAATTTCACCATCCAATTACAGAGAGAGACTGCAGAACTGGAATTCATCTACAAATTTGACACTGTTACCCTGGGCTTGAATAAAGACATTCACTGATTAACACACTACAAAACCACATTTTCATGTCAAATGTATGAATGGGACACATCCACCCACTTAATTAGCTTCATTAACACGGGTCCTACAATTGACAGATACTTATTTTGCTGTTATATATATTTTGGATTCTCTTATTTCCACTCCAACTATTCTGATGAAGTGGGTCTTTCCCATGAAATCTCATGATACTATATATTTTTTGTCTCTAAGGCGCCACAGGAGTACTCATTGTTAAGTTATAGACTAATATGGTTATGCCGCTGGACTTTTTCTGGGGGAGGTGGAAACTCATAAACGATTGTGATTAGAGTCTGTCCTTAGCAAAGCTTGTTGTGTCACAATGCATTTCATACAGTATGGTATCACCAAATGTTGTCTTTTGGACTTTCTGATGAAGCTCTGAAACCAGTCTAGTCCTCTCACATTCTCCTTGGTCCTGTAATCTTTTTTCTCCTGGCTCCCATCATTCTTCCTATCTTTTCTCCTTCTAAACCTTTCTGTCACTGCCTCCACTAACTGCAGTTAAGATAAGAGGGATGAGAATGCTTCCTAGAAATTCTTGTTCCTATGCTGTAGTTCATCAGTGAATCAGAGAAACTAACTGCATTTCTTGGTCCTACCTCAACAGCCTCATGTAATCCCTTTTGATTCTGATTCTTCATCAGTGCCGGCAGGTACTACGATTAAATGTTCCAGGCATTCATCTCAGTTTTCATACTGTATGGATCCAGTCTACGCATTTGACCAATTCAGGCTGGTTGGTAAACACTTCTGGCTCTCCCAGCGGTACCTTTCCATTTACTTTAACTTTCCCAAGTTGCCTTGATGGATATAGGGCCTAAGAATCATCATTTTATTTGGAGTTCTGGCATAATGGATTCATTCATTTCAGGTTGAAACCCAGAATTTATTCCTCAGGATTTACATAGTCCTTTCTAATGTAAAAATCGCAATGAATTTGACATAGTAAGGATGGGATGATTTGCTTTGGTCTGAATTTTAAAATAGCATCTTATGTCATTTGCTGAAATTATTTGTGCCAATAGCGCTGCATAAAAACAAACATTAGATTCTCCACTTGGCTAAGTCCACTGAGCCACACTGCTCAAGTGGAACCACACCCCAATGCCTCTCTCCACTCCCAACACAAACACTTTACAACTGGTGTTGGCCCCCCACTGACTGATGATGTCTATTAAAATAACAAGGAAAAAAGGAACCAGTTCCATGTCGTCTTTAATTCTCTCAGATTAGACTAACCATGGGAAATGTGACGTTTCCTGAGCTATACCAAAGCTAAGCCTGCATCTTCGCCACAGGTGTGTGCAGTCAGGGAGTGGGCAGCCCGCAAGGGCAACTGCACATCAGTTAGTATAGCTGTGTCTCCCTCTCCCTTTACCCGGCTCTCTGGGATTGAAGCCTCTTTTCATGTGTATGTTCTGCCTCTTCTGAAATCACCTTCCCCATAGACTCACCGCTGCCCAAGGCCAATATCCAGAGATGACAAAACAATTTCAGTGTTAACAAATAAACTTTCTGCTAAAATAGTTCTATTTATGTATTTGCTTATTTAATGTTTATAAAATACCCTATTTCCTAGCCTATCCATGCACTGTTACAATCTACAATAACCCATGGAGCAAAGTAACTGCAAATATGCTTTTAACTCCTAAAATCTTCATGGTACTGTGCATGCCCCTTGCCCTCACAACATCCCTGAGCCAAAGGCCGGAGAAAATAGATGCTCCTACAGACTGTGCCTTAATGAGCAGCGACTATAGTCACTGACAGACTCAGGTCCTGTCAGTTCACTGGGGAAAGTGATTTTAAAGTAGAAGACCCTCCACTAGGAATACCTTCCCTCTAGGCCCAAGATGTTTACATCTAGAGGTTTGCTGGCCACAACTATTCTACTAGCACACAGGGAGAAAAATTCAGGGCCACATCACATACTGATGTCAGTCAAACTGAGGTAGATGCCCAGGAAATTTAACAAGCTTCCTCATGGTTTCCTTGTGGAATTTCTGCTGGACCATGGATGTTGACAGACCAGAGAGTCCCAGTTAAGGGAGTTACAACCTGTAGTACTTTAGGTAAATGTGCAGAAAATGAGAAGAACACAGATGGCTAGTTATAATACAAGAAGCACAAGAAGCCAGAATAATATTAAAATAAGGTCCAAAATGGAAGACAGACACTTCAGTAATACAATGGGGTTTCTCAGTAAGGTGTGCAGACAACATGGTAGTTTGTCAGTACAAGGACAATTCATAATCTTACTATATATTTTAGAAATGTGCATCTGCCCATCCACCTGTGAGTCCATTTGTTCAAAAACTCCTCCTCAATGGTAAGAGCTAGGACCACCAAATTTGGCATTGTGCTTCCTCTTATCATAACTTATAGCAAAGTTAGAATTTGGTTGTGCCAGGACAACGGGATGTGCCTGGAATTCAATTGTTTCTCATACAATGGAAAGGGAGGGATCTAGTAGGAGGGACAGTTATACTACAGAATGACCACAGGGGGCACTAAGAGGCAAGAGATGGGGACTGGGACAGCTATTACCTCATTGGGTGGAGAAAGGAACAGCTATCTACAATATATTTCAGAGAGTTTCTCTGTCTGTATGTCTGTGACAGCCCTCTCCCAGCAGTCTCTGCTGCAGCTGCAGTGGCCATAGACAGGCACTTCTCAGCTGGCCCCAAGCTGCTGCGGTGAGAGAGGGCTGGGTTTGTTCTCTCTCCCTGAGGCATTCTGCATACTGAACCCCTCATCCTCAACCCCCACCACAGAGCAATGATTTAAACCAGGGGTGGCCAACCTGTGGCTGCAGAGCCACATGCAGCTCTTCAGAAGCTAATATGCAGCTCCTCTCATAAGTACCAAATCCAGGGCTGGAGCTACAGTGCCAACTTTCCACTGGGCCAAAGGGTGCTCACTGTTCAACCCCCAGCTTTGCCCTTGGCCCTTTCCCCCTAGGATCCTGCCACTTCCTACCCTCTTCACTGAGCCTGTCACACCCAGGCTTTTCCTGTCCAGTGTCTCCCACTGAGAGAGAGCTGATCCCAGTGGGCAGGAGGAAAAGAAGGAGGAGGCACTGACTAGTGGGGCTGCCAGTGGGCGGGATGTGCTGAAAGAGGTGGTAGGGAGATGATCTGGGCTCTTTGGCAATGTGCATTGGTAAATTCTGGCTCCTTCTCAGGTTTAGGTCGGCCACCCCTGATTTAAGCAAAGAAAAACAAAACTGATTTGAGTTAAGGACTTGAGCAACACCAGGCAAATCTTCTTTTAATTAATAACAGACTTGAGCATGGCAAAGTTTGTTGGCCTCACACTTGCTGTGTCCCACTTTTTCTTGTGGGAATGCACGTTAGGGGATTTTACTACACAACAAATATAAATAACTTGAAAATTCAAAATCAAAGAAAAAGTGTGCACACACACTCCCTCCATGCAGAATGATTAAGAACATAAGAATGACCATACTGGGTCAGACCAAAGGTCCATCTAGCCCAGTATCCTGTCTGCCGACAGTGGCCAGTGCCAGGTGCCCCAGAGGGGGTGGACCGAAGACAATGATCAAGTGATTTGTCTCCTGCCACCCTTCTCCAGCCTTTGACAGACAAAGGCCAGGGGCACCATTCCTTACTCCCTAGATAATAGCCTTTTATGGACCTAACCTCCCTGAATTTATCTAGCTCTTTTTAAAAACTCTGTTATAGTCCTAGCCTTCACAGCCTCCTCTGGCAAGGAGTTCCACAGGTTGACTATGCACTGTGTGAAGAAGAATTTTCTTTTATTAGTTTTAAACCTGCTACCCATTAATTTCATTTGGTGTCCTCTAGTTCTTATATTATGGGAACAAGTAAATAACTTTTCTTTATTCACACTCTCTAAACCACTCATGATTTTATATACCTCTATCATATTCCCCTCAGTCTCCTCTTTTCTAAACTGAAAAGTCCCAGTCTCTTTAGTCTCTCCTCATATGGGACCCGTTCCAAACCCCTAGTCATTTTAGTTGCCCTTTTCTGAACCTTTTTTAATGCCAAAGGATTAGTCCTAGGACTGACCCTTCGGGAACACCACTAGTTACACCTCTCCATTCTGGAAATTTACCATTTATTCCTATCCTTTGTTTCCTGTCTTTTAACCAGTTCTCAATCCATGAAAGGATCTTCCCTCTTATCCCATGACAACCTAATTTACACAAGAGCCTTTGGAGAGGGACCTTGTCAAAGGCTTTCTGGAAATCTAAGTATACTATATCTACTGGTTCCCCTTTGTCCTCATGTTTGTTAACCCCTTCAAAGAACTCTAATAGATTAGTAAGACATGATTTCCCTTTACAGAAACCATGTTGACTTTTGCCCCAACAAATTATGTTCTACTTTTCTGACAATTTTATTCTTTACTATTGTTTTAACTAATTTGCCCAGTACTGATGTTAGACTTACCTGTCTGTAATTGCCAGGGTTGCCTCTAGAGCCCTTTTTAAATATTGGTGTTATGTTATCTGTCTTCCAGTCCTTCAAGCTGATTTAAAGCCTATTTAAATGCTAGCTTTCAAACCACAGTTAATAGTTCCACAATTTCACATTTGAGTTCTTTCAGAACCCTGAAAAAGTTCCTCTAGAAAAAGGCTCCTAGATGAAACTTGATATGATGGTTTGACTACATATTGTTTTTAAAAGATAGACTCTATGCTGCATCATTAAGTCAGTGGGGTTCTTCAGTCTGCACCCATTGTTGAATCTGGTCCTACAGAGCATTGAGCAATCATTCCAATGGTTGGAATAGAATCATGGCATGTGTCAAGGGGAAAAAAATCTCATTCTGCATGTGAAAAAAAGAGCATTCACAGACACCCAAATGAGCAAATATAGTGATTGAGGTGTTAGATGTTATTCTGAGCAATAGGAAATATTTTGCCTGGCTCCTTTCAGACACATTTGAAAATGGAAGAATCCTTCTAGGTCATCTGTCAGGGATAGATATTATGTACATGTATCTATATTATGTGGAGTAACATCACGTGATTCACAACTTAATTAAAGCACTACAAATAACTCAGTTGTATGAACTGATAGTAAACAGGAGAAAATGTCAGTTTCTTTGTTGAGAGAAATAATGTAGTAAGGACATCATTTTTCTGCTGCAGTTGTACACTTAGACTAAAATAAATGGCAGGCTGTGGAAAATATATCTAGTCTTACTCTAATGTAGATGTTAGCGTGAGTGTAGTTTTGCCCACCAGGCACATGCAAGTAACACAATTCTTCTGGGATGAATCAGCGCCATTATGAAGAGCAGTACCAAAAGTACACAAGATCATTTTTCTTGTTTGTATCTGTGCAAAAGGCAAGACATGAAAATTAGTCATAAAAGATACCCAGAAACTGAAAAAATATATAAGAAGGACTAATGAGGTGGCTCACTAGACAAACATAAATAAAGTGATAGAGAAGAAGGGAGGAAATAGCATCCTAAATATTCCTCTAACCCAGCAGTTCTCAAACTTTTTGGGCTCCAGAGCCCTTTACATGCGTAAAAATTTATTCAGAGCTCCAGTGGTCCACTGATTGTATGTGTTGTACCAATTGATGTTTCCAGTTTGTCAACCTTGCGGAGCCCCTGGAGATGTCCCGTGGAGCCCTGGGGCTCTGTGGAACACAGTTTGAGAAACACTGCTCTAACCAATCCAATGAGTGCTAGAAACAGTGGAGCGCAAGTGCTCAATTCAGACTAGCTGCATGCATATCCATTTTAAAAGGGAGGCGCAATATTAATTCATTTTAATGGGAAGAAAATTTGTTCATTATTTACTGTGTCTACACAGCAAAGTTATTTCAGAATAACGGCCATTATTCCTAAATAACTATGCAAGCATCTACACAGCAATTCTGTTATTTTGAAATAATGTCAAAATAACGGACACCTTATTCCGACTTCCGTAAACCTCATTCTACAAAGAATAACACCTATTCCAAAATAGCTATTTCGAAATAAGGCTAGTATAGATGCTGCACTTCTGCTATTTTGAAATAGTCCCTTACCAGGGCCATTCTAAGTTGTTCCTCCTGGGGCTCTAAATCGAGATAACACGTCTACATTAGGGAAGCCTGCCTCGGACTAATTTTGAGCCTTCCCTGAAGTATAGACGTTCAATTTTAAAATAAACTATATGGAATAATTATTCTGGAATAGCTTATTCTGAAATAACTGTGCAGTGTAGACATAGCCTAGGAGTCCATATTTGCCATGTATTGATCACATCATCATGCAGTATAATCGTGTAGTCCAGTTATGGAATCTCAGTAGCAATAGTCATGATTATGATCTGCAGTTTTACATGAAAAAAAACATTATCTCAGACAAAGAGTTCAGCCATTTTATTTGCCACTGTAGCATCAATTAAATGACCAGGTAAGCATAAGATTGCTGTTAAGACTACAGAGAAAAGAATCCTAGAATAAATCAGGTCTTTATTTGGCTTCACTGCTCATCGTACAGCAATATTAGCATTGGGAATATGATGTGCAAAAAAGACATATTTACAGAACGTGCAAGAGACACATACTGAAAACTTAAGAGATATTTAAGGTTTAACTCTACTATATTAAATTGTAGAAGTGCAAGGGCCTGAGGATGCTTCAGGATCTGAGCTATATAACTATAAAAAGGTTAGTGGCACCAACTAAAGAGATTAATAGATAATAGGTATCTAAAACAAGGGCAACAAAAATTTTCCAAAGCACTCAGCATTTGCCTAACTCTCCTCCCAAACACTGAGTGGTTGGCATTTGGTCCTGATAAATATGCAATATCTTATTAATCAGGAAATCTCAAACAAATTAGTTATTTCATGAGAGGTACAGAAGTGCTTCTTGGAAATACCATATAGCAATGGTATCCAACCAGTTCTAAAGCAGAAGCACTACAGCGGCTACTGTTATAGTGAACTAGCCACACTCAACCGGCCAAATAGCCACATGTGGCTAGTGGCTAGCATGTTGGACACCATGGCCTTATAGCAAAAGCAGCATTTTGTGGGCTTCTTATAAGCCTAACACCTTACTCCCTCATTAAAGACTAGTTACAGCAAGCAAGCATAACAAACAGCTAGAGGACAGCGCATAGAATCAGAGAGTTTAAAGCCAGAAGAAACAACCGGATCATCTAGTTTGATCTCCTGTATCTCGCAGGCTGTGAACACCACTCAGCACCCACCGCAATCTCAACAACCAAAATGAGACCAAAGTAGTTCAGCCCACAGGAGACTAGACAATTGTGTTACACAGGCAGAGAATAGGAGGGATCAAGGTGAACCATTGTCCAAGGTCCCTGTAATGACAGAGCAATGATTAAGTGAGAGAGACCCAGATAATCCTGGCAAGTACCTGCATGCACATACTGCAGAGAAAGGCAATCCCCCCCTCTCCCTGAGGTCACTGCCAATCTGACCTAGATGCAAATTGCTTCCTGACCCTCCCTCCCCCTTCTGTGGCTAGTTACAACCTGAAAAAGAGCCTTTTCCACTCTTTCCAGTGTCTTCTTCCCAGCTATTGCTAGAGCTGATGTTTCAGGGGAAGGAGGTTAAAAAAATCCCAGAATCCATTGGGGGCGGGGGGAGGGAGGGAATCCCTTCCTCCATCCTGAGCACTATCAGCTGGAAGGAGAGTGCAGGTAAGAATAATGACATCAGGTGATTACATAGGCTACTTAGTATTATTTATTGGTCAGGCATTGTGAATAGCTCAGTGCTGTATGAGAGGCACGTAACACAGCTTGACTCACCACCACGGATGCCTCCTGCTGGTCACTCAGAAATTAGCTCATTATAGCCCTGGAGCACCCACTTTCGGACAGTGTCATGCCTGCTGTTCCCTATTAATGTCTCCACCACTTTATGTTAGGACCCCCCATCCCATCTGAGTACTGCCCTACCACAGTGCCCCCACACTTTGGGGTTCTCCTCTTCAGGGAACCCACAACCCCCTATGCCCACCTTGCCTCAGTGACTCACTGCCAGTCTTCATGTAGTCCCTGACACAGGGGCAAACTGCAGCCTGAAATGGCCACTCATCACTGGCAAGGGGGTGTGGACCTGCTGCCTTTGCCTGCCCTGGCTGCCTCCCTAGTGGCCTCAGGCCTTTGCTTCAGGCCCTGCAATCTGGGAGCTTGACTGGCCAGAACATCCCCAGCCCTGCTCTGAGTCTGGAAGCTTCTAGCTTCCCCTGCAGCTAGGTCTCTCCTGTTCCACAGCTGGAGCAAGAGTGAGTCTGAGTCTCCTCCCCTCCAGAAGTCCTTATTTATATAGCCCCAGCTGGGCCCTAATTGGCTGTATCAGCTTCAGCTGGTGGTTCAACTGTTCTAGCCCTCTCCAGGTGCGTCTACACTGTAGCATTTTTCTGGAAAAACGTCCGTTTTTCTGGAAAAACAATACTTGCGTCCACATTGCCACTGAGTTCTTTCGACAGAAAGTCCAAAGAACAGAGGGGTTTTTCCGAGAGCAGTAAACCTCTTTCTACAAGGAAGAAGCCTTTTTCCGAAAAAGCTTTTTTGGAAAAAGGCGTGTATGGACGCAGAAGAGGGAGTTTTTTCGAAAGAAGAGGCCTCCAGGAAATAAAACAGGTGCTGTGGTGTCCTCTCCGTCCATACTAATCACAACTTAAATGCGAGATAGTGTCCAATCAATGTGGACGCTATCTTTTGAAATAGCAGATTGCTTTTTCATTGCGCTTTTGCTGTGTGGACACTCTCTTTCGAAGTAAGCTTTTCTGGAAGATCTCTTCCGGAAAAGCTTCTTCCAAAAGAAGCTTGCAGTCTAGACGTAGCTGCCCAGGGCTAGGTTTTAACCTTTATAGGGCCAGTGGGGGCAGACACCCTGTCACAAGGCAAAATAAAGAAACACTTCTAGTTATAAACTCACTCAAGGTTGTTAAATATGGCCACCTAAAATTCTGCTAATAATTTATATTTTGGCACCTACATACTTACGTGGCCTGATTTTCAAACATGCTAAGGACTTAACAATTCCAATTGAAATGAATGGACACCAAAATATAGACATGGAACCATAACTTTAGGCTCCCTTTTTTCTGAAAATCTTGGCCTAAGTTTTAGATGAAGTAGAGGTCCAAGGCTAGTGATTATTTTTTTGAGGCTTTGGGGACTTTGGCCCACTGACAATTTATTTTCTTTTGTTTCTTATTTTTAAAACCATATGGTTATGTGCTACATTTACAAGTGGTAATTAAATAGCATATTCCTGGAGTCCATTATTCAACAAGGCATGTAACCATATGAATAACTTTAGGCATGTGAGTAGTCCTGTAGCACCTTAGAGCAGGGGTGGAGAACCTAAGGCCCAGGGGCTGGATGTGGCCCCTGGCTTGCCTGATTCCAGCCCCTGAGGCTCATGGTACCCCTCCAGCATTGGGGAGCCTGTGCTAGTATTTCAGTCCCTCTGCTTCTCACTTGTGTGCAGCCCCCGACTGATTTTTCTGTGGGTCCCAACCCAAAAAAGGTTCCCCACCCCTGCCTTAGAGATAACAAAAACATATATATCATGAGCTTTCATGGGCAAAAATCACTTCCTCAGATAAGTAGAGAGTGTATCTCTTCTTCTCTGCCTCTCTCTGCTCATCTGAGGGAGAGGGTTTTGCCCATGAAAGCTCATGATATTTTATTTATATTTGTTAGTCTCTAAGGTGCCACAGGACTACTTGTTGTTTTTTTTAAGCTACAGACTAACACAGCTACTCCTCTGAGACTTTTGGAGATATGAGTAGTCCTATTTAAACAAATTCGATTAGGCTCATGCTTGAAGCGCACTCACAGGCAAAAATGGTTAAAAAATCTTAACCAAAGTTCTCTACTTAGAGGATCCAGATTTCATTGCTTTGACAGCCATGAGAAAAAAGTCCAAAAGGGCTTCCCAAGAGTCTCTGACAAGCAGTTACAAAGGGTTACGAAAAGCTTTCACCTAAAGCTCTGACTAAAGGCCACTATTGCTCATGGCAGGTAATTGATGTATAAGGACATATTTCCATTCATCATACAGGTAACAAATATTTCATGTGTTAACTGAGAAAGAAAGATCAACCTGATTCTTCTTGACAGTTTAATAAATGAATCAAACGAGATGATTTTTAATATTAATTCATATCTTTCCAGATGGTTTTATGGATTTAACATCAGAAAAATACTGTTCAGGGTATTATCAGAATTGTTATTCTTCATATGCACTGCAACTTTCTGAGTCAGATTATTCTGTAATAATTCTACATTGAATAACACACTCATGCCAATAGCTTCTTGCTCTCTAAACAATTGCCATTGTCATAGTAACTAGCTGAGGAAGGAAAACAAAGGAGCCCCTAGCAGAGTGTTAATTATGCAAACAAGAAAATGAAGCAGTATTATACAAAGCTGCAGTTTCTCTGTTTTGCCTACAGATATTAGAGGCATAATAATCAGTCATTTCCCCAACTTGCATTTCTGATATGACGAAGACGCTGTTACGAATGGAACGTAACATGTATAAAATGTAGAGATTTCATATAGAGTAATCTTCCTAATAAAGCTCGTACTTATAAAGGAACCTTTATTTCTTATTTAATGAGTGGCTAAGATTTTTTAAAGACCACCGAGGTGTGCTGATTGCTTACTCTGTAATGTGGATTTTTCTTATGGGGATTTTTGTGGCGTTGTTCAGGAGATGTACTAAATGGTAGATTAAACAAAAACAACAAAACCGAGATGGTAATAACTTAGGATAATAAAGCCAAACATATTGCTTCTCATCACATAACTAAAATGGGCTATTGAGAGATCAGCAGAATAGTGGGATGGGGTTTAATTTTGTAAAATATTTAGTCTGTAGGAAAGAGTAGGAAGAGGAAAAATAACTAGAGGTTCCGGAGCTATTGTTAGTACAACTTAAGGTGGAAATGAGTTTGCAGAGATGACAGGGCATGCTGGATGAGATTCAGATTCATGCACTACTTGTTAAAAAAATAGAATCAGTAACCTTAGATAGGTGATCTCCTAAAAAATAAGTTGTCCCTCAGGTGACTCTCTAAATAAACCAGATTCCTGCTGCTGTGAGATCTGCACATGACCTTGAAAATAAATGAATGTTGTTTGATAAAGTGCTAGATGTTTCTGGAGGTAGTGACAACTGAAGAAGCAGCAGTAAGGAAGAATAAAAAGGAACCAAAATAATTACTCTGAAAATACTCTGGGCTCAACTGAGATGTTGCAAGGCACTGATGGTCTCTCTACTGGTACTATTAGTTTCCCGGGCAATGAGGATGCCAAATACTTTGCAGAGATCGGCCCATATCACCTTTGATATTCCAAAATAGAGAAATGACGTCATGGAGAGCTGGAAATGTAAAGCCCCTCAGTCCTCGCAGTGTGAATTTAATGGAACATCGCTGAGTTCTGTAGAGTAGAGATCCTTTGCTGGAGGACAGATGAAAATAGGGCTCCAGGTTTGTAGATAGCTGTGTAAGAACTATAGCTATGTTCATGATTACTAGCGTGATTACCAAAGTAAACCTGACTCATTCCTCAAAAATCCAAAACATAAAAACATAACCCCAAAATCATGAGATTGGCTTAAAATGTTGAGATTTTTGCACAATAAAAAATGTAATGTAGTGTATTTGTCTTTCGATTTTTGAGTCTTCAGGATGCACTTTTTAAGCTTTTATCTGAAACCAGGAGGGCTAGAAAGTTACTTTTTTACAATAAAGACTAACATTCTTATCTAATGACAGGAATCTAGAGGTTGGAGCTTTAAGAAAAACACCAGATATGCAAGATACATGACAAAGTCACAAGATCTGGCAACACTGGTTTTGTTAATATAATTCCCCACAATACAATTCAAATGCTGTTTTGTCATCTCTTCTTGGGAAGCATCATCATTCAGAGAGATGCATGTGAACATTATTTTCACATTAAAAAATCAAGATTTACTTATGGCATAAAAATTGCTCAAATGCTGTTGTTTTTTATACATCTACAGACATAGAAGTAAGGTTAAGTGTGACATTATAGTAGAGCATTTTAAGGGAGAATGGGGAAAGAAAAACCAGGGATTGTTTTATCTTGGTTTTTATACTAAACGAAAGATCACCCTGTGAACACAGTTGAGTTGTGAAAATAATTCATTCCCATCCTTTGCCTCCCCATCTTAATTTTGACACATAAATTAAAGAGAATGGAAGCAAAAATATTAGAATATTTCAATATTTTATGGCTGCTATATTTTATCTAGCATGACTAAATTTCATGGCATAGGTGAAATATATGAATCGAATACTTTATTTTACATATCGGCTGAAGTTAAAATTCAGTTCTCAGTATATCATTTAAAATGTAATTAATTGGGAACTCTGTTTCTTGGTAGTTTACTTTTCAAAATTCATTTAGCTTTTGTCACTTTCTTCTATAGTACGTTTCTGTTTTGGAAAACCAGATCAACAAACAAATGTGTCATGTTGACCCACATGGAGCAAACAGCTAGGTTAAAGGGGAAATCAATTATTTTTCTGAGCACTTAGGAAACAGAGAGCTGAAAGAGAAATGTAGCTGATTGCAAAAAAGCTGGTGATATGTAAGGCTGGGGTTTCTCAGTTAGGGTATGTCTAGACTACATCCCTCTGTTGCCAGAGGGATGCAAATTAGACATACCGACATTGCAAATGAAGTGGGGATTTAAATCTCCCGCGCTTCATTTGAATAAAAATGGCTGCAGCGTTTTGCAGAGTCAGCAGTTTGTTGGCAAAAAGCGGCTGTCAAGATGGGGATAGGGCGACAAAGAAAGCCTTTGTCGCCCGATCCTTTATGCCTCATAAAACGAGGTTTGCAGGATCGGCCGATAAAGGCTTTCTTTGTTGCCCAATCCCCATCTTGACAGACGCTTTTTGCTGACAAACTGCTGACTCAGCAAAATGTGGTGGCCATTTTTATTCAAATGAAGCATGGGAGATTTAAATCCCCGCTTCATTTGCAATGTCAGTATATCTAATTTACATCCCTCTGGCAACAGAGGGATGTAGTCTAGACATACCCTCAAGTACCCAACTCTTATTTCAACGGAGGTTGGGCTTCTAACTTCCTTAACCTCTGTGATGGGGGTAGTCTGCTATGGAAGGTGGCAGTGTCTAGTGGTTAGCCCACCTCACAGTCTGGCTTCCCTGTCCATCCAGTCAACTGGTCCCTGTCCATCCAGTCAACTGGGGAGAGGTTGGGAGAAGAGGACTAGTATAAAAGCTGCCTTCTCACTTACAGCCAGCAGATGCTGATAGGAGAGAGCTGGCCTGCTGAACCCTCTAGCTTGGAAGGCTAGTTGGAGCATGTGTTCAGCTGAAGAGAGCTGGCAAACACTTTGGAACTGAGTCTTCTAAAGCAAGAGGTCTGTGACCTAAACCTCAGTTCTAGAAGGAAGGCTGAGGTGGAACTCCTGCTTGATGAAAGGGAAGCCTGAGTGAGAAGCAAATCCCAGTCCCAGAAACAAAGATGTGGGGGAATTCCTGCCCAGAGGAGAGAGATATCCATTGTTCTGAAATTGTGAGACAAAGGGACTGCCTAAAATATAGTCTAGCTGCTGTAGAGAAAGTGCTTGGAGGGAGTGTGCTTTGAGGAAGCACCTTTGTAGTTAGCAAGGGATAAGCTGTGAGGAAACATAGACTAAGGTATGGACAACAAAGTCCAGGGACCTAGTGGAGATGTCAAAAAGCAGGATGAATGTAGGAGCAACTCAGGGAAGCAGTGCAGGGATTGACGAAACAGTCCTTTATCTATCTAAAACAGTTCCTGGGCAAAATCCCAAAGGGAAAAGTAAGCTTGAGTTCCACTGCTGTCCTCCAGACCAAGAGGTGAAGTTACCAGCACCAGAAGTGGAAAAGACCAGGAACTGTATGGTACCATAACATCGGAAGAACACTAAGAGCACTCCTGCAATACCCTATGTGGACATAAGGGGATACCTGCAGGTGAGTGGTGTGACAATAGAATCCTTTGCAAATCCAAGGTTACATGAAGACTTGTGTTGATGTGAACCTGGGAGAAGGAATGGGGGAAATTGTCTTGCAGGCAATCAGGCAGAAAGAACCACAAGATTGATTGAAAACTATTTCTAACGAATCTAGCAATAGCCTCGGTGGTAATGCAGTGTGATGGTAATAGCAGCCACTGACTGTGTGGAATGGCACTGCAGAGGCAGCTTTCTCCTTTGGCCACACAGTTACATGATATGGGTAGAACCTGGATAAATGCTATGTGAGATGGAGAAGGGATAGCGTTATATGAAGCAAAAGAACAAACCTGTTAGCATATCTTGAATAATTTAGCCAGGAGGGCTAAAACAACTTCTGGGTGGCATCTGATGACCTGAGAAGAATCCCCATGGATTAGGCTCCAATGTTAAGGTGCGTCTACTCTGCAGGGCTTAACTCAAGTTGAGCTATGTCAATTGCGTATCTTATTTCGCAATAGCTTATTTCAAAATCGGGAGCATCTACACAGCACTTATTTTGAAATAGAGCACTCTTCCACCGACTTCCCTTATTCCTCGTACAATGAGGGTTACAGGAGTCAGAATAAGAAGTCCTCCAGCTTGACAGTATTTTGAAATAACTGTCTGCTGTGTAGACGCTGACTCAGTTATTTCAAAATAATGTTGCTGAGTAGACGTATCCTTAGAGTTCAAAGATTTAAGCAAAAGTCCTTGCATCCTTAACGTTGAGGGTTTCTCCTACATGAAAACAAAACATCTTTTATTTTACTTTCCAAAGGCTGTGTTTGTAATACAGAAATATACCCTGTAAACTGTGTATTTGTTTGGTTTAGTTTTCATTCTTGTTGCATCAATAAAATCTGCACCTGTTTGTTCTGGCACCAGCAATAGTTAGTTGTCTAGTCTATATAAATATTTCCCACCTGTCTTGCTTAGCACTTTTCCAGTGATTCACATCCAATTCAGTTGCTGTGGGTAATTAGCAGCCCAGATAATTCAGGAGAGCCAGGTACTTTTCTTTGGGAAACTGCAAACAGGTATTTTTACTGCCAGCACATCCCTATCAGAAATTCTCTAAGATATATAGGAGAGAAAACCGAGAATGAATTTGTGGGTGATGCGTGTTACGTGCAGGCATTAATAATTGACATACACAGCGAGAAAGATGGTGATAGCCATTCAGAGGGACTGTGATGATAGCATGGTAACCATGAGAGCAAAGCCCAAGTGGTCTCTGATGACGATAGATACGTGCATATTTTAATACACACTGTTGGAGGTTTTGTGTCTAATAGCTCATATAATACTGGCAATCTGTTTATTGAATTCATATATACATGTGCTCTTGGAAGACTGTCAGGGATAAGACTGGGCCAGGCATGCAAAAATAGGGGCAAGAACAGAAAGCCTGTTATTTCTTTGGCTCCTCTGCCCAGAAGCCAGGTGAAATTTTAGTCCTTGCATTCCCCAAAGAGGCTAATAGAGTTGGCTGGGCTGGCAGTCCGGAGCTTGCTCCCCGCTGTGGAATAGGCAGTGGAGAGGGAACACTTTCCAGGTGACATTATCTTGGACACATGGGAACACAGTCAAGAGGTCACAACTTTATTAGCTGAACTCACCTGGGAACTGTCTGGTAATAGTTTGTACAAAGCAGATCTTGACTCCTCTATTCATTGCTTTTACTTCTTCTGGTTTCACCCCTCCATATCTGGTCCCAGCCCATTGCTGCCATTCTCTGCCCTCATACAAAGGTTGAGAGGGTGGGGAAAGTAAGCTGTCTTCACACAGTGCCAGAGATAAGGGGTTCCAACCCCATTCAACTTCTGCAGGGGATGTCTTTCTCCCCAAGTTAATTTCCCAAGCTGGTTTATCAGGGATGTGCACTCTATCACCTGCCACAAGGAGGTACCAACAATTAACTTGGTGGCTTTACTACATCCCACTGGGTTCCCAGGTAGTTCATAACCCCTTCTCTTACATCAGGTTTTTACATAGGCTCTTGGAGGGTGATAGAAAAAATCAACCAGGGAAGATTTAGATAGAGTTTGCAATGGGGCGGAAGTGTCCAAAACTGGATTAAGGAATGGCATGGTGAATTACAGCTTTCATGCATTCTTGTAATCCTGAAACTGACCTAGTCAGAGCCATAGGGACTTTCCGGGTGTAGAAGTGGTGCTGGGTATCTCTTTCCTCACCTGGAGAAAGGTTGCCTAGGAAATGGAAATTTCAGTTCATGGTGATGTCAAAGAATGTATATTGTTGATGTTTCCAGGGTGAAGTGGGATTCGATTTGTGCAGCAATAGAGGGCTTAGATCCACTGCACATCTTGGAATAGAATATTGTTTCTCATCCCATAGGGGACTGGAAGTACAGGTCTGAGTAGGCCTGGATGTAGAACCATACCCTAAGGTGCAAAAAATGCAACACAAGCATCAGTGTTTGGATCTGCAGGCACAGAAAGTTGCACTGATCAGGCAGTTTACCAGGAGGTTCACAGCTGGACCTCAGTGGTGGCATGTTTGGGCCTCTGAATTGACATGACAAAAATAGCATCATTCGGGACCAGATGATGTCCCTTTTACATTATTTGGCAGCCAGAAAGTAGCTACCGGGTATGATTATTGTACACTTGGATAAAAACCATTTGAGATTGTGTAAGGGGGTAGATTTAGTCAAAGGACATGGAGAGAATCAGAGCCTTTTCCTAGGGGTGATTGCAAACAGGTCTCAAATGGTGCAGCAGGAAGATGTCAGGCCTGTACAGATGGATTAGAGACTTCCCTGGGTTAAAAAATGAAGGTGGCGAGGTTGTTCATTCAAAAATAATCTTAGTTGTCCCAATCCTCCTAGCCATGGGGCTCTGTTTTGGTTTCTTTTGCTGTGAGTACTGCTAACCTAGCAGTCAACTTTCAAAAAAGTCATCCCATTCAACCATCTCTTGAATCCACCCTTGCTGCAAATAATTGTATCAAGATGTCCCTGCCCTCTCCCTATCATAACTAGCATGTATCTACCTATCACCATCTACTCTGACACTATATTGAACTTAGAGGCTAAGCATGCTTGTGAGCCTGCATACAGTTAGTCTGTGGAAATAATCATGATGTGACCCATAATGTAACAGCCAGCATGGATTTTTAAGGAACAAACCATGTCAAACCAATCTGATAGCTGTCTTTGATAGGATAATAAGTCTTGTGGATAAGGAAGAAGTGGTGAACGTAGTATACCTAGAATTTAGTAAAGCATTTGATACAGTCTTGCGTGGCCTTCTTATCAATAAACTAGGGAAATACAACCTAGATGGGGCTACTATAAGGAGGGTGTATAAATGACTGGGTAACTGTTCAAGAGAGTAGTTATTAATGGTTCACAGTCATGCTGGAAAGGCTTAACAAAGTGGGATTCCACAGGGGTTTGTTTTGGGACTGGTTTTGTTCAATACCTTCATCAATTTAGATATAGGCATAGAGAGTATGCTTATTAAGTTGGCAGATGATACCAAGCTGGGAGGGGTTGCAAGTGCTTTGGAGGATAGGGTCATAATTCAAAACAATCTGGAGAAACTGGAGAAATGGTCTGAAGTAAATAGAATGAAGTCTATTAAGGACAAATGCGAAGTACTCCACTTAGGAAGGAACGATCAGTTTCACACATACAGAATGGGAAGCAACTGTCTAGGAAGGAGTATGGCAGAAAGTATCTAGGGGTCATAGTGGACCACAAGCTAAATATGAGTCAACAGTGTGACACTGTTGCAAAAAAAGCAAACATGATTCTGGGATGCATTAACAGGAGTGTTGTGAGCAAGACAAGAGAAGTCATTCTTCCACTCTACTCTGCGCTGATTAGGCCTCAGTTGGAGTGTTGTGTCCAGTTCTGGGCACCACATTTCAAGAAAGATGTGGAGAAATTGGAGAAGGTCCGGAAAACAGCAACAAAAAACAAAAACAAACAAACAAAAAAGATTAAAGGTCTTAAAAACATGACCTGAGGGTTTGTTGAGTTTAGAAAAGAAAAGACTGAGAGGGCACATGATAGTGATTTTCAAGTATCTAAAAGAGTGTTACAAGGAGGAGGGAGAAAAATTGTTTGACTTGGACTCTGAGGATAGGACAAGATGCATTGGGCTTAAATTGCAGCAAGGGAGATTTGGGTTGGACATTAGGAAAAACTTCCTATCTGTCAGGGTGGTTAAACACTGGAGTAAATTGCCTAGAGAGGTTGTGGAATCTCCATCCCTGGGGATATTTAAGATCAGGTTAGATAGACATCTGTCAGGGATGATCTATTCCAGATGGTGCTTGGTTCTGTGAGGGCAGGGAATTGGATTTGATGATCTCTTGAGGTCCCATCCAGTTCTAATATTCTATGATTCTATGACCCTCCTAATAAAAGCAGCATTAAAAGACATCCAAACTGGCCCTTTCTAGTGAACAGTTTTTGGTTTAATGAATTGGCATCTTCTGACTAAACTTTTATGAGTAGCAGCATAGTGTAATTGGCAAACATTGCTCAGGTTTTCATTCTGTCTGGCTAGAGTCCAGGCTTGTAAAATTTACAAACTGTACTCCCAAAACAGAGAAACAAATATAGACCATACAACTCTAGCCCTTGAAAGTATTAAGGAATGTGGTAAGGTTTATTTTGTGGATTGAAAGGTCCCTTTCAAGAGCAATGGCTTGTGGCATTTGGTGGAAAAGATGAGATTTTGAATCTATGGGAACATAATATGGCCCTCCTAATCTCTCTGATTCCTGGAAGAAACTGCTGCCTTTGCCTGGCACCCCTATTTTTATACTCCACACATCTACAAGATACCAAGTGAATTGGAGTGTTTTTTGCCAGCTTTTCTAGGAAGAAGAGTGTCAACTTCTCCATGAGGCTTAGGGACTTCCAAACTCGTATTTTTTTCCACGTCTTTGCTTCTTTCCTGGTGAAGAACAGAGGAGACACAGAGCCCTTCAACAATCAAACTGAAGTGGTTCTGTTCCTGGAAGTATTCAGATTCTGCTCAAAAGAAAGCCCTTATCCATTTAAAATGTCTGTTTGCACTAATCCATCTAACTACATGCTGAGAAAACCACTAATTCTACAAGATATCATCACATAGCCGGCATTTCTTCTTTTTGGAATAATAATGATAAGCATATGCAGTGTTTGTAACCTAATGAGCAAAAGACTTTTCCACTGTAACAATCAGTAACAAACCAAACTGCCTTTCTGCAGTTGCTTTGTTGAATAATTCTTCTGTAAAGGCCAGCCACTTGATTTAATAATACCATCACCTTTGTGCTATAAATTGCTCTCGGGATTATTTCTCTGACTCCCATTTAAATCTTAAAGAAGTTTGTTCAGAGGCTGTAGTCTAGGCCTGGTCTACACTAGGAGTTTTGATTGAATTTTGCTGCATAAGGTCGATTTTCTAAATGACGCTTCCACAGTACCAAGCCTGTTGCAGCGACCTTAAGGGCCCCTGAAGTCAATGTTGGTTACTCCTGATTTCACGGGGAGTAACACTATTCCCGACTTTGCATGGTTGAGTTTAACGAAGGGTAGACTCAGCGTTGGTGAACGTCGAGTCTATGGGCCTTTGGGAGGCCTCCCACAGTTTTCCACTCTGACCACTCTGGCCAGAACTTGTGGCTCTACTGCTCTCCATGTGAACAGAAAAAGCCCCCAGAAAATGTTAATTGCATTCCCCATGTGGCCAGCGTTGCGAGCACATCCCAGAGTGAGCAGCATACTGTGGCCCATGTGGACATGATTTTAACCAATTCAAACACTAGACACGTGCATTATGGGATGCTGATGACATGAGCCCATAACTCCCTGCTGCAGAGTTTTGGTTCCAGCGGGCACTGGGAACATAGTCCAGAATGCAAAACTACCCACGTTGCTTCGGTCTCTGAGGTGACAGCAGGCTCCCTAATGGGGACATGCTACTTTCAACAATCATAGAATCATAGAATACTAGGACTGGAAGGGACTTCGAGAGGTCATCGAGTCCAGTCCCCTGCCCCCAAGCCAGGACCAAATACTGTCTAGACCATCCCTGATAGACATTTATCTAACCTACTCTTAAATATCTCCAGAGATGGGGATTCCACAACCTCCCTGGGCAATTTATTCCTGTGCTTGACTACCCTGACAGTTAGGAACTTTTTCCTAATGTCCAACCTAAACCTCCCTTGCTGCAGTTTAAGCCCATTGCTTCTTGTTCTATCCTCAGAGGCCAAGATGAACAAGTTTTCTCCCTCCTCCTTATGACACCCTTTTAGATACCTGAAAACTGCTATCATGTCCCCCCTCAGTCTTCTCTTTTCTAAACTAAATAAACCCAATTCTTTCAGCCTTCCTTCATAGGGCATGTTCTCTAGACCTTTAATCATTCTTGTTGCTCTTCTCTGGACTCTCTCCAATTTCTCCACATCTTTCTTGAAATGTGGTGCCCAGAACTGGACACAATATTCCAACTGAGGCCTAACCAGCGCAGAGTAGAGCGGAAGAATGACTTCTCGTCTTGCTCACAACACACCTGTTAATGCATCCCAGAATCATGTTTGTTTTTTTGCAACAGCATCACACTGCTGACTCATATTCAACTTGTAGTCCCTATAACCCTAGATCCCTTTCTGCATACTCCTTCCTAGACAGTCGCTTCCCATTCTGTATGTGTGAAACTGTTGTTCCTTCCTAAGTGGAGCACTTTGCATTTGTCTTTATTAAACTTCATCCTGTTTACCTCAGACCATTTCTCCAATTTGTCCAGATCATTTTGAATTATGACCCTATCCTCCAGAGCAGTCATAACCCCCTCCCAGCTTGGTATCATCTGCAAACTTAATAAAGCGTACTTTCTATGCCAATATCTAAATCGTTGATGAAGATATTGAACAGAGCAGTCCCAAAACAGACCCCTGCGGAACCCCACTTGTTATGTCTTTCCATCAGGATTGTGAACCATTAATAACTACTCTCTGAGTACGGTTATCCAGCCAGTTATGCACCCACCTTATAGTAGCCCCATCTAAGTTGTATTTGCCTAGTTTATTGATAAGAATATCATGTGAGACCGTATCAAACGCCTTACTAAAGTCTAGGTATACCACATACACCGCTTCTCCCTTATCCACAAGACTTGTTATCCTATCAAAGAAAGCTATCAGATTGGTTTGACATGATTTATTCTTTACAAATCCATGCTGGCTGTTCCCTATCACCTTGCCACCTTCCAAGTGTTTACAGATGATTTCCTTAATTACTTGCTCCATTATCTTCCCTGGCACAGAAGTTAAACTAACTGGTCTGTAGTTTCCTGGGTTGTTCTTATTTCCCTTTTTATAAATGGGCACTATATTTGCCCTTTTCCAGTCTTCTGGAATCTCTCCTGTCTCCCATGATTTTCCAAAGATGATAGCTAGAGGCTCAGATACCTCCTCTATCAGCTCCTTGAGTATTCTAGGATGCATTTCATCAGGCCCTGGTGACTTGCAGGCATCTAACCTTTCTAGGTGATTTTTAACTTGGTTTTTTTTATTTTATCTTCTAAACCTACTCCCTTCCCACTAGCATTCACTATGTTAGGCATTCCTTCAGACTTCTCGGTGAAGACCGAAACAAAGAAGTCATTAAGCATCTCTGCCATTTCCAAGTTTCCTGTTACTGTTTCTCCTCCTCACTGACCAGTGGGCCTACCCTGTCCTTGGTCTTCCTCTTGCTTCTAATGTATTTATAAAAAGTCTTCTTGTTTCCCTTTATTCCGTAGCTAGTTTGAGCTCATTTTGTGCCTTTGCCTTTCTAATCTTGCCCCTGCATTCCTGTGTTGTTTGCCTATATTCATCCTTTGTAATTTGTCCTACTTTCCATTTTTTATAGGACTCCTTTTTTATTTTTAGATCATGCAAGATCTCGTGGTTAAGCCAAGGCGGTCTTTTGCCATATTTTCTATCTTTCCGACGCAGCAGAATAGCTTGCTTTTGGGTCCTTCACAATGTCCCTTTGAAAAACTGCCAACTCTCCTCAGTTGTTTTTCCCCTCAGTCTTGATTCCCATGGGACCTTACCTATCAGCTTTCTGAGCTTACCAAAATCTGCCTTCCCGAAATCCATTGTCTCTATTTTGCTGTTCTCCCTTCTACCCTTCCTTAGAATTGTGAACTCTATGATTTCATGATCACTTTCACCCAAGCTGCCTTCCACTTTCAAATTCTCAACCAGTTCCTCCTATTTGTTAGGATCAAATCTAGAACAGCTTCCCCCTTTGTAGCTTTTTCAACCTTCTGAAATAAAAAGTTGTCTCCAATGCAGTCCAAGAACTTTTTGGATAGTCTGTGCCCCGTTGTGTTATTTTCCCAACATATATCTGGATAGTTGAAGTCCTCATCACCACCAAATCTTGGGCTTTGGATGATATAGTTAGTTGTTTAAAAAAGCCTCATCCACTTCTTCCACCTGGGTAGGTGGCCTGTAGTAGACTCCTAGCATGACATCACCCTTGTTTTTAACCCCTTTAGCCTAACCCAGAGACTCTCAACACTTCCGCCTAGTATGTCCATCTCCACCTCACTCCAAGGTGTGTTCATTTTTAATATACAAGGCAACACCTCCTCCCTTTTTCCTGTCTATCCTTCCTGAGCAAGCTGTACCCTTCCATACAACATTCCAATCGTGTATTATCCCACCAAGTTTCTGTGATGCCAACAATGTCATAATTGTACTTATTTATTAGCACTTCCAGTTCTTCCTGCTTATTACCCATACTTCTCGCATTTGTATATAGGCATCTAAGATACTGATTTGACTTTGCCTCCCAGTTTTGCCCTGACCTCCTTTCTCTCTGCCATTATAGCCCACGCTCCTCCCATTTCCGACCCATCTCCCAGGTCTCCATGTTCTCCACTTACCTTGTGGGCTTTGCTTACCTGTCCCGTCAAACCTAGTTTAAAGCCCTCCTCACTAGGTTAGCCAGTCTGTGTCCAAATAGGGTCTTCCCCCTCCTCAAAAGGTGAACGCCATCTCTGCCCAGCAGTCCTTCCTGGAATAGCATCCCGTGGTCGAGGAAGCCAAAGCCCTCCTGGTGACACCATCCTCGCAGCCAGGCATTCACTTCCAGGATGCACCTGTCTCTGCCCGGGCTCCTACCTTCGACAGGAAGGATTGAAGAGAACACCACCTGCACTCCAAGCTCCTTCACCAGTACTCCCAGAGCCCTGTAGTCACTCATGATCCGCTCAGTGTCACACTTCGCAGTATCATTTGTGGCCACATGAATGAGTAGCATGGGGTAGTAGTCAGAGGGCCGGATAATCCTCAACAATGCCTCTGTAACATCTCGGATACAGGCCCCCGGCAGACAGCATACCTCCCGAGATGAAATGTCAGGATGACAGATGAGTGCCTCTGTCCCCCTCAGAAGAGAGTCTCCGACCACCGCTACCCTACATTTCCTATTCGCAGTGGTGGCAGCAGACCTCCCAGCCTTGGGGGTACAAGGCTTCTCCTCCTCCATTGTAGGGGGTGATTCCTTATCTCCTGTATAAAGAAGAGCATAACGGTTTCCTAGTACCACAGCGGGAGGGTTCGGAGCAGGGGTGGATAATAATGGATTCTTTGAAAAATCAGCTGTTAAGAAATCAACCATATTAGATACGACCTTACCTCATAGTGTAGACATGGAGTTGTTTTCACATTAAAACAAAATTTTAGGGAGGAAGAAGGAGTAATGGAAGAAATCCCTAAGAAAGGAAACTAGAAGTTGAAGCCTCCATATCCTGTGTTTAGTAAAATTTTAAATATGAAACACTAGGAAATAATTTAGCATCAGGAAAGGAATGGGTGAGGGGACACTGAAGTCAATGCAAGTCTTCTTGTTAAAAGCCTTTCTATTCACTTTAATAGGTTTTGGATTAATCCCTGGATGACTTTAACAATCTTCTTTTATCTAGTTAACTACATTTCCTAGGGTTTTCTGTAACACCCACCACCACAGTAACTAATCACTTTCTAGGTTCATTAGCTCCACATTACAATATTAAATTACAATATTCCTTGCAACAGTAGACATATTAGACAGCAGGTATTTTAAATAGCTGTTACTGAAAAGTCCATTTTAAACTTCCAAAAAGCAAACAAATAAAACCCCAATAAAATTACTAAAAGAATAAGTAAGCTATGATTTTAGCAGTCTTGAACATAAAATGGATATAAATATGAAGAAAAGAATGTCTCACAATAACAAATACAAGTACTCTAATTTACTGCCTCCTTTTTGTAAGCCCATTTTTCATGAATTCAGGATTAAGTGTCAGCGCGTATAAGAACATAAGAACAGCCATATGGGTCAGACCAAAGGTTCATGTAGCCCAGTATCTTGTGTATGCTGTGTTAATATATGTACCGCATGTTAATAAAATAATTATTTAAAAAACCAAGGAATATTGTATCTGGAACTTGAACTCTATTGATGAAGAAACATTGAAAATAAACAACAGGTCAAGACATTTAATCTTGAACACATACACCAGCTCTTGTGTAGATACTGTGAACTCCCAGCATTTAATAATTCCTTTACAAATCTTAAGAAAGTTAAACTTTCAGATACCACAGTCAAATCCAAAAACATTGTTTGACAGTTCCCAGCTTTTGATCTATACTTAATAGACTTAGCTTCTTGGTATCTAAGCATCTTCCATTTCCTAAATCCTGTGGCTCTTAGCCCCAAACTCAAAATTCCTATATTATAAAGTCAGAAGAAATCATATAATTCATATAGCTGCTGTGGACCACATATTGTCCACCTCGATCTAGTCTGATCTCCAGTATAACATAGGCCATAGGATGGCCCTAAACTAACTGTCTTTTGAACTAGAGTTTATCTTGCACAAAAACATCTAATCTTTATTTTAACATTTGTAGTGATAGAGAACACACCACAACCTTTTGTAAACTGTTCCCATGGTTAATTATCATCACTGTTAAAATTGCACTTTATTTCTAGTCAGACTGTGTCTAGCTTCATCTTCCAGTCATTGAAATTAGCCCTACATTTGTCTTCTGGAGTGGAGAGCATTCTATTATAAAATTTCACTTTGCCATGTAGGCCCTTTATAAACTATGATCATGTCACCTCTTAACCTATCCTTTGGTAAGCTAAACAGATTTTGCCTAAAGCATTTTTTGCAAACCTTTAATCATTCTCATGGCTTTTCTCAGACCCCCCTTAAATTGATAAATTAATCAGCTACGTTATAAAGTCTGCATGTAAATGAAGAAATAATCAGATGATGATTCTGAGTAACTATTGAAAAGTCTTTGTTCAATTCTTCTTTCTCAGCTCATGCTATGCTTCTTTCACCTTCATACTAAAGAGAGAAAACTTTCTAATTATTATATTATATTATATTATATTATATTATATTATATTATATTATATATTAACCTATAACAAAGGTAGTGATTGAAGCCTTTCAGAGATAATGAGAGGTGTACATTAGAACCAAGCTTCCAGAACATTCATAGTAACAAACGTGATCTACTTTACAAGAATAAAGCAGGCACAATAGCTGCAGGCAATCAAACTTATGTTGATGAATGCTAGACCAGTGATCAATAAGACTCATACCATCTGTGACGGGGCAGAGTGCCTCCACCCCTCCGAGGCGAATCCGCCCCGCACTGAGTCGGCGGTCGCGCTTGCGCTCCTCGGCGCCACCCGGGGAGCGCGGCGATTCTGCGCCCCTTGCACGGCCGCTGCGGGCTGACGCGGCGGCCGGCGCGCTGACGTGGGGGGGAGGGACCGGCGTGCTGACGTAGAAGGGCGGGCCGGCGTTCGGATGGGAAAAGGGGCGGGAAGTTCAAAAGAGGAGGGAGGAGAGCGGAAGAGGGGAGGAGAACAGGAGGAGAGAGAGAGGAAGGACTGGAGAGACCAGGAGGGAGAGGAGGCAGACGAGGGGTTTTGGGGGGTAGGAAGAAGCCCAGGGCAGGGGCTGGATGATAGTCCGGCGAGCCGGAGGGTTTCAGAGCAGATCCCCCACCGGCTGGATAGGTATAGCCTTACCTGTTCTTAGGGCCCTGGGCTGGGGCCCGTGAGAGAGGGCAGGCCCGGGCCCCCCTACCTTCCCCCCGTCTGTCAGGGCGGCTGAGCACAGGCCACAGAGTGCTGAACACCTGGGGAGGCCACCATTTTAAAACTGGGACCTTCCGGACACGCGCCCTCTAGGGCAAAGGTCCAGGGTAGGGGGCAGTCCCTCGCTTCTGGGGCAGGGCGTCAGGGCTGACACCCCAACACGTGGTGGAGAACATGGGCACGACCCCGTACCCTCGTGGGTGTAGGGGAAGTTTGAACTAGGAGGTGGGTTTAAAAAAAAAAAAAAAAAGAGAGCGGGAAGGCACCCTGGTGCATAGGTAGGGAGTTGGGGTTTTTTTTGTATTTGTCATTGGGTGTTGCACCGTGCGGACACGGGAGGCAACGCCATGGATGCCGCAGACGTATTTAAATGGCTCACGGAGAACCAGCGGCAGCAGCAACAACAACAAACCTTGCTGCTGCAACAGCTGTCGAACCAACAGCAGGAGCAACAGAGACAGCTCATAAAGGACCTAGCAGAACAGAGCCAGGCCCAGCATGACCGGTGGGTGAAACAGTGGGGAACCCTGGGGAGAGGGCGGCCCCTGAGTCTGGACGGAGAGGACGCCGAGGGGGGGGGCGTTAGCCCAGTTACCCTTACGGCTAGCTAAAATGGGGCCTTTAGATGACCCCGAGGCCTTCCTGACAACCTTTGAGAGGGTGGCCACTGCAGCCTGGTGGCCAGAGCAACATTGGGCAACCCTTCTGGCTCCTTATCTCTCAGGGCCGGCCGAGCTGGCCTACCGGAGTCTGGAGCCTCGGGAGGCCCTACACTACTATAAGGTGAAAGAAGCGATCCTTGACCAGTTAGGGATCACCCCCGAAACTTATCGACAACGGTTCTGGCAGGAGAAGTATCCTGCAGGCGCACGGCCGCGGGTGGTGGCACAGAGGTTGTGAGAAGCAGCCTGGCGGTGGCTGGAACCCGAGCAACAGACCGGGCCCCAGATAGCTGAGAAGGTGGTGTTAGAACAATTCGTGCATATCCTACCGGGGGCAGGGCAATGCTGGGTAAGGTGACACCACCCCTCGACCCTGAGTGAGGCGGTGACCCTTATGGAAGACTACCTCATGGCTGAGACAGTGGAGGGGTCAGGCAGTGGGCCAAGAGATAATATTCCGGGGTGAGTGAGAGGGGGATGAAACCCCCATACCGGGGGGGGTCGGTCCCGGGAGGTCCTGCGGGACGGGGAGAGGCGCTGGAAGACGACTGGCACCGGTATGGACCCGCCCCACGAGGGAGGTGCCGGCACTGCGAGGACCCACCCGAGAGACCCCAGAGCCCAGCGGACCCCCGATACGAGTGACACCGGGAAGCTGCTACCAGTGTGGACAAGAAGGACATTTTAAGAAAGACTGCCCCTACATGGATTGCTCCTACGGGCAGGTAACAAAGGAACCGGCCCGGGAGGATATTACGTGAAGTTGAGGTTGAGGGGCATACCGTCATGGTCCTCGTGGACTCCGGGTGCAGCCAGATGCTGGTGCTGGCAGGGTTAGTCCGGGAATAGAGCCCCAGGGGCCCCCCCGTCTGGGTCCAGTGTGTGCACGGGTAAGTTGAATCATACCCCATGGCATGGGTGCAGATTAAGGAGGGCGGAAGGGGTGGGTGGTGCTATGTGGCCCTTGCGCCACGACTGGCGTACCCGATCCTTCTCGGGAGGGATTGGCAGGGGTTTGGGCGGGCCATACGTGAGTGGCCAGGGTCTAAAAGGGGGGCCAAGGAGGAAGCCCTAGCCGGGAAACCACGCCCAGACACCCCGCCGGGGCAGTACCCCCCAAGGCAGGCCTCATCACGGCCAGCTGGACCAGCCAAGCCCCGGGAGCCAGAGCTGGAAGTAGGGGTTATAGACTGGGGGGGGACTTCGTACGGGAGCAAAGGGAGGACCCCTTGTTGGGGCCCGCATGGGAGGCCGCCATGCCCAACACTGGCACGGGGGAAGAAGCACGGTCCAAGCCAGCCTACCCCTACTTCAAGGTCCAGGGGGACCGGCTCTATCGCATCACGGTGGGGAGGGGGCCCGGGGAGGTAGTGTCCCAATTGTTGGTCCCGGGTAGGTACCACCGCCGCCTCCTAGAGCTAGCTCATGACAACCCCTGGGCGGGGCACCTGGGGTACAAGAAAATAGTACAATGGTTACTCCAGAGGTTCTATTGGCCAGGGATCTATCGGGCCGTGAAGGATTTCTGCAGCTCTTGTCCTGACTGCCAAAGAATGGGAACGGGGAGCGTGCCCAAAGCCCCGCTGGTGCTGCTCCCCGTAGTGGACGTGCCTTTCAGCGTATCGCACTAGACTTTGTGGGGCCACTGGAAACAACGCGCAACCGCTATCAGTACATCATGGTGGTGATCGACTACGCTACAAGGTACCCAGAAGCCATCCCGTTGAGGAACACTACGGCGCCCATGGTGGCCGAGGATCTGGTGAAGGTCTTCGCGAGGGTAGGGATACCCCAGGAGATTTTGACCGATGAAGGAACTAACGTAACTTCAGTGCTGATGAAAGAATTGTGTCATCTACTCCGGGTAAGGACTCTGAGGACCTCAGTATACCATCCACAAACAGATGGTTTAGTGGAAAGGTTCAACCGGACCCTAAAAGGTATGCTGAGGAAATTTGTGGGGGAAGACCCTAAAGAATGGGACCACGCCCTCCCCGCACTACTCTTTGCGGTACGCGAGGCCCCCCAGGCCTCAACAGAGTTTTCCCCCTTCGAGCTACTCTACGGGCGACAACCCCGGGGTATCTTAGATATCATCAGGGAGTCGTGGGAAGAACAGACGACGAGGGTCCAGGGGTCAGTACCATATATCCTCAAGTTAAGGGAGCGGCTGCGCCACCTCGGCGAATTCGCCAAACAAAACTTAGAGGAAGCCCAGGGGAAGCAGGCACGGTATTATAATCAAAAGGCCCGGCTACGGGTCTTCCAGCCCGGGGACCGGGTCCTCCTATTGCTAACCGAGCAAAACTCTAAGCTACTCGCTCGCTGGCAAGGGCCGTTTGAGGTGTTGCGTCGGGTGGGGGAGGTAGACTACGAGATTCGAATGCCGGGGAAAAGGAAGCCCACAAACATCTACCATGTCAACCTTCTAAAGGCGTGGAGGCCACGAGAAAGCCTGTGGGAGGACCCAGGGGGAGGAGCAACCGACCAAGTGACGGTGGAGTCTGATAGCGGAGAGGAGCACCCCCTACAATTGGGCACCACCTTAACCTCGGCACAGCACGAGGAGCTTACCAACCTCCTGCGTAGGTTTCCACAGGTGCTAACTACGACGCCGGGCCAAACAACCCAAGCATACCATCACATTGCCACGGAACCCGGTAAGAAGGTCCGCGAACAGATCCGACCCCTACCCCGACGGCTATGGGACAAGGTCCGCGAAGAGGTAGATAAAATGCTACGGTGGGGGGTGATAGAAGAGTCACGGAGTGAGTGGAGGAGCCCCATAGTTTTAGTCCCGAAGGCGGACGGGACGACCCAGTTCTGCATCGATTTCAGAAAGGTCAACGCAGTGTCCCGCTTCGACGCATACCTGATGCCCGCGCTGATTTAACTCCTGGAGCGGCTCGAACATCCCGCCACTTATCTACCCTAGATCTATCAAAAGGGTATTGGCAAATCCCACTAACACCAAAGTCTAGAGAAAAAACCGCGTTCTCAACGCCGTTCGGCCTCTACCGGTTTGTACGGATGCCATTCGGACTGCATGGGGCGGCAGCCACGATTCAGAGACTGATGGACCACATCCTACACCCCCACGAATGGTACGCCGTGGCCTATATAGACGATATCGTGATCTACAGTACATCATGGCCTGAGCATTTGCAGAGGGTAGAAGCGGTACTGACCTCACTAAGTGAGGCGGGGCTAACAAGCCAACCTCACAAATGTCACTTCGGGGAGCAGGAGGTGTCGTATCTGGGGTACACCGTTGGGGGAGGACAGCTCCGATCGATCATAGATAAAATTGAAGCCTTGCGGGACTACCCACCGCCAACTACAAAGCGACAAGTACGCCAATTCCTGGGACTCGCGAGCTATTACCAACGGTTTGTCCCGGGGTTTGCATCCATAGCCGCCCCCCTCACTGATTTAACCCAAAATGTGGCCCCTAAGAAAGTGCGATGGAGCCAGGAGTGCGAGGGGGCCTTTAATGCTTTGAAATGGCGGCTAACCCAGGCGCCAGTGCTGACCCAACCCAATTTTAACAAACCATTCTTTTTGCAGACGGATGCTTCCGCGGTGGGCCTCGGAGCCGTGCTCTCACAGGAGGAAGAGGGGGAAGAGCACCCGATCGTGTATATTAGTCGCAAGTTGTTTCCTAGGGAGTGTAAATATTCAACGATCGAAAAAGAAGCGTTAGCGGTAAAATGGGCAATTGACATGTTACGTTATTACCTCCTAGGTAGCCCCTACAAAGTGGTAACAGACCACGCACCCCTCCGATGGCTCCAGGCCATGAAAGACTCGAACACACGAATAATGAGATGGTACTTAGTGCTGCAGCCCTACTGGTTCGAAGTCAGCCATCGAGCCGGTAAAGCACATGAGAACGCGGACTTTTTTTCAAGAATTGGGGAGACCACGACAGAGACGGAGACGGGTATAACAAGGAACCTAAGGGGGGAGGTGTGTGACGGGGCGGAGCGCCTCCACCCCTCCGAGGTGAATCCGCCCCGCACTGCGCCGGCGGTCGCGCTTGCGCTCCTGGCGCCGCCCGGGAAGCGCGGCGATTCTGCGCCCCTTGCACGCCGCTGTGGGCCGACACAGTGGCCGGTGCGCTGACGTAGGGGGGCGGGCCGGTGTTCGGACGGGAAAAGGGGCGGGAAGTTCAAAAGAGGAGGGAGGAGAGCGGAAGAGGGGAGGAGAACAGGAGGAGAGAGAGAGGAAGGACTGGAGAGACCAGGAGGGAGAGGAGGCGGACGAGGGTTTTGGGGGTAGGAAGAAGCCCAGGGCAGGGGCTGGATGATAGCCCGCGAGCCAGAGGGTTTCGGAGCAGATCCCCCACCGGCTGGACAGGTATAGCCTTACCTGTTCTTAGGGCCCTGGCCTGGGGCCCGTGAGAGAGGGCAGGCCTGGGCCCCTACCTTCCCCCCGTCTGTCAGGGCGGCTGAGCACAGGCCACAGAGTGCTGAACACCTGGGGAGGCCGCCATTTTAAAACTGGGACCTTCCGGACACGCGCCCTCTAGGGCAAAGGTCCAGGGTAGGGGGCAGTCCCTCGCTTCTGGGGCAGGGCGTCAGGGCTGACACCCCAACACCATCCAAAAGACAATCTGTTGATTTCTCCACTGAACATGTGAAGCCAAAACTAACATGGGCTTTCTACTCACCTACAGATCCCCAATGAGCAAAAGTTTCCCACCTACAACTCTTGGTTATCATATGAAGTTTTCAAAACTGGGGACTAGTCTGATCAGATGTAAGACAATTGGGTTCTTCTATTCAGAACAGTTGGGTTAATTTTAGCCAGTGTATCTTTTAGATACTTTTCTAGGGTTTTTTTATATTGACTGCTTTGTTCTTTGACTCTATGGCAGTAATTATCTAGATTTGCCTGGTAACTTGAAAGAGAAAGAAAGAAAGAAAGAAAGAAAGAAAGAAAGAAAGAAAGAACCCGTTATCTCTGAGGCTGCGTCTAGACTTCAAGCTTCTTTTGGAAGAAGCTTTTCAGGAAAAGATCTTCTGGAAAAGCTTATTTTGAAAGAGTGTGTTTACACAGCAAAAGAACGCGTCTACATAGCAAAAGCACAACGAAAAAGCAATCTGCTTTTTCAAAAGATAGCATCCACTTTAATTGGATGCTGTCTCACATTTAAGTTGTGATTAGTCTGGATGGAGTGGCCACCAGGGCACCTGTGTTATTTCCTGGAGGCCTCTTCTTTTGAAAGAACTCCCTGTTCTGTGTCCTCACGCCTTTTTCTGAAAAAGCTCGCATGGTGCCACCATCATAGCCTCTGCTATCTCATAACTTTTAGCTCCAAGGTTAGGGTATTGACCTGGGATTAGGGGGACTCCCAGTTTAAATCCTCCCTGTGCCTATGTGAGAAAAGATGAGAGCTCTAACTATTTCGCTATGGGATATTCTGATATCCCTCAGGATACATAGAGTCCTAGGGCTGGAGGACTGTCAGTCAAGCTGGAGGACTGTCAGGAATCCTCTAGCTTCACTGGCAACTAGGTCCCTCCTGCTCTACAGCAAGAGTGAGTGTAAGTCTTTCTCCACCCCTCCAGGAGCCTTTATTTATGCTGCCCTCAGCTGGGCCCTAATTGGCTGCTATCAGCTGCAACTGCTGGCTCCTCAGCTCCACTCCTCCAGCCCTCTTCCAGGGCTGGGTTTTAACCCTTAAAGGGCTAGCGTGGGGCAGATGCCCCATCACAATTACTATGCAGAAACAATCGCTAGTACCATCATTCAGTAATAGCGATTGCCTGCATTGTGGAGCTCAGTAGCTAACAGCTGTCATATAACTACATTCTCCTTTTCCCCATCTGCTGCAAAATGTAAAAGAGAGAACCCCAGTAGGATTGGTGACTTTCTCTTTACAATCCAAAAAAGCTCTTTAGATTTCTCAGGTCTCCTCTCACATTGGGTAATACTGCAATTTGTCAGTTCTTGCAGACAACTGCCAGCTTTTTCATTGTGCAACCAAGCAGGGAATTTCTTTTACATAATAACAAAATAACCTTGCCCCGGTTTGATATTCCAGACAGTTTCTTTCCCAATTTATTTTCACATCAGCAGAATTTCTCTTTGCACCTTGAAATAATGATTCCAAAGCATCCACTTGGAAACTTAAAATAACCAGTCATTTGTTTGAGCTCATAGAGCACCTTTGGGTAATATGATAGGTTTATCTTTCACTGCATCACTGTGTATTATGTTTTCAGTTCTCATTATAGTTCATTTAATTCTATCTCATTCACTTATTTCTAGTTCTTTACAATTCTCTTTCCAGTTACAAACCATTATCTCCCTCTTGTTATTATACATTCCCTAATCATCGTCTATTATCCCTTTATTTTAGCAATTGGCTTTTTGCTCTTTGATATCTTTCGATTTTTAACTCCATGTAATTTGACCCTTTTTGTTAATTCTTTGTTTTATCCCCGAGCTATTCTTTATTCTTTGTCCATCTTTCATCTTTTCCTATATATTGAAATTCCAACAATTGTATGGTTTAGCTACTGTTTCATCAGTGGTGAACTTCAGAGAGCTGTCCAAACATAAAGATGCTTTTCATGATAAAGATTAGAAGTAGAGCTTGCATGCGATTTAAAAGTAACAAAAACAAAACAAAAATAGCAGTTATAGGAATTAGAAAATTGACTATAACTTAAAGAACTAAAAGACTAATATGTAAAATGCCATGCACAAAGTTCCATTCATTTTAGGGATATATGGCATGGTATGTAGTATTTGGCTTAATAATCAAGGTAAAAAACATGTATGCTTTTCTGATACTTTGGACTGGTCTACACTGGAAAATTAGATTGGTTTACTTATGTCCCTCAGGGATGTAAAAAATCCACACTCTTCAACCGCATTGTTAAGTCCCCATTAGACAGCACTAGGTTGACAGAAGAAGTCTTCCATTCACTTAGTTACCACCTTTGGGGCAATTGACTTCTTACACCAATGAGAGAACTCCTGTTGGCATAGCTAGCATGTCCACAGTGAAGCACTAAATAGCACAACTGTGCCACTGTAGCTTTTTAAGGATAGACATACCCTATGTTTAAGTTTCTCCTATATAAAATGAGAGCAATACTAAAACTTCACAAGAGTACTACATGGCTTCATTGGCTGATGTGGGCAGAATTCTTTGAGTTCCATTAATTACTAGAGTAGTGCAAAGTTTGATTGTTTAAAGCACAACCCTCTCATCCCAGAGACTAAAGTCTGATTAATACCATAAACAGAAGTGAGTTTGGCTGTCTCATCCTAATTCGGTTTAGATAGTTCTCTGTACCACAATACTACCACACCATTTGATGAGATCAACAGAAGTCTCACCTAAGAGCAATGAGAATGCAGGTCAAGGAGTAGCTGCACTGGCAGAGTTGAAAAATGTGTCACGTAACTGACTGCACTATAATATGCCTGAATCTAGGGCTATGAGTCCTTTCCTGATTTTCACCAGCACCCAGTTTCAATTTTTTATCCCCTTCCTGTCTTTATCATTTAACATGGCTGTATTCCTGACAAATACAAAAAGAATTCAAGCATTCAGCTAACATAGCAATAAAAGAAGAAGGTGTGATAGTCTGTTTTCACATTAGATAGCATTTCCTATGAGTCAGTAATACATGTCTCTTTTTCCACCTCTTTCATATCTGATTACTGTGCGTCGCTTAATACATAACATGGCTTGAATTTCTGGGCACAAATAAGCAGTGACGTTTTTCTGCTTTGGAAATCATCAGAAGAAATATGAAAAAATTCCTTTAGTTTCTTCACTATATATTATAATTTAGGAGCTGAGAATATACAGTCTATCAAAAATAAGTTCTTATTTATGCTGATGCTAATGAAAAGTTATTATTACTGCGGTAATTCCCCCCTGAGAATGAAGTTATTGGAACAAAGATAATGACTCACACTGGAGATTATTCACATGATTAAGGGCTCACCATTGGCTCCTCAAAGAAGAATGGACTGATTTGGATAAAATAAGAACTGATCCAATGCTCCACACTACACTTGAAGTAAATCCTACCCAAACTTTTGATTAGGTTTGAGACAATTTGCAAAATTTCTGTCTTCAATATTTGCATAGGTCTTTTTTTTCTAGTCTTCCCACTGACTTCAACTGGCTTTGGCTCAGACCCTAGCAGAAAAAAATACTTTGGCCAGATCCTTGGCAAATCTAAATAAACAGAGCTTTATTAACGTCATTGAAATTGCATCAATGTACACCAGTTGTGGATCTGAGCTCCTACTCTCCTCATCCCTAATTTCAGGAAATTGCAAGTGCAATCTGTACAATGACTTTAACAGGACTACTTGCGTAAGTAAGGGGAGCACATTAGTGTAGATGAGTTTGGTACATTTGTGTCGCAAATGGCTCTTATGAACTATAGAAGAAACTGCTTTTGTGTTTTTTGGTGCCAGTATTTCAAGGGAACATTAAATACTGGCTTTCATTGAAACACAAACATTTCTGTTCCTATTGGGATCTGTGAAATCTTCACCCTTCTCTGTTTTTTTAACCAAACCTGAATCTAGGATCTATTGTCTGGATGATGAACAGTGAAGTCAATGGGAATTTTGCAGCTGACTTTCATGGGTGCGCTAGCATGTCCTGGACTCCTGTGCATAAATGTCCTTTTTCTTTAAAAGTCTGGTCTTGAATTGCTGAATGGCTTTGATTTCCTTTAATTTAAATGGTATTTGAGGGCATTCAGCTTCTTGCAAGATTGGGACAATGAAGACTATGCAGGGAACTGAAGGATCTCAATACCTTTGAAAATCAGACCTTAGGTGCTTCAATTTGGACCCCAAAAGTGAATGTTCCACCAGAATGGATATGAATCAGTTCCACACTGATCACAGGAGTAGGTATTTTGACTGATTGAAGCGTCTTATAATGTTTCCCATACAATTAAATGCTGTGAAATAAGCACACAAGTCCTTTCTCTTGGGGGCAATTTTTGCTACCTTCCGGCACGCTAAGTAGAACTATCCTTACTCCACAAGAAGTTCCTTGAATTAAATGGCACTACTTACAGCATAAGGTAACAATTTAACGTATTGTAGCCCATAGTAAAAATCTGTCAAACTCATGACCTTTCTGTGCTAGATTTGGTCTTTTATCTTTTATGGGTACACCTGATACTAAACTGGTTGGCATTAATATATTGTTCTGCATGTCATTATTCTCTAGAATTTGTTTGAGGGTTTTTTTTAGCATTATAATTGGCAATTTGGCAGAGTATATGGTATGAGCTAATGAGCTGCAAGTACAGATTGTACTTGCAAATTCAAAGAATTTACACATGAAATGTTATCATGAAAATAAGCACTCTAGCTCTGGGCCAGACTCTGCCCTCCCTCACACCTGCACCACCCCATGCTTGGACCTACAGGGGAAAGTTCTCTGATAAATTCGCTTATGTAAATACAATTATTACCTCTCACCTTGAACATTTAGTACATTGCATTGCCCTGCATTAGGCTTATTTTCAGTGGCAGAACAGAGCTCAGTGTAGCTTTGGGGTTGAAGGTGAATGAATCTAAGGCTACATCTACACGGCACAGCTTATTTTGAAATAAGCTATTCCAGAATAAGTATTCCAAAAAAAGCTTAGTTCAAATTAGCACGTCTACACTGCCTCAAAATTAGTCCGAGGCAGGCTTCCCTAATGTAGACATGCTAACTCGATTTAGAGCCCCAGGAGGCACTGGGGAGGAATAACTTAGAATGGCCCTGGTGAGGGGCTATTTCAAAATAGCAGCAGTGGAGCATCTACACACGCCTTATTTTGAAATAGCTATTTCGGAATAGGCGTTATTCCTCACAGAATTAGGTTTACAGATTTCAGAATAAGCCATCCGCTATTTTGTAATTATTTCCAAATATTGGAATGGCTGTGTAGACGCTCACATTGTTATTTCAAAATAATGCTAGTTATCTTGAAATAATGATGCAGTGCACACACATCCTCAGTCACCCTGATGCCTTTCCTGATCCTGTAGCTGACTGGGAGCTGAACTATCTGCTGGTACAAGTTAGAGTATCTTAAGGAGTTACAAACAGCTGTGATGATGCAGACTTCTGTGCAGGCTGTACAAACCTGCCCAGAACCCTGGGTACAAACCCTGTGTTCCAAGCCCATGCCACCATCTCGTCACTGCCATTTTAGCTTCACTAGCTGTATTAAAGCTAGCATGGGTATGTTACTCAAGCTGTAATCATACCATGAATTGCAGTGTAGACATCCTGGAAGAGAAGTGGGAATTTGGGACCCAGCCCACTGTATTTATTTTGTTTGAGGTGGATTCTGTTTGTCAAGAAAGTCTTATAGATCCTGTTGCATCCTGGGCATGTTTTGAACATTAGTGGTAGTGGTCTGTGAGTGTGTAGAAGAAGTGGGTTAATAACATGAAACTGTAGCCTAGAACAGCATATATCAGGTGGATTTTAAATTCCTGTGTAAACTTCCTGAAGCCTGGAGACATGTTTGAGGTGTGAATGAGCCTGTACTTTTCAATGTCTTCCATATCCCTTCCCTCTGTGGCAAAAATGACAGCTCAATTAACAGCTCTGATATTTGTTGCTAGTCTCTTCCTTACAATCATTGTGTACTTTGTACTCATAAAGGATATTAAAAATGAAATCTTTTCTGTGACTCTGCTCATGGGCTTAAAGATAATAATGAGAACATTTAATTGTTGTGGTAGATTTCCTAGTTAGGGTGAATCCATGTTCTATGAGCCAGTTGTACGTAAAGAAAAAAGGGGCTCTGACCCAATAAGTCTTTTCTGGGATGGTGTAACTGGAGAATATCTGTGAGGACAATTTACTGTGACATTCACGTTGGCTACGCTGACCATCTGTTTTAACTCGCCTCTTAAAAGGGCAGTAAGAGTGGAGTATTGTAACCACTGCCCCTCATTATTATAGATAAATAGAAGTAAATAATAGGTAACATTTTCTAAAGCATTTCAGTAACTAAGGAGCTTAAATCCCATTTTCAAAAGAGACTTAGGCATTTAGAAGCCAAAATCTCAATTAAAGACAATAGGATTTAGTCTCCTAAATGCTTACGTCACTTTAGAAAATTAGGTTTCTATGTCAGTTAGGAGCTTCTGAAAAAAATTACCAATACTTCTTGGCTGGGTGGTGGTAATACATGCATAATTGCCTAAATGCCCTTTGTGCCTTTGAAAATCTCTCCCTACATGTCTAGCTGTGTGGATAGATGCCTATTTTTAAAAACTGGGAACAAGTGCTCTGTGAGAGATTAGGTTCTAAAAGGTTAACTGAGATCAACAGTTGCTAAACTTCATATAAATCTCTGAAAAGATTTGGGGCGTGTTGGAAAGCCTTTTGCAAAATTATGTAAGGCTTTTATTATAGGCAATGTTTCAAAAGGTTTAGTTGTGTTTGTAAAAATGCATAAAAATGATTCAGCTTTCAATGATGAAATGATTTTACGTCAGTCTTGAAATGTCATTATCCAGCTATTAAAACCAAATACCAAAGTTTTCATATTAATAAATTTCACAGTGTAATAAAATGGCAAATTACTACAATAGTTCTATTTGAATGACTAGTGTAAATGCTGCATATAGAGTCACTACACTTCAATTCAACTCAGCTGAACTTCAACCTAATATTTTGCATTATTTTATTTGATTCCAAATCCTCCTATATTAACAACCAATCTACCAGAAAGAAAAAAAGTTATACTGACAGGAAGTTAGGGTTATGAGGGTGGAAAATATATATTATTCTACCAATGGCGTGGGGGGAGGAGGGAGGAAAGAGGAGGAACAGCTGTTTCTTAAGTAATAAGATATAAGTGATATCAGTCCCATTGATTTAATTACATTGTAACCTTAATTAACAAACATCTGCTTCCTATGTTCTGTTCCCAAAGGCCCTGACATTCTCGACACAATCAAACATTCTTGTATTTTTAATGATCAAATATTTCTGAAGCATCAGTTCTGATCAGAATGAGCTACTGTGCTAGATATAAAAATTACGAAACCAAAAGGAAAAAAGATCCTTCCTTTCCATCTTTTCCCTCAGATCTGATTTTCTGGTTGTTTGCAAAGGAGAGTGAAGCTCCCTCTTGCAAATACATACATACATATATAAATGTTTGCCTTCCATGCAGGGCCCCCATGCGGGGGGAGGGGGAGGAGGAGAAGGGGTACATTTTAAAGGGCCAAGAAGCCTTGAGGTGCCCAGCCCAGGCTGCAATCCTGATTGCCATGAGGAAAAGTTGTGGCCAAATTGTAGATCATGCCAGAGGATATTTATAGCAACTTATTTCCCTGTATCTAAGTATCTGAATAGAATCATAGAACTGGAAGGAACTTTGATAGGTCATCAAGTCCAGTCCCTGCACTCATGGCAGGACCAAACACCATCTAGATCATCCCTGACAGGTGTTTGCCTAACCTGTTCTTAAAAATCTCCAAGGATGGAAATTCCACAATCTTCCTAGATAATTTATTCCAGTGTTTAACCACCCTGACAGTTAGGAAGGTTTTCTTAATGTCCAATCTAAACCTCCTTTGCTGCAATTTAAGCCCATTGCTTCTTGTCTTATCATTAGAGGTTGAGAATAATTTTTCTCCCTCCTCCTTGTGACAACCTTTTAGATACTTGAAAGCTGCTATGTCTCCTCGGTGTTCTCTTTTCCAGACTAAACAAACCCAATTCTTTCAATCTTCCCTCATAACTCATGTTTTCTAGACCTTTAATCATTTTTGTTGCTCTTCTCCAGACATTCTCTAATTTGTCCACATATTTCTTGAAATGTGGTGCCCGAACCGGACACAATACTCCAACTGAGGCCTAATCAGCACAGAGTAGAGCAGGAGAAATACTTCTCATGTCTTGCTTACACTATTCCTGCCAGTACATCCCACAATTATGTTTACTTTTTTTTGCACCAGTGTCACACTATTTACTTGTGGTCCTCTATGATTTCTGGATCCCTTTCCACAGTACTCCCTCCTAGGTATTCATTTTCCTTTCTGTATGTGTGTAACTGATTGTTCCTTCCTAAATAGAGTACTTTGCATTTGTCCTCATTTAATTTCATTCTGTTTACCTGAGACCATTTCTCCAATTTTTCTAGATCATTTTGAATTACAATCCTATCCTTCAAAAAACTTGCAATCTCTACCAGTGTGGTATCATCTGCAAACTTTATGAGTGCACTCTCTATGCCATTATCTAGATCATTGATGAATATATTGAACAGAAATGATCCCAAAACTAACCCCTGCAGAACTCTACTCATTATGCCCTTCCAGCATGTCTGGGAACCATTGATAACTAATTTATGGGGATAGTTATCCAACCAAACACGCACCCACCTTACAGCTGGTCCATCTAGTTTGTACAGGTTGAAATTCTCTTAACCAGGATTCCTTGGTCTGGCAACATCCATGGTCTGCGGATGTTGCAGGACCAGAGAATCCCAGTGGAGAGCTAGCACTGGGAGCGTTGCAGGCTGGCAGGGCAGCAGGAGCACTACACATGCAGCCAGCAGGGCTTCCTGGCAGGGCAATGGGAGTCCCACGCATAATAGCAGGGCAGCGGGAGCCAGGTGCACAGAGGCTGCCAGGCTGCCCAGCATGACAGCAGGAGCCAGGCGCTGCAGTGAGAGCCCAGCGCAGCAGCAAGAGCCTGGTGCACACAGAGGTGGTGGGGCTGCCGGGTGCTTAGGGCAGCGGGGGCCAGCTAGAGGTGGAGCCGGCTGGAAGGCTGGTGGTTGGGCCAGGGCTGGAGAGAACTGCTGGCAAAGGGGACAAACATGACCTCCCCAGTCTGGCAAAATCCCTCATCCAGGATGGCTCTGGTCCCCAGGATGTCGGACCAGAGAGGTCCAACCTGTATTTCCCTAGTTTATTAATGAGGTCATTGAAACTATCAAATGCCATATATACCACATTTACTGCTTCCTCTTTATCCACAAGGCATGTTATCCTGTCAAAGAAAGCTGTCAGGTTGTTTTAACATTATTTGTTCTTTGCAATTCCATGTGGACTGTTACTTATGACCTTATTATGTTCTAAATATTTGCAAACAATTTCTTTAATTATTTGCTCCTTTGTCTTCTCCTGGTGCAGAAGTTAAGCTGACTATCTGGGTTGGCCTCATTTCCTTATTTATAGGTTGGCACAATATTTTCCCTTTGCCAATCTTGTGGAATCTTTCTCTTACTATGTGACTTTTTAAAGATAATAGCTAAAGGCTCGGATATCTCTTCAGTCAGCTCATTTAATCAGTCCTGGTGACTTGAAGACATCTAACACGTATAAGAAATTTTCTCATTATTCCGTTCCCATTTTAGCTTCTGAACCTACCCTAATTTTGTCCAGATCTTGTGGAATTTGCTACAGCCAATCAGAAGCCGTGTTAGATCAGTCTTACCCAGCATTCTAAACAGCGAGTTGCTGGGCTTGCGGGCCTAGGCCATGCCCTTTTCTAATGTAGCATGTACGTGCTTGTGTGGTTAAACTAGAATTTGTAGTTTGAAACTGAGAGACAGAGAGCTTTGTGCTCCTCAGTGTGACATGGTCTATCATACAAAGATGAAGATGAACACCAATCCCAGAGTTCCTTGTGCATAGGCAGGAGGGAGGGATAGTTGGTGGAAGGGGAAAAGCAAAGCACCATAAACACAAGTGGGAGCCAGTACTGCTGCTGCTGCTTCTGCTCAGATTTGCAGATCCAAATCTATGTGAGTAAGGTTCTGTCTACACTGCACTGGTTTTGCTCAAGAAATATGCAAATGAGGCAAAGCGTGGAATATCGCCTAGTCTCATTTGCATAATTAATGAGCTGCCACTTTTTGCACAAGAGGCTTTTGCGCAAAAAGGAGCCATCTACACTGCTCCTTCTTGTGCAAAAAACCCCTCTTGAGCAAGAGCCATTCTTCCTGAAAAAAATGTGGAAGAATGGCTCTTGCCCAAGCTGGGTTTTTTGTGCAAGAAGGAGCTGTGTAGACGGCTCCTTTTTGAGCAAAAGCCTCTTGCACAAAAAGCGGCAGCTCGTTAATTATGCAAATGAGGCGTGGCAATATTCCATGCTTAGGTTCATTTGCATATTTCTTGCACAAAACTAGCGCAGTAGACGTAGCCAGAGGCTACGTCTACACTGCAGGCTTTTTGCGCAAGAACAGCTGTTCTTGCACAAAAACTTGCGGAGCGTCTACACTGCATGCGCATTATTGCTCAAGTAAATTTACAGTAAAACATCAGAAAAGAGGGCTTCTTGCGCAAGAATTATTTCTTTCTCCACGAGGAATAAGCTCTCTTGCACAAGAGCTCTTATGCAAAAGGGCAGTGTGGATGGGCAAGAGGGGTTTCTTGTGCAAGAAACCCCTATGGCTAAAATGGCCATCAGAGCTTTCTTGCACAAGAGAGCGTTCACACCGCCATGGACGCTCTTGAGCAAAAGCACATCTCTTGCGCAAAGCACACGGCAGTGTGGATGCGCTCTTGTGCAAGACCTTTTGCGCAAGAACTCTTGCACAAATCAGTTCTCGCGCAAGAAGCCTGCAGTGTAGACGTAGCTTAAGTGTTTAATTTGCTCAGATTGGGTTATACAAAAATAGCAAAGGGGACCATTTTTCAGAACTGTAGAATATGTAACAGGAATTTCAGAATTACACTTTTTTTCATGGTTCATGAGATTGTATTTATGGGATGAGGCTGTGTGGTAGGGAGCCCTGGCACAAGTTTGTACTGGGCCCAAAAAATTATGCTTGGCCCTGCCCACTCCAATGAATTGTGTAAAGAACATGAACTGTTCATATGCTCAGGAAATATGCATGTTTCTGATCAACTGTGCTTCGCTTATAAAAATAACGAGTGATTCACTGTTCAGATATCAGGAATATTTTTATATTTCCTTGTGTTTTCCTTTATCTATGTGGTGCCCCTACAAAAACAACCCATTTTTAGATCTTTCAGACTTGGCATATGATCTATTGATATGATTAAGAGAGTGGGAGAAGCAGCATAAGCCTATGTACTGTACAGGAGGTTTGCGTGAATCATAGCAGTGGGGAAAAAACTGCAGGGTAAATATTTTTTTTATAATATTCCTTATGGAATGAAAAAGTGTGTGTGTGTGTGTGTGTGTGTGTGTGTGTGTGTGTGTGTGTGTGTGTGTGTGTGTGTGTTTTATTCCAGTGATGTGTTCCCTAGAAACACCTAAAATAAAACAGGGATGAAGGGAGATATGTGAGGAAAAGAGAGAGTAATCCAGGTAGCCTTGAAATTACAATTATAAATTTGTCCTTGAAGAAAGAACTTTGTACAGGGACTCACTTGTATTCAATAGAATTTATCCTGTGGGCAGAAAATTCCCTGAGGTACAGGTGGAAAAAGAGATGGATAGATTAGATTAGAGGTAAATTACACCAATCCAAAATGCAGTACAATCAATACATTCATATAACCCCACAAAAAAAATAGAGTGAGGTTGAGTGTATATAGCAGTAAATTAAGGGCAAAAATACTGCAGGGATATTGTACTTATGCCAGATCCAAACATTGCAAACACAGAAAATTCAGGATTATGGTTACACTTGAAAAAGATCCATACATGTTAAAGTATGGAAAGGCACAGCTAAGGACACCTTACATTTCTCTTCAATAAAGAAAATAGATTTAGCTCCTTCAGTTTCTCATTGGAACACATGTTTTCCGGTTCTAGAATTAGCCTTCTGGTTCTTTTCTTCTCTGTATCTTCTGTAGCTTTATCAAGAGTGAACATCAGCACTGGACACAGTAATGTAAAAGTGGTCTCACCAAAACTGTACACAGAGGTATGATGATCTTTTTAGTCCTACTTGATGTTCTGCTTAAATAAGAGTTGAATTAGATCTCTTAGTCAAGCATCACACTGGAAGTCCTGTCCATATGGATATCAATCATGACCCCAATATCCTTTTCAGAATCATTGCTTTAAAGGACACAGTCCCCAATTCTGGAAATTCATAATTTGTTCCATACTTTGGGCTGTATTAAAATGCATGTTGTCTGAATGATCTAGCTTACCAAGAAATCCAGATGTCTCTCTACAAGGCAATTTCTCTACTTCAGGCTAAGAGTGTGATTACCCACCTCACAGATGCACACTTAAGGTGAGCTCTTGAAGAGAGTTGGCGCCATCAAGAACATAGTCCTGGAAGCCAGGCAAGTCAACAGACTCACCGAGCCCCTGGGCAAGGTGGGGGGGAACAGCTCTGCACTCCCAAAAGGGGTGTGGCCTTGGGTAAAAGTGGCATGGCCGGGGCAGCCAATCCTCAGTGCCTCCCATACTGTGCCCTGCCTTCAGCGGTGATTTAAAAGGCTCCAACCACAGTCACTGTTCTACTAGCTGTGGTAGCAGTCAGGAGCCCCAGGTTCCTTTGAATCACCGGAATGCAGGGCTGTTGCCCCCTTTGCTCCTCCCTAGAAGCAAAGAACTGCTAGAAGCACAGGATGGAAGCAAAGGCCAAGGCGTTTCGTCCTGCTGAGTATGAACCTGCTTGAAGCCCGCTGGTACGGACTTCACACATCTGAGCCAGGAGACCATTGCCTGTGCTACTGCAGCAACACTGCTATTTACACTCACACTAGTTCTCACGGAGCTACTGCATGTATATGTAAACCAGAGACTCAGACCCTTAGCTCATAGCGTAGAGGTAACCTAAAAGCTCTGCTGTCATTACTTACCACTGCACAAATCTGCATTTCAACCACAAACCTTACTGGTTAAAAAAATATAGTGAATAGTGTTGTACTGAGAACCAAGCCCTTGGACCCCACTAGAAATGATTCTTGCATAGTGTTTAGTTTTTTAATCAGAAAGCTGTTCAGTACTAAATCAAACACCTAACAGACGTCTAAGCATATCACATCAAAACCAAACTGTAAGCTCATAAAAATGATGTATTTGTTTAATAGCACCTGTATTCATTTTAATACTTTTATTTATTAAGTCCTGTACCAGCCATTCCATTATTTTCTCTGGGTCAGTATAAAAAGCTATTACTGTTTCTGCAACAATCCTTTCATGCAGTTAGCCGGTTGATCACACTACATGCTTGTAAACACAAACAAGAATGAGTAACACAGTCTATGCCACTCTATGGTTTACCTAAATTTTGAGTCCAGGCTCCCACTTACTCAGCTGCTGGAGCAACACCGATGGACAGGTGCAAGGGATGTGGTAATTTGCTGATGTAATGGGCATGAAACAAAAATTAAGTAATACATATGTATGCCTATGTGGATACTACAGCAAGCTCCATTTATCTGGCTGACAGCAGCTTAAATTACACAATAGTGAGAGACTGCATTTGGCATTGCAGAAAGAAGTTTTTTTTTTCTCACAGCACAAAATGTATCTTGTCATTTCAAGACTGATTGTAATCTCTGTGGCTCTGGTATTATATAGTGGTAATTCCATCAAAGTCACTGGTGTCATGCTGGGGTGTGAAGGGAAGGGGAATCAGACTTGTTAGTGAAGTTCCTTTGGGGTTTTTTTTTTTTTCATGTAGCTGGAAAAATACAGTATGCCAGTAAATGGGACAGAGCTTCAGCGGTTGCAAACTGTCATACCACCATTGAAGGCAATTTGCACCAGCTAAGCACCTGGCACTATGTGTGCATGAACCACAGCATTGGAGCTGGATTTTGTGGCCTCCCAAATGTGGAAGTGTTCAAATCTGTGGTTTTGTCAGTTACAGAGGCAACAGGCCATAGGCCGTCTGTGCCTTTTGGGTTGGGTGCTAGAGCCATTGGGACATTATAATGACCAATCCCATAGCCTTGGCCTCTTCCATCACTTTCATCCAGGATACCTTTGTAGGTCTGATCTGGAGACCTCCCTTCAATGTGGTATAGAGGCTCTGCTGTGGAGTCTAAGATGCAGAGATCATTACACGGGTTAAATTTCAGCCACAGTGCCTTGCTTGGGACATGCTTGCAATTGATCAATGAAGAACAGAAATGGGACAGGCAAGAATGAAGCTCTGAGGCATTCATGGTGCAGATATGCAGCTTTACTCCTCAGTGCTTCATTTCTGTGATGTCCTTCATATTTTTTTAAAAACAATCCTGTTTTTATACAGAGCCTTTTAATTACAGTGCCCAGACAAATCTCCCACCCAGGTCAGTGCTTTTTCCCGAGGACCCTGGTATCAGGCCATAAATGTGGTCCATACTCTTGTTGCAGAATACTGTGTGAGCCTCCAATGAAAAGGCTCAGCATCCTCATTACAGGATGCCAAACTTCCCAACATTAGGAGCGAGGTCTGTTATCAGACTGAGTTCTCAACTGGCATTCTCCCTGGTATTAGGAGTCACTACATATATCTTTAGTAAATGTGGGTGTCATGACATTAAAAATGACATAAAGCTTATTATGTAGACAGAAAATAAACATTTTCTTCCTTTAATGAATTTAAGATTGATGGATAATTACTTTGCTTGCCACAGTGTGCCTCCCATAATCAGTATAAATCATAAGGTCATTAAATTGATAGGGCAATGAGAAATAAATCAGTGCCCTGAAGATGGTTCATAATTACTTGTTGTAAAATACTCGGTTGCATGATATTCTGTAAAGACCATACTGTGAATCTATCTAATCATGTTGGATGTGTTAGTGAGTCTATAACAAAGCCAACAGACCACCCACGGATGAACCAGATGACTTACGTGTCTGTGGGAGACTGAGAAAAATCTGTACTTATTGCTCCACCTCAACTCTATCAGGAACTTCATAGGCTGTCTTTAAAAAAAAAGAAAGAAAGAAGTCAAACTAAAGGTTGATGCAATTGGTTTTGTGTAATGGTCTTTTTAAAACCAACAGTCTTGGGACAAAAGTGACATGCAGTAATGGTGACAGCTTGCTATTAGAAGTGTGCCACATTTGCATGTGCATAGCATAATTGGAATCAAATGACCAGAAAGTGACACATCTCCCCACAAGCGCCTTCAATGCTTTAATTTTTGGAGTTGACTGTGATCAATTATTTGAAATCAAGTTCTCGTGAAATTGAGATGCTGCAGTGGAGCACATTTTAGTGCTGAGATTTTTATCAATAAAATATCAGCAAGATAATCTTAATCACTACAAAAAGGAAGTAAATAGTTATTCTAAAATTAAAACATAGTGACCTAGAGAAACACAGGTGCTTATGAACACACACACAAACATAAAGTATTCAGATCACTTAATTAAAACCCTGAAATATTTTTTTACCAAGTTTTTCTTCTAAAAAAATGTTTAAAAAAGGAAGATAAATACGTAAAATTAAATAGAACACAAATTTCACCAAACTTTTTTTTCCTGTGGAACAAATGTATTTCAAAAACTCAAATCCAATATGCTAACTCTTGTATGATGAGTAAGGAATATGTTATCAAAAGGAAATGAATTACAAGACAAAATATACTCTTTCCCCTCCCACAACCAAGAGCCATGAGGATTCCCTTTTTTACAGTTTCAGATCCTACCAGTTTCTTTCTAATACAACATAGCTGTTTCTGTTCCAAATATGGTTGTGTGAAACGTACTGTACTTCCAGTTTCAGCAATGTGCTTTTGCATATACCAAACTTCAAGCTTGTTTTGCTCAGGCAGTAGACATGTGCCTGAGTAGGTTACTGAATGGACCAATGCATGCTCATAAAATTTAGAAAGATGGAGGAAGCTCTCTCTAAGGCAGTTTGATATTAACAGTTGTATTAATCATAGCTGTAGAGTAGAGACAGACCCAATCTATAGTAAAGATGTGATACGAAAGTGTGCTAGTAAGAAAATGGGTCTCTATTTCCTGGTGCTGTTGGGGCTACAAAAGATTCATGCCCCAGTCAATGAATGCAATGAATACCCATAATCTCCTGTGGCTACCATCATCCATATTAAATCAGTGTGCAGAACCCAAATATTTATTTGGATCAGAAATTTTCAAATGGTCAAAGTAAATGGTGCATCTGAACTACTCCAGGCTATCAACTACTTTGCAGTGAAAGCACATCTCTGCTCTATATCAATATCTACTTAAAAACAAGTAATAGCCTCAAACTTAGATGTAGGGCTTATTGGCTTTGGTTGATGAAAGCACGACTTTGGTTTTAGAGACACCCACATAGTGGTTAATTCAATTCTAAATTAAATGTATCTCTGAGCATGAAGTTTAAAATTTGAAGGGGGAGAAAATATTTTTCATCCTGATCAAATTTCAGATAAATCCACTGGCCAGTTTTAGGGCATGTCTATACTAGCAAGAAGATTGACCCTCCAGAAGTCAATCTTCTAGCATTTGATTTAGTGAGTCTAATGTAGAACTATAAATCAAATGCTGAGGGCAGCCCCCAGCTCATTCTGTCCAGTACTCCTCATCCTGCAAGAGATAAGGAAAGCTGACATGAGCATGTGCTCCCTTTAGCCCCCCCACTGTGTGGAAGCAGCCACGGCGTGGCTTAAGGTAAGCTGATTCCAGCCATGCCTTTTGCATAGTTGTAGTTGGGTACCTGAAGCTGACCTGCCTGTCTTACTGTAGACCAGGCCTTAGAGCTGATGGTTCCAATTTCTTACATATTTCATGATCTGCTTCTTTTTCATGAATTAGATGAAGATTAAGAGCCTATGTTAGGACCCTCGGAAAGAGATTACAAAATGAGCTGAGCTCTGTGCCTCCAGGATACTGACTGCTAGTAATTATGAAATATACTGCAATGCCAGCCACGATCAATTTAACAAGTATGCTTCAGTCCATTAGTCACAATATCTGAATGCAATTACTGTGCACAAATAATATCTGCTCTGTGCCATCATTATATTCTAGCCTCACTTTCACTTATACTTGAACCTTTTCCAAGCCCTGTTTATATGTATATTTGCTGAACAGCTTTAATTAATTGTACTTTTTGTTTCCAGTGAGTAACAATGACAGAAAGTGGCCATTCTCTCCAGCAAGGATGCAGCTGCCATGTTTCTATGCCTGTTCCTTACGGAACATATTGAGACACATCCTGCGTTACTGTAAATCAGCGCTGTTCCATTGACTTCAGTGGAACTATGCCAATTTACAACAGTCGAGAAGCTGGCTCATTAAGTATAAACAGGCAGGTATATCGATTCATGTTTCATTGATTTTGTTACTATCACATACAGAAAACAGAAAAGTAAAAATTTTCAGAAGAGACCTGTAATTTGGGTGTCACAGTTTGTGGGTACCCCTGGGCAACTGAAATGTTTATACAGGGATACTTATTGAAGTCAGATCTTCATCTGATGAAAATTAGCACAGACTCATTTCACTGAATAGAATGACATCAATTTACACCAGGCAAAGTGCTGACTCTTGTAAGCCTCTAAAAGTGGTCATTCTCAAGTGGAGGCAGTGAAAGTTAGATTCTACTTTGGTCTGAAAGCTGTAATCGACCTGTTAAGATCAAACAGAAGGCCAGTTCAAGTATAACCTGAAAGATGAAGCAAACCCCATCACAACTTAAAATATGCAGGCTTTCTGCAAAGATAGCACTCGCATGGCCTGTTCTGTTGTTTACTAAGGCCGGGTAAACAAGGGTATTCTACCCTTGGAGGCAATATTGAACTCCAGCTCCGTGACTAGCATAGCTGGAGTCGATGTACCTTAATTCGAGTCATTGCGGCATCTCCACTGTGGGGAATCTCCCATCAACTCCCCTTACTCTTGTCAATCCGGAGTGGTACCAGGGTTGACGGGAGTGAGATCAGCAGTCAATTGAGTGGGTCTTTACTAAACTCACTAAATCAACTCTCAGGAAATTGATCCCCGTAGCGCCAATTTCCTGGTAAGCGTAGACAAGGCCTGAACCTCAATAAGTAGTTATGATAGTGATGCTGTAAGGTGAAAGTAGAAGAAAATTAGGCAAGGAGGATGAACCACACAGTGGCCCTTTGAGCCTTATGAAGTTTAAACCTAATTACACGTTTAAAGATAAATATTGTAAAAACAAAACAAGAAAAGACTGGCTTGTAGGGATTTTCTGGTTGGAAAAGAATATGGATGGGCGGACTGGTGGGGCAGGATAGATTATATGATGGGGTAAAACTTCTCACACATCTCCAAAACTTTGTGGGGTATAAGTAGCCTCTGTAGAACAGATCCCTTTCAATGAAGTTCATGCAGGTATGGAGGAGAGAACACCCTGCTCTTCTCAGAAGCCAGCAGTAGCCACAGTACACTCATTTTCTAGGACTATCCTTAATGCTGTGGTGAGGAGGAGACTGCCATTGGAAAAGCCAATTCATTCTGCTTAATACCACCAACACATGCCTTGTCTCCCCCCCCTTTCAGTTCTACTGCAGCCACAGCGTTAGGGTGATCATCCATCCCATTTTTATCAAGACTGCCCCGTATTTAAGCGGTCTTCTAGGCAGCCTGACTTCTTTTTTAAAAGGGGCAAAATGTTCCGTATTTTCACGCCCACTTCTGGTCCTTGAATTCCCCCGTCAGCGCAGTGTCCTGTCTGTGGCATGAGGTAAAGCAGGAACCAGCACGTGGTGTCTGGAGTCAGGCAGGGTGCTGAGGGAGAAACCAAGCAATAGTGTGTATCTTCCCTCCCTGTGCACACTTAAGGAGGGGGGGAAGTCTGCCAGCCTTTCTGGAACATGGTGCTGAAGCCATGACTGCTGGCGCCCCAAAGGGCTGAAACCAATTTCTTTGGTGCCCCCACCGCTGGCTGCAGCCCTGTTCCCAGGTGGCCCCTGCTGTGGGGCTGAAGCTCTTTTGCTGCCACTGGGCTTAGCTCCACTCCTGGGCGGACCTCAACACTGGGCTCAGTGCCATTCCTGGGTGGCTGCTGCAAGACTCAGCCCCATACCTGGGCAGCTCCCACCACAGGGCTCATTCCCATTCCCAGGCAGCCTGTGGTGGACTGCAAGATGAGGACAAGGCAGGTACTTCTAAAGAGCAGTACCCATTAATTGTAAGTATATATTTTAATTTTTTACCTATTAGTTATAATAATGCATATGTCTTTTTAGTGGGTGCTCAGTCAACTTAATGTTATTTTGAATGTTTGTATTGCATAGTTCTGATTGATTGCCATTGAATTTGCTTAAATCTGAGTGATTTACCGGGTGTCCCGTATTTGGCATAGGGAAATATGGTCACCCTACAGCATTCCCACCACCATGAGGAGAAGCATCCAAACACATGGTGTACCAACACGTGATTCCTAGTTCTGTGTTAGGCATCAAAGTTGAGGTTATTAGGGGTTTCTCCATTGGCCTTGTTATGATGTCACTGTTCCTCACTACAGCAAATGCTCACTGCACCACAATAGGTTGTCTTCTCTACATTAGTGCAGAAAATGAGATTTTATTGCAATTCAGTGGAGACAAATATTTATATATATGTATTTGTTCCAAACAGAACACATGCTTCTGACTGTGATCATGAAGGAACACACGTTTTAATAATAAAGGCTCTAAAAATATTTAGGTACCTTTTTCCCTCAAGGGAGAAAGCCAAGCAGACAAGGGAAAGGAGATTCCACTTGTTTTTAGTGTGAATTTCTGGCCCTCTGCGCCTCATCACCCCCTCACCCAAAAATAAAAATACATTACTATTTTGTGAGGCGTATTCTCATCCAAACTTCATGCATATGCAGGACCATATGTTTCACACATCATATGCTTCCTTAGTTTCATCTTCAGATTCAACATCAACACTCTTCCCATCACACTTATATACACACACTTTGTTCATTTCACACATCTTACCATGTTTGCAGAGAACGTATAAGACAGCCTAGAAAGTAGTATAGAAAAAGAAGTTGAATTGGCTACACCTGGTGAGAGAGTTTGCAGAGCACTCTGCTAGACCCTTCCATTGTCATCCTCACTTCCATTCGTTGCTTAATTGAAAAGAATAAAATTATCTTGTTAACAGGCTACCTGATTCTGATCTTTTTTGCAAGGGTGCAACTCTACCATCTGCAGTGGAGCTACTCCTGAATGGTAAGGGATAATAGTAATTTCAGAAGTAGCCATGGCCGACCCGGAAGGGGCAGGTCCTCAGGAGGAAGGGGGTGGGGCCTCAGGCAGTAGGGATAGGGTTGAGAACTACCCTGCTGGGTACAGTGACCTTATTTTCTGAACCGGCTGCAGCTAGTAAGAACAGTTTAATTTAAATTATGAAACTGATTAAGCATTTTAACTCTCTTATGTTAGTTTATCAAACTTCATTTTAAATAAAGTAAAATATTATGTCCAGCACAAAAGGTTTCAATGTTTTCTTTATTTATGGGAGTGGTGGGGAACCCTTTTTGGGTCTGGGGTCACTGACCCACAAAATATCAGTTGGGGACCACAGAAGTGAGAAGCAAAATCTCCTCCAAAACCCCCCAACACTCACTGATGTGGCTCCAACTGATACACCTCTGGTGCCCCAGCCTCACGGGGTGAGAGGAAGGGAAGGGGAAAACTGAGGTTCAGGGCTTCCCATAGGCCAGATTTACTTTTCTAGGGTTCTGAAGTTAGTGAATTTTATGGACTTCCTTAGGCTCTGGGGTAGGGACAAAAATGAGGGGTAAAGTGCACGAGACAGGGCTGCCAGCAAGTAGGATAGGGATGGGGTGCAGGATGTGGGAGGGAGCTGGGGTGAAGAAGCAGGCTGGGCCAGGTGGAGGGAGCAGGAACAAGGGAGGGTGCAGTGTGTGGCCAGAAGAGAGGGTGCAAGAACAAGGGAGGGTGTAGGAGCAAGCTGGAGGTGCTGGATCTTGGGGGGAAGGGAAGTGATGGGATTGGGGAATGCAGAATCTCTCTCTCTAGATGACTAGACAGATCTTATGATAATGTACACGGGTGACTAACTGCACACAGTGCTGTACAAAACATGGAGGTAACACAGTTCTTATTTTAAAAACAGGCAACACACGAAGCACCAAGAGAGCTGACAATAGAATCGTCACATAGTGATTCTCCAGGTGTTTTTTTTTTAAATAAATAATAGCAGTTCTTGTAGTAATGAAATGTTGGTGACTAGCTCCATGGAAGAGGTGTACTTTAATGAGGGCATTGAATGGAGATGGGTCTTGTACAAGGATTAGGAGGCTATTCCAAACAGAAAGGAGTCACATGGAAGGGGGTATTAAGATAAGCATGGGAGCAGGCTACAAAGGGACCAGTTAGGCATGCATATTATCCAAAACACGAAACACTAAGAACATTGGACACTGGGCACTAACGCGAGTTTTTAAGTGTCATGTGTATTCTGGAGCATAAACATTAAAAAATCAAGATGAGACAAATTCTAGATATTCTTCCCCCTCTTGAAGTTATTCCCCTACCATGTAAGCCTCTTCTGCATTAAACAGATAGGACTTCATTCGCATTGGCACTGAGGGTTTGTCTACACAGCAGTGATTGAACAGTGTTCCCCGGTTGGGCCAACAGACTCATTAATTCTGTCCAAGTTAATGTGCTAGAAATAGTGGCATGTACATTACCTCACTGGCTGCAGCTTGGGCTCACTGCCCAAGTACAAGCCTGCACAATGCCCTAGTGCCACTCTTTCCCCCTCATCTGAGTACACGTGTCTAACCCTCCAGAACTGCCATCTGTGCTACAACATCCCCACTGATACCTGCGCAGGGAGGCACACTCTCAACATATCCAGTGGTGTCTTTATGCTTTCAGAGCCACATAAGAAGGGCCATTTGTGTCTAAGAATCAGGTCAATAGTAACACACTTTGCTGAGAATTCAGCCCATATCTTAGACTGTATGGCCCAGACTTCCAAAATTATTTAGGCACCAAACTCCCATTGATTTCCCAAAAGAAGTTATGTGCCTAAATCATTTTCAGGACCAGGGTGCTGGAACAATTTGTACAGTGGGGGTGTTGAGAGACATTGAACTAGACGGTAAACCATGGATAGAATGTAAATCACTTCATGCAGGGAGTGCTGCCTTACCTACCCCCCTACTTCCAGCACCTGTGTTCAGGATTAGCGCCTAAAATAGTTGAGGCTAGAGTTTTCTTTTTGTTCCATGATTGTACAGTGAGCTTGATGGGGTCTTGATCCATGACTGGGTCCAAGTTTCTACTCCAATACAAATACTAAATGATACTCATAAAAATCACTATTGTTCCAGGGGAATGTACTGTTTTATTAATTTGTGCTAGATCCAAAAATGTTTTCCATCAAGCCTGATCAACTTAAAAGTAATTTCAGTGTTGTTATGGATTTATCGCTATGAACAAGTTTTGCAAAGGTATTGGTCCAAATTCAGACCCATTGTGTGTCAGTGCATTTCCATGGAGTTCACTGAATTTGCACTTGCTCATGCAGGGTTGGGCAGTAAGCTGGAGGCAGTTCCCCAGGGTTAACTCCCGGCAGGCCACTTACTGCAGGTGCAGCCACTCACAGCTCCCATTGGCTGCAGATCACCAGTCCAAGCCAATGGGAGCTGCAGCAATCAGTGTCCTGATCTGTGCCACTTCCCGCAGCTCGCACTGCCTAGGAACAGTGATCCGTGGCCAATCAGAGCTTCAAGAGGCCATCTCTGTGATATGTGCAGGTAATGAAGTACTGGCAGCCTGCTAAGGGCTAACCCAGGCAAATCACCTCTGGCCCATGGATCACTTAGGGTGTGTCTAGACTACATGGGTCCGTCGAAGGAGCCATGTAGATGAGTTTACTCGGCAAACGGAAAATGAAGCGGCGATTTAAATAATCGCCGCTTCATTTACATCAAAATGGCCGCCACGCTGTCCCGATCAGCTGTTTGTCGGCACAGTGCGGCAGTCTAGACTGGGATCTGCTGACCCCAGAATCCTTCGTTGGCAGATCCTTTATGCCTCGGCCATTTTGATGTAAATGAAGCGGCGATTATTTAAATCACCGCTTCATTTCCCTTTGCCGAGTAAACTCATCTACATGGCTCCGTCGACAGAGCCATGTAGTCTAGACACACCCTTATTGTCCACCTCTGTGCATTTGGCCCATTAAATCAAACAGAAAAAAAGTAGCTGAAAATCCTATCTCCAGTATAATTTGAGTTAGACAATATTGTATGATGGAGGTTGATGGAAGAATACTAGTTGATTCCACACACCATCATTCAGTTAAACAGAAATTCCATATGTAACCATAAAGGACCACATATAAAGGGAACCTAATAAATGGGGAAGCCTGCACAAACCCCTGCCAAGTCACTTGGAGAGGGCGTATGCTCCAGAGTAATGAAGGTATGTGCTACGCCCTGCTCGTTTTGTAGTCCAGTTTGAAGTATAAAAGTGAAACAAACCATACCTGAGTGGCCTTGGATGTGAATTACAAATGCCCACAGACTTCTGCAGGAGTTCCAGGTGTGGAACAATTGTTCTGTTAGTTTTGATTTGCTAAATTGTACTGTATAAATATTTTAAATATGTGATATGGGACATTTTTCTTATCGGTTTGTACTTCCACAAGCTTTTAGAAAATGGCCATGCACTACTGTCAGTGATGGCCTTAAGTGTTGAGTGCTCCTTGCTGTCAAATGAGTTCCTTGATATGCCTGTAGAGACAAATTTTCAAAGTAAGGCATAACCAGTGCAACTGCAAAAAAGTGCACCCCTCCATCACGGAGCTAGATTATGTCATTAGCCACTGCCTTGAGTAGGGCATGCTCCCTCTGGAGTATTTAAGGGGGACTATGCACGACACCTTTAGGCTGTCTTCTGTTCCATCCAAATCTAGAAAAACATTCCTTCCTTTCCACCCCCAGTTTTTATGAGTGATGAGCATTTTCCACACAGCTCTACCAACAATCGCTGACCTTCTGAAAAACACAAATGTGTGTGTGTGTGTGTGCGCACGCAAAATTACATCATTCCTCATGATGGATATCTGAGCAAAATTTGGATGTGGGAGAGAAAAGAAAATGATTTTTAAGAGCTAAAAGTGGTATATTTCTTCACAACTAGGGTAAAGCCAAACAAACAAAAATACTAAACACCAGCTGTCATGTACAGCTAACATTTGGGGAGGGGGAAGGAATATAGTGTTGTGTGGGTGGAGGGTAAAAGATGTCTTGGTAAGATTCTATCTGCAAGCTACTAACTAGAGCTTCTATAGGCTATCAGAGCCTGTATGCCATCAGTGTCTATTTCTCCAGATTTCTGCAGTTGCTCTGCCCATCTTCCCCTTAACCTTTGAGGGGGCAGACACCCCCACCACCACTCGTTCAGCACCCTTAATATCAGAGGAAAGCACCCTTTCTTTGATATTTGTACAGATAGATATACACTTTTATATATTCTCATTTGACATTTATGTACAGTTCCATTATGGCTGTTCAGATAAATGTCAAGTGAAAGGTTTCCTCATTTGACATTTTTTAATAGTATGCCTAAAAGCACTGTGGTCAAATTTGTGATTCATGTGACACTTAGAACCATATACTTGTCTCTACATGTGATGATGAAGGATTATCCTTGGCTACACAGAAACAGGTAGGATAAGAGATAAGCATTTAATCAAATAACAACTGAAAAGTGTTAATATAATATAGCAATGCCAATAAAAATGTAACTGCATGTATACTATCCCAATCCTACCTTTCAGAAAGCTAATAAAACATATAATCTGTTCTGTACTTTGATTCCTTCCTTAATTCCTGGTCACATCTCTTCCTATACAATTAGCCATTGAAATGAAACATTTTAATAGTCTAAAAATGTTTCTGCTTTTTCATAGTATGAAATTTCTACTTCCTGGTGATAATAAGCAGCAGTTGACAATGTGCTCACCAGACCCTTCTTCCTTCCAGCAATATGCAATACATCTCTTAGCTCCTCCATTAAAATATTAAGAAGAACCTCTGTGCTTTTCAATTTCTCCATAAAAACCAGCTAAATGAAGATAATCATTCCAGCTGTTTGTGGGCATGCTACTTAAGTACATATGTACTTTCTTTCCTGGCAACTTGTCCAGTAAGCTTTGCATTCCCTGGATAGTTTCTGTGTTGGGAAATAACACAAAAGTTGATGCCCACCTGCCTCTGTCTTCTGGACTTTCTCCCAAAATCTGTTCCAAAATGATGCCCACAGAGCCCCGGTGCCTCTCCCCTGACTTCCATGAGTCATAACTAAAAATGTACCTGGACTTTTCTATTTCATGCACTAAACTCTATACAATTACAGTTGGATAAGGCACAACTTTGACTGGCATCTCCTGCTAGCCTCCCGGTTTGTGTTTGTAGTTTTACGCCCACAGTTATGTGTGGACACTCATACTGCAGTTTTGATGTGTAACTCTGCTACGGCAGCCACTGAACTCTCTGTTTGTAAGGAAAACATTGAAATGCAGGCAGACCTGAAGGAGCGAGTCAAAATATCAGTCTGGCAACCCGAACAAACAATAGCTGGAAAATGACACTGTAGTGGTTTTATGAACATAAAATATTATGCCTATTTATGTGATCATTCATCCAGGATCCTAAAGGATCAGAATTTGACTGACTGTTTTTAAAAATAGGCAAATAATTTTCAAACCCATTTTGATAATTATAAAAAATGATTTATTTCACTTTAAATAATAATTTCAAAGCTGAATCACATAACATCTTGAGATGGGCTAAACTCCTACTATTGACATTTGTAGTTGGTTCATGAACAGGAGTTTCACCCATCACGAATCTTTAGTTATATTGGCTCGTTGTTACAGTTTATCAGCTGGGACCTACCAGATTATTTAAAGCAGAAAGAAAATCTGTGTCCTGTGGAGCTGGTACGTCATTATGATGTATGTTCCAGTGAATGGTGACATATCAGGTTATCCAACAGTGAAGTGTGGCATTAGGAAATGTAGAAGTTTTCCCTTGGGAAGCAATCACAGTCATGTCAGCTCCTATTCTTGTTCTCTGAATGCATCACCATTAAGTTACAAGTACCATGCTTCTGTAATATGAATGCAGAATTGTAGGTGGGAAGAGAGTAGCTTATATTTTTGGGCTCTCATATTTGATGACTATTCTCCATCTCTTTTTTTCATTAAAGCAGACACAATGTTGTTATTTTGATAGAGTCTCTGTTTAACACAGTGACTTTCAACTGATTTACCTTCATGGGCCACAGCCACACACTATATATATTACCTATAGACTCTGTGTATGGCCCTGAGGATGTCCCATGGACCACAGGTGTGTACTTATTGGGTCACAAGCAGCTCATAGGTTTAGAACATAGATGGGCAATAATTTTGATGGGGGGGCACTCCAACAATTTGGTAAGTTGTCGAGGGCCACACTCTTCTTTTTTATTAACAGAGGAGGTGTGGGATCTAGGATGGAGGTTGGGTGCAGAAGGAACCTTGGGGTAAGATATTGGGGTGTGGGATCTGGTAAGGAGTCTGGGTGAAGGAGGGGATTGTGACCTGGGCAGGGGACTGGGGTGCTGGAAGGGATGTAGAGTCTGGAAGGGGATTGTGACCTGGGGTAGTGGTGCAGGGTTTGGGCTGTGACCTGGGGCAGGAGATTGGGGTGCAGGCTGTGGGAGTGGTATGGGTGCAGGAGAGGATTCTGGCCTGGGGGAGGGATATAGGAGGAGGGGGTGCAGGGTCCGGGAGGGGGTTGTAATTTGGGGCAGGAGTGCAGGAAGGGATGCAGGGATTGGGGTTGTGACGAGGGATAGAGGACTGGGGTGCAAGGTCTGGGAGTGGGTTGTGACCTGAGGAAGAGTGTAGGAGGGAGTGCAGTCCCTGGGGAGGTGTATGGAGACTGTAGTGGGGGGTACAGCAGGTTTGGGTTACATGGGCTAGGAAGGGACAGAGGGTTGGGAAAGAGAGGATCTGAGGTGCCAGAGGCAGGCTCTGGCTTGGAGACCTTAGCTAGGCGTTTCCCAGACAGCAGCCCAGCAAATTCCTTAGGTAGGGTCTCAGCCTTCCATGTCCCTGTACTTGCTCAGAGCAGCTGCGGGGGCCATGTTTGCCACCCTGAACTGAATGCTGTGAGCCTGGGGCGGGGGGAGGGAGGGGAGGAGGAAGGGAGGGTTACTGTCCTGCGAACAGGCAGCTGCTATTGGCTGGAAACCAGCCAATGGCAGTTACTGGGGGTGGGGGCAGCATGACAAGCCTCTCCTCTCTTCCCCTGGGCTCCTATCTGCATATGTGTTATGATAGTCTTTAATTATTTATTTAATCATATTTTTTTCCCACAGGACCTACACCTCATTCATTGTACAGGGTACTGTGTTCTAAGGTTGAATCGGGGAACCCTCTAGTTAATTTCTTGAACCATGTGTAGGTCTGAGGCAGAAGTTTGCAGGAAGAGACAGGACAGCAACAGGATTACAAAGCAAGCAGTGCTTAGATATCTTTTGACTGCACCCTTTTGGGGACAGTTTTTACCAGATAGGCTAGTATCACACAGATAAACGTAGGTGCATATAACAATATAGCTATTGCACTGTTTCACTCGCTCAGCAGTTGAACGGTGTTCTGAAGAATTAGAATCTATCTCTGCCTCCATCACAGAGCCTCTCTGTGAGGCTGGGTCAGTCACTTAAACTAGCAACTGGCCACTAAGGGTGCATCTACACTGCACTGTAACTTGAAATAAGTCAGGCAATTTGAGCTATGCAAACTGCGTATCTTATTTTGACACTATTTTGAAATAGCTTATTTAGTCATTTGGCATTGTCTACACAGTGCCAAATTTTGAAATGAAGTGCTATTCCAAAAAGTCCCTTACTCCTCGGGAATGAGGTTTACAGAGACGTCGAAATAGCATTACAGTGTAGACGTACCTTAGGCCTGTGTCTATACACTACCAGGTTATTTCAAAATAATAACTCCTGAAACAACCAGGTTATTTCGAAATAACAAGCCCATTAGTTTGAAACAACAGGCTTGGTAGTGTGGACGCTCACCTTGTTATTCCGAAATAAGGGGAGTTAGTATAGACATGTCCTAATTATGTGAAGATAATTTGGGAATTCTGTCTACAGCTTATCAATTTTGATTGATATTGGGAGCCTTTACGTGCATCTGCCTGCAGGCTCCATTTTACCTTCTCTGTTATCCTTTTACTTCCACGTTAGACAGGAATTCCAAGGCGTGCACTAATAGTAAAGGGTCACTAAAGTAAGCGCTCACCTAATGAAATGAAACCACCATACATAATAGGCTAGCTCCTACCTAGGATAATTGGTTTTTAAGGGGAGAGATTGTCTAGAACCAAAATCATCTCATGAGATATGTGGAGATGTTTGTAGGACAGAGGAGAGTGGAAGTTTATAAAAGGGCAGAAACTACTCCTCCCCCACATGATTTTTTTTGCACGCCTCTACTTTCATCAGCTCAAGCTAAGGAGGAGCCTGACAGGGTGATGGGAACCCTGGTCTTCCTATCTACATACCAATGAGAACACAGACACCCCTCCCCATGTCCCCTTACCAAGCAAAGGATGAGCTAGAAAAAGGGACATTGTCTTCAGACTGTTTGTTGTTTTTTAGATGCTCTGTATTCTCTTATGTTTGTCTCTTAAGCAAAGAGGACCTATTGACTTAGAAACCTTTTGCTAAGCCTGTATATGTTTGCTTCTGCTATCACTGAAAAGGCAACCTATACACCAGGGTCTGTGGGATTTGTAGGTATAAGCAAGTACTGTAGGTGAGGCCTGGGGGAGATGGTGTTCGTTTCAAGGCCTAGGCAATTCAAATGTGTGGTCCCTGGCCTGCCGAAGAAGAGTGTGAGAAATGAGGTTTGCACCTCGAGCGTGCACTTAGGGCATGTGAAATACAGCATTTAAATCTCCTCCCAGTGATCTGGTGATTTTTTGAGCAGAGAGAACTTATCCAGATCTGCAACGTGTCTACAAGTTTTTGTCGGAAAAAGACCTGTTCGATTCACTTCTCTGGGACACCTGGCATTGGCCACTGTCGATGGACAGGGTCCTGGGCTGGATGGACCTTGGTCTGACCCAGTATGACCATTCTTATGTTCTTATACATAGATAAAGTCCTGAAAGACTAAGCTCTGTCATTGCCGCAGCAGGGAAAGAAACTGCAATACTTGGAAGGGGAAGAAATATTATACCTAACATTAGCATAGTGCTATCCCCAGCCCATTACACCTGAATGTCTCATCTATAAAATGAGGATAATACTAAAATCTCAGCTCACAAGGATGTTGTGAAAATAAACTGATATTTGTGAAGCACTCACACACTATGGTGTCATAGAAAAACCTACAAGGAAATGAATAATGTTGTCTTCAGAATAAGAACATAAGAATGGCCGTACTGGGTCAGACCAAAGGTCCATCTAGCCCAGTAGCCTATCTGCCGACAGTGGCCAGCACCAGGTGCCCCAGAGGGGGTGGACCAAAGACAATGATCAAGTGATTTGTCTCGTGCCATCCATCTCCAGCCTCTGACAAACAGAGGCCAGGGACACCATTTCTATCCCCTGTCTAATAGCCTTTTATGGACCTAACCTCCATGAATTTATCTAGCTTCTCTTTAAACTCTGTTATAGTTCTAGCCTTCACAGCCTCCTCTGTCAAGGAGTTCCACAGGTTGACTATGAGCTGTGTGAAGAAGAACTTTCACTTATTAGTTTTAAGCCTGCTACCTATTAATTTCATTTGGTGTCCTCTAGTCCTTACATTATGGGTACTAATGAATAACTTTTCTTTATTCACCCTCTCCACACCACTCATGATTTTATAGACCTCTATCATATTCCCCCTCCAAACTGAAAAATCCCAGTCGCTTTAGCCTCTCGTCATATGGGACCTGTTCCAAACCCCTAATCATTTTAGTTGCCCTTTTCCGAACCCTTTCCAAGGCCAAAATATCTTTTTTGAGGTGAGGAGACCACATCTGTACACACTACTCAAGATGTGGGCGTACCATAGTTTCATACAGGGGCAGTAAGATATTCTGTGTCTTATTTTCTATCCCTTTCTTAATAATTCCTAACATTCTAATAGGTTCTGAATAGTGTGTGGTAAATGCATTGAGCCACATGTTGAACAATGAAAATATTGAATGGCTACTCATTACTTGCATTATTTCTCTAGGAGGGTGGTGAAGCACTGGAATGGGTTACCTAGGGAGGTGGTGGAATCTCCATTCCTAGAGGTTTTTAAGTCCCGGCTTGACAAAGCCCTGGCTGGGATAATTTAGTTGGGGTTGGTCCTTTTTTGGGCAAAGGGCTAGACTCGATGACCTTCTGAAGTCACTTCCTACCCTATGATTCCTTGATTTTATGTGTGCATTGAGTGAGGCAGAGGTTCTGGGGGGAGGGACACAATTGTGATTAGACTATCATGATGCATACATACAGACAACCTTAATTCATAATTTTTGAGAGCTTGACTTTACAAAAGACTAAGATTACTTTTAACATAGGGATGGGTCTGGATATGTACGTGTGCAATACTGATTAAACTAGGACTGTTTAGCATTTTACATATTACTGAAAATTATATAGTCCTTAGATATTAGTTGTGGCACATCTGAAATGTACATTTGGACCTTGTCTACACTTGTGGCAGCATGCATCCACACTCACTGGAGTGCAAAGCCACATGCAGCAGTGAAAGGCTCCAGGTGGGGGAGGCCCTGCTGCCAGAGCCTTCCCTCACAACTGGAGTCTTTCACTGATGTGGGAAAAGGCTCTAGCAGTGAAGCCGCAATGGGATATTACACTGCTAAGAACAGCGGTGTAGCTGTGGGAGCCACTGCTTGGGCATGCAGAGAGCAGTGTAAGGTATGTATCCAAAATTTCACGCATGTAGGCCACACTGCTGTTGCACTTCTTCAGACCTGCTGAGGAACAAACCCGGACAAAGAGTGGGCTGGAGCAGTATTACTTTTGGGGTTGTTTATTGGTACAGATTCTTAAGAGTAAAGTGATACTCACACACATAGACCACATTCATTTTGGAAGCAGACTGCAAATGCGGTGTAGATTACTTTTGATTTTGCAGGTGGCTGGAGTGCTGGCCAGGCATCAGCTTCCTGGAGACTCGACCGTGATGTTCCTTGTGAGATCCCTTCAGATCTGCAGGAGGCTTAATTTTCTCTGGGCCAGTCCCAGGTTTCTGCTATGATGTTACATTTTGTCCAAGAGAGAGAGATTTTCTGGCCACTTCTCAGTTAATTTTTCTGCTTGCAGGGGTCTTTGTCTGCCTTAAAAGGTCACAGATCCTAAACTGCTTTTGACTGGGTATTCCTCTTTCACACCTTACACACATTCCACAGGTTACATGCATATTCATAAGCAACATGGTTTCTAGGCAAAATTTGGCCTCATGGCCTTGAGTATAAGAAATTGCATTGTACTAAAGATAACATACCAAAGGCATGATAAAAAGCTTAACATAAATTATGGGTATGTCTACACTGCAGAGTTTTTTCGGAAAAACAGCCATTTTTCCGAAAAAACTTCACTTATGTCCACACTGCAATTGCGTTCTTTCGGGAAAAAAATTGAAAGAACAGAGGGGTTTTTCCAGTATTGGTGAACCTCTTTCTATGAGGAAGAAGCCTTTTTCTGAAAGAGCTCTTTCGGAAAAAGGCATGTGTGGACATGGAAGAGGGAGTTCTTTCGAAAGAAGAGGAAAGAGGAAAAAAGCACAGTTTGCCCTGGTGACCATTCCACCCATAGTAATCACAGCTTAAATGTGAAATAGTGTACATTCAGTGTGGACGCTATCTTTCAAAAAGGCAGATCGCTTTTTTGATGCGCTTTTGCTGTGTAGACACTCTCTTTCGAAAGACGTTTTTTCAGAAGATCTCTTCCAGAAAAGCTTCTTCTGAAAGAAGTCTGCAGTCTAGACGTAGCCTAAGAAAGCCAAGGTCAGGGAAGAAGGGAAAAGCAGAGGAGTATGTCCAGTTAGCTAGCTAGACAACAGAGAAGAGAAGGGAGAGGGGTCATGTCCGACTGGTTACAACTGCTTGCTTCAAGTATGCTCAGCATCTACATTGCTGTTTACACCTGTGCAAACAGGGTGTCTGTATTTTACACACTACTGTAAGCACAGAAATATCTTTAGTCTAGGTATTCTAAGGGAAACTAAGGCTATGCCTACACAGTAGCGTTACTTCAGAATAACCGGCATTATTCCGAAATAACATAGTCTGCGTCTTCACTACAAGCAGTTATTTCGACAAAATATCAAAATAATGTCAACCTGGAGGACTTCTTACTCTGACTCCTGTAACCCTCATTTTATGAGGAGTAAGGGAAGTCAGAGGAAAAGTGCTCTTTCTCGGACTTCCTGCTGTGTAGACAGCACCAAAAGCTGAAATAAGCTCTTTCGCCTTAAGCTACACAATTGGCTTAGCTCAAGTTGCATAGCTTGTTTCAGCTTTAGCCCTGCTGAGTAGATGTGCCCTAAGAGGCACTCAACTCCCATTGAATTTCAGTGGGATGTAACCATCTAACTTCCTTAGGCTCCTTTGACAATCTCTGATTTAAGGAAAATAAACAACATCTTTGTGACAGATGTACTCAGTGCGATTGATGGCTCCTATGCTTCTAGGTCCTCTTTTGCGACCTGACCTTTCAATCCACTTATATGTGGAACAGCCAGTGAATGGGAGTTCTGCACAGACAGCTTGCCAAATTAAGTCTGTAGTCTAAAAAAGTATCTAGTCACAATAAAAATGACGCATCTGATGAAGTCGTTTTTACCCAGGAAAGCTCATGCCCAAATAAATCTTTAGTGTTTAAGGTGACATAGAACTCCTCATTGCCCTTCAGAAAGGAATAACAGTCCAGAGCCTTCCTGGATGTGACTGTGAATTATTCAATGAGGGTCCCATTGAAAAGTCTTCCTGTAAATGAAAGACAAAATCATTTGAATAGATAAAAATCTCTCTCTATATATAAAAATTTTTCCTGCGGGACAACAGAGTGATGTCATCACCTCACTCTGCATCCTACCACCCCCTCTGCCCTCTGCTGCCCTGCCTCCTTCCCTCCCCCTCCCCACTCCGGATATTTTCTCCATTTTACAGATAGGGAACTGAATCACAGACAGTAGTGACTTATCCCAGGACATGCAGAAAATTGGTGGTAGAGGCATACAACATTGGGGGGAGGGGAGGGAGGGCCCAGATTTGTTCATAAACTTGATTTTTATATCTTATCACAGTTGAATGAAATGGCATAGTCTCTCTAGAGGAGTTATAAAACAGCAAGTAGTCCTATGGCACCTTAGAGACTAACAAATATCATGAACTTGCATGGGAAAAACTCACTTCTTCAGATGGTTTGAGTGGAGGAAAAAAAGGGGGATTATCAGAATTTATAACAGAAAAAGAAGGAAAAAATGTACCTGTCAATAATAGTGCCAGTGCTAATGAGGCTAATTGAGTGGGCTGACACTGTCCTATACTTAGCTTTTGATGTCAGTGATGTGTAAAATGTAAGGAAGACTGGTTTTATAATAGGTCATCCAGTTGGTGTCTTTGTTCAGGCAGAGGGAGAAGGTGTCAAATTTGCATATGAAGGTCAGTTCCACACTCTCTCTCTGTAGTTGGCTTGTGAAAACCCTTCACAGAAGAATGGCTACTTTTAAGTCCATTGATGAGTGCCCAGGCAAGTTAAAATGTTCCCCTACAGCAGTGTTGCCCAATTTTATTTGGCCACGGAACCCTTTTAAACTCGAAAGAATTTTGTGGAACCCCCTAATAACAGTCTAATCTACGGAGCTGGAAAAGTAGCCCACAAATAAGTAAGGATAATAATAAACAAATGCTAAACAAGGTCCTGAGATCAACATTTAGTTTAATTGCACATATTTCAAAACAAAAATCACAATATTAATTATTATTATTTTATTTAACCCTAAAATGTTACTGTAATGGAATTTTCTCACGGAACCCTTATTTTCACTTTGCAGAACCCCGGGGGTTCCGCGGAACACAATTTGGGAAACACTGCCCTATAGGCTTATGCATGTTACCATTTCTGATATTTGACTTATGTCCATTAATCCTTTGTTGTAAAGACTGTCCACTTTGCCCACTATACATGGCAGAGGGGCTTTGCTGGCACTTGATGGCATAGATCATATTAGAAGATGTGCAGTTGTTTGAGCCTCTGATGTGGAGGTTTATGTGGTTAGGGCCTGTGATAGTGTCACTTGAATAGATGTGTGGACAGAGTTGGCAGTGGGGTTGATTGGAGGGGTAGGTTCCTGGGTGAGTGAATCTGAGGTGTGATGTGTGGCTGCTGGAAAGAATTTGCTTCAGGTGAGGGGGTTGTCTATAGGCGAGGATTGGCCTGTTTCCCAAGGTCTGTAAGAGTGAGGGATAATTTTCCAAGATAGGTTATAGATTATCAATGATGCGCTGGAGGGGTTTAAACTGGGGCTGTAGGAGGACTAGTGGTGTTCTATTATTTTCCTTGTTGGGCCTGTCCTGAAGAAGCAGATTCCTGGGTATTTGTCTGGCTCTGTCAATCTGTTTCTTCACTTCCTCAGGTGGGTATTTAAGTGTTAAGAATGCCTGGTAGAGATCTTGTAGGCTTTTGTCTCTGGCTGTGGGATTGGAGAAAATACAGTTGTATCTTAGGGCCTGGCCATCGATCATGTGATGTGTCCTGGATAGAAGATAGAGACATGCAGGTAAGAACAGCAGCCAGTAGGTTTCTGGTATGGGGTGGTATTAATGAGGCCATCATGCAACTGTACTGTGGTGTCAAGGAAGTAGATCTCCTGTGTAGATTGGTCCAGGCTAAGATTGATGGTGGAGTGGAAATTGTTGAAATCCCTGTGGAATTCCTCAAGGGTCCATATGATGAAGATATGATGAAGATGTGGGTCCATATGATGAAGATGTCATCAATGTAGAATAAGTAGAGGAAGAGTATAAGGGGATAAGATCTGAAGTGAGTTGTTCAAGGTCAGCCATAAAAATGTTGGCATATTGTGAGGCCATAGAAGTGCCACTGACTTGAAGGTATAAATTGTCTCCAAATTGGAAATAGTTGTGGATGAGGACAAGGTCACGTAACTCAGACACCAGATGGGCTATGGCATCAGTGTTCCCACTAAGCTGCATAGCAGCATAGCTTTACAGGAGATTAATCAGCCCAACCCAGTCAGTCAGCTCCCTGCAGATTGCTGATGTTCTGTAGTTTCCTCAGGGAGTCAGTGGTGTCTCGAAGATAGCTAGGAGTGCTGATAGCATCGGATCTGAGAAAGAAGTCAACATAACCAGATAACTCTTGTAAGTGTGCTGATGCCTGAAATTATGGGATGTCTGGGATTTCCAGGTTTATGGATGTTGGGTAGCAGATAAAATACTCCTAGTCAGGGATTGAGGGTGTGTTTGTATAGATTTGGTCTCTACTTGTAGTAGGGAGTTTCATGAGCAGATGGTGTAATTTTTTTTAGTACCTCTCAGTGGGATCAGAGGAGAGAGAATGTGGCATTGGTGAGTTGTCTGGCAGCCTCCTGTTCAGAATTTGTACTATTCATGATGACTACAGCGCCCCCTTTGACAGTCTCTTTGATTATAATACTAGGGCTGTTTTTGAGGCTATGTGTAGGGTTGTGTTCTGCATGGTTGAGGTTACATATCACATGTTGTTGTTTGTTAACAATGTCAGCCCGGGCACATTTGTAGAAGCAATCAGTGTGGAAGTCCAGACTCTCATGACAACTATCAGGAAGGGTCAGCATAGAGGTCTTCTTCTTGAGGGGTTGGTAGAGGAGTTATGCTCATTCTTTGTGCAGCTGTACTGATTTCATGAGGGATAAATATGGCTACTTCTATCTGCATTATTTATCATTATTACAAACATTTCTTTAGTGCCCTTCAATGGAGTATCTGGATGCTTTAAGAATCTTAAGATATTGAAGCTCTCTGTGAGCTTGTCTTCACTTACCCCGGATTGACACTCTGGAGACTGATTCCTGGGGTTCAATTTAGTGGGTCTAGAAAGGACCCACTAAATGGACCACTGATGGCATTCCCATTGGCCAGTACTCCACCAGGTCATGAGGAGGCAGGGAAGTCAATGAGTTTCTCTTGTCAACCTCCCAAAGTGGTGATGCTGCAGAAATTTGACCTAAGGCATGTTGATTCCAGCTATGCTATTCTCATATCTGGAGTTGCATATCTTAGGTGGACTGTCTCCTGTAGTATAGATCTCACCTATGGGAGACTAAAAACTCTGCTCCCTCTACTGAAGGAGTTAGCTAAGAAATCAGTATTCAATCAGTTGAGATGCCTGGAGCTTCTATTCTGTTTAATAAATTCAGGAATTGTTCTGAAACGGTTGCAATCTCTGAACCTACCCACAAATATTGCAACCTGTTTCCTGAAGTTAATTTTAATGACCCCTCATTCATCATTTTAATTGTACATGTAGTTATCTAACTAAACCTTCTAAATTAGATGCTGGGTATAAAGTTGTTAACCTTTCACATAATTGTTTAGCTTGATGCAACAATCGACAATGCTTCTCAGGATTCACTAGTTTAACATTTAGAAAATCCCAATTTAAGAAGATTTGTGAGTTTGTCTTCTCAGAGCTGCATGGTCATTTCCTCCCCTTTTTCATGATGTAGTTTTTCAAAACTTTCTCAATTTTTGAAATGTTATAGAATAGCAAAATGAGGAGGTGGGGAGAGGAAGAAGTCCTGCATGCCATTTGCTTTATTGAATTCAGCTGGAAAAATATCAAAAAAATAGTTAACTGATTTTATCAAACCCTTCAAAATGAAAATATTTTAAATGATTTATTCTCTATTTTTTCAACCAGAAAATTGTAGCCTGTCTGCAACATAGTTATATGTATTGGAACAACTCAGTATATATGGAAACAAAGTTAACCTTTTCCATAATCTATTCTACTTCTGCAAAAGCTGTACTTTGTGCTTGGAGAAAAGAGGTGGGGACAGTCTCTGGAATGTGAAGTGTTCTAATCTCTCCGAGAAACAATAGATAAGAAATCAGTATGGATATGTCTACACTAGCTCGTTAGTTCGAGCTAGGTAGGCAAATGAGGGCAACAGGAGTTGCAAATGAAGCCCGGGATTTAAATATCCTGGGCTTCATTTGAATGTTCCTGGGTGCCGCCATTTTGAAATCCCCTTAGTCGAACTCCGTGCCCACGGCAGCGACGCACGGAGTAGGTAGTTCGAATTAGGATCTCTAATTTGAACTACCTACTCCGTGCCTCGTGTAACCGTGAGCACGGAGTTCGACTAAGGGGATTTCAAATGGCGGCGCTGAACATGCAAATGAAGCCCGGGATATTTAAATCCCGGGCTTCATTTGCAACCCCGGTTGCCCTCATTTGCCTACCTAGCTCGAACTAACGAGCTAGTGTAGACATACCCTATGAGAGGTCAATGTCAAATTTTGGTTTTTATGACTTTATACATGGGGGAGGGTTCTTCAGTCTCACCTAAAATAGAAAATTCACTTCTGCTGAGATTTTTTTAGTGCTCTATAATCTTCAGTGATAAAATTAGAAGCACCTGTTATTTACTATGAGCCATTAAAAAAAACCCATAAAATGCACTTTCCTTAAATATACAAAGAATGAAAAGATTAAAATATAGTTAGAGACTGTCATAGCTAGAGTTTGTAAATAGTAGAAATCTCTCCAGATCAGCCTGTGGGTTTGTCTAGCTCAGGGGTGGAAAAACCTTTTTTCCCTGTCAGGAGCCACTGACTCACAGATAAATCAATTGGGCGCCACACACAAGCCAAGAAATAAAGAAGCCCTCACTCAACTCCCTTGTAGTCAGGGCCTGATTAATTCTTCTGAGGATCGGGGCTCTTAGATTTTGTGGGGTGCTAGGCTCCAGGGTGGGGTCAAAAATCAGGGGTTCAGAGTACAGGAAGGGGCTGTGGTGGAGGCAGAAGGGCTCCATCTGGGATTGTGGGGCTGGGGTGGAGCTGGAGATGAGGTGGTGGGGTGCAAGACAGAGCTCCAGGCTGGGTCCATGTAACACCACAGTGCACTGTAGATTTACATCCTAGCTTTTCATTCACAAATTAGTTGTGGACCTTTCTAGAATGCACTAGCAGTTCTCTAGTTCACATTGACCTACTCTTGATTTCCATATCAGATAACCCATCTCCAAACCAGTTAGTATAGGCTATGTGATTTCTTGTATAGTGTTTGTTATTCCTTTCTCTGTTATTAAATCTGTATCCTATAGTTTTTTCCCCATTAATACCTTTAGATTCCTTTATCAACTGTCTGCATTTCGTAAATGCTGTTTTCCATTCAGTATTAGTTTACTAATTTTTTCATATTCTGTTCTATACATTGTTTGATGCTTTCACTTTGCTTAACCATGGCAGGATTTTTACCCACAGAAACACTCTTTTATGATTGTACAATTGTTTTTTTTAACATCTAAGACAATATTTCTAAACAATTCCAAATGATTTTTATTCAGATTTTGTTTATCCAGTAGTTCTCAAGCTGTGGTCTGTGTAGTTCAGCAGTATACCATGGTAGGGATATGAATGGGTAACCGGTTAGCCCATAAGCATCACACTTATTGGGTGATGATGTTTATCAAATAACAATTAACTGATTCCCTGGGAACAGCCCCCCACTCACTGCCTGCCATGGCAAAGGGCTGTTCCAGTCCTGGCGGGCCCCCATGTAGGCCTACCAGCCAGGAGCCTACACCACACAGATGGCAGGTGGAGCCAAGAGCCCCACGGGTTTGGAGCTGCTCCAGCCAGTCTGGAGCAGTCCCCCAAACAGAATCTTGCTTAGTCACTTAACCAGTTAAACATTAGGTTAACCTAACATTTAACCTATTAACTGATTAATTGGGATTTTATATCCCTACACCATGGAACACTTGTTGCTAGTGTACACAGAACCAGGAAGTCAAAATTGTTTCTAGCTATTTTTCCAAATGTCCAGACTCCTCAATGCACAGAAAATCACACAGAAAGAAAAGCTAGCAAAACCGCTATCCCTCATTAGGGGCTCTGCAGCATAAGAAAACAAGTAAGGAAATAATAGCCTTTTCCAGGTACTATAACCACCAGGATGACTCTATCAGTAAAAGCTGCCAGCAGATGAGAGAGATACAGAAAGAAGAGAACCAAGAGGTTGGAAAATATATCCAGGGGAAGAACTGGAACTGGAAATTAGGCAGCAGGGCGTCCTATATATGGATATGGGAGAACAGAATGGCTGGGCAGCATTCTCCTTAAGAGCAAGAATAGAGGAGGGTCAGGTGTTGATTTCCAAAGTTATGGACTATCTTATAAACTGAGATTTGTTGGCATAGATTACTTGGCAAATACTTGCAAGTAATGGAAATGTTGAGCTGATCAAGGTCAGTTCATGGAAAGACAAAAGGGCTTATTTGTGCTTGACAATTTGTTTGGAATTCATAATTTGACCATCCTAAAACTGAGTCAAACATTGCTTATTTTTATTTATTACAACACTGAACTTCCAAATGTCAGTCCCAATAACTGCACTCCCATATCAATCCAAACTAATTAGGCCCCTTGACAGCAAGAATAAAAATGTCTCTGTACAAAGTATTAGTGCTTAGTGAGAATCTCTACACGTTCAAAGAGAAGAAGCTAAACTTAATTATGGAAATGTTTAGAAAGAAAGGATGAATAGGAGGAATGGTACAGTGTTTATTAGACCTTATAAGAGGGATATGACCGTGAAGCAGATTAGAGTGTTTAAAATCAATCTATAAAACCCTACGGCTGCGTCTAGACTGGCATGATTTTCCGCAAATGCTTTAAACGGATAAGTTTTTCCGTTAAAAGCATTTGCGGAAAAGAGCGTCTAGATTGGCACGGATGCTTTTGCGCAAAAGCGCTTTTGCGCAAAAGCATCTGTGGCCAATCTAGACGTGGTTTTGCGCAAAAAAGCCCCGATCGCCATTTTAGCCATCGGGGCTTTTTTGCTCAAAACAGTTCTGGGTTGTCTACACTGGCCCTCTTGCGCAAAAGCATTTGCGCAAGAGGGCTTTTGCCAGGAGCGTCATTGTATTTGCGCAAGAAGCACTGATTTTGTACATTACAAAGTCAGTGCTCTTGCGCAAATTCAAGCGACCAGTGTAGACAGCTGGTAAGTTTTTGCGCAAAAGCGGGCGCTTTTGCACAAAAACTTGCCAGTCTAGACGCAGCCTCCATGTAAATAATGTGATATCCAAGAGACAGACATGAAAACCTGACACTAATCTGAAGGTCCTTCATCTCCCACTGAGGGTGTGCAGCACTTCGTAGGATTGGATCCCAATTCTTGGGCCTTTCCTCCCTGCTCTCACTGTACCTTGCAGTGATGAAAAAAAGTGTCAAATTGGACAAGAAGCCCAAAAGGTGCAGAAGAAAGCAACTAATGCCTCAGAGCAAACTTTTCCCCTTCCTAAGGGCCCCTCTACATCCATTTCCTACCACTCCATGTATTTAGGGCTCCTGGCCCTGGGGAGCAGGTGTGGAAGTATGTTTGTAAATCACAGTTGCAGAAGGACCACTTCTGATATGCTGTTAGTGACATTTATCCCCTAGGGAGGAAGAATGAGGTGCATCAGGTGGAACTTGGATGGCTGATGGCAACACAATTCCTGGGTGAATCATGCTGCCAAAAGTAGAAGTAGCCCTTTGGAACTGGTTACTTTTCCCCCTAGATCCTTTGGATCCATAGAGATTGGAAGCTATATCCTGAATCTATTTTCCAGTGCATCATGAGCTTTCCTGATCAGGGATAATTGGTAAAGACCTCAGAAAGTGACACTTTTCAAAATTCTCTATCCCTCCCATAGCTTGAGATGGTAAGAACATAAGAACATAAGAAAGGCCAGACTGGTGGGTCAGGCCAAAGGTCCATCTAGCCCAGTATCCTCTCTTCCAACAGTGGCCAATGCCAGTGCCCCAGAGGGAGTAAACAAAACAGGTAATCATAAAATGATCCCTCTCCTGTAACCCATTCCCAGCCTCTGACAAACAGGCTACAAGCACCTTTCCTACCCATCCTGGCTAGTAGTCATTAATGGACCTAACCTCCATGAATGTATCTAGTTCTTAGCTGTGAAAACCAAAGCAAATAATTCATTTAGCTTCTCTGTAATGACTTTATCATCTCTGAGTGCTCCTTTAGCATCTCCATCGTCCAGTGGCCCCATTGATTGTTTAGCAGGCTTCCTGCTTCTGAAGTACTTAAAAAACATTTTGCTATTACTTTTTTGAGTTTTTGGCTAGCTGTTCCTCAAACTCCTTTTTTGGCTTTTCTTATTATATTTTTACACTTAATTTGACAGTTTATGCTCCTTTCTAATTTCCTCACTAGGATTTAACTTCCACTTTTTAAATGATGCCTTTTAATCTCTCACTACTTCTTTTATTTGGTTGTTAAGCCACAGTGGCACTTTTTTGGTTCTCTTTCTGTGTTTTTTAATTTGGGGTATACATTTAAATTGGGCCTCTATTATGATGTCTTTTAAAAGTTTCCATGCAGCTTGCAGGGATTTTACAGTTGTCACTGTACCTTTTAAGTTCTGTTTAACTAACCTCCTCATTTTTGTGTAATTCCCCTTTCTGAAATTAAATTGCACAGTGTTGGGCTGCTGAGGTGTTTTTCCCACCACAGGGATGTTACATTTTATTACACTATGGTCATTATTTCCAAGCGGTCCAGTTATATTTACCTCTTGTACTCCACTTAGCACTACATCAAGAATAGCCTCTCCCCTTGTGGGTTCTAGAAACAAAGGTATCAAGAAATTTTAACTCTGCATCCCATCCTGAGTTGATGTGTACCCAGTCAATACGGGAATAGTTGAAATCCCCCACTATTATTGAGTTTTTTATTTTGATAGCCTCTCTAATCTCCCTTAGCATTTCATAGTCACTATCAGTATTCTAGTCAGGTGGTCGGTAATATATTCCTACTGCTATATTCTTATTATTGGAGCATGGAATTACTATTCATAGAGATTCTATGGAACATTTTGGTTCATTTAAGATTTTTACTTCATTTGATTCTACATTTTCTTTCATATAGAGCGCCACTCCCCCACCAGCATGACCTGTTCTATCCTTTCAATATATTTTATACCTTGGTATGACTGTGTCCCATTGATTATCCCCATTTTACCAAGTTTCTATGATGCCTATTATATCAATATCTTCCTTTAATACCAGACACTCTAGTTCATCCATCTTATTATTTAGACTTCTAGCGTTTGTGTATAAGCACTTTAATAATTTGTCACTATTTGTCCCCGTCTGCCATTTCCTGATGTGTTAGACGCTTTTTCATTTGATTGTTTCTCATCTGATCTTACCCATATTTTATCATCTTCCATCCTCTTCTCCTTACTAGAACATAGAGAATCTCTATCAATAGACCCTCCCCTAAGAGATGTCTTTATCGGATCCATGTGTTTCTCCGCACCTGTCGGCTTTCCCCCAAACCTTAGTTTAAAAACTGCTCTTACAACATTTTTAATGTTAAATTCCAGCTGTCTGGCTCCATTTTGGTTTAGGTGGAGCCTAAGATGCAGGTCTCTTCATTTAAGCTACAGTAGGTGAAATGGGATGAAATTACAGGAGGATAGGTTTGATGTCTCTAAAAGTTTTCTAACAAAAAAATTTATAGACGATTGAAAAGAAAATGATGGAGAAAGTGCTGGAGAATATAGTCTAGGGAATAATACTGCATTCTCACTTGAGTTACAATGTTGTAAAATTTGAGAGATCAGAATTAGGACCATGGATCTCATTGACTTCTGCTGATGGCAGAATTATGGACCTTTTTTACAGAACCTGCTTTCTTATAGTTGCTTTAATTCTATAAGTAGAGTTAAGCTTCTATTTGATGGAAGTTTCATACAAGGGACTAAACCCTTTTTAATGGAAATGTTACAACACCCATAAATACAATGTTTCAAACACTAGAAAAGAAAGAGCAATACAAATTCTCTTGCATGAGATCATGTTGTAATCCAAATATTACACTTCTATTTTGAGATTACTTTAATTGCAATTTGTAAAACAAACACAGATGGAAGATTATATTTGCTTTTTCATATAATCACTAAATTAATACTGAATTATACTATTAATAAAAATGAGTTCTTTTGATCTTCTTGCAGGAGTGCTAAAATATGTTTGGAGACAAATGCTAAAACAACTAAAACTGCAGCTTTTAGATACTCTGGATTATTCATAGCAATTTTCAAAAATATTACAACTAGCACATTCGTTATATACTCATGTAGTTAAGATTGCTATTTTAGACTAATTAAAAATGTGCAACTGTGTTTTAGGCAGCAGGGAATCAATATTTATAAAATAAAACTCTTCTGTAGATTTTTTTTTTGGCTAAATGACACTTTCAGTGACCAGTGATCACTAAATCTGCAAACATTAATTCACTATCATTTTGTGAGCATTGTATCATTTGATTTGGAAATATCTATGGAATCATATTTCAATGTCATCACCCTTGGTGGCATGGTGAGGGTATCCCATTTCAAGGTCCCCTGATTAGTGGAAATTTTGATAATATACTTTTGTAGGAAATGGGTCAAGTTGGCTATTATTCAAAAGCCTTTTCTCCCACATATTTTGAGGTACTGTAGCAAAAATGTATTATTTTAGTATTGGTATAAAAATATAAGTTTGCTGCCTGTTAGCAATACAAATTAAGCTATGCCCCTTGTTTGTATCATGAACTAAGATATGGAAGATACCTTTCTTTTTGTTGTTCCTTTAGTAACTTTTAATCTTGTCTGAAACAACTGCAAAATGGTTTGGTGTGAGTTCAGGGTGCATGTGTGAAAGCCATCACAAATGCCCAAGTGGTCAAGAAGAAGTGGGAACCTTGAAGATAACCAGGAAACATCTATTGTGTCTAAGGCTGAATTACAATTAGTCGAACTGATGAACCCTGGAGACAGGCAGACGCTCCCAAGACTGAGACACAAACAAGAGACAACAATGGGAAACCTGACAATAACCATCAAAGGATAACTGTGGGAAAACCTAACATTAACACCATTTAAGGAGGAATGATTGCAGCATGACATTGGAATACCCATAGATTCAAATGGGAATTTACATGTACAGTGAAACCTTTGTTATCCAGCACTCTGTTAACCAGAAAACTTTGTTAACCAGCATTGCCCCCAGCCACAAAACCGTCACATCTTCAGGCACACAGGCCTGGCTTGGTTTACTATGATTGGCTTAACAATTTTTTATTTAAGAAGTACTAATCGTCTTTAACTCAAAATAGAAATGTGAGACCAACTGCCTCACACTACAAAACTACCAATATTAAAAACTTGGGTTTTACTGTTACTGTCCATTGGTTTTTCCTAGGTTGGTGGGACCTTCAGATAACTGGAATTTTTAGATAACTGGAACTCCCTAATCCCTGAGTGTGCAGGATAACACAGGAAAGGGAGCTCTGGCCATTAGACTCTGGGTTTGGTCCTGCAAGCCAAGACTCAGAGGAGCCTCGAATCGTGATCGACAAGACCCTGTCTCCTCACTCAGTCAATCTTGCCTGGCCAGCAAGACTAACTTGAGCCATGACAGCCTGGTAACTATGCACCATCTGCAGGACCCGTGTGTGTGTGGGCTTGTCTTTATGAAGCATATGCTAGCTGCTTTGATATTGTATTTGTAATAAAAGCGGCGTCTTGCCTTTTCCCTTAAAAAGATCCCGTGCTTCTTATAAATATAGCAGTCCCAAACACGACTCATTTAGAACAATTATATAGATGTATGTATTAAGAAAATGTTAATCACTTTTTAAATTATACTTTCCCACATGGATGCATTGCTTACATAGAAAAGACTGATCTTAGCTAATACTGAGGAAGTCAGTCTTGACATATAGGACTGAAAACATTTATTCATCAAAGCCATCATGAGCATCCTCTCCCTCTAGAGAATCATGGGATGTGTTTCCACACTGATTCTCACCCGTATTGTACTCACCAATCTCTGTAAGGGGCAGGCTGCTGGCCAAACATTGGCAGGGCAGCAAGCATCTTTGATTCAGAAGGGCATGGTATTTCACACATACCTAGTGTGACCAGTTCATCCTCCAAAACCGATTGAGGCCTGATAAGGGAGGATAGTCTTGGATGTGCTTAATCATGCTGGAGCCATTGTGTGGCTTGATGATTTGCTTTTGTGAGTATAAATGCACCCCTTGATGGTTGACATTTTGTCTCTTTTTGTCTGCTTCTTACAAAACATCCAGTGTGTATCATAAGAACATAACATAAGAACATAAGAACGGCCGTACCGGGTCAGACCAAAGGTCCATCTAGCCCAGTATCCTGTCTGCCGACAGTAGCCAGCACCAGGTGCCCCAGAGGGGGTGGACCGAAGACAATGATCAAGCGATTTGTCTCCTGCCATCCCTCTCCAGCCTCTGACAAACAGAGGCCAAGGACACCATTTTATCCCCTGGCTAATAGCCTTTTATGGACCTAACCTCCATGAAATTATCTAGCTTCTCTTTAAACTCTGTTATATTCCTAGCCTTCACAGCCTCCTCCGGCAAGGAGTTCCATAGGCTGACTACAGCTGTGTGAAGAAGAACTTTCTTTTATTAGTTTTAAACCTGCTACCCATTAATTTCATTTGGTGTCCTCTAGTTCTTCTATTTAGGAACTAATAAATAACTTTTCTTTATCGGCCCTCTCCACACCACTCATGATTTTATACACCTCTATCATATCCCCCCTCAGTCTCCTCTTTTCTAAACTGAAAAGTCCCAGTCGCTTTAACCTCTCCTCATATGGGACCCGTTCCAAACCCCTAATCATTTTAGTTGCCCTTTTTGGAACCCTTTCCAAGGCCAAAATATCTTTTTTGAGGTGAGGAGACCACATCTGTACACAGTATTCAAGATGTGGGCGTACCATAGTTTTATACAGGGCAGTAAGATATTCTGGGTCTTATTTTCTATCCCTTTCTTAATAATACCTAGCATCCTATTTGCCTTTTTGACCGCCGCTGCACACTGTGTGGAAGTTTTCAGAGAACTGTCCACGATAACTCCAAGATCTCTTTCCTGATTTGTCATAGCCAAATTAGCCCCCATCATACTGTCGTATAGTTGGGGTTATTTTTCCCGATGTGCATTACTTTACACTTATCCACATTAAATTTCATTTGCCATTTGTTGCCCAATCACTCAGTTTGGTGAGATCTTCTTGGAGTCCCTTACAGTCTGCTTCTGTCTTGACTATCCTAAACAGTTTGGTATCATCCATAAACTTTACCACCTCACTGCTTACCCCTTTCTCCAGATCATTTATGAATAAGTTGAACAGGATTGGTCCTAGGACTGACCCTTGGGGACACCACTAGTTACCCCTCTCCATTCTGAAAATTTACCATTTATTCCTACCCTTTGTTTCCTGTCTTTTAACCAGTTCTCAATCCAAGAAAGGACCTTCCCTCTTATCCCATGGCCATGTAATTTACAAGAGCCTTTGGTGAGGACCTTGTCAAAGGCTTTCTGGAAATCTAAGTATACTATATCTACTGGATCCCCCTTGTCCATGTTTGTTAACCCCTTCAAAGAACTCTAATAGATTAGTAAGACAGGATTTCCCTTTACAGAAACCATGTTGACTTTTGTCCAACAAATTATGTTCTTCTACATGCTTCACAATTTTATTCTTTACTATTGTTTCGACTAATTTGCCAGGTACTGAAGTTAGACTTACCGGTCTGTAATTGCCCGGATCGCCTCTAGAGCCCTTTTTAAATATTGGTGTCACGTTGGCTACCTTCCAACCAGTCAGTAGGTACGGAAGCCGATTTAAGGGATAGGTTACAAACCACAGATAATAGTTCAGCAATTTCCCATTTGAGTTCTTTTAGAACCCTTGGATGAATGCCATCCGGTTCCAGAGATTTGTTAACACTAAGTTTTTCTATTTGTTCCAAAACCTCCTCTAATGACACGTCAATCCGGGACAGTTCCTCAGATTCATAACCCACAAAGGACGGTGCAGATTTGGGAATTTCCCCAACGTCCTCAGCCGTGAAGACTGAAGCAAAGAAATCATTTAGTTTCTCCGCAATGGCTTTATCGTCCTTGATTGCGCCTTTTATAGTTCGATCGTCTAGGGGATCCACAGGTTTTTTAGCAGGCTTCCTGCTTCTAATGTACTTAAAAAACATTTTGTTATTTCTTTTTGAGTTTTTGGCTAGCTGTTCCTCAAAATCTTCTTTTGCTTTTCTTATTACATTTTACACTTGATTTGACAGTGTTTATGTTCCTTTCTATTTATCTCACTAGGATTGGACTTCCACTTCTTAAAAGTTGCCTTTTGTCCCTCACTGCTTCTTTTACATGGTGGTTAAGCCACGGTGACTCTTTTAGGTCTCTTGCTATGTTTTTAATTTGGGGTATACATTTAAGTTGGGCCTCTATTATGGTGTCTTTAAAAGTTTCCATGCAGCTTGCAGGGATTTGGCTCTAGTCACTGTGCCTTTTAATTTCTGTTTAACTAACCTCCTCATTTTTGTGTAATTCCCTTTTTGAAATTAAATGCCAGGGTGCTGGTCTGCTGAGGTGTTCTTCCCACCACAGGAATGTTGAATGTTATTATATTATGGTCACTATTCCCAAGCGGTCCTGCTTGGTTATTTCCTGGACCTGATCCTGCGCTCCACTCAGGACTAAATCGAGAATTGCCTCTCCTTGTGGGTTCCTGCACCAGCTGCTCCAAGAAGCAGTCATTTTAAGCCATTGAGAAATTTTATCTCCGCTTCTCTTCCTGAGGTGACATGTATCCAGTCAATATGGGGGTAATTAAAATCCCCATTATTATAGAGTTCTTTGTTTTGGTAGCCTCTCTAATCTCCTCAGCATTTCAATGTCAGTATCCCTGTCCTGGTCAGGTGGTCGGTAATATATCCCTACTGCTAATTTCTTATTTTTGGAGCATGGAATTACTATCCATAGCGATTCTATTGAACATGTTGATTCATTTAATAATATTTTTATTTCATTTGATTCTACATTATCTTTCACATACAGTGCCACTCCACCCACCCAGCCTGCTCTATCCTTTCGATATATTTTATATCCCGGTATGATTGTGTCCCACAGATTTTCCTCATTCCACCAGGTTTCAGTGATGCCTATTATGTCAATCTCCTCATTTAATACTAGGTACTCTAGTTCACCCATCTTATTAGTCAGACTCCTAGCATTTGTGTAGAAGCACTTTAAAATTTGCCACTGCTTGTTGTCTGCCCTTCCCTGATGCATTGGATTCCTTTGTACGTGGTTGTTTGTCTGCTCTGGCCCATGGTTTGCCCTCTCCCCTCCTCTCTTTCTGACTACAGCTTAGAGAATCTCTATCAATGGATTCTCCTCTAAGAGAAGTCTCCCTCCGATTTACGTGCATCTCCGCACCAATCGGCTTTCCCCCATCTCTCAGTTTAAAAACTGCTCTACGGCCTTTTTAATGTTTAGTGCCAGCAGTCTGGTTCCACCCTGGTTTAGGTGGAGCCCATCCTTCCTGTATAGGCTCCCCCTCTCCCAAAAGTGTCCCCAGTTCCTAATAAATCCAAACCCCTCTTCCCTACACCATCATCTCATCCACGCATTGAGATTCTGAATCTCTGCCTGCCTACCTGGCCCTGGAGCTATTTTCCTGCAAGATATGCAGTTAACTTTTTCTTTGCACTCAAGTCAGATAGTAGCTTCTTCATTGTGACATGAGAGATATGTAAAATCAGTAATTTTTTAATTAGATAGATGCAATACCATGGAGTCTTTTTTCTGGCAATATTTTTAATGGATTGCTTTTCATACATTTGAAACACTAGATGGACTTCATCACGCAAGCCCAGTATTGTCTTTGTAGCCTCATAACGAAGTTTTCAGCCAAATCTTAGCAGGTGTTAACAATTTTTGGTTTGTTTAGAGCTTGTACTTCAGCCATGCCATCTATGATTGCTACACTTTTCGGAGACATTTATTAAGAATATGCATTGAGAGTAACTTCTGGAGCTAGAATTGACAAAAACTACATCCATAACCCTCACAGTTCCTCTTCACGAGTGCTTTGAAGAGGAACAGATGCTGAGCAGAAAGGCCCTTAAACACCTTTCTCTGTATTTAGTCTCTGCACTAGCAATTGTCACCATTTTCCTATGCATCGCCTCTCTCAGGTAATTTATGAATTCCAAATGAGTTGCAGTTTACGATAGTAAAGTCAGTATTTGTTTCTGTTGCTTTTGCCTCTTGATACAAAATATTACCTATATTATTGGCATTACATATCCCATTGAGCGTTATGTCATATGTCTGGATGTTTCTTGGGTCTATGCACCCAATACTTTCTATACAACATTCTCGATAAGAATGACGGCTTTATGCAATTTCTTGCCTGTCTCAACTTTGCTTAATGGATGTCTTGAGACTTTTGGCTTACTGCAGAAAAAAAATTGTGTTCTGCTTGAAACATATACCACAGGAGCTCATATATGGCATGTCCTGTCTGCAGCTGACAGTTGTCTTAGCATCTTCAGTTTTTTCCTGATGCTCAGTGTACTTGCTCATGTCAAATTCAGTTTATGGGTACACTTCTATAGCATGTAAGGTGCCACCAAGCAGTATTTGACTGGGTCCTCCACAGTGGAATTTCCAATGTTTCAGATGCTAGGTAGTACTCTTTGCCTCCTCGTTGATGCCTCATTTGATTGAGACCAAAGTAAAAACAAAGACTTTGTAACAAATTAATCTGGGATTGTAAATCAACTGGTGTATAATGTGTCACATAATTATAGGCACGTTGTTTGGATCAATTCCAGTAACTTCTGTCTGGATGCTGTTGTCTTAACCAATGCTTCATTGTGACTCTTTTGATATAATAAACAAAACTGATCAATTAATACCACAGCAATGCACATCAATACCACATCAATTAATACCACAGCTGATGGTGGCAAATCAATGTGAAACACTCCTTCCATTTATAGTAATCTGTAACATAAAAAAAAAAACCCGGTATCCTGGGCATTTACTGATAACAGGATTGTCAATCGAGAGTCACAATTTAATTTTGGGCAGACAGCACATTTGACAAAAACCTTGATTTTTTCAAAAACATTTTCTTGATTATTTATCTCCAACATTGTTCAACGTTTGTCATGTTTGCTACCATTGTGTTCATGGGAGAAAGGTATCATTTCAAAGTCCTAACTCAACTCATTTCTAACAAAAAGCATTAACAACATTTCCACCTAGAGGAAGACCAGAGTATGTGGGGAATATATCCTCTCTGCCACACCACGGAGGGTGACATCACTGAAATTGTGATTCCATAGATTTTTTTTTACAAATCAAATGACACCTGCCTTAACTTTCTATCATTAACTTCCCCACACAGAATTACACATGCTCCTAGACTATTTACAACATTTGAGTCTTCATTTCCTTGGGGGGGGGAGAGGGGGGAAGGAGAAGAGCCTCCTATTAGGAGCTCTTTTTTCTGCACCATTTGCATTCTGAGTCATTTTGTATACTTGAAGCTATTGGGTCAGATCTTCAATACGAATTGTGATAGATTTCCATTTATCTCAACTGCTGAGGCTCTGGTCCTTAGTCTTTTCTTTAGGAATAAGTGGTTCCTAGAAATTAATTTGGGGTGTATCTCAAATAATGGTTTGGGTGGATGCGGGGGTAATCTCTGCTCTACAAAGCATAACCTAGCTGACCTAAGGTAAAAATTCCAAAAGTAGCCAAGTCCCATTCTTTAAAAGCAACTCATACATCTAGGAGTTTAGGTGATAGGATCCACAGAGAGATATAGGCTAGCAGTGCTGAGAATCATGGTGCCACAAAAATAACAGGAACAAGTCTTCTGTCCACAAGACTGAGTTAATAGGCACCAAAACTCCTTATACAACAAATAGAGGGAGAGAGGTGTATAAGAATACAGCCAGCAGAAGCTAGCCAACAAGGTGTGTACAAGCTAACCCCCCCATATCTCAGTGATAGATGCCTAAGTCCTGCAATTTGGCACCTCCCTTTAACTAGCAATCCACAATTGGGAACTGTGACAAGGCGCCCACGCCCCGCACCTTTGCCACAGCCGGGCAGGCGCTATTTGGCCGCAGAAGCGGGGTGGTCCGGCTGTGCGCTGGTTGCTCCCACACCGCTCGGCCGTCACCCCGGGCTGATGTCATGATGGGCAACGTTGGGGGCAGGCCGGACGGGCAGAGGGAGCGAGGGGAGGCCCCACCCCCCCGGGGCAGGGCAGAGGCATCGGGGCATCCCGACCCGCAGACATCAGGGGGACCACATCAGCGTGGGCAGGGCCGGCGAAAGCCGGCGCCACGGCCCCCGCCCATGATAGGGGGAAAGGGAGCGGCGCGGCATTTAAAGCGCCGTCGCCCAGCAGGATGGGGGGAGGGGAAGGAGAGAAGGCAGGGACGCGGTCAGGAGGAGGGAGTCCGGCCCGGGGGAGAGCCGGAATAGGGAACAAGAAGACGGCCGCGGCAAGTAATTGCCCTCCCTCGCAATCCTGTCCACCAGAAGGAAGGTGAGCTCTGAAATAGGGGGCTCCAGAGGGGAAAGGAAGTAGCCCAGGGCGGAACCCTGAGTGGTTGGCGGGCTGGCGAGTTTCGGTGGAACGCCCCGCCACTCGGACCAGATCCCAGAGGATCCGAGTCCTTAGGGCCCTGGACTGGGGCCCGTGAGCGAGGGCGGGCCCCCTCCCCCCGGTGTGGCGAGGAGTATGTCACGACGGCGGCAAATGGGAAAGAGTAATGGCCGAAGTTGAGGGGTGGATGTGAAAGGCGGCAGTAACGCCAGAGGCATTATCCGTCCCCAGCTGAACAGTCGGCCATAGGAGACCGTGGGTACTGTCACGCCGGCATAGTGGACCGTGGGATCGGTCACAGGAACACACTGCCCAAGCTACTGTTTGAGGGAATAAGCTGACAGACAGTGACTGTAGCCCAGTGGTTAGGGCACCTATATGGAAGGTGAAGACCAAAGGTCCACTTTCCTGAGAGACCACTTCACCTTGAATGGTCTCTTGAAATATATCTCAGAAGGGTAGCAATGGGGAGTCCCATGGCACCTTAAAGACTAACAGAGTTATGTAGGCATAAGCTTTCATGGTGAAAAACCACTTTGTCAGACATCTGCCATAGGACTTCTCTTGAAATACGTGTTAACTACTTATGCTAAACAACATGTTCCACCTTCCACTGTCTGTGACATTGAGTATATTTCCCAGATCCGAGGACCTGCTTTGTGTAATCCTGAAAGTTTGTGTCATTCAGCAACAGTAGTTGGTCCAATAAAAGACATTCCCTGAAATGGCATTCCTAAACTCAAAACCCCACAAAGACGGTGCATGGAAAATCTCCCAACTGAGAAAGATGGGAAATACATAGTAAATGAATATACCAGAGGGAGCCCCAAATGCGAGTCAAATCTGAACAACATCCCTCATAACTCCAGAACTAGGTTCCATATTAGCCAAATCACTTATCATTTTCTTTGCCACTGAGGTTTTGTGGAATCACAACCTTGCTCTTTGAGCTTGACCCTATCTCATTGATGGTCAATGTTGTATTTATGGGAAGGTTTTGTTTGGCATCATCCACAATGAGCTAGATGCTGGACTAGGATAAAAGAAGGCACAGTCCCTGTACCAAAGCGTATCATGATCATAATCTAGAATGATAAGTTCTTTGGGTAAAGTAAGGACCAACTCATGCTGTTGCTCTAAAACTCAAACTGAACTTTCATTGTGATTTGAAAAAGTTTGGTGAACTTTCTTTAAGTTATTTTTCATTTTATTTCATGTGCCTCTATTTCTGGGAAAATACCTAGTTTTGCCAGTAAAAAGGCTTCAATTTCACCTTTGTTCATGTGTGTGAACTCTATTGGATACTTAGGAAAATCTTGATTGGCAGGTGACTATTACTGAACCAAAATACTAATTTGCAGTGTTTCTACATACATTAAAATAAAGGAGAACACAATTTACTGATTGATTGCATTAAAATGCATTCCTATTAATTAAAATATTCAGTAGCTAAATAGTTAGCTTGAGAATTTGCAAACTGACCAAAATATTGTCTGGTCTTTTTGATGCTAAAATCAAAAGGGAAAAATCTCTATATAAATATTCTTTCTACCCACGATAGACATCATTAACAAATAACAAGATGAAGGGCCAGAATCTCTTTATAGAATCATTGAACTGGAAGGAACCGTGAGGGGTCATCAAGTCCAATCTCCTGCACTCATGGCAGGAGCAAGCACCATCTAGACCAGTGTTTCTTAAACTTTTTAAGACTGAGGAACACCAAACAAAAAAATTTTTTTTTATGAGGAACACCAAGGATTTTTTGTTGAGCCTTTTTTGTCCTGCCCCTTTAAGGATGGCCATTTTGAACTCTGTTGTTCTCTGCAACACACCTCCGACTACCTCACGGCACACCAGTGTCCAGTGGAACACAGTTTAAGAAACACTGATCTAGACCATCTCTGGCAGTTGTTTGGTTAACTTGCTCTTTAAAAAAATCTCTAATGACAGAGATTCCACAACATCCCTATACAATTTATTCCAGTGCATAACCACGCGAACTGGAAGCTTTTCCTAGTGTCCAAACCCAAACCTCCCTTGCTGCAATTTAAGCCCATTGCTTCTTGTCCTATCATCAGAGGCCAAAGGAGAACAATTGTTCTCCTTTGCCTTGTAACAACCTTTCAGGTACTTGAAAGCTGTTACCATGCCTCCTTTCAGTCTTCTCTTCTCCAGACTAAACAAACCCAATTCCTTCAATCTTCGCGCAGGGTATGTCTACACTTGCACCCTCTTTCGAGAGAGGGATGCAAATGCAGACATTCAAAATTGCAAATGAAGCCGGGATTTAAATATCCCGCGCTTCAGTCGCATATTCGCATTATGGCACTATTTCAAAATAACAGACGTTGTTAAGACGTGGTTATTTTGAGAGAAAACCCTTCTCTCGAAATAACTGGTAAACCTCATTGAATGAGGAATAAGGGTTATTTTGAGAGAAGGGTTTTCTCTCGAAATAACCGCATCTTAACAGCATCTGTTATTCGAAATAGCGCTATTTCAAAATAGTGCCATATCGCGATTATGCAAATGAAGCATGGGATATTTAAATCCCAGCTTCATTTGCAATTTCAAATGTCTGCATTTGCATCCCTCTCTCGAAAGAGGGTGCAAGTGTAGACATACCCTCATAGGTCATGTTTTTTAGATCTTTAATCTTTATGTACATATGTATTTATTTATTTATTATTGCAACAATATCCATGCTGTTGACTCATACTTAGCTTGTGGTCCACTATTAGCCCTGGATCCCTTTTTGTGCAGCACCCCTTTTCAGATAGTCATTTAGGGTGCGTCTACACAGCACAGTTATTTCAAAATAACTGACTTTATTTTGAAATACAATGCGAGCATCTACACAGCAATTCCATTATTTCAAAATAATTCCGAAATAATGGATGGCTTATTTTGAAATCTGTAAACCTCATTCCATGAGGAATAATGCTTATTCCAAAATAGCTATTTTGTAAAGCAGTAGTGTAGATGCTCCATTGCTGCTATTTTGAAATAGCTACACCCCAGGGCCATTCAAAGTCATTACTCCCCAGTGCCTCCTGGGCCTCTAATTCAAGGCTCATGCACATTAGGGAACCCAGCTTCAGACTAATTTTGAGGCTTCCCTGTAGCATAGATGTGCTATTTCGAAATAAGCTATTTTGGAGTATTTCTTCCGGAATAGCTTATTTCAAAATAAGCGTGCAGTGTAGATGTACCCTTATATAGGTGGGAGAATTTGTAATACTGTATTTCTGCCTCACAGACTTTTAGGCTGGACAGGATGGAGTTAAAAGCAATCCAAAACCAGATCCTCCCCAACCCCTAAAAATGCTGCATTATGACTTTTCTTAATCTCAATTTTTGAGCCAATCTCTTGAATATTTGGTGACTGTCTCATGGTTATTTTAACATTTTTAACAGTTCTGAAAATAGCTTGACTCTGACAAGCTCCTATCCTATTTAGAGCTGTTTAAATAACATATTTTTTTCAGTGTGGAGGGGTAGTTTTGGGGTAATCTGACATATTTTAAAAAACAAACAAAACTCAAAAAACTTGTCCGACCTAAAACATTTAATTTCAATTTAAAATTTTTCTGAACGCTTCTGATTTTAATAAAATTAAATTTCAAAACAAAAACCAAGAAAATCAATGTTTCTTTTCAAGAATGTTGAAATATGGTCTTAACTTTTTAAGAATATTTTGAGTTGATTTTGAAATGAGAAATTTGGCAAATTTGACCCAAATTCACAAATATTTTGATGTTGTAAAACTTTGCAAGTTTTACCTTGAAAATTTTGGTAAAAAAATTTTAACCCAGCCTCTCAGAATAGTAATTTTAAGATGAATCTAATTAAAAAGCCTCTTTTCTGAATTGATAAACCAGTCATGTATTTTTAATGAGGTAAGGAGATTTCTTGCTGTGCAAATGTACCAAGATTTGTCAAAATGCAAATGCTCTTTCTAAATAATAAAGATAATGACAGTCTTTTTTGTTTACACAGGATTGTCCCATTTGCTGAGAAGGCTGATCCAGTGAACCACATACAATCAGGTTGAATCAAAGAGTCATAAGAGTAAAACCTCTGCCCTCAGCATCTCTTTTAAGACCATCTGTAATGCAGGACGCATAACGTTGCTTCCAGGAGTTGCATTGTTTCACTGTCTGGATTGTTTTAATTTCATTAGCATACTCTTCCAATTTCCTGTTTGAACAACAAAGCTTGAAAAATGTCACCTTTCTCTTTATCCTTTCATATTCAACAATATGAATGGAAAAAGGACATAATGAAGCCATTATATTTGGTCAACACAAGCTTATCTAGAATAATTTATAACCAGGGGTCACTGTATTAGCATCTTATAAGACTATGTGGGCTTGCTATAGCAATCAGAGGGAAAAGTTGGTAGTTTAGCTCAAACTGTAGTGATTCATGCTTTTTGCTCTAGAGGTCCCTCGTTCAGTAGTTGGTCATCACAAAAGTGAGAGATTACCCAGTAATTCACTATCAACTGAATTCTCTTTCATAAGATAGACCCTCCCCATTCTCATCTCAAGTTTTTGCACAGAAGTAGCTTGAACATTTTGGAAGGTTTGTAAGTGTGCAGTTCAGAAATATTATTGAAAAAGATTTATGTGTGGTCTCTTATAGTACCTTGTTCTAGATAGGAGTGGAATTGAAAAGGCTGAAACATTGCAAGGAAAGCAATTGCAGGCCCTTCCCCCCAATTGGAAAATGTGATGAAACATCTGAACTTCTGAGTGCTTATCTGATACATGAACTCTGATACATACACTGGTGTTTATCCAGACTTACCTGAATCTCAGTTTGGAAAGCAGATGGACATGTATACAATTACACTGTCTTGTGAGCTATCCAGCTTGTCCAGGTGTCACCCAGGCCTCTGTATTGCAATACTTCGATATTCCAGGTGTCAACTGAAAATAGGAGCAATAAATTTACTATTTTACTTATTTCTATATTAAATTAAACTATTCCAAAGCTTCACACAAGATCTGAAGCTCCAGGTTATTTTTTTTTAATGCAAACTCGTTTCCCACACCTGTTCTCTCACTTATTTTTAATCATGTTGAGGCCTAGAGGTCCCAATTTAGACCACTGCACTACTACGAACAAACATTATAAAGTGGTATCTCTGAGGATATTATTATGTAACGTTACTAGATCACTTAAAAAAAGACCCTGTCAAATCTCTATTATCATTTTAGTTTTTCATATATTAGTCATAGTTAGAGGAGGTTACTCTTCAGTGATCCTAGAGTACTAAAGCAAATAATCCTTCTGATTTGAAGGAAAACAGTAGGCCCCCCACCCACCAAAATAATCATGTCAAGCACCATGTTTGGTAATAACAGTATCATATGAGCCAAAAAAAGCTCTAAGGAAAAGCATTTTAGTCAATATTGTATTTTAAATATTTCAGTTCATGGTTTGTTAGAGTATACCAGATTACTCAGTTTAAGACAACATTGGCTACCATTTTTCTTTCATTTTCTATTTATTGAAGAAGAGTTTTCATAAAAGCAGTGATTTGACAATCTGCAGCTGGGCTTTAACAAGTTGCTAGCATTGCTAAAAATGCAGTTACATATCATGAAATATGCAACAATTTCAGGCCAGTATTTACAGGAACTTTCTGCAGGAACACATTTTTTCTAGCATTGTAAGGCTAACTTGTTTGACCAAGGAGCAGAGCTAATTGGTAATAAAGAATGTTGTTCATAATGTGCACACTCTAGGCAAAGCCAAGAGAGCAGCCTTACCAGTGTTAAATATAGTGCAACCTCCCCCCACCCCCCATGGTTTTGTAATAAACCAAGCGCTGCCATCTTTTGTTGGAATAGACTCACTACAACTTTAAGATGCCTAGCTAAATTTCAGAACGTTGGAGGATCAGTTCAGATATGCATATATATTAACAATAAGTCAGCTCGATAACAGGCTAAACTGTTCTTTTGCATAGCACAGGTGTCTGATGTACAAAACAAGGAGAGAGTAGATCTGAAAGAATATAATTATGGATTACAGTCAGCACACCTACCAAATGCACATTTTAATAGAAGTGTTCTGCTTTTTTTGAATGAAACCACTTCAAGGAAAAACTGTAAGTACGAGAATGTTCTGGTTTGGGACAAAAGCATTGCATCCAAATTTGACCTGTAAAGTGAAAGATTTTATTAAGGTAGAAATAAGCACCAGGCATGCACACTCCCAGGAACATTATACACAAGATGAAATGGCAAGAGCAGCACTACTCCAAAAATCTGAGTCTGACAATTGTTTCAATGACATCATACAAGGATTATAAACAATTTCCCCCTTGCTAGCATCAGCATGTTCTAGGGTCTCAACGTTTCAAAGCACATACATTTTGCTGAGAGTATCATTTTGTGCGGCTGCCAAAATGCAGGGAAGTGCTGATTGGCTGAACAATTTTAGTTTTCATTCTAGTGGAATATTCTATTATAGCTGGGAATCAAAGAGAGAGTCTCCCCTTCTAAAAAAGTGAATATAAAGCATACAACGTTCATTCCAGTAAAACTTTGAGTTATTGGAAAGTGTTTCTTATAAGTGTCCTCTACTATTCACTGCATGTCATGATGGTTTAAAAATGAATTTTGCTAAATGTTAACATACAATATTAATGATGGACTGCACTACTTTAGCACAGGTTTTTTTTGAAACTGCAAAACTCCATGCTATAAAATGAACACCTCATCCTCCTAATCCTGAAATAACTTGTTGGCTCAAAACCTACAAAAATGTTTTGTTTTGGTTTTGGTCCGAGCACTACTTCTGCCTCGTTGATCTAGATCTGTCTGTTTAGCTTTGTATTTGTCTCTGGCATTTTTATAAATTGGTCAAACAAGGTTGCTAGGGTTACACTTGAGCATGCCAGTGTCTCTCTCTAGAACTCTATAACTGAATGTGCTTTTGACAACATGCCATAGCTTGACCTGAGTAAAACAGGGAAAAAAGTTTCTTGGATTATTTATATATAACAAGGACCTAGTTCTGAGAAGTCTTTCAACTGCTCTCCCTACCGAGATACACAGCTAGCAGTTCATGACTGTGGAGGATTCCCATGGTATGGGAGGAAACCTAGCTAGTGTAGGACCATTGTAACATTTCTCACATCACCTTCTAATGACCTTTCTCATAGGTGCAGAAGTGCATGGTGGGACTGTGACGGGTATCCTGAGAACTGGTCATCTCTCCTGGGGGCAGTTGGCTACTCCGAACAACACTGAGACTAGGCTAGCACAGATACAGCCCCAAAATCAGGGGCTTCAAGTGGGTGCTTTTGTGTACCCCCCTCAGATGCACTGAGTACTCATTGGGCAAAGCTGAGACTCTGGCCTCCACACTGGCCTCCATGTTGTATGTGTCCAAATCTTAGCCAGACTTATCCACTTTTTTATTTTAAAGAGGGAAGAGGAGTCCATGGCACTCTGGGCACAGGGAAAATAAAAATCCTTTCCCACAGGCTGCTATAGAACTCTCACCGTAGCATCTGCTGCCCTTGTGCCCTCGCTCTGCATAGGAGAATGGGGGTTTGACTAAGAGATCCTTGAAATTACAGATGTATCAGCTCCAATCCTACCCTCATGTGGCCCAGGCCGCCCCAAACCTATCCCTGCTGCTGTCATGGGTAAATCACTGCGTGGCTGAAGGTGACCCTAGAGGTAGGAGACAGTACCGAGCTGTGGCTAGAGAAAAGTGGGCAGAGCCAGCGAGCAGCAATCTCTGACTCATCTCCATATGCCAGAACTGGCTCTGAGGGCCGGCAGGGTGTTCTGCTGAGACTATAAATCTGCCTGGCAGCCTGGCAGTGAGCAGACCCAATATTTGGACAAAGCAAGGTTATCTCATAGTGCCAAAAGCTTCATGGGGTAAAGCTTGTCTGAATCCAAAGCAATAGGCCTTAAAATATAAAGATCTTCCCAGTTATCAGCCTTTTATGTCAAACCAGCTCTCAGAATTCTGGCAACCCAAAAGCCTAATCCTTTAATATCAGAAAACAACAACAAATGTCTGGTAGCACTTTATAGACTAACAAAACATGTAGATGGTATCATGAACTTTCCTGGGCACAGCCCACTTCTTCAGATGACCGGAGTTAAGTGAAGTTAAGTGAAGAAGTGGGCTGTGCCCACGAAAGCTCATGATACCATCTACATGTTTTGTTAGTCTATAAGTGCTACCACACTGTTTGTTGTTTTTTTCTGTAACAGACTAACTCGGCTGCCCCCTGAAGCTACCTTTAATATCAGTCATCAGTCTTTATGCATTAATAGCTTGCTGAGCTCTCAACAACTCAAATACCTAATACAGCCATGTCTGGAGCTTTTGAATACATTTGCCATGGCTAAATTATTTTTTTGCCTAAAATACAATACCTTTTGTATGATAAAGTGTGCTGAAGTTCCAGGAGTGGCTGAATATTGAGAAAACATAGTAACATGTGTGTTCCTGCACTAATTAGGGGGATGGTCAGTATGTCAGCTGAAATAACAAATGGAGTTTGTATATTGAAACAGGTCAGCTCATACCTACCTTTATAAAGCAGGCAGATGTTATTCTTTTCTGCTAGAGTAAAATATAAACAACTTTCATATGGGGAATAAAGAGCAATGAGATAAGTAGGCTTCCAATGACACTTCAGATTCTGATACAACATGCTCTAAATCAGTTTCAGAATCCAGCCTGCATCTTTCAAAAGCCCGCACAATCTAGAGGTTAGGAAATTTAGCTCACAATTTTTTAAACAGGTTTGCAACTCTGACTCGGATGAGCAAGAGAATCCAAAATACAACATGGTGACAAACGTAAGTGTTGGGATATGTACAAATTAATAGGGGTCTGGGATAGTGGTAAGCAGGCATTGCCCTTTATACATGTTTTTCCCCTTTGTCCTGGCAGCAGGGCCAGCCCGAGCCATTCGTGTGCCCCAGGCCCGGGAGCGAGGCGCTGCCCCCGGGAGTGCGACGCATGCGCAGCCCTGCCCCCGGGCTCCTGGTGCATGAGCAGCCCTGCCCCTGACACCCAGCGCATGCGCGGTCCCATCCCCGCCCTGTCTGGCAGACCCATGCGGCACCCCCTACCATGGGGCGCCCTGGGCAGTAGCCCGGTCAGCCCATAGCTTGGGCCAGCTCTGCCTGGCAGAATTGAAAGATGATTGCACTGAACAGTGTCTTGCTTTGTCTTCACACTTGTTCTGTAAAAACACTTTCAGCGTCAGAGTTCTTTCCCCTTCCCTATAAGCTGCTGATTAAGATAGTTGGTAATGCTGATTGAACTAAAAACCAGTAAACAAGCAGGGGCGGGTATAATCGTATTCATCACCTGCTTATTAATATTCATTGTATGGGAGTTAACATTAGTAAATAAGGTTTTAGGGAAAGTAGTGATAGATGTGAATTAACATAATAAAATAGAGAAAAGGGTGTAACTGGTGCCAAATTATTGCCACTGGGAACGTTGTGTTGGGGGTCCAAGGTTAACGTGCGTGGGCAATAAAGCAGTTCTGTTTACCCCACCCACTCCTGGATCAACTCTTTCTTCTCTAACAGTAAGTAAGTAAAATAGTATTAGCGACCACAAGGTATTCCCTTCGAAGATTCTAACTTTCAGACAAATCCATACAGTGTGGAATTGGACTAGACTAGCAGCCTTCAGTTTGGAAATGAACTCCGGAGGAAACTAGTAGTTTCAAATAGCCAGAAGTATTCTAGTGTACACCTCAGTTCATTCATGATCCTGCAGTTCCCTTACTAAGTTCTGGTTCCCAAGTAATTGGGCAAAATCCACTTGCATGCAGTAGACTAACCTCGGTCTCATGCATTCATGCCTCATTTCCTCACATAATGCCCTTTCAGTCCTGTTATTTATTTTCTTTAATATTACATTTCCAGCTATACAGCCAGATGAGTCACTCTCCTTGCCATCCCCAGCAGCACTCCACAAGGGCTGTGAAACAATAAGGTAATTTATAAAAGCTTTTCCACACAAGTTGTAGACAATCATAGGAGCTAACCTTTATTACAGTGGCATTTGAATTAAGACAAAGTTCCACTCTGTGAACAATTAGTCATAATAAAATACAACAAGGTTCCTTCACTTTACACGGTTTCCAAATTAAAAACAAAAACAAACCCCACAGGACTCATTGTGACATGGCACAAAGTGGCTTCTGCTCTCTAATTTGTTCATTCAGAATTTTTTTTGTTGAAAGCGATCAACATTTTCAAAGCATTGTTCCCCCTTTACAATAGAAAAGGGGAGCTCAAGGTGTGACAGATCCTTACATTATACAGTAAGTAAGGAGTGACTGAATTATTTACATTGCATCAGAAAAGTCATTTCTCACCACAAAATAATTTCTGCCTCTGGACTGTAAATCTATCACTTGCAGCTCAGCTGTCAATGTCCACCTCCAATTATTATAGATAATTTGCTACTAAAATTTGGGAAGAGAAAGTAAGTGTTCATTTCCTGATTTCTGTTTACACAGAAGTTAAACAATAGCTCTGAAAAAAAAGATGTTATCTTTTTTCACACAGAAAGCACAACTGACAGTCAAAAACAAAGATATATCTATAAACCCTGAAATACAGAATTTAGGAATATTCTATTTACATACAACCTAAGGGGCATATTTTATATTCATTCCATGAACGGAACTACCATTGACGTCAATGAGATTAAGTGACATCAATAGGGATAAGGTCTGTGAAATGTAGAGTATGTTCTTTGCTCTCTTATTTTACTTACCAAGCTCACCTTTTGGATTCTGACAGAAATGAAATAAATGGGACTATGGTATGAAAGAAGAGCTACTGGGCCAAATAGTGCTTTCGCTTTCCACCAAAGTAAATTTAAATGAATTCCTTTGACTGAAACGGAGTTACATCAGTGCAAAATGAAACTGATATGGACTAATTATATGTGATGGTGGTTGTTTTACTGTTTGTCTGGAGTGAGTTCCAAGAGGTTGGCATTCTGTAAGAGCTCCATGAAAGCATTTGATGCAGGTGTTTAGCTAGGGTAAACTGGCATAGCTCTACTGATTTCAATGGATCTGGCCCAATATGTTTACTTTTCAATAACTTTAAAGCATAATAATCCTTGTGGTCTGCTTAATAGAGGGCAGCTCTGTTAACTGCTGGCTTTGGAACTCTACTCCAATATGCTCACAATTAGGACTGCAATATGGAAATAATTTATTTAGTGAATTACACCTGTTTGTCATTTCTTTGTGAACAGATCCTGAACTTCTCAAATATATTTACTACAGGAAACATTCACCAAATATTTTCTAAGAGTTTTTTTCCTATCTGCATATCATTCTGTATCTGTCCGTATTATAGTTGTGTTAGCTACTTATATAAACTACATGGTATTATTCATGCTCATTTATTTGATTATTTAAATCTGATGATATAACCAATATAGTGCACAATGCAAATTTTACGAGTGTATCTTAAACTTGCATTTGGTGAGAATTTCAACTTAACATTTGCTTTTGGTTAGTATTCAGGTATTCAGCTAGTAAACTTTAGACACAAATATCCATGGATAGGGTCACAAATCCACATTTGTTTTCAGTTCATATGAATATTCACCCATTTGTTCCTCATTATTTGCTTTCCTGTACCCACAAATATGGTGGACCCCGCCACTCTTATTCCTTCCCATAATCTGCTAATAGGAGGGATCCCTCTTTAACTCAGTTATAACCCTACTGAGCTCCCAGCAATACACATACCTCAAATGTAGGGAAATTACACATGAATGCCTCAACATTCAGCCTCTGACTTGACTTAGCCCATAAACAGGAATCATTTTTATTGTCAGTAAAGTGAAGTTCAGGGTGACAGTATTTTTGTTGAAGTTTACAAAGAGTGAGATTTGCATAGGGATATATTTTTAATCAGTAGCAAAGCTGGAAATAGAATCTAGAATCCTAAGACTTATACTCTACCTTCAGTGAACAGGGTTCTAGTTCTTACCCACATAATGAAAAAAGGCAATTAACAGAAGTCTCTTCTGCTACTTTCAAATATGAAAAACTTTTCATTGATCAGATGGCTTTGACAAATCATAGCATAAGTTTGCATGATTACAAAAAAAGAGACCAAAGATCATAATGGAGAGGGGAATTAAAATGCATTTTCGCACTACCTTGAAATTCTACCAGTTTTCCCCTTAACATTGTGCCACTTTTGGTAGGGTAATTTTTTTCGCCTATGGCAAATATTTTGAGACAAAAAATTGTTGGATTCAAGTGTACCGTGGTTACCGTGGTTGCATAAGCTACATAAAATCCACATGAAAGGTGTATACTGCAGAACATGCAGATGTATTTTAGCTCCATATGAGATTTGTAATGAAGGGTCTGTTTACCATGTAATATAAGGTGTTTTAAGACTGCTTTACAATAAATGTCCTCCATTTCTGTAACACTCTAAAAGCAGTTCTATTTTGATTTGTATGTTGAGCCTGTGGGTTGAGTCCTGTACAACAGTATATGCTCTAATTTACCTTGAAGCTGAGGCTCCTTAGAATGACAATGAGTCAGACAGCACTTTCGAGAATGTTTCAGCTCTGGAAATGCTGATTGCCATTCCTATGAATACTGTCTTTTGGAGGCGGTATGTCAAGTGTCAGCAGTGATGTCAAATCTTGCTTGTTGAAGTACCCGTGAGTGTGGACGGGATTCTGAGGATATTGCTGGCTGGTGTGCTGCTAATTTTGAAGTGGAAAAGAAATTCAGGATGACAACGTGGGACAAGAACTATAGATGAAAGAACTATACAATGCATGAACTAAACACTTGGAACAGATGCTTCTGACACGTTGCCTTTCATAACTGTTTCAATTTGGGGCTAGTTTCAAATCTCAGTAATTGTTGTAAACCTAGAGTCCTTCTATTACTTCAGTGGAGACACTATGGATTTACACCAGTGTAGTGGAGATCAGAATCCAGCCATTCATTGTGCTGGAGAAAACATGTTTGAATTTTTTAAAATTCAAATACAAAACTATAGCTGGAAACAACTAAACTAATTGACATATGTATTATTAAGAAAGAGCTTGATATTGAAAAATGTTAAGCTTGGGCAGCTACTGTTTATCTCCTTGGGAATTGTGGGTGCTTTTTCTGGATCCGGCCCTAACATATACTTGTATATTTATTCACAAGACTTCCTTAAATTCTAATGAGCTAAAAGGCACTACCCTTAACATGAAGATCTTCCCTCGTTGGCAGCTGCTAAATTGAAGGTCTTGCCACCCATTGATTTAGATGTAGAAATGGTTGAATGATTGTTATTTGGAGCACGTAAAATACAACCGAATGTGTCCAAGCCAAAACGTCAAACTACTTAGGAATTTGACTAGCTTTTTTAATTTCTCCCCTTCTTCTCCAACTCTTTGCCTCTTCAGGTCCTGGCAGAGATTGAAAACTAATGGGGGAAATTCAAAAAGAAAGCCATTAAGAGTTTCCCCTGTGGCAGCAGGAAGCTTTGCCAGCCTGTTGATGAAGCTAATAATCAGCTGGAAAGGCTGAATTTGCAGTTATTGGATTATTATGCATTGAGTAAAATCTGATCAATGGCCTGAGTGGGTTTAGTCTACTCAGCTTTGTATCATACTGAGTGTTATTGTTGAGGAGAAAGATTTTATCTGACACTTGGAAGTTCCCTCATTTTCAGCTGTGCAAATAAGTATAAAGCAGTGCCATAGCAGTCTGCTGATTATTATTTTCCTTGGAGGAGGAAGCCTCTTTTGTTTAGTTTCATTTATATTCTAAGAAGTGATAGGATTAGAATGAAATCATTACCAAAGTGGAAGAAAGCCCAATGATAGAGAAAAGGAACTGAATACATTTCTGAGATTCACCCAGTAATCCAGGTATCTTTCCAGAGGAAGCTTTTCTTATTGATAATGGTGCTGCGGGACCTCCTTACAATGCAGGATGTGGTGGTGGTGTTGCCTTTGAGGTGAATCTTGGCTCAACTTTTCTGATAGCATGACTGCTTTATTTTTGCTGGGGAATTCATTCAAATATATCAGGCATGTGTTCACAGAAACTGTAATTTGGAGTAATGTGGCTGGCACAGCAAATCAAACTGTTGAACATGTATTTTTTTTAATGAGACAGAACAGGGAGTTAGAAAAAAAATTGTTGAAGCCATCAGCCCCAATATGTAAACAAAAAGGCACATGGGATGCATCGCCAAAAGGGAAATCGGTGAAGATTATGGAATCTCCGCTGTAAATCAAAGGAAAAATGTTGAGCAGCCCATATACCCTGGCAATAGTCCCTTCTGCTATTCTTGCACAAGAGCTGCGTTTGGCTTGATTTCTTAGGGCCTGATCCAAAGCCCAAAGTTAGTGGGAATCTTTCCATTTACTTCAGTGGCTTATGGATCAAAGCCTGGATGTCTAAGATGAATACAGGAAGTGCATGTCGAAATAAATTTGAAATAACAGGTGGCTTATGGGAGTCTGTAACCCTCATTCTACTAGGAATAATGCCTAGTCCAAAATAGCTATTTTGGAATAAGGGCCTCCAGCCCTTCCCACAGGTGCCCTGCCGCCCCCTCTGTCCATACTCAGCAAAACTCTATAGTACCCTTTCCCCTGAAGGCTTTAAAGTTGCCTCTGGGGAAACGGCTTGTGGCACAAGCCAGGGCATGATAGCCCTGAGCCACATTGCAGCAGCCTGCATAGCTGTCCCTGTGGACATGACCCAGCTCATGCTCCATCCGAACCCTCCACACCTGCAGCTGAGCAGGCAGGCAGCTCCCAAGATCCTGCCAGGGAATGAAAGAGTCTCACACCTTACTGGTCTGGGGCGGAGATCCTGGACCTCATTGAGGTCCGGGATGAGGAGGCAAACCTCCAGGATCTCTGCACCAGATGCAGGAATGTGGACATTTATGGCTGGATGGCCGAGAGCCTGGGCACTAAGGGCCACATGCGCACCCAGGAACAGATGCACATGAAGGTGAAGGCACTCAGGCAGGCCTATGCCAAGGCCAGGGAGTGCAGCTCCTGCTCCAGGGCAGCACCCCAGACCTGCCCTTACTATAATGAGCTCCGCCACATCCAAGAGGGCAGGAAGGGAGGGCAGAAGAAGGGAGGGGTGTGGAACGAAAGGCAAAGAGGGGTGTTGCACACACCCCTAGTGGGGAGGCCCAGGGGTGAGTGTCACTGGGATCTTTGTGAGAAACTCTCCCTCAGGGCCTCATGGATTTGCATCAGCTGATTCCTGGCTTGTGCCTAGTCCCAGATGCAGCCAACAGGCTCTTAATACATTTAAAAGGCTAAAGCACAGCAGAGAGGACCCTGTGCGAGGTGGGAATCAGCTGTCCTGGCTTATGCTGGGTCACATCTGCATGAGCACGGCCCTGACAGTCAATTTCCGCATGCCAAACTGGTTCCTGATGGATCGGTAGCTGTCCAGTGTGGCGAGCTTCCAGATGGCAATGGCGACCCACTTCTGGAGGGGGATGGCGGGTCCCATGTGGGTGTCCCATTGCCTGAGGCGGGGGCGAGCCACTCATACCGCTCCAGGAAGGTGTCCTTTTGCATACGGAAATTCTAGAGCCACTGCTGGTCATCTCACCGCTCCAGGACAATCTGGTCCCGCGAGTTGGAGCTGGAGTCCAGTTGCCAGAAACGGCAGTGCACAATGTTCAGGGGAGGGCAGGTGGGGTCGAACTGTATGAGCAGCACCTGGAGAGCGGAGAGGAATTGCCCCACAATGAGCTGGGCGTCCTCCTCCTGCAGGGCTTGGAAGGCAGCCCTCAGAAACTGCAGCAGGAGGTGCACTCAGACATATAAGAGCTGTTGACTGCTCAGAGGGAGGTCCGGTTCCCGGGCTAGAGAGCTGAGGTGTCCGCAAGGGCGACCACAGCAGGCAGAGAAAAGGAGTTGCTGTCCCTCAGTGAGGTAGGCAAAGGAGAAGAGCCTGAGCCATGGCTGTACAGGGGAGTCCCATTAAGTACGAGCCTCAGATAGCCTCAGGCAGTAGCTCCAAGAAGAGAGTGTTGTCCTGATGCCCTGCCTGAAGTGCTTCCGGGTGGCCTTAAATTCAATTCAGTGTCCAATGAATGTGGACGCTCCATTTCAAAATAGCTCAGCACTATGTCAATGGATGTTTGCTGTGCAGATGTGCTATTTTGAAATTAGCTATTTCAAAATATGTATTTGCTAATAGCTTATTTCGGAATAAGCGTGCAGTGTAGATGTGCAGAATTGGGGACTGTCGAGCAGGCTGCCATGGAGCGGATTCCTGCTATGTTACTCTGGGAGAAAAATGGTTGCTATTTAGGTCTCATAGGGAGATGTCTTAAGAAAATTTGATTCCTGTGGGATCCCAATCATTCCACACTAAGGACCCCTAAATGAGAAGAGGCAAGTGATGATTACTGTATTTTTTAAAATTATCTATCTGGTTCTGAAATACTTAAATTAATTTATACTGCCTTTCCATCACTTTCATTCTGTGGTTTGTTGATATTTTTCAGAAGATGCATTAAAAGGAAATCATAAAGGATTTCAGCTATTTTCAGTAGGAGGGAGGAGATTCCGAGATAGCTTATCATTAAGGAGTTTGATATAATGGGAAGAAATATAGGATGGGATTTTACAAGATGCCTAAAATTGAGGTGCTCAGATCCCATTGGGATTCAGTGTAAGTTCAGAGCCCAAATTTCTTAGGCTGCTTTGAAAATACCAGCCAGAAGGCGCTTAAAGCCGGAATGCACGTTCTAGAATATAGGAAGTAAAGAGTAAGCAGCCCAGTCTCAAATACAATAATAAACATGCAAAATGGCATGCCAAGCCAGACCACTGGAACATACCACATTACTACTCTTAAAAGACAAGTAAATCTTTTTAAAGCTAGGAAAGAAGCCAAAGCATGAGAAGTGAATGAAATGTAAAGAATACACATTTGTTGGCGTATTTTGCCTTGCACTCTTATTACCTGGCTGTGTCTAATGAATGGTATATAAAGGGCTGCCATGAAGCTAGAGGGTAGGATTTTGTTATGATTCATGAGTAGCACCAAATTGTAGACCTCACCTCATTAAATTAATTAAATGCATGGCTCATTATGACCAAGCTGTTTATGTAACTTTTTAATAACACACATGTTGTCTTAGAGCTTGTTAATAAATAAAATATGCAATCTCTTCTATCTTTTGCAACATTTTTCATCAGGTTTGTATATTAATATAGTTTGCATAATTAAATATCCTGCTACCCTTACACAGTTGAAAATTCCTCAGTACATATTCCTAGTCATTTTCTCCGCTTCGTGGTATGATTTTGATTTTTTTGGACTAGACACAATAGATTTTTAAAGGACAGAGTTTGCCTTTTCTTTATGTCCATTTTTTAAAACAACATGACACAAAGGCCACTACTACTAAAGTTAGTGTATGCATACAGTTAAAGGGGAAAAATCTATACAAACCATTGGTCAGAGGGATTGGGTGAATTCCACATTGGAGATGCTCCAACAAAATGATTAGATAAGAAAAGACTCAATCTTACAGACTCTCTCTACTGCAAAGTCATTGTTAGTCTGATGCACACCCTTCTGCACTCACTGGGACCACTCAATTATTCTTGCCATTATGATTTTCTGGAGAGAAGTCTAATGGGGGTAAGTCAGTCACACACAGAATGCATGTCAGTATTAATATTTTCCTCCGTAAATAGCAAAAGGTGCTTTATAAATGTGAAATCCTGTCTCATTCACCAGTGGAAGCTGGTCCAATAAGATGTTTACCCACCATATCCATTTTACAAAATAAACTAATGTTTATATCACACTGTATCAAAAGGGAAAGTTTTAAATGTTTCTAATCTCTTAGCTTGCATGCCTTGGTTCAGCTTGTTCTCAGAAGAATCATTGAATACTAGGACTGGAAGGGACCTCGAGAGGTCATCGAGCCTAGTCCCCTGCCCTCATGGCAGGACCAAGTACTGTTTAGATCATCCCTGATAGATATTTATCTAACCTACTCTTAAATATCTCCAGAGATGGAGATTCCACAAACTAAATAACTTTAGTAGAAGCTCATTAAAATCCATGTCATAGCCAATTGGCTCTCTCTAACGAATGCAAAAAAATTGATCTGTCATATCCTGAAAACTTTCCCGGCATGTGAAAAGGAATAATATCGAAAATTCTTTGAAAAAAACCAAGATTTTGTGTTTGTAAAGTAAAAACATGTGCTGGAAGGCTTGAAGAGACGTATCTGGAAAGACTACAATTCTCTGACTCGCAGATCATTTACTCAGATGCTGCCAGCCTGTTTCATCAATCCAGTTACAGTTTAGTGAAAAACATTATTTTTAGTAGGGAATTGTGACTAACAGAAGGATTATTGGAATTAGGAGGAGCCACGGAAATAGAAAAATTCTCCTCTCAGTTGACTTCAGTCATTTTCAGTAAAATTAAAGTGACACCCTCATTTCTCCAAGACAGTAAAATATAGTTCATGTTGCAAATATTCCCAAAAGTTTAGCATATTTAACCAAGTACTTTAAAAGCATATCCTGAAGAAAAATCAAAGTTATTGAGATTTTTCATACTCCCATTTTGTCAGCCATCAAACCAAATTCTGAATATGTTTACCTGCACAGGCAGACAAAGTCTCAGTGGAGTTCAGTTAGGACAGAGATAAAAATGGGTTAGCTGGTTAATAGCCTTTAAATTATGAGAAAGAGCCTTTGCTTTATTTCCTTAAACACCAAATTTCTTCCATTAGAGAAAGACTTCATAACAGAGCAGAGTCCATGGAGCAGACCAAGTTATTCTTTGGTGCATGAATAAAGCTCTTGTTACCTTCGTGGGAATAACTGGTACATGAGAGCAGAGACAGGCAGTATTTTGTCCCTTCCCAAGGTATAATTAATGAATAAAGTTGAAGCCTGCAGTTTAAACCCGTTTCATGCATTCGTCATTCAGGTGTTTTGTCTAATTCTGTGAGGATCTTATCTCCCTCATCTCCCATTCCCTCACATTGCCCAGCCACCTGTAGGGCTGGCCTTACCATGAGGCAAACTGAGGCGGCTGCCTCAGGTGCCAGACTGTGGGGCGCCACTAGGACCCAGAGTGTAGAAAATTGTGTCTGCTGCTGGTGCATATGTATTCTCTTTTCTCTGGATGCACAGAGATGGGGGAGTGCCATGAGAGGAGTAGAACAGGAAGAAGGCAGAATTGAGACCTTTCAAAGTTTTGGCCCAAGCGAGGGGGCATGGGGGCCTCATTTGAGCTCCCCGCTTCAGGTGCCAAAATTTGTGGGCCGGCCCTGGCCACCTGTAGAGTGGGACCTTTCCACTGCATACCCCTTTTTCCTGTAAAGCACCATGCTCTGTTTAAAAGTACTTATTACTTGCCCACTTACCACAACTGATACATGGTACGGCACATACTCCAGATAGATCACCTACCAAACACAATTAGTTGTATCTACAGTAGCTGGAGCACATCTTTGATTTTGTATATGTCAATTAGCGTTAAATCAGACTCTTTACCAGTATTTCCTCCCCCGCTCCCGCTAGCATACATAGAGAGAATTGTACAACAAGCATACTCAGCACGCTAACCCGGGTGCTAGCTACCCTCTATCTCTAATGCTGAGTCATATTGGATCATTGACAGGCCTTTGCAACTAGAAAGAAGGTTGTTTTGGCTGATTGAACTGACACTGCAGCTGAAAAGTGTTAAAGTTTTTGGTATTCCTGCATTATCTATTAGGCTTTTAATAGTATGATGAAGATTCTACCCCCATCACTATACCCACTCTGTGCACATTTGCTGTGGTTGAGGGAAAGAAACTGCACAACGTGAGGTCAATTGTGGAACTGGAGGGGGGTGAATTAACCAGGATGGAAGGACTTAGGAGCAGTAGAAGAATTGATTGGATTGTCTTTCCACCCAACGAAACCTCCTAGTCCTTTGCTCCAGCCAGAAAGCCTGGCTATTCTGGGAGAGGGGAAACATTTTGGCCAAGGAAACCTCAGCAAAATTACTACTTTTACAAATGTAGGACCTCTAACATATATGCAGAGCAGACAAGGTGGCCTCCTTTTTAAGGTATCAACCAAAAGATCCCCACAGAGTAAAATTTATGATATTCAATTTGTCAACTTCAGAATGTAAAGGGCTTAGCCAGCCCTTTTGTGATCTGAAACTGTACTTCTAGGGAGTCAGCCTTGAAAACATAAAACTTAGATTTCAAAACAACAAGTACTGCTCGTTGTTTATAAAGTTGCAGACTAACACCGTGACCCCTCTGAGAGTTAGATTGCAACACTCTCTGCCCCGTCGTTATATGGGAATGTTTTTATCACCAATATTTAAAAAAATATTTTGAATGATTCTTCCTTTGGGCACACTCCAGAAAACCATTTTCACCTTCTTCCAGATCAGAGTTGAACTCCACAGTCAGCAGATTTGCTCAGCAATATTTACACTGCCTTTGTTAGCCTTCTTCTGGAAACAAACTGCTTCAATTTCCATCGTCAGCCCCTGTCTTCTCTCTCATCAGCATTACATTCACTTAAAATAATATAAAAGATCTAAAATCATCTGCACTGTTGGGTCCCGACGCCCCTTTCTTTAAACTGTGGTTGTCTTTCTTTAGTAAACTTATGATTTACTAATCAGTGACATAAATCTTATGCCTGAATATTTATCACTCAATATAATCATTTGGAGCATTTAAAACAATATAATTTAAAACCTTTAATAGATTCAGCATGTAATAAATTGTAAATAAATGGCACGTTGGTGCGCCATATACAGGATGAATGACATTTTTAAAAAACACATCTCTATCCATCTTCTCGGAAGTAACAGATGCCAAAATCATGGAAGATGTTGCCAAAAAGGAGATCAAAGTTCTGTTTCAGAGTGTTACTCACTAAAAGAGCAAGTATTTTTGGTTTCTACTGAAGGGCGTATTTGCATAGTGATGCAGAGCTGACAGAGATATTTCGTTCTCTGTTATAACTGAAGAGTTAGTCACTGTCATGGATGCCTGCCTCTCCCAGATGCCTCAACTTTACTTTAAATTGACACTCTTCCTTATGATGTCTATACTAGTGCAAAACTTGTTGGTTGGCCTTGCATTTAAAATCAATAGGGTCCCTTAGCTGTTAGGATTGAAACTCAAACACTTCTCTGCTTCTCCTGGCGATTGAGAGTTGTTGTCTATACTGTGTACATGTCAGACAGTAGCTTGCCTTCTAGAAGGTCACCAAGCATGAACTCTAATTAAAAAATAAGTGCAGACTAAAAGACAACAAGGGCAGAATTCCAGAGGTGGCGGCTTTAAAGTGAGAATCCTCTCTTGGCAGGCCCTGGGAGTTCAACCCCTCAGAAACAGATTCCTAGCCAATCTTAACCGCCTTCACAGGATATAGCGTGAGAGGCACTTTCTCAGGCAGTAAAATCCCTGACCACTCAACACTTTAAAGACCTTCATGGAAACCAGTGAAGAAACTTGAGAATACAGAGTGAGGCCATTCACAGGCTTGATAGATAGGTTCTTTCTTAACTATAACTTCCAGGTCCACTTCACAGTTAGGTCTAAGTATGGCAGTCTAGCTTGGAGATGACCAAAGAGTAGAAAACTATTGTGATGTTCACATCTAATCCTATGTCTAGACTACAGTTTTTTCAAGAAAGTGGCCTTTTTCCGAAGAAACTTCAGCTGCGTCTAGACTACCATCGCATTCTTTCAAAATTAAATCGAAAGAACACAACAGGTTTTTTTACAGCGGTTTTTCCTCATTTTACAAGGAAGAACGCCTTTTTCCGAAATAGCTCTTTTGAAAAATGGCGTTCTTGAATGCAAACAGGGCTTTTTTGAAAGAGAGCGTCCAGATTGCCTGGGTGCTCTCTTACAAAAAAGCGGATTGCTTTTTCGAAAGTCTTGTGGCTGTCTAGATGATCTCTTTTCGAAAAAGCCTCTTTTGATAGTGGCTTGTAGTCTAGACAGTAAGAGGAATGGTTGCTACTTCCTGGCTAGCCATAGACAATGGAAGGGATAGAGTCCAGTATTAAAACTCCAGTATTTGCCAACACATATCCCACAGTTCACACTTTTTGATTCCCCTTGAAACTATTCATATATTTTAAGGTCAGAACGAACAATTGGATCATCGAGTCTGACGTCCTGAGTAATACTGATGGTAGCGCTGAAATTAATATGCAATAACTTAAAAAACAACAAATCGTCTGGTAGCACTTTAAAAACTAACAAAATATGTAGACAGTATCATGAGCTTTTATGGGCCCAGCCCACTTCTTCAGATGACTAGAGTGTTGGACCGGAGTGTTGGATGTCCAAAATGAATGAGGGAAGAATTAGGGTTCTGGACATCCAACACTCCAGTCATCTGAAGAAGTGGGCTGTGCCCACGAAAGCTCATGATACCATTTACATCTTTTATTAGTCTTTAAAGTGCTACTAGACTGTTTGTTGTTTTTTAAGTTTTTCCTGTTACAGACTAACTCAGCTACTCCTCTGAAGCTTTTAAATATGCAATAACTTTTAGCGAATATCAACTTCTTAATAGCAACCATTATAGCTGTGAATATAGCATCAGGGAAATGGAGATCAGAAGCTGCAATCTGTTTTGGTGTACACTGTGCTAGATAACGGAGCTGTCAATGCTGCCATTTTCTCCAGGCATTTCTCCATGCCAAGAAGCACCACTTCTACCTTGCTTGAAGTGCATTCCAGCCATTTTGCTCCCTGGGAAGCCTTTTCTGTGTTTTTTCTTACCGACTTTTTTTAAATAAATGTTTCTTGGAATGCAAATGTATTTGTTTTACTAGTGTTAGTGGTCTGCTATATCTTGATTTCCTATAACAGCAGCTTTGGTAATGCAATTCCAGTACACAAAGAGAAGAATAGTATACCCCTGCCTCAACCTGCCAACGCTACACTGTCTTGGTTCCAATGCCATTCCAAAGATGATTCTAATCAGAAAACTAATGAGCGAAATACAATATAAAGATCTTGATGAGAGAAATGGAACATTCACTCTTGGGTAATTTGTTGTGCTACAACAACAGGACATGTCTTAGGGTACGTCTAGACTAGCTTGTTAGTTCGAGCTAGGTAGGGTAATGAGGGCAAGCAGAGTTGCAAATGAAGCCCAGGATTTAAATATCCCCGGGCTTCATTTGCATGTTCCCAGGCACCGCCATTTTTAAATCCCCCTTAGTCCGAACTCCGTGCCCGCGGCTACACGCGGCACGGAGTAGGTAGTATGGAATGAGGAGTAACGGTAGTTCGAATTAGGATCTTTAATTTGAACTACCTACTCCGTGCCGCGTGTAGCTGCGGGCACGGAGTTCGGACTAAGGGGGATTTAAAAATGACGGTGCCCGGGAACATGCAAATGAAGCCCGGGATATTTAAATCTTGGGCTTCATTTGCAACTCCACTTGCCCTCATTACCCTACCTAGCTCGAACAAATGAGCTAGTGTAGACGTATCCTTAGAGTTGTGAGGTGGACAGACTTCCATATGGATGTAAACATAGTAATAAAGTTATTATAACTTTTTCATAAGTATTAAGATGCTTAAGAAACCATGGTATTTGTATGTGATTAGTTATGTGTTATACAATGTTCAGGATAATATAAAGAATTTTAGAATGTTTCTTATCTGTCTGCAAGCAAGCAAACATCAAAAAGATAACATTGTTACCTGTAACACAATGTAAAACATATTGTAGGAAGAATTCTAACTGTAATTAGGAATTAAGGGTGTGTTAGCAGAACAATAAATCTAGGCTGTAAGTGCACAATATTAACTTTTGTATCTGCCTGTCCCCAAAAGAAAAATCCAATGTTTTTTAAAACTCCAGGAAAAAATGGGTAATCTGTTTATTTCTTAAATGTTGACACGGCAAACGCCTTTGTGAAATGCATACTTGAAGATATGCTAGCTACATACATAGCTCCTAATAGTATTGCTATGTAAATAGTAAAATGCTTTACATACCAACATGAAATCTAATGACCTTGCTAAACTAATTACCAATGTAAATTGCCATTTATGTTAGAATATTTATATTATTGATTAATTTCTAGCAACTCTCATCCTACTCTGCAAGACCAGAAAAATTATCATTCCAAAAAGTGTCATGAAGAATCAACAACTTCAGCTAAAGATTTTCTAACAGTTATTTTGAGAATTCAAAAAATTTATATCAGGAACAGAAATGGTTGGACTTTCTGAAACAGAATTTCATTTCCTGTTGAACTCTAATGATATGGTGGGATTAGCTCAGAAAATGAGTTGAATACAAATTAGATTTTAATTTTAAAGGCTATATGGGATTTTCCCACCAGAAGAACAAAGGCAATTAAAGAAATTATGCATATTCATTATGCAGACTACATATTCAGGGCCAAAGATGTCATCTTAACCAACCCCAAAGGCATGGAGCCAATAAGAGAGTGACATAAACCAACTTTAAGTCTAAATAAGCCTGGGAGCATTTTGTTTTCATATAATTAAATGGAAATAGGAAGGAGAAGAGTCTTTAAAAATAACCCTCTGAAGTGAAGACCTATCATTCACTTAACCCCCTTCTGCTATCCTACTTAACACAGCAAGCACTCAGCGACTTACCCTGTCCATCTCAACAAGAAATCTGCCACAGATAAGAAAAACAGAAAACTTAACAAGAAACCAACCCTGGAAAAACCTCCCTAAAACTTCAGCAGAGATTGGTGAGAAAAAATTAACTAAGAGACTACCCAAGGGATTAGATTTACATTCCTTTCATGATTTTATTGGGGTATGAAAATGTTGATATTACTTGAAATACTAACCATTTGTCCTTTTAATCACCAGATTCTTAGAGCATGTATTCCTGCAGAGAAAACAGGGGCTCAGAATTGGGTAATGCAGAACTATTGGGATTTAATTGGATTTAGAATTCTTACCGTTCATAATTGGCCTATTTTAAAATCGCTCCTTAAATGGCTTCTTCCAAGTAAAGGATTTAAATAGTTCCTTTTATTTAATACTATTCAGTTAAGATTGCTCGCTTTCCCCAATTATAATCTGTTTATTAATACCAGTTTATTAATACCAGATCCACCTTAAACAAATTAGTTCACCACATATAACCAATATTATGTATCTAATAAGATACTGAGTCTAGGTATGCAATAATTTTGGGAAACAATGTATTTTGGTCTCAATTTACCTAGGGAAATAATCCCACCAAAGTTGGGTCCATTTTCGGAGGCATAATCTCTGCTAAAGAGCTCCATAGAGAGGCATGCAGAAAAAATCAGAACGGAAGTCACCAGTTTATCATTTGTGCTCTGTCTTTTTTGTGTTGTTTTGATCGATATTTTCTTTTCTCTTTAATAATTAAGTAGCCCTAATTAATAACTGTGATCATTGTGCTTGGTCTTAATTATTGTGTCCCCTAAGGCATGTAAAAGAGCTCCTGTGACTAAAAACAGTGGGAGTCATACCCCTGATTTGGTGGTAAGAGAAGCAATTAGTAAGAGCTGTTCTTGTTTCTTTGGACTAAGTATTTTCAGTGATTTTTTAAAATACAAATTACTGGGCATCCAAGCATTTAAAATGACCCTTTTCTACCTCACAGAACCCAGTTCAAAAATTAACCAGTCATCCCATTTATAAATTACTCTCTCAAATGTTAAGGAGTTGGGGCAAGCTTATCCTAATGAAATATTCATAAGCCACTTCCCTTCAATCATCTCAAATCCACCCACGCTGACATTTCACAAACCAAACTTTGCCATAATACTTTTCAGCACCAAGCTTTTTTCCACACGTTTGTTCAGGTCAGCACACAAATGCTCATAGTTTTCAGAGTATTAAAAAAAAAAATCAAACGCCCACACCTTAATCCAAAAGGCAACTCAAGGTCAATATTAGGAAAATGGCCTCACTCCTCTAGTCCCTTCCTTTCATGAACTTGAGAAGCACCTTCCTTCCCTAGTGGGTGTTTAAATTTCCCACTGGAGTCATACAACTCTTTGCAATTTATTGTCCTGTCTTTTGCAGAGAAAAATTACATTTGTTGACACTCCTGTGAATATCAGATTATTTTCTGTATCTCTCAGTACAAGAATATGATCCCTAGTAGCCAAATTGAGAAATTAACTAGTAGGCAGGAGTCTTACCTACTGTTAAGTTATCTGGACTTTACTTAATTTCCTCCCGGAGCAATTTATGATCCATAATGATCCTTTGTGGATACTGGAAATAGAGGTACTTTAGTGCTAATTTATCATGATGTCTCCACATCTACCAGATAGGAAATTTTACAAACACAAATGACATGAGTTTACAGAATTCGTGGACTAATCTATAAATGAGAATGTCTGGTTGTATGTTTTCAAAAGACATATTCTGCCATAACACTAAAATAAAAGCAAATATAATGACAATCTTTTGTACAGAAATATACATGTTTCAAAATACCATCTGAAGGGTGATAAACTGGATAATCCTAATGCTACAGATGTTTTGCATCTCTGATTTCATGCTGTCCTGCTACATATGGTGGGTGCCATTAAAAATTGGACATGTGCTGAGTATACCATGGCATTTGTGCATTTTCACAAATAATACTGCAAAAAAAGCACACTACATCTATATATTAGTGACAGCAGAGATCTACAACACTGAACTGATTTAATGAAATATAGGGCACATTATGTCTTTAAAGCACATTCAAAGGCATTAACTAATTAATCCTCATAGCTACTCTGTGAGCTACTGTGCATTATTATCCCCCATTTTACAGATAGGAGCACTGAGGCAGAAGTGATGTCACTTGCCCAAAGCTTGTCAGCATGTCAACAGCAGATGCAAGATTAAAATGAGTCAGTCCAAGCCCCTCATTCATGTCAAATGCTATTCAACTATTTAACATTTCAAAGGATATCATAGGGTGCATCTACATTGATACTAGCGTCCACACAGCAATTGCATTATTTTGAAAGAAAATTGAAATAACGGAGGGCTTTTTGCGACATTGGTAAACCTCATTCCTTGAGGAATAATGCCTCTTCTGAAAAAGCTTTTTCGGAAGAGGGTGTGTGTGGACACTCCACTGCTGTTATGTCGAAATAGCTCCTCCCCAAAGCCATTCTAAAGTTATTCCTCCCCAGTGCCTCGTGGGGCTCTAAATCGAGTGTCTACATTAGGGTAGCCTGCCTCAGACTAATTTTGAGGCTACCCTGTAGTGTGGACACTCTATTTCAAAATAAGCTATTCTGGAAGATATCTTCTGGAAAAGCTTATTCCAAAAGAAGCTTGCAGTGTAGATTTACCCATAGAGCTAGAGATATTTGAATCTAAACAATGGTCCAAATACAGACCTGGTAAAAGTGGATGAAATTGGGCTTGATATGATTTAATTCATAGCATTTTTGCAGTATTACATAAAAAATGACACTGAAAGATAGGAAAGGCTTACAACAGGTGCCCCAAATCAGGCAAATGTTGGCCCTGTGAGTGAGCAGGTATTAATATGCTTTGCTTCTATACTTGTTTGTTTGGTGCAGAATTTAATAGCAAAGTTAATCTTTTCCTGTCCAATAAAATTGTGTTCCAAACAAAGCATGTAATTTTAAACCAAATGGATGTTAAGGGGAAATTTAATAAATATGAAAAGCTTTGGATCAGCTGGTGACTGAAAGACTAGTAGTACAAAAATGGAAATCCAAAAAGCAAGAAATAACTGGAACACTGGACATACATATCATAAGCTTGGCCACTATGGAAAAAAATTGTTTACTATAACAGAACTACTCAAGAAACATTTCAGAGATATGGAGTGGTTTCCTGGAAGTACTCGAATAATCCTTTAAATTCATAGTCCCATCACATCTCCCTCTCCTCTCCATTCACTTTCTTCCCTCCGTTTTCTATCCTTTTCCTCTGCAGTTTGCTTAGATTCTTTATCTTAATATTTTTCTTTCAATATTTGGATTTTTATTAAAATTGTAAATTTATCATGCAAATAATTGATTTATATTTTAACCGTTTATATTTTATACATAGAATTAAATGTTCCAAGTATAGATAAAGTTAAGTAGAAAATTGATAATATATAAGGAGAACTTTCTGTATGTTTAGTTATGTTTACTTCTGTATATATCTTTTAAAAAATGAAAAAGTTATAGGAAAAATTGCAAAGTCAAGCACTCAACAGTTAATAAATTCCAGAAAAAGCTTGCCTGAACAACTTTAATTTGCCCCCTTCTTTATATACAGTATGACATAGTCTTTAATTACAGCCTAATATATTTTGACAAGACTCCTTTCTCAGACTGTGAATGGTACATATCTGCTCTTTCATTTTTATCCTTTTCATTCAGCAAGGGATGCTAGTTCTTATTTACTGTGCATCATTCAAACCCTGCATTGAATGCAGCCATTACTAATTTCCTCATCAGCAATTCTGTGGCACTCTCATCCTAGTAGTTGAAGTCTTCACAAACATTAATGAATTTATCTTCCCTACTTTTGTGGTTGGGTGATATTGTTATTTTCTTTGTAAAGTTGAAGAATTGAAGAACAGAGAAATAAAACCCAACATTTCCAAGGCCTTCTCTACACTAGCAAGTTACAGCAAAATCAGTCAGCTCCCAGCACTATAACTCCTGACATGGCCACACTGGCAAAGCACTTACAGCGCACCAACTCCACAGTTGCTGTGCAAACACCTCAGTGAGGCTATGTCTACAGTACAGAGTATTTTTGGAAAAACAGCCGTTTTTCCGAAAAACCTTCACTTACGTCCACACTGCAATTGTGTTCTTTTGAAAAAAAATCGAAAGAACAGAGGGGTTTTTCTGACATTGGTAAACCTCTTTCTATGAGGAAGAAGCCTTTTCCCAAAAGAGCTCTTTCAGAAAAAGGCATGTGTGGACGGGAAGAGGGAGTTCTTTTGAAAGAAGAGGAAAGAGGAAAAAGCTCAGGTGCCCTGGTGGCCACTCCGTCCATAGCAATCACGGCTTAAATGCGAGATAGCATCCATTCAGTGTGGACGCTATCTTTCCAAAAAGCAGATTGCTTTTTTGATGCACTTTGGCAGTGTGGATGGTCTCTTTTGGAAGAAGTTTTTTCAGAAGATCTCTTCCGAAAAAAGGTTCTTCCGAAAGAAGCCTGCAGTCTAGACGTAGCCTGAGAAGCATGGACTTTCTACACACTGTGCCAGTGTAGATACTCTAGTATATTGCAGCGCTGTGACTGACCTCTGATATCTGTTCCACAATGTCTCTTCTCAGCTCTCTGGTCTTCAGTTTGAACTCTACTGCCCTACTCTCAGTTGACCAACACTCAGACCCATCCTTCACATTCCTTGGGAATTTTGAAAGTCCTCTTCCTCTTCCTCTTTGCTTGGCAATGTGTAGAGTGCTCTCAGCACATCTTTCTGGGTAACCATGCCTGCTCCACACACCAGGTTGGAGCAATGCCGAGCTGCTGGACCTCATCAGCATTTGGGAAAAGGAGAATGTCCAATCCCAGATGCATTCCAGCCATAGAAATTATGATACCTACAAGAAGGTATTAAGAAGCATGACCGAAAAAGGCCATGACTGGGATGCATTGCAGTGCAGGCTGAAGGAATTGCAGAACTCCTAACACAAAGAGCCAGAGGCAAGCCACTGCTCTGCACCCACAACCTGCAGGTTCTACAAGGAGCTGGAAGTCATACTTGGGATTGACCCCACCTCCTCTCTGAAGACCCCTGGGCATCAGGGGCTCAAAGCCATCCCAGAGTGGACTGAACCATGAGGAGGAAATCCTGCATGAGAGTGCTGAGTGGGAGAGGGACTCAGAGCCAGAAGACAAGTCTGCCACAGATACCTGAAGTCAGGAGCTCTTTCCTACACCCAGAGGAGTGTAGCCTGTTGAAGCAGTTGGAGGTTGGGGAAGCGCAATCAGCAGAGGATGCCCCTGGCTTTGAATTTTGGAAGCACAGAAGTGAGTTGTTGGGGGCGGGAGAGTTGCAGAAAGCAAGACTGGGTCCATGTGGTGCTAATCCTGACACGTGCCTAGTGACACTGGCAGAAAGGGTGTTGATATACTCTCACTTCACAATAATCGACCTCATAGATCTCATTGAAAGTATCATGCACATAGTGGCCTCTGCAGGTATCTTGGCAGAGCTGCTTTGTTCCTTGACCCATTAAGGGTAACATCCACCTGCTACTGTGTCATAAAGTGGGGGGAGACCACATAAGGGCCAAGATGGAAGTCCTGCAGAAGACCATCACTTGCTTCCTTGCTCACTCTCAGCAGCAAGGTATCTTCCAGAAAGAACACAGCCTATGGAAAATGTGAGGACCTTGTTGATTATAGGGCCTCCCCTATAGTGTTGGTTCTCCCTATAACACATATGCCCAGACTACAGCAAGGCCCTGCACCAAAGAATTCTCTAGTCCCGGTTGGTAACTCACCATTTTGTGGGTCTTGTGTCTTAAGTGCATTTGCCCTGAGACAGCCAGAAACTGGTAGGCATGTGAACAATGCTTGTATTTGAAATAAGTTGTGTCAGGGCTCTGTCTAGTTTTAACAATGGGGCCTCTGTAAAATGTTGCTTTTTGCCTTCACAGATTTAACCTTTAACCTTGGGATCCCAGCTCTTCTTGTTATCGCCAGCTGAATGGCTGTGCAGAGTAAGGTAGCAGCCTTGGGAAAGTAAAGAAGATCTGTGTGCTGTTGTGCTGCGGGCCACTGGTTAAAAGAAAGAATTGAAGGAGAGGAAAGACAAGGGGAGAGGAGAGAGGAGGAGGGGACAGCCTGCATTAACTGCACCAGGAATTGCTGCAGGAGGTGTAAGAGCCGGCAAGTGCTTTGCAGCAGGGCTGGCTCCATAGTAGAAGTGCTGTGGCATCTGCAAGGGCAACCAGAGCACACAGTGTGAGATGGCTGTCCCTCAAGCAGGTAGGCAATGGAGAAGAGTCTGAGACATGCTTATAGAGGGAAGCCCCTTCAAGTACTAGTCTCAGATAGCCTCAGGCAGCAGCTACAGGAAGTGCAATGTGGCAGATAATAATGGAGTTTGGGTGAATTGGTATCCTTGGAATATCCAGCCCTGGATATTAGGCACACCTAATATTAGGCACACCTAAGCCTTTAAAAATTGAGTAAATAATTAAAACCTGTCAAAGTTCTTGTCACTAATCATGGCAACTGCACCTGTCTTCCTTCTCTATGGTCCAGTAACAAAACCCACTATTGTGTGCCTCTCTCTCAGTCCTGATTAGGGCATTTCAAGCTCACTAACTACACTGATGCCAGATGTATACTGGCAGAGAAAAATCAATGCAAGACATGTGACCCCAGCTACATGAATTGTATAGCTGGAGTTGACATATCTTGCATCAATTTTCTGGGGTGGCCCCACCATGGGAGGTCAATGGGAGAAATCAGACTTACTAAATTGAATACCGGGGATCGACTTCTGGAGAGTTGATCATCCATTTAGGCTATGTCTAAACTACTCCCCTCTGTCAACAGAAGGATATAAATTAAACATATCGAAAGTGCAAATGAAGCCAGGATTAAAATATCCCCGTGCTTCATTTGCATAATGGCAGCCGCCGCTTTTTTTCAAAACGGGGCTTTTTGAAAAAAAATGGCCGTTTAAACGGGCCTTTTTCGAAAGAAATGCCCTGTTTCAAAAGATCCTGTACTCCCCAAAAAGTGTGTGACTAGACTACAAGGTTTTTTAAAAAAAAGTGGACTTTTTTGGAAAAAAACTTCCCCTGTGTCTTGACTGCCGCCATGTTCTTTCGAAATTAAATCGAAAGAACACGGTGGTTTTTTCGACCGCGGTAAACCACATTTTACAAGGAAGAATGTCTTTTTTCGAAAGTGCTCTTTTGAAAAAGGGCATTCTTGAATGCAAACAGGGCTTTTTCGAAAGAAAGCATCCAGACTGCCTGGGTGCTCTCTTTCAAAAAAGCGGCTCGCTTTTTTGAAGGAAGTGGTTGCAGTCTGGACACTCTCTTTCGAAAGAGGCTTGTAGTCTCGACGTAGGAAAATGAGGCATACAGGATCTTTCAAAACAGGGCCTTTCTGTCGAAAATGCCCCGTCTAAACTGCCTTTTTTTTCCAAAAAGCCCCGTTTCGAAAGAAAGCGGTGGCCACCATTATTCAAATGAAGCGCGGGATATTTAAATTCTGGCTTAATTTGCACTTTCGATACGTCTAATTTACATCCCTCTACCGACAGAGAGGGTTAGTTTAGACGTAGCCTTAGTGTAGGCATGAGCTGAGAATTCCCTGACAAAGTCAGACTGCCTAAGCCCATCTGCTGTGCTTTTTCCCTCCAAGAGGATAAATGGTGTAACTGAGCTACCATGCTGCTCTTCCTGAACAAGCACATTTATTCTTAAAGCAAAAACCTTATGGATAAAACATATTCAAAAAATAAGACTCTGTGAACATGTTAAACATTTTATAAGAGAGCTCTCCAACTCCAGTCTTGGGCTCTGGCTTTTAAGCAGTCCTTCAATATCCACCAGTTGGCTTTTTCTGTGGATATAAGTTCATAATCACTTGATTCAGAACCAGCACACTCACAATCTGAGTTACTCCTTAACGCTCTTGAGCCTGGGAATAGGTAATTTGTAAAAAACGTTCTCCTGCCAGGGCAGCCTTCACAAGCTCAGGTCCAGAGGTGTATTCACATCCTCCCAAGTATTTCCTAGGGACTAACAGTTCATTCTTGTCTAAGCCCATTGTTTATAAAAGTCCCATGAATGTCATAAAATTTCCCAAAACTGATATCAGTCATGTCTCCTAAACAAGCTATGTACAATCCCACAATAATACATAAATATTTGCATGTTTAATACAATGAGCTCCTAAGATACTGACACTTAATTCAATAAAGTTTGTCTAGGATATTGCAGGAAATTGCCATCTCTATCTTAATTATAAACAACAGAAAACAGGGTACAATAATAGTGCCGGGCAATTTTAATTACAGGTAGCAATTCCTTGTAGAATATAAAGCACAGTGCAAACATATTTCAAAACAGATTGCTGTGAGTCTGATACATTTTGTTTCATGAGCTCCATAATAATTTATATTAGAGGAGTATTTACACATTACTAGTTGTATTATTGAAATAGTATTTCACATGGGTTTCTCTTTTGTTTGTGTACTATATACAGGATAGTTTATGGACCAAGTTCTAAAGGAACAACTACTTTTCTGTGAGCACAAACCATTCCTGTAAGTTTGTACCCACACTGCCAACTGTGGGCGTAAATCTAAGTAACTAGCCAGCATAATTGATTCTAAGCTGTGGCTGTGGTCTTGTCTGGGATTGTGTATTTGATTCTGCACTAACTTTCTCACTGTGCATCGCTTTCCACCCTCACAGTAAAGTTTATCTGAGTTTATTTGAAAACAATTGTATAGTAGCATTAGTTTGTAAGACAGACACTTATTCCCTTTTAAAAAGTCTCCCCTATACAAGCTTCTGTGGTTTTTACTAAGGACTTGGGCACCAATCTAGGTAAGCACTTGAAGCAGATGCATAACTTTCAGAAGCTCAGTAGTACCAATGACGCCAAGAGTACTAATTTTGTGCTTAAACTCAGGGTGTGTCTACACTGCACTGTTTTTCAGGAATAACGGCCATTGTTCCGGAAAAACAATACCAGCATCCACACAGCAATTGCATTAATTTGAAAGAAAATGGAAATAACGGAGGGCTTTTTTTCAACATTGGTAAGCCTCATTCCACAAGGAATAACGCCTCTTCTGAAAAAGCTCTTTCGGAAGAGGGTATGTGTGGAAACTCCACTGCTGCTATGTCAATATAACTCCTCACCAGGGCCACTCTAAAGTTGTTCCTCCCTAGTAACTCTTGGGGCTCTAAAACAAGATAGCGCGTCCATGTTAGGGGAGCCTGCCTCGGACAAATTCTGAGGCTTCCCTGTAGTGCAGATGCTCTATTTCGAAATAAGCTATTCCGGAAGATATCTTCCAGAAAAGCTTATTTCAAAAGAAGCTTGCAGTGTAGACGTACCCTTACCCACATGCTTCAGCACTTGAAGGATGGGGAGCTTTGCCTGGTGATAGAGGACTTCACTGGGATGAGGAATGGGTCCTAAAATGCTAAAATTTTTATCAAAGACATTCAGATGTTACGGTGATTGATGCCATACAGATGGGAGATAGACTTTAACTGATCAACTATATGAAATAAACAAAACCCAAAATCAAAAGTTTGCAAAAACCGGTATATTAAGGAACAGCATAACTATAATGGCCTCAGATAGATCTGTGTAACACCCAGGAAGGGACTGAGAGTTTTGCCCCTTTGTATAACACATTTTAGAAGTTGGAGAATACCAAATTATATTCTGGGAAAAGGCACCATTTCTGATGCTTTCACAGTGGATACTAGTCCCATCTTCTGTCTAGAAGCAGTAATAAGGATGCATTTTGTAGTTATTTTAGTTGCTGAGCAATCATAGATTAATTATACAAAATTTTCTGAAGTGGAAGTGAATCTGTCTGCATGGGATCAGTTTATCTCATCTGAATCCTGAAGTCCAGGTCCATTTCTAGTGGCCAAAATAGCTAATCATATAAACATAAATATGGCCTGACATGTCATGCAAGACCCAAAAGATTGAAAATCCTGGCCTGACCTGATCAATTTGGGAACGAATATTGGATTGCGACAAAAGCAACAAGTAGACCAGCGATGGAGAGGCTATATTGGCTGCAGTGGCAGAAGGACCCAGTGGCAGGAAGTCCACAGGGGTAAACTGCTGCCCTTCCCTCCCAGCTGAGGGCGTTGTGGGGATAGGAATTTTTTGAGGACAAAGACAACTCAAACAATCAGTGGTACCATTTGGAAAAAGGCCATCATAAGATCAGGACTTGCTGTTTCACAGTATGTTTTCAGTAGCCTCTGCAAACAGGATTCCTATGATGTGTTGTACTGGGAAAATTAAAGTCTCTCTTCCTAGTAGAAAATTATGGCTTTCAAAACAGGTTTCAGGAAAGCAATACGTGTGAACTACCCAGGATATCACAGAAACAGATAAATGGTGGGAAAGTTGTGTAAGAGGCTAAGTCCTGGAAGAGCTACCTCTTTACTGTATGCTCACCTCAAACAAAAGCCTTGTATATATTACCACGTTTTGTCATCACTTCAAAAGTTCTGTCATAAAAATCAGCATTGCATGTTCGTACTCGCTCCTTCTGTTGACAGAGTGTGTCCACAATTGAGGCACAAGCATCGACAGTGTGAGCAGAGTTGTTCAGCTCAACACCTTCACCACTATGTCTTGTGGGAAGTCAAAGCAGATTGTGGTGCATCTCAAGACTAGGCTCAATGACCCATGATGTGCTGCTTTCAGTCCCAGCATTTCATGGGCTACTGGTTTTCTTGTGCAGATGCTTCTCAATGGCTTTCATTTGCAGTGTATCCTGGGATCTTTGTCAGAAGGGATAGATCCTATTCGGCTCTTCTCTGCTCTGAGACGTGCCATGAAGACATTGTGGATGGCAGAACAATTGATTCTGACGTTCCTAACTGAAGACTCTCCAGTTCCTAACATGCAGTGTGATATGGATAGAAGCCATGTTAGATTCCTTTCGGCAGTCACAGAACAGCTGCAGAGGGTGGATTATCACTTTTGGATTCAGGAACCAAAGCACTGAATGGAGGGAGCACATCATCATGCTGGTGTGGGTTGATAAGCCATGGCTGCTGAACACTGATATGTGGAAGACACCTTACTGGAGCTGTGTGTGTGCCACTCGCCACAGCACTGCAGCGCAAGGACACCCGGATGAGACCTGTCCTACAGAAGTACCTAGCAATCACAGTGTGGAAGCTGGTGACTCCAGACTCCAATCAGTTGGATGTGGATCAGTTTGAAGTCAGAAGTTAATCATTGGGACCACATTAATGCAAGTGTGCAGGACAATTAATCCTCTCTTGCTACAGAGGATCATGTCTCCAGGAAATGCACATGAAATAGTGGATGGCTTTGCAGAAATGGGTTTCCGTAACTGTGGAGTGACAATAGATGGCACATATATTGCAGTTTTGGCACTAGACTACCTTGCAATGGAATACATCATTAGGAAAAGGTATTTTTCTCATGGTATTGCAGGCATTTCTGGACAATTACCATAGGCAATTCACTGAGATCAATCTGCAGTGATCTGGAAAGGTGCTTAATGCAAACATCTTCAGGAACCCAGTCTGCATAGAAAGTTACAATGTACCGCTTACAGCCGTGACTCATGAAACCTTACTGCTGTCCAGGTTTTCCATGTAAGGAACAGTTCAACAACAGGCTGAGTAGTGGAATGTGCCCTTGGCAGATACAAAACTTGCCAATGACAGGTTAGTCCTAAAGGCATGCTTTATGGCAGGTTAGACCCAAAGGAAGATAATATTCCCATAGTTATAGGTGTGTGTTGTATGCTGCATAATCTCTGTGAAACTAAGGGTGAAAGGTTTCCTCAGGGGTGCAGTGTTGAGGCAGACTGCTTGTCTGCTAATTTTGAACAGCCAGATACCCACGGGACAATTCAAATCAGGGAGGCTTTGAGATAACACTTTGAAAATGAGAACCAGTAATGACTATCTCTGTGACTGGTGCTGCAATGTTACAGTTCATGTAACTTTCCTAGGAAACAATAGTGACTTTGGGGTCTTTACATTCCAGTAAGCAAATGCATGGGTGTCAGGTAATGTTGGTTGGGTAGGCTGGGGCTGCAACGTGGCTGTCTGGCTCCCTGGCTTCCCAGAAGGGCTGGGGCCCCAGCACAATTGCCTGTCTATGGGGCTGTGGTACAGCTGCCCTGCTTCCAGGAAAGCTGGTGCCACATTACAGCTGCTCAGCACTCTGACAGGCTGGCAAAGCTGGGTCTGTGGCTGCTTGGCCCTCTGGCTGGCCAAGGAGGATCAGACTGCAGCATGGCTGCCCAGGTCTCCGACTCCCAGGCGCTCCAAATGTCTGGGGAGGGTGGCCCCCCTCACGACCTGCTAGGACAGGGGATATTCAGGTTCTGGGGGCAGTAACCTGGGGTGGGAGCTGGCAGCTGCTGTGGGGATTGTGCTTGACTCCAAGGGGGGGAAGGGGAAGTGCGGAAGGGGTGGGGCTTCCAGCAGAGGGGATGGGGCTGGGACTTGCCTTCACCAACTGGTCACCCACCCACCACCCGTGAGCAAATGATTAAACTGGCTATGTATATATTTGTAGCACCTGCTCTCAATTTGTTGGAAACAAATAAGGATGAGTTACCATTCAAGTGTTTTGCTTTTATTGAACCAGAAACAACACACAGACACACACTCACAAAGATGTGTGATGGGAAAGGAGGTATCAGCGAAGGGCAGACTTTCAGGGTAGTGTGTGGCTCCAGCAATCATTTTGAAAGTTGTCCAAAGGAGAGGAGAAACTGAAAAGTTCCAGAAAGTGGCAAAGACTTTTCTGCCTTAGGCAGTGATTACAACAGATATTGTGCAATGCCTACCATTGGGAATTCTTTTGACAATGAAGGCCTTAGCCATGGAATCAGGCAAACCCCAACAGAAGATTTCCTTTTTCTTTGCTTTTTCTATTCTGTCCAGTATTCCACTTTGTCTGTTTCCTCATGATCTAATCTTCGGCCTGCCCAGTGACCCCTGTCAGTCAGTAATGCTACAAGAGAGACAAGGAACGGATTTCATCTAACATACCCCTCAGATTATTTTTTTGGATCACAGCTAACCATTCACAGAAATGTTTACAAGTCAAAGCTTCCTAGATAGACGTAAAATGGAGACCAGTAAAACTGTATTTCAATGTCTAACTGTTATATTCACAGAACTAGACACGTGGGAAAAGAAAAACATAATAATTAAAATGGAACGCACTGAAAATCAGACATTTTCCAGTTACGTTTTGGGTTCACATATATTTTGCATCTCTCTCCTTACTTTTCTTTCATTGAAAAGGCCTGAATAGAAGATCAACAATCATTCCAATGTACTTCTAAAAATGAATTTGATGCCTCAATACCAACTGAGGGAGAGCACTGAGAAGTTAGTCATAAAAGCAAGAGAGACAGTGTCGCATTTCTGGTTGTTCTTGCCCCAAGTGACTCAGCCAATCGTGAGACTAAAAATCTATAAGTGGTTAGGTCTAGTACAGGGGTGGGCAATAAAATGGTGGTGGTTCACCAGGATTAGTCCCTGGTAGGCTGCCATCGCTCTGTTTATCTGCACCTCCGCAGGTGTTGGTCAATCGCAGCTCTCATTGGCCGCAAATTGCTGTTTGTGGCCAATGTGAGCAGCGAGAAGCGTTATCCCAATCCGTGCCAATTCCCACCACTTGCATCAGCCACAAACAGCAATTCGCAGCCCACAAGAGCTGCAGTCTTCCAACACCTTTGGAGGAGCAGGTAAACATAGTGGTGGGGGCCCACTAGAGATTAACCCTGCGGACGGGATCCAGCCTCTTCCAGCGTGGTCCTTTCTCTCCCTCCCCACCTGCTACTGCTTGTTCCACCACCGTGCATCCTGCCACTGGTGCCCCAGAGCAGCTGTTTCAAAAACACCAATAGCCACCCACCACATGGTGACTGCCAGAGCTTCAGCCAGCAGCCGCTGAGCAGCGGCTCAGGGAGCCAGGATCCACCCCAGTCCTGTGCCCTCCCCCCATGTGAAATCCCCCACTGGTGCCCCATCAGCTGTTTTTAAAATGGTGGCTGCCCTCCACGTTGCAGCTGCCAGATCTTCAGCCAGCCGCTTTGCAGCAGCCCAGACGGGCTGTGGGTGCAGGTTTGGTCATGAGGGGATGTGGGACACTTACTTGTCTTCGGGCCTCCCACTGCTCCCATTAGGCAGAATCTGGCCAGTGGGAGTGCAGGGAAAGGCTCCAGACAGTGTGTTCACACGCTGCTGTTACCCCAGCCTGGGAGGGGGAGCGCTTCTTCCTTGCGCAACAAGATTTAGGGTTTTCTCTTCCTCCCTCCGTGCCCCACAGAAGTTTATCAGGGTTTTGGCGCATGGAGCCAGCAGCGCCAGTTGCCAAAGAAGGGCCGGGGTTGAGCCAGAGGTGTTGGGGGCAGTGGCAGCAGCTCCTCACCACGCTTGCGGCTCCGACGTTCTGGGACCCAGTGAGGAGTCACTGCCTCTAACTGCTTGGGCCAGAAGCAATCAGGCTGCTACCTGCCAGTGCTCCAGCCTCAAATCCTGCTCCCTCCACCCGCAAGAGTAGCGCGCCAGTGATGGTGGCTTCCTGTGGAGGAGGAGAGAAAGAAGAAAACCCCAAGGCTCCATGGCGGCCGCACCTGGGAGCAGCTGCCCAGGCCATGTGCTGCTTTTGGTGGGAGCAAGCGGGCAGGGGGGTGGGCCCCGTGCTGCCTTGGTGCTGTAGTGCGCTGTGTCGGACTGGTCCCAGAACAGCTGCTTGCTGGCCCAGGGCCACTCACCCTGGACAGGCCCCCTCCCTTGGCAGCTGCAGAGGTGGGAGTGGGGAGGTGGCTGAGGGCAGAGGGGTGGCAGGATGAAAACTTTTCCTGCAAGACACAGAGTGAGACATGATGTCACTTCCGTCATCCTGCAGGAAAAATTGTCTTTAATATATCGTAAGGAAAAGGATAAATTGTAAATAGCGAGATCATGCATTCTAAAAAAAAGTATAGTGGAAATCACCACTATCCAGTGTGTGCAGGTATGTTCATTAGACAAGAATAGTGAACTAAGTAATTATAAAATATGCAATAAAGTAATGTCGCCAATGCCTGCAGCCTGGAATGTACCTTTGACTTGAAGGAAGACCAGTGCAAAGGGCATGTCTTATCTGGTTATGCTGGGGATAATGAAATGCTTGACAAGCCCAGAGAGAAGAGCATAGTCTTTAGTTATGGTCTCAAAGAGGAGAATACTATACTCTAAAACAGAATCAAACATTACTGCTGGAGAAAACCTCTGAGGCCTATCTTCCTACAATGCAAAATAGTACCTTATGATACATTTTTGAGTATTTTTTCAGTCTAATTATAAATGTCTCAGATAATAGATCTTCCACTCTTGGGATAATGGACATTCATGCCAAAGTCCCAAGGACTAGGAAAAGAGAACTCCTTGTGTTAAACGAGGTGGCAAATGAAATTACTTCTTCCATAGAACATGCATTGTGTAACCAAAGCCATGGGAGACATGGGAGTTGGCTGGCCCTCTTCCTCCCTCTGATGCATCTGACAGCCACTTGCTGCTGAATTTATCTTTTTTCAGGTGCTCTGCATCCTTCAGTCCCAGATGTTTGGGAAATTCTATGAAGGTCTCCAATTCACATGATCCTCCAAAGACCAAGAATGGAACCTTATGCCTCAAAAATGTTAATTGCTCTGGTTTCGGACATCGGCGGAAGGCTGAAGTAGTCCTTTCCCCCAACCCAATGGTGCTTCTGCCAACTACAGGTGGCTACTAGTTGTAGCTCCCATGTCCCTCTGCTACTGTCCAAAGCAATTCATTGTTGAGTGATGGGCTTTCTGCAGCACTGATGAGTGAAATGCCTGAAGATTAGATTTATGTCACCTACATTTTCCACTTTTGCCCTTATTCTTTTCCTTTTCTTTGACCTTTGAACAATACAGATATTTGCATTATGAGGGATGAGACTATAATTTCAGGGATAACTGGATGACATGATGGGGAGAGGCAAGAGAAAGAGGGACAGACTAATGTTACGACAGGCAGACATGGAAATGATATTTTTAAAAAGGTTAAATGCAAAATATTCTCATTAACAGGCCACTTATTCTGAATAAGAACATCCACACAGGTTTCATGTGGTTTGTCTAATCCACTTCAAATTCTCACCTTTAATTAATTAATTTGGAAGAATTGTTCTTCATGTAGACAAGCCCTCAGACAGCTCTCAGTTTCCTTCTCACTTACCTTACCTAATGTGTGCTAATATCGGAGGTCCTTGCCAGGCAGGATGGTTTTTTTATTCACTTCTACAGCCCAGGGAACCAACAGAGCAATCCGATGCATTTGCCAATATGGTCATGCAGGGCCACAGTATAACACTGCAGCAATGCTTCTTAATACATTTCCTCAATTAATTGTTGCAGCGTTTTCAAGAACCATAATGCCAAACAGCTGCAACAGGCTCACAAGTGCAGGTGAATTACTCATAGTAGAGAATGTTAAGGAGAGACAGGCCCTTTGGGCACGTCTACACAGCAGGGCTAAAGCCGAAATAAGCAACGCAACTTGAGCTATGTCAATTGCGTAGCTTAAGTTGAAATAGCTTATTTCTGCTTTTGGTGTTGTCTACACAGCAGGAAGTTGAAGGCAGAACACTCTTCCTTCAACTTCCCTTACTTCTCATGAAATGAATGTTACAAGAGTTGGAGTAAGAAGTCCTCCAGCTTGTCATTATTCTGACATTATATCAAATAACTACTTGTAGTGTAGATGCGGACTATGTTATTTCGGACTAATGTGTAGACATACCCTTTATGTCATGTAGTCATGGCCCTGATAGTGCAGAACTGTTCCATGCTGCTCAAGGACAGTGCATGACTGTTCCATAGTACAAGAAGCAATGGGCTTAAATTGCAGGAAGGGAGGTTTAGGTTGGACATTAGGAAAAACTTCCTAACTGTCAGGGTAGTTAAACACTGGAATAAATTGCCTAGGGAGGTTGTGGAGGTTCCATCACTGGAGATATTTAAGAGCAGGTTGGATAGACACCTATCAAGGATGGTCTAGATGGTGTTTGATCCGGCCGTGAGGGTGGCCCCTTCCAGTTCCAGTTCCTTCTCGAGGTCCCTTCCAGTTCTAGTGTTGTATGATTCTATGATTATTCCAAAGACTTGTCTAAGATTAGCTTGAAAATAAAACAACTCACTGAGTAATTAAATTGGATCACATGAAACACATCTCCCTAGATGTAACTTCTGGAACTAATTGTATTTGGATAGACAGATACACATTTCAAAGGGAAAAAATAAAGCCTTTGGCAATGACTAAAGGTACATATAGACTGCATGTATAAACATAAAAAACAATTACCTGTGTTAAGCATCATCATATTCCTGCTTAGCCTCAGCCTCCCATATTTCCTTTGAGTTTAAAATATTATCAGCCAGTGTGTGTTGACACAGCAGTAAATGAAGGACACTGGCACCTGGTTCCTTCTAGCAGGAGGCAGTGCTGCACCACTGCTCCTAACCCACCCACTGGAGTACCATTATGCTGCCCTGGATTTGAGAGATGAGGACTCACCCCTTGCAGAGGAGGAGAAGCCATGTACCCCAATGCTGGGAGGTCTGCCAGGATGAAATATAGGGTAGTGGTGGTTGGAGATTATCTTCTGAGAGAAATCTGTTGCCCTGACATGACATCCTAGGAGGTATACTGCCTGCCAGGGGCCCATAGCTGAGACAATATGGAAAGATTATTGAGGATCATCCAGTCTGCTGACTACTACCCCATACTACTCATCCATGTGGGCACTAATGATACTGCAAGGTGTGACCCTGAACAGATCAAAAGTGACTACAGGGGTCTGGGAGTAGGGGTGAGGGAGTTTGGGGCACAGGTGGTGTTCTCTTCAATCCCTCCAGTCAAAGGTAGGGGCCCAGGCAGAGACAGATGCATTCTGGAGGTAAACCTCACTGTGAAGATGGTGTCACCAGGAGAGTTTTGGCTTCCTGGACCATGGGATGCTGTTCCAGGAAGGACTGCTAAGCAGGGATGAGTTCACCTATCGAGGAAGGGAGGAGAGTATTTGGATACAGACTGGGAGGAACCGGTTCAGAATTTGAAAGCGGAAGGCAGCTTGGGTGAAAGTGATCATGAAATCATAGAGTTCATGATTCTAAAGAATGGTAGAGGGATAACAGCAAAATAAAGGATTTAAGGAAGGCAGACTTTAGCAGACTCAGGCTAAGTCTACACTACAGAGTTTTTGCGCAAAAACAGCTGTTTTTGCACAAAAACTTTCAGAGTGTCCACACCTCAAGCACATTTTTGCGCAAGTAAAACGGAAGAACGGAGGGGTTTTGTGCAAGAGCTCTTGCGCAAAAAGATGTGTGTGGACGGGGAACAGGGGGTTTTGTGCAAAAAGAGGCAATCGAAAAAAGCACAGGTGCCCTGGTGGCCAGTCTGTGCATAGCAATCAGAGTTTCCTTTTGAGAGAGCGTCCATGCAGTCTGGATGCTCTCTCGCAATAGCGGATCACTTTTTCGATGCGCTTTTGCAGTGTGAACGCCCTCTTGCTCACGAAGGTTTTGCAGAAGATCTCTTCCGCAAAAAGCTTCTTGCACAAGAAGCCTGCAATGTAGACATAGCCTCTGGGAGCTGGTAGGTGAGGTCCCATGGGAAACAAGACTAAGAGGATAAACAATTTAGGACAATTGGCAGTTTTTCAAAGGGATGTTATTAAGAGCGCAAGAGCACATTATTCTACTGCATAGAAAAAATAGGAAGCATGGTAAGAGACCATCTGGCTTAATCAGGAAGTCTTGAATAATCTAAAAATCAAAAAGAAGTCCTACAAAAAGTGGAAATTGGGTCAAAATACAAAGAATGAATCCAAAACAAATAATACAGGTATGTCAGGGTAAAATTAGAAAGGCGAAGGCACAAAGCAAGCTCAATCTAGCTAATGACATAAAGGGTAACAAGAAAACATTCTACAAAATATATTAGAAGCAAGAAGAAGACTAAGAACAGGATAGGGCCACCTCTTATTGAATAGGGAAAATCAGAAAATGTGGAAATGGCAGAGCTACTTAACAATATTTCTATTTTGGTTTTCACCAAGAATGTTGGTGGTGATTGGGTGCCTAAAACAATGAATGCTGGAGAAAAAGAGGTAGGTTCAGAAGTTTAAATAGGAAAATAAGTTAAAATTACTTAGAAAAGTTAGATGTCTTCAACTTACCTGATGCAATGCACCCTCGAATGCTCAAGGAGCTGATTGTAGAGGTATCTGAGCCATTAACTATCACTTTGAAAAGTCATGGAAGGCAGACAAGATTCCCAAAGACTGGAAAGGGTAAATATAGCAGCTATATATAAAAAGGAAAATAAGGACAACCCAGGAAACCATAGGCCAATCAGCTTAACTTCGGTGCCAGGAAAGATAATGGAGCAAATAATTAAGGAATCCATCTGCAAACATCTGGAAGATAATAAGGTGTTAAGCAACAGCCAGCATGGTTTTGTAAAGAACAAATCATGTCAAAGGAACCTAATAGCTTTGTTTATTATGAAAGCAAGCCTCGTGGATGAGGGGAAAGTGGTAAACATGGTGTGCCTAGACTTTAGTAAAGTATTTGATACAGTCTTGCATGATTACCTTATAGAAATACAACCTAGATGGGACTACTATAAGGTGGGTACATAATTGTTTGGATAACCATTCTCAGAGAGTAGTTATCAGTCTGGAATGGTGGAATGGTTCCACAGATATCTGGTTTGGGACCGATTATTCATTAACGATTTAGATAGTGGAATAGAAAGTATTATTATAGAGTTTGTGGATGATAACTAGCTGGGAGGGATTACAAGTGCTGTGGAGGATAGGGTTATAATTCAAAATTAGCTGGACAAACTGGAAAAGTGGTCTGAGGGAAACAGGACGAACTTCAAGAAGGACAATGCAAAGAACTTCACCAAGGGCGTATCTAGACTACGCCGAACGGTCAAAAGAGGATATGCAAATTCCACAGGAATTTGCATATCTTCTTCTGATTGCACTTTCAAAAGTGGAGCTTTCAAAAGTGAAAGTAATTAAGATGCGGCTTTTTCGGCGAGCCGCCTCCTTCATTGAAAAGCTGCTCTTCCTTAAAAAAGAAGTTTTACGCGGCTTTTCAACAAAGGGGAGGTTCACCAAAAAAACTGCGTCTTAATTACTTTCACTTTCGAAAGCTCTGCTTTTGAAAGTGTGATCAGAAGAAGATATGCAAATTCCCACTGAATTTGCATATCCTCTTTCAACCATTCGGAGTAGTCTATATACACCCTTAGGGAGGAACATACAAATTGTGAAGTGACTATCTTGTGAAGTGACTGTATTGCAGAAAAGGATCATGGAATCATAGTGGACCACAAGCTAAATATGGGTCAACAGTGTGATACTGCTGCAAAAAAAACCAAACATCATTCTGGGATGCATTACAAAGGAGTGTTGTAACCAAGACATGAGAAGTCATTCTTCCGCTCTACTCTGCACTTATTAGGCTTCAACTGGAGTATTGTTCTGGGCACCACATTTCAGTCAAGATGTGGAGAAACTGGAGAAGGTCCAGAAAAGAGCAAAAAATGATTAAAGGTCTAGAAAGTATGACCTATGAGGGAAGACTGAAAGTTTAGTTTTGAAAAGAGAAGACTTATAAAGAGAGGGGACATGATAGCAGCTTCTAAGTACCTAAAAGGGTGCCAAAAGGAGGAGGGAGAAAAATTATTCTCCTTGGCCCCTGATGATCAGACAAGAAGCAATGGGCTTAAATTGCAGCAAGGAAGGTTTAGGTTGGACACCAGGAAAAACTTTCTAATTGTCAATATTGCTTGAATAAACTCCCTCTGGCTACTTGTTGCTTACAAACTCAGAGTGAAGTCTGGTTTTCTTCCACAGTGGTTAAGCACTGGAATAAATTACCTAGATAGGTTTTGGAATCTCCTTCCATGGAAACATTTAGGAGAAGGATAGAAAAATGTCTGTCAGAGATGATCTAGATGGTGCTTAATTGTGCCTTGCATGCAGGGGACTGGACTTGATGACATCTTGAGGTCCCTTCCAGCTCTAGTAGTCTATGGTTTTATGAGGTGATACATTAATTTCAAGTTACCTGGCTATAATGAAATGTGGTAGAACTGAAGACACACATCCAGCCACAGCCAATTATTTCTTAATTCTTATAATGTGATCAACTCACAAAATGGTTCATAATTCCTGATCTTAGACTTTATACTTTAAGAAATGCCCATGTGGGAAGAAATAAGTTCTGTAAATGTGGAATGTTCTGCAAATGTGGCTCTTCACTCAGGCAATGATATAGAACAGCTCCCTTTTGAGCAAAGCCAGCAAACACATTATCCCAAGATAGAGAGGCATCGGAATTGTGACATATTTACATACAAGAGGACAAATGGTGCAGTAGTGAGTGTGCTCGCTGGGACTGAGGAGAGCTGGATTTAGTTCCTTGCTCTTTCTGTGTAACCTTGAAGGGAGGGGTGGCTATGGAGATTAAATAATTAAAAATTATGAAGTGTTAACACAAGAAGAAGGACTACAGAGTTACTTAAAATGTGTGACCTGGAGGTGGAAGGACACTTCTGAAATTCTGACTATCTCTAAGCCTCTATTTGTTACCTTTTTTCTTATTGACTTAATTTTGACTAGATAATTGCAGTCAAAAATGGTAGTTAAGGGAGATAGCTTAAAAATGCTGAGCCAAAATATGAGTGATAAATATATGCTTGCAGAAGAACAAATGCTCCACTTAGTTTTAGATCTGGAAATACACATTCAACAGACAAATAAGCAATCCAGCCACTTCATACATAATATGGACCCATTAAAGTCAATGGCAAATCTCCCATTATTTCAGTGAGGCTTAACTTCACCTACTATAATGAGCTGTTTACTGTCTGTAATGTATACCTCTAACTCAAGATAATAACATAATTAATACTTTAATTTAATCTTATTAAATGCTTCTCTTTTTTTGTATTGAAATGTTTACCTACCATAGTAAAATATTTTAAAGCATTCCCATGAGAAACTTAGAACAAAAGGCACCTATTAAATTTGCACCTCTGCAGCAAACACTTGAAGTTACTTAAACTTTCTCAGTTTTCAGAGTTGGATGGTAAAGCAGAATGAAAATATGGGAAGAGTGTGGGTGGCTTACTTTGCTTTTGGGAGAGAAAACAGAACTCTCTGATGTGAAAAAAATCCAATGAGTCCAATTTCACCTTTATTACCAATGTTCCTATACATTACCAGACAGGTGGTTAATAATGTCTTTCATACATTCATGTTTGAAAATTCACTCTTATGCTTTCAAATTTTTCTGTTTTATTACAATACAAGTAAGTTAGGTCTGAGAGTGTGGGAGGTGTACTCGGTATCAGAAAGAATATCAACTTATTGATCTGTAGACAGAAGCAAATTAAATATGGGATTTCCTTCTCATTAAACAAAGCAACTTTGCAACAAATCTGGAAAAGTCCACAAAAGACGTGGATTCAATATGTAGGTGTTAAGCCAGCTACTGCACTGTATATATCTTCTGCCATAGTTATATTTTCCAAACAACACAAATGCAAACATCTATCACAAGAGTACATATTTTTACTTTCTTTTGCTTACTTTAAGCCCTGTGCCTACACAGACACAGAAACATTTTATAGCTGTGACAGCTAAAATTATTACCTTATCTCTGTAAGGAAAATTTTCCTTTTACACTCTACTCAGTGACATAGCATCTTATTATATTCTTGTTTCTGGGGTTTTTCCTTCTTTAGCATTTCTTGCAAGTGTCTCCGTATTTCATCAGAAGTCAGCTGGACAAAAATCAATGAGAGTTATAAAATCTTTTTTTTTACAACTAAAGGGCTGAACTGAGTTAATCCATACATTTTATTGCTGTTTGACATCCACTGGGGGTGGATGTTAAATTACCCTGTCATTTAAATATGAATCAGCTGTATTCTCAAGTGTCTAAATTCCCATCTACACTAAGCCTGGTTTCAGTGGTAAATTTGTCTCTGAATACAGCAAGACGAGTAAAAAGGAAAAATTCCTTGAATAAATATGAGACAAGGTTGGTGAGGTAGTATCTTTTGTTGGACCAACTTCTGATATTGAAATGTTCAAGCTTTCAAGCTATGCACAGCTCTTCATCTTCTCTGCTTTCAGAGCTCTGTGTAGATCAAAAGCTTGTACTTTGTACCAACAAATGTCTGTCCAATCAAGCATATTACCTCACCTCTCTTGTCTCTCTCATAAGAACGTAAGAATGGCCATACTGGGTCAGACCAAAGGTCCATCCAGCCTAGTATCCTGTCTGCTGACAGTGGCCAATTCCAGGTGTCCCAGAGGGAGTAAACTGAACAGGTACTGATCAAGCAATCTCTCTCCTGCCATCCATCTCCACCCTCTGACAAACAGAAGCTAGGGACACCATTCCTTACCCATACTGGCTAATAGCCATTTATGGACTTAACCTCCATGAATTTATCTAGTTCTCTTTTAAACCCTGTTATAGTCCTAGCCTTCACAACCTCCTCAGGCAAGGAGTTCCACAGATTGACTATGCACTGTGTGAAGAAGAACTTCCTTTTATTTGTTTTAAACCTGCTGCCCATTAGTTTCATTTGGTGGCCCCTAGTTCTTGTATTATGGGAACAAGTAAACAACTTTTCCTTATCACTTTCTCCTCACCACTCATGATTTTATATACCTCTATCATACCCCTTCTTAGTCTCCTCTTTTCTAAGATGAAAAGTCCTAGTCTCTTTAATCTCTCCTCATATGGGACCTGTTCCAAACCCCTAATCATTTTATTTGCCCTTCTCTGAACCTTTTCTAATGCCAGTAGATCTTTTTTGAGATGAGGAGACCACATCTGCACGAAGTGTTCAAGATGTGGGTGTACCCTGGATTTATATATGGGCAATAAGATATTATCTGTCTTATTCTCTATCCCTTTTTTAATGATTCCTAACATCCTGTTTGCTTTTTTGACTGCCGCTGCACACTGTGTGGACATCTTCAGAGAACTATCCATGATAACTCCAAGATCTCTTTCCTGATTAGTTGTAGCTAAATTAGCCACCATCATATTATATGTATAGTTGGGGTTATTTTTTCCAATGTGCATTACTTTACATTTATCCACATTAAATTTCATTTGCCAATTCTCATATCCTGGGACCAACATGGCTACAAATACCATCACCAAAAAAATGATGGACCATAGCATGTAAGTGCTATTGTTAATATACAAACATCAGTCAAGTCAGATGCAGAGAGACTGACCAATGTAGTAAAGTGATAATAGTATATAGAATCACTTTATGTCATCGGTTGAAATTCAGCCTTGGTCTTATTGAAACTGGATACAACCTGATAGACGTTCAATTGCTTCTATAAAATTAATTTGGCCGTTTCCAGTCTTCATTAAATAAAAGACCTCAAGTCAAAAGTCACAGCTGTATTTTGCATCCTGGTTGACACAGAGAAAATGCTACAAAATGAACAGGTGTGGACTTGGAGAGTCCTTTGACTCACACTTCTATAGGTGGCCCTTGTAGATACCCTGGGGGAAGCTTGCCCTGCTGTTCCTTGCCCCAGATCAGTTATATGGTCACATGACATCCTTTTCCTAGTCTAGCCCTAGATATGGTTAAAATATTTCAAAGCAAAATAAACTTTTTTAAAAGATTGGAAGTTTCTTTTAAAAATGTTTGCTTTTCAACCAAGTAGAATAGGAAAAACAATCTTTTTTCAGTAAATTAGGCATTGGATTTCTTTTTTCTCCAATCTATGATCAAAAGAGGGAAAGTTGGAAAAAAAGTGGGGAGAAAGAACCATAGAATCATAGGGTTGGAAGAGACCTCAGGAGGTCATTGAGTCCAACCTCCTGATAAAAGCAGGACCAATCCCAACTAAATCATCCCAGCCAGGGATTTGTCAAGTTGGGACCTAAAAATCTCAGGGATGGAGATTCCACCACCTCCCTAGGTAACCCATTCCAGTGCTTCACCACCCTCCTAGTGAAATAGTTTTTCCTAATATCCAACCTAGACCTCCCCCACTGCAACTTGAGACCATTGCTCCTCATTCTGTCATCTGCCAGCACTGAGAACAGCTCCTCTCCATCCTCTTTGGAACACCCTTCAGAAAATTGAAGACTGCTATCAAATCCCTCCTCACTCTTCTGTTCTGTAGACTATATAAGCCCAAATCCATCAGCCTCTCTTCATAAGTCATGTGCTCCAGCTTCTTAATCATTTTTGTTGCCCTCCGCTGGATTTTCTCCAATGCATCCACATCCTTTCTGTAATGGGGGGGGGGGGCAAGAGGCAGAATTAGACGCCCGTACACCAGATGTGGCCTCACCAGTGCCAAATCAAGGTGAATAATCATTTCCCTGGATCTGCTGGTAATGCTCCTATTAATACACCCCAATATGCCATTATCCTTCCTGGCTACAAAGGAACACTGTTGAGTCATATCCAGCTTCTCATCCACTATAATCCCCAGGTCCTTTTCTGCTGAACTGCTGCTTCACCAGTCGGTCCCCAGCCTGTAACAGTGCTTGGGATTCTTCCATCCCAAGTGCAGGACTCTGCACTTGTCCTTGTTGAACCTCATCAGATTTCTTTTGGCCCAATCCTCCAATTTGTCTAAGTCACTCTGGACCCTATTTCTACCCTCCAGCATATCTACATATCAGCGAATTTGTGGAGGGTGCAATCCATCCCCTCATGCTTGACTTCTAAATAGCAGTGACCCTCAGTCAATGGTGGCTGTGTATGCTGCGCACATGCTGTGGGTCTCTTGTGCCAGCTCCTGCCAGGTGGTGTGGCACAGCTCCTGGTCCACTTCCTACCACTGGTCTTGCTGCTCCACTGCTGGAGGCCTCACAGGCAGGCGACATGTGCCCGCTCCAGATCCTCACAGGCTTGTCTGTGGCGGCAGCTCCCACAGGGTCAGGAGGCTGGCACGGGAGGTATTGTGGGCACCTCACTTGCAGCTGGTCCAGCTGTGAAGAACAGAGAGAAAAGCAGTCATCCCAGGAGACAGGGTGCATGAAGCCAGCCCTCATCTCTGAGCCGACACTGAAAGGTCTTGGGTCAGACAAAGGTGATGTGCTTCGAGCAAGGCCATTTGTGGCTTACACAGCGGGCCCCTTCCTGCAGGGGCATGGATGTCCCCAGAGGGAGCCCCCACATCCTGGGAGCCAGCAGGCAAGGGAAGGTGCTAGCCAGGCTTCCGGTGGGAGGGGGGCAATAGGGCAGCTCAGCTTCCCTCTGTGCCTTGCACACACTGGCTCTGGCAGTGGCAGTGTCCCACAGGGAGAGGACTCCTATCCCTGTCCACCGGAGGAGAGGTGGGGAGAATGTTGTGGGAGGCGTGTGTGAGCGGCAGACACCGCTTGCTGGGAAGGGTGCTACTGGGGCCCCCTCCACTTCCTTCCCCTCCCAGCAGGCTCCCCTTGCAGGGGCTTGGTGTCCTCCACCTCGCTGTGCTTTCCTGGGAGCACATACTGCCCCGAAAGGGCAGGCATGCCAACGTGCCGTGTGCGGCACTGCTGTGTGTGTGAGTCCTTGACCCCACCCTCCTTAGTGCTGGCTTGTGGTGGGAGGGTACCCACCATGGAGTTGGGAGTAAAGCAGGCCTCTCCAGAAACCCGCGAGCAAGAGTACTTGGGTCCTCTGAGGCAGCCTCATTGCGCTGTCTGCTCCGGACTGGCGTGCCACATGCACCCACTTGCATGATCCTCAGGCCGAGAAGGCCGACCAAGGAGCACGCAGCAGCCCCTCACCGCCCACCACCTCCCCCCATGTGTGTCTAGGGAAAGTAATGGAGCTCACATCATGAGCCTTCCCCAGCTTCATCCAATCCCTGTGCAACATCCTGGGAGGGCAGTACCAGGTCCAGGGACAGGCTGAGCTCATGGCTGGCATCCTGGTGTCAGTGTCCTGTTCCTCCTCCTTCTCCTCCTCCTCCTTGGCCACAAGCCTGCCATCTCCAGCCCAAAGTCAACATCAAGAGGGGGGAAAGGGACTGACCCCCCCTTCCCAGGATGCGTTGGAGCTGGTTGAAATAGGGGCAGGTCTTGGGTGCTGCCCCTGAGCAGGAACTAAGCTCTCTGGACTTGGTATAGGCCCGCCTGATCCTGGGTGTACATGTGGCCCCTCTGGCCCAAGCTGCCGGCCATCTAGCCATAGATGTTGGCATTCCTGCACTTGTTGTGCTGATCCTGGAGGTTTTCCTCGTCTCCCCAGATATCAATGAGATCCGGGATCTCTGCACCAGTCCAGGACGGGGCCTGCCTCCTCCACACCCAGGAGCGGCTTGGGAGCTGCCTGCAGCTGTGCTGGCAGCCGTGGGGGGCTCAGGTGGCGTTCTGGGGTCTGCCATGGCAGCAGGGAAGTCAGAGCTGGGCACTGCTGTGTGGCACGGTGCTAGCAGGGCTCACGTCATGCCACAAACTGGTTCCCATGAGGCTCAGGTTTTAAGGGCTGCAGAGAAAGAGGAACTATAGAGTTCTGATGAGTGTGGACAGAGTGGCCACCAGTGCAGCTGAGAGAAGCCCTGGAGGCCACTTTTTTCTAAATAACCTCAGTTGCTCCATCTACACAAACTCTATTTCAAAATAGCTATTTCGAAAAAGGTGTTATTCCTCGTAAAATGCGGGTTACAGAATTCAGAATAAGATGCCTGTTATTTTGAAATTATTTCAAAATAGCGGGCTTGTTGTATAGATGCTTACCTAGTTATTTTGAAATAATGTGAGTTACCTCCCTCATTCATTAAGGGTCTTATGTCTTCTCTGACCACTTTCTTATTGCTAACATGTCTGTAGAAACTTTTCTTTTTTTCTTTTACATCCTTTGCTAGCTGCAATTCCAACTGTGCTTTGTCCTTCCTGATTACACCCCTGCATGCTCGAGCTATATATTTATACTCTTCTCTAGTCATCTATCCAAGTTTCTACTTCTTCTGAGCTTCCTTTTTGTGTTTAAGCTCGCCAAAGATTTCACTGTTAAGCCACGCTGGTCTCCCTACCGTATTTGCTGTTCTTACTGCACATTGGGATGGTTTGTTCCTGTACCTTCAGAAATGCTTCTTTAAAATATAGCCAGGTCTTCTGTATTCCTTTCCACCTTAATGTTATATTCTTCCATGACAGTATGCCAGTCATATGAGTCATGCCACCAAGTCTCTGTTATTCCAGTCAAATCACAGTTCTTTGATTGTGCCAGGACTTCCAATTCTTCCTGCTTTTTTCCAAAGCTTCTTGCATTCATGTACAAATACCTTAAGAAGAAGAAAGGAGCAGGCATGAAAAATGAAATAAATTGGAAATTGGAAATGAAAAATTGCACTTTTTGGGAAAATTTTGAATAAATGAAACATTGTTCTTCCTGAACCAGTGGAACAAAAATGACAGAACATTTTAACAAAAATATGCCTAATCAGCGCTCTCTGGTATTTTTCACAGATACTAAATTTGCAAAACAAAAAGTTTGAAAGTTCAATTCTGATATGCACATGAACAGCTGTATGAACTCTGGACTAGTATTCTTGGGAAAAAATTCTTCTTGCAATATTTCCAGTATCTATTGCTTCTGATTTGGCCCGAAATACTACAAAACATAGCCTCTCACATTCTCCTGCTCTTCACTTGGGTCCTGGCAAAAACATCAGGGTACAAATATAAATATAAATACTAAGAAATACTAGAGATGTAGGAAATCGATCTCTTCCTTCCCAAACTGGTTCAGTTTAATTTGGGTTTTGATTAATGGTTGCGGGGGATTTTTCATTTTATCTGGGTTACCCTTCTCCATTTACATTACTAAACCCAGCATGAGAATGTCATTACTGACACTGCATGGTATAGTCATGGAATAATACGTGTTTCAGCACAAAGGTGAGTGTTCTTTTTACCACATTTTTTACTTAAAATTTACGATTTTCAAACATTGGTGCCTAAAATTAGGCATCAAAATGCATATGTAGGCCCCTAATTAAATATGGCCTAGATTTCCCAGCTGCTAAGCATCTACAATTCCCATGCAAGCTTATGACCATGCACTGGGACTATCTTTTCATTATATGTGTGTACTGTGCCTAGCACAGTGGGGCCTCAATCCTTGTGGGGACAGATTCTAAAAGACAAACGAGGGTCCAGCTGGGTCTTAGATTCCATTCCCCGCATGGTCACAGACTTTCAGAATTACCTTAGGCGAGTCCCTTACTGCAATATGGAGATAGGTCCTCCATCTCTAAATTGGGTATAACAACACACTCACACACACAGGGTTTGCTGTGAGAATACATTACAGATTTTGAGTTGCACAGGTACTAATTGGACCACATAGGTTCAAAGATAGGTGCTTCCACATGAAATAAAACGGGGTTTTAGAAAAGAAGTCATATTTAATCTGACGCACCCATGAAGTCTTCCATTGCTATTTATATATTACTCTCATGTAGTGATGAGCAAAATAAGAGGAGTATTTGCTTTCCCTACGATTCCTGCATTAAGTGGCATACTTACAAGTCATTATTTCCTGCCCATCTGGAACCAGACAGTGCTAGATACTACAGAAGACTTTCTCATGAGGATTTCTCTGGTTTTGTTGATTCAAGAATTTCCTAAAAACACTGGATTAGCACCACAACACTGCATCTTGGTAGAGGTGTTCAAAATCCTCATGTTTTTGGGACGGGTGGAAATGTGGATGTAAGTGGAGAAAGATGGCTGCAAATGTAGATGTTAGTAGCTGGCTGACAAATCCTCTCCTAGCTATTTTCTGTTGAGTTTAAATTTTCTGTAAATTTTCCATGTGCTCTTTTGGCTGCACCATGTGATATATCTCTATTGCTATTTTCTACACTTGCAGCAAAACCTAGTATTTCATCGTAAACAAATAGCGGTAACACTTGTGATGCTTAATGTTTTGTCAGTTTGCTCAGCAGGTGTGAAGAAAATGCAGACACTTCCAAGCCTTTTTTAATGCTGCCAGTCTTCACTAAATCAAAGAGCTCTCCCAAGTGGATGCTCTTATATGCTGTATTTAGCTCAGTTCTTGAAAAATTAAGAAATGAAACTCAGCTGATTCAACAGGGGCAGGTGAAAACTTCTGATTCAACAGGGGCAGGTGAAAATGTAGCAGGATTTATCCTATTCCATAAAAAGCTCAAAAGCTTTGGACATATGAGAAAGACCACATGGGTGAGGTAATATTTTCTACTGGACCAAATGCTGCTGGGGAGAGAGACTCAGAGGTCTTCTTTGGATGTAGGACATATTGTACTACTATATCCAAGTTTTCTAATTCAGCAAGGTACACAGCACATGCCTTATGTTTTGTTTCTTAAACAAAAAGAGGTGACAATGAAAATTACAACAAAACGTTTTATAAGGGCAGTATAATTTTGTGTAAATTTGAGTTTGATAAAAAATTGTTCCAAAAATTGCAAAATATTTTTGAAAATTTTGTTCCACTATTTTTCAACTGGTATTACTCACCGATTATTCTTCTACAGGGAAGAATAAGGTGGGGGAGAGGGGGAGAGAGGGGAAGATGGCTAAATGTGCCAGATAAATTATTCATAACTAAAAATCCTGCCAATTCTGATGTTGTCTATGAATTATTCTCTTCAAAAATGTAGGTCACCTAAGGAAAAATCAATATCAAGCTGATACACAATTTCTACCATGCTGGCTGACACAGTTTCAGGATTTTTAACACGAAGTTGTCAAACAAATTAGCCTGAGGCTATCTCTTCATTTCCAAAAGTGAGTACTTGAGGTGTAGCAAGAGCCATGAACATGTAGCAGCAATCTGCTATATCTTTTATTTTGTCAGTAACTAACCCAAAGCCAGGTGCGGATCTGAAGTATTACTGAGCCTCTCCTTGAGGAGAGATATCAGAAGCTATTCACACATTCTTAGCATTTAACCAACTATGAGAGTAACTGATCTGCTCCTTTTACTTTTCCAAGTATTGCTGTAAGCAATATTTTACTGGTGGTATATTGAGCAATGAGCACTGTTATAAGATTATCACTAGCATCTACTGTTGCTACAAATTCAGAAGGGAGAGTAGGAATGGTGCCTTAAAGACAATTAAAACTCTGGTCTGTCCAAGGAAGAGTTTATTGTCAAAAGGCCAGTCTCCCATTATTATTAGAAGTAGCAGATTATGGTGGCACCTGAACTCTGCAGTCAGGACTAGACCAAGTTGTCATAGGTACTATACAAACTTATAAGGAGGTACATCCCTTATATCAGGAAGTTTAGAACCCAATTTGAGAAAAAGAAGCACTCTTCCCATTCCTCTAGAAGGCTTCTAACAGCCCGCTACCCTCTTCCCCATACTCTGTAGAATCCCCTCCACGTGGTCTCTGTGAGGATCCATAGGTGGGAAGAAGACTGCCAGGAAGATGCAGATTAGTTCAAATGAACTAGTGGTTTTCCTGATGTGAACATCTTTCACACAAGGGCTACTACACAGGCATCAGATAGTAACTAATTTCAATCGCTATCTGCTTATGCCTGAGCTGAACTAGCAACATAGAACAAAAATACTCTAGATCTACATTCCCAATACCTGGAATATTCTCATTGGGGTAAATATTTCATTTTCCGCTTCAGCACTAGCCACCTGCCCTGTATGCTAGAACCCACTGCACAGCTGATTTTTATTCCATGTTACTGAATTAATCAAAGTATTGGACCCCAATGAACATGGAGAGGCATTCTGTTCCTGATCAGTTCAACCTGAAGGGGGACCTGCATCATGCCAGATTTCCACACATACATCACCCATGAGCATGGAATCACTTTACTCCCAACAATCATAAACAAGCCACCCACAATAACATTGTATTTTCTTTTTCAAACATGCTGTGATCCAAAGATATGAAACTTAAGAAAAATGGGTCCAAATTCATCTCTGGTTTAAGTGCGCTGAACAATTAACAATTAAATGGCAGGTTACTAGTATTTAGTCAGGTTTCCCCCCTTTTTTTATTAAAGAAGTAAAGTTCTTTGGTCATTTCTGCTCTTAATCAAAATTAAGGCAGATTTGTGAAGATGCCTTACCTCCTTTCTCTTTGTGATATATTGATGATATCACCATGGCCCTTTTCCTTAAGGCAGTTAAATTTGCCTTCAGATGTCTTTTCAGTACTTCACACAGTCTATGCCAATGGTAATTTTTTTAAAGATAACACTATATAATCCAGGGTGTCAAGAGATAGCCAATGAGCCTATAACCACAGCAAGCTGGTTAGAAAGCAGATAGAACAATGTCATTTATGAACTGCATTGGAAAGTTGCATATTTCCAAAACAAATTAATAACCATTAATCATAATAAAACATTTTACATAACAGTCATGTTTTGACAAGCACAAGGAAATGCGACATTAAGATGAAGATTCCTCCTTACAGCTACAGCATGATTAAAAAGTCATCTTGTCATGTGGAAACCATGTAGTGTGGTGTTGCTGGCTTTTTGTTGCATTGCATTAAAATCTAATCATGGTTTCCAGGCAGGATTGCTTTGTGAACTTTCTTGCCTTTTAAAAAATGAATACCAGCCGATAGGGAAAAGACTTCTATAGAATAAACAGTACTTTCCTATGAGCCCATAATACCTTTATAAAGAAACTGGGGCCAAATTCAGACTTCAGTTAATCAAGCATAAATCTGGAGTAACTGACAATAGCAGCAGACGTGCTGAGGCATCTGGGTACGTCTGCTATTGAAATAATAAATAAAAGATTTCCACCGGCAAGAGCCCACCATTGAAAAAGTCCTTTCGCCAACTGTCATGAGCTTCACACTAGAAACACGTAGTTAATACAGGTGGAGCAGAATGTCAGAGAAGAAGGAACTTCTTAGAAAACTTGGGTGTAAGCTTTTTCATGGTGTTTATAGAAGGTATTCAACATCTAGCATTTCATCTGGAAATGGAATGGTAACTATTGCAGGGTGTAGAGAGCAGTTGACAGGGGCTCTGTCTCTTGCCACAAGAGAGCAACTGCGTTCTGTACCAACCAAAGCTTCTGAGGGGCTGTTTAATGGCAGCTCCAGGTAGAGAACACTGCAGCAGTCTGGCACAGGTTGAAGGTGGACAAGTGACAGCCATTAGCTAGTTTTATGCAGTGTTGGGTTTTGGGGGGGGGTTTGTAGCTATGTTGGTCCCAGGACTTTAGGTGGGTAAAGAAATACTTTGTATTGAACCATCTTCTGTTGGTGAGAGGCAGAAATGCTTTTAAGCTTGCACAGAGCTCTTCTTCAGGTCAGAATTAGGACTTGAAGTTTCTTCAAGAGAAAGAATTAGAAAAAGTCCTCTGACAAATTTCATTTATAGATTCCTGCTTCTGATCTTTTCCCTTGTATCCTTTTCCAGGTAGTACAAAATTATTTTCAGACAGTCCTGAATATTCCTTTACAGAACACTGTCAGTTTGAACCAGAACTTTTTATCCAATGAAAGATGTTTTATGAAAACATTTATTATCCTTTATGAGCATAGTATTGTCAAGGATCAGAAAGCAATTTTCCTTCCTTCCTGTTCTGAGAACTATAATGTTTTTTAGTGAGGTTAAGCAGCACCTTTTCAAATTCCCTATGCTTGATGTGTCATCCATCGATGAGTCAAACCTGTTATGCTCGAACACTGCATGCAAGAACGGCCCTTCTCTGCTGAAAATTTTGAAAGGGAATGCTTTATTGTTTTTAAAGGGGAGTTTGAAATATGTTCATCCTTGTCTCTGTAGGTGTCATGGACATACCCAATGAGAAGAGGGGAGTTGCATACCCACACTTCTCTAACATTACAACTTCTATCATTGCCATGGTTAGAATTCTGTGGAGCCTTCACCATCTAAAGCTCTTCTTGACAAATGCCTCTGAATATGAGTACAGACCCAACCCAATATGGAACAGCTAGAAATTCATTTACTCTTAGAAACATCTGTCTTACCTGTCACTCTACAGAGTGAAAAAGTCTTACTATAAAAGAAATTAAGGTGTTATTTGGCTGCCAAGAATTTAAGCAGGTACATAACGTGACCGTTTCCAACAAACTGTAGACTGAAAACTATAGAATGGCTAGGTCAGCCTTTGCAGTAATGCCTGATGGATACATATGTATCCATTGTGTCAATAAATCTATTCCATCAACAAACCGATTAGGCTGTCCTGCTGCAGTTGGCTAAATTTTACTCCAAACAGTTGCTCTCACATAAAACCATAGCTAATAATTAAAGTGTGGATTTTGCCACTCTCATGCCCATTGAGGAGTACCTTAGTGTGTGAGCAATTACATCACAAACAGGCTCATTGATTGAATGGTTGCTATTACCCAGTGCAAATCTGATCGACTCAGATTAGTTTTAGCTTGTAAAATGCATCAGTGCTAACTATTTATAGTCATACATACATTATTTTGGAAAAACACAAGAAAGGTCACAAATCCTAATCAATACCCTAATTTTTAAAGGCATGTTAGCCTTTACTCCACTCAGTGTTGCGAGGACTTTAGATAGCTAAAGTCCCATTTTCAAAAGTGACTTAGGCATTTGGACTCAGATTGTTAAAGGCATGTAGATGACTAACTCCATTGAACCCCCCTTTGAGGATCTGGGACCATGTCTCATTGGAAGTCAATGGGATTTAGATTCCCGAATTTAAGCCTCTTTTAAAATTAAGATGTAATCATTTAAGTTTCTTAGGGTATGTCTACACTTGCAGCCTATTTCGGAATAGGGCTGCAAATGTAGGCATTCGGAATTGCAAATCAAGCCCGGGATTTAAATATCCCGCACTTGATTTGCATCTTCCCAGCCGGGTGCCCATTTTTGAAATTTACAAGCCCGGAGTAACTGCCCGTGTCTACACGTGGCAGTGAAACGGGTGTTCGAAATAAAGCCCTAGTTCGAACTACCTGTTAAACCTCATTGCAGGAGGAATAACAGGTAGTTCAAAATAGGGCTTTATTTCAAACGCCCGTTTCCCTGCCGCGTGTAGACGCAGGCAGTTATTCCGGGCTTGTAAATTTCAAAAAGTGGCACCCATATGGGAAGATGCAAATCAAGCACGGGATATTTAAATCCCGGGCTTGATTTGCAATTCTGAATGCCTACATTTGCAGCCCTATTCCGAAATAGGCTGCAAGTGTAGACATACCCCTTAGACTCTTCTGGGATTATCAAAAGTGTCAACAGTGTTTCAATCCCACAAATTTGAAAATCCTATAGGTGCCCATCTGCATCTTTATGTGCCTAAATAATGTTATCGGGGCATAGGTTCATTTAAAGAATGGTAAACCAGAGATAGGAAAATATTCCAGATTCTAAATATTCCATTTAGATCCCTTTTGGGAAGGAGTATTCCTCATCATCTGAAGACTCCCATCATGGTTGTGGTGTAGATAGTGTAAGATAATGCCTTTTGTTTTCTGCATATTGCAATCTTTTAGTGTCTAAACCCGCTCTCTCTCTCTCTGCGTGCAGAATTTAGGGACTATTTTTATTCTCTGACCTCAATCCAGACTCCCAGAGCAGACACCACATGCACTGTCCCATGCAGACTTTAGAATTTTATTATTTTTCAAATCTAAAATAAAGGTCATTCTGACCCAATGAATCTTATTGTTGTAATTTGAAAGGGTGAATTGTAATGAGAGACTGTCGGGTTTAAGGAACTTCAGACTAAATCAATGGCATTCTAAGTTCCAGAAGGTAAGTTTCACAGGCTGTCTTCTCTTCCTTCACCCCTGTTTCTGTACACCAGTTTCCTCTGGGGATAATGATATTTACTTCCTTTTGTCAAGTGGCTTCTAGAGTACGAAGAAGAGCATTAACAAACTATCGTTTTTGTGTAAAGAAAAATGTGTAAGAAATTGAAGACACTCACATAATTACAAACCAGAGAAATTTAACCTCAGCCAAGTCTGCATGAGCAAGCACATGGGGTGGGTCTTTTCTGAGAGCCTGTTTCTCTGACTTTTTAAATTGCTAGCTTCACCGCAACTGGAATATACCGCCAAGTGAGAACTCCATTCTGAGTCCATATGGTCTGCGTCTAGATTCTATGCTATACTATTCAGGTTCTTATATTATGCCCAACACTGTGGTATCTGCATGCCATCTGGCAGTACATTAAGCAATACAACTAGCATCTGTAATATGTGGTTCATTCACTCTCTCTCTTCCTCTTCCCAGATCAGACATAATGGTTACTGCTCAACAGTAGACATTCTGTTCCTTAATGCTATCTGCACCACTCCTTGCCTTTTGAAGCCCAAGGAGTGAGAAATTGTAACTAGCAACCCAGCCCAGCTAAGTCAGATGGTACAGAAAAAGCAAATACCTAGCAAGAGTGCTGGGCAGTCTTCAATGGTTTCTGAAGTACAAGGACATAAATACAATAAATGGGTGGAAAGATAAATATTTCTCATTTATATCATCATGTTCCTCCTTTTAATTTTCTGTCAGTAAATAGCACTGATGTGATGTATGTGTTTTCTGAGACAACAGTGGGGAAGTGAGTTTAAAACAGGGAGTAATGAGCCTCAAAGTATCAGTTAAGACAAATGTCTAGAAGTTTAGATTTTTATTCACATCTCATCTCCTTGAGTCAGAAAAATCATGCTAAAAATCTCAGAACAAGTGAAATATGAAAATTAGCTTTTTTATGAGGTATCCAGCACTTCAGCTCCCTGTAATTCCCTTCTTAATCAGCAAATACAGGTGAAAAGAAAATTACAGACCCTCATGAAAGTCTAGGTTTTAATTGTTTTCTGTTGCTAGTGGAAAGCATAGGAGTACAGGAGAGGTTGCTATTTTAGTTAATTTTTTCACCCAATCTTAGGGTCAGTATTTGGCAGTTATGTTCAAAATCTTAACAAGCTTTTGTTCCACTGTTTGCCTGGTTGATTTATGTTTAATCCATGGAATGGAGTAAAATAGATGGAGCTTTTAAAAAATGCAATTTCAAGCTTCTTTTTAACAAATAACCATGTGCAATTGTATGAATTCACAATATGAATACACGTACAAACTGGGTAATTGCATATATAAAAAGCCAATTCTTACCATTTGCCTTGCACAGTTATCAGGTTTGCATGTACAATCATAGTAAGTGAGTAGCTTCAAAAATCAGTCCCACCGTGTTTGTAAATTCTGAACAGCATTTGACTGACTGATGATTCAAAACATGCAGATAAATTAAAATCCAAAGACTTCTGGATGTTATGAACCTATATAATATGTATTTGCAGCAAAGCAATCTTATAAATATAATCTTGAATAGCAAAAAAAAAAAAGCAAAATGGAAATAAAAAGAGCTGTTCTGGATAATGCTTTAGATTTGATTCACTAGGGCTTGCAAACTTAAATTGTCAAACCTTCTGTATATGCAAGCTACATAACTTCATTTTATCAGGAGTTGGAGATTCATTTACATATGCTGCAATTCATTTCAAGAAAATCATCTGAGGTATCACAGGAGATAGGCAACATTTTAGAATTATAACCTAATGGTTTCAGATGTTGTTGAATATTTAAACATATGTACCATGCATTAAAAGACTGACAGAGGCAATCACAGACAAGATGCAGCACTTTTATTACAAAGATTTCAGAAATAATACAAAGCATGCCCACAAGGAAGCTGAACAAGTGAATCATCTTCTAAGATGCTGAAGTTTCTCAAAGGGTTAAGGATGGTAAATCACATTAGGTTGCTATGTGCAGCAAAGATAAGAATCTAGTAGCACCCCCTTTAATGGGTGAAAGGTGGTCTGAGCCAAAACGTACATACTGACGTCCAACCTATCCCCAGAGAATCAAGGAAGGCTTTCTTGTGTGATCAATGTAATATTCCACAGCTAAATTTAGGGACTGTGCGTCCTATGAAAATGGCACCTCACTATGACTAATTAGCAATAAAAAATTGTGGTTGTCTACAGGTTTAATTATTTAATCTCTAAGGTTTTGATTAAATTAAATCTCCTTACCTAAGTACAAAAAGTATATAAAAGAAGAAATATATTTCTAATGTTGTTTATTCAGAAGGGATCCCGTTACTTCTCCCAGTCAGCTTGTAAGATTGTACCATCTTTGCTATTAAAAACAAACACAAGCATACAGCGTGAGACAGATTGTTAATAAACCTGTTTTGCTGTGTGCGTATATTATTTGGCTAGGGCACAAACTAAGTCTACCTAACTTCTTTTTTATTCTGCAGTATTAAAGAGAGGTCACTCATGTAAGCAGTTCAGAAGCTACAGTGTTTATTTTAAGATGTAAAAAGCAAGCTGAAAAGGAGGAAATGTCTCTAATAACAAGGAAGAAGATTCCTATTTTAGCCTGCTGGTTCAATCCCCTTTTCACACACACACTCTCCCCAAAAAAAAACCCTCCCAAAATAAATCAGGACAAATAACCCAGTCCATCTGAATATGCTGTTTTGCTTGCTATTTGAGCTACATCTCTATGTATACAACTCTTAAGGTGAAATCCTAGCTACAGTATTAATGGGAGTTTTGTCATTGAGTTCAACAGAGCCAGGATTTCATCCCTAATAATTCATTTCAGCACATATGTTGAAATACTTTGAGTCATATTATGATTAAGAGCCTGTGCAATGGCCAGGATATACCACAAAGGCCCACATCCTCGGAGGCATATAGCTCCTGTTAGGCATGTAAATATATTTGAGGATCTCAGCCAAGAACCCTTCTGTCCCAGAACCCTTCCCCAGGAGCTGGGCATAATTATAAGCCCTGAGTTGTTCCTTAGGTATTTTTCCTCTAAGACTAGGTCTAGACTACAGTCATTTGTCGGAAAAAGCTCTGCAAATTGTGCTCCACCAGTCTAGTCGTACCCTAAGGGAGCAGTCTGATCCCTCAACCACCTCTACCACAGGGGTAAGACTAATGGTAGATGTGGTGTATGATTGTAAACCACAATAAATCCTTGAATATTTTACTCGGGTTTTTATGATGGCTAGATGTGAGAAGGAGGAAGAATGATATGCTGTTAAGGCACTGAAGTACAACTCAAGAGACTTGGGTTCAGTTCTCAGTTCTATCACAGACTTGCTGTGAGACTTTGGGCAAGCCACTTAGAAGCAGATTTTCAAAAGAACTCAGCACTTTGGGATAACTTTTGAAAATCTAGCCTTAGAAGTGTCAGAATAGGGTGCTCCTGGCTGCTAAGCACCTTTCAAAATTTGGGCTCCTCTTTCTTTATGTGCTTCTCTCCCCCATCTGTAAAATGGGTAATACAGCAGTGACTGAAAAGAAATTATTTATTATACATGGCTCTCAATATTGGGAATGCCACTGTCCTAGATATATAGATTAAAATTTAAAGATTGAGGTTCGGATTGTTTTGGAGCTACTCCCCAAAAGATAGGGCTCTCTCTCCCTCACAAACAAACACTGGCATACGCATGTACACACACACACACAGCACTTACACCAACACTTTATATGACGCATAAGAGCTACCACACTGAATCACTCCTGGTTTGTCAAAGTCAAACTCTGTTCCCAAGTGTGGCATATACCAGAGTTTCAAAGCGAGTGTACAATTATGGAGTCATCCACCTGCGGTCAATGCAATGATATAAGAAGCTACAGTTTCAGCTCCTAAGCAGTTTACAAGCTGGCAGTGTAAAAAAAAATTTTTTTTTAAATCTTCTGACTAGGGAATAGAGCAGATTGTATCTGTAATCACTGAGATAAAATATACATGGAACTTCACAATCCCATTGTTTGAGTCACATTTCTAATTAACCACATATTCTGTGTGATTAATTTATAACTATGGTCTCAGGCCTGTTCTCATCAACTTTATTAAAAGCGGGATTAGGCTTTCTGTCCTTGCTATAACTAAAGATAATTACAATATATTTCCTGTATCACCCAAGCTGACTATACCATGCTGTTTTACATTAAACACACAGAGAGCCTTTGCCATTGTTTTCACGCCATTATTAAAATTGTATCTTATTGCTTCAAGGGGGAGAAGGAAATAAGGGCTCCATTTGTCCCTGATATTCACACACAGTTAGACCTTTCTGCAGGACTATCCACCCCAGCCTTCGACCCTACCAAGACATAAGGGCTGAGTAAGGACAGCCGGCGGTAAAGTTGCTGTGATGTGCTTCATCCATTTCAAAGACCCACTGGATATCAGCAGGACAGTGAATGAGGCCCCAGTCTACATTAATTTCTGCATGGCCCCTCTTCATGGTGTGAAGCCTTCTGTCAGGATGGGGGCTTCTTGCAGAGAAAAATATGGGGAGCTGGAAGCTCTAGCTGCCTTTGAGGGGATAACAGAGGTGTGGGCAAGGGTCACAGAGAGATTGGAGAGGCACAGTACCTTTATGTAGGCAGCTCCAGTTTTCTGTAGATCCCCTGGGACACAGGAAGATGCCTGTTCATGTCAAAGGGACCTTGCTCAAAGTGTGAGTCTTGCACACTTTGAACAAGACTCACTATAGGAATGTTGCTCATTTCTTCTCCCAAGCAATTTTTCCATGAAAGTGTGTGATTAAGGTTAAAAGGGATTGAAACATGAAGGGATTGATTCATAACTGCTAAACACCAGTAAATCCCACTGAATTCAAGGGGGTTGCCTGGTACTCAGCATCTGAGGTTCCAATTATCATATAAGGAAAAAAATGGTATAGTACATGCCTATATATAGTTACTTTATTACTGATATAGTGCAGATTTTCTCTAGTTGTACTGAGCCCTTGGGGTAGAATTACACAAGTGAAATACTATGTGTGGCTGGGCATTTCTAATAGAAAACATTGACTATTGCACTCTTTACAGCCCAAGAAATACACACAATTAATGTTCATCTCAAATAATCATTAAAATCACATTTAAGAACCTTAACAGGTCCACAATAATCTGGTGATCTGGGAGGTGGTTAGTTTAGAAGAGCTTAAAGCTTTTGAGGAACTAAGCACCAGATTAGGCTATAGTCTGACAGAGATACAAAGGACAAATAGGTTAAACCTACCATAACTTGCAAGTCTGAGTCAATCCATGTAAGTGCATCAACACAGACCATTTGCTGAGAATTTCCAGTTGGCAGGAATTGCAGCTGCAGTTAGCCTGCTCTTATCTCTTATCTCCAATTCCTGCTATAGACCCTAGTGACAACAGTTCTCTAAAACAGGGAGAGGAAAATTAATCAGACTGTAAATCCTCTATGTTATTTTTGTTCAGGTGTTTATTCATTTAGCAATTTTCGGAAGCCCGAATGTTATTGATTATTTCCAGTAATGCTCTCTTTCAGCAATGAAAAGACAGAGGAAAGCTACTCAAATTGTCCAATTCCTGGATTATGGAGGTTATATTAATTTATGTTTAGCATTTGGGAATAGTTCTGCATATATTCCTAAAACTGGTGACACTGGTAAGAGTAACAGGCCTCTAAAAATGACCTATTTTTTCCTCTCAGTGAAACAAGCAGTCACCTCTGACACAGGAAAAAATCATGGAGAGGACTAGAAAATCGGGAAGTTTCATATTGCAGAATTCCTAACCAATTATCCCATTGTGATAAAAGAGGAACTCACTCCCTGAACAATGAGTTTGGGGCTTGGCCTCAAAGGACTTCAATGCCATTTTATAGGTAGGGAGTTGGTGACGAATCCCTGAAGCCATAGGAGCAAGAGATGGTAAATGTGTTGTCCTCAGCCCCGTCTAAAGCTCAATTACCCCCATGAATTCTGAGCCAAGGCTAGGACTTTGCTGAGCATGTGTAGCAACCGTAGCTCCCACAGTTTTTAATTGGTCTGTGAACTACAGAGTCAGAGTCTGCACATGTCCTGAAGCTTAATTGAAAGTTTCATGTTGACTACAGTTGAATCATACCCCTGCTCTATTGTGAAAGTCACTACATGAACTTTCATGTCATATGGACTCCAGCGGCTGCTAACTCTCCACTTTCAATGCCTTCTTCCTACTCATCCGCATGGCACGATGCCATAGAGCAGGGGTGGCCAACTAGTTAGAAACTAAGAGCCAAAATAGCTGTGGATAGAGTGCAAAGAGCCACGTATTATACATTTATTTTTATATATCTATATATCCCCTACTCTAACCCAATGCCCTCCCCTCCCCCAGAGCCAGGCATTCCCAGCTCTCCCCCCTCCCACCCGCTCTAACCCAATGCACCCACTCCTCCCCCAGAGCCAGGCACCCCCAGCCCTCCACTCTAACCCAATCCCTCTTCTCCCCCCCCCCCGCAACCCAATGCTTGGGTCTCACCAGAACCACAGCTTCAGCCATGCACTTCTCCCTCCAGGTGCTGGGGTGCGTGTGCAGAGCGGCCGTGAGCAGTCCAGGAGCGCGGCTCCGAACTAGCAGGAGCCACATTTCTTTGAGCAAAGAGCCGCATGCGGCTCTAGAGCCACAGGTTGGCCACCCCTGCCATAGAGTGTAAGTGGCATTTGGGCACGTTCTCTTCCACTCCCTTGTTGAACTGTTAAGCTTTCAAGTCAGACGAGGGGCTGATGCAGATTTTGGGGGGATAATACCTTTATATGCATCTCCCTTCTTTCAGACATACTGGATACTTTCAGCCCACATTTATCTTATTTTTGTTGTTTCCACATGTAAGGGGAGAGAATAAATGATTTGGAGAAATGATCAGGAACCTTCTTCTTTACAAGACACTTCGTGCACATTATACAGTAATAGACTAAACCACACTAAATTTATTGCACTACACTACACTACCCTACACTACACTAAGTTTATTGCACTACAATAAACATTCTGTTCCCATGTGACAGGTGTTACTTTTAAATCAAACCAATCTGAACTAATAAAAGAGCCAGAAGAATAAAAAGATCCATACAAACTTTAGCCAATATTTTTTGTGGAATTTTGCTAAGTAAGTGCTTGGTTACAATATCTTGCCCTTAAAGTATGTTCAGTCAGTGATATCACATGTTTCTACTGGTTGAGTATGTTGCTACTCGATATTCCATTGGGGGAGACATTTATTATGAAGCTGAGAGATAATTTGTTCAGGTGAAGTTCTGTAATGAACCAAATTTTCCAACTCTTTTTCACCGTGTAGTTGAGTTAGCTCCTTAAATAAAATAGTGGGTTTTATTTAATATAGTTTATATATAGAATGAATTCTCCTTCTCCTTTCCTCCAAGCATAGTTTAAAAGTTATATTCTGTCCTAAACTTAATATAGTTCCAGGGGGTGGAATTGGCATACAAGATGACTATACAATGCAGTGTTTCAATGTGACCATTCTTAAATTTGAAGTTATGCACATGCTTAAATACCTTGGTAACCTGAGCCTAAAACATTTTTCTTGGTCACACACATGGCAAGTACTTCAGTATATATTTACACACTAAGGGTACGTCTATACTGCATGGCTATTTTGAAATAAGCTATTCCGGAATAGTTAATCTGAAATAGCTTATTTTGAAATAGAACATCTGCACTGCAGGGAAGCCTCAAAATTAGTCCAAGGCAGGGTTCCCTAATGTGGATGTGCTATCTCGATTTAGAGCGCCAGGAAGCACTGGGGAGGAATAACTTAGGATGGCCCTGGTGAGGGGCTATTTCAAAATAGCAGCAATGAGCGTCTACATATACCTTATTTCAAAATAGCTATTCCAGAATAGGTGTTATTCCTCGTACCATGAGGTTTACAGATTTCGGAATAAGCCGTCCGTTATTTCAAAATTATTTCAAAATAACAGAATGGCTGTGTAGACTCTTACATTGTTATTTCAAAATAACCCTAGTTTTCTTGAAATAACAGTGCTGTGTAGACGCACCGTAGCTTAGCAGGAGCAGGGTAATGAGTTAGTGCTCACTGCTATGGAAGCTTCCTATGTAAATCAAAGGGAAATCCTGCATAGCCCAATGTAAATCCTCTGTGAGTGGGCAGAGAATTGGTGGAGAAAAGAAGAAATCTATGGTAAGATAAAACTGAAGAAATCCTTTAAAGAATTGCAAGAAATGCAAAGAATGCAAGAAAGGCAACTTCATGACTGGATACCCAGTATGGTACAGAGCATACCAGGCCATTGCAGTCATTTTCACTGATTTCAATGGACGTATTTATAGATATTAAGATCAAAAGGGACATTTTCTTTAATCTAGTGTGATCATAAACCCAGTTCATAGAACTGTATCCAGTAATTCCTGACTCTAGCATCCAATGTGACAGACATGAGGCAGTGGAGAATTTACCACTTAATTAAGTGTTTGGAATTTATCATCTACTACTAAAAATGTTATCTAATTTCCTGTTTGAATGTTGCTGTCCTGAATCCTGTCAAACGTTTGTCTGCTATATTCATTGATTCGCGTTTGCTTTCCTACATTACACAGGCCACAAACCTTTCCTGAATTAAGAGCTGTATAATATCAGGTATCTTTTCTGTGTAGATACATGGTCACATTTTAAACAATCTTTGATATGTTCAAATACTGACAATTGATTAAGCTTCAGTGATGTTTCTTCTGGTGCTTCAACCTTGTATTTGATAAACTTTATAGATTTAACTCTTTAGGACTTTGTAAGGTATATTTTTCAGTCCAAAGTTTCTTGTAGCTTTTCCTTTAATCCTCTTCAGTTTTTCTTTTAAAAGTATGGACACCAAACTGAGACCCAATAGTCTAACGTTAGTCTCACTAATGCTACACATAAAAGTAATATCACCCACCCCCCCCACACACACACACTCCTGCTTTACTTTCCTATTTTTTATACATCCAAATATCATGTTTTGGGTTATGTGCATAATGAGATAATTAACCAGGGTGAACATCTCACCCACAGACACATTTAAAACTTGAACCAAGACATTTTAACACAATGGAAACATAAAAAAAAAAATTAAATGGACAAAAATAATGTTATTAAGACAAAGTAAAGAACTCAACAGTTAGGAAATGCCAAAGCTAAGGGGGCCCAGGCAATCTTAATAAGCCTGCCTTTATGAATGCATATGCTCTTTGTTGTACCAGTCTCCTGCCATATTCAGTACCCAGGATGTATGGTTCTCAAGGTTTGTATCACATTTGTGTAGTGATTGAGTTTATTGTCATCTGTCTGATGCCTACCTCAGTCAACGTAGAAGCTGAAAGGTGCATAGTGAATGTGACAGGGGCTGCAGGAACAGACTGGAATATTGAGGTATAGAGAGGTTAAGTGATTTGTGTGCAATCCTGTACAATGAATCTGTGTCAATGGAAGGAGGGAAGCAGAATCCAACTCTTCCAACTTTCAATCTCCTGCTACAATACTGGACACCATTAGAATACATTCATGTAATATATGGGACAAAAATATGCTTTTTTTCCTATTGTGACAAGTATCAGAGGGGTACCCATGTTAGTCTGAATCTGCAAGAACAACAAGAACTCCTGTGGCACCTTATAGACTAACAGATTTATTGGAGCATAAGCTTTCGTGGGCAAAGACCCACTTCATCAGATGCTTATGCTCCAATAAATCTGTTAGTCTATAAGGTGCCACAGGACTTCTCGTTGCTCTTTTTCCTACACAGTGATTCAATCACTGGATTGAATTCTGTGTGGAGCTCATATGCTGCTCCCAAGAAAACTCAATTATGGAAACTCAGATCTTCACATCACAGGTTCTTTCTAGGAGACTGACTTCAAGCTGGTTTTGGAAGCCCTTAAAAAGAATAATAGAAAAAACCCCACTGAAAACAGGCAATTGGGAATATTGGTATAGAGTCATGCAGACAAGAAAAAATTACATGAACTCAATTCCTTCCTGCACCAGATCTTACAAAAGTTTGCTGGGGGTAAGAGGTGCATACAAGGGGAAGAGAAGAAATGGATTGATAATGTGGCACATCAGGGATCCAATATTGACTCTCTGATTCTCAGGGTCAGTCTTAGCCTCCCAGATTTTAGGTCTTACCAGCTCAAAGAGGCCATAAAGCAGTAGAGAATCTGGCCCCATATCTTCTTTATTCCATTAACTAGTCACAATATTATTTACTGCTGGGTCTCTTATATAATGACAGGTGTCACTAGTGCACATTCACATGAACAACACAGGATTGTTCTTCATTGTTGTCATTAAGTAACACTATGTACAGATTGGCCATGTATGGTAGTTCTGGGCTACAGAACATTTTTGCCTCTCCTATATATATATTAGTTGAGAATGCAAATAAAACCCCTCTATCTTGTAAGGAACAGAATCCATTATTACTTTGTCACTCAAGGCAACTAGAGTGTGAAGTCAGTAAGAAATCAAGCAAGCTCTTGACGTCAGTTATTCCTCATTTGGAGCAATTTTAGACAATCTTTGACTTATGTTCAAGTGCTGATCATTGATTAAGCTGCAGGAGTGTTTCCTCCGGTGTTCATTTGCCCTTATTACTGTAAACAGTTATGCTTTTTTTCAAGTCAGTCAGCTTCAGACTCAGAAGATTGCCCCTTTTTATTAAACAGTATACCATCGCCACACTACAAAGCAAATTCTTTCCTTTTTTTAAAAAACTAACACTCATGGGCCTCTCAAATCTAAACTCCTTAAATAATCACTGTTACTGATGATAACACGTATTTCAAAGTTCTTAAATTTGCCGCTGCAAAGAGTCATTATTTATCTAAAAGAATGATCAACTTTTGTATAAAACCCTCTGTGAGGCAAAAGGATCCCAGAGCTTCAGCCTGAACCTAAACATCTACGAAGGAATTAAACTGCCACTTTGCCCAAGCTCCAAGGGCCATCTAATTGCAATGTAGAAATACCCGTATCGTATGGAATGTTTACACCCCACACTAAGTCTATGCTCTGACTCAGGTTTGCTTTCAAACCTCCCTTCTGTTCACACACAAATCAGGCTGACTCAGGTCAGCAAGCACTTATGACCTGGGTCCTAAGGCACTGCTAGTGGAGTGGGTCACAGCTAGAGTCCTGTTGGGTTTCTGGTCCAAACCCTTTGCATTTTGTACTGTGAACACAGCTCATGCTAAGTCAGGTCTATGTAATGCAGTATGGAGGCATTAGAATGGTTGAGAGACCCAGGTCCAGCAACTGTAAACCCAGGTTTACAATGGAGTGTGGACATTCATGTAGGATTCGAAACACTGAGTTCACAAGCCTGAGTCCCACAGTTCTGGATTTAGAATGCATTGCAGAAATACTGGCACAGTTCGAGTGCATGCTGTGGGGAGTGGGGAGGGAGTGAAAGAGGGAGAGAACTCTATAAGGTGTGGTTAGGTGATAGGCAGAAGTAAAGCTCAAGCATTATTGGAGCAGCTGCTATACAAGTCTAATTACTTTCCTTGCCTATCTAAGAACTGCTGGGCCCGTTTGTCCCTATAATGCCCAACTGCCTTATGATCAGTCTCCACAGAAAATATTTGCTTATATATATATATAAAGACATATATATATATATACATATGCATTGTTTCTCATGTAACTAATGTGCCTTTCAAAGTCTCTCTATAGCTTAGTAAAGTCCAGGAGAATAAGCCAAGAACAGAATTTGAAGTTCTAATTCTTGGCTTTGCCACCAACGTACTTGGGAAGTCACGTAATTTCTCTAGCTTTCTAAATATGTAAAATGTAGCTAATATAACTTACCCAATTACCTTATGGGACATTGGGAGGCTTAATTAGTGAATGTTGGTACAGTGCACTGAAAATGAAAGCACTTACAAGTACTTATTATTATTATTATAACCAGGTCAACTAGCAAGGCAATTTACCTACTAGCAGCCAGACCTGAACCTGCTTTGCTGGATCATTAAGCACATTGATGTTTGCATTTACAGTCATTTTCTGCTGTCACTTCTTGTTTGTTTCATACACAGTTTAAGCTACAAAATGAAGTGCTCACTGTTAAATTTCTCCAGCATTTTAGTTTTACATACACCCCCATGCTCCTCTCACTTTGAGAGGCACTTGCTTAAAGCTTCATGCAACTCCATCAGGACATTTTCAAACTAGCTAATTTTTTCTCCTGTTGTAGCTGGTTATGAAAATCAACACTGGCTCTGGATCTAGTTTTAAAATTATTGCCTATTAATTTTTTCCCCCACTATAATGGAGTTGGAACAGCTCTGACAATAAAAGTACCCTCAAGATATCTGTGTATGGCAGGTGGAAAGGGAAGGGAGTAGACCCTCGTCTCCATTCTCCAATTCACTGTCCAGAGTAAGTGGCTGGGTGCACTTTGGGAACTGATCTGCTTCACAGAAACTAGTGAAATAACTTCCTCACTCTCATCCCATGGACTCTGAGACATAATTCATTCTCTATGTGATCTCAGGATGAAGCAATTATGTGCCCTCCCTTTCTCAGGGCAGATGGTAATGTAACAATATAGCCCAAGAGAAGTAGGTTCAACATTAGGAATTGAGTTTTTAGTCAGTACATTAGAGGATGTTCTCTGAAACTATGATTTTTTTTAACTTAAAAATACTGTGATCTTTACCAAGTACCGATGGCAAGCTTTCAATCTTTACTCACATGAAATGTCCCATTTCATTAGCCTTTCATTAGTCTGTTTTGCATTCCACTATAATCATCCTGTCATTCCATGACTAGCCAATGTGTTTTACATATATGAGAGCTATACACAAAACATGTACTGTTATTTCCATCTGGCACATGGCCTATATCATGATACTGTGCAACACTGGGAAAGGTCATATTTAAAATGATGGAACTATTCTATATGTTCAATACTAACCCTGCTGCAAATTGGAACCAAATCCAACAGCATGTCACCTAGTTTCTGTCATAGACTATTGTAGCAGGTGAAATTCTCTCCAACAGCTTCAGGTAAATTAAACCAAGGGAGATTTTTATTGAGTGAGCTATGAGTAACTAGCAGAAAGATCACTTTGCTATTATTTTTAATTTGTTTCATTCTGCCTCTGCATTTTCAATTTTCACGTCGCAGCTTTGGCATTTCTATGACCAGGGTGCTACCACTAGAAAGAGGAAGGGGTGTTTTTCTTTTTGGGAGTATTAACTACATATTCAGAGGACACAATGTTCCTGATATGTTCAAAAATGGATTAAATTTATGTGCTGGCAGAGGGCTCAGGCAAGTCCGCCAGGCCTCAGACTCAGCTACCATGGTGATGGACAAAGTCTAAGAACCTGAACAGAATAAAATCCACAACACTGAGCCCTGCACATATGGGTGGCAATAGGGGGAAATGCAAGAGGAGTTGAGGAAGCACAGGGTCCCTCTGAAGATCAGGAAGGTGGGCTGCATGTCAGCTTTCTGAACATACTGGTCCAGAGAAGCATGCTGCAGTGAGGGCCAATCTTTCCATAGAACCCCAGGATGACTGTCCCCGCCCCAGCTCTGGGGAGTTAAGGTCTAGTGGCTCTTATTCTAATGCACATGATGGAATAGCAGCAGCAGGTAAAGAAAATAGAGGGCAACCTTCTGGCTTGACTCTACAGCATGGTGGGGTTGAACATTGTCTCTCCAAACCCCCGCAGATAAGCTGCATAAAACCCTATTGCTCAGACGTTATGTAGGAGTGAGGCTGAGAATTTCTTCCAGAATACTGCTCTCTTTACAGCTAACCAAAACAATCCAATGTATTGTCACTGAAAGCTGCAGCAGCAGCCGCAGTTAAAAAGGAATATTACGAGCTGAGCATGCAGTGCTACTCCTACCCCAACAGCTAGTGAGGCTCAGTCAACATATAAATAAATAAACCAGGTATGGACAAGGCTTCAGCCTAGCCGACATGTGTCCATGCTCTTCATTATTTCCACTTGCACGGTGATCTCTGTGAAGTGAGAGGAAGGGCCTTGCATCAGGCAGGGTTTCTTTTCTACATCCGCATTGGTAAACACTTTAACTAACAGCGGTATTTATGTACACAACTATTTGCATGGTTACAACTTGCCTAAACAACATCTAATCATGCCATTTATTAGTCACCACTTCTATACATTTCTCTGTAAAGCCTTTCAGCTAACTTGGACTTTTTTCCATTCATAAGCACTCTAGCAGTCTAACAATTCCCGGAGGAATGTGGCGAGCAACTCATTACTTGTGTAATAATACTCTCATTGTGATATCTTCAAGGTCTCTTGGTTTACTGCAGACAAAATTCATTGTAAGAGTAATTAATAGAAAGGGTCCTATTAAAAAAATTAGCTATGGTATTGCTACTTGGTGTTTCAATGAGCTTGCAATGCTAGAGCAGGAATTTGGTATCTTTGCAGCATAACATATCAGATTTGAAACTGTAAAATTAAAAATCCTCTATTAAATACTCAGCTTTCCTTTCTAACTGTTGTCATAATTTAACCATTGTTACCACTGTTATATACTCCTTCATGAACCCAAGTTAAACTTATTTAATTGGTTCCCAAATTCTAATCTCTGTTTTCATGGTGGAAAATCACTTTAAAATGAAAGGGGGAAACTGGGGTAATCCAGGATTCCCCTACAAAGTTTTACAGCAGATTAGGAAATACTCAACAGTAATAAAAAATCTATTGTGAAGATGAAAATCTGTTTGCGTGCACAGCAGTCGTGTCCATGGGAGTTTCTGATCAAAAGGCCAAGTATGCAGTGCTTTTGTCATTAACTTAAATAGGATCAAAGTCAGCCCCTTCAGCAGGTGTAAATTGGGGTAGCTCCATTGCCACCAGTGGTCCACATGGATTTGCACACGTTGAGAATCTTGTTAGGGGGATGGCTTGTGGTATGGATTTGAATGTCATTGATATCTGTGTTGGGAACTGACTTTCCAGGCTTTTCAGAGAAGAGGGACATACAATCTAAAGCAAACAGGAAATTTACAGAATTTTTGAAATTCAAACATGAAGCCATGTTAGGACATGTCTAAAAGATTGAATTTATTAAGGTCAATTTCTTACCACTCGATTTTGTAAAGTCAAAGGTCCATGCCCCCACTGTGTGCAAGAATTCTACGTCATTCAAAGTAGTGCATCCCTAGGGGCTTGTCTACACTATGAGATAGCATGAAACTACTGTGACTGAGTTCTGGGTCCCTGATGTTGAGAAAGTAAGGGGCCATGTGCCCACTACAGGCTAGATTTGAATGTTTTCCAAGGTAGTGCATGCACATTGATGGAGCCCACCTCAGACTCAGAGCAAAGAGGTACCATGGGGAGCCTGGCAGGCCGGCCTATGCTTTCAGTATCCGCAGGGTCCAAAAAGCAGCAGTGGATACTTACAAGGGCTCCTCTCAGCTGTGTCCCAGAAGGCACTCCTCTACTCCCTCCCCCCACAGACTACTTACTGGTGGCTTGGCCTGGGAAGGTGTCCTTCCACAGAGGACAGAATAAGGCAGGACTCTCCAGGAACCTTGTGAGAAGGATCAAGGGGTTCTTGTGCGATAGCTTCATAGAGCTGAGTGTGCCAGACTGAAAGCATGCTGCCCCTCAGAGCCTGTTGCCTGACCCCTTTGCAGTTACAGAAAGTTAGAGAACTCATCAGAAATGCCCTCCCCAGGGTCATTGATAGCCTGAGAGATGTCCTGGGAGGGGGAACCAGCTCCAATGTGAGGAGCAGCTCCTGGCTCTCAAGCATTGTTGCCTGGCTGGTCTCCTCTTCTTCCTCCTTCTCCACCTCATGGCCCTCTGCCACCCTGCCCTCCTGCAGGTTGACACCAGGTATATCTCAGGTGGACTCAATGACCATGGTGGGGAAGGTAGCTAGCCCCCTAATCCAATGGCATCCAGCTAGTCATTTTAGTAGCAAGTATGAGGTGCCACCCCAGAGTGTCCACTCTGCTCCTTGGCCTTCTGATAGGACTGCCTGAGCTCCTTGATTCTGAGCCTGCACTGCTTGAGGGTACTGGTATGGCCTTTGGCCATGAGGCTGGCAGTGATCCTGTTGTAGATGTCGGTGTTTTGTTTCTTAGTGCAAAGGTCATGGAGGATGGACTCCTCTACCCCACACCTCAATGAGGTCCAGGATCTCCCATGCACTCCAGGCTGGAGATCTTCTGTGACTCTGGGAAGTGGAGGCCGTGGGAACAGAAGCCATTTGTTTTTGTGCCATCATTGTCCTTTATATTAAGTAGCTCTTTTCCTTCCCCAATGTATTTGCGATGAGCAATTCTATCCCTTATTAGCCTATTTTCATCTCCTTAAATAGGCTCTGCATTGCGTTGATTGAGACAACAGCTCTTCTCTACACCTGTCCATATTTTGAAATAATCTTCCTAGAATCTGGGGGAATGTCTACACTACAGAGTTTTGTCGGAAAAATTGACATTTTTCTGACAAAACCTGAGTTACGTCCACACTGCAATCGCATTCTTCCAAAAGTAAATCGAAAGAATAGAGGGGTTTTTCCCACATTGGTAATCCTCTTTCTGCGAGGAAGAAGCCTTTTTCCAAAAGAGCTCTTTTGGAAAAAGGAGTGTGTGGATGTAGAAGAGAGAGTTCTTTCAAAAGAAGAGGAAAGGGGAAAAAGCTCAGGTGCCCTGGTGGCCACTCCGTCCATAGTAATCACAGCTTAAATGCGAGATAGCGTCCATTCAGTGTGGACGCTATCTTTCAAAAAAGCAGATTGCTTTTTCGATGTGCTTTGGCAGTGTGGATGCTCTCTTTCGGAAGAAGTTTTTTTGGAAGATCTGTTCTGAAAAAAGTTTCTTCCAAAAGAAGCCTGCAGTCTAGATAGAGCCTGGATGACCAAAATTATGTACAGTATTCCAGGTGAGGTCTTTAAAGTGACTTGTACAATACCATTAATTCTTCCTTGTCTCTACTAGAAATACTTCACCTGATAGTATAGATTCAACTAGTTCTCTCTTGACATCATTGAAGGTCCATTGGCACTCATCTGCAAATGTTAGGATGTTAATTCCTAATGACTTGACCGTATTTCTACTTGGATTCTACATTTTACTCCTCTACAGTCTCCACTTTTTAAATCTAAATATCTTTAGTTATAGGCAATGGCCAAATCATCAGCTGATGTAAATGGAGCAAGCACACTTACCACCAGCTAAGGATTTTAGTTCTTTGGGATGCTTAAAGGTGAAAGTAGTATGAAGACGTAGGATTTTCTGTTTCATCTCGATAAGTAAACAGTAAGATGCTCAGGCCCAGCACCTCAAAGACCTACTCCCATTGAAATCAAAGGTAAAACAACAAGAAAAATGCACAGTCCAGTGTGAGTAATGCAAGCAAAAAGTTGGAATGTGATAAATCCATAAAAACATTGGTCAAGATATACAGTTGTGAATAACCAATGTTCAAGTGACATCAATGGAAATACACAACTGCCTGTGCCTGCAGTTGTAGTATATCATGCCACTGTTGAAGTCTGAGGGAATATTGTCTTTGAAGATACTATTAGAGTGGGAGCATAGGAGTTTTTAATCGTTCCCCACATTTATAGTAAGCTACCAGCTTCTCCGTTTATTAAAGTTAAGATTTTACTTGTACATCAGTTTCAAGATCTAAGTTTCTCTTTCTAGCATGAAGCAATATATTTCTCTTACAGTTGTTTCAAGTAAAGCTGAAAAAGCATCAATTTTGCATGAATACTGGTGTGGAGGTGGAGAATCTTCTTTAGTACAAGAAGGACAATGATTGAAAATAAGTAAGAATGATGGGTAGTAAAGAAGAACACTTGTAGAAGAAGAGCTAAATCCTCTTCACCTCTTTCATGCACATTCTCCAACTGAAGGCAGTGGATTACTTGCATGACTAAGGGCAGCAAGATTTATGCCAAAATGTCTTCACATTAATGAATTCTGCTAGCCAGGAATAGCACCATGTGCAATCATTAAAATCAGACTTAATCGCTTAGCATTAGGAAGGCACATTTTTCTGTAAAGGTGTAAAAAAAATGGTCAAGATGTGATAATCAGAGAGTGGGAGTAAAGCACAGTTTCATGTCAATTACTAATGAATGTGGTGCCAAGACACCTTAGTCCGGATTAATTTAGTAGAACAAGAGGGTTTGTAATAATCTGTAATTTGAATTGTACATATTTTTGTTGAGACGAAAGGAGTTAATGTAAAAACCATTCAAAATGGAGGCAGTGAACTTTTTGATCTAAGGACTCCATTTTGGTCAGAATGCCTATAAGCAGCAGAGGATTCTGAGTGGTGCTGGCTCTCACCAGCCAGAACGAGTTTTCCCCACCCACGCAGAACATTCCATCACCTCAGAGTCTCACACCACAGAAAGGATTTAAGGATCTGCACAGCTACTGGCGGGGTGGTCTTTTCCATCTATGCTCCTGTCAGCATCAGACCACCATAGTGGCTGTGACGAGGGAAGGGGAAGATATACCATCAGTGATCCACCACCATAGAAGTTCTCCACTGGGATCTCTACGGAGTTCCTCACTGAGAGCGTCAAACTAGCTCAAGGGTAGAAGGTCCCAGGTCTTGGCTGGACCACCATTGCCGCCTCCCAATGTAAAAGGGGATTATTTCTTTGGGTTCTTTTCTATCATTTCTTCCTTTCTTCCTGGTCAAAGTGGGTGTCTGGAACTAGGCTTCCTGCCTTTTTAATGAAATCTCCGCACTGTTATATAGTTATTGTTATTGTTGGTTAAAGATGCTTACTATTATTTGTGCTATTGTTTGAGTCTCATTTGAATTCCCCATTTTTCCAGTTATTATCATTTTAATCCCTTAATACATTTGTTAATTTACCTAGAGAGTTCTTCTTTATTATTTCCGTATCACACTAGGCGGGTGCACTGAGGGATTACTCCAGCACACCGGTGATAGATACGAGAAATGGGTGCCTGAATCCTCTGAAACTGGGGGTACCCTGATACAGAGGTCACCTTTGGATTTCTATTTCCTTAAATTGCCTTTATTCCCTGGGTAACACTTTATGTCAGTTCTGCTAATAACTGTCTGAACAAGAAAATCAAAACATTTCAGGATTCTTCCAAATATCTGTGCCCAACTGTTGTAACGTTGGATCATTTGACAATGTACATAGCAATAAAATTAAAGAGCATCTGAGTGTGCATTATTATATAGCTTTAACTCACACACACACACATTGGTGACCTGCATCGGATATGCCTTAATTTTGAAATCCAAGACTGTAAACAACTGTAGCCCTTCTGCTGGGTTGTGCCAGCAGCAGCCAGTGCCGGGTTCAAAATCTAGGGGTCCATCTCACACAGAATAGGCTCGAGCCCCCACCCAGTAGCCTGGGAAATTCACACACCCCTGGGCGCCTCTGAGAGGCAATGCTTCCCCACTCGCAAGCACCGAGTCTGAGTGTAGAAAAGAAACTTTTAATGAAAGAGAGAGAGAAGTCACATGGCATTAACTTGGGAAAATACCACAGACAGAGTTCATAACCTCCCACGAGTAACCGTCCCAGCTCAAATGGATTGAGCAATGTCTTTTGCCTCTCAGGCTCACTAGTCCAACAAGGTGAGGGTTCCATTCACTTACCCAGCTTTCTCCGTACCCCACTTCAAATGCCCCACTTACAGCTCTGTCCAGTCAGTGCAGACCCTGACACATCATCCTGGTGACTCCACTCATTGAGCCTGAGGCCATGCCACCTTTGTGCTGCTCCTGTAGTCTTCTTGTTCCTCCGGCCACCGTTCCTACCGGCCGGGTGCCGGTCATTCCCACCAGCCATTCCACTGGCTGCCTGCCGCCGCTCCTACCAGCCGCCCACTGGTTGTTCCCACCAGCCACTCCTCTGGTTGCCTGCCATCGCTCCTACTGGCTGCCTGCTGGTCGTTCCCGCCAGCCACTCCGCTGGCCACAATAGGTCTGGCTCCAGGCCAAACCAGTGACTTCAACTCTTAAAGATTTCAACTCTTTAGCCATCATCTAGGCTGGCAAAAGAGTCCAGCTTTCACTGGAATAGCAAGAAGACTCCTGATGGAGTCTGCTTTAGGTCTATCCTTAAAACAAGGGAGAAAGAAGCAGATTGAACCAGTCTTACAGTTCACACCTGGCAGGCATAAAGCAGGCTGGCTCAAGCCCTTCCCCCCAAGCTCAGTACACTCAACTCTGGAAGGGGGAGGCTTGTTCCTCTGAGACCTCTTACAATGATGGTGTCTCTCCTGCAAGCACTGGTGTCATATTTTACAGTTCCCACATTTAGGGGTAGCATGATTTGTGACCCCACAACAGCCCAAATTAGTTACAATACATCACATTCCATTCCAACAACTGATCCTTCATCAGCCCTGGCTGAATTGGATTTACATAACCACGCCTCAGATTCCTTCCCCATCCTGGCATGAGCTGTATCTACACATCAACAGTTAACAGTTAATTATCTTGCAGAGCTAAACAATTTGAGTGAGCACCCCCCACCCCCAGGGCAGCTCTCTCGTTTTAGCTGGCTGATAGCAGCAGTAGTTCAGTCCTTGCTTACACAACATTCTCTCAATAGTCTTGTTAATCACAAACCATTATTGTGATTTGCACCACAAGAAACAATGACTTAAAATCAAAGATCTTGTCTGGACACTTAAGTGCCACCAGGGTAGCAAGATTTATTTGTCTTAACTGTTCCTGAAATACTATATCACATAATGTTATGGTAGACCTTAATTTATAGGGCCAAATTTTCTGCTGCTGTAATTCCACTGAAGTCAGTGGAGTTATACTGGTAGTGAATTTGACCCTTAAAGTTTTTATTGTTCAATGTTTTATTCTTTATTGGTTGTGTTTTATTTTATATTGGTTGTGTTCACTAGCATATGACACTTTTGAACAGCCAGTATATAGTGTTTAGTATTTGCTCTAGTAAATAAATATTCTTAGACCTCTCAAATGTTGCTTGCGGAATCATGGATTTCTGCCATTTTGGTGTTTTCTGGAGGATTGGAAAGTGGAGTACATCTAACATACCTGCTGGCTCCCAATGGCACAAGGTGCAATGTAATCTGCTGCCTGCAGCTACTTTAATTTTCTGCAGAATTCAATATTTGCAACAGATCTAGGCTTTCAGATCTAGGTCCAATCAATGCAGTTGTCTGTGTGAGCCTGCAGAGATTCTAAAACAATAGCTGAGTTATGAACTGCCCCATACATCTCACACAGGCCTCTGTGGTTCCATGACTGTTGAATGTAGCATTTTTCCACAATACATGAAAGTTAGGATTTTACTACTGCTCAACACCCAATACTTTGTTACCATCCTAGCCATTTTCCTTCTCATCTTTCCCCGCAAGTGAGTTTACCAGATTGTACTCATGCTCCTCGCACCGCTCCATGGAACCAGATAACCAGGAGTTTTGGAGTCCAAGTTGGTACTCAGCTTGTAGCCAGATCACTGGGGAGAACAAAAGGTGTAGCTTGGTGAGAGGAGATGCCTGGTGAGCAGCAATGGCTGAAAAGAAGCATAGCAACTGCAGCCTACAGAAAATGAGCCACAGAAACTAACATATATAGGGAGAAGAAGGTGGTTCAGAACCCAGTTGCCTGGACAATATCTTAGGAGTAAGGACTAGGGAGTGGAGAATATACCCCAAAAAAGTCTTTGAAAATAACTATTGTAAAAACAAATACCAATTTTTACATCAGTTAGACATTTCAGATACAACCCTATAGTTGTGTGTGCTGGTGGGTGGGCAAGAGGGATGGGCGTTAAGGGTATTTCATGACAATAAAATAAGTTTAATTCTTGTTGCTAGAATTTAAGGGTCATTGCCTTGGAATGAGAATTCATTGTGCAGTGGAATATAGAGCAGATACCATACACATTTTGTGGCACTAAGAGCTAAGTTCTTCCCTCTATTATGCATCTAAAGCTCCCATTGAACTTGCTAGGAAGCCCAAGCACACAACTGGCCTCAGTTGGTGTATTGTGTCCAGTCTGGGAGCCACATTCCAGGAAGGATGTGCAAAAATTGGAGAAAGTCCAGCTGAGATAATTAAAGGTCTAGAAAACATGTCCTATGAGGGAAGATTGAAAACATTGGGTTTGTTTAGTCTGGAGAAGAGAACACTGAGAGGTCACATGACAACAGTTTTCAAGTTCATAAAAGTTTGCTAGAAGGAGAAGGAAGAACAAATTCTCCTTAACATCTGCGGATAGGACAAGAAGCAATGGGCTTAAATTGCCATAAGGTAAGTTTAGGTTGGATATTAGCAAAACCTTCATGTCAAGGTGGTTAAGCACTGGAATAAATTGCCTATGGAGATGGTGAAGTCTCCATCATTGGAGATTTTTAAAAGCAGCTAAGACAAACTCCAGTTGAGGATGGTCTAGAACCTCTCTAGTCTGGCCCTCTTTGGTCTGGCAATATCTGTGGTCTGACATGATTGTAGTTGAAATGGATGTCAGTCCCATAAAGTTTGTTTATAACCAACAGTCCTGGCTCTCAGTGTTCTGTGCTATTATTTAGCTCTAATTTACCCCTAAAAAAGTTTAAAGAGCCCAGTAAACAGTGGAAGTGCTGGTAATGCTGCTAGCCAATATTGACCTCCCGCAGTCCAGCAAATTCTCTGGGGGTACGTCTACCCTTGCTCCCTAGTTCGAACTAGGGATGCAAATGTAGGCAACTGAAATTGCTAATGACGTGGGGATTTAAATATCCCACGCTTCATTAGCATGAACTCACTGGCGCGTTAATCCGCTCAACAGCTGTTTTGAAAGTGAAAGTGCGCTGGGACACATTAATTTGAACCAAACCCCTTGGTTCAAACTAATGTTACTCCTCAAAAAATGGAGTCCCAGCGTGCACTTTCACTTTTGAAACAGCTGTTGAGCGGACGAGATCATGCTAATGACGTGTGGGATATTTAAATCCCCGCTTCATTAGCAATTTCGGTCACCTACATTTGCATACCTAGTTTGAACTAGGGAGCAAGTGTAGACGTGCCCTAGCATAGTATTGGTCAGGTCCCAAGGTAACTGGACTAGAGAAGTTCATCCTGTATTATTCCTGTTGTGAATGCAGGGGACTGGACTAGATGACCTCTCAAGGTCCCTTCCAGTCTTACGAGTCTATGAAGACAGAGTATTGCACAGCACATTTGACAATTTTAATAGGCAACTATTACCAAATAAACTAAATAAATTACTCGTACTGGGCACACTATTACCTTGTATGTGCACATACAAGGCAGCAGTATCTCTATATCTTCATTTTTCCAATGTAAATACTTTTCTAATACTTATAAACAAATCATATCCAGTCTGATATTTTAAGCTGAGTCAGAGATAGGGAAGAAGACCAATTAAGTGAGATTGAATAGGGAAAAGGTGAAACAACAGGGGGTTTGAAGAAATTAAAGTGATCTTTTGTTCTCTTTAAATGATATTTTCCTACATTTTTATTTCAGGTGAGACTCTTGTTAAAATATTGGTGTGAACATGGAATTAAGTTATGAAATACTGATTTGGCTTAAATAGGCACCATTAATTTTTACTTGGTAGAAATTAGGTATCTTCTAGGTAACTTTCACAAACTTCTTCCATTCATAGATGACACAGCTGGGTAGAAATTAGTCTCTAAAAATACTTTCACACAACCTGCTTGTTTTCTAGTCACTGTCTGCTTATGTTATGCTCATTCCATCTGTCAATAGATATGAGTCACACATTCGACCTTTCGGTTTCACTTGCGCACATAAATTTCTTCCAATTTCCTGTGAAACAAACACTTTTAACTCTTTAGGGGTTTGCAATTTGCACATAGAACACACTAAAATGATTTCAGGGATAAAGCAAGCCCTCATGTGTTGGTGCTGTGAATCACTAATTTCAAATTACTACCTCACAATGATCTTGGATTTTTATGTCCCTCTCTGTGACCTACTCCCCCTTATCAGTGTGGGGACAATGAGAACATAAAAATCAGTTCTTTAAGAATTCTAGTTCAAAACAGTGGATAACTATTTAAAGAAAGGAAATAGTAGAGAAGACGCAATTCACTCCTGACATTACCAACTTTTGCCAGCTGCCCTTTAATGAGTCTGTTACGATTTTACCCTTTCTAAATTTAAAATAGGCAACATTTGATTCAACTCAAACTTAAAAATAGAAGGTCATGCTTATGCAAATGCTACCCACTGACATAAATCGTGTTGCAGTCTCCAACAAATTCCACTTCTTTTTCTCCCTGAACATAACAAACATTTCCAATATCAAGGCGATGGTCCTGAAGGAGGCAGTGTAGCTTAGTGGATGGAACACTGGACAAGGACTCAGAAGATGCAGTTTTGGTTTTCAACTTGGTTGCTTCTTGGTCTTGGGCAAGTCAGTTCAATGCTCTGTGCCTTGATTTCCCCATCTCTAAAATGGGGGTAATGATTTTGACCTCGTTCAAGCACTTCAAGATCCCTTGAAAAGCACTCTATAAGATCTAGATATTAATATACATTCATTCATTATGAATGAATGGAGAAGAGGTGGGAGTAAGGACTACTGAAACAGAAGTGAAATCAGGATTTATAGCAGTTGGGAGGGGATGAGTCTGCAAAGCAAGAGGTCTGGGCTGAACAAGGAAGAGTCTGATGCAAACTAATTCAAACTTGTAGGTAGATTCTGGTTCAGTATGGTTTGAAGAATAGGCAGAATTATAAGGCAACTATTTTGCTTGAACAGGTACTCCTTCACTTTCTTTAATTGACCTCTTTTGTAGTTAAAAGTAGACTCATATGAGGAAGCAAGACACCTACTACACAAAGTCAGAAAGCTGCCAGTAAGGAGAACAGATTGGCTAAAGTAATAATTTTGTTAGGAATCAAGGACATGAGTTTGACATCAATTGATTTGCATTCTTCAAATATTCCACTAAGTATTAAACTTCCATTGCCCTTCCAAGTAAAAGCCTTCTTGAGGACAAATCATCATATGCCTTGAAACCATAGAATCATAGGGTTGAAAGAGATCTCGATTCTAACCCCCTGCCCAAAGCAGGATCAAATCTAACTAACTCATCCCAGCCAGGGCTTTGTCAAGCTGGAACTTAAAAACCTCTAGGGATGAAGATTCCACCACCTCCCTTGGTAACCCATTCCAGGGCTTCACCACCCTCCTAGTGAAATACAGGAGGCCCCCAACTTGCGACGCGATCCATTCCTGGGGAAGTGTTGCAAGCCGGGGGGCGTAGTAACTCGAGCCCTCGTTTATGATAGATACTGTGCACCTATCATAAATGCGGCTCGAGGACCTAAGTCGGGGGTTTCCGGCCCCTTCCGCACTTACAAAAAAGTTGTAAGTGCAGGGGGTTAGAACTCAGGCGGTCACATGTCGGAGGCCTCCTGTAGTTTTTCCTAATATCCAACCTAGACCTCCCCCACTGCAACTTGAGACCATTGCTCCTTGTTCTGTCATCCGTCACTGCTGAGAAGCACAATCTTATTAAAAAAGAATGATAGTAATGCTCAATTCTCAGGCTAGTCCCACCAATATTACCGGGCAGGCAATCATTTAAGATCCAAATATTGGATAAGACTACAGGCTTCAAAGCTGATTAGTGGATTTTTAGGAGTGGCATGTAGGCTACCACTAATCTTTAGCAATTGTGACTTTTCATTGATGCAATTGTTTTTAAAAAGTTAAGCAGAAAATAGGAGAGAGGGAGAGAGAGAGAGAGAAGGTGTGTCTACACTACAGGGCTTTTTCTCAAAAAAGTAGCCTTTTTTCGAAAAAACTTCATCTGCGTCTAGACTGCAGCTGCATTCTTTCGAAAGTAAATCAAAAGAACGCGGCAGTTTTTTTGATCACTGTAAACCTCATTTTACGAGGAATAACGTCTTTTTTTCTAAAGTACTCTTTTGAAAAAAGGCGCTATTGAATGCAAACTGTGCTTTTTTGAAAGAGAGCATCTAGACTCTCTTTCAAAAAAGTGGCTCGCTTTTTCGAAAAATCTACTTGTAGTCTAGATGCTCTCTTTCGAAAGAGGCTTGTAGTCTAGACGTAGCCAGAGAGGAACAAAATTAAATGTCTCTGTTAAATTATTTCACCTTCTCAGAAAGACCTAGCTGAATTAGTTGGTTTTGACTGGGATCGGCTAAATTCATACCCAAACCGCTGGAATGATGCCATTGATTTGTAAAGGATTAACATGTGCCCTTAGCTGCTAGCTTTTCTTTGGTAATGAGGGTATTTAGACAAGCAAGGAAATGCTAGCAGCTTTAAAGACACCAATGAATCCATGCCCTGATCAGCCAGTTGAAACTGCGTCCTTGAAATTTGAGAATCCTGCCTGGTTACCTTACATGAACATAGGGAGCAATAGCTCTGGGTTAAATTAATGAATTGCAGCTCTGTTGGCTGAACAAGACTTTTGATCGTGTTCCACAGTTCTTTCACTACACCAAACAGTTTTAGTGTCAGAGTACTTGGTTACTATATAAAGAGCCAATAACAAACCTCTCTTTCTATGTGGCACATGTGAATAAATATTGGTTATTGGCTAAACAAAATGAGGTCTCATGTCATCTTCTGTTTGTCTCCATCTGTTGTCTCTTGCTTTATACTTAGGGGCACAGATCATCTTTTTCTTACATATTGATGTGCAGCACCTAACACAATGGGGTCATAGTCTATGACTAAGATGCCTAGAACTGTGGTAATACAAATAAATAACAATAAACTCAATGGTATTTTTCTGTTGTCTGTTTAAAGGTCAAATTCTGGGCTTCCTAACACCAATGTTTCACACGGGGGTTGTAAATGCAAATACAATTTTGCAGTCTTCAGGAACTTCCCTAGAATGTCAGGAGTTTCTGGGCTTAACAGTACTTGAAGATCTGTGAGTCAGGCTATTTTTTATGACCCATCGGCCATGGGATTTGGTTCAGTTTTGTTTTTATTGCCCACTTTCGTGGTGTTTTATGTGTCGCACATTTGGGGAATAAAAGCTTGCACAAGGGGTATAGGTATGCCTCTTGGCTATTTTCATGTTTATAAAAACAAATCATGTGTACAGTGTTTATAAAAGCAGCTCCCTAAAGAAGAATTTGTTGGAAATGTTTTTTCCCTTAGTATCTCAAAAGCGAGCAACTGATATAGAAGAAGATGCTCATAAGAGGCTGTCGTTCCACCTTATCCTTTGAGAAAACATACGGAGGGGAGGATTGCTGGTCAAAGGGTTACATTTGCATTCGGAGACACGTATCCTGGAGTTTCATATTACCAATCATGGGAGGCACCTCGGGAAAGAAAAGGAATTTTCAAACAGCCTCACGACTGTTGGAAAAATACTGTCTTGTGCATTGGTGTCTGTTCTGCGAAAATTGAAAGGGCAATACGTGGAGACTTCTAACAACCCAATACTATATGAGCAACCTAGTCCACAGGTTTCTGAAATGTCAAGAGTCCCCTGAGCTGCTTTCGTACCCATTTGAAATTGTTGTCATTACTGTCACTATGCTGAAATGCAGTCTGTCATTCATCATATTCCTCAGATATATTAGTTCAGATAAACACTTGCCACTGGCACTCAGCTAGCTAATAGTAACACCTTCTGAAAAAAAAAAAAGCAAAAATCCTGTTAAGTGATGGCTCCAATTTAACGGGCAGCTTATGTGTGTCAGATTTAGCCTTCCAAAAGCACAGTGATGCATGGTCCATCTGCAGAGCTGAAAAGAAATGTCCCTTTGGAAAGCTAAAATATTATCTACTGCTGCTGCCTCAAGTCCTGATTTAAAGCCTATCAAAATCACAGGGAGTTTTTTCACTGCCTTCCAAGGACTTGGATCAATCCCTAATTGGTCAGACCAACTCCAATGGATGTCAATGGAAGTTTTACAGCTGAAATGTGACTGACTAGGAATCCCTGCACATGTAGCACCCCATCCAGCTTCCACTGAAGTTCATTCAAGTCAGTGAGTACCATGCTCCTGGATCTCCCTAGCAAATCACTCCTGTTGCGGCTGCTATTTTGTAGCATCGTTAGACCATAGCTACAGGCATAAAAGATTACAATAAAAAAGTAATCTGAAGAATTTCAAGAATTATTTCATAGAAGACCATTGCAATTTCCTCTTCATTGTGAATCATGTGTTGGTGATGAAAGTATAAGCTAACGCCCCTTATTATTTTAAAAATTATGCCAAAACAAGTGCTACATTGAGTTCTGCAAAACTCGTTTGTTTAAGGTGCTCAGGTTATACAATGCTTGTTATTGAGTCTGATCAAAAGCCATTCTTAGAGCAGGCTTTGAAAAGAACTTGATTTAATCAATGTTTTTAAGACACATCTGAGAGTATCTATAGAGAACTCTCTAATCCAGAATGAATCAAAGTTAAAGTGGTCTATTGTGATTATACTGATGCGATTTCCCTAAGAGTGCATTGTCAACATGGAGGTGTTTTATGCTCGGGTAGAGTTGCTCTGAAGAGCTCAGAATTCTTTGGTTCTTTGACATATCTCCATATCTATCAGTATCACCACTTCCTGTGTTTGACTGCCTACTGCAAATTTGCAAAGTTTCGGCAACTCCAGTCTTCTTGTATTCTCATCTAGTAATTCAGTTTTAGGGATTAAAGTAATGTGTTATGGTGTTTTGCCTCAAAGTCATCAATCTAGGTAACAGTAGTGACATATTGCTAATCCCTTTAACTGGGATTTGAAAACAGTCTTATAATTAATGAAGAAGCTTCTCTCCTGCTTTCTTTCATTTTTCAATCATTTTCAACAAAAACTAAAGTCTAAAAAATTAATGTGGGACAAATTCTTTTCTGTCGTAGCTACCCAACAGAGAATTTGGCCCTAAGACAGTTTTAAAAATATAAAAAAACAACCAACCAGAGAGGACGTGTGAATATTATGGAAGTGCAGCTAGTGCTATGTTCGTTACTTGAGTGACCATATGTAGGGAGTAGTGCAGTGCAGCAACGGCCCCACACTGGCTGGATGGCAGGCTAGAGGCAGCCTGTACAGAGCCCTGGCCCATTGGAGAAGAGCTTTTAAGGAGACAATCAGAGGGCAGTTTGCTAGGGCAGGTCCTGTATATAAGAAGCTGTCAAGCAGAGAGAGTTAGGCCTGACCAGGGAGTGTGCAGGACCTAGTTCTCTGGTTCCCGGAGAAGGCACCTTTGCTAGAACAGTGCTGAGCAGGCTCAGGGGAGCTAGAGAGGGAGGCTCCAGCCTGATACCTGTCAGGCTGCTGGCCTTGCTACAAGGGCCAGGAGGGTGCAAAGCATCATGGGGAAGTGGCCCAAGGAACTAAAGGCAGCAGAGAGGAGTAGAAGAGGACAGGACAAGGCTGTCACCAGAGGGTCCCTGGGTCGGGACCCAGAGTAGTGGGCAGGCCTGGGTCCCCCCCATTCTCTTGCACCATGTCTAGCCACCATTACTGGGTGGCCTGGAAGGTCTTGTGGCTTGTCCCTGAAGTGAGGTGCTACACTGAGGCTACAGTTGGCCATGGAGACAGGAGCTAGATGAAGGACTGCTGATAACTCCAAAAAGGGGGATGAGAGACCATTGGAGTGGGCACTGCTGGAGGGTAGTGTCCAGAAGAGCATGCCATGGTCCAGGAGCGACACGGGTCTGGAACATGAGTGTGGCCCACAGGCGGGTGAGACACTGCCAAAAGGGGATGCCCTGCTGAGAAAGGACTAATTCCCTAGAGCTACCAGCAGGAGGCACCACAGCAGTGAGTGGACCCCATGACAGGCAGATTACACCAAAGACTAGAGGGGAAACACGTTTGACATAATTTTCAGATTCTGTAAATTGTTCTGGAACCTTAACTTTGGCCAACTGCTGCAGAATGGGAACTTATGACTTTGCATACCGATACATCCAGACATCTTCATCTGTATGCTGGCAGAGCTTTGCAGCCAGAGGCGGTATTAAAAATTGATGAAGGACAATGTAACTGATTTGTTGGCTAGTTCAGTAACTATCTTAGCAGGCAAAACTGTGTAACATTCCCAACTTTTGTTTGAATGATTTTCACGTGATCTTCTCTCCACACACCTCCGGACCCCCATTTCTTTTAATGAGATGCCTTATGCCCTAAATAAAACTTTATTTAACTTTTTTTTAAATGGGTACTTTGTCAGTTGAAAAAAGTTGGATCTTGGCTATTTTATGTTTAACGGTTCAAATATTATTGACTAAAAGCTTGATTAAATTACCACTATATATCAAGAGAGCAACCTGGAGAAACATTTGTCATGGAAATGTTTGAAACAGAAAAATACATAGATTTCAGGCAGACAAAAAATTTAGCCCCTCACTGGTAAAATATATAAGGGCACTTTCATAATGACTAATCTCAGAAAATACAGCATACTTTCTCTGTGTGTATCTAGCTGCATATATTGGCAAGAGGGAGAGAAAATATGCATGATTGCATGGAATGACAAAGGTTTTGTTTGCATGTTTTTGGGAGGGCTTCATTAGACATGAATGGCAGTTGTTTTCCTGGTGCTAATTAAGCCTGAGGGAACTGTTTGCTGAGGTATTTAGACTTTTTTTTTATCAGAGCAAAGAGAGCAAATGTCTATGTTTTGATGCAAACCATTCAGGTTCAAAATTTCTAGGATTCAAGTGTGAGAATTAAATGACTGGTCCTGCAAGAAATACGCACCCTCCACTGCTCCCTGAACACTACCAGAACAAAGAACATTCAGCACTTCTTTCAGGAAGTGCTCAGCACCCGGTGGACTAAATTATTTCTGCAGGTTACTTGCTGCATCCGTTCAAATAGCTGTATTTTCCCCATAGAATAGTCCAGAAGCCCCGGGTTTATGTTCTGTGCACACGAGTGGGTAACATAAACCAAGTGTTGTATTTTTGTTACACTTTCCCCTCATACTGTTCATTAAAACTCTCATTATCAAATCCATTGGCAGTGCTGGTCCCTGTGAACAAGTCAAGGTTACTTAGCCGGGGTTTTACTGACAACAGTTACACTTCCAGCAATTACATTTCCATGTTGTCACGTGGAAGACTATCCAACACACAGGTCTGTTTTTTAGTCACTTCACAGAGAAGACACTACCACATCAGCTTTCTAGGGAGAGGTGTCAAACTCCAGGCCCTCTGAGCCAAGCCTCCCCACCCCCAGTAATTCCAGAAGCCATGTCACTGGGAGACAGGGAAGCCATGTCACAGGGAAGAGGGTGGTGGCAGAAAGAGGCAGGGCTTGAGGAACAGTAATGGACATCCCCCCACCCATGACTCCCAGGCCTGATTGCACAATTGCTCCAGTTGGGAATGGCCCTCAGGCCAGGAGTTTGAGTTCCCCTGTATTAAGGAGTTCAGGTACTAACTCCAACCAGTGTCTGGTTCTCTACCTAAGTTATGGGGTTGAAGGAATGAGAACAGATGACTGAAAGGCAGACTGGCAGGGGTATGAGGGAGCCTGTTCTTCTGCTGAAAGATGCAGCTAGTGGAAGATTTTCTATTGACTGACAAAGACAGGCCCTGTTGGGAAGAAGTCTTTAAGTCAGATGGCAGGCCAAGGAAACTCAATAGGGGCTTTGACAGTGCCCATATAATAGGGACTAGAAATGGAACTTACTACGAGCTTGGCTAAATAGGCCTGTGGAAGATCAAGGAGGAAACAAACAACATAGGAAGAGGCCTGGAGAAAAGTGAAGAAGAAAGTTGCATTGTTTGGGGACCCTGAGTTGGAACTCAGAGTACAGTAAGGTGCTGGGCTCTTCTACTCAGCTATGTGTTTAGAGGAGATACAATGGAGCTGGGGGAGTCCCCTTCCCTCTTCCCTCCATACTAAGATCCTGTATTCTACCCACATGCCAGGGGTTGTGTGCTTTCTTATTCTCTCATTTCCCTTTCCATCATAGCAGGTTGCTCCATTGTCCCCTCAATTTTCAGGGGCTGTGTTCACCCCTTCATTCCCCTTCCTCCCCCACCATTCTTCTTTCTGTATAGGAGAGAAAATATTTGTCAATGTATCAAACCATGAGGAGGATATGAGAGACATGGTTGGTAAGGTAATATCTTTTATTGGGCCAACTTCTGAGCTTCAGAGAGCTCTTCTTGAAATCTGGGGAAGGTACCCAGCATGTTCACCACTAAGTACAAGTTGGGACAGGTTAAGCACAGGAGTTTCATACATGCTGTAAGAGACTATTTGAAATGAAGTGGACAAGTAAGGATTACCAGGCAATAGAGTGTGTTACAAATTGTTGTAATGAGTGTGTCTGTTAATTCCATGGTGTTTTGTGTCTACTTATTTAAACTTCCAGGCTTGTCTTCTGAAGGTGTTGTATAGGTTTTCTAAGAGGATGAGGATGCTCCATTATTTCAAGATTCATGACTTTCTAAATAAGGCAACATTCTGCAAACATCCCCATTGAGGGTACGTCTACATAGCAGTGTTATTTCAGAATAACTGACGTTATTCCGAAATAACGTAGTGCGCATCTACATTACAAGTTTTATTTCAAAATAATGTTGAGCTGGAGGACTTCTTACTCTGACTCCTGTAACCCTCAGTTCTTCCTTCAACTTCCTGCTGTATAGACAGCACCAGAAGTTGTGTTAAGCTATTTCGACTTCATCTATGCAATTGACATAGCTGAAGTTACATAGCCTAATTCAACTTTTGCCCTGCTGTGTAGATGTACCCTTAGTTACTTATAAGAATGTGTGATAACCACTTAGTTAACGTCAGCTGCATTCAGACCATGCTTTCAGAGATCAGTGCAAAGCAAACATGTTAAGCAGTGTGAAGCTCTGTATCAGGTGAATATAAAAGTCTAGATAAGCCTTAGGAGTTTTATATAGCTACTCGTGAGTCACCTAATTAAAAATACTGCACGTTTTTTCCCAGGACATCATATTCATTGCTATTATATGCTAACCATCTACCACCAATTCCAGTCAGTAGGCGACATTGGCAAACTTTTCACCAGAGAACTCATTTCCTGAAATGAAGCCTGTATATTATAACTAGTCTCACTGATACATAGGATAAATGGTCCTGTTATCTTACTTAAGGCCTAAACAAATACAAAACATTATCCCAGAGGAAGCCATATGATCTAGTCATTATTGTGAAAGATTTAGAGTCAGGAGAGCCAGGTTTTTGGCTCATTATTTTAGCTATGATACAACAAGCCACCTACATATTCCAGTGTCATCTGAGCATTGCCATGTAAACTTAAACTTTTATGGCAATATTTCTAGGATCTTCAGGAATCTTCTCTTGTCACTCAGCCTTCTGCCTCAGAAAGGAAAACTCACTAAAAACTAGATGTTCTATTGGAACTCAGTAAATCTTACAAAAATGGTCATAGGGTCACTACTTTCATTATTTTTCTTGAAACCATATTTTGAAAGGGCCAGATCATCCCATAGAAAGGGGTCAGAGTTTGGGGTGAGGGAATGAAAATTGATGTTCCCCTCAACATTCACCCATATTCTTCTCTCAGGAAAACAAGGATTAACCCCAATGTTTAAACAAGCAGGGTCTCTTCTACCAGAACTTGTAGCTCTTGATAGGACTGGTAAGGTCATATCAGAGGATTCCCTGTGTCTTCTGCCCATTTTCTGTTGGTAGCAATCGTAGTAGTTTAAATCATATTTTTGCTTTTTTAAAAAAAATAATTTTAATCTTAGAGTTTCCTAATAGTTTGTAACACTTAATTGTGAGGCTAACTAGGCATAAGAAATTAAAGTAATGTTCCATTAATAGATAAATATGCTTCACCTTCTTGGTCTTTCATACTCTAATTATACCATATAGCATTCCAGCAGAAGTGAGGTTATTAGTGTATACTTGTTTTCATTTCATGAAGTACCTTGGCCTCACTTCAGCCACTTATCCTTTCACCCTACCATATGTTTATCCACTTTACTACAGCTGTCATTTAGCTGTTTCAGTTACCTTCTTAATACATTCTTGCTGTGTAATTAATAGTTTTCAAAATCAGGATTCCCTACTCCACTCTAAGCCCCCTCTTGTGACATAAAATTTCTACTTAAATATTCTCTTTAATCCCACAACCCTCCAACTGATGCTATTGAAATAGTGTCTGAACAAGTCATTACTTTTCTTAGAGAATTAAAAAGGAAATCAGTGGATTGGGTTTTTCTGGTTGATGTTTGGGGATATACAGTGAATCTGATTGAAATTATGCCCCACGTATTTCTTCCCACTAATGTCTGTCCCCTTAAAACTTATCATACAATGATTACAGATTAGTACTGTAACATGTTTTATGAAGCATTCAGATCACATCCAGGCTCAGGTTAAGACTCAGGGTGGGGAGGGTACATTACATTCCATGTTGCCCATCCTGGCAGACAGAAATGGAGTAGGAGTAAAGCCTATGATAAGATGGGAATTAGGAGTTGCTTTAGGAAACAATAAAGAAGACAGACACAGGAGGGAAAATGTAAATTGGGATTTGGAAAGAAGACACACAAAGGGCAGAAATACCTGTAGTCCCACAAGTGAACATATTTTCCTTCCCAAGAGGTGCTGAATGCAGGAGATACTGGGCAAATAAATAAAGCTGGTCTACACTAGGACTTTACCCCAAATTTAGCACATACCCCCCCACAGTCTGTCTTCCATGGTAAGAAATCTTCCCACGTCAAGCCACCAATAAGTAGTCTGGTGTCATGGAACTGCACATCAGTGCAGCATAAGGCCCTCGTTCAGGGCCATATTCAATCAGCATTCGCTCCTGATCAAGCACAGTGATGCAGAGAAGACTGATATCTCACATGGCAACCTGCCAGGAGGAGGAGTGGGAGAATCTATTAGCACAGTCTCTGGCAGGCTGCATGTGCTGCTCACACATGCCCCAACCCTCCCTTTCTGCAGGCAGGGTGTGACGTAGTGGGTTGTGAGTGACCTCCACTGTCTGCTGTCTGCAGCACAGCCCGGCAGGGCAGGGGATGAGTCATTATGCAAGGGGGCTTCGAAACTGGTCAGACAGGAATCTCCCAGGGAGCGGAACAATGGGAAGCAGGGGAGTGGAACCCTGGATGGGGGCAGGGCTGGAAGTGAGTGAGTTAGTTTCTGTCTGGGATCATGGAGGAGACAGCCTAGGGAAAGGGGCTGGAATTTAGGGGCCCAGCTCCCCCATCTCAAGGGCGGCTGAGGCATCCTAGGCCCGGTTCCTGTAACCAGGTGACATCTGTGCTGTGCTTTACTCTGGAGAAGCAATAAACTCCCTCTATTCTACTGGCTGGTGGAGTCTGTCCGTGCCATTACGGGGGTGCAGGAGACGGGAAAACCCCAATGCATCGTCACACAGGGAAAGAAGCGCTGTCTTGGGCAGGCCATTAGTGCTGGACCCAGTTAGTGCCGGACACAGCAGGAAGGCAATTTCCTCACCTTCCCACGCTCAGGCTCCTGTCCTGGCTGGGAAAGTTGCACTGTCCCAAGAAGCCGCGTGTGTGGCGGACACAGTGGAAAGCCACCTTCTGCCATCACCCGCCTGTAGGTACATGGCCTGGCTGGCCCCTTACCATGCCTGCCCGCCTCCACACTAAGTGTGTCCCAGTGCTCCCCTGAGACATCTGGGCACCTGCTGTAAAGTGCCCCTTTTAAAGCAAAAAATGAGGCCTTGCATGAAACACATAGTCATTGTCTGAACTGCGACCTTCAGTTTACGCTAAGGGTATGTCTATACTACAGCGTTATTTCGAAATATCTAATTTCGAAATAGTTATTTTGAAATATCTTATTTTGAAATAACGCGTCTACACACACAAAATGCATTTCAAAATAGCTTTTTGCTATTTTGAAATAGCGCGTCCACACTGATTGGACACTGAATCGCATTTAAGGCCAGCCAGAACTGGTTCCAGCAGGGCATCAGGTCAGAAGTTACCTTGCGGCCAGGGAGGCCAGCAGGGCATCCTGGGAAGGGCTGGAGGCCCCCCCCATTTCGAAATAAGCATCTACACAGTGCTTATTTCGAAATAGCAATTTCGAAATTGGCGCTATTCCTCGTGGAATGAGGTTTACCAATTTCATAAGCCCTCCTCTATTTTGAATTAATTTCGAAATAGTGGTTGGCTTGTGAAGATGCTAGGAAAGTTATTTTGAAATAACGGCTGTTATTTTGAAATAACTTTGATGTGTAGATATACCCTAAGGGTATGTCTACACTAGCCCCCTAGTTCGAACTAGGGTGGCTAATGTAGGCATTCGAACTTGCAAATGAAGCCCGGGATTTAAATATCCCGGCTTCCTTTGCATGTTCGAGTGGCGCCATTTTTAAATCTTAGTTCGAACTGACTTGCCCATGGCTGCATGCGGCAGTCAGAAATTAATCGAACTAAGTCCTTAGTTCGGATTAACTGTTACACCTCATTGCAGGAGGAGTAACAGTTAATCGAACTAAGGATTTAGTTCGGATTAACTTCTGACTGCCGCGCGTAGCCGTGGGTAGTCAGTTCGAACTAAGGGGATTTAAAAATGGTGCCTGCCTGGGAACATGCAAATGAAGCCCAGGATATTTAAATCCCGGGCTTCATTTGCAAGTTAGAATGCCTATATTAGCCACCCTAGTTCGAACTAGGGCGCTAGTGTAGACATACCCTAAGAGATTAGGGCTAGGCTTCACACTAAATCTCTCCTGCGATGTCTGCCCTTGTAACTTTTCTTGACAGCTGGGCTGGCTGTCAGCTGGGTGCATCCTACACCTCCCACTGCATCTGCCTGGCTGGCTGGGATCCATGCTGGGAATGGCCAAACAGCTGCCCCACGGATGGAGCAGTGGAGTTAAGGCAGGGCCACTCCCACCCTGGCCCTGCACCAGGTCAATGGCACAGGTCAAAAACTGGCTACAACAGAAAAGAATAGGAATAAACCTAAATCATCATGACAATGCACAAAAGTTCCACAAGAATTTGGGGTAGGACCAGCAATATATTAACCGGTCTTGCAGATTCAGCAGTGAGATGTCAGAAATTATGGACAACATGAAATTATTCAGGTAAGCCAAGTCCAATGATGACTTAGGGTGCATCTACACTGCAGGGCTTAACTCGAAATAAGCTACACAAATTGAACTACGTCAATTGCGTATTTTATTTCAAAATAGCTTATTTCGAAATAGGGAGCATCTATACAGCACTTATTTCGAAATAGAGCACTCTTCCTCTGACTTCCCTTACTCCTCCTACAATGAGAGTTAGAGGACTCGAGTAAGAAGTCCTCCAGCTTGACAGTATTTTGACACTATTTCGAAATAACTGCTTTCTGTGTAGAGGTGTACTAAGTTATTTCGGAATAGCGCTAGTTATTTCGAAATAGTGTTGCAGTGTAGATGTACCCTTAGTAACTTCAAAATGATTTAACCATGTAGATGAATGAGCAAGGCAGGTGCAATTCAATGTTCATAAATGAATACGGGCTGGAACTAGCCATTTTATCAATGTTTAAATGAACTGTATCAACTAAGGAAAAAGTTCAGAGCATCACTGTAAACATCTCTATGAAGACTTCTGCTCAACCTACAGCTGCAAACCAACAATGTTAGGATGCATAAGGAAAAAGATGAACATAGTAGATGCCATTCTTCAGTCAATGGTTTGCCTTCATTTGAACGCTGTTCAGTACTTCTCTCGACAAGCATAGTGCAGAATCAGAAGGTTTTCAGACAAGCAGTGAGAACGATTAGGAACGTGGAAAAGCTCTTATATGAAGAGAATGAAAATAATCCATTACTCTCTAGACAAAACAATTCTAGCAAGATAAATATAGGACAAAATTATAGAAAACACTCAGAACTGAGAAGATGGATCAGGAGCCCATGTACTCCCTATCTTATAAAAAAAGTAGCAAGAGGATATTCAATGAAACTGAAAGTCAGCAAATTCAAAACAGGTAAGAGGAAATAATTGTATACAAGATACAATGAGTAACTGAGCTACCTAAGAAGATCAAAATACTTCCCAAAAAATAAAGTTGTTTCCATTTGACAGATTTAAAAAGTTTTAACTGAATGGGAAGCTGGGTATTCTCCTTTCCCCTATTACAAAGTAATATAAACAAATAAACAAGTTTCTCAAAACTTCTTTAGAGCCAGGACACTTTAGTATACAAGTCTAATGAAATATGTCTTTAGTTAGTACATGTAGATCTGACCTAATGAAGGAAAATATTTGGAAGAACTCCCAGATAATTATATTCTCCGTGAAGCTCTTAAGACAGACATTTGGGTAGAAACATAGCTAATTTTATTAACATGCTATTAATTTTTTCAACTGTTATCACTCTTTACAAGCTGATTAAAAATAGTTTATGGCCTAAGGAATGTTCTATTACGAGAGATTTTTAAAGAGTAATCAAAATAAAATCCACACATGTACTCTGCAAGGTTTTTTTTTTAATGTGTACATTTAATAGATTCCAAATATTTATTAAAATAAAATATTTCAAATTTGAGTCTTTTACCACAGGGATGTTATCCAAACCAAGTACTGTTTACCAAGTTAGAGGTGGGGGGACTAAAAATGTGACAATATTGTTCTTAACATTGGGAAGAATATTTCCATATAGATCTCAATCCAAAGTAGAGCACTTCTTTGGGACTGTGCATGTGTTTATAGTTTACTTAACTGCTTTACTTCACTGAGATCATGGTATTCAAGAGAAGTTAAACCTCATATTTCATCACTCAGAAAGCTCTCCTTTTGGAAAGGTAGCACTGTGTGCATTTCATTTGTGCAGGAGTTTGGAGGTGAAGTTTGCTTTAGTTATGCACGCAACATTATCTACTTACTGGGTTCCAGAATCAGGGCAGTTTACTTCCCGGCCCCTGGTCGGCGGTCCGGGCACTGGTGCGATCACCCTCCTGGATGGCGGGGTCAGCGACCCGGTGGTGGTCACCGTCTCTGCTGGATGGGGCTGGAGCCCTGAACCCAGCACCTATCCGGGCGGCCCTGGATCTGAGGCACGCCTTCCGCTGGCGCCCGCGGCTGAGGCTCCTCCGGCGGGAGGAGGGGACCCGGTCCCACCCTCTCTCCGGGTCCCAGCCCGGGGCCCTGGCGCTGGGGCGCGAGCAATCCCGACGCCAGGCCCCGGGCTGGGACCCGGAGAGAGGTGGACCGGGTCCCCTCCCTCCCGCCGGAGGAGCCTCTAGCCGCGGGCGCCAACGGAAGGGGGGGCGTGCCTCAGATCCAGGGGCCGCCCCGGATAGGTGCTGGGTTCAGGGGCTCCAGCCCCATCCAGCAGAGACGGTGACCACCACTGGTTCGCTGACCCCGCCATCCAGGAGGGGGTGATCGCACCCAAGTGCCCGGACCGCCGACCAGGGGGCCGGGAAGGATACGGCCAGAAAGGGGGAAGCAGGGTCCGCCGAACCCCCCTCCCGGTTGGGGAGGGGGTGATCGCACCCCGAACCCCTCACACTAGTCTAGAACTTTTTTGTCCCAGACATGTACAGCTTGCACAGAACTTTGTCCTCCATAGCATTACTCACCCTACATAAGCTTTAAACAAAGGGGCGAATCACCTTTGTTTCCACAGACACAGAGCTTGTTTGGCAGCATCTAACACTCCACAGGGTCAGTGGCTACACAGGCCACAAGGCAGGGGAAAATTAGGCTATATATCTTAGTAAGCAGATTTATGTGCTATTCATACGTTTGCTCTAGATTGTGAGTTGCTCTCAGCAAGCTGTTGTGCTGCACCTGGGGGCAGAGTAGAAGTGACTTAGTCACAAAGTATTTCCTGGTTCCTCCACTGTGCTGGGGAAGAGAATCTTAGCACTGTTCCTTACCCCTTACAGCGTGTATTCTGGCACAACGATACTAGGCAGTACATTGTGGAGGAAACCGTGACTGGCACTTCCCTTACCCTCCTGCGTAGGGGGTACCTAGCAGCTCTGTGGTGCACACTTCCCCTTCCTTACTGCTGCTACCCTACCACTAAAATGCAAGTAACTACAACAAAGGAGAAAAAGGGAGCCTTGCCGTAAGCTGAGCCTGTATTTGACCCTTTATGAAATCTTTCACCAGATCCATGAAGGAAGTCCAGATCTGATTGTCATTGGTTTCTGATACTGTACTGTTGAGTAGCAGAAATATCATGATGTTTACAAGAAAAGGGTTTCCATGCCGCTAAGTTGCATACACTTGTCTCTTCCCCCTACCCCTATTTCAGACCCTTTGCAGTGTACTAAATTGAGCTAGGTAACAAATTTGTAACTGGCCATTATTTCTGTAAATTATTTGGCACCTCATCCAAATTCCACTGAAGTCTGTTGCATGGCTTTTCATTGGCTGCAGGGAGCATAGAATCAGACCATGAGTCGATGATATCAAGTAAGGCAATACAATATGGTGGATTTCTGGTTGGTTTGTTTTTTTCAAACAAACTGAGCTTCCACTCTATGGCAATTCACCGAAGTGCATTATGGTTTGAGGCTAACAGGCTATGTCGGCTGTGGCCATTCAGCAAACAAAGAATTTAAAAGCAGAAAGTTGGCCAAGTTAAAAATCAGCATTAGTTCAACTTTTATTATAGCAGGTATATATCGGTGGTGAAATAACGCTTTGAAAAAGCACTGCTGGATTCAACTAACCACTGCAGTTAGTTTCAGACATTTCAGCAGCTAAATAATAAATTCTGTGGTACTGATTCACCTACACTAAGGTTCCTGCATCTCACTCAGTGAGAACTTTATAAAATAGCCATGCTTGTACAAGCCTATAAACTACAGAGGTGTTTGAATGATGAATAATGATTTAAAATGAAGAATTACATCACCAAGGCAAAACAAATACCGATGGCCAGATCCTTGGATGGTCTATGGAAATCAACAGAGTTACATTCATTTATACAAGCTCAGGATCTGGTTCCATGTCCACCACAGCCTGTCCTGGGCAGTAGATTTTTGTACATTTTAATGTAAAGGTAGAGCTGTATGAATAAATTATTCTGTAAATTTAGCTCTTGAGGGTGAAATTCACCTCTGAGCACAGGCACATAAGACTTCTTAACATTTCATAATAGGTCTTACCAGGAACGTAGGTGCTGACTGGTCAGAGGGGTGACTTTAACCTTGCTTGTCCAGGGACAACCTTCACTACTTACTTGATAAGTGACCTCCTGATTGCTCAGGAACGATTCAGAATATTCTATCAAGTAATCAGTGTCTATTTGACAAGTCATCTGCCACATGATGTTTCTGTTTTCTGATTGGATGCCCGAAATTTACATGTGTTTCCATTTAAGTCAATTCTATTGTGATTAAGTAATCTCAGCCATTAATTACAGTGCACAGTGCACCAATTATCCTTCTTTGGTGAGCCAGGGGAACTGAAGCACAGAGAAATAGTGTTTTGCCTGAGATAAAACAGGGAATCTGGAAAAGCTGGGAATTTCAGTCTTGGACCAAACGTCATACTGTTCTCAGTCAGACAGTTATCAATGGAGAAATCTCCCAAGGAACCTTTTCATATTGAAACATAGGCTCTTACAGAAACATCTTCATTGAACGATGGGATGAGAAAAAGCCTAATATATATTTTCGTTGCTCAAGTCTCCTTACAGAATTAGTAACTTGCCCTGTCACTGACTCTAGTGCCATCTGCAGATCAGAAAAAGAAGAACCTGATGTACATATCCTGTCCCATCTCATTGGGCAGGAATAACGAGAAGAAAATTCTTCTTTGCTTACTTTGCTGCCTATCTGGAAGACAGACATTGCTATAGAAATAGAGTGTGGGAGTATTTCACAGTGAAACCAAAACACTGTCAGAAGTATAATTCAGTGAACAATTTCTCATGCAGTGCTAGCTTATGAGGAAGAATACGTTTTTTACATGCTCATCTCCCCGTAGGCAAACAACTGCTGTAGCTCCAGGGTACCACCACAGTGCTAGCTTTTTCTATAGTTCAAAAGATTTGTTTGTACATATTGTGGCCCAAATCACGCCCTTGGTTACAAGGTGTATAATGAGCACAGTTCCATGGAGTCCACTGGGGCCACTCACGCTTGGAATGGGGAACTGGAGTTTGGCCAGTTGTTTCAGATTACTCACAGGTGTTTATTCCAAAGCAGTTCTCTTATTGGACCATATCCTCCACTGGTATAAACAGCATATCTGCATTGACTTTAAAGTTATTATAGATTCATACTAGTATGAAAACTTTGGGCCTCATTTTAATGTTGATATTTTACACCTGCTGTGTCTGCAGTTTGTAAACTGGGGGTCAGGAACCTGTTATATACTAAGAACTCTCCTCCTCCTTTATTCAGTGCCATGTACATTGCCTTTGCTTTATAACAAAGTGTCTTGTTGCAGTGATGATATACTGCATTTTCATTAGTGCTATATTCTTGTTAGAATGGTTAGTTAATTGAATGGTTCCAATTTATTCTGTCTGGAGCTCAGAAATTGGTTTTGGATATTATACAGTTCACATTTGGCCTAGCTAGATACAGAACAGTTTCTCTCTTTATATTTTTTTCCAGTTTAACAAAATTGTAAACACATAGTGGTGTTTAATACAATTGATTTTCCACCCACCAGGAGCAATAGTTAAGCACCAAAATCAATGGCAGCCTTTGTAAACACCTACTTACTCTTGATCATATCTGAATGGTTTATAACAGATCGTGTTAGCACTTTAGGACAAGGATGAACTGGCAAAGGAAAGAATGGTCAACATGATTGCCACCATTTAGTTACCTAAATTGCCTAGGATAGCAAAAGATTAAGGGCAGAAAAAACATGTAGCATGTAAACTACACATGGATTGCCTCTGAGAGAAGAATCTGCTGAGGTTTGCTATAATCTCATCTTGCATCAATGAGGATCAGGATGTCTCTACTGGAGGAAATAGAATTACACTGTCGGAAAAGGTCAGAATCCAAACTTTGCCGCTGACCTGAGCAAGGTCCACTTTTTGATCACCACCACCATCGTCTTCTGTCTTCATTGCTAGAAGGAGTGTTGTTCCCTCCACATACACAAATTGTACTAAATTTTTATGTTTCAACATGGCTGCAGGTCTTGTGCATTTTCACTCCCTCCACCCCTCAAGTTTCCCTTCCTGCTGGGGGGTGGCTTTTAATGGCAGAGCTCTTGGTCACCCTGGCTTTTATGGAAGATCCATAACAATTGCTCCTTGCATTACCACCAGAACTCTCCAATTCTAGACCTAATGTCACAATATTGGGGGGGGGGGGAGGAGGAGGGAGAAATGTCTGCAGTCAGCAATACTTATTTTACTTGCTTTACCAAAGAAGCTTTCCATCTTCTATTTAACACAGACTACATAAGGTTTCTCGTTTCAGTTTAAGAGATGATAAAAGCCTGACATGTAACTTAAAAATAAAATACACTTGAACACTAAACTATGTTTATCTGGAGAAATTAGAAAGGAGTCAGAGCTGCAAAGAGTGAAGAGGGATTCAGTCCTAGTAAGAGAGTCCTAAATGCCTGAGACTGGACATAAACAGCACACTTTAGAAGTAGAGAAACGTATCCTAGCAGCTTCACCCAATACATTGATACAAGTTCATTTTCATCTTCTCCTATGTTTAGCTAACTAAGGAGCATAATTGTCAGAGGGATGGTATGCAATTGGGGGACAAATACTCCACAAATACTCCACAAGAATGTCTCCATCCCAAGGGGTGATTTACAGCAGGAAAATTTCAAAGAACTTCTGTTTTTACTGGTATTTATTCAAGCCTAAAATGAGCAAGGCACATTACTCTGATTCAGATTATTTTTAAATTAAGAAAAGAAAATGGGTCCAAGAAAGCAGAGACTCAAAGTGTTTGGCAAAGACCCTAGTATTTCATTCAGTCATAGGGTAATTAATTTATGGGCAATTATATTTCATTTGTGTAGTATGCTTGCTTTATACAGCAACTCACTATACCAGTGAGGACAGATTCACTTCAAGTCTTAAAGTAAATATGTTGTTAGGATACAGCATTGCCAAAATATTCAACATGGATATTATTGTTTTGGGACAAAGTTTTTTTCAAGGCCTGATTCTATTCTATTCAAAGCTTATTTCAGGGCCTTACTCCCAGGAACTAAAATTTAGCAGCTAATTCTCTTGAATTAAATGGAATTATTAATGGGATAAAGGTGGCACTGTCAGGCCTTCTTGTTAAACAAGAGAATTACAGTTCAGACAGATTTTCAAAAGCATTCTAACCTTTGAAGCTCTAACAACATATACATTGGTGATATAGCAACCCTAAACGGGCAGTTCAGTATGCCACTCTGCATGTCATCCTAAATCCACCATATTTGGCTGCATTCAAAGCTGCTCCCCAAATCCAGGCCATGGCAGGGCGGGGGGGCCAAGAGCTCCAATTGACGGAGCATTCTTTGTAGATGTGCTGCAGCCAGCATAATTAAATTATGCCAGGGCCATTTCAGCCCCCAGCATAAGTGGAATTAAAAGATGGTGTGAAGATCCTGCCTCCTTCAGCTGAGAATTCAGCCCATTATGACATCAAAACCAACTCTGACTGGCTGAACTGTCCTAAAGCAGTCCTTAGCTGAGAGCTGATTAACCTTTCTCTTGTGACACATGCACCACAGTTTTATTAGGTGACTAAGCTTTATAGATCCATTATTGATATTTGGTGATGCATGCTGAATTCAGTGTACATAACAGCTTTGTGGAATAGGACATACTGTAAATAGGACATTCTCTGAAAGTATCCAAGAGATAAAGGAAATTAACACCAAGATGGAACAAAATGCATGTTGAATAATTGTGCAAAGTCACTGATAAATAGGTGGGACTAAAAACTTTGATTTCAGGTTAAAGGTGTGCGTGTGTAAAATGCAGCATGTTGACAGCCCTTGGAGCTTGAAATCGTATATTGTATTCCCAAGAAAGGAGCAGTTCATGTAACAGTAAAAGCTTGTTAACACTCTTCAATGTGCCTCACTCCACCCTGGCAGAATTAACTCTAGGAGTGAGAGGATCGTATGTTCTCCATAGCCTAATCAGTCCTTGGTCTGTGCGCTCAGACTACCAAGGGTCAGTGAACATAAGAACGGCAATACTGGGTCAGACCAAAGGTTCATCTAGGCCAGGATCCTGTCTTCTGACAGTGGCCAATGCCAAATGCCCCAGAAGGAGTGAACACAACAGGTAATCATCACATGATCCCTCCTCTGTCACCCATTTCCAGACAAACAGAGGCTAGGGACACCATTCCTACCCATCCTGGCTAATAGTCATTGATGGACCTAACCTCCATTAATCTAGCTAGCTATTTTTTGAACCCTGTTAAAGTCCTAGTGAGCACTGGGCATGAAGGAACCCTTTGATTCTAGAGCCAATTTTCCTCTGATTTGGTCGCCAGCATAGGACAGAGCCTCAACTATTCTATGGATGGGATGGTCTCCAATATTGAGCTTAGCACCAACCTCATCCGTGGGGCCCAGGGCAGCCTGGGGGATTATATGGGGGTGGAAAGGAGCAACCTGTCTGGGAGATGGATGGTGGAGTGGAGCAGATTGCTGGGTTACTCCACTTCCCATGGCTTCTGCCACAGTAGTGAGTGTTGGGAGGCTTTGCACCTGTTACTGTCCTGTGCCCAACTCTCTGGTGATCCTCCGAGTCGTGTCACTTGGGGAAGGGGGCTCTGAGGAAAGGGTGCAATGGGGCAAGGGTGGGAAGAGGTGGGTTGGAGCTAGAGCCTGGGGTTGAGGGAGTGGTTGTCCCAGACCCTGCCTCCCCAGGGACAGCCCTGCTAGAGAAGCCCTAAACACTCTCTAACCTATTCCAACTGCCAATGGTCAACTCAGGGCTGTTCCAGCAGCCTGGGATTACTCATATGCAATGATAACTTACCAACAGTTTTCTTTTTTCTCCAAGCGCACCTCCTCCACACAGGTGCACATGGAAAGAATGATCTGTGAGTCATTTTGGCACTTCTGTACCCCTGGAAAATTTCCCAATGCAGTAAGAATCCCACTAAGCCAGTTTAAGAAAGATCTATACAAAGCAACCCAAAAGGGATTCTAGAACACGGCCTCACATCCTAACTGTGGCAGTGGGCAAGGATACACCCACCAGTAATTGGGAGAAGACCAAGCTAATCTCCAATAATTGTTAGTCATCTTACTACTTGATCCTAACCGACTTCACTGGATTTTAAAATGCAGGCTAGAGTTAGAAAGCGATATGTCCCATTGTCGTGCAGTGACCCGTAACCATGTCATGAAATCATAGAACTGGAAGCACCTCAAGAGTTTATCTAATCCAGTCCCCGGCACTCACAGCAAGACTAAGGATTATCTAGATAATCCCTGTCAGGTGTTTGTCTAACCTGCTCTTAAAAGTCTCCAACGACAGAGATTCCACAGCCTCCCAAGGCAATTCATTCCAGTAGTACCCCAACTAAATCCAACCTAATGACTCTTGCTGCAGTTTAAACCCATTTTTTCTTGTCCTATCCTCAGAGGTTAAGGAGAACAATTTACCTCCCTTCTCCTAGTAACAACCTTGTATGCACTTGAAAGCTATTACCAGGCCTCCTTTCAGTCTTCTCCAGAATAAACAAACCTATTTTTTCAATTTTCCCTCATACATTGTGTTTTCTAGAGCTTTACTCATCTTTGTAGCTCTTCTCTGCACTTTCTCTGGTTCGTCCACATCTTTCCTCATATGTGGCTCCCAGAACTGACCAGAATACTCCAGTGGAGGCCAGTGGATCTGACAGCCATGCCAGGCCCCCAAAGGGGAGGAGCCTCAGGTGGAAAGGGCAGGGCTGAGGGCAGCCGGCTCTCAGTGCTGCCTGGATTGCAGGGCCTTTCTCCAGCGCTTCCTGGAGTGACAAGGCAGGAGCTCTGGCAGTGATTTAAAGGGCCCCTTTGAATCACCAGGCCCCAAGCAGTTGGCTCTTTTGCCCTCCCCCTCATTGGCGGGCCTAATCAGAATGTGGTAAAGTGCTTACAAATTTATAATATATCCCAGAAGGGTATTTGCTTGTTTGCAATGGTGTTACACTATTCATTTGTATTTAGCGTGTGATCCACTGCGACTCCCAGATCCATTTCTGTATTACTCCCTAGGCAATCAGTGTCCCATTTTGTATGTCTGCAAGGCATCCACCTACATACCACTCCTTCCTAGTAAATCTTAACCACCATCAAGGCCTGTGTCACTTATCCAACATACCCTCACTGGGCTCTGAGCACAGGAGCCTTAAACATGACAAGAAGTAGGAGCTGAATAACTGAAGTTCTATGAGTAAGATCCCCCCGCTGGATTAATTTTGCCTAAATATAACAACTCAAATAACTCATTGCTGGATCATTAGTCACTAACATATTCCTGGGAGTTAGATTAACTGGAGAACCCTCTTCTTGCGAAGTTCAATGGGGGTAAATTAGCTCCCAATTTAGCTAGTCCTCTTCTCGCCTCACAGAAAAACTTACATTTCGAGAAATGAGAAGGGGGGTCATTTTTATTTACAGTGAAAGGAAAGAGGATATAGTTTTCTACGTGACAACTAAGGAGAAGTATGATTAGCTATTATTAGTTTTTACATACTTTAACTACTGTAGTTAGTGGAAAGGCGATCCAAGGAAGTGTTATAACTGAGATGAGACTGAAGAAAACCACAGATGAATGGCGTCAAATCCTTCAGCGGTTAAGCAGGAGGTACTCCAGTTAAAGCTATTGGGAGTTTTGCCTGAATAAGGATTGCAGGATGTGTCTCCCTGTTAGAAACTGCCCTGCACCTGCAAGAAGAATGAATTACTGGCCAACCATATCCAATCTCTTTCTCTTTCGCTCTAAAGAGGGTTGGGGAATCTTTTTTGGGTCACACACACATTGTTCCCTGCTGCAGCCAGGGAAGGGGGGAAGGAAGGTATAGCCAGGGGAGGGGCGGGGGAGAAAAAGTGACCTGCTGTGGCCTCCCCTTCCTCCTGAAAGGTGCCCCATACAGGGAAGCAGCTCGGGGGCTTCCCTTCCCTCCCACTCTGGGAACGGATTCCCCCCTCCCTCTCCTCTCCTCTCCTCTGGCCCCTCATGCCTCCTTACCAGCAAAAGAAGTTTGGCTGGCAGCCTCTGCAGCTGCCGGAGGCTGGAAAGCATCTGCAGGCTCTTCTTTTGCTGCCATCTCCCGAAATGCTGCAGGGTTCCACCACATGGAGTTTCTCCCTCTGGGCAGATCTCCTGCGTGCACCTCTCCCATGTGCAGGAGAGGAACTGGAAGTATCTGGCCACGCTGCAGGGGAGACGGGGGAAGTTTTTTTAATTCAGCCCCTAGGACTCCCCTGAGGTGTTTCACAGCCACTGGAACCCCACGAGGGTCGGATGAAATTGTTTGGCAAGCCGGATGCAGCCCGCAGGCCAGAGGTTCCTCACCCCTGCTCCAGACAATGGTATCAAATACAGGCTCAGTGCATGACCATGATCAGTTCACCTCTCTCTGGAGGGAGCTAACAAGTGGAAAGGAGAGGAGTTGTCTAGCAGGGTACACACAGTTCTAACTAGGAGTGTTCTGGAGTTCACTCACCACTGGGATGCCTTCTCATGACTAGGTTTGGGGAATCTGCTCTCTGTTCCCCATAGTTACTTTATCCTCATTATCGGCCATTAGTCATTTTAAATCGAGCCAACCACTCAACCATGTGAGGCTTCTAAGATTAATTGGCCCTATCATAAGGAGTAGTAAGATTAAGAAAGAAGAGGGGTATATAGACTGCTAACCATAACCAAACAATGATCATACTGGGTTGAACCCATGGTCCAGTGAAACCAACCTTCAGACAGTGGTCAATGCCAGGTGCTCCTGAGGGAATGAACAGAACACATAATTATCAAGTGATCCTCCCCCTGTTGTCAATTCCCAACTTCTGGAAAAGAGGCTAGGGATACTTCACAGCATGGTTTTGCATCCCTGCCTATCTTGGCTAATATCCACTGATGGACCTATACTCCAAGAAATATTTCCTCTTGTTTATTTTCAATTTGCTGGCTATTAATTTCATATGGGCCTGGGCTACGCTAAGATCTTAGTCCAAAATAATCATACACACATCCAAGTTCAGATTTGTAAGCAGTGTGTTCACACTACCAAGCACGTTATTCTAGAATTAGGGACCACAGAATTCGAACTCTGTACTCCTGCTTTTCATGAGGAATAACACTCATTCCGAACTTGTAAGTCTGCAATAACATTAGTGTGCACACTCCAGTGCCGCTAATTCAAAATAATTGGCCTCCGGGAGGCCTCCCACAGCTCCCCAGAGTGCTTCTTGGGGCTTTATGTTCGAGGTAGCACATCCACATTAGTGGAGCCTGCCTTGGACTTCATTCAATTCTTCCCCATAGTGAGGACACAGAACTTGAATATGTAAAATCAGGAGTCCAGAAGTCAAATTTAGTGAATTTGTAATTGTCTTTTAGTGTTGACATGGCCTTGGTGACCCCCCTCGTTCTTGTGTTATGAGAAGAAGTATACTTCTTTATTCACTTTCAGCATACTAGTTGGGATGTTATAGAGCTCTATCATATCCCCCTTAGTCGTCTCTTTTCCAACCTGAAAGTCCCAGTCCTTTTAATCTCTCCTCATATGGAAGCTGTTCCATATGCCTAATCATTTTTGTTGTCCTTTTCTGTACCTTTTCCAATTCCAATTATATCTTTTTTTATTTTTTTGAGATGGGCAACCAGTTCTTCATGCAGTATTGAAGATGTGGGTATATCCACATGATTTATATAGAGGCAGTATGGTATTTTCTAGCTTATTGTCTATCCCTTTCTTACTCTGTTTGTTTTTTCCACTGCCGCTGCACTTTGAGGCTAGGTCTAGACTGAGACGTTTTTCTGCTTTTTTTTTTCTTTTTCGGAAGAGGCTTTTCCACCATTTGGCTCCATCTAGATGGGGCCAAATGGCGGAAAAGCCTCTTTTGAAAGAGCCCTTATGCCTTGTGAAACTAGGTATACAGGGCTCCCTGAAAGAGCGCATTTGCACTTCCGCGAAAAAAAGCAGAAGAGCAAACATGTTCCTTGGACACGGCGGAACATAGTCTAGATGTAGCTTGAGTGGATACTTTCAGAGAACTATCCACAATGACTCCACAATCTCTTTCTCTAGTGACAACAGCTAATTTGGAATTCTGTGAGATGAATTGCTGTCCCCACAGAAAACTAATAGGCCTGGCCAGATACAAATTCCTGTTCTGTGGGCAATTCCAACATTTCAAAAGTACTTCCTAACTGTCAGGGTGAATAAACACTGGAATAAATCGCCTAGGGAGGCTGTGGAATCTCCATCACTGGAGATATTGAATAGCAGGTTGAATAGACATCTATCAGGGATGATCTAGAATGATGATGCTTGGTCCTGCCATGAGGGCAGGGGACTGGACTTGATGACTTCTCAAGGTCCCTTCCAGTTCTAGTGTTCTATGATTCTATGATCGTCATTGTGACAGGGAAATAAAGATGATATTTTCCTCATAATGGGAATTCTGAAGTTTGGTTTCAGAAGTGCCAATCCAACATTTTGTTTCTATTTTTTAAAATGTTCCCGAGGCTCCCTGAACTACCCAGAGCCCTGGCAGAGAGCTGGGCAGCTCAAGGAAATGTAGCTGTGGGACAATCAGCCTAACAGTCTGCTCCGGAGCTAGATACTCCAGAAGCCTGGGTTTCTCCACAGAGTCCCAGGCAGACTACCAAGGCATCCGGCCAGGGAGGTGGCAGGAAACCAAGCAGATTTATGATGGAAGTTTGCCTGGCAGGCAAATTTCGACCCCTGCCTAGCTTCCATTGGAATGTAATCAAAATCACCATATTCTCATAGTTGTATGCACTGTTGGTGTAGCTGTTGATCCCAGGATCTCCAGACCAGGTGGGTGAGATAATATCTTTTATTGGAAAAATTTCTGTTTGGCAGAGCGACAAGCTTTGGAGCTCACACCGAGTTCTTTGGGTACAGGAAATGTACAGAGTGTCACTGCTTAATGTAAGGTATAACAGACTGTTCAGCATAAATAGTTAACACATATTTTGAGGGGAAGGTGAAGTGGCCTATTAACACCTCTAAATCCCTCCCCCCCCCCCCCCCCCCATCAGCTGCCTTTTCCTCATGATGGAATTAGTAAACTTGAAGTTTAAGAAAAGTAAAAGACGTATAAAAGATTGTAAGAAGTGTATCAAGCATGCACCTTTATAATTAAAAATAGAACAATGGGCCTTGTTTGTGTGCGTAACAAAGCTGAGTACTACAGCTGTTCATTAACGTTACAGCCATTATCTGCTGAATATCTTTCCTTTTCTTTCCCACTCTGTATTCCCTTGATTCAATTTGCAAATATGTGAGGACTCAGACAATTTCAAAAGACCTTGTCCTCAACCTAGTGTTTCTGAAGTAACGCCTGCACCCTGAAAGCTTAGTTTTGTATCTTAGTTTTGAATGCTCTGTCTGTTTGAACCTGCCATACTCTCACCACAGATGAAACAATTAGCATGGAGTTACTCATGCAGCCTTAGAATGCCATGTAAAATTTCTGCCAGAGAGCATAATTGTACTTCAATGACTTTATTGACTCCAAATGATTAAGCCAAGTATGACCGACAGAGCTCTACTGACCATTTCTATTTATAAACACAGCACTATTCTGAACCGATTCAGGGTTAATTACATGTGGTTTCTGTCTGAAGCATTTCTTTACCGCCTGTTAAGTGTTGTGAGCCTATATAATAGGGATGCTGGCATCTGTCTCCATTCACAAGTGGTCATAATTCCTTTTAGAGGCTTCTCATGGCATCCCTGAAGTTTTAGAGAAAACTTTTTAACAGAACTCTACTGTTGGAGGATACATGTTTTGTTTTGTTTTGTTTTGTTTTAACTTTCTCTAACTGTAGGTTAACATATACTGCCATCATGTGGGGGGAGAAAGAGCACAGGAAAAAATCTGTCAAGCTCTTAACTTACTGGGACATTGTCAACTTGAAAATGCTATTTCCATTTGAAACTGTCTCCCTACTATCGATACAAAGATATTTCAGGTTACTAAAATGGGAAAGGGATGAGAGATAAAATAAGAGGTTGGGAGTTGGTTGGTTTGCTTACTTTGTGTATTGGGCGGCATTTTGCATTGCACTGTTTTGGTAAAAGCCAGGTGTACTTTGCATCCTGAGTTTGACTCACACACACTGCAGATGGGGAACTCACAGGCACCCTCAGGTCCTAAAAAAGTCTGGGTACCAGCAAAGGCAACCGCAACCCTGAAATGTAAGGTTCCCCAGGGAGGCATGTGCAGAGAGGAGAAAAAGAGAGGAAAAGGAGGGGCAAGCACAAGTATATTTGGTGGTGTTACTGCTGTGGGCCCACTATATCTTTCTAAACATCAGCTGAGGAACAGATGAGACTGGAAGGGTTTATTTTTTGAGACATACTATGTAAAGCATCAAATCAGTGTTCAAATAATTGAAAATGTTTAAATGAGTCAGTTTAAAAACTATCCAAGTTGACAGTTAAAAAGCATGATTTCTGCACCAGGCCTGCGCAGTTCCAAAATTTAAAGAGCAGCTATCACCAATAGGCTGAAATATTATGTAAACACATTCTAAATAAAAAAGAGCCTGAAAACGAATCTATATCTTAAAATGCTGGCATTTTCCAGACCATGAGCTATACAATATGAATATGTAGGGAAATATATGTTCTATGAAAAAATGAAGTATGATTCCATCACAAACATCAAAATATTAAAGTTATGGTAGCACATCAGTTGACACATGCCTCTTTCTGCATATGCATCTAAGGCTACCCTCATTCACACCGAGTAATATGGTTCTTCACAAGAAGTCCCACTGACTAACGTATTACTTAACATGCATAAGTGTGGCAGAATTTGGCCAATAACACTTGTACAATAATACAATATAGTGTACTTTTCTTCCTTAGACCCTTTGCCTACAGTCACATAATCTTGCTTACTTCTCCACAGACACTTCTCTGAGTTCATAAAATTCACTTCTAGGACATCTAGCCCAAGATGTCAATATAACTCAATAGAACAACTCTTAATTTTAAGGCTGTAAGACAGGGGTGGGCAATAATTTTTAAAGGGAGCCACTCCAAGGTTTTGGTAAGTGGTCAAGGGCAACACTTTCATGGAGGGACTGAGGGGTCTGGGATCGAGGTTGGGTATAGAAGGGAGCTTGGGGTAGTGGACTGGGTTGCAGGAGAGGGTGTGGGGTCTGAAAGGGCATTTGCGTGAAGGAGAGGGTTGTGATCTGATGCACAGGCTTTGGGTGCAGAGTCTGGGAGGGGATATGGGTGCAGGAGAGGATTTTGGCCTGGGGGAGAGGTATAGAAGGGGGTGCAGGACCTGGGAGGGGCCTGTGACCTGGGAAAAGTGGGTGCAGAGGGTTTGGATGCTGATAGCATACTGGCCTGGGGGGGGGGTGTTGGAGTGGGTGCAGAGTCTGAGAGGGAGTTGTGACCTGGAGGAGGTGGGGAGAAGAGGTATAGAAGCTTTGAGTGGTGACCTGGGGCAGGAGGGGATGGTGGCCTGGAGCAGGTAGCTTGGAGGATACGGGGTGGGGTGCCAGAGGCAGTCTCTGGCTAGGAGGTGCTTACCTAGATGGCTCCCAGCCAGCAGCCCTGCAGGAAACTGAAGCAGGCTCCTTGACCGTCTGCTGCAGTACCAGGCTGCTCCACATGGCTCTGTTCCGGGTTGGGGATGGGGGAGGAAGCTGGAAACTAGCAAATGGGAGCTGAGAAATTTTGCTGGGGGGCAGGGTCAGTGCCCAAAGCCCTATCCCTCCCTTCCCAGTGTCCTGAGCAGAGAGCAGCCAGCCTTTAAAGCAGCTACTGTGTTGTAAAAGTCCTGTCGAGGTGTCTGCAGGCCAGATCTGGTGGCTTGGTGGGCTGGAGGTGGCCTGCTTATTGAATTTTGCCCACCCATACTGTAAGAGAATCATGGATTGGAATCCAAGTTGTGAAGAGTTTAAGCCTGTGGAGTGGAGCTTTTGCTTAATTTACTGTGCAATGGACAAAATGTCATTACAGGTTGAACTTCGCTCTTCTAGCACTCTCTGGTCCAGCAACATCCGTGGTCTGGCATGATTTTAGTTAGCTGGATGTTCACTTATCATGGGGTTGGCCAAGTTTCCCATGGTCCCATAAAGTTTGTTTATAGCCACCAGTCCTGACTCAAAGGGTATGTCTTCACTACAGTGTTATTTCGAAATATCTTATTTTGAAAGAGTTAATTTGAAATAGCTTATTTTGAAATAACGTGTCTACACACAAAAATGCATTTCGGAAATAGCGTTTTGCTATTTCAAAATAGAGCGTCCACACTGAGTGGACACTGAATTGCATTGAAGGCCGGACGGAACCAGGTCCAGCAGGGCATCAGGTCAGGAGTTTATTTGTGTGGCTGCTGCCTGAGGCTATCTGAGGCTTGTGCTTAAAGGGACCCCCACCCCGGACAGCCAGTTCTCAGCTTTCCCTGCTTGCTTGCCTACCTCGATGAGGGGGCAGCAGAGCATTTGTGTCTCTGCGTGCTCTGGTTGCCCTCACTCGGGACACCACAGCTCTCTGCAACATGGAGCCAGAGCTGTCCCTGGGCACTCTGGTGCTTCTTGTGAACACGCTGACGTGAGCCTGGCTGCACTTTCTGCAGGCTGCCATACAGGAGGTCCATCGGGGGGCTGTAAGTATCCAGGAGGCCCTGTGGGAGAGCTTCCACCCTGAGGAGCACTAAGAGCCTCCCTGGTCTGCCCCATTGGGGGCTTGTGCTTCATTCCTCCCCCACATCATTCCACTAACCCTCCCAGCCCCCCTTCCTGATGTCAAATGAAATACACGTATTTTCATGAACACAAACACTCTTTATTTAAAAAACTGGGGGATGAAACTGGAGAGATTGGAGAAAGGAGGTGGGAGAGGGGCGGAAAGAGGGTGGGAGAGGGGAGGGGGAAACCTGGGAGGAGGGAGCTGGAAGGGGGAAGCAAGGGGAAGAAGGGGGAGGGGAAACTCAGGGCTCAGGGTTGGGGGTCTTGCCGGACCAACTTTATTTTCATGCAAACCTGCTCCTGGGTTCACATGTGGCCTTTGGTGGCCAGGCTGGCAGCTATCCTGCCATAGATGGCCGCGTTCCTCCGTCTAGTGCGGGGATCATGGACGTTGGGGGCATCCCCCCCAAACCTAAGGTCCACCCTGATCTCCACCCTGGACCAGGAAGGCACCCACCTTCTCCAGGCCCTGGCAGGCTCCTGGGAGCTGGCAGACTGCTCCTGGGGAGCAGCAGAGGGCTGGCTGCCAGTGGCTTGCTGGCTCATGTTTTGGGGCCACTGGGTCAGGGGCAGTGACTGCTGGCTCTGGGCCAGCTGGCTTGGAGCTGGGACAGGCACTGTGGCCAGAGTCAACCCCTTTAAGGGCTCCGGGGAGGGAGGGGAGAGAGAGGTGTGTTCTTGTTTGAGTCTGGAGTGGCCACCAGGGCACCCTGGGAAGGCTGGAGGCCCCCTATTTTGAAATAAGTGTCTACACAGCTTTTATTTTGAATTAGCTATTTCGAATTTGGCGTTATTCCTCATAAAATGAGGTTTACCAAATTCGAAATAAGTGCTCCACTATTTCGAATTTATTTTGAAATAGCAGTTTGGCTGTGTAGACGCTAGTAAAGTTAATTCGAAATAACAGCTGTTATTCGAATTTCGAATATTTGATGTGTAGACATACCCTAAGTGTTCTGTGCTGTTAGTTAGCTCTGATTTACCCCTAAATGTCTTCTTGTAACATCGCAGTAAACAGTGGAAGTATTGGTAATGCTGCTAGACAATGTTGACCTCCTGTGGTCTGGCAAATTCTCTGGTTTGGCACTGGTCAGGTCCCAATGGTGTCAGACTAGAGAGGTTCAACCTATACCTATTTTATTATACCATGAACTAGTGCATACATAAATATACACAAATGTTAATTTTATGACATTATTTACTTCTTGACAAGTCATCATTCTGTCAACATGTTCATTTGTACTTATACTTAGATATCATACATTTACCAGAAGCATTTCCTATTCTAGTCATGTACATGGACAATGAGGATGAGCGCATAGTTTCTAAGATCAGCACAAAATTGTGGTTAACTGCCTAACTGCCTTCTAGGATGAGACAACTGGCTCTGTAAAGCTGCAAAGCTTTTGATACCTTCTCCCACAGTATTCTTTTCAGGAAGTTAAAGTATGGCTTGATTGAATGGACTATAATTCGGATTAAAAATCTGGCTAGATTGTCAGGCTCAATGGATAGTGATCAATGGCTTGATTTTCTAGTTTGCAGCCAGTATCAAGTGAAGTGCCTGAAGGGTCAGTCCTGGGGCCAGTTTTTTTCAACATCCTCATTAATAATCTAGATGATGAAGTGGTGTGCACCCTCAGCAAGTATGGGGATGACACTAAGCTGTGGGGAGAGGTAGATTCGCTTGAGGGTAGGGATAGAGTCCAGAGTGACCTAGACAGATTGGAGGATTGGACAAAAAGAAATCTGAGGTTCAACAAGGACAAGTGTAGAGTCCTACACTTAGGATGGAAGAATTCCAAACACTGCTGCAGGCTGGGGACAGACTGGCTAAGCAATAGTTCTTCAGAAAAAGACCTGGGGATTAGAATAGATGAGAAGCTGGATATGAGTCAACAGTGTGCCCTTGTTGCCAAGGCTAATGGCATACTGGACTACATTAGTAGAAGCATGGACAGCAGATCAAGAGAAGTTATTATTCCCCTCTATTGTGCAGTAGTGTGGTCACACTTGGAGTATTGCATCCAGTTTTGGACATCCCCACCCCACTGCAGAAAGGATGTGCATACATTGTACAGAGTCCATCAGAGGACAACAAAAATGATTAGGGGGTTGAGGCACATGCCTTATAAGGAGAGGCTGAGGGAACTGGGTTTATTTCGTCTGCAGAAAAGAAGCATGATGGGGGATTTGATAGCAGCTTTCAAATACCTGAAGTGGGTTCCAAAGAGGATGGAGCTAGGCTATTTTCAGTGGTGGCAAATGACAGAACAATGAGCAATAGTCTCAAGTTGCAGTAGGGAAAGTCTAGGTTGGATATTAGAAAAAATATTTTCACTAGGGCTAGGGGTAGACTGCGGCATTTTTGTGGAAAAAACATTTTGTGTAGCTTTTTCCGCTTTTTTTTTTTTTTTTTTGGAGGAGGAGGAGGCTTTTCCGCTATTTGGCAGACAGGGCCAAATGGCAGAAAAGCCTTCTCTTTCGGTGGAACCCTTGTGCCTCATGAAACGAGGTATACAGGGCTCCCCGAAAGAGCGTGTTTGCTCTTCCACGAAAAAAAGAGGAAGAGACAAACGCGTTCCTTGGACACGGCAGGGTTTTTGACCGGGCTAACGCCCGGAGCACCCCATTGTAGGGGGCGCCGCGCGGGGCTGCCAAGCCATGTAGGGGCGGCACCGCGCATGCTCCGCGCACCTGGGGTGGTGCCACGCATGCACCGGGTGCTGGGGCCGGGGCCACACATGCACCAGGCGCCTGGGGGCAGGGCCACACATGCGCCGGGGACCCGGGGACAGCGCCACTCTCCTGGGGCCCGGGGCGCACGAATGGCTTGGGCCAGCCCTGCCCATATTTGCTCCTTTGGAAACTTGATACACACTTGTATTTAAATGTACACACTTGATACACGTTTGTATTTAAATACATCTGAACTTTTTGCCTTGTTGAATTAAATTCCTGTTAAAACCAAGAGACAGGGCGTGAACAGTTTAATTAGTGTAGAGCATAACTGCTAATGTAACCATTAAATCTATGGGATTCAGACAATAACGTGAACCACCCTGTTAGGAAATTAGGAATCCATGCAAACAAGAAATTCCAAATTAATGTCATCAAAAGATTAAGGATCAATGTTATTTCCCAGAAGTAACAGTGTAGTTCTAGAAGTTGCTTTTTACCATTCTACTCTGTCAGGCATGCGGGGAAAAAATTAAGCAAATTAGCAACAAGATATGAAGAAAGGGGAATTCTAAATGTGTTGCAGAATAGAGGGGAGAAAGTTGGTGCATTCATAATATGAACAAGAATAGGTCGGCTCCAGAAACAAACTAACTAACTAACTAACTAACTAGCATTTGAACTAAAGGAAAAACAAATCTCCAGTTATAAAAATTGTGATAATCTCCACCATACAGTATTTCACAATATCAACTTCCGTCACTAAGTCCAGGTCCCAAGCTCATGGGAGTCAGTACAAGGACTCCCTTTTACCCATGGACCAGGCCCTAAAAGCCATGCAACTTAAAGTGTCACAGATCCACAGTGTGTGCTATGCCTTTTCATACAGTCTTCGTGGTCAGGTACACCATGAATGCTAGGCCCTATGCCTTCACTCTTTACCAAGGGGAGCCTCATGGACCTTCTACCCTGAAATTGGGTCCCTGGTTTTAGCACCCATTTTTCATCATGGCTCTTCCAGCAAGTCCTGAAGATGCAATACTAACGGGATGCATTAGGAGCCTAAGGGCTGTAGCAGCAATTGCTGTGCTGCCCCTGCTCTGTGGCCTGGAAGTGTAGCTGGACCTTGAGTGGAGAATTTGCCCACAGTGAAACTGAATGTGCTGTGTAGGCAAGCAAGAGGTTAATGACATTTTGCAAATGAAAATCTGCAAAGTTTAGTCATGTGTGCAAAATGACTATTTATAGGAAGTCAAGTGAATTCATGGGGTTACATTTTGCTCCCAAGTTCATGCAACTCCATTTACGTAAATGGATGGCATGGGACTTTACTCAGGGTAGAATTTTAGCCAGAAGATGAAGCAACCAGGGAGCTTGCAACAATGGTCACATGCGGGTTATGAAAAATGGTAGATTTGACAGGTTAACTCTGCATAACAAGTGGTTTTAGATAATAATCTGCATTTATATCATCAAATGACAATGTCACAGTGTAACCAACTGGGGCTGGAAACTGTCATCAGGGGATTGAACCTTGGGCTTTGAACATCAAGACCACAAAGTTGTTACAGTTTTAGTTGAAACAGACACCTATGAGAAAGCACTGGAGCAGCCTGTTAAGTTGCAGATCTGAGCCACTAGAGGGCATCCCATGCACTAACTAAGCCATTCTATTACCAAAGCTTTTTGCTTTGTATTAATTCTCACAAATGTCTCATGAGAGGGATAAGTATTATCATTGCTGTTTTACAGAGGTAGTAAGTGGTGCAAAGAGAGGTTTAGTGAACTCCCCACGTCACACTGTGTCAAAAGTAGGGCCAGAGCTAACAAGCTACCTCAGAGTTCTCTGCTCTGCAAACAAGACAATTCTGCTGTCTTGGGGTACGTCTACACAGCAACATTATTTGGAAAAACTAGCATTCGTTCAAAATAACTTAGTCCTCGTCTACACAGCAGGCAGTTATTTCGAAATAGTCTCGAAATACAGGCAAGCTGGAGGACTTCTTACTCCAACTCCGGTAACCCTCATTGTATGAGGAGTAAGGGAAGTCAGAGGAAGAGTGCTCTATTTTGAAACAAATGCTGTGTAGACGCTCCCAATTTCAAAATAAGCTATTTCGAAATAAGATACGCAATTGACGTCGCACAATTTGCATACTTATTTCAAGTTAAGCGCTGGTGTGTAGACGCACCCCTGAGGACTTATGTCCCACTTCTTAATGTTCAGTAGGTATATACTAGACGGTAATTCATGACTAGTCAGTCAGCTCCAGGTATCACACAGCCTTTTAATGGATCTGGCTAAAACTCCCAGATTACTCTCAATGAATTTCAAAGCAAAGTATTTCTAGAGGGTGTTAGATTCTAAAAATTGAGTAGTGACAAGAAAGAGTTCCATGGGCCCTGGCTCTTATTTCAAAATAACTAGTACAGCGTCCACACTACCAAGCCTGTCATTTTGAAATAACAGGCTGGTTATTTCAAATTAATAACTCCTGCTTTCCATGAGGAATAACACTTATTTTGAAATAGTTATTTTGAAATTCAGAAGTGTGGATGCTCCACTGCTGCTATTTTGAAATAATGACTCCCCAGAGCTATTCAAAGTAATTACTCGCCAGTGCTTCTTGGGGCTCTAAGTCGAGATAGTACATCAACATTAATGGAGCCTGCCTCACATTAATTTGGAGGCTTCCCTGTAGTATGAACTTGCTATTTCAAAACAGTTATTTTGGGAGTTATTATTTCAAAATAAATTCTTTCAAAATAATTTCCTAGTGTAGACATGCCCTGGCAGACCTCAGGACTGTAGACAATGTATGCACACACGAGTGTGTGTGTGCTCATGATTTAGTGCACAACAAACTCAAGATGGCTTCCTGAGACAGGGATTACGAATGGAGTTTTCAGGAGTTTGGGAATCAGATTAGGTTTGGGACTAGGATTAGGGATAGAGCCAACAATATGCCCAGGCTAGATTAGGAATTGACAGAAGCACGGTTTCAGGACTAGAATGAGCAGGGCACAGAGGCTCAATCAGCTAAGGTTAAGATTTGAGGTGTGAGAGGCTACTGAGGGTATGTCTACACTAGCTCCCTAGTTCGAACTAGGGTGGCTAATGTAGGCATTCGAACTTGCAAATGAAGCCCGGGATTTAGTTCGAACTGACTGCCCGTGGCTACACGCGGCAGTCAGAAGTTAATCCGAACTAAGTAGTTAGTTCAGATTAACTGTTACACCTCATTGCATTGTTATGTAACATTTCTTTCTGTTAAAGTGAACATGGAGGCATTTGGCTGTCAACATTTCTTTCTCTAAAGTGAACATGGAGGCATTTGACGTTCTTTTTCTCTCTGTCTTTTCTCCTTTTCTGTCTGCTGGCAGCTCAGCTCCTTAGAAAAACTCTTTAGAGGTTCAGGAATCTTTGCTAATCTTATTCAGCTGCTCACAGAAGCAGACACATTTTTTTGCCCAACTAGAACACTGAGGGGTGCATCTACACAGCACCCTTACCTCAAAATAAGCTACGCAATTTGCAGTATGCAAATTGTGTAGCTTATTTCAAGGTTATTTAAAAATAAAGTGCTATTTCAACAAATCCCTTAACCCTGGTGGAACAAGGGTTACAGGGATGCCAGAATAGCGTGCCCATTATTTCGAAATATATTTAGAAATAACAGATGCATTTAAAGACCCAGAATTGCTATTTCAGGATATTTCCAGTATCCCGAAATACCTCCACTGTCTAGATGTACCCTGAGAGTCCAATCCTTAGCTGGTGATAATTGGTGGAGTCAACTGAACAATGCCAATTTATACTAGGTGAGGTTTTGACCTTAAAAGTCCAAAGCATCGTAAGATTTATGATGGTATCAAGCTGAAGCCTAATTTTTTCTTTAATTATATCTCCTCCCAAATATGTCCATGCAGGTCTTCTCTAAGGCTATGTCTACACTGCACAGTTATTTTGGAATAAGCTATCCGGAATAGTTATTCCAAAATAGCTTATTTCAAAATAGCACGTCTACACTGTGGGGAAGCCTCAAAATTAGTCCGAGGTAGGGTTCCCTAATGTAGACGAGCTATCTCAATTTAGAGCCTCAGGAAGAATAACTTAGAATGGGCCTGGTGATGGGCTCTTTTGAAATAGCAGAAGTTGAGTGTCCAGATACACCTTATTTCGAAATAGCTATTTCAGAATAGGATTATTCTTCATAGAATGAGGTTTATTCTTCATAGAAAGAATAAGCCGTCCATTATTTTGAAATAACGGAATTGCTGTGTAGATGCTCACGTAATTATTTTGGAATAAAGGCCGTATATTCCAAAATAACTTTGCTGTGTAGGCGCACCCTAACTGCTTGGATCTGAACTACCATCCAGAAGCACTCTGAAAATTCCTATTGGTCTAGTGTTGCATTTACAGTGTCTGTCTGGCAGCCAATTATCTGGGATAAATCTAATATAATTTCCAAGCACTCATTTAGGCAGATACCAGAATTCAAGGACTTTCTCTGAGGAAGGGTTTAAATAAAAAGTGATTGAAGAATATCGTTAAGGTGGACAGAAGCTGGAGTGAACACTTTAGCAATGAGACAGAATAATGCGGTGGAGTGTTATATATGAGTATTCAAGGCCTCCTAGGACTGGAGAAGGGAAAGAATGAGACCCCAGATTTTTATTTATTTTTGCATAATGAAATCCAGGCTTTCAGAGGCCTTGCCAGCATTACCACGACAAACAAAGGCAGGGCTTGAGAGCCCATCTTGATGCTGAAACCAATCTATTTTGGATAAAAATCTGAAAATATATTTGAGTATCAATGGCTCATATACATCCATAATAGAGAGAAACCCTGATAGAATTCAGGTTGTATTCTGATTAATTTGCAATGAACTTTTTCATTTTCTTGTTTGTTTTGCACTATTTAATCTTCTAGAAATCCTTTTCCTGGTGGCTGTCGCAAAAATCCACATATATATACTTTGTAGTTTATGCTAATTCTTCAAATGAAAGATATGAACATTTATATAACAATATTTTTGGCCACTAGACTCATAATTGCAGAGTACAAAAAGGAACAGTGCAAATCAGCGGTAAAAATAACTTGAGTGAGCTGGGGCAAGGAGACAAGTGAAAAGACACTTAGAAGACCTACCTCTCTCTCTAATATTAACACAAAAATGCCAAAAAGAACCCAAACTTCCTAAAATACCTAGTTTAATACAAGATGCTTTAAGAAGATAGAGTCAGTAATCACATGTCTTACCTGTGTCCAAGGTTCCTAGTGAATCAAAATTTGGGGCTAATGTTGTAGTTTTATAGATTGCAGCTTATAGATGTTTGGCATGTTCTCTGTGTAGGGTTAATGCTTGCATATCAAGAGGCCCTTTGCCCACTGAAATTAGTACAAGTGATGATTTCATCTGGCAGAAATTTCTGTCATTTCGTTTTATTTATATGCAAGATGGCAACTAAGACATGTTGGACTTTTTAACTTGCAGATAACCACCTATATTCTGGATTTTTCAAAGCATACTAGGAACTGTGGGAACTTGTCAGTTTTGGTTTGCAGGGGCACATGTAAATGCATCTTTGAGTTTGGGCCAAATGAAGTTCACCTCTCTAGAGTTTTGATTTGAATTGCAGGTTCAACTGAATTCAAAGTTGTAGCAAAACTCAGTCAAAAGTGAGAGTTTCTGTATTGTTTTCCCCAGTTTGTTTTTACGTGAAAAACACATAATCAAAAAACCATAGCATTCCTAACGTATCTTCCTTGGGGTACCTCATAGTGCACCAGAAATTGCCATTTGGTAACAGAAAGATAAGAAGCAAATTGTCATTATTATAATTGCCTGGCTACAAATTGCTCCCATAGACAGTTTTTGTTATTTTTGTTCTCTCATCTTCTCATTCCCACCCTACGTAGCTTGTTTATCTCACCAACATATTATGACTGTAGGCTCTTTGGGGCATACAGAACAACACTGTTTAGCACAATGGAGCCCAAATCTATCTGAGGCCTTTGGGGTACCTCAGTGTAACTGATAATAAATGAAATTAGATTGTCACTTCAAAATCTTGCAAAGCTTGGTGAATTTTTAGAAACCTGGGTAGAGTTGGTTGAAAATGGATATAGGGAGCCATTTTCCTTCCATTCTAAAAATATTAGAGCAGGAAGAAGCATGGACCACTCCACCCACAAAAATCTCAGGGTGTTCTGCATTAGCTGAGGGGTGAAAGACTTATGGCAGGGAAAATGTTTCTTGGAGTTTGGGGTCGATGTGAACCCAAAGCTCCAAATGAACCTGACAGAGTTTTCAGGGACATGCATCAAACCTTACAGTTCAGGAATATGAAAATTATATGAAGTGAAACAGGTGGATTTGGCATAGCTCTAATACCCTATTCAGCGGTAGTATAAATAAGACAGTATTGATATCATAGGTCTTAAGTTCTGCAATGCTAAATGTAATGATTTAACTTTATCTCTTTAAGTGTCTCATAATGGTTGGCAGCAATGGTCCTCTGGCACAATGCAATTGTAACACAAGAGGTAAATTTGTCTAGGGAGGAGACAGAGCTGTTTTGATGGCTGTTTCAAGGCTGTGGGAAAAGCCACCACAAACTTCTCTACTTTCTATTTCAAATGCAAGACTCAATTAATTGGCTTCACCTTCATTTATAAAGCACAACAGGGAGAAATCCACATTTTTGTCAGAATTTCCCTCTTAGTGAGAGAAAAACAAAAGAACCCTACTTGAGTGAAATGCCAGTCATGGCATTTGATATACTATTAGAAGGCACCTAGATTTCATGGGAATTGTTGTGTTATGAGAACCAGAAGGAAATGTAATAGAAATAAAGAGAAAAACAGTCACTTACCTCAGTTCAATGGACCCATGTAATGAGAGGAGAATTTTACTTGAAATTCCATTTGATGAAACAGACTTGTAGATGGAAGACTAGACAGGAACTATGTTACAAATATATTTGTTTGCAGCTGACACTGTAGTGAGAACAGTTGCTGTATTTGGGCTTCAATTCTAATTTAAGGAATGTTTTATTGGAGAGTAAAGATACAAAATGGCTTTGATTATGATGCTTCATTTTTTAAAAGATTCACAATGTGCAAAAAAGGCAGACCTGTATAAATGACCCCTTGAATGAGGAGTTAAAATATGAATGAGAGAGATGTAATATCAGGTAGTTTAAATATCAAGGACTTTAAAAGATTATTGTTTTTAGTATGAGCTCTTTGGGATTTTACATATTAGTCAGTAAGGGCACATCTACACTATGAGATAAGGTCAAATCTACTGTGGTCAATTTCTGGGCACCTGATTTTGAGAAGTCAAAGACCTGTGTCCCGCTCACTATGGGGAAGAATCAAATGTTGTCCGAAGTAGCGTGTCCCCATTAGGGAACCTACTGTCAACTCAGAGAGTGAGGCACCATGGGTAGCTTTGCACTCTGAGCTATGATTCTGGTGCCCGTTGGGTCCAAAACTCTGCTGAGGTTGATTAGAGGAGCTCATGTTGGCTATATTCCATAAGGCATCCCTCTAGTCCTTCCCCCCTCATGTGAGATAAAGGGAATGCAGTGTGCTTTTGGTGCCAGAGCACTGAGAGCATGGAGCCCGGTGTGCTGGAAAGCATAGTCATGCTCATGAGTGGGGACTGGTCAGTGGGGAATCAGTTTGAGGTAGAGAAATTGACAGTCAATGCTCTTCTCATACAAGTAGCCAAGGCCACCAACAACTACCTTGTTGCTACGGAGGGCTATGACTCTGGGGAACATGGACAACATCGTGGAGGGCTTTGCCGCCATGGGCTTCCCCAACTGCAGTGGCGCCATAGATGGCATGTACATCCCCACCCTGGCCCCCAAACACTGTGCCGCAAAATATATCAACTGCAAGGGGCACTTGTCCATGGTACTGCAGTCACTGTTGGATCACAAGGGCCACTTCACTGACATCAATATGGGAGGGTTTGGAAAGGGTCATGATGCCCACATTTTTTGGAACTCCTGCCTCTTCTGAAAGATGCACGCTGGCACTTTTTTCCCCAAGTAGACAATCGAAGTCAGAGAGGTGGACATGCGTATAGTGATCCTGGGTGACACATCCTACCCCTTGCTTCCATGGCTCATGAAACCCTACACAAGCAGTCTGAACCCCAGCAAGGAGGAGTTCAACTACAGGCTGAGCAGGTGCAGAATGGTGGTGGAATGTGCATTTGGAAATTTAAAGGAGAAGTTTAGGTGTCTCCTGACCCACCTGGACCTGAGAAAATGAAACATTCCCTTTCTGGTTTTGGCCTGTTGTGTGCTCCATAACCTGTGTGAGAACAAAGGGGAAACTTTTCTGGCAGGAAGGGGGGGCTGAGGCAGAGCACCTAGCCCAAGGGGTTGAGCAGTTGAACACCAGTGCCATAAGGAGAGCACAGCAAGGGGCAGTGCGATTCAGAGATGCCTAGAAGGATAGTTTTATATAAGTCCACTTTTGAGACTCTTCCCCATGACTCTACACAACCTGCCCCTGCATTTCCTGTGTTTTCCTTTAATCCCCCACCTTACCCCATCCCACCCCTGCAGTCAAGTAATAAAGAGTCCGTTCTTCAATGAACATGAGTGTTTATTAGGGGAAAACAATAGGGAAAGGACAGAACTAGGAACAGGAAGGGGGGAGAGGACTCAGGAATGAGAGTGGGACAACCTCCTGCCTCCCAAGGGCCTGGAGGCTCTGGCTAGCCTTGATTTCCCCCCCTCCCCACCCCGCCCATGTCCTGGAGCCCCCACAGCCTCTGGGTACCCTGGGGGTAGAAGCCGCAGGGCTGGTGGAGGAAGGACAGTCAGGGGTGCCATTTCAGATTTTGGTGGAGGGGCGACCTGTGCTTACCGTGATTCGGGGGAAGAGTGACATCATGGGCATGGCCAGATTGAGGAGAGCAGCTTCAGCACTGTTACTGAGCATACTCAGTACAAACCAAATAGCAAATTGGGGGGTACCAATCCCATTCCCCCTCCCCACATACACACATAACCTCTTTCTAGGGCTATTAAGGCAATGGAAAACTCTACTTTTTTTGATAGATAACTTAGCAATTAGCTAACAAGGACACTGTATCTAATTCTTATATGAAAGAAAGAAAATGAAATAGATATAAGACCCACTCAGCTCTAATATTAACATGTTCTAACATCTGGAGGCAAGTCACTTAAGGGACACTGCTTAGCCTTAAAATTGTAATGTATATTCTTACTTTGTTACTAACTTTGCAGGGAAAGGGAGAGAGAAAGAGAGAGGCAGAGAGACTGTCAGGATTCTTGGGCTCTATCTCAGCTCTGGAAGTGGAGAGGAGTCTGGTGGGTTACAGCAGGGGGCAGATACATTTGGGATCTGTGTAAGATCATAATGGTCATACTGGGTCAGAACAATGGTCCATCTAGCCCAGTAGCCTGTCTTCCAACAGAGGCCAATGCCAGGTGCTTCAGAAGGCACAAACAGAAGAGGCATTCATCAAATGACCCACCCCCATTGTCCCATTCCCAGCTTCTAACAAAGAGAAGCTAGGGACAGCATCCCTGCCCATTCTGGCTAGTAACCATTGATGGACCTAATCTCCTTGGACTTATTTTGTTCTTACTGGAACCCTGTTATAGTTTGGGCCTTTCCACTATCTCCTGGCAAAGAGTTCCACAGGTTGAGCGTGAAGAAATAATGTATATTGTTTGCTTTAAATCTGCTGCCTCTAAATTTCATTGGGTCAGTTTCTTATGTTATGTTAGTGAAGCAGTAAATAACATTTCCTTATTCTATTTTTCCACACCGTTCATGATTTTCTAGCCATGTAACGTATCCCCCACCCTTTAGTCATTTCTTTTCCAAACTGAAAAGTCCCAGTCTTGTAAATCTCTCCTCATATGGAAGCTGTTCCTTACCCCTAATCATTTCTGTTGCCCGTTCTGTACCTTTTCCAAATCCAATATATCTTTTTTAGATAGTGTAGGGATTCCAACTCCCCCTACAGCGTCGCCCATCGTCGATCTTGGGAAATTGGCTCTGACGGTGGCGGCGCTATTCTATTCGGGTCGCTGTCCTCCGACAGTGCCCACACAGCCTGGGCTTTACCCCTCCCGGGGTAAATTCGGGGCGTCCGGGCATGGACGGAATAGTCTGGTGCCACCTTGTTACACACCCTTATCTCCGCCCCTTGTGGCGCACCTTTCTCGCCGGACCCCAGCGACACATGTCCGAAACGCCCCCTGTTCACTCTCTCGGGCATTTTCTTCTTAGCTACTCCGAGGGAGGGAGGAGGGAGGGGGGCCCGGGCCCACCCTCACTCCTGGGCCCCAGCCCAGGGCCCTAAAGGACACGGACTGGGTTTGGTCCGGGTCCGGCTGGCAGGGGCGTCCTGCCGAAACCTGCCAATCTGCGGGGTTCTCCTCTGACCCCGCCTTGGGCTACTTCCTCTCCGTTCCGGCTCCCCTCCCCTGCTGCTGGCTTACCCAGCCCTCTGTGGGCCAGCTGCTCATTGCTCCGGACGGCCTTCAGGACCCCGTTGCTCCACGGGTGTCTGAGATGTCCTGTCTTCCGCAACCGCTGGTTCGTGCCCTCGCCCATCCTCCAGGGTCGAAGGCTCCGATCTCCGGTGTTTGTCTTTCCGCCACATCCCCCCCCCCCTTTGCACAGCCCGGGGGCGGCATTTAAAACTCCCGCCGTGCCCGGTGCCGGAGGGGGACGTCATGCTGATGTCACTGGATCGCTCCGCCCCTCCCGCAGCGTCCTTGCCTCGGCCGCTGCGCCTGAGGCTGCCAGCTAGTTCGCGGCACGCGTACACCCAACACAATGCCGGTATGCGCTTCCCTGCCACCCGAATAGGGTGCTTGCTGCGGGGGCTTCAGTGCAGGGTTGCGGGGCCCCCGTCACAGATGGGTTGACCAAATCTGCATGCAGTACTGAAGATGTGGGCATACAATGATTTTATATAGAGGCAATATATTGTATTTTGTCTTATTATTTATTCCTTTCCTAATGATGCCCAATATTCTGTTAGCTTTTCAGTTTTTAGACTGCCACTGCACATCGAGCAGATGTTTTCAGTCAACTATCCACAATGATTCCAATAGTGGTAATAGCTATTTTAGACCCCATCATTTTTGTATGTATAGCTGGGATTATATTTTTTTCAATTTGCATTACTTTGCATTTATCAACAGTGAATTCAATCTGCCTTTGAGTTACCCAGTCATACAGTTTTGTGAGATCCCTTTGTAACTCTTTGCAGTGATCTTTGGACTCAACTATTTTGAGTAATTTTGTAGTATCTGCAAATTTTGCCACCTCACTGCTTATTTACCCCCTTTTCAAGAACATTTATAAGTTTAACGGTACAGGTCCAAATGCAAATCCCTGCAGCGCAACACTCATTCCTGCTCTTTCCCTCCCTATCTTTTAAGTGGAGTACCCGGCAATGTTTTCATGATGATCTAACGAACCTTCAATTACTTGAAATACCAGTCTTTTGTTATTCTTAATCACCTGCCTCCTTCTTCTTTATAACAAACTTTCTGCCCCAAAGGCAAAGCTGCAAGTAGCTCAAACTCTGTTGCATTAAGAACTTCTCTGGAGCCAGGACATGCAGCTTTTTAAGCAGACCTCAGGTATGAAATCAAGGGGTTCAAACCTGAGGGGAGGCCACTGATCCCTCCCAGCTTCCCATTAAATGGCACTCTTGCTTCCCACTGTGTCTGGCATGTGCCATGTCACGGTCTCCCAGGAAGAGTGCTAATAGGGTTCCTCTCCTCCTTCCTCCATGTTGCCATGCAAGATATCAGTCTTCTCCAAATCACAGCAAGTGATTGGGAGCAGATGCTGACTGAATGTGGCCATAAACCTGGGCCTTATGCTACACTGCTTTGTGGTTCAATGACACCAGACAACTTACTGGTGGCTTGGTAAGGGAAAGTGTTCTACCACGGAGGACGGTATAAGGCTGGCCTCCCCAGAATCCTTGTGAGAAGGCTCAAAAAGTTCCTATGTGAGAGCTCCATGGAGCTGTACTGACAAGACTCCCGCTCCACCTGCAGACATGTAAACAAGTTGTTCCATGCTCCCCAGGCTGAGTCGGCAGAGAGAGAGCACGCTGCACCTCACACCCTGTTACATGAACCCCTTTGTAGTTGGACAAAGTTTGTGAACTAAACAGAAGTGCCCTCCCTGGGGTTGTCGATGGCTTGAGAGACATCAAGCATGACGAACTCTTGGCAATTAGACATTGGCAGCTGGCTAGTCTCCTCTTCCTCATTCTCCTCCTCCTCGTGCCCCTCAGCCACCCTGATTCTTTGATATTTACTCTGCACTGCCGGGCGCCCCTGGAATAGCCTCTAGCCACCAGGTAGGGTGCGATCCTGCTGTATGTGTCAGCGTTCTGTTTGCTGGTTCTGAGCTTGGGCAGGATGACTTCATCTCCCCACACCTCAATGAGGTCCAAGATTTCCTGGACACTCCCAGTTTGTGCTCTTTTGTTCTCCTGGGAACTGGAGCCTGTGGGAACAGAAGTACTTGCAGTTGTTGCAGTGTTCGAAAGATTGTTGTTGGAACTCATCTCCTCATGTACTGTGGTGTGCTGTTGGCTCACAACACTAGCCAGGTGGGACAGGCCATTCTATTGTTCCTGGGGCTTTTTGAGCTCACCAGAAGAGCAGTAGAGTCAGAAGTTCTGGCTGGAGCAGTCAGAGCAGGAAGCTGTGCGAGGCCTCCTAGAAGCCAATAGCATCCAATTTCTGGCAAAGCTGTGTCTACACTAACATAACTTCGACCATGCGAGGTTGGGAATAGCATTACTCCTGGAGAAAAGCAGGAGTACAGAAACTGACTTCAGCGGCCCCTAAGGATGACTCAAATGGCTTGGTAATGTGGATGCATCACTTAGAAAATCGACATGTGGGGCTATGGTCAATGTAAAGTCCAAGAGTAGTCCAGGCCTAAGGGGCAAAATTCATAGGATATTTGGGACAGGCACCATCATTTCGTTCTGTGTGCTTGGTCTATGGGGCTCTGGCCTATGACTGAGACTCCTAGGTGCTGTAATTATAGATACACACACTTTTCCCAGCTTACAGGCACCACTGAGGAACCAGAACAATTGTAAAGAATGAAGGAAGTATGAGGCTGGAAAGTTTTTAAGTCTGGATTCTTACGTTGGTCATTTACTATTATACCATGTAATTTCCCTAAAAGTAGGAGTTTTGGGTTCAATCCTGTAGTGCTTATGTAACCCACACACCTTCTGGGTGTGGCGCACTGTCGTAACTGTCACTACTCCCAACAGGCACTGAGGCCATTTACAAAGAGAATAATGAGTCTGCTATACAGTCTCAGCTACAAACCAGCTGCCTTTTAGCTTATGGCTCATGCTCTATGCCCCAGAAGTCTCAGGTTTGATTCTGTCCCCAGAAGACCAGGCTCTGTGAGTGTTACACTTACTCACATGCTGTCTTAAGGGCGGCAGAGTCAAGCCCTTAATTTGCATTTCTTACTTTCAGATATGTTGGTGTTGATTCTTAGAAGTATTACATAACCAACACAAATAATACAATGCTTTTGGGTCATGAGAAATACCGAGAAAATTCATCAGCACATTCATAGAATCATAGAATCATAGAATACTAGGACTGGAAGGGACCTCGAGAGGTCATCGAGTCCAGTCCCCTGCCCTCATGGCAGGACCAAATACTGTCTAGACCATTCCTGATAGACATTTATCTAACCTACTCTTAAATATCTCCAGAGATGGAGATTCCACAACCTCCCCTGGGCAATTTATTCCAGTGTTTGACTACCCTGACAGTTAGGAACTTTTTCCTAATGTCCAACCTAAACCTCCCTTGCTGCAGTTTAAGCCCGTTGCTTCTTGTTCTATCCTCAGAGGCCAAGATGAACAAGTTTTCTCCCTCCTCCTTATGACACCCTTTTAGATATCTAAAAACTGCTATCATGTCCCCCCCTCAATCTTCTCTTTTCTAAACTAAACAAACCCAATTCCTTCAGCCTTCCCTCATAGGTCATGTTCTCTAGACCTTTAATCATTCTCGTTGCTCTTCTCTGGACCCTCTCCAATTTCTCCACATCTTTCTTGAAATGCGGTGCCCAGAACTGGACACAATATTCCAACTGAGGCCTAACCAGCGCAGAGTAGAGCGGAAGAATGACTTCTCGTGTCTTGCTCACAACACACCTGGTAATGCATCCCAGAATCATGTTTGCTTTCTTTGCAACAGCATCACACTGCTGACTCATATTCAACTTGTGGTCCACTATAACCCCTAGATCCCTTTCTGCCGTACTCCTTCCTAGACAGTCGCTTCCCATTCTGTATGTATGAAACTGATTGTTCCTTCCTAAGTGGAGCACTTTGCATTTGTCTTTATTAAACTTCATCTATTTACCTCAGACCATTTCTCCAATTTGTCCAGGTCATTTTGAATTATTACCCTATCCTCCAGATTAGTCGCAACCCCTCCCAGCTTGGTATCATCTGCAAATTTAATAAGCGTACTTTCTACACCAATATCTAAATCGTTGATGAAGATATTGAACAGAGCCGGTCCCAAAGGAGAATTGGGAAGGTTGACTATTTAGCCATGTTATTGTTTCAATAGGAATGAAACAAACATTTCATAAACTCTCTCTCTCACCTATTCACACTGATGGGCAATGTTCCCTTTAATCTTTCCCATCCAAGCACAGATTGTTTTCAATCCATGTGCGGAATACATTTTTATGTGCACCAAGGCATGTGTGAATGTGCACCACCAGTAGAAACAAAACACCTAGCTGTCGCATTCTGCTCCTCAGCTGGGTGGCATTTGTATCTCTCCATCTCTCCTGAGCGGCCGCACAAGTGTACAGCTTTCAAGGAGCACCGCTAAAGGGCCCAAAATATGCTGGTGAGGGGTGGGGTTTTTGTTTCTCGCTTGTGTGCAGCCCTTGATTGATTTTTCTGTGGATCAGTGGCTCCTGACTCAAAAAAGGTTCCCCACCCCTGCTGTAGGAGCTAAAGACAGGAAGAAACTTACAACAAAGTTGTTGAGTCTATTCTGTGGACTCAAGTCCCACTACTTATATGGATCAAAAATCGTGACTATGATTTTTAAACTATGGTTGCAGCTATTTTAGTTACTGTAAGGCAAAGGTGAAAGTAAGCAGGTGCACCCTGGTGCACAGCTCAGGCAGGAGGTGGGTGAGCTGCGGCAAAAGCCAGGAAGGAACTATTTAAAGAGCTGGCAGGGATCCATGTTGCAAAAGGACAGGACCTGTAAGAAATGTTAAATTATTTTCACCCCTGCCATAAGGCAAGTTTTTGCCTGAGTTCCAATAGAAAAGACTAACTGGGAACATGCAACATACCTGACCCTGCAACATACGTTAACCTTCTTTGCTGAAATCAGTGGAAGTGTTATCTAAGGGCTGCAAGTCAATATATCTCTACAAAACTTATTATCAAGCAGAAAATATCATTTTCTATGAGCACATTGTTTATGAACAATTTGTTGTGGCCAGGTGTGAGGAAGAGTTTGGAGGAGTTTCTGCCTTTAACTGAAAGCTGGCTGCCTGATGGAAAGAGAAGAAAATACATGAGGAACCTTTACCATGATGGATTTCTTCTCTCTGTTTGCCTGAGAATACTAAGCAGGATCAGCTTGCCTGGCTTTCTTTCTGTGCAAGTAAATAGCACAATTCGAATGGCCCAGTACTGCCTGTTCTCTTCCACGGAGGGAGCAGAAATGTTTTATTTCATTCATCATTTACAACTCCTTGCAGAGATTTCTCAAAGTCAGTAGGGTTTAAAAAGTTAATGAAAGAGCAGTTCATGGTGTGAAAGTTCTCTCATGGTGAGGGCTACTGTGAGAGTGCATTTGGGCATGGGGGAGAGGGACTACTGCAGGTACGCTGCCCTGTTAATAATCTAATTTCCCGTGCACTGCACTAGCTACAAAATCGTTTAACTCTGGCTAGTAACAAAGAAAAGAAGACAGATGGAATAAATATTCTTTTAAATTTAAAAATGGTGCTGCATCTAGGGAGCAATACACTGGGAACTGACTATGCCCACAGATTTCATTTGCGCACACAGTACAATGGAAGTGGAGTAAATTAGAAAGAATGGGATAACATTGTTTTACTCTGTAAAGTTCAGGTCCTTTGGGCGCTGACAATGATTTTAACCTGCTTTGTTGAAGTGAATCTTAGCAGAGTGTGGTGAACTGGTTAGTACGTGTGTACTTCTGCTGGAGGGGGGTGGAACTGTTCAACTATGTGTCACAGCCCTGCACAGCTAAAGGAGAGTCTCCATTAGCCCATGTAACAGCCTCCTAAGTATTTGAAGCTGGTCATTCAGAATGCAGTCCCTGCTGTCATGAAGTTCAAAGCCCTTCCCTGAATAGGCATGTCATGCAGGGGGACTTCATGGGGTGCACCATTTCGGAAAGCGTAGCATGGTATGAGCATGCCAACCCTTTAACAGAATTTCAAAATAGCTCAAATATCAACAGGAAATTATGGTAAGATACTAGACCAATGGGTGCAGATTATTTGCAGAAAACTATTTGCAATTATATAACCTGATCGTATAACCCTTAACTATTGTCTGTAAGTAATCTAATATGCCGCCAGAAGTATCTTCAAATGAGAAAAAAATGTCGGATCTAACCTAATGGTGTTTTCAGAAATTCATACCATCCCTTGAGGAAGGGGGTTACATAATTCAGTTTATTCTGCATTGGTATTCTAATTGTATTTTAAGTCATGATGTGAAATCTGAATTTCATAGCTTTTAATTTTTTCTGACAAGCAAAACTTAGGGTACGTCTACACAACATGCTTATTTTGAAATAAGCTATTCTGGAAGTAATACTCCAAAATAGCTTATTTGGAAATAGTGAATCTACACTACAGGGAGGCCTCAAAATTAGTCCGAGGCAAGCTCCCCTAATGTGGACCTGCTACCTTGATTTGGAGCCCTAGGAGGCACTAGGGAGTAATTACTTTGAATGACCCTGTGGAGGAGCTATTTCTAAATAGCAGCAGGGGAGCATCCACACTAATGCTATTCTATAACAGCTATTTCAGAATAGACATTATTCCTCATGGAATGAGGTTTACAGAAGTCGGAATAAGCCATCCATTATTTCAAATTTATTTCAAAATAACGGAGTTGCTGTGTAGACGCTCGCATTGTTATTTCGAAATAACGGCCGTTATTCCAAAATAACGCTGCTGTGTAGATACTCCCATATTGACTTAGCAGATTAAACACAATAAAAACATAGCCATGTTGGAGCTTGAATTTGAATTAGAATGTATGTCATGGCTATTCTCTAAAATACCAGAAGGCGGCAGAAGATGCATTCATTTCCCTTGCTTCTGTGTCTACCTCTCAAAATACTGTTGTAAATAATATTTTATACTATTTTTTATTTAAAACGAAGGGTATTTTAAATTATCAGCTCACCTTATAAAAATGTAATATTTTTAAACGATCAGTTAATTGACTAACTGCAGGGGGAAAAAGAAAAATCATTGAACTGGAGAAGGAAATGAATGAATTTCCCAATGAAATTAATGACCACAACATTTAAATAAATAAAGTAAATTAGTTTACATTGCATGCAATGAAGATGTAGAAATTGCATGCAATGAAGATGTAGAACTTGACACAGCTCAAGGTGAAGGAGTCTTCCTGTAGCTAGACTATTAACAGGTTAAATAATTTGATGGCCATCTGTGACATATTCAGTTGTGCATGCTAAATTAAGAGTGTCATCCACTCTCACACCTCGGGGCTTAAAATCATCTGCCGGGTGAGGAAATAATTTCCTCCTCTGTACAGTCATGTAATTGGTTTGTTTTACTATGTGAGAAGACTTTTCTTCTTCTGAAGCATCAATTATTGGAGCAATACTCTGATTTGTATATTACTCTGTATTATTAGTAGTAGCAATAATACCACCTAAGATGTGCATGATGCTTTTCAACAATAGATTCCAAATGCCATACAAAGAGAGGACAATATCATCATTAGCAAGAAAGGACGACCTTATGGTGAAGGCATATGAGTGGGATTCAGGAAATGTGGGTTCAGGAAATGTGGTAGCTGTGATGTGGATTTTCTTGGGCAAGTCCCTTAATCTTCTCTGGGAAGGCTTTTCAAAAGAGACAGGGGAGCCTCATGCTACTGTTACACAAATAATATAGTTGAAAACATTGATAAGAACCAATTGTTTAAAGAGATAGTAGTGATTCTCTTACCCTGTTTCTGACCTGAAGATGTCACAGGTTGGTTAAAGCACAATAGTCAGTTTGGTATGGGAGACCTCCAAGGAACACTTAAGTGTTGCAGAAAAGGTATACTACTTAGTGGAAGGTGCTTTTCCCTCCATGTGAATACTGAACCAATGCTCCTGTTTGATAACATGGGGCAATGTGCTATTGGTGTGGCTGTCTATCAGATGATATGTCAGACAGGGTTCCTGATCAGACAGTTGGGAGAGGAAGGAAATGAGGGACTTTCCTTCTGTATTTCATTTCACTTTGATAATTTTCAAACCTGCTTCAGCCCTTACTACTTGTGGCCATTAAACATCCCACAGGGCACTCAGTACAGAGGAGTTCAGATACCAAGGTGGTGAGCATGGTGCAAGAACCTGTCTAGAATAGCTTAGCACTGGCTGTTCTGTGACTGCTTGATGTTATCCTGGGCTGGCCAGTTTTGAACAATTATATAGGACAATTATTAGGACTTCAACAAGGTTAAAAAAAGAGCTAGATAGATTCATGGAGGTTAGGTCCATCAATGCCTATTAGCCAGGATGGGTAGGAATGGTATCCCTAGCCTCTGTTTCTCTGGAGGTGGGTGACAGGATAAGGATCATGTGAGGACTACCTGTTGTGTTCCCTCCCTCTGGGGCATCTGGTATTGGCCACTGTTGGCAGACAGGATACTGGGCTGGATGGACCGTTGGCCTGACCCAGTATGGCCCTTCTTATGTTCTTATGTAATTACACCACCATCAAAATGTGCTAAGTACTGTATAAACATTTTAGATCAGGAAGCAGATCTTCAGCTGGTATATTGTAACATACTTCCACTGATTTCACTGAAAAGATGATACTTTATACCACCTGAGGATCTGCCCTGTATATAGTCCCTTCCCTAAAGAGCTTGCAATGTCTCCAACCAAACTCAAACATTTATGTGTGTAAATAACTTTGCTTAGATGAGCAGAATTTTTCCTGTGAGCAAAACTACTCACACATGTTTTTGCAGGATAGGAGCCTACAAACACATACAACCCTCAAAAACACCAAAGCCATACAAATTACTGATGGGTGAGGGAAAGGGTAACAATATACAAGCAAAATGCTTGAAATATATTTTTATGTGTCTTCCTGGTTCCACATTTGTTTGGGAGATGGGAATGACAGAAGTTATGATTTACACAGAGATTTTTTTATTAAACCTTCCTTACCTATTTCCATTATTTTAAATTTCTCTAAGACATTTCTTTGTTTTCCAATTTTATTAGTCATTCCAGTTGGAGTGACTAAAACCCATGACTAAGAGAGCCTAGATTAGGCTAAAAATAATATAATACAGGAGTAATTACTAGAAGTGTAATTAACATTTAAAGAGAGAATTTTGCACTCTTTATTTTATGTGCTCTATAATTTTCTCATACTCACAAAATCCAAAAGTGTCAAATTCATTTTGGAACATTTTCTGCCAGGTAACATGAGATTTACAAAGGTCTGGAACTACTCATTTTTCTCTTTATTTTTCTTTTTTTTTTTTTTAAATCACAAACATCACATGTTTTAGTTTAGTTTAATGGTTTGATAATACAAGATTGGGATTGTAAAAAATGAAAATAATGTATATATCGTTAAGTAATGGAATCTTAACAGGAAGCATATTAATTTAATAATCCAACGCCTTTAAATTGAAAAACTTTAGTTGTTTTTTAGAATTCAACAGTAGGAATTGGTCCAGGAGTCCTTACTGCATACATTCAGTAAATGGCTAGGGAAAATTCAGTGGGTCTGATGTCTTGTTTACATGAGACGGTAGTGTCCATTGTGCGAAATTTAGTTAAATGACTATAAACCTCCAGGTGGACATTCTTATTTGGGCTTAATTTTTGTGTGTGTTTCTTTGGCTTCAGTCAATTAGGAAGTGGTTTAAATTAAACCAAAATAAGTGTCCACCTAGTAGGGGCTTCACAAGTTTAAATAAAATCTACACAATAAAATATTTAAGTTAGTTTTTGTAATTTCCTGTGTAGACAAGGTCTGATTTTCTAGTCATAGGCCAGGGCTTCAGTGTGCTAGGCCCTGCATAAACAGAGATAAAAAAGATGGGAAGACATTACCATCTAGGCTGGAGACACAAGACAATGGATGGTGGAGAACAACAAATAACAACCCAAAACCAATGTGACAAGACTAGTCAGCATGATACGCAGCATGCTCATCACGCCCACTGCCTACAAGTCACAATAGAGGGGTATTCCTCAAGGGTTCTCAAACGGCATTATATAGCAAGCCCTTTGTGACATCAAAAATTAGTACATGACCCCAGGAGTGGGGACTGAGGCCCAAGTCCCGCCAAGTCCTACTGCCCCAGATGGGAGGCTTCTAACCCAAGTCTCACTATACCGGCTAGAAACTGCAGGCTTTGGCTCCAGGCAGTGGGGAGGGATTGGTCTTGGGCTTCAGGCCCCAATGTGTTTACACCCACTCTACTGACCCCATTGAAACAGGGTCATGACCTACTTTGGGGTCCTGACCCATAGTTTTGAGAACCACAATTTTAAAGTGTGATTTTAAAGGAGGACATTGAGATGAGTAACACCTTGAGTAACACCTTGCTCTCCATTGAAAACCGGTGGACAGCTTGCAGAAGAAAAGTACTCTTCAGAGAGTAAGGCTGGCAAAATCAGGTCCTGAATACGGTTTTAAAATCTGCCTTTGTAAAACTATTTTTCAGTAATAGGTCTTGATTATACATTAAGTGAAAGTCAAGAGAGTAAATGCCAGAAAAGGATGCTCCAGAGCACTTCTTTATATTGTGAGTTGCAAGAATGTAGCTACATGCATAGAACATGAGCTGGTCAGTACTCTGACAATTTTATCCCCTGAAGTGAAGGAAGAAGTCCTGGGAAGGAAAAACCCCTCTGTGTTTATGAACTCAAGCCCCTCAACATACTGACACATTTCAAAGCCTAGCATCTAGGAAGAGGGGAAAATTCCCTTGGTAAGAAAGTTGTAATAATACTGTCATCAAGAAATGAAATGCTTTGTTAAATATTTGTCAAATAATAAAGCATTAAATCCTTTTTCATGTGTTTTTGGCTTTCAGTGTGATGGAGTTTTATGTCAAACTTTTTTTAACTGCATTATCATCCATGAAAAGGCATCCTTTGTTCTATTTTTATTTCTTTTTATCTTTACATCTTCTCTGATGTAGCAATTTTACTGTCAGGATATATTTCAGTTTCAGACCCTTATCAGAGCACACTCACAGCCTTTCATAACTACCTGGAATTCTGTTTGATTTATGAAATCAATAGATAGATTAACAATTGTATATAAATATAACCAAGTACGGCAGAAATAAACACCTCACAGATCTTTCTTAAATGGAAAATGCAAAAATAACCCATCCTAGAAAATCAATTACCCTTTTTCAGCTGTGACCATTTTCAGTTTCTGTTGAGGTGTGCACTATTGTGTTAGAGTGCCTATCCAAGCCTGGGGCTTTGACAGCATGCGGGATGAAGGAAGAGTGATATAATATTGATAAGACTGGGGAAAATCAATTGGAAGAATTACAGAGGTAATTACGCTATTGTGTTCATGTTCTTTTGGATCCTTGGTTGCTTCTGGGTTTCCAGCTGACAGTAAGGCCAGGAGTGCGTCTCTGTATTTGTCAAGACAGACGCAACCACTTCTTTCTGACGTGGAACTTGCCACAGTTATCTATACCACAGTCACTATCAAAATGGATGACTCGTTACAAACTGCAATTGTGGTGACAGCAAAACACCATTCAAAAATTTCAACTCCTGCAGATGCATGGCCCATTTAATTATCAGCATTTCTCCAAAGGTTGGACCTCCCTGGTCTGGTACCCTCGGGGACCTGACCAGTCTGGCCTATGTCTAGACTAAAATGATCTAGACATTTGGCTTTTTCCGATAGTTGCATATCTTTTCCCTATAGTTTTTTGGAAAGAGGTTTTTCTGAAATTTGGCCCGTCTACACTGGGCCAAATTTCAGAAACTCCTCCTCTTTTGGAAGAGCCCTTCTTTCCTTGTGGAAAGAGGAAGACAAGGTTTCCAAAAGAGCGTGTCTGCTCTTCTGCAAAAAAAGCGGAAGAGCAGACGCGTTCCCTGGACGCAGTGGAGTTTTTCCCCATAGTCTAGACGTAGCCTGGACAAGGGAATTTGCTGGACCAGAGGAGATCTGGGAGGGCGTGGGGTGCCTGCCTCCCCGCTGGCTCCTCTCCTCAGCGTTGCCCGACCAGAGAATCCTGGACCACAGAGATTCAACCTGTACAAATTGCAATATTCTTGAGCTGCAGAGACTGCAGAGGTTATTACTGCAATTCAAGAGCTCTGTTTTGATGTCTGAAACCTGTTATGGTTTATATCTTGTGCAACTTAGCTATCCGCGACTTTATGGTTTAACGAGGCATTGGAGTTTAGTTAGGATCTCTCAACTGACAATGCTTAAATGGTTTGTTAAATTGGAGACCAGTTCATCCTCATAAGAGAGCTCTTGCCCCCTGAAATTCATTCCCTCATTGATCCAAGAAAATCTGGACCTTGAGTGTGAAGTCTTTGTTCTAGTACAAGCTTATTCTGGGAGGAGAGTCGTTTGCAAGGGGGGGGGGGTGAATTCTGGATCATGGTGGGGGGTTTTCTCTCAGTAGTAGTTGATGTGCAGGGTTGGTTGTTTTTATTGTAATCATGCCTGGATATTAATGAGCAGGTAGCAACTTTAAAGGCCAAAAAAATATAGAGGGGACAGATTGTACTTTGTACGTAGGACCAAACTGCACTCAGGGAAGGTGACAAGAGATCATACTTCATTCAGGCACACTCCCTTACAATGACGTCCAGTACATGCCAGGAGTGGGGAAACAGCATCGGGGGGCAGCTTCAACCGGTGTTACTGAGCACCATTAGTCCATTTGAGCATGCTCAGAACAAATCAAGCAGCAAACTTGCATGGGCCATATGAACCTATGTGTCCCCCCCACCACTAGGGGGACCTCTGCTCCTTTTCCAGCCTACAACAGAAAGAAGCCTTCAAGGGACTATTGCAGTTTAGTTCCTTGTGCTATGTGGGAGTAGGGACTACAACTGGACAGCTTGTTGTGCAGTGTGCTGTGGGAAAGCAGGGATTCTCTGAAACCCTAGAACGCCTTCGTCCTCTTTACTTTCATAACTAGAGCTGGATGTAACATTTCCAACTGAACATTTTCCTATCATAAGATGCTGACGTCACAGGGACATAAATTATCCCAGAATTATCCAAAAGTTTCATTTTTAGACAGTTAAGATGCTTTGTTTCAACTATAATTTTGACTAGTGTAAATATTAAAGTTGAAACAATCAATTCAACCCTAAATTGCTTCCATAAAGCTTACGTGAACTATTTCCTCACAAAAATATTAATTATAGCTTTTTGTCCCTCCTAGAGACAAAACAAAATGTCTAAAACTTGTCATTTCCTGTGGGATAAAAATGCCAGTTTTTACCTTATGAAGCATGCAGCACTGATGCAATTGTCTTAGATATTTTTTTTTTAGGTGGCCTTAGGCTGACCAATGGTGGTTGAAAGTCAACTTGGCAAGAGGTCGTCCGCGGCCATAGGGAGGGAGCAAACTTTGTCGCGTCTCCCAGTCCCTTGCTGCCTGGGCCGGAAAGGACAAGTTTAGGTCCCAAATCAAGACTCTCATACTGGAGCTCTAATTAAACAACCCATAGGATGCAGAAACTTGTGTGCTGAAAAGGAACACACACAGGCCATGTTTTCAACAGATAGGCACACTTGTGAATATCACCGGGCTGCTATTATTCTAAGGCTTTGGGCTATACTTAAAATTTAGGTCGATATAACTATAGCACTCAGGGGCTATGTCTAGACTACATCCCTCTGCCGACAGGGATGCAAATCAAGCACTTCGGAAGTGCAAATGAGCCCAGGATTTAAATACCCCGGGCTTCATTTGCATACTCACGTTCCGACGCTGTGACGATCAGGCTCAGTGTCGAAAGTGAAAGTAAAGTGTAGCCGCGGTTCTGCTGCGGTTCTGCCGACAGTGGGGGCTTTTCCGACAGATCCTGTACTGAGGAGGAGTACAGGATCTGCCGGAAAAGCCCTCGCTGTTGGCAGAAACGCAGAACCGCTACTTTACTTTCACTTCGACACGGAGTCTGATCGGCACCGTCCGAACGTGTGTGCAAATGAAGCCCAGGATATTTAAATCCCGGGCTCATTTGCACTTCCGAAGTGCTTGATTTGCATCCCTCTGGCAGCAGAGGGATGCAGTCTAGACACAGCCAGGGACATGAAATAGCCACATACTTGAGCATTCTAGCTCTGCCAACGTAACCACCAGTGTAGCGTCATCAAAAATGATGAAATACTGTTTGCTGACCTAGCTACCATCACTTGGGGGTTGGGACATTCTTATAGCAATGGAAAAAATGCCTTCAGTTGCTGTAAGCTACATCTTTATTACTGGTTTGTACTGAGCTATGCTGCTGAAGCCCCCCTAATGTAAACATGATCTATGTCAACCGCCTGGTTCAATGGTGCTCATTTAGATTCAGAAGTTATTTCAGAAGAAACTGCGGAAATGTTTGCTACAGCCCCAACTGAATCTGATTTTCCTGACCTGGCTCATTCTAGCACTGAGGTTATGTGGGTTACAATCATCTTTCCAGCTGCCGTGACATGACAGATCACACAATCATTGCACACCACGCTATGCAGACTCACAGTAAATGGAAGACATTCTTTCCATGGAAACAGCAACAACTGAACTGATGACTCCTGTGGGTCTGCCTGGAAAATTGTTTTCTCTTCTCATACAAGGGAAGCTACTGCAGCATGTATCAGCATTGCTCACACACAGCTGTACTTCCCTCAGGAATCGTCCACCCTACATTTACTTCTCACAACAGGGAATAGTGAAGGCTCGAATGCAATTGGAGTTCATTCCTTAATTTACCCTCCATATAAAAATTCACAGTCCCCCCTTCCTTACCTCAGTGTTAAATTGTAAACTGATTGTAAGTTTGGGAGAGGAGCCAAGCAATTTCATTTACATGGTATTAAATCTGCAATGTTGTCATGAAATGATCCATACACTTGTTTGCGCCTCCACCTCGAATGAATTTTAAGTTTATCACTGGGGTGGGCAATAAAATGGCAGCAGTTCACCAGGGTTAGCCCCTGGCAGGAAGCCACCATGATATTTACTTGCGCCTCTGCAGATATGGATGTTTGCAGCTATCGTTGGCCATGGATCGCCGTTCCAGGCCAATGGAAACTCATCCTCATCGGAGACTCATCCTCACCCATCCCTACTTCTGCAAGCATTCTGGATACAGTTTGGGATGGGAAACAGTTTGATTAGCACCATGTGATGCAACTAGACTGAATTTACTCTTTGATTTGTTTTGTCATGTTCAGTTTCAACAATCACAGCCTAAAACAACTCACACGATCAACACCAGGTTTTTTGGGGGAGAGGGTTTAGGAGTTGTTTTTGTTTTGTTGTTGTTTTTTATTGCCAAGCAGGTGTTTGTTTAGGTGTTTTGCTATTATTAATAATTCACTAAGGGTTCCAAGAAATCTTTTGTGCAGAACTGGTGAAAAAAAGGCATATTCATCATTTTCAAAATTCTTTGTGCTGCTCTGTTTGCAGAACTGGCATTTGATCGACTGACTGTTTCAAAAGAGTAGTGGCAAATTGATAATGTTTTCTGCCAAATGGAACAGATATGTCAAGATTTTAAGGGTTAAAGTGACATGTCATAACAGAAGCCAATAATGTGATGTTAAAAAAAACCACTCTCCCTACAACAGCATACAGTGCTTTAGAGTACACTACTCAGAATTGGTATTTTTAAATAATTTCAGAATACTTTAGATCAGATCCTCCATGGCTGTAACTCAACATAGCTCTGTTGAAGTCATTGGAGCTACATTGATTTACAGCAACTGAGGATTTCCCCTTCATACATCTCCTTCAGTCTTCACGTTCATTTATATCAGCCCCTTCCTCAGTTCTCTCCTGAGGTCTCTAGGGTTGCATTTGAATCTCTCCAACCACCCTTTGCTCTCGGTGCCTCTGCATGGATTATCAAAAGTGGCAACTCTCTTATTATCTTCAGGAAATCTTTTCTTCTTCTGCTTGCAGCAACCTGTTAATTTTTCTCAACTTTGACCTTTAAGGACCATCTTCAAGGGTGAAAAGATCTCAGTCTCCAAGGCTCAGTCCATTCTTAATCTCCCTATTAAGATTGCTTGCAAGTGTACCAGTTAGTGCTTATTTTAAATTCCCATACCATGTACATTAGAAGCCAGCTCTGCAGCCATTATGCAGATAAAACCTGCTCATCTGAACAGTCCTGTTGTAGACAATAGGCCATACCCTCAGTGGATGCAAAGCAGTGTAGTTCTTTTGCAGTCGTAACATCATGCCAAATGACTCCAGCTCAGACTCTAGCCCAATCACATCTCTTCCTCTACAATAATTATTTGTGAATAAGGGTTGGATGATGAGAGATCTTAATTAGCATTTGTAGTTTAAACTGGCAAATGTTTGGAAGTGCAAAATGTATATTTGTAGCCCCTCCTGTTCACCAGCCCAGGATGAGGTTATTCAACATAGAGGAAGCCTTGTGACTTTGGGAGACTAGGCCTGAGGTTCCCTTTGTGTGCTCTGCATTGTGTGTCATGCGTGTGAACCTCAGACCAGAACTACCCAGACAAATCTCCAGGAACAGGCTTTATTCTGTAAAGAACATAGAATAGGATTACAGTTCAGCAGCCTCCTCTCTTGCTTGCAGCCTACGTGCTCCCAGCTAATTCAGTGCTGAGACCCTGCTGGGGGCAGAGGGTACATCCTGGCAGGAACCAGGAAGTTCTCCCATGCCACAGTTTGTAGTCCACAACTTTTAGTTCTTAGGACTGCTCTTGAAGCACACTGGACTGTGGGGTACACCTTCAACCTATGCATTCAATGGCTGTTTGTTTTGATCTGGGCAAAATGCCTTTAGAGCTGATGGGTGAAACCCCAACCTTCACTTAAGACAGTAAAAACAATTGAGCTCTTTTATAAAATAATAGTGGCTTCCAAATAGACATGTAGATACATGTCATTGAATACAACTTAAGTGCCTCCAAGGTCACTCAGCAATTTTAACTGTGTGGGCAGATAGCTTTGCCATGAATATTTTGAGGAGGGTGCCAGAGTGCACCCGCCCTCACACACACATACACAGGCTGTGTGTGTGCCAACAGAGGGATGCAAATCAAGCACTTCAAAAGTACAAATGAGTCCGGGATTTAAATATCCTGGGCTTCATTTGCATACTCACGTTCGGGCACTGTGCTGATCAAGCGCCCTTTCGAAAGTGAAAGTAAAGTCTAGACGCGGTTCTGCTGACAGCGTGGAGCTTTTTCGGCAGGTTCTGTACTCCTAATTTTTTGAGGGGCTACGTCTAGACTGCAAGCCTCTTACGAAAGAGGCTTTTTCAGAAGTATCTTTCAAAAAAGCCTCTTTCGAAAAAGAGCGTCTAGACAACAAGATGATTTTTCGAAAAAGCGGCTCACTTTTTCGAAAGAGAGTCTAGACGCTCTCTTTCGAAAAAGCCCTGTTTTCATGCAATAGCACCTTTTTTCAAAAGATGACTTTCAAAAAAAGGCGTTATTCCTCGTAGAATGAGGTTTACCGCCGTCAACAAAACCTCCGCGTTCTTTCGATTTACTGTCGACAGAACGTGGCGGTAGTCTAGATGCAGGTAAATTTTTTCCAAAAAAAGGCCACTTTTTTAAAAAAAAACCTGTAGTCTAGACACACCAGGAGTACAGAATCTGCTGAAAAAGCTTCCCTCTGTCGGCAGAACCGCGGCTAGACTTTACTTTCACTTTCAAAAGGGCTCATGATTGGCACAGCGCCTGAATGTGAGTATTCAAATAAAGCCTGGGATATTTAAATCCCAGGCTCATTTGCACTTTCGAAGTGCTTGATTTGCATCCCTCTGCCAACAGAGGGATGCAGTCTGGAGGTAGCCTTTGTAAATAAATAAAATTGCATTGGAGAAACACCTAACTCCATCACCAATTTCTTGTCCACCTGGAACAAACTGCAAGACCCTGATTTTATTTTCCAGTCAGTCAGGTTAAAAAGGGGAATTATTCTCTGATCTTGGCTATTGTTTTATATTATATTCCAAACAAACAAACAAACAAACAAAACCCTCTGGTTTAATATGTTAGGCCATGTTGTCACTTGCCGGAGATTGTTGCTGCTGTCTGTGATTAATACAGCAGGAATCAATTTAGTGGGTCTGGTAAAGACATGCTAAATAGATGTCAGAGCATTCTCTGGTCGGCTCCAGTACTCTACTGGAATAAAAAGAGTAACATGAGTCAATGGGCAAGTCTCCCCCATCAACACAGCACAGTGTAGACACCGCAGTAAGTTGACTTAAGCTATGTAAACTCCATTGATGTTATTCACATAACTGAGTATTGTAATTTTGATTGACTTATGGCACTAGTGTAGAAATGGCCGTAGTGTACAGTTAATATAATACATCTTACAGAATACTCTAACATTACAACAACATTTTACTGAAAGGTTACATTATTTTTCCTTATCAGCAAAGAAGGGTGAACTAGTTTTGTAATATAAAGAGATTCTTTGCCACATTTTTGCCCATTTGTGAAACCACATTTGAACTGAATCCTTTTAAAGGCTCTGAATTACTCATGAGCTATTTAAAATGTATATTTGTACAATTGCACAGAGGTGCTAGAGTCAGGATCAGGGCTCCATTATGGTAGGTGTAGTACTAACACATACAAAGGCACATACTCTGTGCTTGGAATCCAGCTGGAACATGTTGGGAAAATTGTATAATAGATCCCTGTTCGCACAGTTTGTATAGCACATTTCTGCAGACTCATGGTTTGCATAACATTCAAAGCATTTTTTTATCCAAACAGACCCTGAATGATTAACCTTTTCACATTTAATTGTCAATGCTGGTTAGATAAATGTTACTATATTGTTTTAACATACATATATTGAGATGGACTTCATTCCTTTAGACTGACTGTATTGTCTTTTACAGGAAAAGACATTGCTAGAATAAATATTCTTGACTGAGGCTGCTGGATATTGACCCTGTTTTTCTCCTTGTCTTTCTATCCTGGCTCACTAACTTGGCAATGATGCCTAGTATCCACACATAGGTCATTCCTAAATCATGACTGGAAGTAAGCAGTTGTATTTGCTCACTATGTGGACCAAGTCCACAATTTTGACCTATGCCGTGACAATCATGCCCTCTATTGTTCTCATCTAATATTCATCTCCATTGATACTCATGTTTAGGATACAGATACAATAAGAATTTTACATCTGTCCCAATATCAAAAATATGCCTACTTTAGTTACAGAAATATTTCATGTGTAAATAGTTTAGAGACTGGACATTCTTTTAGGAAGCGGAATATCATCTTCCCGAGAATGCATTCGAAAAATACCATATTGTCGTTTTAAATACACTGATGACATGGGAGAAAAAGCTGGGATGGCTTTTTGCTAATTTTCAGCTCGGACTTTAAAAAGAAAAAAAATCAAGCATACAGGTGACATGCAATTTCAATGTCTCTAGTCCGAACCAGTTTTCTCCCCCTCTCAAATCTACAACACTGATGACTGACTTACACTCAAACAATAATTCTTTAGGGGGTTTATTTTTAATGTTAAGGTTATGTTCAGTAAAGCTGCAGTATGCCAATCCAAGAACTATTTGATTCACACTGGAATGCTCAATAAATGAAATGTGTTTAATAATTTGTATTTTAAAATACAGTTAACCATAAAGATACATTTCAGTTTATTTCAGCCTAAGTAAGAATTCATGGTGGTAAACAAAATGAACCAAATTCTGGCAGCCTGGATGCCTGGGAGTCCATCACCCTAGATGTCTGGTCTCTCCATTTGGCTCCACAGGCCCTATTGGACATTAAATATCTTCAGCTGGACTGGCTCCGATTACTTGAGGAACCACCTTCATATCAAACATCCTAAACCCAGTTAGAAATTATCAAAAGTTTTCCATCAACAATTTAGGTAGAAAGGTACTATTTTGCCAACTGTCTGATTTCAAATAATTGTCTCTTTTCTGTACCCTGATGACTTGGGGAGGATGGAAGCAGGGGTGTTTTTTTGCTAAATTTCAGTTGGACTTGAAAAAAAACCCCAAGCATAAAAATGTCATGCATTTCAATTAATCCGGTCCAAAAGATTTTTTTTCCTTACTCTCTTGAAAAGTGGTACAGTTGGTACAATCCTCAGTTACCATGATGAATGACAAGCATAGAATAAAATGTGAGAAAGGCAGGGAAGAAAGATAATGAGCCTTACCTCTACTAATGGACAAATAGGTTTTGCATGTGAAACTTGTCACCACTTCAGACAGATGTTAGTGCATAACAGGTGTGGATATGCTCAAATTTCCACGGCCATTGGGTTCAGATCAGACTAGTAATGGTGTGATCTGTACTTCCCTTGATAATAACATTTAACTCTTTTAAAAATGAGGAAACGTGCTGGTAGCTTGCTGAAATAGATAAGCCAATATTCCTCTAAAACGCCACTGCACTTATGCTTTCACAAAATAACCCAGAGTGTTCATTTATTGCCTGATCACATTTGAATGTGATCATCCTGCCGGTGTGCTCAAGTCATGCACATGCTTTTCATCACTTTGCCCGCCTGCTCTGCTTTTGTATGCAGACAGCAAAGTGAAATTTCTAAGCCCCCTGCTCTCTGAAGCATTTGAACAGCAAGACTCTTATAAATTTCGCTTTGCTGCTTGCATACAAAAAAGATTAAGCAGGAACAATAGAAAAAAGATTAAATGTATGTCTTATTCACACACTCATCTGCAATTCAAAATTCAACAAGTGGACCTCATTTTTCTGCTTACTGGTCTTGACAGCGGTAACCTTTTACTTTGTGCAGTTAATGAATGTTACACTCTGTAAATCAAATAAAGAATATTAATAACTAGTAGATTGTTTCGTTACATTTCATTTTTATCAATTTGTGTTCTTTGCGATATTTTCCTTGTTTACTAGTATAAAACTAAACAAATATCTGCTGTACAGTTACACAGCAAACAAAATATGTTATGCAGCATTAGCAGCTTTTTGGTTTTTTTTATCATTGTTTTTTCATGGACAGATTGAAATATAGATAATATTAAGCATGTCTGCAATGTGGAAGATGCTCAACTCCTAGTAAGACTATGCTCTGCAGAAAACACAATGAATACAATTATGGTACAGTGGCTTCTATTGGCAATCTTTAAAATGTATTATCTCAAGCATTATGAATTATGCAGTTCTATAGTCAATTCAAATTCAACCTTGTGAATTATCTATGGAAAATGGAAGTTTCTGACAAAGTAGCCACATAAATATGATGGCTGGGGAAAGAGAATCTAAGTAGTGCATATATTGCATAAAACAAAACCAAAAAATCTTATGAAGTGTTTGCTTGTCTAAATTTCAGTGGAAATTTGCAGTATACTTATTCTTATAATTCAAATTCACACTTTCAAACACATCACACATGTTTTAGGCCTAATTTTACTTTTGTTTCATCCAGATTTATACCATTATTGTGGAGTGCATCAAACCTTCTACCTATGCTCCGTTTGCTTGTGCAAGCCTCACTACCCAGAGATAAGGAAACTGCATGACTTATTTTTACATGCAATTACTTCTGAGTACAAATTCAGGGGCATTCAGATGCAAATGTGTGTATGTACTTTCCTGCCTCAACCTATCACACTGATGGGAACAGGTGGACCAGTCTCTGTTAATAAAAGAGACGAGCTTTCAAGTTTACACAGAACTCTTCTTGGGACCAACACAGCAAATGCCCGTATCCAGAACTTAGTTTCAGGTAACATGACTGTGGTGGGATGAATGCCCCACACTAGCTGGAAGGGGTTAAAGCAGGCTGGAAGGAGTCTGTGCAGAGCCCTGGCTAATTGGAGAGGAGCTTTTAAGGAGCCAATCAGGGTGTAGCTTGTTCGAGCAACCCTGTATATGAGGAGCTGCCCAGCAGAGAGGGGGAGAGTTAGGCCCTGTCCAGGGAAGGTACAGGACCTGGTTCCCAGAGAAGGCACCACTGATAGAGCAGCCTGATACCTGCCAGGCTGCTGGCCTTGCTACAAGGCCAGGAGAGTGCAAAGAATCACAGGGAAAGTGGCCCAGGGAACTAAAGGCAGCAAAGTGGAGTAGAGGAGGGCAGGCTGCCGCCTGAGGGTCAGGACCCAGAGTAGGGGGCGGGCCTGGGTCCTCCCTCCCCCCTTGCACCACACATTTCCACGAAGTTCAGATTGCAGATTGCCCCTGAGGTAAGAGGCTAGACTTTGGGGCCACAGTTGGCCATAGTGGCGGGTGAAAGGCAAAAGTGCTGATACCCTGCTGGGAAGAGGGTGTGGCACATAAAGACTGTGGCTTGCCCCTGAAACAGAGGGGCTAGGCTGTGAGGCCACAGTAGCAGCAGAGACACAGGGCTGTTGATAAACCCCTAGAAGGGGGAGAAGAGACCATTGGAGTGGGCACTGCCGGAGGGCAGTATCCTGAAGAGAACGCCATGGTCAGGATGTGACGTGGGTTTGGAACAAGAGTGTGGTGCGTGTATGGGGGAGACACCAGCCTGACCGAGGCACCCTGCTGGTGAAAGGACTAATTCCCCAGAGCTACCAGAAGGAGGCACCACAGCAGTGAGTTTTGCCCCATGACCCCTTTTAATCGGTTAAATGGTTAAAGGCAGTGCCAGCACTGTGTTTGCCCATTTAACCAATTAAATGGGATTTTACATCCTTAGTGTGGACTAGCTCTTTGGAGGCAGTGAATGTGGTATCACCTGTGAGTGTCCAGTTAGAGAGATTGGAGGCTGTAGGGGAGATGGTTTGAGAGAGATTCAGGAACAGAAAAAGTTGCTGGGTTGGTGGATGCCCAAGAGAGACCACGGTGCTGTGAACATGCTGCAGGCAATCTTAAGGTGGAGTAGAGATCTTTTACCTCAGTATTTGGGATTGGTGCAACCGCTGCAGGAATACTGTAGGCACCAGAACTGGACACAACTCAAGATGGATGTAGGTAAATGGGAGTAAGTTCAGAGGAGAGCAGGCCCACCAATAGGGATGGGAGGCAACAAGGTCAATTGCCCAGGGACCTTGCAATTTAGAAGGGCACTGGTGGATGGAAAGATACGTATTTTTTTTCAATAAAAGTTAAGAAAAAAACCCTGGTTTCCTGCTGCTGCTCTGTCTATAGCACCCTCCCTCACTGTGACAGTCACCGTTTGCCAGAGCGCGGCTGCAGCCTACTGGTCTGACAGTCTGCAAAGTGTCAGCAACAGCAGCCTGGGAAGCAGGGAGCTTGCTGCCTCCTCTGGCTGTTCAGGAGCTGCTGTTCCTGCCATGCTGATTCTTCAGCTGCAGGGCTAAGTACAGGGAGACTTTAAAGAGGAACAAGCTTACTTTGTGATGCCAGATTTCCTCCTCCAGGCTGCAACTCCTTGCCAGACAAGTTCAGTCACCCCGTCATGCCACCCAAAGCTTGCTGAGAGATGGTCAAGGCTACCCCCCACCGCCTTCGCTGCCACTAGCACTGGCTGAGGGAATGAGGCACAGGTCTCCCACTGCCTTCTCTGCTGGCTGCCTGCTCGGAGATCTCCTGGTAGATGTGGTACACCATGCTTGTCATCCCCTCATTACTCTGGGTGTTGATTTCCCCCAGCACCAGCAGCCAAGTATTGTACTGTATATTCTAACTTTGTTGGTCATATTAAGTTACGTCTTGCATATCGGGTTTTTTTTGGTCTTTAGATTACACATGAATCACAATTACCTGTTTAATTAGTCTACTTGATACTTTAGGTTGGTTTGTTTTTTTACTTTGTGGTTCTTTAAATGTTTTATGTATTAATTAAGTTCATTCCATAATGTATTTATTTAATTTAAATATATAATTCAAACTAACAAATTGTACATCTTCCATTTAGACTTACAATTTGTTTAATACTGGTGCTGCAACAGAAAAAAGAGTTTTGTATAGTTGGTTTTCTTATGTGTTATCAACAGGATAAAAAGGAGTATCATAAACCTCAGCCCTCCAGTTCTAGGGGAGCCACTGACTGTTCTGCCCTGGAGCCTTTAATAGCTAGGTTAAAGTGTGACTTAACTGTGGTCTATATAAGTATCTACAGTAGACTTCCGATAATCCGGAACCTATGGGACTTAGGTGGTGCCGGATTATCAGATATGCCGGACTATCAGGAGGTACTATAAGCAGGTTATATATATACTGTATACATTATATACTGTATATAAAGTGTTCTTAACCCTTTTATTGTACATACTGTATACAGTATACTGTAATGTTTTAGTTTTTAAGCCTTTTTATCCTTTTTGCTCAGTTCAGCTGCTGCCGCTGTTACCTTGTGACTCATTTTTTGCCGAAGCTCACTCACTAGGCTCTTGCCATTTTGATGCCGGACTATCAGGGGTGCCGGACTATTGGAGTTTTACTGTACATGGGGAACAAACATTTAGGAATGACTCTTGAGGCTAGCAGAGAAAAGGTGTGACACAATCTGATGGCTGGAAGTTGAAGCTAGACAAATTCAGACAAATTTTTAACAGAGTAATTTACCACTAGAACAACTGACCAAGGGTCATGGTGGATTTTCTATCACTGTACACTTTTAAATCGAGACTGGATGCTTTATTCTTAAAGATATGCTCTAGGAATTGTTTTGGGGGAGTTCTATAGTCTGTGTTATATCGGAGGCCATATTAGATGATCCCAAAGGTCCATTTTGGTATTGGAATCTATCCATTAGTATGACCGCAGCTAACATCCCTTCAGGACTAGATGGCCCACTAGGTCTGACCTAATATGGCAATTTTTATGTCATAATTCCTAGGATTTTTTTAAACACTTCCTATTTTCTGAACTACATTGCAGTTATGTTCTAGTAATCCAAATAAACAAACTGTTAAAAAACAAATTGTCAACACCACATCAAAACATGCACAGTAAACATCTATAAACAAAACTAAGTTTTCAAGCAGCATTTTCCTTACTTTGTGTATCTGTAAATTTAGATTATTAGTGATGACAGTATTTTTCCATGAGTTTGTGTGTACAATGAAATTTTTAGCAACATTTATCAGTAAAAATCTAATCTTCCCAAGCCTACCAGTGGGATATAGCAGTGCAAAGCATTTTTAGTAGCCTCACAAGAATGGGATGGACTAGGCGTTGAAGCCCCCTTCTGGAGGCTTTTGGCCTTGCTGTATCCCATCACAGAAAAGCCTATAGAGAAGTCCTCCAAGCAGGCTAGAGTGGCTGTAGGAGAAGCAGCCAATCAGGGGCCAAGTGAGCTCTATAAAAAGAGCAACAGGAGCAGAATCTGTCAGTGCTTCTGGAGACCACAAGGTAACTGACTGGCTGAGAGAGCAGCAGCACTGCGGATAGCTCCATATGTAGCACTTACTGGAGACTGCTGCACTACGTTGGGACTCTGAGAAAGAGCAAGGATGCTGCCTCCAGGAGGGAAAACCCTGGGGGCACCACATTATGCCACAGTGAGGAACATATTGAGGGAACAGACTCAGAGGGACGTTACAGAGGGCACTGAGTTGGACCCTGGTAGATGTGTACACTAGAATGGTTTGTGTACATTGCACACAGTTTGTGTACTTTACACACACTTAGAGGGCAGAGCTCCCAAAGAGGCTTTTAAATAACAGGGAGTGCAGACACACACACTCGGCCATCGGGGGCACTCGCAAGAGGCGAGAGCCACTCCATCACAGGTATATACGTTGATTTAGTTGGAAACAGACTATGACCCTTGTATTTTAAAAAGACATTTTAAAAATCCCTGACATATACAGGGTAGAGTTGACAAAAAAATCAAGCTGTATAGAACACTGACAAAGCTTGACTATTAGAATTACACAATATCATTTGGCAAGACAATTTTTCCCTATTTTATTGTAATATTGCCATCCAAAATTACGCAGTCATGTGAAAATGCTCCATTGCTTTGCAGGATGCTGTCATTTTCATTAGCTTCCTGTAAAAGTGCATGACAATTTTCTTACATTATCAGTTTCCTCAGTGGATATGTCTGCACAGGAAATGTTTGAGATGAAATAGTTGCTGAAGTAACATTGCAGTATCCATTTCTATCTGCTGTGATTTGCTGTATGGAATCATTTTATAAAGCTCAGCTCTCATGACATTAATTTAAAAATGGATAAAACAAGTCTTCATGTCCATTGACCAAACATCTTACTTTAAGAAAACCAAATGACAGTTGCCTTGGGTTAACCAGCAGAGCTGGTGTGCAATAATTACTGGAAAGAGGTTCTTGTCTGAAACTCCTAGCTCATAGGCTTACCATGACATTGGAATGTTTATGTGAAGCAGTCTATTTCCTACTTTGTTACCAGTCTCACCCCTTCTCCATCCCTCAAGCAAAAAACTAGGATAAAGCATTGAACGCTGATATCCTACACAGTGATGTGCACAAATTGTCTAACATTTAATTATATGCAAAAACAACTAGGAGTCCTGTGGCACCTTAAAGACTAACCAATTTGTCTGGGCATAAAGCTTTGTGGCTAAAATCCAGTTTGTCAGATGCATTGGAGTGGTAATTACAGAGGCGAGGATATATATGTGCACTAGCATATCTAAAGAAAGGAGCTACTTATCAAGTGTTGGACCAGTGTTAACAAGGCCTATTCAGACAGAGTGGATGTGGCTTGCTCTCAGCAGCTACTTCCACCTGCCTCTGTACTCTCCACTCCAATGCATTGAGGAAGTGGGGTTTATCCACAAAAGCTTATGCCCAAACAAATCTGTTAGTCTTTAAGGTGCCAAAGGACTCTTTGTTTCTGCAGATAGAGTCTAACCCGTCCACCTCTGAGACTTATTTCATTATATAGTATGGTTAATGAGTGCCACTTAAAAAAGTTGTGACATTATCTTCTGTGGCACTGCTTTGCAACCAAATTGTAAGCTGAGGAGAGGGGCAGGGAAGGACATCATGCAATAACCTATCCCATATAGAGCTGGTGAAGTGGCAAAACTTCTGTCACACAACTTTACTCAGCGATGATTTGTAGGACAGTAAAAATAATGTTCAATATTTTCACTGACATCTTTGTAAACACTTTGGCTCCATCTACACTGCAGGCTTCTTACGCAAGAACAGCTGTGGAATAAAATACACTCAACATGACTAATCTAATCATAGAGAGAGTGCGGAAGGTATATGTTAAAGCAATCAGCATGCCGTACGGTTTGTTAGTTGCTTTTCTTGCTATATGCTTCATGTTTTACAAGCCAAATAAATGCTAACTCAGTGCAAGTTACACCTATCTGGAAATGTATACCATGGCTACGTCTACACTGCAGGCTTTTTGCGCAAGAATGACCGTTCTTGCGCAAAAACTTGTGGAGCGTCTACATTGCACGCGTGTTCTTGTGCAAGTAAATTTACACTACAGTGTTGGAAAAGAGGGCTTCTTGCACAAGAGTTATTCCTCTCCCCACAAGGAATAAGCCCTCTTGCACAAGAGCTCATGTGCAAGAAGGCAGTGTGGACGGACAACAGGGGAATCTTGCTCAAGAAACCCCATGGCTAAAATGGCCATCAGAGCTTTCTTGTGCAAGAAAGCATCCACACTGCCATGGATACTCTAGCACAAAAGCACATCTCTTGCGCAAAAGTACGTGGCAGTGTGGACGCACTCTTGCGCAAGACCTTTTGCGCAAGAACTCTTGTGCAAAACAGTTCTTGTGCAAAAAGCCTACAGTGAAGACGTAGCCCATGGGTTATGTCTCTGCAGTCATCACTGAACAGTAGCACCTGCTGGGGAAGGACACAGGGGGCGGCGCACACCAGCTCTGTGACTGCCCCCTCCAAGTGACTCCTGCCTGTGTCATCCTTACCCCTTACTCAAGTTGCTCTATGCTAGTTACAGCAACTGGTCAGAACCTTAGTGAAGGTTACTATTTCAACTGAGTGTTTCTCCAGGTTGAGACTGTATGCCAAAAACATTTGCACAGTCATTTGAATTAATTTTCTCTATACCAATAAGGAGGGCGAGAGTCTGATCTACTCTATTGTTACATCTGGCCTGCTTTAAGTCCTGGCCTTTTTCTGTCTGTCAGACATCTCTGGCTGCTCCACAATACAAGCCCTCTTCAGCACTGAAGGCTCCCAAGTCAGTCTTCCTGTTGGCCACTGTGACAGTCTGGGTCACAGAGATTCCCTTGATACTGTCCTTGATGGACTGAGCCCCTCTACATACTCTCTGGGGTGCCCCACCTCCATACCCTGTGGAGTGAGAAGCTCTGGTCTCCACCAGCAAAAGCACAGTCTGTCAGAATTGAAAAAGCTCCCTCCCCCCACCAAAAAAATGCTTCAGGCCAGCTCTATCATTTGAAACTTTTGTCCAAAAAGAAAGAGAGAGAGAAAGCCCGTTATGTTTTCCATGAAACCATTTCCTTCCCATCTTCTGGCCAGCTGTAGTGGGTGGATTGATCAAACAGGGATGCCCCTTGACAGTAGGCTGCGGCAGAAACATGAGGAAACGTACCTGATGGTATAACCAATGTTTTCTTAATTTGCATTTATACTGGTAGGAATGAAAGGAGGATCAAATCCTATCTAAAAATGCATCAGGAACCAGCTCTGATAACCTGACTTCTTTGATTTAAAGCTTAATTTAAAGCTCAACCTCAGATACAAGGCTCTGAATATTGGGGAGAAGAGGGCTTGGAACATGGATCTGAATTCTGAAGTTTGGCCTCATCATCACTACACTGAAATAATCCCAATAACATTTCCAGTCTCACTTTGCTCTATCCAGAGATAAAGGAATTACTCACTGCCACTATAGAACATTATCAACTGGTCTCTGGCCGTAAGGCAGCTATCATTCAGGCTTGCAACCCAAGCCATGTCAGATCTGTCTGGTGTGAACCTGTTATATAGCTGAGTAGAATACACTGTTGCTAAAGCTGGAATGTAAATATATAAACTAAGAATCAGTATGCAAACAAGGACTCTGTAAATGTGGTCCAGCTTATGCTTATGAAAGATGGCCCTTGGCAGAGACTTACTAGCAGAATCCAAACATCCTTTGACAAGTTCTACCCAAATTCCTGCACACGAATGAGATGATTAGATAAAATAAGCTACTTTTGTTACTCAAAGGTCAGAATGTGGTAACTGTTCCTCTAGGCTTATCCAATGTCCCTGATTTTAGTGACTGTCTTTCCAAACTGTAAACATGATAAGTACATTAAGATACTATGCACTTTGCCCAATATTTATTATCAAGCCATTTCGTATGATTTTTTAAAATGAAAATATTGTAAGCAGATAAAATTTGTGGATGATCCCAAGCTAGGAGAGGTTGCATGTGTTTTGGAGGATAGGATTAAAATTCAAAATGGTCTTGAAACACTGGAGAAATGATCTGAAGTAAATAGAATGAAATTTGATAAGGACAAATGTGGATCACAAGTTAAAAATGAATCCAACTGCATCTGAAAACAAACATCACTCGGGGATACATTAGCAGGAATGTTGTAAGCAAGACACAAGAAATAATTCTTCCATTCTACTCCCTACTAATTAGGCCTCAGCTGGAGTATGGAGCCCAGTGGTGGGTGCCACATTTCAGGAAAGATGTGGACAACCAGGAGAAAATTCAGAGAAGAACAGAAACATGAGTAAGGGTCTAGAAAACATGATCTATGAGGGAAGGGTGGGAAAATGGTTTGTTAGGTCAGGAGAAGAGAAGACAGAGGGTATATCTGCACTATGGGATAAGGTTGAAATAACATACGCAACTTCAGCTATGTTTATTACATAGCTGAAGTCGAAATACTTTAACTTGACTTTTGGCGCTGTCCACACTGTAGGAAGTCGAAAGGAGCACACTCTCCCTTCAACTTCCCTTACTCCTCATGGAAGCAGGACTACCAGCATCGACCGGAGTGTCCCTGTCAGTTTGAATTAGCGTATCTTCACTAGACCGGCTCATTTGAACCCTGGAAGATTGACAGCAACAGCTTTGATCTTCTCTGTAATGTAGACATATCCCGAGAGGGAACATGGTAACAGTTTTCCAGAACTATAAAAAGTTGCTAGAAGGAGAGGCAGAAAAATTGTTCTCCTTAATCTCTAATGACAGGACAAGAAGCAATGGGCTTAAATTTCAGCAAAGGCAGGTTAGATTTGCTATTTGGATATACTTCCTAGCTTCTGGTTGGTTAAGTACTGGAATCAGGCCCACTGATGGAGAAGGAGGGGCAAAAAGGGCAATTGCCCAGGAACACAGCAATTTCAAAGGGCCGGGGTTGCCACACTAGCTGTTCCTGATTCAAAGATGCTTTTGATATTTGCCATGCAGGTTCCAGGACTTAATTTTGAACCCCAGAATCTGCATGGGATGTATCAAAATGTTTGAATCAAGAGATGCTGCTGCAACTTTCCCCAGTGCTGGCAGGTTGGGTCTGGGGAACGGAGGGTCAGCATGGTGAAGTGCAGCTGCCTTATGTCTCATCCCAGCAAGAGCTCTTCTGTCAGGGTGGTGCAGGGAGATGCTGGTGGTTTCTTTGGGCTGGGAAGGGACATTGATTTCTGCCCTGGGACCAGAATTGCTGTTAGTGGACCTGACTGGAATAAATTGCCTGGGAAGACTGAGGACTCTGACCAGGTTAGACAAATGCCTGTCAGGTATAGTCGAGATAATACTTAGTCCTGCCTTGAGTGCAGAGAATTGGACTAGATGACCTCTCAGCCCTGGTCCACACTAGGGAGTTATTTTGAAATATCTCCCCCCGCCCTTATTTCAAAATAATAAGCAGAGCATCCACACTCACTACCAAGCATATTATTTTGACATAGAGGTGGCCCCCAGCTTGTGACACAATTGGTTCCCGGGGAAACATCGCAAGTCGGGGGCATCGTAACTCGAACCCTCTTTATGATAGGCGCCGTGCGCTGTCGTAAATACAGGGCCGAGGATGTAAACTGGGGGGTTTCAGACCTTTCCGCACTTACAAAAATGGTTGTAAGTGCGGGGGATCGTAACTCGGGTGGTTAGAAGTTAGGGGTCTCCTGTAACAGTCTGTTATTGTGAAATAATTTCCTAGTGTAGACATGCCCTCGAAGTCCTTGCCAGTTCTAGGATTCTGTAACTCCATTTTGTACACTGACACACTTTGTAAGTGTGTTGTGTAAGGAGTGAGATGAGCAAGCTTTTATGGGATTATACATTACTTATCCCAAATACCATTTAGGCTCCTTTCAAGTGAAGGGAGCTATTGTGAGTGATACCTGCGTTTTGTGGTAAGGTATCAAAATAATATGAGTAGCTTGTGTAGATCAAAGAGATCAAAATAACCAATTACTTTCAGCTGCTACCCCTGCAGGTTACTGTTATTAAAATAGTACTTGGTACTTGGATAGGGCTTTCCATTTTCAAACGGGCTGTACAAATGTTATTGAATTAATTTGTGCAGGGCCACAGCAAGGTCGGGAAATGTTGCCTTCCCCTTTTAGAAATGACACAGAGCCAATTTTCATCTTGTTTCTGACACAGTCCTGTCCCAATGAATGTTAATAGCAAAACTCTCCTTCACATCAGTCTGAGCAGTATCAAGCTGTTATACTGGTGGAAGTCAGAAGTAATGTCATTGGAAGAACTAAATATAAAAGCCTCTATATAAAACCATGGTACGCCCACATCTTGAATACTGTGTACAGATATGGTCACCTCATCACAAAAAAGATATATTGGCATTGGAAAAGGTTCAGAAAAGGGCAACAAAAATGATGAGGGGTTTGGAATGGGTCCCATATGAAGAGAGATTAAAAAGAGTTGGATTTTTCAGCTTAGAAAACAGGAGACTAAGTGGGGATATGATAGAGGTCTATAAAATCATGACTGGTATGGAAAAAGTGAATAAGGAAACGTTTTTACTTATTCCCACGATAAAAGAACTAGGGGTCACCAAATGAAATTAATAGGCAGCAGGTTTAAACCAAACAAAAGGAAGTTTTTCTTCAATCAGCGTACAGTCAACCTGTGGAACGCCTTGCCAGAGGATGCGGTGAAGGCTAGGACTTTAACAGGGTTCAAAAAAGAGCTAGATAGATTCATGGAGGTTAGGTCCATCAATGGCTATTACCCAGGATGGGTAGGAATGGTATCCCTAGCCTCTGTTTCTCTGGGTAATAAGGGAGGAATCATGTGAGGATTACCTGTTGTGATCCCGCCCTCTGGGGCATCTGGTATTGGCCACTGTCAGCAGACAGGATACTGGGCTAGATGGACCTTTGGTCTGACCCAATATGGCTGTTCTTATGTTCTCATGTTATGTTTTTATGTAATTAACGTGACTGAGGTGAGAAGCAGGCACAATTTTTAGCCAAGTGAAAAATTTTTGTGTGGTTATCTAGGCAACCAGAGATTATTTTTCTTTTACATCGAGAGCATCCAGGTTTTGGATTATACATCCCCTGTGATGCATAGGAGGAGAAAGCTGGGAATATGGCCTCCTTCCCCATGCCCAGAACATTACCCTTTACCCAGGCACACTCCAGAATGTATTAGTGGAAACGTAGCTGCCAGCTTCCCCTCTAGCCAGGGCTACTCCTCCACTCTACCCCTTCTCCCAAGTGCATCCCACCCCCTGCTCCTGCCCCTCCCTCCCAGGAGTACAGGATCTTTCGAAAAAGGGGGAGGGTTTCGAAAGAACCATGCCTAGACTGTGGTTTCACTTTCGAAATGCCCTTTTCCAAAACAGAGATCCAACGCGAATATGCAAATGAAACGTGGGATATTTAAATCCACGCTTCATTTGCACTTTCGATCTGCCTAATTTACATCCCTCTTTCGAAAGAGGGGTGTAGTCTAAACGAGCCCCCAGAGACGACCATCTTCCTTCTTTCCCCATTTGACTGCGCGCAATATCTCTCAGAGCCTTTTCACTAGAGACTATTCTTCCTAGCAGAGCTCCTCAATGTCTCCCTTTGCTAGGGATTCTAGTGACTTTTCCCAGCAATCTCCCGTCTTATAATTCCTAATAGTAGGCTCCCCTAACCTGCTCTCTGTGGTTTTTTCTAGCCTGCCCTTCACAAGGCCCTTAGCAGAGAGCAGTAACTCTCCTTGCTCCTTTTTCCACAGTCTCCCTCCTTACTGAATTCACTTTCTTTTCTATGCAGTTCTCCTAGACCCTTCCACAGCTGGGATCACTAATTGTAATGGAGTCCAGATCAAGACCAGTTGGAGATTAATTGATAGATCACATACAATGCTAAGCCTGACTCCCCTTACAAGACCAGCCAGCCCAGGACAGAGGCATGGCTTCAGCACTCACTGCTGAAGAGATTTTGGGCAATGCTGTGGCCACAGGGTAGCCTGAGGAGACTGATATCTCCGGCTCAAAGGGCTGCTGTGTGTCCCCACTGGCACACTACAAAATCTCCCTTCTAATCCATATTTAAGCACCCGAAGAAAAATGGCCTGACCTTCAGGAGTGCCAAGCACCTACACCTCTCATCATTTCAGTAGGTGCTGCTAATGTCCACCCTTCTTAAAACTAAGCCACAATTAACAAAAAGTGCCTAAAATATTTTGATGGATAGCTTTAGTCACCCACATTTGAAAAAATTTGACCTAAGTTGTCACACAAGGCCACACAGAAAATGATGGTAGAGCTGGTTTATAATTTAGTAAATTCCTGTTACCTTGCCTCATGCTAGATGGATTAGACACTTGAATCTTCTAGGGGCTTTTATATTTAGAGCTTTCCCCTAAATCATTTGGATTTACCATAAATTAGCTCAATGGTTTACTGATAGTTCCTCTCATCCATGGTTTCCTAAGGTGGTGCCTGGTAGTTTCTCCTTCTTGTGCTTAAAAGAAGCACACGGGATCTTTTTCAGGGGGCTAAGGCAACATGCCACGTTTATTGAGCATACATAAATCAATCAATATTTTATCATCTGCATATGATACATTACACTCATGCACTCTCACACATGCAAGCACACTCCGTCTTGTTGTTACCAATAGTTGCTCCCCCTATCTACACTGGCCAGGTGAGTTAGATGGAGGAGAGGTGGAGCCAGGCTTCTGCCGATCCGGATCGACGCTCCGATGTTGACAAGATGAAAACCCGGGTCCTCCGCAAGATGCCTCATATTTATCCCTCTCATGCAGCCAGTTAGTCATCATTTACATATGCAGTGAGATACTTGTGGCGCCTTTTTTAATGCTGCTTCAAAGATGGTCCTTCAGGCACTTGTTGCTTGACTCCCAAGGCCATCTCTATGTCCAATCTTCTTTTCAATGAGCTCACTTCAAAAGCCTTATGGTTTTTGGATCTGGCTCCCAGCCCCTCTCCACCCTTGCAACAGCCGCTGGAGGTGCTCACCTTTCAAGGCTTCTCCATTCACACCTCATTCATTTCAACAGGACAATCAAGGAAAGGGGAGAGATCTATTCTACCCTAGAAAAAGACATTTTCCTATTCCTAAGGCCTATAACATAAAGGGCTTCTTAATACAAAGTTTCTATGGAAAAGTCTGGATACAAGGTTTCTCCTAATACAAAGGATTCTATAAGAAGGCTTAACACAAAGACACATATAAAAGGACTTACAAAGTTTCTCTTAATACAAATTATATGAGAATGATACATGGTTATATGGAAATGTTACAGAGATTTATCCACATCCATAGTGTCACACTCTAAAATGGGGCTTAAATTCTTGTTTTTTTCTAGAAGTAGCTGGCCAGTTATGTCACACGGGGTTACATTTTGTATACTTTACATTGTCTATGTAGTTTTTTGTTTAATCTTGCCTCAAATTTGTAATGGGCTATCTCTTGAGTTTAGCTCTGGCTGACATTTTTCGTGGGCATTTCTATTCTTCATTTATCTACATAAAACATAGCAGAAAGGTAGCTGCTGACTCAGTCGGGAGCAATGTTAGATTGTTGTTTTTCAAATACTGAAGTTGGTTATCTTTTGCTGTTATTCCTACTGCAACTGAATGTTTATGCGCTGTGCACCTAATCTTTATTGACGGAGGTTGAGCACTCTCAAGTCTGACACATGACAACTTAAATGCAATGACTGACAGATAAAATGTTCCCTGTCAGCAGTTGCACTTCTACCACAGACAGATACTCAACCCCCACCAGATCCAAACTTTACCCTCAATTAAATATAAATACCATAGGAAATTAGCACCAAAAACTGTTGTGAAACTATTGTTAGGAGTCGTGGGTGTGCACGTGGGGTGGAAACCCTCATCTCACAATCCACAATGGGAAGGAGATGAAAAGTTAAGCTACCCAATAGTAGATATGCTCTTCTCTTTCCTTTACACAGGCATGCACTTTTCTGCTATCACAAGCACAGGCCACATATAAACATTACCTCTGTCCTCCTAGGAATGCCAACCTTTCATTACTCTTTTACCAGTCCTCTGCAAATACTCCTTTATTAAACTAACATTTTCCAGCACAGCTAACTATTGCACCAAATATCCTTCTTTACTATTAAAATCTAGTAAAGAAGTTTAGGCAGAAGGGGAAAAGAGGGATAGAATTATAGGTGGTCAGCTGTGGTGTGCTGTGGTTGTAATAATGGTAAGGATGAAAAAAGAAGAGGGTACATACTTTAAAGTGGCTTGTATTTTACATATCCTTGTTTTGTGGGCATATCAGGTAAACTCTGTGTGCAGCAACCCTCACTGCTTTACAATCACAAGCATGTGTTATATTAGTCATTTATATTTATTGCCCTGTTTTAATGAGTACACGGCTTTCCTGGAAAAATATATATATTTTAAGGTTAAAGTCTGTTTTTAAGATTGTTTCATTGATATAGACCACAAACATTAAATACTCCTTTACTAATTTGTATGAATGATTACAAGTGAGTCCGTATTTGCTCTTAAAGATCTAAGTCAGTTGACTGAGTTCAAAGATCTCCTATCAACATCAGAGAGATGCACCTGTGGATTTAGGGCAGTATATTGTCCTCTGATTGCCTTCTGATTGCATAGGGTGGTATAACAGGTTCTGTGTGTGAGTGCCCCTTGGTGGCTAAAGGAGGTCTCACAATATTTTACTAGCCTGTCTGTGAGCCAGTCAATGCCCAGTCCGTGGCCGAGGTTCAGGCCTCTTCTTTTACCTTCCCCTCGCTTGGGTGTGGTTTGCAGGGAGTTGGGGGGCACTCAGGCCCACCCACTTCTCTGGGTCCTGGCCCAGGGACCCTATACGTAGCAGTTACCTGCCAAGTTTCAAAGTCCGTAATTGTGGTCATGTCCCTAGGCCACTTCCCGGGGATGCCATTTCATCCAGCCCTTTTCTAAGGCCTTGTTGTTGAATTCCCCTTGTCCGGGATTCCGCAAAGTTGTCGCTAACTAGCCTTTAGTTGCAGGACCCAGCTCCCACTCAGAGCTGTCCAAGGTTCTGGTGTTCCCCAGTCAGCCCAGAGATCTGCCTGGGTTGAGCTCTAGGAAGGAACTGACAGGCCTTAGCTAGCAGCTCCTTATATAGCAGCCTGGTGCATCCTGATTGACTGCAGTGAAGGCTGCCCTTCTACCCTGCTTGGAGGACCTCTCCACTGCTCCTGCTGCTGGCCAGGGTGCTGAAAGGGGAGGTCAGGGTTTGTGCACCCAATCACAGGTGGTCAGAAATTTTAGCATTATGACTTTGTTTGTGGAACCGATTCTTTATTATTCAGAGCTGTGGGTCTATTGCAGGTTTTATAAAATGGACTGTAGGTCCTGATACAGGCAGATAAGGACAACCTTGGGGATAAATCTATAGTAAAACTTCAGTTAGTGATTTCAACCAGAGTCTCACTTTGAATTTCAGTCTTCATTAGTACAGATTTGCCTTTAAAAGTCTGCTAATTCCTCAGTTATTTCACTATTTAGGGAAATATATCATGAACAACTAGAACAAAAATAGTTGATAATCTCCCTAGCACAAAGGTTGCTGTATTTTCAGCTAAACAACAAAAATTAGTCCAACAGTGTGAACTAAAACCAAAACAGCTTGCTTCCTAACCTCAAATGTGTGTATACCCTAAAAATGTTTAAGCATCACTGACGATGTGTGAATCTACTGACACCGAGTCAGGTGGGTGTTTTGCCCTGCCAATATATTCCTCATCACTAGTCAAGTATATTTTTGCATGTATGCAAAATCAAATGTTATGGTTTTGGATTTCTGTTTCCTTTTCCTGCATTCAGTGAAATTAAAAAGAAGTTTCTTTTTTAAAAAAAGCTGCCCTTTTGTCTTGAAATAAATAAAGTTCTACCACAACACAAGTTCAGGAAAATTCATTATTCTGATGTTAAAGTGTCATCAGGCTTACATTACAGATCTGCATCTGAATTGTAGAAATACTGAAATTTCACCACACATTCAGTGAGGGTATGTCTACACTACAGCGCTAATTCGAGTTAACTTAATTTGAAATAGTTAATTCAAATTAAGCTAATTTGAATTAACGCATCTACACACAAAAACTATTTCGAAATAGCGTTTTGCTATTTCAAAATAGCACGTCCACACTGAGTGGACCCTGAACCAAAGTTAAGGCTGGCCGGAACCAGTACCGACAGGGCATCAGGTTAGGACTTAGTGTGTGGGGCTGCTGCCTGAGGCTAACTGAGCTCCGTGCTTAAAGGGATCCTACCCCCACCCCAGACAGATAGTTCTCAGGGTTCTCTGCTTGCTTGTCTACCTCGATGAGGGACAGCAAAGCAGTCCTGTCTTGGAGTGCCCTGAGTGCCCGCACTCGGGACACCACAGCACTCGGCCACATGGAGCCAGAGCTGCCCATGGGCACACCGGTGGGTCTCGTGGGGTCGTTGCCATCAGCCCAGCTGCACTTGCTGCTGGCTGCCATCTGGGGGATCATCGGGGGGTTGTCAGGATCCAGGAGGCCCTGAGGAGAGCGCCCCACCCCGAGGAGCCTCAGAGCCTCCCCGGTCCTCCCCACCGGGGGCTCATGCCCCATTCCTCCCTCACGTCCTTCCACTTACCCCTCCCTAGCCCCGCATCCTGATGTCAAACAAAAGACACATATGTTCAAAAATAGAAACTGAGTTTATTGAACAAAACGGGGGGGGGATGAACCTCTGGGAAGACTGGTAAAAGGAGGTAGGAGAGGGAAAGAGAGAGGGTGGGAGAGGGAAGGGGGAAACCTGGGAGGAGGAAGCTAGAAGGGGGAAGCAAAGGGAAGAAGGGGGAGGGGAAGCTCAGGGCCCAGGGTTGGGGGCCTCACCGGACCAACTTGATTTTCATGCAAACCTGCTCCTGGGTTCGCATGTGGCCTTTGGTGGCCAGGCTGGCAGCTATCCTGCCATAGACGGCCGTGTTCTTCCATCTAGTGTGGAGATCATGGACATTGGGGACATCCCCCCCAAACCTGAATAAGGTCCATGATCTCCACCATGGACCAGGAAGGTGCCTGCCTTCTCCAGCCCCGTCAGGCTCCTGGGAGCTGGCAGACTGCTCCTGGGGAGTGGTGGAGGGCTGGGTGCCAGTGGTTTGCTGGCTCATGTTTTGGGGCCACTGGATCAGGGACCCCGATGGCCACTGCTGGCTCTGGGCTGGCAGGCTTGGAGCTGGCACAGGCACTGTGGCCAGGGTCTACCTTTTTAATGGCTCTGGGGCTGGGGGAGAGGAGAGTAAGTTTTCCTGGTTGTGCCCAGAGTGGCCATCAGGGCTCCCTGGGAAGGGCTGGAGGCCCCCTATTTCGAATTAAGTGTCTACACAGCACTTAATTCGAAATAGCTATTTCGAATTTGGTGTTACTCCTCGTAGAATGAAGTTTACCAAATTTGAATTAAGGGCTCTGCTATTTTGAATTAATTTCGAAAGAGCGGTTTGCATGTATAGACGCTATTAAAGTTAATTCGAAATAATGGCTGTTATTTCGAATTAACTTTGCAGTGTAGACATAACCTTAGAGGAGGCGCTTGAAAAAATCCAATGTTATATGTACAAACATAAGGCAAAGATAAGTAGTATGTTCTAGACTACCATAGAATCATAGAATACTAGGACTGGAAGGGACCTCGAGAGGTCATCGAGTCCAGTCCCCTGCCCTCATGGCAGCACCAAATACTGTCTAGACCATCCCTGATAGACATTTATCTAACCTACTCTTAAATATCTCCAGAGATGGAGATTCCACAACCTCCCTGGGCAATTTATTCCAGTGTTTGACTACCCTGACAGTTAGGAACTTTTTCCTAATGTCCAACCTAAACCTCCCTTGCTGCAGTTTAAGCCCGTTGCTTCTTGTTCTATCCTCAGAGGCCAAGATGAACAAGTTTTCTCCCTCCTCCTTATGACACCCTTTTAGATACCTGAAAACTGCTATCATGTCCCCCCTCAATCTTCTCTTCTAAACTAAACAAACCCCATTTTTTCAGCCTTCCTTCATAGGTCATGTTCTCTAGACCTTTATTCATTCTTGTTGCTCTTCTCTGGACCCTCTCCAATTTCTCCATATCTTTCTTGAAATGCGGTGGCCAGAACTGGATACAATACTCCAACTGAGGCCTAACTAGTGCAGAGTAGAGCGGAAGAATGACTTCTCGTGTCTTGCTCACAACACACCTGTTAATGCATCCCAGAATCATGTTTGCTTTTTTTGCAACAGCATCACACTGCTGACTCATATTCAACTTGTGGTCCACTATAACCCCTAGATCCCTTTCTGCCGTACTCCTTTCTAGATAGTCGCTTCCCATTCTGTATGTGTGAACCTAATTGTTCCTTCCTAGGTGGAGCACTTTGCATTTGTCTTTATTAAACTTCATCCTGTTTACCTCAGACCATTTCTCCAATTTGTCCAGGTCATTTTGAATTATGACCCTATCCTCCAGATTAGTCGCAACCCCTCCCAGCTTGGTATCATCTGCAAACTTAATAAGCATACTTTGTATGCCAACATCTAAATCGTTGATGAAGATATTGAACAGAGCCGATCCCAAAACAGACCCCTGCAGAACCCCACTCGTTATACCTTTCCAGCAGGATTGTGAACCATTAATAACTACTCTCTGAGTACGGTTATCCAGCCAGTTATGCACCCACCTTATAGTAGCCCCATCTAAGTTGTATTTGCCTAGTTTATTGATAAGAATATCATGCGAGACCGTATCAAACACCTTACTATAGTCTAGGTATACCACATCCACCGCTTCTCCCTTATCCAGAAGACTCGTTATCCTATCAAAGAAAGCTATCAGATTGGTTTGACATGATTTATTCTTTACAAATCCATGCTGGCTGTTCCCTATCACCTTGCCACATTCCAAGTGTTTACAGATGCTTTCCTTAATTACTTGCTCCATTATCTTCCCTGGCACAGAAGTTAAACTAACTGGTCTGTAGTTTCCTGGGTTGTTCTTATTTCCCTTTTTATAAATGGGCACTAGATTTACCCTTTTCTAGTCTTCTGGAATCTCTCCGGTCTCCCATGATTTTCCAAAGATGATAGCTAGAGGCTCAGATACCTCCTCTATCAGTTCCTGGAGTATTCTAGGATGTATTTCATCAGGCCCTGGAGACTTGCAGGCATCTAACTTTTCTAGGTGATTTTTAACTTGTTCTTTTTTTATTTTATCTTCTAAACCTACCCCCTTCCCACTAGCATTCACTATGTTAGGTATTCCTTCAGACTTCTCGGTGAAGACCGAAACAAAGAAGTCATTAAGCATCTCTGCCATTTCCAAGTTTCCTGTTACTGTTTCTCCCTCCTCACTGAGCAGTGGGCCTACTCTGTCCTTGGTCTTCCTCTTGCTTCTAATATATTTATAAAAAGTCTTCTTGTTTCCCTTTATTCCCGTAGCTAGTTTGAGCTCATTTTGTGCCTTTGCCTTTCTAATCTTGCCCCTGCATTCCTGTGTTGTTTGCCTATATTCATCCTCTGTAATTTGTCCTACTTTCCATTTTTTATAGGACTCCTTTTTTATTTTTAGATCATGCAAGATCTCGTGGTTAAGCCAAGGCGGACGTTTGCCATATTTTCTATCTTTCTGACACAGCAGAATAGCTTGCTTTTGGGCTCTTAATAATGTCCCTTTGAAAAACTGCCAACTCTCCTCATCTGTTTTTCCCCTCAGTCTTGATTCCCATGGGACCTTACCTATCAGCTCTCTGAGCTTACCAAAATCCACCTTCCTGAAATCCATTGTCTCTATTTTGCTCTTCTCCCTTCTACCCTTCCTTAGAATTGTGAACTCTATGATTTCATGATCACTTTCACCCAAGCTGCCTTCCAGTTTCAAATTCTCAACCAGTTCCTCCCTATTTGTTAGGATCAAATCTAGAACAGCTTCCCCCCTGGTAGCTTTTTCAACCTTCTGAAATAAAAAGTTGTCTCCAATGCAGTCCAAGAACTTATTGGATAGTCTGTGCCCTTCTGTGTTATTTTCCCAACATATATCTGGATAGTTGAAGTCCCCCATCACCACCAAATCTTGGGCTTTGGATGATATTGTTGTTTAAAAAAAGCCTCATCCACTTCTTCCCCCTGGGACTAGTCCTTACTATGAGCAGATCTCAGGGCACCTCTTGCTACTATTCCAAGCAGTGACACTGACTGTCAAACTTTACTTCTGGGAGTGTCCAGAAGCTTAAATTCCCTGCTGCTTCCTTCCAGCAATGTTTGCAGCACAGTTCAGGGGTCACACAAACCCTTCTGTAATGTCATCTCATGTTTCCTGCAACTTTCAAATCTACAGAAATATTTGCTTATTTCCCCATCCCTTCTTACAATGGATTTTGAATAGGAGGGAATGTTTAGCCAGCTTGTTATTGACCCTTATGCACAAAAGAAGATGTGGGGGAGCAGAGAACAGAGGGTGGGGTGCAGAGAACAAGCATTGCAGTATAAACAGCAGCCAGAATTTCAGCCTCTCTCTATTGACCCAAGATTACAAGCTATAAGGGACGGAGGGAGAAGAAAAGGGAATGGCTGTGTAGATCCCTCTTCCCTCCCCCACACACACCCTGAACTGGCTAGCTGAACAAAGACAGGAAGCAAGCTGCATTAGTGAGTATGTGGCTTCCAAGCACCTTCACCCCTGTTTGGGTTTTCCTGGGAGCCACTCCCATTCTTAGCCAGAGGCCCTGTCATACAGGCATTTAGCAAAGCACTCAAGACTATGCCTCACTTTAATTTATCTCATTAATGAATCTATATAATCATAGATCATACGTGGTGGTTGTTTTTAGACCAGAAGTGGAAGCAAATACTGGAAGCCCAGACCACACAATTAATTAAATCTGCCCCCAATTCATCAACAGATTTACAAGTGTGCTTAACTCAGGGGGACAACTCTCATGCTAAATTTAGGCATATACTCAAGTGCTGAATCAAGGCCAGCTTTAACACATAAAGTGTTGCTGAACATCCTATATTTGTCTCCAGTTCTGATCTAAAACCAACAGAATCAAACTGAGGATTATGTAATCTTAAATCAGGTTTGCCCAGGAATTTCTAAATTGGGCAGACGTTTTACTAGTATTCTCATTTCCATAGTCAAATTCTGTGCAGATTCTTCCAACCATAGGCTTCTTGGCCAAATTCCCAGAGATTGGGTATTTATACTGTCTTGTAGTGACTATTGGGTTAAATAATTTACATAACATGACAAAATGATCTAATTATTAAGGACTTCAGTTGATATTTCCTGAAAAATATCTCACATAATAACGGTGTTTCCCCTCTCCACTATTTTCATATGCAAAAGCCAAAAATTGTGAGCTAGAGAATCAACTAGCTACTTATTAAGCCCTCTTTTATGTGACATTGCTGCTTTAAAGTGCTTAATTTCAAATAACCTTACAACAGCATTGGCACAGATTAACAACCAATTTTGTCTATTGTTCAACTTGTTTCTAAAAGCCTAACAGAGTAAACAGAAATTCATACCTCTGTTATTAAAAGGGACTTCCATTGGTCACCAATAATCCCTACGTAACTTTGCTTCTAATTACACTATACAGAAACTGAAATCAAGCTAAGACATATAGACTTTTCTCTCATTGAACTCCATCCAAATGTAATTCTCATCTATTTGAAATATGAGGCAGATTGAATATTTTTATAGTAAGTAGGGCAAATTATTTTCAGGAGAAAGCTGTGTTTTCTGTGTATGTTTTTCCTTTATTCCTTGATGCACTCAACAGCCCAGAGATGTTGGGTTTCCCAGTGCTACAAGCTAGGACATGAGGATTTACAACTCTTTGGAACTGACAGCAATTGTCAAGAGTGGTGTTCCCTAGTTGACAGTGACAGCTGATGAAGGTCATCCAAGAGTTAAGATAAATAAAACCTTATGAAACATGAATACAGGAACTAATTTAAGGAGACAAATCTGCTCCAGAATTGACCTCCCATTTGCCAAAAATTATGCTTGTTAGTGTAACCTGATGGGGTGTTGGGAAAATATGTAAATAACAAACTCTCCTCTCTCTCTCACTAAAAGAAAAAATAGTATTCAGATTTGTCATCATTGGATTTTGATAGTTAATCTCATTAGATTGTTAGCATTATAAATTAGGCAAAAACAAAAACAAAAAAACAAACAAACATGCCAAGCACAAGAACAGTCATTTCTGCTAACTTTCCTCTGGTATTTTCCTATATTCACCAGAATGACAGGCCAAGCATACAACTCCCTGAGGGATCCTTATGAGTTATGCCTGATGAACCAGAGGAAAGATAATTTTGCGTATAAAGCTTACAAGATTTTAAATCATGAAGAAGAAAAAACTTAGCATTTGTTATTACTGGGCTTCCTGGTTATAGTAACAGATCCTTTAAATATGTATGTGTGTGGGGATATTAAAATATAAGTAAGCAGAAAATATAATCATTGATATTTTCTTCTCTGCTGATTATTATGCCAAAGACATACATAAAAGCCTGGTCTACACTAGGGCTTTACCCCAAAATTAGCCTCCCGTGGACGCTTATCTAAGCAATGAGTCCACGCTACCAAGCCTGTTGTTCTGACCTAAGAGGCTCAGAATACGACTCTTGTAGTCCCACTTTTCACGAGGAGTAATGCTCATCCAAAATTGTGCTAGTGTCCAAAATTATGCTAGGGTCGATGCTGCATTGTCATAAATCTGACCCCATTGGCCTCTGCCAGGCCTCCCGTAGCTGTCCTCTATCACTGCTCTGGCCCCACCGTGCGGCTTGACTGCTCTCCCGCTGAGCTCTAAAAGTCCCAGGAACTTGAAAAGGGCCTGTCCCACGTGGCCAGCTTTGCAAGCCATGTGTGTGCAGCACACTGCAACATGAGTGCCCCCAATGTTCCCTCAGACACTGAAACAGCTGTGAGCGCTTCTGCTCTCATAGTCTCCACTGCCCAGGCCCTCAGAAGAGCTCCAGCCTGGAGTGCATGGGAGATCCTGGACCTCATCGAGGTGTGGGGAGAGGAGTCCATACTCCATGACCTCTGCATCAAGAAAAGGAACACCGACATGCACGGCAGGATCATCCCCAGTCTGACGACCAAAGACCACACCAGGCTCACTTGATCAGTGCAGGCTCAAGATCAAGGCACTCAGGCAGTCCTATCAGAAGGCCAAGTAGCAGAGCGGATACTCTGGGGCAGCACCTCACACCTGCTGCTACTATGAAAAGAGGATGTCATTCTGGGTGGGGTAGGTAGGCAGCAACCCTGCCATGGTTATCGATTCAGCCCAAGACATACCTGGCACCAGCTTGCAAGAGAGTGGGGTGACAGAGGGCGACAAGGAGGAAGATTTTTCAGTCCCTGGAAAAATCATGGAGGGGATCCTCAAGGAAACCATTTTGAAGCACTTGGAAGAGGGGAAAGTGATCAGGAATAGTCAACATGGAGTCACCAAGGGCAAGTCACTCCTGACCAACCTGATTAGCTTCTATGATGAGGTAACTGGCTCTGTGGACATAGGGAAGTGGGTGGACGTGATATACCTTGACTTTAGCAAGGCTTTTGATATAGTCTCCCACAATATTCTTGCCAGCAAGTTAAGGAAGTATGGGTTGAATAAATGGACTGTAAGGTGGATAGAAAGCTGGCTAGATTGTTGGGCTCAACAGGTAGTATCAACGGCTCGATGTCTGGCTGGCGATCCGTTTTAAGTGGAGTGCCCCAAGGATAGGTTCTAGAGCTAGTTTTGTTCAACACCTTTATTAACAACCTGGATGAGGGGATGGTTTGCACCATCAGCAAGTTTGCGGATGACACCAAGCTAGGAGGAGAGGTAGCTACATTGGCAGATAGGGATAGGGTCCAGAGTAGCCTCGACAAATTTGAGGATTGGGCGAAAAGAAATCTGATGAGGTTCAACAAGGGATGGAAGAATCTCAAGCACTGTTACAGGCTGGGGATCGACTGGCTAAGTAGCAGTTCAGCAGAAAAGGACCTGGGGATTACAGTGGATGAGAAGCTGGATATGAGTCAACAGTGTGCCCTTGTAGCTAAGTAGGCTAATGGCATATTGGGGTGCATTAGGAGGCGCATTTCCAACCAATCTAGAGACGTGATTATTCCCCTTTATTCGGAATTGGTGAGGCCACATCTGGAGAACTGTGTCCAATTCTGAACCTGCACTATAAAAAGGACGTGGATGCATTGGAGAGGGTCCAGCAGAGGGCAACCAAAATGATTAGGGGGCCGGAGCACATGGTCTACAAGGAGTGGCTGAGGGATTTGTGCTTATTTAGTATGCATAAGAGAAAAGTGAGGTGGGATTTGATAGCAGCCTTCAACTTCCTGAAGGGAGGTTCCAGAGAAGATGGAAAGAGGCTGTTCCCAGTGATGACAGATGACAGAACAAGGAGCAATGGTCTCAAGTTACAGTGGGGGAGGTCTAGGTTGGATATTAGGAAAATCTATGTCACTAAGACAGTGGTGAAACACTGGAATGCGTTACCTAGGGAGGTTGTGGAATCTCCATCCCTAGAGGTTTTGAAGTCTCGGCTTGACAAAGCCCTGGCTGGGTTGATTTAGTTAGAGTTGGTCCTGATTTGGGCAGGGGGCTGGAGTCGATGACCTCCTGAGGTCTCTTCCAGCCCTAGGATTCTATGATTCTATGATTCTAAGATTTGGAGGAGGAGGAGGCCAGACAGATAATGATGCCTGAGAGCCAGGAGCTGCTTCTCATGTTGGAGCTGGTCTCCCTCTCCCAGGACACCTCCTAGGTCACCAACAACTGTGGGGAGGGCACTTCTGGTGAGTTCTCTAACTTTCTTTAGGTACAAATGGGGTCAGGTAACAGGCTCTGAGGGGCGGCATGCTCTCTCTCAGCCTACTCAGAGTGGGGGGCATGGAATAGCTTGTTCACATGTCTCCAGATGGCATGCCAGTCTGGAGTACTCAACTCCATGAAGCTCTCACACAGGAACTCCCTCGTTCCTTCTCACAAATTTCCTGGGGAGGCCTGCCTTATTCTGTCCTCCACAGTAGGACAACTTCCCATGCCAAGCCACCTGTAAGTAGTCTGGTGACATGAAACCACATAGCAGTGCAGCATAAGGCCCAGGTTCATGCACACATTCAGTCAGCATTCCCTCCTGATCAAACACGGTGATGTGGAGAAGACTGATATCTTGCATGGAACTTGGCAGGAGGAGAGGAAAGGGAACCTATCAGCACTCACTCTCTGGGAGGCCGCGAGTTCCGCACCTAACACGTGCCAGACACAGTGAGAAACTAAGCCTCCTGTTCTTCCCCCTCCCGCCTGCAGGCTCCGAGCCTGGCCAGGAAAGTTGCACTGTCCCAAGAAGATGTGTGCTACACACAGCAGTAAGCCACCCCCTGCCGCCATCTGCCTCCTGCCCACAGGTTCATGGCCTGGCTGGCCCCTTAGCATACCTGCTTGCCTCTGGACCGTGTGTATCTGATGTTTCCCTGAGACATGTGTGCATCTGCTGTAAAGTGCCCCTTTCAAAGCCAAATTGTGGCCTTGCATGAAACACATCGCCATTGTCTGAACTCAGACCTTCAGTGTATGCTAAGAGATTGGGGTAGACTTCATCATGCAAAGTATTTCCTGTGATGCCTACCCTTGTAAATTTTCTTGATAGTGGGGTCATCTGCAAGCTGGGTGCATCACCCAACTCCCACAGGCTGGGATCTGCAGGCAAAAACAAACCAGAGAGGAGCTTGTGAGGGAGCAAATGGATTGTTTGTGTTCTCTGGTGCGTTGGGACGGAGCGCCAGGATTGGGTCGACAAGAGAGAGGAGAGGAGGGCTGACCAAGAGGAGAGAAAGGCTGCTCTGGAGCAGTTTGCATGCCAGCGGGAGGCCATGTCCTACACCCTCACTTCAGTGATGGAGTGCATGGTGGTCTGCCTGGAGCAGGCCACAGGCCAGAACCCCGCCCATCCCATGACTTCCATTGCCAGGGCCCCAGAACACAGGGGTTGACCTCTGGAGCGGCTGGAGCCTCCAGGGCCTCTGGAGGCAGGCAGCAGTCCCCATCCAGTTCCTAAGCCCCCCTCCTCCCTTCCATATCAATTCCCTCTCTTGTTCTTTCTCCCCCTAATAAAGATTCCCGGTTGTTGATTAACGGTCTCATTATTGCTTGAACTGCAGTAGAGGGGAGGGCAGGAGAGGAGAGGACATGGGAGGGGAGTGGGAAGGGTTGACAGACAAACACAGGGAATGCAGGGGCCCCTTGTGGAAAGCCACGGGGGAGAGTCTCACAACTGGCCTTTCATAAAACTGTTCTTCAAGGCATCTCTGATTAGCACTGTCCCTTGCTGTGCTTTCATCGCTCTGGTGTCCGGCTGCTCAAATTTCCTGGCTAGGCACTCTGCCTCAGCCCCCCACCCTGGCAGAAAGGTTTCCCCCTTATTCTCATGCAGGTTGTGCAGTGCACAATACGCTGCCACCACGAAGGGGATGTTGCCCTCACTGAGACCCAAGTGGGAAGGAGACTCCTGAACCTCCCCTTTAAATGTCCAAACTCACATTCCACCACCATTCTGCACCTGCTCAGCCTGTTGTTGAACTCTTTTTTTGCTAGAGTCCAGGTTGTCCATGTACTGCTGCATGAGCCAGGGGACCAAGGAGTAGGCGCTGTTGACCATGATCACAATGAGCATGTCCACCTCTCCAACTTTGATTGTCTGGCCTGTGAAAAAAGTGCCAGTGTTTGTCTTTCGGAAGAGGCAAGAGTTCCGAAAGATGCGTGCATCATGTGCCTTTTCCAACCATCCCATGTTGATGTTGGTGAAGAGTCCCTTGTGATCCATGAGTGCCTGCAGCACCATAGAGGACCCCTTACAGTTGATGTACTCTGCGGCATGGTATTCAGAGGGCCAGGATGGGGGTGTGAGTTCTGTCTATGGCACCCCCACAGTTAGGGAAGTGCATGGTGGCAAAGCTCTTCCCTATGTTGTCCATGTTCCCCAGAGTCACAACCCTCTGTAGCAGGATGCTGTTGATGGTCTTGGCTACTTGTATTAGCACAGCCCCAACTGTGGATTTCCCCATCCTGAACTGGTTCCTGACTGAGCGGTAGCTGTCTGGCATTGCAAACTTCCATAGGGCAATGGGCATGCACTTTTGTTCAAAGGGAGTGGGTCTCGTGTGGGTATCCTGTCACCTCAGGGTAGGAATGAGCCACGGGCAGAGTTCCAGGAATGTGGCCTTGCACATACAGAAGTTGTGCAGCCATTGCTGATCATCCCATCCCTGCATGACCATGCAGTCCCACCAGTCCGAGCACATCTCCTGACACCAGAAGTGGCATTCCACTGTGTACCAGGGGACTGAATGGCAGGCACAGTAGCATGAGGGCCAGGACTTGCCAGAGCAAGGCCTGCAGGACATACCAAGGTTTGTCCTCCTCATTGTCCTCCAAGGTTTGTCCTCCTCATCCACCTGCTCCTCATCCTATTGCTGCTGGAGCAACATGTGGGCACTCTCAAAGTTCTGCACCATGAGGCACAGCACAAGAACCATGAGCATGGCAATGCTTTGCAGCACCTCCAGCTACAAGCTTGTAGTGCTGTGGCATCCATGCAGGCAAACAGGGCACGAAAAGTCACCCACTCATTGTGGCCCATTTATGTCACATGAGGGGAGAGGGAGCGGAAGAGTGCTTTCTGGGACATGGCTGACAGGAGCCCCTGTAAGTACCCTCTGCTGCTTTTTGGACTCAGCAGACACTGAAAGCACAGGCTGGCCTGCCAAGCTCCCCACGGTGCCTCCTTGCTCTCTGAGTCTGAGGTAGGCTCCATCAATGTGGATGCAGTTCCTTGGAGAACATTCAAATCCTGCCGTAGTGGGGACATGGCCCGTGTCATCTCAGAATTAGGGGCCCAGAACTCAATCATAGTAGAATCATACTTATCGCATAGCCCAAACTGAACAGGAACAAATGCAGAAAAGGTACTTCAAGCCAAATAAAATTCCCACTCAACAGGCAAGGCAAGAACAAACTTGGAGATTTTATTCCCCTTCCATGCATTTTAAATTGGTGATGGGCTCCTAATGAAAAGCATGGATCTATACTTTGGTTCAGCCCCATCTGTAAACTTAATACAGTGAATTGCAATGTTCCCAAAACATGAAATTGTGAACCTCATGTAAGTAATTTCTAGAGAATACACACATGCCGAGATTGTGGCCCCATTTGCTCTGAAATGATCGCAAAAATTTCAGTAAAAAACGTTTACTTCAAATCTACTGTGCATACGTACATTTGTTCACGAAGAAGAATCCACCTACATACAATGCAAGTATTTTCAGATGGCATGCTTGTGTGCTGATGTTTCCTAAAGCTCATCTTTCACTGCATTTATTCAGCTCAGCATCCTACTTTTTTGAATGATAAAATGAACTGTCAGGGATGTGCCTCAAGGAAAAGGTTTGGTAAGTTTATATAGATTGTTCAAAAATATTCCCCTAGATATCTTGACTGGGCAACACATTCTTTATTGACTATGGACATGTCTTGCCTTGGTTAGAAGAGAAAGTGTCTCAAAATGGTGGGATCATGTGATTCTAGGGCAAAAGGTTATATTAAAGATGTATCTGAGCTTGCCTGTCATACTCATGGGCTTATTGCCAAAGATTAGTTAAAATAGCGTAAGAGGTATTATAATTTCTAAGGTGTCCTGATAGAGAACTCTACTAGCAGCTAACTGCAGGATGGAGAGCTGGTGATTGAGAGCGTAGTTTGCTCCTGAAAATGAGATCTCAAGAGATTGCAGAAGATCCCCAGGAGAGGGAACGGCTGCTAGCCATTGCCTAAGGAGGACAAAGGACACAGGACAGATCAGCATTCAGCAAGGGTATGTCTATAGTAGCCGCCTAGTTCGTACTAGGGAGGCTAATGAGGGCGACCAAAATTGCAAATGAAGCATGGGATTTAAATATCCCGCGCTTCATTAGCATATCGACGGTCGCCATTTTGAAATTGACTAGCCGGAAGAACTGTCATGACTACACGCCGGCAGAGAAGGGCGATTCCAAAATAAACCCTTACTTCAAATTACCAGTTAAACCTCATGGAATGGAATGAGGTTTAACTGGTAATTCGAAGAAAGGGGTTCATTTCGGAATCGCCCTTCTCTGCCGCGTGTAGACGCGGGCAGGTCTTCCGGGCTAGTCAATTTCCAAAATGGTGACCGCCGAACATGAATGAAGCGCGATATTTAAATATCCCGCTTTCATTTGCAATTTTGGTCGCTCTCATTAGCCTCCCTAGTTTGAACTAGGGGGCTAGTGTAGACATACCTTAACAGAATAACCACAAAGGGGAATTTCTATTGTCAAATGCTCCAGCTATTTCTTGCAGTCCTTCTAGAACCCACAATGAGTTATATCAAAGAATTAAAACAAATGACAAGTAGTCGTATTTGCAGTGTTGTGCTGCCTAGGAACCACATTATGCTAGGTGCAGTATAAACACAGAACCAGAAGGTGGTCTCTGCCTGAAAAGGCTGCAATTTAAGTACAAGAAATAACAGATGGAAAGACAAATGGGGGGGAAATATTGGAAGACAATGAGACAATTTTGACAATAGGCAGTGATCACAAAATTGCAGTCTGGTAAGGGGATCCTAAAGAACAAAGGGCCAAACCCTGAGCTGGTGTAAACAGGAGAAGTTCACATGAAGTCAGTGGAGCTATGTTAGGTTACATCAGTTGAGGATCTGGCCCAACACTGAAACAAGCACCAGTCTCTCATCGGCTTATTGGAACATGTGTTTTTCCTCTGATAAAACCAGTTCAAAACTGTAAGATACAAATAATGTTTCCACACACATAGGCTCCCCCAGGCAAAGTCATGCAGCATGAACCAGGCACCCCGTTACTACCCTTTGCTTAAAAGAAGAAATATTGCTGCTCGTGTTCATGTGTAAGTTACATTCAGTAGAAGGAAATCAGAAACTCCCCAAATATTGTTAAATCCTGATCGTTTGCCACGTGCCATTTGATTTGTGGGTTGTTGTTATTATGAAGCAGATGAAGATGCTGTGCATGAACTGGCAGAGGTTTTGTGAGACTGAAAATAAAAGTGCTATTGATTTAATCTTTGGCTGAGGGAAAGAGCGTTATATGTAATCAAGTTTGTGTCACTGTGTTTTAAATATAGTGAGAGTAATAAGAGCTTACATATCTGCCAGCACGTAAATTTTCAGAGAACTGTTTATTCTCTCTCTGTAATGGGGAGATAGGGTCCTGAGGTTTTTTTGGTAACAGTAAACATACAACAGTAGCAGAATGCAGCTTAAAGTTCCCATGGTTCATAAAAACAGAGATACAGTGCTCCTTTCCAAGTAAATAACTGGGGCTGTAACCCAAATGTCTGTCCTAGTTATAAGTCAGAGGATACCCTCATATTTTGGGGAAACCAAGTATTTGTGGACATACCTTTCAGCAAATACACAAGCAGCTTCAGTTTTTACCTACTTAAAAAGGTATATCCCTGTGCCTTTAAATGGATTCTCCTGACACCCTTCTTTAATCAAAAACTCACTTCTGAGAGTTCTGTTTCCCAAATATTGAAAGTGAGCATAAAATGCAACTATGTGTATCCAATTTGCACTTTAGGTGCACTTTGCACTGTTACAAATGACTCTGTATGTTGCCAGACAACTGAAGAATTAGCTCCATTCTATATTGCATAAGTTGCCGGAAAAATGTGACATCTTTCTATAGGTCCATTATTAATATAAATTTGCTCTTTTTATAGGCCCATTATGAATATAAATTTGTTTCTTTAGTTGATTCAGCAATCATTAAATGCATCCTGGCTGACGTATATGTCTTTAAACTTAATCTGGATGATAAGGGACTAATCCAAAAATAACTGAAGGTTTCATAATAAGAGATTTCTAAAGAATTCTACAGGAAATAGTTGGGTATTTTAAATATTTTATTCAGGATCATTTGCAATCAGTTTTTATTACAGAGTGTTAAGGAATTGTATTATGAACTATTTTGTGTGGGTGGGTGTGCTTGTGGGGGTGTGTAATTTAGACATTTGTATTTCCTTTTGGTGTTTTTGAAAGGCTCTGAAACACAATGTGGGGGAGGGGAGGCAGGGAGAAAGCTGAATAGCCATATCTTCCATAAACTCTAAATGGACCACCATCCAAGAAGCAATCTGTTTTGAGTCCCCACACAAAAGTTACTTTAGAGCCTAGAGGAAATCCCAGACTGACTGACTGGAGGAAAAAGCATATCAGGACAAGTACCCATTGAAATGTTTTCACTGATAATATAATTGGAACCAGGATACATTTAACAAAGCTGCAAGGGTTTTGCATTTCTAGCTCCGTGCCCACCTGTGAACAAAGCTTATGGCTGGTTGAGCACCTTGGAAGTCGATTTGGGGAGTTGTAACTTAAAAAGCCCTGGCAAGCTGTAGCTTAAAGATTTATACAGGGGTTCATGTTATACCATCCTGAACAGTTACAAAAGCACTCCCTTATGTTACTGGGCTTGATAAAAGAACAGATATGCAAAATAGCATTCAAAGAGACTCAGTGACTATTTTCCTAAAGCTTCAGAGGGTAGCCGAGTTGGGGTATGGCTACACTACACAGTGTTTCCAGGATACCTCAGGTATCTTGAAAGAACTGTTCCACGTCCAGGGAACGCATTTGCTCTTCCGCTTTTTCTGCAGAAGAGCAAACGCGCTCTTTCAGAAGCCCCTGTATTCCTTGTTCCACGAGGAATAAGGGGGCTCTTGAAAGAGGTTTTTTTTCCAACATTTGGCCCAGTCTAGATGGGCCAAATGTTAGAAAAGCCTCTTCTGACAAAAGAATCGAAAAAATCTACGCAAAATGCATAGTGCATTTCGCGTAGCTTTTTTGGGGGGGAAAAAAGTGGCAGTGTAGCCATACCCCTAGCCTGTAACAGGGAGAAACTTTAAAAACAACTAATAGTCTAGTAGCACATTAAAGACTAACAAAACATGTAGATGGTATCATGAGCTTTCATGGGCACAACCCACTTCTTCAGATGACAGGAGTGTTAGAAGTCCAGATTGAAGAATAAATAAGGGAAGGAGGCGGGGGGTGAGAGGGAGAAGGAAAAAAGAAAAAAAAGGAGAAAAATGGGGGGGGGGGAGAAGAAGAAAAAAAGAGAGAGTGAGTAGATAAGCTTCAGAGCGGTAGCTGAGTTAGTCTGTAACAGGAAAAACTAAAGACTTGTAACTATTTAGTCTTTAAGGTGCTACTAGACTATTTGTTGTTTCTTTAGTTTTTCCTCTTAAGACTAACTTGGCTCCCCCCCTCTGAAGCTTATCTATGATGTCACACCTTTGGCCATAACTATAATATCACAAAAAATAATAGCAATAGTACAAATAAATAACAGATGAATTCATGGAGATTAGGTCCACCAATGGCTGTTAGCCAGGATGTGCAGGAATGGTGTCCCTAGTCTCTGTTTGTCAGAAGCTGGGAATGGGTGACAGGGGAGGGATCACTTGATGATTCCTTGTTCTGTTCAGCCCTCTGGATCACCTGGCATTGGCCACTGTGAGAAGACAGGGCACTGGGCTAGGTGGACCTTTAGTGTGACCCAGTATGGCTGTTCTTATGTTCTTAAATATCATCTACTAATTTTGTGCATTGCTGTTCAACCAATTCCAATTCAACTTTAGTAGTATATGCAATACCCCACCCACAAGATGAATTCAGCCTGCATTTGTGTGACCAACATGGTGTACTCAGATTCTGCAAGATTCATCCAGGCTCTCTTGCTCTCTCTCTCTCCTCTCTCTCTCTCTCTCTCTCTCTCACACACACACACACACACACATACTCAGTAAAAGTAAAGCTTATTTTTGTCCCCATTGCAAAAGAAACCTTCCAAATGTGAGCCAACTACAGCCAAAATAGTGTTGTCTTCTTGAGTCTTCTTGCAGCCTAAACCAGTGACTAAGAGGTGTGAACTCTCCTGTCCCCACATCAATCTCATTGGCATGTCAAATCTAATATCTTACAGTGACACTTTGAATGTCAACATTAGATATTTCATCGCTGGTAATTTTAGCAGACAAAATGGAGACAGGATGAAGACCACAGAGTAGGAATTAGAGGTTGCTGCAATAAAGACAAAGCAGAAGAAAGGTAGAGAAAGAGGGTATGTCTACACTACAGCACTAATTCGAACTAACTTAATTCGAATTAGTTAATTCGAACTAAGCTAATTCGAATTAGTGCATCTAGACCTAAAAACTAATTCGAATTAGCATTTTGCTAATTCGAAATAGCATGTCCACATTGAGTGGACCCTGAACCGAAGTTAAGGCTGGCCGGAACCAAGACTTAGAGTGTGGAGCTGCTGCCTCAGGCTAGCCGAGGGCTGTGCTTAAAGGGACCCGACCCCCACCCCGGACAGACAGTTCTCAGGGTTCCCCTCTTGCTTGTCTAACTCGATGAGGGACAGCAAAGCAGTCCTGTCTTGGAGTGCCCTGAGTGCCCTCACTCGGCACATCACAGCACTCGGCCATCAGCCCAGCTGCACTTGCCACAGGCTGCCATCTGGGGGGGTCAATCGGGGGGCTGTCAGGATCCAGGAGGCCCTGCAGGAGAGCTTCCATCCCGAGGAGCCCGCAGAGCCACCCCAGTCCTCCCCATCGGGGGCTCGTACCCCATTTCTCCCTCACCTCCTTCCACTTACCCCTCCTGATGTAAAAAATAAAGGACACGTGTTCAAAAATAGAAACTCTCTTTATTTAACAAAACTGGGGGGGGGGGATTAACCTCTGTGGAGACTGGGAAAAGGAGGTGGGAGAGGGGAAGAGAGAGGGTGGGAGAGGGGAGTTGGAAACCTGGGAGGAGGGAGCTGGAAGGGGGAAGCCAGGGAAAGAAGGAGGAGGGGAAGTATAAAACTATTGTACGCCATATCTTCAGTACTGTGTACAGATGTGGTCTCCTCACCTCAAAAAAGATATTTTGGCCTTGGAAAGGGTTCAAAAAAGGGCAACTACAATAATTAGGGGTTTGGAACAGGTCCCAAATGAAGAGAGGCTAAAGAGACTGGGACTTTTCAGCTTAGAAAAGAGGAGACTGAGGGGGGATATGTTAGACGTACATAAAAGCATGAGTGGTGTGGAGAGGGTGAATAAAGAAAAGTTATTTATTAGTTCCCTAAATAGAAGAACTAGAGGACACCAAATGAAATGAATGGACAGCAGGTTTAAAACTAATAAGCAAAAGTTCTTCTTCACACAGCACATAGTCAACCTGTGGAACTCCTTGCCACAGGAGGCTGTGAAGGCTAGGACTATAACAGAGTTTAAAGAGAAGTTAGATAAATTCATGGAGGTTGGGTCCATGGAGTGCTATTAGCCAGGGGGTAGGAACGGTGTTCCTGGCCTCTGTTTGTGGAAGGCTGAAGATGGATGGCACGAGACAAATCGCTTGGTCATTTTCTTCGGCCCATCCCCTCCGGGGTACCTGGTGCTGGCCGCTGTCGGCAGACAGGCTACTGGGCTAAATGGACCTTTGGTCTGACCCAGTACGGCCATTCTTATGTTCTTATGTTCTAAGCTCAGGGCTCAGGGTCGGGAGTCTCACTGGACCAACTTGATTTTCATGCAAACCTGCTCCTGGGTTCGCATGTGGCCTTTGGTGGCCAGGCTGGCAGCTATCCTGCCCTAGACGGCCGCATTCCTGTGCCTAGTGTGGAGGTCGTGGACGTTGGAGGCCTCCCCCCAAACCTCGATGAGGTCCACGATCTCTGCACTAGACCAGGCAGGCGCCCGCCTCTTGTGGCCCCGGGCAGGCTCCTGGGAGCCGCCAGCCTGGTCCTGGGAAGAGGCGGAGGGCTGGGTGGCAGCGGGTGGCTGGTTCATGCTGTGCCAGGTGCAGGGTCTGCTGGCTGGGTGCTGGCAGGCTTGCAACTGGCACAAGCACTGTAGCCAGACCGTGCCCCTTTAAGGGGTCCGGGGCCGGGAGGGGGGCAGAAAAGTTTCCCTGGTTTGGCCCAGAGTGGCCACCAGGGCAAGCTGGGAAGGGCTAGCCTCCAAGTAGTTCGAATTAAGTGGCTACACAGCCCTTAATTCGAACTACTTAATTTGAATTAGGTGTTAGTCCTCGTAGAATGAGGTTTACCTAGTTCGAATTAAGCGCTCCGCTAGTTCGAATTAAGTTCGAACTAGCGGTTTGTATGTATAGACGCTATTAAAGTTAATTCGAACTAACGGCTTAGTTCGAATTAACTTTGTAGTGTAGACATACCCAGAAAGAGAGAATAAGATAATGGTTAGACATTAGTAAATAGTACTACTACCATATTTTGAGCTATTCAACAATAGATCTCAAACCAGTTTACAAAAAGTAGCCAGAATCAATCTCCCAGTTTATAGATGAGGATTTTTACCATACTGTTGCCTTACAATCATCATTACATTTAACGAGTCCTACTTTCAGGACCATTTATCAGTCAATGAGAGTTTGTTCTCCTGGGCTTGTATTTGCATCTTATATTTTATCAGTTAAACATATTACCCCTTCATAGCCAACTTGGGGATAGAGTTCTTGGAGAAGTTTTTGATCTGCCAAACATTACAGCATGAAGCCATCACCATTTGTTTCATCTCTACTTGTAACAGATAAGTTTCAGAGGGGTAGCCATGTTAGTCTGTAACTGGAAAAACTTAAAAAACAACAAATAGTCTTGCAGCACCTTAGAGACTAATAAAACATGTAGATGGTATCATGAGCTTTCATGGGCACAACACACTTCTTCAGGTGAATGGATCTGAAGAAGTGGGTTGTGCCCACGAAAGCTCGTGATGCCATCTACATGTTTTGTTAGTTTCTAAGGCGCTACAAGACTATTTTTTATTTGTCACGGGATAGTTTGCCTTTATAGATCCATAGCCTTGTAAAGCTCATCACCAGTTTTATGCATTTCTATATATTTACCACAGTATTATGCTGACAGAGCAAAGAATCTCAGCTTGGCTACAAAACCACTGTAGGTTAGTTTAACTGTAATTTTATACAAAAAAAATAAAAACCTAATTCACAGTAAATTATATTAAAATTATGTTTTGGGGCTGAGCTACAGTTGATTTCGATTTAACTCACATAGGCAAACCAAGAACCATATTTTTCTGAGACCTTCATTTCTTATAGGACCATAAGCTGAAATATTTAAAGATACAACAGGATAATTTAGGAAGGGCTGCTAATACCAGCTTTTAAAGAGAACACCACTCTCTCCCCTCCACACACATGCTTGCCAGTTTCAGGCAGACAGTAACTTTATAACATGTAGTCTTACCATGAGGGCAGGGAAATAAATTAGATTAACTCACAAAGTATTTTCCAATCCTGCAATTCTATGATTATTTTTAAACTATAGTCTTTGTATATGATTTTCCTTTTCAATACATTTTAGTTCAAAAAAATGAAACTTGGGAAAATTTATAAAAGAAGTTGATAAATATTTTAAAACCCCATTGCTACTTATATCTTTAAGTAAGTATATCAAATCAATTTCTTCCTTGTTGACAGAATGAAATAGAAGAGACCTATTTTATGTTGGTCTATCCTATTGTTAACCAATATGCAATGCCACCTTTTCTAACTGGGTGCGATTTAATAGCCTATGATATACAGAAAGTCAGAATAGAGGATCAAATGGTTCATCTTCTGCTTTTAAATTCTAGGAATCTATGGGATTATAAAAAAAACCTGCTCAAGAATCCGAGGTTATTAGTAATCCCTTAGAGCTCATTGTGCATACATGTATGTTTAACTCCTGAGCAAAGCATAAGCACCTTAGTAAATGGCCATTGAAAACACTGGCATATATTACTACTGATTTTTTTTTGACAATTCAAAAAAGATTACAGAATGCATAGAATTTATGGGGCAAATTCTGCTTTGTGCCCACCCCACCCAGTTGCAGAACAAGTGAACAGAATTTAGAGAGGCCTTGTAAGGGGGTATATTTCATTAACAGCACAATGGAGCACAGAAGCCCATTTTGTACAATCACACTAATTGGAGTTAGAGGCAGTGCACTGAATTAGGGTGCAGAAACTGTGGAAACTACCTCAGAGGACAGCTGACAACAGCACAGCTGTTCCGGCTCTGCACAGACTTCCAGGATTTGGCCTGGTATGAATAAATGTAATGCAATTTGTATGTAATTGAAATTATCCAGCCAAATCATCATTCGCGCTGCATATTCATGAGAACTACTTTCCATGTTTTAAATAGAATGAGCGTCACAAAGTACAGCTTTCATCTAAGCCTTCTACATTGAACACCAACAATTTGTTCTGGGAGAGGATTCCCTGGGGACTAGTAGTACTCTAGGACAAACAAAGTTAATAACATTCTTTACCTTTTCCACAAACAAAACAAAGTAAGTCCTTCATATCATAATCCATTGTACATAATTGTGTTTGTGCGTGCAGATAGATGAAATGGTTTCTGACAGCTGGGCAATTTCATCTTCAGATCAACAGTTCATTACGCCCACAAATAGAAATACTTGTACAAAGATGGCATTGCAGGGAAACTAGGTTTGTAATCAGTTTAGAATGACCTGATCTGATTCTGGACAACTGTTTTGGATGAGTTTTCTGTTTCCAAACACATGATGGATGAGATCAGCATAGACAGCAACTCAGGCAAACCACTGCCTTCTTTCCATATTTGAAAACCAGAGTTTGCCTGCCCTTGAGTATGTGTACAAGATGAGGGGGACAGGGTAGAAGGAGCCCTCTACACACTTACATACCTGCAGAGGGGGCAGCTATAGTGAAGGGCTTTTTGATCCAAACACAAGAGGATTGAATAGGGGTTAGCATCCCCATCTACACCAAACACTTCAAAAAGGGTAAGGCAATGACCCTGCCTTAGTTTTGCACCTGCTGTGGGAGCTTTATTACACCATTAGAAAGGAACTGCAGGAGTCACAAAGATGCTACTCTAAGCTACTCAGGCAGAATGCTTTCAAGAATGGTCACTGGCACAATGAACCTCTGATATCCCTCCAACCTCAGCCAGCTAAAGTGATGATCCTGTTAATATTTTATTTCTTGTTTAAGCATAATTAATCATGTACCCCCTATCACTAGAGCTGTTAAAGTGAGATTAATATACTTACTGTAGATCTTATACTTACATTTTTTGTGTAAATCTGTTGTATGGCCACATTATTGTTTTAGAAAGGTCAGTAAAAAGTGAAACAAGTGTGTTTATCCTTTATGAAATGTGCCACCCCCCCGCCAAAGACATGATGTTTCTGCTATTGCTGGTTTTGAACATTACAAATATGGTAGTTAACCCCCTTCCCTCTTCCAGTGTAGATCATTCATAAATATATGGTGTGTGTGCCTATTATCTGCAAAATAAACAGATTAAAGAACACTACATGTGTTGAACAGATTATATATCTGCAACTGGAAGCATTTCAGATTCACTGTGATCCTTCCTAGTAGCAAAGTTAACATGAAGCGTTGTTACCATCCATGTAGTAGAACTAATAGCATTTCCACTTAAGTTAAGCTCAGCATTAAAATACATAGTCCTTGTCTTGGGAAATAAGGTTTCTAAGGGATTACCTAGTGTGCCGTTCAACTTTCAGATGAATGCTAATTGAACATGCTAATTTGTTCATATGTGACTATAATGCCACAAAGGCCTTGCCAGAGAAACTGCTTGCCTAAATAGATTATGTTAATAACATTAATTTTGTGCCATTGTAAAATTATGAAAACAACGAAAGTTTGGCAATGGTCTAGTTGCTTCAGGACACAAGATTGCTTTAGCAAAATTAAGGCATGTCAAATATTGCTTTTATCTGCAGCTGAGCACATTATTTTTTGCGGATAAACTGTATACAGGTCGCTTACATTTTCTTCCTCATCAAAGTTTGATCCAAAGGCCACCATAATCAGTGTCTTTTCATTTGCTTTGGGAGGACGGTGGAGAAGGAGGGAAGGAGAAGGCTTCAAATCAGGATACCTGAGACACCCCCTGTTGTATCATATGCAAGATTGGTGCTAGATCCTGCAAGTGGAGCAAATAGCTCCATTGAAGTAATTTCTGTGACTATATGACTCATTAGCAAGTCACACCCAAAAATCTGAAATCTGGAACATGTTGGTTTTCATTAGATACTTAAATCGTAATGGTATTGTTACTACTCACCAAAAACGTACATTTCCCACATTTTCACTTAGCATGACATATTTCTGAGGCCATTCCTGCAAGTAAACTCACTGCTAAACTATCAAGAAAAAGAACACACAAAAAGAGCAAATAAGGAAAAGTCATTTTTAATTGGGCAAATAGATTTTTTCCCCCAGATATTCTCCCAGGCCTTTTTAAATAACAGAAATGACTTGTTTTGTACTCTTTCCATAATGCAGAGAGAACTCTCAGAAGACCTTATATGGATACAAACAGATCCATAATACATACCATTCTTACTCAGATGGTCAATCGAAAATTAAATTGTTTTAATAAAGAGCCATATTTCATATGCATGTTAGCAAAAGATCCTGAATGAGATCAGCGCTCCCCTTGGATCTCTGACAAATGATACCAATGATTTCCATGTGCTTTGAGCTTACTCTTAAGACATGTCACTGAAAAACAAAATAGTTTTATGCAATATTCTGTAACTGATGACAAATTATGCATACTGTATTGCACACATGCAATGAAACAGCCTATTAAGAATGTTTAGAATGGGGGGGGGGGACTATTCCAGAAAAATCTAAAAATGTTGTTATTTGATAGCATGATGGGAACAAAGAGGAAACTAACTCAGGATAGAGACATATGTAAAAGGCTCTGCAACATTCAGCCTCTTTACCTTCCAATCCTGAGGAATAAGAGGTCAGGGGATTTACTCCTGAAAAGACAACCCAAGAGAGTCACGTGGTTGATAAATTGGAAGGAAAGCTACTTCTCTGCAGGATACGACAAGCCTACAGGTCGTGTGTCAGCACAGACAAGGCACACTTTGTTCCACAACTTCCTGAGAAAACCAGAATGGTGAGGTAAGGGTTCTGTCAGTTACCAGAGAATAGGTTTGAGCTGCTGCAGTTTCATGATGCTACAGGGAGGAGAGGCAAGAGAAATGCAGCTGACCTCCTCCCCCTTCCTTACGTGAAACCATGCAAAAGCTACCAATTCCTTCATTTGGTAGCTGAGGACATTAGAGGTCACCATTGTATTACTAACTGCCTGCTCTCATTGAGCAAAATGTATGTACAGTAGACTTCCGATAATGAACCTATGGGACCTAGGTGGTGCCGGATTATCAGATATGCCGGACTATCAGGAGGTACTATAAGCAGGTTATATATATACTGTATACATTATATACTGTATATAAAGTGTTCTTAACCCTTTTTATTGTACATACTGTATATAGTATACTGTAATGTTTTAGGTTTTAAGCCTTTTTACCCTTTTGCTCAGTTCAGCTGCTGCCGCTGTTACCTTGTGACTCATTTTTTGCCGAAGCTCACACACTAGGTTCTTGCCATTTTGATGCCGGACTATCAGGAGTGCTGGACTATTGGATGCCGGACTATTGGAGTTTTACTGTACTCTCTTGCGACAGGTAGTTACGGGCACTCTCCCTTTATCTATATATGTGTGATAATAGACTGGGTAAATCTATTGAATAGAATCTATTTTGAGAGGCACTGTGTGTATGACACACACTAGTACGAAGAATCTGTTACTTTATACTTGGGCAGTAAAGTAGCAAAAATAGTTCTAGATATGCTGGTAAGGCCTGAGATGTCTCTGAGCAAGCCTCTTTTCCACTTTTTAGGAAGGGGCAAATACCAAGATCCCATCAATACTCACATCCTTATTGAATGAATAATTGTGTTGTCTGCACATTTCACCAGCCTGGAAAGTTAAATCCCTCCAAAAGTTTGCATTAATTCAGTATGTCACCTTCTTGACCATAGACATTTGATGACAGAGCCAAAACTTAGGTGTTACATATTTGGGGACTCTAGTCACTTGCCCTTTTCTGCTTTCAGGTATGTTAATAAGGAAGCAGTATTCTTTGTATTTCCTTTTCCCTCCCCCCTGAATTAATCAGTCAGAATGCTCTCAGATTTCTGCATGGTTCAAATTATTTCAATACACATTGCCAGGGTGAAGGTAAAGGCACAAAGGCACAAAGGAAAACTACCCTCAATCTACCCTCAGGCTCTCTGCAGTTCCCTGGACTTCAGCTGGAGGTATGCTGATTATTTACACCAGCGTGAGATCAGAGTTGATTCAGGCTCTATTTTCTCCTTGCTATCAGAGCCTGCTCTGTAGGGGAAATGACAGATCTCAGTAATATTTGAGGCAAGTTTTCCACACAAGGGCTATGGTATTTCCCTTTTCTTCACAAGTCCTTGGATTGGATCTCCCTTGAGTTTAAGGGAATTCCTTATCTCGCCTTTCTAAGGTATGAAGGAGAGCCAACAGCACAAAAGAAGAAAGCATTTTTAGGAAATGGAGTGAAGGTTGAGGACACTCAGTGTACGTCTATACTGTACGTTTATTTCAAAATAAGCTATTCCAGAGTAGTTATTCCCAAATAGCTTATTCAGAAATAGCATGCCTAGACTGTCTAGGTTTACAGGATCTTTTGAAAAAGCACCCCGTTTTCGAAAGAACCGCATCTAGACTGCGGTTTCAATTTTGAAATAGCTCTTTTTCGAAAGAGCGCCATTACGTGATGATGCAAATGAAGCGCAGGATATTTAAATCCCGGCTTCATTTGCACTTTCAAAGTGCTTCATTTACATCCCTCTGCCGACAGAGGGATGTAGTCTAGATAGTTAGAGCCATCCCTTCTCCCTCGTGCAACAAGGTTTACAGGGATGGCAAAATAACACGCTTGTTATTTCAAAAATATTTTTAAATAATGGGTGGTTTGTGTAGATTTGGGGTAGCTATTTCGGGAGACCTCCAGTATCCTGAAATAACTGTGCAGTGTAGACGTACCCATAGAGTACTTTTATTGCAGCATTCCAATAAATAGTAGAAATTCATCCTATAGACAACAGTATCCAGCACAACGTAACTGGTCCATCTCAAGCATTCAGTATGGTATGGGTCCTGTGTAAAAGTAGCATATTATCTTGTAATCAAAGGCTGTATCATAATGTATATGAATAAGGGAGACAAATTAAATTTGCACAGACATTCTTTCTTAATTCTGGCATTTTCTAAGTTTTAAATGCTTTATTTTTGAACTTGGATGTTTTTAATGTAATTGTGTGTCGTTTCCTAAGTTTTAAAAAAAGCAAACTTTTAAAAAGCAAGTTTTTAAAAAAGCAAACACCCTCCATCCCAGACATTCTGTCATGTGGCATCATACTGACAGATCTATTTGCTGACCGCAGAGGAATGAGAGACTCGGAATTCTTTGGTCCCATTCCAGGCTCTAGAATGTAGAGTGGGCACAGACTTTTCTACTCATTCACAAAAACTGTGACCTCTTCTGTCTTATCCCCGCTAACCTGTGCTAGTCCGAGGCCTCTCTCTTCCCAGCCTCTGGCTCATTCTCACAGTCCCATTGCTTAGCTAGTACCAGCCTGCCAACTTACCTCAACTCCCATTTCAAGCCCCTCTATCCTTCAGTCCCACCTGTGACACTGTATGGACAGTGGGGGCATGTCTAGACTACAGGGTTTTTTTTGAAAGGAGATATGCAAATCCAGTGCTAATTTGCATATCTTCTTCTGATCGCTTTTTTCAAAAGTTGGTTTTTCGAAAATGAAAGTAGTCTGGATGGGTTTTTTTCGGAAAAAAAACTCTTTTTCAAAAAAACGCGTAAACCTCCTTTTTTTAGGAACAGCGGTTTTTTTGAAAAAGGGATTTTTTTTCCAAAAAAAGTGTCCAAACTACTTTCACTTTCGAAAAACCCACTTTTGAAAAAGCGATTGGAAGAAGATATGCAAATTAGCACTGAATTTGCATACCTGCTTTCGAAAAAAACCCGTAGTCTAGACGTACCCCGGGGAGACACTTCATGATATTCTGAATATCAATATTGTCAAACTGCAAGAAACCTGACCAGTAAGGTATCTGTGGAAATGTTATGATTTGCCAAATATGATAACCTTGTTGATATTTTATATTTCCTTTGTATTATGAGTTATAGATATATAGAATATATTTATATTTCAAAACTTGTGCTGTGTTTCTGGGTGACAAGCCCAGACAGAGTGGCATCAGCACTAGAAGTGCTTGATAGCCCACCAAGGGACATCAAAAGCATAGTGAACCCACTGAAGGGAGCTTACCTGATGAATCAGCAAGCCATGTATGCCTACGGACAGAAATCTAAGGTTTTTCCATGCTGTGTGCTGGACAGCTTGTGTTTCGAACAAAAGAAGAATAAGTTACATGGCTAGAGGAATATAAATGGCAACTGCATCATCTTGTCTTCATTCCTGCTACTTACCTCTGGAGGAACTTTCCTTCAAACCAAAGCTCTAAACAAAGAACTGAATGACCCACCCAAGTTGTGAATGAGTTCCACGGGAACTTGCAAGCCAGCTAACTCACCTGTACTGCTAAGAACCTGATGAAGTCTTTGTATGCATGTGACTGCTTTACCATCTGACAATTCTCTTCTTATTCTTTTTTCCTTTATAGTAAACCTTTAATTTTCAGTGATAAAATAGTGGCTAACAGCCTGGTATTTTGGGTAAGATCCAATCTAATATTGACCTGAGAAGCAATTTTAAAATAACTTCTCGATTGAACTCGACCCATCTGCTAACTGGGAGCCAGGGAACTGGAATGCAATAAGGGGGCTGTGTGAGTACTTTGGGGGAGCACGCTTCTTGATAACCAGTGCTGGGATCAGAAGCACAGTTTGGGCATGTCTACACTACAGAGTTATTTCGAAATAATTCCCCTTATTTCAAAATAAGAAGGTGAGCATCCACACAACAAGACCATTATTTTGAAATTATTTCAAAATAATGGGCTTGTTATTTCGAAATAATAACCCCTGAATTTACAAGGAATAATGCCTGTTTCGAAATTGCTATTTCGAAATAGCGGTTCTGTAAATACTCAGATGCTGTTATTTTGAAATAACTACTTCCTAGAGTCATTCAAAGTAATTACTCCCAAGTGGTTCCTGGGGCTCTAAGTCGAGATAGCACATCCACAGTAAGGGAGCCTGCCTTGGACTAATTCTGAGGCTTCTCTGTAGTGTGGACATGCTATTTCAAAACAGACTTATAACTTGGCTAAATTTGGGCAGATTTTTATGAGGAGGCAAAAGGCACATTCTGGACCCAAAGGCCACCCACATCAAATATCAAGTCCCTACTCCAAAAAACACTTGCACTAAAGTTTTGCAGAGAAGGTCAACTCAACTTTTAACACGGGAAAAACAGTTTTTTCTCTATCCTCATTCTCAGAAAAGAATCATTTTGGCTGAAGTTTTCCAGAAAAGTTCGGCCTGAGGCAGACAACCCTCTTTGGAATTTTTCCATGCAAGGGGTTTGGCAAGTTATAAACAACTGAAAATAGTCTTATGTTGGAAAATGTGAATTCTATTCCTTATGTATGAAAATACTACTGAGCCTGCAACACTACCGGGTATACTGCTTAGTCTCTTTAATTAAATGGGACCACTCTTTAGTAAATGCCATGTGAGGTACCAGAGTCCTCAGGAATGGGATCTTCAAGTGTAAGGTCTTTGGTGAATGATGATTTCTTATGACCAGTGGAGGAATGGTTTTACTTCAGGAGGGCCAAAGGAACTATATTTTTTTCTGTTATTGGTTAATATGCCAGACTCCCAAAAGAGGCAGAGTCATCTGAAACACTCCAGATGCACACGTTTGTATGAGAGGCAACCTGATATCATCATGACTGTGGTACCGCATTGCAGCATGGCTTGTGCTAGACCTCACCCTGCAACCACTATATTAAATGTTTGTATCTACTGGGGAGTACCTTGGCTGTAGCAGGGTCAGACTCCAATAACCTTACCCATAATGAAAGCAGTAGTGCCAACCTCAGACATTCAAAAATCATGAATCAGGCCCCATAACATCAGGAGACTGGCTTTAAAATCATGAAAAGTGAAAACACTGGACTCCTCGTGGAATAAGGTACTATTCAGGGGTCAGAATTTGGCCTTGACAGAGTCTGTTGACAAACTATAGTTCCTCGAGTCGAGAAAAACAACCTCACAACTCAGCCCTCTAGGAGAATTTCTCTTTGTTTGGTTACTAGTGCAACTTCGGATCATCGTAGAACAGTGCATTGAATGGCAAGCACCTCTCTATATCAACTTCATAGACTTTATGAAAGCCTTGCATAGTGTGGACAGGTAGTCCATCTGGACCATCATGCAAGATTACGGAGTTCCAGGCAAACTGATTACCATCATCAAGAAACTGTATGAAGAATACTCTTGCCAGGTCATCCATGTTGGAAAATTGTCAGAAAAATTCCAGGTCATAACAGACGTACGCCAAGGCTGCCTTCTCTCTCCATTACTTTTCCTGATTGTCCTAGACTGGGTCACAAAAACAGCATGTGCTGACTCAGGAAGGGGACTCCAATGGACTCAAACTAGGAAACTTGAAGATCTAGAGTTTGCAGACAACTTAGCCCTACTTGCAGACAAATTAGAGCATATGCAAGAGAAGACAGATGTCCTACAGGAAACAGCTGAGTGAGTGGGCCTCAAGATTAGTCAAGAGAAGACCAAGTTGATGCGCATTAACAACAGACAGGAAGGTGAAATTACAACTGAAGGAAAAGCAGTGCAAGAGGTAGATGAGTTTGTATACTTGGGGAGTGTTATCAGGAAGAATGGGAGAACTGAAGAGGACATCAGTGCAAGAATATGAAAGGTGCAACAAGCTTTTGCCGTACTATAACCAGTCTGGGGTACAAGAGCCATTTCAACAAGAACTAAACTATGTATTTTCACTTCCAATGTGAAATCAGTGTTGCTGTATGGCTCGGAGGCGTGGTGCGTTGTCCAGAGCAACACTAAGGGTATGTCTACACTAGCCCCCTAGTTCGATCTAGGGAGGCTGAGGGCGACCAAAATTGCAAATGAAGCGCGGGATTTAAATATCCTCCTGGAATGAGGTTTAACAGCTAATTCGATTTAGGGCTTTAATTCGGAATCCCATTTCACTGCCGCGTGTAGACGCAGGCAGTTACTTCGGCTAGTCAATTTCTAAAATGGAGACCGGCCGGGAACATGCTAATGAAGCGCGGGATATTTAAATCCCATGCTTCATTTGCAATTTCGGTCGCCCTCATTAGCTTTCCTAGATCGAACTAGGGGGCTAGTGTAGACATACCCTAAGAGAATTCAGACATTTGTCAATAAATGCCTTAGACACATTCTCCAGCTAAAGTGGTACAATAGAATGCCAAATGAAACCTTGTGGACCAAAACAAATCAGAAACCAATGGAGGTCCAGATTAAGAAAAGAAAATGGCAATGGGCAGGCCACATTGTGCATAAGGACTGTGAGGAATGTATCATGAGGCAAGCGTTAGAATGGAATCCAAAGGGAAAGAGGAAAAGGGGACGTCCCAAACAAACATGGCGACGAAGCTGCCTGGATGAAGTAAAAGCAGCTGGCTTAACATGGGATCAAATCAAGACTGTCGCTAAGGATCGCAAGAGATGGAGAATGACTGTGGAGGCCCTATGCTCCATTAGGAGCCCAAAGGACTAATAGATAGATATAGATAGATAGCAATAATTTATGCCATTTATTCTGCTTAGTCATCCTGACATTCCAGAGGCAAATTAAACTGAGGAAGTCTAGGGAAATAGGAAGTATTCATGCACTTTTCATGTGAAGAAGCCATGAAGTAGCTAAGAATATGACAGCTAATGTGACAGCAGAGGGTCTAAGGGTACATATATATGTGTCCACAACCAATCAATGGATCGTCATCAGCCTTCTCAGTCACTATCACTGGGCAGGCTAGCAGTGAATTTCTATCTGTCTGCAAAGAAGTGCATGCACACATACATGATGTGTACAAAGGAGAGGAGCCTTTAAAAAGCTGACCCTGACAATTCATTATCGTCATCTATTGCAATTTGTTTGGACACAGAGGATGAAAGCTAAACCACATGCACTAGAGTTAGTTGCTAGAATACAGGCTTTTAAAAAGAGAGAGAAAAATGTACAGGTTATGGGTTTTCCATGCTCTTGAGAACACTTTTTTTTAAAGCTCTATTTTGCAAATCTCCTTTGTTAGGGTTTTTCTAGGAACAGTAAGTAGACCACTATCTGGAATAGCAGATTGCATACATGGTATTACCAGCCAAAACCAAAGACAAACTATCTGCTCTATCTCATTTTATATTTGCAGCAAGGTGGCCTCCTTCAGGCCCTTACTGAAGACTGGCATGATTCCCATTAACTTCAAAAGGATCAGGACAGAAATTTTGACAAAGTTTCTATTGCATCATTACACTGCAAATAGGATGACAAATGTCTCAACGAAAACGTTCCACTTCCAACCAAGTGTTTCAATCAATCCATGCTTAGCGGTACTTACACTAGGAATGGACACCAATGTATCCCCTGATATTTGCTAGCTGGAACTACTCCCCCTCCTATCCCCCACTGCACACACATATTCAAAATATAAGGACTTTGGGGGTCATGAAGCAGGGAGAAATATGTATTTCATAGTATGGTGTGATGATTAGAGGAAAGGGAGGCAGAAGTCCAGGAATCTGTCTGGCTCAGATACTGAATTTTGACAAATCTATTTACACCCCAGTTTACCCATCTGCCTTACATTAAAACCTAATTCATAGAGGGTGTTGTGACATTTAATATTGGCAAAGCACATTAAGGTCCTAAAATTAAAGGACTGTTATTCATTGGTACTTGAATAATGGTTTACCAATAGTTCAAACAACTTTGAAAATAATGATGTGGCAACTATGATATGGTCTGCTTGAGTTACTAGGCAAGAGAAGCAGACAAAGAAAAATAATAGTGAAAAAAGTAGGAAGAAAAGATTGTGATTTATAACTTTGGGCATGAAGCCTTTTACTTCTAGATTATGTATTTTAAATCCCACCTCAGAGCTTGTGCTGGCTACAAACTGCTCCGGATAGATATCTGCTGGGTCTCCAAGTCTTATTACTGTTAGGCAGGCATTCTCGTCATGAAAACCAGTGGTTCTCAACCATGGGTGCATGTACCTCTGGGGGTATGCAGAGGTCTTCCAAGGATACATCAACTCATCTGGATATTTGCCTAATTTTACAAGCGGCTACATTAAAAGCACTAGAAAAATCAATACAAACTAAAGTTTCATACAAATGACATGTAAATACTCCTCTATATGAGATACCTATCTGTCTAAGTACAATATTTATATTTTGATTGATTTATTTTATAATGACATGGTTTAAAATGAGAAAGTAAGCAATTTTTCAGTAATAGTTGCTACGACACGTTTGTATTTTATGCCTGATTTTGTAAGCAAATAGTTTTTCAGTGAAGTGTATTCACTTAAAGGAGGAGGGGAGGAGACAAAGTCTGACAAAGGTACAGTACAAAGGTGCCATTTGGGGAATGCTAGAGGGTTTGTAGTCCTTCTCCCTGAAGTCTGAACCTCCGATTTCATACTTAAAAGCACATGCCCTAGCTACAGAGGCAGCTCTTAACTGCAACAGAGCTTGTGCTGCTTCCAGCTTTGCTTTTGGGCCAGGAGTTTGTTTATCAACAGAGGGAGGCAGGGTGATTATGACAAAAAAGGCATTCAAGATAATGAAAACATTGCCAGGTACTCCAATTAAAAGTGTGGGGGCCGGGGAGAAGAAGGAACAGTGATGTGCTTCAGCGGTCTGCACTTGAACCCGTGCTCTTCAACTTATTCACAAATGATCTTGGAAGTGAGGTGACAAAATTTGCCGCTGATACAAAATTACTCAAAGTAGTCAAGTACAAATCTAATTGCAAAGCATTACAATGGGATCTCACAAAACTAAGTGATCAGGCAACACAAGGACAGTTTTGATAAATTTAAAGTAACGCACATAGAAAAATATAATCCCAACTATACATACAAAATGATGGGGTCTAAAATAGCTGTTACCACTCAGAGAAAGAGAGAGAGTTCTTGGAATCATTTTGGATAGTTCCCTGAAAACATCTGCTCAATGTGCAGTGGCAATCTAAACAGCTAACAGAATCCTGGTAATCATTATGGGTGTGTCTATACTACAGGGTTTTTTCGAAAAAGTGGCTTTTTTAACAAAAAACTTCCCCTGTGTCTAGACCGCTGCCGCGTTCTTTTCAAAGTAAATTGAAAGAATGTGGCAGTTCTTTCAATCATGAAAAACCTCATTTTACGAGGAATAACGCCTTTTTTCGAAAGTGCTCTTTTGAAAAAAGGCTTTATTGAACACGAACTGTGCTTTTTCAAAAGAGAGCATCCAGACTGACTGGGTGCCTCTCTTTCAAAAAAGCGGCTCGCTTTTTCAAAGGGCACGTCTACACAGCAAAGTTATTTCAAAATAACAGCCGTTATTTCAAAATAACTTTACCAGAATCTACACAGCCAAACTGCTATTTCAAAATTAAATCAAAATAGCGGAGGGCTTATTTCGAAACTGGTAAACCTCATTCCACGAGGAATAGCACCAGTTTCAAAATTGCTGTTTCAAAATAAGCATTGTGTAGACACTTATTTTGAAATAGGGGGCCTCCAGCCCTTCCCAGGGTGCCCTGGTGGCCACTCTGGGCATAACCAAGAAAACTCCTCTCCCTCCCCCGCTCCCCGGAGCCCTTAAAGGGGTAGACTCTGGCCACAGTGCCTGTGCCAGCTCCAAGCTTGCCAGCCCAGAGCCAGCAGTCACTGTACCTGACCCAGTGGCCCCAGCATGAGCCAGGCAGCCAGTGCCAGCCAGCCCTCCACCGCTCCCCAGGACCAGTCTGCCAGCTCCCAGGAGCCTGCCAGGGGCCGGAAAAGGCGGGCGCCTGCCTGGTCCAGTGCGGAGATCAGGGACCTAATTCAGGTTTGGGGGAATGACTCCAATGTCCGTGATCTCCACACTAAATGGAGGAACGCAACTGTCTACAGGTGGATGGCTGCCAGCCTGGCCACCAAAGGCCACATGCGAACCCAGGAGCAGATTCGCCTGAAAATAAAGGAACTGCGGCAGGCGTATCCCAGGGCCACAGGGGGCAGCTGCCAATCAGGGGCAGACCCAGACCCTGCCCCTATTTTGATGCCATGGACCGCATCCTGGGGGGCAGGATGGTCCGTGCCCCCCAGGTGGTTATCGACCCTGGGACAGAGCTTGCTGCCTCCTGCAGCTCCAGCCCCTGCTGCCTCCCCAGCTACCGCTCCTCCTCCCACTCCTTCTCCCCCTCCTACTTCTTCCTCCCCACCCTCCCCACACCCCCAGGGACGCCGAGGTCCCCCCACCCACGGTGCTGGGAGACAGTTGGGATGGCGAGACCCCCAACCCTGAGCCCTGAAGCTTCTCCTCCTCCTTCCTCCCCTTGCCTCCCCCGCCAGCTCCCTCCTCCCAGGTTTCCCCCTCCCCTCTCCCACCCTCCCTCCTCCCCTCTCCCACCTTCTTTCCCCAGTCTCACCTCAGTTTCATTCCCCCTCACCCCAGTTTTGTTCAATAAAGAGGCTTTTTTGTAATGAATACGTGTCTTTTATTGTACAGCAGGAAGGTGGGTTAGGGAGGGGTAAATGGAAGGACGTGAGGGAGGAATGAGGCACAAGCCCCCAGTGGGGCACACCAGGGAGACTGTTACTGCCTGCAGAATGTGCTGCCAGGCTTGCAGCAACAGGTCCAGGAGAAGCACCAGAGTGCCCAGGGGTGGCTCTGGCTCCATGCTGCAGAGTGCTGTGGTGTCCTGAGTGAGGGCACACAGAGAAAAAAATGCTATGCTGTCCCTCAGCGAGGTAGGCAAGCAAGCAGGGAAACCTTAGAACCGGCTGTCCGGGGGGGTCCCTTTAAGTACAGGTCTCAGATAGCCTCAAGCAGCAGCCACACAAGGTAACCCTGACCTGATGCCCTGCCAGAACCAGTTCCGGCCGGCCTTAAATGCGATTTAGCATCCTATCAGTGTGGACACACTATTTCAAAATAGCAAAATGCTATTTCAAAATGCATTTTGTGTCTAGACACATTATTTCGAAATAACTATTTTGAAATAAGATATTTCAAAATAACGCTGTAGTGTAGACATACCCAAAAGTACTGGCTGTAGTCTAGACGCTCTCTTTCGAAAGAGGCGTTTTTGAAAGATTCTTTCGAAAAAGCCTCTTTTGAAAGAGGCTTGTAGTCTAGACATACCCTATGAAAGGAATAGATAATAAGGTCTGCACTATGTGAGAAAATCGACCTAAGATACAAGAATAGCGTAGCTGGAGTTGACGTACCTTCAGTCAAATTTCTGTGGCTTCCCCACTGCAGGAGGTGAATGGGAGAAACTCTCCTATTGACTTCCCGTTCTCTTCATGACCCCGTCGAATACCAGGGTTGATGGGAGTGCCATCAGCTGTCAATTTAGTGGGTTCTTACCAGACTTACTAAATTGAACCCCAGAGTGTTCATCTTGGGGTAAGTGCAGAGCTGGTCTATGATAGAAAATATCATACTGACTCAAGTCATGGTATGCCCACATCTTGAATACTGCATGCATATCTGGTCATCTCATCTAAAAAAGATACTGGATTTGGAAAAGGTACAGAAAGGGTAACAGAAATGATTAGGTATAAGGAATAGCTTCCATTTGAGGAGAGATTAACAATACTGGGACTTTTCATCTTGGAAATGACTAAAGGGTGGGGGAATATGTTAAAAGTCTTGAAAATCATGAATGGTGTGGACAAGGAAATGTTATTTACTCCTTCACTAATACAAGAATATCACCCATTGAAATATAAGCAACAGATTTAAAACACAAAAGAAATTATTTCTTCATGGTCAACCTGTGGAACTCTTTGCTAGAGGATGGTAGAAAGGCCCAAACTATATAGGGGTGCCAATAAGAACAAAATAAGGAAGATAGGTCCATCAATGGCTACTTTGCCAGAAGCTGGAATGGATAACAGGGAATGGATCATCTGATGATTGCCTCTTCTGATGCACCTGGCATTTACCACTGTTGGAAGGTAGGATACTGGGCTAGATGGATCATTAATCTGACCCAGCATGGCCATTCTGATGTTCTTACATAGAGCCTAAATGTATCTGCCCCCTGTTGTAGCCCACTAGACCCTACTTCCCTCCCAGAGCTGAAGTAGAGCCCAGGAGTCCTGATTGTCTCTCTTTCTCTGTGTCTCTCTCTCCCCACAGAGCTAGTAACAAAGTAAGACTATATATTCCAATTTTAAAGCTAGCCAGGGTCTCTTAAGTGACTTGCCACAAGATGTTTGAATATGTTAATATTAGAGCTGAGTGGGTCTAACATTTATTTATTTAATTTTCTTTCTTTTATAATGGAATTCGACACAGGGCTCCTGCCAGCTGATTGCTAAGTTATCTGCCAAAAAAAATAGAATTTACAAGTGCTTTAGTAACTCCCCAAAAGAGGTGCTGTATATGGGTGGGGCCTCTGGTACAGTAGCCTGGAGAGGTTGGGTGCCACTGAAGACAACCATCACTATTGGTACAAATTTGCCTCCCTCCTGTGGGCAGTCTCAGCAAAGAAATCAAGTGGCAAAAGAAGCAGAATTGCTATATTCAACTCTAGGAGAGACATTCCCTTCATTTGAGTTTCAGGCACATGAGTGGGGACCAAGGGATGTTGTAGAAGCTGGCATTGCTACTACAGCGTGTTCCATCACTGAAATGGTAGCCTAGCATAGGGCATGCTTAACAACAAACCACTCCATGCATGCACAATAAGAAACGAGGCTAAAGACGAGATTTAAATGTAAAATGTTCGTTGTACTAGCACTGCCCCAATGAATGAACACACTATTTGCGAGCCATACCATTGCAGATACTATCTTGCCAGCTAATTATTGTGAGCAAGAGAAAATTGGCTAGATTTTAGCGTAAGATGGTGCCCAATTTGTTTTGATTATTTGTATGGTAGCAAGATCTTGAGCTTGCATTATTTGTATCTCCTATGAACTGCAACTTTCACATTTAAATATAGTGTGCCCTAAGAGAATCATGAACAGATTTTTCATTGCAAAAAAGGAAAGGAATTTTTACAAGATAATAAATAAGAATGCACTACAAGAAGCTCATTATATTTCCTTGTGGGTGTTTTCCAGGAGAATATAAGCTTTTAAAAATCCAACATCTTGTGCCAGCACATTTTCTCAGGACAGTAAAATTGACTTGTGAACACTTTCTCTGTCTCTCTCCCTCTGTCTCTGTCTCTCGCTAATACAACTCAACACTGTAAAGGAAATTGGGTTGGGACTGGTATTTAACACTAGAAAAGACAGAGCAGTGGTTACGTTTTATGGGCCTGAAAAAAAAGGTAAAACTATTTCAAAGAGTCATTAAAATACCTTTATATATCTTCTCCTGGTAGCTATTTTAATCAAACACTCCTAACCGCTATTGGTGAATAAATATGTAATTGGTTTTCAAGCTTTTAAGCATAAAATAACTTTTGGATCCACATGGTTGCTATAACTGAGAAACTTGCAGTGTATCATATGGAGCCATTCTCCATTGAACAGATAGTCTCTTATGTGGAGTTGAAACTCTATGTTTAACTGACAGGTCTGTTGTACCGTTAGCTGATATTTTGTTGCTTTCCATAGTTTGCTCTGGATCATTTGCTTTGTTCCCTCCAATGATGGCTACAATTCATTTAGTATTGGATGTATTTAGGCTCTATTCCTGCATGAGAATCCTCTAAAGATGATATTTTTGATAGCATGCAAAGTCCCATAGAAGTCAATGGGAATCCACAGAGGTGCAAGAAACTACACTAGCAGATGCCAATGCAGGACCAGGTTCTACCTTTGTAAAATGTTATAGGGAGAGAGTGCTATAAGAAAATGTAAAATATGTAATAGTCATTAGTAAGTTTTAATTGTCTGTGTTAAGACATCAATTCTTAACAGAAACCTGAAACAAACTTTGAGAAGAAGTTGATGCTACTTATAGTTAGGAAACAAAAAGATATATTTTGTGAGATATATTTTGTATCTCACAATTTTCATTAATTTTGGAGACTGAAAAATGTCTTCAGGGTGCTGCTGAGTACAAAAATTAATAGGGGAGAAGGGGAAAGGGAACTGTTGGAAAAAGTCAGAAGCAATTTTGTTCTCTCTCTTTTCAAAATTCTTCCTCCTGTCACCCCTATGGAAGGTCTTGGATTAGCAGCTTTGGAAGCAGAACTGACCAGAGCTGAGATGGGAATAAAACCTTGGGGTTTATGCCCATTGTGCCTATGGAGAGGTATTGGTTAATAATTTCAGAAGCGTTAACTACCGACAATATGCTTTGTGTTATACACACCAAAGGGAGACATGGAACCTAATTTTGACCCAAGATATAGTTTGGTGTGAATCTCACTGATGTCAAGGGAGTTACACTGGTGTGAAACTCCAGGTTCAAGTCCATGTCAACATGACCCAGACTCCATCTTTAGCCATCCCATTGGCTTGGAGATGCACTGGGGTCACCAAGGACAGTTTGACTCTGCTTTTAACTCATCCCGTTGCACTACATGTGGAGCAAAGCAAAGCCCTTCCAAGTGAATCCCTGTCCTTACATACCTGAGTTCCATTGGGATGGAAGGATGAGGGAGCAAACGGAAGGTCAAGCAGTTATCTTGTGAATGCAGGGCAACTTCAGGGTTAATATGCTATCGAGCAGATCTTATTACGGGCACAGGAAGGAGCAACATCACCCTCACTTAGCATTTGCTGCCCACACCAGCATATGCACATGTTGAAGCAAAAAAAAATGCTCCTCTCTGTTTAGGCAGCTAACAAACAGCTTTATTAATTAATAAAGCACAGCATGAGCCAAATGTGGTCCCAGCAGAGCTGGGCCCAGTAAAGCTAGCTAATACAATCAATCCTAGTATCTTTATACCCTTAGCCAAACAGTCTGACGTCAGGGCATCCAATTACAGGAATCCTCAATTAAACTTGGAAAAACAAAGCTTTATCAACAAGATGGCGGACAGGTACGAGGGAGTACCTCTCCTGTCCCAACCAGCCCAATTAACACATACCAATAGCCCATCCTGTAGGCCTCTTCTCACAGGGTGACAGAAAGTTCACTCTGGTCTACATGCTTGAGAGAAAAGCTGAAATGGTTTCTGTTATACAAGATGGCTTCTAGCTAAATATGAAATGGTTTCTACGGTTTCTACACACAGGAGGGACATAAATCCAGCCAGGCCCAACAGACTGAAGACAATGCTGGCTGGGGAGATAGGAGCATTGTCAGGCACATTAGCTAGGCCTGCCTTCTAGAGAGCAACCCTGCACTCCGCAAAGGACATTCTCCAACTGAAGCAAATGGAAGTTTAGTTAGATGACAGTGTGCAGGACGGGGGCTTAGGTACTGACGGTATTGCTAGAAGCAAATTCTGCCCCAGTGCTACCTTTAAACAATGGAATTAATAGACTTCCTATGTACCATGTTTCCGCACCTAAAGCAGCAATGAAGCATAGAGTGGAGCTATGCCTGTAATACATAAGTAACAGCTACATTATGCCCCAGGGGCCAGTGTGTTTCCTCAACACACCATGCTGATGGGTTACCACTAAACAGATCAAAAACGTCTTTCATGCTGTAGAGTATTTATTTCCACACTTTGAAAATCAGTAATTTGGCCGGATGCCGTCTGGTGACGGCACATGAACGATAAACACATGCAACAACATCTGTTAGCATGTGAGGCAGGCAATTCCAGCTGTATAAATGACTCGAGAAAGTCTTAAAACCAGTAAGGCTGCTTCCACTGTTTCTGCACTGAAAAACACTCCCACCCAGGACATCGTACAAGTGCATTCTCCTCCCCTCCCCCCCCACCTCCCCCAGTGTTCATTTTGATAAAAGAGTTGTTAGCTACTTTTAGATTTGTCAAATGGTACTAAGGCCTGATCCTCAGCTGTGGTCAAGGGGGAGGGTGTGCGATGCTGGTTTTCAGACATCTCTGTTCTCCTTGGGCAACTATACCTACTCGTTCCCGAAGCAGCACAATCCTGAGGGCCCTTTAGAACTGCACCATCTGCCATGGGCCCTAAAGGGCTGATGCTACACCTGGAGATCTTCAGAGTACAGAGAGACCTCTTGGCTATGCATGGCATTCTGGCTACAGTTTGGGGGTTTTTGAAGGGGGAGGGCTATGAGATAAACTCTAGCATCCCTATGTCATCTGAAGTTAGGCTTATACTGAAGGGAAAGTCTCACGATGATCATAAACTGTCTTTCAGATGCATTAACACCCTGGAGGATCTGGGTTTAACATAAGTTTTAAAAGATTCCCATATTTATACTTATTTGAATAAAGCCTGATCCCACAACAATGTTTTATGATCCTATTTTCTTATTTAACTGCATAATTGCATATTAGTCTGCTTATGAATATTCTAACATAACACCAGAGGTGTCAGCAGATTATTTGTAACTGATTTATGTTTCTTCACTTGTTTTGAGACAGTGTATGTGTAGGAACCCGTGAGCCACATGAAAAGCAAGAGAAACTCAGCCTTGGATTTCAGCATAAGTTTTAGAACTCATAAGAGTCCTTACTCGAAACAGCAATATTTACTAGTTGTTGCCCTCGGCTGGACCTGACTGCAAACGTCATTTGGGGCCTTCTCACTGGGTTGTTTTCTTCTCTCTGAAATCTATGCATATGCCTTTTCATTACTTCAAATAGACAATTTCTGTTTAAACCTCTGCCAGAAGCTACCATGCCTTGAAGATTCATGCCGCAGAACACCACCAGCCCTACACAGGCTTTCTACCTTTGTAGAAGTGGGCATTTTATTTTTTTTGCAAGCCACATAATACTGTAATTTTCTTCTACTTGTTGTTCATGGTTTATTTCCCCACACATCTACTGCAGCTGGAGTAAGATGAATGCCCCTGTGTCACTTGCAGAACAAACTGCTGCAGCACAGCAATAATAGCACCAACCCAGCTTTGATGGCTTTCCTCTTATTTGTAATAGAATAATAAAAAAAAGTGTATGGAACACTGATCTCCTATAATAGAATGTTAAAACTAATAACCAAGGTTTATTCAAAGGGTTAGACAGATCTAGGTGCAACGGGGTATGAAAACTGAAATACTAGGCACGTTTACTTACTGATCCCTTAAATGCATGGAAGCACAGGAAGCAACAAACACTCTAGCATGTGAGGCTATGACAGGATGTAAGGCTATTTCTCTATGGGTATGTCTAAACTACGTTCTATTTTTGAAAGAGGTTATGCAAATTCTGCCGGAATTTGCATATCTTCTTCCGATCTCACTTAAAGTGAAAGTAGTCTGAACACATTTTTGGGGGGGAAAAAAACTCTTTTTCGAAAAAACCGTGTAAACCTCATTTTTTAAGGAAGAGTGGTTTTTGGAATTTATATCCTCTTTCGAAAATAGAGCATAGTCTAGACATAGCCTTAATTTGTACAGCACACAGTGGTGACCAGGTATCTGACTGGAGCTCCCACATGTATGTATGTATGTATGTATGTATGTATGTATGTATGAATAAATAAATAAATTCATAAATACATAAATAAACAAACAAACTTTAGACCTTAATATTCCTGAAGTTTTGTGGCATGTTTGAATCCAAATTTGAACTTTACTGCTGGCCTCTCTCTCTCACAATACTAGGAAAAATAAAATCCTATATCTTAACATTTTGTGTATTGGAACAGCTCCATCTCAATTCTCTGCTGAAGTATTCTGGTCCATCTCTGCTGTCTGTGAGAAATAAGACTGCATATTAGAGTCCAGAACAGGGCATATTAGTGTAATAGGTTCCTAAGAGTTGTGCAAAACATTTTATAATGAAAACAGAAATTCATCTGGCGCTGGGTTTTATAGCCAACCCCAAATTTTAGTCAAATGTAATGAATGATTCAGAGTCCTTTCAGTGAATCTTTCAGGAATTTTGAATGAGCCTTGACTGAGTTAAAGTTTGTACCCCAAAGTTAGCAAACTATCTGACATCTGGAAGTTTGATAAATGGAGGACTCCCTCTTAGAAAGTGAATTTAAGGGAGAGCCTCGCTGTGATGCATGAAAAGCGAAATAAGAACAACCCGGGAAACTACAAACTAGTCAATTTAACTTCTGTGTGAGGAAAGATACTGGAGCAGGTAATTAAGGAATTAATCTCCATCTGGAAGATAATAAGGTGATAGGTAATAGCCAGCATGGATTTGTAAAAAACAAATCATGTCAAACCAATCTGGTAGCTTTCTTTGATAGGATAACAAGTCTTGTGGATAAGGGAGAAGCAGTGGATGTGGTATACCTAGACGTTAGTAAGGCATTTGATACGATCTTGCATGACCTGCTTATCAATAAACTAGGCAAATACAACTTAGGTGGGGCTACTATAAAGCGGGTGCATAACTGGCTGGATAACCATTCTCAGAGAGTAGTTATTAATGGTTCACAGTCATGGTGGAAGGGCATAACAAATGGTGTTCTGCAGGGGTCTGTTTTGGGACCGGTTCTGTTCAATATCTTCATTGACAATTTAGATATTGGCATAGAGAGTACACTTATTAGGTTTGCATATGATACCAAGCTGGAAGGGGTTACAAGTTCTTTGGAGGATACATCATATTTCAAAACAATCTGCACAAACTGGAGAAATGGTCTGCGGTAAAAAGGATGCAGTTTAAAAGACAAATGCAAAGTATTCCACTTAGGAAGAAACCATTTCACACATACAGAATGGGAAGCGACTGCCTAGGAGGGAGTACTGCAGAACGGGATCTAGGGGTCATAGTGGACCACAAGCTAAATATGAATCAACAGTGTGACATTGCTGCAAAAAAAGCAAACATGATTCTGGGATGCATTAACAGGAGTGTTGTCAGCAAGACATGAGAAGTCATTCTTCCGCTCTATTCTGTACTGATTAGGCATCAAATGGAGTACTGTATCCAGTTCTGGGCACCACGTTTCAAGAAAGATGTGGAGAAATTGTAGAAGGTCCAGAGAAGAGCAACAAAAATGATTAAAGGTCTAGAAAACACATGAGCTATGAGGGAAGGCTGAAGGAATTGGGCTTGTTTAGTTTGGAAAAGAGAAGACTGAAAGGGGACATGATAGCGGTTTTCAGGTATCTAAAAGGGAGTCACAGGAAGGAGTGGAGATAATTGTTTTCCTTGGCCTCTGATGGATAAGGCAAGAAGCAATGGGCTTAAACCGGAGTCAGGAGGTTTAGGTTGGACATTAGGAAAAACATCCTAACTGCCAGGGGGTTAAACACTGGAATAAATTGCCCAGAGAGGTTATGGAATCTCCATCACTGGAGATATTTAAGATCAGATTAGACAGACATCTCTCAAGGACGATCTAGATGGTCCTTGGTCCTGCCGTGAGTGAAGGGGACTGGTTTTAATGATCTCTCAAGGTCCCTTCCAGTTCTAGTATTCTATGATTCTATGAGAGCAAATTACAAACTCCCATGAGACACTGCAGCAGCTTCTCCAAAACCAGGTATTTCCCTTTTGGAGCACTGGGCATGTTGACTAATAAATAGATTAAATAAATAATGTGTCTGGTAGAAAAAAAATGTTAAAAAATTAAGAAAAAAATTGTTTAGTTAGAAAACTGTTCCAGTGAAAAATCTGACTAAAACAAAGCATACATCCAATAGTGAATCACTCTTAGGTATGTTTTGTACTAACTACCTCAAAATTTGATTGGGAAACTTTCCAAAGTGAAACAATTGTTCCCCTTCCCTTCATTTTCCTTCCCTTCACAACATTCTATCAGATAGACAGAAAAGAATCCTGCTGGATATCAGGAAATGTGGAAGAAACACTCTCTTTATAAAGTGGATAAAAAATTTGCCATTGTAAATATAAGTAGTTCGCAGAAATTACTCTTCTCTTATTAATGAATACTGGATAGTACTTCTGAGTTTCAGAACAGCCCTGCAGGAGTTAATCCCCCTTGCTTTTCATGTTTCTTGAAGCAAGCAGTAGTGTAAACTATAGCCATAGATTTCTGCATACATTTCTCACAACTATGACTATCAATCAATTGCAATTAACACATGCAATTAACTCAAAAATTAATAAATTGCAATTAATCACAGTTTTAATCACACTTAAGCAGTAAAACATCAGTTAAAATTGCACTTTTGGATTTTTTTCTACATTTTAAAATATACTGATTTCATTTATAACACAGAATACAAAATTCTGTACATCACAGAATGCATCACTATATGTATTTTGATTACAAATACTTGAGCTATAAAAATGATAAGTATTATTTTTCAATTCACCTCATACAAGTACTCTAGTGCACGCTCTAGTGTTCCTTGTAAATGTAAATTTCTTTTATTACATATCTTGCACTCAAAAAACAAAACAATGTAAAAGTTTCAAGCCCACAAATCCACTCAGTCCTACTTCTTATTCAGTCAATCATTCAGACAAACAAGTTTGTTTACATTTACGGGACATAATGCATCTTTCTTCTTATTTACAATGCCACTTGAAAGTGGGACCAGACATTCATGTGGTACTTTTGTAGCTGGCATTGCAAGGCATTAGGTACCAGATATGCTAAATATTCATATGCCTCTTCGTGCTTTGGCCACCATTCCAGAGGACATGCTTCCATGCTAATGACACTTATTAAAAATGCATTAATTAAATTTGTAACTGAACTCCTTGGGGGACAACTATACATGGCCTGATGGTTTTCCCCCATATATATTTCGTGTTATAGAAGTCTTGGATAATGACACAGCACATTTTTATTTTAAGAACACTTTCGTTGCAGAGTTGACAAAACACAAAGAGGGTTCCAATGTAAGATTTCTAAAAATATCTACAACACTTGACCCAAAGTGTAAAAATCTGAAGTGCCTTCCAAAATCTGTGAGGGACTAGGCGTGGAGCATGCTTTCAGAAGTTTTAAAAGGGTAACATTCCCTTTTAAACAATAGAAACAATAGAACCAGAATGACCAGAAATGAAAAATCAACCTTCTGCTGATGGCATCTGACTAAGGAACATACATCTGTTTGCTGTACTTTGGACTGTTATCAAGCAGAACCAGTTATCCACATGAAAACATGTCTTCTGGAATGGTGGCCGAAGCACGAAGAGGTATATGAATATTTAGCATATCTGGTATCTAAATACCTTATAATTCCAGCTATAAAAGTGGCATGTGCAGATCAGTTCTCACTTTCAGGTGAAATTGTAAATAAGAAACAGGCAGCATTATCTCCCGTAAATGTAAACACATGTATTTGTTTGAATGACTGGCTGAACAAGAAGTAGGACTGAGCAAATTTGTAGGCTCTAACATTTTACATTGTATTATTTTTGAATGAGGGTTTGGTTTTTTCTCCATAATTCTACATTTGAAAATTCAACTTCCATGCTAAAAGAGATTACACTACAGTTCTTACAATGGGAGAAGTACTACTATTTCTTGGGGTTTTTTACCGTGCAAATATTTGTAATCAAAAATATAAACTGAGCTTAGTACATTTTATATTCTGTGTTGTAAATGAAATCAATGTATTTGAAAATGTAGAAGACATTCAACATATTTAAATAAATGGTATTTTATTATTGTTTAACATGGCAATTAATTGCACGAATAACAATGATTAATTTTTAATTGCTCGGCAGCCCAACTTACAACTATTTTTATTGATCCATTTTAGGTTAGTTCATCTGGGCATAAGTCTTTATATGTCTAACACAGCACTAGGACAACAAGAGCAGGTAGTCCCATCCGAGAGGATGCAACTAATCTCTGCTCCCTTTTTCACTGCTTGAACAACACAGAGGAAGCAGAGCAGAGACGCTTCTCCTTAGATTTTAAGATCTTTGAGATAAGAGTCTTATCCTGTCCACATGCCAGAAGGAGCAATAAACACTTAGATTAAGATTCATGCAGTAACAGTGATATTCCACTGATTATAGAGCTAAATCAAAATCATAATATGCTGTGTTGAGTTTCTGATGGGTTCCATGAACACAGTTTATTTCTTTCTAGTGATAAAAAAGTGTTTAGCTTTGTGGAGATTATAATAGGGCAGGTGGTAATCCCAGCCGGGCAGCCTAGTTCTAAAATAGAACATCATTTTTTATTTCATGCAGCTCACACAGGACTGTTTTAACCTATTCATGGGTTTTATGCATTACATTTAATCTGCAGAGTTATCAAAACAAATGGAATAATCACATGTAATACTGATTTTAAAAAAGGGTACAATTGAAGTGTGAATTTTCATCCAATCTCTTTCTTTTTTAAGATGTTTTATTTTTAGCTCTAATATAAAAATTGGGGATTTTGAAGACATTGAGTAGGAGTCGGAGGCAATCTGCAAAATTATTCAAGGGAAAAGGGTTAGGAAAAGGACAACAGAATGAAAACACAGGAAACTCAAATTAACATGCATATGGCCAGCAATAAATCTGAATCACCAAAAGTTGTGGTAAGAGGACACCCTAAAATAGATGAAGTTAGTAAAAAGAGAAAGAACACAGTTTAAGGGTCATCTTAATTCAGTGTACACAGCTCTAGTTAAAAGAGGTTTTGCTGATGGAATCAACATGGGATTTGAGGACATATCATCAACTACCCACTGTGGGCAAAGAGACACTCTTCTGCTCATTTCCCTGTATCTACAGATTTCATCACAAGATCCAGCTGCCCTAGTAAAATGCAACAAGCTACCCTTTAAACAGCTTGACCCATACAAGCTTGAGTCTGTCAAACTATTAGAATTAACTAACTCTTTCTTCTAGCCCCACCTCTCACCACACACACTTCAGCATTTATACGAGAGATAAATTGTGACTTACAGTTACAGGACTGAGTTTGAGAGGGATTCTTAGATGTACCACCCCCAGAGGGAGCTTGAGAAGGGATTTTGCCTCAGGGAAAGGTAGGGCTCTAGGAGCAGATGTAGAGAGCAGCTGTACTCCTGTTGCCTCATTCTAGTTCTTAACATGACGGTGTGCTCCCAAGGACATACGGACAGGCAGTCCCACTGGTTTCTTGGGTACAGGAGCAGCAATGGTGGCTCTCCCATTTTATATAGTGTAAACACCAGTCAACTCTGGCATTTATGTATGTTTCTATTTATTAAGAATTCTATTTGCTGAAAGGTTAATATCTCATAATAGGGCAATATTTAGAGATAGAAACAACATTTTCCACCACAGTCATGAGATCACCTATATTTTCATAGTGTCAGCAGATAGGACAAACTGGCACTTGGTGGTACATGGACAAAAGCTTATCTAGTGGTTCTCCAATTTCTCAAGACTTTAAGAGCAGTAAAATCACTAGACCTCACAATCACAAAGACATTTTTTCTGAATGTGGCCCTCCCATCATTAGATCTTAGATTCACAGAATCATAGAACACTAGAACTAGAAGGGGACCTTGAGAGGTCGAGTCCAGTCCTCTGCCCTCACGGCAGGACCAAGCATGATCTAGATCAGTGTTTCTCAAACTGTGCTCCGCGGAGCCCCAGGGCTCCGCGAAACATCTCTAGGGGCTCAGCAAGGTTGACAAACTGGATACATCGATAGGTACAACACATACAATCAGTGGACTGCTGGGGTTCCGCATACATTTTTAAGCATGTAAAGGGCTCCGGGAGCCCAAAAAGTTTGAGAACTACTGATCTAGATCATCCCTGACAGGTGTCTATCTAATCTGCTTTTAAATATCTCCAGAGATGGAAATTCCACAACCTCCCTCAGCAATTTATTCCAGTGTTTAACCATCCTGACAAGCAGGAAGTTTTTCCTATTGTCCAACCTAAACCTCCCTTACTGCAGTTTAAGACCATTGTTTCTTGTCCTGTCATCAGAGCCCAAGGAGAACAATTTTTCTCCCTCCTCCTTGTGACACCCTTTTAGATACTTGGCACCTCTCGGTCTTCTCCTTTCCAAACTAAACAAGCCCAATTCTTTCAGTCTTCCCTCATAGATCATGTTCTCTAGACCTTTAATCATTCTTGTTGCTCTTCTTTGGACCCTCTCCAATTTCTCCACATCTTTCTTGAAATGTGGTGCCCAAAACTGAACACAATACTCCAATTGAGGCCTAATTAGCACAGCGTAGAGCGGAAGAATGACTTCTTGTGTCTTGCTGACAACATTCCTGTTAATGCATCCCAGAATGATGATTGCTTTTTTGGCAACAGCATCACACTATTGACTCATATTTAGCATGTGGTCCACTATGACCCCTAGATCCCTTTCTGTAGGACTCCTTCCTAGACAGTCACTTCCCATTCTGTATGTGTGAAATGGATTGTTCCTTCTTAAGTGGAGTACTTTGCATTTGTCCTTATTAAACTTCATCCTATTTACTTCAGACCATTTCTCCAGTTTGTCCAGATCATTTTGAATTATGACCCTGTCCTCCAAAGCAGTTGCAACCCCTCCCAGCTTGATATCATCTGCAAGCTTAATAAGTGTACTTTATGACAATAGCTAAGTCGTTGATGAAGATATTAAACAGAAGCAGTCCCAGAACAGATCCCTGTGAAACCCCACTTGTTATGCCCTTCTAGCAGGATTGTGAACCATTAATAACTACTCTCTGAGAATGGTTATCCAGCCAGTTATGTACCCACCTTATAGAATCCCCATCTAAGTTGTATTTGCCTAATTTATTGATAAGAAGATCATGTGAGACTATCAAATGCCTTACTAAAGTCATGATATACCATGCCCACTGGTTGTCCCTTATCCACAAGATTTGTTATTCTATCAAAGAAAGCTATCAGATTGGTTTCACATGATTTGTTCTTTTCAAATCCATTCTGGCTGTTACCTATCACCTTATTATCTTCCAGATGTTTGGAGATGAATTCCTTAATTACTTGCTCCATTATCTTTCTTGGCACAGAAGTTAAACTGACTATAGTTTCCTGGGTTGTTATTATTCCCCTTTTTAATGATGGGCACTATATTTGCCCTTTTCCAGTCTTCTGGAGTCTCTCCTGTCTTCCATGATTTTCCAAAGATGATAGCTAAAGGCTCAGATACCTCCTCTATCAGCTCCTTGAGTATTCTATGATGCATTTCATCAGGCCCTGGTGACTTGCAGACATCTAACTTTTCTAAGTAATTTTTAACTTCTTTTTTATTTTATCTTCTAAACCTACCCCATTCCCACTAGCATTCACTATGTTAGGCATCCCATCATCACCAGACTCCTTACAAAAATCGAAACAAAGAAGTCATTAAGCACCTCTGCCATTTTCAAGTTTCCTATTATTGTTTATCCCTCTTCACTGAGGGAGATCTTAGCTCACTTCTCCACTTTAAATAGAGAGTTATTGCTCCTAATTAAAACACAGCAATATTTGTGACAGTAATTAGGGCTCAGCTTTAAGAAGTTCAGAAATCTAGCCAATCCTACTAAAATGGAGGGGCCAAATTAATCCCAGATATAATTGCTAGGGATCAAGGCAGAGATCTTGATCTAAATCTTACCTCAGTTTATCCAACACTTTTAAGAGGTTTCAACATTTTTAATCTCTACTGTCTGTCTCATTTTTCTATATCAAGCATTTTCTCTTTTTCAGATCTCATAATATTGATTTAATAAAAAATAAATTTTTCGTTGGCACTTGCACTGTCTCCCATTGACTTAAAGACAACACACAGAGAACTTTTTGGGAGACTGGTTGGAACGTCAGAGAGCGCCAATCCACGGACCCTATGAACTGCAACAATTGCTTGGTACATTTTACGGCTGAATGCCATGCACCATTGTGGTCTCACAACAGTCACTCTAAATTCCTTGATACCCAGTAATACCATGCATAGTGTCAGGAATGCTGAAATTGAATCCAGATTACTGGCTCTCCATCCTATCACACATCCAGTCACCACACACACCACTGTGTCACTGCAAACATGAGAGTACCATTGCACGCTGACCTGAAGACCCTGACAAAGACCATCTTAAAACTCTGCAACCCCCTATGGAACCACATCAAGACCCTTCCACGCAATGTGGATGCTTCGGCTCAATGGAGAGCCACATAGAGTGCTTCAACCACTCAAACCAAACAGATCATCATTGACCCTGCCAAGGAATCACCAGGTTTTGATGTATGTTAGAAAGACTGGTGCAGATTGAATGCATCAGGACATCTCATGGGAGATGTGGACAAACCCTTTTTAAATGGAAAAAGAGGCAAATACCTGTATCTGTCTGTGGTTGCAGTCACTAATGATGGAGCACATCAGATGTGAGTGCCCCCTTCATTCTTTTGCCAGGAGCCTGGAGGACATTCATTAGGTCACAGCTGCAGCAACATGCTGGCTATCTATATATAAAATTTGTAATCATTGCTACCCATCCAACCTGTACAAAATAATAAGAATGAACCATGACGTGGTAGCAGATAACTTTACTTTTAAATTTGTTCAGGTATTTGCTCCATAAGAAACTAGTAAAATCAAATAGACCTTTTCTCACCCTTTTGAGTGAGTAAATCAATCTGTAGCGTATTCAAAGGGGACATAGAATAAATTGCTCCCCTTCTGTTTGTTTATACAAGAGATTATTGTTGCAAACAGTGGCGAGATTAAATTGACAAATGCTACTATTATTATGAATGAAGGATAAGGCTCCCCATGATTGCTGGATAAAACCACAGGCCCAGGGATTATTTGTTATTAGTCAGAGGACAGAAGGAAAAAGTACACTACTCAGGCCTCCATTCTGGATGTTTAAAAATGGTTGAGACCATATGGTACTCTCCCACCTTAGAACTTTTCCAAAGTTCATGATTTTACAAATTAGCTCACAACAGGGCTTTCAAAAATCAACGGCTTTGGCTCATAAAATGTTAATGAGAAAGAAGGCGTAATAGGGGTAATAAATTCAGGGACAGCATACAGTGGCTCCTCTCTGCCTTTTAAGTTGTTTAGCCTTGTTGCTATTTCAAAAGAAGCCAATTTCATGTAATTCTTATAGATTTTATTAATAGAACACACACATCACTGGCTAAATTAATATAATTTCCCTAAACCAATTGAGGGCACAATATGAGGATTAAATCAAGGCTGCACTGGAGGCTGAATAAATCCTGAACATAAAGTAGAGATCAACAAATGATGAAATCATTCAATCAACTCACTAGGTTATTGTAAGACATGATGAACCTTGCGCATAGTAACCACAGACACTCAGCTACGTCTACACTGTAGCATTTTGTCAGCAGAGGAAATGCAAATGAAGCGCTCATTAGCATTTCTTGTGCTCTCATTTGCATAGTCTCTTCCGAACCGTTTTGCAGAAGAGGTTTTTGGGGAAAAAACTGCAGTGTAGACGGGGCCATTTTGCGCAAAAAAACCCTTTTGCGTATGAACCTGTATACCTCCTTTCTTGAGGGATAAAGGATCTTGCGCAAAAGGGGTTTTTTTGCACAAAATGGCCCCGTCTACACAGCGTTTTTTTCTGCAAAAACCACTTCCACAAAACGGATTGGAAGAGACTATGCAAATGAGTGTACAAGAAATGCTAATGAGCACTTCATTTGCATTTCCTCTGCCTACAAAATGCTACAGTGTAGACGTAGCCTCAAGGAGCCAAAGTTTTCCCCTCCACCCAGTCACTGAACTATTGCACTTTCAAAGCACTGTTGGGGTACATCTACACAGCAGTGTTATTTTGGAATAACTGATGTTATTCCAAACAATTTGTGACAGACCTCCCCCCCATGCTTTATGAAATGGACTCATGGACATGAATATACATAACTCAAAGGTGGTTTGAGCGAATTATTTCATGTAACCCATCGATCTTCATGTCATGATCTGCTGGTTCTGTTTATCTTACTCTGTTGTATGTATCATTTGTGTGTGTAAAATTAGACACATGGAGAATACTTTGTGAGTTTCAAATGTGTGAATGGGAGACATGGAGGGTGTTACCTGCAATTTCTAGATGAGCCACTGTTAAACAATCTTTTGTCCTTAAGTCTGAGCAGTGGTTGGTAGGGAGTGGCCTCAACTCCTTAACAAAAAGAATAGAAGAGCAGAGGCCGCGGTCTTTTGGCTGGGCTGCACCTGAAGGAAGGGGCCAGGGACCCCAGAGTGTGGAAGAGAGCCCTGGTTTGGAGGGGCAGCTGGAAAAGAGGTTTTAGGGTGAGTTTGATTAAGTTTGTACTGAGGTTGCAGTGTAGAATTAGCCAGGTGGTTTTGTTTCTTTTGATTTGTAACCTGCTTTGCTCTGCCTGTTTTCACTTATTACTACTTAAATACTACTGCTTGTACTTAATAAAACCATTTTTATTTTCTATCAAACCCGGTGTAAGTGATTGTTACCGGGGGGGGGGGGCAACCAGCGTGCACATTCCCCCTTTCATTGTTAAAGGTGGCTTACCTAATTCTTTGGAGTTTGAGCCCATCTGGGGAGTGATATCCCAGGAGGCTGGGCCCTAAACTTCACTCTCTTTGGACCTGAAGAGGTTTGGTGGCTGTACTGCTTCTCGGTGGGGGCAGGGACCTCAGCTCGGGGCCTTGGCTGGGGGAGACCAGAGGAGCTGGCCCAGCAGGACCAGGTGGTGAGGAGCCCCAGAGAGTGGGAAGGTGAGTGGCAGTGGCCGTGTCAGCACCCCAGGGGGCATCCCGAGGGGTCGTCTGTGACCGCATGTGACGACGCGTTGGGGTCCCCTGACTCCTGCACCCCCGTAATGGCACGAACAGACTCCACCAGCCCGTAGAATGGAGGGAGTTTATTCCTTCTCCAGGATACAGCACAGCACAGCACAGCACAGCACCGATGTAATCTGGTTACAGGGCAGGTCTAGGATGCCTCAGCCCCCCTTGAGATGGGGGAGACTGGGCCCCTAAATCCCAGCCCCTGGCTTAGGCTGGTTCCTCCATGATCCCAGACAGAAACTAAACTAACTCTCTTCCAGCCCTGCCCCCCAGCCCCGGCAGCATTCCACCTTCCTTTGTTTCTCTCCTTGGGGGGTAGCTGGTCAGACAGGTTGAGAGACCCTCTTTGCATAATGACTCATCCTTCTGGGCTGTGGTACCGATGGCAGCCATTGGGGATTACCACAGAGCCAGCATAGGAACTAGCCAGATACCCCCACTACGTCACAGACCGCACCCCGTATCCCGTCACACAATTATTTCAACATAATGATGAAATAATGTTGAGCTGGAGGACTTCTTACTCCAACTCCTATAACCTTCATTTTATGTGGCATACGGGAAGGCAGAGGAAGAGTGCTTTTTCTTGGACTTCCTGCCAGAGGCATAGCAAGGATGCTATGTGCCTGGGGGCAAAGGCAAAATTTGTGCTCCCTCCTGCCGTCGCTGTGCAGCGGGTACCCTGAACCTGGCACATGGATGAGCCCAACCCTGGGAGGAGGGGGGAGCTTGATCGCACCTTCCCCGGCCCCCTCCAGTTTGGGGCTGGGCCCTGCAAGCACTAACCAACCGGCAGAGATGGAGGAGGGCCGGGCTGGGGGCGGAGAGGCCGGGAGGAGGCTCCAGCCAGCGGCGGTGGGCGGAAGAGGAGCAGGTGAGTCGAGGGATGACAGGAGGAGCAGAGGGGAACTAAATTGCCCCCCCCCCCATGTGGAGCCCAGGGGCGACTGCCCCCATCACCCATCCCTCGCTATGCAACTGCTTCCTGCTGTGCAGACAGCACCAAAAGCCAAAATAAGCTATTTTGACTTAAACTATGAAACTGACATAGCTCAAGTTATGTAGCGTATTTTGATTTTAGCCCTACTGTGTAGACGTGCCCTTGGCTGAACAACATTCTGTGTTTGCTCCCTTTTCAGCCAACCCTTCTGGTTTGAAAACAGTGGTGACAAGCAACTCAGGAGTCCACTCACAAGCAGGGTATTTCAATGCTGACACCTTTGACAACCCATGGTAACAACCTGTGATTCTGCTACATAAAATAGAACAAGTATGATGAAAATGAACCATCTGCAACAATAATCCTGTGTTTCAGGTTTATTAAGGGGTGAATCATGGGTTAGAGTTTAATAACCATACAGAGAGTGAGCACAGCAAGTGGGCTAAAGTATAGCTCTCAAGACTTGTCTACGTAAAATTCTAATATTCACACTATTTAATGTTCACAAACTGCAGAATCTTCCATCCAATAGTTGCAGAATTCTTATGTTAACTTCCCCTCACAACACACTAATAAGCTACTTTAGTTTATCCATTTACAGATGGGGATATTGAGGCACATGAAAAATAAATGAGTTGCCCAAGACCACTGTCACGTTAATGGATTTTAAAGGGAGCAGCCAGATCACTGCAGGGAGGGAGGGGTTTGCCCAAAAAGTTGGTACAAAGGGGGCCATGCGAGGTGTCAAATGAAAGCTTATCTTATACTGATTCTATATATTCTATTCATGTAATTGTATAATGTCTGTGTGTGAAGTTATAAGCATGTATTCTGTGCGGATACTGAATGTTTCTCTGTATGTGGTTGAGCAATGGGCAAAGAAGCTCAGCCTATGGACATGCTAATGAGCAAGTCTCCATGGAACAATAGCCCTCTATAGGGCAAGGACACACCTCAAGAATGGTGACTGATACCTAAGGGCTACCAGCAGGGAACATAGGGATAGGCCACTAGCCAGGTGACCTGCTGCAGCCAAGAAGAGATGAGGAAGGAGGTATATAGGAGTGATGTGGTTTCCTCCATTTTTTGCTCAGCTCAGCTCTTCATCCCAGACGCAAGAGTGCAGGGATCAAGGAGCTGGAAAGAACTGTGGCCCCATCCTGACATAGGATGTACACCAAAGACTTTTAAGCCAGCAGCTATAACATCTCTGCTGCAGGCCTGCATCGAGAACTGGGAGATTCGATGCATGTAATGTATGATACTTTAACAACCTTACTCTCGTGCTTTTCTTTCTTGTAGTAATAAACCTTTAGAGTTTAGATTCTAAAGGATTGGCTCAGCGTGATCTTGTGTGTAAGATCCAGAGAGTAAATTGACCTGGGATCTGTGGCTGGTTTCTTGGGTCCGGAAGAACCCATTTGGGGTAGGTGAGAGTGGGTTCTAAAACCCCTCACCTGTGCTAGGCCCCGGGCTTTTGGGGGCATGGATATAGCTGGGGTGTCAGAGGGGTTTTGCTCATGAGGCTTCTGGCTGGCCAGGCAGGCAACTGAAGCGCTCTGTGGGATTGGTTTGTGGTCTTTTTGGGAAGGTCTCCAGTCTGGGGGCTGTAAAGAGCCCTGAATTTGAGCAATTTGCCCTGAGCAGATGCCCTCGGCTGTGCCCAGACCCGGCCGGTCCGTCACAACCACAAAGCAACAATATTATAGAACTGCAAAATCTGGTTTGATTTGTGTGTGTGTGTGTCTGTGTGTGTTTCTCTATACAGCATATAACAGCAAGCCTCTGGGCTCAGGTCAACAGAATTGGGCTTCTGCTACAGCACTGAAGATAGCCACAAAGATGTTGCAGGGCAGGCTGGTTCTTGGGTTCTGAAGCAAGTGAGGAAGAGGTGAAGACTTTAGAACTCAAGCTACTGCCTTCAGCCATAACTTACAAACATTGTCTGCATGGCTACTTTTAGCATGGAGGCTTCCTGCTTCTAGCCAAAGGGCTATTCCAGGAAAGCAGCTTGGATGAAGCAAAGGGCTTGTAGGGGACACAAGAGAAAGTGAGAGCACAGAGATGGAATGGAAGCAATTTATGGAGGATTTTTAGTTAGAGGACAAAAGAGCTTGAAACATATATTAGCTAGATAAGCTGGAAGGAGATTGTGTACGGTCAGTGTCAAACAAAGTAGAATTTGCAAGAGAGTTGAATGGATTGGAAGTGGAGGGGAAGGTCAGAAAATTAAGAGGCAGCAATATCGAAGGTAGACGACTCTGTGTGTGTGTGTGTGTGTGTGTGTGTGTGTGTGTGTGTGTGTGTGAGAGAGAGAGAGAGAGAGAGAGAGAGAGATGTGGAGCTGAAACAGGCAAGATTTTGTGATGGAGGCTGTAAGTATAAAAGGAGAGAGTCCAAAAGTTACAGGAAGGCTGCATAGCTCTGTGGTGGGAAGGATAGTGGCATTGTTAGCAGTAATCGAGAATGGGGTACAAAGTGAGGAGTTCAGTTTTAGATATGCTGGAGACTGAGCCGATAGCAAGATGTCCAGTACAATGACAGAGAGGCAGGCAGGGGTGGAATTCTGTCTGGATGAGGAGAAGTCCAAAGTAAAGTGAGATCCTGGAATCACTCTGTAAAAGCATTAAACCCTGATAGTGGGGGAGTTTCCCTTGGAAGTATATCTAATGGCTGTAATATCAACACAATATTCCAGAAATGGCCATTATACCTGGAGACTGCATTTGAGATGGGTGCTACATGTACAAAGCACAGAATCCTCACCTTAGAGATAACAAAGGAAGTGACATGATCACCCTTTTAAACACAGGGATTTCAGGCACACACACAAAAAAGTGACATGTCCATCATCCCATAGGAAATCTGTGAGACAAGGTGGGTGAGATTTTATGTTTCACTGCAACAGCTTCCAGAGGCGACAGACAAGCTGTCGAGCTTCGCAAAGCTATTCTTCAGGTAAAATCCATGTCAATTTCATTTTTAAAGGCACATACTCATCATTAGTGCACTCATGACTCATACTCCATTTGAAATCCTTTTAAATACAGTTTTCCTTGGCAGGTGGGGAGAACAATTTCTCGTTAAGAGTGTTGGGTTTTTTTTAATAATGCTGCTCTGATTTATGGCAAAATAATGCAGCTAATCACTTGAGCACTTGTAGTGATTGTAAACAATGATGCCACAACAGACGATAATTTAAAAGCTTTCCAAAGTGCGGTTTTAATCCCAAGACCTCTTGTGGGTAGCAATCTTATTTCAGGTTTCCTGCGGCAATGTGGCATTGACAGAGATTATCAATGTGAGTCAATCACTGGCAGAGGGATACATGAGGCCAGATGCAGTTTCATCTGTAAGTGGATTAAAACCCTCCAGGCTGACATAAGTCTTTAGAAGAAACACCCAAGTTTTCCTCCCCTGTATAGTCCCAAAGGAAAAGAGAATTCTCACATTTGACACTGAGGTAGACAGATATGGATTTTCAATGGAAAATAGACCCATCTGTCTACCAAAACTCTTATACGGTAGCTACCTCCTTAGTGTCTGCTGAAACTGGCTTAGTAGAAATAGAATATTTCTAACAGTAGTTTCTCAGAGTAGAGTTATACATCAACAAAACACCAGTGGTGTCCCATGCCACTGCACAGAATTAGCACTACATTCTCTTGTGCATAGACACTGGAGTCTAGTAGGCAGTTATGTCATGATTTGACGATTATCCAGAATTGCCAGCCCTAAGCACTCCAAAACCGTGAATCATGGCCCCCAAAGATCTCAGATTATTTAGCTCAAAATTCATTTTGGGATTGGGTTCTTTATATTTACCTTCCAGATTCTAGGCCTTTAAACTACATTTGCTTTATGTTTTCTAGCTTTCCTCTGCAAATGCATGAGCTAGAAACTTAGCCTTTGTAAAATGTTGGGATTTTCATGCACTCTCTTGGCTGCAGCAGCTCAGGCTTTAAGCAAAAAACTGAATATTGCATGACTCATGATTTTATCCTCTGTGCTAGGAACACAAAATCACCACATTTAAAAAGTATATTTCCTAGAATGGTATAAATCATAAAGAAAGTTGTTCCTGGTGGGTACCTCAAAATATCTCAGAGCTTCCCAAGCATAGGGCGTGATAGCTCAAAGTTCTTTTTCACTTTAGTTTTAACAGACTTTGTTCATGTTTCTACACTGTACATACTCTGTGATCCAACCAGGTGCTGAGGCAATAAGGAGGGGAAAACACACACAACACAAAAAAACTTCAAACAAGGCTAGCACCACTGCTAATTCATCTCCTGCATGGTTCTTTGGCTTTTCCTCTTAAGTTCACTGGCCATAGTCCAAACATACTTACCAAGTTTCTGTGTCTGGATCAATCTGCATGTACAGACATGCCTCCCTAATCCAAGGCAGCAACCCCACTTTCTAAAATAGTTACTTAATATAATGTTGGGAGACTGACTACTTTCTGAGGCTATAGAGCCCTTTCACAAAGGCTACGTCTAGACTGCAAGCCTCTTTCGAAAGAGGCTTCTTCAAAAGATTATTTCGAAGAAGCCTCTTTCAAAAAAGAGCATCTAGATTACAACCAGTACTTTTGAAAAAGCAAGCCACTTTTTCGAAAGAGAGCATCCAAGCAGTCTGGATGCTCTCTTTTGAAAGAGCACTTGCGAAAAAAGGCATTATTCCTCATAAAATGAGGTTTTCCTCGGTCGAAAAAACTGCCACTTTCTTTCAATTTACTTTCAAAAGAACGCAGCAGCAGTCTAGATGCAGGGGAAGTTTTTTCGAAAAAAGGCCACTTTTTTCGAAAAAACCCTGTAGTCTAGACACACCTAAAAAGTAATAGTTGTCTTTCAAATACCTACCTCAAAGACTGCATTTCACAGACCAACTTGCTTAACTATATAGCTAGTTTCAGTCAGACTTTTTGTTAAACCCAAGTCACTATTGTTTTGCCAAGAAATATGAGTTACAGGCTGTTCTCCAAGTCCTCCATCACCATCAAGATGAGTTTACAGAGGTTTAACGCAATTGTGTAACTAACAAAAAGCTGTAAGAACATATGGGAAGCAGAAGAGGGGAAAGGATCAGTTCATGAAAGATGGATTTAGTTATTTCTGTCTCTTCATTCTAAATTACTCCCTTCTGAAAATATCAGCCTTGAGACTGAATCTGCATTGGTTTTCCCCTCCTCAGTGCACCTGATGAATGATTGTTGTCTGTGATGAATGACATATCAGCTGATGACAACAGTTGACTCAGAAGTCTTTGGATAGTGATTAGAACTGAGTTTCAGTGGAATGCACAGGGAGTTGTGTGAATGATTGATGAGGAAGACGAGTGACTAATAACATGAAAAAAAGATTTAGGAATATTCAAAAAAATACATTTAAATTCTTTAAATACTAAGCTTTATTCTGTAAAAAAAAATGGAAATTGAGTAGGCTTTAAGAAGGACCATGTTTAGAGAAAACCCCTTCCTTGAAGCTAGAGTAGTTACTAGTTCTATCCAACCGATTTTCCTGTGTGTGGCTACAGAGAGGTGTTGTAATAAACTCAGTTTACCTTATCCCAGCATTAGATTGCAGGCATGCTTTGTAGCTCTGTCATAGTCCCCAGCCTTCTTCCATTCGGCCGAACGGTCAGGTGATTTAGTCTTCTGCCCCAGACAAGAGCCTTCTTTTGAGGGGCAAGCCAAAGAGTCCAGCTAAACCAAACTACCTCATTTTCATAGGATAAGTCCTCCTTAATTCCCAGGTTAAGACTACAGCTACATTGGGCTAAATCCTTCCTCTTTGCTTCAAGAAAATATGGGGAGCCTCAGCCTAGGAAAAAGAAGAACCATTTGCACAGATGAGGCTTCGGACCCATTTCCGGTCTAACAGTCCTTTCATACTCCTCCCAGTGATGATAAGCATTTTCCTCTCACTTCCCTTCAGTCCCGGAGCTCAAACATGCTTTTCTATTTGGGCTTTTCCCATAGCCCACAGACAAAGAGCCAGAAGCAGTTCCATGTGCTTTCCAGCTCAAACAGAACCCATTCCTTTTTGCTGAACTTACTAAAAACCTCCTCCTAAGCTCTCCAATGACCTCATCTTGGACAACCCAAGCAGCCATTACTACTACTCCCTTTATCTCTCCCCTCCCTGCCCTCTGCTATAGTGTGCCACAGAAAAAGTCATAAGCAACCCTAATTCTCAGGGGGTGAGAGCCACAAGCAGCTCCTTTATATATGACACATGCATCACAGGACCCTGTTAGAGACTACAGGTTGGACCTCCCTGGTCCAGCACCATTGGACCTGACTGGTCCCGAATGAGGGAATTTTCTGGATCAGGGGAGGTCCTTGTCACTGGCCTCCCAGGACTCTGCCCCTCCCTCCTGCTGGCTCTCCTCCAGCCCTGCTGCTACAGGGCTTGGAGCTTGGCTGTGCCTGCATCTACCAGCTGTCTGGGGCTCTCTAGGGATGGAGCTTCCCAGCCACCATGGCCCCCTTTCTGTCCCGCCTGTCTGGGGTTTCCTAGGGCCGGGGCTCCAGCTGGGGCTTCCTGGGGTCTAAGCTCCGTGGCCGCCCCACGGGGTCAGAGCTCCATGGCTGCCTGGCTGCTGCCATGCCCAGCCGAGGCTTCCTGTGGACACGGCTCCACAGCTGCCCTGCTGCTCCCACTCTGGGTCAGGGCTCCACGGCTGCCCTGCTGTGCCCTGCTGTGCCCTGCTCACCTGTGGCTCCCTGGGACGGGGCTTGCCAATCACAAGAGTGGGGCTCTCCTGCCACTGGACTCCCAACTGGCTTGCATACCTGGGCGCCAGGACTCTCTGATCCAGCAACATCCATGATCCTGTCAGACCACGGATGTTGCCAGACCAGAGAGTCCCAGATTTAGGAGGTTCAACCTAAATCATTAATGTTTTGTATCATTAATGAGACAAAAGAGAACCCAGCTCATGACAGGTATTGTATGGCAATACAGCATCACACCCGCTACTCTCTAACCTCATTTGGTTTCCAGAAAGATAGCAGTACTTCAGATACCTAGCACCTGCAAGGAATGAAGAGGGAGTGGAAGAAGAAGGAGGGTCTATGCTCCTCTTCAAGATTTTGGTTAGGACCCTAGAATTCTTTGCATTCACACTCTCATTCTTGGGCCAAAAACTATGAAGCCCAACTCTAAACAACATCATTTTAAGGGAGTTAAGGTAGCAAATCATGACATTGTGATTAACAGACATTAGAGGACAGTGTTGAAATTATTGCTTCAATGACTTGTTTTCATCCATATTTCTGACAGTTTAGATACCTGAGATGTGAAAAAAACAACAAAACACAAGGGGCCAAATGTTCATCAGGTGTTAATGAGAACCACTCCATTGACTTCAGTAAACCAGAGCTGATTTACAGCAGTGGAGGATCTAACCCAAGGCTGTTATGAAAAATAAACAATAAATACAGGGAGCAAATGACAAATATCAGTGACAAAGAAAATAATTTGAGTTGGTTTTGTGAAATCTGGTGACTGAATATGTTAGAAGGCAGTATTTGCTTAGAGACAGCCAAGATAGATTTATGAAAATAAAGTCCTGTACAAACTAACATGCTGGAGTTATTCCAAGATAATTTTCATAGTAGACAAGGGAAATGCAATTAATATTATCTATAGTACCTAGCTATTCAAAAGGCTTTTATGAACATTCCTCCTCTGGAATTATTAGCTAAAGTACAAAGTCATGGCATGCAAGTAAATAGCTTTTTTGAAGAAAATAGCTAGGGGTTTTTTTTTCAGGAAAACTGTATAATCTATTAATGTTAATTTTTCTAGGTAAAACAATGGTAACCTGCAGATAAATCTGGGAAATTCATTGTAAGTGTATGGAGAGATGATTTAGCTGTATACGAGAAACAGAGCAAAGTGGAAAAAATAAGTGGCAGTATTCTTCCACACTCATCCACAGCCTAATCTCTGCCTGCTTTTGACTCTAATAAGATACCATCACAAAATGTTTAAAGTTGATTGTGTACTTGTCTTACTCAGCCATAGGAGAGGAAGGTCTTACCTCCATGCTTGCTCTCCTCAGATTTTGAATCAGAACTGGTATCTAGATACTGTCCCTTGTGAGAAAGTAGCCCCTGTAAGCAGAGTGTTTGGCCTCCTTGAGGGAAGCAAAACTCTCCTTTTCAAGGGCTGCAATAAGTTACCTACCCTAGAAAAAGAGGGGAGCAGTGGAGAATTAGAGGTGTAATTGAATCATAAAACCTCCTGAGGCATCTCCTGGAAGGATGTTCCCTTACTTACCACCCCTTCTTTGGTTGTGAGGTGGGGCTAAGACAATGCTAATGAAAAGAAAAAGAACATTTGTTGGAATCCCAACAGTTAAAATATTATTCCAAAGAGACAGAGAAGAAATGATTCTGAGTAAAATGAGTGAAAATAATTGGGAGCAAATACATAAGGCCCATTCCTCTACATATAAAAATGTTACGATTTGTGACTTAGGTTTTATTCTTTCTCAAACTATTCTCTCATGTCATTGTCTGCTGGCTAGCCATAGGAATAGCTGCTAAGAAAAAAACACTGCAGATTTCCTGCTGCAGTATCGTTAAAAAAAAGAGCATGTAACCAACACAGCAATATGCGCTTTTCTTTGACATTTCCCTTGTACCATATCAAAAAGGACGAGAAATTGGTCTTACCGTAAAATCGCGAATATAATGCGCACTTTTCGCCCCCAATTTTTTAGGCTCAAAGCTGGGGTGCGCATTATACATAGGAGCAATTTTTTTAAAGTTTTTAACTCCCCCTCCCCTCCGCACAGAAACTTTCCTGCTGCAGCACAGCGTGGGAGGCCGCCGCCCTGCCAGGCTCCCGGACAAGGTGAGGAGCCGGCAGCGCTGCCAGGCTGCAGCGCCCTGGCTCGCTGCCTGCCTGGTGCTCCTTCAGGCTGCACCTGGGGGTCCCCGGGGGTCCCCGCGGCAGGGGCAAGCTCGTCGCAGCACACGGGCAGCTGTCCACTGCGCGTGTGTTTCCCGGGCGAGCCTGCAGGTAGGAGCGGCACGTCCCTCCCTCCCGTTCTCCTGCAGCCCAGGGCCGCCTCCGGGAAGCGGGTGAGGCTGGGCTTGGTGCTGGTGGGTCAGCTCCTGGCTCCTGGAGCAGTGGGACAGGCCGTGTTGCCACCCACAGCACCCAGGCAGCTGTCCGGGAGAGCTGGGGGCAGGTTTCAAACTCCGCCGCCGGCTCCCCAGATTGCACGCGCATTTCCCTGTAGCTTCAGATCTGGTTTAAGGATAATCAAATGTTGTGTTCCAGTTTAGTAGAGACCAAGAAATTGTGGACTTCAGAAACAGAATCCCGTTCTCATGTACAATGGGGTGCGCATTGTACATAGGAGTTCAGTTTTTTTCATTATGCTAAGATTCTAAAGTCAGGGTGCGCATTATACATAGGTGCACATTATGTTCGCAATTTTACGGTACTTCATTAACTGTTTCTAGAACAAATTCAATGACTAATAGGTTCATCTCAAATGATTCTGGTAATCTGTTTTAATGTCTGGATTACCACAGCAAATATTTACTATTCTGCACAACGACCGTCTTTCAAATTATTTTATTTATAAAAAACATCTACAGCTTGTTGTTTCATGTAAATTGTACAAACCAGATGTTGTCTTAAATTCACAGCCATCAAATGCCAGCAATGCCCCTCTGCCATGTATATTGGCCAAACTGGACGGTGTCTATGAGAAAGAATTAATGGACACAAATCTGATATACAAAAAGGCAACACACAGAAACCTGTTGGGGAACATTTTAACTTGCCAGGCACTCATTAATGGATCTCAAAGTCACTGTTTTGTTTCAGGCCAATTCCACATGCCAACTCCACAGGGAAGCCTTAGAACTTAAATTCATTTACAGGGTTGATTCCTATCACAGAAGGATGAATACAGACATTAGTTGGATTGCCTACTACATTCCACATCCTAACAACATAAACCAAACAATGAGTACTTAAGAACAATTAGCACCTTCTCTATCAGCTTCATACATATACCATGGAAACTCTAATTGACTATTTCTTCCCCCTTTATTTCCCTTTTTTTCTTTCTTCCACCCGCATGCATCCCTATTTATTTAGAAACTGGACCTTTAATAACTCCATTCATCTGAAGAAGTGGGTTGCGCCCATGAAAGCTCATGATGCCGTCTGCATGTTTTATTAGTCTCTAAGGTGTTGCAAGACTATTTTTGTTTTTTAAGTTTTTCCAGTCAACCTCCCGCTGTGGAGATGGCACCAAAGTTTGAATTAAGGTACCTCGACTCCAGCTATGCAATTAACATAGCTGGAGTTGCATATCTTTATTTGAACTTCCATGTAAGTGTAGACGTGGCCTCAGATTGTAAGCTGTTTTGGGCAGAAACTGTCTTCATTTCTCTCCAACCTTCAAACCTACTGATCCAGGACACAGGATTACCAAAATGTGGAACATGTGGGTTTTGCAGCATGTTGTACCACAGTTAGTAGATTATATGGATTTTAACTATAAAACCAGTGTTTAGGGTATTTTCTCATTGTGTCAATTCAATCAAACAGTTTTATTGTGGAGTAGCTGGTTCTGCATATATTACATTCTACAGTTTTGCAAGCTGGCCTTCAATTACCTAAATTATGGAAATGCAGAGTAGGCCACCTATATGGTTTTTGTTCAAGGATTTGAGAGCACTAAATTCATGTTAGAATATAAGGAAGGGTCTTGGTTTCATGCCAGCTGAATATGTTGGGGTACAAACCCTGCCGTATTCACGAAGGTATAACTTGAGTTTCATAAATGCTTAGGAGACGTTTGCTCACTGTGAACAAATGGATTACAGTAGTAAAAATAAAACTAAGTAGAATTTAAATCATTACTGTGATGGCAACAGACCAGATGTCAGCTCTTTCCAGGGCCTCAACCACAGTGAACACTTACAAATGCTGGAAAATATATAAAAGTGTTTAGAGTTTTGCTACGGGGTTGGTAAAATCTCATTATAGAACATACACCAGTTTGGAGTCTGTTCTGCTTTTGGCCGTGTGCCTCAGGGTAGGCACTCACAGTGATAAGCCACTCCAGACAGCATGACAATTTCATTTCTCCATGTTTCATATAATCATACTATCAATTTTTGACGCTTTCTGATATTCATCATCCACAACTGTTATTCATGAGCAGAATCACTTGATAAGGCAAACAGAATTTTGTCTCCTGTCATATCCTTCACTAAGCCAATGAAAAAGTGGAAACAAATTCTGAGCACACAGCAAATGGATCAAGTCAGCTGAAGAAGGAAGGACATTGTCATATTAGGCTGTGCATTCTAAACACTTGTGCTGGCAACAAATGATTAAAAGAATAGTGGTGATTTTTCTCACTACACATGGATAGTTTGGGAGTTTAAATCTAAATTGGGTACATGTTCTAAGTACACTACATGTACATATAGCTCATTGCAAAATTTCTACAGTTGCCTTTTTGGGTCCAGCTTTTCATAGAATCATAGGCAGAGCTATCCTGTCTATAGGATGGTTTGGAGCAGCCACCCCAAAGCCCACACTTTGGGGGAATCCACAGAGGCTGCCTCAACCATCCTATGGATGAGGTCCACAGGGACAAGGGCAGCCTGGGAGATCACCTGGGCTATATCTACACTGCACAGTTATTTCAGAATAAGCTATTCTGGAATAGTTATTCCAGAATAGTTTATTTCAAAATAGCACATCCACTGCAGGGAAGCCTCAAAATTAGTCTGAGGCAGGGTTCCCTAATGTAGACGTGCTATCTCAATTTAGAGCCCCAGGAGGAATAACTTAGAATGGCCCTGGTGGAAGTGGAGTGTCTACACACGCCTTTTTTCAAAATAGTCAGAATAGGTGTTATTCTTCATAGAATGAGGTTTACAGAAGTTGGAATAAGCCGTCCGTTATTTCGAAATTATTTCAAAATAACGGAATTGCTGTGTAGACGCTCGCATAGTGATTTTGGAATAACAGCCATTATTCTGAAATAACTTTGCTGTGTAGATACATCCCTGGGGTCCCAGGCATGGGGTGGCAGCAGCGGTTGGGTCCCCCCAACACTCATTGATGGTGGTGGGACTCATGGGAAGCAAAGTCCACAGCTAATGATAAATATGGTGTCAGTGCACTATGATGGGCTGCGGCATGTGTAGACAAGTATTTTCAAACTGGACAAAGAAAAAAAGATGTCACAGCAGTCTCCTCCAGCCAGATCACGCCACATTACTGCAATGGTGGAAAGTGGAGCGCCCTGGTTCTGGCCCAGACCCAGACCCAGTCCCAGACTTAGAAACTGTTTTCCAATAGTAGCCGCACCAGTGCCAAATACAGAGGTAAAATAGCACGTCTACACTGCAGGGACGCCTCAAAATTAGTCTGAGGCAGGCTTCCCTAATGTAGACGTGCTATCTCAATTTAGAGCCCCAGGAGGGATAACTTATAATGGTCCTGGTGAGGGGCTGTTTCGAAATAGCAGAAGTGGAGTGGCTACACATGCTCGGCTCCTACCTCAGATCTCTCTATCATCTGAGGGTTACATTAACCCTTTGGCACACAGTGTCTCACTGGGAGCTCATGTTCACCTAATTATCAACCAGGGCCCTCAAATCTTTTTCAGAGACATAACTCCCCAAGCAGGATATAATACCCCATCCTGTAAGATAGCCTCTATTCTTTCTTTATGGGTGCATATATTGACATTCAGCTGCATTAAAAAGTACCCAGTTTAACCAAGCAATTTAGATTGCTTTGAACCAGTAACCTGTCCTCTTTGTTACTGAATGCTCCAACAATTTTTGTGCCATCTGCAAACTTTATCAGTGATGTTTTTATGTTTTCTTCCATGTCATTGATAATAATGTTAATTGGGCCAAGAACCTTCTCCTAGAAACACATTTCACACACCTTGACATTTCACCATTTACAGTTACATTTTAAGACCTATCAGTTGCTAGTTTTTACTTTATTTACTTTATGCCATATTAATTTTATACCAGTTTAGTTTTTGTAATCAAAGGGTACGTCTAGACTACATGGCTCCGTCGACAGAGCCATGTAAACTAGTTTACCCGGCATAGGCAAAGAAGCGGGGATTTAAATAATCCCGCTTCATTAAAATAAACATGGCTGCGGCTGTGCCGACGATCAGCTGATCTGGCACAGCGGCAGTCTAAATGCGGATCTGTTGGTTATAAGCCTTTGCCAACCGATCTTGTAAACCTCGTTCACGAGGCATAAGGATCGGTCAGCAAAGGCTTCCCAACTTAGATTGCCGCGCTGTGCCGATCAGCTGATCATCGCACAGCACGGCGCCATGTTTATTTTAATGAAGCGGGATTATTTAAATCCCCGCTTCTTTGACTATGCCGGTTAAACTAGTTTACATGGCTCCATCGACGGAGCCATGTAGTCTAGACATACCCAAAATGTACAGGACCAAATTTAAATCTGTTACATAAACCCAACTTGTGATCCTATTAATGAAAGGTATTACATTAGTTTGACATTAGTTTCCTATAAATTGATGTTGATTAGCATTAATTATATTGCCTTCCTTTAATTCTTTATTAATCCAGTATTGAATCAGTCACATCATCTTATCTGAGATCAATATAAAAACTGATAGACCTATAATCATCTGTGTCATCTTCAGTTCACTCTTTTAAAGTATTGGGACAACATTAATTTTTTTGAAGTCTTCTGGAATTTCTCTAGTGTTCAAAGATTTATTAGCAGACCAACAAGATCTTTAATTTGCAAGTTTATAGGACATGCTGAATGAAAAATCTTTGACTTTAGGAGCTGCTGTTTAACATTCCCTGAGCTATTAATGGAATTGAACGAGTGTTATCTTTGATACGACTACATCATCTAATTTTTCCCCAAATGCTAAACAGAAATATTTCATGAACACTTGGGTCTTTTCTGCATGATTATTGGTAATTCAACCAATGCCTTTGTGAGGAATTATTTAGTTCCTAATATAAATTTAAAATTAGAGAATAATCAATGAATAACAAAGATAATATATGACATTGCTCGTATGAATTTTTGAATGAATATTTCCTCCTAGATTTTATGAAATTTCATTATTTGGCAAGAGGCTGGATTTTATTCCCGGTTCTGTCAATATTTTGCATGAAACATTGGGCAAGCCAGTTAATTTCTCTGTGCCTCAGCTCACCTTTTTGTAAACTTCTCTAAGATAAACATGAGGCTTAAGTAACGTTTGAAAAGTGCTTTGAAGTCCTCCTTAAAATCGCTATGCAATATCATTGTTATGCTGACCGGAGTGCAAACAGCAACCTTGTAATGAGCAAAGCTCTTTGTCCTTTCAGTTTTGAATGACTACAGATTCATACACTTGCCTAGTACTTAGTGACCATGTCTAACAAAATTGGCAAAATATTTTCATTTCCATTTTCAGTTGTAAGGCTAGACATAGTATTACTGTAGGAAACTCAATGCCATTCATACAGTATACGATCTAGTATCTGAAAATAAACCAAGTTGAAAGAGAGGCCTGCTGCTCCTATCTTTTTAAATGATTTGGGGCTTTGTATTTGTTAACATGTAATATTTACCTTTCTTTAACCTTAAGTGGGTGATGTCTAAACTGCAATATTCAGATCTTCACCTGGAATTAGAAAAAAAAAAAGGCTTCTAACAAGGAGTCCTCACTCGATCTGTTCCATATCTCAGGAATTAATTGTACCCAGCTAGTCTCCTCATGTCATTGAAAAAAACACTTGGGAAAGCTACCACTCTCTTGTAAATGGTGCATGTCTTTGAAAGCCTAGTGGTAACTAACAGATTATGAGTAAGTGTGTTGATATAGCTCCTTCCAGGCACATTAGTTATTACTTGTCATGCTCAACTATTTATAGTCTAAATAAAAGAAATCTTCAACCCATAAGGAAATCTTTAACCCACTAAGAAATATGTAAAGGACATATCTGACATAGTTCCCTTTTAGTGTTTCAGCTTGGTTGGCAAATGGCCAGTGATCTGTTCTCAATTAAATAGGAAACAGGACTTTCAAAATAAAATAATCCACATTATCTATCCTTTCCTAGGAATACCTAATTTTAAGAATGAGCAGCACAGGAAACATAGCCTCACTTGTATGTGCTTTTCTGTTGGCTAATTTCCTGTTACTTCAGTTGTTGTTCATAATGCATTATGGCAAATCTCAATTTTTATCCACTCATACCCTTGTTCCTAATCATACTACAGATTCCTATTTGTGGTACTTGATTTCCCCTCATATTCTGCCAGAACAACAATAATACTGGAAGATCTTACAGTGACAGGGTTTCATTCTATTGAGATCTATGAGTCTATGTATGAGGATACATTATTTTAGTTAGCTATAGTATTACTTGTTATTGAAATCATATCAAGATTTCTTTAAAATTTCTAGCCATTATTCCATTCTCTTTGAGGTATTCTTTCAGCATAAGGACTGCTGAGATGCATTTGCTGTGAGATAATTCAAGATGACTTCCATTTCATAGTGAGTAACACGCACTGTGGTTTTTCTGGCCCAGATCCTGTCCCCCAATTTCATCTATTGATGGAGAGTTTCCCCCGATGGAGAAGTTGGGGATTCAAGTAGAGCCTTAAAATCACAGGCATCCACACTTAGCGATCACATTTGAAAATGTTTTCCCCATTGTCTTGACCAGAGAACACAAATCAATACTTGGTAGCTCTGGCTAGAAACAGGTTTTCCATTGATTGGGAATTTGAGATTTCAAAAATTTCCAACTCAAATGGGGATGAAAAGTTAAAATCTGAAAAATTTCCACAAACTAGCAAGCAAAATGAAAAAATAATGTTAATGATTTCAAGAAGCAACTTCCATTTTGATCTCCCCCACACACTTTTTTTAGTATAAATTAAATTCCTAAATAATAAGTAATTTAAAACAAAAAATAAACTTCATTTCAAAAATATCAGCTGATGTTTTCAAAACTTTGTATCTAACTTTTTTTTGAGTCAGGAAATTTGTTAAACTGTTTCCTGAACACAATTTTGGAAACAAAATGGTTTTCACACAAAAATATCAAGCAGCTCTAATATATAACTGGATAGATCTGTCTGCAGTAGTTTACAAGAAAGAGCTCATGTTTAGGAGGTCTTTATTTCAAGTAATTATTTTAATATACTTATTACTTTTTTTCACAGCCCTTTATTAGTGTGAGAAAGTTGACAGTACAGCAGTTAAATAACAAATGGCTTGCCAGCTTGCAAATAATAGAAAGTAATTCAATTTAATAAAACACATGGAATTTTGTATATTTTCTTTTAAAAAATGTAACTAGGGAAAGCAGCAAAGTTCCAACTAGCTCTTTAAATGTGATAGTGATAGTATTTTCAATGAGTCAGTTAACTAGACACCTGACAAAGTGCTGACATTTACTGGCATAAAAAGGAAGTCAGAGTTATAAACCCCTGTTCAGAACTGAAAATGTACTTCATGAATCATTGAGGAGCTGGCAAAGAGATGTACAGTACATGTGATCATTTTAATAGTAATGGACACATTAGTGCCATCTTTTACTGTTTTCGTTGGCTTTGAACATACCACTGCCAGCAGCATTCTCCTTGCTTGCTAGAAATAACCTTCAGCTATGTAAAGATTATTTAAAATTATGTATTCCTACCATTTGTATTCCTCCCACATTGGTCGACAGCTTTGATTTGCTTCCCGGTTCTCAGCAGCCGTCCACAGCTTCTTTAGAACCTCTAATATAGTTCTCCTCGCTATCTTTTTTTAGTCACTGTAAATCTAGATATTTTTATGAATTACACCTAAAAAAAACCTTTTAACATAAATATTTAAATCATATGCCATTTTATTTATGAACATGTGCTCATGACACACACTGGAATTTCAGACTTGTCTTCCACTTATGTCTAAAGCCAATATATCATTGGAAGCAACCTTCCCTCACGTTGCATGGCCCCACTAATATGCCTGAACTAGAGGGACTGCTTCTAGGTATGAAGGATATACATCTGATGCTATATGTGAGGTGATGCCCAAAGAAGGTATAAATCCCAGATTAACAGCCATAATACAGTTGCTTTGTGCTAACTTGCTGACACCAAAGTCTGTAAACCTGGAAGTTTTAGAAAGTGGAGGATTCTCTCTACCTAAGAGAATTCACCCCTGGTGTACGTCCCCTTCAACCCCTTCTGCCTCCCCACCCCTAAGACTCTTAACACTCTACCTCCAGGCCTCAGTGTCAAGTATGTGGCTGGGTAAATTGGTGCAAGTCCATCCAGCTGATCTCCAGCTGCTGAAGTGGCCCTTTGGAGTGATTGACAGCCAGGTTTTAGTTAGAGCAGCCAGGACTGGACTATCCTCTGCAATTCCTCAGCTTCTGCACTGAGTACAGATTAGCCAGGCCTCAGAATGTGACCATTAACCTTACTGTTGGCATCACTTATCCTCATTTTTCTGTCTGTGGCCCCACATTGTAGTGAGTGGGTTTGTAGCAAGATCTCTGTCTGAAGATGATAGATGGTGTAAATGAGAAATTAATACATTGTAATAACATGTCAGGAGTTCAATGCAAAGATATTGTATTTAACATAAAAATAGATAATAAAACTGATGCTAAATCCAACGTATGCCAGGAACTGTGGTAGGCTGGAATGTGTGCAACTGTTCACTCATTGGGCTCATTAGTCAGTGTCATCCTCAAAATCTAATCTGTACCACATGGAGATTTTCTGAAAACTGTAACCCTGTAATGATCCACTAGAAAATAATAAAGAAGTATAAGATACACCATTAAAAGAGCTGCAAATTTGGAAGGTAACATTCAGAACAAGCCCTCTGATTCCATAAATAATTGATCCAATGCACATTAAAGTCTTTCTTGTAACAGTAATGGATGGTGGATTAAGTCCATGGTCTATCTGCCTGACCTGTGGCCTATGTCACAGATAAAGAGAGATGTAGCACAGACTGTGTTCCTAAATACCCTACTTAAGTGGAAACTTACAATCTTTAGAAATGGAGAGAGTGTAACAGGCATGGGATACCAGTGCAGCCTATTTGTAATACTTTCCAAACACTCTCAGGCTATGAGGCAATGTGGTTCAGTGGATAGGGCACTATGCTAGAAGGCGAGAGAGCGAGGTGATGGTCCCAGATCTGCCATGGACATCATGTAAACCTTTTCACCTCCACCTTTATCAGTCAGAAGCTCTTGGTGGAAGGGACTGTTTATAGTACATGCAGTGGCACAATAGGATTCCCATGTTGGTTGGGGCTTCTTGGTGAAACTATAATAAATGAGGTGGTAGGCCCTATAAAATTCCCAATAATTAGAAAATGGATAAAATCTCTCTAGCTTTCCTAACACTTGAAGCTCTTTAGAGAGAGAGAGAGAGAGAGAGAGAGAGAGAGATCCCATCCAGTAACCTGAGAAATCAATAGAAAGGCAAAAGTAACAGCATAGTTTTCCTTTTAAAGGATTATTTTGGGTCTGATCAGCAATGGCTCACCATCAATTCTTATGTTCCCAGACCGAATGCGCATGTTCTATCTGCCTTTGGAATGGTGCAACATGCTCCCACCTCTACAGAAATCCATTGTCATGGTTTATGTTGTAAGGCAGGATCCTGCCTTCCCATATCCTTCCCTTTTCCTTTAGGGTACATCTACACTGCACGGCTATTTCGTGAACACCCTTAAGATGCACCCTTAGTGGATTCTAAGGTGGAGGAATCTGCATTTTTTTTTTTTTTTTTTTGAGGAAAAATTTGCAGTCTACATTTATCTACATTTAGTAACCTCCTGATAAGTCAGTGATCAGATCCAGAAAGGTAAGTGAGTGCAAAAGTGAAGCAACAATGCAGCACAATTGTCCTTTTACAATAAATTCTTTAATTTCTATATGAATTAATTTTACTATGTTGTTGAGAAAAACAGACTTCAATGGTAGACACACAAGACTGAGACTGAAAGGACTTTTCTACAATTGGTGGTGGTGATGAGGGATTAATTTAGAGCTTTTTTCTTTGTCCAGTTTGAAAATACTTGTCTACACATGCCATAGTCCATCATAGTGGACTGACACCATATTTATCATTAGCTGTGGACTCCTATTTCCATGTGAATTAACTTTGATGCGAAGCAAGTTAGTCCAGTCTGTCATTTGCATACATAGTTTTGCTGCAACTTACTTTGGCAATCTTCCAATGGCTATCAAACAGTGATTTGCAGGTGACCATCACTAACTTTTTTGTTTACTTGTTTCCTTCCCCTGCTCTGGGATTATATTAACTCAGTGGGTGTTCATCCATTGCCATTGCTAAACAGGTGCATAGCCATATTTTGTGCATTCACTTCTGGATTCCAGTTTATCCAAGTAGCTGCAATAATAACTCCAGAGGCTTTACCACATGCCACAAGTTTGGAGCCATGCCACAATCCCGGATCTCATAACCATCTGGGGAGAAGCATCAGTGTAAAACACTCTTTGTGGCCAGTCACCAGAATAAAGATCATGCAGCTAAGTAGATATCTGTGAGGGGCCACAACCAGGACTCTGAGCAATGCTGGGTAAAGATCCAGCAGCCCAGGAGAGCCTACATTAAAATGAATGATCAGAGGAAAAAACAATATAGCAGGACACATGTCACTTGCCTATTTTGCGAAGCACTCAACATGATTTTACATAATTACATGACCACCCAACCCAGGCAGGTTGTGGAGCCTGCTGGCTGCTTTCTGCCCCATCTCCTGGGGATCATCAGCAAGTCTCTATGGGGAATGAGCCTGAGGAGCCCAGCAAAGAGATACTCAAAATGCCATGATGTGTTAAGAACTCAGCATCCTGACATCAGCATGGTGGGTGAGTTGTATTCTTGCCATGCAGCAACCAAGCCCAGTTCCCAGGTGGCAAACCAGACCAGGGCTTAAGAGGCTGAACCTGTGGAGGAACGCTCAGCATGTAAGTTATCCTATTACTTTGTTAAGAGTTTACAGTTAAACTTCTAATTTATTACTACACTGTACTGCCATGCTTGCTTTTGTTCTGGTGTCCTTTGGTGGCAACCATTGTAGGCAGATATGAACTTGAAGCCTTTCCAAGACAGAAAGGCTTCTGCCTCCTTCCCTCATGCTATCTGTTCACCCCACTCATCCCTGCACACGTGTCCAAAATGGCAGCTACGTGGAGCAAGTAAAAGCCCAGAATGGTAAAGCACCAAATGCTATGGAGGGCACATACCCATTTCCCTTTCCCCATTCCACCCCCCCAAATTCTGTTTGCCAGCTCAAAATGGCTGGTGGCACCTCTATCCAAGCCCTCCTCTTGCAGCAGATTCAAATAACAGAAATATGTAATAGTGCAAATGCAGTGGTTAGAGAGACAGTGCTCACAGGAAAAGGCATTTGGGTGGTGTTCTCACAGAGTACAGCTCGTTTTGTGATATAAATGCCCTGGAACATGCATTCTTACCATGAAAAAAAAAACCTTTGCTGTGGGAATAGCAAAGCTCTTACCAGCTTTTTACAGTCTTATATTGAGAAAGCCTGGGAACCGTGAATGCTTCAGGCAATCATTGCAGAACCCTAGCTATTTTTCTCTGCACTTTTACCATGTCTGCAGGTGAGATAAAACAAAAATCTAAGACCGAGAAATTGCTCAATTTTTGTTCCGAGATTGCGAAGGGCAGCTGCACGGTTATTTTCCTGGGCATTGCTCCCTTCCTCTCCTGCAGCATTCTTGAGGGATCGTGGGGGGGGAGACACTTTAGTAAATAACTTCACCATGTATCATGCTGGTCTGTGCTCTGCCTTCTAGTCACCCACCTTACTTTAACTTCATTTAGAGTCAGGACAGTCTAAAGGAGATATACAGCCGGTTGCTATCCAGCTTATCCCTTGATTAACCCCACTGCCCTCTCTGACCCTACAGAAGCCTTTTTGTGACAAAGTCAGTTCGGACAGGCTGCAACAGAGTGAAAGAAAGGTAGCCCTAGGAGGGAGGAAAAAAGCCAACTCCCTTGTTAACAAGGAATGGGCCAATTATGAGCAACTGACAAGGAGCTGTCTCAGGATCAACTGAGCCTGGGCCACCTTGGACTAATTAAGGCCATCTGACTCCACTTTTGGCCTGCTGGAGACCTTTTAAAAGCCTTCCCTATTAGGTGGAGTGGTATATGGATATGCTCATATTTACAAGAGATAGGTGGGAAGAAAGGAGCTCCAGGAGGAGAGGCTGGGCTTCCTCCTCTCACCCCAGGGACAGACTAGCCAGCTAACCTGCTTCTGAGGGGAAGTCTGATTACCCCTACATGACAGACAAGGGGGTGCTTTGCCTGAGGCCCTTCTTGCTAAGGGGAGAAGAGCAAAGTTTGGCAAGGGCAAGGCCTTACCACACTTTCCAGTGCAACGTACCACAACAAAGCCAGATAGGCTTTCCAAACCCATGCAGAAACCAGGAGAAAAAATCCAAACTCATTCTCTGCTAGCATCCTAGGCACCAGAGCCAAGCCAAACTGCATACACTGCACAGACAAAAATCCCAATGCATACACCACTTACCATCTCCAAGGTTCATCCAAGACTGGGAAGAATCCATGTGAGGCAAAACCAGCAATACATATAAAAACAATACTATGAGTAATAACTGATTACCATTTATTTTAATACCCAGGTAGCTACGGCATATGGACTGGGCCAGACCTTCACGGACAGAGCCCTTATTAATAGCTGAGCATCTGGCAAACCTGAGGGGAGGAAACAGAAAACCCAGGCTAGAATGTCTGCAAATACCTTTATAGCATCCCAAAGAAAAATGAAAATGTGATGAAGTGAAGGCAGCATCCGAGGGCCGAGAGGAAATCTGAGAGCGGCTTTCCAGGGAGTTTACTGCAGTGGCAAAGGACAGCCTGACATTTGCCAGGGGAAGCCTGTCACAGTCAAAGACAATATGGAAAAAGACAGGGAGATGCAGAGGCAACACAAAGCCAAAATACCCTGCTGCAGCTCGTGTGCCTGTTCGGGCAGCAGGTAATGCAGTACTGTAAACCACCACCCAGCCACGTTATGCAGCCCCAGGACAGTATATACTGCTAGGAACAACAACTCTTCCATGCTGTGCCCTTCCTCCCCTCTCTGCAGACCAGTCCCTTCCAGATCCCAGCTGAGGGCACTTAGAATAGTGGTACCTAGAACCCAGTTCTTTTCATCCCTCTATTTCTTTCGGTACTTTTGAGCCTCAGCACGCCACCTCAGAAGCTCCACAAATCAGAAGAGGGAGACATAAACAATACTGTGACTTGAAGTGCCCACACTGCCTGGATTGTGCCCAGCACTGCAGTCTTGCACTTAACTCTTTTGTTTCCCTGCTGGTTTAATACAAGTTTCCTTTGTAGCTAGATAATCGATTATGAAACAACATATTACAAATAATTAAAAGCCTTGTTTCAGGTGAAGGTTCATTTATGTTTGTTAATTAACATGGTTTAATAATAAAAACACTTTACATGGTTCATTTTACACAGAAAATTGTTAACTCTGTACTAATTCCTAACATTTTACACACAGATGTGGGCAAAGACATGAGGTTCATTAGGAATTGCCAACACATGGTATATTCATTACCTCTAAACACTGAACTGTACAAACAACTACCACCACTGCCCGCCATGGGTTAACACCCACATGTAGAACTGCCCAATTTCAGACCTGAAACTCTAAGTAAGAGCAATGGGCAATCTTGATGATACTGGCCTGGCTCTTTGCTTTTTGTATGGGAGCCCTTGCTGGCTGCTTAAAGGACTGAGAAAGCCTCTGCACCTCGGTCTCCTGCCCGTTAGCTGCAAAATAGAACTTGCTGCTATTCTATTGCAGATTTATTTTCTGCTGCTTCCAATCTGTTCCACGAACAGCACCTCTGAGAAAGACAAAGGCACCCTCCTTTGCCACTCTACTGCTACTGAGGCACTGGTTATGTCCTGGTGTCCTGTGAATGGCTTCATTCACCAAGAAAGCAGAGGACAAGCTGGGTCTCCCAGGACAACTAGAGCAACGTCCACACTACTAATGTCCAGGATGTTCCTGGGGGCAGAGAGTCCTTGCGCCATTAATTTAAAGCACAGAGGAGTTCTGAAAGTTCCTAGCATCGTGGAACCTTCCAGAACACACAGCATTTATATCTGTCAAACTTCCATGTTGATCAACAAGCCTTGGAGCAATCCCCCTTCCTGTTTTATGAGTTCTGAGCCCTTAGAACTCAGAGCAACAGTGCCTTTTTCATGGCCCCTCACACTTACATGAAAATGGCCCCAACCCTCTGTCTCCCCACGCTAAATTGGTTGGCTGTAGTCTGATAGCATTAAGGCATGGCCAGCTTCCAGATGAAAATGGCAACCCAGCTCTCCACAGGCATGGTGCGCCACATATCAGTACGCTACTGCTGCATCTCTTGGGGCAGATCAGCAAATACCTAACAAAAAAAATAGTAGCTTTCCCCATACTGTAAATCTCTACCCATTGCTCGTCCTCCCAGATCTGCAGAACAGTCCTTTCCTGCAAATCTGCACTGGCTTCTTGTGCCCTAAAATCAAGCTGCGCACTGTGAAGCTCTCCAAGAAATGGTCCTCTACTAGCAGTTATTCAGCGTATTCCTCTTATTTCTCGTCCCTGTCATTCCACCACCACCGAAGTGTCTCCTGCTGCTGGAGCAGCTGCTGCAGCTGCTACATCATCTTAGCAGTGCGGCAGGCAAACACCCAAACAGGATTCATCTGGCTTTGTGTGCTGAAATAGAGCCCTAGCAGCCTCTGCAGATTGGAGATTGCCAGAATAGTGCCTCGGAGCATGGCTGAGCCCATGCCAGTGAATAGTGATTCAAAAATGCTGCTTGCCTCTGCAAAAGGAAGTAAAGGGTGGAGACAAATGAATCATGGGATGTTTTGAGCTTCCTTGGCTTCCAGTATGTACTGCACTTGAACATAGTCTCACCCACTGACCAAAAGGCTAATGAGGATTCCAGCACTCAAGCAATGTCAATTAGACACACCTGCAAAACACACTCTGCCTGGAGAAAGGCAGTTTCAAAAGGTAAAACTGGCTGTGGAAATGGTGGGAAGTCTGCCTAGGAGCAGCGAGGCTGCTAGTGAGCTGAGGAGAGCCCAGTCTTTTCTGTTTCCCTCCGACTGCGGGGTTGGGACAAGCCAATTGCTCTGAACTTGATAAAGGCATGGGATTTGGAGCACAGTTCCCAGCAGCAACCTGTGGTGGGGCCCGAGGAGCACTTCCGTGAGCTACCAAAAAGTGAAGTGTAGTTGGGCTCTGGGAAGAAATGAAGAGAAATGAAGAGAAAGCTAGAAGAAAGCTCATGAAACTGCTGTTGGGAACAGTGGCATTACCAAGGAATGCAGTTCCTTTAGGGGGCCCAGGGACAAGAAACTATGGCAGAGCCCCAGCTAAGGGTCAGCTCCTTAATAGTTCCCATAGTACACAGCTCAGCAGTGAAGTAAAACAGCAAAGGATACCTATGAGAATGTCATGCCTCTAGTTCACAGCAAAGTGGTGCCATGTGCATTCACTGGCAGGCAGCACACTGTTCCATTTGCCCATTGTTACCTGACTCACAGGAACAATGTTGTAAATGAAAAGCTGTAAATTAAACTCTCCATGTAGGCAAGCCCAAAGTCTCCACAGTTTTGATCCCAGCTCTGACATGGATTCTCTCTATAGGCTTGGAATGGAGTTTAAATGACTTACCTGATTTCCTAGTCAGTAAATAGGGATAACAGTACTTAGATATCTACTAGTAGTTTTGTAATTAGTGATTGTTATCTGTGATTAGACAGGAGGGGCTGGGAAAATCTTAAAATCTGAGCCCTCAAACAACAATAAACTCCAAGGTCCTGGTTCTAGTGTAACTCTACTGATTTACAATGGAATCATGAATGATTCCATAGGAATTAGATGAGAATCAGACCCAAGAATGCTGACGGGATATGGCACTTCTAAGGATAGTAGTTCCCCAAAAATAATAACCAAGAAACATCTTTCACTCAGCCAGGTATTTCTGGGATACCCTGGATAGGTAGATAGGTCAGATAACTGATATCTGGTCTGGTTGGGAGGGTTTCCTAATAGTTAAAACAGGGGTCTCAGAGTTAGGACCTATGATTTCTATTTTCAGTTTTGTTACCCTACTTCTCTCTGGCCTCCGACAAGTGATTTAACCTCCTTATCCCTCAGTTTATGCATCTCCAGTTATAAAAATACCTGCTTAAATGGGAGTAAGGCTTGATACATAAGATTAATGGTTTAAAGCCCTGCAGATATTCAGCCTATTATCATTACATTGGTATCAAATGGTATTAAATGGGTACAAAATAAAATGTTGTCATTTAGTGTAAAATAATATGGTGGGGGCATAAAGTAAATCATTAATAAGGGAATGAGGCTTTAGTGAGTCAGATACTGAGCTAAAAAGATTTGCATTCTAATTCCAGCTCCACCGACTTGGGCAGGTAAATTAAACACTGTGCCTCAGTTTTCTACGTGTAACCATGGGGTGACCCTACTTCCCTACCACATAGGGATGTTGTTTGGATACATTCTTTAATACTTGTGAGTCTCACAGAGCAGTGCCATAGAAAAGCCTACATAAAAAGTATGTAGTTGCCTAGGCCTGTGCTAAAGCTTGGGCATTATGTCTCATTCACTGAAAACATAAGGACCCCAAAAGGAAGGCAGAGCTAGCCCACCAGCAAAGGGGATCATAAAAGTATTTTCTACAATGAGAGCAGGGGGCTGCACCCTCTGCTCACTACACTTGCCAACCCCCCTCTCGCAGGGGATAGGCAACCCCAGCGCTCCCCTCAGCCACCAGGGAGGGACAGGCTGCGGCCGTGCCAGGCCAGGCCCCTTCTTCCTCCCCTGCCCCCAGCCACACCAGCAGAGGCCCCTTCTCCTCTCCCCCCATTCTCCCCGCACCACACCAGCCCAGGCCCCTTCTCCTCCCCCCACAGCCGCATCAGCCCAGGTCCCTTCTCCTTCCCTCTGCTCCCCCACTGTAGCCCAGGCCCTTTCTCCCTCCCCTCTCTGCCCCTAGCCGCACCATCCTGGGCCCCTTCTCTTCCCCTGGCTGTGCCAGCCCAGGCCCTTTCTCCTCTCCCCACCCCCACCACTGCAGGCCCTTTTTCCCTCCCTGCCCCCTGGTTCCCAGACGGGCCCCCCGAGCCCTTTCTCTCCCCCGTTCCCTCTGGCCACACCAGCCTGGGCCCTTTCTCTCTCCCCCTCCCCACTCCTGAGCCACAACCTAAGCTTAACCCCACCTCTCCTGGCCGTGGCAGGCCCAACTCTCTCCCCCTAGCCACTGGGGGGGCAGGGAGGCCATGCTGAGGTCTTGCAGGCTCCAAGCTCCCCGCCTCCGGCCACCAGCCGGGGTTGGGGGGGGGGGAGACGCTCTGAGGCCTCGCAGACCCCGCAGGGCAGCCAAGCACTGGGGAAAGGGCAGGGAGGGAGGGAGGAGGCAGCCAGGATGCAGAGTGACGTGATGATGTCACTCAGTCGTCCTGCAGGAAAAGGTTTTTTTATATCTAGAGAGAGAATATATGTCTGAGTATTTTTCATCTAGTTTTATTGCTGGAGATAAAACTCAAATATTGTAGTCCCAGAAAGCTTTGATCCACTGTCCAATTCTACAGAATTCACCAGGAGAAATTCACTAAGAGCATCCCATGATAAAATTAACAGCAATAGCAAACTGGAAATGCTTCCAAAAATAAACAGGAAGGCAGCAGCCAACATCAGTGAAAACCCCCAAAGATGCAGAATACTCTTCTCACAATTAATTCATTCTCATATCTGACACAAGTAATGAGAAATTACTTTGAAAAAACCAATCTCCTATAGAAATGATTGAAATAAGGAAGCAAAAGTGCACAGGCATGTGATGAAATTGCCTCAAATTTTCAGGAAAATTGCTGGTTTACTTTCTGTGTCCCTGTGTGGTCTGCAGAAAGCACTCTGCTTCTACTCGGAGCAGTGAAAAATGTGCATGAGATGTGGGAAATGATTATGTCCTACACACACAAGTTTTGCAGCAATATCTGTGACTATGCTCACATAAGCATCCTATTGAAAAATGGGAATAGCCATGACAGTACGCTACAAACTGTTCTGACCTATCAACAGACTGCCTGGTATGGGCACAGAGAAGACGAGTCAGAAATCTAAAGCCAATAATGAATTACAAAAAAAAGTATTTTTAAATGAATCACTTTTCTTTCATTCTCTTTTGCACTGTGATCCAGGACTAGATCCAGGATTTATAATGTAACTAGCAGAAATACCCAGTATTGCTCGGGTCTAGAAGGTGGGAATTCCATCAAATGTATTTTGTTTCTTCATCCCTATAAACTGCTATCACTCACTATGCTTTAACAAAAAAGGACTATAATCAGTTTGGTTTTCAATAACAGTTTTCAGACCTTACACATTGATTTGGCTGTGCCAAAACAGCACTACTCCAAATTGTTCCATTTTATGTCTTTTCTGTAAGGTTTATTCAGGAGCAGTCCTATTCCAGGTTTATCCTATTTTTCTGTCTCATGTTGATTCAGTCTCTTTCTATATTCACTCAGTTATACCAGTTTTGAGGACTGTGCTTGCTTGGTGATCCTGTCTCTTTTCTATTTGGTTTTATGGACAAGCAATCCCATTCCAGGCAAATCCTGTTATCTTTGCACATCCAAACCCCTTGCTTTAATTTATGATAAAAGGAAGCTGAATCCTGAATTTGGTGGTCCTAGTTCTTACCGTTTAGGAGTTCTTGATCAAACAGAAAGACAAACTTTCTAAAATATATAGTAGATTTATGCTGTGTAATATATAATCCACAGTGTAAGCATGCATCTTGGTTCTGTCTCATCACTTGGCAGACATTTTAATTTAACCCTTACATTTTTTTTCGGCATTACTGCTAATGTTCTATAATCGTTCATCCTTATTTGCCATTTTTAAAGGGTGTCCTACTTTACTACTCTAGCTGTAGCTTGATATTTGAATCTCTTGTTTTCCAAAGGATCTTTTTACACTCCTGGTAATTCAGTCAAAATCACTGTAATGTACCTTTGCTAGCATTAAAGGACCAGGAAGAAGTCTTGTTACCCAGTTCTATTTTTTTCCCAAAGAAGACATGCTCTAATTAACTACCTTGTCTTAAACTATTCTCAAGGCATTATGTTAGTCCAGACAGTCTGAGTGGAAATTAAATAGGGTGAGAGCGGGACAAAATGGCAACTACATCTGTCATTCCTGTCACCAAACACCACCTGCATACTGAGTAAGTGCGATGCTTTTCAAACTCTATCAAAAATGTTTTCAACATCTAGTTATGTACAAATTTCCATTCATTTATACATTGTGAGCCGCACCACGCCCAACATTAGTGAACATGTTCCAGCAGAGAGGTGCAAAGTGACTTCAAAGCTGCCCCAAGGCAGCAGTTGAAATTTCCCCTAGTACAGGGAAATCCTCAGCTGGCTCTAGGCTTTCAGCAACGAAGGAATGATGGGAGGATGGGTTCCTCCCTAGTATGCTCTAGGGATCCTCACTGACCTACTGGCTCCAGGAATTGCTCTAATTGGTGCTGGAAGCCAATGCGCCTCCTGGCCAAAAAGAGGGTTGAAGGAGGTGAAAACAAACCTCTGCTCCAGTACAGTTGAGAACTAAGCCCCCTTTCTCAGTGGAAATTCAACCATGTCATCAAAAGTGTGTACCGCTGGATTTTAATATTTCTCAAGAATATAGGTCTTCCCCCAAATTAATTAACCAGGTGGGGTGTGGAGGATGCACTGTTTCCTGAAGCTGCTCTTTAAGGTTTAACTTGCACCAAACAACCTTTTTTTTTATGTCTGCAAACCACACCTGCAATTCTGAATCCTTCTGGCACTAACTACCTGAATGCTAGTATTATCAAGGTAGATAGAAATTCAAGTGTTGCACCAACAGTTTACTTGGTTGATCTCTAATGAGGATTCCAATTTCACGCATGTGCAACTTGCATCCATAAACAAAACATGCTTCTCTCAATGTTAATGGAGCCTGAGAGAGGATCTTGACTTTGAGTGCTTGGACACTGCTCCTAACTTTGCACGAGTGCAAGCAATGGCTAGCTTACTCACACTTGTGAGCAGTAACTCACACAAGTGGCCCCAGTCACTACCTACCAATGTGAGTGGAAGGGGTCACAATCTGTCCCCTCAGTTTTTCTTCCTTCTCCCCAGATCACCCATTTGTAAAAATTGCTATATTAGTAATAACGGCCTGGAGGGCAGGCCTTTAATGTTTAACCCCTCACAGTGCATGCCAATCTGTGAAAGAATAGGGTAAGAGTAAGACCCAGCGTGGGGGGGGGGGGGGGGGACAATTTATCACAAATCTGCATACTGTAGAGTTCTTATAACTTCCTCTGAAAGCATCTGGTGTTAAGTACCAGCAGAGACAGGCTATTGGAACAGAGCTATGGGAAAAGAGGCCCTTCAATCTGTGGTCAGTGTGACAATTTCTATGCTTATAAGTAACCTTAAAATACTCAGATCAAAGGTGCAAAGCGAAGTGTTATTTCTCTTTTCTTAATAATAATAAAAATTAAAAAGCCAGCAAGAGAAGTTTGCACTCAGAGAAAAGAGCGATACGGGCACTTGGTCAGTTGTAGGTAGCTGTGTTTACTCTGTCTTGCTTAGCTGGAGTCTTTCTTGCCACCATGAATAGTTAATGCTATGTGCAATGATTAATGATTTATAATTTGTAGTAGCACTTGCTTAGGAGTGTTCCTGAGTTAATAGGGGTGTCTCCTCTTTCATTAAAGTGCAACTAACACAAAGATCCCCATGTTTTCTAATGTCAGAAGTTTCCAACTGTTAGGGAAAATGTTGTGTAATGAAAACAACATCACTTTAAATTCTCAGTGGCTTTTCTGAGCTATGTGATTCTGCCAGGAGGCGTGTGATCAGGGCCCAGAAACAGTCAGTTCAACAGACAGCCCAGAGTCAAGGGGTTTGAGAAGCGCCTTTATTTTTAGGCTACATTCACACTGCAAGCTGGATGTGCAATTCCCCAGCTTGCATACACATACTCGCAGTCGGTCGATAAGAGCTAGCTTGAGCATAAATAATAGTGTAGCTGTGGTCACACCAACAGTGGAAGCATGGCTTAGGTATGCCAAATAAGTACTCAGATAGTTTAGGGTGGTTTGTGCTCTGCATAGCTAAGCTGTGCCATTGCTGCTCATGCTATACTACCATTTATCATGGTGCAAGGCTTTATCAAGCTAGTGGGAGTATGTGTACGTGAGCTGAGAATCAAACCCCTAGCTTGTAGTGTAGACAGCCTTAGGGAGCAGCCTGGCCTCCTGTTTTGGGGTTGTTATGTATTATTCAGAATTCTAAGAAAGAAAGTGTTGTGTTACAATCTTCCAGGGAGACGCTCGTGTTTTTTATCTAGCTTCGGCATGCATGTAACAACCACAGTGCAACACTCAGCAGATCAAGGCCAGCCCACAACATTTTGGCACCTGAGGCAAGGAGCTCAAATGACGCCCCCATGCCCCCTCGCTTGGGCCAAAACTTTGAAAGGTCTTAATTCTGCCTTCTTCCTGTTCTACTCCTCTCATGGTACTGCAGAGAGAATACATATGCACCAGCAGCAGACACAATTTTCTACACTTTGGGTCCTAGTGGCGCCCCCCCACACACACACACAGTCTGGCACCTGAGGCGACTGCCTCAGTTCGCCTCATGGTAAGGCCAGCCCTGCAGCAGATACCTACTAAACAGAACCCAGGGATCGCACTGCCTTTTCACCCAATGAATCTGAAGCTTTCTGGTGTAACCCATCAAGGCTCCTGAGTCACACAGATCCCAAATATCACCAATACAGCTCTGACCCAGTGAAGCAAGTACAATGGCCTTTCTACTACAGCTGCATGCCGCTTCCTTAACATTTCCCAGCATTAGTCGGGCCTTATTGAGCACCACAATTCAATAGATGTCTTTGAGGGAAATAGGGGTCTCATTAAAATTCACAAATGAGTCAGTGACCACTGCACATGAGAGAGTGCTAGTCCCAGGAACCTGTGGGCACAAAACACAGAAATTCTGAACTCCACTTTCAGTCTCTGCCTCTCCCCCATCTGGCAGAGGTGAGCACGAGTGAATAAATACTTTGAGAATGGAAGGAGAAGTTGGAGATTCTGAGTAAAAGCAGCAGAACACCAAATGCCGAAAAGAATTGGAGTTCCTTTTCCACTTTCTTTAAAAAATGAAAGACCTTTAATGTTAATGGCCTCACATATGGAATTATCCAAAGAAAATGCTATAAAATACCTTGGTCTCTGAGTTCTACTGCAATGCTAATACTACTGATAATATTAATACAATATGTCTTAGGTGACCAATCACAGCATAGCCAATTGTGAGTAGTGACTGTTGTGGCAAATATTTCCCATCGGAGGTAATAGATCTATATAATTTCATATGAACACACTTAAAAATCCAAGCCAGTCTGTAGATAATTTGTAAACAGAACAAAGGCTAAATTAATCATCTTGCCCAAATACCTATTGACCGTCATGCTTCAGAGTAAAAGGAGAAAAGCCTCTTAGTTACACTTAGGTATATTGTGGGGTAGGAGAGAATCCAGGTTGAAACCATTCCCTCTGAAGCATCCAACAGACTGTGGCGCTAAAATAAATGAATAGAGTTGTGCCACACAAGGGATGTCACAGATAAAGAGTGTTGTATGTCTCTTATTCCAAAGTCTCTCTGCGTTAATAGTCTCATCAAACAACAGTGCCAACAGAGGACTTGCACTTGTTTGTTATCCATTCTGTTCCATGACAACAACCACACTAGCATTTATGCGACACGTTTCAGAGAAATTCTGATTAAGCTGCAAGGGGACAGCAATTTAACATAGTATCAGGTGAAATATGACGCTGCAGCTTATTAGAACTCGGCTCATATGCTATGCATGAAAGATTCTTGCGATACCAGAGTGCTTTGTATTTGCGTGAAGGCAGGGAGGTAAGGAAGGCAGATGTTGTAATGACCTCTAGTCAATTGAAATGAATTGTCTGTTTGGTATTTTCTCTTTACTACTAACCACAAGTCAGTGCTGCCAATTACACATTTTATGAGTTTGGTTCCAGAAATGACTTACGAGCAAATTACTGTACTCTGAATATCGAACATTGGGAAAATCTAACAACTGTTGTTACAGTAACACGAGCTAATGATACACCCACTGAGTTAGGGCCAAATTCCAGGGAAGGAAGGGAAGGTCACTGAAATTAATGGACATCTCGTGCATGCAGCCACGTGTAGAATTTACCCTTATCTACAGAATAGCTGATAGTTGGAAGCCATACATAGGTCTTAAAAAAGTATTGGACCCATTTTGAAGCATTTTGAAGTAACGTCAGTCCAAAATTGTGCTGGAAGTCACTGGAATGAGGCCTTAGTAAAAATTGGCCCATTAGTAGCAAATGACAGTGCAAATCATATTAACACATAAAAACGAATGGAGACACACACATAAGTTCCTCAAGGACAGACTGTAGCTTGTTCTTGAGCAAGTGGATGGAGGGCACATACAGTCTTATCCCAGACACACCTGGAACTGCCCCACCCCCTCTCCTAACAGGCCTACATACATAGTCAGAGTACTTGGACTCCACAGTGGGGCTCACCATCCCTAGAGTAGAATACAGGATGCTAAATGTTACAGCAGTGGGCATGTGCACAGGGAAACGATATCCAGAGAGCACTCCTGGGGTGATTTCTCTCTGCTCCCCTGTGCAGTCTTGTGCTTAAAAGGCACAGTCTAGCCCTAAACATTCAGAGTGCTGGTTCAGATAGTGTAAGGAGAAGAATTAGCCAAGATTCTCCAACCTAAATAAAAATCCCTGGATACAACTATTTAGCTGCTTTTTTTCGAAATGGAGCTTTTTTGAAAAAAAAAAAACGGCAGTCTAGATGCAGATCTTTCAAAAATAAACCCTTTTTTGACAGAGCCTGTATTCCTCAAAAAATGAGGTTTACAGGATCTGTCGAAAAAGGGTTTATTTTTGACAGATCCTCATCTAGACTGCCGTTTTGTTTTTTTTAAAAAGCTCCCGTTTTGGAAAAAAGCAACGGCCATGTTTATGCTAATGAAGCACAGGATATTTAAATCCCTGCTTCATTAGCAATTTCGATGTGCCTAATCTACATCTCTCTGTCGACAGAGAGGTGTAGTCTAGACGTAGACAATGCTTATCTCTGGAAACATTGATGTAGTTTAAAATTTGTTTAAGAGAAATTAACAACTTATTCTAATTTCAGGAACTACTATTTTCTGAGGTAGCACTCTCTTGAGTCATGTCTACACTATGCAGCAGATCAACACTACCACAGTCGATCTTCCAGAGTTCAATTTAGCGGGTCTAGTGAAGACCCACTAAATCGAACTCAGAGGGCACCCTGGTGCTGATACTCCTGCTCCTCACAAGGAGTAAGGGAAGACGATGGGAGCATTTGCTTCTGTCGACTTCCCATTGTGTGGGCAGTTCGGACACTCAATTTAAGATACACCAACTCCAGCTATGTAATTAACCGATCTTAATTTGACCTTCCGCTGTAATGTAGACCAGGCTTTGAAGCAATATATCCAAACTTTCAATCCCTTTGTTGGGCACTTTAAGGTTGCACACTGGCATTCGAAAGTGCGACACACACTCGCCGATTTAAATATCCTGCAGATAGCATATTGCTCGCTTCTGTCAGAAAGCGCCAGCCTAGATCGCCTAGACGCGATCTGCGGCCAAACCTTCCGTTTTCCGCAAGATCTCTTATCCTTGAAAGTAGGAATAAGAGATCTTGCGGAAAAGGGTTTATTTTCCGCAAGATCGCTGCTAGACTGGCGCTTTCTCCGCAAAGCCCCGAGCCGAAAAAGCGGCAGTTATGTAATGCAAATACCGCGGGGATATTTAAATCCCCCGCGGATTTGCAATTGCGCTGTGTCTCATTAGCGTCCCTTTTCCGAAAAAGGGTGCCAGTGTAGACACAGCCTAAGAGTTTTGTTGTCTCCCTGCTGATGGGTCTTTTCAGCAAAGAAGCTGCTGATGGAAGTCCTTAATTACATATCAAGATCTGTTTCTATGGACTCTTCATGAATTGTAGTATCACCCTGACCTTTATTTGGGAGTAAGGGGTAAAGAAACTGACTACACACTGAATGTTTCAAAATAAAGAGTGATCAATTTGATTTCAAGCTGATTATGTTTCAAATCTTACAAAACTGAAGAGAGCAGAGTAACTTGGGAGACTATTTTCTACCAACTGCATTTCCAGACACACACTAACCTTTCTTTTCAGTATCTATAATAAAGTTTATCCTCGGTGTTTTCTTCTGAAATGTCTTATGAATAGGTCAAATATGTGGAACATAAATGTTTCATGCTATTAATCATGTTTAAAAACTGGTGACATGAGATGTTTGCTATTTAAGCATCAGAAATAAAAGGCAAAAATTCAAAGCTGAGGAATATTTTCTTTTTAAAAGATCTGCAGTATCTTAAAGCTAAAGATGAAAAACAGACCTACTTTGCCAAAATAGATAGCTTCTATACTATATGGCTACGTCTAGACTGCATCCCTTTTCCGTAAAAGGGATGCAAATTAGACACATAGCAATTGCAAATGAAGCGGGGATTCTTTTAAGAGGAATAAGGGATCTTTCGGAAAAGGCTTTATTTTCCGAAAGATCCGTGTCTAGACTGGCGCTTTTTTCCATCAAAGCGCCGAGCCGGAAAAAAGCGGCAGCCATGTTTATGCAAATGAAGCGGGGGGGATTTAAATCCCCGCTTCATTTGCAATTGCGATATGTCTAATTTGCATCCCTTTTACGGAAAAGGGATGCAGTCTAGACGTAGCCTATGTGTTTCCAAGTGTAATTCCCCTGCCTTTCTCCCCTATAGAAGCATAGCCTACCTCATGAATGAGCCTGGCATATTGGAGTCTTCCCTGGCACCCCATCCAACAGCTGTTCCCACCCTATGGCGGTGCGGTTTCTCTCGTGACTCAGCCCTCCAGTCAAGTAAGGTTCAATCTCACTCCTCCTGGGTAACAGTTCTATGAAACAATACTCCAAGGACCAATGACATATGCTGGGTCTTCACCCCAGTTGTGGGCACATGGATCCTTACAACCCCTTTTTCAAAGTGGGCTTTTGTGCTGTCTTCCTCAGCAGACACTTGGGGAGCTCAGGCCCTCACCCACAGGACCCTGTGGCAAGTAGCTGAAGTCTGCTTCCACCAGCTTCTTGCTGATCCCCTGAACTAATTCCCGCTTTGATCTGTCTCTATCCCTAACCCTTCCTCCACACAATCTTCACTCCTTCCAGGATTCTTTAGAGATCTTTCCAGGTTACCTCCCTGGCAGAATGGCTCCTGTCTGACTTCCGCAAGGCTCTCTGTGTGTTCATGTCTCTTTCCTCAGGCAACTCAATTACTGGGCTGCTTCCCTGAGGTTCTGCCCTTTTGTCAAAGCTCACCGTAGGCTTATGGCTTCCCAAATCTCTCCTGGCCTATTGCCAGGACTCCTTTCTCAGGAGAAAACCCTAGGGTCTACTTTCTGGCTGGATCTCCTGCCTCACATCTACTACGCTAAAGTCCTTTTTTGAAAAAATTAGTCATTCCATGCCTTAATTCAGACACCCAGTGTCTCCTCTTCTCATAAGCACCACACAACAGCAGAAATATTTTGGCACATGGAATCTTCTCACAATTTCAGATTGAAATGTACTCAAAAAGGCAATTGCTAGTGGGAAACTGTTTATAACTGTGGAAAATCCATTTAATACACATTGAACAGTAATTACAATAGTTACATGAAAGCTTAACATCTAATTGAATAACAGTTAATTGAGACTTTCTGAATATTTCATTCAATTAACCAAAACAGTAGTGAAAATACCTAGCGCAAATGCAGAAGGAATCTCTACAAATACACAGGATGAAAGTTTAATGTTCAATTTCCACAACCCATTATACCAATCTTTAAAATTGGCTTAGTAACCACATAAAAATTACATTTGATTTATCCTTGGTACCACATTTAATTGATCTACAAAGAACTACAAAGGGAAAAATGAGACTAAATTATTTGCTTTCAACGAATGGCACCTGGCCACAAATGCAAATAAAATGACTATTCTTTCCTTCCTAAAGCCCTTTTTTGAAACATGATGTAGTATTAAGCAGGAGAATGATCAACTTACTCTTCCTCTGCGTGAAGCTAGAAACTAGAGATCAGCCAAGGTGACAATCTTGAGATCAGTTGGATTAGGGTTAAGTAACAGGTTTGGCTTTGAGAGTTTATATAGAAAAGGCTTTGAGTTGAGTAACTGTGAAATCTCACAGCCTCTTCTTGCAATGGCAGATCAGTTGATCCCAAATTAGAAAACATATTTTAGGAAGCAATCCATGAACTACCAAAGTATGTACAAAAGATGAATGTATCGGCCTTTTTGAAATTTGTTAATTCTATGATTCAAGTCCAATGAGAGTCTTAAACAAGGAACATGGTTTTGAAAGGAATGAGGAACACAAGCGATTTCATCACTGGATCCAACCACATCAGCCATTACACCAGGGGCTCATTTAGCTGCACATCCACTAATGTATTCTATGCCATCAAATGCCAGCAATGCCCCTCTGCCATGTATATTGGACAAACTAGACAGTCACTACAAGAAAGAATTAATGGACACAAATCAGATATCCAAAGAGGCAACCCACAGAAACCTGTGGCAACACACAGAAACTTTAACCTGCCTGGGCACTCATTAATGCAGTGGTCACCAACCAGTAGATCAGGATCTACTGGTAGATCTTGGAGCCTTTGACAGGTGATCCTGACTGGTTTGGCCAAGAGGCCATCAAGCACAGCACTTCAGCTGGCCTTCCTCCACTGCTGCGCACCTATTACTCTTTGTCTTGGGGCTGCCCCCCACCCCTAGGAGTCTCCTGCATGCTATGCAGGGCAGGGAAGGGAGAGGAAGGGTGCTGATGTCCAGGTGTCTCTCCCCACCCCATAGTCTATCTCCACAGAATGGAGGGGGGGGCACAGGACTTGGGATGGATGGAGTTTGCTGGATGCTTTTGAGAGTGGTGCAGGGCCAAGACAGGGATGAGCCTGCCTTATCCCCACTGCACCACCACCCAGGAGCCACCCGAGGTAAGCAGTGCCCAGCTGGAGTCTGCATCCTGAACACCTGCCCCAGTCATGAAACCCCTCCTGCACCCCATGCATCTGTCCTAGCTCCGAGCCCCCTGGACCTAAACTCCCTTACAGAGCCCATACCCTGAACCCCCTCCTGCACCTCAACTCCCTGCCTCAGGCTCCCTGCCCTCTGCCCCTGCCTGGTGAAAGGGAGGGAGGATGGGAGAAAGAGGGAGGACAGAGTAAGCAGGTCCAGGGCCTCTGAGAAGGGGCAACAAGGAGACTGGGCAAGGGTATTTGGGTCTAGAACCTAGATTGCACTTAAATTCAAAAAGTGATCTCATGTTTAAAATGGTTGAAGACTACTGCATTAATGGATCTCCAAGTCACCATGTTGTTTCAGGCCAATTCCACAAGCCAAAGACACAGGGAAACTTTGGAACTTAATTTCATTTACAAGTTTGGGAGCCATCAAAAAGCTATGAATAAAGACATGACCTGGCTAGCACACTACCTTCCGCATCCTAATGACTTAACCAACTAACCAATGGGTACTTAAGAACAATTTGCACCTTCTCTATCAGCTTCTTGTAACTTGAGCACTCTAAGGGTACGTTTAAACTACATGTCTCCGTCGACAGAGCCATGTAGATTAGTTTACTCGAAAAAGGGAAATGAAGCTGCGATTTAAATAATCGCCGCTTCATTTAAATCAAAATGGCCACCGCGCTGTGCCAACCAGCTGATTGTCGGCACAGCGCGGCAGTCTAGACGGGGATCTGCCGACCTCAGAATCCTTCGTCGGCAGATCCTGTAAGCCTCGACGAGGCATAAAGGATCTGCCGATGAAGGGTTCTGGGGTCGGCAGATCTCCGTCTAGACTGCCGAGCTGTGCCGCCAATCAGCTGATCCGCACAGCACAGTGGCCATTTTGATTTAAATGAAGCGGCGATTATTTACATCGCAGCTTCATTTCCCTTTGCCATCCTGCCTAATCTACATGGCTCCGTTGATGGAGACATGTAGTCTAGTCACACCCCAATTCACTATTTTCCCCCTTCCTCTCCCTCTCCCCTTTCCCTATTTATTCCTGGATCTGAATTTTTAATACTCAATTCATCTGAAGAAGTGGGTTGTACCCACGAAAGCTCATGATACCATCTGCATGTTTTGTTAGTCTTTAAGGCTATCGCTAGACTACACCGATGTATCTTCAGATTGTTTTTTTGGAAGAGCCTTTTCTGAAATTTGGCCAGTCTACGCTGTTGCTTCCCATTCTGTATGTGTGAAACGGATTGTTCCTTCTTAAGTGGACTACTTTGCATTTGTCCCTATTAAACGTCATCCTATTTACCTCAGACCATTTCTCTGGTTTGTTCAGATCATTTTTAATGATGACACTATCCTCCAAAGCAGTTGCAACCCCTCCCAGCTTGGTATCATCTGCAAACTTAATAAGTGTACTCTCTATGTCAATATCTAAATCGTTGATGAAGATATTGAATAGAACTGGTCCAAAACAGACCCCTGTGGAACCCCACTTGTTATGCCCTTCCAGCATGACTGTGAACCATTAATAACTATTCCCTGAGTACGGTTATCCAGCCAGTTATGGACCCACCTTACAGTAATCCCACCTAGCTTGTATTTCCCTAGTTTATTGATATGAGACCGTATCAAATGCTTCACTAAAGTCTAGGTATACCATTTCAGCTGATTCTCCCTTATCCACAAGACTTATTATCCAATCAAAGAAGGCCATCAGATTGGTCTGCATGATTTATTCTTTATACATCCCCATGCTAGCTGTTACCTGTCACCTTATTATCTTCCAGATCTTTTCAGATGAATTCCTTAATTACTTGCTCCATTATCTTCCCTGGCACCGAAGTTAAATTGACTTCGGTAGTTTCCTGGGTTGTTCTTATTTCCTTTTTTATAGCTGGGCACACTATTTGCCCTTTTCCAGTCTTCTGGAATCTCTTCCAACTTCCATGATTTTTCAAAGATGATAGCCAAAGGCTCAGATACCTCCTCTATTAGCTCCTTGAGTATTCTAAGATGCATTTCATCAGGCCCTGGTGACTTGAAGACATCTAACTTTTCTAAGTAATTTTTAACATGTTCTTTTTTTATTTTAACTTCTAAACCTATGCCATTTCCACTACCACTTACTATGTTAGGCTACGTTCAGACTGCATGCCTTTTTTGACAGAGGCTTTGTCAACAGTATCTGTCAACAAAGCCTCTGTTGAAAAAGAGCGTCTAGATTACATTATGGGGATCGAAAAATCGATCTGCTTTTTCGAAAAAAAGTGCCCAGACTGCCGGACGCTCTGTCGACAAAAGAAGACACCCGGAAGTGCTTCTGGCAGGGCATGGGGGCAGCCTTTATTTCCAGGTGCTGCTGCCTGCCCTTTGCAGAGACGCGTGCTTAAAGGGATCCCCCTGGACAGCCGTTTCTCTGCTCCTGCTTCTGGCTTGCCTACCTCCTAGAGGGAAAGCAAAGCTGCTGCAGTGCTTGCTCTGGTTGCCCTGCTTCCTCGGTCACCACAGCAGTTTATTTGCAGGGTTTTTTTCCGCTTTTCACCTTTTATTTGGCCATGGAGCCTGAGCTGCCCTTGGGCAGGCGATGGCCCCACGCTGCCATACTACAGCTTCTGCTACATCTGCATGACTCTGTCATGAATCTCCTGCCCCATATGGACCCAGACTACACCAAGGAGACCCTCCTCTGGGATGCAGGAGCTCTGCCCTTGTCCCGACAGGCAGATTTGGAGACACGAGACGTGTTCGGACTGGTGGGACCGGCTTGTCATGCAGCTCTGGGACAACGACCACTGGCTCTGCAACATCCGGATGTGGAAGGCCACATTCCTGGAGCTGTGTGCCTGGCTCGCCTCTGCTCTGGAACACCAAGACACCCACCTGCGGCCCGCCATCCCCCCTGCAGAAGCGGGTCGCAATCACCCTTTGGAAGCTGGCCACCCCCGACAGCTACCACTCCGTGGGACACCAGTTTGGCATGGGGAGGTCTACCGTCGGGGCCATCTTGATGGAGGTAAGTCACTGTCGGGGGACAGGCCCTGCTGAGTGGGGAAGTTGAGAAAGGGGGACTGCCAGGCAAGGGCAAGAGGGAGTGGGGGATGGAGTGGCACTTGGAGGCTGCTCTTCGGCCACCTCTGAACTGATGCAGGGGAGGGGGCCATCCTGACAAGGGGGGGGGTCTCCTCCCAAGCACTTAGGTAACCTAACTCCCTGGTTTCTGTCTATTTGTCTCGTGCTGCAGGTGGTGAGGGCCATCAATGTGGAGCTGCTGAAGAGGCTCGTCTGTCTCGGGGACCTGGGTTTGCCCGGGTTTGCCGCCCTTGGATTCCCAAACTGTGGAGGAGCCCTCGATGGGACACACATCGCAATCCGCGCACCGCCCCATCGAGCAGCCCAATTTATAAACCGGAAGGGCTACTATTCCATGGTGCTGGAGGCCCTGGTTGACCACCAGGGACACTTTATGTACATTTGTGTCGGGTGGTCAGGGTGGGCACATGATGCCCGCATATTCTGAAACTCCTATCTGTACCGCAGGTTGCAGGCAGGAAAATTTTTCCCCCAGCGGTACCTTGCACTCAGGGACGTGCAGATGCCAGTGTGCATAGTGGCCAACGCGGCCTACCCGCTGATACCGTGGCTCATGAAGCCCTACACCGGCCACCTGGATGTGAGGAAGGTGGAATGCGCCTTCGGCCATTTGAAAGGGAGGTTCTGTTGCCTCCTCACACAGCTGGAAATGAGCGAACGCAACATCCCAGAGGTGGTAGCCTCATGTTGCACCCTCCATAACCTGGTGGAGAGGAAAGGGGAAGTGTCAGCCGATGGTCAGGGCAGTGCGTGTGTATGTGTTATACACCCGAGTCTTCAACTGTTAGGACACGAGGTCCTGTCACAGCGGGCGGCCTTAGGGGAGGCCGACGAGCGCCCCAAGAAGTTTTACGTCCGTGTCTTTGATCGCTAGGACTGGGGTCCCTTCGCGGCGGGCTTGGTTCTGTTACAGCAACTGAAGGAGTCAGGTTAAAGCTTAAACAATTACAGGTTTATTAAAGAAGCTTATAAATCATATGGTTACAATGGCTATTGCTCTATTTCTTAACTGCTAGCAAATATAGATCTTAAAAATGGTTACAAAGAAAATAAAGATAGAAAATAGAAATAATGGTACCAAGTGACAGCTTAATCTTTAAAGAGCTCTAATTCTATGTATATACTTAAACAAAGGACACATACAGGTACAATTTTTACCCCTTCTGTGCCTCTTGACTCCAGCATATCAGGCCAGGGCCGGGCCCCCAATTCCTAGGAAAGACGAATACGAGGTGGACATCCCCGTGGAACCTCGGGAGGCCAATCACCTAACCCGACCAGCAGATAGATGGTAGATTGACGCTCAGAGTAAGTGTGCTGCTGGACCCATCTTTATACCCATAGGGGCCCGTATCCTCTTTCTTATCTATGGTGCCAAATTGTGTTGGTCTGTCTTTGTGACGCCAGTTCTTACAAGGGAGTTTCAACTTAATTTACACTTGCAAGAGAGATAACTAAATTGTGAGTACTGGACATGCTTTACTGGGCGGGAGATTCCTCCCCCCAGATGTGTGGTGACCCCTCAAAGCACTCACCTGATGTTCCTTCCCCGATGTCCATGGATGCCTGGGAGGCCTCTGGGGTCTGGGTCTCTGATGCCTCCTCTTCCTCCTCCTCCTGGTGCAGCTCTCCCACCTCTCCTGCCTGGCCTTCCTCCCTCAGGAGGGGTCAGTCCACGATGTGGTGGGGTAACCCGGACTCCACCACATGCAGTAGAGTCTGGGCTTCCCCACCGCCCAGGATCTGCTCCAACTCCTCGTAGTAAGGGCAGGGCTCGTGGGCTGCCCCAGAGCAGGAGCTCTGGTCCTGGGCCCTGGCATATCCCTGCCGCAGCTCCTTTACCTTCGCCCTAACTTGTGCCATGGTGCGGGGGTGATGCCCTTTGGTGGCCAGTCCCTGGGCCAGGTGCTCATAAATGTCCGCATTCCTGCGGTGTGTTTGCAGGGCCTGCAGGGCTTCTTCCTGGGAACAGAGCTCCAGGAGGTTTTTGATTTCTGGCCCTGACCAGGCTGGTGCCCTCCTTTTGGTGCCCCTGGGTGGGTCCTCATCTCTGTCCCGAGAAGGGCCAGGGGGGCCTTGAGGCTGAGACATGGCTGTTACGGCTGGCATGGGTGCTCTGGCTAGCTGCTGGACAGCAAGGCCTGTCTGGGTGCCTGTGCCTTTAAGAGGCTGCAGCCAGGAACCAAAGAGGTGCTGTACCTGTAAAGGCTAGACTGTCCACCAGGGCTTCTTCCTGGAGGCCTTTTTTGTTGACAGAACTGGCTCTCTGCATCCACACACACCTTTTGTGGACATATCTCTGTCGACAAAGGCATTCTTCCTCGTAAAACGAGGTTTACCGCTGTCGACAAAACTGCCGCATTCTGTTGACTTACTGTCAACAGAACGTGGCGGTAGTGTAGACGCAGGTATAGTTTTGTCAACAAAAAGCCACTTAGGCGTCCTGATACCATCAAATTTAGGCATCCTGTCACCATCAAACTTCTTGACAAAAACCGAAACAAAGAAGTCATTAAGCATCTCTGCAATTTCCAGGTTTCCTGTTATTGTTTCTCCTAATTCACTGAGCAATGGGCCTAACCTGTCCTTGGTCTTCCTCTTGCTTCTAGTATATTTATAGAATGTTTTATTGTTACCCTTTATGTCTCTAGCTAGGTTGAGCTCATTTTGTGCCTTTGCCTTTCTAATCTTGCCCCTGCATACTTGCGTTATTTGCTTATATTCATCCTTTGTAATTTGACCTAGTCTCCACTTTTTATATAACTCCTTTTTTATTTTCAGATCATGTAAGATCTCCTGATTAAGCCAGCATGGTCTCTTGCCATACTTTCTATCTTTTCTATGTAGTGGAATAGTTTGCTTTTGGGTCCTTAATAATGCCCCTTTGAAACACTGCCAACTCTCTTCAGTTGTTTTTCCTCTTAGTCTTGCTTCCCATGGGATCTTACCTACAAGCTCTCCGAGTTTACTAAAATCTCCAATCCATTGTCTCTATTTTGCTGTTCTCCCTTCTACCATTCCTTAGAATCATGAAATTTCATGATCACTTCCATCCAAAGCTGCTTTCCACTTTCAAATTTTCAACCTGTTCCTCCTTATTTGTTAAAATCATATCTACAATAGCTTCCCCTCTAGTAGCTTTCTCAACCTTCTGAAATAAAAAATGGTCTCCAATGCAGTCCAAGAATTTATTGAATAATCTGTGCCCTGCCGTGTTAGTTTCCAGCATATGTCTGGATAGTTTAAGGCCCCCATTACCACCAAACCCTGCGCTTTGGATGATTTTGTTAGTTGTTTAAAGAAAGGTTCATCCACCTCTTCTGCCTGGGTAGGTGGTCTGTAGTAGACCCCTAGCATGACATCACCCTTGTTTTTTACCCCTTTTAACCTAACCCAGAGACTCAACAAGTCTGTCTCTTATGTCCATCTCAACCTCAGTGCAAGGGTATACATTTTAAATAAATAAGGCAACACCTCCTCCCTTTTTTCCCTGCCTATCCTTCCTGAGCGAGCTGTACCCTTCTATAACAATATTCCAATCATGTGTATTATCCCACCAGGTCTCTGTGATACCAGCTATGTCATAGTTGTGATTATTTATTAGCACTTCAAATATTAAAAGCCAAAGCAGGACATATTCTGATATGCTTCTTTTTTCAAATGCAACATTAACTTGAACAAAACTTATATCCTTGCCTTCAAAATAACTGCTAGATTGCCAAATGGTCTTTCCCAAGCACACAATGTTTAGTCTTCACTGCACAAGAAAGAAAATTGCAATGTTTTAATTGAACAGCAGAGGGCCACAAACAGACAGTTCCAACTATAGTAGAAGTGAATAAGTGTCAGTGACTAAAAAGTTTAGGGTTATATAAACTGTTAATTTTAAACCCATCACATTTAAAGTATAAATAATGTGAAGATCTGCTGCCCAGTGTAGAGTGAGGAGGGGATATATTTAAATTAGAGCTATAATTTACTAGAATAAGCAACCCCACACACACATTATATCTTTACACAATATTCCTGCCATGACTCAACTTGGTCACTTTAAGAATTTGAATGTGGCATTTCTTTGCGCTGGAAGGGTGTGTCTAGACTACAGGGTTTTGTTGACAAAAGTGGACTTTTGTCAACAAAACTATACCTGCGTCTACACTACTGCCGAGTTCTGTCGACATAACGTCGACAGAACTCGGCAGTTTTGTCGACGGCGGTAAACCTCATTCTACGAGGAATAACGCTTTTTGTTGACAGAGTTCTGTCGACAGAAGGCATTATTGCATCTGCACTGTCCTTTGCGTCTACACTCTCATGTCGACAAAGCGGCTTGCTTTGTCGACAGAACTGGATGTAGTCTAGACGCACTTTGTCGACAGAAGCTTTGTTGACAGTATCTGTTGACAAAGCCTCTGTCAACAAAAGCCTGTAGTCTAGACGTACCCGAAGTGGATTGCCAGCACTGGAATTTCTGGTCCTTCTATGCTAATTTTTAGAAACAAACTTTTAAAGCCCATTGACTTAACTGTGCTTTCTAAGCAGATAACCCAACAATCAGGGATCTAAAAATCTGCCAATGTTAGGGAGGAAAAGATTATAATATTTCAGTCTCACCATAATTACCTTGTTAAGAAATACTACTCCTGCCTAATCTATGGTTAGTCTCTCCTTCAAAAGAGAGAGATTTGATCTAACCTATCATGGATATGGAAGAGGACTGGGGTTGAAGGGGGGAGCAGAGAGCCTCTGCTTAGAGTCTGTAGGGGAAGGGGATTCCTGTAACTCCAAACCTGGAAGAAACCCCAGTTCTTCACTGTCTTCCAATTACTTTTTAATTAGGTAATTTAATATAATCTATAGAGTAACTATTTAAAATAATTTGTTTCTACTAACTCTCTGTCACACTATCTAGAGTGGCACACAAGAGTGAATGCCTATTTCAGGGGTGTGCGTCAGAATACAAGACAAATATACCAAACTAGTGGTATTTTCTATAATTAGATTTCACCAAACAAGTAACTGATATGAACTTCTGAATCACTATAATGGTCTTACCATAGTCAGATAGTCTCCTTAGACTCTCCAGCCTATCTTGCCAACCAGACAAATTAAACTTTGTGATAATTTAAACTAAAAATCACACCACATCATCCTAGGGTCAAGAGACCATTCGTTTACCTCAGACCAATTGGCACTCTAGATCTTACACCAAAGATAATGTTGTCTGCCAATTTTATAGTAAACTAACTAAAGATTTATTAGCTAAGAAAAGAGACTGAAAATTATTGAGAGGTTAAAGCAGGTAAATACATAAACAGATGAACCGCAGATTGGAAATCCAAATGGTGACAGTGATGTAGTAAACCGGCATCTTTCCAAAAGTCTTTTCACGGTACCCACACTTTCTCTGAAGATCTCACTTTGCATCTTTCACACTTCTCTGTAACGGTATGTCTACACTACAGAGACAATCGAAGTTGCAGCTGTCGATATTCCAGGGTTTGAATTAGCGGGTGTAGTTAAGACTGCTAATTTGAACTGAGGGTGCAACTGCACTGCACCCTTAGCTTGAAATAAGATACACAATTTGCATAGCACAAATTGTGTATCTTATTTCGATTCTTTATCAAAATGGGCTATTTCGAAATTTGGCGCATCTACACAGCACCAAATTTCAAAATAAATCACTATTTCGAGACATCCCTTATCCCTCGTGCAATGAGGTTTACAGGGATGCTGAAATAGCACGTCTGCTATATTTCACAATAGCGGATGCGTTCAAAAGCTGCTGGATAGCTATTTTGGGATACCTCTAGTATCCCGAAATAGCATTGTAGTGTAGATGTACCGTGAGAGGGGCACTCCGGTTGATGCCAGTAGTCATGCTTCCATGAGGAGTAAGGGAAGTCGAAGGGAGAGTGTGCTTCCTTCAACTTCCCGCAGTGTGGACAGCGCCAAAAGTTGACTCAAGGTACTTTGACTTCAACTACGCAATTAATGTAGCTGAAGTTGCGTATCTTAATTTGACTTTATCCCATAGTGTACACATGCCCTTAGAGCCCAAACAGTTCAGAGATAAAGGGTCTTTCTTTGAATGCATATTTATAGTTTCTTCACATAAAAACAAGCTGAAAGCCCATGTAGGCTTTTCCTTTGATGATGGTGAGGGAGGACTGCACTTAGTCTTTTAACTTTCAATCATTATACATAATGGTCACTTGTTTTGAAATTAGCCTTTTCTGTTAAAGGCCTTAAATTCTTCACTAGTATTTCACAAGATTTGTATGAAGTGTTATATAGTTACAAGGGTACACACAATGTAAATCTTTGCTATTACTTTTTCACGGGAACAGATAAGTGAAAACAATGCAAATTACGTCCTATTAGTTTACATGAAGTTTAAACGCACAGTATACTGTTATACAGCTAACCACTACTTTGATCTATGCCAGGGGTCTCAAATTCATGACCCGCAGGTCATTTATGGGCTAGAGCAGGAATGGAGAACCTTTTTTGAGTCAGGGGCCACTGACCCACAGAAAAATAAGTCAGGCCCAGGCTAGTAGATTTTTTATGCTCCAGACCCAGGCAGGGTACAGCAAGGAGTCTGGAGTGCTAGTATGGGCTCCCCAGTGCTGATCTCGGGGCCAGATCCAGGCAAGCCTTAAGTTCCTTCCCCACCCCCATCCCCACCCCTGGGCTAGAGCATATTCACAATCTGGCCCAAGAGACCAGGTGGCCCAGAAGAGCCATGCCCCTTCCCACCATGATCCTGCCTGCCCTGTCCTCTCTTCCCCCTTTGGACCACTGGGTCTCCTGGGCCAGATTGCGACTATGCGCCAGCCTATAGACGGCCTGTGGCCCGTGAATTTCAGATCCTGATCAATATTAATTGACCTGATGACACTCTAGCACAACCCCGTCTGCCATCATCACAAATTCATCTTTAGAAAATACCTTGCTTGCCCTTTCCCCTAGTCTTTTACACAATATAAAAACAAATGGGGTTTTCCTGCAAAAAGCCAAATGGCCTTTCCAAGAAGTGTTCACATCAACCTTTTTTTTTCATCTTTGGTTCTTGACATTTTTACAAATGATTTGAAGGTCTTTTCGGGGTCATATTTTAGTATTAAAAACTATTGAAATATTCCATCATGTTCCTGGCTCTAAATAGACAGATCTTACATGTATATACACATGTGCACAGATGTACATTCTGTAATATGTATAGGATGCTAATAGACTGAAATATAACAATTTAACAATAATGTGAAAACGTGAAACATGAAGGGGGAAATGAATATCTAGTATCCTGGTTTGCACTAAATATTGTGCTTAACATATATTTTATTGAACTGCTCAAGAAAGTGTTTGTAACAAATGGATCTCAGTTGATATTAAAGGAGAAATCTTCCCTGCTTCAATCTTCAGTACAGATTTTGTAAGTCAGAACCTTACCTGGGCTAAATTGTTGTAGCTTCATTGTCTTTTTTGTTCCACATGCTGGTTTCTTTTTAATGTTTGTTCTAATACTGTCTTTATTTTCAGTCTATTCCTTTCAGATACAGTTTATACTATTCTGTTCCAATCTCCCTTATTCTCATAGATCACCACAGAACTGGGATACTAAGAATGAGTGCTAAGTATGTAATAGATACGTTCTCCATAGGGGGAAAAATGTCTTGGTGTCATGGCCGATCAGTATTCTAAACTCCCTAAATGTGGGCCATTCACAAAGACAAGAGGGAGAACTGAATATTGCTATCCAAGATATATCAAGTGGCTCTAATGGAATATTTTACCACATAATGGTAACATGGCAAATATCTAATGAGAGATAGACCTCAAATCCAGCTCCTCAATAACACCACTTCTGACAAGGGAGGGGGCAGTTAAAGGGGGCAGTTGCCCTGGGGCCTGAGGCTCCCTGCCAGTGCCCCTACTGCAGCGGCAGTGGCAGCCGGAGCCCAAGACCCCACCCCTTGCAGGGGCCTGGAATCTGCCTCCACCTCCTTCATAGCCCAGGGCCTAGTGACGTCTGTTGCTAGCCCTGACTTCTGAACTTCTACTAAAAATAGAATTAGCTCCCTTCACATGACATTTCAATCTAACTGACAAGACTTCTGCAGTAGTTTAAAAAAATCACATAAAAAACAAAGAGGCAACTTATTTTGGATGACATCTGCCACAATACAATATTGATTGCCGGCTTGAAACTTTGATCAGACTAACAAGATAAAACTGACTGGCACTTGACTATCCATTAGCTAAAGGAATCTCATCATAGTGCCATGAAAGTATGTGTGAAATTTGGGGATATGTTAAGGAAATTGATGTGTGACTTTCCAAGGAAAAGAAAAAAGGAACAGAAGAATCTATTTTGATTAAATTTCTCAAGATGAGCCACATTGAACTATCCATGTTTTAAATGTGATCCACATCAATGTATCCATTTCATATTCGTTTTACATTTTTTTTCCTGTTTAGTTATTTGACACGTTTCTCTAGACTTCATGACCTAAAACTGTCTACCTAAATTTAGCTGGAGAAACCGTAAAAATAAATGGTAATGTATGTGTCACAATATTAAAAGTCAGCAGCCTTTCAAGTGCAAATTTCAGTTGGTGTGTATCAAAACACCAACATATTAAAATAAATAACTGCACTATGACTGGTTCCAATTTTCTACTAGTCAGAATGTGGTGTGCGAATTTTCCACACTAGGCTGGACTTGCCTACAATAATCAGAAAGGTCTGACGCAAGACAACTGGAAGTGGAACTGACAACTTGTGCTGACCTCTGTCAATTATATTGTTGTTGAACAAGGAAATTATCATATCTTAAACTGCTGCTTCAAAAATCATGAAAGAAACTTAAAAAGAAACTCAGATGCCAGAGGGATTGTGAATGGTTTGCAAGGGAATTTTTTTTAATTGAATTCTTTGCAGCTTTAAACTGGTTAAATGTTAACTAACACTGTGAATCTGAATAGGCTACAAACAAGCTTTTCCACTTCATCTGTTCTGCTGTTTTCTGAAATAGCTACCTTATGTTTTTACAATGAAGATAGGTTGTTGGCCTATTGTCCATCCCCCATCTTTGGGGCCAGGATATGCTTTTCATATGGTCCCTGTCCTTTCACCTGTCTGGCTTGGGTGGCCCTACTAGGACTTAAAACTTCCTCCATCGTAGCTCTGAGGATTAATAGAACACACAAATATTTGCATCACATCAAGGAGTAATCCAACATAATATTAATAGATGTTAAATTCTCCCAATGCCAACCTACATGCAAAGTACTTGGATGACAGGTAACAAGAGGAGAAGATGTTTCCCAATAATTTTATATGATTCCTGCTTCTTAAGCAGATGTTACTGCTTATGAAAGTAAGAGATTTATAGCAACAGCTTGAGCTGCTCACAGCAAAAGTAGGTGTTGTGTAAGTTTCCCCACATGAAGTATGGTCCAAAATCCATTGCAGTCTATGGAAGTCTTTCCCCCCAACCTCAATGATCAGCTAGATCCTCATCTTTCAGGTCTAGAATTATTTGGTTGTTTTGTGTTTTACATTGTTGTCTGCATAATTCACATACCACATTAAGTATTGTAGTATACAGAACAACAATACAACCATTACTAAAAACCAATGATAGCATAATTAATAAACAAAACATGTTAGGAAATAGTTAACGTTGAAATTGTGTATCAGTGGCATCTACCAAACACCCTGATTATATATTAGATTAAAATGTCCATAGAATAATATTTCTTCTAAAAAATAAAATGAAAAGTGTGACGATCAGGGCATGAACAGGTAGTCATGCAGCCATTTTACTCATGCCATATAAACCTTCTGCACTTAGTTATAAGAAATCACTAAAAAGCGGGGCTACGTTTAGAAGATACTAGATAATTCTATTGTGTTTTGAGCTCCCCCACCTGGCAATTCTGAACTATGTAGAGTAATTCCCTGGAACTGGACTGGGCTGGGCTGAACCACTGGTAACAGCCACTCAAAGCTGACATCATAGTGAGGCCTGACCAAGCGAGTGATGCCAGTGCAGTATTCACTTTCCAGTGAGGTCTAACTGGACTGGTGATGGTGTGGAACTGGCTTCATAGCACACTGATCGGTGGCAATGGGGCAGAGCTGACTTGCAGTGAGGGCCTGCCAGACAGAGAGGGCAGAGCTAATGCCAAAGAACTAGATCTGAGAGCTGCACATTGGAGCAGGAGCTTGTAATGTAGAACTTCTCTGGACAGGAACAGATATGCAGAGGTGTCCATCCCCTGATGCCCTTGACTACTTCTGAGATTAATTGGGCCTATCTCTTCTTTTTGAGAAGATAAACAGATTGAATTCAGAAACTCTACGTATTTTACATTTGTTAATAGCTTGTATTATCATAGCATCTCAGTGCCTCACAGTTTTTGATGCATTTAGCCTCACAACATGCCTATGAGGTAGAAAATAATAGAATGACAGGAAATGCAGCACTGGAAAGGGCCTCAGGAAGTCATTTAATACATCCCTTAGGACTGAAGCAGGGTTAATACCTAGACCATTCCTGTTATTAAAACCCACTAGTGAAAGTAGTCTGTTGCAGGGCTTTCTGCTCCTTATAGTTAGGAAGTTTGTTCCTACTATATAATTCAATTCTCTCTTGCTATAAGCCAGGCTGATTACTTCTTTAGCTACCCTCAGTGGACTCAGAGAACAATTGATCACCATCCTCTTTGCAACAGCCTTTTACATATTTCAAGACTGTCAGTCTTCTCTTCATGAGAATATATATGTCCAGTTTTTTAAACCTTTCCCCATAGGTCATACCTTCTAAACTTCTTATTACAACCTCCTCTGGACTTTCTCCAATTTGTCCACATCTTTCTTAAGTGTGGTGTTCAGAACTGGACACAGTACTCCATCTGTGTTCACAGCAATGCTGAGTAGAGCACAACAGATACCATCTATGTCTAACATTTGACATCCCGTTAATATATCCCTGTATGGCATTTGCTGTTTCCATAACAGCATCACACCATTGACTCATATTCAACTTGTGGTCCACTAAAATGCCCAGCTCCTTTTTTGCAGCATGTTTGAAGTAAGCCTCCGATTTTCTGATTATAGAGAAGGTTCAGAAAAGTTTTGAGAAAGTTTAATGCTGGAGTAAATTGCTTAGGGGGGTTGTGGAATCTCCATCACTGGAGATATTTAAGAGCAGGTTGGATAGACATCTATCAGGGATGATCTAGATGCTTGGTCCTGCCATGAGGGCAGGGGACTGGACTCGATAACCATTTGAGGTCCCTTTTAGTGCTAGTGTTCTATGATTCTATGATAAAGTTGTCTTGTGAATTGTTTCTCTCAGTCAGAAAAGAAGTAAGCTAATATTAATGCTGTTCCAGAGAGAGGAGTCCAACCTTTGTGTATTAACATTCACAACCAGTGATGTCAACATGCAGTTTTAGTTCAGTAAAGCAAAACAGTTTGCAATGAAACTGCCACAATCCTTGCTTCCTAATATTTATTATAGCACTTAGCACTAGAGCCCTGGGTGGGCTATTTTTTTAGTTCCACTCCAGTCCCACCCTGCAATACCCACTCCCAATCTTACCCACTCCAGCTTTGTTTCTTTCATGTTTATTCTGCTCCCACCCACAAGAACCTTAGATTCTGCAAGAGAGACAACTTCTTCCATGTTCAACAGTTAATTAATATCAAATATGTATAAATGGAATTTCAGACACAATTTTAGCATTAATAAAATAAAGCTACTTTAATTTCTGTTATATATAGACATCAAATCTCTTTCTATGCCTTGCATAAATTTACATATTAAAATCTTTATACAAAAAGAAAATCTTGCTTTCCATTGCTAAAATTCTATTGATGACAAACTGCTGTGATGTGTTTATCACACAGAACATCAAAACAATTTGCACCACAGTTTTGCCTAAAACCATGCAGGATTTTTCAATGATTATACTAAAAAGTTTTTTAAAAATAATCTGGAATTTTTTAAACCACGTGACCACTGTTTTTAGAACTTTAAAACACATCATTCTAGTGATTTATATCACAGACCCACTGCAGGACCCTACTTAGCACTACTGGTTCAAGAGAGTACATTCTGAATGGAACGTGTTCAATATATTGGAAATTTGGCCAATGTTTCTGCAGCTCAAATGCATCTGATAGTCCTTGATTCAGCAAGGTACTTCAGCATGTGCCTAACTTTCAATACTCGAGTAATCCTGCTGAAGTAATGGAAATACTTTTGGAGTAAGATGCTTCGCAGCATGAGAAAGTAAGTATATCAGAATCTGATCCAGTATAATATTAAATAGGATACTCTATTGTGCTGATTAACAGAGTATCTATTTAGAAGTGTCAATGTAATTTTCATTTTCATTGTCAGCAAAAAGACCATTATAATTTAAGCAAGGGTTAAAGATGGTCACACCTATCTGATTACCACGTGATGAACAGAAACACCAGCATACTTAAGCTAGAGCCAAAGAGCTGACCATGAGTGCTTATGAGTGTTACGGAAAAATGAGTGGTCCTGTAGCACCATAGAGACTAACAAAAAGTATATATATAGTATCATGCTTTCTTGGGCACAACCCACTTCTTCAGCTATCGGAAGTGCCCATGAAAGCTCATGTTGGACCTTCTTGGTCTGGCACTGTTAGGGCCTGAGGTCCTGAGCGAGAGAATTTGCAAGACCAAGAGAGGTCTCCCATCATTGGCTCCCAAGCCTGCCCCAGCACGGACTCTGCCTCAGCTCCCCCTCCCACCCAACCTGGCTGGGCTGCTTGCCCAGCTGCTGCTGGCTCCCTGGGCAGTAGAGGCTCTGACTCCTGCTGCGGGGCTCCAGCCCTGTGCATTCGGGGACAGCTGTGGGACTCTGGCCCCAGCCCCATGCTCTAGAGGGCTTCTGCAGGGCTCCAGCCCTGGTCCTGTGCTTCAATGGGCTGCTCTGGGGATCCAGTCCCATGTTGCCGTGGGGTTTGACTTCAGCCCCGTGCTCTGGGGATTGCTGCGGTGCCCTGGCCTCAGAGAACTACTGAGCAGGGCTCTGGTTCCGGTCCCACACACCAGGAAGCTGCCAGAAGACTCAGGTCCCACGCTGCCATGGGACTCCATCTAAACCCCAAGCTCCTGGGGGCTGCCGTGGGATTCTGGGGCTGCCACGGGGCTCCAGCCCAGCACTGATCTGTGCTGCCGGGGGACTCTGTCCTGACCCCATGCTGCTGCTGGCTACTGGAGGCTGCCACGGGGCTCTGGACTCGGTCTTGTGCTGCTGCTGCCCTCATCCGGGCTGCCGACCCTGTTGCCCCGGCCAGTTAGCCCTCCTGCCCTTAAGGCTCTCTGATCCAGGAGCATCCATGGTCCTGCTGGACGACGGATGTTGCTGGACCAGAGAGTACCGGTTGTTGCTAAATAACAACTCTCCCTCCACCAAAAACTGAACAAACAGAACAAGAGCGTCATCAGAACTCCTCCCCTAGAAACAAGAGGGCAGTCAAGGAGGCCCTGAGAATCTCTGAATCAAAATTCCTTGCCCAGGTTTCCCTTAAGAGGCACAGCTAGATGCTACCTCACGTGCAGAGGTTTAAACTAAGCCTCGGTCTAGATCCAACTGTCTTGAATTACTCTGTTTATAAGCAGAGGTGAAGTGTGGTGCACTCAGGACCACGCACCCCCAGAGAAAGCACATGCTTTTTAGGCTGTCTTTTGAAGGGATAAACATACTGAAATGTATCATAAAGTGGTATAATAAAGTCTCATCTAGATTCAGAAAAGACAAGACATGACAAGAAGATTGTTATGACCTGGTCAAAATTTGCCATGAGAACTTGCCCACCAAGGATAAATTGTTGACTCAAATTGTGAACATTCCGCAATAAGAGAAAATGTATTGCAAGTGGATGTAAAAATGATGATTACAAATGTTCCTTCTTCTGGACAGTCCTTTGCTTAATATAAATGGAAGTCTACACTACTGAAACCACCTCTGGCTACTTGAAAGGAAACCTCAAACTTTAACTATACAGAACACTTTTGGTGTGATTTATTTATGGAGAAGAAGGAAATATGCACATCAAATGCACTTTTATGTTCCATTAATGGAACACATTTTGAGGGAGAAAATACACTTTAATAATTATCCTAGTTAACTTACAGCAGGGCATCTTTCCCAGAAATTGCCACATTTCCTGTACTCATTCTTTGCTGTGACTATTTGGCACATATAAAAGATTCCTGAAACAATTCTAAATGCACTGATGCATTAATGATAAAATCCTGGAAAGAAAATATTTTGCCAAACTCCATCTCCTTTGAAAGGTTTCAGCTCTGAAGAAATTCACATTCTATACTATGTTTAATATTTTAGATTAGTTTAAAAATAAAATAGGGTGCAGTTAAGCAAGAAGCAACAGAGGCAGCTGCTGTCCTCAGGTCTGTACTCACTGGAGTCTGGTTACTAAGTTAGTGAACAATACCTTCTTTCTGGAAAAAGCCACTTAGGAAATGCATGGTGCTAATGTGCTGCTATTTATCAAATACCTTTATCTAATGCTGCAGAAAACAACCAGTGTCTGGGAAGCTTCTGAAGACATTGCTGCAGTATAAAAAAATGTCTCAACGTTCTGTTCACAATCTAGAATCAATACAATGTTACAAAACTGACAGATTATGAGCTGGATTCTCCTCTTAGCTAAAGCCTACTGAATGGAGAGGCACAAGTGTAATGGAGAGCAGAATCTGGCTTTGTGTATTGATAAGACTCCTCGATCCATGTTTCAAGGGCAACACTGACAGCATATTTCAAGTCAGCGGCACAGCCATGGGCACCTGCATGGCACCACAATATGCTAACATCTTTATGGCTGACCTCGAAAAACGTTTCCTCAGCTCTCGTCCACTAACACTGTTACTTTACTTACACTACATCGATGACATCTTCATCATATAGACCCAAGGGAAAGAGACTCTTGAAGAATTTCACAAGGATTTCAACAACTTCCACCCCACCATCAACCCCAGCATGGACCAGTCCACGTGGGAAATCCACTTCCTGGACACTACAGTACAATTAAATAATGGACAAATTTTCACCACCCTATACCAGAAACCCACTAACCATTATACTTACCTTCATGCCTCCAGCTTCCATCCCAGACACATTTCTCAATCTATCGTTTACTGCCAAGCCCTAATATTCAACCAGATTTGCTCCGATCCCACAGACAAAGACAAACACCTATAGCATCTTTATAGAGCATTCCTAAAACTGAAATACCCACCTGGAGAAGTGAAAAAACAGATCGACAGAGCCAAAAAAGTACCCAGACATGAACTACTTCAAGACAGACCCAAAAGAGAAAATAACAGAATTCCACTTGTTATTACCTACAGTCCACAACTCAAACCCCTCCAACGCATTATACACAACCTGCAACCCATCTTGGAAAATGATCCCTCACTCTCAGAGGCCTTGGGGGGAAATCCTATTTTCGCTTACAGACAACCCCCCAACCTGAAACAAATTCTTACCAGTAACCATGCCACACAATCACATCATAAGCATCCAGGAATCCAGCCCTGCAATCAGTCACGGTGCCAACTCTGCCCATATATCTATACAAGTGAATTCATTACTAGAGCCAACAACATAAGCTACCAAATCAGAGGATCATTCAACTACACATCCAGTGATTTTATCTATGCCATCAAATGCCAGCAATGCCCCACTGCTATATATATTGGACAAACTGGACAATCCCTACGGGAAAGAATTAATGGACACAAATCAGATATCCGGAAAGGGAACATACAGAAACCTGTTGGAGAACACTTCAATCTACCTAATCACTCTTTAAAAGATCTCCAGGTGGCTGTCTTGTCACAAACCAATTCTAGAAGCCAAATACACAGAGAGGCGTTGGATTTACAATTCATCCACAAATTCAATTCCTCCACTGACCACCTAATGGAGCAAGTAATTAAGGAAATCATCTCTAAACACTTGGAATGTGGCAAGGTGATAGGGAACAGCCAGCATGGATTTATAAAGAACAAATCATGTCAAACCAATCTGATAGCTTTCTTTAATAGGATAACGAGTCTTCTGGATAAGGGAGAAGCGGTGGATGTGGTATACCTAGACTTTAGTAAGGCGTTTGATACGGTCTCGCATGATATTCTTATCAATAAACTAGGTAAATACAACTTAGATGGGGCTACTATAAGGTGGGTGCATAACTGGCTGGATAACTGTACTCAGAGAGTAGTTATTAATGGTTCACAATCCTGCTGGAAAGGCATAACAAGTGGGGTTCCGCAGGGGTCTGTTTTGGGACCGGCTCTATTCAATATCTTCATCAACGATTTAGATATTGGTATAGAAAGTACGCTTATTAAGTTTGCAGATGATACCAAGCTGGGAGGTTGCGACTAATCTGGAGGATAGGGTCATAATTCAAAATGACCTGGACAAATTGGAGAAATGGTCTGAGGTAAATAGGATGAAGTTTAATAAAGACAAATGTAAAGTGCTCCACTTAGGAAGGAACAATCAGTTTCATACATACAGAATGGGAAGCGACTGTCTGGGAAGGAGTATGGCAGAAAGGGATCTAGGGGTTATAGTGGACCACAAGTTGAATATGAGTCAGCAGTGTGATGCTGTTGCAAAGAAAGCAAACATGATTCTGGGATGCATTAACAGGTGTGTTGTGAGCAAGACACGAGAAGTCATTCTTCCGCTCTACTCTGCCCTGGTTAGGCCTCAATTGGAGTATTGTGTCCAGTTCTGGGCACCGCATTTCAAGAAAGATGTGGAGAAATTGGAGAGGGTCCAGAGAAGAGCAATGAGAATGATTAAAGGACTAGAGAACATGACCTATGAGGGAAGACTGAAGGAATTGGGTTTGTTTAGTTTAGAAAAGAGAAGATTGAGGGGGGACATGATAGCAGTTTTTAGATATCTAAAAGGGTGTCATAAGGAGGAGGAGAAAACTTGTTCATCTTGGCCTCTGAGGATAGAACAAGAAGCAATGGGCTTAAACTGCAGCAAGGGAGGTTTAGGTTGGACATTAGGAAAAAGTTCCTAACTGTCAGGGTAGTCAGACACTGGAATAAATTGCCCAGGGAGGTTGTGGAATCTCTATCTGTGGAGATATTTAAGAGTAGGTTAGATAAATGTCTATCAGGGATGTTCTAGACAGTATTTGGTCCTGCCATGAGGGCAGGGGACTGGACTCGATGACCTCTCGAGGTCCCTTCCAGTCGTAGTATTCTATGATTCTATGATTCTCAATCAAGATAAGGGATAGGTGGGACATTATCAACCTAACATTCTATGAAGGTGCCAACAGCTCTTTGTCTGTGTAGATTCTTGTGTTAGTACCCTTCCTATCTAATTGCTATTCTTTTATCCTTATCTGCTTCTTTTTAACTATCCAATCTTCAGGTGCTTATAGATTACCAATTCTGCCTACTTGTTTTTCCCTTTGATATTTTCATACCCTCTGCTCCTTGTTTCCCGCCCCCCCTTCCTTTTTTTCCTTCCCCCTTTCTTCTCCCCTATTTATTTTGTGTCTGCACATCCCAAACTCAAAACTCCAGTCATCTGAAGAAGTAGGCTGTGTGTGCCCAGGTGGGATAAGGGATGCCCTGAAGGTAAGGTGATGGGGTGGGTTCTGGTGTGGGGGAAGGCAGAGTGGTGGGCTCGAGTCCTGCCTCCCACCCTGGGACGGACGGGATGGAATGGGACAGCCAACACCCAGGCCACCCCTGTGGAAGGCGGGATAAGGGTTACCATCTACATGTTTTGTTAGCCTATAAAATGCTACCAGACCATTTGTTGTTTTTTAAGTTTAGCACATTTCAGCTCAGTACTGAAAGACTGTTGAAACTTTCTTTAGAAAAGCAAACTATCTGCAGACATGGCACTGTATTCTTCCCATCTTTTGGTTACATTCTTCACAGTAGATATGTTATATATGTAGTGATAAAGAATGTCTTCAGGAGTATGTCTATACTAGAGTTTTTCACCTTAGGTTCAAACTACAGAAAACCATAAACATTTGTGTCTTGGAACTAGCATTTGTGGACTGTGTACACTAGCTTTTAGAAATGTGTTCACCTCCTGGCAATATAAAAAAAATAATAGAGGCAAGCCCCAAAAATGTTGGGGAATGAATGAGAGAAAGGCTAAACCCTAGTTGCCTCAGTACACATCCTAAAGGTGAGTAAACTCAATTAGATTTTCTCAGTGGAGTAATGGGTTATTTGTATATAATAATAAAAGCAAAATGTACCCAGTGCAGAGGGCCTATTCAACACTTAAGTCCCAATGCCTTGTACATGAGGTCTGTGCAGGAGTGGAAATTCACTCTGAAATGAGTGACATCTGGAAGTTGGTTCTCCTTGAAGTTGGTTCTGTATGTCACTCTCTAGGGCCATGTCTACACTAAGGGTATGTCTAGACTGCATCCCTCTGTTGGCAGAGGGATGCAGATTAGGCAGGTCGACATTGCAAATGAGGCAGGGATTTAAATATCCCATGCCTAATTTGCATAAAAATGGCCACCACGTTTTGACGACTCAGCACTTTGTCGGCAAAAAGCAGCAGTCTAGAGGGGGGATCTGTCGAGAAAGAAAGCCTTTACAGGATCTGTCAAAAAAGGCTTTCTTTCTCAACAGATCCCCCTCTAGACTGCTGCTTTTTGCTGACAAAGTGCTGAGTCAGCAAAATGTGGCGGCCATTTTTATGCAAATTAGGCACAGGATATTTAAATCCCTGCCTCATTTGCAATGTCGACCTGCCTAATCTGCATCCGTCTGCCGACAGAGGGATGCAGTCTAGACATACCCTAAGAGATTATTTTGAATGTACTAAATTCGACTTCCGGGCACCTGATTTTACAAATTCAAAATTCTGTGTCTTCACTATAGGGAAGAATCGAATGTAGTCTGAGGCAGGCTCTGTTAATGGTTAATGTGGACACAGTAGCCCCAGAAAACATTCTAGAAAGCTGTGGGAGATCTCCTGGAGGCCAATTAGTTTGAATTAGCAGCACCAGAGTGTCCACACTAATGTTATTTCAGACTTACAAGTTTGGGAATAGTGTTATTCCTCATGAAAAGCAGGACTACAGAGTTTGAATTCTGCAGCCCCTTATTCTGGAATAATGGGCTAGGTAATGTGATTCATCACTTACAAAATCGACCTTGGGGGGCTAATTTCAGATTAAGGTTCTAGGATAGACCATGCCTAACAGCTTTTCTATGCTGTGCATTGGAAAACTGCAATAAGTTGTAGAACACTCTAAGCCTGATTTTTAAAAACCAAAAACAAAACTTAATTCATCCTCCTTTCTTGAAAATAATATTACATTCTTGCGATTCAATAATTTTGGCTGAAAATCATACCACTGTACCAGGAGATCAATTATATATATATACATATATTTCTGTCCACAAATAACAGCAAAAAAGTAGGTGTCATTTATATTGGTTTAAAAGAAAAAGCTGGGTATGGAAAAACTGGCTTTATTTTTCCTGTACTTTAATTAGGAAAGTACAAAGGTATAATATTTTGTGCTTTCTAGTCATGTGTGAGTTAAAGGCCAATATTTCTGTTTCTATCAGCAGTCTTAGCATTTTGTCTTGTGACTGTAATAAAAAAAAACACGATGTGTCTAAAAATACTAAAATAAAAAATATATGTCAGTGTATTTTGGTTATATCTGCTTCCAGGAATACATTTGTCCCTCTGGATCTCAGGACACTGAGGTGAACCTAGTAATGGTGACAGACAAAACTTGTGTCATTTGTTTCATGAAGCATACTAATTCATAATTACATAATGAATTATTGCAAAATGAGAACAGTGGAAAATAAGAGCTCTCTGTTTAATCTGGTATTCTTTTTAGACCATGGCTGTAGCTGCTACAGAGGCAGGCATTAAATCCTTATAACAACAATACTTACTACCGTGCCTAAGTGAGAATATTCTTTCCAAACCCAAGCAGTCAGTCGTGAGCTGATTCGCTGAAGCATGAAGGCTGAGTTAGGCCCAGAATACAAATTAAATCACCTAAACAATTGGCCTGACTTTTGAAGGTGCTAAGCATCTGAATCCCCTGTTGACTTCAGTGCGAGTTGTTAAAATTCAGCACCTCTGAAAATCAAGTGTGTACGTCTTAGGTGGCCATATGGTGGACAACTCTTTGGATATGAAATTTTTTCCTTTGATAATTTATTGTACTCTGTAAGTTCCACAGACTAATTATCCATTGTATACAAATATTTCCTTTTCTTAGTCAAATTTCTTAGTCAAATCTGTTTAGTTTTATTAGGTGTCTCTTGCTCTTTTATTATGATAAATAGCAGCTGTTCGATTCTTTTAAATCCCTCTATTGTGTCACTTCTGAATTATCTTCTCTCTAAGGGTATGTCTACACTACAGCATTTTGTCAGAAAAATAGCCATTTTTCTGACAAAACCTGAGTTATGTCCACACTGTAATCGCATTCTTCCAAAAGTAAATTGAAAGAACAGAGGGGTTTTCCCTGCATTGGTAATCCTCTTTCTACAAGGAAGAAGCCTTTTTCTGAAAGAGCTCTTTCGGAAAAAGGCGTGTGTGGATGGGGAAGAGGGAGTTCTTTTGGAAGAAGAAGGAAGAGGAAAAAGCACAGAAATTTGACTAAGAGCATAGTAATCACAGCTTAAATGCGAGAGAGCGTCCATTCACTGTGGACGCTCTCTTTCAAAAAAGCAGATCACTTTTTCGATGCGCTTTTGTGTGTGGATGTTGTCTTCCGGAACAAGATTTTGCAGAAGCTCTCTTCCGAAAAAAGGTTCTTCCAAAAGAAGCCTGCAGTTTAGACATAGCCTAAGTTACATATTTCTAATTTTTAAAGCCTCTTCATTTTGAAGACTTTCCAGGCCATTGATCTTTTTCTCCACCATTCTGTGGATTTTTCTGTTTTGCTGGGTAAAACAAGGTGACCAAAACTGAACACAGTGTTCAAATGATGACATATTGATATGAAATGATCAACTGCTCTATGAAAACATATGCTAACAAAATGTTTTAATTGACAATATTGTTGAACAATTTTGTAATAATTATCTGATAATAAGCAATTAGCAAAGATAAAAAATACTCTAAATTCATATTGTAAATTGTTTGCAATGAATAGTTTGAATTTTTGGTCCATGTCATTGCATTGAGCAGATGATATTCTCTAATACTTAAAGTATTTCTATGCAGCATCTGGGAGGAGAGATTCCCAGAGCAGATAGACAAACTTAATTTAGCTCAGCTCGAGCTAGTGAACTAAAAGTAGCCTTGTGGATATTAAGTCAGTGTCTCTGACTTAAGCTACCCACCCAAGTTTGGACTCAGGAAATCAGAGGGGATTGGACTCAGACACTTCTTCATGCTGCCATTTATGGATGCTTGTTCAAGCTGAGCTAGGATGAATCTGTAAACTGATGCTGGGAAACACACTTCCCAGTTGTAGAGTATATATGTCTGGAGGTCTTTTCCTGAAAAGTTATGGTTAATTTATAAATTATCAACGCTCTAGGAATTTAAAAAAATATTCCTATTATAATATAATGGCAGGCATTAACATTATGTATATCCCTGTAAATGGAAACACTAATTCAAAACAACTGGCCACTGGGGCTACATCTATACGGCACAGTTATTTCGGAATAAGCTATTCTGCAGGGAAGCCTCAAAATTAGTTCGAGGCAGGCTTCCCTAATGTAAGCGTGCTATCTCGATTTAGAGCCCCAGGAGGAATAGCTTAGAATGCCCTGGTGAGGGGCTATTTAGAAATACACTTTATTTTGAAATTGCTATTTTGGAAGAGGCGTTATTCTTCATAGAGGGTATGTCTAAACTACATCCCTCTTTCGAAACAGGGATGTAAATTAGACATATCGAAATTGCAAATGAAGCCAGGATTTGAATTTCCCACGCTTCATTTGCATAATCGTGTCACGGCGTTCTTTCAAAAAACGCTATTTCGAAAGTGAAACTGCTGTCTAGATGCAGTTCTTTTGAAAAGAAAAGCTTTTTTCAAAAGATCCTGTACTCCTCATTGAGTACTTTTGAAAAAAGCTTTTCTTTTCGAAAGACCCGCGTCTAGACTGCGGTTTCACTTTCAAAATAGCGTTTTTCAAAAGAACGCCATGACACGATTATGCAATTGAAGCATGGGAAATTCAAATCCCAGCTTCGTTTGCAATCTTGATATGTCTAATTTACATCCCTCTTTTGAAAGAGGGATGTAGTCTAGACATAGATAGAACGAGGTTTACAGAAGACAGAATAAGCCAGCCATTATTTCAAAATTATTTCAAAATAGCAGAATTTCTGTGTAGATACTCGCATAGTTACTTTGGAATAACGGGCATTATTCCGAAATAACTTTGCTGTGTAGACACACCCTGGGTGATTAAAAGCATTTCTCAGATTTTTGTAGGGAGAAAAAGCTATAAGTATTGATTCAAAGGAAAATCCTTGATTTCTGGATAGTTTGGATTCTATCAGAGCAGAATGACTGAACAAGACCACAGAGATCCTCAGAGTTATTCTTAAGTAACCCTGAAAAGACTTTTTTGGAAACTTAAAGATTACTACATATCTGCTATAATTTTAGACATACAAACTTAGACCTGTTGTTATATTTTACCTACTTTAATCTCTCAATAACCTTCATTCTTTTTTCTTAGATAATAAATGTATAGTCTGTTTACCATGGAATTGACTGCCAGCTGGAGTATCAATCGATCTGTGGTAAATGATGAGTCTCTTGGGACAGGGAGAAACTTGATGTGCTGTAATATTTGGTTTTAATAACCTTTTATCACAAATCCAATTTGTCTGGAGGGTGAGATGGACTTGACTCACTGGTAAAACTGGTTCAGGCATTCAAATTTATTCCTAGCTTGGTGAAATCTAATAATAAAACAACCCCCCAGTTTGGGATGTCTCCCCTTGTTTTCTGACAGTCTATCCTAGAATGGGCACTCAAAGTTGTGGGCCATTCTGAACAGTGGGACAAATAGCTTAAAGATGGTTGTGATCTAATAAAAGATTGATTGTTTCAGATGATTAATAGTATAGATTCCTGCCACCTGACAATGTTGATTGAATCCAGTTCAGCACCTCTAGCTTATAAACACCTCTCTAAAGGGAAAGGAGTCATTAGACATGATCCATATCATACACCTCATGGATTAAACTATCTCTTGAAGAGAGGAATAGGTGAACATACTGCATTCTACAAATTTACTATAACTGGATGAAGAAAAAGCAGGGTGGAAAAATACTGAATGACAGAATACAGAACCAGTGGGTTTAATAGAGCACCATAGTATAAGAACATGTTTTTTTTAGCAGATAATTCATTGAGATCATGATCATGCACAATCTAAGAAATGTATCAAAACCCAGACAACTACATGTGTCTCCTTTCATGTTGAATTACTGATACATATGGACATGGATCATGTGGTCAGAATGCAACATCACCTTTTCCTTTTTCCCAGCTCAGATAATCATCATAATCCACAGGATTTATCAGATCTAGTATATATGCTATAAATACTGAAGATACAATTTAGATATTTATATGTACAATACAATGTACACAATTAAAAAGAATTGCTCAAGGAAACATATCAATGTCAGGAGAGTCTCCAGTTTACAACTAGGAAATTAAAAGAAAAAGAGCACTGATGGTTAGATGTCCAAAACAACTAAAATCTTCAGTTCCAGCTGTTCAGTGATTTTTTTCTAGAGACTATATTTATACAACACAAGAAATGATCCATACAATAAAAAAATCAATCAAACATCAAATATTTTAAACGCTGAGAATCGAAGACTGGATTTTAAAAGATCAGGACCAATCACTAGGCAAAATGAGCTTGAGCCTCTCCTGCACCAAAGCTCTACTTGACAAGGAGATAATGTGATGCCAATATTTAAAAAGGGCTCTAGAGGCGATCCTAGCAATTACAGTAATTCCTCATTTAACATGTGCTCACTTAACATGTTTTTGCGATAGCACGATTTTTTTTTTTTTAGGGTACATTTTTTGAATTACATGACTGTCCCCGGAATAACACGGTTTCCCCAGCCAGCCCGTTGCCAGAAGCGGAGGGTTTGCCGCTCGCCACGCTGTTCCCCGCTGTCTCCTCCTCGCCGGATGCCTTGCCCCCTCTCCTCCGCCCCCGCTTGCAGGCCGGTGGCTGGGTTTCCCCAGCTGGCCCGTCGCCGGCAGCTGCGTGGGGCTTCCCCCACCTCCCTGCAAAGCGGCAGAGGGTTCGCCGCTCGCTGCACCGTTTCCTGGTGACCCCCCCCTTGCCGGATGCAGTGCAGGTCCCAGCAGACCCGTCACGGGGCATCCTCCCAACCCAATCCCCTTCCCCTCTCCTCTCCTTCCCTTCCCCAGAGCCAAACACCTCCCCTCCCTGCTGTAACCCAGTCCCCTTTCTCCCCCAAACTTATGTCCCGGTTCCAACAGACACCACCACTTGAAACGCAACCCCCACCTTTTCCATTATTTTCAATGGGAAATTGACCCCGCATAACACATTTTCACTTAACACGATCATTTTCTGAAACATATGTATAGTGTTAAATGAGGAATTATTGTACAGACCAGTAAGTCTAACTTCACTACTGGGCAAATTAGTTGAAACTATAGTAAAGAATAGAATTGTCAGACACATAGATGAACATAATTTGTTGAGGAAAAGTCAACATGGTTTCTGTAAAGGGAAATCATGCCTCGCTAATTACTAGAGTACTTTGAAGGGGTCAACAAGCATGTGGACAAAAGGGATCCAGTGAATATAGTGTGTTTAGATTTCCAGAAAGTCTTTGAGAAGCTCCCTCACCAAAGGCTCTTAAGTAAAGTTAGTTGTCATGGGATAAGGACAGAAAAAAAGGATAGGAATAAATGGTCAGTTTTCAGAATGAAGAGAGGTATCTAGTGGTGTCCCCCATGGGTCTGTACTGGGACCATTCCTATTGAACCTATTTATAAATGATCTAGAGAAACGGATAAACAGTGAGGTGGCAAAATTTGCATATGATACTAAACTGCTCAAGATAGTTAAGACCAAAGCAGACTGTGAAGAGCTTCAAAAGGATCTCACAAAACTAGGTGAATGGGCAACAAAATGGCAAATGAATTTTAATGTTGATAAATGCAAAGTAGTGCATATTGGAAAAAATAATCCCAACTACACATATAAAATGATGCGGACTAATTTAGCTAATTTAGCACTGAAGAGAGAGATCTTGGAGTCATTGTGGATAGTTCTCTGAAAACATCCATTCAATGTGCAGTGGCAGTCAAAAAAGGAAACAGAATGTTGGGAATCATTAAAAAAGGGATAGAGAATAAGACAGAGAATATCTTATTGCTTCTATATAAATCCATGGTATGCCCACATCTTGAATATTGCATAGAGATATGAGCGCCTCATCTCAAAAAAGATATATTAGCATTGAAAAAGGTTAAGAAAAGGGCAACCAAAATGATTAGGGGTTTGGAACGGGTGCCATATGAAGAGAGATTAAAAAGACTGATACTTTTCAGCTTAGAAAAGAAGACACTAAGGAGGGGATGTGAGAGAGGTCTATAAAATCATGACAGGTATGGAGGAAGTGAATAAGGAAAAGTTATTTACTTGTTCCCATAACATAAGAACTAGGGGACACTAAATGAAACTAATAGGTAGCAGGTTTAAAACAAACAAAAGGAAATTTTTCTTCATGCAGAGCACAGTCCACCTGTGGAACTCCTTGCCAGAGGACGTAGTGAAGATCAGGACTTTCACAGGGTTCAAGAAAGTACTATATAAATTCATGGAGGTTAGGTACATCGATACTTATTAGCTAAAATGGGTAGGAATGGTGTGCCTAGTCTTTGTTTGTCAGGGCTGGAAATGGATCACAGGAGAGGGATCACTTGATGATTACCAGTTTCTGTTGGCTCTCTCTGAGGCATCTGGAATTGGCCACTGTCAGAAGACAGGATACTGGGCTAGATGGACCTTTGGTCTGACCCAGTATGGCTGTTCTTATGAAGAAGTCTCAGACCCAGTCGCAACCCTGATGCAATTTAGAATAATTACCATGGGGCTCTATATAGTGCTCTAGGGTTCTTATAGGATTCTCCATCACTGGAGGAAATTTGTAATGATGCTCCACACTGCATCACCCGTTCTCTACAAGGTGCAGAGAGGCTGTGTAATATATTTTAACTCCAATCTGTTAGACCTTGGGATTAAAATAAACTCTGTGTGATATACGAGAAGCAAGTCGTATCCCAGCTTGGTCACCGATTGTATCTCCATAACGTATGTGGGAATTACATAAGGAAAGTAAGTGCTAAATAACCATATTTATTAAACATATTCAACATACAAGGCTTAGCTACATATATATCCTGAAGCTTTGACAGGGTTCTGGTAGCTACAGAAACATAGAACACAGTCAGAGCCACTAGAGGGCTCATTCACTATTGAAAGCGTTACTGCCCAATTCCTATGTACACTACACTTTAGAAGGCAGATTTTTGGGGAGTTTCTGAATTATAAATGTTAAGCTATCAAATATGGAAGTAAGCAGTTAGTGCCAGTGAAAAGAATAGAAGCGAAAAATGAATATAATATCCATATATGAAAATAAAAGGTGGAAATAATTTTTAGTAAGAAAAAATAAGGTGTATATATGGATTGGAAGAAATAGTTGTTCTAAAGGTGAATGAATCATGTTAGTGGCATTGAAAACTCTGCCATCTGGAGTTAAGTGCTGTGTTGCCTTCCCAGCCACTAGCTTCAGGCTTATAAACATCATAACTGTGAAAGCATGCTTCAGTAGGGAAAGAAACACCCTCAGGTGACCATGTTTCAGTTCAACCAAAATAATTCAGTCATCAAAAGCAAATAGGCCATGCTTCCCCTGAACTGAAATTAGGACAAGATAAGGTAACACCAAACAACTTCAGCGGTGAGCAGAGGAAGTGCTGTGTATGCTTTCAGGGGAGATGTTCAAAGGCACAAATGACACCCACCTCCCACTGAAAGCCAGTGGGATCTAGGCATCTAAGTCTCATTGAAATCCAAGGGGGCCTCATCTCCTAACTTCCCTTATGCATCTACAGTTCCCTGCACAGTCCTCAGGTGCTCCGGAGTTATGTTAAAACAACAGAGGACAATTGTGGTACTTATTAGTTAGTAGCCAGCTTGAGCCAAATTCAGCCCTACTGTAACTTCCCGGACTTAGTGACATTGTACCAGGAATACATTTGACCTTTTCTGCCTAATCATTCTCTACAGAAAATATTGGGGGTGGGGGGGGGAGCCTCAGTTTTACTAAACTTCATATGGGGGGATGGAAAGTGGAGCACTGAGCCATTTTTCCACCCCTCTCAACCCAATGGTCAGCTGGGGACCAAAACTAACTCCTTGTGTAATTTATAATAGCCTAATGGCTGCTCTAACTTATGCTAAATCTAACTATGGCCATTATGCCACTGAATCAGTGAGAGTGTAGTGCTCACTGGCCCATCAAATTCCCAATAAATCCTCTGCAGTAGGGGGAAGAGCTGACTATATGCTACAAAGTACATTCTTATATGCTAAAGGAACAGCTAGCTAGCTGGTTTGAGTGGCTTGATTGCAATGCCAATTTGAGCCTTGACTCTAACCTTATTTACTGGATGTTTATACTATTCGTCACTTTTGTACAGTTTAGAGACTTCAGATAGGTAACGAGGGGAAACAGCAAACTAAAACAATAACCCATTTCCTTTTCATTATAATTAGCAATGCAGTGAAGCCAATTACAAAATTGGAATCAATATTATTTTGTTAAAAATCTTTCTTGCTATCTACCAACATTTTGTTCCTACACTGTGTTTCTGAATTCAGGAATGTAGGATGCCAACATTATAATGAACAGTCTTTTCTCCTCCACTCGTGTAGCCAATATTTTGGTACTAAGCAGGCAAGAAGAAACACGACACCTAGGTATTTGAATAGAGAGAAAGGAAACTGATAATTAAGCCTTACATTGTTCCCATGTTATCCAGAGTGCTGTCCAATCGCTTTTAGTACTTTAACCTGAGTTTGAGCCTTTAGCAAATGGGTAAAATTAAAGTAGCTTCCAAAGCCAAATAGTTAGATTAACTATCAATACTCTTGTTTCCTTGGCTCTTCTAGAAAGTTGAATCAATATTCTCAATAAACTAGAACTAAATGCAGTGGACAAAGTATTGATATATATAAAGTAAGTGCTCTCATTTAGTAACGCAAATTCTTATTGGTTTTGGTTTTATATTATCTTTCATTGTACACTGTTCAAAAATAGGGCCCAATCAACAAAAAGAGAATATGCTTATTGTGACACTACGTGAGTATATTCACCTGCTTCCACACACAATTCACAACCATGAGTTAGGAACCTTGGCTTCTACATTATAAGTGTAATCCAGGCTATGTCTTCACCGCAGAGTTTTTTTTTTTTTTTGAAAAACGACCGCTTTTCCAAACAAAATTCACTTACGTCCATACTGTAATTGAATTCTTTTGACAAAAAATTGAAAGAACAGAGGGGATTTTCTGACATTGGTAAACTTCTTTCTATGAGGAAGAAGCCTTTTTCCAAAAGAGGGAGTTCTTTCGAAAGAAGAGGAAAGAGGAAAAAGCACAGGTGCCCTGGTGGCCATTCTGTCCATAGTAATCACAGCTTACATGTGAGATAGTGTCCATTCAGTGTGGACGCTATCTTTAAAAAAAGCAGATAGTTTTTCGATGCACTTTTTCTGTGTAGACACGCTCTTTCGGAAGAAGCTTCTTCTGAAAGAAGCCTGCAGTCTAGACATAGCCTCAGAGGCACTGAGACCACTGAGAAAGAGACAAGGGATTGGATAAATGGACAGTAAGGTGGATAGAAAGCTGGCTAATGATCAGGCTTAATGGATAGTGATCAATAGCTCAATGTCTGGTTGGCGGTCAGTATCAAGCAGAGTACCCCAAGGGTCAGTTCTGGGGCCAGTTTTGTTCAACATTTTTATTAATGACCTGGATGAGGGGATGGATTGTACCCTCAGTAAATTCATAGATGACACTAAGCTAATGGGAGAGGTAGATACACTGGAAGGTAGGGGTAGTGTCCAGAGTGACCTAGATAGATTAGAGATTTGGGCCAAAAGAAATCTAATGAGGTTCAACAAAGACAAGTGCAGAGTCCTGTATTAGGGATGTAAGAATCCCAAGCATTGTTACAGGCTGGGGACCGACTGGCTAAGTAGAAGATCAACAGAAAAGGACTTGGGGATTACAGTGGATGAGAGGCTGGATATGAGTCAGGTTAACTGCATATTGGGGTGCATTAGTAGGAGCATTGCCAGCAGAAATAGAGAAGTGATCATTCCCCTTTAATCAGCACTGGTGAGGCCACATCTGGAGTATTGTGTCCAGTTCTTGGGCCCCCATTACAGAAAGGATGTGGACAAACTGTAAAGAATTCAGTGAAAGGCAACAAAAATTATTAGGGGGCTGGAGCATGACTTACAAGGAGAGGCTGAGGGATTTGGGTTTATTCAGTCTACAGAAAAAAAGTGGGGGGATTTAATAGCAGCCTTTAACTTCCTGATGGGGGTTCCAGAGAGGATGGAGAGAGGCTGTTCTCAATGATGACAGATGACAAAAACTAATAAAACTAATAAAAGAAAAGAAAGTTCTTCTTCACACAGCGTGTAGTCAACCTGTGGAACTCCTTGCCAGAGGAGGCTGTGAAGGCTAGGACTATAATAGAGTTTAAAGAGAAGCTAGATAATTTCATGGAGGTTATGTCCATAAAAGGCTATTAGCCAGGGGATAGAAATGGTGTCCCTGGCCTCTGTTTGTCAGAGGCTGGAGAAGGATGGCAGGAGACAAATTGCTTGATCATTGTCTTCGGTCCACCCTCTCTGGGGCACCTGGTGCTGGCCACTGTCGTCAGACAGGCTACTGGGCTAGATGGACCTTTGGTCTGACCCAGTACGGCCGTTCTTATGTTCTTATGACAGAACAAGGAGCAATGGTCTCAAGTTACAGTGGGGGGAGGTCTAGGTTGGATATTAGGAAAAATTATTTCACTAGGAGGGTGGTGAAGCACTGGGATGCGTTACCTAGGGAGGTGGAAGAATCTCAATTCCTAGAGGTTTTTAAGTCCCATCTTGACAAAGCCTGTCTGGGATGATTTAGTTGGGATTGGTCCTGCTTTGAGCAGGGGATTGGACTCAATGTCCTCCTGAAGTCTCTTCCAGCTCTATGATTCTAAGTCTGCTCTACAACTTTAGCTAAGGACTATCTGGCTTTTAGCTCATGCTGTAGAAGCACATGGCTTTAGCTCCTAAGGTCCCAGGTTCAGTCCCGCCTGTTGGTGACCAGGGTCCGTTGGCTCTACATAAGCATGGGAAGAGTTATGCTAGAGGGAAAAAAAGAGTGTGAGAATGGGAGTGATCCTAGAGCCTAGTGGTTCGCATGTAGACCTGGGTTCCAGTCCCTTCTCCAGTATCTATGCATAAAAAGTGGAACAGATTCAAAAGTAGAGATGGCAGGTACCCATACTGGTATTCTATACAGTGGTCAGTGGGCTAGGATATCTGGGTTTGAGTCCCTGCTGCAATTCAGGCAGAATGTGGAGTTGAATCAATGTCTCCCACATCCTGGGTATGTGCCTCCAACCATTGGGCTACTGGATAAGAGAGGTGGGGAAAGTTACTATCCCCTCCTTGGCCATTTTTTGTGTAGGTTAGGCTTATTCTGACAATGCTTACTGAATATAGCCCTATGAATAGACAAGGGCTACCTAGTTTAGGAATCCTGCAAGGACTTAGGTGCCAAGGTGCTCAGGACTTACGTGGCTTTACACATGCGCACCAGCAGAAATTTATCAACTGAGAGGGTTAGGCAGCAGTGGAGTTAGTGTTTGAAGTTCTACATTTGGAACTTGGCCACCTAAGATTATACTTTGGTATCTAAATCACATTGTGGATCTAGCCCCCAGTATAAATAAATACATGTCACTGGATGTACTCAGCCACTGTGAGCTATTCCGCTGAAGTAAATAGAACAGCAACTCATGTAAAACTAGCATATGTGAGAGGATAATGCAGCCCTCATTTGGGCAGGATTTAAAACACACTTTTAAAATATCCTCATCGTGCCGGATAATTATTAATATCATTGTAGCTATTCAAGCCATCTGCAGTAGGAAAATGGCTACATTTTTCATTCAACAGAAAGCCCAGTTAATTGATAGAGCTCACTGCCCTAGGGACTTACTAGCTACTGTCATATTGTCTGTGTTTTTAGATTTGCCTACTTTCCGGAGAGACAGTTATTGAAATATCTGGCGCACCTGGGTTCCCACAGCCCAGTGGGTCATAGGAAGGATTCAGAACTTAAGAAAATCATTTAAAAACTCTTTGCCTGAAGGTCTTGGTTAGTAATGTCTCATCTGTATTAAGCATTACTGCAATAGTGTGATGAACAATAAGAAATTTAAGGAGACTGATGGAGAAGAAAAAAATCTTTGGAATCATAGAACCATAGAGCTGGAAGAGACCTCAGAAGGTCATCAAGTCCAGCCCCCTGCTCTAGGCAGGACCAATCCCAACTAAATCAACCTAGCCAGGGCTTTGGCAAGCCAAGACTTAAACACCTCTAGGGATGGATCCTCCACTACTTCCCTAGGTAACCCATTCCAGTGCTTCACCACTCTCCTAGTGAAATGGTTTTCCTAATATCCAACCTGGACCTCTCCCACCACAACTTGAGACCATTGCTCCTTGTTCTGCTATCTGTCACTACTGAGAACAGCCTCTCTCCATCCTCTTTGGAACCTCCCTTCAGGAAGTTGAAGGCTGCTATCAAATCCCCCCTCACTCTTCGCTTCTGCAGAGTAAACAGACCCAACTCCCTCAGCCTCTCCTCATAGGTCATATGCTCCAGCCCCCTAATCATTTTGGTCGCCCTCCGCTGGACCCTCTCCAATGCGTCCAAATCCCTTTTGTAGTGGGGGCCCCAGAACTGGACACAATACTCCAGATGTGGCCTCACCAGAGCCAAATAAAAGGGAATAATCACATATCTGGATCTGCTGGCAATGCTCCTCTTAATGCAACATAATATGCCATTAGCCTACTTGACTACAAGGGCACACTGTTGACTCATATCCAGCTTCTCATCCACTGTAACCCCAGGTCCTTTTCTGCAGAACATTACTTAGCTGGTTGGTCCCCAGCCTGTAACAATGCTTGGGATTCTTCCGTCCCAAGTGCAGGACTCTGCACTTGTCCTTGTTGAACCTCATCAGATTTCTTGTGGTCCAATCCTCCAATTTGTCTAAGTCACTCTGGACCCTATCTCTTCCCTCAAGCGTATCTACCTCTCCCCCTACCTTCGTGTCATCTGCAAACTTGCTGAGGGTGCAATCCATCCCCTCATCCAGGTCATTAATAAAGATATTGAACAAAACCTAGAACTGAACCTTGGATAACGCTAGAGGCTCTCTTTCTTTTTTAAAAGAAAATGCAATGCTTGTGTAATGTGCCAGGCTGACTCTGTTAGAGATTCGAGTTCTCTCTTTGCCCACAAAATAGATAAAATGGGCCGAGTAACTCCTGTTTACTACAGTTTTGTGCTAAAGTAATTTCCTTGAAATGGCTGGACTTACTCTAATATCAAACCAGAGTAATTCAGAAAAGAATCAGGCCCCATGTGGGCAGAGGCAGGACAAGTTTATTCACTTCAGCTACAAATGGACCTTCACCTTAGCAGAATCACTTTTAAGGATAATTGACATTCAGCCTCCATATCTGTTCAATCCTTGTGATCCCTGCTCAATGTCAGTTATGACAATGGCTTCTGGACAAGAATTTATTTCCATGTAAACCACCAGATTGTAATGAGCTTGAGAAACGATCACCTTCAGATTCTGAGGGTTGGTTTGAACTGGAACTAGGGCTAGCCTGAAAACAAGAATTCAATTTTTGTGAAAAATCTCTAGGTTTTGGTGTTTGCTTTTGTTCTGCATTGGGACAAAAATGAAACAGTTCCTCATTTTTCTGCAACAAATCCCACTCCAGAATCATTAGGTATTCATATGACCTGTGGGAATGACAGAATCAAACCTGTATTCTGCCGAAACTAGAGATAATAACCTTTGTCTCCCAAATTCCAGCTGAGCGCCACGGGGCTATTGCAGAGTCCACCCCTCACTCTATCTTTTTCTCCTCTCCAGAAATTTATCCTCGGACTTGAGAAACCATTTTGACAAATTGGAATTTTCCAACAAAAAAAAAGTTTCATTGAAAAATTCCCAACCAACTCTTCTATGATCAGCTCTTAATGATGTGGATGATGGAGTGGACTGCACCTTTAGCAAGTTTGTGAATGACGCAAAACTTGGGGGAAAGGGGGAAGGTAGATATGCTGGAAGCTAAAGATAAGGGCCAGTGACCCAGACAAATTGGAGGATGGAGCCAAAAGAAATTTGATGAGGTGCAACAAGGACAAGTGCTTAAGAAGGAAGAATCCCATGCACTGCTACAGGCCTGGGACCAACTGGGTAAGCAGCAGTTCTGCAGAAAAGGACTTGAGGGTTACAGTGGAAGAGAAGCTGGCTATGAGTCAACAGTGTATGCTTGTTGCCAAGAAGGCTGGTGGCACATTGGGCTACATTAGTAGGAGCATTGCCCACAGGTTGAGGTAAATGATTATTCCCCTCTTTTTGGCACTGGTGAGTCCATATCTGGAGTATTGTATCAAGATTCCCCTCTTCCCCTCTCCCCCAACACACACTACAGAAAAGATGTGGACAAATTGGAAAGAATTCACTGACGGGGAAAAAATGTTTAAGAAGTTGGAGCACATGACTTATGAGGAGAAGCTGAGGGAACTGTGTAGTCCACAGAAGAGAAGAATGAGGGGGGGAGTTGATAGCAGCCTTCAACTACCTGAAGGGAGTTCCAAAGAGGATGAAGGTAGGCTGTTCTGAGTGATGGCAGATGACAGAACAAGAAACAGTGATCTCAAGTTGTGGGGGATATCAGGGAAAAAACCTGTTTCACTAGGAGGGTGGTGAATCACTAGAATGGGTTACCTAGGGAGGTAGTGGAATCTTCAACCTTCAAGGTTTTTAAAGACAGATTTGACACAGCCCTGTCTGGGGTAATTTAGTTGGGACTGGTCCTGCTTAGAGAAGGAGGACTCTTCCAACCCTAGTCTTCTCTGATTCTGGAGTCCTCCACATGAAGGACTCTGTATTCTCCAAGCCATCCAGGATTTCTTCCCCTTCTGTTAGATCTTTCTCCCAGATAACTTTAAATGTGTTTTTCAAGTGGCACTGCAATGAGTTGTCTCTCTTTGGGTATTCTATATTGCCCGTCATTTTGGCACTTAAGTGTTGCACTTACATCCCCCCAGAAGACCCACTACAAAGATGTTTCATTTGGTACTTGCAAAGTAAATAGTGTAAAAGGAAAGCAAGAGAAAAACAATCACATAAAATATAATCTTACAGGCAGAATCCAAAGAAATTCTTTTCTTTCAGGAAAATGAAGAGCCTTTCCATAGACAGAAACATAGAGGCACAGACCTTATGGCTGTCCTTCCTGCAAAGGCAGAGACAGCTGTGACAGCCAACTTAATGCCATCAGCCTTGGAAATGAAAAACAAACTTAATAAATGTTGCAAAAGAAATAGGAAAGTCCACTTGCTGTCACGTATCCATGTGTAACAACAAATTCAATCAATGGGCAGCTGGCAGACACTTCAGGTTTTGTTGAGGGCTTTACCTGTACTGCCTCTGCAAAATATAATGTGTTTAGAATTGTATTTTTTTTTTTACTGCATAGTCATATCAAGCCCTCTTGTGTGAGCCACTGAAACAAAAATTCAAAACACCAGGTGCTATAATATACAGGCTTCCCTTTCTTTGTTGAATTGCTCTATCTGTCAGTGATCATTTATTACCTAGTAAGAATCATTACATCCAGACTTCTTGATATTAAATACATTTATTTAACTATGAGCTATTATTAGAAATGTTACTGCTTCATGTACCATTGCTCAGCTTTGGCTTTGCTTTCTTGTTTGCTCAGTGAATGGCATTACTGAGTGCAGCTGTTTGCATAAAGGGTTATTTTCCTTCCTATTTGATATAATGGGTATATTTGTGGAACATAAACCAGATCTATGCCTTAGAAAGCTGAAGCACTTGGTACTAAAGGCCTGATAGATTATTATAAGGTGTCTCAACACTAGAAGTCCTGGCTCCTATTACTTCAGGCAAATCTTATTTTTTCTGCTTACATCATGGGACTGTGTGAGGGTTAATTTGCTGATGTTCATGAAAGCCCAGATTCTGATCCACACACTCAGGAGAGGATGCTGAGTAGTACCTTGCTTTTGGGTAGTTTCAATGGCTTTGACGACAAGTGTTAAATAATTATTGTCAATTGTGGCTTGGTCTAATATAGCTGTGATGTGAGGTTAGACAGGAGTAAGGTGGTCCCCTTCCTTCTAGGCACAGAATATGCTACAGAGGTGCTCCCTAAATTATCAATGAGAGTAGGGAGTAAGGAAAATTGTGATCTTAAATGTGGCGGGAAGAATCCCGTGCCCCTTAAAAAGAGCTGAAAAATACTCTTCCCCTTCGCAGCACCAGACAGCATTGGGCATCTAGCGGTGTATCACCTCTTACACATGGCTGTATCATCAGGTGTAATCTACTCGAGGGCTGCGTCTAGATTGGCAAGATTTTGCGCAAATACTTTTAAGGGAAAAGTTTTTCCGTTAAAAGTATTTGCGCAAGAGAGCGTCTATACTGGCATGTGCCTTTGCGCAAAAGATTTGCTTTTGCGCAAAAGCATCCGTGCCCAGTATAGACGCTCTCTTGCGCAAGAAAGCTCCAATGGCCATTTTAGCCATCGGGCTTTCTTGCACAAGAAATTAAGGTGCCTGTCTACACTGGCCCTCTTGCACAAGAATACTTGCGCAAGAGGGCTTATCCCTGAGTGGGAGCGTCAAAGTATTTGCGCAAGAACCACTGATTTTGTACATTACAAAGTCAGTGTTCTTGCGCAAATACTAGCGGCCAGTGTAGACAGGCGGCAAGATTTTGTGCAAAAGCGGCCGCTTTTGTGCAAAATCATGCCAGTCTAGATGCAGCCCATGAGTTTTGTGAAGACTCAACACTGTTGTAAGCCAATTTGTAGCTCTACTATTGTCTTGTCAAGTATTTCACACAAATAAAAGGATTTTAAATGATCTACAAACAAAAAATATTTTAGTCTCCAAAAGCACCATTTGCAAAAGCACTGCTCAAACACTCAGGCCCTCATTCTGAACAGCATGCTCTGAACCGCACCTGAGTCGCTGAAGTAAATGGAATCACTCGGGTGCTTCAAGTTGAGCCTATACTTAAGTGTTTTGCTGAACTGGAGCCTCATAAATTAATTCTCATATTCCACCCCATGAAATGCAGATATCCATGTTTTATTGTAGCCCTTTATAAGATTGCTTAGCACTTATATAAAGTGATGTGTCCTCCCTTTCTTGGGTACTGGCTATATGAGGGTGTGTCTACACAGCAGGGCTTAACTTGAAATAAACTATGCAAATTGAGTTACGTCAATTGTGTATCTTATTTTGAAATAGCTTATTTCGGAATTGAGAGCGTCTATACTGCACTTATTTAGAAATAGAGCACTCTTCCTCCGGCTTCCCTCACTCCTCGTACAAGGAGGGTTACAAGAGTTGGAGTAAAAAGTCCTCCAGCTTGACAGTATTTTGACAGTCTTTCAAAATAACTGCCTGCTGTGTAGATGCGGACTAAGTTATTGTGAAATAACGCTAGTTATTTCAAAATAATGTTGCTGTGTAGACATTCCCTGAAAGAACACCTCAGATGCTGAGATTCTCCGAGGCATCTGAACTAACAAATTTAAATAGCTGGGGGGTAATAGCTGGACATTCTCACTGGAGGGCCCTGAACTCTGAAGTTTGCTCCCCTCACTGGTTTCACTGAGTCTCTTCTCACACTGGTGTAAATCAGGTGTAACACCACTGAAACTGACAGTATAACATAGGTGTAAAACCAGAGTGAGGGAAGACTCAGGCTCAAAGGTTGCATGCAACCACAGTATATGGGACATTTTTTTCCTATACAGGAGGCCCCCGACTTGCGACGTGATCGGTTCCTGGGGAAGCGTTGCAAGTCGGGGGCGCCAAACGCCGTTGTAAATGCAGGGCCAAGGATGTAAGTCAGGGGTTTTCAGCCCCTTCTGCACTTACAAAAATAGTTGTAAGTGCGGGGGGTCGGAATTCGGGCAGTCGCAAGTCAGGGGCCTCCTGTATCCTTGGGGAATTAGGGATTCAGCTTCATTAGTATAAATTGTACCCTGGCTTATCGATACAACAGACACAACCCTTTTTTCATTTGCTTCTTGAAAACTAGACAAGAAACTGTGGGATTTAATACATTTTATTCATGCCTTCAGCTATGTGATGTGGCATATTCTAGGAAATCTATAGATAAATGTATGTAATTAATGTTAGAGGTCGTGGGAGACTTTTTCTGTTTAACCCCGCAGATGCAATATTTCTCATCTACCATACCATGGGAGTAAATGCTTCTGTTCAGGCACAGAAAGATTACACAACATATGGTACAGTAGGAAGTGCCTTCCCAACCAATGGTTTCCTCTTGTGCTATTTCTTCTAGTATCTGCTCTCTGACAAGCATGGAGCTAGCTCAGACATCAACAGTTGCTGCAGAAGGTGGCAGGCAGTTATCGTCTTCACTGAAGGTGCCTAGCAATAGTCTCCTAATTGTAAACATCTGAACTGGGGCTGCATGTCTTCCGTCAAAATCCTACTGTCAGGATGCACTGAGATGTAAGCATAACATCCTCTTTCTAGACTGAGAACAGTCTCAGACTGCTGCGCACCTGGCCTTGTAAATGTCAACTCAGATTTCCCTCACTGCTTTTCTAGTACAAGAAAAACTGTTCTTTTTCAATAGACCTTTCACATCTTAAACCATACGTTGTTCCGTAGATCATTATTTCACTGTTGCATGTTGATTCATGGAGAGGTTCTGAATTGATCCATCTATAGCTGGTCTTGGACATTGTATTTTCAGCTTTAGTATATGACAGCCAAAATCAGAAGCTTGCGATCAGAAAAGAACATATAACTGAGGACTCATTAATTTACCATTATATGCACACTATGAAAAAAATGCTTGCTGTAGCAGCCATGCCAGGCCCTGCAATTGATTTGGATATGTTTGTAAAACAGCAATGACACCCTTGCTTTACTCCCATGGGAAATAACAGTAGCGCTGGCCCTCCTTCTTTGTCAGGTTTGCTTCCATAAGTTCTGGGTGTTGGTTTTGTGTCTCTCTAGTGCTGTTGTGTTAATATATGGACTAAAGGTGTTAACCCAGTCACTGTCTAACAGGTGACTTTTAAAAAGATTTGGTGGTTAATATACGGAGCCCTCAGCCTTCTTGATACCATGGCAAATACACCATTAAAAATCCTGTTTAACTTCTTATTAAAGATAGAGAAAACAACCAAGCATGTTTTCATTTTAACATTGACCGTATATACTCATTCATAAGCCAACTTGTTTTGGAAAAAGCTCCAGCTGTGAAGAGTGGGGGGTCGGCTTATGAACGGGTTCTTCCCCAGCCACAGGAAGCAAAGCGTGCTAGGACTTGCTAGCTGCTAGCATGGAGTCTCTCCGCTGAGAGATTCTTAACTGATAACACTGATAACTCTTAACACTTTAACAATGAGGTTTTAATGCTTCCCAGCTGCCAGCAAATCCTTCAGCAGGGGGTTGCTTCCCCTGGCTTGTAAAGTGTTAAAAGTTCTGTGTTAAAGTGTGAGAGCTTCCCTGCTGAGGCTGACCCTGAGGAGCTGGGACTGGATTTCTGTACTCTGGATTCGGCTTATAAATGGGTCATTGCCGTTTTTTTTGTTTGTTTGTTTTTTTCCCTCTGTAAATTGGCGGGGGGGGGGGGGGGCGGTCAGCTTATAAACGAACAGGCTTATGTTCGATTATATACAGTACATTTCTCATGGTATTTTCCACATCACATTTTCTTAGCAGTTAGCACTGCACATAGTCCAAATGGAATCTGAAAATTAGAGTCCATTCTGCCTTTTACATCACTAGATTAGAATAACTACATTCTATACGGTTGTATAAAATCCATTTTGTATTATATTATATATTTGATGACCAATTTATGATATAAAGAGAAACCATCTAACCTATAAGCATGAGAAAGCAGATTTAAGGTTCAGCAATCAACCTTAACTCCCCCTGTCATATAAGGGCAGTCTTTCTGTTTGACTGCTCTGAATATTTTTTTGAAGGAGGGTGGTGTAGATCAGTGTTTCTCAACCTTTTTTTATAAAGTACACGTTTTAACAAACAAAAATTATAAGTGCCCCCTTTTAAAAAAATATAAGTACCCCCAGTACCTACAGTTTTCAGACACACAAAAATTGTTTTTCTACCATTGCAACACATTTGTTAAAACAACTTAATCGTAGCCGGGTGGGTGATGACATTTTTGGGTGTAAAAAGTACAAAAATAATAAAGCGCTGCAAAACTTAAAACAAAAATTCAGTTTTCTCCAAATTTCAGTTGTGTTGATGTACCCCCTCAGACTTCTCGCGAGTACCCCTAAGGGTACTTGTACCACTGGTTAAGAAACACTGGTGTAGATCATGGAATTACATAATCATACATTTGCCCATACTCAGAAATTTAAAAGTCAGTTTGCTTGCTTGATCACTTCTTTAAAGCAAATGCTACTGTACTATATTTTTTTAAATTTCATCTGGTATCACTTGTCAAGATTTGTGAGATGATGTGAAGAGACATGTAGCCATCTCTTTTTTAAACTACCACAACTGATTTTTCAACCTGTTTCAGTGTCACTCTCATTTGTAATAGTTTGTACTTTTCTGTTGCAGGAAAACATCTCTCTATCTGGAGCAAGTCTTGGCCATATCCATAGTTATCACAGAAGCAAGAAAGTTACACAGAGTTTGGTCATAGCTGAAAATTCTAGAAGTGGCCTTAAAAAGACAAAACAATCACTTGATCCCTGAAAAGTCTGTCTTTAAATAAGGGTGCCACTCAACTAAATCCTTTTGAGTGGAGCAGAGCATTCATTTTTAAATCACATTGCTGTAGGATATGGCTGTCATCTGTGGTGAAAGAGTAGAGTTTGTAGTTCAGCCTACAGGTGCTGCCTTTTTGGAATAAGGATCAGAGAAGCAGCCATGCACACTAAATCAGGGAGCACAGTTCTCCTGTCAGCACCATGAGATGGACATGGAATTCAAGATGCAAAATTCAGACCCAAATTTCACATGGTCCAATGGTCAAGGAGCTTGATTGTGGAGTCTTTGGTGTGCTTTAGTATGCTTTAATGTAATAATAGCATTATATTAAAGTGCTCCAAGGAATCTTTAGTAGACATCAGCAGGGTATTCATGGACCAATTAGTGTGCAACACATTAGTGTGTTTTAGAAATCATACCATTGGACATCATCCTATCCAGTAGCCCTTAGTTTGTGTCACCCAAGGTGCTCTATAGACAACCAAGAAGACACGCCCTGTCCACAAATGCTTACAAAATGAGTGGACATTATAGACGGAACTAATAATGATCCCTATAGTAAAAGTTGCCCGGTACTTTCTATTTTATGCCTTGATATTAGCTCGGGGTGGACAATAAGTAGCCCACGGATGGTTAACTAGGGTTAGCCTCACATCTGCCGGTCCAGCCACTCGGACTCCCTTTGGCCACAGTTCGCTCTTTTTGATCAATGGGAGCTGTGGGAAGTGATAGCCCAGTCCCACAGCTCCCAAGGAATGGCAAACTGCGGCCAATGGGAGCTGCAGGTGGCCATACCTGAGGATGTGCAAGTAAATACAGCATCTGGCAGTCCACCAGGGGTTCACCCTGGTGAACCACAGCTGGCCCACGGGACTCTTATTGTTCATCTTTGTCTTAGTTGCTCATTATTTTGTCAAGTTTTAACCATCTGAGTGGACATTTCCCATAATTGTTCTACTTCTGGCTGATTTTAATAAAAACGTTTTGGTGAAAACAGTTCAGTCTTTTTCAGGAATGATGTTAGTAAAAAACTAGTTAGTACCAATATTCTATTTAGTCCTAATGGCACGTGGACAGTGTGAAAATCACAATTATGACTTTAGCTGACTCCATGATTCCAACTACCAATATTTGGCTGAGTTTTAAGCCTTTGAAAATTATCATTTACACATGCTCAGCAGTGCTCACTAGTAAAATTTCCAAACATTCCATCTATATTGACTACGCACCAGCACCACAGAAAACACGACAACATCACAAAATATGCACAAGCTCAATAGAGTTCCCTAGATGCCAGCCAACCAAAACGTACTACCAAATTCTCAATGAGCATACTGGGGATAGGCACCAACCTGGAAGGCTAGAAAGAGGAGTGTAATAGCCATTTTCCCTCACAACAACTTTTTTTGGCTAGGGGAAGTTGAACTGGGTTGGGAATCCAAAAGAAATCATGAGTTAAATCTCAGCAACTCCACTGACTACTGCTAATTCAGTATCCTTTGCAGCTCTTATTATTAAGCAATGATTCACTCTAGCAAATGTACTTTCCACCCTCCCCCCTCCAATGTTACAAAGTAGGTAGCTGAGAAATTGCACACGGTCACTTTTTGTAGAGCTAGGACAGAACATTGGTCACTAAGATGGCAAGACTCATCCACTTGTCTTTCAAAGTCAATGCACCATATTCTAGTATTATGCTGAGAATTATTGTTATTGGAAAAGACCATTGATCCACTCTAGCAGGCTGTTGCCCATGAATCTGTAATATAATACCAAGAAGCATGATTTTTTACTAGTCACAAGATAATTATAAAGTGCTTCTCTTATCTCATGTGACGTTGAAGTTAAAAGGCCTGTTTCTGAATAGAGTTCCAGATACTTTCACAAAATATCCCGAACATGGCGGGGGGAAAAATTGGTGAGCAAAAAAACCGAAAAAAACGGGAGACCAAACTTGTAGAGCAAAAGGAAGTATGTCCCTGCCGGACTTCCATCTGAGAAAAACTGAAAATACCGGACATTTTACATGAATTCCATGAATTCCGGACTGTCCGGTTAAAAACCGAACACCTAGCAACCCTAGTTCTGATGGCTCTTACACTAGGGCAAATCCATAGTAACTCCATTTACCTCCAGGGAATTACTTTGGATTTACATTGGTATAAATGAGACCAGGCTTTGATCCAAAATCTGTGACCCCCTTGCTCTCCAATTACATGATAAGAAGGAGTCTCAGTGACTTTACTGGAGTGACTTATGTCCTGCAAGAAGGGATGAGGATGAGGAGGAAGAACTAAGGCCTGAGGAATTCGACATAGCACAAGACACTCTTATGTGGGAGGTCTGAACTATTATAGTCTTCACCCTCTGGCTGGCACAAGTCAACTGTAGGCATATATATTCGTAACGGTCAGCTCTTAGCAGCTGTAAATCACCACAGCTCAATTGGCACCAGCTGAAGATCTGACCACTCTGGACTTGTAAAACCTGAGGTGTGTCATAAAAAAAATTATTTCCTAATATAAAATCGTATCACGTTGTACTCTATGAAACTATTTTTGTACTTTGTTTCAATAGCGTAGTCTCATTTGATAGACTGATATAGCAGAAAAGCACATGGACATCCTGAAGAGAATGGCACATGGATGATTACATGGATGATTGCACCATCTATTTCTCTGAGTTATTTTTCCCTGTGTTTATTGAGGTTCTCATTTGTAAATGAATGGTGATGTGGTCCATCATTTTAAATTAAATTTGGTGAAGTGTAGTAGTCACGAACCTGAGAGACAAATTGCAGAGTCTGGAGGCACCGACTAAGAGAAATAGTGTTAACAATCCTAAATTATCCTTACAAAGAACAGAAATGGCACTCTCTGGATTCTGTTCTTGTGAAAATCATTATGGAAGGAGGGAATATGACACACTAATGCAAGCATTTTTATTACAACTTTAAGAATGCAATCTTTCTGGTCCTCCCTTGATACAGAAAGTGAGATGTCCACCATTCATCACTGAACTGAACCACAGTGTGCATTAATTTCACCTCACCGCTTTCCCTGCCCTGTGCATAATTCATGTCATTCAACCAGGAAGTTCTAAAGTTGAACAGTATGAGTTTTGTTTTCAAACCCAGCAGTAACTGTTATGATTAAAACAGGGGAAAGGTGCTGCAATGTAATAAGCTACTGTAAAGTCTAAGGTTTATTTTTGAAAGTAAGGTATTACAAAAGCTAACATAGACATAGTTCTGCCAAAGACTATTTTTGTTTGTACTTAAACATTTCCTTAAATGTTTGCAACATGAACCCTGCAGCATTAAGGATAAGAGCAAGTAAGTAAAAGTAGCGAAAGGAAAAGTGAAGCTAATTTCTTTTTTTCTTTTTCCAACAACTGAATGCAAAGTCAAAAAGATCTACTATTAACAATGAAATGTAAATTAGTTTTAACCCTAGGGATGAAATCCTTACCCCCCTCCAGCGGCAGTGCCTTCATGCTAGGCAAAAGGGCTGGAATTGTATAAAGGGCCCCCCGAAGCCAGGGGTTTGGCTAGAAAGGGATTCCTCTGAAGCAGGAGGGGACTCCACAATTTTTTCTTGAAAAAAAGAAGAGTAATTCAAACTCCGGTGAATACAGTTGATCGATACTGCAGCTTCTGCTTCTACCACTTTTCCCTTCCCTAGTTTATATCAATGGTGTCAGTCTTTCAGAGTTTTACCCATTACTCTGAATTATATTGAATTTGTGTTCTATATATTTAGAGCCTTATGCCCAACTTTTCAATAAAAATCTCTATGGCTAGCAGCCAAGTGGCTAGAAAAACTTAAAAAACAACAAATAGTCTAGCAGCACCTTAAAGACTAACAAAACACGTAGCAGGTATCATGAGCTTTTGTGGGCACAACCCACTTCTTCAGATGAAAGAAGTGGGTTTGTGCCCACAAACGCTCATGATACCAGCTACATGTTTTGTTAGTCTTTAAGATGCTACTAGACTATTTGTTGTTTTTTAAGTTTTTCCTGTTACAGACTAACTCGGCTACCCCTCTGAAGCTAGTGGCTAGTGATTTCTGAAACCTCAATTTTGGATGCTCAGGCTATGACGTATTTTCAAACAGTGCTGAGAATGCATACTCCTTTAAGGCAGAGTAATTTGGGCACCCAAAAATATAAGCACCTAGTATCACTAGTCACTTTTAAAGAACTTAGCCTACGTTTGCATTTGAGAAACCGTGCACCATCAGATTCAATAGATGCAGATTTTGCCTTTCATTCTTACAAGGCTATGTCTATACTGCGCCCATTTGGCGCAAGAAATATGCAAATGAGCCAAAGCGTGGACTACCACCACACCATATTTGCATAATTAATGAGGCTCCGTTTTTGTGCAAGAGGCTTTTGAGCAAAAAGGAACCATCTACCCAGCTCCTTTTTGTGCAAAAAACCCCATCTTGTGCAAGAGCTGTTCTTCCGCATTTTTTTCAGGAATGTTTAAATGATGTGGCCTACACTAGCTGTAATTAAAGGAAGTGACAAAAACTCCAATGAGTTAAGTAGGAGAAGAATTAAGTGCTTTGTTTAGAGTAGAATATAGTCTAGGTATATTTTTGCACAGCTTTTAGTTCAATGACCTGTTCACATACATTTAATTTAAGTCAAGCAAGAAGTTTCTATTTTACATCTTTTGAAATTTGCTTACTGATTTCTTTTTCATCCAGTTATTCAAAGACCCGAGTACCTCATAATGAAGAAATCATTTCTTTCCTTAATTGAATTCAATTTTCATATTTTTAAACTCTGACCATTCCTAACATAAGGCCAAAAAAGCATGATTGAAGGCACTAGATAAATATTCAGCATATGTTTCATATACTCTTTCCCCTAAAATAAAGCAGACCTACATTTGTATAATTTCTCATCTGCACTTGGGTAGCTTCACCCCCACCATCTGTGGGGAATCAAGCTACTTTACCAACAAACATTGAACTATATTTTCAGAAAAACTCAATGAATGGATCTATGAATAGAGCTCATGAATAAGTCATTATGCAAACATCTTTTTGCCCCAGATACATTTCCTACAAAAATGCAAGTTTCCATTTTGCATGATAAGTCAAATAATATTCTGATTGTCTCACAAATAAAATTCTCTGTATAAAGAAATCAAGCAATGTATTTATTTAGTGGGCGAATTGATTAATGTATGATGTTATGCCAACTACTGTGCACAGTAATGATGTATGCTGTGCCAAAAGGAATGGCAATTTCTGTAAGGAGTAGAGAGAAAGAATTGGAAGAGTTTCCATTTGTAATCAGTGTACTAGTACAGTTGCACAGCAATAAAAGCAGAGAGGTGGTCCTTCACAAAAGGAGGCCCATACCACCAATCTGAAAGGATTTTCTTTCTATGCAACATACTTCTAAGCTCCAGCAAACACAGAACAGTTGTCCTCCAGCAAACACAGAACAGTTGCCAAACAAAGTAAATGTCAAACTCTCTCACTGAAAGAAGTTATTGGTCTAAAAATCAGTTTTTGCTGCTATAAAAGTTGAGATGAGCACTTTTGAATTGTACTTATAGGAAGAGTTTAGCCAATTGTATGACAATAATAGGCATATGTTGGTTTTCTAATGGCTCCTACTGTAGTTTTCAAAGCACAGAAAATAAAAATCAAATTAAGTAATAATAACCATTAAGCATACAGCTATTTTATGTTAAAATATGTGAGATATATTTTGCATTGTCTTTTGCCTTCCTAACATTGAGTTTCTCACTGTATTTCGTGTATATAGATGTGGTTTTTTCCAAACAGGAACATGCGTGCGTGCGTGTGTGTATTATCCATAGTTCAGATTCCATCCAAATTCTATTACAAGCTCAATTTTGGACCACACTAAAATTGACACTAGATAGATAGACAGACAGAGGCTCCAGTATCCCAGAAAAGCTCTGCTGCATCCAAGGAATGCGTCTGCTTTTTCGGAACAGTTTCCAAAAAAGTGGACGTGTTCTTTTGGCATTCCTATATTCCTCTCAGGGTGCATCTAGACTACGGGGAGGGGGGGGGAGGCGTTCGTAAAAATGGCCATTTTTCTGAAAAAACGTCATCTACAGCCACACTGCAATCACATTCTTTCAAAAGAAAATCAAAAGAATGTCAGGGTTTCCGACATTGGTAAAGCTCATTCTACAAGGAAGAATGCCTTTTCCGAAAGAGCTCTTTCGAAAATAGGCGTGTGTGGGCGGGGAAGAGGGAGTTTTGTGAAAAAAGAGGCTTCCAGGAAAAAGCACATGTGCCCTGGTGGACACTCCGTCCACACTAATCACAGCTCTATAGTTCCTGTCTCCAGCCACCTCTTAAAGCTGCAGGTACCCGGGGCAAGCCTTGTGGCAGGAAGCTGGCCTCAGAGCAGAACCCTGACCACGTGGCTCTCCCTGCCACATGAATTAAGAGCCATGGCACAGACACAAGCCCCTCCCCGAGACCTCCCTGGCCCCAGGAACTCCAGTCGCACCACAGATGTCCGTGGCTCTTGCCCAGAGAGGACAGCACCCCCATACCCTTGACCAAGTGAGGAGCAAGGTGAAGGAGCTGCAGCAAGGCTATGCACGGGCCAGGGAGTACAGCTCCTGCTCAGGGGCAGAACCCCACTCCTGCCCGTTATGAAGAGATCCACCAGATTCTGGGTGGTGGGCAAGCCCTCTCCCCAGCCGCTCTGGTGGACTCAGGCTTCAAGACACCCATGGTCGCCCGGCCAGAGCTCCTGGAGGAGGAGGAGGACGAGGAGAAGGGACAGAAGCTGCTGGATGAGGAGGACACCAGCAGTGTCGTCACCCTCAGCCTCAGACTGGTACCCCAGAGCCTGGACATCTTCCAGGCATCATCTGACACCGGGGAGGGAACTTCAGGTGAGTGCTGTCAGGTTGGCACACACACACAGGGCAGGGGAGGTTGAAGCACAGGAGATGGGGCACAATCGTTGCTCGACGTGCTCAGCTTGGACAGCGTGTAGCTGGCTGTGCACATGCAAGTACATGCAGCAGCAGTGTGCACCACGTGGTCTCCAGAGCCAGGCACGGAGCATACATGGGCTGTTGCTCACAGCCTGGGGGGAGGCCCCAAACACATCCAACACCTGGGAGGGACTTCCTCCCCCCTCCAGGCACTGCCGGAAGCAGACTGGGCACAAGGGTGCATGCACAACCCCACACAGACCGAGGAGTGTCGCACATAGCACACGGCCATTCCTGCATGCACGAGGCTCCTGCAGACAGCACTGCCAGGTGCAGGTGTGGGGCAGGAGGGCCAGGCCACTCCAGACCCCTCTCCTACTTATGGGAGGCCACTCTGGCCAGACACTTCCCTGGCCTGCTTGTCCATGGCAGCACGGGGTTGGGGGAGAAATGGGCAGGATGATCCCCTGGGCACCTCGAGGCCCCTGTGAGGCTAGGTGTGTCAGCAGGCACCTGAACCAGGCATTGAGGTGCCCAAAGGCACATTCCACCTTCATGCAAGCCCGGTTCAGGTGTGCATTAAATTGTTCCCTGCTTGGGTCCTGGTGGCCAGTGTAGGGATTCGTGAGCCATGGCATCAGTGGGTAGGCCACATTGCCCACAATGCAAATTCGCATTTGCACGTCCCCAACCGCAAAGTCCCACTGGAGGAAAAATGTTCCAGACTGCAGCCTGCGGTAGAGGCTAGAGTTCCTAAATATGCGGGCCTCGTGTGTCCGGCCCAACCACCCAACAAATATGTCTAAAAACTGTCCCCGATGGTCGACCAGGGCCTGCAGCACCATTGAGAAATATCCCTTCCTATTAATATACTGAGCCACTCGATGGTGTGGTACACGGATCAGGATGTGTGTCCCATTGATCGCTCCTCCACAGTTCAGGAATCCAAGGGCAGCAAATCTGGCCACGATGGGGTCCAGATCTCCAAGGAGGATGTCCCTGCTTAGCAGGATGGAGTTGATGGCCCTCACCACCTGCAGAAGAAGACATAGAAGCACACAAAGCAGGGAATGAGAGGGGGTGCCTGAGCCCTTGGGAGGTGCCCAGCCCCTGCCACCACCTCCAAACGCTCCCATAGACACCCTCTATGAGGCTGCCCCTCCCCCAGCAGCAGGGCTGTGTGAGGGCAGGATGGCACAACTCTCCCCAGGGATGGGCCTTGCCCCCACTCCACCTCTCACACCCCCTCCCCTTTCCCGAGGGTCCCCCTTTTCCAGTCCCCCCAGAGGGAGTGTACCCTGAGAATGCCTTACTTCCATAAAGACCCCGATGGTGGACTTCCCCACATGTAACTGGTGTCCCGCCAAGTGGTAACTGTTGGGGGTCACAAGCTTCCACACGACAATTGCGACCCTCTTCTCCAGGGGGATGGCAGGCCGCAGGTGGGTGTCCTGTCATTGGAGGGCAGGGGCAAGCCAGGCACATGGCTCCAAGAAGGTGGTCTTCCGCATGTGGAAGTTGCTGAGCCACTGCTGGTTGTCCCACTGCTCCATGAGGAGGTGGTCCCACCAGTCGGAACTGGTGTCCAGCATCCAAAATCGTCTCTCAACCATGGGGTACAGGGGCAAGGGCCTTGCTCCTGCATCCAGGCAGAGGTTCTCAATGATGAGCTCAGATTCGAGCCAGGGTAGGACCGTCATGACGGTCTGCTGAAACTGCTGCAGAAACTGTAGCATGACAGTGTTGGGCCATTGCCTGCCCAGGGGCAGCTCCGGCTCCATGGTAAAAAGAGAAAAGAAATGCTGTGGCATCCAGCAAAGCTAGGCAATCAAAGCACACACTGCAAAAGCTTTGCTGTCCCTCAGAGAGATAGGCAAGCCCGCAGCAGAAGCTGAGAAACGGCTGTCCGGGGGTTCTTTTAAGCACACAGCTCAGATAGCCTTAGGCAACAGCACCCGGAAGTAACAGCTGACATAATGCCCTGCCAGAAATGGTTCTGGGTAGCCTTTTATGTGACAGAGCATCCAATGAGTGTGGACGCTCTCTTTTGAAAAAGCAGAATGCTGTTTCGATGCACTTTTGAACTGTGGATGCTGCTCTCTTTCGAAAGAAGATTTTTCAGAAGATCTCTTCCGAAAAAGCTTCTTTTGAAAGAAGCTTGCAGTCTAGACATACCCTCGGTGAGAGGAATAAGGGATATTCCTAATGAGGAGTTTTTTCCAAAATTTGGCCAAATTTTGGAAAAGCCTCTTTCGGAAAAAAAGCTGAAAAAGATACTCAGATTGCGAACCGCAATTTGTGTATCTTTTTTTGACTTTCCTCTGCAGTGTAGACATAGCCAGACAGACATAGTGGCAGATTATTAGAGCGTGGGAACATTAGATTGTAAATTAGTTTGTTCAGAGACGATCTTTTTGTTCTGTGATTTTAAAGCACTTAGCACAATGGGGTCTGAATTCATGATGAGAGCTCTTAGGTAGACTGGAAGTACAAATAATAAATAAAAAGAAGTAAGCTGCAGAGACAACATCTTTCAAATATAGAACATTTCTACATGACTGAGTTTTAAATGAATGGGAGGTAGCACTGGTAGAAAGCGAGAAAAATAATTTCACAATAAAGTGTTAAACTTCAAAGCATTTATCATTTATTTTTTCAAAATGACCCCTTTTTCATTTTTGACCAGAAAAGGCATTCTTCATTTTCAAAAAATAAAACTTTCAGAGAAATCTTAAAATAAAATTCTATCCATGTAACCGAGCTGATGAATCAAAACCAGCAATCCAATTTATACATAAATGAAACCATAAAATTATTTAAAACATTTTGTAAAACCACCTAGAATTGTTTTTTCCTTTAAAGTCTCCACTGAAGATTTTCAATGCTCACTAAGCATTGAGGAGGGATAGCTCAGTGATTTGAGCATTGACTTGCTAAACACAGGGTTGTAAATTCAATCCTTAAGGGGGCCATTTAGGGATCTGGGGCAAATCTGTCAGGGATGGTACTTGGTCCTGCTGTGAAGGTAGAGGACTGGACTTGATGATCTCTCAAGGTCCCTTCCAACTCCATGAGACAGGTAGATCTCCATATATGTAGGTGTGTGTTTTTATTTTCGAGCTACATCCATTTTATAATGAAGGTCTCATTCACTGTGCAAGTTTAAGCCATTTATGGTGTTATTTTATTTTTCTTTCTGTGTTTAGTCTGACAAAAGTAAAGTCCTAATTCTGTAAAAGCTTACACACCTGATTACATTTACTCACATGATGAATCTCTTTGAAGGTAATGGGATTTTTCATATGATTAAAATTAAACGTGCTTGTTTGTGGAATAAGGGTCTAGTAAGTCATCGTAATTAACATTAAAAAAATTAGCTTATTGGCTTTTGGGAGAACAAAAAATTGTAGGTGGTGAGGATAGGATTGTGAATGAGAACCCTTTGAAACAGCAGGAAGGATGATGAATGTGGCAATCAACAGGGAAACCAGAGGCCTCTTAAAAAGAAACTTACAAATGTCAGTGTTGGGAAAATGAACGAATTTTACATGTCTCTGTCACGGCTCCAGAAATATTTTATGCCAGTGACCTTGGGGAGAGTTACAAGAAACACAATATATTCCCCTGACTTTAACTGGAAAAGAAATAATTTGGGAGCACACACACATAGGGTTGCCAAGTGTCCGGTATTCACCTGGACAGTCCGGTATTTTCGGCTCCTGTCCGATAAAAAAATTCAGAGAATACCGGACACCTAAAATGTCTGGTATTTTCTGAATTTTTCCTCGGACGTGAGGCGAAAATGCCAGGCACCTGGCAATCCTACAAACACTCAGCGCCCAGCCTCCCCCCCTGCCCCGAACCCTCCCCTGGCTCCCAGCTCCCCGACCCCAGCCCCCATGCTTACCTGATTCCCCAAGGCTGCCGGCACAAAATGGCTGCTGGTCAAAAGACCTAGGGGAAGCAATGCTTCCTGTGGATCTTAGTGTTCAACCGCTCCCCTGTTCCTATCCCTGCACTCACTCTTAAAGGGGACATGCTGTTTTAATGATGTTTTATTTTAATTTTTGGTTTTGGGGGCAGGGTAGAATTTTTGGAGTCCTTTTTTTTTTCTCAACAACTTTGGTCTCCCCTTTTTTCCCTTCAACAGAATTTTTTCCCGTTTTTTTGGGGGGGAGTCGGTATTTTTGTTTCAACCATCTGGCAACCCTACACACACAACTCATAATAAAGAGCCAGTAGGGGGTTTCCTGAGCTGCTCAGAGTAAGGATGTGAACAGATAACCGGTTACCTGGAAGCAGCCCCCTGTCCATGGAGTAGGCAGCTTCATACGGGGTTGGGGGGAGCTAGCAGCCCAACACAGCATCAGAAGTATCTGGGGGTACAGGTTCTGCTTCCCCTCCCTGTTTAATCAGTTAACTGAGTAAATGTTAAGTTTAACCAGTTAACTGATTAAATGGAATTTCACATCTCTAGGTCCTAAGCAATTTCTTAATCTACTTATACCTAGGGCAGGCTCTGAGTGAGGACTGCTATCTGAAAAACAGCCACTAATTTCTCACATGCACTCAGCTACAGCTGTCAAATTTCAAACACAAATAGTAGAATTTGGAATCATAGAATACTAGGACTGGAAGGGACCTCGAGAGGTCATCGAGTTCAGTCCCCTGCCCTCATGGCAGGACCAAATACTGTCTAGAACATCCCTGATAGACATTTATCTAACCTACTCTTAAATATCTCCACAGATAGAGATTCCACAACCTCCCTGGGCAATTTATTCCAGTGTCTGACTACCCTGACAGTTAGGAACTTTTTCCTAATGTCCAACCTAAACCTCCTTGCTGCAGTTTAAGCCCATTGCTTCTTGTTCTATCCTCAGAGGCCAAGATGAACAAGTTTTCTCCCTCCTCCTTATGACACCCTTTTAGATATCTAAAACTGCTATCATGTCCCCTCAATCTTCTCTTTTCTAAACTAAACAAACCCAATTCCTTCAGTCTTCCTCATAGGTCATGTTCTCTAGACCTTTAATCATTCTCGTTGCTCTTCTCTGGACCCTCTCCAATTTCTCCACATCTTTCTTGAAATGCGGTGCCCAGAACTGGACACAATACTCCAACTGAGGCCTAACCAGCGCAGAGTAGAGCAGAAGAATGATTTCTCGTGTCTTGCTCACAACACACCTGTTAATGCATCCCAGAATCATGTTTGCTTTCTTTGCAACAGCATCACACTGCTGACTCATATTCAACTTGTGGTCCACTATAACCCCTAGATCCCTTTCTGCCATACTCCTTCCCAGACAGTCGCTTCCCATTCTGTATGTATGAAACTGATTGTTCCTTCCTAAGTGGAGCACTTTGCATTTGTCTTTATTAAACTTCATCCTATTTACCTCAGACCATTTCTCCAATTTGTCCAGGTCATTTTGAATTATGACCCTATCCTCCAGATTAGTCGCAACCCTCCCAGCTTGGTATCATCTGCAAACTTAATAAGCGCATTTTCTATACCAATATCTAAATCGTTGATGAAGATATTGAACAGAGCCGTCCCAAAACAGATCCTCATGGAACCCCACTTGTTATGCCTTTCCAGCAGGATTGTGAACCATTAATAACTACTCTCTGAGTACGGTTATCCAGCCAGTTATGCACCCACCTTATAGTAGCCCCATCTAAGTTGTATTTACCTAGTTTATTGATAAGAATATCATGCGAGACTGTATCAAACGCCTTACTAAAGTCTAGGTATACCACATCCACCGCTTCCCTTATCCAGAAGACTCGTTATCCTATTAAAGAAAGCTATCAGATTGGTTTGACATGATTTGTTCTTTACAAATCCATGCTGGCTGTTCCCTATCACCTTGCCACATTTCAAGTGTTTACAGATGATTTCCTTAATTACTTGCTCCATTATCTTCCTGGCACAGAAGTTAAACTAACTGGTCTGTAGTTTCCTGGGTTGTTCTTATTTCCTTTTATAAATGGGCACTATATTTGCCCTTTCCAGTCTTCTGGAATCTCTCCTGTCTCCCATGATTTTCCAAAGATGATAGCTAGAGGCTCAGATACCTCCTCTATCAGCTCCTTGAGTATTCTAGGATGCATTTCATCAGGCCCTGGTGACTTGCAGGCATCTAACTTTTCTAGGTGATTTTTAACTTGTTCTTTTTTTTAATTTTACCTTCTAAAACTACCCCCTTCCCACTAGCATTCACTATGTTAGCATTCCTACAGACTTCTCGGTGAAGACCGAAACAAAGAAGTCATTGAGCATCTCTGCCATTTCCAAGTTTCCTGTTACTGTTTCTCCTCCTCACTGACCAGTGGGCCTACCCTCCTTGGTCTTCCTCTTGCTTCTAATGTATTTATAAAAAGTCTTCTTGTTTCCCTTTATTCCCGTAGCTAGTTTGAGCTCATTCTGTGCCTTTGCCTTTCTAATCTTGCCCTGCATTCCTGTGCTGTTTGCCTATATTCATCCTTTGTAATTTGTCCTACTTTCCATTTTTTATATGACTCCTTTTTTATTTTTAGATCATGCAAGATCTCGTGGTTAATCCAAGGCGGTCTTTTGCCGTATTTTCTATCTTTCCAACACATCGGAATAGAGGTGAAATCCTGGCCACAGTGAAATCAATGGCAAACTCAAATTGACTTCAGTGAAGCCAGGATTTATGTAAGTGCCTACCTTATTGTACTCACAAATTGACTAGATAGCTAACACTAGATTCTCAGCTGAAAGTAAACTGATATACAAAATGAAAGTGCTGGAGCTATGGAAATGTACATCAGCTGAAGCCAGCAAGTCTTAAGATTTGTTCCTAGTTCATTGTATCTGCAATTGACTGTGGGTGGAAAATGAGAGGCTGAATTGAGACCCTTTTTAAAAAATTGGCTTGAGAGCAGAACAACCAGCAGTAAGTACATTCATATGTTTCTGTGATGATGGAATAGCATGTATATTTTTTTAAAAAAAATCCCCAAAGCCAGAAATAAAAAAGTTAATCAAATCTACCACTAAAGTCACCCCAAAGTGAAAAGTTGTCATATTAATACCAGCATGAACATGAAATACTAGGCAGAGCTAGCTTCCTCAGCCATCCATGTATGGCATCAAAAATAACAGCAACTAAAAATCTATTTCAGCCTTGCAACAGTTTCATACACTGACTCTAGGAAGTCTTAGTGCACTGTTTGCACAGCTTGCTATAGGACCAGGGAGAAGGCACACTAGAGGGCTTGATTCTTAAGACATTGTTTAGAAAATGAGAGCACTGACTTTGGTAAAAAGGAGGACAGTGATGGTGAAGGAGAATGAAAGGGTTATAGGCTGGGAATAAAAATTACCCAAGAGCCCAAGACAGAAGACAAGACAGAAAATATTTCTAAATCGCTCATTCTCTCAATCATTCTCAGCACTCCCTAGAGGTCATTCTAATTTGACACTCTCTCAGGCCACGTCTACACTGCCGGCTTGCGCAAGAAGCTTTTTGCGGAAGAGATCTTCCTCAAAAACTTCTTGCGCAAGAGTACATCCACACTACAAAAGTGCATCGCAAAAGCGATGCGCTTTTACGCAAGAGAATGTACAGATTGCATGGACGCTCTCTCCCAAGAAAGCTCTGAAGGCCATTCACAGAATGGCCACCAGGGCACCTGTGCTTCTTTCAATAGGTTGTTTTTGCGCAAAAAAATCCCTGTTTCCTATCCACACGCACCTTTTTGCGGAAGAGCTCTTGCGCAAAAAGGAGTTATTCCTCATAGAAAGAGGAATACCTACACCGCAAAAAGCCCTTTGTTCTGGCAATTCACTGTAAATTTGCTTGCACAAAAATGCACTTGAGGTGTGGATGCTCCATGGGTTTTTTGCGCAAAAACAACTGTTTGTGCAAAAACCCTATTGTGTAGAACTAGCCTCAGGCTCAAATTCTTTCCTCCATGTGAGGTGGAGGCCACTGAGAGAAAGAATTAAAAGTCAAAAACAAGTCTGCCAGATGATGATGATCATCTCTGAACTGCCCCCTGACTTTGGAAACAAAATAGATGACACATATGTCAGAAACCACCCATCTGCCAAAGCAAAGAACAAGAAAAGTGCATATTGCACAGAAAACCAAGGCCTAGACGTTAATAGCAATTTTAGAATTTCTTATAAGATTCTCTTCCAGGTTACACAACAGTTTAATAAAGCTAATGAAAACATACAATGATGATCATGGATTGAGGATGATGACAGCTGAATTGAAATAGTACAGGAGAGCATGAAGAACGATTCATAGTGCACAATACGAGACATGTTTTTATATCAGTTACCCTAGTAAAAACCTGAGTAAATCTGTTGAAGTCAATGCCTATAGTGGCTGAGGTAAGTTTGGGTCAAATTCTGCCCTCAAGGATGTTTTGGGCTTTCTTTGGCATCAGAAGGTGCCCTCCATATACACCCAAGGGTAGTGCTTGATCCTTATATAGGAAGTGTATTCACAATGCAACCACTTGCCTAGCTAAGTAGTAATGGCTCAGTCTTAAGAACCATTTAAGGCAAGATGAAATAAGCTGATGGAGGAAGCTTTATAGAATCCTTCCTAACTACGGCAGGCTCCTTCCAAATTAGTATTCATGATTATGGTGAACAGCTGCTCCATGACCTGCTTTAAACACTCTTTTATTAAGACAAAAAGGAAGCAGTAGGATGATGCCAGTTGCTTCTGTTGTGCTAATCGCCAAGTAATATATACACAGAATGGTATTCAGCAAAGGAGCAGGCAAATATTCTCCATGTTATTTTATGAGGGTAAAAATTACTTTGTGGCTTGTCACTTGGAGATTATTCTGCTTTTGGCACAACTTCAGGCTGTAGAGTTTAGGCATATTGTAATCCAGATGTCAGGTTTACTCCTGTAGAAAGGCTGGGTCAAAAGGAACAACTCTGCCATAGAATCTCTCACCAACTTCATTTCAGACACCAGCAGCAGAGTTTTCCTCCCATTGCTGTGGAAGGGGGATTAACTGGCTGAGCTTTTCAATGCTGATGAGGGGCAGTAGCCACACATCCTCTCAACTGTCTTTACAGAAACAAGCACAATCCCTGTGTAATAGTTTAGAAAAAAACTGAATGCATTCTGAACATCCGTCATATTACATTATTGGTAAGGTCAGTTGGGAGATGGATTATTTGTCTTGCAGACAGCAGCGGAGGTGAAGATGTACAGATCTGATGAGTAAAGTATGTGACTCATGTAATTCATTTGACTTTCCCATTATGTTTGGAAAACACAAGTTAATTTATTCTCCTATGTCTGCATAATGTTAAATATGTAATCAGGAACAAAGAGTCTATGAAAGTGTATGGGAGATTTTCCACTAATCACCACAATTGCTGGATGAAGCACAAATTTAGTTTAATTGGACTGCAAACAATAGTCAAAACTCGAGATAATACATTTTATCAGTATCTACAATTATACGTTTGAAGCAATCATTTATTTTCTCAAACACACTGTAACTCTCTAGCCAGTAAATCTGGACACCATGGGAGAACACCTCATTCATCACAGCATGGGACCATTGCCTTCTTGCATAGAAAGAGCATGATTTGAGTCCAAAAACCAGTTAAAAAAGAGTTACTCTCTCTCTCCTCCCCTTTATAAATGAAAGTTTGACTTTGAACAGATAATTGTTTATGGAAAAGTGCTGCCAATAAGACTGTCTGTGAGCAATCATGCTCGCTTAACTGTGCCTTGCTGTCTGATACACAAAGTTCTAAGCTTTCACAAAATAAACATTTGCAAAATACACACAAGACTTTTTTATGTATTTATTTTCTCAAACACATTGTAAGGCTAAGTGTGAAGTGTGGACATTTGAGTTAGTGCTGTTTATTTAACACAGCCAGATCCAGCTGCCTTTAGGGAATATTGTATCTGGATCCTTTCCGAAGTACGGCAATTGACCCACAACAGTTAATTTATAAGTCTAAAAATAGATAAACCTTCTGTTTTGTGTAAGAAGCTATCTTTGTGCCATTAGGGACTTTTGTGGAATCTATAGAACATTGTCAAGCCACGGCTGGCTCTCCATCCCTGTTTGTAAAGAGAACTAGAGCTCACATAACAGCTCTATATATCAATGAGCTGAGACAACAGGTCCCTTAAAACTCACTAACTTCCAGCCACTCCCTTCTCCATGGAAAAACTGACTCTGTCTGCTTGTATTTTTATGAAGAGTGAGGCAAAAAAGATATTTATAATGGAATTCCCAAGGGAGTGGGAAAATTCAGTATAAAGTAGACGAGGGTTAAGAGAAAGCTACTGCAGGAATGTTTTGAATTTATTGAGATGGGTACATTCTGATCACACATGCAATGAACTTTTTTTTTAGAAGTGCGAGAGATGTATCATCATCATGAACATTATTACTGCAGCAGATTTAGAGAATTCAGCTAGGTTGGCGCCCCATGGTGTCAATCTCCGTGCAAACATAGAGCAAATGGCAGGCCTTACCACAAAGCACTTACAATAAAAATAAGAGATGAAACCGGTGGAAATAATAAACAAAGAAGTGGGCATAAAGGAGATTGGGGTGACAACAAACACACTTTTGAGTACAGCCACCAAGCCTTGTTCCACAAATAAAGGAAGCAACTGCACTTCTCAGGTAAGTCACTACAGGAAGCTATTTAAATAAAAGAGGATGAAATCCTTATGCACAATGGGTCAAATTCTGCAGTCTTTGCTCAGCCAAAGCTCCCACTGAGTTCAATAAGAATTTTTATTGACTAACGATTGAAAGATTTGCATCAGCAATTATTTTCCATTAATGCAAACTTTCAGAAAGTTACCATACAGTATACAGGCAAATGTAAATGTGCTTATCCACCATACTAATTCATATAGAAGATACTGTATTCAGCAAGATGAACCTAAATTCTGTGCCGAGGTCTTTCTTTGGATTCTGCATACAGGAAACTGAATTTGCTACAGAAGCTTCTTTTATATTAAAAATCTACATAGATTATATTGAATTAAATGTAAAATGAATAATGCAATCACTTGGGCACCACTCGTGTTATCTAATGTGGTATTGAATTCAGGATACTTTGTGCTGTGTCTGCATTTTCAGGGGGAAACTCATTTTTGCAAAGGCAATGCATGCTTCCATTGTAGAAACTGTCAGGCAAAAAAAGTGGCAGGTGCCGACTGGTAGACAGAAGTCAGTTGGATCTTTTGACATGTTGGGAGAAGGTGACAAATTGGAATTGTGACATAAGCACGATAAGTAGATGTTTCTGCTAAAATGATCAGCAATTACAGATAAAAATGCTGTCATTTAGTCCCTATTCCTGAAATTGGATGGGTGGCCTGGGCTGATCTCACTGAAGATCTGGGGCCTGAAATAGTCATGTGTAAATTTCAGAAGTCTGAAATTATTGCAATTAACAGGGCAAGTCAGATCGTAATGGAACTAGTGCTGCAAACTCAAGGAGGCAACACTACATCAGATCACATGTTCAACTTCTCTGTAAAGAGGGCTGTCTCTCCCTGGCTGTCTCCCTCTTTCTCTCTCTTTCTCCTTATATTCACAGCTATCCATAGATATTAGAAAGCTTTGTTTCTGGGACCCAGATCTGCAGCAAGGAATTAACAGGGGGTGGAATCAATAGCAAATTCTGCAGTTACAGAATTGCCGAATGCATTGAGCACTAACCATTGATCTCTAAGTGCTTTAGGATAGGGGAAAATCAACCTTTCTAATTTTAATGATTAAACTAATTAAAGTATGTTCCCTATAAGGCATAAAAGAGAACAAGAAAGAGAGGGATGTTTTTCTGTTTTAGTCACTGATCACAAGCTTGTATGATCTTAGAGTGCACTGTATTGTTCTGCTGATAATTATTGTAGTTCAGCATATACAGATAAGAACACAGTCTGATATTTACAAATGTTGGCTTCCTGCAAAGGCAGACATTTGGTCATTATCACTGAAGTGATCTCTTTCCCTATTTTAATGAATAGGGATGACATTAATTTTTTTAAATAAAAGTGCTCGTTACTGTATGTGTTGCCTTGGGGAACTCTAGCCCTATGGCCGAAATAGCAACAGTCAAGTTTAAACAAATAGAAACAAGGATTGTAGCACAAAATAAAACTTCAGGCTGACCGCATTTCATGCTCTCATAATGGGTGAGTCTAACTGCAAGGCTATCACTTGGAGGGATTAATAAAACAACCGGTCAGACCCCTTCAGGGTTTTGTCATGCAGCTAAATTAAAACAACGAGCCTCCAGTAAAGAGCAGAATCCTGGTCAGGGGTATATCTAGGTCAGTGCTATAAATGGATCTCCCCACCACCACCCCATGTTCATTGAAGTTAATAGTAAAGCTCCCCCTGACTTCACAATCAAGGTGCACAATCAAGCACTAAATAAATTTGCAATAAGACGTGGAACTCCTTGCCAGAGGATGTTGTGAAGACCAGGACTTTATCAAGATTCAAAAAAGAACTAGTTAAATTCATGGAGGTTAGGTCCATCCGTAGCTATTAGCCAGGATGGGTAGGAATGGTGTCCCTAGCCTCTGTTTGTCACAGGCTGGAAATGTGACAGGAGAGGATCACGTGACGATTACCTGTTCTGTTCACTCCCTCTGGGGCATCTGGTATTGGCCATTGTCGGCAGACAGGATACTGGGCTAGATGGACCTTTGGTCTGACCCAGTATGGCCGTTCTTATGACTTGCTATTTGTAGTAAAATGAAGGCCTAAAACATAAGCGCATGTAGCACAGGCCTGGTTTGAGGCCTGAGGCCTAGCTAACAATAGGCAAAACATGGCTAACATAAAGCAAAGCTAAACTATGATCAAGAGGCAGGCCCCTGCTCACAGAATTTGGCATGAAGAGGGCTGAGAGCGCAAAACACTAATTGGTGCTAGGTACGGACTGCAGAGCAATAATTTATACTGGTCATAAACTAAAATCACGTGGTACCACCAGCTCATTAAAAAAGACTTTGGTACCCATTCCTCACAGATACAGACCCAGGTTCAGGAAAGGGTCTAAAATGACAGCATGATGGATAGAGATGATCTAATCAAACCACAAGGTACAGGGTGATGGGTGGTATCTAAGTAGTGTCAGTGGGTGGTAACCTGACAACGTCAGAGGGTGGCAACCTGATATGTCAGCAGTGAGGTCTGACTTGTTGTACCTGTGTATAAGGTGGTGTCTTGGGGGGACAGCTTTTGAATGACCTAGGGGGCAGTGGGACCTCCCACTGATTGAGTCATTCCATTGTGGCAAGTATATATACGTAGTGGTTCAATAGCATCTACTAACAGCAATGACTCTACTTCGCTCTACAATAAACCTGGCCTGGCACCTTCGATCCTTATCTGGTTTGTGGTCTTTTGGGGGCTCTCTTGGGGTCTGCTGTGGAGACTAAGTGCACAAGTCAACATGGCACACATCACTGAGCACACACACAAGCAGACTTCTGGTTATCATCATCAACGGAGCCAGAGACCTGTGAAGACACCTCGGCAGTAAATCCCGACCGGTCCCTGAATAACTACACTATTGTCCTCTAACGTTCATATCTCATATACAGATATATGCATATCCTCCTATTCAGCTGAAAATACTAAAGCTCACACAAATATAACATTTGACTGGCTTGCTGTTCTTCATCCAGTGCATAAAACAGTGGTATTGTTTAAGTAACAACTTTGTGAGTCTTGGAGTATTTTGGAGACGCTGCTCTAAGACTCCTTGTCTTGCAGCCTATTTTATAGATGTGACTTATGCTCCTGGCTTCAAGATTCAGATCAAAAATACAGATTAAAATCAACTATTTGATTTTTTTCACCTGAGACTTCTGTATTATTTTCTCCATAGTCTGAAGAACTAAGGTCACATCTATACTTATCCACAGATCAACACACCGGAGGTTGATCTCCTGGCATTCGATATAGCAGGTCTAGTAAAGACCCACTAAATTGAACACAGAGGACACCCCCATTGACGTCAGTATGCCTACTCCTCGTGAGGAGTAAGGGAAGTTGATGGGAGTGTATCTCCCATCAAAATCCTGCTGTGGGAATGCAATTAATGTAGCAGGAGTTACATATCTTAATTTGCACTTATCCCCTAGTGTAGACCTGACCTAAGATCCAGATAAACTTGCTAAAATTCATACCTTACCCCATGACTAATCCCACTGAAATTAGTGGACCAATTTGTACAGTAAGGTAATAATCAATGGGATTAAGGCAATCAGAATCTAGTCCTAAAGGTGAAATTCACCCTTGTGAATGGGCCTTGTGCAAGTTATCTGCACAGGAATGAATTTTACTCTAAATTATGATACCGATCAAACTGGTCCATCTGTTTAGTCCTGCCAAATAATAACACTGAGCAAACTAGATGCAAGAAGAATAGACAGCAAAGACAACCAGTACCAATCCACAACCCAGGACATCTTATATAGGGTTAAGCCTAAATACAATTTTTCGGTTCCATCCAGCCTTTACCCAGAGGCTATGGTTTAATTAAGTTACCCCTGAGCTGAATTTGGCCTTTACTTTAAGTAACTGTATAATTAACTGTTCAAGTAATCAGTACCTCAAACACAGAACAGAAACAACCAAAACATATTTAATCAGAACAAACCTACATTACTCCTAACATGAATGGAAAAATATTGAAGCAGCCAGCTACAGATTAATACTTTCCTCTGAAATTCTGAGAGACTGACTGCACCATTCTATATGACTTACTCTAACCCTTTCTGACATCCATGTATTATCACTTATTATTTGCATGGGATGGCACTACGACGCAGAGGCCCCAACCAACCTTGGGGCCCCATATGCTCAACATATGGCAAACTTAAGGAAACAGGCAGCCCCAATCCCCAAAATCTTCTTACTCTAAAAGAACAAAACTCAGCATGTGGAGAGAAAGGAACTATTACCCCCCCTCATTTTATAGATGGAGAAATGAAACAGAGACATTAAGGGTGCGTCTACTCTGCACCCTTACCTTGAAATAAGCAATTTTGTAGCTTATTTCAAGGTAATATCAAAATAGTTTATTTTGAAATTTGATGCTGTCTCCAGACACCCTGTGAGCCAGAGCAAAGAAAGGGTCCTTTGTTACAGCCACCTGGGGCTGTGTGCCCTGGACTGGCAGTCCACATGCACCCACGTGCACAGGTTGTTGCATGATCCCCAGGTCAAGAAAGCTGAGCGAGACATGCTCAGCCACCCACCGCCTCCACCAGTGTGAGCCTAGGGAAAGTAATGGCACTCACCTGAGGGACCTTCTTTGGCTTCGGACAAAGCCTGAGAGACATCCTGGGAGGGGGATACTGGCTCCAGAGCAAGGATAGCCCCCCTGGCTGGTGGGCATTAAGATGGTGCTGGCCGTGTCCAGCTCCACCTCTTCCTCCTCCTCTGCACAAGCTCTGCCCCCTGGGATGGTGACGATGGACCTTTCCAGCCCAGAGTCCACAACAAGGGAAGGGGAAGGAACTGACCCACCCCCCAGGATGAGGTGGAGCTGGTCATAATAAGAGTAGGTCTGCGGTGCCACCCCGGAATGAGAGCGGCACTCCCTGGCTTAAGCATAGGCCTGCCTGAGCTCCTTGATCTTCATGAACACCAGCTCCTGGGTGGGCATGTGGCCCTTGTGGCCCAGGCTGTCAGCCATCCAGCTATAGACATCCGCATTCCTGTGCCTGGTGCAGAGATCCTGGAGGTTTGCCTCCTCTCCCCAGACCTCAATGATGTCCAGAGTCTCTGCACAAGACCAGGGAAGGTGCGTGCCTCTTTCATCCCCAGGCAGGGTCCTGGGATCTGGCTGCCTGCTTGGCTGCAGCGGTGGAGGGCTCGGATGGAGCACGGGGGTCGCTCATGACGGCAGGGACATCTGTGATGGTTGCCGCTGTGTGGCTCAGGGCTGTCAGGGCCTGCCTTGTGCCACAAGCCCTTCCCCCGTGGCTGCAGCTTTAAGGGCTTCAAAGTAAGAGGAACTATAGAGTTCTGATGAGTGTGAACAGAGTGGTGAGTAAGGCACCTGTAGGGAGCCCTGAAGGCCACTTATTTCATAATAACCACAACTACACTGTCTATACACACGCTATACTGAAATAGCTATTTTGATATAGGCATTATTCCTCGTGAAATGAGGTTTACAGAATTCGGGAATAAGATGCTTGTTATTTCGATATTATTTCGAGATAACAGGCTTGCTGTGTAGACGCTCACATAGTTATTTAGAAATAATGCTGCTGTGTAGATGTGCCCACAGTGAGTCTCTGGAACACACAGGAATTGAATCGAGAGCCAGCATAGCCCACTTCAGTGCATTAACCACAAGGCCATCTCCTTTTCTCGATAGAAATCTCTCTCTTGCTCCATGCATACACATGGGAACTGCTGATCCTCCTCCTAGGTCCACCAGTCCCTCTCATTTCTCTAGCTTCCAGGAGTAGCTGCTAAACTTACTGGTTTCCCCCTACCACCACCACTAATCACATTCTGGAGTGCACTCTGCATGGTGCACGTCTTATGAATTAACTGTCCAGGATGGCATGAGGTAGCACAGCCAATGTGTGCATACAGTGTAATCTATTTCCTCCCATTATCTCACCAGGTCTATACAGATTCTATGCAAAATTTCTCACATTCTAACCATGTCTGCTCTAAATAAAAAACAAACAAGCTATAGCAATATAATGCATCTGTCACATTTTTATCAGAAAAGCTTTGGAAGTAATTTCCATTATAATTTGCTGTCTCACAGACAGTTAAAAAGTAAATTAAATGGAGAATAAATCTCAAGATTAGCTCTTTCACCCAAGAAGCTACCAAATTAATGGACTAGCCCAGTGTATTGCGAGACAAAGGGAAATGCACCATGAGTAACAACAAGATATTACAAGACAACCGAAGGTCAAGAGCAGAAGAAAAAAAACCCATCCAAACCCATAAACATGTTTATGTTTAGAAAACAGCTTACTGGCAGATTACTAAAAGACCAAGACATGTCACCACACAGCTAAACACTTAAAAGAGCTCAGTATACGATTTTCAGCAGTGATGTCTGGCTCTAACGTTAAACTGAGATATTCCTCAGCAAGATACTAGTGAGTGAAAAATTAAGGGCAACATCTTTTCTCTCATGGCAGTCCACATAGATATCTCCTAATTGCCTGTTTCTTTGATCATAGTCAGACCAGAGACCTCATTGGAATCCGTGTCTACCTCACTTTTCAATTTTGGTGTTGTGGATCTGGAACCGGAAGGGTAGATCTGAAGTAGTTACACCTATAAGAGAGTTTCAAGGTGATAATCATAGTACATGCTCTGTAAATATTCTCGAACCACAATGGACATAGACCATCATGTCTTGTCTTTTCTTCCCACTGACCATAGGGTTCCTGTTTCAGGGGCCAGACTGTAAATGAACATTAAAAGAGGATGGGAGTAGAAATAAGAAAGGAGGCAAGAACGTGAATAAATGATAGTTTGAAATGAAATTAGGGAATGATACCAAAAGATACGAGTGGGAAGGATATATATACAGGCTGATATTTGTGGGTTTATCCCAATGCTGTCTATAGTTATCCCCACCTTTGCTGGTTTGACTTTGGAGTAAATTGTAATAATCTGAGCAGAGATGTGTCCTCATTCATAAAGAGATTAAAATGGCTCTATATCTGCAATATTTAGAGAAAACCCAACTGATCTGTAGCCAGTCTAGATTTTATATCATAAGTGCACTTTGACCTTTGAGCTCTGATTCTTTCAATCTGTTCTTTTTTTTTTCAGTACTGATAGACGTCTCCTGTTAAAATAATAGAGAGAGACAGAGAATTTATATAATTTATTTACCGATGAGGTTTAATTTTCAGATTAGGTTTGTTTGCTTTGGCTCAATATTTATAAAACACTTTGAGAACCACCAATAAAAGTCACTATAGCAATGCAAAGTACTATTAGTATTGTGTTGTAGCATACGGTTGGAATAGAAAATGGTACTGATCACCTTGAAAATCTCGAGCAAACCTGTGTAACACCTGCACACCCTCAGACACAACCACTCCATCTGAACCGTCACAGGATTTTTAACAATACTATACACAAACCCCCCTAAAGTAAATTGTACAGATAATACATCTTCAGCAATTTGCAGCTACAGTGTTTCTATGGTAAATCGACACTGGACATAGAATACCACACATATTTCATGCTGGAGGAAACTCATTTGGGGCATCCATGTGGTCTGGTGTTATTGCACTATAATAGTAATGCACGTCATGTAAAATGAAATATTGATCCTTCGTTTTGTTGTCAAAGTGCCAACGAGAATATGTAGCTACAACTATCATTTAACTTAGAGCTCAGGATTAATTCAAACTGACAAGGCATTAAAAGACAGATGTTTCTGGCCAGCTTGAAAGAGAAACATAACCAGGGGTATCACAGACAACTACTACAATGTCTTTTGTGTTCATTCTTAATAAATGACCATGTTCTACAGAACTCAATTACTTCCTTCAGTTTTATTCAGAATTTCACAGGCTACATAATGTTCGGAAAGGAACATAAAAACATAAACTCAAGCTGACCCAGTTCATTTGACTGAGGAGCGCTACTGGCATCTCCTTCCAAAGCCTATTAACAATCTCCTTGGTTTGGCCATCGGTACTCACTCAGTTGTAACTTAAGCTTCTGTGTCTTCACATGTGCTGACTGCATTGAATATGCAGTGTCTTCTGATCTGGATACAAAGGTCTGACAGTGTTAGTCTGAACTTGGTACCTTGGTTTAGAAGTGTACTTATAAACCACAGAACCTCACCTCTACTAGTGATGTATTACACCAGGTTGCATCTTTAATACTATTCCTAGCTTCCCAGCTATGGTGATATCTCAATGGTTTTCTTCACCAACCTTTGGTTAAGAAACTAACCTGTTCTCTTGAACACGGGCATTGCCTTGGTCCACACTTTAGTCAAGTTCCAGGCTAAATCACTTGCAATATGCTATGCTTGAGGTTATTGGTGAAAAGGACCGATGCAGTATGCAATAGCTCAAAATATGAGTGCACTGATTTCCTAAATGCAAAGCATAGGCATGGAGCACACCGCTCTTCACACCGCATTGCCTTTATCTGCTTGTCATTAGAAAAATGTTGTGAACTCACCAGAAGTTCCTTCCCCAGAGTTGGTGCCGGACTGGGAGACATCTTGGGGGAAAGGGACTGGCTGTCATGAACAGCTCCTGGGTGTTGTTGATCACCAGCTGGCTCCTTCTCCTCCTCCCCCTTCTCCTCACCTTCTGCCACCATGTTGTCCTCCAGAGTGACACCAGGCGCGTCTTGGCTGGACTCCATGACACCGCTGGGGAAGCTGGCTGCCTGCCCCCCAAATGGCATCCAGCTGGTCATGGAAGTGGCACGTTTGAAGTACTGCATCAGACTATCTGCTCTCCTCCTTCACTGTATGGTAGGACTGGCACAGCAACTTGATTTTCATTCTGCACTCCTGGGTGTCCATGGAATAGCCTTTAGCCACGAGGCAACTTGCAATCCTGCCATAAATCTTGACATTCCTCTTGCTGGTTTGGAGCTCAGTGAGGATCGAGTCAACTCCCCGCACCCTGATGAGGTCCAAGAACTCCTGGACACTCCACACTGGTGCTCTTCTGCGCCCCTGGGAACTGGAGTCCAAGAGAGCAGAAGTCCTCAAAGTCGTTGTGTTGGTCGGATTACTCAAAGTCCTCTCCACGTGTGCTGCAGTGTGCTGCTTGCTCAAGAATGGGCTCGCAACGCTGACCACATTGGAAAGCCCTTCTCCTGTTCCTGGGTCTTTTTGAGCTCACCAGAGACAGCAGTAGAGACGCAAGTGCTGGCCAGAGCAGGAAGCTGCAGGAGGCCAATAGTACTGACTTTCTGGCAACACTGCATCTACACTAGTGTAAATTTGACTGAGCAAGTTCAGGCATAGTGTTACTCCTGGTGAATAGCAGTGATAATGAAATCAACATCAGCGGCCCTTAAGGTTGATGAGACAGGTTTTATAGTGTGGACACATCACTTAGAAAATTGACCATATGGGGCTAAAGCAGATGTAAAGTCCTAGTGTAGACCAGGCCTAAGTCTCTATAAGTTCTCAAGTTTCCTCATTGTTTTTGCAGATAGAGACTAACATGGCTTCCCCTCTGAGACTTTGCAACTGCTTCAGCACTTTCTAAAACTAGCTGCACAACATTGTCGGTTTAGAGAAATTCACCCATGTCAGCCAAAGCATGAGTCTAGCAAACTTTAAACCCCAGTGAATTCAGTCAGTTATTTAATTAGTTAAATTCCAGTGGCCAGACACATCCTAGGATTGGTGCCATTAATTAGTTCAGGCAAAAAAAATTTCAAAGGTGACTAAGTGGGTTAGGAGCTACGGCCCCATTTCTAAATGGCTTTAGGTATTTAGGAGCCTAAATCCCATTGACTTTGAAAGTAGGTGCTTTTGAAAATTATACTGTTTAGGAAAAAAGACCGATCCTTTATTGTCATATTCCTAGGAGCTGTCCAGGTAACAAGGAAACCATATAAAACAGTAAATTAAATAATAAAATGGTCCCCCAGACAGCCTTTTAAACCAACCTGATCATACCAAGACATCGAGACACTTCACTAAATATATAGAATAATAAAAATAAAAATCTGTAGTCTGAGCTATCACAGCTGATTTTAAAGGAGAATCAGGCTATGTCTACACTACAAGGTTTTTGCGCAAAAACTGCCGTTTGGGGGCAAAAACCGGCAGAGCATCCACACCTCAAGCACATTTTTGCACAAGAAAATTGACAGAACAGAGGGATTTTGCTGGTCGAGTTATTCCTCTCCCCACAAGGAATAACTCCTTTTTGCACTACAGCTATTGCGCAAAAAGGCAGGTGTGGACGCTCTGGAGGGGGTTTTGCGCAAGAAACCCCTATCGGAAAAAGCACAGGTGCTCTGATGACCATTCTGTGAATGGCCATCAGAGCTTTCTTGTGCAAGAGTGTCCATGCAGTGTGGAAGCTCTCTTGCGCAAAAGCGCATCGCTTTGTGGTCTGGACGTGCTTTTGCACTAGAAGTTTTTGTGCAAGAATTCTTCCGCAAAAGGCTTCTTGTGCAAAAACCCTGCAGTGTAGACTAAGCCTCATTTACCTATCCCTATCTAAAGAAACTCTGCATTCCCTAATACGCTCCCTATGATGATGAGTGAAGCAACATCAGCATTGTTACTTGAAATTGTTGGTGAATCTCAAGTCTGGCATCTCAGCTTAATTTAGCAAAGCACAATCAAAGTAGGATACTCAGCTGAAACTCTTGGATCTGTGGGAAACACTTCCAAAGACCAAAATTGTGATGGAGCTCTCATTAGAACAGGATATCTTGGGTGGTCTAGTGCTTTTCATGTTCAGTTATGCCATGAGAACAGACTCTTAAGGCATGAACCAGAAAGTCCAGCCAGGAGGTAAAAAAAAGCCATCAACACTTTTTGAATTCTCATAAAACCTACCCTGAATTTACTTCCAAAGTGGAGAAAAATTCAGTTATATCCATATTTTATTATAGGTGGCTCTCCTCCCCAAGTTTATCTGATTTTAGAAAAGCCAATGATGCATATGAAAGGAAAAATTTTAGTTCTAGATGTTAATGGATTGTATGGATCCTAAGGAATATGTAAATTATTTTCAGATTTTTTTTGTTTGACATTTGAGCACCATCTTGAAGATATTGTTGTTCTGCCACAGAAAGGAACATTTCTACTCATTGGCTTAAGAAAAATGATGAATGTGTTAAGAAAATTAGACTAACTTGATTCCATAAAGTTGAAAGAAACCACCTGTTTATTTGGTTTCTAAACACAATTTGTATTTGTAAGTATAAAGTGAAAAAGCACACTGCAGCAGTTTCATTACATTAAATGGTAAAAGAAAATTGATATGGTCATAAATCTTTAGGAACTGCAGCCTGGCAGGAAACATAATTTTTCTTAACGAAAAATAAAAATCCAGTATTTTGTACTCGTTCTTTTAACAGGCAAGCGCTCTCCTAAATGTGATTTATGTAGCATCACTGTTGGCCCAGTGAAGCATATTAAGCACCATGAATCACAAGCTTATCACTTGAAAACTCTTTTTGAAAACTTAGATGGATATGCAGCTAAACTCAGCTAACTTAGGCTGGCTCCTGCTAAGTGCTACACGCATTTTTTAACTCGACTCCTACAGGTAGGCATCTAAGGCTGGAATTTTCAAAGGAACCTACAAAAGCTAGGCACCTCACTCCCATAAACCTAACTTCCTCAGCTGCCTTCAAAAAAATCACAACCTAAATCTATATTTAGGAACTAACATAAAAAGGGATTGTGTTTCTGTGGTGCTTCAGCAGTTGCAACTCGTATTAGGAGATGAGAGCACTCAATAGTACACAGGATCTGCTTCTCATCCACCTGACTTGAAAACACTTCTAAACTCTAGAGCCATAGCAAGATCCAGTTTTATAGTGAAATTCCCTAGGTCAGGTTCAATGCCATTTTATTGTGATAAATGGACTTGCTCTCTCTTGCAGCAGGATAGCGATACTTCACTTCCTTAAAATGGCTTCAGGTGAAATACAGTTTCACCTCATGTTGTCCCAAGGGTAGAGAAATCAATTCCCAGTTCTACTATATGAATCAGAGAATTCAGAAAATGTACAGAAGGAAAAAATGGATTGATTCCGAAGACAGTAATGAAAACCTGAGAACACTCACCTGCTGGCCAGCAAGCTGGCTTTTTGAAATTAATTCTCCCTAGAATTTTGAACTGCTTTTGCTGCTGTTCATTTATTTAATCAGATAAACTACAAAGTATTGAATCACATAGTATCACAACAGCATTGTTAAAGCCTCCCCTTTATTTGAATAATGCACTAATGTATTTTGCTTATTATTATTATTTATTATTTATTTATTTAATCATAATTTATTACCAGCTTGTTAACTACTAGCAGTTTATTTTACTGCTTTGTGTTCATCATACAGTTCTGTATATTCTAACAAAATGGAATAATGATGGTCATGATTGGATCCAAGTAATGAGCTGTTAAGGAGGAAACTCCATTAGTCATATTTAACTGGGAAATCATTTTAATATTCCTTTTTTTATGAGGCTAGTGGACACAAGCTATCAGCTGTAGTTCCCTCATCCTTTATCTTTGGTCTATTTCATTTCTTTTAACAATGATTACTAGCATCAGAATTTTGTGGCTCCTGGCATGGGGTTTGCTGCCTTGTCCCTGGCTAGATGGTTTGTATGAGTACAGGATAAATTTTAAAAACAACGAATGGTCTGGTAGCACTTTATAGACTAACAAAACATGTAGATGGTATCACGAGCTTTCGTGGGCACAGCCCACTTCTTCAGATGACTAGAGTTTTGAGTTTAGGATGTGTAGACTCAAATAGGGGAGAAGGAATAGAGGGGAAGGAAAAAAAGGAAGGGGGCAGGAAATAAGGCGCAGAGGTATGAAAATGTCAAAGGGAAAAACAAGTAGGTGAACTGGTAACCTATAAGCACCTAAAGATTGGATAGTTAAAAAGAAGCAGATAAGGATCATAGGATAGCAGTTAGATAGGAAGGGTACTAACTAAAGAATCTACACAGACAAAGAGCTGTTGGCACCTTCATTGAATGTTAGGTTGATATGAGAACAGTTTGTAAAGTGATTTAAAAAAAAAAAATTGATAATAGGGATAACGTGCAATAGGGTCCCTAAGATGGCAATCAGAACCACTCAACTACATGCCATAGGTCCAATACTGTTGACTTCTTTCATTTGAGTAACAGGGGCTTTGGGGACGTAATGTTTAATGGTATTGAATCCTCTGGCCTTGATCCAGTAAAGCATTTAAGTACATGCTCAGCATTTAGCATGTGCTAGAGGTTGAACCTCTCTAGTCCAGCACCCCGGGACCTGACTGGTGCCGAACCAGAGAATTTGCCAGACTACAGGAGATCAGTATTGATTAGCAGCATTATCAACACTTCTGCTGTTAAGTGGGCTCTTAAAAGACAGGTAGGGGTAAATTAAAGCTAAATAACAACACAAAACACTAAGAACCAGGACTGATGGCTGTAAACAAACATTATGGGAACGGACGAAACTTGACCACACCCATGATAAGTGAACATCCAGCTAAACAAAATCTTGCCGGACCACAGATGTTGCTGGACCAGAGAGTGCCAGACTAGATAGATTCAACCTGTAGTCAATTCCCATATGATTAAGTCAAGAATGTACTTAAATACTTTGCTAATCTGATTCCTTAGTGAAGACAGAGCAGGATTTTAAAAACACATAACATTCCTTTGACCAATGCATGTACTTAATAGTGCTATTCTCTTGTAGAAATCATCACCACCACCATCAGGAGCTTAATGCTCTGGTACCTAGCTATGATCACTTTCTAATTCTTATGGACAGAGGTACATTTCCTTTCAGTTTGGCATATAACATACGGCACATTTTATTTCATTGTTATCCTCTTCCTTGGTTATTAATTCCTAGATGGTACCGAGCTGTTAAAAAGACATAAATCCTCCAGGAGCATATTGTTCCTTGGCAGACTCTTCATACGTAATTAGTTCAGTATTAGCTGTCAGGCGGTTGAGTTACTAACTGTGGTCCAGTCAGTTAGGCTTGGGTCTAAGACTTCATTCTATAACATGAAATGTATCCAGGGATCAATAGGACATATCCAAAGTTTTCATGGGGAGTGGAAAGAATTTTTTTTAAACTTCTTTCTGTGTCAAATGTCCCTTTTTACCACAACTCCCTCCCAGTCTAACCCTAGAGAAAGTAGACAGCATTACTTTATAACTCAATTTTCTACCCTGTCTTTTTCACTCTTATCTTTTCTCTAGTGTCTGGATACCACTAGGAAGCAAAGTGTTTCCAAGGACAGTCTGTTACAACTACAGATCCAATACTCCCTTTCTGCTTCTTGTAAAAAGAAACACTGTGGCCTGTACATTGCCTTCTAATCTATGAAAGTGTGTTATGTCACAACTTGTGCTGCTATGACCTAGATGCAACATTATATAAGGGTGCCTCATACAGAATTATAGTTTTCGATCACTTAAAGTTCAGCCAAAGAAAGGATATTTTCCAAAATGAAGCTTCTATGTCATTGCCATATTGATATATCTGTTAACACACAAGAAAATCCTCCACCTAGCTGTTTTCATTGTTGTGAACCATGGCAGGTAATTCCTTTTAATAAATACCAGTTCCTTAAGTTGTAGAAATGCCAGACCTACAAATTATTATCACTGGGCCAAGTCCTTAGCTGGTGTATGTTGTAGTTCAGGACAGCAATATAGTAAATTCAGGATTCCCTGGTATGGTGTCCTGACAGGTCTCCTGCTCCATCAGTGATGATAAACATTCAGCTGCGTGCGTTTTCGTAGGTTCCCTCAGTATATCATGCCAGCTCTGCACAGGTAGCTAGCACAATAGACTTCATGAGAGCTCCTAAAGACCACAGATTCAGATAAGATATGAAGGCACCTGAGCAGGGGTGGCCCGTGCGTATAGGCTGACTCGGCCACTGCCTAGGGCACCGCGTTAAATGGGGTGCCCAATGATGACGTCACACCATTGAGGGCTGTGGAGGTGGGGGCGCCAATCGCGCATTCTGCCTGGGGCGCCAGCTGCCCTTGTACCCGAGTCAGGTTTATTGTCGAACAAAGTACATTAATAGTTGTTGGTAGCCAGATGGCTTCCGAGCCCCAATGTATTTGTACCTGGGACAATGGACATGGTTCAATCAATAGTATGGATTTTACTATCACCCCCAAGGCCAGTCAAAGAATTAAATCAAGGTACCCCAACATTTATAGACAGAAACGAACAACCTATGTTACACACTGTTCGTATCATTTTACACACTAACAACACGTTTGGGAGCTCCCCTTGTACTTTTGTCCAAAGCCTTCACTACCCCTTGCTGTGCTTTCACTCTTGTTGTTTCCACCTATTTTATCATGTACTCAGCTGGGTGTCCCTGTACTGTCCTGATGGAAGGTATTTGCATACTTCATGTGCTTGTATCAGTGCTAGCAGTTCTAGTGCTGAGAGACACTGACTTGCAGGCAAACATCTACTTTTGATATGGCCTGTCTGCTACTTACATTATAACTCTTGCTTACTTTGGTTTAGGCTCATTCTTTCTCCTATGGTGTAAATTTGCATAGAGAACATATGATGTCAGGGGAGCTACACAAAAATTGTACTTGCAGATCTTTTACATGCACAAAGAGCTAGAGTTACAAAGGAATTTGGTCCTTTGGAAAATCACTGGGAGTCACAAAACTGAGGTGAGGTATGTAGGTTCCCTTTACAATTATGAGTTGAATTAGATGCCTCAGAATGGGGTTCAAATAAATCAACCTGCTAGACAGCTCCCCCTGTAAAGTAGCCAGTGGAAGATGCCAGGCCTGGGACGGGAGCATGTGTGTTCTAAACCCAGCTCACTCTGAGAAATGGACACCTAAAACCTTGGTATGACTTTGCTTTTGTAAGAAACTGAAGGAGGAAGAGACAGCTCTCCTCATAGCCTTCAGGGTAGTGGTTGGTTTGGCTATTCACCTGGGCTGTGAGAGACACCCCAATTCAAGCCTCCTCCCCCCACAGGAGCAGAAAGCAGGGATTTGAATAAGTATCTGCCACCAGTTAGTTGAGAGCGCCAGAAAAAAACAGAAAAGGAGAATGGCCCTGCTGGCCAGAGCACTCGCCTGGGCTGTGGGAGACCCAGGCTTAAGTCCCCTTCCACCAATGATTATTTAAAAGTTATAGTGGAACAGCTTCAACAGAAGAGACTGAGGGAGCCCTGCCTCAGAATAGCCCAGAGCCCAGTGGCTAGGGCACCCATCTGAGAGGTGGCAGAGCCCTGTTAAAATCCTTTCTCCCACAAAGGGGAGACTTAAATTCAAGAGTCTCTCACACCCCAGAACTATGTCTATACTGCCCCCGTTTTATGCAAAAAATATGCGAATGAGGCGAAGCGTGGAATATCGCCGCACCTCATTTGCATAATTAATGAGGCTCCGTTTTTGTGCAAGATGCTTTTGCGCAAAAACCCCCTCTTGCGCAAGAGCCATTCTTCCTGAAAAAAATGCGGAAAAAAAAGCCTCTTGCACAAAAATGGAGCCTAATTAATTATGCAAATGTGGCACAGCGATATTCCATGCTTTGCCTCATTTGCATATTATTTGTGCAAAATGGGGTCAGTGTAGACATAGCCCAGATGTATATCGCAAGCCGTGGACTAAAACGTATGAGAGAGCTCCTCCTCCCTATCGCCAGGCAGCTTTGTGTTCACCCATCTATAGAGGTCCAGTGCAGTAGACAAGCTCTGCATACACTTATTAGATCAGGTCTCATGGGTCAGTTAGGCAGAGAAATGCCTGTGTTCCTGAATCCTTCTGGAGCATCCTATGCCTCTGTGAGGCTGCAGTGCACATGCTGGGCAGGCCTACACTGCAAAATAAGGTCAATTTCTGGGCACCCGATTTTGAGAAGTCGAAAGGCTGTGTCCTCACTATGGGCAAGAATCGAATGTTGTCCAAAGTAGTGCGTCCACATTACAGAGCCTTCAATCAACTCAGAGTGAGGCACCGTGGGTAGCTCAGCAGTCTGGGCTACACTTCTGATGTCTGCTGGATCCAAAGCGCGGCAGCAGGTGGTTAGAGGCTTTTGTACTTGTGGCATCCCATAAGGCATTCTGCTAGTCCCTCCCCCCATCATGCGGGTTAAAGGGGAAAGAGTGTTTTCATGCCCTGGTTGCCAGCATGGATGCCAGAGCACTGCAACCATGGAGCCCGCTGTGCTGGAAAGCATCATCTTGCTAATGAGTGTTTAGGTGCACCTCATGGCACTGTACTTTGAGAACCTACGCATGGTGCTCCACCAGAAACAGGATGAGGGCAAAGCTTGGCATGGGACAGAGTACCTGCTCGGGCAAGCCCTGGCATCCATGCTAGCGCAGCTGCCAGTCAGTCTGCTGGACAAAGTGCAATGATGGTTCTGGCATCGGCAGGTGAATTTAGACTGGCGGTACCACATTGTCATGCAGACATGGGACGACCAACGGTAGTTGCAAAACTTCAGCATGTGCAAGGCCACGTTCCTGAAATTCTGCTAATTCTCTGAGTGACCAGCAGGAGGCGCCTTTGGTGGTGAGGCCCACTCTGTTACAGATAACAAGGGCCATTTCACTGACATCAGCGTGGGTTGGTCGGGAAAGATGCATGATGCCCTCATCTTTTGGAACTCCTGCCTCTTCCAAAAGATTCACGCTGGAACATTTTTTCCCAACAGGAACATCAGAGTTGGAGAAGTGGACATACCCATTGTGATCCTGAGCAACCCAGCCTACCCCTTGCTCCCATGGCTCATGAAGCCCTACAGGGGCAGCCTGGACCCCAGCAAGGAGGAATTCAATGCCAGGTTGAGAGGTTGACCACAGGTGCAGAATGGTAGTGGAATGTACCTTTGGACATTTAGAGGGGAGGTTCAGGAGGCTCCTGACCCACTTGGACCTCAGTGAATGCAACATTCCTTTCACAGTGAGAGAACAAAAGGGAACCTTTCCAGCAGGATTGGGGGTTGAGGTAAAGTACTTGGCCTGAGAGTTTGAGCAGCCAGACACTAGTGCCATAAGGAGAGCACCGCAATGGGCAGTGTGAATCAGAGACACCTTGAAGGATAGTTTTATGCAAGTCCTCTTTTGAGACCCTTCTCCAAAAGGGGCCCCTGCATTCCCTGTATTTGCTTTTAATCCTCCACCCGCACCCCACTCCACCCCTGCAGTCGAGGCAATAAAAAGATTATTGTGCAAATAACAGGAGTTTTTATTTGTGGAAAAACAACAGAGAAAGGAATGAACTGGGAACCAGAAGGGGAGAGGGGGCTCAGGAATGGGAGTGGGACTGCTTCCTGCCTCCTGAGGGCCTGGAGGCTCTGGCTGCCCTTGAGGTCCCCTCCTCAGCGTCCTGGGGCCACGGTTGCCCTTGAGGACCCTGGGAGTGAAAGCCATGTGTCGGGAGGAGGAGGAAGCAGGGTTGTCATTGGGACAGGCAGAGTTCTGGGCAGTGGCCTATCTGAGGCAGGTCACAACATGCTCCATGACAGCCGTCAGAGAGGCAAACATTGTCTTGTGCTGCCTCAAGAGCTACTCCCAGATGGCTCTCCTCTCCTGCTGTTCCACAGTCCTGTGCCCAGATCTCTGCACAGAAGACTGCATGAAGTCTAGCTGCACCGTGAACATCTCTTCCCTTGTCCATTTTTGCCTGCAAATCACAGCCAGGTGGGGAGATGCTGGAGGAGGTGGTAGATGCACTGAGCTGGCAGCTGGCCCAGCTGCAAAGAAAAGTTACAAGGGCAGACATTATAGGAGATACATTGTGTGAAGCCTACCCCCCTAATCTTATAGCATACACCAGTGTTTCCCAATTTTATTTGGCCACGGAACCCCTAAGGTTAGCTTAAAAAAAAGCCCCACCACCGTGTTTCGTCAAGCAAAAAAAAAAAAAAAAGCCCCGCCACGATTCCCGCTGCAGCTCTGTCTGTTTAAGAGGGGGCGGGGGTGTGTCGGCTCTTCGCGGAACCCTTGCTTTCACTTCGTGGAACCCCAGGGTTCCACAAAGCACCAACTGGGAAACACTGGCATACACCGAAGGTCTCTGTAATGACAATGGAGAAGTGTTCAGTGCACAGCCAAATGTTTGCTTTAAAGCAGGCACTTTACAGCAGGTGCCCAGGTGTCTCAGGGGAGCATCAAGACTCACTTGGTCCAGAGGCAGGCAGGCATGGTAAGAGGCCTGCCAGGCCAGAACCCTGCAGGCGGAAGGGGGCTGATGGCAGAGGGCAGCTTCCCACTGTGCTGGGCACACACTTGGTCCAGCACATGGGGCCTCCCAGAGCCAGTGCTACTTTCCCAGTCAGACCAGGAGACTGCAGGCGGAAGGGAACGGAAGGGGCAAGACAGCTTCCTGCTGTGTCTGGCACATGGCAGGTCTGTTGCGTGCGGCTCCTTTTCCTGACCACAGGAGAGGTGTATGTGTGTCCGGCACTCACAGCCTCTCGGGGAGAATGCTGATAGGTTCCTCTTCTCTCCTCCCTTCAGGTTACCATGCGAGATATCAGTCTTCTCCGAATCATCGTGAGTGATTGGGAGCAAATTATGACTGTATGCGGCCATAAACCTGGGCCTTATGCTGCCCTGCTTTGTGGTACCATGGTGTGGGAAGGCGTCCTGCTGCAGAGGATGGAATAAGGCTGGCCTCCCCAAAATCTTTGTCAGAAGGATCAAAGAGTTCATATATGAGAGCTTCATGGAGCTGTGCAGACAAGACTCATCTCACCAAACCTCAATGAGGCCCAAGATTTCCTGGGCACTCCAGGCTGGTGCTTTTCCGCACTTTTAGGAAGTGGAGACAGTGTGAACAGAAGTTCTCATTACCGTCGGAGTGTCCAACGGAACATTGGAGAAGCTTATCTCCTCATTTGCCGCAGTGTGCTGCTCGCTGGCAAGGCTGGCCACACGGGACAGGCCCTTCTACTGTTCCAGGAGCTTTTTGAGTTCAACGGGAGAGCAGTAGAGGTGGAAGTTGGTGCTAGAGTGTTCATAGTGGACAGCTGGAGGCCAATAGCATCAACTTTCCAGAAACTCTGTGTCTACACCAGCATGACTTTGACCATGCAAGGACGGGGAAAGTGTTACTCCTGGTGAAAAGCTGGACTACAGAAATCGACTTCTGCGGTCCTTATGGTTGACGCAATAGGCCTGGTAGTGTGTATGCATCACTTAGAAAATCGACCGTACAGGGCTAAGCGGGAGAAACATAGGTGCCTCAGGAACTTAAGGTGCAAAAATTAGGTGCAGCATGAATGTAGGTGCCTACAGCATTCAGGGGCAGCTGAGAAAGTGCTCTGTGATCCCAGTGGAGCATGTTGCTAGGATTTTGGCCTCTAAATTGGCAATTATGCACCTAGAATTTTTGTTGACTCTAGCCCAAATGTATTGTGTTTGTATTGAGAGTCCAATCACTGAAAGTTCAGCCAACAACAACATATAAAACTGGGTCCATTTAAAGCAGGATTGGGGAACATAAGGCATGGGGGTTGGGTGCAGCCCCTAGCTTGCCTGGCTCCGGCCCCTTAGGCTCCGGGCTCCCCCCAGCATTGGGGAGCCCACACTGGTGAGGGGTGTTTTTTCTCACTTGTGTGTAGCTCCTGACTGATTTTTCTGTGGGTTAGAGGCTCCTGACCCCAAAAAGGTTCCCCACCCCTGACTTAAAGCAATGAAAGTTTTGTGATTGACCACACTGGTCAAAATCTCAGCCAAAATCTCTTCCCTCAAAGATAAAGGGCCCAAACTCCAGCTGCTCTAAACTGACATAGCTCCATTAGAACTACAACTAGAACTATGTTGAGCTACACCTGCTGAAGATGTGGCAAATTACATCCTTATATGCTGAACTGTTTGATACAATACACAGAAAATATGCACTTGGAGCCACATTCTGCCGTACCAATTCCCATTGACTGGTATTCACTCCTCATCAATAGGGCTACCCAAAGAGCAAGTACTTCTCAATACGAGTTCACCTCGTAAAACCCTGCCAACAACATAAATTCCTTACCACAGGCCCTGCCAGGGCCTTGAATAAACTCCTTAACACAAGGGAACTTTAGTTAAGTTTTCTTGACGTTACTTTGCCATCTGTTGCAGTTCCCTGAAAGTTTACTCTTTTACCGTGTTTGTTCTCTTCTCCCTCTGCTATTCATTCAAAAGGGTTTAATTGACTTTCTGAGCTTTTAGTAGGGACTGCGCATGGTGAGTGGGTTTTTTAAGTTTATTATTTTAAACAGCTTCTATGGATATCTACATTTGGGACTACCTGGCTCTTTAATGGCTTTTAAATGCCATCTATTTTAGACAAGTAGTGTATTGTTTCTTTCTCAGGGAGTAATCCTTTTTCCAGTCCAGGAAAATTGTAATATATTATATGCCACCTGAGTTCGGTTTCCAGGTGTTCTGGGCATAACCTTGAGCAGGTTACATCCCTTCTGGGCCTCAGTTTTTCCATCTGTAAAATGGAAATAATTCTGATCACTTTTTTTAAAATGCTTTGAGACCTATGGATGAAAAGCCCCATAGGGAGGGAGGGATTAATTTTGATCATTATTGTCTTTCCTAATTTTCCAAGAAGTCACACTTTTCTTCCATACAGTAAGCTTTGTGTGCTCATGGATATTTCTTTGAATACTGAGCTTTGGTCATAAATTATAATGTGCCAAAATCTGCAAAGTTATAACCTGCAACCTGACTGACATAAAGGTAGTTTCACAGGTGCCACTGAGAGTCAGACTGGGTTCCATACGCTTTTTACTCATTAGTTATCAGCTTTAATTTCACATAGGAGGAAAGAAAATTTGTCAAAAATACTTCCTGGGTAAGTTAGTGCTGTAGTGTACGTGTAGTTATTAAAAGATCAGCTAAAACTCTCACATGGCTCTGGCTGATAGAATCTCTTTTCTGCAGTGAGTGAATGGCTTGCCAGGAGGGCTAGATGATACCCCCTATCTTTAGTGGCTGTTCAAGGTGAGATGTTTCCTATGGCTGAGCAGAGACTAATCCTTTCAATAAGACTCTAACAACAGGCAAAAAGGGATAGGATTTAGCATCTCATCAAATGCAGTGTAAATGATGGTGTATTTCTCAAAGAAAGACCTTGGTTTTCAGTATATTTTCATTTCCTGAGACTGTTTTTCCAGCATTCTGACTCAACTGTCTAGAGCAAACATTCAATTATACCCTGCAGCTATTTCCAGAGAAATAAACAAGGTTAGCCTTCATTGGCAGAAACTTGAAATCATACAAAATGCTTTTGGCATTCGTTACTTGCAATCAACTGTTTGAGCACAAATAAAAATGCAGCCAGCATAAATAGCAAGTATTTGTGGCATTGTGGGGCTCAAGTCAGAAAGCAAAGCTAATATTTCAGAATGTAAAGGGTTAAATGAAATAGGGATCCTGGCTATGCTACATTTAAAGCAGAGAAAGTTTCCAGTAAGGTTGGTTGGTTAAAATAGTCATGAATCTTGGATGAGTCAAAGATACACTGTTAGCTTTATGCTAGAAACAGCAAATTGCCTTAATTATGAGAATCAATAGCTAGCCCGCAGAGTTTCATCTTTGCATACATGCTTCAGTTACCATGTGTGTGCACTTCTTACTCCAAGCATACTGTTTCTTTGAGTTCAGTAACTTATTCATAATGAATTCTATATGGGAACAATTTCACGCCTTTTTCTGCTTGAAAATTGCCCCCAAACCCATCAAGTCATTTGTGATTCAAAATTATTCTCTGAATAAAATCTGTGGATAAGTCTTGGTTCGTAGCATGTTAAGTTTTATAGTGAGTATTCAAGAGCTGAAAATCAAGCTATTTTGCTTGAAAGCGTGGGTCCAACAGTTCTGCATACTGATTTGATGAGCATACTAGATAGAATCAGGTTTCCAATACAAATTACAGTGATTACAAATTTTTACAGTTATGTTCAGTGACCATTCTGCAACAGTAGCCAAATATTGCTTTTACTCTAAATATATTTGCTAGCAAATTAGCTTGCAAGAATATTAGTGGCAAGTGACACAAAGGGTGTAATGACAATCAAATGAATAGTCACAGAATGTAGGGATTTTTTCATTATTTTTCCTCTGGCTCTTATGATACCCATTTAAGCCTAACAGTTCAGAAATCTGCAGGTTTTATGCAGATGATACATTGACTCAATTTGCACACTTGATATGTTTTCTCCTTGCATACTGACACTTTATTTATTGAAAATGTGTTTTTCTTTTCCATGCCTGCTCCCACATTAGTTTCAATTTCCTGCTGTTGTGATAGGCATAGTGTAAAAATTGGTGAAAATAAAGTGTCTTAAAATTGGTTATGTGCCCTTAGGTTCTAGTAAAACTGAAGCAGAAGTGCAAACTGAAGTTAAATATCTTGGCGTATGATTTAAAAAATATTGTTGGCTACCAGATGGCATCTCTCCTAGCAAAATAAATGAAGGGGTGTAAGGAATCTTGACAGCATAAGAACATAAGAACAGCCATACTGGGTCAGACCAAAGGTCCATCTAGCCCAGTATTCTGTCTGCCGACAGTGGCCAATACCAGATGCCCCAGAGGGAGGGATCACAACAGGTAATCCTCACATGATCCCTCCCCTGTCACCCACTTCCAGAGAAACAGAGGCTAGGGATACCATTCCTACCCATCCTGGCTAATAGCCATTGATGGACCTAACCTCCATAAATCTATCTAGCTCTTTTTTGAACCCTATTAAAGTTCTAGCCTTCACCGCATCCTCTGTCAAGGAGTTCCACAAGTTGACTTTGCACTGGGTGAAGAAAAACTTCCTTTGTTTGTTTTAAACCTGCTGCCTATTAATTTCATTTGGTGACCCCTAGTTCTTTTATTGTGGGAATAAGTAAATAACTTTTCCTTATTCACTTTTTCCACACCAGTCATGATTTTATAGACAGCACAGTGAGGGGCAGGAAGGGAATGCTCTGTCTCAGCCAAATCAAGGAGGAAACTATGTTAACTTCCTTAATGATTTTACAGTGTCTACATCAGCCAAAGATGGGGGAGCCCAGGATCCTGGATCATTTCGGGGAGACACACTTCTAGATCTCAGGTGCTTTTTGGATCTAGCTCGCTGAAATCTAGAAATTCTTTCCAGCCCCCGCTTAGCCATTACTGCTGGTCCTGCTCCCACAGTGATAGCTCCCTCCTCACCATATAGTCTCCAAACTGAGGACTTACAGGATGTGGGGTAAGACACTCTACTCAGACTGGGACAAGAGAGCTGAGACCATAGACACAAGGTGCATTTGTAGGTAGATCCTCATTTTATCAACCATCATATAGCAGTGTGAAGGGGAAAATTCATCCCAGATGCTCATAGGTAAAATGAACGTAGAAGTGACCATGAGATGGAATTAACTCCCCAACTCTCTGAGAAGTCCATCTACACAGCACGGTTATTTCGGGATACCGGAGGTCTCCCAAAATAGCTGCCCCACGTTTTAACAAGCCGCCTGTTATTTCAAAATATTTTTCAAAATAACGGGCCCACTATTTTGGCATCCCTGTAACCCTCGTTGCACAAGAGTTAAGGGATGTCTCAAAATAGTGCATTATTTCAAAATCTGGCACTGTGTAGACGCGCCAAATTTCAAAATAAGCTATTTTGAAATAGAATCTAAATAAGATATGCAATTTGCCTAGTGCAAATTGCGTATCTTATTTCGAGTTTAGAGTGCTGTGTAGACGCATGCCAGCAGACTAAAATGCTGTAACACAGTTGCTCATCTTCTCTGAATTTGAGTCACAATATTGTAAACCCCAGTGTTCAAAAAATCAGGCCCCAAAAGAATCGTGTTTTCGGTCTCACTGAAATCAATGGGAGTTTAGCAATTTGCTACAATGGAGACAGGATTTCCCCATAGTTCTTACAATCATCTGAACTTGTCAGGACTGCATACATCATGGTCATGTTATAGTTGATTTACATAGCATCATACCCAATAATCCACAATGCTGCATGTGAAATTATTGCAACATCGGGTCCATAAGGAGTAGTCCAATGCCGTCTATATAAATATATTGACAAATTAAAATGCTATTGAAAATCTTACTTTTTCCGAAGTAACTTAATGTAATTTTGACTTTGCAATCTGAATGTACACCAATATAACACTTTAAAAAAGTAATCTCCCCATATATTTTTGCAGTTGTATAGTCAAAGGTTTAGGCTGCTATGAAACTCCAAAGGAAAACAGCATCCTACAAATCACATCTGCTACATAACTACATATCATTGTTATATCATAGAATCATAGAATCCTCGAGCTGAAAGAGACCTCAGGAGGTCATCGAGTCCAGACCCCTACCCAAAGCAGGACCAAGCCCAACTAAATCATCCCAGCCAGGGCTTTGTCAAGCTGAGACTTAAAAACCTCTAGAGATGGAGATTCCACCACCTCCCTAGGGAACCCATTCCAGTGCCTCACCACCCTTCTAGTGACATAGATTTTCCAAATATCCAGCCTAAACCTCCCCCACTGTAACTTGAGACCATTGCTCCTTGTTCTGCCATCCGTCACTGCTGTGAACAGCCTCTCTCCATCCTCTTTGGAACCTCCCGTCAGGAAGTTGAAGGCTGCTATCAAATCCCCCTTCACTCTTCTCTTCTGCAGACTAAATAAGCCCAAATCCCTCAGCTTCTCCTGGTAGGTCATGCGCTCCATTCCCCTAATCATTTTGGTTGCCCTCTGCTGGACCCTCACCATTACATCCACATTCTTTCCGTGGGGGGCGTGTCCAGAAATGGACGCATAATATATATAATGGCATCACATTATAGACCTATAAATACTGGGCCATATTCTCAAATTTTATACATTTTCATTGCCTTCAATACATACACCAGCTGGCATTCTGGCCCTGTAACCGTAGTGGAACTTTTGCACTGTGCATGTACCATGCAAACTATATTGTTTTTATTGTGAATCAAACTAGAAACTCATCCTCAGTGAGAATAAGCTGTTTGGAAAGCTTTGATTTTTTTTTTTTAGCTCTGCCATTTTTTAGCACTGAGTGCACACAAAAAATCTTAATCTTTTTCACAGATGGACAGAGGAATTATGACTGTGTCGCAGCAAACTGACAATGATAAATTTAAACCATTTTTAGATTTTCAGCAACAATTTGGCCTGTCCTGCTCCAGCGCATGAAAATAACTTAATTTAGAGCACTTACTTACAAAAGTATTTGGAACAGAGGCCCAAAACCCCCAGAACATTTTTTTTTAAGGAAATGTTGATTTACTAAGCCAGAAGTACCCTTTCATGATTTTCTGGCCCCCAAAACTCTGCCAATGTTTATTTGAGAATTGCTTGGAATAGAGATTAGAATACACAACCCAATGGAACACATTGTATCTAGTGTTTTTTAAGAGTAACTATAGCCGTGAGACTACAGTTTGGTCACAAAAACAACTTTTTTCAAATATATTGGTCCCTATGCAGGTTAATGGTAATGGGCCTCATACATGCTAACCACTACTGGAAATAGTAGTAGAGATGTAGCCGTGTTAGTCTGGTCTTGCTGAAACAAAAGACAGGACTATGCAGCACTTTAAAGACTAACAAGATGGTTTATTAGATGATGAGCTTTCGTGGGCCAGACCCACTTCCTCAGATCAATATGTGGAAGAAAATTGGCATGACCATATATATCAAAGGGATACAATCAAAAAAAAGTGAACACATATAAAATAGACAAATCAGATTTTAGAACAGAGGTGGGATGGGGGGGGAGGTTAATGTCTATGAGGTAATGATAGTAGAGGTGATAACTGGGGAAGCTATCTTGGTAATGGGTGAGATAATTAGCATCTTTGTTAAGGCCCATTCGTAAAGTGTCAAATTTAAACATGAATGACAGTTCAGAGGCTTCTCTTTGAAGACTTGTGTTAAAGCCTCTTTGAAGCAGGATGCAGGTAGTAAGGTCATTGAGACAATGCCCAGGCTGGTTGAAACCATCCCCTTCATAAACCCATCTAGTTTAATCTTGAAGCCAGATAGATCTTTTGCCCCCACTACTTCCCTTGGAAGGCTGTTCCAGAACTTCACTCCTCTAATGGTTAGAAACCTTCGTCTAATCTCAAGTCTAAACTTCCTACTAGCCAGCTTATATCCATTTGTTCTTGTGTCCACATTGGTATTAAGCTTAAATAATTCATCTCCTCCTGGTATTTATCCCTCTAATATATTTAAAGAGAGCAATCATGTCCCCCCTCAGCCTTCTTTTGGTTAAGGTAAACAAGCCAAGCTCCTTGAGTCTCCTTTCATAAGACAGGTTTTCCATTCCTCGGATCATCCTAGTGGCCCTTCTTTGTACCTGTTCCAATTTGAATTCATCCTTCTTAAACATGGGAGACCAGAACTGCACACAGTATTCCAAATGGGGTCTCACCAATGCCTTGTATAATGGCACTAACACCTCCTTATCCCTACTGGAAATACCTCGCCTAATACATCCCAAGACCGTATTAGCCTTTTTCACGGCCATGTCACAATGGCGGCTCATAGTCATCCTATAATCAACCAGGACTCCGAGGTCCTTCTCCTCCTCCGTTACTTCCAACTGATACGTCCCCAGCTTATAACTAAAATTCTTGTTATTAATCCCTAAATGCATAACCTTACACTTCTCACTATTAAATTTCATCCTATTGCTATCACTCCAATTTACAAGGTCATCCAGATCTTCCTGTATGATATCCCGATCCTTTTCTGAATTGGCAATACCTCCCAACTTTGTGTCATCCAAATTTTATCAGGACACTTCCACTTTTGGTGCCAAGGTCAGCAATAAAAGATCAAATAAAATTGGCCCCAAAACTGATCCCTGAGGAACTCCGCTAGTAACCTTCCTCCAACCTGACAGTTCACCTTTCAGTATGACCGCTGTAGTCTCCCCTTTAACCAGTTGCTTATCCACCTCTCAACTTTCATATTAATCCCTATCTTTTCCAATTTAACCAATAATTCCCCATGTGGTACTGTATCAAATGCCTTACTAAAGTCGAGGTAGATTAGATCGACTGCATTTCCTTTATCTAAAAAATCTATTACTTTCTCAAAAAAGGAGATCAGGTTGGTTTGGCACAATCTACCTTTTGTAAAACCATGTTGTAATTTGTCCCAATTGCCATTAGCCTCAATGTCTCTAACTACTTTCTCCTTCAAAATTTTTCCAAGATCTTGCATACTACAGATGTCAAACTAACAGGCCTATAGTTACCCGGGTCGCTTTTTCCCTTTCTTAAAAATAGGAACTATATTAGCAATTCGCCAATCAAATGGTACAACCCTGAGTTTAGAGATTTATTAAAAATTTTTGCTAATGGACTTGCAATTTCATGTGCCAGTTCCTTTAATATTCTTGGATGAAGATTATCTGGATTTACTCCCATTAAGCTGTTCAAGTTTGGCTTTTACCTCGGATATGGTAATATCTACCTCCATATCCTTAGTCCCTTTTGTTATGTTACCATTATCTCTAAGCTCTTCATTAGCCTCATTAAAGACTGAAGCAAAGTATTTGTTTAGATATTGGGCCATTCCTAGATTATCCTTAACCTCCACTCCATCCTTAGTAATTAGCGGTCTTACTTCTTCTTTTTGTTTTTCCTATTTATATGGCTATAAAACCTTTTACTATTGGTTTTAATTCCCTTTGCAAGGTCCAACTCTACCTGACTTTTAGCCTCTCTCACTTTGTCCCTACATGCTCTAACCTCAATAAGGTAGCTTTCTTTACTGATCCCTCCCATCTTCCACTCCTTGTATGCGTTCTGCTTTTTCTTAATCACCTCTCTGAGATGCTTGCTCATCCACCCATGAGATCCCGAAAAAAGACCTTATCAACCTAAAAATAATATTGTGTATAGGCTCTCTGCAAGTAAATTGTATCTGCCTGATATGAGGCCAAGCAAAACACATAAAGCCCCAATATCTGGAATTTTGTACACAGCGGAATAATTAGTGTGTCATCCATAATATGTTGAAGAAAGTTAAATAAACAATCCTAGTTGATAGGTCAATATTTACCAGGAATTACTGCATGGCTTCAGATACTACAATATTTCCCTAAGGCAGAATAGAAAATACTTCTAGTTACATTATCTTTTTTAACTGTAACTGCTTTTTTTAAGCAGAAAACCTTGATGAGAAAGAAGTTCTGCATTTAGAGTCTGATCAAAAATCCATTGAAGTCTATAATTTCTACTAAAGATTTAAAGCATCATTCTGGCTTTGGTTCTTGCCTTGTTCAGAACAAACTACTACAAATGTTTACTCTTAATCCATTTCACTTATTCTATAACATGATTTCTTGGTTGTTTTGCTCTATATTTTTCACATCTTACTACTTGCATATGGACATCATATTCATAACAGTTGGGTTTTCAACAGCTAGCTCTTTTTCTAAGAAAATTTGTCTGAGAAGTTTGCCTTTTGAATTAAAATGAGCTAATTGCCACATGCTGCATCACCTTTTGCCTACGTGCTTTATTATCAGTACTTTTATTTTGATTAGCCAAAAAAAAAAAATGCTTAACAAACTGAAAGGGGCCACTGCATTGGGCAAGCTGATTTTCAACACTGCAAAACTACCAGCTTCTTTGAAAGCTAAGATGAGCATTATTCAATGTTCTAGGTAACTGCACTGCCCCAGGCAGGAATTGCTGTCCAGAGTCCAACTTCTCCCATTTCCATCATGCATCTGATGAGGGAAGGGGCAGAGAATGAGGGAGTTGTTACAGCTCTTCACTAGGTATATGTCTTTAAAGGTAGGACTGATTAGGCTAACAAAGTGGAGGTACAGCACTATGACTATATTTCATAGAGGGTACATCGAAACGACATCCCTTTTTCAATAAAGGGATGTGAATTAGACATATCAAAATTGTAAATGAAGCTGGGATTTGAATTTCCCGTGCTTCATTTACATGGCGGCCATGGCTTTTTTTTTTTCCGAAAAGCCGCTTTTCAAAAAAAAAAACCCACGGTCAAGATGGGGATCTTTCGACAGAAATTCCCCATTTTGAAAGATCCTGTAACCCTCAAAAATTGTTGAAAGATCCCCGCCTTGACTGCGGGGGTTTTTTTTTGTTTGGTTTTTTTTCCAAAAAAAAGCCACGGCCGCTATTATGTAAATGAAGCGCAGGAAATTCAAATACCGGCTTCATTTAAAATTTTGACATCTAATTTACATCCCTTTATCGAAAATGGGATATAGTTTAGATGTACCCAGAATATAGTGAGATAGGTCTTCTGAGTGGACAGCACCGCATAGCTGCATCCTCATGGGTACAAATCCCAAGCTATAAAAATACAAATATATCATTGTATATTACTAGCCTCCAGAACAAACTAATGATACTGAAAACACAAAGTTGGGAGGTAGCAAAGAGACAGAAGAAAGCTAACCAAATGATAAAAGCTCATCAGATAAAAACTGGCCAAATGATACTGAATGGCAAAAGTTCAGAGAAGTAATTTCTCAAAACTATTAATGATTGCTTCTTGATACGACAAGTTCTAGAGCAGAAAGGGATGAAACATTAACACAGCACCATACTAAAATGACATACTATAAAAAGAGATTTCAATAAAATTAGAAAGCTAATCAAAAAGACCTTCAATTGAAACATATAAGATCCAAAGTAGAGGACGGAAATTTCACTTAGGCAGAATTTAGTAAGTTCATCATTTGCCTTCATTCTGATCAAGAACAAAACCCACATTTTCCAAGTTTTGTGTAAAAAAAATCCATCCTTTTTCCACTGACAAATGGCCAAGTTTAAGAGAATACTCAAGCTAAATCTGAGATACTTCAAAGTCTAGAAATATGAAGCCAGGAAAAAGGTGCATAAGTGGTTTGAATGTATTGTTACAGCATGTAGTAAGTAAGAAAACAGAAAGATGGTATTTAGGAACAAATAGCTAATATTCTATAAACAAACAATTGTATCTATATCTATATCTAGAGAGAGATGATGTGCAGAAAGCCTATCTGAGTATCTGTGGGTCTTCTGGGTTACCAAAGATTAAAAGCAGCAAATGAAGACATTGCTGAGAAGTTGTGTGACTTATTTGCAACATTCTTCACCACAGAGCATCTTTGGGAGATACTGGGATGGAGGGTGCCCCTATGGTCAGAGCACTAGCTTATTATTCCCCTTGTGGCTCTAGTCTGTGGTTTGGCAGTAATACCTAGTGACTTGAGTCCACAACTGGCAGACGGGCCTAGTGGATCAAGTCTCTAGGTTGGCAGTAGCACCTAGTAGTTCAAGTCCATGGGTGGACAGCAGGAGAATCTGGGCTTTCCCACTCTTCTGGGTTCCAACCATGGGTACTGTACTACTTGGATTGGCAGTTCAGGAGTGTTGCCCAGGCAGCGGTATCATCCAACCTGCTCCCTGGGTCACTTCCTACCACACACCTCTTGCCCCTACAAAGGCCTACCTGGGGTCTGGTAGTTCTTTCCCTTCACTCATGGGCTGCTGTCTCTGTGGCAATGGCTCGCAGCTCTGTGTTCAGCTCTGTCTGGGGTGACACGAGATTCCTTCTGAGTCCTTGCATGAGATAACACTGCAGGTCTACTCTTTTGTACTGACCACTATGAGCTGTGCCCTTTTGAGTGCCCCCTCTGTTGTGAGCATACCCAGCAGACACAGCTGGGCAGAGCCTCCTGAGCCCAGAGCTATTCCTTACCCACTGTTGCCCATCACAGACTCCTATGCTGGTACTTCGCTCTTCTAGCAAGAAAGAGGGGGCACTGTCAAAGATGTAGGCATTAGAAGAAGAGATGTTAAAACAAACTGGTAAATTAAAAAGCAATAAATCACGAGGCCCAGATGCCATGCATCCAAGAATTCTAAAGGACTTTCTGACTACGTCTAGACTACAGCCAGTTCTGTCGACAAAGCAAGTCGCTTTTTTGACAGAGAGTCTAGACACTCTCTTGAAAAAGCACAGTGTGGATGCAACAGCGCCTTTTGTCAACAGAACTCTGTTGATGAAAGGTGTTATTCCTTGTAGAATGAAGTTTACCGCCGTCAACAAAACTTCCACGTTCTGTTGACTTACTGTCGACAGAACTCGGTGGTAGTGTAGACGCAGGTATAGTTTTGTTGACAAAACTCCACTTTTGTCAACAAAACCCTGTAATCTAGACACACCCTAAGAATGATGTGGCTACACTGATAGCAAAAATATTAACCTTCCTATTTAAAACAGCTGCTTTTGTAAGCAACTGGAAGGTAGCAAGAGTTGTACTGTATTTTAAAAAACAGCTGTAGAGATTCCCCATGGAATTGCAGACCAATAAATTTTAAAAACCTAGCTGGTAAATCAGTAGAAAAGTAAGAATAAAATAATAAAGCACCTGGAAGATCATGATATGAAATGGTCTAAGAGCACAGTTTCTGCAAAGGAAAATCATGGCTCACTTAGGCTACGTCTACACTGCACAGTTATTTCAGAATAAGCTATTCTGGAATAGTTATTCTGAAATAGCTTATTTCAAAATAGCACATCTACACTGCAGGAAAACCTCAAAATGAATCCAAGGCAGGCTTCCCTCATGTAGACGTGCTATCTCGATTTAGAGCCCAAGGAGGAATAACTTTAAAGGCCCTGGTGAGGGGCTATTTTGAAATAGCAGAAATAGCGTCCACACAGCCCCTATTCTGAAATAACTATTTCAGAATAGATGTTATTCATCGTAGAATGAGGTTTACAGAAGTTGGAATAAGCTGTCCGTTATTTCAAAATGATTTCAATATAATGGAATTGCTGTGTAGACACTCGCATAGTTATTTTGGAATAATGGCTGTTATTCCAGAATAATTATGTTGTGTAGACACACCCATAGAATTCTCTGAAGGAGCAGATAAAGGAAAACCAGTTACCATAATGATGTATTTAGACTTTCAAAAGGTCTTGAAAAGAGATTACTAAAGAAATTAGTAGTTCTGGGGTGATCAAAAAACAGATTCAGAGACAGAAAACAAAGAGTAGGAATAAATTATCAAATATCATTATGGCCAAAAATTAACAGTAGGATGCTTCAAGGATCTATATTAAGACCATTGTTGTTTAATATATATTAATGATCTGGAGATTTGGGTGATCAAAGGAATGCACATTTGGGTGATCAGGACTCATTGCCTTAGGATAGCATTGTGGACAAGAACTAAGCAAGAAGCAGAAAGAAATTGGACATTTATATGAATAGCAACAATATCTAGAATTAGAATAGGTAATGCTAATCAGGAGATAGAAAACCCCATGCTTGAGGGCTTAAACTGATCTCTATTAGAGTTATGACAAGACTATCATAGGAGGCAGGTTCTCCCACATCTGCCATCAGCATGGTTTCTTATATCTTCCTCTGATACACCTGAAACTGGCTACTGTATCAGATTGGCTATTGTCTCAGAATCAAGTGTAATCCTGGCATGGCAAGTCCTATGCCCTTATGTATGACATACTCTACCACTTGTCCTGGCTCAACTCCTCTGCAGGCCAGTATGTAGAAGTAGGAAATGCACTCTTCACCATTTTTCACCTATGTGGAGTGGAGAATAGTACCAAACATACATCCCCTGTTCATGGACACCATTCCAAGCATTGCTAAAATGCAAAATACATAGGAACATGTTTATTGAGAGAATTCTTACTTCCACTCACTCCCATGCATGGCCATGTTAGAGTCCATCACAAATTTGTTGAAAATGGGCCATATTCTGTCCTCAGGAGTGTGTATGCAACTTCCTTTGAAGGCACTGGACCAGATCTCACAGCTGACTGAAAAAATAAGAAAAAGAAACAGGGATTGCATTTGTACTGGCCTTCAGGTGTGGAAAGCGAGAGACTGGGGCCTTTCTGTGCAATAGTCCAGGACTTCTCCTTCCATGATCTCAAACAATGTTTTATTTAGTCAGAATTTGGCTGCATACGAATTTGCATAGGACTTTGGTATGAAATGTTAAAATTGGGATAATAATATTTATTTACCTCACTGGTCTTTTTAATTTAATGTGTACCATCAGATATTCAAATGAATGGCAATACACTAGAAAGCTATTATTTAGTTATATTTTCATTTCCACGGAGAATGTTTCTCTCACCCAACCCTATCCCTTAAAAGAACTACAGCTAAACCATAGACATGTTCATATACATCTGAGTCACAATATTTTTTAGTTTTTAGTTAATGTGTGCCACCCGTTTGTCAGGAGAAATGGGGTTAAATACATTTTAGTGTTGTTTTCATTTCTAATAACATAAATAATATGAATCATTTTTCATGAAGAACCCTAACCAGTTTTAAAACAATTAAAGAGACTGAAGAAATGGAAAGACTATCAGCTACAATGAGAAAGCAATGAGACACAGAGAGAGGTTTTTGAACGTATATCCTCATTGATTAATTTAAACGGATGGTATAAGCCTTCAAAAGCATACTTGGGAGAGTTATCGCTTGTATCTGCCAATCTTATTGTGCTCTTTATACTGTCTGTATTACCTTGTACCTCGTGTGATGTTATACAAATGGGAAATGAATATTTCCAGAATATTGTTACAAAACCACACAAAACCCTGAAGTCATATTCTCTCTTGACCAATTTTAAGAGCAGTAATTTATCTTCCTCACATTCCCTGTCTGCCTTTCTTGGAACAGTCATACAGCAGCTTGTCAGACTCATAACAAACAGATGAAAAATTTGGTTCTGAAGTATTTGTCACCTATGCGACAGAATTCAGAGAATAGACATCTGACCTATTTTTGCTAAGCAGTGTTGTGCAGCCATTTATATATATATATATATATATATATATATATATATATAAAACAAGTCATTTCCCTGACCAGCGGTCAGATTACATTTCTATCACAGGTTTAGAAAATCAGCTTTTTTTCAATACCTCAAATGAAATGTGATATGGAAACCTGTCAGACACTTTCCATTATGCTGTGCCGTTTAAATTGGCTGTGTTCATGACACTGTGCGTATCACAATTACAAGGCAGGCTAAGAACCATCATACACCACACATAAATTCTAATTGTTTTCAGGATAAATAGTTAGTGTGGCATGCCCTATCTCACTGTTTTAAAATAATCATTTTTATTTCCAATGGCAAAAATATAGTAAATCAAACAAACTTTTTTTTTGGTAGGTTTCAAAAACTGTAGGTTACACAAAGCATCAAAATTAGACGTCCATGTTTTGGCCTCTTTAAGGTTTCATCAGAAAACAGTAACAATATCTGTTCTCAGCAACAATGAAACAGTAACATACTTCCTGCTCTGATATTGTCATTTAACTTCATGTTGTGCTATAAATTATCACTTGAGATCACATTGGATTGCTACTGTGTCATGGGTTTGCTTCATTATATCAAAGTCTCCTTTCCAATATCCCTCTTATTTTAACGGCAAATATGCATTACAGATTGAATCTTTCTAGTCTGGCATTCTCTGATCCAGCAATATCCATGATCTGGAATTATTTTAGTTAGCCAGATGTCCTCTTGGTGTGGCCAAGTTTCCCATGTTCCCATAAAGTTTGTTTACAGCCACCAGTTCTGGCTCTCAGTGTTCTGTGCTGTTGGTTAGCTGTAATTTACCCCTAAATGTCTTCTAAGAGCGCAGTAAGCAGTAAGAGTGTTGGTAATGCTGCTAGACAATATTAACCTCTGACAGTTTGGCCAATTCTCTGGTTTGACACCGGTCAGGTCCCAAAGGTGCCAAAAGAGAGAGGTTCAACCTGTATTATCACTTCTCAAGGAACCTTTTAACTCAAGCGCATCCCAGCAGCAGTGGAAAGAAAATAAGAATTATACCTGACATCCTTTGGGTGAGATGTAAACTAATGTTGCAACAATTTGTGGTCATCAGGAAACCCAGGGCATTATTTTGTCAGAATAGGAGCATTAATCCTGATGTCCTGGCTAATTCAAACTCAGGTATATTCTGCCCACCTAAATTCCTTTTGCAGGTTCAACTGGATACAGTATTCTTTTCTCCCAGATTGCTCCTGCTCCCTGAAGTCAATGGCAGCAGACTGGGCACATTATATCATAAACTACTACATTCCACCCCAGAGCTGGCTGCATCTGAGGTCAGTGCTTATTGGAAGAGACTGGGAGTGTCTTTGGTGTGTCTGAGAGCAACCAAAACAAACCCACCTTGGGTGGAGAGGGGCACAGAGGTCTCAAGCAACCACCTGGGCAGTGCTACTCATGCTGAGGAGATAGATGGGGCTGTGTCTGCTTGTTACTGGAGGTGAGTAGCCATTCTGGGCTCTGTCCCAACCTCACCATTACCTTGTGAGTGTTCTCTGATGATACTGGAGGGCTAGGCTAATTGCCTAATTTTGTTTGAGATCTAAAAGGACTTTTTTCCCATGTGGTAGAAATGACAAACTTGTGTGGGTTTCTTCATCTTCCACCTGGCATCCTGGAAGTTCCAAGGTTGACGTTTAAATGATTTAGTTGTAACTTTGCTGGGTTCCAGTACAAGTGGTGTGTTAAAGGGGTCCAATATGAGGTCCCTGTAACCCAAAAGGTGATTTAGGCATGGCTCCATAACATGACATTGCACAACAAAGGGCTACATCTCTATGTCACATCTATCGCGTGGCTTCTCTACTCCTACTTCTAACTCCTGGGTGGAGGAGAGAAGCACGTTGGGACTCTGGCTTCCAGCAAAGATCCCTGGCACACTTAAGTGTGTGGAGAAGCCACTGCCTTCATACCCACCTCAAAGCTAAGGCCATTGGTGCCCAGTTCAAATCTGGACTAGAACAACTCTGCCAGGTAATCTGAGGAAGTGGTTATTTATTGTTTTAATGAAGTTGTGCCATCTGCATTTAACCATACGATGGGTACACGATTCAGGTCAGCATCAATGGGGGCCATGTACCAGGGCTGAAGTTATTCCTATTCCTGATCCCTTAACCTCAGAAATATTCTGAGGTTTTATTAGTGCTTTGGGACCCGTATATGAAAATGTCCTATTGTGTGGAAAAGCAAAATATTTTGATACCTAAAACCTATAGGGAATAAGGTTAAGGATTAAAAAGGTCACCTGAAAGACTCAGACCTCAGTGATATGCCTATCCCAAAAAGTTAATTTTAGGATAAACACCGAATAGTCAAAGTGAGGACAAAGATGCTAACTCCTTATCTGGATAATGATAAAGATGAGTTTGGGCTGCTTTCAGTTTCTTCCATGAATAAAAACAAATAAAGCCAATCCAGATTTGTATAGCCTAACCAAAAAAATCAGAATCAGCCACAAATTGTTCCTAACAGATGGCTGAGATATATTAAGCTTGAGACTCTGTCATTTACCATAACCTCAGATCTGTGTTTCCTCTGAAAACCTACTTTCTGATCTGTGAAGAACTTCAGTAATATATAAGAGACAGTTGACCTACTTGGCCTGCAAATGCCTATTCCAGGAAGATAGAAATAGGGGGTACTGTCTGTTCTGTCATGGACCTTCTCTTATTTATTTCCATTTTCCCCCTCCGTCTATCCATGCCCAATAAGGAAAGTGAATGTTGGTCCTATTTGTTATGGATGGTGAAATCAAACAACATTTCTCCTTCCACTTGACAGCATTCATCTGTACACAATAGGAGTAAAATTAATTATCTTTCTATTTTCTCCTTTCCAGTCCTGAGATGAATATTGGCAGCCACATGTTTGCTGTAAAGCTCTCATGGATACAGAAGCACTCTGTCCCTTCAACCAGAAAATGAATTATTTCCCATATACAGTTATCTTTCCTCTTCATTTTCGCTTGCTGTTATTCAAGCTATTGGGATCCAATAAAATGCACTATTTTTAAATTCATGGAACTAGAGAGGTGCTGAATGATCTGTGAGAAACGCATGCATCTCCAGGTAAGGAGAACAACCCAAGAGCAGAGAGTTTCAAATGTATTCATGCCAATTACATTCATTTTGAAAAGATTAAGGAGTCATATCCTCCCATGAGATCTACAGCAATAATGCAGATAAGTAGCAGATATGATGATTTATTTTGGCTTACAGTGGAAAAATGTGTCTGTCCGGTATGATTCTGTGTTTTGAATGGGTGGCTTAGACGAGGGTGGGTTTAAAGATGTGAGCAAGAGACTGAGATAAAGAATTCAGTTTTTTGGTTCTGAACTCTTACACCTATGATTGATCATTCAGAAGTCACTTAGAGCCAAACTGTGATTCACTTACTCATATGGAATAGCACCTTTTTGGAATGAGGTACTACTCAGTGTTAGTAAAGGCATGATACTATATCCCTTAACCTCTTGATTCCTCACTTTTCCCTTGTGAAATGGTACACACATATCTCTTAAGTGTACAGAGATATTGGTTTGCTGATATGTGCAGAGTGCTTTAAATCCCCAGATGAAAAGGATTACATAATTGCAACGTATTATCAATACTATTATTTTGTTTTCCAGCCTAAACACCATAGCCACATTAATTCCAGTGGACCTTCAAAAGGTGGTGTATATTGTCCAAAATAGGTCATTGAAGCCATCACATCACAGCTGAAAATTCTTCATTCTCAAGAATTGTGAACAAGATTCAATATTTTAACAGTACATTTAGTGGAAATAGAGTTATGGGAATGAGTAGCTGGTGGAACTCAAGAGTTTGTGCAAAGACTGGGTGAAAAGTTTAAATGGAAATCCTAACCCACCACTGGGTTTAGGTTGAAATTCTACTGGCATTTGGATTCCTTAATATTCTATTTCTACAACCTTTGGGGGCTTTTAAAAGTGTTATCTTAAAATTGAATTTCTTGGCTTTCACGTGTTTGATGTGTTTCATTAATTATACTAAAACATTCTATTAATCCTCTTCCTTAGTCATTGACCTATATTTAAACCCTAACACCAGCTTAATGAAGTTTTTATTTGGAAATAGTGAATTGTGGCTCAGCTGCATTTGCTGAATGAAGAGGGCTTCTCTCTTTACAGTGCTCACTTAAAACTGCAAAATTGAAATGCAAAATTGCCAGAACCGTGATTCATGGTAACACTTACAGTAGAAATCCAAAGCTGCTAAAATTATCTCTTCATATGAATCTCTGCCCCAGTTAATTTATTTAAAGCAATGAACAATAGGCCCAATTCTATTCTATTCTTCATCTTTAGTGTGATATGATTTTTTTTTGTTTGTTTGTTTGTTTTTTGTTGGTTTTTGTTTTTTGCAACTAACGAAATAGTCACCAGATAGATTAAAGGGCCAATTTCCTTTTCCTTCTCAAAATTCAGGGTCATTTTGTAACCCTTTTCTTTCCTTTTTATTTTCTGCCATTTCTAGTTATTTGTTCTTTAAGCAACTTTCAGTGGGAGTATTTTTCAATAATTTCACTGGATTTTGGAGCACATCCTTCATTCTTCTGTCCATGGGCTCATTCCCACTGCTACATCTACACTGGCAGCTTCTTGCGCAAGAACTCTTTTGCAGAAGAATTCTTGTGCAAAAACACTTCCAGGAGAGAGCGTCAACACTGGCATGTGCTTTTGCACAAGAGATGTGCTTTTGCACAAGAGCATCCATGCCAGTGTAGACGCTCTCTTGCGCAAGAAAGCTCTGATGGCCATTTTAACCATAGGAATTTCTTGCACAAGAAATTCATGTTGCCTGTCTACACTGGCCTCTTGCGCAAGAACAGTTGCGCAAAAGGGCTTATTCCTGAGCGAGCGTCAGAGTTCTGGTGCAAGAAGCCCTGATTTCATACATTAGAACATCAGTTTACTTGCGCAAGAACATGTGGCCAGTGTAGACAGGCAGCAAGTTTTTTCGCAAGAGCGGCTGCTTTTGCACAAGATCATGCCAGTGTAGACACAGCAATTTAGTTTAAGAACAATATTCTGTTACCACAAATAGAATTCAGCTCTATAATACTGAGAAGATTGTCATTTAATGCATGAAAGATAACAGGTAAAACAATGGCGATCTGAGGTCAGGAGTAGTAATATGTAATTATAGATGCTGCCAATATTGTCAAATAGGATATACAATAATATTGAGAAATGTGAGTCCTCTTTATCATTAAAAGTGTCATATTTAGCTACCATGTAGTGATAGGTAGTAAGAGCCAATGTTCAAGACTAAGATGAGGAGCAGTGCAATAAATAAGGGCTTAGTGCTGTAAGTGAGGAGGGCCAAAAGCTCTTCTTTTGCCCATGCTAGTCAGTGCAGCTTGCCTGGCATGAGAAACAGGCACTTGCACTTTCTCTACACACTTCAGAGTTCCCAGAGGCACTGTACCTGAGTTTGCAAGGCTGTGTCTTAAGGGACAATATAGCCCTAAAACTTCATGAATAGTGAGGTTGAATTAAAGTCCTTGTTTCAATGAACTCAGTGTTCAATGTGCAGGTTACTCTTAACCTCCACTTACAGTGAGTTGTCCGGTGGGAAAATCACTATGGTAATGGAAGCCGACTGGGAACCAGCAGGTAGATGTGTGCCTAGAAGCCTGTCCCACTGAAGAAGTAGACTACTCCATTTTGCATTGAGCCAGCGTCATCATAACAGGGAGTCATTGTAGCAGAGCTGTCTTCTCCAACCTATGGACCACTTCCAGCAGCTTAGATATCTGGATATTTTTGAGCACCACTTTGTTATTAACTGAATTCTCTCCACCAGTGCACAGAACAGCCTCATGCAGCAATACACAGTTGGAAGTAAACTTCTTTCTTAGCTCAACCTTTGGGGAAGGAGAGGCCAATCTGGAAATCTTGAGCTCCTGTTTCCCCAGACCTTTGCCAACCTTTCTCCTTGCATTTCTTTCCTGTCTTTTGACTGTTCCCAGATGATGGTTGATTATTTACATCAGCTCATCAACTACCTGCCTAATTAGGCCATTGAGCACCCAACTATCAATTAAGTCAACTCCAGGACTGAGAAATAGCTAGTACCTTAAGTCGACTTTCTCCTTTAGTGTAGACCTAGCCTAAGATACATAGCTCTAGCTACATTAATTATATACAGTAAAACCTGTGTTATCTGGCAAGCTCAGGGCTTAGGGCGTTCCGGTTATCTAAAAATTCCAGTTATCTGAGGGTCCCATCAACCTAGGAAAAACCAATGGACAATAATAGTAAAACTCAAGTTTTTAATATTGATAGTTTTGTAGTGTGAGGCAGTTGGTCTCACATTTCTATTTTGAGTTAAAGATGATTAGTACTTCTTAAATAAAAAATAAAATCATGGTAAACCAAGCCAGGCCTGTGCGCCTAAAGATGTGACAGTATTGTGGCTGGGGACAATGCCGGTTAACAAAGTATTCTGGTTAACAGAGTGCTGGATAACAGAGGTTTGACTATAGCTGGAATCAAATCGCATTTTGGTGCCATCTTCACAGTGGGAGGTTGACGGGAGCACACCCTTCCATCGACTTCCCTTACTCGTTGTGAGGAACAGGACTACTGGAACCAACAGGAGTGCTCTCTCAGTTCAAATGAGTGTGTCTTCACTAGACCCACTAATTCGAACCCTGGAAAATCAACTACAGAAGCTTTGATCTTCTCTGTAGTGTAAACAAGCTCTTAGGGTATGTCTACACTACAGCATTATTTCAAAATATCTAATTTCAAAATAGCTATTTCGAAATAACGTGTCTACACACAAAATGCATTTCGAAATAGTGTTTTGCTGTTTCACAATAGCACATCCACACTGATTGGAATCACATTTAAGGCCAGCTGAAACCGGTTCCGGCAGGGCATCAGGTCAGGAGTTACTTTGTGTGGCTGCTGCCTGAGGCTATCTGAGGCCTGTGCTTAAAGGAACCCCCCTGGACAGCCAGTTCTCAGGTTTCCCTGCTTGCTTGCCTACCTCGCTGAGGGACAGCAAAGCATTTTTTTTCTCTGCGTGCTCTGGTTACCCTCACTCGGGACACCACAACACTCTGTACCACGGAGCCGGAGCTGCCCCTGGGCACTCTGGTGCTTCTTTTGGATGTGTTGCGGCAAGCCTGGCAGCACTTTCTGGAGGCTGCCTTGCAGCATCTGCTGTAGCCCAACCCCCAGGCTATCATCCAGACCCTCCTGGGGTTTGTGGAGGAGCAGCTGCAGCTCCTGGATGCCAGTATCCCCTGCCGCACCTGGCATCTGGACTCCAGCAGCGACTGGTGGGACCACATCGTCCTGGAGCACTGGGGAAACCAACAATGGACCCAGAACTTTCGGATGAAGAAGGTCACCTTCCTCAAGCTCTGTGAGTGGCTTACCCCTGCTCTACAGTGACAGGACACGCACATGAGGCCCGCCATTCCCCTCCACAAGCATGTAGCCATCACCCTCTGGAAGCTCTTCACGCCAGAGAGCTACCGATCCGTGGAGAACCAGTTTGGTGTGGGGCGATCCACCGTGTAGACATACCCTTAGTGATCAGAGTGCTGGGTCAGCTCTAGGCTCCTAGAAGTCTGCCATGGACCAATAGAGAGCTTTTGTTAAATGACTGAATTATTTCATAGTTCACTCTAATATAGAAGCTTTAACAGAAAGTTCTCCAAACATTGTCATTGTTAATCTATGAAGGCTTCTTTCCAGCATCAGAAACAAAAGGATGTGAATGCAACTCCTTGGAGGCCCCATTATGCTATCAAGATGAACAAAATGAAATGATGCCAGTACAAAGCTGTGGAGTCCATGATAAATGTCACATTGAAATTATGTAAAAGCAAGTTGTGTTGCCACTGGGAAAAAATAGCAATTAAACAGAAAATTATATTTAAAGCATTCTAGTTTTCTGATTCTGTCTGCTTTGAGTTAGCAGTTTCAGGTGTCAGGACCATAGTCAAGATTTAGAAAGCTCAGGACTAAATTTAAAAATAGACCCATCTTCCTGGACCTTTAGTTTTTTCACTACTTCACCATGTCTTTCCAGGCCCGCCGACGGAGGGCAGGGGCAGAGCTGAAGGAGGCAAAGAGTGCAGTTGTCTTGGGGCCTGGCAATTCAAATGGGGCCTGGGCTCCAGCCACAACCACGGTCAAAGTAGCAGCAGCAACAGCTGGAGCTTCAGAGCTCTGAAAGTGGGATGAGAGAGAGCAGCACCACTGCCCAGGCAGTGCTAAGAGCTGGCTGCCCCATCCCTTCTGCAAGAGGTCCTTCCCTTTCTGGGGGCACAGTACCAGTCCCTCTCCACACCTTGCCACAGGGCCCATGGTGGCTATTGGCCCATCTCCTACTGATGTTTTCATCCTTCAACCATTTCTTGTTCTTCACATGACAGTAATGCTTACAGGCCCCATGAGAAATCATAGCCTCCTTTTGTGTTTGCCCATGCATGGGTCTTTTATTATTTTTCTGTGTAAGTTCATTCAAGAATCTAGAACTTGTCGGGTTCTACATACTTATTATTGAAGCATTTAGTCCAACAGAGGGCAACAAAAATGTTTAGGGGGCTGGAGCACATGACTTACGAGGAGGGGCTGAGGGATTTGGGTTTATTTAGTCTACAGAAGAGAAGAGTGTGGGGCGGGGGCGGGAGGATTTGATAGCAGCATTCAATTTACCTGAAGGGGAGTTCCAAAGAGGATGGAGAAAGGCTGTTCCCAGCGGTGAAAGATGACAGAATAAGGAGCAATGGTCTCAAGTTTCAGTGGGGGAGGTCTAAGTTGGATATTAGGAAAAACTATTTCACTAGGAGGGTGGTGAAGCCCTGGAATGGGTTAGTTAGGGAGGTGGTGGAATCTCCATCCCTAGAGGTTTTGAATTCCCAGCTTGACAAATCCCTGGCTGGGACGATTTAGTTGGGATTGATCCTGCTTTTAATAGGGGGTTGGACTCAATGACCTCCTGAGGTCTCTTCTAACACTATGATTCTATATGGATGAGGTCTACCACATGTTGCAATATGCATGTGTAGGACACAAGGATCCTGAAAGTTGTGTTGTTGGGGAGTACTGGCAATTGTAGCAGTGGCGATATGGCTTCAAGTTTTGCATCTGTTGTTGTAGCTGTGTTTGATGCTATTTTGAGTTGGTGGTCCTGGTCTGTGAGAAGCTTGCTTCTGACAAGGGAGAGAAGGAGGGGTGTTTGAAGGCTAAAAGAAGCAATTCTGGAAAAATTTATTTCAGCATATTAATTTCATTTGGTGACCCCTAGTTCTTTTGTTTTTTGTTTGCTGAATAGGATTTATTTAAATGAATGATCTTTAAGTTTTCCAGTACCCCAATTTTAGAAGAGATTGGAAAAAGATGAGAGAGTCATCAAGGTTAATGAGCATCCTCAGAGTTATGAGTCCCAAAGGTCAATATTACAGTAGTGATTTTCTTTTTTTTTAATCATAATTTCAAATGTATGGTTAGCATTTTTACTCATGGCCAGGATAGTAACATAGAAGTGTGCTTTCAACTAGCATTGGCTCATGCAAACCTTTTGTGTTCCTTAAAAAAGGGAGGGGTTGGGGGAAAGGCCAAATCTGGAAGTTGTGATTCCAGCTCAGACTAGTTAGAACTTTGGTATTTAAATAAAATGGAACCTGGATTCAAACCACTCTTAATTTTAGTTTTGTCAATTTAAACCTGATCAATGACATTTTGTACTTTGGTAAACATCATACCTACTAATCAATGTTTACAGTAGCCTTCTAGACCTTACAACCTGTGAAACCAGCCCTTCTAGGCCCATCTTTACTTTTGATCCATGCATATCAATTTTTATCCCATAGGGTTCTTTATTTATTATCTGAAGCACCAGTTCTTCACATAGTTTGAAGTAAAAGCATAAATCAGCTGATACATACTTGCATGTGAGTAACTTTAGCAGACTTTTTGATAAACCTGGGCTGAATTTCAAATTTGGTACAAAGCCTAAAACCATAATAAAAGATTCATGCAACTCTTACCACCACTGGGCATTTTCTTCCATTCTTGGGATCAATAGCCCGGAATAGGAGTTCTTTCAAACACCTTCTCTCCAACTAGTCTTTTAGGTTTCCCAGAATATTCTTTCATCTGTTGTGGCCAGAAGGCAAAACATACTTCAAAGTCCCTAAGACAGGGACAATTGGGAGTCAAATTCAGCCCTGATGTTAGAGATCAACTCATTTTTAAGAGACAGTTTTCAGCAAAGAGTGCTGTCCTTTTGTGGGCAACTAAGAAGAGACTAATGGCAGCATTACCACCATCAGCAGCTGCCCAAGTTTCAAACCCATCGCAACGCAATTGACCTGGGCTCTCACCAAACCTGCAGGGCCCCTTAGCTGTGGATTTCATGGATTCCCAAAGCCCATCTGAACATGAAAATGGGAAGAAGCTATGAATATTTCTACCTGATATTTGGGAAAAACACTGACAGATTTCCAATCCTCGCAATCTGTGTTTACACACCCAACACAATATAAACAAGGAAAATGGTTAGAAACTTACCCTTTTATTGACGATTAATGTTACCCTTAAATTGTTGGTCTTGTCTTCTCTTCTCCGGGGAAAGGGGTATGTTCTTAACTTAAGTTAGCTCACTTGAGTTAAAAATACAACTTTGTTCCTACTGAAGAGACATCTCTATAGATTCCAAAAAAATCAGGGTGAATCTATGACTTTATGCCTGGCCAGAACATGTTTAATTCTTCTACTTAATAAAAGTGACATCAATCCTTACAATGTAATAATGAAAGCTGTGCAAATAACTGATTTTTCAGTTTGCTGGCAATTTAGAAAAGTTGGGTTGTACCAAAAAAAAAAAAAAAAAGTTTGAAAAATGTTTTAAATAATTAATTAAAGGAATTTTGAAATAAAATGGCATTTCAAAACAAAAATGAGCCTGTTTCATTTTGAACATTCTGAAACAACCTTTTTTTCCATTGCTTAAATAAACAATTGTGTAAACTTGGCATAACTTCACCAAATTTTGGTCCTGCTTTGGGCAGGGGGCTGGACTCAATGACCTCCTGAGGTCTCTTCCAGCCTGAGGATTCTATGATTTTATGAAATATTTCACTGTTGCCAAATCTTAATTTTTGCCAAAATATGGCCTCAGGTCTCCCAGGGCACAGAGGAAGTAACATTTCCTCTCCCAATAATCTCAGCTGGTTTTTCATAAGGATGGATGAGTATGGTTACTTTTCTCTACCATAGCCAAAACAGAGACAAGTGAGAAATGAAACCCATCAACTATTCAGTTCAAACACTGACCTAAAACACACACACTTTTATTTTAGATGGAATTTTTTGGTATTATTTCAAATTTTTTGGCATTATTTCATTATTTTCCAATGAATTCTAAGCTATTGTTTCATAGTTACCACATCCCAGAAAAACTCTGCAGTCTAGACTTAGCCATAATTACAGCACACTTTAGTCCTAACAGAGCTTTATGAATTATACCATAATCCCCACTTCTAACCAATTTCCAAAGGACTTCTGAACGTCTCACAATATCCAGGCCTTTGTAACACATCTCCTTGGAGGTGATGCCTTCTAGAAGAATAATCTGTCATTCGGGCATGATGTTTTAAGTTGGCATGACACTGATTTATCTTTGAGACCATCTGAACTCATAAAAGGCTGCTGGCTGTAATTATTTTGTCTACAGAATATTCTGCAGGTCATTTTCCACCGGAGATAAGAACATCATTATCCAAAGCCCTAAGCCCACTGACCTCTTTGGCACTGTTCTGATTTCCATTAATCAGAGCTATCCTGTAACATTCTCTTTGAGGATGTTAAATGGGTGTAAGATAATGCTGCAGCTCCATGGAACAGCTTCTCTTTCATCCTGAACCAGACACTATTTCACTTGCAGATTGGATGGCAGACAGCCAATTTATAAAACAAATAAAGAATAAAAGACAATAAATTAGATTGGAAAGTATGGCATAGCAGGCGTTACAATGGCCTTCTGCATATGTCAAGATCTCCCTGGTAATCATCACTGAAGCTCATGTAGAATGGTTGATTACATTAGCTTGCCTTTTCCATGCTGAAAATTGTATTTTGGGTTCTTTGCTTCATTTCACATCCTGTGCAACTGCTAGCTGTTTCCAGCTCTGCCTAGTTTCTATGAGGCTGCATTCTGCAGAACAGCTGCAAAAACATCCATCCCAAATGGAAAACAACAATGCTATTCCAAAATTCTCACTTTTTTCAGGCCTGATTTTCAAAAGTTTTGAGCACGCACAAGCACTTTATTTATTTTATAACTATTTAGCCATCAAAGTAAGAATTTAGTGGCCTGATTTTTTAAGATAATGAGCACCTGCTTCTCCCATTCACTTCAGCAAGATTTGTGGGTGCTCAGTGGTTCGGGGGAGGCGGGAACAGGATTTAGGAACCTAACTTATAACCATATTTTATAGTCTTGGGTTGGATTTTCAAAATCACCCACGTGATTTAAAAGCCCAGGTTCCATTGAAAGTCACTTGGATTTTCAAATGCACTGCACTCCTTGTTCCTTAAGTGTAAGCTGATGTTTAGGTGCCCAAATACATATTTAGGAGCTAACATTAGGCATCCAGTATTAAACATAAACTTAGCATAAACTATAACTCACAAACTAATGCACAAGTCAGGCTAATCAGCTAAGTGTTGATACACATGGGATTAGGCACTATGCTTATCCCATTAGAGCAAATGGATAAGAAACTGAATGCTAGTAACCAATGCACAGGAACTAAATGAAAACCTAGATTTAAATAATTGGCATGTGCACAAGAGGATTCCAGTAACTTTTTTTATTCCCACAACCACAGCAAATACACTGGATATACTACTATCACTTTCTGATGCATTTAAAAATTCAAATTTCCTTTTTTAAAGAAACAAAACTAATGCAGTACAGCAAAAGTACATCAGTAGTGATTCAAGGCAGGAGGAATAGTCTATAGAATTCAGTAAGAACTTGTACATCAACTACAATGGATTTTAGATCAAGACCATATTTTTACATATACAGTGAAAGCTTTGTTATCTGGCACTCTGTTAACCAGAAAACTTTGGACAATACCATCACATCTTCAGGCGCACAGGCCTGGCTTGGTTTACCATGATTGGCTTAACAATTTTTTATTTAAGAAGTACTAATCATCTTTAACTCAAAATAGAAATGTAAGACCAACTGTCTCACACTACAAAACTACCGATATTAAAAACTTGGGTTTTACTATTATTGTCCATTGTTTTTTCCTAGGTTGATGGGATAACAGGAATTTTTAGTTAACCAGAATACCCTAATCCCCGAGTGTGCTAGATAACACAGGTTTTACTGTACATAGAAGAGAAAGGGACAAACTGAGAATAAATAAAAGAATAAGCGTGTGCAGTTTATGTTAATTGGACATGTCATATTCATGGCTTGATCATGCCTTTACTACTTTCATTGTATTGCTATTGATTTCAGTGATAATAGAATCAAACCTAAAGTCTGGAAAAAATTGGATTAAATTTTCACAGGAGTCTAACTTTCTGAGAGTTTTGCATTATATATTTTCTGTTAATTGCTCATCTGAGTAGATTTTGAGTGGATTATCTGACTATTAGGCCTTCTATATTTGTTCTATATTTTATTAATGACTGTTGATGTACTCTATCTTTGTGAATCAATACCTCTTTCTTGAGCAATTGTGCGCAAATGTAGGCCTATGATTATATACTCATTTTGGGATACACAAGTAGGATTTTTTAAAAATGCTGCCTCTTAGCTCACAAGCTTGGAGAAATCACTTACAAGTTCTCACAGCTCTAAAAATAAACTGTGGGTAGCATCTACCCAAAGCTGTTGACAGTTGCTTTATCCACTACCTAAGTTAGAGTGGGTTGGATGACTTTAATAAAACATTGGATAGCATCAAAGTCATTGACACTCTTCTTTCTGGAAAGCTTCTGGATAGGACAAAAAGCTACTCAGTAATATATTGGCAGATACAAGATAAACACAACTATGATCTTTATCTCATGGAAAGCTGCCCATAGCTCCTTGCCATTTTCTGTCAACAAACGATTGTCGCACAAGTCATAAAGGGAAAGACAAATTCTAGACAAGACAAATCATATTTTAATATGTCTACCAAAACAAAGAACTCTATAATAATGGGGGATTTTAATTACCCCCATATTGACTGGATACATGTCACCTCAGGAAGAGAAGCGGAGATAAAATTTCTCAATGGCTTAAATGACTGCTTCTTGGAGCAGCTAGTGCAGGAACCCACAAGGGGAGAGGCAATTCTCGATTTAGTCCTGAATGGAGCGCAGGATCAGGTCCAGGAAATAACCGTTACAGGACCGCTTGGGAATAGTGACCATAATATAATAACATTCCTGGCATTTAATTTCAAAAAGGGGAATTACACAAAAATGAGGAGGTTAGTTAAACAGAAATTAAAAGGCACAGTGACTAGAGCCAAATCCCTGCAAGCTGCATGGAAACTTTTTAAAGACACCATAATAGAGGCCCAACTTAAATGTATACCCCAAATTAAAAAACATAGCAAGAGACCTAAAAAGAGTCACGTGGCTTAACCACCATGTAAAAGAAGCAGTGAGGACAAAAGGCATCTTTTAAGAAGTGGAAGTCCAATCCTAGTGAGATAAATAGAAAGGAACATAAACACTGTCAAATCAAGTGTAAAAATGTAATAAGAAAAGCAAAGAAGATTTTGAGGAACAGCTAGCCAAAAACTCAAAAGAAATAACAAAATGTTTTTAAGTACATTAGAAGCAGGAAGCCTGCTAAAAACCTGTGGGTCCCCTAGGACGATCGAACTATAAAAGCGCAATCAAGGACGATAAAGCCATTGCGGAGAAACTAAATGATTTCTTTGCTTCAGTCTTCACGGCTGAGGATGTTGGGAGATTCCCAAATCTGCATCGTCCTTTGTGGGTAATGAATCTGAGGAACTGTCCCGGATTGAAGTGTCATTAGAGGAGGTTTTGGAACAAATAGAAAAACTTAATGTTAACAAATCTCCGGGACCGGATGGCATTCATCAAGGGTTCTAAAAGAACTCAAATGGGAAATTGCTGAACTATTATCTGTGGTTTGTAACCTATCCCTTAAATCGGCTTCCGTACCTAATGACTGGAAGGTAGCCAACGTGACACCAATATTTAAAAAGGGCTCTAGAGGCGATCCGGGCAATTACAGACCGGTAAGTCTAACTTCAGTACCGGGCAAATTAGTCGAAACAATAGTAAAGAATAAAATTGTGAAGCATGTAGAAGAACATAATTTGTTGGACAAAAGTCAACATGGGTTCTGTAAAGGAAATCCTGTCTTACTAATCTATTAGAGTTCTTTGAAGGGGTTAACAAACATGCGGACAAGGGGGATCCAGTAGATATAGTATACCTAGATTTCCAGAAAGCCTTTGACAAGGTCCCTCACAAAAGGCTCTTATGTAAATTACATGGCCATGGGATAAGAGGGAAGGTCCTTTCTTGGATTGAGAACTGGTTAAAAGACAGGAAACAAAGGGTAGGAATAAATGGTAAATTTTCAGAATGGAGAGGGTAACTAGTGGTGTCCCCAAGGGTCAGTCCTAGGACCAATCCTGTTCAACTTATTCATAAATGATCTGGAGAAAGGGGTAAGCAGTGAGGTGGTAAAGTTTTGCGGATGATACCAAACTGTTTAGGATAGTCAAGACAGAAGCAGACTGTAAGGGACTCCAAGAAGATCTCACCAAACTGAGTGATTGGGCAACAAAATGGCAAATGAAATTTAATGTGGATAAGTGTAAAGTAATGCACATTGGGAAAAATAACCCCAACTATACGTACAGTATGATGGGGGCTAATTTAGCTAAGACAAATCAGGAAAGAGATCTTGGAGTTATCGTGGACAGTTCTCTGAAAACTTCCACACAGTGTGCAGCGGTCAAAAGGCAAATAGGATGCTAGGTATTATTAAGAAAGGGATAGAAAATAAGACCGGAATATCTTACTGCCCCTGTATAAAACTATAGTACGCCCACATCTTGAATACTGTGTACAGATGTGGTCTCCTCACCTCAAAAAAGATATTTTGGCCTTGGAAAGGGTTCAGAAAAGGGCAACTAAAATGATTAGGGGTTTGGAAGCGGGTCCCATGAGGAGAGGTTAAAGCGACTGGGACTTTTCAGTTTAGAAAAGAGGAGACTGAGGGGATATGATAGAGGTGTATAAAATCATGAGTGGTGTGGAGAGGGCCAATAAAGAAAAGTTATTTATTAGTTCCTAAATAGAAGAACTAGAGGACACCAAATGAAATTAATGGGTAGCAGGTTTAAAACTAATAAAAGAAAGTTCTTCTTCACACAGCGTAGTCAGCATGTGGAACTCCTTGCCAGAGGAGGCTGTGAAGGCTAGGACTACAACAGAGTTTAAAGAGAAGCTAGATAATTTCATGGAGGTTAGGTCCATAAAGGCTATTAGCCAGGGGATAAAATGGTGTCCTTGGCCTCTGTTTGACAGAGGCTGGAGAGGATGGCAGGAGACAAAGCGCTTGATCATTGTCTTCGGTCCACCCCTCTGGGGCACCTGGTGCTGGCCACTGTCGGCAGACAGGATACTGGGCTAGATGGACCTTTGGTCTGACCGGGTACGGCCGTTCTTATGTTCTTATGTTCTTATGTTCTTATGTCTTTTGAACAAATAAAGTCTTGCGAAATAAAAAAAAACACAGGAATTGTTGTACTGGGAAAGGATAATTTTCTACCCAGAGCTGGCCTACACTAGAAACATTGCATTGATACAGCTGTAGTGTGTCTGATGAAGGCGCTCTGTGCTTATGGAAGAGCATTCTTCTGTTGGCATAATTACTCCATCGCCTCAAGAGGTGGAAGCTATGTTGGCAGGAGAGAGTCTCCTGCTGACATAGCAGTAATATGGAGAGCATTTAGTTCACATCACCGGGGGCGGTGGGAGGGTCCTTTTCACATGCCTTGAGAGATGTAAGTTAGAACGACTTAAGTGTTAGTGTAGACCTGCCCCCAGTCTGTTATTCTGCTTCTAAAAATGGCTAGTGACAGAAGCTTTGGATGATGGCATTAACTCCCCATAATTGAGCATTATTATACAATGGTGGGGGAGGATTTTTTTTCAGACTGCAGCTAGTAATCATCATGTACCACTAAGAAGGAGTGTAGCATTTGATAAGTAGATGATAATACTGGTTTTTATTTGATTTGACAGAACTGCAGATACTATTATTATGCTGCAATGCTATCATGTCTCACAAACTAAGCAAGATTGGGATGAGTCAGTATTTGTATCGTAGGTCTCCAAAGAAAACATCGATGTGCAGGAAATTTTCTTACAATTCAGAATGGTAAGAATTATGTGCAATTCAGAACTGTCAGCAACTGTTCTAGGGGTGACCTGGCACAGAATTTGAATCAAGAGTCTGGCCTACCAGTTAGAGATTAATCTAAATGGGGCAGGGCTAACTGCATTTAGGAACTTAATTTGGGGATTATTTTTAAGAAAATCTATATTACTGATTAGCTAGTAGTCTTAGGGCCTGATTCTATCACAGAGTAGCGCTTACTCCTGTGGATAACCCCATTGCTTGATTGTGGCTATTTATGTAGTTGCAGCTCCAGATGAGTAACCGTTCTACAATCAGGCCCTTGATTAAATTAACAAAATAGAACTTTTTTAGATTAGCATATACATCTTATGAAATCTAATATTTTTATGCTCTTGGAAACAGTAAATATAACCAAAAATAATTTTTTAGGATACTTATCTTCACTTTTTCATGACATTATTTTTGCTTGGCTATTTTCTGGATAACTATAGCAAAAAGGTCTCCTTTGCTTGTTTTTGTAAGTGAGCCCATTACAGGTATTGGATTACTAGTTGATAAAGTTCTCTATCCACTGATGTGGATCAGCATGGGCAAACGTCTATTCAATAGAAAGTGCCCATGTCTATTTAATAATTGGTTCTCTGCTGGCACTGCTAACAAAGAGATTGATTTTTTGCCATTTCCTGGAAAAACTTTTGTGATGGGGACATACAGACAGGACTGAATCCACCAACTTACTTCACATAAGACACTGAACAGCTGCTGGGCGGTAAACAATTTAGAGTCTTTATTAAGCTGGGATGGATGAAAAAATGGTGAATTTTTTTTTGTTCCATTCCTAATCCACTGAGCCTCCAGTTTCTCTCCACCCATTGTCTAACATGTATGATACTTGCTTTTCAAATTCTGTAAAATATAACTTGTAAGTTATAGTGTAATACTATATACTACAGAGCCAGTAATTAAAATCTCTTCTGTATGATCACCATTTCTACATTTAGCACAGTGTCCGTGTGGTTAATTTCCTTTTAGTATCAAAGTTAAAACTCTGGCTATTTCTATGGACTTCTCTTCTTTGATTCATTTCCTGGATTTCTCTAATAAATATTAGTCTCTTTCCTTAGCCTCTTATGTTTGTCTAATCCATTAATGGACATTGAATGGAGAGTGCAAGACTGAACCAGACCATTTTTGGAGTAGCACTTGTACATTTACATCAGTTCCTATAAATGTAGTGGTTATCTTGCAAATCTGTTACTGATAAGAGAAGATATATATTTCATTGAAGGGGTAGAACATAGGTGAGGTGAGTGATAGTAGGAAATAGATGCATAAGGAGCATACTTATATGTTACTGTTACACTGGTTGCTTGTTGGAAGTTCATGCAACAAAGTAGGCCGAGGTTGTATGTCATGTAAGCAGATTTTCAAAGTGATAAATTTGAGCATCTTCCACATAGGGACAGAGATGTGTGGAGCAGTGTACTAATGAGGAACACCCAGGTGACAATTCGGGCAATGAAGTGAGAGGCATGGAAAGGATGCTGAAGTGCTCCTTCTCCTCTTCAGAATGAAAAATGAGGACACATTTAAGTACTGTGAGAGTAAATTGTATTTAGATTGATATGTCCCCATTATTCTTTTCTTCCAATCCTACCTCCCCTGCTGTATCTCCTGTCTCTTTTTCCACATGCCTTGCTCTTCTTCTGTCCCTATACATCATCCTTAACTTCGTAGTGATTCTTCTATTCTGTTCTATTTTCTGTACTCTTTCATCCTTTTTATGAATTTGCCCTTGATCCAAACCCAGTCGTCTTCCCAGTGATTTCAGCATGCTTTGGATTAGGCCTTTTGGCCTCCAAGTATCTCTTCCTACAGTCTCAGCCTCTATGCGCATTGAACTGCACGCTATAGCTGGCCTAGTGCTACACAAAGCTTTCCTGTCTCTGAGCATGGCTGCCAACAATGGTGTTAACTGACAGCAAACTGAGCACGGTGTAGTGGTCACTCATGAGGGGTAATTGAGCACTCTGTAGGGTTGCCCAGCCACCCATTCAACTCTCACCTCCATACTGCCCTCTCAACTCCCACAACAACCTCTTCTCTCAAACCCACTCGGTACTCTAGTCCCATTTTTATAGTATTTCTGGTGCTGCCTGATCTTCCTCAACCCCTTCTTTCACAAGCAGTGAGGAGAGGCAACCAGAGCACTGGACAGAGTCTGGGTAGTGTCTAAGGGCTCAGGTCCTATGCCAGTGCTTCGGAATCTTTATACAATATGATGCCTCTTAGCACTTAATAAAACCAATACTTGTTCTGCTTCCACTGAAATATTGGAGGCATATAGTCACCTTAACTGTATGGTGTTCTTACTCTGTCCTAATTAGAGAACATAATAGCTGTATGTATTTATCCCTTGCAACTAGAACACTATGGTTATATGGTTTTGAAAGCCCTCAGGGATAAGTAATACTATTGTCCACCTGTAATTGTGTCTAAATATACACGTTTGCTTACTCAGCCAGCTACTGCATTCGTTCTGTTGTTTGCATACAATGGCTATAGTGATGGAGAGCAGCTCTCTGTGTCCCTGCTGCGTCTCTGGGCAAGGAGTGTGAATTCATCAAATTACAGGTGTGTGTAGTCAGATTGAGATGATCCAATTTGCCTCAGTCAAGGAAGTTTGGGGGGACAGTGGTTCAACATCAGATGCACCATAAAAGCTTTCATTTAACAAACAAGACAGAAGCTTATTTGGCATTTGTGAGTTTTTTAAAATCTGTTTCTCTTAGGGAGTTTTGAATTTATACAGTCACTGTGGTTTCTTAAGCTCTGATTCAGCTGGGAATCTTCAGTTTATTCTGTCAAAAGCCATTTCAAACCCTTTTGGGTAAAGGAGTTTTTACACCTTTTAACCATAATCGCTTTTACTTATCAGTGTTTTCAACCTGCTAAGATCTAGTATGAAGTGCAGGGAAATGAGGGACAGAGGGAAAATTACTAGCAAAGGAAACTTTGTATGAGGCTGGATTCACGATTTTAACATCATTTATAGCATTATCTGTAGCCCCAATTTAATGAATCAGAAGTTCCAATGGAAATCATTTGTAACAGTAATAATGAAAAAGTGGGAAATGTTGTGAAGGGTAAAATCTAGAGATACAAAGATATCACTCCTAATGAAGGGTACTTGAGAGGTATGAACTGCATTGCCATATCTTCTTCTGTCACCACCAGAGAGCTAAGCTGAGCCATGGCCCATTTTTAATTATGATACAATAATAAGAATAAAGCAGCAAAGGAGTTTTATAGAAACAGTACCATTTTCCAGGACCAGGAGAGAATGCTTATGGAGTCAACCGCTATGTACGGACTCTATTGAACAATTACAGTCTTCACGTCCCATTCCTATACGCCACTCAGCCACATCCATTTAAAATAAACTGAAAAGGGGGGTATTACTTTCAGTCTACTTCCAAAGGCAAATAGCTTCACACACACACACATGCTGCTCACACACATTGTCATGCCTTTAAGTCTTTGGTTTGTGTCCTGACACCTGTTTCACAAGCCACCAAATACATAATAGTGTAGGTTTTTTTAATGGCTGCTTTTTCTCCATATATCCTTTAACTGGCTTTTAAAAATTCACAGGACCAATTTTTTAAATGCCTGCTTTTGATTTGGGGCCTTTTCTTGCTTAAGCAACTAATCATCTGCTTCCTTCAGGGGTAGGTGTGTGACAGACTCTGGGTTGGCCTCTAATCAACTGCTGCAGCAGTCTTAAGAAGCCATCCAGCCAGGTGATGGATTACCACATGAAAGTATACATTCAGGAACTGCAAGGTACAAGAAAAAGCCAGCACCTCTAATTGACATAAACTTTTGAAGTTTGCGCTCATAACATGAACTTCATCATCGACTCCATATTTGAGAGAGTTTCTGTCTGTCTGTCCTTCCATTTGTTTGTTCAAGAACTCATTCTAAACAGTAAGAGCTAGTACCACCAAATCTGGTACACAGCTTCCTCTTGTCATAATTTAAAGCAAGGTCAGGGTTTGGTTGTGCTTCCAGGAAAATGGGATGTGCCTGGAATGGGATTGCGTCTCATAAAACCATACAGAAAGGAGACAGTCTCACCAGGCAGGCGAAAGGAGCTGGCTTCAGGTGTGCCTCTCCCATTCGAGACTGCCCCAGCCCAGAGCTTCCGATACCCCAGCCACCCTTAAGGGAGGGCAAGGGGGAGGACTCAATCCCCTCCCCCCCCCCCAGTTTGTACAAGGACATTGCTGGCTGTTCCCCTTTATCAGGAAGTCAGTGGAACGTGCACAGTTTCCTGCATTCCTCAGTCTGGCCCGGGAGCACAGGGGGGCAAACTAACCTGGACCTGCCCCAGCCATGGGACTAGAGCTGCAGCAGCCATGAAGAGGGGCTCCTTGCCTGGCCCCATATTGCTGTGGTAAGAGAGGGCTGAGGTAGTCATCTCTTCCTGGGGCAGCCTGCATGGTGAATCCCTCATTCCCAGCTCCACTCCAGAACAATAATTTAAGGGAAGCATGTACATTTTTTTTATTTTCCAAAAAAGAAAAATAAATTAAGGACCTGAGCAATGCCAGGTAAATATCATATTTATAGACTTATTTAGGTTTTCACAGGTAAGCAAAACATTTCAATGTAAACATCACTGACAAAACTATAAAAATTACAACAGCAAACATGTACATAAGAAAACATTGTAGAGTAATATAATCATCATCATCCTTCCATTTTATAGAATACCTTTAGGAGCTGCAAATTACAGAACTGTGATTTACTATTAGATGAGCAGAGGCCACTAATAAGCTATTCATCTTTATTCAACTGCTTCTCTTTTCCCTTCCCCAGATGATGGCGATGCAAAGGGTATTATAATAAAACCAGAACCTTGGGAGGTGTCCATCACAATAGCTCCATTGGCCTTTGAGGATCTAGCCTTGCTTCAATTTTTACTGTGTCAACAACATATGCACACGGCTGTTATTTTTTCCCAGGATAACAATGAATATTTTGGGCATTAGAGTTGACTCTAAAGCCCGTGAAAGGACAGTGGTGTTTAAAATGAGTTTCTTAAGCATGAAGTAACCAGACTTGTAGAGCATAATGGTTTGTGTTATTTTCAATCAAACTGTAAATGGGGTCAGACACAGGCCTGATACCATCTAATCTATGGAATAGCCAAGACTGTGTGGGAATGAGCACCACAAGACCAAGAGCATGATTGCATTAAGAAACCAGGTCAGTAAGACAAATGGCGAATGGGCTTGCACGGTGCAGGGATGGGACAACTAGGAATTGAGTTCATTCAGGATAATGAGGATTATGAGAATAATTGTGTACAAAAGACTTGAGTTCCTATTTGTTATTCTGTCCACTTCGCTGGAAACTAAGTACTAAATAAGCTTTATGGCTGCAAGCATCAGGTTGGAGCACTTGGTTCTGCAGCGTCACTGGGCTAATTCAGGAGGCCAAATTTTAATTGTAGGTGTAGCCAAAATGTAATATTTTAGTATTGGTATAAGAATATAAGTATGATGCATAATAAGTTGATGTATGATGATTTGCTTATAAGCTCTGTACACTTCTATTTCACCCTGTCTCTCATGATTAGACAGTGTTTACTGTAAGGTCTTGCTTCCTGCTAGCATTACGCCTTATCTGCATTGCAAACAAAGTTGTGGAAGATTCCTTTCTTTTTGTTGTTCCTTTAGTAACTATTAATCTTTTCTGAAACTCTGCAAAATTGTTTGGCGTGAGTGCAGGATGTGTAAGTGGGAAAGCCATCACAAATGCCCAAGTGGTCAAGAAGAAGTGGGAACCTTGAAGATAACCAGGAAACATCCATTGTTCCCGAGACTAAATTATATTAGCAGAATTGACGAACCCTGGAGACAGGCAGACACCCAAAAGTGAGACACAAAACAAAAGAAAAGGAAGCCTGACTATAGACATCAAAGGATAACTGTGGGGAAATACCAAGATTAACATATCAAGGATTTCAGCATGACACTGCAATACCCATAGACTCAAATGGGAACTTACATGTATAAGAAGGGGAGCTCTAGCCATTAGACTCTGGGTTCGGTCCTGCAAGCGAAGCCTCAGAGGAGCCTCAAATTGCGATCAAAAGATCCCGACGCCTCACTCAGTCAGTCTTACCTGGCCAGACTGGTAACTACGACAGACTGGTAACTATACACCATCTGCAGGAGCTGTGTGTGTGTGTGTGTGTGTGTGTGTGTGTGTGTGTGTGTGAATGCATATGTTGCTTTTCATGTTGTACTTTTAATAAATGCAATGTCTTGCCTTTCCCCTAAAAAGATCCCATGTGCTTCTTATAAGCATAACATAGGGCCAAATCCTGGTCCCCTTCAAATCAGTGGAACTTTTGCCATTGATTTTAATGGGGCCAGTTTCTGGTTGGTAAAAGTATAGAAGTCAGAAAAGGAAAAGATGTTTTAGATGGTTTAGTCCAACCCATGGCTAGTACAAGAATGCTCATTTTAGTACAATTTTTAGGCTATATTCTGATCCAGTTTTTAATAACTCAGTTCAGTTTTACGTAAGCCACCCTACAGGAGGTTGTATCTTATTCTGCTTGATTTAACCCATCAAAAAATTAACTGACATGCAACCTATGTTTTCCTCCACTTAGCCTCACCTCAATATATTATAGTTATATATCACTCCTCTCTCCCCTCTTTCTTGCCACCCGTTGTAAAATAATTCAAAAGTGGAAGGCAGCTTGGGTGAAAGTGATCATGAAATCATAGAGTTCACAATTCTAAGGAAGGGTAGAAGGGAGAACAGCAAAATAGAACCCATGGATTTCAGGAAGGCGGATTTTGGTAAGATCAGAGAACTGATAGGTAAGGTCCCATGGGAATCGAGACTGAGGGGAAAAACAACTGAGGAGATGGCAGTTTTTCAAAGGGACATTGTTAAGGGCCCAAAAGCAAGCTATTCCGCTGCGTCGGAAAGATAGAAAAATATGGCAAAAGACCGCCTTGGCTTAAACACGAGATCTTGCATGATCTAAAAATAAAAAAGGAGTCATATAATAAATGGAAAGTAGGACAAATTACAAAGGATGAATATAGACAAACCATACAGGAATGCAGGGGCAAGATTAGAAAGGCAAAGGCACAGAATGAGCTCAAACTAGCTATGGGAATAAAGGGAAACAAGAAGACTTTTTATAAATACATTAGAAGCAAGAGGAAGACCAAGGAGAGGAGTAGGCCCACTGGTCAGTGAGGAGGAGAAACAGTAACAGGAAACTTGGAAATGGCAGAGATGCTTAATGACTTCTTTGTTTGGTCTTCACCGAGAAGTCTGTAGGAATGCCTAACGTAGTGAATGCTAGTGGGAAGGGGGTAGTTTTAGAAGGTAAAATTAAAAAAAAGAACAAGTTAAAAATCACCTAGAAAAGTTAGATGCCTGCAAGTCACCAGGGCCTGATGAAATGCATCCTAGAATACTCAAGGAGCTGATAGAGGAGGTATCTGAGCCTCTAGCTATCATCTTTGGAAAATCATAGGAGACAGGAGAGATTCCAGAGGACTGGAAAAGGGCAAATATAGTGCCCATCTATAAAAGGAAATAAGAACAACCCAGGAAACTACAGACCAGTTAGTTTAACTTCTGTGCCAGGGAAGATAATGGAGCAAGTAATTAAGGAAATCATCTGTAAATACTTGGAAAGTGGCAAGGTGATAGGGAACAGCCAGCATGGATTTGTAAAGAACAAATCATGTCAAACCAATCTGATAGCTTTCTTTAATAGGATAATGAGTCTTGTGGATAAAGGAGAAGCGGTGGATGTGGTATACCTAGACTTTAGTAAGGCGTTTGATACGGTCTCGCATGATATTCTTATCAATAAACTAGGTAAATACAACTTAGATGGGGCTACTATAAGGTGGGTGCGTAACTGGCTGGATAACTGTACTCAGAGAGTAGTTATTAATGGTTCACAATCCTGCTGGAAAGGCCTAACAAGTGGGGTTCCGTTTTGGGACCGGCTCTGTTCAATATCTTCATCAACGATTTAGATATTGGTATAGAAAGTACGCTTATTAAGTTTGCAGATGATACCAAGCTGGGAGGGGTTGCGACTAATCTGGAGGATAGGGTCATAATTCAAAATGACCTGGACAAATTGGAGAAATGGTCTGAGGTAAATAGGGTGAAGTTTAATAAAGACAAATGCAAAGTGCTCCACTTAGGAAGGAACAATCAGTTTCATACATACAGAATGGGAAGCGACGGTCTGGGAAGGAGTATGGCAAAAAGGGATCTAGGGGTTATAGTGGACCACAAGTTGAATATGAGTCAGCAGTGTGATGCTGTTGCAAAGAAAGCAAACATGATTCTGGGATGTATTAACAGGTGTGTTGTGAGCAAGACACAAGAAGTCATTCTTCCGCTCTACTCTGCGCTGGTTAGGCCTCAGTTGGAGTATTGTGTTCAGTTCTGGGCACCGCATTTCAAGAAAGATGTGGGGAAATTGGAGAGGGTCCAGAGAAGAGCAACGAGAATGATTAAATGTCTAGAGAACATGACCTATGAGGGAAGGCTGAAGGAATTGGGTTTGTTTAGTTTAGAAAAGAGAAGATTGAGGGGGGACATGATAGCAATTTTCAGATATCTAAAAGGGTGTCATAAGGAGGAGGGAGAAAACTTGTTCATCTTGGCCTCTGAAGATAGAACAAGAAGCAATGGACTTAAACTGCAGCAAGGGAGGTTTAGGTTGGACATTAGGAAAAAGTTCCTAACTGTCACGGTAGTCAAACACTGGAATAAATTGCCCAGGGAGGTTTTGGAATCTCCATCTGTGGAGATATTTAAGAGTAGGTTAGATAAATGTCAATCAGGGATGGTCTAGACAGTATTTGGTGCTGCCATGAGGGCAGGGGACTGGACTCGATGACTAGTCCCTTCCAGTACTAGTATTCTATGATTCTAATTCCTTTCTGAGGGAACTGTAGAGCCCTGCAACAAGCTTTCAATGCCATACCAACCTACATGCAATCCAAAGCTGCTCTTGCTGAGCAATGATAAAAGGAAGTGTCATTAATAAGAAGTTCCCATTTTATCTCCCCCACCCTAGGTGGTTCCTGGTGTATCAAAACTCTGCCCATTACCTCAAGATTTACTGTTCCAATTATACACAGATAGAAATGAAAAAGAGAGAAATCCTGCACTGGAAGTGTCCTTCACTCCCAGTTTCACAAATAAGTGAAACAACCTGCACTGTGATTACTCAATCAGGTGGCAAAAAGGGATGTAAATGGATTGCGTCTTTATTAACTGACTAAGAAAGCTCTATTGGGGTTAAAAACAAGTTGGCAATTTGATATTTTTGCTCTTTTCATACGAAGAGATGATAAATCCAGAAACAACTTCTGCCATCAGTCCATAATAAAAGTTTGTAAACTGCTATTTTGAAAAGCAAACTGTGCTGAAGGTTAGAAACTCTACACATCAAAGAAGAATTTGCTGACCCTCAAATCCGTGATTATAGAATTTTGTGCTGAAAATAACTAGAGGTTAAAATCACTCCTAAAATTGTGCAGGTCGACACCGAACATATCACATGCCTGGCTCTGATGGTAACATTGCCAAATTCTCTCAGTGAGAAAGCAATGCATGAGAGGTCCTCAGAGCTAAATTATCCTGACACAAATGATGATAAAACTAGCAGTGTTAACAAGCTGATGTAAAGCTGCTTAAAGTAAAGACAGAAATAAAGATTAGGTTACAAAAAATCTTGTTGACAGGCTTTAATGATAGTCCCTTGAGTTATGAGGGAAGCAGGCCTTGGGGAAGAATGCATGTAACACTCCGCCACGAGTAGTAAGCTTCCAGTTGGCAGCTATGCTGAGTTCATTTTTAGATTCTTAGTAAGCAAGTTTTTGAGGAAGTCACATTGTTGTCAATGTGCTGCTGTGGGAACCTCGCCTCCTCTCTTATATGAAGAGGCAGGGAAATAAGTGTGCTGCAGCTGAGCACCCAGCCTAAATTAATGTCAGGGAGATGTCCTGGTTGTGTGTGCACATGTATGGAAGGAATTCATACACACAACCCAAAACATGCAAGGTTTGAATTCAGCAGCAGCCGAGTCCCAACTGAGATTTTTCTGTGGCTGCTGGGACCTGCACGGGGCTCTTTTAGGCTTACAAAGAGAGGGGAACTGGGCCTATCAGAAGGTTGTGTGTTAGGAGAGGGACTGCTAGGGCTAATTGTACAATTGCCACAATGGACTCATTGGTCAGTACATAGTGAGGGAGTCCATGGGCCTATTGGATGGCAAAAATGAACACAAACGAAAGGGCCCTGGTATGTACAGCACAAGAGACTTATATTATGCATCAAGCACCTACTAAGATGGGGCAAGACCCCTCAGAGCTGAGAGGCCCGCCTCCCCTTTCAGAGTGTCCTAGCCTAGTGTAAAAGAAAACCTTCCCATAGATAACTGGTGCTTGTGGAGGTAGGGGTGCAGAGAGAGACACTCAGAGAAACAGGGAGGGGGCACCCCCTTAAGCAATTAAGATTTTGGTGGGGGCATGAGGTGGTGGTGCACCTCTGGAGTGTTACCACAAGTCACTGATGAACTTCCCCATGGTTCCATGAGCCAGGAGGGAGTGGAGGTTTCCTGAGAAGGGATTGGCAGCAGGAGTTTCCAAAGAGAAGGAAGGAGGACTTGAAGGAAGACAAGGGTGAAGCGTGAGGAGCATGAAGGATTGTGCGCCCTCCCAAACACTGTGGGGAGAAGGGCCAGCCAACCACCCTGGGCCCCACACTTTGGGACCCCAAGAACTAGTGAGGGGTCAGAAACAGGCCACAGGGTTTAGGGCCATCCCCACATTCACTGTTGGCAGCAGGAAGCAGAGCATCCCAGCTGCAGGCCAATCTGCTCCCTCTGCTATAGCCGTATCACTAGGGAGAAGGGATGGAGCTGCCTCCCACACTCACCAGCAGTGGGAAGCTGGTGGCTTGGAGTGGAAAGGTGTCCTACCATGGAGGACAGAATAAGGCAGGCCTCCCCAGGAACCTTTTGAAAGGGATTGAGGGGTTCCTTTGTGAGAGCTTCATGGAGCTTGGTACTCCCAACTGGTACTCCATCTGCAGACACGTTCCACATCTCTCCCCAGTCACTGAGTAGGCCAAAAGAAAGCATGCTGCCCCTCAGAGCCTGTTGCCTGACCCCATCTGTGGTTAGACAAAGTTAGGGTATGTCTACACAGCAAAGTTATTTCAAAATAACAGCTGTTATTTCAAAATAACTTTCCTAGAGTCTACACAAGCCAACTGCTATTTCAAAATTAATTCAAAATAGCGGAGGGCTTATTTTGAAATTGGTAAACCTCATTCCATGAGGAATAGCACCATTTTCAAAATTGCTATTTCAAAATAAGCGCTGTGTAGATGCTTATTTTGAAATAGGGGGCCTCTAGCCCTTCCCAGGATGCCCTGCTGGCCGCCCTGGCCACAAGGTAACTTCTGACCTGATGCCCGCCGGAACCAGTTCTGGCTGGCCTTAAATGTGATTCAGTGTCCAATCAGTGTGGATGCGCATTTCGAAATGCATTTTGTGTCTAGACGCGTTATTTCAAAATAAGATATTTCAAAATAACGCTGTAGTGTAGATATACCCTTAGAGACCTCACCAGAAGTGCCCTCCCCAGGGTCGTCAATAGCCTGGGAGATGTCCTGGGGGAGAGGGATCAGTTCCAATGTCAAGAGCAGCTCCTGGCTTTCAAACATTGTTGTCTGGCTGGTCTCTTCCTTCTCCTCATGGCCCTGCACCACCCTTCTGTCCTGCAGGCTGATGCCAAGCTTGTTTTGAGCAGACTCAATGACCACATTGGGGAAGCTGGCCAACTGAAAGGCATACAGCTGGTCATAGAAGTGGCAGGTGTGAGGTACCGCCCCAGAGCATCTGCTCTGCTCCTTGGTCTTCTGATAGGACTGCTGCAGCTCCTTGATCTTGCACCTGCACTGTTCAAGGGCCCTGGTATGGCCTGATCTTGCTGAAGGTGTCTGGGTTCCATTTCTTGGTGCAGAGGTCATGGAGGATGGGCTACTTCCCCCACACCTCGATATGGTCCAGGCTTTCCTGTACATTCCAGGCTGGAGCTCTTCTGTGCCCCTGGGAAGTGGAGGCCATGGGAGCAGAAGTGCTTGGAGCTGTCAGATGTTGGAACTCATGTCTGAGTGTCCCACAATGTGCTACTCACTGGCCATATAGAACAGGCCATTCTACAGTTTCTGGGGCTTTTTGAGCTCTGCAAGAAAGCAGTAGAGATGCAAGTTGTGGATGGAGCGGTCAGAGCAGAGAGCTGCAAGAGGCCTCCCAGAAGCCAATGGGGTTGGATTTCTGGCAACACAGTGTCTACACTAGCATAACTTCAGCCATGCATAGTTGGGAATAGCGTTACTGCTTGTGTAAAGCAGGACTACAGGAATTCACTTCAGCATCCCCTAAGGGCTGCACAACAAGCTTGGTAGTGTGGACAAATCACTTAGTTCGAATTAACTTTGTAGTGTAGACATACCCTAACAGCCGTTAGTTCGAATTAACTTTAATAGCGGCTATACATACAAACCGCTAGTTCGAATTTAAATCGAACTAGCGAAGCACTTAATTCAAACTAGGTAAACCTCATTCTACAAGGAGTAACGCCTAGTTCGAATTAAGTAGTTTGAATGAAGGGCTGTGTAGCCACTTAATTCGAACTAGCTGGAGGCTAGCTCTTCCCAGGTTCCCCCTGGTGGCCACTCTGGGCCAAACCAGGAAAACTCCTCTCCTCTCCTCCAGCCCTGGGGCCCTTAAAGGGGTAGACTCTGGCCAGACAGCACTTGCCAGAGACAGCCCTGCCAGCAGTCTGTGCCCCTGACCCAGTGGCCCCAGGATAAGCCAGGCAGCCAGTGACAGCCAGCCGTCCCCCGCCCAGTCCCCCAGCACCCAGGGGCCAGCCAGGGGCTGTAGACGGCATGCGCCCTCCTGGACTAGTGTGGAGGTCATGGACCTCATTGAGGTTTGGGGGCAGGCCCCCAACGTCCATGATCTCCGCACTAGGAGGAGGAACGCGGCCATCTACGGCCGCATAGCGGCCACCATGGCCCGAAAGGGACACAGGCGCACCCAGGAGCAGGTGCGCCTGAAAGTTAAACAGCTGCGGCAGGCGTACGCCAGGGGCGGCGCCGCAGCAGGGGCTGACACCTGTCCCTACTTCCCGGCCCCCAACCAACTCTTGGGGGGCGGGGCAGTCCGCACCAGCCCGGGAGGCAGCGAGCCAGGACCGGAGCGCCCTGACCCTGGCACACCGGAGGGGCCTCCGCCAGCTGTTCCGGCACCAGAGTCGGCAGGGTCGTCCAGGGAGGCCATACCGGGTAAGTGCCAGCACTGTCCCCTGCCCGGGGGGGGGAGGCGGAGAGGGGGACCAGGGACCGCGCATGTGGGCCATGCCTCCCACGGATCATGCAGCCACCTGTGCACATGCGAGCACGTGCCATGCCACCCTTGGGCAGGTGGCTCCAGCTGTGTGACACCCAGGGGCCGTGGCCCAATAGGCACATGCGTGTGTGAAGAGACCTGACATGCTCCCAACCCTGGGGCGGGACCCAGCAGGACGCCCTCCCTTCACACACCCCCTCTACACAGAGGCAGGGGACATCTCCCCCCCGGCCTGCCCACACTATACACCGCACAGGGGCATGGGTGCGGTCTTGGGGCAGCTCCCAGTCCCAGGGAGAGCCAGACATCTTGACCATGGCCTCTGTGCAAGCACAGCGGCTCTGACGGTGCAGGGCACGGTCGCCCTCACGTCGCGGGGCGGGGGCTGGGCATCATTCACTGTGTCCCCAGGGAGAACTGACCGCTCCTCTTCTTTCTCTACAGCTGCACCAGCTGCTCGTGCAGGGCGCACCACCCCGCCCGGGACATGCTCCCGCACCCACGGCCTGCTCCGGACCACCACCACGGAGCAGGAGTACTGGGACCAGCACCTGGGGGCCCTGCGAGCCCTGCACCGCACTGTCGAGGCCTGGATGCGGGAAGACCTGCAGCTCCACCGGGAGCAGCTGGCTGAGGACCGAGCCAGAAACGCAAACCTGCAGGCCCTGGTGCAGAGCATGGTGCCCCGTGCCGGTCCTGCGCCTGCTGCCCCCCCAACAACTGTCCCTCCTCCCACTCCTGCCCCCCCCACCTCTTCCTCCTCAATCTCCACACCCTCCTCCTCAATGTCCACACCTCCCACCTCAACCTCCGCACCCTCCACCCCATCCCCCCAGGAACGCCGAGGCCCCCTCCCTCACCTTGCTGGGACATGGTTGGCCCGGCGAGACCCCCACTCCGATCCCTGAGTTTCCCCTCCCCCTTCTTCTCCTTGCTTCCCCCTTCCAGCTCCCTCCCAGTTTTCCCCCTCCCCTCTCCCACCCTCTCTCCTGCCCTCTCCCACCTCCTTTCCCCCGTCTCCCCACAGTTTCATTCCCCCTCCCCAGTTGTGTTGCATAAAGAGAGTTGTTATTTTTGAAAATACGTGTCTTTTATTTGACATCAGGAAGGGGGGGCTAGGGAAGGGTAAGTGGAAGGAGGAGAGGGAGGAATGGGGCACAAGCCCACAGTGGGGCAGACCGGGGAGACTGTTAGCGCTCCTCAGGGTGGAAGCTCTCCCGCAGGGCCCCCTGCATCCTGACATCCCCTCAATGGTCCTCCCGGACGGCAGCCTGCAGAGAGTGCAGCCAGGCTGCTGGCAACGTTTCCACGAGATGCAGCAGAGTCCCATGGGGCAGGCGTGGTTCCATGTTGCAGAGTGCCGTGGTGCCCCAAGTGAGGGCAAGCAGAGCACTCCGAGACACAAATGCTTTGCTGTCCCTCAGTGAGGTAGACCAGCAAGCAGAGAAACCTGAGAACTGTCTGTCCAAGATGGGGGGTCGGGTCCTTTAAGAGCAGCCCTCCAGCCTGAGGCAGCAGCTCCACACTCTAAGTCCTAACCTGATGCCCGGCACTGGTTCCGGCCAGCCTTAACTTCGGTTCAGGGTCCACTCAGTGTGGACATGCTATTTCGAATTAGCAAAACGCTAATTCGAATTAATTTTTAGGTCTAGATGCACTAATTCGAATTAGCTTAGTTTGAATTAACTAATTCGAATTAAGTTAGTTCAAATTAGTGCTATAGTGTAGACATACCCTTAGATAATCGACTGTGGGGGGCAACTTTTAGTGTAAAGTCCTAGTGTAGCCCAGGTCTAAGTGAGTACCTCTAGTCTAAACTCCAGACCCTGCAACAGGCTCCACCTGCCTTCTGGAAGGTTCTAAGGGCTTTCAGCTCCCATTAGCTTTTGTTGAGGTAGATGGCTCAAACATTCAGCACCCTGGCAGGATCATTCAGTCACCCTACCAACAGAGAATAAACTTCCTTAGCTCCATTATCGTATGTCTCCCTTTTATATCCCAGCCTCAGAAAGTATTTTCCAACTTCAGAGCCACAGCATGGCTTCAGTCAGCTTTCTCTGCAGCACATATATTATTGTTTGACTGAAAAGCAAGACAGGGCATCTTGAAGCATCCTGGGTAGCTTTAAAGAACCACGTGTCACTGCCTAGCTGTAGGCTTGACAAGTGTTCCTTTACAGGTTTTATTCCTTCTCAAAAGCAGCTTTCCTCTAATTGTTCTTTCACTGTGGGCACTGACTAGTTCTGGTGACTAATGTGAAATTATTTATTGGTGAGCAACAGGTAGCATCTCCATTCTTCTGATATGAGAACACTCATCTCAAAGGATTCTATACATTCTCACACGGTTGTCAGAAGTGTGGGTTTCTTTTGTTTTAGTATAATGTACAGTGTACATTATTTGTTAAGCAAATGTTAAATGAAAGAAGAAAAGCTACTCAGAAATCAGCCTGATGTAACTCAGCTGACTACGGAGCTGGGGTAAAAGACTTTAAAAATATGCTCTCAGTTTGACAGAGAAGGGAATTAATTCAGTGTTACAGAGATACAATGCAGCAATCTAAAATGATCCTTGGCGTGCGGTTTGGTTGATTTGACATGGATTGTGTTTGTTATTATTTATTTTATTATTACCGTATTTATTTTATGAACATAGCACTGTAAAGATGCTTAACACTTTATAGACAAATAAAGAAGAGGGTGTTATGAAATACGCTGTTTGTCAACCAGGTAACCCACGGTGGAGCTGCTAAAACTGCTGCCTTCTGCTGTTTCATATTTCCTTCAGATTCTTTCAATGGCTTCTGATTTTTTAATCCCACTGAAGCCTCGTTCCTGCTCCTTTGGAAAATCAGTGGTAAAGCTCCCATTGATGTAAGTGGGGGAAGGAGCAGGCTTTCTCCCAGGCTGCAACATAACCAACTCCGATGTCTGAAAAGGCATTTAAAAACATTGTCTTCATGGGTGTTACGGTGGCTTAGCAGTCATGTTCAGGTAATTTGATTGAGAATAGCACCTGTATCCCTGTGCATGTTAGATCTTTGTGGTGGATCATTGCTGCCTCTTTCAGGGAATCGGAAGGGTCAGAGGACAAACAACTCCAGTGCTGGGGATTTGGATACTTTCTTTATACCTGTCATTACAGCCAGCATGAAGTAAAAAAGGAGTCTGCTTCATAGACAAAAGCTACCAGACTGAGTGGCCTCTCGGATCCTGAAAGCAGAGGCTGGGGATGGGAATTATTTAACCATCTTTCCTGAAGGAATTCCATGCAGTAATAGGAGAATATTTCTGTAGGTGCACTGCCCCCCATACCTCAGTCATAATTTCAGTTGCTAACTGGGGTGCCCCCTCGTGGCCCTCCCTGTTCTTCTGTGTGGCCCACCCTGCATCCCCTCCTCCTCCTCCAGTCACCTATGCATACAGTCACAAGTCTGAAGTCCTAGAACTGATAGAAAAAGTCTGCACAAAGCCTTTGTAAGTTCAGCCCAGGGTTCTTACAGCTGATGAAACAGCCACTGCAATTCCCTGGATCCTTTATTGATAGACTGTTAAGAATTCCTATGGGAGGGCAAATTTTATCTACCCTTAAACATAACCTGGCATTAGCAATCCTGACATTAATACTAATCAGTTTTAGCCTTCTTTTCCTGGGGAATATCATGAAAAAGATATCTGGGGACCAATTCCAGAAGTATTTTTCCTCCAATTTTTTACCCCATTCTGTCAGAATTCAGACTTGTATGTGGTATAGGGTGCGTCTACACTGCACCATTATTTCAGAATAACTAGCAGTATTCCGAAATAACAATGCAAGCATCTACACAGCAATTCCTTTATTTTGAAATAATATTGAAATAACGGGCAGCTTATTCCAACTTCTGTAAACCTCATTCGACAAGGAATAACTCCTCTTCCGAAATACCTATTTTGAAATAGCAGCAGTGTGGACGCTCCACTGCTGCTATTTCGAAATAGTTCCTCCCCAGGGCCATACTAAGTAATTTCTCCCCAGTGCCTCCTGTGGCTCTAAATCATCCACATTAGGGGAGCCTGCTTCAGATTAATTTTGAGGCTTCCCTGTAGTGTGGACATGCTATTTCAAAATAAACTATTTCAGAATATATCTTCGGGTATGTCTACACTACAGCATTATTTTGAAATGTCTTATTTCAATATACTTAATTCGAAATAAGTTATTTCGAAATAACGCATCTACACACAAAGTGCATTTCAAAATAGCGTTTTGCTATTTCGAAATAACGTGTCCACACTGAGTGGACTCTGAATCGCATTTAAGGCCGGCCGGAACCAGGTCCAGCAGGGCATCAGGTCAGGAGTTACTTTATGTGGCTGCTGCCTGAGGCTATATGAAGCCTGTGCTGAAAGGGCCCCCCCTCCTCGCCCCCAAACAGCCGGTTCTCAGCTTTCCCTGCTTGCTTGCCTACCTAAATGAGGGCCAGCAAAACATTTTGTCTCTGCGTGCTCTGGTTGCCCTCACTCGGCACACCACAGTACTCTGCAACATGGAGCCAGAGCTGCCCCTGGGCACTCTGGTGCTTCTCTTGGACGCGTTGCTGCGAGCCTGGCTGCACTTTCTGCAGGCTGTCATCTGGGAGGTCCATCGGGGGGCTGTCAGTATCCAGGAGGCCCTGCAGGAGAGCTTCCACCCTAAGGAGCACTAAGGCTGTTATTTCGAAATAACTTTGCTATGTAGACATACCCTTCCAGAATTGTTTATTTCAAAAGAAGCATGCAGTGTAGATGTACCCATAGAGACAAAACCGGTTGCATTTGCAATGATGTTATGCCAATCCAAAGAGGTCAAACATCCTGGCTAATCCGTTTATATCTATCATTAGCTTTAGACTCCTGTGATCACAGCATCCTGTAATAATAAGTTAGTCCTTAATAACTGTTGTGCTTGTTATATTATTTGTCATTTCCAACTTCTACATGGCCAGGAAAAGAATAAACAAGAGGCAGAATTTTAAAAAGGAAACCCCAAACCCTTAGAAGCACTTTTGAAGAAGCACAATACATCTACTTACTGCAACTACGTGTGTATGCACGCACCTTGCTGACCTCTGTGTTGTTAAAATTTAAGAGGCTCACTTAGAAGTGTGTGTATTCCGCTTTGCCCTCCACATCTCCATATCGTACCTGCTGCTGACTCTTTCATGCCACACTTCACAATGCAGGTGTTTATTAATGAGAAATGGATACCAGAAAGAGATAACAATTAGGTGTAGTACCATATGTCTGGTTGTTACTTTTTAATTATTTAGTACTTCTACAAGCGTGATAGGCATTTAGGTCTGTTTAGTACCAGATCTGTGTACGAGTATTCTAAGAGTAACTTGCTAGCTGCATATTTTACTCTGGAAAATCATCTTTATCGACATTATGAAATAGTCATTTCACATAATAAACGTACAGTAATTGTAACAATGATGCTCACTGATAAGACATTTCAGTGTGAATAGGCAAAAATCAAGATATTAAAACATTTATGTAATCACCACACAGGGGGCAGCAAAATTCTGCAGAAATCCACTAAATTTGCAACAGTGGTACAAGCTAAATAATATCTTCTTACAATACAGGCAAGAACACAAGAGTAAAGCTGAGTTATCAAGTTACATAATTTGCATGTCGACCTCTTACACCTGTCATCTTGCAGCTTTCATTGGCAAATTAATAAGACATTCTGAACTCTTATGGGATATTTTTGTGGGATACATAGTCTTGTTGGCAGTAAAAACAGTTCAGCATGGTTAAAGTGAAATAGGAGATGGGATATTGTCTGTTGATTGTAATTTTAATTTACAATTGTAAGAAATGAAAGCTAATAAAATCAGAGGTAAGCCAAACAAGTTTGTATAAATAAATGCACTATACAATTCCAGGGCAATTAAAAGATAGGCTTAGTAAACACTGCATTTATGATTTACTAAACATAGCGCATTAATTAAATCACCATCTTTAGTTTCTAATTTTTTCTAGGGAATTATGATTTGAAACAAGCTAATGTTGTGTCTAATTTAAAATCTCTTTTAGAACTAACAGTGTTGTTGTTTTGAATTACAAATTATCTGGACCTTTTAAATAAGCTTCATTCATTACATTTCAAATAACCCCGGTCATATGAACACAACTGAGATTATAGCTGTGATATGATTTTAAAAGATATTAATAAGATTAAAAATCTTAAGGAATGGTATAGTGCAGATGTACATCAGTTTTCTAGTTGTATAATGCTAGGGGAAATAGTTACTGTATTTATCAATACATTAATTTGGCCTAAGATCACTGAAGAGCAGTCTTTTTGTATAGGATATGTATCCATATCAAGCAAAACAATCTTGTCCTTTCAATCGGTTCAATAAACCTACAGTACATATGTTGATATATTTATGAATTTGTATGAATATAAAAGTGTACATTAGCTTTCACCACTAAACCAAATTGGGTGTTTACATTTTTATAAGAACTCTCAAGAACTTTTGCGGTTCTGACCAAGTGGAACCCATATCCAGAGGATCTCTTGGTTTAGTTTTGTGTAAGCAAAAGTGTCCTAGTTCATCAACTATAATGATGGAACAAAAGATAAATCCTTCATTCAGCCTCTTGATCCCCCAGCCCCAGTTCTAAAATACACCTCCCTCTTTTGGTTTTATAATAAAGAGGAGAATTTGCCATGACCAAATAGAGATACAAGTTGAATCTCTCTGGTCTCAGACACTCTGGTCCAGCAACATCCGTGGTCCGACAGAGAGCCCCAGGAACAAAAAACTCTAGTGGCAGAGGTTGCAAGCATCCAGAAGTGGAGTCCCACTGGCAGCCAGGGGCAGGGAGCCCAGCCAGTGGCCAGAAGCAGAGTCCCACCAGCAGCCCAATGGCAGGGAGTTTGGCCAGTGGCTGGGAGCAGAGCCCCAATGGCAGACCGGGGACAGAGAGCCCAGGTGGTGGGCAGGGAGCTGAAATGGAGGGAGCCCTGCTAGAGCTCAGGGTCAGGTAGTGAGCTGCGGCAGGGAGGTAGAGTTACCCCAGTGTATGTCAAAGCAGGATTCAATGTGTATGCTTATATTTTCCATCAGGAAGAGGAAACCAGGTTAATAATGTATGTACCCAAGGAAAGGAAATCTTACCCTAAATGGTTTTGTAATGCAGTAGGCACCCTCTTTTATGAACTAATTGGGGAATGTGGAGTTCGTAAAATCGAACATTTCAATATCACAGTCGGTATGATGCATAAATTGCAGCACAGAACATTGCACTGCTTTCTTCCTGTCCTTCAAACCACTGCAAACCCATTTCTAATCCACTGAAGGAACTGGAATGGGAAGGGATGTTGACTCGTCCTTCATCAGCATTACTTTCATTATGTGATTTTTTTTCTGTTGGGAAAAATGGATCCTAGAATTGGTTGTTAATATTGGTGTTGGCAAATATCGATCCTGCAAAAAAGTGTAACTTCCCATTAGAGCTGGATGAATAATAGATTTTTTGTAATGGCCTCTGTATGAATATTCTTAGATCTGGGATTAGAGCTCTCTTAGATGCAGTACTATGAACAGGACTCCCTTCGGATTCTTACATTCTGCAGTCACCAAACACTCTCCTGTGAGGGGATAATGTATATAGTTGTGTCAGAGAAATCTTAGGAACAGTTTATTTCATGACTTGGGTCTGATTACCTGTAGAAGAGAAAAGAGAGATATTTTGTTATTCCTTTTTTATTGAACACCCTGTACACATTTTAATACATGAGCTTTGGGGACAAAAATATTTTTCTGATGTAGATTTAATTGATTGCTAATTATTTAACTTCAATAATAGCAAAGTGACCTATAACAAGCTATATTTTGCTTACAGCATGACATTAGTGATTTCTTTAATATAAGTAACAATTTGCAAATGAGCTAAGTACATTGGCTTATTCATGGGAAGTTTGCCCATGCATTCAATGATAGAATGTGGCCCTTGAAGTATAAAAGCCAAACTGTGCATATAGATTGTTTAAAAGTTTGAAGATGTTGAAAAAATACAATTATTATCCCTTCTACTCCATACATTACTTACATGCTTTTGTAAGCAATATTTATACTTATGGCTCTATAATAGACTTAACAGAAATAATTTAGCTTTCGAATCTCCCATGTGTTTAGTCTATAATCTGAGATCTTTATTACTATCATTAGACAACAACTGAGGAGTTATCTATCCAGCAGTGAAACAATAGTTTTTAATACTGCAGGCCAGCTCCCCTGGTCCTTAATTATGGACTGTTTTCTTTAGTCAAAACTCTTGTTGAGCTTAATGGGAATTTTCTCAGATGCAGGACAGAATAAGATTTCATTAATCAACTTTACAGATGAAATCCTGGCCCAATGAAAGAAAAATAATAGCAACTTTCCCATTGACTTCACCTGAGTCAGGAATTCACCCTATATTACTTAATATTAAAGAAATGATAGAAAAAATAAAAAAGTAGGAAAGGGTCAAGTTACAAGAGCATAGGCAAAATATATTGTGGCTAAACAAAACAAAAATGTTGGGGTCATTTTATACATCCCAGAAATTATGGAATTGACAAGATATTATTGATCCAATTATCATTATGATAAATGCTTAGCATTTGTAGGCTCTTTGTTGCATTAGCAGATGACGAGCTGTGACTATTTTCCTTCACTTTTTTTGCTTGTCTTATTCTCTTCCTCCTCTGCCTCTAATACCAATCGAAACAGAAAACAAAAACAACAGTACAATATATGTATCTGACAGAGTTGTTCACTACTTTCAATTGCTTGTCTTTATGTCCATGGCCTTCACCATTCATCTGTTTGCGTCTTTAAGTTGTAAGCCCGGCAGAGCAAGGAACATCTCATTTTTGTGTTGAAAGAGCGCCTGCAGTCCTCCAGCAATTCTTAAAGAGGTGTTTTTTACTCTTTCTTTGTCCCCATATTGACAAATATTTGCTTCATTTTGAACCCCTTTAAAGGTCCGATGTGAACTCTAACCTTATTGAAACAAAAGACAGAACTATGTAGCACTTTAAAGACTAACAAGATGGTTTATTAGGTGATGATCTTGTTAGTCTTTAAAGTGCTACATAGTTCTGTCTTTTGTTTTAGCTAGACCAGACTAACACGGCTGCATCTCTATCACTATTCTAACCTTATTGGTTTCTCATCCTGCTAAAGAGAGATCATGCAGAAAAATATCAGAAAAATGTAGTGGGAAAAAATAGGATGAAATAATGAGAAGGCAGAATATAAAAAAAAATACAGAAACTGTGACTAAGAATACAAAAGGTTACAGTATATAGAATCATAGGACTGGAAGGGACCTTGAGATGTCATCTAGTCTAGTCCCCTGACCTCCTAGAAGGACTAAGTTATTAAACGTAAGGCACTGACATCTGCCAGCCTATATCATGGGTTATTCTTCTACCCTAATATACAGCACAAGCTTCCCATTAGCTAGAAAAGATATGTTTCTTTGTATCTTATTTTGATTAACTCCATCTTGATAATATGGGAAAAGAGGGAAATTGTGTGAATCTGGACAAGTTTCGCAAAGCAAATATAGTTGTAGCAAATCTTCTAAGTTCATGAACCTTGTTCATACCTAGTTACAAAACCAAAATAAAATTATACTTAAAGCAGCAAATGTCTGAGACTGGTTCCCTATCCCTTCCTGCCCTGAGACCTCTTCTTGATTTCAGTATGGTCCCTAAACTAAAGGAGGCGGATAGGTACAGCAATTGGATCTAGCGCACATGCACCATGAGGCAATCCCCCTACATCTGGGGAATTATCTTCTAGCCATTTGTGGCCAGGGTCTGGACCATTTACACTGTTTAAGCACAGCAACAGGGATCACAATTTTGTTAGAAATTCTGGCACAGGAGACAATTTAACCTATTCTGTCTTGTCTAGCGTCTGTGGAGATCTATGTACATTTATGCCACTGGGTAAATGTTTATTAATGAAGTTTCAAACATTTTTCAATTTCCGTTTTTTAAACTCTAAAATATAGCACTAGCTCTCCACTATACTCCATATATCCTGTACCCACAATGAGAACTAATTAAACAATATTTGTTTTCTTGTTCAAGAATTCACATGGGCACTGATTCCACTATGCACCTACCTGCAATACACAAGAGCCATATAGAGTATGTTTTATGGGTAAGAATACTTAGTCATGCAGGGTTGTGTGCTAAAGTAGTACAAAGTAGCTAACAATAACAGCACTCAGCTCCCCATGCTTGGAAAATGTATTTGAAGATAACATAAACCCAGGTACATTGAGTTTTTAGGTCCAAAAGATAATATGATAATTAGAGGATAATTTGGGAACTTCTTTAGTGTTAGCTTGATATTACATAGGACCAATGGGTATTCTAAGTAAGAAGTGAGAGAAAACTGAGTAAGGATTTTGGGAATTGTCCCTTGGCTAATCATTATAAAGTTGATATGCCGCTGAGTTATTCAGCAACTATGGCCATGCAACAGTGAACCCAGGTAAGCAAGTGAAAGTAAGAATTCTCAACATTTAATGAGTTTAGGCATACAGCTAGTCTCAACCAAAAGAATCACTGTGAGATGAATAGTCTGTTTATTGATCATACACATCAAATAAGAAAACAGATCAAATCTGCTAAATTTTAAATAATCAGACACTTATGGTGAAATCAAAAGAGGCAGTGTGGTTTAATGGACAGAGCACAGGCCTGGGCATTAGAAGACTCAGCTTTTATTCCTGGTTCTTCCAGTGATCTGCTGCATGACCTTGGGCAAGTTATTTCTTTGTCCACTGTGACCCCTTCTCCTTCTCCGCTTTGTCTTCCTTATCTATATAGAGTGCAAGCTCTTCAGGACAGGAATGGTTTCTTACTATATGTTTGCATAGTGTCTATGGGGCACAATGGGTCCTGATATCAATTGGGGCCTATAGGTGCAATATAATAATAAGCATTTATATGACTGAATTCAAAGACAAATGATGGCAGAAGTTCTCCACCATGAACACAGTCAAGCTACTATATTCAGAAATCAGCTCATCACAGTGACTATAGTCCTAGTTTTGATGTATACACATTTCAGCTAGAATCAGCACTTACTAATGAGTTCAATGAAGAATTAAGACCCTTGTGTTCTCAGATATTTGAGAAAAGAACACAACCATTTAGGGAGTTATTAAGCATTACCTAACCTTTAAGTAGTATAAATAATTTTGAAATAATTAAACTTTTATTGCATTTTTGGGGGTTTAGGAATCTATCTTAGTGCTATGTATTCCATTATGAATCCATTTGAACAGGCATCCCTGTTTAGAGCAGCAGTTTCAGAAAGAAATCCAGTTAGAAATAAAGTACTGGTCCAGCAACATCTTCATGAGAAAGGCAACAGGAGAAGCTCAGTATATAGTATGCCTACACTGCGGGGCTTAACTCGAAATAAGCTATGAAAATTGAGCTACATCAATTGCGTATCTTATTTTGAAATACTGAGCATCTACACAACACTTATCTCAAAATAGAGTACATGTCCTCCGACTTCCCTTACTCCTTGTACAATGAGGGTTACAGGAGTCGGAATAAGAAGTCCTCCAGCTTGACAATATTTTGAAATAACTGTCTACTGTGTAAACACGGACTAAGTTATTTCAGAATAACACTAGTTATTTGGAAATAATGTTGCAGTGTAGACATACCCATATGTCACTTATAGCAGGCAAAATGGCAGTACTTAAAAGGTATCATATGAAAGGGTGTGTCTACAGTGCAGGGCTTAACTCGAAATAAGCTACGCAAATTGACCTATGTCAATTGCATATCTTATTTCAAAATAGCTTATTTCAAAATAGGGAGTGTCTACAAAGCACTTATTTCAAAATAGAGCACTCTTCCTCCAACTTCCCTTACTCTTCGTACAATGAGGGTTACAGGAGTCAGAGTAAAAAGTCCTCTAGCTTGACAGTATTTTGACACTATTTCAAAATAACTGCCTGCTGTGTGGACTAAGTTATTTCAGAATAGTGCTAGTTATTTCGTAATAGTGTTGCAGTGTAGACGTACCCAAAGAGACCAGTGAAAAAGCATTGGAAATGTGCTGAACAGAAAGAAATACCCATTGTGTTTGATAAGGTGATCCCTGAAAGATAAAACAAACCTGAATGAGACTGAGATGTGCAATATGCTGAAAAGAATCAAGACATAAAACACCAGTGTACATGGATATGGGAAGAGGTTGGCAAATAAAGGGCAGAAAGCGGCCAAAGGCTTGGAATAGAAGGAGAGACTGCTGAAAGGTGCTGAAAGTTGGCGCATCTTGTTATTTTAGAAATCTAAATAAATAAATGGCAAACAAATCAAGTGCCTGTGAATAAAGTCCTATAATAATAATTGTGCATCTGTAATTAAACAGATATTAAAACAAATAAGCTTTTTGATTTGCAAACACAGCAGGGCCGGCTCATACAATGAACCCTTATTCCTCATACAATGAGGTTTACCAGTTATTTCGAGAGAAGGGTTTTCTCTCAAAATAACCATGTCTTAACAGCATTGGTTATTTCGAAATAGCGCTATTTTGAAATAGCGCCATAACGTGATTATGCAAATGAAGCATGGGATATTTAAATCCCGGCTTCATTTGCAATTTTGAATGTCTTCATTTGCATTCCTCCCTTGAAAGAGGGTGCAATATAGCCATACCCTAAGACATTATATGCAGGCATATATAGAAAGGTGATTATATTTTATTAAACTTTTGCAAATTACTGTTAAATCACAAAATTAGGAGCCAATATTTATAATTGGTGTTTACTGTAATTAAAGAATTTCCATTTAATTCATTTTTATTAATATGCTTAGAATTTACTCTTTTTTAAAATGTTTTCTTACATACAAAGGTGAAATTGAAAAGGATGGAATAGGACTATTTAAAAACCAGAATCTTAGAGAATGTGCAAGAAACGTGGCTAACACACTGCGTGTAAGAACCTAGAAGTTCCTGAGAAAGAAAAGTAGTTCTCAAAGCCATTGCTTTTCTAGTGGAAAATTAAGCCAGCAAGGTATTGGGTAGGGCAATCATGGACAACTGACGCTTTCCTAAAAACTCTTAATTTATTTTAAAAATATGAATGGAGCAAGTACTGGTTTTGTTTGTGCAAGTTTAGCATGTAGTAGTGAAGAAATAAAAAGAGAGATTGGGAAAACAGTTATGTGATTCAAGGCAGGTGACCTGCAGATGAAAGGGCAGTTACGAAGTGCTATAAAAAAAGAGTGGAGTTCCTTCACCTGTATAAAATGCTGGACTAGGATTAAGGGTTTTAGAACTAGGAATAGTTTTTATACATAAAATCCAATTATGTATTTAGTGAAAAGTGGTGATTTTTTTTTTTTTTTTTTTTTTGGTTGGCTTGGCTGCTGTTGGCTATTTTTAAGCTTTGAGCTTATTTAGTGGTATTATACTTTACCCAGGGTTTTTCTTGTTTGTTTATCTCAACTTTTGAGAGCTTCTTGAGTTTATTTTCTTACTCTTATCTCTCTCTGTTGAGAAGTTAATCTCAAAACTAATAATAATGTTTTCTCAGTAAATGAACTGGGTTAAAGAACAGTGTGTGTGATGAAGCAAAGCAATGATGAAAGGAGTTACTGTAATAATTAATACTTTGCAAGCAATGTCTGTGGAACTCCTCTTTTCTAACAGAAGAGAAAAGAGTATCTTGTCTTTTTTTTTTAAAGCTACTTTTGCAGACCATTATCTTCTCTGTTTCACTTCCCATCACTCAGAGCTCTGGTGTGTAAACTTTATAAAAAAAAGTATGGAAAGTGTATGTTACTTGAAACAGCATTTGCTCTTCTTTTTCCCCTCCCTCATTGGGGGTCAGAAAGCACATCCCTGGGACATGTAGATAATTAGTGTGTAGCTGCTGCCTCAGCTGAAGGGAAGGTAATTAGGAAGAATGGAGGGAGAGGCTGTTTATCTAATCTCTCAGGGTATGTCTACACAGCAAAGTTATTTCGAAATAACAGCCATTATTTCGAAATAACTTTCCTAGCATCTGCACAGCCAAACAGCTATTTCGAAATTAATTCTATTAATTATTTTGAAATAGCAAAACACTATTTTGAAATAGCACAGGCACCCAGACAGGCCTTGCTGTTTTGAAATAGCAAAACACTATTTCAAAATGCATTTTGTGTGTAGACGCATTATTTCGAAATAACTTATTTCAAATTAACTATTTCAAAATAAGATATTTCGAAATAACGCTGTAGTGTAGATGTACCCTCATTTCATGTCCCGCCTCCGCTAAAGCCCATGTGTCTTCATTCTAAAGTTCTGCCCTGTAGTTGTTCCACACCCCAGTGGGCTTGGTGGATCAACATGCAGAATCTCTATCTGCAGGGTATTTTGGATTTGATTTATTCTTCTGAATATGTTCATGTAAGTAGAGGATCGGCAGAGCCATGATTCTATACATGGGCACTGATGTATAGAATAATCATAGAATCATAGGACTGGAAGGGACCTTGAGAGGTCATGAAATGGTTTGGACAACAGTTCCACAGGGGATAAGAATAGAGTAAAGTAGAGTCTTGCAGGCGATACCTGTTATAAAGCAAAGAACCCAGAAAATCTATTCAGTTAAAATGTACAACAGGCAGTTCTAATTTATAGACTGTACTCATCGTCTTATAGTTTAACTTGCTACTCAGCCCTTGCTTTGGTCCCAAAACAGTCTCAAGACTCACAGAAACATACTCATAAACAGCTATCTTTATTCCAACACTTGCTTCTAAAAGACAGCTCTCAAATAAAAATGTAATTCATATTGTAACTCTCAATTCGTTGTTCGGTCTCCTTTAAAAATTAATAGAGATATATCAAACCACATGCACAGACTGGTATGCTTCTTTACATACATTAAGTACGAAACCAAATTCTGACTGGGAACTTTGTGCTGAATGGCTACATTGTCTCAGTTTTGAATTACTATGCAGGAGCACATAGGGATCAGGTTCTACCCCCACTCTGCTCCCCCCCAGCTAAGCTTTTCAGTTACTATAACCGATTGGCAGCAAAACAATCTAATGAAAAATATAATGGGAAACACAGCAATTTAAATGTCTTACGTGGTTGTGTCAGAACAATGTGGCACACTCAGCACAATGTCAGATCAATTTGGGTCTGGCCCACGAAAGCTCATCACCTAATAAACCATCTTGTTAGTCATTAAAGTGCTACATAGTTCTGTCTTTTGTTTTAGCTAGACCAGACTAACACGGCTGCATCTCTATCACTATTCAGCACAATGTGTTAGAGTAAAATGAGTTTCATTATTCTTCCACAAGAGAATGGGAATGGAACAAGGAAGAGCACGTTGAATGGGTATTTATTTACACTTATAAATTGTGTTTTACCACACAGGAGAATTGAGGGCAGAAAGCTCTTTTGCAACTCCCCTTAATCTGGGTTGTTATAATCTGTATCCAATTATATAACCCCACAGTCTCTCTATTCAGTGGATTCCCAAATGACCAATTTGTGGAGCACTTTAGAAAGGGCCAGCTATTGGCCACCTTTATCAAACTTTGTGGGGTAAATCAAGCCTTTCTATAAATAAGGAACAAAGTGCTATCAACTAGTCCTTATCTGGACTGAGGGAAGAAGATGCTAACCTTGTTCTATAATTATTTTTGGCAGCCTGCTAAGGGCCACCAATTCAAAGCATCACTTCTGATCACATTATCTATTTCTAGTACATGTTCCATTAACACCTTTTTTCTTATAAAGACTTCACTGAATACCTAAAAAACAAAGCTGAACATCTTAAAGCATTGAACATTTTAAACAGAGAAACCTTCTACAGAGCTACATGTTTATATTATCTCCCATGAGGAAACTACACTGTTTCTGCACTGGTCTCGGCAAACAACCCATTCAATAAGTGGAACTCTTTTTGATGCTCACAACTTACCCACAGATTTTTTAGCTATTGTGCTATTTGGCCTTGCTCAATTAAAGATTTGTATTTAAATTATGCCTCCCACAAACAATTGTTCATGACCATCCCTATTCATAATTTATTATCATTGTGGTATGATTGGCCATGTAAGTCACCTGGCATTGTTTCTACTCCCCAGCCTGAAAAGGGCTTTCAAGATGGCTACATGAACATTTCCATCATGAATACATATATTTATTCATATAAATATTCATGACACTTTCTATTTCCCTGACTATTGTTGAAGCAAAAATTTGTTTGTATGAATGTGTGTGGGTAATGAATAAAGAGATTACAAATACCACTAAGGGAAATTCACAATTTTTATAAGAATATATATTTGTGAATATTGGATTTCTCCAATTAAAGTATAGTTTAAAAGGACAAACCTTGAATGTAAATCCCGTATTATAAATTAAATTATTCATTCACAAAATAGAAGATAATACATACTTGCTACTGTACAGAACAATGGAAATACAGTTATATAGAAAATATTAATACATTGCATTGGGAGACAGCCATAAAGGTGAAGGAATTCAAAGGTGGGATTTACTTCAAATGGGAGTGCTAATTATTCCAAGTGAAGGAGCAAACCAAGATAAAGAAAGGTTCCTACGTGATGCTAGGGCAAATTTTAGTTCTCAGTGAGAAAAAACTGTGGCTTCGAAGGCCAACAAAGAAAAAAAAACATTTTGAGTTCATATACTGAATCAGCTACTTTCTTTAAATGTTCAGCAGCAAATCCTAATCTGATTTGTTTGTTCCATTCAGTTAATAAAAACAAGGAGTCCTGGAGCACCTTAAAGACTAAGGGTGAATCTACAGAGTAGGGATTAACTCGAAATAAACTATGCAAATTGAGCTACATCAATTGCACATCTTATTATGACATAGCTTATTTCGAAATTGGAAGCATCTACACAGCACTTATTTAGAAATAGAGCTCTCTTCCTCCAACTTCCCTTATTCCTTGTACAATGAGGGCTACAGGAGTTGGAGCAAGAAGTCCTCCAGCTTGACAGTATTTTGGCATTATTTCGAAATAACTGCCTGCTGTGTAGACACAGACTAAGTTATTTCAAAATAACACTAGTTATTTTGAAATAATGTTGCTGTGTAGACGTACCCTAACAGATTTATCTGAGCATAAGCTTTCCTGGGCACTTGCTTATCCAGTATTGAACTTATATTACATTTACATTGGAAAACAGAGCATCTTGAGTACTACAAGTGTAATATAAACTCTTTAATACCAGTCTTCAGCAACAACATCAGAGACCAAGACGATCATCTATATGAAGTGGTCTTTAACAAAAGTCAAGGCAACTTGTACTGGAAATATTAATGAAATGTCAAAATGGCTCATCAGGATAGGGTGGTCTATTCAAATAGTTCTTTGTGCATGATTCACTATAATGAATGATGTTCTCATGTTCTTATGTGCTTATATAATACAATACAGAGCATTGCAATCTACATATCTCCTTATACAGCACACATCACCATAGTATCAGATGGCTTCCAGTAGTCCATTAAGCACCATGACTAGCATCTGTCATATGTGATTCATTCTCTCAGAAAGGAGCAATTGTATGGGAAGCAGGGTTTGGTTGTGGAGGACAGGGGGAATATACTGATACACAGTGATATACATTTGATATACATCCCTGCTAGGAAACATAGACTGAAAAGAGCATCTTGCAGTTGGAGTAGCTGGTGAAGAAGTTTGTGATGGTCCTCACGCAATCCTCATGGGGCCAAATGTCGGAAAAAACCCTCTGTTTCGAAAGCCCCTGTAAACCTCGTTTTATGAGGAAGAAGGGAGCTTTCGAAAGAGGGGGGTTTCCGACATTTGGCTCCATGTAGACGGGGCCAAATGGTGGAAAAGCCTCTTCTGGGAAAAAAAAACGGAAGAAAGTATGCAAATGCAAGCACTATTTGCATAGCTCTTCTGAAAAATAAAACACAGTGTAGCCGTACCCAGAGTGGGATTTGAACATGGGACCTAAAAAAGAGCTTGTACCATTTGAATAAATGAATAACTATTACCTAGAAGCTGAAACAGAAAATACTTATCCTCTTACATGGACCAGTTACTTCATTGGAATGGGGAACTTGCTTTCCTAGGGAAGGAAGGTACAAACCTTCTCTACCTAGAAAAACTCTTTTTGAATGTATAAGGTGTACTGGAGTGCAGGGGCACATATGGGCGCACCACTTCTGCCATGATTCCTAACCTGGTTTGGTAGCAGGACTGGAAGCTGGATCCTTCAGTACTAAACTCAGAGACTGTCAAACTTGAGAGAAGAGTATCTCCATTAGCTTGTGGCTTTTGCAGATTCTTACTCTTTTATGTGAACTAAACACTAGGGGCACCTCTACACAGCCATATTATTTTGGAATAACGGCCTTTATTCCGAAATAATGCATTGCACGTCTACACAGCAAGCCTGTTATTTCAAAATAAATTCGAAATAACAAGCTTCTATGGGTATGTCTACACTACAGCATTATTTCGAAATATCTTATTTCAAAATAGTTATTTCGAAATAGCTTATTTTGAAATAACGCGTCTAGACATAAAATGCATTTTGAAATAGCGTTTTGCTATTTCAAAATAGCGCATCCACACTGATTGGACACTGAATCACATTTAAGGCCAGCCAGAACTGGTTCCGGCAGGGCATCAGGTCAGAAGTTACCTTGTGGCCAGGGCGGCCAGCAGGGCACCCTGGGAAGGGCTAGAGGCCCTCTATTTCGAAATAAGCGTCTACACAGAGCTTATTTTGAAATAGCAATTTCAAAATTGGTGCTATTCCTCGTGGAATGAGTTTTACCAATTTTGAAATAAGCCTTCCGCTATTTTGAATTAATTTCGAAATAGCAGTTGGCTTGTGTAGACTCTAGGAAAGTTATTTCGAAATAACGACTGTTATTTCGAAATAACTTTGCTGTGTAGACATACCCTTACTCGGACTTCTGTAAACCTCATTGTATGAGGAGTAAGGGAAGTCAGAGGAAGAGAGCTCTATTTCAAAATAAATGCTGTGTAGATGTGCCCAATTTTGAAATAAGCTATTTCGACTTATAGCTCAATTTCGACGCATAGCTCAATTGCGTAGCTTATTTCAAGTTTAGCCTTGCTGTGTAGATATACTCCATATGAGGATAGATTCTTTTCTTATATCTCAGGGTTATGTATACATCAATTAGTTCTTTTGCAACGGTAAGATAGAGTCTGATCCTCTAAATACTTACCCAATACTTACTGAAACTGTTGAAGTTAAGGGCAATCTTCCCATTTAAGTCACAGGTTCAGTATCTAAAACTTAATCTGTAAGGAGCATCACATGAGCAAAGGTTTGAGAACTCATACATTTATTTGATGTTGTTAATCTAAAAGACGATAATGGCTACCTTCAGATGAATCCTGGCTTCAAAGGCTACCAGAGACCTCATTAAAGTAATGGGTGTGCCAATCACTCTCTCTCTGTCACATCAGAAGAAGCTATCAAGTCCTTTTATGTAGTAAAAACAGCTGTGGTCTATGGGGCTACCATCCAAGGCCCTAGGCCTCATGGTAGGCCAGAGCTAAGCCCCCGGTTGCCAACATAGGGGCTAAGATAAAACGTACCAGGCTGTGTACGCTGGAGGCAGCAGAAAGCCGGGAGAAGTTGCTGTGACCATGACCCTGAATGGAAGCAGAGGGTGAGTTAGAGCTTCTTGGACCCAGACACAGGAGCATTTCTGGACAAGGTAACTAACTGCCTGCTGTTGTTTTTCTGCTATGCTCAGGGAAATAGGACTTTGAATACATTTTTTTCAAACAAACAAATAATACCAAAGGTAACCTCACTTATATCATCAGTTTCTCATCCTAATGGAAACAACCCCACAAGGCCCCAGATTTTGGCTAACAGCTCAGGGCAAAAGGGCAACAATATGCTAGATACAGATGAGCAATGAGAAGAGGTAAATGGCTTGAAGATACATTTATGCAGTGATTCAAATTACTACAGTCCATCTGAGTTTGAGTGCAGGAGGCTTAATTAATAACATAAATACTTTAGTTGGTGTTGACTCTCTCAGCAAAACTCAAAAAAGCATAGAAATAATCATAGAAGATTGTAAGAATAGCACATTTATTTATGTTAGGGTATGTCTACACTAGCCACCCTAGTTCGAACTAGGGTGGCTAATGTAGTCATTTGAACTTGCAAATGAAGCCCGGGATTAAAATATCCCGGGCTTTATTGGCATGTTCCCGGGTGCCACCATTTTTAAATGCCTGGTAGTTTGGACTCCCTGCCCGCGGCTACACGCGGCACGGGCTAGGTAGTTCAAATTAAAGCTCCTAATTCAAACTACCATTACTCCTCATTACAGATGCCACATTGCAGACTGGAGACGCCACACCGTCCTTTGAAACATTCTGGTAACCCAATTTTGGGTTCTGACCCACAGGCTGAGAAACCCTGATCTGGAGTTTCAGACATTGGGAACCATTCTCCGGCTATGCTCTGATGTATTCTGCTGCCGCCTATCTTGAAGGCTTGCGCTGGCCTATGAAAACCTGAAGGGATCCATCATGTTTGCAATAAAGAATAACCTGAGAAAATATAAACATAGGACAGATTTCTGCCCACAGAAGGGCCATGTTACCCTGCTCCTAAAGCCCTTCACTGGCTCCCCTCTTTGGCACCTGCATCAAGTTTAAACTTCTCCTACTGCCCTTTATTGCTCTTTGTCGCCTACCTGTCCTGTCTCCTTTTTCCTTCTTTTCCTCTATCCCCTTTACTTGCTTAGTGATGTAAATCTCACCACTTCCTTGCCCCATTTGTGCTCCCTCTGGCATACCTCCCTCCGGGCTGTCCCTCAATATCTTGGCTAACCATCCATTCCCAGCATGCCAGCAGGGCTGCCAAAAGGGGGAGCAAAGAGGGCAACTGCCCCAGGGCCCAGCTATTTAAAAGGTCTTGGGGCTCCTGGCTACCACTGCTGCTCCCTCAGCAATGGCTGGAGCCCCGGGCCTTTTAAATTGACACTGGAGCCCTGGGTGGTGCTGAAGGGCTGGCTGGGGAAGACTAGCTCTAGCCCCGCCCCTTCTGCCCAACAACCCACCCCTTCTGGGGGCTCAGAGCCAGTCCCCCCCCATCAGTTAACTAGTTGGTCTCACAGCCCCAACATTATATAAGAGGAGGAGAAAGCGAGAGACCAAAATTAGAAGAAAAAAAACCCCACAGAGGTTCCGATGCATCTCCTCCATTCTCTTACTCCTAGTAGAGCGCATGGGAGCAAAGAGTGTTGCCTCAGCAGTACTTCTCCCTTCCCCTTCTTCCCTGCCTGATTTTGCAGGGATCTGATTCCATGCTATTGGGACAGAGAAACAGCAGGACACATGGGAGAGGCCAAACGGAGCCTTGCTACATTCTAAATGGCCCCACATACCTGCAGCTTGAAGTAGCCAAGGTTACTCATGACAGAATCAGTAATAATTATCTTCAGGGGGTAGTCAAGTTAGTCTGTATAGGATAAACTTAAACAACAGTAATAATTATATTGCTTTCCCACTCTGCCATTTAGAATCATCTTACCGCAGTTCCTGAAGTAGATTGGAACCAGAGCAATCCCCTGAAAATATGGTTGCCTGCACAGTGTTACATGACGGAAGATTTTGTAGATGTTGAAGGTTTTGGAGAGCAATAATCAGCTGAGATTTGATTCAGACAGCAGGGTACATTTCAGTGCTAAATGAAACATATCTTTTTAACCCAGAGATGTAAAAGGTGAAATTCACTGTGTTACCTACGCCCATAAAATAGCTATAAGGCTTGCAGGGCTAACTTTTGCTTTCAGTTACATTGCTAAAAATCCAGAGCAACACCACGAAAGTCAATAAATGGGGTCAGAATTTGGCCTATGTTCATTAACATCTGATATTTGAGATAACCATAGAGCCAAAAGCACCCTTTACAATGAAAAAGCATCATTTATAAGGACTGATAAGAAAAAGAAACAGCATTTAACTAAGAAAAAGAGTTAAACTACTACCTAAGCACCATAGGAAGAGGAAAAATGCAAGTATTACAAATGTATAAAGTGAGTCTTCAGAGGTACAATGTTGGAGGTTGTCATGGCAACTTTTCTCACTCCTTCCTACTGTTTTTGGCAAGTTTATATATAATAAAAGACAAGGTATTTATATGCCTTCCTAGTCCTTTCTTCCATAACAGTATGAGTGAGGTGGTTTCATGAAAAAGGAAGATCACCCAAAACATCAGAAATACTGACCAGTCCTGTGGCACCTGAAAGACTAACAAAAATATATATGGTATCATGAACTTCGGTGGGCAAAACCCACGTCATCAGATGAGCACACATCAGTTTTGCCCACGAAAGCTCACGATACTATATATATATATATATATATAAAGAGAGAGAGAGTTAGTCTCTAAGGCTATGTCTGCACAGCAGTGCTATTTTGGAAAGGAAGTCAGGGGAACAGTGCTCTCCTTCAAAATAACTGCTGTGTAGACAGCACCAAAAGTCGAAATAAGCTATTTCGACTTAAGCTACACAATTAGCGTGGCTCAAGTTGCTTAGCTTATTTTGAGTTTAGCCCTGCTGTGTAGACGTGCCCTAAGGTGCCACAGGACTACTCGTTGTTTTTAAAGTTACAGACTAACACGGCTACCCCTCTGAGACTCCAAAACATGAGGTTACAGCTGCTTCCAGGCTAAAGAACGCAGCTATATTTATCCTATACATGTTCTGGGATTGAGTTACAATTTGTAAAAATCTTTTATTCTATAGAATGGAATTTTAAAATAATATTTTTGTATTGCTAATTAATACTCTTGCTTTTTTTTTTTTTTACAAGAACCAAATTCAAAAGCCTGATCCTCAGAGGTTCTGAGCACCTGAAACTTCATTGACTTCACAGCCAGATTTGGTACTCCTCCTTGAAATTGTCATTCTTATTAAACTTGCATCTACTGTAAATATTGAAAGTATGTGAATATTCTGGTGCGATCTGACAAAAACAAAGGAATTCAGCTTTCAGGATCCCAGAGCACCATTAGAAATCAACCCTGGAAAAATTGTCTTAGGTCATCTAGTCCATCTCTACTGCCATGGCAATTATTTTCCTTTCAGTGTATTTTCTGGTAACTCACCCCTACTGTGTTATTAATATTTCAGGCACCTACAAGCAGTGCCTGATGTTACACAGCCTGCAGCACCTTTAACTCCATGATTCTTTCTGAAACAAAGCATTGATAATATTTCTGTGTGAAAGACACTACTGCCTACTGTTGCAGTCTGCTCTCAGTGCTGTCCTTGCTACTGTCATTTCTGTCCAGCTCTTCAGAACAGACTGCTTTGCTTCACTAGCACTGCACCCTCTCTTTCACAAGATGATAATGGGGCAACATTATCCTTTTTCCTCTTGGCTGAAAAGCATGCCAGGTGGTACTGGCCGACTCAGTTGCTCTTAAAGAAGCAGCACTTCAGAGTGCTACACAGTTCTCACAGAGAGTCTCTCTACTTCAGGCTGGCACATGGAGGCTGCGTCTAGACTGGCAAGTTTTTCCACAAAAGCAGCCGCTTTTGCGGGAAAACTTGCCAGCTGTCTACACTGGCCGCTTGAATTTTCGCAAGAACACTGACGATCTAATGTAAGATTGCCAGTGTTCTTGCGCAAATACTATGCTGCTCCCGTTCGGGAAAAAGCCCTCTTGCGCAAATATATTTGCGCAAGAGGGCCAGTGTAGACAGCTAAAAAGTGGTTTGCGCAAAAAAGCCCCAATGGCAAAAACGGCTATCGGGGCTTTCTTGCGCAAAACCGCGTCTAGATTGGCATGGACACTTTTCCTCAAAAAGTGCTTTTGTGCAAAAGCGTCCGTGCCAATCTAGATGCTCTTTTCCGCAAATGCTTTTAACGGAAAAACTTTTCCGTTAAAAGCATTTGCGGAAAATCATGCCAGTCTAGACGTAGCCGGAAAGTAATGGTTGGCAAATGTTGAATTTTAAGGGTGACCACTGAAGATGTGCAATTACCCTGCTTGCATGCCCAATAGAAAGTCTAGCCAAAGAACCTTTTGCACCATATTTTAAAATGTGTCCCTGAAATGTGTCACATATTCAAAGGGTTTTTTTTTAACATAATGGGTTCCCATTTAATTCAATGACAAACTCTGTGGTTGGAAATATTTGCATGTTTCTTTTATGTCTAGAAAGCCAAGAGCTGTATTTTAGACACATTAAAACTTCATATTTTAGACTATATATTTTGTTGTGTTCGGTTTGGTGCATGTTCACCTTTACATGGACTTTGTATGTTGTATGGCAAGACAGAGCTTCCAACAAAGTTGCTAACATAAAGGTAACATGGGATATTTAGGAATGTGGCAAGTAATGATGATTCCTATTGCTTCTCAAATTGAGTTTGAAAAATGTGATATTTTTTGCACATAACACATGCTATTTCATAGGTCTGTCACCAACTCTATAATAAAAGAAAGATACATACTAAGAAAGGAGAATTCCCTTCAGTGCATCCTCATGACAGGGGCTATGTGTATATATCAAAACCTGATTCTGAGCCTGCACACCTGATGGGAGTTCTGTACATTTAGCACTGGTAGATATTAGGGATGTTAAATATCGGTTAATTGAATAGTCGAGTAATCTCATGAATTCTTATTGGTTAGTCAACTATTCTATAGTCCCCAGGGGCGGGGCTGGCAGCCAGTGTACTCCGGCTCCACTCCTGAGGAGTCCCCTGCCACTCTGCGCAGGGTGCCAGTCAGGAACTGGTCCGTGAGGAGATCCTGTTTAAAAACCAGCTCCCATTGCAGACCGGCTTCCTGTCACCCTGTGCTGCTGCCTCCGATATACAGGCAGCAACGCAGGGTGGCAGCAGACCCTGTCTGGGGGGAGGGGAGAGAAATGCGTGTAGTCTATAGCATTAACCTATAAGCTTATTGGATAATCGGTTAATCGACTACACTATTACATCCCTAGCAAATATTTCTAAGTATTTTCTTATATTCTATTGAACACTTTTCTTATGGAGGGGCAGGGAAGGGTCCTTCATGATGCACAGAAACCATATTCTGTAAGTGTGTGTTCAGACAGATTATACATGTCCAAAAATCTGTAAAATTTGAATTGGCAACAAGTGAAATACCATTCTGCTCCCAAATAACTGACTTCCACTTACAAGGAAAGTGCCTGTGTTTTTACCCCCACTGACAGACCTGAAATATAGTGAGGCAGTAATACAAACAGTCACCTCTGTGAGAAGTCAAATGGAAATGGTTAGCTGTGAGACATTGCCTATGCATGAGGGAACACCACTGCATGAAGCATATTATCATGTTATGATAATTTTATGTAATGTTCCTGGGAACATCATATGCAGGTCAGTTCACTCTCTGGAATTCTTTCAGATTGGTTAATGGGTTTTTATTCTATTGAGGCATATCAATATATATTGGTCTTAGGTCATCACTCAATGGACCTGTGAACTTCAGTTGCCTCTTTTGGGTGGGGAGTAATACAAATGTCTGAACTGCTTTTGGAGTTACAAGCAGGTAGGTGGTATTACCCATTTGTTTTTCTAATGTCAAGAATTAAGTAGGTCTGAAAAGAAATCTCATTTTCCAATGCCCTATTGGTAATTGTGCAATTTTTGCATTTATTATTCCAGGTTCTATGCATGACTAATAAAGACACAGTAGGTAGGCAGCATTATATAATCTGCAGTTATTTGAAAAGCTATTTGAGCTCATAATAAAGGCAATCCATAATATATATGACTTCTAATATTTGGTCTGTTTCCAGTGCCTTTAAGGTCTAACTGCTTGTGCGGATGTTTTATAGGTACAATAAGCATAACAATCCAGAAGAAATTATCTACCAATGTCAGTCAAACCCAATCTTACAAATCAAAAATTGACCAACAAAATAACTTCCCACATCAGACCACCATATATCTCTCAGTCTACTCCCACAGTCATAGTCTGAGACAGGGGTTTTCAAACTCTGGGCCTTGGCTTGTAAGGGCAAGTTGCTATCTAGCTGCAAGGACACCATTTCCTGCAGCTCTCATTGGCCAGGAATGGCAATCCATGGCCAGCAAGAGCTGTGATCACTGCTAAATGCAGAGGTGTAGGAAAACAAAGCATCTCGTGGCCAGCTAGAGGCTTGCTCTTACAAACCGTGATCCAGAGCTTGAAAATCCCTGCCCTACGAACTGGTCCACATAAAAGAATAAGAAAATTTTCTTGCTGCCCACCTAAAGATCTATGCCTTTACTATTGTAGCTCTCAGGATTAAACTCTTCTGAAGAACCTAGGACTAGAGGTGGCATCCATTAAATGGCAAAGCCTTGTAGCATGCTTTGAAGCTGAGGAAATATAGGTTCTGTTAGCCCAAGGCATGATGTAAGTTCCACTGTAAAAATTACCTCATAGAAAATGGCCTCCCACCAACCCTCAGCCTTTTTGGATGCCACCATAATATAAACAATTACTTCAAATAACATACCCTCTGTTTTTAATCAAGAAAAAGAGCTCAGTCTCCTTCTGCAAGCATACTACAATTCTTCTATATGGGAAGAGACACCGAATTTCAGATAGGTGGGTCACAAACCATTTCAGACTTTACAGATCAAAAACAAAGCCTCCTACTCCACTTGGACACAAATGTGCATCCCTGAGCAACAATGTAATGTACTGTGTATATAGAGTACATTGTAATAAGCTGGCAGCTTCATACTGCGCTAACATTAGTGTGAGACTGTTTGTAAGGTGTATCTTCATGTAGAAAGCATCATAGTGTAATTGCAAGATGACAAGTCATTGGTGACTCAAGTCCACATTCCTGAATCACCCTTTTTTGTACAGATTGTAATTCTGCTAAATGTCTGTGTCAAGAAACAATACAATATATGTTACACGCAGGAGAACTAAGGAACAGAAACTGTTTTTTGTCAGTGAAAACAGACATTTTTATCTGTAGTATATGTACATTTAGCACAAGTTTGCATCTGTTGACTAGCTGAATGCTGACCATGAGCAACAGTGACAATCACATAGTTACTTGGTTAGTGTGAGCATGTACTTTACAAAGTGAATCTGCTAGAGTTCTTTGAGGGGGTCAACAAACATGATCTAGAAAAAGAGGTAAATGGTGAGGTGGCAAAATTTGCAGATGATGCCAAACTGCTCAAGATAGTTAAGATCAAAGAAGACTGTGAAGAGCTTCAAAAAGATCTCACCAACATAAGTGAGTGGGCAACAAAATGGCAAATGAAATTTAATGTTGATAAATGTAAAGTAATGCACATGGGAAAAAATAATCCCAACTATATATACAATATGATAGGGACTAATTTAGCTACCACTACTCAAGAGAAAGATCTTGGCGTCCTTGTGGATAGTTCTCTGAAAACATCCATTCAGTGTGCAGCGGCAGTCAAAAAAGCAAATAGAATGTTAGGAATCATTAAAAAAGGGATAGAGAATAAGACAGAAAATACTTTTTTGCCTCTATATAAAACCATGGTACGCCCACATCTTGAATACTGCATACAGATGTGGTTGCCTCTTCTCAAAAAAAGATATATTGACATTGCTAAAGATTCAGAAAAGGGCAACAAAAATGATTAGGGGTTTGGAATGGATCCCATATGAAGAGAGATTAAAAAGACTTGGACTTTTCAGCTTAGAAAAGAGGAGACTAAGAGGGGATATGATAGAGGTCTATAGAATCATGACTTGTGTGGAAAAAGTGAATTAGGAAAAATTATGTACTTATTCCCACAATATAAGAACTAGGGGTCATCAAATGAAATTAACAGGCAGCAGGTTTAAAACAAATAAAAAGAAGTTTTTTCTTCACTCAGCGCATAGTCAATTTCTGAAACTCCTTGCCAGAGGATGTGGTGAAGGCTAGGACTTTAACAGGGTTCAAAAAAGAGCTAGATAAATTGATGGAGGTTAGGTCCATCAATGACTATTAGCCAAAATGGTGTCCCTAGTCTCTGTTTGTCTGGAAATGGGTAGCAGAGGAGGGATCACGTGAAGATTAACTGTTGTGTTCCATCCCTCTGGAGCACCTGGTTTGGCCACTTCTTGGCAGACAGGATACTGGGATGGATGGACCATTGGTGTGACCCAGTATGGCCGTTCTTATGAATGGCACAATCTCCTGTAGTGGCTAGTCCACACAGAGGGGGTAATAGCCTTTTACTGCTATTAGTTATCTCAAGTGACAGACATGTTCTTTGCTGCTGAAGTTCCAATCATAAACCATGCAGATAGCAAATAAGAAGGCCATTACACATGCAAATTGGAGATGCCGAAATGTACATATTTGCCAGTTCGCCTGTTAACCTTTTGGGTAAAAACTTGGTCCTTACTATTTAGAAATTGTATGTGTTACTTACAAGTTTACCAACTTCCTGGTACTATTAGTTAGCTGCAAAGGAGAAGAAGAAGAAGAAGAAGGAATCCAGCCTTAGCAAATATTTGCTTTTCACTTTACAGTAATTCACAATTGGCTTCCTTCCCCCAACCCACTAATAAGGAAAAACCAAAAGGAATAATGGTTGAGGTGGATATGACTAGTTCTATATCACAGTAGAAAGTGGCAGTTCAATGTAAGCTTGAACCAGTTGGAAGTCAAAAGAGTAGGATGTTAATATTCTGGTAAGGTGGAATTCATTCTTGTGCAAAGGACCAGATACATTCCAAGGAAATTAAAACCTTGAGAGTATAAGGACAACTTAAGTACTGCATGGGCCTGTGCTAGCCTGCTACACATGGGATGAATTTCACCCAGAGGATCTAATTCTTCAGCTATTTATCAGACAAAACTTCCATCACCTTTCACAGGAGTTTTGACGACGTAAGAATTGTGTAAGGAGTGCAGCAGGGCTCTCTATGGCGCAGACGTCTAGAGTAATTTTGAGCAATTGAAAGTGTGTTTTGCACTTTGCATTTGTTGTCATAATTTTTACTAATCAAGTTTCAGACCATTTGGCTTGAAGGGAATTATGTGAGATAACAGCGGTTGGCTAAGAGGAAGATGGACTGGGTACATGCCAATGTTGATGACACACAAAATATAAAGTAGGCAATGCAGACTAGGCATTGCAAATTGTTTTGCCAGTATTGTGTTGTACCATCGGTCACACAAAGCTGTGATATTAGCCTTCCTTTATCTGAAATGAAAGCACAGAAATATTATGACAGACTGCTGTGAATAATTCCATTAGAAAATACACATGCTGTGCTGAAAGAGTACTGGTGACTGCCAGAAGTTCAGAAATTATAGTGGATCATATTTTTTTCCACATTTTTCCTTTTCACTTGCAACACATTTGGTTACAAATCTTGCCAAGTTGCTAAGATAATATCATGTTCTATTGCCACATAATGTAATGGGTCACTTAACATAGCACATTACACTGCATCATCCTGTGCAATGCAAAGCTGCAGGAAAGCCCTTTTGCATGGTCAGCTGTTGTGCTCAGCTTGCTCACTGGTTAGTAATTTGAGTTCTGTATGAATGTTTTTTGGCTATCCAAATATGGCCCAAGACTTCCATTATCTTTCTGAGTTATTACTTCTGTGATACTCACCAGTTATCATAGAATCATAGAATACTAGGACTGGAAGGGACCTCAAGAGGTCATCGAGTCCAGTCCCCTGCCCTTATGGCAGGACCCAGTACTGTCTAGAAGACCATCCCTGACAGACATTTATCTAACTTACTCTTAAATATCTCCAGAGATTGAGATTCCACAACCTCCCTAGGCAATTTATTCCAGTGTTTAACCACCCTGACAGGCAGGAAGTTTTTCCTAATGTCCAATCTAAACCTCCCTTGCTGCAGTTTAAGCCCATTGCTTCTTGTTCTATCCTCAGAGGCCAAGGAGAACAATTTTTCTCCCTCCTCCTTGTGACACCCTTTTAGATACCTGAAAACCGCTATCATGTCCCCTCTCAATCTTCTCTTTTCCAAGCTAAACAAGCCCAATTCTTTCAGTCTTCTTTCATAGGTCATGTTCTCTAGACCTTTAATCATTCTTGTTGCTCTTCTCTGGACCTTCTCCAATTTCTCCACATCTTTCTTGAAATGTGGTGCCCAGAACTGGACACAATACTCCAACTGAGGCCTAATCAGCGCAGAGTAGAGAGGAAGAATGACTTCTCGTGTCTTGCTCACAACACACCTGTTAATCACAAGAGTTCCTTCTTCTAAAGTTATTACTGTCCCTTTCTTTACAATCAGAAAGAGCTCTAATGCTCAGCTAATGCATTAATGTGCTCTCTAACAGAATGAGGCATGGTGACAGCATATTATTTGAATCATGAAACAAGCCAGCGAGGATCACAGATTCATGAACATATAACTGAGGGATAACAATCTACCATAACGCATACTGTCAATGAAATTTTTCTTCAGTCAATGGAATTATTGCTGCTAATTCAGCATTTTGGATGTCTGATCACCACATTTTGCACCTTTTTCAAAAGGATTCTGGAAAATATGTAGTGCCGCTCACAAGAACAGGCTGAATGGCGGTGGAATTTCCTTAGCCATTGGTTCACTTCTGCCTTTTTCAGGAGCTCTGGTATCACTAGGTCTGCTCAGTAGTTTAAAGGTGTTGGATAGTCTGTGTGGACAAGACCAAACAATCTTAGGGCTTGATCCAGCACCCACTTAAATCAATGGAATAATGCCACTTGATTCTAATGGGCTATGTTTTCTGAGACTTTTTCTAGAACTGAACAGATAATGCACTGAACTTGGGACATTAATTCATGGAATTTGAATGGGTGAAGTGGATTTATTTTTTAACCTCATCTTCTGCATAATTGGAAAACCACATACTGGGACAAATTTGCTCTCACTTATATCATTCATGCAGCCAATCAACAAAACCAAGAACAGAATATGCCACTATGTAAATTGTCATTTGTATGTATTCACAGAGACATGAAGGAAAAAAAGTTAAGAGCTGTGAAAACCACGGGCCACTTTCTGATCTCACACTCCAGTATAAATCCAGAATAGCACCACCAAAGTCAGAGCTTTTCTGGTGCAAAATCAGAATATATGAGCTAATGCATTTTATTTGGCATTATCTCTCTTTCGGATGGTTTGTAATTCCAACCTTCACAGTCAATTTATCATCTCAACTATTGCAACAACTCTGCACATCTATGCAGACTGTGCTAAAAGCTTTGTCCATACAGTGTTCACATATGCCTGTTTTTATTAGAACTCTTTCATTTAAAATCTTCCATTAAAATCTTGAATTTTGACAAATTTTTAAAAATCTGATTTTTTGCCTTTTATCAAACTAGTTTTGGGGGGTATGGTGTGTGTGTGAGAGAGAGAGAGAGAGAGAGAGAGAGTTTTCTACTGAAAAATACTGAAAATTATGTCAATAAGGTTGCATGATTAAACAGTCAAATGACAGTAAACAAAATTAAGATTGCACAAACAACTTTAAGTATGCCTCTTTGTTCATATGTTTTACAATATAGACTAGCCATCACATTCTATTTCTAAAATAATATCATGAACTTTTTTTTCTGCAACACTGAATGCTGATTAAAAGCCCAGCAATCTCTTATGCAGAATGCCGCAAATGAGAATTTTATTATGTTAATACTTTTTCACTGGACATTCTGTATAACTTTTCCCACAATAAAGTAGAATGTTAGCTTTTTAGTATCTTTTCTTAGTAGTTAATTACGCACATGCATTCATGCAGAATACACTGCATTGTTTGTGTAAAATTATCAACAATGAGTTAGGGATAGTAAAATTTTATCTTTTAAAAAAAGCAGAAAAAGACTCTACGGTGAAAACCAGCACTTCAGTTTGAAACCATAAAGCTGTCACGACAGGTGACTCATGTTGGGTTGTATTAGTCATGTCATGGCACATTATATAACTAGAGGCAACTGACACAACACAAAGTGACACATCACAACGTAACCTGTCAGCAGTGATATGAATAAAGCTTGTTTCTAAAGAAAACGCAATGAAGAAAAGGTTTGTGGATTTTATCAACACCGCTTTGGGGACAGTGTGAAACATTCTACTGTATGAGTTATATTTTTACAGAGCCAGATTCTGCCATCTTATTTATGTTCAAAAATCTCTTTCTCCTGGAGTTGTCCCTTTGGTCTCCATTGGCCACACTGTGGCCCCCTTACTTATATTGACTTCAATAGGACTGCTTGTGCGAGTAACTGTATATCTATGTAAAATTGTAATTGTGTGCATAGCTGCTGATTCATGAAGATGAGTAAGAAAGGCAGAATCAGGCCCACAGCTACTCATTGTCAAAATGAGATAAAGGAGCCCAAGTCAGCACAAGTCAGTGGAGCTAAATCCTTTCCATTAGGTTCTTCGTGTTGCTTCATGCAATTTTCCCCCATCAGACACCTCATGTTTGCCACAGAGGCTGTGACAGCTCTGTTTAGCCTTGCTTTCCATATAAACTAATCATGCCTATTCTGCCAATGATTTAAGGTGGGAACTCCAATGAGTATGCTCAGAATGCCCCGCCTTGGATTAACTAATGGAGTGAATGAATGGTGTGGTTCTTTCCTGGTCTTAGCTCAGGACTTTGTCTCAAAGTCCCAGTCCCAGTGGCACCCTATCCAGGGTTCTGCAGGTCTTCCTACCAGCCAAGCCCTGGTCTTCTGTAGCCAACTCTGGGCTTTTTGGGGCCAGGGCCAGTCTGTAACAAGCTCTCCACAGTGAACTGTCCACCATACTGCTGCTCTCTCAGCCAGCTAGTCACCCAATTTTCCCTCCTCAAGCTCCACAGAGGAACTGCCGGGCTCTAGCCCAGCTGCTTTCTTTATACTGGCTTGCTGGGCCCTGATTGGCTGCCTCTCACACTGCTGCCCCAGAGAGAAAGAGGACTTCTCTACTGCTCTTTTCCTGAGGTGGGGTGTGGCAAGGCCAAAACCTCCAACAGGGAGCTTTGGGGCCTAGTTCATCTCATCACAACCCCTTTGTATTCACTTTCACCAGTCATCTCAGTGCTCAAGTACTCAGAAAGAGCAGTTGTGTGCATTAATATGTAATTGTGGTTAGTACCTGAAGAAAATATGTTTCCCAGAACTCCTTATCAGAATTTGAGACCAATCATTTAAACAGCCAGCAAAGGCTCTACCCTCATACTCCACAACTACAGCTGCCCATACAAATACACTAATGTCTGTCAATAAAAGGAAAAGAAACTGAAATTCTTCATATGGTCGATAAATCTTACAGTAGCCTAATTTTTTTTTCAGGGCAAGCCACATAACCCATAAGGCAGCGGTGGGGAGCCTAAGGCCCAAGGGCCAGATGCAGCCCCTAGCTTGCCTGGATCTGGCCCCCAAGGCTCATTCCTTCCCCCCTGCATTTGGGAGCCTGTACTGGTGCTCCAGTCCTCCCCGTGGCTCCACTGCGGAGCTGGAGCACACAAAATATAATAGGCTGCCCCTCTCCCCTCCAGGCTCTGGTGGGGAATTTGAGGAGTGTATTTCTCCTTCTCAGTTGTTTTTTGGGGGTTTTTTGCTGCTCACTTGTGTGCAGCCCCGGACTGGTTTTTTTTGTGGGTCAGTGGCCCCTGACCCAAAAAAGGTTCACCACCCCTACTATAAGGAAATAGTTTACAATTTTATAATATATCTTAATCTTACTTAACAACTACCTTCCCTGAACTCCCTCTGCCCATGAGAGTCAAAATATCTGATCTTCCCCCGTGTCTAAGAATTATGGCCACCAATTTAGGTTTCAAACATGTGACATACGTTACCAATCACAAATAACACAACTTACGATTTAAACATTTACTAGCCTTTGTGTGGGGAAGAGAGGAGAGAGTAAAGAGCTTCCACCTTCTTGGGAAGCATGTGTACCAACCAATTAGAATGGTAGACATTAATTCAAAGGGACACAAGGTTTTCACATATATGGGCTGCTTACAAGGTTTTCACACATATGGGTACGTCTACACTGAGGTGTTATTTCGGAATTTTTCTGGTATCCTGAAATAGCTATTCTGCATCTTGAAAGCAGGCCCATTATTTCAAAATATAATGGGCTCACTATTCTGACGTCCCTGTAAACCTCATTCCACAAGGATTAAGGGATGTTTTGGAATAGTAGTTTATTTTGCAATTTGGCACTGCATAGACAGCGCCAAATCACAAAATAAGCTATTTCAAAATTAACTCGACATACTTTATTTCAAGCTAAGGGTGCAGTGTAGACATACCCTTGGAGAACACAGCAACCCTACAGGAATGGGGAGACAGAGGCATAGGCAGGGATACAGATTCACCAGCTATCTATGGGCACGTCTACATAGCAGGTCTAAACTCGAAAGAAGCTACGCAACTTGAGCTATGCTAATTGTGTAGCTTAAGTTGAAATAGCTTATTTCAACTTTTGGCACTGTCTACACAGCAGTGATTTTGAAATAGAGCACTGTTCCCCAACTTCCCTTACTCCTCATATAGTGAGGGTTACAAGAGTCGGAGTAAGAAGCACATTATCTTGAATTTATTTTCAAATAACAGGCTTGCTATGTAGACGTGCTCTACATTATTTCGGAATAACGCTGCTGTGTAGACATAGCCTATCAGAGTTAGCTGGCTGTATGGGAAATAGATAAAACTTAAAAAACAACTAATGGTCCTGCAGCGCCTTTAGAGACTAACAAAAAATGTAGATAATAACATGAGCTTTGGTGGGCATAACCCACTTCTTTCATCTGAAGAAGTGGGCTGTATCCACAAAAGCTCATGATACCATCTACATTTTGTATTAGTCTCAAAGGTGCTGCAGGACCATTCCTTCTTTTTTACGTTTTTTCAGTTACAGACTAACACGGCTGATCCTCTGAGACCTTAGGAAATAGATATACAGGATACTTACACGATGTATCCACTGGTGTGTTCACTACATGTCTGGAACCTCTGGAGAGGATGAGGCTCAGTGTTGACCCTCACTGCAGGCTAACACTATCTGCACACTCTAACTCACACTAAAGTGTCAATTAAAAGGGTTAAATATGAATTGCACAGGCAGTGGGAACACCACAGTACAGAGTTTTCCATTATGCTGGAGTTAATCCCTGTCTCAAGGTTTATCATGATCAGTGGAACTGGAGATGGAGAACCCATGTTCCCTGATGGACTGTTATTGATGGGATACGTGGGGAACCAGGAACTCGGGGAGGTAGGCTGGAAGCAACTCAGCCATATGGGCAGGGCAGTGCTCAGGGTTTAGTAAAGTTCCACTTGTCCAACCTAACCTTCATTCAGCTCTACTCTTTGCTAATGAAACTAGAATGGTATTGGCCAGCAGGGGAATAGTAAGGGGGGAAGTTGCACCCAGGCGCCACACTAGGGTGAGTGCAGGGAGAACAACGTGGGTGGGTCTGATGAGGCCGCGCCTGCTACAGCGGGATTGGGCGGTGCCAGACCTGCCCATGCCTTTCTCCCTGCGCTCACCCTAGTGTGGCACCCAAGGTCAACTACCCTTCCCTGCCCCCCCTCACTACACCTCTGTTGGCCAGTGCACCTGTGATTGCTCAGCTGACTCCCAGTTTGGGCTTATGAAAAGTCACTGGGATTTACAGGGGAAGAGACTGGGCAAAGGAGGGCAGAGAATCAGGCAGGAAAGGGTGAGAGAAAGAAGATGTAAGGCTCTCAGCTCCTGCAAGGGAGCTCTGAATCAAGTGGAAGGCCCAGGGGAGTTGCCTTTTGGCCACTGTCCTGTACAAGGGCCCAGGAGGGAGGTGAGACCTTTATGAAGCCTAGGGAGGATTTGTGTTATTATTTTGAACTCCAGGGAGTCAGTCTCAGCACAGGTAGGTAAGCCTGAGAGCCCTTCAGCCTGTAGGACAGCTGAGCCTGACGGAGAACCTGGAGCCACAGAAGGCTGTGGAGAACGGAACCTTTTGAGTTATAGTGTTGAACTTTATTTAGTTCTCTGAGGTGTCAATATTAATAAATTAGCTTATTACATATTTCAGGCTGTGTGGGAGAAATATGTGTGAGGAGCCTTGAGAAAAGGTAATCAAGGATGGGGTGCCTGAGATTCACCCCATGCCAGAAGGTGACCCTGTGACAATCCTATAGATCTGTGTGGAGTCAGGTGTCGTTTCTGCCAGCTGGTATTATCCACTGGGGTACCAAATGGTTTAGTTGAACACTGGAATTTCCTATCTGCTGCCTAAGGTCATTTTCTATGCATCTGGTACATTATACCACAGCCAAATTTCCGAAGGTGATTGTCATAACGAGAGGATTTATCAGGTGAGTCAAATGAGAAATTCCAGCCAAGCCCACAGGAAATGTGCTAATCCCAGCTAGTCCCCGGTGGAAATAGCTTGCATACCCTGTACACATTCTAATCAAGATTTTCTCAAGAGTGCATAATTTCGGATTCTGGAGGAAATGAGTACATATCAGCCCTCTTCATTCGATGTCATTTAAAGGATTTACCTATAACAACCAGTTAGTCCTCTCATGTCGCTTCAGCTGGGTAACGCATACCAAGTTATTCTGGGAGCCCAGGAATTCCTGCCCTTACGATGATTAGGTTTGAAATAGTTTATTATTTCACTAGCGGGGCCGACAGACTCACTGGGCCCCTGGGCAAAGTGGGGAAGGGGAGGCCTGGCTCCACACTCCCAGAAGGGGAGAAGCCTCAGGCTGAAGGAGGCAGCTAGCCCTCAGGACTACCCCTGCCACGCCAGCCTCCTCCCCATCAGCCACTAGAGCTACGCACACCATGGTGCCCTGGCAACAATTTAAAAGGCCCTGGGCTGCAGGCTGTGGCCAGCACCACTCCTGCGGTAGCAGTGGCCAGGAGCCCCAGGACCTTTTAAAGTGCTGGTCCCCAGGGCAATTGCCCTCTTTGTCTCCTCTCCATTGGCCGGCCTGTATTTCAGGGATCCCTGTTGAGTCCTGTTGTTTCATGCGCACACTGTATGTAATGACGGTGTGAGGAATCTGTATTGCTGGGGTTATTTCTCCACTGAGCTGAGCTGTAGCGGGAGTGGGGGTTGGGATTGTGCATATGAGAGAGAGATCTGCAATGTCAATCGCTGGCTTGTTGAACAGTTTATTTTCATAGGAATATAATTATGGACTGAAATAAAGTAAAAGATCAGGCACTGTGTGAGGACACATTATACCCATGATTCCAGCCCAACCTCCAGCTGGAGTCTCTACATTTCTGCACATTATGCTAAGGTTAGGTATAAGCGTCCAAAAAAGCAAATCACAGGAATAATAGTCAGATCAAGCCGCTTGTAAGGTTCATGTCGTGGTGGGTGAGATAACAGGGTTGGGTGGTTTTATTTGGTTGTCTTCCTGCCTACCCCCTAACACAACCACGACTCTAATGCTCCAGCACTGCTAGGGATTTTCATGACTGTCAGGGATCGGTGATGGGGCCATGCAGCACAGGGGCTGAGCTCTTACTGCATTCTTTTCATTCTTTTTCCTGAAGCCAACTTGTATGGAAACAGACAGAGGACAATCAAACCCAACACAAACGGCTCCCAGGTGGGGAGGGTGTACAAAATCTGAACCTGGAACTGGATTGAAAGTTTGCAGATATTTGTATAGGCCTAACTCTGCAGTCAAATTCTTCCAGACTTTAACGCAGGGTTTCCCAACCTACGGGTAAGACCCAAATATTGGTCGCCATTACATTTCAAAAGGGTTACCAGGAGTCTCCCCAGGTGGCTCTTAAGGAGCCATTCACACATTTTTTGAATTGCCCTGGGTCACCAAGTCTTCCTGAATTGTCAAAATGGGTCCCCATCTGGAAAAGGGTGGGAACCGCTGCTTTAAGGGGTTTAAATGAGAATCTGAACTTTGTATCTGGCAGACAGACAGGCGCTGCACTTGGTTCCTAACATCCCGCCCAAATAAAGGGAAGATTTTGTTGGCAGGGAAGGGATAGATTGAAAGTGTTGAAGGGGGGTAGGAAAGTGTTGAAGGAGGGCCTGTGTGTCTGTGTGCATGATGAAAAGGTAAGGCAGCTGGGACAGGAAATTGGAACTGGAGCTGGTAGATAAGCAGTTACGCATGGACGTATGCCAGGCTGCACTAATGAGGAGGCAGATAGGATTTGTCCAGGGGAGCTGACAGCTACACCAGGCCCCTGGTGAAGGTATGGGGGGACCCGCACACTTAGTGTGGTTCACTCCAGCTCTGCCCTTCCACAAGGGGCAGGGCCATTGATGGAGGGCATGGTACCAGGGCAGTAGGCATGCCATGCCAGCTCCTCCCCCCCATCTTCAGCACTGCCTGGAGCCCAGTGCACCCCCCCTTCGCAGCCCTTAGAGTCGCTTGGAGCACGCTGCACAGTGCTGTGGCAGCAATTTAAAGGGCTCGGGGCTCTGAGGCAGTTATCCCCTTTACCCTTACCAGCACCACCACCCCCGTTGGCGGGCCTGGGTTTGTTTCACAGTTATTTCACTGGCTATTGTTGCTTACCTTTCAGAGGAGCTGATGAAATCAGTTCTCCTGTTTTCCAGAAGCATATATTTTTTCCTTGAGACCTACTGGAAGCACACTCCCCTTCATTTCCAGGTCATCACCTGTTATTTTGGGGAAAATTCACTTAGGACCCCTTGTCCTGGTAACCTCACCAACTTGCAACGCTCTTCATTATTTTCCAATTATTCTCCCATGGTATGTTACCCTGGTATTACACATTCACTTTTCCTGGCTACCTGTGTATGTTGTGTATGTGTTTGATACAGCAGGTCTGTTATGTGTTACTATACTGTTCCAACTTTGTGGTTGTTACAAAACGACACTTGACTGTGTCATAAATAAAGAGCTGTGCAGCATGACTTTCAACACAGGCTTCCCCACAAACTCACGCACTTGTTTTAATCTAGAATTCAGTTATGCTTTACCCTGCCAATTCACTGCAGCCACTAAATTGTGGGTGTTCATTTGGGGGGCATAATTGGGCCCGAGGAACTGGAAGCCTGGTTAGAAAAATGAATCTCTCATACTGTGAACTTAGAATCGATCCATTGGTGCCCCAAAAGAGAAACTTCCTATTGCCCATATGTAGTTTTTGCATTCAGTGGTGCATTTTCCCATCCTCCCACCCCACACACTACTCTGATCAGCTGTAGGATAAATGTACCTCTGATCTCCAGTCACGCATAGTGTAATACATACATCAACTTGAGCAAAAATAATATGAAGCAAAATTGTGTCACTCTCACACAGGGTTTCTTTTTCTCTGTTTAAAAAGAGAAAGAGCGAGCGAGATCCCTCAGAGAAAAAAATACTCTTTATTTCTGGTCTTTGAGTTTATAACACAGAAGCGAAAAAAGGCTATGGCAATGTGATTTGCCCATCCTAAGGGCAATGTCTTTTTACTCGTCAGTCTATATTTAGAACTGTCACTTGTTAAGAACACTGTCAGCCAAAATTAATTTACAGAAGAAGCTTTGTATTACACACATGCCCGGAAGCAGTGATACTGTAATATCACAAGCAACCAAAAGAAAAGGAATGTGACTGTACAATCTAAACACTGGATAATTCAAACCAGTTTCATACCAATTTTAACATTTAACCTTAATACAATGTGTTGCTAGGGAGCTCCCCTAGCATATTCCTTTTTTCAATCCACGTCAGTTTTTGCTTGTAGCACTGTGTACAGCTTGGCAACATAGAGGATGTTCTTTCTCAGTCAGGCCCAGCTGAAAGAATAGAAATGTTTACGTTCAGGACATCAACAGCCCAATCAGGAACCAATGTGATAACGTGAGCGTTAGATGGGGTTACTGGTTTTGCAGAAACCTGGGGCTGATTCTTTTAGGTTCACGTACGAGGCAGTGGGCCTAGCTGCTGCCCAATTGTAAACTCTGTTGTTTTGCTCGGGCAGGTTTAGAAAGCTGACAGTCAGGGTGAAAAGCATTTTTTCATATACATATATTACATGAGTACACACAGAGGTAGCTTATATTCCTCAAGTACACCCGTGGATGAGAGGTCCTCCAAACATTGAGCTCTCCTTCCACAGGATCACCTATCCCACCACACTAGAGACCTGTGGAGGCCTTTGTGTGTGCCCACACGGCTGGGAGGAGTCATGAGTGAGGCTGAGCAACTCACATCAGTTCATATCTGCCCTAGGGAGAATCTTCATAGGAAGTGTGAAAGCCGTAAGCTGTTCTAAATGTTCCATATAATGGCCACACCTCATCACCAGGACTCTGGGATATCAATGGGGCCAGGATGAACCCCTGGCAATTTGTGAAGCCAAGAGGAAGAGTTAGGGGGTGCCCCTCTGAATTTTCCAAGACCTGTTTTATTTGGGGCATGCTCTACAGCCTTTTCGGTGGGGGGGAAAAATCCCACCCTCATTCCCCAGTGCACTGGATTGTGATATTCATGACTTAAGTTAACCACAAATTTCTATGTGCAAAGAGTAGTCCTGTGGCACCTTAGAGACAAACATAAATACATTAAAACATGGACTTTTGTGGGTAAAACCATCTGATGAAGCAGGTTTTACCCATGAAAGCTATGAGTCTATATACTTTTGTTGGTCTCTAATGGTACGTCTACACAGCAGGGCTAAAGTAGAATTAAGCTACGCAATTTCAGCTATTTCAATTGAGTAGCTCAAGACGAAATAGCTTAACTCGGCTTCAGGCACTGTCTACACATTAGGAAGTCAAAGGAAGAACACTCTTCCTTCAACTTCCCTTACTCCTTGTGAAATGAGGGTTACAGGAGTTGGAATAAAAAGTCCTCCAGCTCGACATTATTTCGAAATAAAGGCTTGTAGTATAGACACACTCTTTGTTATTTCGGAATAATGTCCGGAATAATAACACGGCTGTGTAGACATACCCTAAGGTACCACAGGACTACTCATTGTTTTTAAAATTACAAACTAACATGGCTACCCCTGTGAGACATTTTGTGCAAAGAGTCTCCTTAACTTTCAGGGTTCAATGAGATTTCTGATGTGGACTATAGAATTTAGGGACTCCTTCAATGAAAGAGAAACTATCAACAGGATTTCTCTGAGAGGAAAAAATATTTAAAAGAATTCAGTAAGACTTATTTCAGCCTGATAAGTAGAAAAACTCAGCACATTAATCTGAGTTTAACTCAATTATCATTTTGATGGAAGCTTTACTCCAGGAGGACCAATAACGTTTAATAATCTTAACAGTATTGATCTACTATCCTATAGCTCTTGCCACAACCTAAGATGCATTTATAGATACGAGATGAAGATACATTTCCAGGGTAACTCTATTGAAATCAGGATGAACTTGGTCTACCGAAACATTATAATTCTGGCTAAAAGAGTCTCTGGACAATGAAACCCAGTAGATGCAACCTTCAACTATGAACCTGTTGAAAAATGAAATCAAGTGTCTGTACAATTTCCATTGAAAAATGCACTACACGTCTCAGCATCCTAACTAGTCACAGTATATGACAGATGTAGATGATGACTCTTTGAACTGCTACAGGATTTTGAATGGCCATGAGACATAAGACAAAACCACAAAACCCCCTCACCCCTCCTCTGTTCTTAAATCTGATTCATCAATTTTAGATGTGTTCACTTTTTTTTGATTGTATCACTTTGGTATATATGGTCGTGCCAATTTTCTTCCACATATTGATCTGAGGAAGTGGGTCTGGCCCACGAAAGCTCATCACCGAATAAATCATCTTGTTAGTCTTTAAAGTGCTGCATAGTCCTGTCTTTTGTTTCAGCAAGATCAGACTAACACGGCTGCATCTCTATCACTATTCTACAAAAGGCTATTGTAATTGTAATATATTGTAATTAAGAGGGGAGCCAAGTCATCCCCTCCCACACAAACGCCCATAGGAGGAGCAGAAATGATGCTCTCAAGACTCTGAGTTGGAACTCCCAGAGTTAGCTTTCATTGCTCTCCCAAAGGAAAGAAGGAATGGAAGCCAGGCAGGAAGGGGCCCATCTTACCGCAGCCAACAGATTTCTGCTGGCACGTGAGGAACTGGCCATATACCAGTGTGTCACTTTACGGGGATAGAAGGGTGTGTTGCAGCCTTGTTTCACTGTTTGATTGTCACACTGGGTGAAGCTACAAAACCTATTTTCTGCTGAATAGCGCCGGAAGGCTATTAAATCCTTTGCTGACATGAAAGTACTGCATTTGCACTGGCTCTGTGTGCCAAAAAACGTACGAACTTATTGGTAGGGAAAATTGCTGTGCAATAGTCTATTCTCAGAATGAAATAACTCACTAGGGCTTTTTTTCCCCAAAAAGGTTATTTCATATTGATCCTAATTCTGTACATTTCCAGAATCTCAGGTCTTATTATGTGGCAAAAAAAATTCTGGCAGTCACAGAGCCTTCATCCTACTCCCCAACAGAAAGTGAAAGTTAAAAAGAGCAGAGGGTGCGTGTTGAACACCCTCTACAACTTACCAGTTTTGCTTAAGGTGAGTATATAAGGTGACCTCAATATTTACAGTGCTCCCTATACTTCCTATATAGGAATAGACCAAGCAGCTGACCCTGCTAAGTTGGGAGGGTATTCAATTGAAGATCAAAGGGTCCCCGGCTAAATTCCAGGTTTCATCAGAACTCTCAGAGCCTGATCCATAGACCTTGTACATTAGCATAAAGATTTCCATTGATTTTCATGTTGTTTGGTTCATGATGTTAGACAAGAAGGATCATAGAATACTAGAACTGGAAGGGACCTTGAGAGGTCATCGAGTCCCGTCCCCTCCATCGCGGCAGGACCAAGCACTGTCTATACCATCCCTGACAGATGTTTGTACAACCTGCTCTTAAATATCTCCAGAGATGGAGATTCCACAACCCCCCTAGGCAATTTATTCCAGTGTTTAACCATCCTGACAGGCAGGAAGTTTTTCCTAATGTCCAACCTAAACCTCCCTTGCTGCAATTTAAGCCCATTGCTTCTTGTCCTATGATCAGAGGCCAAGGAGAGGCCTCCCTCCTCCGTGTAACACCCTTTTAGGTACTTGAAAACCACTATCATGTCCCCTCTCAGTCTTCTGTTTTCTAAACTAAACAAGCCCAGTTCTTTGTCTTCCCACATAGGTCCTGTTTTCTAGACCTTTAATCATTTTTGTTGCTCTTCTCTGGACCTTCTGCATTTTCTCCATATCTTTCTTGAAGTGTGGTGCCCAGAATTGGACACAATACTCCAATTGAGGCCAAATCAGCTGAGTAGAGCGGAAGAATGACTTCTCGTGTCTTGCTCACAACACACCTGTTAATGCATCCCAGAATCATGTTTCCTTTTTTTGCAACAGTGTCACACTGTTGATTCATGTTTAACTTGTGGTCCACTATGACCCCAAAATCCCTTTCAGCAATACTCCTTCCTAAACAGTCGCTTCCCATTCTGTATGTGTAAAACGGATTGTTCCTTCCTAAATGGAATACTTTGCATTTGTCCTTATTAAACTTTATCCTGTTTACCTGAGACCATCTCGCTAGTTTGTCCAAACCATTTTGAATTTTGACCCTACCCTACAAAGCACTTGCAACCCCTCCTAGCTTGGTATCATCTGAAGGTCTCCTGCCTTAATTATTGTACTCTCTATGCCATCATCTAAATTGTTGAAGATATTGAACAGAACCGGTCCCAAAACAGACCCCTGCAGAGCTCCATTTGTTCTGCCCTTCCAGCATGATTGTGAATCATTAATAACCACTCTCTGAGAATGGTTATCCAGACAGTTATGCACCCACCTTATAGAAGCCCCATCTAGGTTGCATCTTCCTAGTTTATTGATAAGAAGGTCATGAGAAACTGTGTCAAATGCCTTACTAAAGTCTAGGTAGATCACGTCCACCACTTCTCCCATATCCACAAGACTTGTTATCCTATCAAAGAAAGCTATCATATCAGTGTGACATGATTTGTTCTTTACAAATCCATGCTGGCTGTTACCTATCACCTTATCATATTCCAGATGTTTGTAGATAAATTCCTTAATTACTTGCTCCATTATCTTTTCTGGCACAGAAGTAAAAACTTACTGGGTCTGTAGTTTCCTGGGTTGTTCTTATTTCCCTTTTTATAGATTGGCACCCTTTTCCAGTCTTCTGGAATCTCTCCCAACTTCCATGGTTTTTCAAAGATGATAGTTAAAGGCTCAGATACCTCCTCTATCAGCTCCTTGAGTATTCTAAGATGCATTTCATCGGGCCCTGGTGACTAGAAGACATCTAACTTTTCTAAGTAATTTTTTATTTTAACTTCTAAACCTACTCTATTTCCACTAGCATTCACTATGTGTGGCATCCCGTCACCATCAAACTTCTTGGTGAAAACCAAAACAAAGATGTCATTTAGCACCTCTGACATTTTCAAGTTCCCTGCTATTGTTTTTCCCTCTTCACTGAGCAATGGGCCTACCCTGTCCTTGGTCTTCCTGTTGCTTCTAATATATTTATAGAAAGTCTTCTTGTTACCCTTTATGCCTTTAGCTAGATTTAGCTCATTTTGTGCCTTTGCCTTTCTAATTTTGCCCCTGCATACCTGTGTTATTTGCTTATATTCATCCTTTGTAATTTGACCTAGTTTCCACTTTTTATATGACTCCCTTTTTATTTTTAAATTGTGTAAGATTTCCTGGTTGATCCAAAATGGTCTCCTGCCATACTTTCCATCTTTCCTAAGCAGTGAAATAGTTTGCTTTGGGCCATTAATAATGTCCCTTTGAAAAACTGCCAACTCTATTCAGTTGTTTTTCCTCTTAGTCTTGCTTCCCATGGGAACTTACCTACCAGCTCTCTGAGTTTACTAAAATCTGCCTTCTTGAAATCCATTGTCTTGATTTTGCTGTTCTCCCTTCTACTATTCTGTAGAATCATGAACTCTATGATTTCATGATTACTTTCATCCAAGCTGCCTTCCACTTTCAAATTTTCAACCAGTTTCTCCCTATTTCTTAAAATAAAATCTAGAACAGCTTCCCCCCAGTAGCTTTCTCAACCTTCTGAAATAAAAAAAAATTGTTTCCAATGTAGTCCAAGAACTTATTGAATAATCTGTGCCCTACTGTATTAGTTTCCCAGCATATGTCTGGATAGCTGAAATGCCCCATCCTGAACTTTGGATGATTTTGTGAGTTGCTTTAAAAAAGCCTCATCCACCTCTTCTGCCTGAGTAGGTTGTCTGTAGTATACCCTCTAACATGACATCACCCATGTTTTTTACTCCTTTTAACCTAACCCAGAGACTCTCAACAAGTCTGTCTCCTACGTCCAGCTCCACGTCAGTCCAAGTGTGTACGTTTTTAATATATAAGGCAACACCTCCTCCTTTTTATCCCTGCCTATCCTTCCTGAATAAGCTGTACCCTTCTATACCAATATTCCAATTGTGTGTATTATCCCACCAAGTCTCTGTGATACCAACGATGTCATAGTTGTGTTTATTTATTAGCACTTCAAGTTCTTCCTGCTTATTCCCCATACTTCTTACATTTGTATATAAGCATCTGACTTGTCCCTCCTTTATCTCTGCTGTTATAGCCCATGCGCCCTCCCATTTCTGAGCCATCTTTCTGTGCCATATTTTTCACTTACTTGTGGGCTTTGGTCACCTGCCCCCATCGAACCTAGTTTAAAGCCCTACTCACTAGGTTAGCCAATCTGTGTCCAAATACTTTCTTCCCCTTCTTTGAAAGGTGAACCCCATCCCTGCTTAACAGTGCTTCTTCTTGGAACAGCATCCTGTGGTCTAGGAAGCCAAAGTTCTGTTGTCGACACCATCTTCACAGCCATTCATTCACCTCCAGGATGTACCTGTCTCTTCCTGGGCCCCTACCTTTGACAGGAAGGACTGAGAGAATACCACTTGCACTCCAAACTCCTTCACCTGTACTCCCAGACCCCTGTAGTCACTCTTGGTCCACTCAAGGTCACACCTTCCAGTATCATTAGTGCCCACATGCATGGTAGCATGGGGTAGTAGTCAGAGGGCTGGATAATCCTTGACAATGTCTGCATAACATCTTGGATACAGGGCCCTGGAAGGCAGTATATCTCCTGAGGTGTCATGTCAGGGTGACAGACGGGTGCCTCTGTCCCCCTCAGAAGAGAGTCTCCAACCACCACTACCCTATGTTTCCTCCTCGCAGTGGTGGCTGCAGACCTCCCAGCCTTGGGGGTACAAGGCTTCTCCTCTTCTGCTTTAGGGGGTGATTCCTTATCTCCCATATCCAGAACAGCGTAACAGTTCTCCAGAACCATGGTTGGAGGGTTGGGACCAGGGGTGGAGCACTGCCTGCTGCCAGAAGTGACCAGCTGCCAGTGTCCCCCCGAGCCATCTCCCCCTCCACCAGTGGTGTGTCAGCAATCTTGTGCCTCAGCAGTCTCCACATGAATACTCTCCAGGAACTGCTTGCAGATTTGGATGCTCCTCAGCCTAGCCACCTACTGCTGTAATCTCCCACCTGCTTCCTGAGAGTTTCCACCAGCAGGCACCTTTCACATTGGATGGTCTCCCCAGCCTGGATTTCAGTGAGTGGGAATTGCAATCCACAGTCCCTGCAAAACCACACCAGGATCTGGGTAGAGGCATCTATGGTCTGGTGGTCTGTCTGGCTACAGGTGCAGGCAGAGGAGACAGAAGCAGTGCTGGAACAGGTGTTGTGGGTCTTCCTAACCATATTAGGACTCCCTCTAACTCCCTCTCAAACTCCTCTGTCTGCAGCCCCCTGTCCTCTTTGCTTCCCTGGTCACCTCGCCAGTGGCTTTTAAATCCAGCTCACCTAGGTGTCAGGATGGTCTCATCATACTTACACTGACAGTGGGACAGAGTTCAGGAGAGCTATAAATGTTAAATAGCAATAATTTAGATCCCAAATCTGCCAAAGATATCTTGGGTAATCTAGTAAAATTCACTTAGGCCTTGTCTACACTGGCATGTTTTGTCACCAAATCTTGCCTTTTTTCAACAAAACAGTGAAAGCATTTACAGTACAATGCGACTTTTGTTGGGAAAAACACCCAGATTTGGTGACAAAAAACTTCCACCTCTGTGAGAGACTTTTGTCTTTTCTCCTCTCTTGATTGTGGACAAAGAGCCAGTGCTGACTGTGCTGTTTGTTTTGTAGAGAGAACTTGCTTCTTCCAGTATCCTACAAAGCCTGCCTTTATGGCTCTTCTCAGTGTTTTGTGGTCTCTTCTACCCTGCAGGCATGAGCCCTTCCCCTTTCAAAGCTCTAGGAAGTTTCTGACAGCTGGGTGAGCTGCTCCATTTGGGGAACAAACAAAAACCAAATCATTGAAATGCTCCTGTTCTGCTGCTTCAGTGGGAGGACTGGAGAGACATCTGTGCTATTTTGACATTACTTAGCATAGAGCTACAAGGGAATCCCAAGAAGTGTAGGGATCATCTCTGCCTGCCCACAACACTGCACTGTGGGATGCTTACTCACATTGCTTTGCTCTATCTGCCCCAGGGTGCTAGCAATGTGGCCATGAAATGTTGAAAATGGGAGGCAGAAAAACTGGTTTGACCGGATTTCACTTTTGGTGACTTTTGCATGTCGATAGCACTTTTGATCGCCAAACCTTCTCAATGTAAACATAACCTTCCATACCCCAGACCTGGGTCTCCCCTTTGTAGTCATTGGAAAATTACTCCTGGTCTGGGACAGGGCAAGGGGGAATGGAAAATTACTTAGATCAGGAAAAATGGCAACAATTCACAACGTGTAGTTTATTTAGCTTATACAATAACTGGGGCTGAAGAGGCAGGTTGAAATAGGAGACCGGGAAATCCTAGTGCATAGGTAAGTCCTAATAAGCACTCATATACCCATTGAAGCCCTGTATGGACTTACACTGAGCACTGTGTTTTTTATACCTAAAAAGATGTATAAGTGGCTAGCTACAGTAAGCATGCATGGGGAAGCCTTGTGTACTTTCTGCAGAATCAGCCCAAATGGCAATTCAATTGTTTATTACATTTTCAATCTTGAAACAAAACTTTTTTTATTTTTCAGAGACACTGCAATGACTTACAGATGTTAACAAAGAACAATTTGACCAATGTCCATGCAAACCATTTACTAAATAAACTGATTTAACACTGGGTAGAAAACCTAAACAAAAAGATAAATATTAGAATGTCAAAGTCAAGATCAGGGCAATCTTAAATACAATATTTCATCTCTTGAGGAATGTATCTTCAAAACAGGAGGTCACTTCTCATAGTTAGAAGAGGAAAAAATACTATCTCTGTTTCATCTTTCCCTTGCATGCACTTATTTGGAGCTAACAATGCATCCATCACTTTGTAAAATCACTTCATCTTGGTTTTTGTGAAGCATCATATCTCCTTTGAATAGCTTTGAGATAATTATGTTTTATTTACAGTAGGTTACAGTCAAGACTATGCTCACCCCAGGGCACAAATCCAACAAAGTCAATAGAGTCACTCCTGCTTACACGTGAGGTGAATTTGTACCAGGTCTGGTATTTTGCTCTCAAAGTATCTGATCCAAATACTTCTCTCTCTATAAAGACCTGTCATTTTGGCAAGCTTTTGAAAAATTCACAAACATGTTGTATATCAAATATATATGTGATTACACGACTATATTCATACATTAAAAGCTAAACAAGAGCATTGTCATACTTTGAAGCATTTTTGCCTTAGTCATGTCAGGCCTCTTCTACTGTTTAGTCTTGTTGCTTCCTACAGTGTTTCAAGGAGCAGGCATTGCAGTCTCTCATCAAGGGTACACCATGGAATTATGCACCAGTAGAATCAATCTACAGTATTGGTCATTCTTTTTTACCATTTTGTTTAAACAGAATATAGCTGCTTAGTGTAGCTGTGATCTACATTGAAAACAGAATAATTATATTTGTACTAAATATAGGATGAAACAAACTTCGATAGATAAGAGATGTATTGTCAGTTTGTAATCAATGTTTCCAGCAAGTCAAATGCTACTCATATGACCCAGTTACCATTGATGGGGTTACAAACAGTAGAAGTTAGCTCAGAATTTAGCCCAGTATTTTCCATGTTGTGGCTGTACCATCTACCACATTACCAAAGCCCTGGAAAGTATGTTTTTCTGAGACTTCACAGCCTTATGTGGGATTTTGAAATAAGGAATCAGAATGTTTTAATTAATCCAACCTCTGTATATATAAGTTATAAAACAACCTTTTCCTAGCAGTGTTTTCTGGAAGTTTCACAAATTCCTCAAAGTGAAACAGCAAAAACATTTTACAATTCAAAATAAGATGCTTTCCAAGCTGTTAGGTAAATTTTTTCTATAATTTTGTATCTGGGTCATACAGTAATTTACAGTCTGTCACAGCCCTTGATTTCAATGCTAAAACTGGCAGATTAAAAGCCATACAGTAATAGCAGTTCATGAAATAGCAATCAAGGTGGACCGAGTCCATCTTTAACTGATAAGTGTGTGCTTTTGTATATTCTTGTTGTGAACTAATAGTGTGTCCAGCACAGTATAAAAGAAGATAGTCCTTGATCAAAAGATTTTACAGTCACATAAATTATTTCTATATGGCCACATTCAAAAGGCCACATTATGCTAAGAAAAAAACAATCATGCTTTAAATAAAGATTTTAGAGAGGGCATGATGTGCAAATGAAAATCAATTATCTAAAAAAATTTGCTGAGCTACATCTTAGTCTTAGCATTTTGCTCAAACTTCGTCACCACGCCCTGCAACCTTGCTCCTTTCACAAAAACCCATCAGGAAGGATTTCAGGGAGCCATGTAGGAAGGGTATTCCCATGCACAAAAATGTGCATGAGTCAGGAAATACAAGTGCATGGCTGGTGTAGGGCAAAGACTAAAGAATCGGCTCTTACAGCAATCTCCCTATCTCCCTTCCCACAAAGGTCCCCAGAAGCTCCTTAAGCCAATGAGATGATTCAATGGCTACTATCCCCCACATCTGCCTAGTGCCCTACTTGGGCTCAGACCAGGAATTAGGATTTGTATTGGACTTTCTCTGAAACATCAGGAAGAGTTTACTGCTGATGGGGCAGTGTTCTGATCCATGTTGGCAAAAACCCCAGCAGGCAACCACCATCAAGCATTTCTTTGTGTGACATGGCAAACAATCAATGCTGAGGAATGTCGGTTCCATTTAAATTGTGGGACAGGCAAGAAGTGTTTCTTCCTATAAATTACTAGGAAACTGTCAATGGTATATGGTTACACATCTTCATAGCAGATGGTCATGAAAACGAATAGCAAACATTCCAGTCTTTTTGGTTTGTTTACACACTTACCTGTTAAAGTCAAATCCAAGAATGATGATAATGCAAAAAAGTGAACCACAAAGCTAATTAACCTACAATATAAAAGCTAATTGGTCTCTCCATGGCAGATGCTCAATGCAAAATCCAACCCTAAACTCCTACAAATATTCAGTTCTTCTGGTCTCACCGAAATAAATCAAACTTATCTGATCTCTTACAACCCTTAAAAAATTGCCAGTGGCTTTAAATAGCTTCATGATTCCTTTATTTCCCAAATGTTCTTTGCATTAATAATAGAATACAGCTAGTACAGCTTAGAGGATACTCACAAACACTAAAATATTACTCAGTAACAGTAATATTATCTAGTAAAAAGGCCAAATATAAGTGACCATTGCAACTACAGAAGGGATCTGAAATATTAGACAGTGTGAGGTCTGCATTCTCCCAGAGGAGTGCAGCTGTCTAATAGAGTGACATTTGGTTTTTAGAATAATTGAGGCTTGACCCAAATGGAGAACTGGGCCCAATGTGTTAAAATTTAAACACATTTCCCAGCTATTGACAATTACACAGGTACCCATGTAACCAAAATGTAGTATTCCAGAGTTTGTGTAAAAATATAATAATAAGCCTTATGTAATGTAATATGCCTCAGTGTGGCTTGGCAGCCACCCTCACCGACTGGCAGGAAGGAACGGCCTAGTGCCATTGGTAAAGAATAACAACACATCAAGCAGGGTGTCTGTGTCTGTTATAGGGGGTACTCATGACATGCTGTGTTCAACCTTTTACCTGTAGAGCTGCTCCCTTCTTTAATCTAAGAGTATAAGAATGTGGTGGGGTTTTTTTGGGGGGGGGGGGTTGTTTGTTTGCTTGTTTGTTCTTTGTATTATAGAAGAATTTGCAATAGCAGTAGCTACTTTAATCTTAGAATGTTTTGTACTGAGTACAAAAGCAACTATGTAATTTTCATTTATGGGAGTGTTTATAGAGAGAAAAGCGTGAAGGCCACCCAGATGGCCAGAGGAGAGGCAGGAGAATCAGGAGCACCACGCAACAACTATCAAATGTGCCCACTGTATTTGATGACTAAGGAGGGTCAGATTGACAACCTGAAGTTAGAAGCAAGCACTCCCTGCAAGTGAAGATAACAAATCCCATCAAAGCCAAAATGGGGCAACACCCAGGAAAGTCATGGGCAGACTAATGTTAAACAACCATGAAAGCAATCTCCAGATAAACATATGTTGCAAAGTGACTAATTATGTTGCAAGGTGACGGATTACAACATAATGCAGCAAACCCCACAAATTTGCATGAGAAGGGATTTCTATAAAAGATGGGGCATCTTGCATGGGACTTTGGGTTTATCCTGCCAAGCAACAGCCTCGGAGCATCAGCATCACATGACCAAAAGAACCCAGCTCCTCAATTCAGGCCCAATCTAACTAGCCATTAGATGAGTCTGAGCCACTGATTGGTAACTATAACAACATTGGCAGGACTGGGGTGTATGCGAATAAATGAATTTCTGTATTACGTTCTCGATAAATGCAGTGCATTTCCTTTTCCCTTAAAAAGATCCCGTGTGCTTTTTATGAGCATAACATTTTTGGTGGAGAATGTGAAAGGGGAATAACATATGCCAAGCTTAATGACAACAGTTAAGATAACTGCGGTTTCATTGCTGCGTGTTGCATGCTGATTAATCAAAACATGTGCAAACTTTCAGATGTAGAGTTACTGAGTAAAATGGAGGAGAATTGGAGTTCTTTGCTCACACCTTTGTGTGGCTGGAGAGAAAATTACTATTGTTGTCTAAATTGTCTAAGGTGTGCACACCCTCAGTTGTAGCAGGACTGAGCATCCCTCCCTCGACCATGGTCAGCAGGGGACAGCAATTGAAGGTGGAGTATACCCTCAGTCATAGCAGGACGGAGAGACAGGAGGAGGTTTAGGATTCCTTCCCCAGGCGGTTTGGCAGGTGATTTGTATAGCTGTATATACCCTCCGTCATAGCAAGCCTGAGATAATAAAAAGGAGCTTAGCATCTCCCCTTTAACCTACCAGGACAGGAAAACAGAAACTGGAATATTTGTAAAAATGTTTAAACAACGGGAAGTAAAATCTAAGAAAGAGACTGCTCATGAATAGGAGAAAAAGTTGCCATTTATAAAAGAGTACACCTTTTAAACAAATCTTGCATAAATTTGGGCATAGGTCATGGTCTAACATTGCCTTAGCCGATGTTTGTACCATTGCAGACCTAGAGGACAAATTGGCTAAATATTTACTGGTTTACAGACCCTCAATCTCAATAAAAAGAAATACTTGCTGCAGTCTGGCTCTTATGAAAAGCCTGTAATAAGGCATTTAAAAAATTAGCTAACTGCAATAGTATAGTATAGTATAGTATAGTATAGTATAGTATAGTCAGCCGCATAGCTGGCAAGTTTCCCAGGATGTATGGTTCCAAAGGAAGAAACATATTAATACTGATTGCTTTAAGAGGGTTGAACTATATTGTCTCATTTGTAATCTCAACATGGCAGTGGAAAGAGAGGGTAGGAAATACTCAGCAATTCATAAGGAGGCACTCACGAGAAGCCTCACAACAGCAGGTTACTAAGTTGTCAAAATATCATTAAAATCCAAGGTGCACATAGAAGAATTGATTTCACTCCCATTGAAGTCAATGGAACCAAAACGGGGGAAAAAAAGAAAAATCAGTGCAGGATATTAATTATGTTCTGATAATTAAATCTTCCTTTACCAAGAAAGAATCAAACACCTTGTGAAATGCCCAAGCCTCGCTAGGAACTGTGTTCAATTTCCAATTAGTGCTGTATCACCAGAAACAGCTTTGATTAGACACATACTGCTGCACATACTGTAACAGCATAATTAGTTCCAGAATGCGTTGAATTGGAATAATGAAGTGAAATGTTAAGAGTTTAATTAAACTTATCATGTGTGGTGGAGATTTTTATTATTACTATTTCGTTAGCATTCTAGAACGTACCCCATTGACTTCCACAGGGCTAATGCTGGAAGGTTGACGGTGGAGTAAGGCAGAATCTGGCCCCACGTGAATTAACTTTAACTTTCAAACATAGCTCACTGCAAGTGGTATCTGCAGTCAGACTCCTGATGTGGATTGGGAGACTTTCTTTCCTGTAATTCCTAGCTGCTTTAGGAAAATGGGATCCCAATATTCACAGGCTACTCTGATTGAACTTTTCAGGCCCTTCCACTTTACTATGCAGTGATTCCTTCCTCTGTTTTCCAAGTGAGTCTTCTCTGTGCCCATCTGCAGTGCTGCAAATTCTGCAGGGAATGGACTGTTTTGTGTCATTGCTAGGCACATAGCTAAGAGTGGGCTTAAGTGGGCTGTGGCCCACCCACTTTGCAGGTCCCCACCCCCCTCCAGCCTGCCCAGCTCTCCAGCCAGAGAGCAGGAATGGGGCACAAAGGTGGCCTCCAAAGAATAAATGGCAGCTATCATGAGCTGTAAATAGTGACGTATTGTAAAAACAAACAAAAATGGGCAATGGCAAACAGCCTCTGCAAGCATCTTCCCCATACGCAGCAACTCAAACAACGGAGAGAGTACTTCCTAGTCTCCTGAGCAATGAACATCAGGGAGAGGTCTGGGACTAAATCTTGACCTTCTCACTGAGCAGGCTCAAAACCCAGCTACAGCTCTGCAGTTCAGCCAGACTTTGCACCTTCTGGCCTAGAGAGGAGACAGGCCTCCATGGACAACAGCTACAAAGCTGTTGTAGCTCCCTCCCAGCTCTTCCTCTCCAGACTCCATGCTCCACACACACATCTCGGAAGGGACCCAGGTCGGGGGAGGTGTATATTTCTTGAGTGACAGCTAGAGAGCTCAAGCAGGGGAGAGAGTGAAGAAAGAGAGCGTTGTAAGTTCCCCCTACTTACTCTTTCACCTGATCATTCTCTGGTTTAGTCTCTTCATCCAGATTGATTTCACCTTCATGTTGCTTTTGGGCCTTTTCTAGCTCTCCGATTGGAGTGATACAAATGCCTACCACAAGAGATATCCATGGCAGCTGTCCTCACCTTCAGTATATGAAATGACTAATTAATTTGCTATGACACCATCCATCTAACTCAGGCTTGGAAATCCTTCTCAGATTCCAGATAACCCTCCCTACTCAGCATTCCTCTCTTCCACATTATGTCCCTGGTACAGCTAGTATCTTTGAGCAAGAATAAGCTCACTGGCCTATTCAGCACTGCCCTTTCAAGGTTTGCATTTTGCAAGTCATTCCAAGCTTCTATAACTTTTCAGTCTTTCTCCCCATCTCTATTTTATTAAGCATCTAGCCAAAAGGTAAGACTGGCACAGCTGCGTGTCCATGCCTCCACAGAGTAGGTGTGGTACACTATGTAAGGCTTAAGCCTGGTAGATGGGAGAGCTGTGTTCCCCTCCTGGCTCTGCCACTGATTCACCATGTGATCTAGGATAAGACGTCTCATGGGCTTTGCCACAGTTTCCACAACTGTAAAATAGGGAAATGTTTACCTACCTGTATAAAAGGCTTTGAGAGCTACAGAGAGAAGGTTCCATATAAGTGCTAATTACTATTTTGTTTGTGAGGAGAGTCAACTACCTCCACCTCCTGAAATAAGGAAACCTTCCATATACTGACTTCCATCTTCTTACCACATTTTCTTTCATTCACTCACCACCTAGCCTCATTTCCTCAATAAACCCGCACAGATATACAAGCTGGCTAATCTCTCAACCACCTGCTCTTTGTCTTCCATTCATCTAATCTATATTTTGCTTCTTTGGTTCTGTTATCTCAGTCTGTTATCTCAGTCTTTAGAATTAGAAATTGGAGGACAGCATGGATATGGAAAGGTTATTCCCCAGACCATTAGGGTTCTTCTGTTACTGACTGGTGCGACAATTGAAGTGAATTGCATTGAATGGGAAAATGTCCAGGATCTTTTGCAGCACATTATCTCATTCTGCCAACATTTGAACTCAGCATTTGACTCTCTATGTCACTGACAACATCCTTGAGATGCTTTGTTTAGTCAGAAAAACCTGATCACTTATAGCTGCATTATGAAGGCATTTTCATATCCGGCATGCTAGCTGTCTAAGAGAAAATAAAACAAACATTCAAAACTGTGGGCCTTTGCAAAATTATGGCCCTATTTTCTTCTGAAAACTATATACTTGTCATTTCCTGAGATATTTAGTTCATGTCAAGGTGGGTGGGATGTGTTGGTGCAACTCCCTTTGGCTGTGTGCAGCACTGCACCCCTATTCACCTGATCTGGCAGGCACACAGTTTCCCTTGCCTGTGTCACAGAGAGGCATTTGGGTTTAACTCTTATACTACACAAGTTCAGCAGATCCTGGAGCTCTGGGAGCCCTCTCAGTTCGTAAGTCCATCAGCACTGGTCTACACTAGGATCATAGCCTGAAATACTTGCCCCTCCCCCACAGCCCCAGTTCGAATTAGTAAGCGGTGCGTCCACACTACCAAGCCTGTAATTCCGGCTGCAGAATTTGAACTCTGTACTGCTTTTCATCAGGAATAACATTCATTCTGAAACTGTAAGTTTGAAATAACATTAGCATGGACACTTCGGTGCCACTCATTCGAACTAATTGGCCTCCCACAGCTCCCAAGTGCTTTCTGGGACTCTGAATCTGAAGTAGCACATGCACATTAACGAAGCCTGCCTCGGACTGATTTTGAGGCTTCCCTGCAGTGAGGACTCACAACTTCAAATTTGTGAAATGGGAAGCTCTTTAGTTGAATTTAGCAATTTTGAAATAATTCCATAGTGTAGACGTGGCCTTAGAAGTGGATAGGGGAATCCAGGTCCACCCATTCCATTGGTTTCTAGCTCAGGACTCCTCAGAATTGGGACTCACCAGCTCCTGATGTGCCCAGAGTTCCTTCCTATCTTCCCAGGTTTCTCCAGTTATCCCTTCTCAAGGTGTTGTCTCAGTGCAGCTGCTCTGCTACTTGCGGACCAGTTTCCTTCTCCATCCTACTTGCTCCTCTGGCAGCTGCCCTGTCCCTCTGCTTCCAAGTTTTTTTTATTCTCCCAAATGCTGTGAGGCTACCTCTCTGTGCTAGCCAGAAGTACCTGCCTTAACCCCTTGGTTCTGTGCTGGCAAGGGGCATACACATGCCAAGACAGTAGGCTACACGTGTGACTGACACAACAGATCACTCTGTCATGCATTGGCCCTGAGAGAACAAGGCTAACTTTTCTAACTCTACATTTTCACATCTCACTAGAGGGTTAGTACAGAGAGGTGTGGCTAATAGTGAGCCCACAGGGACACAGTGGCTACAGCTATACTGCGCCTTTTTTGCAGAAGAGGAAATGCAAATGGAGTGCTCATTTGCATATATTGCGCTCTCATTTACATATCTTCTTCCGATCCTTTTTGCAGAAGAGATTTTTGTGATAAAAAGCCCTGTGTAGGGCCATTTGTCGGAAAAACCCCTTTTGCACAAGATCCATTATTCCTCAAAAAATGAGGTTTACATGCACTTGCGCAAAAGGTTTTTTTTTCCAACAAATGGCCCCATCTACACAGGGCTTTTTATCGCAAAAAACTCTTCTGCAAAAAGGATCGAAAGAAGTTATACAAATGAGAACGCAAGATATGCAAATGAGCACTCTATTTGCATTTGCTCTTCCGCAAAAAACCCGCACTGTCGACGATAGCCAGTGGGAACCAGGAATACCTGCATTCTAACCTCAGCACCACTACCCCCCGACTCCTCATTGTGTCCATTGATAAAAATGAGAGTATATTTTTGGTAAAATCTTTAGCTCCATTAAATCCAATAGAGCTTTGTTGATTTATGCTATCTAAACAATTGTCTGCCTTTAAAAAAAAAAACACTCGTCGCTCTGTGGTATCTGAGCAAAATCTGCACAAATTAGCCCCATTTTATTTTAGGAGTTTTAAAATAGAAAACTGAAGTTATATATTTTGCTCATGGTTTATATCTAGTTATTTTTTAATTTCAAACACCCAGGCAAGAAATTCTATGAATTGAACGGTCAATGTATGTTATTTTGCTATAATATAAACTTCATTTACAAGATCATAAACCAAGAGAAAAAAATAAATGATTTTCATTCTCTAGATTTCCCCCAAAGAACCAAAATATTGTAAATTCAGAGACTTTATCTCCTCTGACACAACTTAAATTAACAAGAAAATATCTGAACAGAGTATTATATAAATCAAGTACTTAAAAAGATATTTGCATGGTGACAATCTTTAACTACAACCCACAACTGTCTAAACTAATATGACAAGCATAATATATTTTACATGAAAGTGACTAGCTTTATGTTACTATGCAATTAAATCCCAGTATAAGTCATACTTAATTACACATTCAGAAAAAAAGCAAGGATTTTTAACCCTTATCTCACATCCACTCAGAGAACAAAAAACACACACAAAACCCCCTGTCTCTTCACAATGTATTTCTAACTAGTCAAAATAGAAATAAGTAGCAAAGGAATATGGAGAATTGCCCTATTCTTTAATAACTGATGGACACAAACGTTGCCTTGATTTGTAATTTTCTGAATATGCTATATGAGCTGGCTATGCATGAGATGACATACTATAAGATCTTAAACCCACTGCAAACCTGCCACTTTATATTTAATCTGGTTCTTCTCATTCATTGAGCATAAATAATCAACTGCTGCACACATTCAAAGCACTGTCTGCAAAAAGTATAGATTCCTATAAGCGTTATCTGTCTTTCCTTTACGTTGTATCCAAAAGAGCAGAACCACCAAGTCTGACCCATTCTGTTCTCTTCATTTTATCTACCTTTCTTTTAAAACTGGGGAGGAGACCCTACAGGTATTGGGCCAGATCCAGCCCTGCTTAGTTTGATCCGGTCCATAGCAAGTCTACATGTTCACCTGCAGGGCTGGAGCGTGGGTGCCGGCATCCCTATTTGAGTGTAAGTGAGGTTTATATAATTGCATTTCATTTGTGTGTGACTCCAACCATGAAGGGGGGTAGGGGAGGTGCAGGGCTGAAGTGCCAGTGGTCCGTGGCTCACACTTTGAGAACCACTGCTCTAGTGCTCAACCGAAACTTATAGGCAGAAATAACAGGTGAAATGCTATTGCCTGTGCTATGCAGGAGGCCAGACTAGATGCATCAAACTCTATGAAGTTGTTCATTTGGGGTACGACTAGACAGAGGCGCTATTTCGGGATACCAGAGGTATCCCGAAATAGCATTTTCCGAATTTTAACAGCACGCCCATTATTTCAAAATGCAATCAAAATAATGGGTTTGCTATTCCAATGTCCTGGTAAACCTCAAGGACTAAGGGACTTGTCGGAATAGTGGTCTATTTTGAAATTTAGTACTGTGTAGACAGTGCCAGATTTTGAAATACACTTGAAATAAACTACACAATTTGCATAGCTCAAATTGCTTAACTTATTTCGAGCTACAAGTGCAGTGTAGATGCACCCGTGGGGTATGTCTAGACTGCATCCCTCTGTCGGCAGAGGGGATGCAGATTAGGCAGGTTGACATTGCAAATGAGGCAGGGATTTAAATATCCCATGCCTAATTTGCATAAAAATGTCCGCCACGTTTTGCCAACTCAGCACTTTGCCGGCAAAAAGCAGCAGTCTAGAGGGGTATCTGTCGAGAAAGAAAGCCTTTTTCGATAGATCCCTTATGCCTCCTGCAAGGAGGTTTATAGGATCTGTCAAAAAAGGCTTTCTTTCTCAACAGATCCCCCTCTAGACTGCCGCTTTTTGCCGACAAAGTGCTGAGTCGGCAAAACGTGGCGGACATTTTTATGCAAATTAGGCATGGGATATTTAAATCCCTGCCTCATTTGCAATGTCAGACTGCCTAATCTGCATCCCCTCTGCCGACAGAGGGATGCAGTCTAGACATACCCTTGGTGTCCACAGATGGGACTGTTGCTAGGTTGGTGTTTATGGGGAAGGATGGCCTTGTGGTTAAGGCATTGAACAAGAGCTCAGGAGAACTGAATACAATTCTTGTTTTTTTCACAAATCACTTTAGGCAAGTCATTGACTTGCTATGTGCCTCAATTACCCAATCTGTAAGATGTTAAGAACAGTACTCCCTTGTGTGACCGGTCTATTTAGGTTGTAAGATCTTTGGGTTTGTTGGTATTTGTACAGTCCCTAGCACAATAGGACCCTGATCAGCTTGAAGGCCATTAGAAGCAGATATAATACAAATAATACATAACCATATTGAATAAGAATAAAAATATAGTGAGAAATTCAGGTATGTGATACAAGAAGGCACTGATCAGGGTGTCCATATAATCAAAGAGCATCTAGTGGACACGACCAATTAATTTTTTATGGAAAATGTTGTGGAAAAACATCTTTTTTCTCCGTTTATTTTCTTTTGAATACTGGCTATTGTCCTTTACATACTGTTCCTTTGTGAATGGCCATCTAGCCTTTAGGCCAGTATCTCCCCATGTGGGTTTATCTTAATTTGATACTGACTCATTTTGCCTAATTTCAGATGCTTGTGGATTTAACAACTCATCTCCAGTTTAAATATCATTATTATTTCTGCTAAGGAAAAACTGAAAAGGCAGCAAAAAGGGCTATTAAATGGCTTCACTATCAATGGTTCTTTCATGGGTTCAGTGTTGTGCTAAAAGGTCTGGCAAGCTTTCTCACTTTTAACGTAACTAGATCTTCTCAGGAGTTAGACTCAGCAGTTTGCAGCAGTCACAGAACAGGGATGAGAAAAGGTGGATGGATGGATATTAGGACCCAGTGGTGCCCCAAATTTTCAGGTGCCCTATGCAGCTGAAAAGTCTGCATATGGGTAAGGGCAGCTCTTCATAGAACCACAAGGAACCTCAAGAGTTCATCAAGACACTTAGGAAAGAACAATCAGTTGCACTCATTCAAAATGGGAAATGACTGCTAGGAAGGAGTATTGAGGAAAGGGATCTAGGAGTTATATTGGACCACAAGCTAAATATGACTCAGTAGTGTGATACTGCTGCAAAAAAAGCAACCAAGCTGGGAGGGGTTGCAAGTGCTTTGGAGGTCAGAATGTGGGGATAAAGTAAGAACTACAAAAAGTCTGGACCCTGCAGACTTGGACCCTGCAAACAGAATTAACACCAACAGTAAAAGGTTCTATAGTCACATTAAAAAAAAAGGAAAAAATGAAAAAAGTGTGACCACTAGAACTGAGGGACGGGGTGGAGATTAAAGATAATCTAGGCCTGGTCCATCATCTAAACAACTACTTTGCCTTCATTTTTATTTAGGCTCATTAAGATCTTAGGAGTAGTGGCAGGGTAGCAAAGTATTTCCAGTAGAGATAGGGAAGTGTTATTCCCATTACAAAAGGCAAATTTGAGATCTAATCTAGCATATTGTGGGCAATTCTGGTCTCCCATGTTTAAGAAAGATTAATTCAAACCGGAACAGGTACAAAGAAAAGCTATTATGATGATTTCAGAAATGGAAAGTTTACCTTAAAGAGGAGACTCAAAGAGTTTAGTTTGTTCAGCCTAAGCATAAGACTAGAGGGAGATGTGATTGCTCTCTACAAATACATCAGAGCGCTAAATATCAGGGAAGGAGAGGAGTTATTTAAATTAAGTGCCAGTGTGGACACAAGAAGTAATATAAAGGGGCCATCAAATTTAGGCTTGAAAATAGTCAATGGTTTCTAGCTTTCAGAGGAGTTAACTTTGGGAATAGCCTTCCAAGGGAAGCAATTGGTACAAAAATTCCTAACTATCATCAAGATTGAGCTTGACAAATTTATGGAGGCATGTATGATGAGACTGCCTACAATGGCATGTAGACAATCTGTGACTGCTAGTAGCAAATATCTCCCTGTCAGTGATGAGAGACCCGATAGAAAGAGCTCTCTGTTATTACAGAGAGTTCTTTCCCACCTGTCTGTTGGTAGGATTTGCCGACATGCTCAAAGTCAAAATAATTACCGTATTTGGGGTCAGAAAGGAATTTTGCCCTGGGTCGGATTGGCATAGCCTCTGGGAGTTTTTCACATTCCGCTGTAGTATGGAGACCAGGTCACTTGCAGGTTTAAATCAGTGTCAATAGTAGGTTCTCTGTAACTTGAGATTTTTAAACCATGACTTTCAGACTTCAGTAATGTAACCAGATATTAGAGATCTATTACAGGTGACGTTCTGTAGCCTGTAACATGTAGCAGATCAGACTAGATAATCATGATAGTCCCTTCTGACCTTAGAGTCTATGAACCAAGGAGTATATGTGTTTTCTAACACTGCTGAGGGAGCCTACACAGATACATAAGAAGAAAGGGTCTGATCCACAGCTCACTGAAGTCAATGGGAATTTTTACAAAGCTTTCAACAGATTTCGGATCTGGCCCCAAACCTTTCTACTGTGGAATGGGGTTGGGGGGAAGCAGGTATGGGCAAGCCTTGGATTTTTGATATTTTAATTGCATTGCTATGCTGAATGGACTTTGCTAATGTGGTTTCACATAAAAAGTTACCCTTCCTGCTCTCTGATTGGATCCTTAGCAGGTGTAAATCAGCACAACTCAACTGAAGTCCATTAAACTATGTTAATTTACACTGGCTGAAAATCCAGCCCTAGGTTTTGACCTAGTACTATTGATGTTAATGGTTTTCAATGGGAATAATCTTGCATCTCCCTGCTGATGATAATGATAGCGTCTCAAGTCATGAGTCTACATCAGGACTTTAAAAATCATAAGTCATCTTTGGTGTAAAAACAATACTTACAATGAAATATTTAGCAGCCTTGTGAAAAGACAGTTTAACCGCCTCTCCCACTCACCACCCCTTCCAATACAAAGCTTATTTCTGCAGTGGGTCTTTGTCCATTTCTTTTTCCGAACATTGCCTGAAAGTGTAGCTGACAGCTTTTAGTTAACAGCATGTGCCCCTTTGTTCATTTGCTGCTCTAGGTCACTGCCTGGGTATTTCAACATAGGAAATACACAGCCTGGTTTTGAAATTCAATGCAAAAACTGCTAAGGAGCCCAACTGTAAAGAACAGGTCAGTGACATGTGATATTTTTAGCTGCTAAGATCTAGGTTAGAATGAGCCTTGAATATTCACCACATTGGAAAGAGCAGGATACTGTTAGATCTCACTATAATACCAGCTTTGGAAAATCAAACACTCTGAGCATGAAAAGGAGATGTTCATTGAGGCTTGGTCTCCATTACAGACCTTTGCTCAGTGGCTATGGAAAATTCACACCCCTAAGTAACGCAGTTCTATTGTCTTGGTATGTACAGTGCATGCGGGCTTCTCTCATTAACACAGTTTCTACATCAGGGAGGTTGCAGTACTTATGCCAACAGGAGAGATTCTCCCACTGGCATAGGCAGTGACTTTACTAAGTGCTGCAGTGGGGCAGATATATTGGTGTCTATTTTTCTGCAGCACTGTATCTATAGTCAAGTCCTCGGAGTTTAGAGACAGATATCCAGCCTATGTATGTCACTGTAGCTCAACTTAAGTAGGAGGAGCCAGGTTGATTTACATCACTTGAGGATCTGGCCCTTAGACTCAAAGGGGTTTCACGGAGTGATGGACAAATAAGTTAAAGCCAAAATAAGAACTAGTTCAAATGTAATCTTAATATTTAACCAAACCTGAACTATATTTTAGCTGAAAATACATTTGAGTTAAGTACCTCTTCTGTTCCATTCCATCATGGGGCCAACATCTGCAGAAATTCAGCGTGGCTTGTCTGGATAACTCAGACACTCTGTGGGACATCCGCAGATTCAGACAGGATGATTTTTGGGACCCCGAAGACACCCCAACCGATATGAGATTTGACTGGAACACCCCAACCTCAGCTCAGCAGAGTGTCAAATCTGTTAGAGCCACTAGGAGCGACTGCCACCACCCAACAGAGGGTGCTTTGGAGCCATTTGCATAGGCATCAGGGCCTCGGGAGTAGAAGACATTGGAGAAGAGGACTTCTTTTTGGATGAAAAGGAAATCAAAGGCTCAAGATATGTCTGGAATCAGAAAAACTGAGTTACAGGGAGAGAGGTGAAGATTTGAAGAGGTGAAGCGGGAATTCAAGTAACAAAAGACAAAGTTGCGGAAAAGAGATATGATCAAAATTAGATTTTTAATTTGAAATCCACTTGAATGTTTTGACTTACCTCAACTCTACAGAGTTTGATGCACATTGCAAAAATAGCAGGGGAGGAAATAATGAAAGATGATAAAATATGGAATTGATCCGGCACAGTGAGAATCCAAATACAGAAAAACTGAAGGATGGAGTAGAAGGGAAAGGAAGGAAATTCTAATGATTACAAATGCTTAGATGCCTTGCTAAATCATTTAGACTTGCCTGCCAGCTTCTCCCCAGAGCCTGCCCAAGGGCAGTGGTGGGGCCACGCGGCATGGTTGCTTTGGGATGACCCACAGTGCAGTAGCTGCTCCCTCGGACAGGTAATGATGGTGGGGGCCCATGCTGCTAGCCAGGGGCTGCTCTGTGGGACTGAGGTACTTGCTGCCCCCCTGTGGTCATTCATGAGCATAACTGTCCCTGCTATTACACCCCTCTCCTTCCATTTGATACGAACCAATCACATTCCACGTAAATCCCATTGTCCTGGCACCACCAAGCCCTGACCTTGTTTAAGTTCTTATAAGAGGAAGCTTCATACCAAACTTGGTGGTCCTAGCTCTTACCATTTAGGAGGAGTTCTTGAACAAATGGACTCACAGACTGACAGATATTTCTAAAATATATAGTAAGATAAAGATAAGATATATATCTAATGGGTGCCCACTTTACAGGCCAGTCATCAGGTACCTACCATGCATACAATCAGTGACAGAAAGAACAAGTAATTCAACCAAATGCTGGTCACTTCCACCTTTATGTAGTGTAGATGGCTCAAGAGGACAGAAATGATTTGGCTAGATGTGTTTACTTAGGGGCACTCTTTTTATCACGGTATAGCAGTTTTATTTAATAGTATTTATAGTTATCGCCCTAAAACTTTATTTTTATGGCTCCATTCCTGAAAGGTGTGGTTTACCCATTTCATGAAGGTGATAACTATAGAATAGGGCCAGACTGCAAGTGCCAGCCTTAAGCTTTCAGTACCTTGGTTTTCCCAGCTGCAAAATGAGGCTAATAAAACTTGCCTCCCCCCGCTGACACTTTGCTAAAGTGCTGTAAGGACTATTATTATTCACACGAGTACAATTGTACTATTATTTCCTCCTGGGAAGACATGCACGCAGCCTACAAAAGATAAATCCAAATGCTGGTCCATAAATTGGATGTCTGTCACATAGTCAGCTACTCCCTTTACCTAGTGTTGTCCTGTGTCCCTCTGACCCCCAGATATGTCAACTACCTGACCTGCGTCATGGGTAGATAGGGTGTCTAGTTTGTTCCTAGCTACAACATCAAGCACTGTAACACACGATAGTGACACAAAGCTGTCATGCTGACTTCAGGCTAGATTGTGCCATTATGTTTTTGTAGAGCTACCCATTGAAGTCAATGGGGAGTTGTGCTTAAAAACTAATTGCACAATATGGGCCTTTGGGATTTTTACTTGACTATGAAATCACTTAACCTGACTCAACAAATAAATCAATGGGTGGTGCCTATATTTTAAGCCTCAAGTAGATGTGACACAGGAGCAAAGATTTGATTAATCAGGTTTCCTAGGTAGTTCAATCACACAAAGCCCATGAAGTCAAATTTGGGGATTTTTGAAGTACAGTACAGAAAGTTATAAAGAATGAATATGTGACGCACAGAGAAGGAAAGAAGGATGGGTTGTTTTTCCCCAGAACACAAGAGAACAGAATATGGAAAAAGAAAGAAGAGCATATTTCACAGTTTCATATAAATAGCCACATAACTGAGGGCTAGATTTGACCTTCCAGACACAACCTGTGTTGATGCAGACTGGAACTGCGCTGCCTTGAGGGGAGCATTGAGAGATTTCGCCTTAGGAAGCCACAGAGCCTCTTGGAGCATCCTCGTGTGAGGGGGAGCATAAACTGCTGCATCTGTTTAGAGGGTATAGCATCTATTTCCTGCCTAGCTGTCTGCTCCACTGATCAGAGCTTAGAAGGGAGAGAGCCATGGTTCTGTCTAGTCCCTGGCTTATCTTTATTTTCTATTGAGCTTCCCACATCTCGAAAGTGCAACAGCTGCAATAAGGGGCATTCTTATTAATAAGGAGCTGCACATGGGGACGCTCCTTACTCTCTCGGCACATTGCTGGCCCATGTAAAGGCTGACCAGAATCTAGCCTTCCAAGATCCAGTCCACACAACTGCTTGATCCAATTTTAACCAAATTACTTCATACATTTTCTTCTGACTTTTGACAGATAATTTAAAAATGATACCTAGATGTGAAACCAGCTATTGAAACAGGGAGCATTTTTTCCAGCTACCTACTTTTAGCTGTGCTCCAGATTTTCCCCTTGGCATAGACAAAAGAGAATAATCTCTATGTCACTGTGCCAGGTAGAAACAATGGAAGTTATGACAAATCTAAGCTATATCTGTACAAGAGATTGCCAAGTTGCATTACAGCACTGTACTACTCTGTGGAAGAGAGAAAACCAAGTTTTTCCATGTTCTGTAAGAAAATTTTTATAAACGCACTGTGCATCTCAATCCAAATTACTGTAGGATTTGCCGCTAATGCCAAGGTCCACATCAGAAGATGGTAACCTTTCCATGGGCTTTTTAAACACTATAGTATAGAATTTAATAAAGAACTATAATTACTGTTATAAAATGTTACTATGTGATCATTTAAAAAAAAACAAAGGAAAAGGTGCTCCATTAAATAATATATTTCAAAAGAGAAACTGCTCTAGAACCGTATTAAATTTCTATAGGGCTTTATTGGTTTCATCCTTATTCAATAGATTGGATTTTTCCACAAAGGTGGAGGTCACAAAAACAATATGAAACATTGGATGAAATCCTTAGTGTGGATGGAATTAAATTGATTTTAAGATTTAATTATGTAGCTTTCATGCCACCAAAGATCCCATCATTTATATTTATAGGCATTTACTTACATTTTTTTAAAATTTACCTCTCCTTCAGAAGGAATTACTTGGGGGCACAGAATGACATTACTCTTACTTAAGTTGTTGTCTTTTTTTCCCTTTTTAGAGAATTTACTTAATGGAGTTCCATGCAGTGGCCAAGAGTTCACCTGCACAGAGCAGTTTGTGGTCTCCGCAGGTCTTCACTATTGGCAAGAAATTCTAGATCTGGGGTGGGGAACCTCAGGCCCCTGGCTTGCCTGGATCCAGCCCCTGAGAATCAGAGGCCTCCCCCGGCCCCCAGATTGGGGAGCCTATGCTGGTGCTCCAGCCCGCCCCCCCGTCAGCCCACCATGGGCTACTAAGATGGGGCCCCCTAGGTTCTGGTGTGTGGGGGAATGTGTGGGGAGTGTCTTTCTCCTCAGTCAGGTACCACGTCAGTGAGGGTTTTATTTTTTGTTGGTTTTTGTTGTTGGTTTTTGCTGTTGTGGGTTTTTGGGTTTTTTTGTTTGGTTCTCACTTGTGTGTGGCCCCAACTGATTTTTCTGTGGGTCAGTGGCCCCCGATCCAAAAAATGTTCCCTACTCCTGTCCTAGATTAAGAACATGGGAACTTGCACAGAATCCTGTCTTCAACAGTGGCCCATACCAGAGTTTTAAGGGGAGTGTATAGAACAGGGTAATTATATAGTAGTGCACTCTAGTCTTCTACTCCTGGCTTCTGGTAAACAGAGGGTAAGTATAATCCTAAGCATAGAGTTGCATCCTGACCTTTGTGGCAAATAGTCATTGACAGACCTATCCTTCACGAACTTACCCACTTCTTTTTTGAACCTGGTTATATTTTTGGGCATCGTAACATCCCACAGCAACATGCTCTACACATTAATCATGCTTTGTGTGAAAAAGTACTTCCTCTTGCTTTTATTAAATCTACTATTTCATCAGATGACACATGATTTTATATTCTGTGAAAGGGTAAATAACACTTCCATATTCACTCTTTCTACCTCATTCATGATTGTATAGACCTCTATCATATCCCCCTTTACTTTTCCCTTTTCCAAGCTGAACCCTAATTTTTTAATCTCCAGCTACAAAAGCCATTCTACAGTTCCCTTGTTATCTTTGATCCCATTCTCTAAACCTTTCCAATTCCACTATCCAATATCCTTTTTTGAGCTAGGGCAACCAGAAGTGCACAATATTCCAGGTATGGGCACACTATGGATTTAAATAATGGCACTGTGATATTTTCAGTCTTATTTTCTATCCCTTTCCTAAAAGTTCTTAACATACTCTTGGGCTTTTTGACCGCTGATGCACATAAGAGCAGAGGTTTTCAGAGAAATTTCCTTAGTGACTTCATTAAAGCTTTTGTGGGTAAAAAAGCTAATTGATAACTTGGGAAATGAAATCCTCAACTTAGCCATAGCACTAGGGATCAGCTGCATCAGAATCTCATGCCCAAGTATCTCCTATATTCATATCCAGATCTGAAATGTGTAGCTTTGATCCAAGTGGGATAGATTCACGAAATCCTGACATTACTGAAATCAATTTTTCATCACTTCAGTGGGCTCAGGATTTCAACCCTTGTTGTGAAAGGTCCTATTATCAGTCCCTGAGGAATCCAGTCTCCCAGTTACTTTTCACTTCTGTACTGCTCTGAGTTATATTTTCATTCCATAGCGATAACTGATTTGACTTGCATTTACCCTAGTAATGAATAACATAATGAGCTGCTATATATTGCCCTCAGTTTATTGCTTTTACTTTATTAATCTTTCATGCTGCTGATGTGATGTATTTCTTTTATTCAGTGAATTATACATAGAGAAGCAATAAGCCGCAACAGGACATATAGTAGAAGGCTATTTTTGCATGTCTTGTCTGCATGATGAGGACCAAGTATGCAGCTATAAGAACAATCCTTGTGTGTTCACTTTCTGCAAACATAAAAGCACCATTATTTAGAAGTGCGGTTAATATTACTTGGATGGTTAGCTCCATGATAGCACTGTATGGGCACAATCAAGCAATATATATATATATGTATCTGTCCATCTATGTATCTATAGCTAATATGACATTACTTCCCCAGCAAATGAAGGGAGGTTACAGCTTAAATATGTTCTCCTTAATAAACTAGCAAAATAAGTGAGACAATCACTATGGATTTACTAGAAAGATTGCTTTAACTACATGTTCTAAACTGTGAGGGATACTTTGGCTTTGTAGATCTCTGGCACATGACTGAGATTAGTACTTTGGAAGGCTGATCCACATGTATATCCACCAGAGCCCCTGACATTAAGTGTGTCACAAATTCTTCCCCTCTCTGGCTCTCTTGGGCTAGCTATTTGAATGTAAACAGCAAACATTTTGAAGGCATATTTTTAACATGCACAGCTCCCTGAGCAAAGCTACAACAGAAGTGGTCCTCCAGGTCTTTCTTTCCTTTTAATTTGCTAAAATAAAGTTTGGTCCATGTGTCGACATATTATGCTTGTGCAAATTCAAGTGGAAATGATTGCCTGGAACACAAGTTGCCTCTAGGATTTCTTCAGAGTCTTGTTCTTCCTGGAAGCACAGAGGAACTCTCACATACTGTCAGACAGGAGAAGGGCTACAGAATTACCAGGTCCCTGGCCAAATTGGGGGGGAGTGGCTCCATGATCCCAGAAGGGGTGGGGCCTCGGACAGAAAGGGTGAGGAGTGCCAGCCCTCAACGCTGTCGGGAATCCACTATGCTCCCCCTGCCAATGCTTGGCGCTGTCCAGATGGTGCCACACTGCCCTCTGGCAGCAATTTAAGGGGCCTGGGGCTCCAGCTGCAGTAGTGGCAGTGATAGCTAGAAGCTCTGGGCCCTTTTGAATTGCTGGGCTCCTGAACAATTATCCCCATTCCACCCTGCCCTCTCATGTTGGTGGGCCTGCTATCAGGACCACTCCTTTTGGACCTCCAAAGTAGATTTCTCACTGAATCTTGACTAGTTCTCCTTAAATGAATTCCCCAACTACATCTGAAGAGGGTGATTGCTGTAGCCCTTAATATGCCCAGGATGAATAAGAGAAATAACCATAAAGCCAAAACCACAACTCCAATCCAAGAAGGGGAACTGATCTAACTCTTCAGAAGACCACTGGCGTATATGTATATATTGTTTATGTACACATCCAGGGGGCCTAACTTGGCTAGGAAGCATACGTACAAGGTCCCTTCCACAAAAAGTACAATTTGAGACAATGCAACAGTTGGATGAAATAAGCAAGTGATGAGTGAATAAGCAGTGGTGCAGAAGTGTAACAGGGTGCCGACCCTACACATGCATAAAAGGGTTAAATATGCCCTGCCTGAGAAGGAACAATGTACCTGAGTGACCTAGAGAGGCTGGGTGAAGCACAGCCAATCAGGGAGGAGATTCAGGGACCAACCCAGCAGGCTCAGATAAAAAGAACTGCAGCACAGAGTTGGTCAGTTGCTGCTGGGAGCCTACAGAGGAAAATCTGCATCCCTGGAGGGTTGGAAGAACTAAGCACCTTGTACAGAGCAGCTGCTGGCAGGGATCTGGAGGACTGAGAGGGAGCTCCTGGTTAGCAGCTGACTGCCCTGTGGTAACGGTGAAGAACTGGGGTCATGGAGAAGTGGGCCAGAGATCACTGACAGAGATTACAGAGAAACAGCTGGAGGCTGTTATTTACAGGGTTTCTAGACTAGGACCCAGAGTAATGGGTAGGCCCAGGTCCTACCCATTTGCCACTAAGGAAATAGCAGGACTGTTGGACAGAAATATCCTTTCGGAAGGGGGAAACACAGATGACGATCTAACCTGAGGGCTGAGTTGCAAAGAGGATGCAGTGGTTCTGGGAGCTGAGAGAGGAGCCCAAGCAGGAGCAGAAACGGAGTGCCAATGTGGAAACTGCAGATATGGACATCCATCTTGAACAACCAAAAAAAGGTGCTAATTTGGTGGTGAGGGCTGCACCCCATGAAAAGGAATATGAAATAACAATAGTGCAAACAGGTTTCTCATCAACTAGCAGTGTGCAAAATTCACAGATGTAATAATCCATTCATTAGCAGTAATCTATGCATGTAAACATATTTCCCTTTAAGCATTAATTTGGGTGACAGCCTGGAAAATCACAGCATCTAAATCAGAAATCTACTTTTTAGAGTCAGTAAATAATGCCTGTGCCAAAATGCCATGAGTTTAGATTTTAATATCCTGGAAACTGTAGAACATTTGAAAAGTCTCATACGTTTATGGCTGCAGAAGTTTTGCACATGTATTATCAAGTAAAATTCAGAGAGTCAAGAGCTACCATTATCAACTGATGAGAAATGCTGTGAATTAACGTGAACTGAGACAATGGATAAAAGCATTTGACAGAAGATAATAATAATAATAAATATGTTATAAACTTAGGAGACAAGGCAAACATAAGAATTAGATGTTACATGATGAGCTAAGGGAGACAAGCAAAAAATGATCATAGCTAATCTGCATTTCAGAATATTGTGCAATGAAGACAAGGATGAAGAATGAAGTAAATTATAGGCTGGGGATCTTGCCAGGAGTCATCTGTGTTTAGATAAAAGTATAACAAATGACCTGTGAAATAAAAAAAAAGGGGGGGGGATGAGGTTTCAAGTAAAGAATTTTAAGATCACTTGTAAATCCCATTTTTAATAATTCATAAACACAACAAAAACACTTAGACTAACGAGAAAATTTATGAAATGTAGTTTAAATAAATACTCATATTATAGCCCTGCAAATGTCATGACTAAAATACACGTTTACCCCCCAAAAAAGTCAGCTGAAGCAAACATTTTAGGGCCTGATCCAAAATCCACAGAATTCAATGGAAACACTCTCACAGATGTCAGTGGGCTCTAAATTAGGCCAGTAGATAGTAATGGAGGGATCTGAGAATATCTGTATCAATATAGATATGGATCTATCTATCCATCTATATATTTCTGTACATAAGCACAGAGATCTTACAAACTGCAGTATGTAATCGTCCAAAGGTTACATAAAGTATAAAAGAAAAAAATTGTCAAGAATAAAAAATATTGTTGGACAAAAAGTAAATTTGAGTAACTCTGGATGGTAAAAGCTTACATATCGCATGCATAGTCTTGAATGTATTCCCAAAGGAGAGCACTAAAAATGCCTTGCAGTACAGAATGCACTTTAAGCATACTAAGTAATTTCTACACATCAGCATGACAGATGTCATAATTTTGAGCAATTCTAAATTGGAGAGAACAGGCCCAAGCACTATTTACTCTGAAGCACTCAATGAGCCAAGGGAAAGGAATATGTAGGCAGGAGATAATTATCTCAAAACTTTTTTTTTAATTCAGAGAAGACTGAAAGGATGATAATGTACTACAAGTGCTTCAAAAATGGGGAAAATAAAGGAGAGGGACATTAATATGGAAATACCAGACTGTCAACCTCAAAACATCAGAGGGGTAGCCGTGTTAGTCTGAATCTGCAAAAGCGTCGAGGAGTCCTGTGGCACCTTATAGACTAACCGAAGTGTTGGAGCATAAGCTTTCGTGGGCAAAGACCCACTTCGTCAGACATGCATCTGACGAAGTGGGTCTTTGCCCACAAAAGCTTATGCTCCAACACTTCAGTTAGTCTATAAGGTGCAACCTCAAAACAGTTACAGTGCTTTTGCCATCCATTCATTTTTATTTTCTATGTAATCTCAGGGATTTCTGGCCAAGTAGAAAAACATGATGTCAACATTTGCTCAAGACAAATTCAAATAAAAAATAAAGTGCAAATTTATAACAGAAAGCATAATTATCAACAGGCAGCATTTAACAAGGTAGGTGATGGACTCCCCTATCACTTGAAATCTTTAAATCAAGACTAGATATTTTTCTAAACAATATGCTCTAGTTCAACCACAAGTTCCTGGGCTTGATACAGATATTACTGGATGAAATTCTATAGTCTTTACACACAAAGTCAAATCAGAATGTCCTGGTGACCATAAAATCAGTTAACATATGAAAGATTTCCCCAGGGTCACAGTAACTTTAATAGAGACCTGCTTCCACAATGAGGGTATGTCTACACTACAAAGTTAATTCGAACTAACAGCCGTTAGTTCGAATTAACTTTCATAGGCACTACACATACAAACCGCTAGTTCGAACTTAATTCGAACTAGCGGAGCGCTTAATTTGAACTAGGTAAACCTCATTCTACGAGGACTAACGCCTAGTTCGAATTAAGTAGTTCGAATTAAGGGCTGTGTAGCCACTTAATTCGAACTAGTGGGAGGCTAGCCCTTCCCAGCTTGCCCTGGTGGCCACTCTGGGCCAAGCCAGGGAAACTCTTCTGCCCCCCTCCCAGCCCCGGAGCCCTTAAAGGGCCATGGTCTGGCTACGGTGCCCATGCCAGGTGCAAGCCTGCCAGCACCCAGGCAGCAGACCCTGCACCTGGCACGGCACGAGCCAGCCACCCGCTGCCACCCAGCCCTCCACCTCTTCCCGGGACCAGGCTGGCGGCTCCCAGGAGCCTGCCCGGGGCCGCAAGAGGCGGGCGCCTGCCCGGTCTAGTGCGGAGATCGTGGACCTCATCAAGGTTTGGGGGGGGGAGGCCTCCAACGTCCACGACCTCCGCACTAGGCACAGGAAAGTGGCCGTCTAGGGCAGGATAGCTGCCAGCCTGGCCACCAAAGGCCACATGCAAACCAAGGAGCAGGTTTGCATGAAAATCAAGGTGGTCCAGTGAGACCCCCGACCCTGAGCTTAGAACATAAGAATGGCCATACTGGGTCATACCAAAGGGCCATCTAGCCCAGTAGCCTGTCTGCTGACAGCGGCCAACACCAGGTACCCCGGAGGGTATGGACCGAAGACAATGACCAAGCCATTTGTCTCATGCCATCCATCTCCAGCCTTCCACAAACAGAGGCCAGGGACACCGTTCCTACCCCCTGGCTAATAGCACTCCATGGACCCAACCTCCATGAATTTATCTAACTTCTCTTTAAACTCTGTTATAGTTCTAGCCTTCACAGCCTCCTGTGGCAAGGAGTTCCACAGGTTGACTATTTGCTTTGTGAAGAAGAACTTTCTTTTATTAGTTTCAAGCCTGCTACCCATTCATTTCATTTGGTGTCCTCTAGTCCTTCTATTATGGGAACTAATGAAGAACTTTTCTTTATTCACCCTCTCCACACCACTCATGCTTTTATAGACCTCTATCATATTCCCCCTCAGTCTCTTCTTTTCTAAGCTGAAAAGTCCCAGTCTCTTTAGCCTCTCTTCATATGGGACCTGTTCCAAACCCCTAATGGTTGTAGTTGCCCTTTTCTGAACCCTTTCCAAGGCCAAAACATCTCTTTTGAGGTGAGGAGACCACATCTGTACACAATACTGAAGATATGGAGTACCATAGTTTTATACTTCCCCTCCTCCTTCTTCCCCTGGCTTCCCCCTTCCAGCTCCCTCCTCCCAGGTTTCCACCTCCCCTCTCCCACCCTCTCGCTTTCCCCTCTCCCACCTCCTTTTCCCAGTCTCCCCAGCGGTTAATCCCCCCCACACCCCCAGTTTTGTTAAATAAAGAGAGTTTCTATTTTTGAACACACGTGTCCTTTATTTTTACATCAGGAAGGGGGCTAGGAGAGGGTAAGTGGATGGAGGTGAGGAGGAATGGGGTCTGAGAGCCCCCGATGGGGAGGACTGGGGTGGCTCTGCGGGCTCCTCGGGGTGGAAGATCTCCTGCAGGGCCTCCTGGATCCTGACAGCTCCCCGATTGACACCCCTGGATGGCAGCCTGCGGCAAGTGCAGCCGGGCTGATGGCTGAGTGCTGTGATGTGCCGAGTGCGGGCACTCAGGGCACTCCAAGACAGGACTGCTTTGCTGTCCCTCATCGAGGTAGACAAGCAAGCAGGGAACCCTGAGAACTGTCTGTCCGGGGTGGGGGTGGGGTCCCTTTAAGCACAGCCCTCGGCTAGCCTGAGGCAGCAGCTCCACACTCTAAGTCCTGGTTCCGGCCAGCCTTAACTTCGGTTCAGGGTCCACTCAATGGGGACATGCCAGTTCGAATTAGCAAAACGCTAATTCAAATTAGTTTTTAGGTCTAGATGCACTAGTTTGAATTAGCTTAGTTCGAATTAACTAATTCAAATTAAGTTAGTTCGAATTAGTGCTGTAGTGTAGACATACCCTGAGGGATTATGATTTTGATAAGCTATCTTTCTAGGTCTCTCTGCATTTATATAAATTTACATTTACAACTGTCAGGGTGTCTGGATTATCTTTCATTTTCTTCTTGGTTGTGTTTTCCACAACACCGTCCTTCCATTTCTTTGGCAAATAAATCATACTTGCTAACATTGACCTAAACTGCTTTACAGATAGGTTACTTGCATTGTTGCATACAATCCTTCTCAATTTGGCTATATCTTTTTTTTTTTTTTCAATCAGTAATCCATTTCAAAGCTGTAGGTTTCTTTGTAGATGTTTCTGTAACTTTTGTTTTTTTATGGATAGGGTTGTTAACCCTAAGCCAACCCCTTTTACCTCGGGGAGAGGGGATCCAAATTTGTCTGGTCTCTACCCTTTGACCTGTCCAGTTTGGGTGACCCTTCCAGGAGCTGTAGCTCCCACTGGCATAGCTCTCCAGGTCTTTGAGACATACAAGCCACCTCACCACGACAAGGAATGGACCATGGGGTCCATTTTCAAACAGCTAGAGGACATTGATTTTGCTGTCGATGTCACGCTCCTTTCACACCAACATGAAAGCATGGAAGAAAAGGCTGCAACACTAGAAAAAATTGCCTCAATGATTGGACTGAGCATTAACAAGGGAAAGACCAAGACAATGGAGTCTCTTCAATACAGCTCTGGAACCCACTGATGATGTGGGGAAAGCTGAAGTACTCAATGCTTTTTTTTTTGTCTCTGCTTTCACAGGCAAGGTCAGCTCCCACACTGCTACCAAGGGAAGGACGTGGGCAGCTATGGGTGGAGAAAAAGCAGGTTAAGAACTATTTAGAAAAACTAGATATACACAGATCCATGGGGCCAAATCTAATGCATCCGAGGATGCTGAAGGAGTTGGCTGATGTGATTGCAGAGCCATTGGCCATTATCTTTGAAAACTCGTGGAGGTCGGGGGAGGTCCTGGATGATTGGAAAAAGGCAAATCTAGTTCCCATCTTTAAAAAAAAAGGGAAGGAGGACAATCTGGGGAACTACAGACTGGTCAGCCTCAGCTCAATTCCTTGGAAAATCATGGACGGGATCCTCAAATAATCCATTTTGAAGCACTTGGAAGAGAGGAAAATGATCAGGATAGTCAACATGGATTCACCAAGAGCAAGTCATGCCTGACCATCCTCATTGCCTTCTATGATGAGGTAATTGGCTCTGTCGATATGGGGAAAGCAGTGGATATGATATACCTTGACTTCAGCAAAACTCGATACAGTCTCCCACATTATTCTTGCCAGGAAATTAAGGAAGTATGGGTTGGATAAATGCACTGTAAAGTAGAAAGCTAGCTAAATCATCAGACTCAATGGGTAATGATCAATGGCTCGATGTCTGGTTGGCAGTCAGTATCAAGCAGAGTGCCCCAAGAGTTGGATCTGGGACCAGTTTTGTTCAACATCTTTATTAATGACATGGATGAGGGGGTGAATTGCACCCTCAACAAGTTTGCAGATGACGCTAAGCTAGAAGGAGAGTTAGATTCACTGGAGGGTAGGGATAGGATCCGAAGTGCCCTAAATAAATTGGAGGATTGGTCCAAAAGAAATCTAAGGTTCAACCAGAACAGTTGTGGACAGACTGGCTAAGCAGCAGTTCTGCAGAAAAAGACCTGGGGGTTACATGTCCAGAGAAACTGGATATGAGTTAACAGTGTGTCCCTGTAGTCAAGAAGGCTAACAGCATATTAGGGTGCATTAGTAGGAGCACTGTCAGCATATCTAGGGAAGTGATGATTCCCCTTTGTTTGGAACTTTGTTTGCGTCCAGTTCCAGGCTCCCCAGTACAGAAAAGATATGGAGGCATTGGAGAAGGTCCAGCAGAGGGCAACAAATATGATTAGGGGGCTGGAGCACATGACTTGAGAGGCTGAGGGATTTGGGCTTATTTAATTTGAGAAGAGAAGAGTGAGGGGGGATTTGATAGCAGCCTTCAATTATCTGAAAGGGGATTCCAAAGAGGATGGAGAGAGGCTGTTCTCACTGGTGCCAGATGACAGAACAAGGCGCAATGCTCTCAAGTTACAGTGGGGGAGGTCTAGGTTGGATATTAGGAAAAACTATTTCACTAGGAGGGTGTTGAAGCACAGGAATGTGTTACCTAGGGAGGTGGTGGAATCTCCATCCCTAGAGGTTTTTAAGTCCTGGATTCACAAAGCCCTGGGTAGGATGATTTAGTTAGGGATGGTCCTACTTTGGGCAGGGGGTTGAACTTGATGACCTCCTGAGGTCTCCTCCATCTCTATGATTCTATGATCTCTTACTGTACCTCATCCAGCCCATCTAGCTGGTGTGTTACTCCATCCTCTTCCATCCTCAGACCTAGCTCTAGTTTTCACCCTGTGACATCTTCCAGCTCACTCCTCCACCACATTCCAGCCTCCAGTGCTCTCTAACCCTCCAGCTTCACTGCTCCATCTCACTGAGTGAGCAGGTATCTTCATCAGCTTCTCACAGCCTCCTACCCTCACTGACTGTGGCTCCCTGGCCTTGTGAAATCTGTAAGTGACCCCACAACTGCCTTCTGCTTTCACCATCCTGATGTGGCTCCATTGCTCAATAAAGAACTCTCCTTCAGGGGCATCCTCTTCCTGAATGTCTCATCCCTGCTCAGCTCTTCTGAACTCTCCTCCTCTCTGGACTCTGGGTTGTGAACTCTCCTAAGTTCTCTCTCTCACTATCCTAGTTTCTGCTGTCTTGCTCTTGGATAGCCACGCCTTCTTCATTATACCAAAGTAAGACACATTTGAACTGGAAAAAAAAACAGCAGGGGCCAGTTATGCTTTTACAGAGTGTAACACATGAACATGGTTTAAAACTATACAAGCAGCACATTTTATTGGCATTTCTCCCTCTTGCTCACTTAGGTTATGTACACTGTGAAAAGCCAGTATCTTTTAAAAGTCTATTAGATGTATATACTGGGAGGCAGGACAGTGTATACTTAGGTTTGGTAGAGTTCTATTTTTATTTTATTATAATTTTAACAGATTATTTAAGCATTTTTCCAATTTTTATCAATTTAAACTTTCACAGTTGCAGTAAATTTGGGGGGTTGGGAACATCTGGCAATAATTCAATGACAGTGGACATATCAAAAAAGTGAAAGGTTCATAACCATTAAAATACGAATTGTCAATATCACATGTCAAAATATATAACATAAATAATCTCAGACAAAAGTCTAGTAAGTTATCAAGCAGCATTTTTCTTACTTTGCCTATCTCTCAAGTTGAATCATCAGTACTTGAAATAATTTGTCATTGGTTTGTGCATATAATGTGAAATAGAAGTTTGCCAACATTTACAGATAAAAATCTAATTCTTCCAACCAAGCCTATGTATAATGGCACTAACTCTGTTGCAGTGCCCCTGGGATCCATTATAATTTTCAGTTGAGGTAAAAAAATCAATGATAATCCCAGTATACAATGTTTGTTTATTTGTAAATTATCTCACCTGCAAAACTGTTGTGCATCTCAATTCCCAATGCCCTCAAGTGCTCAGCTCCTTACAGTTCTGGGCCCTTAATGCCTTAAATAAAACACTGCCAATCCCAAATAGACAAGTGTCTATTAACAAGTCATTGCATAAGCAAACCAAAAGGAAAGCAATCTAAAAGCTAAGTATATTAGCCACATCCTGAGTGACACTGATTTACTTCACCTGATAACCTAGCAATGAAGAATGCCAATTTGGGTGTTGGCAATTTCAAATGAAAGCAAATTCTTCAGTTCAGAAGCTGTTAGCTTCAGTGTTTCACCCTAGGAATGGATATAATTGGTCTCAGGTAGCACAATGAGATATAAGGTATGAGAAAATCTCCCAAAAATCCAACTATTCAGCACTTAGATCGTTCAAGGCTTTGAAAATAGTCACCCCAATTTGTACCTGAACGTGAGTAAGAAGCCAGTGCAGTGTTTTATTTTTCATAGAAAAATCTGTACAGTGTGCTGCTCATGAAAATCACACTCTGAAAAAGGTTTACTGTGGCAAGACAACTCGTTGGCAGAGGCACATTATGTGTAGCAAAGAGAAAGTTTACTTAGATGTTTTTCTCCAGGTTGGCTCCTCATCATAATTTGAAACAGTAGGAGTGTGTGTCATTATCTCTTCTAGGAGATAGCACACGTTCTGTAAAAGTATAATAACACATTATCATCTCATTGTCATTGCTGGGTGGTTGTAGGAGTGCTCAGAAAATGGCATTTTATAGCAGTAACTGCTTCTTTTTGCATTTCTGCACTTTGGTGGTTAGTGTGGTTTATTTAATAATTTCCAGGCTCTAAGAAAGAAATAGATTGTCTGTTTTATAGTTAAAACAAAGCACTAGGGTTTGGGCTTAACTAGGATTTAAAGGTGTGTTGGTAGAAAGTGTTAGCTAATGTGCTATTGTAGTGTAGACTTTAACATACACTAGACAGATTGAGTAGAATTCTAAGCTCCCCTTTAAACTACATTGTGTATATTAGAGAGACAAGGCACGTGAAGTCTTATCTTTTATTCTGGTGGAAATGACAAGCTTTTGAGCTTCATTGAACTTTTCTTCAGGTCGAGAGAAAATAATCAGAATACCTGAGCTGACTACAAGGGGCCAGGCCTGCCAACGGAGGGTAAGAGGGACAAAGGGGGCAGTTAGCAGTGACTGGAGCCCCTAGCTCCTTTAAATTGTTGTCCAAGTGCCATGATGGGTGCTCTACGAGGCTCTCAGGGCTGGGGGTGGGAATGCCACAGTCTGTGTGATGCTGAGAGCCAGGGCCCCTGTCCCTGTCCCTTCCAGTGGTTCAGAGCTGGTCCCCACACATACAACTAACCCAGTGGCCCACGGTGACTGTTAACCCCACTACAAGGGGCAGATTGTAGGATTTCACATGTTGTAGGAGGCCACTTAAAATGAAGTGGACACTAAACGGTGGGCAGGCAGCAGGATGTGCTGAAAATGTTGTAATGAGCCATAAAACTAGTGTTTCTTTTAAGTACATGGTTTTCAGTAGACAGCAGAGTTATGAATGTAAAGCTCTACAGATCACCTATTGAAGGTGTTGTACAGTTTCCTTTGAGGATGAGGACTGAGAGGTCAGCTACATAGTGATAGCTTTGTGAAAAGTGTTCACTCATGAATGACAGGGTATTTTTGTCTTATTTTTCAGTATGAGTTCATTCGCTTTAGAAAATATTTTTAGGGACTAGCTTTTAGGTGCTTAAATATTTGTAAAAATCTGATCCTTATGCCTTAAGCACTATGGAATAAGGTTTAAATAAACCATTTTCCTTCATCCTATAGCAGATCCATTACAGTAATTCAGAAAACACTTAAACATTCTTAATATTTCTCTAATCTGTGAGTAGTTTTTCCTTGAATATAAAATTTAAAAAAAACTTTTAGAAGTGCAAATAAATTTAAGAAAGGGGGGATGCTAGTCCTCCTTTCTGCTTTGAAGGGGAATAAAAGAAAGGATGTTCCTTAGCAGTTTATCTGCTTAAATTCAGTTTTTAAAAAACTGAAGTGTTTCTATATCAGCTTATTTTAAAAATTAGCCAGTTCTCTTGACTGTCCTTTCATTCACTGCATCCCTTAAGGACAGTGTAATATACAATATAATTTAGTTTAAAGGTACTTTAACTTCATCCACTTGAAACCCAAGACAGATTGAAACTGCTGCAGTATAACACTGCAATAACAGGTACTTTATTTAAGATTCAAGTCAGCCATCCATTACTACTCCCTGCATTCACTCACCTCCTGAAAACTTTATAAAAATTCTCCTTTGTGTCTGGACCTTACTATATTTGTTATAAACCAAAGGAGAATATGAAAGTTCAAGAAAAATCCCTACAGACATCTTTGACTTATGGGACCCTTTCTCAGTTGTTTCTCAGCATGTTCTGCACAGAAGCACCCTGGTCTATCATCATCATCAACAACCATGTGCTCAATGCCTGTTGGTGTCCGATGCCTCCCTCACTATTTCCTTCCATCTTTCCCTGTCCAGTGCGGAGTGGCTTAGTTTCTGTAGACTAGCTCCGCACCAATCTACTATATCATCTCTGTGGGGTCTGCCTCTCCTGTTCAGACCATCCATTATGCCTAATACCAGGATCTTAACTTTTCGCTCATCATTCATTCTGCAGATATGCCTGAATAGCTGTAACTTCCATTGTATAACCTTCTGCAGTAGGTTCGCTTTGGCTGTATCTTCCTATATAATTCCTCGTTGGTGACCTTCTGCATCCATCCTATTCTCAGGATCTTTCTATAACAACTCCTCTCGAACACCAATATCCTTCTCTTCGAATCTTTTGTTATCACCCATGTCTCACATCCATCTGGGGAGTTATTTCAAAATAACCCCTCTTATTTTGAAATAATGGGTTAGACATTTCAGAATCTGTATTCATGCTTTCCTTGGGGAATATCACTTATTTGTTTCAAAATAGTGTTAGTGTGGATGCTCCACTGATGCTATTTTGAAATAACTACTCCCCAGAGTAATTGGAAGTAATTACTCCCCAGTGCTTCCTGGGGCTCTAAGTCAAAGTAGCATGTCCAAAATAACGGAGACTGCCTCAGACTAATTTTGAGGCTCCCCCATAGTTGGGGGACACTATTTCAATTTTGTTATTTAGGGAGCAGTTATTTCAAATTTAGTTATTTCAGAATAATTTCCTAGTATTTGTGTAGACATGCCCTATCTGAACAGCTCCTGGCATGAGACTAGAACTGGTCAGAAATGGGTTTTCTTGGGGGTTGTTTTAAAACGACTTTCAAAATTTCCCAATATTTTCCACTTTTTTATTAAATGTTTTCCAGATTTTTGAAAACTGATTTTAGCTTTAAAAAATGCAAGGTTTGTTGTTGGGGGTTTTTTTATTTCTAAAAACTGGGGGGGGGAGAATCTGATTATTTTTTTTTTTTTTAATGAAGACTAAAAAGTTACAAAGTGAACATTTTCCAGTATTTTTTATTTACTTGAGAAGCCATTTTTCACTGAAAACAGGCTTAGGTTAACAGGCCTTCTAGTATATTTTCAATCTCAAACTGAGCTTTGTGGCTTCATAATCCTCAACAGATATTTATTAACACATTAGTATCTTATTGAAGTCCAGTCTCCGAGGGGAACCTCATTAGAGTTCCTACTGTTTTTTCAGGTTTCTAATAGGCACAGATAGTGTTTCAAACTGAGTTTGGGACAATCTGTATTAACATTAGATTTCCTTGAAATGCAGAAACACACTTAAAACTGTAGGGGCCAGACTTTTTAGATCCCTCATGCAAAGGGGACATGAGGCAGCCTTAAACTATTGAGGACTACCTCAACATGGAGAAAAATTCAGCTAAGCACAGACACTTCCCCTGGATTCCCAGGCACAAGAAGGCATGCCAGTAACTGAAGGGCATGGAGAATATTGTGCTCTAGCAATCCCTAAAGTTCACTGAAATCCCTTAAAATCCTTTGCAAGATGGCATAGTTTAAAAGAGACACACAACTGCTGTAAATTCCTCTGGGACCTCCTCCAGTCCTCAGCAACGCTGAAAATAAGAGAAGCCCGGAGCGAGGCTACAGTCACCATTGCAACTTTCTCTCCTCAGCTGCACCAAGCAGAGCCCTGGAACACATCTAGATCTAAATTTCTAATCTTCCTCTCAGTTAACAAGGTGTGTTCTTCCCATTATTAATTGATGTGCTCCAGCACTCCCATTGAGACTGAAGACTGGCTCCAGCCAAACCACAGCAGCAAAGGTTTAATAATCTGTCCCAGTCTGCAACATTCATCTCAATGAGAGGAAAATCCCTCTCTCTGGTATCCCTGTTCATTCCATAAAATGTGATTACAGCCAAGATGCAATCATGTTTTTACTTTAAAAAAACGTTCCTATGAGGAGGCCTATTGCAGTCAGTGGAATCAATGGGACTGCTCAAATAATTTTGTATCATTGGAAATATTTAAAAAACCTGGTTCTCAGAGTGCCAATAACATGCCCACATTGCAATTATATGGTATTTTTAATTAGTAGTTTTTGACAAATTTCAGCTGTTACAGGGTGAAACTGCATGTGGCTGGAGGGGAGGGGACATTATCCCTCCCCCCACCCCCTATCAAAAAGGAGGGTGGTAATTAATTTACAGAGATTCGGAAATGAAACCAAAAGTTACAGACCAGAAAATCTCCTTTCAGTGTCTGAGAATTGACAATAGAGTGACTGTTGCATTATGGTGCATAGCAGCCCTAATTGAAGAATAGCTTCATCAAACACTCCGACTGTCATTAACAAAAGAAGGGCAGCAAGCTATTCCACAGAGATTTGAACTCCAGCAAGCGAGAAAGAACCTCCATGCTAGCAAACTCATTGATATTCACCCTAGTAAGCTGGAGTCAGAGTGGTGAGGACATTCGCCCATTGAAAAGAGCAGCCTTGGAGTACGGAAAGATGTTAGTTGTATTTAAAATGGATTAAATGAAATAAACCTATGATCAAGTCAAGAGCCAGCTAGCGAAGAAAAAGGAGTAAAGAAGAACTATGTGGGGTTCTTTTTTCTTAAAAATAAAACCTTTTGCTAAGGATTAGGTGAATGCCTCAGCTGATGCAGGGGAAGTAACCAAACTTTTGTCTGAAAGTTTCTTCTCATATACAATTCACAGATGAAGCAGGAGTCAGACCCATGTTAAATGAGAACAGCATTTGGCCCATTGCCATTATTGTAAGTGTGTTTCAGGGCTTGTTGATATTTGCTAACTGGAAAGGGAAGGATTTAGGAAGGCAACTGCCAGACAACCTATAAAACATATCATATGGACAATAATAACTTTTTTCTATATTTTCCTTGTTATAAAATATGGAGAATTATATCCCACTATAGAATTTTATTGGATGGCTAAAAGTTTTGGAGAGGACATCTTTCTTAAATTTTATATTTATTCCAGTTTAGCTCTGTAGAAATCTAGAGTACGTCTGCACTACAAAAGAGACTCATGGTTGACCTGGATCAGCTGACTTGGGTTCAAGGGCTTGTAGGGCTATGAAAGTGCAGAGTAGATTTTGCAAAGGGGTTTCAAAGCCTAGTTCCAACCTGATCCCAAACATCTACTCTGCAGTTTTATAGCACTGCAATGCAAGCCAGCTGATTGGGATCAGCTGTGTTGCATTTTTTTTATCAGAGTGTAAATATACACATGCAAGCTTAGACCCCAAGTTAGCAAAACTTAAGTAAAAACTTAAGTCCATCCTTATTCAGCAAAGGATTTCAGCATGTGATTTAGTCACACTGCCATCAACAGGACTTAAGCACGTGCCCATTGTCTCAGCCCCTGATTGCTCCCTCTAAAATCCTTTTTCCAGTCACCTGAGTGACAGGAATACAGATTTCCGCATACACTTCTCTTTGGGATGGAATCCTGCAATCCAACAACTTTCTGACCAGATCTATGGTTATACCCCCAGCTGTCATCTATTTTACCCAGCAGGTCCAACAGGCAGTCTGCTGTCAGGAATAGCATGCAGTGACACAAAAGTAGTTTCTCCTTAAACAAAGTATGAGCTTAGAGAGAATAGGGTTTACAGACAGAGATTTACAAATAAGAGAGAGATGCATATTGTCTTACCCTCAAGCCCCTAGTAAACATGACTTAGTCTTGGTCTCCCCTCTTCTGTCTCATTACCAAATTACAGCTTCAGAGCCAGGGTCTGGCTCTGAAGTCAGACTATCTGTGCGTCAGCCACATTACATGATGACACTGTGTCTTCATCTGCTTCCAGCTGAGCTGACTGCTTCCTCCCCTCCTCTTTGCAAGGAGTACCTTTTTTAAACCCCTCATTTCTTGTGATCTCAACTGCAGCTTTGGGAGAGAAAAGGATCCTAATTTGGATGGTGTCAGACACAAAAGTTCTTCTCCCAGCTGCATTGTTATCTTAACTCTTTTAAAGTGGGTACCCATGAAGCCATATTATTGGAGTCATTGTTTTATGCTTCCTGGGTTCATTAATAACCCTTCTTTATAGCCTCCTTTAATTTGACTCTATGCATTCAGTCTAGCAGCAATATAAAACTGAACAGGGAAACCAAGTCGTAGCTAATATATCTAAGATATAATTACAGACATTTTCCTAGTCACACTCACGCCCTTTGAGGCTCCTGAATCTGGGCCTTAATTCTTATTTCATTCGTTAGCAGCATTCCAGGCAAAGAGCTTTAGAGGACAAGGAAGGGACTAAGGCCAAAGGACAAGAATTCTAAAATAATGGGCAAAACTGAAAATTGTATAGCAGTTGAATGGCAAAGAAAGGTGATTAATTTTATTTTAAATAAATCAGTGAGTTGGTCAGAGGGTTTCTTCTCATGGGGAGGACACAAATTGAACACAGGCATTTTCAGTCTATGCACCAAATTCTGCTCTCAATTACTCCTCTGCAATCCCACGGTCATAGAGGAGATTGTTCAGGTGTAACCTGGGATAGAATTTGGCTCAATCACTGTAGAATAATGCCTGTCATGATGCATTGTCAAAAGCAAGAACAGAATTATTAAAATAAGGTCAATATCTGTCTGCATTCTCCTGAGGATCAACAGTGCAAAAATATTATGCTTCCTTATAATCCAGGATCGATGAGATGGTGTCCACTGTAAACGCCATGTCTCTTAGACAAGCATAGAAGAGAGACTATGGATTCCTCACATTCCAACGCAATGTAATTCTATTTCTGTGCACATATAAGGAAAAGAGATAGGATATGCAAATGATGCCATGGCAGATTCTGATTCCTGCAACACTTCCATGAATCTAGAGAAGACGTAGTCACTTCACTGTGGAAAGAAAAACTGTTACAACAGAGGGGCATCTTTAAAAAAGCTGATGAAACAAGGTAGAAATCGTAAATTGAGAAATTAGCTGTGCATTTAAGGCAAACATTTTATGAAAATTGAGATTAGAAAAATCAAGCTTATTCTGATCATGTGTGCTTAGCTCAATCTATGATACCAGACATTGACATTTTGACAGAATTACTGGATATCAGTAGTAAAGCTGACACAGTATACATCCAAAAACCTTACATGATCCTAACAACAAAACATGGTTCTAGGTTCCCAGTTATAGCAGACTTGTAGGAACCCTGGAAAGTATCTTTCTGTCATATATAATTTGAGATTTGTCCATCTGTATGCCTGTCTGTGAGTCTGTTTGTTCAAGTACTCCTCCTAAACAGAAAGAGCTAGTGCCACCAAATTTGGTATGCAGCTTCCTCTTACCTTAACTTAAATCAAGGTCAGGGTTTGGTTGTGCCAGGAAAACAGGAAGTGCCAGGAATGGGACTGTTTTCCAGAACATAAAGAGGGAAGAAGGAGAGAGGAGGGATGCGATACTCAGTCACCACTGGGGGGCAGCAAGTGCTGGGGACAGCTATACTGCAGAGTGACCATTGGGGGGCTGCTACACCCGTAAGAGACTGGCCAGCTGGGGATAGGGCTCTGCAATGGAGTGGATAAGTCCCCGCTCCCCCCCCTACGGCCCAAAACAGTGCTGGGAGGGGAAGCCTCCTCCCCCTGACTACCAGCCCCACCCAGAAACAAACCCTACCCCCCGAAGAGAGGCTGGGGATGGAAATCATGCCCTGGCCCCAGACAGGGAAGGGGCGCTGGAGGCCAGGGACAGCCCCTGGAGCCCTACCTCCACCCACGGATAGGAGTCTACCCCCTCCCCCCTGACAGCCTGCAGGCCATTCATTTTATTTTCCAAAAAACAAAATTAACTGTGTTAAGCACTCAAGCAACAGGTACTAAATATGGAAGAAAACAATCTTTAAAAGAAACACTTTATCTTCCCAGATTCCAGCCCAATCAGACTGCTCATAGAAAACATCTGACATTAAAAAAGAAAATGTATTATGATTTTTGTATCTCTATTATATATTTTTTTTAAAGTTCAGTAAGTCTTTTTACAGATAAGAGTGAAAGTATAGTCAGTCCCTGTTCTGAAGTGATTACAAATCAAGACCCATGTCCTGCAGCTTGCTGCCTGTAGGCAAATTGTGTCTGAGCAGAAGTCTGGAATAGCTGTCTATCGGTGCATTATCAGGCCTTAAAGCTTCAGTCCTTGATTGACTTCAATGGGATTTTAAAAGGGAGCAGAGACATACATTGCAAGATTTTGATCAGGATCAGATCTAAACAGACAGCCTATAGATATAGACAACATATTGGTGGGAGTTGGGATGCCACAGACAACAAGTGACTAAGCAGTTACAGACCAGAAGGAATAAAAATGAACTTGCAGTAGAATGTGGGCACTTAAAAAAAACCCACTATGGGCTCATCTGGCATGCAAAAGTGAAGACCCCTCTTTAATCTAAAATGTGCATATTCAAGAATGTAACTTGCATATAACCATGTGACTCACATGAATCATCCTCTAGATTTATGGAATAAGGGCATGGAGCAGCATGGTCATAGCAATGACAGGACATCAATCACTATTTTCTCAAGTATCTGGCAGATCATTCAGTGGCAAATCTGTTAGATTTAATTATAATTATAATAAATTAGAAATGATTTTACAATTAATAACGTTCCAGAGTCTTCACTATATGAAATATGCCCATTGCAAATCATTTACACTGTCAGTTTAAATACACATTTTCCCACAACAACCCTGATCTTAGTAGCAGCCAAACTAAAGAAACAATGTTATTTTCCTACAGAGATGAAAAGGAACATATGTATATGGAACACCAAATGGAACTGCAAAAACAAAGGGCTAATTATTCTTTAATAGGACACATGTATGTTAATAGAAATGTATTTATACACACATTTATCTTGGGTGACATTCACCTTCTTGTTGCATAACATTTCCCAATTTAAAAGACAGGGAGAGAGAGGCAGAAACAAGTATATGCTTCAGGCAGCCTAAGACTGGCTCCTCCTGAGAAAAGAGCGAGACAATTCACAAAGTGTGAGTAGCCAGGGATGCTTAGTACCTACCAATTGGTCAATAACTGGAATTGGATTAGATTTTAAGATGTATGTAGTTCAGTGCATACTATGCAAAGAGTCTGAGCAATCAATCAATAGGGTTAAGTTCAGAGCATCTGAACACCCCTCAGCTGCTATTGACTTCAGCACCTGTAACAATCAAGTAATTCTTTAAGTAAATAAAATGCCCTGTATAAAACTGGGTAATACTGTACTTGCCTTTGGTATCGAAACACTCATGAACTTACAATAACTCCCTGTCGCCTGTGAATTTGACATTTCCCTCCTTTCTTGATTGTATTTATTGGCAGCTGTAAATCCTTAAATGCCACCCCTTGACAAAGAACTGAGAAATGGATATGTTATAGTTGACATTTGCCCATCCCCCACATAGTGGTTACAGGAACTGCAGACTAGAAGCTGAATTAGGGCTGCAAAATCCAGGATGAAGCCACAGGAAGGAAGATGGAAAGCAGCCAGCAGTTTAGCTATGTGCAGGGCCGGCTCGAGCCATTCCTGCGCCCCAGGCAGCAGGCGCGCGATGCATGCGTGGCTCCGCCCCCGCGGGTGCACGGCACATGCGCGGCCCCACCCCCTGGCACGCTGCGCACCTTACAGCTGCAATTGGGCGTGCGGCACCTGATTGCGGCTCTAAGGGGCGCTGTGTGGCCCCCAGCCCCGGGCGCACTGTGCCTGATGGCAGCTCTAAGGGGAGCTGCACAGCCCCCGGCGCCGGGCGCACGGCACCCCTTACAGCTGCCATCAGGCGCCCCCCATAGGTTGGCGCCCTGGGCAGCTGCCCGGCTAGCCCCCCCTTAATCCGACCCTGGCTGTGTGCCAGTCAGACTAGGAGTTCCTCCCATATATGGGGGGTTCTCAAGTATGTTCTGACTGTGGACCATATCTTGACAGATTCTCTCGTGAAGCCTATCATTTGCAGTTACCTAATATCCTTGTGGCAAATACAGCTGTTGTTCAAATGGAAAGGTGATAGTAAGAGCTTATTTACATCTCTTTCAGTGTAATGTGTTTTGTCCTTGGTAGGAGGAAGGGGGAGGGAATGGATGGAATCACTTCATCCACTTGTGCTCTTCATTTCTTTTCTCTCTCCACGCTGTTCTGTTCCTCTCAGCTGAAAGCAGGGTGCACCAGCACCACATGGCCAGTTGGCTCTCAGGACCACTACCAAATGTTCAACACGCCATTATGTGGGAACTTTTGCTGTAGATCACCAATGGGTCAAGGTCCTAGCTAGGAAAGTATAAATTTGCAAGGGCATGGCCTGTTGAGTATAAAATGCTTAGACTGTTATGGCTAATAACAGCCATAAAAGGTTATCTAATGGGATCGTTAACTGGGTTTTATAGCTGGCCAGATGGTAAACTTCTTTTATTTTTGCTGTGATCTGGCTGTTTTTGAAGAAAGTGTAAATGACTTAAGTCAACATAGGACTGCAATTTGTTTTTTTTACAGTGTTGCAATTGGAAACCCAGGTCACATATATTATGGAAGCCAAACTATTTAAAAAAATCACATCTTTTTTATTAAAAATAAATCAGAAAAGTTTATTTTTCGTGGAGGTAAGATCCATTTTTAGGTGTATTCAAAAATCACAATGTACAGAATACAGTGAGATCTATGGGCTAAATTTGGGACTACATTTGTTAAATTGAGGGCATAATTTTACCATTTCTATATTTTCTACTATCTCTGTTATTTGCTGTTTTAATTTTAAATCAGCATACTTGCTTTAATCTCAGATTGTCTTACTCTCTGAATACATCAGGGATGCATCTAGACTGGCAAGTTTTTCTGCAAAAGCGGCCGCTTTTGCAGAAAAACTTGCCAGCTGTCTACACTGGCCACTTGAATTTGCGCAAGAACACTGACGATCTAATGTATGATTGTCAGTGTTCTTGCGCAAATACTATGCTGCTCCCATTTGGGAAAAAGCCCTCTTGCGCAAATGTATTTGTGCAAGAGGGCCAGCGTAGACAGCTAAAAAGTGTTTTGTGCAAAAAAGCCCCGATGGCAAAAACGGCGATCGGGGCTTTCTTGCGCAAAACAGCGTCTAGACTTGCACGGACGCTTTTCTGCAAAAAGTGCTTTTGCGCAAAGCGTCCGTGCTAATCTAAACGCTCTTTTCCTAAATGCTTTTAACGGAAAAACTTTTCCGTTAAAAGCATTTGCGGAAAATCATGCCAGTCTAGACGTAGCCCAGCAGTTAATTAGCTATGAAATACCCAGCACTGCAGCTACCAGTATTTGAAAAAAATAAAGCTGCTGCATGTCGGCGGACTCTCTCCTCTCCCGTCCCCCTTCCCCCCCATCAATTAGTCAATGGGGCTCTGCATGAGCATTCCCTTCCTCACCACACATTCTGAGCACCTCTTAATCTGTAATGTATTTATCCTCACAAACACATCTGTGAGTTAGAGTAGTGCTATTATCCCCATTTTACAGATGATGAGCTGTAAACTGAGTCACAGAGCAGCTCAGTGATTTGTCAAAGATCCAGGAGGAAGCCTGTGATTTTGCAGGGAATTGAATGTGGGTGGCCTAAGACAGTACCCTAACCACTAGACCACCCTTCCTCTCATGGGTGTGGGACTCTGTGGAACAACTTATAGGATCAGGGCTAAAAGGCTTTCCTTTCTTCTCTCTTAGTCCCCTCCTAAGTCATGCTACTCACACATCTCCCACTGAAATATGTAGAATGAAACCTGAATTGAACCCTCAAATGTTTTCAGTTAAATTTCATATGAGGTCAAAGAATTTTGGCTCATATACAGCTATCCATAAATAATGCACCCAGAGACTAATGTCCAAGGCAAAACAACATAATGAAAAGCACATGCATATACTGACATCTTTTTTCAGTCAACAAATGCACTAACTGGATTTTCTGCAAGTGCACAGAAAGCTTCTTTTTTTTACAGTTAATTGTATAAAATAAGTGCTTTAAGGCTTTTCTGGTATTTCCTTTTTCTTACATAGATTTTATTTTTCAAACTGTATTCTAATTTTGTGCTACTTTTCAATACACCCTAGAGAAATTATAAGCATTCATTTAAAATGTATTGAAATAAAATTTAAACTTTTTGTAGGCCAGGCATAGAAAAAGGTATTTTCTGGTCAGAATGAAGTAATTGTAAAACCTTTTGGACTCGCAAGTCCATGGGCAACATATCTTAGGATTGCCACCATTTGTATTTCAGAAATAAGGGACTGTTTTCTTAGCACCCCCAACTCACCTCTCTTACCAATATCATTATTAAAATAAAAATAATAATGAATAATAAGCAGCACTTAGGTACAATTACAAGGGATCTTTCTTGCTGCTTTTTGCAGCACTCAGCAACTCTTGATATTGTTGTACAGAGATGAAGAAATAAGAGCAACCCTAACATATGCTGAGCATCCTGATCACCACACTAATCTTAAAAAAATGTTTCCACCTTTGATTCCATGTGGAAAGGTGAAAGAAAGAATGAAGGGGAACAGAACCTGGATCGTCTGATTCCTCATCTTCCATTTTTATGACTACACATGCTTCCTCTATTGATGAATTAAGCAGCTGTTCTCTGATGAGAGGAACTAAATGGCTAGTATTTATGCAGCATGTGGGAAGAGTACAGCACCACAAGGTAGCAGAAGAGGCAGCAAATGGAAAGTTGCAAGCTGACCAACGGCTCTGAAAGGCTCCCAGATGGCCTGTATGGAGATGAACTTTTCACACTGTGAAAGGATAACTATCCAGGCTAAAAAAAATGACTTTTATTTACATGACAAGGGTGCACAGGGAATCATTTATATAACCAGGATTCCACTGCAAGGAGTGCCTCAACTCCATATGAAAAGATCAACTCACTGATGCTTCTAAACATTTATCTCAATCTTTCCAGAGTGCCACACGGGAAATCTGCAGCAACTGCATTCAAAACTAGTGTTCTTTTTGTGACAAAGAATTTCATTATTGTTTCAATAACTGATTGTTGGCATAGAAGTTCTGAACATCTCTGTATAGAAAACTGAATAATGTAACACTAGCTTTGTCTATTAAAATGGTGACTGATCTTCAAATTTCTTCATTTCTGCCAACAAAACCACACATTTTAAAGATCCACCGTGGAAAAAGAATCCTGAAGAACTTAAGTTGAAAGTTTGAGTTCAGGATTACATTTAGTTTTCTGAGTAAAATAAAGCCTACTCTTCACAGCTGGATTCTTGCACAAAGATATCAGACATATATGCTAACAAGTCCACGAAGCTATGGTTTCACACCCACTTTACATGAGACTTATACTGCCTCAGACTGCACTACTATACGTGTTCAGTAGGTCAGAAGAGGACCTTCATTCTCAGTAATTCCAGACACTTTCACAGGGAATGCACAGATGATTTATTTTACTGGTCTTCACTTTAAAAAAAGTTCAGGGCTGAATGATGAAAGACACCAGGAGGTCTTTTCCTTGTCTGTCACCTATGACAAAGTTAAAATATAGTATGATACAAACCTACTGTGCATAGGGCTCGTTGCAGTCATGGAACCATCCAATATTACTCTCACCACAGCCTTGAATTTTCAGAGAAGCACATTCTGAACAGATGAAACTTTTTCTTTTTTAAATATTAATTGTGCTGTAATCGTCTGTAGATTTTCCAGGCCAAGGCAGGATGGGCAGGAGGAACCTTCCCTGGACCTGCACTCTTTCACACAAACACAAACCAAGCACAATTGCAAGTCCTGACTCTTCTGATTGTAAGGGCAGCCCCCTGGCAGCATCCTCAAAGATGCAATCCGTGCCAAAAGGCATAGAAAGGAAGGCAGGACAAGCCTGCAAAGCTGGCTGGCTATGGATGATAGCAGTTGCTGCAGTCCCCTAATGCATGGCTTAGGAAGCACACTCCTCCTGTGTGAAGGGGAGCTCTGGCAGGTGAGCTTTCTGCATGAGACCACATGTAGATCTTTCACTTTTAAAGGAGGTCTGGATCTAAATGTCTGCCAGAGAAGAGATGCTGGGAACTGGCCCTACTGCTAAACAGTTTAAACACTGTACGTCATAAAAGCAAGCAGCAATCCCGTGACATGTTGAAATGCAATCAGTAATATTTTAGCACACCTCCAGGATCATTGTGGTAGCATGTGTAAATGCGGTACCCCTAAGAAGGGGTATAATATGGCACTGATTCACCAAGTCTGAGAATCCTGGTAGCTGCATTTTTATAAACTGAAGTTTGAATAATTGGGAGCTTATTAAACATTAGTCATCACATTAGTCCTTTCTAATGATAAAAACGCTGCCTAAAATACACAGTGCAGCATTAGAAAGTGGATCTTTGATGGATAATGAAAGATTTAGTTGCTGCTTGGCTTTAACCACTCAGGTGCATCTGCAGCTGGGGATATGGGAATGACTCCCAGATGACATGGACGTACTTACGCAAGATCTCAGTGAGCAGCACTAAAATAGTAGTGTCGCTATGGCAGCAAGGGCAGAGGCGAGCAATAGCAATGGGCTAATCACCCTTCATGTGCACTCCCGGAGTCCAGACAGCTTTGTACTCAGGTGGCTACCCCATCCTGCCACTCTCCACTAACTATTCTACTGAACTACATTATTGTTAGCAAGCTAGCTCTCACTGAGCTAACATAACTATGTCCACACAAGCTAGGAATCATTCTCCCTCCCCAGTCCCACCTCAGCTCAATGTGTACATGCAGCCTCAAAAGGCTGCTGTAAACTGCGGTAGCCCCATTGGCTCCAATGAAGCTATGTCGATTTACACACGCTGAGGATCTGTCCTTCCAACTCTGAATATTTAGAAATGTTCCTTTTATTTATTTTTACATGGACAGTAAAATTCTGTGCTATTTATTTGGTAGCAGAATTGTCTATCAAACAACAATCATATTTTAGTCTTTTCAGAATATTGTTTTTAAACATGAGAGCTATATTTCTTTGAAGTATGATCATTAATAACACTGAAACACATTAGAGGAAATAAAACTCAGTGCCACAACACTGACCATAATATTTTCATACTGAAAAATGTCTAGTGGTGAAATATACAATGCATAGACCCTGAGCCAAGAATTTACCCTTGAGGAAACTTCATAAAATATATATTAGAATGAAGTCATCATATTCTCACTCATTCTAGCAAAGTGGCACTGACTAGCTATGAATGAAACATAGCAAGTATTATACCAAAAGAGTCCATTCATTTTGTAGACACTTTTACAAAACCCAAACATAGTTAATGTACCAGAACTGCAAACAGCACAAGAACCAGTCATGTTGGATTTGGCAGCTGTTAATAAATAATATGCTACTTTCAGAGGGGCAACCTCTCAATTACGGAGTGATTTAATGTCAAGCTTAAATTTCTTCCAAAACCAAAAATATTTACAGTTGCTAACTGGCTGCTAACATTGACAACAATTCCAGCCATGGAATTTAAAATTACTGCTCTCCTCTAAAAAAGAATACAGGCTTTTTTAAAAAATTCATAGCAGCTAATTTCAAAGCATCTGAAATAACTGCTGACGCTATTTTATATAATCTGAACAAACATGATACAAATTGAAAAAATCTGTTCTCAGTTACACCCAGGGAATGCAATTGATTTGCCTTGTAATTAATTTTGCAGTATTTATCCTGCTTTGGTTCTCACTGATGATAACACATCTCCAAATCAGGGTGGGGAAAATAAAGGAGAAAATTAAAAATTCATCTCATAACTTCTAGGACCAGCTGTTTGCTGGAGTGTGCAGAAAGCATCATCAGTTTCCCAAACTCCATTCTACATGTATGGGAAAGAGATGTGGAGTTCTGAAGGCCAGGGTAGAAAACTAAAGGAGAAAAACAGAGAAACACATTGTAAAAGGGGGCTTTAAATCAGGATGATAAACAATTTCAAAGGACTTCAGTAAGTAAACAGCAATATCAAACTAGCATGTAGCACTGGCACCTGGCTATCTGACTACTCCTGCTGTCTGATAGTGTGACCTCCTTCCTATCTTTGCTCTTAATGGAACTTTTGTTTATCAAATGTTAAATGAATTCCGTGATCTCAGCAAAAATAAAATTAAAAAACACATTCCTCTTGCCAGGCTACATTGCATCCATCCACTCAACTGTTTGTTTCCTTAGACAAGAATTTCCCATGGGACTGTTTAGTTCCCCCTTTGTCCTAAATCATATGATAATCTTTTAAATTATTTAGCATTCGCTTTCATACCAACTTCAATGGGAGTTCAAGATCAGGCTCAACCTTACCCCCACTGAAGTCAATGGGAGAAATTCCCATTCATTTTAATGGGAACATGTTGTGTAACATTTGAAAATGTCAAACCAAATCTACTCAATAGTGCAGTAATCTAACAGTTTAAGCATCTAAAACCTCCTCTGGGTGTGAAGAAATGCTTCTAAAATCACAAGTTGCCTTACAAACTGCCTCTGCCAGATACCACACAACTCAACAGGAACTTTCCAAATTGCAATCTGTCTCTTTGTTGTATGCTGTGACAATGCCCTCTGTCCAACACAAACTGGTTATGGCTCATCACTAGCTATCTGCTCACAATCCACTGGGACACAATGTTGAAGAACACCGGTTGCAGTCACAGGAATGGCTTATCAAAGATTATCTGGCTCTGCAAGGCAGGTCTCAAAATGACATTTCCAAAATATGAACTCCAGATAGGATACATTTTCATTTCAAATAGCCCCAAAGTGTTATGGGCAACACTGGAAGTAGCACACACACTCACAACCATTGTCCCAAAAGTCCATTATTAGCCTGATTGCTCAGGAAAACCATGGACATGACAGCCTGCTGGTTTCAATGTTATACCCATGTTAGTCCCAGGACCTGAAAAAGAGCTCTATAAACTGGAAAGCTTGTCTGTCTCACCATCGGAAGTTGTCCACTTAAAGATATCACCTCGCCCACCCTGTCTCTCTAATAACCTTAGAAGAGAGGCCTTAACGCAGAGTGACTATTTCAGTTTTAGCCCAGCATCTCATATGTCTTGGGGGCTACTTTCCTAAGAATATAGTAGTATGGATTTTACTTGATGCATGCTGTTCTGCACTTGCTGATCTATAATTACACATATCTGGCTTTAGGACTCAGGAGGTGCAAGGAGAGCACCCAGAAATTTTTCAGGGGAGATCCATCTATTAATTAAGGCTACAAGTCTACTTACAGCTGCAGTAGAAGAGGAAGCAGCAGCAAAGGCATGCCTTAGCCATTCTGAGTCCAAACAGAGAGGTATGTATTTGGCACAGCTCAGCCATGCCTCCACTGAGGCTACCTTGGCTGCATTGCTATTTGTGCTCATGTTAGTTCAATGAGAGCTCTGTGTACACAAGCATAGGAAGCTCATAGTATAGACATAGAATCTATTTCTTAGGCTATCTTCCAGTTATTTCAAATAACATCAGGTGGTGAAGAAGGGAATAGTGGCCAAACTACAGGCAGCTCTTGTAGCCCTGAAAGTTTGTAAAACTATCCAATTCTATAACTATCCAATCTAAATCTCCTAATTAAAACATGGGCTGCACATTTTAAAAAAATCTAGCATGCCTATTAAAAGTAAGGATGTTAAAATGTGATTGTCTGGCTAATCATATAGTTGATAAGTGCCGCTGTGCAGAGCCACAGCGGGGGTAGCTCTAAGAGCCGACTCCAGCTGGGTCCTGGCTCGTGTTGGCTCCGGAGCCACCCAGGCTGCGGCTCTGCATTTTAAATGTAGTAAGAGCCATTGGGCTCGTTCCCAGCTTGCGCTGAGTCCAGCAGCCCCTGTTTATGGCAGCCAGCCCTGTCTGCCGTGAACAGGGGCTGCTTGGTGGCAACAGCCTCAGTCTGCAGGGGGCCCAGCTCCCCACTTGGAGCCCTGCAGACAGGGGCTAATTCGTAGCAGGATCCCCTATCCCCCACTGCTGCCTCTGATAGCTCCCCCAGCACCGGCTCCTGTCCCCCGCCCTTGCTGCCTCGAGAGGGGGGTGCTGCAGAGAGCACAGAGCAAGCGGGGACTGCTTGAGTCCTGGCTCACCTGTGCTCCCTGTGGCACTTCTGCTTTTGAAATGTACAAGAGTCCCAGATGGCTCGAACGTTTCAAAAGCAGAAGCGCCCACAGTGGGAATGGCACCAGTGGGGACTGAAGCAGTCCCCGTTCACCACATTTCCCCACTGTGCCTCTGCCTCCCTTGCACCTCGTGGAGATGCTGCTGGGGGGGCACCGACTCCTGCTCCCCGCCTTGCTGCCTCTTTCTGATAGAGCCAGCAAAGGAGAGGGGGAGAAGGCAACTAGTGGAGTCACTACTCGACTATTTGATAAGCGTTTGCTTATTGGATAGTCAACTAGTCACTAACATCCCTAATTAAGGGCCCAGCTCTTCACCACTTCCTATTTACATTGCTTTGTTTCACTGATGGTGTGGAAATAAGCATATTTGCCTAGAATAATTCTTGTCAGGATTAGATCCTAGTTTTCTATCATGTAAAAGTGTTACCTGTAGAAAATTCATCATTTCTCCACCATAAATGCAACAGTATTATATTCACTAGCTTGTGTATGCTCTTTACAGGGACATAGTGGAAACCTATGGTTTTGAGAGACTGAAAAGTAGGTTGGGACCCTGGTAGGCATTGGATAGCAATTTTAGTGAAAATAATAAACTATTCAAGCATCATCTGAAATTAAGTGATTATTAAATCATGACTGGTAAATACTGCAGTGGATTAATGGACTGGCTTGTTATGTCAGAAGAGAAAACAGTCTTGATGTTTATTATTTGAAGACTTCTGTCCATTTTTTTTAAAGGAGCACATGATTTTGTATCAACTAGCCCAGAATCCATTTTAAAATATGCATTATTGTGTTGCAACTTTAATCAAAAGTAGTCTTCACACTGCCAGTTGAATATGCATTTAGCAAACTCTGCTTCTGTTATTCATTTTAAAATCCCTTTGCCTTTGTATATTTAGGTGTCTCTTTGTTTCTGTAGTAAAACAATGAAATCTCTTCAAACTTACACAAAAAATACAATTAGAAAAAGCCAACCTGTGTTGACCACTGTGAAACACCTCAGACTGCACTGTACTGTCATAACTAATAAATATAGATTTTGATAGTATTTTTTACCCTGAAGTCTATCAAATTATTTTACAAACTATACAGCACCTGTGAGAGAGATGCAGCTGCCTCTGGTGAAACACATCAGCAGTTTAATAGTGTGCTGCAGAAGGGAAGATTGTTTTTGTAACTGAAGTAGCAGTGCAAATTCAGAACTGGGTCAGCCAGAATTGGAGCAGCATTTCAGAAAAATGTGGGGATGTAGCAGTCAGTATATAGAACATTACAAGTGATTATATTATATCATGCAAAGGCGTGAGGTGCTGGGAGAGAGAATATGGAAGACATAATGGCTCGTATAGACCTATGAAAAGCCTGGTGTAGACAATTGACCCTCTTACCACATAGCAAGTGATAGCCTTTGTCAGGACAGCTGTATTAACTGCCCTATTCTGGGAAAGACTACCATAAAATCATTCATGGCATAAGCAATTATGATTTCCGTTATTTTCAGTCCATTTTGAAACACTTGGAAGAAGGGAAGCTTGGGTTAGTCAACATGGATTCACCAAGAGCAAGTCATGCCTGGCTCATAAGAACATAAGAATGGCCATACTGGGTCAGACCAAAGGTCTATCTAACCCAGTGTCTTGTCTGTGGATAGTGGTCAATGCCAGGTGCCACAGGAGGGAATGAACAGAACAGGTAATCAAGTGATCTCACCCTGTTGCCCATTGCCAGCTTCTAACACAGAGAGGCTAAGGATACCATTCCTACCCATCTAGCCATTAATGGACCCAACAGCCATGATTTTTTTCTTTGGATATGAGGAAGGAGGTGGACATGGCATACCTTGACTTTAGCAAAGCTTTTGATATGGCATCCCACTGTATTCTTGCCAGCAAGTTAAAGAAGTGTGGACTGGATAAGTGGACTGTAAGGTGGATAGAAAGCTGGCTAGATCATCAGGTTCAATGGGTTCTGATAACAGCCTTTAACTACTTGAAGGGGGGTTCCAAAGAGGATGGAGAGAGGCTGTTCTCAGTAGTGACGGATGACAGAACAAAGAGCAATGGTCTCATGTTGCAGTGGGGGAGGTCTAAGGTGGATATTAGAAAAAACGATTTCACTAGGAGGGTGGTGAAGGACTGGAATGAGTTACCTAGGGAGGTGGTGGAATCTCCATCCCTAGAGGTTTTTAAGTCCTGCCTTGACAAAGCCCTGGCTGGGATTATTTAGTTGGGCTTGGTCCAACTTTTAGCAAGGGGTTGGTCTCAATGACCTCCTGAGGTCTCTTCCAGCCCTGTGATTTTATATACCTCATCTAAAAGACTCTACAGAACACTGTCTTACAGCCGCATAGAGGGGAGAAAGAATGGAAAGTAGATACAAGCTGCACTTGAAATACAGTATGTTTTAGAATCCAACAGAATCATGTCTGGACCCTGATTCTGTAAGCTAATTGAGTAAGTGCCTAATTGTAAGCATGTGAGAAGTCCTGCTGAATGGAAAGGTTCCTATTAACATCATTAGGTATTAGAACAGGCAGGGCAGTGCACACAACTGCAGTAGTAAATTAATCATTACTTGCACACAAAACAGCATGAGAGTGACATAGAGTAACGTAGATTTAATATAAACAAAGTAAAATGTACCCTTAACTGTAGTAAGAAGGAATGATTTTTGTCCTTACATTATAAGGGGAATCTGAAGTATTTAACATAAAAAATGTTTCCATTTTCCTATCACAGATAATTGTTGTTGGTTTTATATATAAAACTAATGGATTTTTATATTTAACTTACTCTAAAATTCAGCTGTTAAAAGCCAGATAACATTGATGTAAAACAGAAGATTTCATATTTTGCAGCATTTGACAAAATATTTTACAAAGAAACAATGTTAAAAAGCTATGCACACTATAGTGAATTAAACATCTAGCCCACAGTGTGTCATCAGTTCTTAAGCAGAGCACAACACTGATTACTGCCTGAATATTGACAGAACACTTTGGTCCTTTATATTTAGAGTGATTTTTGTTGGGTATTTTAGGCCCAACACTTAGAAGAAAACAATACAAATACTGCAATGCCAAAAATGTACCTAACTACTTTCAGCTTTTCATTTGAAATTTCTAATGAAACCCATTTCTCATCAGTAGTTGCATTCCCCTGCAGTATTTCCAATCCAAACATTCCAACATTGGTCTACTGCTGGATTCCAAGAGGCATTGAATTCAAAAATTAGGCATTGAATTCAATTTTAAATAGCCATCATCTTTCAAATCAAGTTTCTGTTATTCAGTTTAAATAGCATTTTGTAATCTTGTTTGAGTCAATTTATATTCCTTGACTTCTCCCACAGCTATATAGAGGCCTCAGAAAAGATTAGTAATGCAATTCTGAGTTGTGTAGTACAAAAGAAACACAATTTACCCAGGGTAAAGTGCCCTCTGCTCAAATTACACTTCACTGGTTAGTTACTGAGTTTTGGTTTCGATCACATATACAGTCATTTCCATGATCAATGTTCCATGGTCAGTGCTGATGATTCAACAAGGACAAGTGTAGAGTCCTGCACTTGGGATGGAAGAATCACAAGCACGGGCTGGGGACCGACTGGCTAAGCAGCAGTTAATCAGAAAAGGACCTGGGGATTACAGTGGATGAGAAGCTGGATATGAATCAACAGTGAATATGAATCAAGAAGGCTATCAGCATATTAGGGTGCATTAGGAGGAGCATTGCCAGCTGATCTAGAGAAGTGATTATTCCCTTTTATTCTGCACTGGTGAGGCCATATCTGGAGTATTGCATCCAATTCTGGGGCCCCCATTACAGCAAGGATGTGGATGCATTGGAGAAAGCCCAGGGGAGGGCAAAAAAAATGATTAGCACATGACTTACGAAGAGAGACTGAGGGATTTGGGTTTGTTTAGTCTGCAGAGAGAAGAGTGAGGAGTGGGATTTGATAGCAGCCTTTAACTACCTGAAGGAGGTTCCAAAGAGGATGGAGAGAGGCTGTTCTCAGTGGTGACAGATGGCAGAGTAAGGAGCAAGGGTCTCAAGTTGCAGTGGGGGAGGGAGGTTGAGGTTGGATATTAGGAAAAACTATTTCACTAAGAGGGTGAAGTACTGGAAGGAGTTACCTAGCGAGGTGGTGGAGTCTCCATCCCTAGAGGTTTTTAAGTCCCAGCTTGACAAAGCCCAGGGTAGGATGATTTAGTTGGAATTGGTCCTGCTTTGGGAAGGGGGCTGGACTCGATAACCTCCTGAGGTCTCTTCCAGCCCTAGGATTCTATTACTCTACTGTAGTTCATTTTACTCACAACAGAATAGTCTCTCACACTCTTTTAGAAATTAGAGGCCCAATCACCACTCTTGTGTGAATACCATCTGGTCTACTTCTTGAGAAAAGGAGGTATCAAACACTGCAAAGATCCCCTCAAGGAATTTTCTTTGGATTGTTTCATCATGGGGCTGGGGCTTGCTCCTCCCCCCGATACAATAGCCAGCAGTTTTATCCCCAGGTTCTACAATTCTCCCGCAATGATCAATTCTACCCCAAAGTTCTACAGTTCTGCCGTGATGAGCAGAGTCCTCCATGCTAGCTCCAGGACCCTTTCCTAATATTCCTTCCCCTATGGATCATCCAATGCTATAGGAAGTGTCCTTTGCAAAGGACCCCATAAAAGAGTTAAAGCATCCCAAGGCTGCAATATCATTGCTAACTTTCCCATGGAGAGGGGGAAATAGCATAATGCATTTCTCCTTACCGCCACTTAGCTTGTTCCTCCCCAACACTGGATCAAAAGGGATTTCTGCGGGGTTTGGCACAGAAGTCGTGATTGACAACTCCCTCCTTCTGCAAGACCTCCAGGGAACCTCTGCATTCTTATGACTGGTCAAAAACCTGTCCTACTGTAATGGCCTCTTTTTCAATTCTGCCTCTGTTGTTTCTATAAGCTGCTAATATTTACACCAAGCTATTCCTTTTCAAGCACCGTGACAATGAACAATTCGGTATTAGACTGAAAGGACCAACATCAGCCCTGCTGTAACTCTAGTGCAGTGTGTGGAGTTACAGTAGGGGGGACTTTGGCTCAAAGTCAGCATACATTTAATGTGCTGAGACTATCTGACTGTAGGCTAAATATAGGTTAAATTAGACATCCTGAAAGACTGCAAATAATTTGGCTATAAAACTGTGACAGAAATAAAATTACATGTTTTTAGATTTATGAATGAAAAAAATGTTGTTTATATTTGCATCTAATTTTGAATATGCCACATTGCTTACTAGCAATATTTTCATCTTGTTAGAAAACGGCAGTTCTATCACCTTTCACTAAGTGATTCACAATTATGGGTATATATTATCTCTGTAATGGCAGAAAACAGTTTAAAACTCAGCAAACACACCAATTAATCCATTCAAGCGATCTAAAATTATTTTATTATATTGTGTAACGGTAAATTATCAACATATTACCTATAAAGGATTCCTTTCTACTCTTATTTCTGCTTAGCAAACCACTCAGGCTTCATGAAAGGAAATCAATGCTATTAATATTACAGGGTGAAAAATACATTCATAATACCTAGCTGACAGTGATCAATTACTTATATGTTTTTAAACAAGATTTAGTCAGGGAGAAAATCTCACCACTTATGGCCCTTACTTTTCAAACTATTAAGCCAATCCTACTTCCATCACAGCCACTGGCAAAAATCCCTTGACTACAGTGGATTCATAACTGGAGATCAAATGCTGAGATGCTTATTCGGTTTCTACTTGGTACTTTAAAGAAACAAAACTCCTGTAGAAGTCAATGAGAGTTTGCCCGTTGAGGAATGAATGAAAATTAAAGCCACGCAAATTATTTTAGGCTATGTCTAGACTGCAGGCTTCTTTCGGAAGAAGCTTTTCCGGAAGAGATCTTCCAAAAAACTTCTTTCGAAAGAGAGCGTCCACACTGCCAATACGCATCAAAAAAGCGATCTGCTTTTTCGAAAGATAGCATCCACACTGAATGGACACTATCTCGCATTTCAGCTGTGATTACTATGGATGGAATGGCCACCAGGGCACCTGTGCTTTTTCCTCTTTCCTCTCCTTTTTTAAAGAACTCCCTCTTCCCCGTCCATGCACGCCTTTTTCTAAAAGAGCTCTTTCGGGAAAAGGCTTCTTCCTCATAGAAAGAGGCTTACAAATGTCGGAAAAACCTCTCTGTTCTTTCGATTTTTTTTTTTTTTAAAGAACGCGATTGCAGTGTGGACATAAGTGACTTCTTTTGGAAATGTTTGGAGGTGGTCTCACTTGACCCATTCTTGGAAGGGAGAAACCCAACCTCATGACACAGTAATAGGAAAGCAACTCTGTGAGGGGAGCTTTTTGGAGATTTCTTCCCGCTGATCCCTCTTTCCCTCCTCCCCCCCCACCTATGGGCTACGTTGTGATAGGGGCAATCTGGGAAACTGAGTGATCAGCCCAGGCTGTCAGTGACCATTTTCCATTAGTGATGCCTCAGCCTACCAAGAAGTTTTCTGACTGGCCCAAAACCACACACTTGAGGTAGTGTCTCACATCAAAGTTTCAAGAAAGCAGGTTGCAAATGTTGTTAAACTATTCACTGGTGCCTGAGGAATACAGGTTTGAAGGTCAATGGCAACATTTCCATTAAATTCAGCAGGAGCACGCACCATATTTACTGCAGCAATCTCAGAAATCCTTTGGCAAATGTAGCTATGGATGTTAAAAAAATCAATATATTCTTTGTTTATTCAAGTATCTTCTTATCACTCTAAGTGATAGGACACAAATAAAATAACAGAACATAAACACTCTCAGAATGAAAATAACGGTAGGTGGTTTGGAAAGTGCAAATGCTGTGTTTACACAATTAAGTACAGCATCCACATGCACTGATCAATGCTATGAATACATATTTCAAGTTCATATACAATCTGCCTTGCCAGATTTGGGCCTACATAACCCTGCCTTGTTTGCAGAAAGCTATGAGAGAAAATCAAGTCTAGTGTGAAATATGCATCAATATGTGCAAAACTGAACAAATGTCAAGAGAATGGGATTGTTTGTGTTCTTTTACCATAGATCAAAAAGCAGCCACAAATCAATACAATCAGTTCAGCCTAAAATGTCAATTACAGTGACACCAATATCAGGTAACTACATAAGGATACAATTAAATACAGAATTTCCCATGAGTTATAGGATTTAAATGCTCTTTACCCCTTTTGCCAATAGCAAACACAACTCAGGTAATCTCAGTTTTTGCGGACATATCCCCTCAAGCAAATAACTGTAGCACTTAAAACACTGGCTCAGTAGCCTAAGGCTTACATAGTTTGGGGCATTTTACATTTGCAACACCAATAGTCCTTCCCATGAGCTGCACTGTACATAGTTCTTCCAAAAAGATATCTGTATGGCAGACACAAACTAACACAGCTATCTTTCTAAGACAACCAAGAAATTCTTGTGTTACACTCTCATTTCAGTGTTCCCTGTTACAATATTGGTCCTGATACAAGGCTACTACACGGTGGTTATATATATCATTTTCATTACACTCCACTGGAATCAACTTTAGGAGAACAGATCACAAGAGTTATCTCATCAGGAAAGGAATTCAAACTGCAATCTTGAAACTGGACACTCCCAACAACTTCTGAACTTGCTGATTATTAATAAAGAGGAACCTGCACCAGAACTATGCCTGGTTGTGGTTATGTTTTACAAAACTGATACCTCGTCTCTAATTATGAGTCTACATTTTTCATTAATTTTACCTTCTCTTTTGCAAATCAATTCAGGAAAAAAAGCCTGAGGAACTTGACAGAGCTATGTCAATTTACTCCAGCTGGCTATCAGACACATACTTCTTTTGTTCTGTCTTCTAGAGACTGCACTGATTCATTCTCATTCTTTCCCCCAAGTACATTACTTCAGTACTGTGTATGGTGCCAGATCTAAAGAGAGTGTTACGATAAAAGATGGGCCCAAGCTGCAAAATTTGGAACCCCACCCATATCTGTTTATATAAGAACATAACAAAGGCCATACTGGGTCCATCTACCCAGTATCCTGTCTTTCAACAATGGCCAATTCCAGATGCCCCAGAGGGAGTGAACAGAACAGGTAATCATCAAGTGATCCCTCTCCTGTCATCCATTTCCAGCCTCTGACAAAGAGAGGCTAGGGACACTGTTCCTACCTATTTTGGCTAACCTCCATGAATTTACCTAGGATTTTTTTTTTGAACCCTGTTAAAGTCCTGATCTTCACAACATCTTGTGGCAAGGAGTTCCACAGGTTGAATGTGCACTGTATGAAGAAAAACTTACTTTTGTTTGTTTTAAACCTGATACCTAATAATTTCATTAGGTGATCCCTAGTTCTTTTGTAATGGTAACAAGTAAATAACTTTTCCTTATTCACTTTCTTCATACCTATCATGATTTTATAGACTTCTACCTGCAAGACTTCACATGTCCACACAAGCAGCCCTATGCACCTTGCACAACTGGGGGTTTGGTTTGGGGACAATTTCTAATTAGGATATGCAGGATGTATATATATTTTTCAGTCTGGGGATAAAAGGTGGGGGAAATGGAGAGAGGAATCTTCAGAGCATTTATTTGTGAGAAGACATCCTCTGAATAACAAGATGTGGTAAAACAGAAATATAACCTAATTCAGGTCATTTCAAGCCAAAGTTTATTTATCTTCAAACAACAGCCATTTTAATGCTAAAGAGGTAGCTGGAACTTCACAAAACACAAGACCAAACCTCTCTGTGATTTGAAACATCTAGAGTTAGTTTAGAAAAGAATAATTCCTGGCAAAATCCTCTTTAATCCATGGATTTAAATTCAGTTCCCCAAGTGTGCAAAAGAGATCAGTAAAGTAAAACAGTTGACTATTTGATGAGAGCCGCATGAGGTGGAGAAATCTAACCATAGTTGTTTTCAACAGCTTTTCACATAGTCTATGAAACCTGCTAACAGACAGTATATAGATCTGAGCAATGCAGTAGCATTTACTCTTTGTGTCTGAGCTGAGCAGTTCCTTCAGCTGAAACAGCAATCTGCAAATGATATCAACAAGCAATCCTTCTAATTAAGTTTAACAAGACTTTTATTGTATCTCTTCATTCCTCTAAGGACTGCATGCCAGTGATACCAAACACAAGCATATCACTCAGCACCATATTAGTGACATGCAGTCACAGGACTTGAGCTAGTCTCTGCATGAAAAGCTGGGTCTAGTTGCAAAAAAAAAAAGAGCTTTAATTCTTTACAACATAAAAGGTCACGCATTAGAAATTAGAAGGTTAAACGTGTTGCCTTGCAAAGGCACATCATAACTCATCATCTGGAGGCAATTGCTAACCTCTCTAATAACACCTAACTCATTTTTAGACACAGTTACTAAAAATAAAACACCACCTTAATTTTACACATAGGTCAGTGAATTTGGGAAGTTCTACTGACTTTGGATGAAATCCCGGGCTCAGTTCATGTTACCTCCTGGGACTCATTCACCCCCAGAAAGCCACATAAACTAAGTGCTGTGCAGGGTAAATGACCATGGGGATAGACAGTCCAGAACAGTGTTTCCCGATTTTATTTGGCCACAGAACCCTTTTCAGGTTGAAAGAATTTCAAGGAACTCCTAGGGTTGCCAGGGTAAAAAAAGACACGCCGAGTCCCACCGGGCCGGGGGAGTGCCGAGTTCTCGCGGAACCTTTACTTTCGTTTCGCGGAATCCCAGAGAGCACCAATTGGGAAATGCTGGTCTAGAACAATATGTTCCACAAGTGTTTTTCAAGTGATGAGATTATTCTACCTAGCAATTCTGTGGAAAATTTTGCCTTTCCTCCCCGCAGCAAGCCCCTCTCCCTGCTGGGTAACATATGGCTACAGTAACCTAAGAGGAAGGAAAAAAGAAAGGGACTGTGATTGTGTTTGATTTCTCATGTTTTTATTTTAAATCCCCATAGCAGGGGACCAGTCACGGAGGAAGGTAGTTCTCTCCTTACCTCACATCCACATAGATTCTGATTGTTCCTTTACATGTTTTGTCCCATCTGTTTGGTTGAACTGTCCATTTCTGACTCAAGCTTTCAGAAAGGACTGGGGCTTGCCAGCTGATCAGATGATTCATTATCACGTCAAAATGGACAACAGTGAATCATTCCCCTAAGGATCAATGGAAACAGAGCCCCTAGAGTTCTCAAGGGCTCTCCGGCATTCAGAAATACTGCATGGTCCTACAAGAACAGCATTCACTGACAGACATCAGAGAACTATGCACACAACTATCCATTTCCATGTGCAATTACCTACCTACATACGTAAATATGGGAATAGAATGGTGCACAACCCCTGTCCCCTGGTTTGAAAATGTGACCATCTGGGACCAAACTTTCTTTTAGACAACTAGGTATATTTTACCAGGTGGTACCTAATTTGCAAGTGATACTGACCCTTTCCTCCCCCAGGCCATAAGAATCTTAAGCCTTAAGAATCTTGCTGTCTACCATACCACATGTGGCATTTCTAGTCTTTCTTGGATCACCTGAAACTTAGTGATAGCCTCTAACATGTACGGGGGGGTTATTTTGTCTATTTTATGAAACTCACACAAAGTCCTGCATTACTAAATCCCAGGGGATCATGACTTCCATATATAATTCAGTTCATTTTAAACACTTTCTCAAAAATTGTACATAGTTACCATCACAATGAAACACAGAGCAAATAGTCACCTTTATGACATACGTTAACTACTAGACAAAAATCCTGAAAACATTTATATGGCGAAAAAGTTACCCCCATGTCTAATGTAACTCCAGTAGTCTTAGCAGAGACTATTAGTAAAGGTGCAAAAAAAAATTCTAATAGGCTCAGTGAAAAGTACAAGACACCACTAATGACTCCCTCACCCCTTTCTAGTGTTCAGGAACTTCATTAATTATTTCCCAGCCTTCCCAGTAACAAATGATAGCATCTTTAGGATCATGATACCCATCACTCAGCTGCTGAAAAATAACTTTGCCTTTGAAGGCATTCTGGCATTTCAACACAATTAGTTTTAAACAAATGCCAATACACATCAAGAGGAATGAAAATAGCACAGGCATCAGCCCAGCATGCTTTCCAAAAGAAAGCTGGGTACTAGAAGGAGAACAAACAGGGCCTATAGAAAATGACCACAGTGTCATCATGGCAACCAAATATTAGGTGTAGCAAAATGTTCAGTGATTGTTTATTGTATGGTACTCAAGGATGTGAGAAATGCACATTTTCCAGTTTGCCTAGGATGGCACAAACCTTAGTGCTAGAAGCAAATACTGGAGAGCTAAGCAAGATGTAATAAGCAGGGTACTCAATACTGGCTTTTCTGGCATCACAAAACTCCCATTTATTTCACAGAGAGGTCCAGGTTTACAATCTGATTTCAATGGGAGCTGTGGGCGTCCAGCAATACGATATAGCTCAAAATGATTACAAATATTTTTTCAGACAATGCTACACCAGAGTGGCTGGCCATTGAGCAAGTTCCTTAAACCAGATGTTTCTGCATATAATAAAACAACCTAGATCCTTTCTGCAAACTCTGTAGTTTTTTGTTTGTTTGTTTGTTTGTTTGTTTTCAGTCACTTCTATTGAGGTAGCTCAAATCCACTGTAAAACAGGAAACAAGGAAGTCTGAAAAGCTACAGTAACTGTTTCTTTTCTGCCAAAGTTGTAAAATAATCAGTGGAATCATCAAGGCCAAGATTTTCAAAAGCAGCTGAGTAGTTATTTTGGCCATCTCAGTTTCTGGGATACAGTTCAAAAACCTTAAAAGGAAGGTGCTCAGCACTTATTGAAAATCAGGCCCCTTCAAGTTCTCTCAGTTTGGGCCCCAAAAATGGAAATATCTAAAATCATTAGTCAGTTTTTGAAAAGTTTCTCCCACTCTTGTTTCTGCAGGCAAAACAGTTCCTTCATGTCACAGAGCAACAGATATAAAATATAAAGAGATATACAGGTTCCATCGTGTTCATTCTGTTTACTTTGTTTACTTCATACTATATTCCATTTGGAAGCTATGAAAAATGCTAATCCTCCGTAAGACTATGAAGAATAAAATAACACTAGCCATAAAATACACTTCTTGCCTTGAGACACACTGTATAAAAATATCATTTATTATAACAGATGCTCATGAATTAAAAAGCAAAGCCCAAGAGTTTGGTTTAGAAAATTTTCATAGAAGATTTAAATCTCAACCGGCCTCTCTACTACTGCAGTTGTTACAGCTTTTTATCTTTAGCCTTATGATCCATATATCCTGGATCACCATAGTTCCTATGAATAACTAATGGAAATAAATGGATACAGAAGTAAATCCTTAAGTATAAATTGCTATATAATATCTGAACTGTACTTTTGGAAGCGAGGAAGATGCATGCCAGGATAACATTTATCTAAAGCTTCCCATTCGGCACACAGTGAAATATAACAATGCTCTTTAAATATGAAAACAAAAGTATTTTCAAAATGCTCCCAGATGAAGCTCAGTTATATCATATACTTTTCTCACTATGTCTATCTGCAGCTCGCTTTTCAGAAATGCAAGAAGTCTTTAACAGAAAGGCTAATACTCTTTAGCTTCCTTCAACCTCAGACTATAAAATATGCAACATTTCTGCCTTGTAATACTGCCTTGCCAAAATGACTGCTAAACAGGTTCAAATTCTTTGTGGTGCTTGAGCCCCTCTCAGAAAATTCTCAGCATCCTACAATCCTTTTGAAGTCTGTGCCAGGAGAGGGCACTCAGCACCTTGCAAGATGCCCATTTAATGAGCCCTTTAAAGAGGTACTGCTCATTTCAGCTGCTCTGATATGTAAAGCCCTTTTCATATACTTGCATTACAGTGAAATGTTGTGCATCATTCTGTTTAGTCAAGAAAAAAAAAAGTACCTGCAGTTCATATCATCGGTCTTTTGCTGATTTCTATACTTGGACTCCTCTGTGCAGGAGGAAACAGCCACTAACTCCCTGAATTCATTATAAAGCTGTATCAATATGAAATCAATAAAGGAGGGAAATGAAACACTGTTCATACAGTACAAGTAACAAACCTCAGAACAGATATCCTGGGCTCAGCTCCGCTCCTATATTAAAGGCAAAATCCCCATTGACTTTAATGGGAACAAGATCAGGTCACGTTATAAATGACAATATAAAGTACAAATATGAACTGTGTTCTCAAACTATGTAATAATAGTATTTTCAATAGTAGATAAAGGGCCAAGTGTAATACTCACTGAAGCCAACAGTTTTAACATCAACTTCAGGGGGAGTAGGATTAGGCTGAAAAACAGCCTATTGTCTATAATGCCACTGTATAATATTGGTTCTATTTCCATCACCAGTAAATATTTCTTATGGCCATGACGTGATCATTTGGGGAATCCAATCCTGCAAGTTCCATCATCAATTTGAAAGAAATCTTCTCAAACTGAAAGTTTCAAGACAGAGCCTAAACTTTATATTTCTTAGATTTATTTTGATGCATAAGATGATAACAAACCCACCTATCTCTTCATATGTCAAAGCTCTTTTTCATATAACTTACATAATCAAATACCCCACACCCCAAAAACTAAACATAAAAACTCCAGCAGCACATAAAGGAGAAATAAAGAAGAGCTGTATCCATCTTGTTCTCTCCCCTGCTCCCCTTCCGCCCTCCCCATCCCTCCACCATCTCTGCAGTGAAAAATGTCTGACTTTTGTTTCAGGAAAATACTTCTGAAAGCATGATACATTATTTGGGGTACTAGTGTCAGATTTTAAGATCTAGGTTTAAATCCTTGCACCAGCGACTTCCTGCATGCCCTTAGACCAGTCACAGTCTCCCTATGCCTTAAGTCTCAATGCACAAACGGGGATAACAGTATGCCCTAACTCACAAGCATGTTATGAGAATACCAATATTAAAGATTGTAAGGTGCTCAGATACTACAATAAGGGGGGGACATGTAAGAACCTCAATTAGACATAATTTATAAAATACAGGGCTATATCCCCACTATAAGTCACCCCAGTACGCATCCATTCCATACTAAAGTTGTTGACACTTGTAGGAGCTGATGCGTTATAAGTCCTCCCATTTCCCGCTCTTAAGCCGCACAAAAAATGCCCAATTTGCATAAATAGAAGTCATCTGCAGGGAAAAATATCTCTGCTTTAAGTTATTTCGCTATCAGTCCAATTTTTTTAAACGTATCTTGGACTTCAGTGAAGATGGCCTGTACTTACATTTGCGAACTTTTAACAATCTGACGCCTAATTTGGATTTAGTGGCAAAACTGGTCATGCACAATTGAAGGAATAATTAAACAAAATATTTACTTACCTACTTTCCAACAATCAGAAACTTTTATCAGATTTTGAAGCATAACTTAAGATCTCTCTTCTTTTCTGTTCTTCCTTTGTTTTTATTTGTTTAGTTGTTTGTTTTTTGTAAAGGACCTGTTGCAAAAAAAGTCCTCAAGGCAAATTATAATTTTCCAGAAAAAAGTTTAAAACAAAAATTACTTCACAAACACTTCTCGGTACAAAATGATTTAATGACTTGTCTTTATGAACTAATATGTAATCAGAGTTCTGAATACATAGAAAGCATGGTAGTAATATATAAAGTTTAATTTTTATACCTGGTTCCCAGGTACAAAATCTTTAAATGTTTAAGCAGGAATTAAATTGTCAAGAGTTATATTCACCTCAAATAATCTTTGTAAAAATGAAGGAATATTCATTTCAGTCTCAGTCCATGATTAAAAATAACTAATTTCTCCCCATTCAGTTGTTTCAAACAAAATGCACAAATATGATAAACCTTTACACAAGACCCCATTCACTGCAAAGCCAAAAATATTTGGTCATTCAAATACATCAGCAATAAAATGCATACCCTGAGCCATGTCTACAAATATTATGAATTGGGATTTTGGGCACCCCTATTATTTATAACAAAAATTATAGCATCTATGCAGGATGTTATGTCAATTTTAAAATGGTAAGCTATGTTTTGACGTATTACTTTTTCATACCAATTAACTGCAGTAATTTAGACCAGTATTTATAATAGGATACAGTGAAAACAGAACAAACACTGGACCAGTCAGAAATGGGTACTGAAGAAATGCATTGCTGGAAGCTAAAAAATCAAGTAAAGTTCAAATTTAATTTGAGGACTATCAACAAATTTCCACAAGGCTTATTCTAATACAAGTTGAACCTCTCTAGTCTGGTACTCTCTAGTTTGGTAACATCCATTGTCTGGGATAATTTTACTTAGCCAGATGTCCACTTATCATGAGTGTAGCCAAATTTCCTGCGATCCCTTAAAGTTTGTTTACAGCCACCAGTCTTGGCTTTCAGTGTTCTGTTCTGTAATTTAGCTCTAATTTACCCCAATTGTCTTCTAAGAGATCAGTAAGTTTTGCTGGCCAACCAATTATGCTTTCTATGACAAAGAACAATCCAGAATTCATATTTAACACCCCCCCCAAGATACCAAGAACAAGGTTGTTGTGACTAACACATACTGAACAATTTTTCCAGGCCCTCGCCTAAAATGACTTTGCATGACATGGAAACTAACGAAATGGATTCTCTTCAACAAAGGAAAAGGTAATGGGAGATTTTTCTTCAAATCAAAACAAAGAACTGTGCTTTCCTCCACCTGCAATGGGTTTTTTACATTAAAACCATTCTGAGAAGTTTTTGTTAAACACTGAAAAGCCTAGACGTTTTGCTCCTAATTGAGAAACACAATAATTAATTTCATACCGGTTTGGGGGCCTTTTAGACTGATGTTTCTATGAATCAATGTGATTTCAAGAAACCGCATGATAGTAACAAAGGAAAAAATGTAAGTTTTTTGCAGTTGTGCACTAAATCAGCTCTTCCTTTAGTAAAGCACACTCCTTCAGAACCTGCTTTCTTGTCTTGGCACCAAGTATTACTATAAATTGATATATTTATTCCTGAACATGAGAAGCAATTTAGAAACTTAAGTAACAAACTCCATTTGAAGTCTCACTTTACATTGGCATAACTCAAAGGCTTCTACTGGAATTGCTCTAGATATTACACCACTGCAAGAGAAGCAGGCCCAAAATCTCAAAATATTTCATTTTGTGTTATTTGCAGCTGGAGCATATGTTAGCTGTGGCATGGTTGGAACTATATTACTGGGGCCAAATGTATCCCTGGTACAACTTCATTGACTTTAGCGCACTTACACCAGGGATGCATTTCACTTCTATAAACTGAGAATCTGAGAATGCCCAAATGATGATAACATTTTATTCTGGCAGATGTATGCATCAAATAACAACATTAAGAAAGCTTTAACAGCACCAGCAGTAGTAATAAATGGGAACAGTAGGTGCCTAACTAGGGAGTTTCTTTTGCACAAAGTTTCAGCCTAAATTGTGTTTTATTGAGACTTGCCATTTTCATGGCAAGGATTATAGCCTTCAGATTTTAGGTCTTTTTAGGGACTGACTGTATGACAGGGTTCTGGCCATTTCAGACTGTGTCATAACTAGTTAAACTGATGAGCACTTGACTGATCAAATCCAAAAGCCCACATAAAAATGTGTTTCCCTTCTAGAAATAGAAAGTCCTTTTTATGTTTCAGAATGGTCAGCCAAGCTCACATCACAACCTAATATTGAGCTGTAATATTCCCATTTATATTGACAACCCCTGCCTGACCTGACACAGGCTCACTTACATCTACAGGGGACAGCAGTTCTACCTGACATCATAATGTTCTTCTGTTTACTACTGCAAGTCCCAAGAGTAATGTAACAGATATGTTTCCCTATGAAACAAAGAGCTGTATTGCTTATTTCTATAATACTCCCAGTCTCAAGATTCAAAATTACATTGTCTCTTATCCAGCCTAAATTCCCCACTTTCCCTATCAGCAAATCATCATGCAAACCTGCCCTCCTTATTTTCCACTAATTTGCCTTTATCTTATATTCCCTTTTTTCACTACCTTTTCACATAAGATCACCTGGGACCTGGCTTATATAGTACTGCTATAAATCCATTATACAAAGGAATCCATATGTTCTTAATCAGTGGTGGGCAACCTGCGGACTGCATGTGGCCCATCAGGGATCTGTGTGTGGCCTACGAGACATTTTGTTTACCATTGCTTATATGCAGGGATGCCAGATTCCACTGGTTTCTGTCCGCATAGGGGGTGTTTTTTCTTACTGGTATTTTATAAAGTGGCATGCACATAAAATAAGGGCATCTGAAGAGAGGTGCATGCTGATCGCACACCACATTGACTGTGAGAGTCAAATGGCACAGCCTGCAAGTTCTAGGTACATAAGAGCAGATTTTGCGGCCCACGGATATGATGCAGACCACTCATTAACCTAGGTTGCCCATTATTGTTCTTAATGTTTTTATTGACACTTATTAGGGGAGCACTTTCTTTTGGTTAATTGTTATGGCATAAATAATAATGCTCATCCTTAACACTCCCTGTTTATTGGCTTTTTTAAAATTTGTTTACACAGAATATCAAGAATAAGAACAGCCATACTGGGTCAGACCAATGGTTCATCTAGCCCAGTATCCTGTCTGCCGACAGTGGCCAATACCAGATGCCCCAGAGGGAGGGAACAGAACAAGTAATCCTCACGTGATCCCTTCCCTGCCACTCATTTCCAGACAAACAGGAGCTAAGGACACCATTCCTACCCATCCTGGCTAATAGCCATTGATGGACCTCCATGAATCTATCTAGCTCTTTTTTGAACCCTGTTAAAGTCCTAGTCTTCACCACATCCTCTGGCAAGGAGTTCCAGAGGATGACTGTGCACTGAGTGAAGAAAAACTTCCTTTTGTTTGTTTTAAACCTGCTGCCTATTAAAAAATGAAATACAGTATCTTACTTATAGTGAATTTCTACAAATAAAAACTATTTGGGTATTACATTATAAAATTTAGCTGAATTTCATGACAGTTCACTAAATAGGTGAACTCTGTTCAGGATTTTATGTTAAGAATCTAATGCTTATCTGTGATCTTTCAAACAGGGCTGAGTGCAATTTTTTTTTCTGTACCATCCATAATATGAATGTATTTTTTTAAATAAGCAATTATACTTGCCATTGCAAAACACACCAATTTACTAGTGTTGTTTAACTCCATCTTCTTATCACAATGTCTGTTTCCAGATCCCAAAGTGCTCATGTCAATATTGTTCAAGGATAGTAATTTGGATGGTTCTGGATACAACAATGCCTTCTCCAAAACTGTTCCGCTTTAATAATGCCCTTTTCAGATAAATCTAACTCCAAAAGTTGCTATTTTGAATGCATACTGTATGTTAAATTATCCCTTCCATATTTCATTCCAAATTCTGAAATACTCAATGGGCCTGATACTACAGTCCTTGCACACTCACATCTCCAACTGAGGTTAATGGGAACTTGGGATGCATAAGGAAGGTAAGACTGGCTTAAATATAAGTAAGAACGGATCAAGACATACTGTCTTGAGGACAGGCTCGGTCCTGAAGTGTTTATTCTAAATCCCAGAATGCCTATTATGAATCTTAAAGGTTATTTCAAATGCACATGGGTGAAAGCTGTAATTAAGGAAAAAACACAGCTCCAATAATAGCACATTTAAAAGTTAGCAATTCTTAGTCCTCATCACTGTAGCAGTTGAACGTCTTATTACAGCTACAGTTTCTTCAATTACTCAGAATTACATCAATACTGACAAAGTGCATGTATTTATCATGGGTTCTGAATGCTGAAGTAACCAGTAAAGAAAATATAACATACACTGTTATTTTTGAGAGCCTCTGTAGAGTAGACTGATTTAAGAAAAACCAAAACAATTATAAAATTTTACTTCGTAGTCCTTTTCCAGATCACAGATATTCATAATTAAAAGAATATGGAATAAACATTAGCTACTCAGCCATCAGCATCACACAAAGAAAAAAACAGTAAAATGAGATGCAGAATTCATTCTTCCAATGATTGTCATTGAACTACTACATTAGTAAACATTCACAGTATGAAGTCTCTTTCAATATATCTCCAGCATATAAAGTAGTGCAAAAATCATTCCAGTCACTGCATTTGGACCAAGTTAAATTATTCTCTTACTTCATTTCTTCCATGGATTAGACAACAAATGCTGCAATGCCTCCAAACAGAGTTATAAAAATAAACAATTTCTGGAGGTTCAGCAGCCTTTTCAAAGTTAGTTTCCAATTAAAAACAAGCATTTGATATTTCAAGATAAAATTTAGACCTATGTTCTGTAGAATAATTTTGGTTTTTACAATAATTTTTACTGTTTTGAAGATAACTATGAAATCCCATGGCAACAGCTATTAAAGCATTGATAAATGGATAATGACTACTGAACTTCATTGTTTCTTACATAGTAAATACCTCTGAATGCCAACTTTTACCGCTGAAGTCTTATTAGTGATGTCAACAGTTCACACAGCAAATTTAAAACTGTCTTGGTTTTAATGGTTTCTTCCCCTCATGTGCAAAACACTTGCATTCTAATAAAAATATAAAGTATGAAATTACATCAGCTCAAACCACCTCTTCCACAAGGTATATAATTTACTTGATATGTAATACAAGTTTAGCAATACTTTTTTTATTTGTATTTAACCAATAAAGAGCATACCATTGTATGCTTCAGGCTTTTGTTTGCATATTTCATTTTTATCACTGCACTCTCTTAAATGCATAAATATATATGGAAACTTTCAATATTACACATCAGTTTCCACTGATTTTGAATTTACACAGTTTTTCTTCTCTGTCTCACTGTCATTCCCTGTGTCCTGACATTTTTTTTCCTTTACGCAAAGAGACTCTTTAACTCCTTCTTCCATTTCCAAATACTCTGATTTACCCTCTGTGGAAGAAGATGATGAGCTTCTAAATTTCTTCAGTAAATTTGTTGGGAGGTATGGACAACTGACTGCATTTTGTGTCAGCTGTGTTTGTTCTTCATTCTCAGTCTCTCTGTGATAGAAATAGTTAAAATTGGAGACAATCACTGGCACTGGTAAAGCAATGGTTAACACCCCCGCGATGGCACACAGGGACCCGACTATTTTCCCACCCACAGTTATGGGTTTCATGTCCCCATAACCAACTGTAGTCATGGTCACCACAGCCCACCAAAAGGCATCTGGGATGCTTTGAAAATGAGTGGAAGGTTCATCTGCTTCTGCAAAGTAAACAGCACTGGAAAACAAAATGACTCCAATAAAGAGAAAGAAAATGAGAAGCCCCAGCTCTCTCATGCTGGCTCTGAGTGTATGACCTAGGATCTGCAAACCCTTAGAGTGTCTGGAGAGCTTGAAGATGCGGAACACCCTGACCAGACGGATGATCCTCAGGATAGCAAAAGACATGGCCTGTTGACCATTACTGCCCTGCTGCTGGGCCAGCTCGGTGCCCAGGGTGATGAAGTAAGGCAAGATGGAGACAATATCTATGATGTTCATGATGTTCTTGATGAAGACTGCTTTGCTGGGGCAGGCAAACCATCGCACTGTAAACTCGAAGGAGAACCAGATGATGCAGACTGTCTCCACGATGAAAAATGGGTCATTGAAGATGGTGTGCCCCCCGCTATCCAGGTGCAGAGTCTCATTGAAAAGTCCCTTGCCCAAGCCCAGGGACAGTATAAGCTCCTTGTTGTCTCTGAATTCTGGCAAAGTCTCTAGACAGAAGATGACGATGGAGATCAAGATGACCAAGACAGAGACAATGGCGATGCCTCTGGCTGCACTGGAACTCTCAGGATACTCAAATAGCAGCCAGATCTGCTTCTTGAACTCATTGTCAGGCAAAGCCTTGTCCTCTTCCTCTTTGACAAACCCTTCATCCTCCCTGAACTTGAGCATGGCCTCTTCCCCAAGTTGATAGAATTTCACTTCCTCGGTGAAGATATCAAAGGGCACATTAACTGGCCTCTTCAGCCGGCCCCCAGACTGGTAGTAGTACAGGATAGCATCAAAGCTGGGCCGGTTCCGATCAAAGAAGTACTCATTCCTGAGTGGGTCAAAGTATCTACCCCGCTTTGCCGGATCCCCCAGCAACGTTTCAGGAAACTGAGCCAAGGTCTTTAGCTGAGTCTCAAACCGCAGTCCTGATACATTGATCACTACCCGTTCGCAGCACTCATACTCGCTGTAGCGCACTGTGCTGTAGCCCCCAGGGCAGCCGTCACCTCCACCATCATCAGGTGGGTGGTCCAAAAACGAACATTCATCCACTTCATCCTCGTCACTGTAGTAGAACTTCCCTTCCTCCTCATCTTCTTCATCCTCCCCCTCATCCTCCTCTTCCTCCTCACTCAAGTCCTTCAGTATCTTCTCTTCAGAGCCACTTAGCGGCAGCAGCTCAGAACAGAGGAAGGAGGCCGCACACTCCCTGCTACTCAAATAGTGGCTCCTTTTTCTCCCCTCGCTTTCTCCTTCTACTGCTTTGATGCCAGGGCAAACTGCTATGTGGTGCGTTGCCATCGTGAGAAGAGGAAGCCCCCCGACTCTGTATCTGGTGGTAGTGATGATAGGGACCACCTCCTCCCGAGGCGCCGCCTTCTACTGCTGTTGCTGCTGCCACAGCTGCAGCTGCCGCTGCCCTCGAGTGTGCCAGTCTTTCTCTCTCCCGAGCCCGAGCCTGGACAGCATATCCATAGGGCATGTGGCTGTTGCAGCCAGAGCTCTCTGCACTCACCATTGCAACCTCCATTTTGTAATTGTTTATTTGTTTAATACAAAATAGTCTGGGATATCTATAGTCACACCTTGACTTTTATGAGGGAAAGTTCAAAGCCATTTGCATTTGGAGGACAGTTTCTTGGAAGCACAGTACATGATGGTATTAGTAAAACTGAATTTGTGTTTTGCGAAATTGTAACCACCACAAAATCTGCATTTTCTTATCATTCAGGATGTCTGACAAAAATAACCGTGTTTTGTTCACAAAAAAAGTAAAATAAAAGATGCAGCCTTCAGATTTGATTTCAGAAAGAGTCAAGGCCTCGTCCTTTCATCAAGCAAGCCTCTTTATTTTTATGATACTCCAGTGGCCAATACAGAATCCACACATCTTTTCAAATGTGTGATTTTGTTGTAGCTCCAAGGACTGCACCCAGTAAAGAGCCAAGTGTTCATGCAAAACGAGGTAACTGTCCTGTTGTTTTCTTGACAAAGAAAAGTTTCAGGTCTTTAGTTTATCACTGTAACCAAATGCAAATAGTCTCTTTTCTCATCATTTTCTCCAAGCAATGCTTTGGTCTAGCAATATGATTACTGTTTAATAATGATATTGAGGGAGTTGAAGGTAACTTCCAGCCATCATTTTGTTTACACAGTGAGGAGGTCTTTGCAAGCCCTCTTTCTTCAGCCTGTCAACAGAGTCTCAAACCTCGGAGCAGCAGCCAGGACAGTAGCTGCAGTGGCAAGAGGAGGAGGAGAAGGCTGCAACACTGGCTCTGAGGTCTCCATAGGGGACAAGGGAGTGGATCACCCTTTGGTTATGCTCATGCAGAAGAAGCACTTAACCTGAGGCACATGCAGCAAACACACATACATACAAAAATAACAAAGAAAACAAAAAGGTTTAGAAAAGGTTGATTCATTTTCCTAAGATGCCACAGTGTAGGTCAAATGCAAATTGTGTCATTTACTAAGATGTTCAGCCACACGTACACACACCCCCTTCACATTAATACATCACACACATTCATTCCATACACCCATAGGTTTTCTATGATTGTGTGTACAGATACGAGTGTGTGCGTATACACATATAGGTGTACTTAAGTATGTAATTGTTTTCTCTTCCTAACTCTAGGAGAGAGAGCAACATTCACATCAATACTATTGTATATGGCAGTCACAATTTGCAAGACTTTACATATAGACTGTATTTGTATGTATAAAATCTTCCACGTATATCAAATGTGGCACGGAGATGTATACAGAATAGCTCTGCTACATATTGGGAACTTAATTAACTGCAAGAATGATACAGTACATTTCAAATCTAACTTGTGATGTAGTCACAATGCACCTTTTACTAAACTGTCACTTAGTAAAAGGTGTATATACCTGGGCATATCCAGTGACCAACATCCATGCTTGTCTGACAAAAAATACAAACTGTAGCTTCCCTGGAGCAACAACACACGGTCACCCAAACACACACACACACACACCTAAAAACAGCACACACCCCTTTATGAATATGCTGCAGGAAGAAAAATGCTATTATACTTACTGTTCCTAGGCAGAGAAATAGCAACGCTCTTCTGGCTCGTCCAAGGATGTAGAGAAAGAGCTCCTGAGAAGGGGACGGTGCTAAGCAGCCTAGGGTTGCAGGTGTAGGGGCAGCCAAAACTACAGGTGGATGATTTATTTGTCTCGGTTCCCTTTGTACACAAGCAGATCTCCCGGGGGGAGCCAGATGGGGAGCCCAGCTCTGGAGAAATCTGGTCAGCGACGGTCACTTCTTAGCCCAGAGCTTAGCAAAACAACAACAATCAAGAATCTTGCTCCAGGAGGAAACAAAAAAGAGGATTCGTGTGTGTGCGCGCGCGGGAGGACACGCTTGTGTGTGTGTGTGTGATCACTTGTCTCCCCAACGCGGGCGCTGGCGGGAGGGTGAGATCAACGGGGAATAATCCCTGTGCGAGCCGAGCACTGGCGAGTGATACCAGGAGGCGCCCTGTTGGTGGCAATTCCCCTCGCACGCCCGTTTACACTGCAGCCGAGCGCCCCGCAGTCCAGCGCACACCGCATCCACTTGTTGTTGCTGCTATTATTTGGCGGGCGGGGGCGGGGAGGAGCGAGGCAATTAAACCCAATACAACCGACACCCCCCGCGAGGCTTTCGCGCCCGCGCTCCCAAGCCCCTGCGCCGCGATCCCGCTAACTCTGGCCTCAGTGAGTTGCGGGCGCAGGAACTGTTGCTCTTTCCCGCGCTCTCGCCCCCTTTGTCAGCCGTCTGCTGCCCGATTCCCAACTGTGTTTACGTGCCACTGAAGGACGAACGCCTGGTCTGATTTATTCCCTGGGCTTTCCAGCTCTCGGCCAGCCCCTAGCGGCCACAGCCCTCCTTGCACTCATTAAGGAATTTGCACTCTCCCCCCCGCATTGTTTCTTTTTGTGGTCATATATTAATTATTGAAAGAAATATGCCGGAGCTGAATAATACATACCTTGGCTAATACAAGGGAGAGCTCGGGTCAGTGCCGAGGGCTGTCTTTTTTAAAGAAAATCTATGCCGCTCAAGAGGCACTGGGAATTTCAAAAGGAATCAAGGAATAAGTGTGGCACACAACATCATTGAACAGCTGGATCTACCTGGCTCCTGCTGGGTTTTGGCCATGATTTCCCAATGTGTTGCTTCATAACAGAAAAGCAGGCCTACTGCTCTTATTGGAGGGGGGGGGGAATCCAATCCACCCTAGAATCATAGAATCCTAGGGCTGGAAGAGACTTCAGGAGTCATTGAGTCCAGCCCCCTGCTTAAGGCAGGACCAACCCCAACTAAATCATCCCAGCCAGGGCTTTGTCTAGCCCGGACTTAAAAACCTCTAGAGATGGAGATTCCACCACCTCCCTAGGTAACACATTCCAGTGCTTCACCACTCTCCTAGTGAAATAGTTTTTCTTAATATCCAACCTAGACCTCCCCCACTGTAACTTGAGACCATTGCTCCTTGTTCTGTCATCTGTCACTACTGGCAATAGCATCTCTGCATCCTCTTTGGAACCTCCCTTCGGGAAGTTGAAGGCTGCTATCAATCCCCCCCTTCTCTTAATAAGCCCAAATCCCTCACTCTCTCCTGGTAGGTTATCTGCACCAGCCCCCTAATCATTTTGGTTGCCCTCTGCTGGACCTTCTCCAATGCATCCACATCCTTTCTGTAGTGGGAGGCCCAGAATTGGACTCAACACTCCAAATGTGGCCTCACCAGAGCCAAATAAATGGGAAAAATCGCTTCTCTAGATCTGCTGGCAATGCTCCTCCTAATGCACCATAATATGCTGTTAGCCTTCTTAACTACAAGGGCACACTGTTGACTCAGTGCTCCCTGGAGCAGGAACATTGCAAAACCCTGGATCTAATACCTGAATCCTGCCGAACTTTGGCCTCAAATTGTAATACTCATAAAATAAGTCTAGCTGCTCACTATGCAGAGCATTACAAAACCCCAGATCTGGATTTGGATCCTACCAGATCCATCCACTTTTAGCCCTTACCCTCCTCAAAAAAAACAACCCACAGCAGGAAGAGGAAATACGAGTAGCTCCTCCTACTCCACCAAAAAAACAAACAGATAGTAGAATGTGGGACTTGATATCAAATATGCCCAAAATCCAGCTGGAGCCAGATCCAGGTTTTTACAACATTCATGAAGGGGATGGGGAGATCTAACTGGAAAACAAGTGTAACCACTCCTATTCCACTAAAAAAAAAAATCTAGATCCTAATGCACCGCAGCCTAATATCATGAGAAAAATGCATAACTGGCATCTGAATGTAACCCCACTCAAACAAAATAAAGGGTGGAAATAAAAACTCCCAATGCACATAAAAAATCCAGATCATAATGCAAACTGATGCAGCAGTCCCATAAAATCATGCACCTAACCCCTTGATCCTGTTGGATCCATCCTGACCTGGATTGCACAGAAGGGTGAAAAGGGAGACTAGAACAAAAATAGCCCAAGTGGTTGATTTTCAGTCTTAGCGCTTTCTCTATTCTTCTTGGATTCCCTTTAAGCTCATGATCAGGGAGATTCTTCAAAACAACAATGTTAGAAGAAGGAATGTTAGAAGGGAAGATAGTCTTGGAGAGTGGATAGCCCTGGGGTAAGGCACTAAGTAGGGACTCAGGAGACCTGGCTTCACCCCTAGTTCTGTGACAAGCTTCCTGGGTCTCATTGGACAGGTCACTTTTCTGCACTTCAGTTCCCTATCTGTAATTATAGTTCCTCTCTCCCACATTTTGTCTCTCTAATCTGTTTTGACTGGGAAATGGAGCAGGGACTGCCCATTTCTATGCATTCATACAGTGTCTAACACAATGGGGCCTCAGTTGTTGCAACCTCTAGGTTTTATCATAAATAAAGATGAATGAAACTCAGTGAATTATTTGCACTGTGGAATCCCTGTCATTGGGAGCTTTTAAGATGAGGTTAGTAAAAAACCTGGCAAGAATCATTTAGGCTAGATATATTTGGTTCCTTCTCAGCAAGGGGGGAAACTCTGCTTGCTCAATGTACTGAATCAAATGTCCTCCCTCTGTATTTGCAGTTTTGAAACAGGGCAAGCAGAGAGTACAATCATTGTGAAGGCATACAAAACCCAGGAGATATTAGGTGTTAGACTGTGTGTGGCATTTGCTCCTGATGAGATGCCAAAGGAAACTGAGTGGAGTTGGGAAAATATGGGGTGGTAAATTTTCACATCAGTTAAGGATCTCAGAAAAACTCATGGAGAGGATGCCTTTGCAAGTATTCTTCTGCAAGTAGAACCAGGCCATTCTAGTGGCTGGTCAGAAGCATGATCTGTGAAATTTGGCACATATACTCCTTGTTCTGGCTATGAGGCTATGGACAGCAGTTACATGCTCCTGCTTTGGTCAGGAATAATCTGGGGAGAGATTAGACTGTGAGATCACAATTAATGCTGCTTTTGGACTGTTAAAGTTCCATCTATTTGGGGGGAAACTGGAAAGAGCAACATTTTGGGCCAAGATAAAGAATTCAAAAATGCTTCAAGAACTGTCCAGTAGCTCTGTGCCTACAGATGTCTCACACTGCAAACTGGTATTGTGCCAAATTGTCACAGAGGTAGAGAAAAGAATTTTGACATGTTTCACTGTATGGCACATATGTTTGCCAGTAGCAAATGTATTTGATAGTGTCTTGTAATTTGTGTCACGCCTGCCAATTATTTGTGTCACGTCTGCCAATTTGTGTCCAATTATTTGAGTGGGAAGAGATGCTTTTAGGATCTACAGGCTGCACTTGAAGTTCTCATACCAAACAGCTGCTATTGACATCAGGAGAAGGGACACGCATGGAGAAACTACAGAATCAGACCAAAAACTGTGGGTACGTCTACACAGCCACATTATTTTGAAATAACTGCCTGCTGTGTAGACATGGACTAAGTATGGACGAAATAAAGTATAAATACTGTCATGCTGGAGGACTTCTTACTCTGACTCCTGCAACCCTCATTGTACGAGGAATAAGGGAATGTGATGGACACACACACACACCCCAGGGACATTAATGTACATAACTCAAAGGTGCTTGGAGCAAATTATTTCATGTAACCTATCAATCTTCATGTCATGATCCGCTGATTCTGTTTATCTTATTTTGATGTGTGTATCATTTTTGTGTGTAAAATTAGACATATGGAGTAGGGAATACTTTATGATTTTTAAATGTGTAAATGGAAAGCCATCAATTGGGACCCCAGTGTCTCAGCAGTCATATGCAAATAGCTTTTTGTCCTTAAGGCTTAGCAGTGGTCCTTAGGGACTCCCCATACAACAAGGGAATGCTTTAAAAAGAATAGGAAGGTAGGAGTCTTTGGTCTTTTGGCTGGGCTGCACCTGAAGGAAGGAGCTGAAGACCCCAGGGTGGGGAGACAGCCCCGATTTGCAGGGGCAGCTGGAAAAGATGTTTGGGGCGAGTTTGAAAAGTTTGCACTGAGGTTTCAGTGCAGAATTAGCCAAGCATTTTTGTTTCTTTTGATTTGTAATCTACTTTGCTCTGCCTGCTCTCACTTATTACCACTCAAATCCTACTGCTTGTACTTAATAAAATCACTTTTATTTTCTATCAAACCCAGTGTAAGCAATTATTACGTGGGGGAGCAATCAGTGTGCACATTCCCCCTTTCATTGTTAAAAGTGACTTACCTAATTCTTTGGGGTTTGATGCCATTTGGGGTGTGGTATCCCAAGAAGCTGGGCCCTAAACTGCACTCTCCTCAAACTTGAAGAGGTTCAGTACCTGTACTGCTTCTTGGGGGTCAGGGATCTCAGCTCAGGGCCATGGTTGGGGGAGACCAGGGAGCTGGCCCGGCAGGACCAGGCGGTGAAGAGCCCCAGAGAGTGGGAAGGCGAGTGGCAGTGGCCATGTCAGCACCCTGGAAGGCACCACAAGGGGTCTTCTGAGACCGCATCCGCCTCATAGGGAAGTTGGAGGAAGAGTCTCTATTTCTAAATAAGTGCTGTGTAGATGCTCCCAATTTTGAAATAAGCTATGCAATTGATGTAGTTCAATTTGCGTAGTTTATTTCGAGTTAAGCCCTGCTGTGCAGACACACCCTGTAGGTGCTCTGCATTTTGTTGAAGGACTCCATGTTAGAAAGTATTATGCATACAGCTTACACATATTATACTAGAAGAGATTGTCTTGGTGTTCGTGTACAAGGTCAGGAGTTAGGAGATTTGTGTTTTTGAGCATATTCTGACACAACTATCTTAGCCCAAATTTAGCCTTGTGGTAACAAAGTGTAACTCCCATAGGAGACTCTGAGCCCAAATCAGCATGTCAGAGTTCCTGGTGTATCCTCTGTGACCAACCTGATGGGGAATAAACAGGTGCATTGAGGGCCAAATGAGCTTGGTCAGAAGAGAGGAGTTGCTTTGCCTCTGAGCCCTTCACATTAAATAGATAGTAGGGAGAAGAAAACCCATAGTTGTGTCCTCTCTACCTTTATGAATCCATGAATTCTGTCTAGTCACCACTATTAGCAGCCCAGAGAAAGAGTGATTTTTTGCCATCATTGTACTGGAGAGTTCTGCCAGTTTCCTACTGACACCATCTAAATGAAAATTTGACCTTGTGTCTTAAAAAGAGACTGTGATTCTGCCACCAAAGTGGTATAAGAACTTTGTCAGCTTTATGTGTCAGTTTATCCACAACTGTGTCATGGATTGGGGCATGAGATAACAGTTATGAGCTTTCTCTTTCTTGCAGTTATGTTTACTGATACACACATATACACAGGCAAAGTATATGCATTTATCAGTTGTGACAACCAGATACATCAGAAACAATTGTATGCAGTTCTTTCAATGGAAAATTATGTTGGCAAAAATCAGGGTCCAGGCTCAGCTTGATTACTCATGGCTTTAGAACAGTGTAAAATGGGAGCCTGATACCTAATAGCTTTGTATACCACTTATATAGGCTCAAGTGGGCAAAGAAAATAGAACAAACTGTTTCGAAGCAAATTATGTGTTGACAACAGTTCATTAAACTTCTTTGTATTGGGGAAGTTGTATAGCGTTGTGGGCGAACAAGCCACAAAGTTAACAGCAAAAGAAAAGTTCCCATCACGAACTACAAGCAAAATTAGCAGCCCCTTTCAAGGGTTCCAGGACAGCTATTACTACACAAGGATGGAGAAAAAAACTGTCAAGGCTAGCATATAAATTAAATATGCCTGGGGCCAATTTTGATCTAGCTAGGAACCTAGAGAGAATTTATTACAGTGTTTACTTTGGTATGCGCTCTCTTGCTCTCGCTCTCTCTCTCTCTCTCTCTTTCTAGTATATAGCTACAGATATACCCACTATTATTATTAGCTAAGTAAGCATACAATCAGCCAAGGTGTCAAAGGGACTAAATGTGAGGAAGGATGGTCCCATGGTCAAAAGACTCCAGGTGTATTCCTTGGTCTGTCACAGAATTCCTGTGTGACCTTGGACAAGTCACTTAGGTTTTCTGTGCCTCAGTTCCCCAACTGTAGATTAGGGATAACAGCACTTCCTTGCCTCAGACAGGTATTGTAAAGATTTATGTATTAAAGATTGTGAGTAACCATACTCAGAGAGTAGTTATTAATGGTTCACAATCCTGCTGGAAAGGTATAACTAGTGCGGTTCCACAGGGGTCTGTTTTGGGACCGGCTCTGTTCAATATCTTCATCAACGATTTAGATATTGGCATAGAAAATACGCTTATTAAGTTTGCAGATGATACCAAGCTGGGAGGGGTTGCGACTAATCTGGAGGATAGGGTCATAATTCAAAATGATCTGGACAAATTGGAGAAATGGTCTGAGGTAAACAGGATGAAGTTTAATAAAGACAAATGTAAAGTGCTCCACTTAGGAAGGAACAATCAGTTTCACACATACAGAATGGGAAGCGACTGTCTAGGAAGAAGTACGGCAGAAAGGAATCTAGGGGTTATAGTGGACCACAAGCTGAATATGAGTCAGCAGTGTGATGCTGTTGCAAAAAAAGCAAACATGATTCTGGGATGCATTAACAGGTGTGTTGTGAACAAGACACAAGAAGTCATTCTTCCGCTCTACTCTGCGCTGGTTAGGCCTCAGTTGGAGTATTGTGTCCAGTTCTGGGCACCGCATTTCAAGAAAGATGTGAAGAAATTGGAGAGGGTCCAGAGAAAAGCAACAAGAATGATTAAAGATCTAGAGAACATGCCCTATGAAGGAAGGCTGAAAGAATTGGGTTTGTTTAGTTTAGAAAAGAGAAGACTGAGGGGGACATGATAGCCGTTTTCAGGTATCTAAAAGGGTGTCATAAGGAGGATGGAGAAAACTTGTTCATCTTGGCCTCTGAGGATAGAACAAGAAGCAATGGGCTTAAACTGCAGCAAGGGAGGTTTAGGTTGGACATTAGGAAAAAGTTCCTAACTGTCAGGGTAGTCAAACACTGGAATAAATTGCCCAGGGAGGTTGTGGAATCCCCATCTCTGGAGATATTTAAGAGTAGGTTAGATAAATGTCTATCAGGGATGGTCTAGACAGTATTTGGTCCTGCCATGGGGGCAGGGGACTGGACTCGATGACCTCTCGAGGTCTCTTCCAGTCCTAGTATTCTATGATTCTATGATTGTGAGGTGCTGAGATACTCTGGTAATAGCCAGGGTCATTTAAGTACTTCACATAGAACTGTCTCTTTTCAAGGAGTCCTGGTTATTGTGAGATAATTTCCATTAAGGTTTGTGAAGCACTTGGATATTGTGATGATGGTCATGTAATTACCTAGATGAATACATAAGTTAGGGTATATCTACACAGCAGTGTTATTTCATAATAACTGGCATTATTCCGAAATAACGAAGAGCCCATCTACACAGCAAGCCATTATTTCAAAATAATGTCCAACTGGAGGACTTCTTGCTCTGACTCCTGTAACCCTCATTTCACAAGGAGTAAGGGAATTCGGAGGAAGAGTTTTCTTCCTTCGGCTTCCTGCTGTGTTGACAGCACCAAAAGCCGAATTAAGCTGTTTCAACTTCAGCTATGCAATTGACGTAGCTGAAGCTTTATAGTTTCATTTGACTTTTGCCCTGCTGTGTAGACGTGCCCTTAGATATTAGCTAGATGGAGCTGGTATCACTTTATTTTCCTTTGGAGATGCAGGCAGGAGAGGAAAGAAATTCCTGAAAACTCCCTAAATTTTGGTTAAAATAAACCCAACCTCATCCCAACACAAATGAAAAGCTAATTTCTTGTCCACCCCCACAATTTAGAGAATGTTTGTGGTCCCCAACAGTCTGCTACATATTCAATGACTTACCATTTCCATGGAGGCATTCTCTGCACATAACTGCAGAAGCCCATCTTCTTGCAATACCAGTTTGTGACAACTGGCATAAGGCCCCCCATTCCATAACTCACATGGGGCCTGAAACTGTCATTGTCTAACACACTTTTGTCATATGTAAACTGGTGGCACATTAGTCCCGAAAATCATTGCATGATGAATATGTGGGTTGTATACAAAGAGTTATAGATGTGTGCTGGGAAAAGACCTTTCAGTTATCCATTGAACAGCATCCTTTGAGCCACGCTGGATCCTCTAGTCTGGAGGGCTAGGAATGCTCGTAACTTGATGTAAGTAAGGAAACTGCTTAGGGAAAGACTGTAACTTGCTAAAATTAAGTTTTAGTCACTAGGCATGCATTATATTTTGTTTTATTGTAACCATTCCTCTCTCTTTATTCTTACATCTCTGGTCTTTGTGAATAAAATTATTCTTGTTTCATTACAAAATACATCTCAGTGCTGTTTATCCAAGTGAAGTGTGAGTCTTCAGCTAACATAACCGGTTGATTGTGTGCTCTGTCTCTCTGAAGACAGAGAATTTAATAATTTCTGTGAGTGCTCACTGAGGCTGTGTCTACACTACAAAGATCTATCGGAAAAAGGTACCCAAATTGCGCTCTGCACTGGGCCAAATTTCGGAAAAGCCTCCTCTTTCAAAAGAGCCCTTCTTCCTCATGGGAAGAAGAAGACAGGGCTTCCGAAAGAGCGTGTCTACTCTTCCACACAAAAAAAAGCAGAAGAGCAGCCACGTCCCCTGGAAAAACCCTGTAGTGTAGACATAGCCTGAGAAGGACTGGGTACTACTCAGATATGGTTCTGGGGAACTCGGGAAGTAGGGTTCACTGACTGTTATCTGTGGGGCAAGAGTTAGAGTCTTGAAGAGTTTGCTGGAAAGGCAAATAAGGTAATGTGTCAGGAAATTGACACAGACAGCTTCGCAACATCAAAGCTTTCACTCTTGCTAGGGGATGGGGATGATATACTGGCTCATATCTCCAGGTGTCTGGAGCATGATGTTGTACAGGTGTCTCAGACAACAATTTTGACTTTGTTGCAGTCAAAATCAAATGGGGCCTGGACAACAGTACCATTCATCAGTATGGAAACCATAAACTTAGTGGATGCAGTTTATGAGCAATTTTCCACAGGTTGGGGTGCTCACAGACATGTGCACTAAGAGGTATTTGCTCCTACAAAAAGCAAGTTAGAATACTAGCCCTTTAGAAAATGTATTGTCATACCTACTACATCTCTCCTGACAGTAGTTATCTCCTGATATGCAGTAATGCAAGGACTTCTAGCTTAGAGAATGCAGCATTTGATATTTTCATAAATGAATTATGATTATACCAATTTCTCTAGCTGAGATTGATTGGTTACCAATTTTAGTGGTGCTTAGCTACGCTTTTATTTCATTTAATCGTCTTTTATTTCATGCCTTAACCATGCTTTCTATACTTAGCAAATAGCACCTCCTTGTATGTAAGATATATGGAGTTATGACTGGTTGACTGTTATATTCGGGTACTCATTGGTGGGTGCCTCAGACTGGAAAAGACCAAAAGATTGACCTTCATGGAAGTTGAGTCATGAATTAGTACAGGTTGAACCTCTCTAGTCCAGCACTTTCTGGTCTGGCAACATCCATGCTCTGGCATGATTTTAGTTAGTCAGATGTCTATTTGCCATGGGTGTGGCCAAGTTTCCCACAGTCCCAGAAAGTTTGTTTACAGCCACCAGTCCTGGCTCTCAGTGTTCTGTGCTGTTATTTAGCCCTAATTTACCCCTAAATGTCTTCTAAGAGCCCAATAAGCAGTGGAAGTGTTGGTAATGCTACTAGACCAGTGATTCCCAACCTTTTCACTAGTGTGGACCCCCAATCACCCCACCAAACTATTTGTGGATCCCCAATCACCCCCCAAACTGTTCGTGGACCCCCATCAAAGCCAATTCTAGCTGCAATTCTAGTAGTCAGCAGAGTATTTTCTCACTTTTCATTTACTTATATCTGTTTGATTAGATGTTTCACTTGTGGATGCTTCACTCTGCTCATCAGTCTCCTTTCTCTTCAGCAAGTGTGATTTCAGCCACAGATTCATGTTGAATGTATGGCTAATGTTTGTATGCTTCTAACCGTTGCAATCATTTTGTCACACAAAGGCACCACAACATAGATTTCCGGGCAGCAATTAATAACATTATTGGAAGATACTTAATTTAAAAATAATAATTGATGGTAACTTTGCAATTTATTTAAAACTTATTTTCTATGATCATTTTTATGTATCTTTTCTGTTTTTCCACAGACCCCCTGCAATACCCTTGCGGAGCCCATGTTGGGAACCACTGTACTAGACAATATTGACCTCCCAAGGTCTGGCAAATTCTCTGGTTCGGCACCAGGCAGGTCCCAAAGGACTAGAGAGGTTCAATCTGTAACAGCCTAAGTACATGGTCACTGGCAACTGAGGTGGTGTCTCTGTTTCCTCATAATGCCATGAGGTCCTGGGGAGGCTAATGAGGGTGGGCAATGGGGCATGGCCTGAAGTGGAATAGACACTGTTAGTCATCATTCTAGACAATACAGATGGATTTTAACTAAACTGATTGTTATGTAAAAACAATGAGTCCTGTGGTACCTTAGAAACTAACAGATTTATTAGAGAATAAGGTTCATGGGTAAAACCAAGAATTGAAGTATATAATAATAAATGAGAAGAGACAATTAGTAACTATTAGATTTCTAAGTCAATTACAGCAACTAACATTTCTTTTCCCAATATTTCTTTTCTTGCTCCTCACTGTGCTCCTTCCATTCCTGTTAGTGTCATTTTCATTCACCCTGTACCTCATGCCAGTTTTCTGTTCGTCCTTTCCAAATATATTGTTGTCATGTTTTTGTCCTCCCCACATATTGAGACTAAGTACCCCCTGACTTGAAGTGGTTTCCATTATACACAGAGTTTACAGTTTGGTTCAGCATCCCCACTATAATAATTGTTCCATGACTCCTGTTGCCAGGACTGAGCCAGTCAGCAGCTGCAACTCTGCAGGCACCCGGCTCTGCAAGCAACACCACCACTAGAGCAGTGCAGAAGTAAGGATGACAATCCCATGCCTTCCTTACTTCTGTGCTGTTGCTGGCAGCGGTGCTGCCTTCAGAGCTGGGCACCTGGCCAGCAGCCACAACTCTCTAGCCACCTGGGTAGAGCCCCAGTATGGCTTTCATGATAAATTAAGCAGTGCCTAACACAATTCTTATCTTAACAATGCACCATATGAAACTGGTAAACAAACTACTTCCCATTATATATGTTCACACATCAGCTTTTCTTTTTGAAATAACTACAGTGAAGATAATTGCAAAGTTCATTAATGCATTCAGTCTACAGTATCTGAAGTGCTGGCAAAGTACAAAACACATCTATAATATAAATAAACTAATTTTGTAAGTAAGTGATGAGTCTAATCATTAACAGACACCTACCTCCAAGTACTATTCTTTTCATATTTTTATTTCATTTGCATCAGTCCTGGAATCTGCGTACCCTCCAATAGTACAGTAAGGCCATGGTACAGCAAGTGCATGTCTATACTAGGAAATTATTTCAAAATACAGTAAAACTCCAATAGTCCGGCATCCAATTGTATGGCATTCCCGACAGTCTGGCGTCAAAATGGCAAGAGCCTAGTGAGTGAGCTTCGGCAAAAAACGAGTCACAAGACAGCAGTGGCATCAGCTGAACCGAGCGAAACCGGACGGGACCGAGTCAGTCTGCCACTGGCATTGTGTGATGCTGGACAGTGCTTGTGCTACAATAAAAAGGGTTAAAAACACTTTATATACAGTATATACTGTATATATATATATATATAACCATCTTATAGTACCTCCTGATAGTCCGGCATAGCCGATAATCTGACACCACCTAGGTCCCAAAGGTTCCAGATTATCAGAAGTCTACTGTAACTTATTTTGAAATAATAACTCCTGAAATAACTATTTTGAAGTAGCGTGTTCACACTACAGGGAAGCCTCAAAATTAATTTGAGGCAGGCACCCTTCATGTGGACACGCTACCTCAACCTAGAGCCCCAGGAAACACTGGGGAGTAATTACTTTGAATGACTCTGAGGATTAATTATTTCAAAATAGCAGCAGTGGAGCATCCACACTACTGGTATTTTGAAATAACTATTTGGAAATAAGCGTTATTCCTCATGGAACGCAGGAGTTATTATTTCAAAATAACCAGCCTGTTATTTTGAAATAACGGATCTGGTAGTGTGGACACTCCACTTGTTATTTCAAAATAAGGGGAGTTATTTCGAAATAACTCCCTAGTGTAGACCAGGGCCAATGTACATAAGCACATGCCTGGCTTTAACCATGTGAGTCATCCCTACATCAGTAATTTCATGTTAGTCATGAGCTTAAACACCTTGCTGAACTGGGTGTATGTGTTGTGACTAACATCTATTAGGTGTGGCACTTTACTTCTTTCTTTCTTTTTCTCCCCGGGGAAAACTGCATGTAAATTGTTTTAATGTAATTTTAATTATTGAAAAAATGTGTATTTTATCAACTATGTTGTATATTAGTGAAAGCAAAGTTTAAAAAGTGCACCATCCATTTGAATGGAAGCTTTTGGTGGGTTTTAGATCCAGCGTGATTTCATTCCTGTCTTGGACCATTTCCAAATCTCCTACACAAGAAAAGCTTTACTTACCTCCCTAGGTCAATGGACTGTAACATTATCTTGCACTTTGATTCACTCCTGAAGAGAGTTTTTGTCTTTTGTGTTGTTTGTTTTGTCATGTTTTGTTCACAGTTTTAGAAATTGCTTTTCTAATCCAAGAAAAATTCCTCTTGTTCAGCAGCTATTTTTCTTCTGTGTTTCTGTAAAGGAATTGGTATTTGTGAAATTTATGACCTATGCTTTGTACTAAATTCTGACTAAGATTGTTACATCAAGCAACGCAAGACATTAAATGCTGAAATTACACTGGAAAAAAATTAAATACCCCTGAGTGGTTTGATTATTAGTCCACTGATTATCCTCCACCAACTTAACTGTTGTTAAGATAATATATTATGAGCCTTCTCACATCTTTTGAAAATGTATTTGCCTTCTTCTAAAACATTCCTGACATTCAGGGACTTTCCTGATTTTACATCAGATATGTCATCTTTTGTCATCTTTACTCTGGTGTTTTTCTTGTAGAAACCCAGGAAAGAAAATACATAAAAAAATGTAATATATTTGAGAATAAAATACAAACATGGGATGTGATTCTCAGACTTTTTATTGACAGTCAACGTGTACTGGATTTTCATGAGTATTGTCCTTGATATTTCTAGAAGACTGTAAAACCATTTATCAGGCTCCAAGCTACTTAGCACACAGTGTGTAAAATTAAAATCAACTACAGCTATGCACTCATTTATTTAAAAAAAGATAGATTATGGTCATCTAGGCTGTGGATTTTGTTATATATCTAGATGTGATAATACTAGCCTTTTCCATATTCAAAGTGCAACCATATACTTTCTGTCAGAGTAACCTCTGCTACATTCTTGGTGAACAACTAAACAAAAAAGAACAGAAGTAACATCTCCATGAGCGATCATAGTATGTGAGAATCTCCTCTGTAGCAGGCTCCAGCTGAACACAAAACTGCAGGTCCTCTATAAGAAAAAGCACAGAAAAAGCACAGAAAAAACAGCCTAAAGTAAACAACATGCAGACTGATGGGCCAATTACACTTCCAGGGACTCTGTCAGGATCACAGCAGTGCCTGACAGGTGTTGTTCATGCATGCTGTGACCTCCTATTCAAATTCCAGTCAGTTCCTTCCAGTGAGTAACTGAAAGTCACTTTAAAAACCATGTTGTGTAACTGCTCTTTTGTGGGTGCCCAAAGGAGGGAAACGGTGCAAAGGGCAAGAATCCTGATGATTAATGTGTAACCCACGCTGGCTGTGAGTGGATATTTGCCCCCCTATAATGGTTGGTGCACTGAAGAGGATAAGCATCTGATACTTCTGCGAGCTAATGGATTTACTCCTTTGGCTGAATGAAGTAAATACTTATGTTTGTAGCTCCCAGCTTCAGACCCTGCTGACTTGCATTCTCTGATTACAAGGTCCATGCCTGGACACCCAAGACATCATGTCAGAGTAAGGATATTACAAACCCTTGTTTTTAGAGGTTGACAGCTTTGCAGAAGAAATCCCTGCCAGATTGGCACCCATCCCCACATGTGCATCTCCTCCAGCCAGGATGAAATTGTGTTTGTTTTTTTAAGTGACATAGCTTTAAAAAACAAAGTTTTGAGAAAAACAGATTTCTTTCCTAAGTTGGTCTTTCGTAAAAAAAATTAACAAATTGCTTCTTCAGAGTGTCCTTGGCATGAGCATGGCTCCTATAGTAGGAGCTCAGTCAAATAAATGAACATGTTCTTCCACTTCACCAAGTTGTGCTTGTAGTGGCAAAGATGGTATTTGACTGGGAAGGTCAGTGGGGACTTTGGGGAGACAGTTTCCTTTTCTGGGCTTTCTGAACTAAGAGAGGTAACCTAACATTAATAGTATCACTAATGATGGCTGGTGGATAAACTACAACTCCCTTCATCAATGATCCCTTCATCAATGATCCCCCCCGGCTCCTGCAGTCCTGAGGCAAGGAAATTCCCACTAATGTCAATGGAAGTTTTGTGTGGATAGATACCACCGGATCAGATGCTGAGATGCCTTGTAGAAGACTAATAGATTCAAGCAAGCCTAATATTCTAATTCTTTTCAAGAGGAAAATCACAACAGAAACAAAGCTTTGTATGCATGCATACACCTGTGTGAGTTTGGGGAGCGTGTGCATACAGGTGTGATGCCCTACTATGAGCACCCATCAATGCAATATTTTAATCAGACTCCAAGTGAAGGGAGAAAGTCATCCCGTTTGTCCTCCAACCAAACACAGCAGACTTTTAGAGCAAAACTCCAGATGGCACCATTGTTAGCCGCACAAATTTTCCCTGCATTCTTAATGAAGAAATACAGGAGCCTTTCTTCTTTAGACAGGATTTATTCTCGCACAAAAGAGAAAGAGAGGCTCTTGTAATCTCTGGTATTTCTAAGGAATGAAAATATGCTAGATTTTTCCCTAAGCAAAGAGAAGACTTCTCATCTCCCTTTGCTGAACACATGTAACGCCCATAAACATTAGCAGCTATCTCTGGGGGGGTGTCTACACTGCACCCTTAGCTCAAAATAAGCTACACAATTTGAGCTACGCAAATTGCATAGCTCAGTGGTCTCCAACCTTTTTACACCCAAGATCACTTTTTAAATGACAGAACAAGCCAAGATCTCCTGCTCTGCCCCTTCCTTGAAGCCCGGCCCCTTCCTTGAAGCCCCGCCCTCTCTATTCTCCTCCTCTCCATCACTTGCTATCCCCAACCCTTATACTGCTGCTTTTTTTCCCCAATTCTTCTGTAGGAAGAGGTTTTTCCAACATTTGGCCTGTCTAGACTGGACCAAATGTCAGAAAAACCCCTTCTTTTGAAGCCCCCTTATTCCTCGTGGAAAGAGGAATATAGGGGTGACCGAAAGATCATGTTTGCTCTTCCACTAAAAGAAGCAGAAGAACAAAAGCATCCCTGGATGCAGAAGTGTTTTTCTGGGATATCTCCGGAATCCTGAAAAACTCCTGCAGTCTAGCCATAACCTTGCTGGGTTGAGACAGGATGTGTACGCTCTGGGGTGGGAATGAGGGATTTGGGTGTGGGAAGGGGTGAGAGGTGCAAGCTCTGGGAGGAAATCTGGATGCAGGAGAAAGTGGATAAGGGGATGCTGGCTCGGGAAGGGGGCGCCAGGCTGGGCAGTGTTGGAGTCAGAGGTAGGGTTAGGGTACTAAGCAAGCCACAGACTTCTGGATGTGAGGGTTCAGGAATTTGGGTTGGGGTATGTGAGGGGCTCAGGACAGGGGGTTCCAGTGTATGATAGGCTCAGATGTAGGGTCTGGGAGAAAGGGGAGTGCAGGAGTGTTATGATGATGGTGTGGCCAGATGGGGGCTTGGCCCCAATTTGGGGTTTGTTGGCCAGGCTTCATTTTAAAATAAAATACTATGTCAAACAACAAGTTTCTGCATTGTCTTTATTTCTGAGATGGGCAAGGAACCTGTTTTGAGTCAGGGGTCACTGACCCAAGAAAAGTCAGTTGGGGCCACACAAGTGAGATGCAAAAAAACCCTCTTCCAGCCCCACCCCCCCCAAGCTTCACTAATGTGGCCCCAATTGTGTTGGTGGGAGCAAGGGACATAGTACTGGGGAAGGGTGCTAGTGGGTGCTTTGGCAGGGGACAGGGTGCCAGTGGGGACAGAGTTCTGTGGCTGGGGGCAGGGGAGAGGTGACAGGGTGCTGGGAGGGCAGAGAACAGGGTTCTGCAGCAGGGGACAGGGTGACAGTGGGGACAGGTGTGGGGACAGAGTTTGGGAAGTGGGGAGTGGGGAGTGGGGTGCCAGTGGAGGCAGAGAGTCCCCTGCATCCGCCTCCTCCCAGGATTCCCCGGGAAGCCGGGCGCGTGCCTCCTCCGGGCCTGACTCCCGCACGGCGCAGGGAAACCCCGCGCATGCCTGCCCCGGGGCGGAAACACACACACACACACCCTCGGCACAGGGAAACCCCGCGCGTGCCTGCCCCGGGGCCAAACCTTCCCCCCGTGGCGCAGGGAAACCTCGCACGTGCCTGCCCCGGGGCCGACTCAACCCTCCTGCACCGGTGCAGGGAAGTCGCCGTGCTCCTCCTCCGGGGCCGATGCCCCCTCCCGCAGTGGTCCCGGCCGAGCAACCAGCACTTCTGGAACCCCTGGAAGTGGCGCTAAGCTGCGGGACTTCCATCTGCCCGCGGGAAGCCAGCACTACCTCTATTTTCACTGGAGGTAGGTAGTGGGGCTTTTCGGGGGTGGGGAGAAAATGGGGAGGCGGGGCGGCCCCAGACACCTCGCGATCGACCAGTCGATCGTGATCAACCTGTTGGTGACCACAGGCGTAGCTTATTTCCAATTAATTTCAAAATAGCTCATTTCATAATTTGGCGCTGTCTACACAGCACCAAATTTCAAAATAAACCATTTTCCAAAATGTCCCTTAATCCTTGTGGAATGAGGTGTACAGGGACCTTGATATAGCGAGCCCATTATATTTCAAAAGATATTTTAAAATAACAGGAATGATGTCAAGATGTGGGAAATGCTATTTCGGGATACCAGAAGTATCCCAAAATAGCACCGCAGTATAGATGTACCCTAAAGGGAAAATGTCCCCTTCCCACACAAAAGAAAAAAACATTACTGAGCTGAGGGACTTACCTGTCTTATCTAGCTGGAAAATATCCATCTGCCATAGTCCACAGTCTCTCCACCTTGCCCTGATACTTGTGCTGTCCTAAGTAACTGTCATGCAGAGAAGTCCATGGATAGGAATGTTATTTTGCCCTGTTACCTACATATGGGATAAGACTCAGCACAGTATTCTAACTGCAGACCTTCCTGCCATTGAGCGGTTGCTGGAGAAAGGACTGTCTCTTCCACCGCTTCCAATCATGGCTTTAACCATCACTACTCTTGAGAATCCTGGGATGTGCGGAGGCACTATTCCTCCACATGACTGAGCTACAGGCCCTTTCCCCTATTAGCACAGCATCAATAAAAGCTGAACTGCTATTTCTTCTCTCCTTGATGTACAGCATCAGCTTTGAGGGTTTCTTTAGGTTTTAATGCTACTTTTGTCAGCTGGATATCCCTGGACATTTGGGGGATCAGCTGGAGAACATCCTACGCAAAGTGAGAGGCCCCTGCCTCTACCTTTCTCCTCTTTGGCCTTTGAATCCTGTAATGTGGAGCATCCACTGATTCTCCGAGTGGGGAGAAGCTTGCTACAGAGCCAGATGGAAAGGTCCTGGCAGCTGTGTGTCCATCTACTCACATAAGAAGGGAGGGTGAGGGAAGGAATTCCACTAAGCCAGGTAAACCTAATATGCAGTCAGAGTGCCCATTTCCTTCGGAAGTATTTTCATTGTTCAAATTTCCCTGTTCGATAGTAGTCCCACCATGGTTTGATGATGATACATTGCCATGTAATGGCCTTTCCTAGAGTATCCCCAGCAAAAAACGAGTAAGCCCACATTGCAGCACAGAACAGTCATCTTCGTTTTCAAGCTGCAATGAGCAAAACAAGTTCCATTTTTTCCCACGTTTCTCCAGTCGCCAGACAAAGAAACCTGTGTCTACTGGGTGACAAGAAGGGTCAGTTCAACACTAACATTAGGCCTGCGGACCTTTTAATGCTCAATGCCCAAAAGACCTTGTTAGGCAGGAGGAGACAGCACACCGTGGGAGGGAATCTGAGTGGGAGAAGAAACGCTGTCAGCGGTTCCTGGCATACAGTGGAGAAGAGGAAGCCGTTTCTATGCTCTCAGGCTCTTTCCCTGTAACAGTATCAAAGTCTGAACTGCAGTATAGTGAAAATGTTATTGTGAACCCAGCTAAGTCCAACCCCTTACCTTTCAGAGCTAATTACATTACTTACATATGGATGCTGTCCAAGAAAAACAAATCTTCCTCCATCCACCTTGTTCCATTCCATCTCTATTTTCCCTGTAGTTCCTATTTGACTGTAAGGTCTTCCAGGCGGGGACTTTCTTTCTGCTATGCGTTTATTCAGTGCCTGCCCCTTAGGTGCTACTTTAATATAAAGAGGTAGAGCAACACAATTTCAATCTGGTGACACGTGTTGAGCTTTGGAACTGTTTCATCCCAAATGGAGACAAACCTCCCCTCCCCCAACATGAAATGTTGTATGGAATTGTAACTGTGCAATATTTCTTTCTGGGGACACTGAAACAGAAAAGTAGTTGACCCAGAAGAACATTTTAAAAAATGATTCAAGCCCCCAAGTCACTTTTTAAAATGGGATTTACTGTGGCTAGAGGACAGGGTGCAACAAATAGTGAGTGAATGTGCAAGTATATGCTATCTTCTCTCCATGATGACAGCGATGGCTATCAAGAATCAGGGAAGCACGGTTTTCTACACACACTGTAACCAAAAGACACCCACTATCCTAGAGAGCTTACAATCTAAATGTAAGATAAGAGACAATATGCAAATCCAAGGGAGAAGGGAGCACAAGATTATGAGGCAGTGATGAGAGGTGTAATAGCAATGGTCACAGCATACCAGCTGCCTAACCATTAAATTTTCTAGGCTTTATGGAAGAGGGGGTTTTAATGAGACATTTAATACAGAATAAATTAGCTGGTAGGGCTGTGTATTTGTTATTGGTTTTAACATATTATTGTCATGAGTCCACGATATGTCAACACTTTTCTGAGTCGAGGGCTAGGCCTTGAAGGCCTCACAGACTTATAATAGTGTATTGGGAAGAGCTTTGAAGCAGTAGAGGTTCGAGCCACAGCTGATCTGTATCATATTTTTTTGTGAAGTGTGCAATTACATATTTCATTTTTGCAGCATTGATTTGTAATCAGCATAATTTTTATTACTAATGTTGACTCTGAGAGGTGATATTTTTATAATGGCTCTGTATTTACATGTGTCCTCAGATGATGCAGGAAATTTAATCTCTCTACTCTTTGGGTGCTAATTTTGTTTTGTTTTCTAGCTATTGATTAATAACCTTCTGAATGATGTTTGACAATAGTCTGTGTGATGGATACTGCCCAATTAAAGATATGAAAGGAAATAAATCTGTGAGGTGCAGAGGGTAACTCAAGGTGAACAAGGTTTTTCCATGTGTGGAATATCCAGTTAACATATTTTGAAGGCAGATCATCATTATATGTCTCCAGTAACTCAATCAAAATGAATTCTGATATATACATCACATTAGTCAGGATACCACAAGGCCAAGTATTATAGCACCTAATTATTTATATTTACAGCCACAACTCTCTAAAGCTCCGATGGGCCTTGAGTTTCTTCCTCAGAAAGTTTATTGCACAATCTTGGGAAGGTTTCACAGAGCGTATTATAGTCCTGCCACCTTTTAAAAGTGACACAGCAATGATGGTGTGTATATCACAAGTAAAAGAAGTGAAAAAGTGACCCACTGAAGATAACTAACAGTGGCAATGTTCACTAGTGCTGGAAACAAAACTTGTGGGCATTTCTGAAGTCTGAAAATGGAGAGTGAGTTGTCATAAGACAAACCTTTGCCAAAGCACTGATGAAATATTAGCTCTGTATTCATTTGCACATATAGAACATACTCATGAAACATCTGAAAGAAAGAAAATATGTTTATGTAGAAGGCATAATGTGGGATGGGCTAAATTCATTAATTGGAAACAGATTTCCAATTTGGAATCCCACTCAACCTGTTGGAAATGAACTCAGCTGTCAAGCACTTGATTCTGCCTTCTGAGATGAACTTAAGAGTTTTCAGTAGTTTCCACAGCAAAACTAAGACAGAGATAAAAACTTCAGTAGAAAGATTCAGTAAGGGAGAAAAACAGATATTAAATATACAGTTTAATCCCCTTTCTAAGTAAACAGTATTTACTTCAGACAATTGTATGCATGACACTGTTATACAGCTGTATATATAACTAACACTTTTTTCCATTTCATCCTGAAAAAGATACCAGAAACTATATTTTAGCAATTATTTCTTCCTTCAGAATAAGTCCCCCAGTTGCCATACCACTTTTTCAGGCTCAGAGAACATCTATTTAAAAAAATTCCTCAGTTTGAAGGGACTTTTTATTTAGAATCTTTCTTACATTTTATTTTATTTTTAAATAAATCTTTTTAAAATTACATGAAATGATGTATTTTGGGGTTAGAAAAATGTTTTTATGCTCAAAATTAATTTGATTTTTAGCTTCTTGGTTACCCAGAAAATTCAACAAGTGTTAGTTTTAGGTTGATTTGAAACCATTTTTTGCATTTCTTTATTTTTGATTTGGCCATTGAACCAAAAACTCAGTTATTTGCATAGCCAACGGATGTGTCTTTCAAGAATGAACAGTTCTATCAAAACAAGGGGCAGGCAAATCCTTTAAAGAAAAGCAGCCAGGAATATTCACTCCTATTTCCAATGAATTTTCCATTAATGTTCTTTAGCATTTTTTGGGGGTTGCTTCCTTCAAATATTTTTTCAGTCAGGGTTTGTTTTTGGTGGGGGTTTTTTCACAAATGTTCACAGAAAATGTCTTTCAAAGTAATACGTTTGACTAATGACAGCTAAACAACACAGCTCAAACAGCGTGAAATTCACTGAGCACAAGGTCTATGCTTCTCTTAAGTCTCATTTAAATCCTCCATAAATAAAGGCCATCACAATTTGGTCATTTTTTTAAATAGTTGCTGGACCAGTGCCAAAGAAGATCCTTGTTAGAAGGCAAATCTAGGGACTATACGTCTTAAAGATTGATGTTTGTGTGTATATAATGAGTAGCATCTGATGTGGGGAGCTGAAAATTGCTGTGAATAGGGAGTCAGAGATATAAGAGGGGGGTGCAAGGGAAGCTACTGGGACTCAGCAGTGGGCACTCAGCAGAAGGTGGGAAAGGAGGTCCCAGAGATTCCTACCTGTTCCCCAGCCCAGTTCTGAGCACCAGAGCAGCTGGTCCTGTCTCTCATGATCCTGTTCTTGCTTCATCCCTTCCACCACACACATGTGCAAACTTACAGGAACAGAACCTACACTGCACCCCCCACCAGTTTCATTGATGCGCTCACATCCAAAGCATAAAACATTTCCAAGCTACCTTTCGACATTCCGAAATCCTTAGTGTGTATACAGAGTGATTATTTTCAAGCAAATCTCTGTCTTGCCTTCGCTGACTTCATTGTTTTACTTCACCTGCAGCACATAACAGCTTCCATTGAAATCTGTGTTAAAATCCTTTTATGGTGTTTTTGAAGTATCTGGTTATGTTCAGTGTGTCACTTCTCTTACCGTGTTCACTCCGAAATCCTGCCAATAGCAAAACATTTTATATTGATCTGACTTCTTCCTAAATAGTTCTTGAACGAGATACCAGCAACAAGAAAGTAGCACGTGATACTAGTTCCTTATGGGTCAGATCTAGAGCCTGCCCAAGTCAGTCTTCTTTTGACTTCACAGGGCTTTGTGAATTCTGGTGGTGTAAAACTGAGAGACAGACCCAAACAATGACATTTGGATCAGAGATTCTAAAACAGTTACATGCCATTTCTATTCATTCACCTTACTCTCCACTACTATCTCCTCTAATACAAGTGCAAAGAGAGAGAGAACAGTCATCTTCATTTTCAAGCTGCAAAGAGCAAAACAGGTTCCATTTTCTCTCAAGTTTCTCCAGCCAGTATCTACTGGGTGACAGGAAGGTTCAGTTCAACACTAAATATAGGCCTGCAGACCTTTTAATGCTCAATGCCCAAAAGACCTTGTTAGGCAGGAGGAGATGGCACACCGTGGGAGGGAATCAGAGTGGGAAAAGAAACGCTGTCAGCGGTTCCCAGCGTAAGATGGAGAAGAGGAAGCCGTTTCAATGCTCTCAGGCTCTTTCCCTGTAACAGCATCACAGTCTGAACTGCAGTATAGTGAAAATCTTATTGAGAACCCAGCTAAGTCCAACTCACTACCTTCCAGAGCTAATTACATTAGGGTATGTCTACACTACAGCACTAATTCGAACTAACTTAATTCGAATTAGTTAATTCGAACTAAGCTAATTCGAATTAGTGCATCTAGACCTAAAAACTAATTCGAATTAGCGTTTTGCTAATTCGAACTAGCATGTCCACTTTGACTGGACCCTGAACCGAAGTTAAGGCTGGCCGGAACAAGTGCTGGCAGAGCATCAAGTTAGGACTTAGAGTGTGGAGCTGCTGCCTCAGGCTAGCCGAGGGCTGTGCTTAAAGGGGACCCGACCCCCACCCCGGACAGACAGTTCTCAGGGTTCCCCGCTTGCTTGTCTACCTCGATGAGGGACAGCAAAGCAGTCCTGTCTTGGAGTGCCCTGAGTGCCCACACTCGGCACATCACAGCACTCGGCCATCAGCCTGGCTGCACTTGCCACAGGCTGCATCCAGGGGTGTCAATCGGGGGAGCTGTCAGGATCCAGGAGGCCCTGCAGGAGAGCTTCCACCCCGAGGAGCCTGCAGAGCCACCCCAGTCCTCCCCATCGGGGGCTTGTGCCCCATTCCTCCCTCACCACCTTCAACTTACCCTTCCCTAGCTCCCCTTCCTGATCTAAAAAATAAAGGACACGTGTTCAAAAATAGAAACTCTCTTTATTTAACAAAACGGGGGGGGTGGGATTAACCTCTGGGGAGACTGGGAAAAGGAGGTGGGAGAGGGGAAGAGAGAGGTGGGAGAGGGAGGTGGAAACCTGGGAGGAGGGAGCTGGAAGGGGAAGCCCGGGAAGAAGGAGGAGGGGAAGTATAAAACTATGGTACGCCATATCTTCAGTACTGTGTACAGATGTGGTCTCCTCACCTCAAAAAAGATATTTTGGCCTTGGAAAGGGTTCAGAAAAGGGCAACTACAATGATTAGGGGTTTGGAACAGGTCCCATATGAAGAGAGGCTAAAGAGACTGGGACTTTTCAGCTTAGAAAAGAGGAGACTGAGGGGGGATATGATAGAGGTATATAAAAGCATGAGTGGTGTGGAGAGGGTGAATAAAGAAAAGTTCTTCATTAGTTCCCATAATAGAAGGACTAGAGGACACCAAATGAAATGAATGGACAGCAGGTTTAAAACTAAGCGAAAGTTCTTCTTCACACAGCACATAGTCAACCTGTGGAACTCCTTGCCACAGGAGGCTGTGAAGGCTAGAACTATAACAGAGTTTAAAGAGAAGTTAGATAAATTCATGGAGGTTGGGTCCATGGAGTGCTATTAGCCAGGGGTAGGAACGGTGTCCCTGGCCTCTGTTTGTGGAAGGCTGGAGATGGATGGCACGAGACAAATCGCTTGGTGATTGTCTTCGGTCCATCCTCCGGGTGCGTGGTGCTGGCCACTGTCGGCAGACAGGCTACTGGGCTAGATGGCCCTTTGGTCTGACCCACGGCCATTCTTATGTTCTTATGTTCTAAGCTCAGGGCTCAGGGTCGGGGGTCTCCCTGGACCAACTTGATTTTCATGCAAACCTGCTCCTGGGTCCGCATGTGGCCTCTGGTGGCCAGGCTGGCAGCCATGCGGCTGTAGACGGCCGCGTTCCTGTGCCTACTGCGGCGGTCGTGGACGTTGGAGGACTCCCCCCAAACCTTGATGAGGTCCATGATCTCCGCACTAGACCAGGCAGGCGCCCACCTCTTGTGGCCCCGGGCAGGCTCCTGGGAGCCGCCAGCCTGGTCCTGGGAAGAAGCGGAGAGCTGGGTGGCAGTGGGTGGCTGGCTCATGCCGTGCCAGGTGCAGGGTCTGCTGGGTGGGCGCTGGCAGGCTTGCACCTGGCACGGGCACCGTAGCCAGACCGTGGCCCTTTAAGGGCTCCGGGCCGGGAGGGGCAGAAGAGTTTCCTGGCTTGGCCCAGAGTGGCCACCAGGGCAAGCTGGGAAGGGCTAGCCTCCCACTAGTTCGAATTAAGTGGCTACACAGCCCTTAATTCGAACTACTTAATTCGAACTAGGCGTTAGTCCTCGTAGAATGAGGTTTACCTAGTTCGAATTAAGCTCTCTGCTAGTTCGAATTAAGTTCTAACTAGCGGTTTGTATGTGTAGCGCCTATGAAAGTTAATTCGAACTAACGGCTGTTAGTTCGAATTAACTTTGTAGTGTAGACATACCCTTATTTACATATGGATGCTGTCCAAGAAAAATAAATCTAGTGCATGCTTCCTCAATCCACCTTGTTCCATTCTAGCTGTATTTTCCATAGAGTTCCCACTTCATTGTAAGCTCTTCAAAGCAAGGACTTTCTGTTCAGTGTCTACACCAGAAGTGCCACTCCAATATAAATAGCTTAAGAGCTGGCCAGGAAATACAATTTTAATTCAGTGAAAAATGTTGAGCTTTGCAATTGTTTCATCCCAAACTGAGACAAAAGATCCCAAATATGACATTTTTCATGGAACTGAAATTCCACAATATTTTATTTTGGAAGCACAGAAATGGAAAGGTAACTGACCAAGAAGAACATTTTCACCTTCATGATTTTGGAGCATTAGTCTCCTCTTCAAGAGTCACTTTTAAAAATGGGACTTACTGTGCATAGAGTACATGATGCAATAAGCAGCCAGGAAATGAGCAAGTACATGCTATTTTATCTCCATGATGATAGTGATGATTATGAAGGATCAGGAAGCATTGTGCTAAATCATCTCTTCCAGGAGTACTCCTATTGCAGATATATTCCATAATATGATTTCAAGTCATAATAAATTCACCTGTTCCAGCTCTTCACATCCTTTCACTGCTAGTTGAAGGAAATTCAAAGTTCATCAGAAGGTTACTATAGTTCTCCCATTACTAACTGAAGGTCCTACCACTAGACAATTAACTATATAAAGCATTATTTTTCATATGACAAAAATCCATTACATAGAATGTCATGGTAAACACCAGCTACATTCCACATCCTAATGACATAAAAAACCAAACAAAGGGTACTTAAGAGTGGGTACAAAGTGCTCTTATCGGCTTCATTTAGCATGGACACTTTAATTGACAATTTCTTTCCCATTTTTTTCTTTCTTTTTCCTTCTCTCCCTGCCCCCATCCCCTCTGTGCTATTTATTTGAAAACTGTACCCCTTAAACTCCATTCATCTGAAGAAGTGGGTTGTGCCCAAGAAAGCTCATGATATCATCTGCATTTTTTGTTATTCTCCAAGGATGCGTCTACACTGCACTGTAACTTGAAATAAGATACGCAATTTGAGCTACGCAAATTGCATATCTTATTTTGATGCTATTTCAAAATAGCTTATTTTGTCATTTGGCGCTGTCTACACAACTAGTATCCCAAAATAGCGTTGCAGTGTAGACGTACCCTAAGGTGCTGCAGGACTATTTGCTGTTTTTTAAGTTTTTCCAGTTACAGACTAACATGGCTATCCCTCTGAAACTTTTGAACATGGAAAACACTATAATGCAAGTATCTCATGATAATAACTACAATGAAAGCAGCAACATTGTCTCTTTAAAAAAACCCAGAAACTAGAAACCAATACAGCATTCTGACAATTTCGATCAATTTTTATAATGTTTTGATTGCTTGTTGATTCCAGATGGTTTTCAAAATTAGTTAATGCCTGCCAGAAAGGAAGTTAGCCAGATAGGGAGATTTCCTTGTATGTGGGTACGTCTTCTTTTTATCTCTTTGTGGGTCAGACCAAAGGTCCATCTAGCCCAGTATCCGGTCTATTGACAGTGGCTAATACCAGATGCCCCAGAGGGAGGGGTCACAACAGGTAATCCTCATGTGATGCCTCTCCTGTGATCCATTTCCAGACAAACAGAGGCTAGGGATACCATTCCTACACATCCCGGCTAATAGCCATTGATGAACCTAACCTCCATTAATTTTTTCTAGCTCTTTTTGAACCCTGTTAAAGTCCTAGTCTTCACAACATCCTCTGGCAAGGAGTTCCACAAGTTGACTGTGCTCTGAGTGAAGGAAAATCTTTTGTTTGTTTTAAACCTGCTGCCTATTAATTTCATTTGGTGACCCATAGTTCTTATATTGTGGAAATAAGTAAATAACTTTTCCTTATTCACTTTTTCCACGCCAGTCATGATTTTATAGACCTCTATTAGAGTACGTCTACACTTGCTCCCTTGTTCGAACTAGGGATGCAAATGTAGCCAACCAAAATTGCTAATGAAGTGGGGATTAAATATCCCATGCTTCATTAGCATAATCTCGCCCACACGCTATTCCGCTCGCCAGCTGATTCAAACCAGGAAGTGCACTCCGGGATGTGTTAATTTGAATCAAACCCCTTGGTTCGAACTAACGTTACTCCTCATTTTTTGGAGGAGTGAGGGACCTTGTCAAAGGCTTTCTGGAAATCTAAGTACACTATATCCACTGGATCCCCCTTATCCACATGTTTGTTGACCCCCTCAAAGAACTCTAGTAGATTAGTAAGGCATGATTTCCCTTTACAGAAACCATGTTGACTTTCCCCCAACAAATTATGTTCATCTATGTGTCTGACACATAGATTATGTGTTCATGGCTGGTGTTGGATATGGTATATATAGGGCAGAAACAAGGTCAGCATTCCCATAATGTTGTCTCAATCCTAACCTTGACAAACCATACCTAGAGGTGACAGGATGGATCCATTTCCATTCCTATTCAGTCTTTGGGTCTCTGTGCTGTGATTAAAAAGAAAGTTGCAAAGATGATGGTTTATGTGAGATGAGACTAGTATCCACTAGAAATTGGATGGAGACCACAACACATTTGACTCCAACTTCTTCTAGATGAGGTGGGAACAACTTTTTGTCCCTACTGATTGAAGCTGGATTAGCACTAGTTACTTGTCTGGCTTTGATTCCCATTGTTTATCCCTTATCAGTAAAGTTCTGCTGGATACTGTAAAGGGAACATAAGAGTGATGTCACCAGTAAATGTTGCTTTTTATGACAAGAGGAAAACAAACGCAACTGTCACAGAGAAGAGAAAAAATATTTCACATAAGAAGTTTTATTTATAATACAATTGTAATGTTAATACTACTGAGCTGTCAGAGCAGTAAATGTTCCTCTCTCCTCCCACACAATATCAGTTGGTTTGATTTCAGTAATTGTTAATAGGTATTACTTAGAGCTTTCTGAAACGCATATTCATGGAAGTCGTTGCTGGATGATTCATTATCTCGTGTAGTCAGATGGGAGAACTCACTATATAGCACTAAGATGCCTTATCTGAGCACAGGACACCATTGTGCTAGATGCTGTACATACGAAAAAGAAAGAGACAACCTCTGCCCCAAACAGCTTATGACTTAAATAGACAAGTCAGACAATAAGCAGGAGGAAATATGTACTTGTATCCCTGTTTTACTGGTAAAGAACTAAGGTACACCAGCTTCACATATTTGGGCCCCAGAATTTTAAGTCACAGCAAACAAAGGTTCCTTTAGGATTTATACCATAGAATCATAGAACACTAGAACTGGAAGGGACCTTGAGAGGTCATCGAGTCCAGTCTCCTGTCCTCATGGCAGGACCCAGTACTGTCTACCATCCCTGAGAGATGTCTATCTAACCTGCTCTTAAATATCTCCAGAGATGGAGATTCCACAAACCTCTCTAGGCAACCTCCCTATATGACTTTTTTTTTACTAAAACATTTGCTTTATGAATGTTTTAAAGAATCATTTTGATTCATGTAAGAAGCGATGAGATGACCTGAAGACAAAATTGATATACTTTTTTTGTAGCACCGACCCATTCTGGACAGAAAATGAAAGAAATGAAGGGCAAAAGCAGAAGTAGATTTGATTAGTATAGATTTGAAGTTACCACAAGAAAGTATGTATGTAGTTTATATTTAAATGTGTCGTATGATATTTTTTTTCCTACAGTTCAACAAAAAAATGCCATCTTTTTAGAAATCCAGATTGTGAGAAGAAAGGGGTAAAGATCTGAGTGTTCTAGGTGCTCAGACAGTATGGTGAAGAATGCAGTATAAAAACCAGAATAGAAAACAATGGATTTCAAGGCTGAAGGCTATTCAGACCTTCACTTAATTTCAACAGGCTGAATCCCATGCACATGTCTGCATGAGTGTTCCCATTTCATCCACTTGTGTTTTCTGACAAGACATTTTTTGTTGAATAGCTGATAAAACAAACAAAATATTTTTAATGTAATCCTTTAACTTTTTTCTTGTTGCAACTCTGCACATTTAAGCTAACAAAATCTCATTGCTTTGCCCTCTGACATAGCCTCAAAAAGATTCCCAAGGCCATCAGAAATGAATTACAATACATGAAATGGATGTCAGCCGATATGTGCCGAGGGAAGAAGGCAGGGTGGTGGTGGGAAGCAGCGGGGCTTAGGGACAGACATGCCCTTCCAGGCCACCAGAACTCCCAGGGTGGATTGTGAAAATGCTTTAGACATAGCTGGCCCATAGGCCATGAGTCTGAGTCCCCTGTGTGCCTGCATACCCAGATTCAAGGTCAAGGAAGTCCACACACTCAAAACCTTCTTACTTCCACTCATGTGTAGGCCAAGTCATAATCTAGCCATTAGAAAACAGTGACATTCACTTTTAAAGAAATGATAAGAATGTTAAAATAAGTAATAGCAACAGCAGTAGGAGATGTCAATGTGATGCAGTGTCATGATAATCTAACTTCAGTTCCGTGAAATTGCATTCATTTTTGCCCAGAGACTCATTTTTTCAGAACTTTTAATATGTCAATATGTTAGGTTTTAGTACACAGAATTTTCCTTTCAGTGGATTAATAAATTACTTCTGCAAGCGCAGGAAGTTCATTATTTTAAGCATTTTATTTTCCACACTATTGGGTTAAGTGGTTCTTTCTCCATTATAATGTAGCACCTGTTTTTTTTTAATGAAATGATCTCTGCAGTATGAAAATTAACTCTCTTTCTTGTGTAATCATATGTGCTCCATTAAGCTCAGCAAAACTGTAAAGCAATAGGTAGATACTTTTAAGTGACCATCCACTTCCTGCTGTCTTCTTTTGAAAAAACAGGTGTTTTTAAGTCTTTAATATCTTTGGGAAAATACTGATCCTGCCATTACTTCATACAAGATCTTATAAACATTCCTTTCATTTGATTGGCAAGGCTGCTGAGGTAATATCTTTTAACTGCTGTTGGTTGAAGGGAAATCTTTTCAGTTTCATGGAGCTGTTCTTCAGGTCTTTCTCTCTAGCTCTGTGAAACTTAAAACTATGTCCCTTCCACCAACTGAAGTTGGTCCTGTAAAGATATTACTTCACCCACTTTGCTTCTCACATATCCTGTAACCAGCGCGACTATGAAAACACTGCAATCAGCTTTTGATGTGTATTCTGGAGCAAATGCTTCATACACATCTTAAAGAGCAGATGTTGCTAGACTAATGGGCTAGCCCCAAATGGGAGAAAATCTTCTACATTTACTCATCAAGTACAAATTGTGGCACATAACAGTTCAGTCTATGAGTGAGCGATCTGGAAGCCCCATTGTAAAGGATGGTTGGTGTGTGTACCCCTGTAAGTCACAGGGACTGTGACGGGGCAGTCCACCCCGCACTGATCAAGGGGGGAGCAAATGGGCCTGCTGGACCAGGAAGGCCCCTCCCCCGCAGCGGTGCTCGGCATGCTCCAACTGTGGGCCAGGTATAAAGGCCAGGGAGACAGCTCAGTCTGGGCTGACCACCGGCAGGGAAGGAGCTCCTGCCCGACCACAGACTCCAGAGCCTCGGCTGCCGGAGCGAGGACTGCCGGAACAGTCGCCTCTGCCGCTGCAGCCCTCAAGCCAAGCACGACCGCAACACCGACTACGACGCCCAGCCCACCTACCCGCTGGCGCCGCTCCCACTGCTGCTGTACCAGTCGCCGAGCCTGCCAACGCCATTGCTGCAGCCAGGAACACGTCTACAGGTGGGGCCTCTGTCGGCTGTGGGGAAGGGGTAGGAGACAACCCAGGGAAGGGGGCAGGAAAAGCCCCGGCGGGCTCGACGCGTTCCGGGGAAAACTCCCCACCGAGCCAGTGGTGGGAACCACCCTCCACTGATAGGGCCCTGGGTTGGGGCCCAGTGGAGAGGGAGGGCCCAGGCCCCCCTATCCCTCTTTCCCAGATCCTGGAAGAAGAGTGAATTTGGGAAAAAGGACTAGGCCTCTGGGCCTGTGTATGTAAAAGGAGTAGGCCTCTGGGCCCGGGTATAAAGGCTCGACCCCAGGGCTGAACTGTGCGGGGCAAGGCACCCCGCCACAGGGACCCACTCAAATCCTCTTCAGACCCCACTCCTCATTCCTGATACGGATTTTCACTCGGTGCCCCCTAACTAGGACCACAGCCAAGAGAGAGTGGCAGGGCAACCTTCCTGCTGCTCACCATCCCCTTCCAGTGGCAGGTTTTCCCTTCTACAAGCCTGGAAGATGCACCTGCCTGGTGGTGAACAAGCCCAGAGCAGTTCCTTATTCCCTTCTCTGTCAGTGTAAGGGCATGTTCCTTTGCAGCCCCACACAGAAACTGAAAGGCTCCATGTGGGCCCGAGAAGTCAATTATATTACTGGACTACATGTGGAGGATGGACCAGGTTTAATTAAAGATAAATATCAGATGGGAAGGAGCTAGCAAGTAGCATAAAGAAAGGAATTCTGGAACAGAAGCAGGCTGCAGAAAGAATAAGAACTATGCAGTTATTTTCTGGTTACATCGGATGGATGGACTGGCTGGCAGAGGGACTGCCGACCAAATCAATAAATAAACAACCTACAGAGAGGCAAATGTACAGTAAGTCCAGTGAGGAGCTTTGGGAGAGGGCCCAAAGGAAAGTTAAAGTAGGAAGACATCCAGGCAGACTGCTAAGGAGTCTAAGGGAGCAGACCGTAGCTTCTTAACACAGGGTTCCTGTCCACAGAGGAAAGCTGTTGTAGAAACAACTGACACAAAGGGGAGGTCTATTGAATATGGACACAAGCCTCCAGCGATGAAGCCCTGAAAGGTGTTGCTCTGAATCAAACCTGCACAGCCTGAGAAGAGTCTGCTGAAGGGAGGGCCTAAAGAGGGTGTGAACATTATTTATTTGAGTTTAGTTTATTGCACTTTTTGTTTACCCTGGAAAGGATGGGATTAAATGTGACTTGGCCAGAGGGCTGAGAAGAGGAAGAACACTCCAGAACTTGAGCAACTGTTAGCGGGGGGCGCTAGAAGAGAGAGCTGCTATGCCATGCTCAGCCATGAGGGGGAATACCAGGGATGTCAATCCTTCTATTGATGGACACTGAGTCTGTGCAAATAGGGCTTTCCTGCTTCCTTCCCACCCCCTTTCATCTGGTGAATTTCCATGTTGTTAAATGATTTCAGAGGAGGGGGAATGAGCCAAGCACCAGGTTTCTTGCTGGAATGAATTGACAAGTTCATTGTGTTGCTTTGATTTAGTTTAGTGCCCTCTAGACAGACTATTCACTGGTTGTTGTCATAGTTAGCATCAGAAAGAAATGTTCCCTCCATGGCAAACAGAACAGCATTCTTTTCTGTGCCCAGTTTGGTAATGAGATGGGTATCTGCGGCTCTGTGTTAATTGATGCATAAGTCTGAGCTATCACCCAGTGGAGTTGAGCAGAATTAGTATAGCCAGTGCCCTATCTCTGATAGTGGCCAGCACTGGATGTGTTCATAAGAGTGTTTGGTTTGTTTTTTAATCCAGAAGTGTGAGAAATTTTTTATTTGGACCATACCTGGTCACATCCCATTAATTAGATATACTAGGCAAGTTATTTGCTACTGTTACATATGAAACAGACCGGTTTAATTCTCCCAAAGCTGGTGCACATCTTAAATAGCTTTCTATTAGTGCCAAGATGGTATGCAGGCTACAAAAAAGGATTAGAATCAAGTGGCTGTGAGACTTGTGAACATATGAAGCTAAGTAAATTTAATCTTATTGTCCAAAAAAAAGCATCAGCTGAAATGTCAAAAATATAAATTAAAACTTTCCCTTGGCTGTGCAAGTTCCCAGATAATAATCTGCACTAAGCACTGGGTAACTATCTGGGTCAGGTATGAATCTGAAATAGAAAAGGTTTCACAATGTATAAATTGTGATATAAAATGTGTCGTTGAGTGGTAAGGAATAGTGCTCAGCCAGTGGGCTATGAAGCAAAGCAAAATGGGAAACAAGGAAAGATTACAAATGCACTTGTGGATGTTGTATTCAGCAATCATTTGCCAGACGCTGTGGCGCACATGTGGAGCCTTTCTATGAAATATACTGGAACATGCCTGCTTTCCACGCATATTTAACTGTACTCCCACAGGCTATAAACAGCAACTCCTCAAATACAATGATACAAATGCATCTCAGCACCACCTCATTATTCACTATTATTCCTGGAGCTCTGTAAGCTGCCATGTGAATACACTATTGGGAATATAACTGGATGTGTTAACCATCCTAATCTTATGGGCCACACAAGTATTTTCCTTTATTTAACTAGACATAACGATTATATTATTACAGTTGCCCCATTTTCCTTAGCGTAGGGCTCGTGTCAGTAGGAAGGCTAGACCTGATGTCAAATTGCAATTCAGGTTGAGTGCAACCACATTTAACTGAACTCTAGCTACTCAAAGCTCACTGGATAAATTACTCACTAACATTCCAAGGCATTCAGCTGTATTAAGCTCTGTCCTGACAGTTTTAAGAATCTAAACTCTGCCAGACTGAAGCTGTGCTCTTGTGAAGTTTAGAGACTCCACACAAGCCTGAACTTCTTTTAGAGACCTCCTGTGTTAAGATAAACTTTTGGGGAAGTCAACCAACTTGCTCTACTCCTGGAAGAAGGGACATCCTGAGGCTTTCTGGGCCCTGTGCAGTAATATTAAACTGGTGCCCCTATGCTTAATGGCAACCCAGGGGAGGGGGAATGACATCTTTAGAGCTGGGATTTTATAATCTTCAGCAACACATTAATTAAATATTTTAAGCAAATTTTAAGCTAAGGCCCTGTAGATTGACACAGTACATTCAGAAAGTGACTATATATACCTGGGGTTGGCAAATGTCTGTTAAATAGGTTCATTACTATTTGAAAGGCTCTTTCACAGGTTCAATGCTCTGCTAATAGGTCACTTATAAGTTAAACTGGATTCTTTCCAGAGGAAACAGACCCTCAGAACAGGGACAGGAAGAGGTTGGTGGGTGAACATTAAGACCCAGCCATGCCCCAGATTTTCAGGTGCCCTACACAGCTGCTTATTCTGCATATGGGAAAGGGAAGTCATGCCTGGAAGCCCCTTTCTCCACCTCTGATAAGCTACTTAACTTTGTAGATTGACCAGCTTTCTGTAGCATAATCAGAAGAACACAGATACTCTCAATCACTAATTTTATAAAGATAGTGATGTTTCCTTAGAACTTTGTAAAAGAGGGGTTCCATTCAGTTCTCATCCTGTCTACACAAGTTTCCTCTGTAGTGCTAAATGAATAGGTTTCAGTCACTACAATACTGCTGTATAATATTGATAGATCAGAATGGCAGATAGTATCAAGGTTTCAGTGGGAACCATACAAAAGGCAGGTTTTGGAGCCTTGCTCTGCAGATCCGCAACTGTGAAAGCTGTGGAAGCAGAGGCCCTGATAGACAGGAGGATGAGCAAACATGAGACGCTGGCCTCCTCACACTCTCTGAAAGCTGGCTGGCTAGAAAAGACAGACAATTCAACTTCCTGTTGCTGGCTCTTCTGTAAGTGTAGAAGGAACTGTATGAACCACCCACAAGCATATGAGACAGCACTCTGGGCTGGGGGATAAACCAAGGAACAGCTTATGACTTAAATAGACAAGTCAGACAACAAGCAGGACTAAATATGTACTTGTATCCTTGTTTTACTGGTAGGGAACTAAGGTACACCAGGTTCACATATTTGGGCCCCAGAATGACTGAGGGACAGATGCTGAAGGAGTGCTGGGGTAATTTGTTTGCTAGTTAAGGTGCTGCGGGATTCCTGTGTGAAATCTTATCTCCAAAAAGGCTGTAGGAAGGTTCTCCATTCCAAGGCAAGATGTAATATAGAATATAGGCTATATTGAAATATAGAAGCCCCTATCATAGCAGCTGACCCTGCTCATGAACAAGCCCAAAAGCTGTATCCACATCTTCCTGATATTTAGTTTGTAGAGGGATTTTTCAGGTACTCAGGATTGCCTATAAAGCCAAGCTTTGCAGCTCTGCTGTAACCATGGTTACCAGAGGGTGCACAACTGCAGATACCACACCTGTGAAAGAGTTATTAAGAATGAACAGACTGATATAAAAGCAAAAAAAAAGATGAATATTGCCTAGGCAAAGTAGTTAGTGATACATTTGATCCACTTACTACAGGAATTTTACAGTATTTTCTTGACTTAAAATGTATTTCATATATATTTCCAAACTAATAACTAGCGAGGGGTAGGGATCTGCTAAGAGGGAAATGCCATGGTGTATAGTACCTACCGAAGGTAGAATCTGGTGCTTCTTTTTGTTGATATTCCTTGCTTTTACAAAATTCCTGTTGAAAATACTTCCCCTTTTCCATGTTTGATGCATCACTACAGGAGGTAGTATGATGAGTTGCTTCAAAGATCTCACACTGTTCCATGATGTGATAGAACCAGGTTAACTGAAAGCAGTTTGAGGTGATTTATCACAAAGCAATGTATCAGCCTATCAATAAATCATCTCTTGTATCTGTAGCTGAAAAAATCATTTTTGAGAATAAAAGAAATGAGATTTTTGCTTGGATGCCCATAATAAAATTTTGAAGTTCACAGTCTAAGTTTCTCTGAAAAATTACTCACAGAAAGCTGGCTATCTTCAAATGTATACTGATTTTAAAAAAATTAAACAAATTTGTATGTGAGGGGAGAGACTCTATACCCCTATCTAAACAAATCCACTATTTTTACCAGCGTTTCACTTCCTGGTTTTACACAACATAACTGAGTGGAGAATCAGGTGCACAGTTTAAAAAATTAACTTCTCCATTGCAATACCCTCTTACTGTTTATTTTGTCTTACACAGAGAATCTGAAGCAACCTTCCTATCCTTTCAATTAGCTTGGCCAGTCAGTATTTCTCACCTTTTGGTGTAACTATTACAATAAGCAACCACTAAAACTGATGATTAAAATGTAGCATGGGTTTCTCTTATAATGGGACAAGTTATTTAAACTCTGCCTCATTAATAGAATTCTATCTAAAAAGAGGAGGGAAACCTCACATATTTCTCTCATGTTAGGAGACTCTGGTAATTTCTTTTTTATTTGTTCTGATTTCCTAAACGGCTAGTAGACTTTGCTAGGAATTTGGGACACTATTGTTTTAAAAGGTGTTGACCATAAAGTCTTCGTTTTCAATTGCATGCCTAACATGCGTATACACTTAATGAAGTTGTGTTCACTGTCCAAAGTATTCCAGATTCAAATGGCCTTCTAGCTGCATAAAGGTCTTTGTGCTTATGCTTTTGTTTGATACGTACATGTAATCAGTAGTAACTGCACATACAAATTGGGCTCACATTTCTGATTGCATTTGTATAAAAAACCCTGTACCTTCAAGCATTATGCAAGAAACCAGAGGAACTATGTACTTAGATGGAGTACAGAATTACTCAGCAAGAGTAAGAGTGGCAAAAGTTGGTCCAAAATATGTTCCTAAATATTTAGCTTTCATTTACCTGTTCTTACTGTATGTTACCTCAACTGAAGTCACCATGTCCTGCAGTATCACAGGCAGTGACTATGGAGATGATTGTGATGTCACAACCAGAAGACAATGTCTTCAAATGAGGAACAAGCAACAGGAACAGATCAGCTCAGAAGAAACAGAGGTAAAGTTATATCCCAGATAAATAAAAGCAAAAGAAGAAAAATACAGAAAGTGATATATGCTGTAGGCAGAAATGCTTCCGAACAGAATTCCTCTAAACCTTTTTCTATAAGGAATGAGCAAGTCTTAATTTCAAAGTGTCCAATTTGGGTTCAGTCTGTTAAATTAAAGGCAAAACTCAGCAGCAGCATTAACTCTGGAACATTAGAACCTCTTAACAGTGGGAGCAGGCTCAGGATTTTGATGCTGATGTTATTAAATAGCAGTATTGTTTGATCTGTCTTTGTTTCTTATTTTTTCTCCTTTCGATAATAAATCCATTACAGTCTTAATTTCTTTTCCTCAGTCATTTAAATAAGAATCATTATACCTGGTCAGTCCAATGGACCATCCTGGCTTTTGACTGTGGCCACTGCCCAGTGCTTCAGAAGGTATGTCTACATTGCATTCCTCCTTTGAGAGAGGAATGCAAATGCAGACAAATGAAATTACAAATGAAGAGTGGATTTGAATTTCCCGCGCGCTTCATTTGCATAATGGTGGCCTGCCGCTTTTCCGAAATAGTGTATTTTGAGAAAAAAAGGGGTTATTTAAAAAAGAAAGGGTTATTTTGAAGAAAGGGTTTCTTTTTGAAATAACCCCATTTTTTTCTCGAAATACGCTATTTCGGAAAAGTGGCCTGCCGCCATTATGCAAATGAAGCACGGGAAATTCAAATCCGTGCTTCATTTGCAATTTCGTTTTGTCTGCATTTGCATTCCTCTCTCAAAGGAGGAATGCAATGTAGACATACCCAGAGAGAATGAACAGATCAGGGCAATCTATCAACTGATCCATCCCCTGTCATCCAGTCCCAGCTTCTAGCAGTCAGATGTCTAGGGACTCTCAGAGCCTGGGACTGTGTTCCTAACCCTCTTAGCTAATAGCCATTGATGGACCTGCTTTCCACAAACTTATCTAATTCTTCTTTTAATTGATTACATGTTTGGCCTCCACAACATTCTCTGACAATGCATTCCAAAGGCTGACTGTACACTGCATGAAGAAGTACTTCCTGTGGTTTCTTTTAAACTTGCCACTTATTAATTTCATTGAGTGAGCCCTAGGTTTTTATGTTGTGTGAAGGAGTAAATAACACTTCCTAATTCAATGTCTTCACACCAGACTTGATTTTATAGACCTCCAGCATATTCCCCCTCAGTTGACTCCTTTCCAAGATGAATAGTCCTGGTCATTTTAATCTCTTCTGAAAAGAAAGTTGTTCTATACCTCTAATCACTTCCCTGCATTTTTCAAATTCTAATGTATTTTTGAGATGCGATGCCCAGAATTGCACACAGTATTCAAGATGTGGCCATAACATAGATTTATATAGTGGCATTATATTTTTGTCATCTTATCTCTTTCCTACTAGTTCCTAGTTTCTGTTCACCTTGACTGCTGCTTCACATTGAGCAGCTATTTTCAGAGAACTAGCCACAATGGTGTCAAGATCTTTGATTGTTAACAGCTAATTTATACATACAAGACGATGGAAAGTACTTGGGATTGTGTTTTCAAAGTGAATTACTTAACATTTATCACACTGAATTTCATCTGACATTTTGTTACCCGGTCACCCAGTTTCGTGAGAGCCCTTTGTAATTCTTTGCAGTCTGCTTTCGACTTACCTATCTTGAGTAATTTTGCATTATCTGCAAACGTTACTACCTTACTGTTCAGTCCTTTTCTAGGTCACTTAAGAATATGTTCAATAGCACTGGTTTCAGTGCACATCCTTGAGGAATCCCCATTATTTATATAGAGAGAGAGAGCCCTGCAAATCCACAGATATCGGCTTATATCTATAGGTATCTGCAGGGCTCGACAAATAATACAATCTACTCGCCCGAGCCTGGCAAGCGGGGTTCGCCGCGGTTTGGCGAGCCTTGGGTATCTGCATCCACGGATGTCAATGCAGATATCCACAGCTCATTTTTGTAGCTACCATGTTGATACAAATTTTGTATCTGTGCAGGGCTCTATCTACCACTATCCATGTGAAAACTGATAGGAAACAAAATATAGGAATAAACTATCTTATGAAAGGACCTTCCCTCTTATCCCATGATTTATTACTTTAGGAGCATTTGGTGGGGGACCTTGTCAAAGGTTTTCTGAAAGTAAAAATACATGATATCAACTAGATTACTTTTGTCCACATGCTTGTGAACAACCTTAAAGAATTCTAATATGACACATGATTACTCTTTACAAAAGATGTGTTGGCTGTTCCTCAATGAATATGTATCTAATCATACTGTTCTTTACTATAGTTTCAACTAATCTGCTGGTACTGAAGTTAGGCTTACTGGCCTTTAATTGTCAGAATTACTTCTGAAGCCTTTTTTAAAAATGAGCATCACATTAGCTATCCATCAGTCATCTGGAACAGAGGAGGGTTTTACTGGTAGGTTACATACCTCAGTTATTAGTTCTGCAATTTTCATGTGTTCCTTCTGAACTTTTTTTGGATGAATACCATCTGGTCTTGGTGACTTACTGTTAAATTAATCAAGTTGTTACAAGACCTCCTCTAGTGATACTTCATTCCAGGACAGTTCCTCAGATATGTCATCTAAAAATATGGCTCTGGTGTGCAAATCTTCCTCACATTCCTACTCTCCCTGGAGTGTAGACCAGTCTAAGTAATTAATTCAGCTTGTCCGCAATGGCCTTGTCTTTCTAATTGCTCCTTTAGCACTTTGATCAACCAATAGCCCTACTGACTGTTTGAGAGGCTTCCCTACTCAACAAAACATGTTATTAATGTTTGTGTCTTTTGCTTGTTTAGATTCAAATTCTTTTTTGGCCCACCTAATTCTACCCTTACATTTGACTTTGACAGAGTTTATGAGCCCTTCTGTTTTCCTCAGTGGTATTTGACTTTCCATTTTCAAGGGTTGCTTTGTTTGGGGCTGGAGGTGTTTCCTCTCTCACCGACTCTTTCACTTTGTTTAGCCACAGTGGCATCTTCCTGGTCCCTTTACTCTCTTGCAGGTATTTCACTCTTCCTTTTAATTTTCATTTAACCATCCTCCTCACTTTTCTGTAGCTCCCCTTTTTGAAGTTAAATGCTACTAAAGGTGGGTTGCTTTGGTATTCCCTTCCCACCCCCATTAGGATGATAAATTTAATTAGGGTCTCTATTATTGAGTGGTTCATCTATATTCACCTCGTGGCAAGTTTCTGTGTACCGCTTAGGACTAAATCAGGAATTGTCTTTCCCCTTGTGGGTTCCAGGACTAGTCCCAAGAAGCAGTCATTAATTAGATATCTGAATCCTGTCTTCAGGTGATATGTTCCTAGTCAATGTGGGGATATTTGAAAATCCCCATTATTACTTGGTTTTATTGTTTTTGTAGCATCTCTAATCACCATGAGCATTTCCCAGTCACCATCACCATCCTGGCCAAATGGTTGGTAGTATATTCCTACTGCTATTCTCTTCTTCAAGCATGGAGTCTCTATCAGTAGAGATTCCGAGTTACAATTGGATTTGTTTTAAGATTCTTGTTATATGAGTCTTTGCTTTCTCTTGCATATTGTGCCACTTCCTCACCAGCACTCTGTCATTCCTACCCCCAGGTCTACACTAGGGGATACCTTCAAATTAAGATACACAACTTCAGCTATGTTAATTGTGTAGTTTAAGTCAAAGGATCTTAACTTGAATTTTGGCTCCATCCACACTGGGGAAAGTCAGAGGGAGCACACTCTCCTGTTGACTTCCCTTACTCCTTGTAGAAGCAGGATTACCAGCACCAACGAGAGCACCCTCGCAGTTCGAATTAGCATGTCTTCACTAGACCCACTAATTCAAACCCTGGAAGATCAACTGTGGCTGCTTCGATCTTATCTGTCATTTAGACATGGCCTACATGTTTTCTACTCTCGTGTTATTGTTCCCATTGATTATCATTGTGCCACCAATTTTCTATGACACCTATTATATCAATATCCTTATTTAATAGCAGGCAGTCAAATTCATCCATCCTAGTATTTAGGCTTCTTCAATTTGTATATAAGCACCTGTAAAAGTTTCTCAATATTTAGTTGACTGCCTTCAAGTGATATAATTGAATGGGACTTGGACTATATTGCCTCAGTTCCTACCTGTGCTTTGTAAATTTCCATCCTCTCCTCTTTAATAAACTATCAAATATCCCCTTTCATAAACACTCCCTTAAGGGTTGTATCTGTCCAGATTGTGTGCTCTTCTGTCAGCTTTCCCCCAACTCTTAGTTTAAAAACTCTTCTGACCCCTTTAATTATACATGCCCGCAATTTGGTTCTATTTTGATTCAGGTTGCATCCATCTCTCCTGTTTAGGCTCCTCCTTTCCCAAATTGTTCCACGGTTCCTAGTAACCCTAAATCCCTCTGTCAGACATCATTCTCTCATCCATGCATTGAGACCCAGCAGTTCAACTATCTAATGGACCCCATGTGCGGAAGTGAAAGCATTTCAGGGACTGTTACTGTAGAGGACCTGGACTTCAAGCTCTTTCCTGGCAACCTATATTTGGCCTCCAAGACCTCTTCCTATATCATTATAGGTTGAACCTCCCAAATCTGGGACTCTCTGGTCTGGCAACATCTGTGGTCCAGCAAGGCCATGGATGTTGCTGGACCAAAGAGCCCCAGGAGTGGGAGACAGCCAGGAGAACATGGGGTCTGCAGAGTCCCAAGTGGGCCAACAGTGAGTAGGCAGGGGATCCCGGCATCAGCAGGGCCAGGCGGCATCGGAGAGTCTCCACCCTGGCTGAGGAACCCCCAGTGTCAGTGGGATCAAGCAGCCGGAGAACCTCTGGGAGCGAGCAGGGCTGGCGGTGGCTGGAGAACCCTGGGAACCTCTCGGGTGCAGCAGGGCTGGGATGGCCAGGCAGCCCTGACCAGGAAACTGCTGGTGGCAGCGGGGCCACGCAGCAGCCAGGGAACCCCAGCAGCAGGGCCAGGCGATAGCCAGGGAGTCCCAGCCCCAGCAGGGGACTCCCTGGTGGCAGCAGGACTGGCCTGGAGCCCTGGATAGGAAACCCCAGGAACCCTGGGACACCCCTGGCAGCAGTGGGGGCAGTGGTGGCTGGGCGGCCAGGAGTGGGGAACCCTGAGGAATCCCTGTAAGCAGCAGGGCTGGTGGAATCCAAGCAGCCCTGGCTGGGGAACCCCTCGCAAGACACGATGCAACCAGCAGGCAGCAGGGCGGGGAGCCTCAGCTGGGCCAGCTTTAGTGGAGCAGCAGCAGGGTGGGGAATCTCAGCCTTAGGAGCCCCAGGGAGAGGAGCCAGCAATGGGGCAGCCAGCAGAGGATCATTGACCTCCCCTGGTCCGGCAGACTCTCTGGTCTGGGACGGCCCAGGTCCGGACAAGGGAGGTCTCACCTGTCATAACTGCATGTCCCATGATTACCGGCTCTGTCTCGGCACTTCAGATACATCTTTCTAGATGTCTCAAAAGACCTACAAAGTTTGCACTGGGCAGGCAATTTACCATGCAGTTCTCCTGGTCATCACAAACCCAAGTATCTACATTTCTAGTGATCAATAATGTTCTCAACAGCATTGAGCTGTCCCATGAGGGATGGAATCGCTCTGCTGTGTCCCAAAAAGTCTTGTCTGTGTACCTCTGTCTCTCTTAGCTCCTCCAGGTCAGCCACTCTGATCTTAAGAGCCTATATTCTGAGGGCCATGAGCTGCCTGCACCAAATGCACACACATGCCACCTGCCGACAAGGCAAGTAATCATACATACTGCATTCCATGCAATAAACTGGAGAGCCCCTATTCTGCTGTTGTACTGTTACCTGCATTATTTTTATTCCTGCAAAGGTGGGGGGAGTTGTTTATTTGTGGGAAATATTGGGCCAAGTTTAAAGAATGTACATTGGGTTTGTCTCTCTCTTGCTTCCTGGGAAAACTCCCCTGTTAGCTAGCTTCTCTGGTCAGCTACAGGCTGGCTTTTTAAACCCATGTTCTCCCTGAGGTAGTCTTACCCCTTCATCACAGTGTCCTAAAAGGATTAGGGATGAAAGGTTGGTAGGCTAGAGCCTCATTGGGAAGCTCTCTGCCTTGCCTCGCTGGCTGTTAGGTGCTGCATACAAACCACAGTCTAAACTTCAATCAAACAGGTACAAAACAAACTCATCCCAAGGGCTTCTTTGCCACTCCTCCTTCACACAAAGAACTCCATTGCAAAACTCCTCTGTTTACTATTCCTGTTTGCTGGCTCGCCAGGTTATTTTTTCTCTTTTCTACCATTTTTCTGCTGTCCTTTTCAAATGAAACATTCTCCTCTATCGTTAAGCCCGCAGGTAAAATTGAACTGGATTTAGAAAGTGTCAGAGCTGTGCTAAAGGCCTGGTTATTTAGTAACCATTAAATAATTAAGAGGCAGCAGGGGCAGTTTGTTATAGCTCTTGTCGAGAGTGGGAACTGATTTCCATGTCAAACATTAATCATAAGCAACCTGCCTTCTGATTGACACTTGAGGACTGAGTATTAGTTCTAACGTGCCTTGAGGAAAATACATAGAAAATGCATGCCGTTAATAAAAACGTTCCAGCTTAAAACCCCATTACAGAGTTAAATAATTTCATTTTCTTTTCATGCAGCTGCCTTTGCATTTTTTGTGATAATGAAAATGAATTGATTGAGGTGATTTCAGATAGTTGACAGGCTGATATTGCAGTCTGCTCTCTATGTGCGAATGTCACCACTGCCCTCTTTAATCTCAAATCAGGGGCCTAGTATACTTCTACTGCCTGGAAAAGGATGTATCATCCCCAAGGAGACTGCATTTCTTTCCACGGGTTTCCCACAGAGTTTGGAGAGTGGAAGAAGCATGGGCCAGATATGGAGCAAGCATGCAGCTGATGAATCCATGATTGCATGGATTCCACATCTGGTCCCCACAAAGAGAATCCTCTAGGGTATGTCTACACTACAGCGCTATTTCGAATTAACTTATTTCAAATTAGTTAATTCAAAATAAGCTAAATCGAAATAACGCATCTAGACACAAAAACTCATTTGAAATAGCATTTTGCTATTTCAAAATAGCGTGTCCACACTGATTAGACGCTGGATCGCATTTAAGGGCAGCTGAAACCAGTTCCAGCAGGGCTTCAGGTCAGTAGTTGCTTTGTGTGGCTGCTGTCTGAGGCTATCTGAGGCTCGTACTTAAAGGGATGCCCCTGGACAGCCGGTTCTCAGCTTTCCTGCTTGCTTGCCTACCTCGCCAAGGGACAGCAAAGCGTTTTCCTCTCCGCCTGCTTCGGTCGCTCTCCTTTGGGACACCACAGCACTCAGCACCATGGAGCCAGAGCCACCCCTGGGCACTCTGGTGCTTATGCTCAACGTCTTGCTGCAAGCCTGGCAGCAATTGCTGGAGGCTGCCTGGCACCTTCTGCTGCAGGCCAGCCCCTGGCCCTCCCCCTGCCCCTCCGGGGGCCCTGGAGGAGCGGCGCCCGGACACCAGCGTGCCCCACCGCATCTGGCGTCTGGACACCAGCAGCGACTGTTGGGACCACATTGTCCTGGAGTGCTGGGGAGACCAACAGTGGACCCAGAACTTCAGGATGAAGAAGGACACCTTCCTGGAGCTCGCATGAGGCCCGCCATCCCCCTCCAGAAGCGTGTGGCCATCGCCCTCTGGAAGCTCTCCATGCCGGACAGCTACCGATCCGTCGGGAACCAGTTCAGCATGGGGAGATCCACCGTCGGAGCAGTGGTCATGCAGGTATGGCACTCACCGGCCACTGGGCCGGGAGGGAGCGGGGCTGCAAGGAGGGGATGGGCTGCCCCAGGGAAAATGGGGGGGAGGTGGTGTAAGTGCCCTCCCCGGGAGGGGCAGTCCGTCCCAGCCGCACTACAGACCGCCCGCGGTGGCCAGGATTGCAGCGGGGGTTGCTCCTGGGAGTGGGGCACGGGGCAGTGGCGGGGAACGAACACTCCCAGCCACCCGGGCGCCCCAGTGACCCTCGGTTTTGTGTGTCTCTCTGCAGGTGGTGAAGGCCATCAACAGGGTGCTGCTCCGCAGAGTCGTCCGGCTCACCGACCTGGATGCGGTCATCCAGGGATTCGGCGCCCTCGGCTTCCCCAACTGCGGGAGGGCCATCGACGGGACGCACATCCCCATCCGTGCCCTGGACCACCAGGCCTCCCTCTTCATCAACAGAAAGGGGTACCTCTCGGTGATCCTGCAGGCTGTGTCTGACCACCGGGGCCAGTTCATGGACATCAGTGTGGGCTGGTCCAGCAAGGCACACAACGCGCGGGTGTACCGGAACTCCTCCGTGTGCCAGAAGCTGCACGCCGGGACTTTCTTCCCCGACCGCCATATCAGGGTCGGGGACATGGACATGCCAGTGTGCCTGGTGGGGGATGCAGCCTACCCCCTACAGCCCTGGCTGATGAAGCCCTACACGGGGCACCTCAGCCTCTCCCAGCAGGCCTTCAATGCCAGGCTCAGCAGGGCCCACATCATGGTCGAGGGGGCCTTCGGCCGACTGAAAGCACGGTTTAGGTGCCTCCTCACCCGCCTCAACCTCTCCCAGCACAATATTCTGCACGTGGTGGCAGCGTGCTGTGTGCTCCACAATTTGTGTGAGAGGAAGGGGGAGGCTTTCTTGCCAGCCTGGATGGCAGAGGCTGACTGCATGGCTGGCCAGTACGCACAGACCCGCACGACTGCTAGCCAGGAGGCCCTTCGGGGGGGCTGTCCGCATCCGGGAAGCCCTGCAGGAGAGCTTCCAGGCGGACGAGGACTGAAGTCCCCCTGGCGTGCCCCACTGGGGCCTTGTGCCTTACATTCCACCCCCACCTCCTTCCCCTTTCCCCTCCCTAACCCCACTTCCTGATCTATAATAAAAACACCTGTGTTGCCACAAAACTATGTCTTTATTTCACATAACTGGGGTGGGGGGAGGGTAGGGATGAGGGCAGGAGAGGGGAGAGGGAAAACCTGGGAGGAGGGAGCTGGAAGGGGGAGGCAAGGGGAGGAAGGGGGAGGGGAAGCTCAGGGTTGGGGGTCTTGCTGGCTCTCCCATCTCGCAGCACTGCAGGTGCGGGGGCATCGGGGAGGAGTGGGTGTGGAGGGTGGGGCAGGAGGGACAGGGGTGCGGAAGAAGCAGGAGGGAGAGCAGGGGTGGGAGGAGGAGCGATCGCTGGGGGCGACCGCAGGGGCTGGAGCAGCAGGAGGCAGCAATCAGTCCGCCAAGGCCTGCAGGTGCTCGCGGAGGGCACGGCCCTGCTCCCGGAGCTCCCTCAGACTCTCCCACCGCAGTTGCAGGTCCTCTTGCACCCACTGCTCCTGGGTGTGGACCTGCTGTCCCTGCAACCGCAGCTGCTGCCTCTGGAATGCCTCTTGGTTGTGGGTGCGCCTGCTGGCCCGGGTGCGGGTGGAGGGTCCAGGCGGGGTGGTGCATCCTGCACTCGCAGGTGCTGCGGCTGTGGTGAAACAAGAGAAGTGGTCAGTTCTCCTTGGGGACACAGTGGGTGAAACCCAGCCCCCCTCTGCAAGGCGAGGACAGCAGGTCTCCGCACCATCATGTCCTGCTATCCCCGGCAGTGTGAGCTGGCCCAGGACTGCACCCCAGCCCCTGTGCTGCCTATAGTGTGGTGGGGGGGAGGGGAGCTGTGCCCTGCCTCTGTGTAGAGGGGGCATCTGGAGGGAGGGCAGTGTGCAGTGTCTCTCCCCGGGGTAAGGTCCCTGGGCTCCCCCTCGCCCCCGCCCCGCATAAGGGGACCGTGATGTCACTCACATGTGGAGGCCTCTCCGGCCTCAGATGAGGCTGCTGGCGGGCTCTCAGGGATGGCTCAGGGTTCCTGGATGCAGGGCAGGCTCCCTGCAGGCTCCTGGCTGCCATCGTCCTCCTCCTCCTCTTCCCCTGTGTCAGGGGCAGAGCCCTCTGCCCCGGGGTCAACGATGACCAGGGGGGCACGGACCATCTGACCCCCCAGGATGTGGTCCAGGGCCTCAAAGTGAGGGCAGGCCTCCGGGTCAGTCCCTGGTTGGGAGGCCCTGGTATAGGCCTGCCGCAGCTCTTTAATTTTGCTGTGCACCTGCTCTTGGGTCCGCATGTGGCCTCTGGTGGCCAGGCTGGCAGCCATGCAGCTGTAGACAGCCACATTCCTGAGCCTAGTGCGGAGATCGTGGGCATTGGAGGCCTCCCCCCAAATCTCAATGAGGCCCACGATCTCCGCACTTGACCAGGAAGGCACCCGCCTTTTGTGGCCCCTGGCAGGCTCCTGGGAGCCGCCAGCCTGGTCCTGGGGAGAGGTGGAGGGCTGGGTGGCAGCAGGTGGCTGGCTTATCCTGTGCCAGGTGCACGGTCTGCTGGCTGGGTGCTGGCAGGCTGGCAACTGGCACAGGCACTGTGGCCAGAGTCTGCCCCTTTAAGGGCTCCGGGGCTGGGGGGGGAGGGAGCAGACGAGTTTTCCTGGTTGTGTCCAGAGTGGCCACCAGGGCTCCCTGGGAAGGGCTGGAGGCCAGCTAATTCGAAATAAGTGTCTACACAGCACTTATTTCGAATTAGCTATTTCGAATTAGGTGTTATTCCTCGTAGAATGAGGTTTACCTAATTCGAAATAAGCGCTCTGCTATTTCGAATTAATTTCAAAATAGCGGTTTGTATGTGTAGACAGCTATTATAGTTAATTCAAAATAAGGGCTCTTATTTCGAATTAACTCTGTAGTGTAGACATACCCCTAGACTCCTAAGGGGTACTGTTGCCATAGGGCTCCCTGGATTTCTTCCCCGTTCTGGTCGCTCTTGAGATCTCCAGTATGTTGTCAGTTAGACAGAAGACAGATCCTCATTAACTCTAATGGAGCTATGATAATCTGCACCAGCTGAAGATCTTCTCCAGGGACACTTTGGTCTTACATTCATATCAACAGGTAGCATTTCCCTCTCCATTGCTGATTGGGAATGAAACAAGGAGACCTGGAGACAATGTTAGGGCAACAGAAGGAGCCTCAGGGGCTTGTTTACACAGTGGGTAAATGAGCACTATAGGGATGTGATTTTCAAAGCACATTAACTTATTGCCCACTAATATGTTTATGCAGACCCTGCTGGTGCTCACTAAGGGTATGTCTACACTGCAGAGTTATTTTGAAAAAGCAGCCATTTTTTTCTGAAAATACTCCAGTTATGTCCACACTGCAACTATGTTATTTCGAAAGAAAATTGAAAAACAGAGGGGTTTTTCCGACATTGGTAAACCTCTTTCTACAAGGAAGAAGGCTTTTTCCAAAAGAGCTCTTTCGGAAAAAGGTGTGTGTGGACAGGGAAGATGGAGTTTTTTCTGAAGGAGAGGGAAGAGGAAAAAGTACAGGTCCCCTGGTGGCCATTCTGTTCATAGCAATCACTGCTTATATGCAAGATAGCATCCAGACTGAATGGACGCTATCTGTTGAAAAAGCAGATCGCTTTTTCAATGCGCTTGGGCTGTGTGGATGCTCTCTTTCGGAAGAAGTTTTTCCGGAAGATCTCTTCTGGAAAAGCTTCTTCTGAAAGAAGCCTGCAGTCTACACATAGCCTAACAGTTTCCTTCCTACTAGTGTGCTATAACTTAGTACACCAGCTGTACATTAAAGCACACAAAGGAAGTGCACACCAGCAGGGTCTACATGGACCTATGTGCAACACAAATGCAATTTGGAAAATCACATCACATTCAGTTACATTGAACATTAAGGATAGCATTCAGCCTGTGTTAGCTGTAGAATTGGGAAAGACCAGTCAAAAGCACAGTATTTTCAGTTCACAGAAAGCTGGGTAAACTTTTCTTCAATTTTGCTGATTGTAAGTTTTCACCTGATGAATTTTGCCCATCTTTTGCTTGTAAATTAACCTATGAAGTGAAATTAAGTCAAAACTACCAAATTTCCCCTAATCTTATATGAAATTATTGGGACTTTGTAAAGAAATAAATGAGACCAACTAGGAAAGCTCTTGTAGCACATGAAGCATCTTCCCAGCTGTTGTTTCAGTATCATCAGGCCCTCATCCAGAATCCACTCATGCCTGGTTAGGATTCATACTTCCCACTTCCTCTCCATTGCCATTCAGTACTACTGTGGTTCAGATTTGGAAATGGGACTAGGAAAACTTGTCAAGTGTATGGAACGAATCAGCACTTCCCACACCTTTCAGGCTGAGAGTCTTAAAACTTATTTTTGTTTGCATTAATTAAAAACTGCAACATCCATCATAAAAAAGTGAAAACAAGAGAAAAAATTGATTTGCAATTCATCTTTCAGGACATGATTAAATTAAGGACACTGTTGAATGGCTACCTGGGTTGAGCAGGCATTGGCAAACGGCAGAACTGGGTTAGTTCTGGCAGAGTTCAAGAAGTATTAGATTGAATGGCTCCCGATCAAGAAACTTAGGCCATGTCTACAGTACAGATAAGATCGAATCAGCCACAGTCGATCTTCCTGGATTTGAATTAGTGGGTCTAGTGAAGACACACTGATTCGAACTGAGAGGACGCTTCCATTGATGGCAGTTGTCCTTTTTCTACAAGGAGTAAGGGAAGTTGAAGGAAGAGTGTGCTCTCCTCACCTACCACTGTGTGGAGGACACCAAGGGTATGTCTAGAATACATTCTTTTTCCAAAAAAACTACCCTTTTTTCTAAAAAACTTCACCTGCGTCCACACTGCAATCGCATTCTTTTGAAATTAAAATGAAAGAACACAGGGGTTTTTCGACATTGGTAAACCTCAAATTACGAGGAAGAACACCTTTTTTGAAAGAGCTCTTTCAAAAAAAGGCATGTATGGAAGCAGAACAGGGACATTTTCGAAAGAAGAGGCAACTGAAAAAAGCACAGTTGCCCTGGTGGCCATTCTGTGAATAGCAATCAGGGCTTTCTTTCAAGAGAGCGTCCATGCAGTCTGGACGCTCTCTTTCGAAAAAGCAGATCACTTTCTCGATCCGGTTCTGAGGTGTGGATGCTCTCTTTCGAAAGAAGCTTGCAGTCTAGACGTACCCTATAATTTGAGTTCAGATGCTGTGACTTAAGCTACGCAATTAACATAGCAGAAGTTGCATATCAGTTCTAAATAACTGATTCCCTAGTTACAAACTCTGCAAGCAGAATGTATGATCTTGCAGGTGCCAGCAGTGACATCCATGAACTCTGCAGTGGCTGAAATTGTTTCTCTTTTTCACCCATCTAAACAAACATGGAAATTAAGTGCAAACTGCTGGCACCGGCTGAGGATCTGGATCTAATCAGCAAAGCTCCCCTGAGCAACCCTGATTTCCATCAGAAGTCCTTGTACTCAAGCATCAGGAAATTTGAAAAGCTAATGTTGCTGTCACAAACGTTAACTCAGCGACACTGTGCATGTGTAGTATTTTATCTTCAGCCCTTCCTCATTAAAGGTAAACGCTCATCCATCAGGTGCTACACGCTTTGCAAAAGCAAATTAGTGTTGAGTTTACAGCGCTTCAGTGTAAACACCATAAATAGATTACACTACTAGGTTTTTATAAAGATCCAGATCCTGAGCGGTAACCTTAATTTATAGCTCAAGCCTTGGAGCAGGTCTCTTGTTCAGTGCAGCTGAGATGACAGGGGAAGGCGGCTCAAAACCACTGTTGCACACTCCTGCTCCTTGGGCCTCCTGGGACCACTTTGGCCCTTGACATAAATTAGAGCAGCCTCTAGATATGAAGGGCCATTGTGAAGCATGCTCTGATAACAGTCCACCTGTGCCTCTGGCCAGCACCCCATTCCACCTGGGGTTACAGTATGTCATGGGGATTTCCTGCTGGGCTGCTAGAAGCATGCAAAGCAGTCTCATTGGGGCCAGAGATCTGGTCCTTTAAGTTAACCTAGCTCTGTAATATTTCTTCCCCATTCTTAAAGATCACTGATTTGACAGCTCAGTGTAGCCAAGCAGATGATCAGTTATTCTTAGCCTCTAACAATGGAAACCTTTCTGCACTGGGAGTTTCCTGGGTTTTCCAGGAGCATTGGGCACACTAGAGATACAGGATCAGGCTCTCATAGTGTAGCTCTTCAGCTTGTCTATCTACCAGCCTTGTGCTTGTCTCCAAAGATTGTGTTTGAGACCTGGAAATGTTATCACCACACTGGCATCCTTACAAGAAGGAATAACAAAATTGGGTCAGTTAAGAATACTGAGCACAGATGGCACCTTTGCAATAGGCCCTTGTGCAATTCTTAAATTAGCAAAAATATATCAGGGTGTTGAAAACATAGTGGCCCAAAATGAACTTTTCATTATACTCAGGAAGGAAAGCTGAAAATAAGGGCAAAAATTGATTCATTGAAATCACCTGCTCTGTGTCCTTACAATGCTGGCTGCTTATATTTGTGATGGCTCTGTTAGCAGGTCTTTCTAACAGGAAGCATCATAGCTCTGCTTAAAATAAGCTACGCAATTTGCGCTATGCAAATTGTGTAGCTTATTTTGATTGTATTTTGAAATAGTGTCTTTCGAATAAGCCGCCCATTATTTCAAAATCTATTTCAAAATAACGGGCTGCTTCAGCAGATGTGGAATAGCTATTTTGGTATATTTCCTGTATCCTGAAATAGCTCCGCGGTGTCGACATGCCCAGAATGTCCCTCTTTTTGCCTTTTGTTTTTTATTATCTTTCAGTGTCTTATTTGGGGGCGTTTTTAAAAAGACACTTGTTTAAAACCAGGATCTCTACCCATAATTCTAACCTTCAACCATCTCTGAAATGAATTCGATTTTATCAGAAGTGTGGAAAAACTTAAACACTGTTTCCTGATCTCCAATGGCAGAAACTTATCCCACAGCTATTATGTTATTCTGGGACTTTCCAGAATTACAATACATCAGAATTATTGAAACGTTCAACTCCTGCTCAATCTCTAGCTTTCTGGGCAGACAGGTGCAATCGGAGGTGACAGTTCTGGGGGATCCACATGGGAGGAGATAACAGCGATACTGACAGCAACACCAACTATGAGAGGAGGGTTGCAGAATGTTCTGGATAGTAAGGAAGGATGTAAAGCCAGTCCCTCAAAAAACAGTGCTCACAGGAGTTTTCCTTACTGGAAACATACTAGCAGATCCAGTCTCCTTTATAATTTAAGCCTCATATGCTTAGTCCTCACTTAGGACGCGTCTACACAGCAGGGCTTAACTCGAAATAAGCTACACAAATTGAGCTATGTCATTTGCGTGCGTCGCTTATTTCAAAATAGCTTATTTTGAGTTTTGCTGTTGTCTACACAGCACTTATTTCGAAATAGAGCACTCTTCCTCTGACTTCCCTTATTCCTCATAAAATGAGGGTTACAGGGATTGGAGTAAGAAATTCTCCAGCTTGACTGTATTTCGACATTATGTTGAAATAATTGCTGGCTGTGTAGATGTGGACTATGTTATTTCAAAATAACGGTACTACATAACGATAATACATGTACTTCAAAGGTAGTGTTAATTTTCTTTTTTATATGATTTCTCATTAAATAAACATCGTAAGCATTGGTCCTTGTTAATTATCCCTTGTTTTAATATATTTTCTTCCACACCTATTGACTGTTACAAATATATTTTTTTATCTAGGTTTTTTGTTTGTTCTGGTGGTGCACATCCACACACTACATCAATATTGGTGTTGCACATAAGAAAGTTCTACCTGCCCAAAAGAAAATTCAACCTGCCCAAGAATGGAAAATATTAAAGGGAACACTAGCTAAAACTATGTTCCACATAGTCCTGCCTCTGCATATGGTGGATCAGAATACAATCAAGGAAGAAGTGTGACAGAGTGTACCTAAATCGCACTGGAGATATCAAAGTAGAATGGCATTTAGGGCTAGATCCCTAAAGAACTAAGATATTTCCTCATTTAGCATACCAGTATCTAATTTCTGCTCATCGGAATCCACAGCCCTGAATTAGGTGCCTTGGCTTCCTTCTGATTTAGGGGAAGCATTAATAGATGAGAATGGGATCAACAAAAGCCAACACACAGACTAGGGGGCCACTTTAGCTAGTCAGTAGGAAATGCTATCATCATGTTACTGTGGTCCTCTCACACCTTTCTAACTTTTATCCCAGGGGTTAGCGCACTCATATGGGCTATGAATATTCAGGTTCTGCTCCACATTCAGCCTAATATGCATATTTTTCATCTTTTGTTGCATTTATTTTAAATTTGGCTGAAGAAAAGCTACTGATTTTGTCTGGTATTTAATTTATGGGTAAGGCATCTTGAGAACAGAACAGGCCCTTTTCCCCACACACACATGCATTTGCTGTAATAAACTAAAAGAAATGAAATGTAAAGCAAACATGGATTTCATTCACTGGCAAAAATACAACCTGTAGTTCATCAGAGTCTTATTATGGTGAAAGGGATATAAAAAAATTCTGTTCCTTCAAGATGTTTAAAACTTGTAGCCATTTATCTTCACAAGTTGTTTTTTCTTGTGACATATAGTTGGTAATTTGTTCTAGAGGCAGAATCAATTCCTTAATTAAGGAAATTCATGTGCCTTGTGCAGTAGGAGCAGTATCCAAACTCCAGTATTTTAAAAGAGATTTTTTTTGCCAGCAATAATAAAGTGTGTACAGTTTCCAGGTGGCTATGGCAGGCTTTTTATTCCTGGTTTAATTCTCATCAGGTGAGCCAAGCACAAAGGAACATTGCTCATTAGGCTATGTCTACACTGGAAAGGTTTGGCAATGAAGGTGCTGTCAACATGAAAAACTCTCCAAAAGTGAAAACTGGTCAAACCAGTTTTTCTGCCTCCCATTGTAGACATTTCATGGCTACATTGCTAGCACCCCATCAACAGACAGAGCAAAGCAATTGTGGGTAAGCATCCTACAGTGCAGTGTTATGGGAAGGCAGAGTTGACCTCTTTACTTCTTGGGATTCCCGTGTAGCTCTGTGAGTTTTCCAAGCTGAGCAATGTCTAAGCAGCACAACAGTCTCCCCAGTCCTCCCCGTGCAGCAGCAATCTGTGTTCCTAGCAGGGCAAAACAGGAGCATTCCAATAATTTGTGCTTTGTTTGTTTCTCAAATAGAGCAGCTCACATAGTTGTCAGATACTTCCTGGAGCTTTGAAAGGTTTGGGAGTGCATGCCTGCAGGGGAGCAGAGATCACAAAACACCAAGCAGAGCCACCAGGCAGGCATTGTGGGATTCTGGAGGAAGCTAATTCTCTCAACAAAACAAACGGCATAGTTCAGGCAGGCTCTTTGTCGACAATAAAGGGAGTGGGAAAAGAAAAATGTCTCTCACAGGGCAGGATATTTCTTGTTGCCAAAACTGGGTGTTTTTCCTGACAAAAGACACACTGCAGTGTAAATACTCTCACTGTTTTGTTGCCAAAAGGGTGTTTTTGACAACAAAATGTGCCAGTGTAGACAAAGCCTTAGCCAAAAGCTCCATAGGTCTGGATCCAAAATCTGCAGATGTGTGGACAAAGCCAATCTATATAAAGGAGCTCCAGCAGGTCAATTTTTCAATAGTGTATGCATCTACCTGATTCAGGCATGCAAGTCCCGCCAAGCATGAAAAATGGGAGTTGTATGTGCACATGTGGAAGTGGATGATAAATCCCTGGTTTGCATGAGCAGATTGGAGGACATTTGAACCAAAGTCACTGACTGTGCATCTATACTGCACCAGGTTTTTTTTGGAATAACGACCATTATTCTGGAAACACAATACTAGCGTCCACACTGCAATTGCGTTATTTCAGCAGAAAGTCGAATGGGTGGCTTTTTCCAACAGCAGTAAACCTCATTCCACAAGGAATAAGCCTTTTTCCAAAAAAGTTTTGTCGGAAGTGGACATGTGTAGACCCTCCACTGCTGCTCTGTCGAAATAGTCACTCACTAGGGCCATTCTAAAGTTATTCCTCCTCAGTGGCTCCTGGAGCTCTAAGTCAAGGCAGCACGTGCGGAGTCTGCCTTGCGGACTAATTTTGAGGCTTCCCTGTAGTGTGGACACTCTATTTCGAAATAAGTTTTTCCAGAAGTTATCTTCTGGAAAAGCTTATTCCAAAAGAAGCTTGCAGTGTAGATCCACCCTTATATGTAAAAATGCATGTGTTTTAGAAAATCTGGCACCATAATTGTCATAAATGTGTAAATTCCTGCTAAACTTTGTTTCCATTCCCCCTTGGATATTGGGCTGGGCCAACAGAATATCCTTTATACATCTAGTTATTATCTATAAGGCCCAAAAGGATGGGCTGTCTTTCTTCAGAAGTCGAAAATATTCCATGATAAATTTGCCTTTAATAGAAGACATGTAACTTATCCCAAGAGACTAGAATGATAAGTATCTTATAAAAGCTTGTAATAATCATCTTCAATTTATCAGTTGTCTCTAAAGGAGAAAAATGGCATTTAGCAGATGAGGACAGAAAAAATGCTATTAGTCAAAACTCTGTATAGTTAAGTAGGTCATTCAAGTCTTATAATAATCTCTAGTATCCAGAAAAGGTGACAACAGTGGTGGGCAGTAATACAGATGAGAAACATAGGATGTCTGAATCTTTTGCAGCACTCAAAGGCCAGTGAAATCTTGAACCTCTCCAGGATAAATCTTAAACACATGATCAAATATGTAAAGTCAAGGTATGTATGTGAAATAATATGACATCCCTCATCTTTAATTACCTGCTTTTCAAGCCTTTATGATAGGTTACACATCCATAAGTAGTGTACATGCTGATCACTTGTCTTTACTTGCATGGTGGCTGTAACCAGTTCTTTATTCTCCTTTTGTATTAGTCACTATAGGCCTCAAATCAGTTGTGAAAGGTGACTTAACTAAGGGAGTGTCTACACAGCACCCTAAAGTCAAAATAAGATACGCAATTTGCACTATTCAAATTGAGTATCTTATTTCAATTCTATCTTGAAATAGCTTATTTTGAAATTTGGCATGTCTACACAGTGCCAAATTTTGAAATAACACCCTATTTTGAGACATCTCTTACCCCTTGTAGAATGAGGGTTACAGGGATGCCGAAATAGCACACCCATTATTTTGAAAAATATTTTTAAATAACAGGCGGCTTGTTAAGACATGGGATAGCTATTTTGGGATACCTCTAGTATCCCGAAATAGCGGCACAGTGTAGAGAGCCAAGGGATTCACAGGAGTACTTTCCTCCTTACACATCTGGGCAGCAGGTAAAGACATTTGTTTGTATCAGCAACTGTCCACTAAACATAAGAATAATGTAGCCTAAAGTCAACAATATTCAATGGAAATGATACAATTATCACTCATACTAATGGTAGAATATGCATATCAATAAATATCAGAAAAGGCAAATGTGTTCAAAAACTATTTCTGTTCTGTAGGTGGGTAAAACAGCTGATGTACTCATATCATATGATAACACTTTCCATTACACTAGTATCTCAGGTGGATGCTAAACAGCAGCTATTAAAATAAGACATTTTTTTAGTTTAGCTAGCCTGGATAATTTGTATCTAAAATATTTAAAAGACTGGCTGAGGTGCATACTGGATCATTACTGATGATTTTCAATAAGGGTAGGTCTAGACTTACTTTCACTTTCGAAAAAAGATTTTTGAAAGAAGATCTTTCGAAAATGAAAGTAGTCTGGACGCATTTTTTTCAGAAAAAAAAAACCCTTTTTTGAAAAAACACATAAACATTCTTTTTTTTAGGAAGAGCAGTTTTTTTGAAAAGGGTTTTTTTTTCTGAAAAAAACCCACGTCCAGACTACTTTCATTTTCGAAAGATCTTCTTTCAAAAATGCGATCGGAAGAAGAGATCTTTCGAAAAATCTTTGTAGTTTAGACGTGCCCCTAAGTCTTGGAACACTGAAGAAAGCTAATATTGTGCCACTATTGAAAAAAGCCAAACGGGATGATCTAGGAAATTATAGGCTTGTCAGTCCGGCATCAATCCTATGCAAGACAACTGTGTGCCTGAGAATTAAACAAGGTTGATATTATTAATGCCAATCAATATGGGTTAATGGAAAATCAATCCTGTCAAAATATAAAGCAGATATACATTTTTGAATGAGATTAGAAGTTTGGTTGATAAAAGTAATAATGCTGATTTTTGTAAGGCATTTGACTTGATACTGCATGACATTTTCATTAAAAAACTACAAAGATATAAAGTTAAGATGGCACACATTAAAGGGGTTAAAAACTGTCTGACTGATAGGCCTCAACATGTAATTGTATAGAGGGAATCATCATTAAATGGATGTGTTTTTAGTGGGTCCCACAGGGTTTGGTTGTTGGCTTTTGCTCTTTCCTACTTATCATGACCTGGAAAAAAACATAAAACATAACTGACAAACAGAGCCGGCCTGAGCCATTCTTGCGCCCCAGGCCCCAGGCGTGTGGCCCCGCCCCAGGCACGCGGCCCCGCCTGGTCCGGCAGCACTGTGCGGCGCCCCTTACAATCGGGCACCCCGGGCTATCGCTCGGTCAGCCCATAGCTTGGGCCGGCTCTGCTGACAAAGTCTGTAGATGAAGAGGATGGGTCACTGATACAGAGCAATCTGGATCCCTTGCTCTGCTGAGTCCAAGTGAACAATATGTGTTTTAATATGGCTAAATGCTAATGTATACATCTCAGAACAAAGAATGTAGGCCATATTCACACAAGACTACCCTTACATAAGAACATAAGAACATAAGAACGGCCGTACCGGGTCAGACCAAAGGTCCATCTAGCCCAGTATCCTGTCTGCCGACAGTGGCCAGCACCAGGTGCCCCAGAGGTGGACCGAAGACAATGATCAAGCGATTTGTCTCCTGCCATCCCTCTCCAGCCTCTGTCAAACAGAGGCCAAGGACACCATTTTATCCCCTGGCTAATAGCCTTTTATGGACCTAACCTCCATGAAATTATCTAGCTTCTCTTTAAACTCTGTTATATTCCTAGCCTTCACAGCCTCCTCTGGCAAGGAGTTCCACATGCTGACTACACGCTGTGTGAAGAAGAACTTTCTTTTATTAGTTTTAAACCTGCTACCCATTAATTTCATTTGGTGTCCTCTAGTTCTTCTGTTTAGGAACTAATAAATAACTTTTCTTTATCCGCCTCTCACACCACTCATGATTTTATACACCTCTATCATATCCCCTCAGTCTCCTCTTTTCTAAACTGAAAAGTCCCAGTCGCTTAACCTCTCCTCATATGGGACCCGTTCCAAACCCCTAATCATTTTAGTTGCCCTTTTCTGAACCCTTTCCAAGGCCAAAATATCTTTTTGAGGTGAGGAGACCACATCTGTACACAGTATTCAAGATGTGGGCGTACCATATAGTTTTATACAGGGGCAGTAAGATATTCTGGGTCTTATTTTCTATCCCTTTCTTAATAATACCTAGCATCCTATTTGCCTTTTTGACCGCGCTGCACACTGTGTGGAAGTTTTCAGAGAACTGTCCACGATAACTCCAAGATCTCTTTCCTGATTTGTCGTAGCCAAATTAGCCCCCATCATACTGTACGTATAGTTGGGGTTATTTTTCCCAATGTGCATTACTTTACACTTATCCACATTAAATTTCATTTGCCATTTTGTTGCCCAATCACTCAGTTTGGTGAGATCTTCTTGGAGTCCCTTACAGTCTGCTTCTGTCTTGACTATCCTAAACAGTTTGGTATCATCCGCAAACTTTACCACCTCACTGCTTACCCCTTTCTCCAGATCATTTATGAATAAGTTGAACAGGATTGGTCCTAGGACTGACCCTTGGGGGACACCACTAGTTACCCCTCTCCATTCTGAAAATTTACCATTTATTCCTACCCTTTGTTTCCTGTCTTTAACCAGTTCTCAATCCAAGAAAGGACCTTCCTCTTATCCCATGGCCATGTAATTTACACAAGAGCCTTTGGTGAGGGACCTTGTCAAAGGCTTTCTGGAAATCTAAGTATACTATATCTACTGGATCCCCCTTGTCCGCATGTTTGTTAACCCCTTCAAAGAACTCTAATAGATTAGTAAGACAGGATTTCCCTTTACAGAAACCATGTTGACTTTTGTCCAACAAATTATGTTCTTCTACATGCTTCACAATTTTATTCTTTACTATTGTTTCGACTAATTTGCCCGGTACCGAAGTTAGACTTACCGGTCTGTAATTGCCCGGATCGCCTCTAGAGCCCTTTTTAAATATTGGTGTCACGTTGGCTACCTTCCAGTCATTAGGTACGGAAGCCGATTTAAGGGATAGGTTACAAACCACAGATAATAGTTCAGCAATTTCCCATTTGAGTTCTTTTAGAACCCTTGGATGAATGCCATCCGGTCCCGGAGATTTGTTAACATTAAGTTTTTCTATTTGTTCCAAAACCTCCTGTAATGACACTTCAATCCGGGACAGTTCCTCAGATTCATTACCCACAAAGGACGGTGCAGATTTGGGAATCTCCCAACGTCCTCAGCCGTGAAGACTGAAGCAAAGAAATCATTTAGTTTCTCCGCAATGGCTTTATCGCCCTTGATTGCGCCTTTTATAGTTCGATCGTGCCTAGGGGACCCACAGGTTTTTTAGCAGGCTTCCTGCTTCTAATGTACTTAAAAACATTTTGTTATTTCTTTTGAGTTTTTGGCTAGCTGTTCCTCAAAATCTTTTTGCTTTTCTTATTACATTTTTACACTTGATTTGACAGTGTTTATGTTCCTTTCTATTTATCTCACTAGGATCAGACTTCCACTTCTTAAAAGATACCTTTTGTCCCTCACTGCTTCTTTTACATGGTGGTTAAGCCACGGTGACTCTTTTTAGGTCTCTTGCTATGTTTTTTAATTTGGGGTATACATTTAAGTTGGGCCTCTATTATGGTGTCTTTAAAAGTTTCCATGCAGCTTGCAGGATTTGGCTCTAGTCACTGTGCCTTTTAATTTCTGTTTAACTAACCTCCTCATTTTTGTGTAATTCTTTTGAAATTAAATGCCAGGGTGCTGGTCTGCTGAGGTGTTCTTCCCACCACAGGAATGTTGAATGTTATTTTATTATGGTCACTATCCCAAGCGGTCCTGTAACGGTTATTTCCTGACCTGATCCTGCGCTCCACTCAGGACTAAATCGAGAATTGCCTCTCCCCTTGTGGGTTCCTGCACCAGCTGCTCCAAGAAGCAGTCATTTAAGCCATTGAGAAATTTTATCTCCGCTTCTCTTCCTGAGGTGACATGTATCCAGTCAATATGGGGGTAATTAAAATCCCCCATTGTTATAGAGTTCTTTGTTTTGGTAGCCTCTCTAATCTCCCTCAGCATTTCAATGTCAGTATCCCTGTCCTGGTCAGGTGGTCAGTAATATATCCCTACTGCTAATTTCTTATTTTTGGAGCATGGAATTACTATCCATAGCGATTCTATTGAACATGTTGATTCATTTAATATTTTTATTTCATTTGATTCTACATTATCTTTCACATACAGTGCTACTCCGCCACCCACCCGGCCTGCTCTATCCTTTCGATATATTTTATATCCCGGTATGATTGTGTCCCAGATTTTCCTCATTCCACCAGGTTTCAGTGATGCCTATTATGTCAATCTCTCATTTAATACTAGGTACTCTAGTTCACCCATCTTATTAGTCAGACTCCTAGCATTTGTGTAGAAGCACTTTAAAAATTTGCCACTGCTTATTTGTCTGCCCTTCCCTGATGCATTGGATTCCTTTGTAATGCGGTTTTTTGTCTGCTCTGGCCCATGGTTTGCCCTCTCCTCCTCTCTTTCTGACTACAGCTTAGAGAACCTCTATCAATGGATTCTCCTCTAAGAGAAGTCTCCCTCCGATTTACGTGCATCTCCACACCAATCGGCTTTCCCCATCTCTCGTTTAAAAACTGCTCTATGGCCTTTTAATGTTTAGTGCCAGCAGTCTGGTTCCACTGGTTTAGGTGGAGCCCATCCTTCCTGTATAGGCTCCCCTCTCCCAAAAGTGTCCCCAGTTCCTAATAAATCCAAACCCCTCTTCCCTACACCATCGTCTCATCCATGCATTGAGATTCTGAATCTCTGCCTGCCTACCTGGCCCCTGCGCTGCGTGGAACTGGAAGCACTTCCGAGAATGCCACCATAGAGGTCTGGATTTCAGTCTCTTTCCTAGCAGCCTAAATTTGGCCTCCAGGACATCTCTCCTACCCTTCCCTACGTCATTGGTACCTACATGTACCACGACCACCGGCTCCTCCCCAGCACTACACATAAGTCTATCTAGACGCCTCGAGAGACCCGCAACCTTCGCACCAGGCAGGCAAGTGACCATACGGTTCTCCCGGTCATCACAAACCCAACTATCTATGTTTCTAACAATCGAATCGCCCACTACTAACACCTGCCTCTTCCGAACTGGCATTCCTTCCCCCTCAGAGGTATCCTCAGTGCGAGAGGATACCGCAACATCCTCTGGGAGGAGGGTCCCAACCACGGATGGTTTCCTCTGCTCCCATTGAATGCTCTGTTCCTTGAGACTTTCATCCTTCTTAAGAGCACTGGGGCTCTCAGACTGGAGGTGGGACAGTACTACAGTGTCCCAGAAAGTCTCATCCACATATCTCTACCTCCCTTAGCTCCTCCAGTTCAGCCACCCTGGCCTCCAAAGCCCGAACTCGGTCTCTGAGGGTCAGGAGCTCTGCAACGGGTGCACACGCCACCCGCCCACAGGGCAGGTAATCATACATGTTACACTCGACGCAATAAACTGGATAGCCCCACTCTGCTGCTGGGCTTCTGTCTCCATTTTTCTAATGAATAAGTTTAAGTATAAACTGGGATTCTTTTTAAACCTCTGGAATATAGATTATTATAAGAGTTATGTTTTAAAGAAGGCCAGAAGTCACTAGTGCCCTCTAACCTCCCCCTCTAGACTCCCTCTCCAAACTCCCTGTTAGCAGTTCCTGTTCGCAAGCTCCCTGGTCGCTGAGTCACAGGCTTATATAGCTCTGGTAGCCCTTCCCCCTGACTGAGGCTCAGCCAATTAACAGAGGCTTCTAGATTTCAAACCTTTTAGAAGCTCCTTCAAGCAAACAAACAAACCAACCAAACAGACAAACACAAGCTCAGCACACAGCAAATAACTACCCTTGAAAACAGGTTTGGAGTTTGTGGTGGATAATTAGTTGAATATGAGCTCCCAATGGGATGTTGTAGCCAGGGCTGGCTCTAGGTTTTTTGCTGCCCCAAGCAAAAAAATTTTGGCTGCCCGCCCCCACATCCCCCCCCAAAAAAACCACCAGGAAAAATTCTGTTGAAGGAAAAAGAAGGGGGGGGGGGAGACCAAAGTTGTTGAGCAAAAAAAAAAAAAAGACTCCAGGACTTAAGCCCCCCCAAAAAAACCAGCATTAAAACACCATGTCCCCTTTAAGAGTGAGTGCAGGGATAGGAACAGGGGAGGGGTTGAGCACTATGACCCGGGGGAAGCATTGCTTCCCCTTGGTCTTTTGGCCAGCAGACATTTTGGGCCGGCAGCCTTGCAGAACCAGGTAAGCATGGGGACTGGGGGTGTTGGGAGCCAGGTGGGCAGCTTGGGGGAGGCCGGGTGCTGAGTGTTTGTAGGGTTGCCAGGTGCCCGGCATTTTCGCCTCCTGGCCGAGGGAAAAAAATCAGAAAATACCGGACATCTCAGGTGTCCGGTATTCTCTGAATGTTTTTACCAGACCGGAGGCGAAAATACCGGACTGTCCGGGTGAATACCAAACACCTGGCAATCCTAAATACCTAACACCTGGCAACCCAAGGCGGGAAGGGGGCATCCTACCTGGCATTTCCACATGATGTAGGCGGAGGGGTGGCTGATGGCCAGGTCCAGGCTGCGGGTCTGGCAGAGCGGAGCCTCCACTTGGAGTGGAGAAGCTCTTGGAGGAGGTAGTGGCCGCCGGGGTGGAGCAGGACTCAGGAGAGAGGGCCGGTCAGCAGGCTCTGGGGCTAGGCGCACATGGTGCCAGTGCTGGCTGCGCAGCCGCGGCATCTCCCGCGGCCCTTTAAAATCGGCGGGGCAGGGCTGGGCATTGCCGTGGGTGGCGCCAGCTGCTTAGCGACTGCCGGGAAGGGGAGGAGCAGGAGAGGAGACAGGGCCGGCCAGCAGGCTCCGGGCGCGCATTGGTGCCAGCTGGCTGCACAGCTGCAGCGTTTCCCAGGCCACGGCTCTTTAAAATCGGCGGGGCGGGGCTAGGCGTTGCCGGGGGCGGCGCCGGCTGCTTACCTGAAATGCCGCCCCTGGCAAAGTGCCGCCCCAAGCACCTGCCTGATTTGCTGGTGCCTAGAGCCGGCCCTGGTTGTGGCAAAAAGGGGATGAATAAACATAGGAATCTGAAGTGGGTATAGGCATATTATTTTGCCTCCATATTTGGCACTGGTGCAACCACTCCTGGAATACTGTGTCCATTTCTGGTGCTCTTAATTCAACAAGAGTGCTCATAAATTGCAGAGGGTTCAGAGAAGAGTTACAAGAATGATTAAAGGCTTAGAAAACCTACCTTCCTGTGAAAAACTCAAAAAGATCAATCTATTTAGCTTAATAAAGTAAAGGTTAAGGAGTGAATCGTTGCAGTCTATGAGTACCTTCAAAGAGGACAAATATTTAAACATTGTCTCTGGTCTAGCAAAGAAATACATGATATGATCCTATAACTGGAAGTTGAAGCTAGATGCACATTTGTAACACTGAGAGTAACTATTAGAATAATTTATCAAGGTTTGTAGTAGATTCTCCATCACTGACAAATTTTAAATGAAATATGGATGTTTTTCTAAAAGATCCACTCTAGGAATAATGCTGGAGAAGATCTATAGCCCTGGTTACACATGCGGTTAGGTTACATGATCACAATGGTCCCTTCTGGTCTTGGAATCTACAAATCTAAACCAGTTAGGAGATCAGTCCATAGGATAGGAAGGGTCACATAATACCAAATAAATATTTTGCTCTTAGACTACAAAGTGGGTAATATTTTACTGTATGAACAATTTTAAATCTAATTGTAATAAAAGTGAAAATCTGAAGCCCAGATTCCATGCATATTTACATTACCAGACCTCAATGCTCTTCCACGTGTTATGAATCAGTGACAGATTTGGTCCTAAGAGTTTAGTAACTTTCCCCACATCACAGTATTAGAACTATCCCTTAAATTGCTCACTAAGGGTACGTCTACATTGCAGGGCTATTTCGGGATACCGGAGCTATACCGAAATAGCTACCCCACATCTTCATAAGCCACCCGTTATTTCGAAATATTTTTCAAAATAATGGGCACACTAGTTCGGCATTCCAGTAACCCTCATTCCACAAGGGTTAAGGGATGTGTTGAAATATCCCGTTATTTCAAAATTTGGTGCTGTGTCGACGCGCCAAATTTTGAAATAGCCTATTTTGAAATTCAATCTAAATAAGATACGCAATTTGAGTTTAGGGAGCTGTGTAGACGCACTCTAACATTGAAGGGAATAAAATGCACAGGCCCGCCAGCAGGGTTGAGGAGGAAGAGAAGGAGGCAAGTGCCCTGAGCCCCAGCAATTCAAAAAGGCCTGGGGTTCCCGACCCACTAAATCACTGCCAGGGCCCTGGGAAGCACACTCAGGGTGGTGCTAAGGGCTGGCTTGAGGGAGGCACAGCGCAGTCCAGGCAGCACTGAGGGCTTGCTTCCATAGCCCCGCCCCTTCCTCCCAAGGCTCCACACCTTCCAGAAGTGTGGGGCCAGCAAACCCCACCTTGCCTATGGGTCCCAGAAATTCTGTCAGCGCCCTGGGAATTCACAGAACATTATGGACAACAGCTCTTTTCTCTCCTTCGTTTGTCCCTCGCCCCAGTCTCTCTGATCCTGCCAAGCCCAACTCCCTGGAATTTCCACGGGGTTCTAGGAAAGGACAGACGTTGTCACAGAGACGTTTCTTTCATGTTCTACCTGAGCAAGTATGCTAGGAATTTTTGTCCTAGCCACCCACAGAAGCTGAGATATGGAGCAATATAGATCCAGACAAGTAGTTGTTTTGAGTCATGCACACTTACTAGATATCTGAAGTGTGTAGGACAATAACATTCACTTATAACCCTGAAATTTCACCATATGGACAGATATTTGGCTGATAGCTCCAGTAGCAGCATACAAACTCAAGATGCCATCTAAAAGAGGTAATTCAAACAGGAAATTAAGAACTGGACAAAGATTAGATGGCAATCAGCTGCTGAAATGCCCATTAATCTCCAGGATGCAATAAACAGCAAGAAAACATAATCTAAAAAGATCAGTGTGTGAAAAGAATCCAGCATACAGCCCTAGCAAAATATGAGAGCGCTGATAAAAGGTTTGGTTATTTTGAAGATTCGTAGTTTTCTAGTGTAAGAAGCAAAACCAAGGCCAATCAATTGTAATTAGTGTCTGCTTCTTCTTAAAAGCTATGACATAGGAATATCAGGAATACAACACTCCAGCAGGTGCAGCAAGAGATGTCCTAAGGATGCGTGTGGTTTCCTGGGATAGTTGGAAGGATGCAGAGAGATTGCACAAAGTATGTGTAGACATGGGGTAGCTATGTGCCCCTCCTGCATGGGGCAAAGTTCAGCTCAGTTTGCATGCAAGAGACAGATGGTGGTGAGCTGGAGGAAAGGCAGGAAAAGGTTGGAGGATATGCTGGTATGTAAATCCTCCCAGACTTCTCTCCCCCTTCCCCCAGGACTGGGTACATTAGGGCCCCAGAGGCTGCTCTGCACTTCCCCAACCTCTCCTCACCCTACCTATTTTAAGATCAGTCCTTGTACCCAAGAAAATGCAATGAATGTAAGTGTGCCTGGCACTTCACAGAGATACTGGCTCTTTGAGGCTAGTCACCCTCCCTCATACATATCCATGTAAGGGCCAGGTTAATTTGGTCAAAAGAAATTAAACCCACAACATTAGAGGTTTGCTGTACTATTATTGTTCTCATGCCTCTCAGTTTGAGTCTAGTGGTATGCCTACACTGCATTCCTCTTTCGAGAGAGGAATGCAAATGCAGCCAAGCAAAATTGCAAATGAAGCGCAGTTTTGAATTTCCCACGCTTCATTTGCATAATCGCGTCCAGGCGCTATTTTGAAATACCCTATTTGGAAAAAAGAAATGCTGTCTAGACGCGGTTATTTCAAAAGAAAACCCTTCTTTCAAAATTACCCTTACTCCTTATTAAGGCTACATCTAGACTACAAACCTCTTTCGAAAAAGAGTGTCTAGACTACAACCAGTACTTTCGAAAAAGCAAGCTGCTTTTTCAGTCTGGATGCTCTCTTTCGAAAAAGCACAGTTTGCATTACATAGCGCCTTTTTTGGAAAGAGCACTTTTGAAAAAAGGCGTTATTCCTCATAAAACAAGGTTTTCCGTGGTTGAAAAAACTGCCACATTCTTTCGATTTACTTTTGAAAGAATGTGGCAGCAATCTAGATGCAGGGGAAGTTTTTCCAAAAAAAGGCAACTTTTTTCAAAAAACCCTGTAGTCTAGACACACGCAAAATTAGGTTTAAGGGTAATTTCGAAAGAAGGGTTTTCTTTTGAAATAACCGCGTCTAGATAGCATTTCTTTTTCGAAATAGGGTATTTCGAAATAGCGCCTCGACATGATTATGCAAATGAAACACAGGAAATTCAAATCCGCGCTTCATTTGCAATTTCGCTCAGCTGCATTTGCATTCCTCTCTTGAAAGAGGAATGCACTGTAGACATACCCTAGAAGAGTAACCCATTGTTTGTTGTGAAGTTATACCAGCTATAGGCCACAGTGAATGAGGTAAGAATTTGCCCCATAGTTAGAAGATGTCAGGTGATGGTAAAGTTCTGAGTGTTGTTATTTATATTTACTTGATCCAATGCCACAAAGCACACTATTGCAGCAAAAAATATGTATTGTCAGCAATTTCTCAAGCTTTATTCAGCAACCACTAGATAGTACCATAACAAGCTATAAAAGGTAGTTTAATTATCAAGAACATTCAATTTGACAGTTTGTGAGAACATTAGCTTTCCAGATTTCAGAGATTGCAAATTCATCTTCATTCCTTTGAGTCTCCATCTGTCTCCCCAAAATTGAGCATTCATCTTACAGACTTACCTGTTTGAACTGGGGGGCAATGCATTGCTAACTTCAAATACTAAAGTATTTCAAAGTATTTGAGTAGGATTGTGCACAAACTAAAAATTAAAAACCTTTTTGTGCAAAATGTTGTAAGAAAAATATTCAACCTTTGTACTAGGCCAGTGTTTCCCAAACTATGGGCCGCAGCCCGGTACCGGGCCGCGGGAAAAAAAATACCAGGCCTCAGCGTGGCTGCCAGTAGGGGAGCAGAGTGGGGTGGGCTGGGAGGAGGTGGCGGCGGGGGGGGAAGGGAGAACCGGCCGCCAGGAAGAAGGGTTGGGGGCAGCGGGGCTGTCCCGCGAAGATCAGGGCAGGCGGGTGGGTGGCCGGTGGAAGCAGAGTTAGGGGTAGCAGGGCTGTCCCGTGGAGATCCAGGTGGGTGGGCGGCGGGCGGCGGAAGCAGGGTTGGAGGCAGCGGCGCTGTCCCGTGGAGATCCAGGAGGGCGGGCGGCAGAAGCAGGGTTGGCGGCAACGGGGCTGTCCCGCGGAGATGGGGGAAGAGGGGGCGAGCGGGTGGCGGAAGCAGTGTTGGGGGCAGTGGGACTGTCCTGCGGAGATGGGGGGGGCTGGCGGGCAGGTGGTGAAAGCAGGGTTGGAGGCAGAGGGGCTGTCCAGCAGAAATCGGGGAGGGCAGGCTGTGGAACCAGGGCTGGACGGGGGGCGGGGGGGCTGGCCAGGGGAGAACAGGAGGAAGAGGACGGGAGAACCAGCTGTGGGAAGCAGGGCTGGGCAGCAGCTGGGCTGGCTGGGGGTGGGGGTCATTGGGGGAGCAGGGCTGACCGGGGGAGATTGGTGGGAGGCGGGGAGAACTGGCCGCTGGAAGCAGGGCTGGACGGGGGCAACAGGGCTTGACTGGAAGATCGGGAGGAGAAGCGGGGGGGGAGCGGGACTGACCTGGGCACATGCAGACCCTACAGACCCTGGCAGAGGAGTGAGTCTGCCTAGGGATTCCATTTGGCCCCCCCCCCCCACCCACATACCCTCCCTCGAGTAGTTGAGAACTGCCTGGCAGGTAGACATACTCAGGCAGCGTGAGCACATCTACTATCCAGGCAGTTCGCAGCTAAGGACTGATACACCTAATTATAATAAAACTTACCTAATTAGAAAATACCAGACATTTTATATGTCTGGTAATTTCTCAATTTGTTTCTCAGACAAAACCCTCAAATACCAGATTGTCCGGTACAAAACCGGACACCTGGCAACCCTACCCTTCCTTGCACCCTCCCCTCCTAGACAGCTACCCTACCCCCAGTCTGCTCTTGCTCCCACCTCCTGGAGTGCCCATGCAGCGCCGGGTCCCCCAAGCCCTGGCCCAGGCTGGGTGGAGGATGCAGCTGGATGAAAACTGAAAATTTATTCATTTTTCATTCTTTTTTTTATATGTGTTTATATTTTTGGGCTGCAAAAAACAGTACTGAAAAAACCGGGCTCCAACTAAAGTAAAACGTTTGGGAAACCCTGATCTAGCCAGCTTTCTATCCATCTTACAGTCCATTTATCCAATCCATATTCCCTTAACTTGCTGGCAAGAATATTGTGGGTGACTGTATCAAAAGCTTTGCTAACGCTGGCACTGGGGGCTTTGGGAGGACCAGAAACAACTTATTTGAATATTCATCATTTGCTTAATGAATATGCAAATATGCAAATGAATGTTACTGGTCCTCCAAAAGCTCGTGAATGGATTTACTGATCCCCGTGTCAAAAAGTTTGGGAACCCCTGTACTAGGCCATTTTGCATTCCTCCAAATGTCACTTTTTGTGACATAGCCGTTTATAGATGAAACGTTTAAAATGTGCATTAAGGGGGGGGGAATTGATTTTTGTTGGAATTACCACTTGAATTTCAGACATGATCATTTTCATTCATTCATCCTAAGCCCTTATCTCAGATTTTCTGAGTGAACATCGCTAGAGAACACCTCCTCACTGCATACTCTCCTCCTTCAACTCATGGAAGGCAGCAATCTGTGAGCCTAGCCAAATGGTAGAACAGGAATGCAGTGCAGACTGGTTCATCCTGCAAGAAAGCCCTTAACAACCCATTCAATAGTAACTCCAATTAGTGATAAAAGGGGGCTGTGAAAGGACAAGAGAATTCTTCAGGAGGTTAACCTTTTTGAATTATAATAATATCCAATAAGAACTGATTGGAAGGGTCACAGTATTAATAGGGGATTAGGCCTTCTCAAATGCAGAGATGCCTAGGATCTAAGGGTATGTCTACACTAGCCCCCTATTTCGAACTAGGGAGGCTAATGTAGGCATTTGAAGTTGCAAATCAAGCCTGGGATTTAAATATCCCGTGCTTGATTTGCATCTTCCCAGCCGGTCACCATTTTTTGAAATTTACAAGTCCAGACTAACTGCCCGCGTCTACACGCGTCAGGGACCCGGTAGTTCAAATTAAAGCCCCTAGTTCGAACTACCTGTTAAACCTCATTGCAGGAGGAATAACAGGTAGTTCGAACTAGGTTTTATTTCGAACTACCGGGTCCCCGCCGCAGATGCGGCAGTTAGTCCGACTTGTAAATTTCAAAAATGGCGACAGGTTGGAAGATGCAAATCAAGCCCGGATATTTAAATCCCGGGCTTGATTTGCAACTTCGCAAGATGCCTACATTAGCCTCCCTAGTTCGAACTAGGGGGCTAGTGTAGACATACCCTAAGTTAGTGCAAAAAGGTCTACATTACATCACCTTTCTAATCGCTTCTGAATTTGGTCCAGTTTATTTCACATTTTTAAAATAACACAAACTAATTTAATTGGAAACATGAAATGAAAATATGCCACAAAAAGGCACATAACACATATGTTTAAGTTATGGTAAAAAGATTCCAAAGTGGCGGAGAAGAGATAGTAAAACGAAACTCAAAAATAGAGTTGCCATGAGTTAAGAGGTGGAAAGAAATGGAGCAGCTACCACCCACTTGATGAAAAAAATATAAATTAATACCTTTTTAGCTATAATTGCCTCCTTTTAAAAATATTTATCATTTCAAAAAGAATACAACTTTCATTAGAAACTTAACTGAATTTGTATTCCCTTTTTTCAACACATCTAGCAAATGTGAAAGTTGTTTCCTTGCTAGAGATATACAATGGGCTGCTGGTTTCAAAGGGTGCGTCTACACAGCACCCTAAACTCGAAATAAGATTCGTAATTTGCGCTACGCAAATTGCATATCTTATCTGGAATTTATTTTGAAATAGCTTATTTTGAAATTTGGTGTGTCTACACAGTGCCAAATTTTGAAATAACACGCTATTTCCAGCCATCCCTTATCCCTCGCGCAACGAGGTTTACTGGGGTATCGAAATAGCTCACCCATTATTTAAAAAAATACTTTGAAATAACGGGCGGCTTGTGTAGACGTGGGGTAGCTACCTCCGGTATCCCGAAATAGCCGTGCAGTGTAGACATACCCAAAGATCTTTCCACAGTAAAGCCCTAAATTCATTTCTCATTAGAGCTCAGAAAAATTGTTCCATTTAACACAGATTCACTAGACTTGTATGGAGACTCATCATTTCCCATTTATTCACAGTAAGCTTGCTGAAAATTCTGGCAAGCCAATTAAACAGACAACTCTATGGCTCTCAGAGCAATGCTATCACCTCTGCTGTACAATAATGGCTATTTCTAGAGCTATACAATAATGGCTATTTTCTGCCCTAGAACAAAAAGTACTGAGGGATTTCTGGGAACAAAACCTTTAAAAATATCTCCACAGGTGAGAATCCTATGAAGCAGATAATATTGTACAGATAGATGTCCAGGTAGAGTGTAGAAATTACTGCCATATGAATTCATTGTAGCTGTATGCATTCTATGTGACCTACTTTTTTCTCTGTAATTTGACCTGCAAATTATTGTACCTAAAAATATGTGGGTCAGGCACCTCCTACCTCAGGGCTTTATTTAGTAAGTAGAATGAAAAGGGTTTTTTATCCATTACCCAGTGTGCACCATCATTTTGCATCAACTTTACCATGCAGTCACATGCTCAGATCAATGCACTTTGCCAGCATGATCCAAATAAGCCTGTAGTTGTTAGTCACAGCTGTAATGTGAACACACTTTGCCAGTGCTATCATCCAGCTGTGAAGAATAAGGGAGAGTCTTCCCCAGTCAGTTGTTGTATGGAAAGATGCACATTTCTTCAGGCGGAGGGATGGTTGGGCCAAATAAGCTGTAATCAAATAGTGCTGTAATAGTCTGAACCTGCATGGCAGCATGGAGGGAAGTCCACCATAAACTTGGCTGCACTGGCTTATGCATGGTGAGGGTAGGAGAAGGGAGACTTCCTGACCAAGGGAGACTCAGGGGCCCTGCAGGAGCAGAAGATTAGACCGGGGCTACAGGGCTTCCCTGCCATGCTGCAGAAACCAGAATTTGCCCTTCCCAAGAAATATCTGAATTGGCACCTCTGCTGCTTTTCCCATGCCCTCTAGGGATGCAGAAAACATACGGCTGGAGAAGAACAAAACTGTAAAACATTGAGCCCTTTTACTTCTAGGTTTGAAAACTGCAAATTTGACAGAGCTGTCATACAAAGTATTTGGAAGGCAGCGTACAATCATACAAACATTTTAAATGTGTTATTGTTGCTTGTTGGGCCTAGGGTTGCCAGATGGTTGAATCAAAAATACCGAACACCCCCCCCCCCCAAAAAAAAAAAACACCAGGAAAAAATTCTGTTGAAGAGAAAAAAAAGGGGGGGGAAACCAAAAAAACCCCCCAGCATTAAAACAGGGATAGGAACAGGGGAAAGGTTGAGCACTAAGACCCAGGGGAAAGCATTGCTTCCCCTAGGTCTTTTGGCCGGCAGCCATTTTGTGCCGGCAGCCTTGGGGAATCAGGTAAGCATGGGCGCTGGGGGTGTTGGGGGCTAGAGGGGACCTTGGGGGGGGGGGAGAGACCAGGCACTGAGTGTTTGTAGGGTTGCCAGGTGCCCAGCATTTTCGCCTCCTGGCCGGGGAAAAATTCAGAAAATACCGGACATTTTAGGTGTCCAGTATTCTCTGAATTTTTTTTTACCAGACAGGAGCCGAAAATACCGGACACCTGGCAACCCTAGTTGGGCCCAACCCATGAGCCACTACCTGGAACCTTACAGTGTCATTTCCAATGGGACGCAAAATCTATTATACAAACCAGATAGATTCATGGTGCAATCTTGTTTATTTACAACAACAAAAATGTAAGCGACATCCTGGTCCCCTGAATATGGTAGAAGTCAAATTGCTAACAGTTTCCTTGCTCAGAAATCATCAAGTGTGTCACTCCAGCAAGCTCTGTGCCCAAGAAAATCGGTCTCTCTGCTTCGTCTCAGGGTCATACTCACAATCCCTTATCTTGGCTTCCTGCCTCCAGAACACAGCCTGCACCTGATATCTGCATTTGCAGCTAGGGAAAGCCTCAGTCCAGATGGCTTGGCTTTGACCTGACATGGGGCCTAATGCCTCAGGCGATCGCCACTGATGTCTGCTGACATTTTTACTGCATTGAGCTCCAGTTCCTTCTGTTGGCTCTGACCCATGGTGGCAGCCATTTTTACCCTTCAGTGTAATATAACTAAGCTGTCATTAGAGGTAGCCCTACTATGGTTCAATCCAAATTCCACTGAAGCCAGTGGGATCCTTTCCATGCACCCTCTTTCTCATTCAGATTCCTCCTCATGAGCTGTATTCAGGTCCTTCTAACCATCTTTTCCTCCCTTCACCTACGAACAATGTACCTTACAAACAAATGAAAACTACCACAAGGAACTTACAGGACTTGTGTACATTACACACAAAATAATCTGAATCTTTGCTATGCCCTCCTGCAGTTATGACTAACCAGTTCTGGAAACTTCTCATTTTAGGGGCCGTTTTTTTCATCTGTCTGCAAAACACCATAGACACCTATGAGTAGGAGGAAGATTAGGATCCAAAGTTTATTTTATTTGTTCCAATATTTGTAAGGAGTGAAAGTATAGCCCTGACTGCAAAGAATGGCAACAAATACTTCACAAGCACTAGGAAAATCCATCCTAGTCAAGACCTAAATGATGATAACACATTGTGGCTTTCTCTTTATTTATCTGCTTGGTGTGAAGCATTCTGTCAGTTTCTGGGAATATTAGTTTCTCACTGAACCTTTCCTCCTTAACTTGCACTAATTAGTATCAGCTACCCAGTTAATTGTGTGGCAGGCACAGGCCATTTAGCAATTTTGATATCGTTGACACTGGGAACATAAAACAATGTTGGCAACAATTGTATTGAATGATAAGGATCAAGTGTCTGATTGAATTACTACTGAAGTCAATGAGAATTGGTCCTTTGACTTTAACAGGAATTAGAGTGAACTCCAAAGAAATACACAGTGGTTCAGAACATAGTCAAAGTACTTACATGGCTTCCTGTAGCAAGCAGAAAGAGCCACGCTGTGACCAGTTGGCAAACAGACCTGTGCCAGGGAATGTTAGCCCCACTGGGGATTCCTGAAGTCCAGTGCTTCAGTATTACAGGCCTGGAGACCCCTTCAAATGTGTGGCCTAGATCAGGGCTACTCAACACATGGCCCAGGGGCCACATGAGGCCCCCGGCCCATTTGTTTGTGGTGCTGTTTAGGTTTTCACGGGGCTCAACACGTGGCCCGCGGGTGGGAGCCAAAACAAAGAAGTAGTCAATATAATGGCCTTCTGTCGATGTGCATTTTACTAGTTAAATTCCTGGACTGTCATTGCTCATTAAAAGTGCTGTCATATGGGTAGAAATCGGGTAACTATTGCATTTTATTAATATCAGCAGAACTGACTTAAATGGAGCCTGTGTGTTGTGTAGTCTTGCCTTAATCTTTGTATTCATATCCGTCAGTGTGAAAGAAGCTATTTGCACATATTTGCATATATATCTGCATGTACATGCAACCAAACTTAAGTTGCAGCCCTCGGCATGTGCTGTGAGTATCATTGTGGTCCCCGGGGCTTCTAAAGTTGAATAACCCTGGCCTAGATCCTTGTACTCTTAGGATACTGACAAACAGCCACTGGGTGGCAGCAGTGATACATTTTGCTCAATGTACACACTGTGGGTGACATTCACCCCAAAGCCGAAGTAGACTTAAATGTGCCAAAACAGGGCTTAAGTAGTTCATAGGCCCTAAGCAGTCAGAAGTGAAATTGACTCTATGTGAGACAGAAGTGAAATGTACACCTCCAAACATAAGGGAAGAACTTTTCATTCTATTCCAATTCATAGAAACATAATTGAGTCATATTTTCCATGAGAAACAGCTTTCACATGCTGATGCTATTACATTTATCAGAACAATATCTATTTAACAGGACCTAAAATGTGTAAGGAAGCTAAGGTGTGACTCTCTTGGGTAAGACTGAATCCCTGCATACATTTTTAATGCATAAAGAGACATAGCAGCTGGAATTATTTGCCAATAAGACAAGTTATTTTCTATCAGACATTGTGCCCATCTCACCTGAATATATAAGGGATACATTAAAAACAGCACTGGCACCAAATGATGATGCAGGGATACGGAGCCTTCAGAATTGTTGGGGGTGGGAACAAGACGGGTAAAGGAAAGTTTAAACTCCACAGTTAACATTTTAGTGTGGCATGGAAGGAATCTGTAGAATCTCTCTGTAAGGATCAAGAACCTGTAGAATATGCTGAATATGTTTTATAAGGATCAAGCTTCCTATGCTACAGAAACGATTTGTAATCTATTACACAATAGTTGTCAGGATACAAATTCCCAAGGAGCCAGCTTCTACTTCTGAGCATGCACACTGCTGTCTCCCTCTAGGCAGCCAGACACTTGTCATTCCTATTCCACAGAGCAATCCACAAACCAGGGGAAAATATGTGTTTGTTCATCTACATCAGTGGTGCGCAACCTTTTTTCAACCACGACCCCCATATTTTATTGTACTTGTGTCACGACCCCCAAGCTAATTTGAGCAGCGTGGTGCAGCTCTTAGATCCAGGCGGCCGGGGGCTGGGCCCGGCTGTTGGCGGTCCTGAAGCACCGTGCAGCACTTAGATCCAGCCAGCTGGGGCTTATGCCCACCGTTATGGCGATCTCCCAGGAAGACACGGGTTGCGCACCACTGATCTACATCATGTAGGGAGCCTAGACAGAGTCCCATTCAAAATCAAGGAGGAGCAGGAGTTGATGGTGCTCACCTAGGAACTTTTAGCCCAATAGTTAGAGCAGTCTCCTTGGATGTGGGATACTCTCTGCTCAGATCCTTTGCTCTCCCCTCTCCCTCCCATGCAGAAAAGGGGGAATTGAACCTGGATCTCCCCCATCATACAGAGTACTCTGGCCATTGGGTTAAGTTATAAGCTGTGGTCTTCCCTCTGCCTCTCCCCCTGTGCAATTAAGGTGCCTAACCATTTCCACAAGAAATGACTTAGACACCAAAGATGGATGTCTCCTGGTAGCTGGATCCTACTTTTGGATCCCTAAACCTGGATTTAAGAGTCTATCTACTTGAGAGGAGCAGGGTTTAGCATGGCCTAGCTTAGATGGCTCTGCCTCTATGTGCTGGCTTTTGTGGATTGCATTCTTAAGTACCGATCTAACTCCATTCATAGTATAGGCAGGCTAGGCACCTAACTTAGACTTTATGTATCAAGTGCTATTCCTAGTTTTCTAGGTGCCTAAAAGTCAGGCACCATGGCATTCAACATTTCATAGATCCCACTCAAGAGACTTACAGCATTTTCCTGCTTAGTAATGGACAATTTATTACACTCTAATAGAAAGCTTCAATCCATATCTGCAACATTTGTGGGAAATGCTGTTTTGGTATAAACTGATGATGGAAATTTTACTGAAATGTTGTGGAGAAAATTGGATTTAAGTTCCATTCTGATTGCAAGTTGTGTTTTAAGGAATGTCTGGTCACAGTTTCACTTGTATTAATCTGAACAATTTTTTTTTGTTCATTTGGGGATATTAAGTATATTTTCTTAGAACAATCTAATTAGGAGAAAGTAACCAAGCCACAAACCTGTTATGAAACACCGAGCTACACGCCATCCATCTGTTCATTTGAAGAGATGCACTTCCAGTCCCTCCCTAACATAGTACTTTTCTCTTCAGTCACAACTCCAATAGGAGAGAAGGCCGAATCTGCTTGGGGCGATTTCTGGGCATCCAATGTTGAGAAGGCACAGGGCCATGTCCCCAATACGGGCAAGAGTCAGATGTTGTCCAAGGTAGTGCATCCACATTTCCAAAGCCTACTGACAGCTCAGAGAGCGAGGAGGCACCGTGGGGAGCTTGGCAGGCTGGCCTATGCTTCCAGTGTCTGCTAGGTCCAAAAAGTGGCAGCGGATGCTTATAGGGGCTCCTGTTGGCCACATCCCAGAAATCACTCCTCTATTCCCTCCCCCGTTGCATGACATAAAGGGGCCACAGTGTGTACACTCCTTTTCATGCCGTGGTTGCCCACGCAGATGACACAGCACTAACGGCATGGGGCCTGAGGTGCTGCAAAGCATCACCATGCTTATGTCTCTCGGGCTGTGCTTCAGAGCACAGTGCTTTCAGAGTGCCCGCATGTTGCTCCACCAGGAAAAGGATGAGAAGAAGAATGAAAAGGAGGAGGAGGACGCACCTTGGCATGGCCCGTAGGTCCTGCTCAGGCAGGTCCTGGCACTCATACTACGGTGCCCACCACTCAGTCCCCTGGACACAGTGGAACGCTACTTCTGGCATCAGGAGACAAGCTCAAACTGGTGGGACCACATCGTTATGCAGAGATGGGACAATCAGCAGTGGCTGCAGAACTTCCACATGCACAAGGCCATGTTCCTGGAACTCTGCGAATGGCTCCCCCCTGCCCTGAGGTGACAGGGTACCTGCATGAGACCCATTCTGACCATGCAGAAGCATATGGCCATTGCCCTCTGGAAGCTCGCCACGCCAGCCAGCTACCTCTCAGTCAGGAACCGGTTCGGGGTGGAGGGAAATCCACAGTGGGGGCTTTTTCTCATACAAGTAGTTAAGGCCATCAACAACATCCTGCTACGGAGAGTCGTGACTCTGGGGAACGTGGGGGTGCTTTCCCACCATGAGCTTCCCTAACTGTGAAGATGCCATAGACGGAACACACATCCCCATCCTGGCCCCCAAACAGAATGCTGCAGAGTACACCATACACAAGGGACACTTCTTTATGGTGCTGTAGGTGCTCATGGATCACAAGGGACACTTCACCAACATCAGCATGGGGTGGCTGGGAAGGCGCACGACACCCACATCTTTCAGAACTCCTGCTTCTTCTGAAAGACACACACTGGCCCTTTTTTCCCCAGGCTAGACAATCAGAGTTGGAGAGATGGACATGCCCATGACGATCCTGGGCAACGCAGCTATGCCTTGCTCCCATGGCTCATGAAGCCCCACACGGACAGCCTGGATCCAGAAAGGAGGAGTTCAACTACAGGCTGAGCAGGTGCAGAATGGTGGTAGAATGTGAGTTTGGACATTTAAAGGGGAGGTTCAGGAGTCTCCTGACTCTCTTGGACCTCAATGAGCGCAACATCCCTTTCGTGCTGGCAGCCTCTGGTGTGCTCCATACCTTGTGCGAGAATAAGGGGGAAACTTTTCTGGCATGGGGGGGTGACTGAGGCAGAGCGCCAGGCCTGAGAGTTTGAGAAGCAGGACACCAGTGCCATAAGGAAAGCACATCTGGGGCAGTGCTAATCAGTGACTCCTTGAAGGACAGTTATATGCAAGGCCAGGGTTAAGACTCTCCCCCATGGCTCTCCACAAGGTACCCCTGCATTCCCTATGTTTGCCTTTCATTCCCCCACCTCACCCCTCCCCTCCCTGTGTTCTCCTCTCCACCCCACCCCTGCAGGTCAAGCAATAAAAGACCGTGTTGTTCAAAGAACAGGAGTGTTTCTTCGGGGGAAACCACAGGGAACTGAATACATTGGGAACCTCGACAGGGGAGAGGGGTTCACGAATGCGTGGTGGAAGCCACAAGGCAGGTGGGGGTGGCCTATTCCAGGCAGGTCACCACATGCTCCATCACAGAGGTCCAGGTAGAGAACATCATCTCGTGCTGGCACATGAACTGCTCCCGCTCGGCCCTTTTCTCCTCCCATTCAGCTGCTCGGCAGCCCAGTCCTGCCGCTCTGCCTGGATCTCCTGCATATGGGAGTGCAAATGATCCATTTGCTCCCTGAACATGTCGTCACTGGCGCATTTTCACCTGCGGTGGGAGGTGTAGGACACACCCAGCTAGCAGCTGTCTCAGCTGTAAAAAAAAAAAAAAAGTTACAAGGGCAGACATCACGGGAGAGACTTTGTGTGAAGCCAACCCCTAATCTCTTAGCGTACACTGATGGTGTCTGTAACAACAGTGGAGAAGTGTTCTGTGCAAGGCCAAATGTTTGTGTAAAGGAGGCACTTTACAGCAGGTGCCCAGATATCTCAGGGGACCATTGGGACACAGTTGGTCCAGAGGCAGGCAGTCATGATAAGGGGCCTGCCAGGCCACAGGCCTGCAGTCAAGAGAGGGGGTGGCAGAGGGTGGCTTCCTGCTTTGTCTGGCACACACAGCTTCTCTGGACAGTGCAACTTTCCCAGCCAGGCCAGGAGTCTGCAGGTGGAATGGAGGAGGAAGGAGCTGTTTGGTTTCCCGCTGTGTCTGGCACACACCAGGTCCGGCACTCATGGCTTGCCAGAGTGCTTCTTTCCCCACTCATGTGGCCTCCCAGGGAGAGTGCTAATAGGTTCCTCTCCCCCTCCTCCAGCCAGGTTCCCATGTGAGATATCTTCTCTGCATCACTGCACTTGATCAGGAGCGCATGCTGACTGAATGTGGCCATGAACCTGGGCCTTATGCTGCACTGCTGTGTGATTCCATGACACCAGACCACTTACTTGTGGCTTGGCATGGGAATGCATCCTATCATGGAGGACGGAATAAGGCAGGCTGCCCCATAAACCTGTGAGGAGGATCGAGGGGTTCCTATGTCAGAGCTTCATGGAGCTCAGTACTCAAGAGTAGCAGTCCATTTGCAGTCACATGAACGAGCTGTTCTGTGCCCCACATGCTAAGTAGGCAGAGAGAGAGCATGCCGCTCTCACAGCCCATTTCCCGACCTTCTTGTGGTTAGACATAGTTAAAGAACTCAACAAACGTGCCCTCGTGGGGTCATCCATGGCCTAGAAGACATCTGGGGGGGAGGGGGAGATCAGCTCCAACATCAAGAGCAGCTCCTGGCTCTCGGGCATCATCATCTGGCACCTTCTCCACCTCTCCTTCCTCCTCCTTCTCCTCATGGCCCTCCACCGCCCAGTTCCCCTGCAGGTTGATGCCAGGTGTGTCTTGTCCTGACTCAACAACCATGGTGGGGGAGCTAGCTCCCCAGAATATGACCAGCAGGATACCAGAAATGGCAGGTGTGAGGTACCACCCCAAAGCATCCACTCTGCTCCTTGGCCTTCTGATTGGACTGCCGGCTCCTTGATTTTCACCCTGCACTGCTCAAAGGTCCTGAAATGGCCTTTCGCTGTGAGGCTGGCTGTGATCCTGACGTAGATATAGGCATTCCATTTTATGGTGGCTTCAACCTGCCACATCTAGATGAGGTCTAGGCTCTCCTACCCACTCCAGGTTGGAGCTGTTCTGTACCCCTAGGAAGTGCAGGCTGTGGAAGCAGAAGAACTCACTGTCATTGCAGTGTCGAATGGATTGATGGTGGAAGTCATGTCCACATGTTCTGCAGTGTCCTGTTCAAAGGGTTTGTGAAGCTGTCCAGATGGGACAGACCATTCTCAGTGGGAGAACAATACAGATGAAATTTGTGACTAGAGCGGTCATAGCAGACAGCTGCAGGAGGCCTCATGGAGGCCAATGAGGTTGAATTTCTAGCAATGCAGTGTCTACGCTAGTGTAACTTCAGCCATGCATGTTCAGGAATAGCATTACTCCTCGTGAAAAGCAAGACTACAGGATTCAACTTCAGCGCCCTTAAGGGTGGCCCAAGAGGCTGATAGTGTGGACAAATCACTTAGATAATCGGCCATGGCAGGCTACTTTCATTGTAAAGTCCTATGTAGATCAGGCCTTCCTGATTTCAGTGAAACTATTTTGCAACGTGGTGCTATCCAACAGAAGTAAAGCGTATCAGTATCTGGCTTACAGTGATGAAACTCTCTCTCTTTTGTCTGGACCACTGGTGAGGCTCAGAATGAAGTTTAACTTAAACTTTTTGAAGTAGAGGGTAAAATAGTAAACAAAAATTGAAGAATGTAATAAATTCTTCCCCATATATTTTTGGGGGTTGCCTGCCATTTTGGATAACATAAACAGCAAAATCACTGTTTTAGAGTATATTTTACTGAGGGCACTCTCAAGTTAACACTTTTAAATAAAAAACTGGGTTGAAATACAATTTTTTGCTATACATGTTTTTTAAGAGTTAAGAGATTATCAAGTGTAAAATGACTGCACTATGGGTATAAAATGGCCTATTTTAAATTATACTACAAAATTTATGTATGACATTAAAGAGGATTAAATTGTAAATTATATACAGGGTAGTATAAACTTGCAATGTTACACTGCCTAACAATCACATGACAGAAGGCTGATAGTGAACTTTTAGCAGCAGTCGCTGCAGCGATTAGCAGCAATAGAGTTTGGACTTATGAATTTTAATATGGTGAAGATTTGGTAAAAAAAATTCATAGTTCTTCTCCTCAATGATATTACACCCCCATTTTCAGGTGCCATAGGTAGTCTTGCACCATTGCAGTGCTATTAATCTCCTAGAAGAGGCAAAGAGCTACCTCTGCTCTCCCTCTCCTATCTTGAAATAACAACAAAGTCTGTAGATAAAAGAAGGATGATGTTGTAGTTAGGGACAAGAACTTGAAGCTTCTTAGCTCTGCCTGCAGTCTACCCTCAGTTTTAAGCAGTGGTACCCATGCAGAGTAGACAGAATTCTATAGACTATTACAGCACTGCCACAATAATACAGATAAGAGGTAGTTCGTGTGTCTGGTGTTCATGGCAAGGTAGATAACAGACTTTTTATGAAATGTAATGTATTTACTCCTAAAGTAAATTACTCTGTAGATAGTGGGAGAATAACTTTTAGCAGGGATGAAATTGCTAGAAGTGTCTGAGTTTCCCAGATTCATTAACAGATAATCTGTAGTAAAATTCCATTTAAAATACAGGCATCTTGACTGTTAACAGAAGTAGACCCAAACAGTATACTTTTTAGTTAGCATTTCACTAAATAAATGTATACCTCAATATGTACGGAATGATTTTCATGGCACTGCAGACAGTGTATGATAAGGGTAGGCAAACTTAGTAATGGAAGGTCAAATCTCTTGTGAGTAATATCCTTACTAGATTATTTTGTGGATGGAAGTCTGTAAAGATCAATCTGAAATAGACTCAGCAGCTCCAATTTTTTTCAATCTGCATTCCTCATGCAGTTGACCTCAGATTCATGTTAAAGCCCAGGACAGAGCAGTCAAGATTTGCAGTCCCTTTCTGTGGGGGGAAGTGCAGGAGCTGCTACTGCGTTGTCCCCCTTGTGCCATAGTTACGATGAGTCTGCATCCCAGTCTTGCTGGAATGGTCCCTTTTTAATTTTTTAAGCCTTGGATAAAGGCTGGAGAATCTTTATTCCATTGACAGCAGTGGGTGGGATGCTCACGTCTCTAGCTGTGTTTGCAGGCTGGCATTTAAGAAAAAATCCTCTCTGTGACCAGGTTTCCCCATCTGTAAAATGAGGATAATCATAGAATCATAGAATACTAGGACTGGAAGGGACCTCGAGAGGTCGAGTCCAGTCCCCTGCCCTCATGGCAGGACCAAATACTGTCTAGACCATCCCTGATTGACATTTATCTAACATACTCTTAAATACCTCCACAGATGGAGATTCCACAACCTCCGTGGGCAATTTATTCCAGTGTTTGACTACCCTGACAGTTGGGAACTTTTTCCTAATGTCCAACCTAAACCTCCCTTGCTGCAGTTTAAGCCCATTGCTTCTTGTTCTATCCTCAGAGGCCAAGATGAACAAGTTTTCTCCCTCCTCCTATGACGCCCTTTTAGATATCTGAAAACTGCTATCATGTCCCCCCTCAATCTTCTCTTTTCTAAACTAAACAAACCCAATTCCTTCAGCCTTCCCTCATAGGTCATGTTCTCTAGACCTTTAATCATTCTCGTTGCTCTTCTCTGGACCCTCTCCAATTTCTCCACATCTTTCTTGAAATGCGGTGCCCAGAACTGGACACAATACTCCAACTGAGGCCTAACCAGCGCAGAGTAGAGCGGAAGAATGACTTCTTGTGTCTTGCTCACAACACACCTGTTAATGCATCCCAGAATCATGTTTGCTTTCTTTGCAACAGCATCACACTGCTCACTTATATTCAACTTGTGGTGCACTATAACCCCTAGATCTCTTTCTGCCGTACTCCTTCCCAGACCGTCACTTCCCATTCTGTATGTATGAAACTGATTGTTCCTTCCTAAGTGGAGCACTTTGCATTTGTCTTTATTAAACTTCATCCTATTTACCTCAGACCATTTCTCCAATTTGTCCAGGTCATTTTGAATTATGACCCTATCCTCCAGATTAGTTGCAACCGCTCCCAGCTTGGAATCATCTGCAAACTTAATAAGCGTACTTTCTATACCAATATCTAAATCGTTGATGAAGATATTGAACAGAGCCAGTCCCAAAACAGACCCCTGCGGAACCCCACTTGTTATGCTTTTCCAGCAGGATTGTGAACCTTTAATAACCTACTCTCTGTGTACAGTTATCCAGCCAGTTATGCACCCACCTTATAGTAGCCCCATCTAAGTTGTATTTACCTAGTTTATTGATAAGAATATCATACGAGACTGTATCAAACGCCTTACTAAAGTCTAGGTATCCACCGCTTCTCCCTTATCCACAAGACTCGTTATCCTATTAAAGAAAGCTATCAGATTGGTTTGACATGATTTGTTCTTTACAAATCCATGCTGGCTGTTCCCTATCACCTTGCCACTTTCCAAGTGTTTACAGATGATTTCCTTAATTACTTGCTCCATTATCTTCCCTGGCACAGAAGTTAAACTAACTGGTCTGTAGTTTCCTAGGTTGTTCTTATTTCCCTTTTTATAGATGGGCACTATATTTGCCCTTTTCCAGTCCTTTTCAGTGATACTGAACTCCTTTGTAAAGCACTTTGAGATATTCTGATGGAAAGCACTGTGGAAGAGTTAGCTATTATCTTTTTATTTGTAATGTGAGAACACTCCATCTAAGTCACTGAGAGACAACAGACATGAAACCTCATGGTGCATGTTCATCATACAACTACCCTTTAAAAAATTGCCAGATCCAATAGGATCATCACTACAGTTGATAATCACTACAGTTGAGCTGCCAAAGACCAGTGCTACCTCAGTCAATAAAAGAAAGATCAATGGGTTGCGTATTGCTTACCAGATCTCTTATTTCTTCCTACTTTGGACTAGTTAAATATGTAGGTGTTTGCCTACATGCTTCTAACTTCCATTCAGGACATATCACATGATCCATTGTCTACAATCAAGCCCTAAGATACAACTGCATTTGCACCAATCCCTCAGACAAACACCTACAAGATCTTTATCAGGCATTCTTAAAATGGGGAAGTGAGGAAACAGAATGACAGAGCCAGGCAAGTACCCAGGGGTCACCTACTACAGGACAGGCCCAACAAGGAAAATAACAGCACGCCACTGATTATCACCTATAGCCCCCAGCAAAAACCCCTCCAACGCATCATTGATAATCTACCACCTAACCTGAAAAATGCTCCTTCATTCTCACAGACCTTGGAAGACAGGCCTCACCTACAGGCAAGACCCCCAACCTGAAGCAAATACAGCAGCTACATAATAGTAACCCAGGAACCTATCCCTGCAACAAACCCCATTGCCAACACTGTCCACATATCTATAGAAGCGACACCATCACAGGACCTAACCATATAAGCCACAAAATCAGAAGTTCATCCATTCGCACATCAACTAATGTGATCTATGCCATCAAGTGCCAGCAGTGCCCCTCTGACACGTGTATTGGCCAAACCAGACAGGGATAAATGGCCACAAAACAGACATCAAGAATGGTAACATCAAAAACCAGTAGGAGACCACTTAAACCTCCCTGGACAGCCAGTAATGGATATAAATGTATCCATCCTTCTACAAAAAAACTTCAAAACCAGATTACAAAGGGAAACAGCAGAGCTGTTCATTTGCAAATTCAATACAATCAAATTAGGACCGAATAAGGATTTAGATTGGTTATCTCACTACAAAGGCAATTTCCCCTCTTTTGGAATTCACAGCTCCCCATCAACTGCTGTGCATGAACCACATCCATCATGACTGAATTGGCCTTGTTAACACTGGTCCTACACTGGATGAGTAACTTCCTTCTTTCATATATAAAATGAAAATCGCTCTGTAATTTCCTCTCCAATACATCTGATGAAGTGGGTTTTACCCATGAAAGCTTATGCCCTAATAAGTCTCTAATCCCTGATCTACACTTTTATTTTATAACTCCCCTTATTTTGAAATAACAAGCAGAGCATCCACACTACCAAGCCCATTATTTTGAAATAGCAGGCTGGTTATTTTGAAATAATAACTCCTGCTTTCCATGAGGAATAATGCTAATTTTGAAATAGTTATTTCAAAAAAGCAGTAGTGTGGATGCTCCGGTGCCGCTATTTTGAAATAACGGCTCTCCAGAGTAATTCAGATTAATTACTCCCTAGTGCTTCCTGGGGCTCTAAGTCAAGGTAGTGTGTCCACATTAACAGACCCTGCCTTGGATTAATTTCAAGATTTCCCTGTAGTGTGGACACACTATTTCAAAATTATTATTGTGGGGAGTTATTATTTCAAAATAAAATTATTTCAAAAAAATGTCCTAGTGTAGACATGTCCTAAGGTGCCACAGGACTCTATTTTTGGTTGTTGTTGTTTTTTGGGGTTTTTTTGCGGCGGGTTCAGATACAGACTAATACGAGTACTCCTCTGAGACTGGTATATTAGGATTACTTTAAAATGCATATTCTACCAATGTACTAAAAATAATGGGAGCTGGCATGTACAGTAAGCTCTGTATGTAGGGACTTTTAAAATGAAAGTGGATAGACCCATAATGTTCCAGTGGATGTATTTCAATAAGTATTTTGGAACTTCACTCCATGTATTATTCATTTCCACTTATTAAGTCTGCCGGTCAAAATTCCTTGCAGCATTTTTAATGAAAACAGCTAGTACACATGTGCACTAACATTTTCTAAGCAAAACTACCTGTAACTCTTTTCCTTCCTATACATCTCTATTCCATGTGGAACACAGTGCCTCACCGCTGCCTTTCATCTTTCTAGGTCTCCTCCCAGTCTTGGGTTCTTCCCAAGTCATTCTGATAGCTTTCAATTCTGCATCTGTTATGTGTTTCCATGTTATCCCCAATCTGCCTTTTACATCTTGCCCTGGGGTTCCCAGTCCAATACCTGTCTTGTTATTTTATTGGGGTCTTTTCTCCATGTACAGTAAACTTACGATAATCCGGCACCTTTAGGACCCAGGGGGTGCCAGATTATCAAATATGCCGGACTATCAGAAGGGGGCTATGAGGGGTCTGGGGTGGGGTGGGGAGATGCCACCCCAGACCCCTCATAGCCCCCCCTTCCGATAGTCCGGCTCTGCCCCAGGCGTCCCTGATTCAGCTGCTGCTGGTCAGTTTCAGCAGCGGCTGGATCGGGGACGCCTGCGGCAGAGCAGCTGGGGTGCTGCCGGGTTGGTCCCTCTGCTGCAGGCATCCCCAAGAGCAGCTGGGGTGCTGCCAGGTTGGACCCCAGCTGCTCTGCCCCCGGCTTACCCGATTCAGCTGCTGGTCAGTTTCAGCAGTGGCTGAATCGGGGAAGCCGGGCGCAGAGCAGCTCCAATTGTCTGGCTGCCCGGAGCACTTCCGGGTTCCCGATGGTGCCGGACCAATGGAGTTTTACTGTATATGCTAGTCATCTCCATTTCGGTTTCAGGATTCCCTGTCCTATTGCATTCTGTATCATCCTCCTTCAGAGTTCTGCACTGGTTCTGGCTATCTGATATGGAGGATTTGTCTAAGGCAGCTGTTTGTTAAAATTTGGAGTTTAGATAGTGAGTTTTTAAGTCTCCCAGTTCAGCACCATGCAATTCGACCAACTTTATAATGGTGTTAAATATTAAAATTTTTGTTTGGAGGGCGATTTCTGTTTCTGCAGATAAGCTTTAGACTTAAAATAATGTCTGGTTGTCACTGTTCTGTCTTAAATGTCCACCTGTTCCACTCAGTGTACTTACAATGTTTCCATGATAGGTGAAATATTTGACCTCTTTTATGTCAGTCCCAGAAAGTGTTATTGGTGTTTCATGTGTGTTGATTCTCAAGGTTTTTGTTTTCTTGATGTGGCTTTTCAGCCCTAGTAACAGCTCACGGGCCTGAAGATCATTTGGCTTGCGTGTCTCTATGAGCATGAGACAAGAAACTGATGTTCTCTACAAACTCAAAGCCCTCTAACTTCTGTATGAAAATACATTGTATTTCCCTGGGTTGTTCTGTTGCTTCTCATTACCCAGTTTACTACCATTAAAAAATAGGGGTGATGTAAGACATTCTTGTCTGAAATCTGTAGTAACCTCAAATGGCTTGGTCAGTTTCTTAGTCAGTACAGTATCTTCACATCATTTTGTGCCTCTGTTTTTTTTTTCCTCACATAGAAGCACAAAACTATGTGAGGAAAAAAAAACAGAGGCACAAAACTGTTTTTTTTTTCAGATGCCTCTATGCATCTGTTGCTATGTTGTCCATAAAGTCTCATTTGTGTGTACTAGGACTCTTTGGCCTCTCTGTTCTTCCTCTCATATTCTACCTAAAGTTGCTGTATCTGTTTTCTTCTTATTGCTTGGGTTAGTTTCAGTTTAATTTTGCATCTTGTTTGAGCTTGGTAATGTTATAACATGGTCATATCTGCTATTCAGGTCTCTTTTTTGTTCTTATTTTTATTCTCAATTTAGTACCACTAGTGCACTGTCTGTTCCTACATCTCTTCTGTTCCAGCTACATAGATCTTCCACAGTTCTTCTCTATTTGCACCGGAATTGCACTGTGATCAGTTTGGTTCCATATTCTATGATCTGATGGCCTTCAAATTATCTCATGAATAGTAAAGCAAAGGAAGATAGTTCCTCCAGTGACCAATCCACAAAATATGTAAACATTACACTGTTTGTTTCACTGAGGCATTGTTTCCCCCATAATTACTTCCCTGCCAATGTTGGTTGCTCCCCATTTTAGCATTCATGTGTCCATTTACAGTACTAGGAGGATATCTCTTTTCAGGACATTTTGTGTTATATTCTGTCACTGCTAATGTTCTCTTTTTTTATTCCTTGGCTAGCTTGATTTGCTGAAGCATAGCACTGAATTATGAATACTTTCTGGAACTTTGATATAAATTATAGTTATGCTTCCTGAAACTGATACCCATTCTGTCACACTTTTGGTTATCCTCCTTGATATATCAGACCCACATCACCACTGTGGGTATGTCTACACCGCAACTCTATTTTGAAATAACTAGCACTATTCCAAAATAACTTAGTCCACGTCTACACAGCAGGCAGTTATTTTAAAATTGTGTCAAAATACTGGCAAGCTAAAGGACTTCTCACTTCAACTCCTGTAACCTTCATTGTACAAGGAATAAGGGAAGTCGGAGGAAGAGTGCTCTATTTTGAAATGAGTGCCATGTAGACGTTCCCAAATTTGAAATAAGCTATTTTGAAATAAGATACGCAATTGACATAGCTCAATTTGCATAGCTTATTTCGAGTTAAGTCCTGCTGTGTAGAAGCATCCTGTGTATGTTTTGGTAGCCCAGCATTTAGCAGAATGTGTCCAGCTGACAATATTATTTGTCCTGTTGTTACCCATCTCATTTCACTTAGGCCTAGTCTATCTAAATTATATCTTTCCATTTCTTTTGTTGCTCAGACCGTTTTACCAGGCTCTCATATTTACCAGGTTCCCACATTCCATGTACCAATTTTAGTTATGGATTTAGGAGAGAGAGCAGAATCATCAGCAGAGCAGTTTCTTTTCAGATTTGGCCAACGTGCATCATCATCTTTCTTCTGGGTTTCTTAGAATTGAGTTGAGGTGGATTCAGTGTGCCAAACAGAGAGAAGTGTTGGTTTCCTTAATGACTTTGTTTTTTAACAGGTGCAGGTCTTTAGCCTACTCTACTCTGCCACAGCATCCCCTGGCTTGAAGGGGTTTCCATCATATACAGAATATAGTTAAGTTCAGTGGCTCATTCTAGCACCCCGGCTGAGAATACAGCTGGATACCACTAAATCTCTTGATAAAGGCCTGTGACGAGGCGAGCCCCGTCCCCACGGGACAGCAAGAAGATGCCGCCCGGCGCTTCCCGACGCTGCTGCGCATGCTCCGGCGGCCCCGCACGGACTTCAAAAGCGGTGCTGGAGCCGCTGAAGGGGAAGGACGCCGAAGGTGGGGAGGAGCCGGGGAAGGGAGCGGGCGGGGAGGAGTAGGGGCCCACGGCCGGCGGCACCGAGAGAAAACGACCTGCAACGCCGGGGGAGGAGGCGCCCGAGCAGGGAGCCGGAGAAGCGGCTCCTCCCACGGGGGACCTGAGGGAACAACCCAGGGGAGGCCCAGACAGGCGGCCACTGGAGAGGAATGTCCGAGGCCGGCAGGAGGATGCCGCGGTGGTCCGAGGTGCCCACGGAGTCGTGGGTGCGACCCCTCTTGCCCCGGAGAGAAGGGCACCCGGCTCTCGGGACCAGCACCGAGACAGGGCCAGCGGGAGACCAGCGCCGCCAAAGCATCTAAACCATGTAGGAAGTGGCCCAGGACAGGGAATTACTGTGAGTAAAATCCCCGAGAAGGGTGATGAGTACTTGCCAGATGCTCACCATTTGGGTAAGACCAAGGGGTCCTACCCTTTAGGGGTCTGGACCGGAACTCAGTTGAGAGGGAGGGCCCGAGTTCCCCTATCCCACTAGTGACAGGATCGGAGGCTGGGTCGGGCATAGGCCCACCCAGAGGCAAAGACTACAGGGGCTGTGGCGCGAACAGCCCCGACCTGGACCATGGACAAAGGGACACTTGTCAAGGAGGGGAGGCGCTAGGTCGGGACTTTTCTGTGCCAGCCCCCTCACCTCCGTCAGACCTAACGGCTCCCAGGTGGCGGGCCACTGCCGTACGGGCTCTGCCTGGTGGGACAGGCATGTCCGCATCCCGACGTATGAAAGCCAAGAGGAAAACCCAGGATGGGGCCTTCCTATGGTGTAGGAGGATGTCCCCGTCCCACACAGCCACGTGGAGGATGGCTGGGTAGATGACAGATGGTGGAGAATGTGCGCAGGAGGGCCATTTTCGTAGGGACTGTCCATATATGGACTGCTCTTATGGCCAGGGGTTAGCTGATGGGGCAGAAGAGGTTCCCCAAGTCCCGGCCAGAATCTTAGCAGAGGTGTCGGTCAATGGGCTGGAAGTAAAGGCCCTAGTTGATTCCGGGTGCAGCCAGACGCTCCTGCTGGCGGGGATAGTGAAAGAACCAGAGTTGTTAGATACCCCCGTACAGATGCAATGCATCCACAGGGACGTCAGGTCGTACCCCACGACCTGGGTAAAGATCAGGAATAGTCAGGGGGAGAGCCACTGTAGGGTAGCGTTAGTCCCCGGTCTGGTGTATCCCGTAATCTTGGGGAGGGACTAGCCCGGGTTTTCCCAGTTGCTCCGGGATTGGAGTCAGCAGGTTCCTCAAGACACCGACGGAACCACGAAATCAACAGAGACCGAGATGGGGGCCCAACGTGAGACGAAAGACAAAAAGGACCTCGGTGTGGAGGGCGAGGAAGAGGGGGACTTTCTGCAAGAGCAAAGAGAGGACCCTACATTAAGCCGGGCCTGGGAACAGGCCCGAGGGGCAGACAAAGAGCAGGACCCTGAACCAATGAGGCCCCAAGGGCCCCGCTTCGAGGTATGGAATGATCGTCTCTACCAACTGGTATGGGACCCCCGGGGGCAGGGGGTGTGTCGTCAGTTGCTGGTACCGGGACGATACCGGCAGAGAGTATTGGAACTGGCCCATGCCAACCCGTGGGCAGGGCACCTGGGGCAGGAAAAGACCGAACAAAGGGTTACCCAGAGGTTCTTTTGGCCAGGAGTTTATCGAGAAATCAAAGATTTCTGCCAGTCATGTCCTGAGTGCCAACGAGCCAATTTACAGCTGGCCCTGAGGCCCTGTTAATACCATTACCGGTAGTGGGGATCCCCTTTGAGAGAGTAGGGCTAGATCTGGTGGGACCCCTAGAGCGGTCTAAGGCAGGGTTTCAATATATTTTGGTAGTAGTGGATTACGCCACTAGCTATCCAGAAGCAGTTCCGCTGAGAAATAAGACCACCCCTACACTAGTTATGGAACTTGTAAAGATTTTTTTCAAGGGTGGGCATCCCAAGAGAAATTCTCACAGACCAGGGAACAAATGAAACTTCGAAACTGATGGCCGAGTTGTGTTGCCTATTGTCGGTAAAGACGTTACGAATGTCAGTTTACCATCCCCAGAGCGATGGTTTGGTGGAGCGTTTCAACCAAACGTTGAAAGCAATGCTGAGGTGTTTTGTGGTAGAGGAACCACGAGAGTGGGATAAACTCTTACGGGCATTGTTGTTTGCCGTTCGGGAAGTGCCCCCAAGCGTCTACAGGGTTTGCCCCATTTGAATTGTTATATGGTCGGCAACCCAGGGGGATCTTAGATCTATTGAAGGAAAAGTGGGAAGAACAGGAGTCCCGAATATGGAGGTCAGTCCCCTATATTATAAAATTGCGGGAGAAGTTACATCAGTTGGGGGAATTTGCCAGGACAAATCTAAGGAAGGCCCAAATTAGACAGACCCAATATTACAACCAACGGGCCAAGCTACGAGAATTTGCTCCCGGTGACCGGGTACTCCTTCCGTTACTGGTTAGGGAATCGAAACTATTGGTGCAATGGCAAGGGCCTTATGAGGTAGGGCGACGGATAGGCACGGTGGACTATGAGATAAGACTGTCAGGGAAAAAGCGGGACACCCAAGTGTACCATGTGAATCTGTTGAAGAAATGGTGTCCTAGGGAGGGATTGCTAATTATACCACAACCCCAGGAGCCCGAACTGGGTCCATGTCCCGACGAGATGAAGGTCACGGAACCAGTGAATATGGGGGAGGGTCTAGATCCAGGGCAAAGGGCAGAAGTGTAACAGCTAGTGCGCGAGTCTGCCCATGTCCTATCCCCCCAACCAGGCCGGACTTCCCTGACTAGTCATCACATCGCCACCTGGCCGGGACAGAAGTTCAGGATCAAAGCCAGCCCCTACCGCGCAGGATGTGGGAGCCAGTTCAACAGGAACTCCAAACGATGCTCCACTTGGGCGTAGTAGAGGAGTCGAAAAGCGAATGGCGAAACCCGATAGTGTTGGTGCCTAAGCCAGATGGCTCCATTCACTTTTGTATAGATTTTCGAAAGGTCAATAACATCTTGCGGTTTGACGTCTACCCTATGCCACGGGTAGATGAACTATTAGAATGACTGGGGGGGCCGCGTGCCTGTCAACGTTAGATCTAACCAAAGGGTATTGGCAGATCCCCCTAACCCTGGCATCCAAAGAGAAGACCATCTTTCCCACCCCGTTTGGACTTTTTCAGTTCGTCACCATGCCCTTCGGCCTCCATGGGGCCATGGCAACCTTTCAGAGACTAATGGACAGACTATTACGTAAACATCAGCAGTACGCGGCGGCGTACATTCACGACATTGTGATCTACAGTCAGTCCTGGGAAGACCATCTCCAACACATAGCAGCGGTGTTGAAGGAACTGGAAGGGGCAGGTCTAACGGCAAACCCTGGGAAATGTCGGATTGGACAAAACGAGGTGACATACTTAGGATATACAGTGGGTGGGGGGAAATTGAGACCCTTGGTAGGAAAGGTACAGGCCTTACAGGATTACCGGGCACCATCCACTAAAAAGCAGGTAAGGCAGTTTTGGGGCTTAGCCGGGTATTACCGGAGATTTGTGCCTAATTTTGCAACTATAGCAGCACCCTTGACGGATCTAACGAAGAACACCCAGCCTCGAAAGATCCAATGGTCAGAGCAGTGTGAGAGGGCATTCCAGACGCTAAAACAGTGCCTATCCCACGCCCCCGTATTAATGCAACCTGACTTTTCTAAATCTTTTATTTTGCAGACAGATGCCTCCGAGGTGGCGCTTGAGGCAGTACTGTCCCAAGAGGTAGGGGACATGGAGCACCCGGTGGTATTCATGAATCGAAAACTATTTCCCAGGGAACAACAATACTCGACAATAGAGAAGGAGGCGCTGGCCGTGAAATGGGCGGTGGAGGCCTTGAGATATTACCTACTGGGTGCACCCTTTCTCCTGGTCACGGACCATGCACCCCTGCGCTGGTTAAACTCAAAGAAAGAAACTAATCCTAGCATAATGCAGCGATACCTCGCTCTTCAACCCTATGAGTTTGAGGTGGCCCACAGGCCAGGTAAGAAACACGGCAACGCCAATTTCTTTTCACGATTGGGGGACGAAGAGATAAAGGAAGACACTTCTCAGGACATAAAGGGGAGGGCGTGTGATGGGGCGAGCCCATCCCCACGGGACGGCATGAAGACGCCGGCGGGTCTGACGTCGGAGGGTGCGCTGCCCGGCGCTCCCTGACGCTGCTGCGCATGCTCCGGCGGCCCCACACGGACTTCAAAAGTGGCGCTGGAGCCGCTGAAGGGGGAGGATGCCGAAGGTGGGGAGGAGCCGGAGAAGGGAGTGGATGGGGAGGAGTGGGGGCCCACGGCCAGTGGCACCGAGGGAAAATGACCCGCAATGCCAGGGGAGGAGGTGCCCGAGCAGGGAGCTGGAGAAGCGGCTCCTCCCATGGGGGACCCGAGGGAACAGCCCAGGGAGGCCCAGATAGGCGGCCACTGGAGAGGAGCGTCCGAGGCCAGCAGGAGGATGCCGCAGCAGTCCGAGGCACCCATAGAGTCATGGGTGTGACTCCCTTTGCCCCGGAGAGGAGGACGCCTGGCTCGCGGGACCAGCACTGAGACGGGGCCGGTGGGAGACCAGCGCCGCTGAAGCATCTAAACCGTGTAGGAAGTGGCCCAGGACAGGGAATTACTGTGAATAAAATTCCCGAGAAGGGTGGTGAGTACTTGCCAGACACTCACCATTTGGGTCCAAGGCCGGAACTCGGTTGAGAGGGAGGGCCCGAGTTCCCCTACCCCACTAGTGACAGGACCAGAGGCTGGGTCAGGCGTAGGCCCGCCCAGAGGCAAAGACTACAGCCCCAAGCTGGACCACGGACAAAGGGACACTTGTCGAGGACGGGGGGCACTAGGTTGGGACTTTTCTGTGCCAACCCTCTCCCCCCCCATCAGACCTAACGGCTCCCAGGTGGCGGGCTGCTGCTGTATGGGCTCTGCCTGGTGGGACAGGCGCGTCCACATCCCAACGTACAAAAGCCAAGAGAAAAACCCGGGACGAGGACTTCCTATGGTGTAGGAGGGTGTCCCCGTCCCACACAACCATGGGGAGGGTGGCTGGGCAGATGATAAGGCCCATAGTAGAAGTCAAGGCAACTTACAGATGAAAGAATGCAACGATTTAGCTAGCTTCTCCCTGCATGGTGCAGAAGCCCGTCAGTGTATCATCCCCAAACAGACAGCTTAGTCAAGCGTTTTAACCGGACTCTAAAGGGAATGATAAAGAAGTTTCCCCCAGCAGATGTGCAACAGTGGGACAAACTACTGCCTCCACTGCTGCTTGCTGTATGAGAGGTGCAACAAGCTTCAACCCAGTTTTCGCCATTCGAGCTTTTATATGAGTATCGTCCCCGGGGTATCTTGGATCTCATGAGAGAGACTTGGGAGCAGACCCCCTCAACGTCACAAGGGGTTTTTCCAGTACATTTTCCAGCTTCAGGAGCGAGCAGGAGCCCTGGCTCAGGAGAACCTACGCGCGGCCCAAAACACCCAGGAGCAGAACTACAACCGCCGGGCACAAGAAAGGAATTTTGAGCAAGGAGATCACATACTTCTACTGCTCCCCTCAGAGGAATCCAAGCTTCTTGGCCGGTGGCAAGGGCCCTACAGGATCATCCACCAGCTCAGGCTCGTAAACTATGAAGTCTACCAGCTGGATCGGAGAAAGAAAAACCAGATATATCATGTCAATTTTCTGAAACTATGGCGAGACCGAGACACTCTGATGATCACGCCGTACCCGTCTGAACCTGCTCTGGGGCCTCAGATACCCGATCTGGCAGATGAAGGCAAGCCACAGCTTGGGAACATCCTGTCGGAACCCCAGGTAAACCAGGCACGACGCCTCCTAGAAGCCTTCACTACCAGACCCAGACGGACCACTGTGATAACACACAGCATTCAGACCCCTCCTGGACAAGTCGTGCGCGAAGGTAATCGCCCCCTGCCGCGCCGGATGTGGGAGGTAGTCGAGCAGGAGGTTCACTCTATGCTGGAGCTGGGGGTGATAGAATGCTCCAAGAGCGAGTGGCGTAGCCCGATTGTGATAGTGCGGAAGCCGGATGGCAGCTTCCACTTCTGCATTGATTTTAGATGGGTTAATGCAATTTCTAAGTTTGACGCCTACCTGCTGCCACGAACAGACGAACTTTTAGACCGCTTAGGGACTGCCAATTTTATAACTACCCTGGATCTTACAACGGGATATTGGCAGATTCCCTTGGGCCCAGAATCGTAGGAAAAGACCGCTTTCACAACTCCCTCAGGACTATTTCATTTTGTGAGAATGCCGTTCAGACTTCATGGGGCACCTGCGACATTCCACAGAACGATGGACCACTTGTTATCCCCACAATCAGAATATGCCGCCGCGTACCTCGACGATGTGGTGATCTACAGTCGAGACTGGGAGGAACACCTGTTATGGGTATTTGCCATAATGCGGACCCTGAGAGATGCCGGCCTGATGGCCAATCCCAAAAAAGGTAAAATTTGTTGGCAAGAAACAACCTACCTGGGATATCAGCTAGGAAGGGGCCTTATACGTCCACTAATAGGGAAGGTGGAGGCCATTCAAACCTATCCGGTTCCCACCACCAAGAGGAAGGTGAGGCAATTTCTAGGGTTGGCAGGATACGATCGCCGCTTCATACCTCAGTTCACAACCCTAGCAGCACCCCTCACTGCGCTTCTTATGAAGGATAGCCCCCAAAAAGTCAGGTGGAAGGCCGAATGTGAAACTGCTTTCCAGGACCTGAAAGCTGCGCTCTGTAGTGAGCCGGTGCTGTTCAGCTCAGACTTTTCCCGACAGTTCATCTTCCAGACAGACGCATCGGACTGCGGACTGGGAGCAGTGCTGTCCCAGGAGGTCGAGGGTAAAGAACACCCAGTGCTGTATATCAGCCAAAAACTGTTTCCCCAAGAACGCAGATATGCCATGATCAAAAAGGAGGCCCTAGCGATCAAATGGGCCAACAAGGCACTGTGTTATTACCTCCTTGGAGACTCTTTCATTCTTTTTACAGACCATGCTCCCCTAAAATGGCTCCACCGAATGCGGGATACTAACAGCCGCATCATGAGGTGGTACCTGTCCCTCCAGCCCTATGTGTTCACCGTCAAGCACTGGGCGGGGAAAGAGAATGCAAACACTGATGCGCTATCCCTCTTAGAGGAAGAGCAAAGGCCCAGTACCAGGAGCCGGGAACAGAACTTAAGGCGAGAGGGTATAGTAGGGCAGACTGGCTGCCCATTGAGCCAGAGGCGGAGGAACCCTCCGGGAGCCATTTTGGGCCCAGCCTAGCCCCTCCCAACCATCTGACCAGAAGCCAGGGGGCGTGGCTAGGGCTATAAGTACCCAGCCAGGGAGCTCAGTCAGGGCCCAGCCTCAGTGGGAGACAGAGGCCTGCCCAGAGCTCCCTGCCACAGAGGCCGAGACCTGGCTCGGGCCTCCCACAGCTGCTGGCCCAGAGGCCTACCCGAACTCCCGAACTGGGAGCCAGAGACCTGGCCGAGCCTGCCCTCTGACCCAGATGAACCACTAAGCACTCGGAGGTCGATTATTCGCATCTGCAGGGGTCGTTTGTGGCAGCATCGATCCACTGTGTAGTGAAGACAAGCCCTTAGTTCTTTGGGGACTACAAGGAAAGAAGGGCACTCAGCAGGAGCAGGGAGAGAAGGGACCTACACATGGGAGCCTCTTATGAGTTTCTCAGACCCATGACTTTAATGGTGGGACAACTCAACGATCAGCAGAAGAGTTCCAAGGAAACTCCACAAGCTTAAATTCATAAGGTTTCCACTCCCCTATATGAGAGCAAAACACATATGGAGGGAAGGGGTCCTAGAGCAGTACAGTGGATGATTAGCTCTATAATGGTTCACTTTACTTCTCCTTATACTTTTGTCTCACACCAGGAAGGCTACTGAACATTGTCGCCTAGCAAATCATTCACAACAAATAATTTAATGTTTCTATTAACATCTCACAAAACGAGGGTCAAACGCCTCACCACTTGTTTTTCAATTCAAACAAATATTAGCAGAAAATGTGCTATGCTATCAGCTGCAAATAATGCCACCATTTAAATAATAATTACGAAACACGCTAATGGATCAATTCTGGGGAAATTTTTAACATATTATTTCTGTGACAATAACATGCCTCATCATCTGCTGAATGTATAGTGTTGCTTAAAAAACAATGTTTGATCTCACTGTCTGGCTAACAATTAATCCTCTTTCACCCAGCACCAAACTATATTAATACCCTGCAAATCCCCTAGGTGTAAGTTACACATGATTTAGTATAAAATGTAAGCTCTGAAGCTTTGCTCTCTCTACAGCTATTACCAGCAAAACACGTAGACTACAGGTGAGTTCATCAGGGTTTTTATTTGAGATTGCAAACTTACATTCAATTGCTTTTTAAAAAATTGATTATTTCTTACTGTTCCCTTAGTTCTAATGTATTTATAGTATTTTTTTTATCAAAGGATTTTTTGTAACAAGAATTGAAATATAATTTATTCATAGAAAATGTCTTGGTGTACTGTAATCATTTTCTCTCAAAGATTACTGGATATAGAGTTCTAATCATTTAACAAAACCAGTCTCCCTTAACAATAATCCCATAGCTGAATTTTGCTGAATGTGCTGTATGTTTTCACTGTTCCACAATGTTGCTGAAAATTTGTTATTATATTAGCATTTGTGGATAATAGGAAGACCTAAGTTTTGTCTTTTCCTACCGAAATCTGATGTTGCAAATTACTCTACGTGTTCTTTCCAGAACGTCTGAACTGTTTGCATTGTATCACAGGATGAAGACAATTAACTGTTATTTGCTGATACTTTGCTGGAAAGCAATTTGTGGCAATATCTGTGAGCTGTCCAATATCACTATCGCTGTGGAGAAAGAGGAGTGCAGGTTCTGCGTTAGTGTGAATGCCACTTGGTGCTCTGGATACTGCTTCACAAGGGTGAGAATCTAATCTGTCAAAATAATGGGCAGGAATTAAAGACTCCCTAAAAATGAATATAAACAAGCCAGTCTGCCAGCCTGTAATGAGTTACATGCGAAACTAGGCTTAAATAACTAGTCTGTATTATGAAGTGGAGCTGTGTCTGCTACTGCTCTCAGCAGCCAATGGGCGTGCTCAGCATTGTGCAAGGCCTTTCAGATGCAAGCTGACACATGGAGGCAAATTCTGCTACCAGTGACTCAGGCATACAGCCCCCCAACATCACTGGGAATTGCTTCTGTCATGGACAGCAGAATTTGACCTCTGTGATTATATCTGAGAGTCTGCTGCATTTGGTAACAGTGTAAATTGAAAAATGTTAATCTTAGTAAATTCTGTGAGACATTCTGGTAGAAAGCCTGACAAGTACTGTGAAATGAGAATGAGCATACGTGATTGATTATAAACTATGCATTTGTTTTCTCACAGTACAGATGCTAACACATCTTTCTTGTGTTACTGAGTGTAATGAGCATAGGGCTTTGAATGTATCAGGAACCAGAAACATTGAAAAACTTAGATTCAGAAGATGGCCCCAATCCTTAAAAATTTAGCTCCAGATTGATCCTCCCCTCAGTTTTAAAGATGCTCACATTTGCTGTCCCAGTTTGATCCATTAAAGAGACAGGACATAATCACAACGTTTGTATGCCTGAAAATAGCCACATTTTGACTCCAGCCTAGTGCTCTGCCTTGTGCTAATTTCTATTTAATACAAAGGTGGAAAAAGATATAATCGTGTGGCTGCCCTGGAGTTTACATGTCCAATAATTACCAAATAGACATCTGTGTCTTTCATGTAAAAGTTACTTTGAGCTCTAAAAACAATAATCCTGTGGAGTTACACAATAGCTGCCTGTGTTTACCACATTGATTCTTTGAAAGGAGAAAACTGGAAGACTTTATTGTAATTTTAAGCCTAGCAAGTCATTGGGATACTTTCCATTGAGCTCACTGTGCTTTGGGTCAGATCCTCCATTCAGATTCTAGTTTTTGCAAACTCTGAGAAACAGCAGAGGTCTCAAACTAATTTCAGATCCAATATTTCCTTCCTGTCATTTTCAGGATCCAGTGTACAAGTACTCACCAGTGTCATCAGTTCAGCAAATTTGTACTTTCAAGGAGCTTGTTTACGAAACAGTGAAGATCCCTGGCTGCGCTGACCATGCTGAATCATTTTATTCATACCCGGTGGCTACCCAGTGCCACTGTGAGTCATGTGATACTGACAACACCGACTGCACTGTGCGAGGCTTAGGGCCAAATTACTGCTCCTTCAACCAGAACCAAGGCAAAGAGTAAGGAGTACTAGAGATGTCAGTTTAGTTTAGTTTTGGTTTTCTGTTTTAACTATTTAAACATTGTATTCAAATGGTACAAAGAGGGTAGGAGAACAAACAAATTTATTTACATACAGCCAAGTTTTAAACAATTATATCAGCAATATATAAAATGGAGAGCAATATATTGTATTTGTCTTCAGTGGCTTCCTCTCACATTACAAATTAAGGTCAGTTTCCTTTTGATCCATTTCATGGCCCTTCTGACATTTCCACCCTTACCTCATTCAACACTTCTGTCTCCCAATGGGGCTCCATTTGTCTGCTACTGCTCTCAGCTTTTCTCGTTATCCCAGCCATCCCTTTTGCTTCAGACAGCTTCCCACCAACCATGCACCAAGAAGTTTTTATCCCCTTATTCCATCTCCTCTCAGAACACATTTATTTTGAAAAGCCTTCCATCATTGATAAACTTCTCAGCAATGTCTGCATGAATATTTTTAACTGTTATCCTGTATATCTTAATTATCTAAGTTACGCTATAAGCTTTTCTGGGCAGGGACCTTTATTTTTAATGTGTTTGCAAAGCTTAGTATACTCTAGTGATAATCTAAAAACATTAATAGCCTGTTCATTATAGGGATCTAGCAACAAAGACCTGGACTAATATTTGCAGATAGGTCTTAGAAGTAGGTCAACATCGCAAGTAAACACCTGCAGCTGGCCCAGGTCAGCTGACTTGGGCTCAGACTACTGATTTGTAAAACTGCTGGAGCCTAATCTCTGTGACCCTGCAAGAAGGGAAGGTCCCAGAACATGGCCGCCAGCTCTACACCGCAACTAAATAGCCCCATAGCCTCAACCTTGCAAACCTGCATCAGCTGTCATGGGCCGGCCAGACGTGTTGCACTGCAGTATAGACTTACCCTTAGTGACTTAAGAGCCTAAGTCCCATTTTGGAAAGTGAAAATCAACTGAAAGACACTGAAATTAAGGCTCCTAAATCACTTTGAAAATTTTACCTCAAATCTTTTCAGAGTCATCATATGTCTCCTTCATTGTGGAATTCTACACAAGAATGATGGATCTTTCTCACCTAGGCCTCAGTCTTGCAAAGACTCAGGCTACGTCTAGACTGCAATGCTTTTCCAAGATACCAGAGGTATCCCGGAAAAGCAATGCCATGTCCAAGGAATGTGTCCACTTTTTCGGAAAAAAAATTGAAAAAGCGGAAATGCTCTTTTGCCATCCCTATAAACCTCATTTTATGAGGAAAAAGGGATATTTCGAAAGAGCACGTTTTTCCCCAAATTTGGCACCGTGTAAACATGCCAAATTTCAGAAAAGCCTCTTTCAACAGTAAAGCAGAAAAAGATATGCAAATTGCGTACCACAAATTGTGTTTCTTTTTACAACTTACCTCTGCAGTATAGACCCAGCCACACTGTTTAACTTTAGATAACAGTGCATATAATTATGCACATAGATGTCTTTGGAGAATTGAGGCCTTAGATTGGCAAGATCCCTTATTATTTCATACAGTTCCACAAAATTAACATGATAGTAGATTTTTAGATCTTTACAACAGTTTCAGATTCAACAATTGTATTTTTTGCAGTGATGGTATTAGTTTAGTATTGATTCTGTATGGTATATTACTCAGTCTAATAGAGAAAATGATTTGTCCATTGTATATACCAATAGATATTAATGCTTAATGTGTTTTTGCATATAATTACCTAGGGGAGATTTTCTTTTAATAGGGAAATCTCTCTTAGCCATAATATTTAATTTATTTAATTTCTAAGGCTTTTTTACTGAAAAAAATTGTTCTCATCACAATTTTGTTTGTGAGATGTCATTTTGAAAGTCTATTGCTCTACTGAAGTTATGAGAGACAGAACAATAATATGGATATTGAACCTGATTCTCTTTATGCTTGAACTACTTTTATACTAGTGTAACTCCAGTAATGTCACTAGAGCTACTCCTGATTTTCCTTGGTATGAGATCAGAATCAAGGTTATTACTCATACTCATCCCCAAACCACCTCTCATTAGTCAGGCAAGGGAATTTTTAACTGAATAAGTATTGCAAGACCAGGTCTTTATTTGCAGAGAGAGAGAGAGAATAAATTTGCCTTCAAAAGTGCTTCTGTAAATTCTGTCTGTGCCTGTTTATGCCTCTTGGAATATTAAAAAGGATTTTGTTGCACTTGCGTCATTTTATTCACTGGTCTTACTGAGAAAGTTGCACTCCATCTATGCATTTATCTTTAAAATACATTTCTTACATAGAATTCTTCAAATCATTAATTTTCTTCTCATAATTGACATTTCAATATCTCATTAGTAATTTGCTAATCTAAACTGTATTTGCATCGACTCAGTATTGGGCCAGATGGAATCACACAACCTTTTGTAAAAACACAGATACATTTTATCCAATAGAGGGCAGTGCTATATTACATAATTTTAATTAAGTGGGCCAGAGACTCAAAATCAGGATTATAATGCAAGTCTTGAAGTTTAAAGTTTAAAACAGAAAATGAAGATTACTGAGGTGAAAGAAATGTTGGTTACTATCATACCTCTGACATGACTGTTACTGACTGCAACCTGTCACAACTTCACTTTATATCCTATCTGCACTACCTGTACCTGGGCTTTGCCTCAGAAAAGAATGAGGGGACAGAGTTTCTCCCACACAATTATTACACCATTTCAAGCAGCATTATTCCAACACATTCCTCTTAAGTTGTGAAATCCAAGAGTTTCTCTCACAGGACGTTTTGGGAAAGCTACCTGTAAATCATGGTTTTAAAAGGCCACAGATTTACACAATGTCACATGTCAGTACTAGAGATGTGGAAATAAAGCATAACAAATAATGTATTTGTTGAATTTACCATCATTTACTGTCTGGCTTTGTCTACACTGCAGGGTTTTGGCACAAGAACCTTTTGCGGAAGAGATCTTCCACAAAAACTTCTTGCGCAAAAGCGTATCCAGACCTCAAAGCGCATCGTAAAAGCCATGTGCTTTTGTGCAAGAGAGCTTCCATACTGCATAGACACTCTTGCGCAAGAAAGCTCTGATGGCCATTCACAGAATGGCCATCAGAGCACCTGTGCTTTTTCTGATAGGGGTTTCTTGCACAAAAACCCCTCCAGAGCATCCACACCTGTCTTTTTGTGCAAGAGCTGGAGTGCAAAAAGGAGTTATTCCTCGTGGAGAGAGGAGTAACTCTACCAGCAAAAGCCCTCTGTTCTGCTTATTTACATGCACAAAAACGCACTTGAGGTGTTAGGTATGGACGCTCCACCGGTTTTTGCGCAAAAACCTTGTAGTGTAGACATCTCTGTGACTTGCTCAGGAGCAGCTTGTGAGTTCATAAGCATGTTCACCAAGGCCTATAGTCTCAGCTATACAGAGGGCCACCTGCCCAAGGCTTGTGCAGTACCCTTCTTGAAGGCTTTTCATTGATTTCACTGAGTTTTGCATCATCGTCTTATACGGAACCCAAATGGTGCATAGGCCTTTAGCTGGCCCTCTGCACTGAGGTGAATGTCACCCCTAAACATTTCTTTGACTAGAGTGTTCACCAACAGGTCATTGTCAGTAGTTGATCTTCAGAGTTCTGTTTCTGCTGGTTTGTTCTGATTGGACACATACTGCAGATAACATGCGATAGCTTTTATTCTCCATAGATTTTAAGATCAGAAGTACGCATAAAATCACTTAGTCTCACCTCCTGTGAGGGGTGTGATCGGATTAGATCACAGAAGTCCCCTTAGGGTTGTTCCTCAGTATGTTGGTCATGCCACTGATGCCCACCTTCCTGCCATCTGGGGCACCCCAACACCCAGTCCTGCTGGGCCAGATCCTCTGGTCTCCTCCAGCCAAGGCACAGAGTTGGAGTTACTGCCACCCTGCAGAGCAACACCGACACTGAATCAGTTCAGCTCCAGGGGGGCTCAGATATAAGCCCTCAGCACCCAGGAAACCAACCCTCCAAAAGGACCAAAACCTCAGATAAATCTATCTTACTGTGTGTAAAAGTTTTACACAGAGAAAGCTCATAAAGATGCTCACCCCACAGAAAAACATAGTGGTTGCTCCCCTCAGGTAACAACTATTTACACTGGGCTTGATAATAAACAAAAGTGTTTTAATTAAGTTCAAAAAAATTTAATTTAAGTGGTTGCAAGTGAAAACAGTCAGATCAAAGTAAATGACTAAATTAAAATAACAAAAATCAGCTAATCCTAATCCATTGAGAAACTTGTTACGTGCAAATTCTTATCCTACACAAGGGATGGGGAAACTCAGGTCCAGGGGCCGGATGCAGCTGCTGGCTTGTCTGGATCCAGCCCCCAAGCTTTAGGGGCCCACCCCTGCATTGTGGAACCCATGCTGACACTCCAGCCCTGCCTTCCCCCCACAAACACACACACACTGCCCCACCACAGGCCTGGAGCACACAAAATCCACTAGGCAGGGCTCCCCTAGGGTCTGGTGTGCAAAGGGAATGGTGGAGTGTCTGTCTCCTTCTCAGTCGGGGGCCAGTCAGTGAGGGTTTGTTTGTTTGTGTGTTTTTGCTTCTCACTTGTGTGCGCTCCCCCTCCCCCGACTGATTTTTCAGTGGGTCAGTGGCCCCCAGCCAAAAAAGGTTCCTCACCCCGTCCTAAATACTTGTTCTGAACAAGAGCGTATGCGCGGCGTGCTCCCAGGCAATGAGGGAGGGGAGGGGGCACGGAGAGAGAGAGAGGAGCGGCGCCCGGGTGTGACGCAACACCCCGGCACCAAGGTTTAAAAAGCCCAGCAGCTTCTCCTCAGGAAGGGGGGGTAAACGGCGCAGGGAGCAGCCGTCCGGTAGGCCCATGCGAGGGCGCGGCAAGAGGCCAGGACGCCGGGGGAAAGCCGATTGGGTAAGGGGAGAGGAAGCAGCCCAGGGCAGGGCTCCCAGTTAGCCCACAGGCTGGCGCGTTACGGCGGGAAGCCCCGCCAGCCGGACCGGACCACAGGAGGTCCGCGTCCTTAGGGCCCTGGGCTGGGGTCCGTGAGAGAGGGCGGGCCCGGACCCCCCTCTTCCCTACCCGGGAGACACCTCGGAGCAACTAGTGGGACAACCACAGCGCAAAGACAGGACTTTTAGGCAGGCCGGACTCCCAGGTCCGCTGTGGGATGGTGGTGGTGGGATACAAATAAAGGCACAGATCTGCTAATCCAGTGCGTGATACCTTACACCCTCTCCCTTTCCATTTTGCCCAAGGCAGGAATTCTTTGTGCGCCATTCAAACTTCTCTCACATAGAGTGGTAAAGTACAAGATCCAAAATGGGTTTCAGCATCCGGTGGCCTGACCCCCTGTCTTTCTAGGACCAACCACAGTTTGGGCTTTCAGGAAGAATAAAACCATTCACATATTACGGATTTGAATACTGAGCGATTATTTTCCAGAGCAACAGTAATGGCCCTCATTAGCACATTTAGAATTATAAACTTCATATTTCTAGCTTCACATACAAGTACGATACATGCACAAAAACAGCATTCACAAAAAATATACATTCAGCAGAGTATAACTTTAAAATTGATATATTACATGAGGCATTTTGTCTAAAGCATCTTTGAGTTCTGCATATTCATATTCATAAGTCAATTTTCATAAAATATGGGGAGGCACACAGACCACAGAATTTCACCCAGTCAGCACTGATTGAGCACAATAGCTTGTGTTGACTAAATCACATCTTTCAGAAAGTCACTCAGATGTCAAAGGCTAGAGACTTAGGAGTTTGTTCTTTTGGCCACTCAGTCTGAATATTCAAAATTTGCTTTTCACAGCATGTCCAGTAGGTTTAAAACTGGCTCTCGAATGAATATCTTTCCACTAATCTGTCACACAACTGCAGATGGTTAACTTCAATGGGGTATTATGATGAGGTTTAATCCCCATCAACTGCAAGGCAAGGATAAGAACCCCAATTAATTATGCTCTGCAGATGGTTGTTAATTAATTAATTGCCTCCAGGGCTGGGGGAAGTGGAGCTAGGCCTTATAAATAGATTGTGGGGATTCTGTTGGGAAGAAGCCTTGGGGTAGGGTTTTAGCAAGCAGAAAACAACTCTACAGGAGCTGTGTCAGCCCCCCAGTGGCAAAGCTCTGAGGTAGGCCCAACAAGGGAACTATAGCGGTACATGAGTGGTAAAAGGCATATTATTTTGAAGATTTTTTTATGTGGACTCATTTGTATTACCCTAAAAGGAGTTTCAGTTTTCATGTGACTTGATGGAAGGGCTAAACCACGGAACACCCAGAAGGAGACTGGAAAAGAAGCTTGGGAAATCCTATGTGGGGGAGGCTGAGGGAGAGCATGGTGGTCAGTGCTAGAGACAAGGATCCCAGAGAGACGGGGTATCAATGAGATGAAGCTGCACTACTACAAGCAATGAATACCAATGAGTTTTGAGGTCCAAAATGACTTCAATTTACTATTTAAACAAGTCTTTGAAGTACTTGCCCAGATCTAGCTAATATGGTGGATACAACATTTTGAGAGGATGAAGGCTCACCATGAAGCCCTGGTGATACTCGACCCTGTCAGCAAATGAGATAAAAGTTTGGAGATATGTTACTAGTGGAACCAAAATAGGATTTGGAAAAGCATTCAGTGTTGTTGTAATGCTGCTCCCATCAGAGTCAATGGCCTTCTGACTTTAACAGAGTAGAGTTACTCTAGATGGGATTGCTTGTAAGAATCCCTCTTCTCATAAAATTATCTCTTTAAAGGCGGGTTCTGCAGAAGGACTATGTAACTTCTGTGCCGGAGTGTACTAAGTTTGACAAACAAACATTCTGGAGAAGCTCTGAGTCATTGTAGCTAGTACACAGCTTGTAACATTAAAAGCTCTAATGAACTGTACTGCTCAAATACTGAAAATAGTTGCTGTCTTCCCTCCTGTAATATCTGATAAGGCCCAGACCTGCAAAAAATGTTAGTCTTCTGCCTCAGCAAGACAGCCCAAGGTTTGGGAAATCATCTTCCATAGGCATAATCATGTTACGATCTCATTGCAATGAACAATTTGATCAACTCTTGGTTAACCAGATTGACATACACTAGCCTGGTTGACCACTCTTATGCTTTATATTCCATGGACTGTTCACCTTTGTTTGCTCCCTTTCTTTCTCCTGCACTCTGTTCCTTATAGTATCTGTAAGAGATCTGCATATGATTAATGTTTGCAGTTGTCTTTTACTAGATTGCTTCAGTGAAAATGTAATGGACCTTGGGGCCTGGTTTGGAAGCTGCTCTGCCTAAGGAGTTCCTGAGGATGCTACAGGAAGTTATCGTTTGTGAAGATATGGATTCCAGAATCCAGCCCTAAATGATGAAAAAGAGAACAAATGACTAGCTGATACAGTATACAAGGTAGTGCTTGCTACCTAATAGTGAATCATTTTTACCTAATAATGAATCATTTTGCCACAAAGCACAACCCTCCTGCTTACTCACTCAAGCACATGGCAGAGGAGGAAGAAACATTTTAAGCTCTTTAAGCCTTTAGCTCTGCAGGCAGGCAGGCAGGTAAGTCTCCTGGCGAGAACCTGCCTCTGGCACCTCAGCCCCTCCCTTCCCCAACCCTCTGACCCACACTCCTGCCCCACTATTCCACATGCACCCATACCCCCTCCCAGATCTGGCACCTCAATCTCCTGCCCAAGATCACAATCCCCTCCTATCCTAGGTCACATCCCAAAACCCTGCACCCCAGTATCCTGCCCTAAGTCACAACCATGTCCTTCACCCAAACTCCCTCCCAGACTCCATTCTCCCTCCTGCACCCCAATCCTTTACCCCAAGCTCCCTTCTGCACCCCCAGACTCCGCATCTCCTCCATTAATACCATGGAAGAGTGCGGCCCTTGACCGCTTTCAAAAATTATTGCCCTCCCCTGGCCTAAATAATGAATAAGTAAATATCAAGGGCCAAGTTGTGCCTTCCAAACCTGTTAGATTTGACACAGTTAGTGAAAAGGAGTTTGGTCCTGAGATGCTTGCTCAGTTTTTACTCCGTTCATTTGGGAAAGTCTACCTGAGTGCCTTTTTTCACAATAGCAGTTTAAAAAACTCTTTATCCTGTTATTAATTATGTCCTTCAGACAGCCAGACAGAGAGAAAAACCACAAAGATTATCCATCTGTGAGTCTACATATGTGGGTGAAATGTTTCCCTCTTCATTTATTGTTCAAGCAGTTTGACCTTGATCTTATGAGTATCTATGCAAGTATACTTGAAGGTTTCCAGACATGAGGATAAGAACATGAAGTTCACTGAGAATAGCCATAACCTTAGGATTAAAAGATCACTGTAATAAATAACTCTCCTTTGAGGTAGAAAGCACACAATGAATTTCCTACCTGGGTTTTACAGAGCAGCTGGGAAACCTTTGCATCTCACCTTGCAGCAAAGGATAAAGCATTAATATCACAGTGACAACCAGTAACCCCACTGTGGTTAAAGGCCACTTATCAGTCCCATTATGAACCCCATGAAATCCTCATTTTAATTAAAAATAGAATGAGGCTATGTCTACACTGCAGCTCTTTTCCAGGATACCTCCAGTATCCCAGAAAAGTTATGCCGTGTTCAAGGAACGCATCCACTTTTCGGAAAAAAAATTGGAAAAGCGGACATGTTCTTTTGCCATCTCCATAAACCTCATTCTATGAGGAAGAAGGGATGTGCTGAAAGAGGAGGTTATTCAAAAAACTGGCACTGTGTAGACACCAAATTTCGGAAAAGCCTCTTCTGAAAGAAAAGCAGAAAAAGATACGCGAATTGTGGTTTGCAATTTGCATATCTTTTCTCGACTTTTCTTTGTAGTGTAGACACAGCCTGAGACTGGGCATTCTAGTTTTCCGACTTCTAGGAAATTTTCTTGAATTACTTGGCCATTAGTTTAAGCATTTTAATTCATCTTTACATTCTGTTTTTGAATATTCATCCAACTACAGTATATCTGAGTATTCACCAATACAAAAGATTAATTTGGCATGAGGCTAGAAGGGGTACTACCAAAATGGGCTGGGGTAGAGATTTCAGACTCTGGCAATGCAGTTAGGAATTAGTTTGTCTCAGATCAGCAACGTGGCAGAAACAGACACAGAGGAAGGTTGGCTGGACCTTCTTCCCTCCATCGCTTACAGCTCAGTCCCACACTACCACAAACAGGAAAAATTATGAATCCCATGACATTTCCAGTCCAGCTTAGCTGCCTACTGGAGGCTTGATACTTTGGTTACAAACACTTGAGTGCTTATCCAAATGCATCCTCTCCATCTGCAGTGGTCCTGCAATCACTATCAACTACTTTTTGTACAGTTGTAACTGAGGTTCTAAATCGAAACACCTCGAGAATGGTGGTTGTTCATAACTCTGAACAAAACATGATGGCTGTTCCGTTCTAAACTTTTGAAAGAACTTTGACTTAATACAGCATTGAAACTTTACTATAAAGAAAAAATTGCTATTAACTCTCCTGATTTAAATGACACAAACACAGGAAGTTTCCTTACTCAGTCAAATCTTTTTTAATCTTTCCCTTTAATTTTTAGTAATTTACATTTAATACAGTACTGTGCTCTATTTCCTTTTCTTTTGCCTCTGCAGCTGCCTGATTTTGTACTTCTGGTTTCAAATGAGGGGGGGGTGTAATTGATTAGTCATCTGGTAACTGTGATATTCATTTCTCTGAGGTTCTACTGTAAGTAGAATGCAGAGATGGACAAGCTCAGGAAACCTGTTCAGTGAAAATCTCAAAAAGCCCAACTTTCTAATGCATATGTTGTGTATGCTCAGGAGTGATAATCACTCAGGGTACATCTACACAGCAGCCTTATTTTGGAATAATTGATGTTATTCCAAAGTAACATAATGCATGTCTATACTACAAGGCTACGTCTACACTGGCATGATTTTCCACAAATGCTTTTAACGGAAAAGTTTTCCGTTAAAAGCATTTATGAAAGAAAAAGTGTCTAGATTGCACGGACACTTTTCTGCAAAAGCACTTTTTGCGGAAAAGCGTCGTGCCAATCTAAACGCGATTTTCTTATAAGAAAGCCCCGATCGCCATTTTTGCGATTGGGGCTTTACAAAAACAATATCGCATGTCTACACTGGCCCTCTTGCACAAAAGCATTTGCGCAAGAGGGCTTTGAACAGGAGCAGCATAGTATTTCTGCAAGAACACTGACAATCTTACATGATATCGTCAGTGTTCTTGCAGAAATTCAAGCTGCCAGTGTAGACAGCTGGCAAGTTTTTCCGGAAAAGCGGCTGATTTTCCGGAAAAACTGGCCAGTCTAGACACAGCCCAAGCCTTTATTTTGAAATAATGTCAAGCTGGAAGACTTCTTATTCCAACTCATGGTAACCCTCATTTCATGAGGAGTAAGGGAAGTTGAAGGAAGAGTGTTCTTCTTTCAACTTCCTGCTGTCTAGCCAGCACCAAAAGCTGAATTAAGCTATTTCGACTTAAGCTATGCCATTGACGTAGCTGAAGTTGCGTGACTTAATTCGACTTTTGCCCTGCTGTGTAGACATGCCCTTAGAGGCCATCAGGAGGCACTCTGACCCTGTAAATAGTAGTATGGGAAAACCCAGGCTAATTAGCTAGAGCAGGGGGTGGCCAACCCACGGTTCTTCTCCCCTTAAAATGCGGCTCACAAAGCCTCACCTGCGGCTTGCGACGCCACCCCTACACCCCTAGAAATGGCCCCCGGCTCCCTATGCTCACCAGGGCAGGGGAGCCGTCCAGTGCAGTCATTCAAAATGGCGTCGCCAAGATGGCGGCGGCTGATGGGAACCTGACGTGCCCCTTTAAAAGACAAAGCTTTTTGGCCAGTGTCTTTTTTTTTTTTGCTCTGGTGTGGCACTTCTAATTTTTTTTTTTGCTGCTGTTTCGGCTCTCTTCGTATAATGGGTTGGCCATCCCTGAGCTAGAGGATATGTTTGGCATGTCAGCCAAGCAGCACACTCAACACAGCACTGTCCCTTATGAAAGCACCAATTTTGAAAAGGGCATCAATAGGATTGTTGGAAAAAATGTGCTATGCTGATAGACAGACAAGAGTCAATTGCCCACTTGTGGATACACCACTGAGGTATCTAAAGATTTTCTAAAACGTGAAAGCACACTGCTAGTTCATAGACACAGGCCTTGATTCTGCAAGTCCTTGAGAAATCCACAGCAGGGTGTGCAAACTTCAGTGTAGCCTCTCAACACATGAAGGCTACGTCTACACTGGCATGATTTTCCGGAAATGCTTAAAACAGAACAGTTTTCCGTTATAAGTATTTCCGGAAAAAGAGCGTCTACATTGGCAGGATGCTTTTCCGGAAAAGCCCTTTTCCAGAAAAGCATCCGTGCCAATGTAGACGCGCTTTTTCGGAAAAAAGCCCGATCGTCATTTTTGCGATCGGGGCTTTTTTGAGAAAAGACTACTGTGCTGTCTACACTGGCCCTTTTCGGAACAGTTTTCCGGAAAAGGACTTTACCCGGCGGGAGCAGAATAGTTTTCCGGAAAAGCAGCTGATTTCTTACAGTAGATCGTCAGTGCTTTTCCGGAAATTCAAGGGGCCAGTGTAGACAGCTCGCAACTTATTCCGGAAAAGCAGCTGATTTTCCGGAATAAGTGGCCCAGTGTAGACACAGCCGAAGAGTAATGAGAAAGGTTTCTACAGGCAGGTTAGCAATAAGAAGGTGGTGAGGAAAGGTGTGGAACCCTTACTGAGTGAGGGAGGTAACCTAGGCTATGTCTACACTGGCGCGATCTTGCGCCAGAAGTATGCAAATGAGGCTAAGCATGGAATATCGCTGAGCCTCATTTGCATATCTGAGCCGCCATTTTGCGGAAGAGGCTCTTGCGCCAGAAGGAGCTGTCTACACTGCCCCTTCTTGCGCAAGAAAAACCCTCTTGCGCAATGCCGTTATTCCTGAAAAAAATCAGCGTAACGGCATTGCGCAAGAGGGTTTTTCTTGCACAAGAAGGGGCAGTGTAGACAGCTCCTTCTGGTGCAAGAGCCTCTTCCGCAAAATGGTGGCTCATTAGATATGCAAATGAGGCTCGGCGATATTCCACGCTTAGCCTCATTTGCATACTTCTGGCGCAAGATCGCGCCAGTGTAGACATAGCCCTAGGGTGTTATCTACACTGCACCCTTAGCTCGAAATGAGATACACAATTTGCTTAACATAAATTGCGTATCTTATTTCGATTCTTTTTCAAAATAGACTATTTCAAAATTTGGCATGTCTACACAGCGCCAAATTTTGAAATAAAACACTATATCGAGACATCCCTTAACCCTTGTGGAACAAGGTTTACAGGGATGCCAAAATATCGCATCTGCTATATTTCAACATAGTGGACACATTCAAAGACATGAGGTAGCTATTTTGGGATATGTCTGGTAGCCCGAAATAGAATTGCAGTGTAGACGTACCCCTAATGACAGCTGTGGGGGAGGCTGAAGTACTCAATGCTTTTTTTTTTACTTTTGTCTTCACAGATAAGGTCAGCTCCCAGACTGCTGCACTAGGCAGTACAGTATAGGAAGGAGGTGGGCAGCTCTCAATGGAGAAACAACAGGTTAGAAACTATTTAGAAAACTGCACATACACAAATCCATGGGGCTGGATCTAATGCATCCAAAGGTGCTGAGGGAGTTGGCTGATGTGATAGCAGAGCCATTGGCCATTATCTTTGAAAACTCATGGCAACCAGGGGAGGTCCTGGACAACTGGAACAAGGCAAATGTAGTGCCCATCTTTACAAAAGGGAAGAAGGACAATCCAAAGAACTACAGACCAGTCAGCCCCACATCACTCCCCAGAAAAATCATGGAGGCGATCCTCAAGGAATCCATTTGGAAGCACTTGCAAGAGAGGAAAGTGATCAGGAATAGTCAACATGGATTCACCAAGGGCAAGTCATGCCTGACCAACCTGAATGCCTTCTATGATGAGGTAACTGGCTCTGTGGACATGGGGAAGGTGGTAGACATGACATACCTCAACTTTAGCAAAGCTGTTGATACCATCTCCCACAGTATTCTTGCCAGCAAGTTAAAGAAATATGGATTGGACAAATGGACTGTAAAGTGAATAGAAAGCTGGCTAAATTGTCAGGCTCAATGGGTAGTGATCAACGGCTTGATGTCTAGTTTGCAGTTGTCGTCAAGAGGAGTGCCCGTAGGGTCAGTTCTGGGGCTGGTTTTGTTCAACATCTTTATTGATGACCTGGTTGAGGGGATGTTATGTGAACTCACCAGAAGTGCCCTCCCTGGGGTTGATGGACTAGGAGATGTCCTGGGAAGGGAGGACTGGTTCCAGCATTATGAGGTGCTCCTGTTTCTCAGGCATTGGCAGCTAGCTAATCTCCTCCTCCTCCTGCCCCTCCACCACCGCACTCTCCTCCAGGTTGGCACCGGGAGTTTCTGCTGGACTCCACGACCACACTGGGGTAGCTGGAAATCGACCACAGTAGATTCAACCTTATCTTGTAGTGTAGACGTGCCCTAAGAGAGGCATGGGGAAGTAAGGGGTCGAGTTTGCTACCCAGGCTAGAATTTGCAAAGGAATCCCAGAGATGTAGGCAGCCACTCCTATTGGCCAAGTAACTCCTTTAGGCTCCTTTGAAAAACCAAGCCCAGACCTTTTCCCCCTGGTTGGCCACACACTGTACTACCTCTAAACCATGAAGTCAGCTCAGTCCTAACTTCTAGTAATGATGTTGCTTTCTTTTTAGTAATTTTGTGTGTATTTAAGTGAGGTAAAAAGACAAGAGCCTTAACTGGATCAGCTGATGTGAAGCTGATGGTCTTCACTTATTGAATGATCTTCCATAAGTTTCTGACCCAACTACACTTGTGATATCACAGCACATGATCTTGTTTCACATCAGTACTTTGTATACGGTCATCAGGAAATTTAGTTTATCTTACACTAATGGATATACAGTAGACTTCTGATAATCCAGAACCTATGGGACTTAGGTGGTGCCAGATTATCAGATATGCCGGACTATCAGGAGGTACTATAAGCAGGTTATATATATACACTGTATACATTATATACTGTATATAAAGTGTTCTTAACCCTTTTTATTGTACATACTGTATGCAGTATACTGTAATGTTTTAGTTTTTTTAAGCCTTTTTTTACCCTTTTTGCTTAGTTCAGCTGCTGCCGCTGTTACCTTGTGACTCATTTTTTGACAAAGCTCACTCACTAGGCTCTTGCCATTTTGATGCCGGACTATCAGGAGTGCCGGACTATTGGATGCCGGACTATTGGAGTTTTACTGTACACAGACATACTTTCCCACCCATCACTTGTATTCCCCGCCATTTATCTATGACTGCACATTCTTTAGCCACAATGATCACTTATAAGGACCCAGTAGCTGCTTGACTGAAAAAAGGGAGTTGGGGGTAAAGCCCTTGTCCCACCCAGCTCTATAACAGGCTGTTCTAGTGAGTACAGCATGCTGCAATCCTGCCATGCAGTATGGTCATATGCTAGACATTTTCATATTTAAAAATGAAAATCAATCTACAATATTAATTGGAGTGGCAAGAAAACAATGAACTAAGTCCTGGACAATCAACCTGAAATGTTCATTTAAAGATGACAGCCTGTAAATCTCTCTCTACTTCATTTAGTAAATGGGCACTGTCATGTTTCTAGGTAGCTAATATTACTCTCACATTTATTAGATTAACATTCGCTATCAAAACATCAAAGCTGGCCTTACTCTATCAGTAGAAGTCACACTGTAACAGCAACAGTAGGGGCCAGGTTCCACACCTCTGCTCACACTGAATACATTTATCCTGGCTGTTTTCTTTAGTGACACCAGCACTACTTGTGAGACTTAGTGGGAGTACAGATTGTCACAATGAGTAAGCATAGCAGAATGTTGCTTGAAAGTTTTAAGGCCAGATTTTACAAAGTCCCTTGGTAGCTCCCTGGGGGTTCTGCACTTCTTGGCAGTTACTTGAGCACCTCAGAGACTCATTGGAGCCCCCTTTGTTGCCCTGGGATTTCCCTAGAGGCAAAAGTCATTCTCATCACCTTGGGGTTCAGCATTTCCTTACTTTGTTTTTTCTTTTTTCTCTGTGCACCTTCCAAAAACTCCCCCTTGCTTTGCTCTGCTCTCAAAAACTCCCCTCCCTGCTAGCTGGGAGGAATCCTTTTATAGGAACCCTGGAGGCTTTCATTGGCAGCAGGTGCTTAATTAACCCCAGCTGCAAGCTGCCTCCTAATTAGGCCTCTATTTTCTACCCTGGCTGCTGGGCTGTGTTGAGGTGAGGCTAATTTGGAAACAAGAAGGCATTCACCCATCTCCCAATATGGCTGTCTTCTATAGGCTTTTGTAGACCTTCTAGGAGGCTTTGGTAGCTCCCTGCTCTCAGGGTCCTGCACTTTTTTTCTACACCCTTTTTCCTTCTTGGGAGGGGGTGCCTCTGGAGGGGAGCTGCTGCTTTTATGGTAGGTGGGCTTTGGCTACCCCTACATTCTGGGCCAGGCCCCTTTTTCTACCTGCCTTTTTGCAGGCAGTTTTTCCCCCCTTTGTGTCAGCTATTTGCTGAAGGTGCTGGGTGGTGGGGTGTGGTCTCTGTTGCCCTGCCTTTGGGTGGGGGGAGGCCCCCCTCCCATCTTCTGGGGGGGGGGGGGGGAATCTATTTTTGCCCCGCTTGGTGTTTTGTTTTTTTTTTTTCCACCTCTGTAGGCCTGAACTCTACCATTCCTGCTGTTGCTGCTTTCCCTGAGGCAGAGGAGGTAAGGGGGCTGCTTTAGGGCAGCCCCTGGGGTTCTCTCTCACCACAGCCTGCCCTGTGTTGGGGGGAGACTAAGGAGCCTTCCATCAGGACCTCTGGGTGGGGGCTGGTGTGGGTCTTGTGGGGTGCTGGGGGCAGGGGGTGGTTCACCTTGCCCTGGTTCCCCTGCTTGCTGCTACTGCTCCTTCCCAACCCCAGTTGCTGTCGGGGCCTTTCTTTTCCATTCTGGGCCCCAGTGCTTGCCTACCTGCCCCTTCTCTGCTCTGCTGGGCTCTGCAGTAGGTGTTGTGGGCCTGCTGCTCAGGCACCTGTGGGCACACTGGTTCCCTTCCCCCCAGCTGTGTCTAGTGCTGCCTCCTCTCTCTTCCCCCCCCCCCACCCCCCAAAGCAGGCATCTTTTCACTGCCTGCTCTCCCTTTCCACTACTTGTCCCACCTATGCTCTTCTGTTTGGTGCCTGAGCTTCCCCCTCTTTTTAGTTACTTTTCTTTCTTTCTTTCTTTCTCTCTCTCTCTCTCTCTCTCACACACACACACACCTTCACTTGTCCCCATGTTCTTTAAATAATAACTTACTCCCTCATCTCTCTAATGCAGCCGGAGGAGCCACTCTTTCCATCTTGTGCTGGGAGCTGTACTTCTTACTCCTTTTTCCCCTTCCCCTTTCTGAATTATTGTCCTCTGTCATGATCATGAGGGTTAGTCCCCAGGCTGCTGGCTAAGGGGTTAACTATACCTAACTCAGGTAGCTAGCCAATAGGAATGTAGGTAGGAACTTCAAACTAGGACAAAGGAATTTTTGGGGTTCCCTCCAGCTTCTGAGGGAGTTCACAACTTAAACCCACAGGGCAATGGGGGAAGGGCAAGACCTGTGTGGCCAAGGAAGGCTGCAGTTTTTTAAATCTAAAAGGCCAGAATTGTCACTGTACGCTTAAGATGGATTTGTTCCTACTGCTGTTAACTTTCATAACCACTGTACTGCTGCTACTAAGAACTGTAACTATGTCCACTGTGCATAATTTTGTACCAAAACCCTGGAAACTGTTAAGAAATGTACCCAAGGACACACTGTATGTTCAAAAGCCTTGTAACACTGACAGTTCACTGTTAATACTTGTAATTAGTGTTGGAGCTTCTCACCTGAGAAGAGGAATTCCAAAATTGGTGTGCTGTGTGAAAAGGGAAACTGAGGCACAACTACATTTTGTTTTCGTGGCTAAGTGCCAACATGCCTACACTATGAGGAATACGGATTCATGCATTGTCCCAGTGTTAACTGGATTTTAGACCATTGCCAAAGCTGGCCTAGATACATTTAATATTTTTACTAAATGGGTGTTGGGCCCAAATTTTGTGTAAGGGGGCCCATGTAAGGTGTCTAATGAAAGCTTGTACTCTGCTGATTCTATGTATGATACTTATGTAAGTGTGATGTTTATATTTAAAGTGTTCTCATTAACAATCTTACACTCAACTTTTTCTTTCTTTTATTAATATATCTTTAGAGTTTAGATTCTAAAGGATTGGCCCAGCGTGATCTTGTGGGTAAGATCTAAAATGAAAATTGGCCTGGAACTGTGGCTGAGTCCTTTGGGCCAGAAGGATCTGTTGGGAGTTGGTGAGTGTGGGTTTTACAACCTCTCTCTTCTCCTCCCCAACCCCTGCCTGCTGCCTCCCAGAATTCCATCCCCGGTGGCCGCGGCCCCTTTCCCACCCTGACCAGGAGGCACAGGGTCCATTGTCTCCACGTGGGGCGAAGTCGCCACCAGGAGACCTACGTGCGGGCATTGGCACGCGTGGTGGGGCCCGCGACTGTGGTGGTGGCCTCTAAGATATTCGGAAAGGTGGTATACTTCCTGGTGTCTAAGGCCACTGCCCAGGAGGCAGTGGAAAGGGGTTTGGCGGTGGGAGGAGTCCACGTTCCCCTCGAGTCTTTGGAGGACCTGGGCGTACGGGTGGCTTTTTCTTCTGTTCCTCCCTTCCTCCCCAATGCCTCCCTACTGCCTTTCCTCTCCACCCAGTCCTTAGTCCCCTTCCTTTGGGCTGCAAAGACCCTACCCTCTGCCACATCTTTTCCTTTCGCTGGCAGGTTTATATCCAACTACTGCTGGTGGGACGTGGAGGAGAAGCCCTAGCAGCGTCATTTCTGGTACCCCATCAAGGGGCCCGGTACCAGGTGTACTACACCATGGGGGAGGCCCGGTGTTTTCTTTGTCAGGCAGCGGGGCACATCTGAAGGGACTGGCTTGGTTCGGAGAGGCACCCGGGACCCTCGATGCCTGGGAGGGCACCGGCCCCACCATCGCCAGTGGCCCTGATGGTCCAGACCCTGGGGTTGCCCCTCCTCCAACTGTGACCGTCGTCAGTCCTGCTTGGGCTCCACAGGGCCCAGACAAACGTGCATGTGCTGCTGCCGCCTCCAAAAGCAGCAAAGCTGGACGTGTGGAGGGGAGGGCGACAGGGTCAGCGACGGGACTTGGGCAGGACCTACCTCAGGGGGAGGTGTCCCTTTCCCCTGCTGTCCAGCCCCCGTCTTCCCTTGCTCTCCCACCACTGCCCTTGTCCCCCGGCTTTTTCCCCATTCGGGCCCAGCCCTCTTCCTCCGAGGGCTGGGAGCTTGCTATGGGGAGGCAAGTGTGCCCGGTGATCCACCCCACCCTCTGAGGGGGAGGACAACCTCCCTGCATCTATGGGGGTGCACACTGGAGCCGTCCCTCCCTCTGAGCCCCAATGCTGTGGGGCAGTCGAGGTGACCGCAGGAGGGGTGAACACCTCCCTCCCGGGGTCCCTGCAAGAGGGGGCGTCCATGGAGGATGCTCCCACTGCTCCCACCTCCACTGAGGAGGCGGCCCCGGACCCTGCTGCTGCCGAGGGCCACCATCTGGCGGCAGGCTCGCCTTCCTCTCTCAGGAGGTGGAGGCTTTGTCTACCCCGGCTGCCTCAGAGGGGGATCACCATGTCCTGGAGGGACAACAACTGTCTTCTCCTTCCCCTTCCAACCCATCGCTTTCCCTTCTCCCAGCCTCTGAATTACCCCAGGGTGCAACCATCTGCCTGGCCATTGGCAGCACTTTGGCCGTGGCCACCAAAACCCTGAAGGCTCTTACTGGGCCGGAATTTCCGTCACTTCCCATCACCCCTGGCACTGGATTCTTTGGTGCTACACTTTCTGTGGCACTGGAGCCCAGCGCTGGGGAGACATCAAGTACCCCCACCAATGCTACCGATTCCCTGCACCGCATCCCGGTGCCGCCTCCCACTGAGGCTTCTCACCCTGTTCCATCTCCTAAACCCTGCCCCACTCCTGTACCCTGCTCAACCCTTCTCCCAATTGAACTTTCCACCCTGTCCTTGTGTTTTCCCTAATCCCCCACCTCTTCCTCCTTTTCCTGATCCCCTTCCTGACCTTTTTCCTCCCCTTACTCTATCACTGCTACCCCCGGGGTTGCCACGTTCAGCCCAGATGTTGGCCCCCCTGGAGGCAGTTTTCGTTTCTCCTGCTCCCAGCACATCTGGGGCTGTTCTCCCTCCACCACTGTCCTTACCATCTTCCCAGCAGGGACTTCAGAGTCCCTGCACCCCCGTGTTTATGGGTAATGGGGTTCAGAGGGGTCTGGCCCCAAGGCATTCGAGGGCCCGAGACCCAACGCCAGATGCACTGAAGGACGAGATGCGTGTTTTCTTGGAAGACATTTGTGGCTCCAAGAATAAGGTCACTCGCCCTTCAGCGCTGGGGAGATTTCCATCTTGTCCTGGAAATGGTAAGGGCCCTCTTGGGGGAGGGTAAAGGGACTGGGTGGCGGGAGGCTGCAGCCTACCAGCGGGTCCACGGCTTCTGTGATGCCCTGCTCACATTTGGGTATGGTCACGGTTTGCTGCGGGGCCCAATGGGGACCGCTAGCACTCCTGCCGGCGAGGATCTTCCCCAGCCCCCTCAATGCCGCTGATCATCTTTTCCACTCTGAACACCCGGGGCTGCAGGTTGGGTGTCTGCAGGTGTCGGGTACTCTCCTTCCTTCGGGGGGGGGGGGGGGGTACTCTGTCATATTCCTGCAGGAGACCCACATGGCTCCGGACGCCGAGGCTAGCTGGCGGCTGGAGTGGGGGGACAGGGTTTATTTCAGCCACCTGTCGGCCCATCAAGCCAGAGTGGCTACCTTGTTCTCCCCGAATCTGCAGCCCAAGGTGCTGGGGACCGCCGAGGTCATGCAGGGTTGCCTGCTGCATCTCCTAGTTCGGATGGAGGGGCGCTCATTAAATCTCATTAACCTCTACGCCCCGCCATCCGGCCCGGAGAGGCTTCAGTTCTTCCAGCGGGTGTCTGCCTTCCTCGGCTCTCTGGATCCTCACAAGTGCCTGGTCCTGGGTGGGGACTTCAACTCCACCCTCAAGAAGCGGGACCATACAGGGACGGAGCAGTGCCCGGCCGCTGTGGACATCCTCAGGGTGATAATAGATCATCACTCCCCTGGTGGATGTCTGGCAAAACCTCCACCCGGCCGGGAACATGGTGTTTACCTACGTTTGGGTGGTGGGTCAACAGTCTTTCCACTTTCGGGTTGGACCGCATTTACCTCTTTCATTGTCCTCTCTTCCAGGCCCTCTCCTCCAGCATTCGGCCGCACCCCATTCTCAGACCACCACTTGGTGGCCGTGACGGCCTCTCTTTCCTTGGAGAGGCTGGGGCCGGCCTACTGGCATTTGAATAATAGCCTGTTGGAGGATGCGGGCTTTGTAGTGTCCTTCCAGAAGTTCTGGCTGACCTGGCACGGGCGGCGACGTGCCTTTCCCTTGGCGTGGTGGTGGTGGGATGTGGGGAAGATGCAAGCGTGGCTCTCTTGCCGTGACTACACGTGGGGGGCCAGCCGGCGAAGGGATGTGGTGATAGGGCAGTTGGAAGGGGAGGCCTTAGAGCTAGAGGGGCAGCTGGCCACCAGCCCTGAAGATCCATCCCTCTGCGGAGCGTACCGGGAGAGACTGAGCCCTCGAGGACCTTTGGGCCCGGGGTACCTTTTCCCCCCACTTAATTTATACACACCCTATCTGTGGCCCCACAAAGTCCTGGGACCTCCTGGTCAACCTCCTCCTGGCTATCGCCAAATCGGCAATCTGTAAAACCAGGGAGAACAGGTTGGCCAGTGGAGGAGCCTGCAACTGTGGGGCCTATTTCCATTCTTGTATCTGCTTACGTATCCGGCCAGAGTTCCAAAGGGCAGCGTCTGCTGGCTCACTCAAGACCTTCAGGGGGCAGTGGGTGCTGTCCGGGGTTCTCTGCTTGGTATCCCCATCCAGTTCCTTCATTTTAGTCCTTTGCCTCTCACACCTGTCCCTATTTTCTCATTTGTCCCATGTAATCAGTTGGTTTTCTGGGCTCTACGGACCCTCCCCGTAGGCTGGGGGGAGGTCCTTTAGATGTGGGTGGGCTAAGAGTTTTGCAGGTTGTAGGCTGTGGTCTGTCATACTCTCACTGAATAATGCCTTGCTTCTTGAGTAATCCTATTTAACTGAATGTATCTCATTCTGAAATAAGACCTTACTTAGTGAGAATAAAGGTGGCAGAATCTGACTCTGGGTATATCTCCGATACAATAAAAGAACCACACCGTGGCTGTAGCAGGTGAAGGTCAGCAGGTGAAGGTCAGCGATGCACGTTGTGGAACTATAACATATCAGTGTAGACTTTCAGCATTGGGCTGGAGCCAAAGCTGTGAAGCCCCATGATGAAGGCTGGTCTCAGAGTGTGGGTTCAACCCAAGCCCAAAGGTCTTCTAGTTTTAGCCCCGAGAGACTGAGGGGGTGAAGGGGTATTGCAATGTAGATATACCATTAGAACAGCATGTTCATGAAGTGCTGAGATGAAAGACCAAAGGAAGTCTGGTATTTGCCTGTGGCAATTCTGTAACAACATCTTTAGCAGTTCCGGTAGTATGCTTCCTTTCTCAGTCACGATCATGTTTACAAGCATGTGGCCACCAAATGTTCACATTTTTCAAAATATTTTTTCATTGACCTACATGATAAATGCTGAAGAGCTATGAAAGGTCACAGAGAAAAGGAGCAGCACTTGTTCTAATGACCTAAGTGTTTTTGTGGATGACTTAGTGCAACACTTCTCAAATTGGGGTCTATGGAAGGGAATTCCTCCCACTTCCTTCTCTCTTCTTCCCCCCCTCCCCCCCCCCCCCCCCAGCTTAGGTAGGGTCTCAGTCCCTACCTGCTTTGTCCACATGGCTCCCAGAAGCAGCTGCCAGGTCATTCATGGCCCTGAGGTGTGTGGGTGGCCAGGGACTGCCCCCACGTAAGTGTCAGGTCCCCAGCTCCCATTGTTTGGGAACCATGACCAATGGGAGCTGCAAGGGTGGTTTCTGCAAGCACAAGCCTCCCTGCCTGCCCATGCTCCTAGGGGCCCCAGGGACTTAGAGACTGCTTCTGGGAGCCACGGTAAGTGCTGCCAGGATCCCACATGCTGAATCCCTCTCACATCACTGCCCCCATCCATAGCCAAACTCTAACCCAGAACCTGCATCCCACCATAAACTGTGGCCCCAGCGTGGAACCCCCTTCTGCACCACAAACCCCTCATTTCTGGCCCCACACCAGAGTCTGCACCCACAGTCTGATCCCTTACCACCTCCTACCTGAGCCCAGTGAAAGCAAGTGAGGGTGGGGCAGGGCAACCAAGAGAGGGAGGGGAGATGGAGGGAGCAGGGGATGGGCCCTCAGGGAAGTAAATCAAAGGAGGTATCCCCAGGTTGTTAAAGTCTGAGACCCACTGGCTTAGAGGAAACTTCTGATCAGTGTGCAGTGATAGCTAGGAAAGTGAACAAAATGTTTGTATAATAAAAAGAGAGCTCTCAGGGTGCTATAGAGTATTAGAGTGACCCTTGCCCCCCAGAAAGGGGAGGGTGTTGTGAACATTCACAATAGGCCTCTAAGATCAAGGAAGGACAACTGGCTAAGAATTAAAGTAACCTCAGGCTTTTCTGATACCAGGTACTAGTAAAGGGAGCAGAAAGATGACTGAAAGCAGCTTTCCTCCCTGGTCCCACTCTTCTGCTTGGCCCTGCTGGTGAATCTGGCCCTATAACATTTTATGTAAGGCAGAGTCTAAATATGTTGGGTAGCACTTAATGCTTCCAAGGGTAAAAAGGGAATCCCCAGGAGCATATTAAAAAGTGCAATGTCCATGACCCAGCTCTTCAGTGGGGAGACTTGCTTATATCAGCAGTGTGCCTGCTCATCGCTTTATCGTCTCTGGCTTCTCCGTTCATATCAAGCTACCTTATAACAAGGAGATCCTGATCCACCGTATCTAGGTTTGTTCATAGACTTGGATTATAATGTCTGGAACTTGACACTGCCTTGTACTGTGATGTTTAGTTCAGGGTCAGTGCAAGACCTAATAAAAAAAACAGTTCTTCTTCAGCCTCACTCTAGCCTCCCGAGGTATCTGTTCTCATTAAACAGACACAGTGTAACATTACCATTTTATGAAGGTAGATATTAAAACTGTTTCTAAGAACTATGCGTGTTGGATTACATTGTGGGCCAGATCCTCGACTCCTCTCGTGTCCATGTGGTAGATTGATGACCTGTGACACCTCCATTTCAGCTCTAATCGTTCTATTTATAGGACCACAGAAAAGGTTCTGTATGTGAAATGAAATAGGTGAAAGATTGCTGTTAGATGTCTCTGGTGAGATGAGAAAGGTGAATATATAAATATTGGATCTAATATACCACTAGCTCCATAGATGTCTTACACTGGTAATGAATTTGGCTCCCCCAGGTTCACATGGTCAACCATACTGTCATATTTCTATATTGCCAACATGGGTCAAGACCATGTGACTATCACATTTCTTTATTCAGTAATTCATACAGTATTTGAGGGGAGGAGAGAACTCAGATGCATCGGTGTGGTGAGGAATCCATTTGGATGTTGACATTGTCCAAAGTACTTGAATGCATCATACAAACCACTTCTAGGAATTTAACAATATTTGATTAATTGTCCAGGCTTTTTCTTTTGGTATCAACTCTTGTGCTATTGGAGCCTCAATGTGTCGTGCCATTTTAGGGTATGTCTACACAGCAACCGTTATTTTGAAATAACTTTCCTAGCATCTACACAGCCAAACCACTATTTCAAAATAGCGGCGCGCTTATTTCGAATTTGGTAAACCTCATTCCATGAGGAATAATGCCAAATTTGAAATAGCTATTTCGAAATAAGCGCTGTATCGATGCTTATTTCGAAATAGGGGGCCTCCAGCCCTTCCCAGGGTGCCCTGCTGGCTGCTCTGGCCACAACCAGGAAAACTTCCTCTCCTCTACCCCAGCCCAGAGCCAGCAGTCACTGCCCCTGATCCAGTGGCCCCACCATGAGCCAGGCAGCCAGTGCCAGCCAGCCCTCCACTGCTCCCCGGGCCCAGTCCCCCAGCTCCCAGGAGCCTTCCAGGGGCCAGAAAAGGCGGGTGCCTTCCTGGTCCAGTGTGGAGATCATGGACCTGATTGAGGTTTGGGGGGATGCCTCCAACATCCATGATCTCCGCACTAGATGGAGGAACATGGCTGCCTACAGCCTGATGGCTGACAGCCTGGCCACCAAAGGCCATATGCGCATCCAGGAGCAGGTGTACATGAAAATTAAGGATCTGTGGCAGGCCTACGCCAGGGCCACAGGGGGAAGCTCCCAAACAGGATCAGACACCTGCCCCTATTTTGATGCCCTGGACCGCATCCTGGGGGGTGGGACGTCCATGCCATCCCGGGGGTCATCAATCCTGGAGCAGAGGAGGAGCGCCAGGAGCCCAGAGGGAGCATGCCACGCAGCCAGGACCCCCAAGCTGTCCCAGCAGACCCGTCACCAGTGTCATCCGGGGAGGCAACAACATGTGAGTGCCATCACTGTCCCCTTATTGGGGGGTGGGGAGGGAGACCAGGGACCGCACACGTGGGCCTTGATTACCATGGATCACGCAGCAACCTGTGCACATGTGAGCATGTGCCGTACCACCCCGAGCACGTGGCCCCAGCTGGCTGTCACACAGGGGCCTTGGCCTGTTAGCCACACGCATGTGTGAAGAGACATGAGATGCTCCTGACCCCGGGGTGGGACACAGCAGGACGCCCTCCCTCCACAAGGCCATTCTACACGGAGGCAGGGGACATCTCACCCACACTATACACAGCACAGGGGCATGGGTGTGGTCTCGGTGCAGCTTCCACTCCTGGGGATAGCAGGACATTCCGAACATGGCCTGTGTGCAAGCACATTGGCTCTGATGGTGTTGGGAATGGTCATCCTCACCTTGCAGAGGGGGGCTGGGCTTCACCCACTGTGTCCTCAGGGAGAAATGACCACGTCTCTTGTTTCTCCACAGCGCACCAGCTGCACGTGCAGGGCGCACCACCCTGCCTGGGACATGCTCCCACATCCGAGGGCTCTGCAGGACCACCCGTGCAGTGGAGGGGTACCAACAGCAGCACCTGGGGGCACTGCAAGCCCTGCACCACACCCTCCAGAACTGGGTGCAAGAAGACCTGGAGCTCCGGCGGGAGCAGCTTGCCCAGGGCCGTGCCATCTGCCAACAACTGCAGACCCTGGTGCAGAGCATGCTGCCTCCTGCCGCTCCAGTGCCTGCTGCCTCCCCAGCTACCGCTCCTCCTCTCACTCCTTCTCCCTCTCCGTCCTCACCCTCCATCCCCTTCCCCCTTCCCTGGGGACACCCAGACCCCCACATCCACGGTGCTGGGAGACAGTTGGCTCGGTGAGACCCCCACCCCTGAGCCCTGAGCTTCCCCTCCCCCTTCTTCCCCCTTCCAGCTCCCACCCCCCAGGTTTCCCCCTCCCCTCTCCCACCCTCTCTTCTCCCACCTCCTTTCCCCAGTCTCACCAGAGTTTCATTCCCCCCCCCCAGTTTTGTTAAATAAAGACAGTTTGTGTTTATGAAAAAATGTGTATTTTATTTGACATCAGGAAGAGGGGCTAGGGAGGGGTAAGTGGAAGGACGTGAGGGAGGAATGAGGCATAAGCCCCCAGTGGGGTAGACCAGGGAGGCTCTTAGTGCTCCTCAGGCTGGAAGCTGTCCCGCAGGGCTTCCTGGATACTGACAGCCCCCCGATGGACCTCCCGGATGGCAGCCTGCAGAAAGTGCAGTCAGGCTTGCAGCAATGCATCCATGAGAAGCACCAGAGTGCCCAGGGGCAGCTCCGGCTCCATGTTGCAGAGTTTGGTGGTGTCCCAAGTGAGGGCAAGCAGAGCATGCAGAGACAAAATGCTTTGCTGTCCCTCATCGAGGTAGGCAAGCAAGCAGGGAAACCTGAGAACCGGCTGTCCGGGAGGGTGGGGTAGTGTCCTTTTAAGCACAAGCCTCAGATAGCCTCAGGCAGCAGCCACACAAAGACACTCCTGACCTGATGCCCTGCTGGACCTGGTTCCGGCCGGCCTTAAATGCGATTCAGCGTCCACTCAGTGTGGACGCGCTATTTTGAAATGCATTTTGTGTGTAGACGTGTCATTTTGAAATAACTTATTTCGAATTAACTATTTGGAAATAAGATATTTCAAAATAATGCTGTAGTGTAGACATACCCTCTATTTCACAGTACTGGCAATCTATTCCTCTCTTCTTAGTCTCTGGGCTCCTCCATATCAAACTATTATCTGGACTTTTATCAGGAATAACAAATACCCTTCCAATTTATTTTGTACAAACCCACAATGTATGTTGAGGTAACAATTTAAAATCCAGATAGTGTTTTCCACAAATAAAATAATTTAAGCTATGTTATAGAACATAGTTACATCCATCATAGAAATCAAAATGGGTACGTACCACCAGAAAGGGAATTTTGAGGGTGTTATGCCTCCAGTAGCTCCCAGTTACACTGTGTGGAAGGAGTGTAATTTGCTAGATCCCAGGGGTTCTCAAACTTCATTACACTGCAACCGCATTAAAACACACACATGACCCATTTTGGTGTTCCAAACCATAATTTGAGAACCCCTGTTATAACCCTTTAAAGAGCACATGATACTCTCCCCAGCATGACTGGCCAGTTGGATGTTGTGTTGGGATGGTTCTACCTACTTTCCACCCTACTTTCCTACTTTCCATGGTCTTTCTGTCCATCTAATGCATCTAAGGGTGCTGAAGGAGTTAGCTGATGTGATAGCAGAGCCATTGGCCATTATCTTTGAAAACTCATGGCAACCAGGGGAGGTCCTGGACAATTGGAAAAAGGCAAATGTAGTGCCCATCTTTGCAAAAGGGAAGAAGGACAAACCAGTCAGCCTTACCTCAATCTCCAGAAAAATCATGGAGAGGATCCTCAAGGAATCCATTTTGAAACACTTGCACGAAAGAAAAGTGATCAGGAATAGTCAAATGGATTCACTAAGGGCAAGTCATGCCTGACCAACCTGATTGCCCTCTATGACAAGGTAACTGGCTCTGTGGATATGGGGAAGATGGTGAATCTGATATACCTTGACTTTAGCAAAACTTTTGATACAGTCTCCCACAGTATTCTTGCCAACCAGATAAGGAAGTATGGTTTGGATAAATGGATTGTAAGATGGATAGAAAAATGGCTAGATTGTTGGGCTCAATGGGCAGTGATCAATGGTTCAATGTCTAGTTAGCGGTTAGTGTCAAGCGGAATGCCCCAGGGCTCAGTGCTGGGGCCAGTTTAGTTCAACATCTTTATTGATGACCTGGATGAGGGGGTGGTTAGCACAATTAGCAAGTTCACAGATTATATTAAGCTAGGGGGAGAAATAAAGATGTGGAGGGTAGGAATAGGGTCCAGAATGACCTAGACAAATTGGAGAATTGGGCCAAAAGAAATCCAATGAGGTTCAACAAGGACAAGTACAGAGTCCTGCACTTGGGACAGAAGAATCCCAAGCACCGTGACAAGCTGGGGACCGACTGCCTAGGCAGCAGTTCTGCAGAAAAAGACTTGGGGATTACAGTGGATGAGAAGCTGGATATGAGTCAACAATGCACCCTTGTAGCCAAGAAGGCTAATGGCATATTAGGGTGCATTAGGAGGAGCATTGCCAGCAGATCTAGAGAAGTGATTATTCCCCTATATACATCTGGGCTACGTCTAGACTGGCATGATTTTCCGGAAATGCTTTTAACGGAAAAGTTTTCCGTTAAAAGCATTTTCGGAAAAGAGCGTCTAGATTGACACGGACGCTTTTCTGCAAAAGCACTTTTTGCGGAAAAGCGTCTGTAGCCAATCTAGGCGGCTTTGCCGATCGCCATTTTCACGATCGGGCTTTTTTTAAACAAATCTCAGCTGTCTACACTGGCCCTTTTGCGCAAAGTTTTGCGCCAAAGGGACTTTGCCCGAACAGGAGCAGCATAGTATTTCATAAAAGCACTGATTTCTTACAGCAGGAAGTCAGTGCTTTTGCGGAAATTCAGCGCCAGTGTAGACAGCTGGCCAGTTTTTCCGGAAAAGCGGCTGATTTTCCGGAAAAACTGGCCAGTCTAGACACAGCCCTGGAGTATTGTGTCCAATTCTGGGGCCCTCTTTACAGAAAGGATGTGGATGCATTGGAGAAAGTCCAGCGGAGAGCAACAAAAATGATTAGGTGGCTGGAGCACATGACTTACAAGAAGAGGCTGAGGGATTTGGGCTTATTTAGTCTGCAGAAGCAAAGAGTGAGGGGTGATTTGGTAGCAGCCTTCAACTTCCTGAAGGGGGGTTCCAAAGATGATAGAGAAATGCTATTCCCAATGGTGACAGATGACAGAATGAGGAGCAATGGTCTCACGTTGCAGTGGGGGAGGTCTAGGTTGGATATTAGGAAAAACTATTTTACTAGAAGGTGGTAAAGCACTGGAATGGGTTACCTAAGGACGTGGTGGACTCTCCATCCCTAGAGGTTTTTAAATCCCAGCTTGACAAATCCCTGGCTAGGATGATTTAGTGAGGGTTGGTCCTGCTTTGGGCCTGGGTTTGGACTCAATGACCTCCTGAGGTCACTGCCAACCCTAGGATTCTATGATTCACCTTCTTTTAAGACAGTTGCCTCCAAATCTGAAACAGCCTCTGCATTCCTAGGGATTATGGGTTGGGGCATCCCTTAAAGGGGGCTTGAGATGGGCTTTACAAACCCAGCATTAGGCCAGAAGAGGTTAAAAACCAACTGTGGGGGTCAGGCACCCTGCCATTTTACACCAAAGCATGCCAGACATAGACGAAGAGCTTCAAAAGGGAAAAGCTCGGCTCAGAAAGTGGCACCTGGGAGGCAGATGGACATCTTCTCTTGGGGTGTGTCTAGACTACAGGGTTTTGTCAACAAAAGTGGACTTTTGTCAACAAAACTATACCTGCGTCTACACTAAGTCGACAGAACGCAGCAGTTTTGTCGACGGTGGTAAACCTCTTTCTATGAGGAATAACACCTTTTTTTGACAGAGTTCTGTCGACAAAAGGCGCTATTGCATCCACACTGTTCTTTTTCAAAAGAGAGCGTCTACACTCTTTTGAAAAAGCGGCTTGCTTTGTCGACAGAAGTGGTGGTAATCTAGACGCTCTTTTTCGACAGAGGCTTTGTTGACAGTATCTGTCGACAAAGCCTCTGTCTAAAAAAGCCTGTAGTCTAGACATACCCTTGCTCTCCTAGGGTATGTCTACACTACAGTGTTATTTCAAAATATCTTATTTCGAAATAGTTAATTCGAAATAAGTTATTTCGAAATAATGCGTCTACACACAAACTGCATTTCGAAATAGCATTTTGCTATTTCAAAATAGCACGTCCACACTGAGTGGACACTGAATTGCATTGAAGGCTGGCCAGAAGCAGGGCATCAGGTCAGGAGTTTATTTGTGTGGCTGCTGCCTGAGGCTATCTGAGGCTTGTGCTTAAAGGGACCCCCACCCCGGGCAGCTGGTTCTCAGCTTTCCCTGCTTGCTTGCCTACCTCGATGAGGACAGCAAAGCATTGTGTCTCTCGTGCTCTGGTTTTCCTCACTCGGGACACCACAGCACTCTGCAACATGGAGCCGGAGCTGCCCCTGGGCACTCTGGTGCTTCTCGTGAACGCGTTGATGCGAGCCTGGCTGCACTTTCTGCAGGCTGCCATCCGGGAGGTCCATCGGGAGGCTGTCAGTATCCAGGAGGCCCTGTGGGAGAGCTTCCAGCCTGAGGAGCACTAAGAGCCTCCCCTGGTCTGCCCCACTGGGGTCTTGTGCCTCATTCCTCCCTCACGTCCTTCCACTTACCCCCCCAACCCCCCTTCCTGATGTCATGTATTTTCATGTATTTTCATGAAATACATGTATTTTCATGAACACAAACTCTCTTTATTTAACCAAACTGGGGGGGGGGGGGATGAAACTCTGGTGAGACTGGGGAAAGGAGGCGGGAGAGGGGATAAGAGAGGATGGGAGAGGGGAGGGGGAAACCTGGGAGAAGGGAGCTTGAAGGGGGAAGCAAGAGGAAGAAGGGGAAGGGGAACCTCAGGGCTCAGGGTTGGGGGGTCTCACCGGACCAACTTGATTGTCATGCAAACCTGCTCCTGAGTTCACATGTGGCCTTTAGTGGCCAGGCTGGCAGCTATCCTGCCATAGATGGCCACGTTCCTCTGTCTAGTGCAGAGATCATGGATGTTGGGGGCATCCCCCCCAAAACTGAATAAGGTCCGTGATCTCCGCCCTGGACCAGGAAGGCGCCCGCCTTCTCCGGGCCCTGGCAGGCTCCTGGGAGCTGGCAGACTGCTCCTGGGGAGCGGTGGAGGGCTGGCTGCCAGTGGCTTGCTGGCTCATGTTTTGGGGCCACTGGGTCAGGGGCAGTGACTGCTGGCTCTGGGCTGGGAGGCTTGGAGCTGGCACAGATGCTGTGGCCAGAGTCTACCCCTTTAAGGGCTCCAGGGAAGTGGGGAGGGAGAGAAGTGTTCTTGGTTGAGGCCAAAATGGCCACCAGGGCACCCTGGGAAGGCTGGAGGCCCCCTATTTCGATATAAGTGTCTACACAGCACTTATTTCAAAATAGCTATTTCGAATTTGGCATTATTCCTCGTAGAATAAGGTTAACCAAATTTGAAATAAGCGCTCCGCTATTTCGAAATAAATTCGAAATAAATTTATTTCGAAATAGCGGTTTGGCTGTGTAGATGCTAGGAAAGTTATTTCGAAATAACTTAGCTGTGTAGACATACCCCTAGAGAAGTGCATAGCCCAGAGACAAGTTGCCTCTAGTGTCCTGTTCGCAGTAGTATGAATAGATGGAGGCCATCTGGCTGAACAGAAGGCCTGATGCTGATCTTTACTTTTGTTTGGTGTTCATTCCTTGCCACGTTGGGAACTTGGAGCAGGGGCCTGGGCTCAGGGCTGACCTCTGCTGACAATATGATCCCCCTGAGAGGAAGGCAGGCCAAAGATCGGAAGTAGTCCAGGAAAGACCTAAGTGCTCTGAGAAGAGTGAGCATGTAGAGAAAACCCAGTCCCTCCCGCTACTCTGCGTTCCACCCCAGAATCCTGAAGCATGTGGTTAAGGTCTGGGAAGGCTCCTCATACAAGGGCTAGAAGGACTACCAAAGACAAAGACAAGCTATGAAGTTGTGGGACTTCTTGTCAAGTTGAACATTCACATTGGAAGGGATGGGACAAGGATGGAGCGCCAAGTCACAACAGAAAGTGGGTTACTAGCTGACTGGCCAAACAGGGGTAGGGAGAAGGTAACTAAGAGGTTGATCCTGCAACATCATGGCCAGACACACGCGTATGCATGGATTGGTGACAGAGTTGCCAATTTTAGATGGACATATTCCTGGAAGTTTCATCACATGACAATCTTTAATTAAATATTCATTTTTAATTCCTGGAGACTCGAGGACAATCCTGGAGGGTTGGCAGTCCTAGCTGGTGAATCTCTGTTGCAAGATCATACAAGGCAAGGAGAGGACAAGAGTCCCTGATTCTTTCCCACAGACACATCACCAAATACTTATTTATTGTCATTAGAAGGCAGATCAATATGGAATGGGGTGATCATTTATTTATATAGGGCTTCATTCTGCCACCCTGGTGCATGTTGAGTTTGGTAGTTAGCAGGTTGTTTCATTCATTTCAGTAAACCAGAGTTTGTGCCTGACACTGACAATTCTTTAGAAAGATCTTCACAATAAAACTTTGGTATGGATGTGGAAAACAGAACGCCAATAACGTCACCATTGCATACAGAGATTCCAAAAACCCACACGGTATTTGAAAATAATCTCTCAGGGCTGGATCCAAATCTCACTCAAGTTAATAGACTTCCATTGGCTTCAGTAGGGCCTTGAATCAGACTCAGAATATGATGAAAAACAAAAATGTTGTTAGCACTTTAGTAAGAGCGACAGAGTCAGTTCCTTATTTCAGACAGAACTGAAATATTTCCTCAGACTTTCACAGTCGTGATACATAGTAACATATCAGCTTGATCCAATGAAATGTATCAAACTATTAACATTTATTATCCAATATATTAAGGAATTCAATGACTGTACAGTGAAAACCCCTGCTTTAACTCTCTCCAAAATTCTTAAACGCCCTGTGAAAGGGCATACCAACCCCACAGTGGGACTACAACAGTTAACCCTGTTCATTTAGCTGAGGTGACCCCACTCCCTCGGCTCTGCTGGACATGCTCCAGCTGAAGGCCAGGTATAAAGGAGGCCATTAGTGCAGGTCAGTCTGAGCTAACCACCAATAGAGAAGGAAGTGCTGCAGCAGCTCCTGGGGAGGAACTGCCAGTACACCAGGATGCCAATGCCAGCCAGAGGGAGACCAAAAGAGATGCCCCAGCCTGGGACCTCACCGAGAGAGGAGACATGGAGTGCCCAGAGCTACAGAGTCAGCTAAGTAGTAACCCTGGGGAATTTTGTGGGGAACAGTAGCCTTACTGAAACAGCTCAGCATGTTTTAGTGGGATCCCTCACAAGCTGGTGGCAAGCAACTCTGCCACCAACAGGTTGGGAGCTGGTGAGGATGGCGGGGCTGTGTCACTGCAACCCATGTCACTGACTCTGACTGCAAGGCCATGCCACCCTGCAGGAGAAGGGCATCATCTTGCGATGAAAATAACTTAACATTTCTTACAGGTACTGTCCAATTGCAACCTGGGTCCCTGCCAGCTCTTTAAATAGCTCCCTGCTGGCTTTTGCCGCAGCTCAGCCAGCTCTTGCTGCAGCTGCGCACCAGGGCGCACCCGCTTGCTTTCACCACTGGCATCATCACTGACTCTGGCCACTAGGCCATACCACACTGCAAGAGAAGGTCATTGTCACTGACTCTGGCCGGTAGGTCGTGCCACCCTGGGAAAATGGGACTTTGCTACTAATGCTGGTTACTTGGCCAGGTTGTCTGGGTAGCTGGGTCTGGGGGGGCAACAACCCAGACCATTGAACTACATGGTGCTGGACCCAACTGTAGGGTCATGGAGTGTGTAGCCCACCTCTAGAGAGGGATCCTGCGACACTCCCACTCTTGCCACCATCTAAGACTACCATCTAGTCAAGAAAAGTCATCTGAGCATTAAAACACACACATACACAAATGTTCATGTCAGGTATTTGATGGTGATTAATTTGCCTTGCATAGTCTACTAATGGTGGGTACAGAATCTCATCGAAATCACAGGACTCTATTAATCTATCTTATCTCACTTCATAATCATGGAAGCACAAGCCTTATTAAAAATGCATTCTGCATACATTACCATCAGTCAGTTAAGTGAGCTGTAGTGTGAGCAGCCTTCAATGCAAGACATGTAGGCAGGGAAGTGCTCATTATCTCACCTGTAATGTCTCCAACAGCGTATAGAATCCATCCTGTCATGTTCCAATCTGCAGCTCATAAATGGAATAGAAGTAACGAAGACATAGTATTTTGGCAAAGATTCAGCACGTCTAAACTATGAGCAATGAGACCATCCATAGACATCACTTCTGAGACAGACGTGGCGGTTCTAGAAACTAGCATATTCCGAGCTGCATCAATTATTGCCAGATGCATCTTTCTGTAGGTGATACAGAGAATACCAAGTAGGAATGCAGCAAGTGCACAAGCATTTCGGATGGTTAACAGGTATCCCTTAGGTAACCAGGAATAAATATACCTGAACGTCTCTAGCAAAAACTAGAAAATAAACAACAGCTAGACAGAAAAACAACCATTTCAGCTCCAGAGCAAAAGAAGGAGGGAAAGGAGGTTAAATACTCCAGGGTTTGGGCTATCCTTAAATAATTCAGTCTGTCCTTACAGCTGATACATTAAATATTTACTAATGCTTTGAAGGTTGGGATGGGTGTTAGATCTCAAATTAGAAAATTTCTTTTAATGTCACTATTGCCTTAATTTCTGTCACATTATTTCAGGTTATTTGCAGCTGGAAAATATTAATAGCACAGAGAGGGTGTGTTGGTTGTTAGCATGTTACCTGAGTAAAATAAGGAATTCTGCTCTCAGCAATACCCCAGGAGTGGGAAATAGGCACAGAGGTTAAATAATTACTCCAAGGATGCAGACTGGCTCAGAACCAGAACCAAGTTTCCAGGTCAGGAGCTTCTGACTCCTGACTTCAACAGAACTGCATAGGAGCTCAATTTGGCCCATTATTTATTTGGTGGTGAGATACCACATTGCTCTATTGAAAGTGCATCCAATTGCCCTGCAAAAATGAACATAATGATCTTTGATAATATGAAGAGCAGATTAAAAGTGACAAGCCGTATCTCTGTGTCATTAGTGGTAAATAAAAGGCCTGAATCCAGCCCTAACAGCTTTTGTTTTTTTATAATTGAACTGGGAAATTCCTTCCAGTTTTGGCATCTCATTATATACAAGACTGCTGTGAAATGATCACCCAGAAGTGCTAAATTTAAACAAATGCAAATAGCTACATGCTCACAACACAGAAACAAGTTCCAGGGTATAGTTGGGGGTTAGGAACTTCTTGAGAGGAACTAAGATGTGCTAAGTAACATTCTGCTTCTTCCACAATTCTAAAAAACATCAGATTGGTCACTTAACTCACACGGCCCTGGTCTGCTTTAGGCAGTTGTTTCAAAATAACTCCCCTTACTTCAAAATAACAAGCGGCGCATCCGCACTACCAAGCATGGTATTTCAAAATAACAGGCTGGTTATTTCGAAATCTGTTCTCCTGCTGTCAATGAGGAATAACTCTTATTTAGAAATGGTGATTTCGAAATAGCGTTAGTGTGGATGCTCAGCCGCTGCTATTTTGAAACAATTGGCCTCCAGAGGCCTCTTATAGCTGCCCCTGTGGCCGCTCTGGCCACAACTGCCAGCTCTACTGCTCTCCTTTTCCTGCAGAACTTAAAGCAGCAGGCTTCAGGAAAAGGGCTTGTGGCACAAGGATGGCCTTGCCAGCCCCGTGCCAAACCGCAAAATCTCAGGAGCCATGGCTAACCCCAGCGCTCCCTCTGAGCCCCCCATGGCTTCCAGCCCTCTTGCAGCACCCTCTGCTGCCTCTGCCCAGTGATGCAAGCTAGCACCAGCCTGAACTGGTGTGGAGATTCTGGATCTCATTGAGGTCTGGGGCAAGGAGACCAGCTACCAGGATCTCCACACCAGAAAGCGCAATACCGATGTCTATGACCAGATAGCTACCACCCTGGCTGAGAACGGGCACATGCGGACCCTCAGCCAGGCTTACATGAAAATAAAGGAGCTCTGGCAGGCCTAACAATAATGCCAGGGAGTAGAGTGGATGCCTTGAGGCGGCACCACACACTACTACCACCAGCTCGATGCCATCCTGGGAGGAGAGGCTGGTCACCTCCTCCCCCTACCCCATCATCATAGAATACGGCCAGGACATGCCCGGCGTCAGCCTCCATGAGGGTGGTGGTGTGGAAGAGGAGGAGGCCAGCCAGGCAAACATGCCCACCAGCCAGGATCAGTTCCTCACCCTGGAGCTGGTCCCCCCCATCCCAGGATGTCTCACAGGCATCAGATGAATCTGGGGAAGGCACTTTGGGTGAGTTCTATAACTTTCCCTGTCTACATGTGGGGACAGGCAACAGGCTGAGAAGGGCTGTGCGCTTCTCACTCGGCGTTCTCAGCCTGGGGGTCACACAACAGCCTGTGTACATGGGTACACATGGAGCACCAGTCCGGAGCACTCAGCCCCATGAAGCTCTCACACAGGAAGCCCTCGATCCTCCTCACAAGGTTCCTAGAGAGGCCTGCCTTATTCTGGCCTCCATGGTGGGACATCTTCCCATGACAATCCACCACTTAGGAGGCTGAGATCATGGAATCGCACAGCAGTGCTGCACACAGTACAGGCTCATGCCCACACTAGGGCAGCATCTGCTCCCTGTCAAGCACTGCGATGTAGAGGAGAACGATCCCCTGCATGGTAACCTGCCGGGGGGAGGAAGAGGAGAGGAACCCAGTAGCATTGTCTCCGGCAAGCAGCCTCTGTCACTCACATACACTTCCCCCAACAGCTCCCCACCTCCAGTGAGCTTGGATAGAAGTTCTCTATCTGTGGGACGCTGCCAGTGCCAGACCTAGTGTGTGCGAGACATGGAAGGAGGCCGAGCCACCCTGTCCCCCCCTCCTGGCCACCTTCCCATTCCTGCTTGTCCCCGGGCTATGGGTGTAGCGATGCTTCCCTGGGACATCCCTGCCCCTGCAGGAAAGTGCCTGCTCTCTAGTCAATAGACGGTCTTGTTTGTTGGATCAGAGATTAGGGCTAGGCTTCATGCACAGTCTCTCCTGGGATGACTGTCTTTGTAACTTTTCTTCACAGGTGGGCTAGCATGGGTGGTGGCGCGTCCACCACCACCCATGCCATCCTCCTGACTCCATGGGGTCCGCTGGAGAAAGAGAACTTGCAAGGACCTTCTGCGGGAGCAGATGGCCTTCCTCCAGTCCCTCATCTGGGGGCTTGATGATGAGCACCAGGAATGGGCCGCTGATGGGAGCAGCGGAAAGTCACCTGGGACCACCTGTCAAGCCAGCACGAGGCCATGTGTCCCTCCCTCACCTTGGTGATGGAGCACATGGACTCATGCTTGGAGTGGGCCACCAGTCACCTCCCCATCCCTGCCCACCTCCTCGCCCATCCAGGGGCTACCAGGGTCCCCAAACACAGGGCAGTGGGACCTCGAGGGCAACTGTAGACTCCAGAGCTGACCGAGGGAGACGCCACTCCCAGCCATGTCCCTGAGCTCTTCTTTCCCCTCCTCCACCCTTCCCCATTCCAGATTCTTTCCCCAATCACTTGCTTGTTTTATATCCGCCAAATAAAGAGACTTGTTTTTTTTTAATTGCCTTTTTATTGGCTTTGCAGGGGTGCGGGGAGGTGGAAAGGTAGGGCAGGGGAAGGGCAGGATGGAAGAGGAAAGGCACACACAGGGGGAATGCAAGGATCCCTTGTGGAGAGCCCAGGGGAGTATCTCACAACTGGCCTTGGCTGAAACTCTCCCTCCAGGCCCTGGATGAGCACTGCCCCTTGATGCGCTCTCTGTATGGCACTGGTGTCTAGCTGCTTGTAAGCCCAGGCCAGCTGTTCAGCCTCTGCCCCCCACCCTGGCAGGAAAGTCTCCCCCTTGCTCTCACATACGCTGTGGAGCACACAGCAGGCCGCCACCACTTAGGGAATGTTTTGCATGCTGAGGTCCAGTGGGATAAGGAGACTCCTGAATCTCCCTTTCAAGTGACCAAAAGCACACTCCACTATCATGCAGCACCTGCTCAGCCTAGCATTGAAGTTCTCTTTGGTGGGGTCCAGGCTGCCCATGTAAGACTTCATAAGCCAGAGAAGCAAGGGGTAGGCTGCGTCACCCAGGATGCAGATGGGCATGTCCATGTCCCCAACCCTGGTAGTGCGGTCAGGGAAAAAAGTGCCAGCGTGCATCTCTGGAACAGGCATGAGTTCCGGAATACGTAGGCATCATGCACCTTACCCGGCTTTGATGTCCATGAAGCGGCCCCTGTGGTCTACCAGGGCCTGCAGCACCATCAAGAAGTACCCCTTCCTGTTTATATAGCCCGAGGCATGGTGCTCAGGGGCTAGGATGGGGATGTGAGTACATGTATGGCCCCCCGCAGTTGAGGAAGCCCAGGGTGGCAAAGCCATCCACGATGGTATCAACGTTACCCAGAGTGACGACCTTCTGTAGCAGCACATTGTTGATGGCCTTGGCTACCTGCAGAAGCACGACCCCAACTGTGGATTTCCCCACGCTGAACTGGTTCCCGATGGAGCGGTAGCTGTCTGGCATGACAAGCTTCCACAGGGTGATGGTGACACACTTCTGCAGGGGGATGGCGAGTTGCAGTTAGGTGTCCTGTTACTTGAGAGCAGGGCGAGCCATTCACAGAGCTCCAGGAAGGTGCCCTTCCACATGCAGAAGTTCTGCAGCCACTGCTGGTTGTCCCATCACTGCATGACAATATGGTCCCACCAGTCAGGACTGGTCTCCTTCTGCCAGAAGCGGCATTAGATGATGTTCTGAGGGTTTATGGGCATTTGCAGCATTAGGAGCACCAGGACTTGGGTGAAGGGGATGATGAGGACTCTGGTTCAGGCTGGTTGTCATCCTGCTGGAGCAGCATGTGGGCAGTCTGGACGAACTGCACCATGAGGTGCAGCATGGGGCCCATGAGCCTGGCACTGCTTTGCAGGAGCTCCAGCTCCATGATGTCAGTGCTGTGGCATCCGCCAGGGGAGCCATAACACACTGCATCCATTTGGTGTCCCTCAAGACAATAGGCAGTGCAGGAGTGGGCCACCAGCCATAGTGAGACACGGCCATAAAGAGGAGCCCCTTTAAGCTCACATCGCAGCTTGCCTGACCAAGCAGCCACAGGAAGTATCTGCCCTCCTGGTGCCCTCCCCAGAGTGTTTCCAGGGGCGCTAAGTCCGAGGCAGGCTCCAATCAATGTGGATGTGCCCTTTTGAAATAATTCTGGGCTATTTCAATGCTCCCCCATAGTATGGACTCATTTCAATTTTGTTATTTTGGGAGTTATTACTTCAATTTTACTTATTTCAAAATAATTTCCTAGTGTAAACATGCCCTCAGAGTTTCTATTGGATAAACTAACATTTACGAGCAGTAGTGCCGTTTCAGTAACTTTGACTTTGGGCAGATCTACACTGCACTTAGGGGTGTAACTGCTGCTATGTAGACATATCCAGCTTGGCTCTGATCTAATACCATCCAGAAATCCATGGCACAGTACATCTTCCTTCATAGATCAGAGGTCCACACCCACGTTAAAAAGAGGTCAATACTATAGTGGTTTTTTGTTCTGTTTGTGTGTTTCAGTGCAGAGCTAGGGTGAAAAGAGAAAGGACAAATTAGACAGAGTCATACACATGCACTGGTCCCCTGCCATGGATAATGCAGTCCAACTAGTCTAAGGCAAGATCCTGGGGGAATGAGTTACATTTCTTCACTGTACTAATGACAAGCAATAAAGTGAAAGGGTCAAAGTTTGGCTCCATAATTCCCCAGCTAGCCACCAATATACCGAATGTGGTGTGTGTAGTAATGAGAGAAAGGGATACCAGGATAAATAGTGAGTCTGTTTGTGAGAGGAAATTACCACTGTGTGCCTGACCATGCCCCTGAAGGTTAGGAAACAATGAGTACCAGAGACACGGTTGGTAATACAGGAGTGATATTATTAGGACTCAGAAGAGAAGGCCACCAAACATAAAGGAGCAATGAGACAAGAAAACAAAATCAACATCATGAATGTTAGTGAAAGGAATAAACTGTTCTACAGAAACAGGCGGCGATTTCAGCAAGCAGAAGGATTGTCAATAAGGGCTGGACTGAAACTCTTTCAGTGGAAATTCTTTTTAGAATCCCCTAACCACATAAATCATGCGGAGGAATAGTTCTCCAAAGTCACGGGGCTTGAGAAGAGACACAAATTTGTCGAATCATCCCCCATGCTTTGGCAGCTGTTTAGAGGAACAGGCGACATCTCCAGGCTATAAACCAATGTCTGGCTCTGTGGGAATATAGACGCAAGACCCCGCAAGTCTCAGGCCATAAAGAGGAGCCCCACTGCCTTCAGGCTTCTCACCATCATCATCAATGGCAGCATATCTTGTACCAGGGTCACAGTACTCTGACCCGTGCCCAAATCCCTCAAGATGTAGTGTTATGATTGCTTAGAACAGCAGTAACCAGCAGTGCATTTTGCACCCTAATTCATGCTGCTAAGAGAGGACTATGGTCAGACTCATCAACAGCAATTCTGGACCTCAGGGCAGAAATAAATAGGCTCCCTGCCTCCCTTATGAGACGTCCCAAGTGCCCCCTTCCCCCATCTGTCAGAGAAACATCATTGGCTCCTGCTCCAAGTGGAAGATGAACTTCTTTGACCTGACCTTCTCTAACATAAACACTTAACAGTATGGGTATTTTAATCTAACAAAATAAAACACTCCACTGCAAACAGAGTTATTGGGGAGATGACAAGACAGAACTGCACATGACATGTCACTTAAAGATCTACTGGAAGGTTCTCAGATACTATGGTATGGGTGACATAAGAAGCTAGAAAACAATAATATCCACTAACCTCAAATTCTTTGCTTTGGACTGTAGAAGATTGGGTTGCCTTTGGAGAAGTCAGTGGCGGAATTTTTTTTATTAATTGCTTTCGTCTTTCTGGATTGCAAATAAGTGAACTAAGGTTCACTTATTCCACAGGTGGTATTTTCAAAACTTTCCTTAAATCTTATTCCCTTTCATGGTTGGCTTTCAAGCACTATTCCCTCTTGAGTAAATGTTATTACTACTCCAGCACAGGATCAAAAAGAAAACCAAAAAGAAAACCAAATAAATTCAGCATATTGTGACAAACAAGATATGCACATAGGAGTTGACAGTAAGGGTATGTCTACACAGCAAAGTTATTTCAAAATAACTTTCCTAGCGTCTACACAGCCAAACCACTAATTCGAAATAGCTAATTCAAAATAAGTGCTGTGCAGACACTTATTTCGAAATAGGGGCTGTTAATTCACAATAACTTTGCTGTGTAGACATACCCTTACTGTCAACTCCTATGTGCATGTCTTGTTTGTCACAATATGCTGAATTTATTTGGTTTTCTTTTTGGTTTTCTTTGGCTTCCCAGGGTGCCCTGGTGGCCACTCCAGCCTCAACCAAGAACACTCCTCTCTCTCCCCCACTCCCTGGAGCCCTTAAAGGGGTAGACTTTGGCCACAGTGCCTGTGCCAGCCCCAAGCCTGCCAGCTCAGAGCCAGCAGTCACTGCCCCTGACCCAGTGGCCCCAAAACATGAGCCAGCAAGCCACTGGCAGCCAGCCCTCTACCGCTCCCCAGGAGAAGTCTGCCAGATCCCAGGAGCCTGCCAGGGCCCAGAGAAGGCAGGTGCCTTCCTGGTCCAGGGCGGAGATCATGGACCGTATTCAGTTTGGGGGGGGGATGCCCCCAACATCCATGATCTCCACACTAGATGGAGGAACGTGACCGTCTATGGCAGAATAGCTGCCAGCCTGGCCACCAAAGGCCACATGAGAACCCAGGAGCAGATATGCATGAAAATCAAGTTTGTGTTCATGAAAATACATGTATTTTATTTGATAGCAGGCAAGCAAGCAGGGAAAGCTGAGAACCAGCTGCCCGGGGTGGGGGTCCCTTTAAGCACAAGCCTCAGATAGCCTCAGGCAGCAGCCTCACAAAGTAACTCTTGACCTGATGCCCTGCTGGACCTGGTTCTGGCTGGCCTTCAATGCAATTCAGTGTCCACTCAGTGTGGACGTGCTATTTTGAAATAGCAAAATGCTATTTCGAACTGCATTTTGTGTGTAGACGCATTATTTTGAAATAAGCTATTTCGAATTAACTATTTCGAAATAGCCTATTTCAAAATAACGCTGTAATGTAGACATACCCTAACTGATACCATCTGCATTGTGTGCAGAATAACCTTCTCCCTAGAGCTGATTCCTTGATTTTCCCCTTTTACCTGCACTTTGTGTACAATGGCCTTTGTCATTTGTTAAACATACTATTTTTCTTTGCTTGGGTGGGTATGACCTTTAGTGGAATTGACACTGAAGCAGTGAGTCAGAGGAAGAGAGAGATTAAGGCATAGCATATTTTCCTAGTACAGTGCTGAATGTCTAAAACAAATAGCAGTGTAACTCACAATAAACATTTCTTTCACTCCTAATAATGTAGATGGCTGATGTAGATTATAAATTCTTCAGGTCAGGTCCTTGAGTTTAATCATACTCAGAAACATTGGTGTAAATCTGGAACCTGTCAATGAATTTGACCCTTGGGTAAAACTCTCAAAGGATCTGTGACCTAGGTTTCTAACTCCCATTTAAAATAGGTGCCTAATTTCCATTGATTTTTTTTTCTAGTGGGAATTACAATCTAGACCTTAGGACACTCTAAGGTTTTTAGACATAACTGATTTCAATGGGAGTTGGGTATCTAAATATCTTTGAGGATCAGGACCCAAGTTACTTTTGAAGATGGAACTTAGGCCCCAAAATCATTTAAGTGCTCTTATCAGTTTAGCCATTTGTTATTGTATTTGTCTACATTGCACCAAACATGCCAGTGAATCTGTACAGAGAAGATCCTTTTTGTTTGGATATGTAAAAATTAATAGGGATCTGGGATGGCTATATTCTGGTGGTTAAGGAGTTCAGCCACAGTAGGTATTACCTTTGAACATGTTTTTTCCCTTTGTTTCTACAGTCTGGAAAGATAGATTAAGAATCCGGCCAAAACAGGCATTATCCTTCCTGATGTATAAACATGCTCTTTCCCTTTGTTTTTGTAGCCTAGAAAAATAGATAAGTATGCAGTTGCTCTTCTTTGTTATGTCTTTTACCTACCCTCACTGGTGCTGTATAAGATATTTTCAGGGTTACATCTCTTGTAATCTCTGTAACCTATTGATTTGGAAAGTTTGTAGCATAGGAAAGTGTTGATTTAATTAGAAATTCTGTAAATAGTAATTAGGGACGGGTATAATAATATTCATCACCTGCTTATTAATATTCATTGTATGGGAGTTAACATACCAAATAAGGTTTTAGTGATAGATGTGTGAATTAACATACTAAAATAGATAAAAGGGTGTAATTGGTGCTAAATTGTTGCCACTCAGACGTTGTATTGAATGTCCAAGGTAAATGTGCATGGGCAATAAAGCAGTTCCGTTTACCCCATCTGCTCCTGGGTCGCCTGCTTCCAGACCCGGCCAAAGAGTTCGCGGGGCCCAAGGCAGCACATTGTGTTCAGCTGAGCCATACGGCCACGCAGCTCCCAGTCAGAGCAGCGAGTGAGCAGCCGAGTGGGCGGGGCCAGGAGCTGGGCAGCATGTGACCCTGAATGCACAGGGCCTAAGGCAACCTCCTCGCTCGTCTTTCCCAAAGGCCAGGCCTGCTTGTTGCTTCTCTAACACTTTGTTGCTAAACTCCGGTTGAATCGAGACCTTTTGATAGAGGGCAAAAGTTTCCTTTCAGCAGCTTTATACCACAAAGATCCTGAGGCCTGTTTGGTCCCAGTGCTATGCCCTCATGGTATGCCCCCTACACTGGAGGGTGAGAGATGGGTATGGTAGAGCCCATTCCCATTACCAGGGGGTTCCTTCACATCCTCATCTGGCTGGTGACGCTGAACTGGTACAAAGCAGCAATAGTGGAAGCCAGGAGATAGTTCAATTGTGTTGAAGTGGGATTTTATTCACCTGGTTATGTTGCATGTGAGTCTTACTGTCCTATAATAATACTGTGTGTACTGCACCAGTGGCGAGATGGTGATGGGAGTTGAGGGTATGACTTTTGTTGAGGCAGTTGGGGCAGGTGAGGCTGCACATAGGTGATGGCCACTGCCCTTTGTAACCTGAGAACCAGGAGGGGATGCAACCAGATAACATCTTTTGCCTGGGGGAGGCGCAACGGGTGCATCTGTGGCCAGGCAGCTGGAAGTGAGTTAGTCTCTGCTGACTTGGGGTGTAGGGGGTAGGCCAGAGCCCTGGTTCTGGGCACCCCTCCCCCTCACAATGGACTTTACAGAACACTCCTGTTTTCTTTGCTAACAAGATCCCATCTATGCTGTGTCCCAGTCAACTAACAAACCTTCCATTTTACAACACTGGCTGAGAGCCACTGCTCACTGCAGAGTTGGGGTGCAGAGTCCTCTGGCTTCCCCACAAACCCACCTGTTTGGACTTGCTGCGGGAAGAGCACAGCATGGAAGCGGACGCTGAAGCCCAGAGAGAGGAGGCAAGCTGCATCAGAGTCCTAGCTGGCTTCATACAAAGCAATTCCAGAGCATTGCCCCCACGACTCCATGACATCAATAAATAATAATTAATTGCTTGAAGCCCTCATTAAAGCTAATGATCCATCAGCTATAGAGTTGATGTATTAGGCTTTTCAGATAATGTGACTGCAGTTTAATTTTCAGTCAGAGGTTAAATGTCCAGTTATTCCTTCCACTGCCTGCCATTCTCATGCTTAAATAAGTCTGTGCTAACACATTAAAACCTTGTGATTCAGCTTTTATTTCCTAAGGATGCTTTCTCCTCCCAAACAAGAGGTACTTTTGGATCTTACACATCCCTTGGTTTACCAGAAATCACAACACATGCCACAGAGTTTGTGAGGGGAGCAGTTACCACCATCCCTTGTTTAATATTTACCTTAAACATTCAGCTGAATTGATCTGGGTGGCAGCGGGGGTAATCTGTACAAGAGCAACAATGGCTTGATAAGAGGGTTAGTGGGCTACTTCGTTTGTGATACATGTTGCCTAAATTACTTTCATGACCTGTTTGCTCAATTGACAAGTCAAAAGTTTTGCTTCTCTCGTCCATGAAGGGTCAATTCCACTTATGAAAATCAAGCCCCTTATGACCCCTCCTAGTCCACTAGATAACGCTACCAGTTAGCACAATCTATGACTATAAAAATGCACATATACAATATGGTGATTGAGGATGGGATTTTCAAAAGCACTCAACATTGTCTAACTCTGCTCCCCCTGAAATCCTGAATTAGTCCAGCACCAATTCTCTGGCCTATGGCATACAGGAGATCAGACTAAATCATAGGAAAGGTCCCTCTGGCTTTAAAATCTATGAAAAAGGTATTTTAAAAAATTACAATATTCTTCATTAGGGGTTTTTAGAAGTAAATCTGTGCCAGGATCTTATCAATCCTATCAAAGTGATCGGGAAGAGCAAAAGCATTTATTTATTTACGTGCTAAAGCTTGTTTTTTTTTAAAAAACTTCTATTGTGTTTTCCAGACTAAAAAACGATTTGGTTTTTGCAAACTCAAAAAATTACTAAGGAAAAAAAAATCAACAAAATTGAAAAAATATTCATTTTCATCTGAATTTGTTCTACCTCCCTGACCAGCTCTAATATGTGCTTGATTAGAATGTTTGGCCAGATCCTCAGCAGGTACACATCTGTATAGCTGCTGTACGCTAGCATCTGGATTTGTGTTTTCTGTTACCATAAATGTGCAATGGAAGGAAATGATAGCTTGCTAACTAGACTCCAAATGACAAGAAGAAGGAGGAAATGGTGATTTCATTACCATGATCCATCTGCTTCTTTTGAAGCAGTGCTCCTAGTTTCAGTGACAGAAGTTGACCAATGGGCAATATCTGTTAGAACATAAGAATATAAGAATGACTATAGTGGGTCAGACCAATGGTCTATCTAGCAGAGTATCCTGTCTTTCAATAGTGGCCAATTCCAGATGCCCCAGAGGAAGTGAACAGAACAGGTAATCATCAAGTGATTCCTCTCCTGTCATCCATTTCCACCCTCTGACAAACAGAGGCTAGGGACACCATTCCTACCCATTCTGGCTACGTATTGAAGTACCTAATCTCCATGAATGTATCTACTTCTTTCTTGAATCCTGTTAAAGTCCTGGTCTTCACAACATCTTCTGGCAAGGAGTTCCACAGGTTGACTGTATGCTCTGTGAAAAAAAAAACACTTACTTGTGTTTGTTTTAAACATGCTACCTTTAATTTCATTTGGTGGCCCCAAGTGCTTATATTATGGGAACAAGTAAATAACTTTTCCTTATTCACTTTCTCCATAGCTGTCATTATTTTATAGATCTCTGTAATATTCCTCCTTAGTCTCCTCTTTTCTAAACTGAAAAGTCCCAGTCTTTTTAATCTCTTTTCATATGGTACCCATTCCAAACCTCTAATCATTTTTGTTGCCCTTTTCTGAACCTTTTCCAATGCCAATATCTATATTTTGAGATGAGACAACCACATCTATATGCAGTATTCAGGATGTAGGCGTACCATGGATTTATATAGAGGCAATAAGATATTCTCTGTGTTATTGTCTAGCCCTTTTTTAATGACTCCTAACATTCTGTTTGCTCTTTTGACTGATGCTGCACATTGAGTGGATGTTTTCAGAGAGCTATCCACAATGACTCCAAAATCTCTCTCTTGAGTGGTTATAGCTAAATTAGTCCCCATCATTTTGTATGTGTAGTTGGGATAATTTTTTTCCAATGTGCATTACTGGCTATGGCACACACAACTTGAAAATATATTATGTGCTCCTAAATTCTATTCCTATGTACAGTTCACTGATGTGTATGTATCCTTAGTTTCATCCAAAACACACTTTCCACTGATGCAAAACTGGAGTGATACAAAAAACACATGAAGAAACAGTTTGTCTTTAATGCAATTTCCAAGAAAGGCCCAGAAAATAATAAAACTTTTGAATTCCTTCCAAGTGCTTTCCACTTAGCTTATCCAGAACACCTCATTCAGTTCTGGAAGAACACTTTACCTAGTTCTCCAAGTGTGAAGGGGTGTTCACTCAATGTAACCCATGTACCTAACAGGGAGCTATCTCTTTAAGAGACCCTTGGTGGGGAGGTAAAAGTGAGTTGTATCTGGATCATTGTTGCTAGGCTGATCTAGCACTGCACACCCAGATGCTTCTGGAACTGGGTGTGGTAGTTTAGGGCCCTTAGAGAAGCAGCTGCCCTGCCTGCTTGCTCAAGGAGTCTGACTCCAGCAAGAGAGACAGAACCTACTGGAGCAGATGCCAAGAGGAGACACGGCCTTAACAGTGAATAGAATACTCTGTGACACTGGGATGCAAAAACCCAGTGTGACTCCACTCATCACTCAGATTACTTTATTAGGCATGTCACAGCTCTACACCCATGCTAGCCAGGCCCAGGCATAAAGGAGTTACGTACAGGGTGACAGCACAATGCCAATTCACATCACATACTACCCAGTTTGTATATACCCTTCGTAGCTGCTAATATTATATTTCTTCTACATAAGGATCAATTGCTTTCCAAACTGTGTAAGGCACTCTTATCAGTGGTCCTCTCTACTTTGTTTTCTATAAACGTATTCACAATAGTTGTTTCAGCAGTACTTGTTCAGGCTTCTCTTATGTTCATATGGGCCTGTTCATGCCAGCTTAGATAGCCCTACTCCTGGATTTGCTGAATAATTCCTACAGAAGACAAGGAAATAGGGTCACATTTTAACCAGTGCACGTAGCATCACTCAGTCTAGCTTTCACAATAGGGAGTGAGAGGAAAAGGAGGGGAAATGTCATTTCAAGAGGTGTATCAGAGAAGAAAATATTCAAAAGCACATCTCACACACATAGCATATACAAACCCCAAGTCCTTATTGATTTCCAGTTGATTTTATACCTGGAAGCAGAAGAAGTAATACTTGACACGATTCTTGGTTTTCTCCTGCTAGTTGCCCTAGATGGCCTATGTTTAACCTATGGGCTCAATTAGGGGCCAAATCAGCTAATGTTTACGCCAGCTGGGATCTGGCCCTCTATTTGTGCCAGAATATCGCTTCTCTGTTGTGGGAAGCAATCTGAGACTACTCACTGTACAACTATTGTACATTTGATATATTTTTATTTTATAATCGTTGTGTGCTTTGCTTACCTCTTAGGGCCAGACAATCTGTCCTTTTATGTTCATGCATGGTGAGGAGAATGATTACAATATTATTCCCAATTCAGTACTTGCTGACATTAACTGGAGTCTTTCTGTTGACACCAGTGTGTGCTGAATCAGACCTTAATTCATAAAGCTACAAAATACTATAGTCGTTGTACAGTATTTTGTGAAGACACTCCTGAAACCAAAGTACAGATCTGGGCACCTTAGAGCTGAATGTTGTGTCTTTCATCCATCTCTATCTCTGGTTATGTCTAGTCTGCAGGCTTCTTTTGGAAGAAGCTATTCCAGAAGAGATCTTCCGAAAAAACTTCTTCCAAAAGAGAGCATCTATACAGCAAAAGCTCATCGAAAAAGCGATCTGATTTTTTGAAAGATAGCATCCACATTGAATGGCCGCTATCTCACATTTAAGCTGTGATTACTATGGACAGGGTGGCCAGCAGGGCACCTGTGCTTTTTCCTTTTTCCTCTTCTTTCGAAAGAACAACCTCTTCTCCGTCCACACATGCCTTTTTCCGAAAGAGCTCTTTTGGAAAAAGGCTTCTTCCTCATAGAAAGAGGTTTACCAATGTCGGAAAAACCCCTCTCTTCTGTCTTTTTTTTTTTTTTTACGAAAGAACGCAATTGGAGTGTGCACATAAGTGAAGTTTTTCCGGAAAAATGGCCGTTTTTCCAAAAAAAACTCCGCAGTGTAGATATAGCCTCTGGGAATTAAGGCTTTGTTTATGAAGGACTTCACCCTGTGAGTGAATTCAGTAACCTCCATACTGCCATGGAATCTTCCTCTATGTAAAGGCTGCTGCAGGATTCTAAGGGTGCGTCTACACAACAGCCTTTTTTTGGAATAACGGCCGTTATTCTGAAATAACAATGTCAGCGTCTACACAGCAATTCTGGTATTTTGCAATAAATTCAAAATAATGGACAGCTTATTCCGACTTCTGTAAACCTCATTCCACAAGGAATAATGCCTATTCCAAAATAACTATTTCGGAATAGCAGTGGTGTGGACTCTTCCCTTTGGCTATTTTGAAATAGCTCTTCCCCAGGGCCTTTCAAACTAATTACTCCCCAGTGCCTCCTGGGGCTCTAAATTGAGGTAGCATGTCCACATTAGGGAAGCCTGCCTTGGACTAATCTTGAGGCTTCCTTGTAGTATAGACGTGCTGTTTCAAAATAAGATATTTCAGAGTGTTTCTTCCGGAATAGCTTATTTCGAAATAAGCGTGCAGTGTAGACGTACCCTAAGAGGAGGAAGCAAATGGGAGAAAGGATCTGTCCAGGAAGGTCAAAGAAGATAGATTCTAAGGCCATGTCTATATGTACCACTGGTTTGGTGAAGATGCTGTATGCTGATGGTAGAGAATTCTTCTTTCTGCTTGAAAAAAACACCTCTGTGAGCGGCAGAAGCTATGCCAGCATAGGCTGTAGGCATACCTGAGCATAAGGGTCAAAAAAGGGTTTTTAAAAATTGAAGTATTCAAGTTAAAACTACCTACACTGGTATACACATAGCTGGCTACACACACACGAAGTCATTCAAGGTAAATAAACTGTAGTCTTGGCTCTAATGAAAACGGAGGCAAATGAAACACAGGAGAAAAGGCTCTTTGCACTTTTCTACTTGACTCCCTGTATTTTAGTGTCTTAAATTGGGCAAACCTTGCTCAAGAAAATTTAGCACAAAGCCTGAGCATGGCTATTTTATCCTATAAGCATAACCCACATTTCAAGAACTGAAGGTGTGATCTAGAGATGGGCCCAAAACCAAATGACCAAATGTGATCACTCTTGAGCTTTGAGTGGGTTTGAAATCAGAAACTAGATATAATTCAACATTTTGCAAGAATCCTTCTGTTTGTAACAATCCTCTGAAACTCAGTGCAAGCTGGGCATCTAACTCTCTTAGGTGTCTTCAAAAATCCCAGTTTTTGTTTTTAATCTATAGATTTATAACTGGAAAGAACAATAGAAACTCAATTACATCTCTGAACTATCACCTGAGTTAGTGTTTCACATCTTTCAAGCCTCATTTTGCAGGGGTTTGTATTGTTTTAGTTAACAGTTTGAGCTTGTGTATTGATAAGGATTGACAGTCAGCCGTGATGCAATTGTGTTCACCCTAACAGATTTAGGAATAGAACATCCACCAACAGAAAAGTTTCAGTTGCCATGAAATTCCAAAATCTGCAGTGTCCACTGGCTTCCCTTCTAAGAATCAAATCTTGCTTGCCTTACTCAAGCAACGTTCCTGTTGATTTCAATAGGAGTTTTGCCTGAGTAGGGTTGGCAGGATTTTTTTTAATGAATAAACAGGAAATCGCTATATTAAAGTTCAAGAGGTCAGACTAGATCATAACATTCCTCTGGCCATTAACATAGGCTCAGGAAGTAAGGTTTTCCACCCTCTAGGATCCCACTAGCCCTATGTCCTGGCCTCTGGGTTCTCCTTCATCCTTCATCCAAGTTGCCACGTGATATATCAGTCTTCTCCAAATCACACAGAGTGATCGGGAGCAGATGCTGACTGAATGTGGCCAAAGCTGGGCCTTGTGCTGCAATGCTTTGGGGTTCAATTATGCCAGACCACTTACTGGTGGGTTGGCGTGGGAAAGTGTCCTGCCGTGAAGGACGAAATAAGGCTGACCTCCCCAGAAAGCCCGTGAGAAGGATCAAAGAGTTCCTATCTGAGAGCTTCATGGAGATGTGCATGGAAGAGTCCTACTCCATCTGCAGACACATAACAAGCTATTTTGGGCCCCCCATGCTGGGTAGGCACAGAGCATGCCACACATCACACCCAATTGCCTTTACCCGCTTGTAGTAAGAAAAAAATTGTGAACTCACCAGAAGTGCCCTCCCTGGAGTTGGTGCTCAACTGGGACACATCCTGGGAGGAGGGGACAGGCTCCAGTGTGATGAAAACTTCTTGGCTCTCACCAATCGCCAGCTGGACATTCTCCTCCTCTTCCCCCTCCACCACTACGCTGATGCCAGGAGTGTTTTGGCTGGACTCCATGGTCAGGCTTGGGAAGCTGGTTGGGTCCCACCCAGAATCACATCCAGCTGCTTGTAGAATGAGCATGTGTGCACTGCTGCACCAGAACACCCGTTTGCCTTGTGGTAGGACTGCCTCAGCTCCTTGATTTTGACTCTGCATTGCTGGACATCCCTGGAATATCCTTTGGCCACCAGGCAGCTTGCAATCTTTGTGTAAATGTTTTCTGGTTTGGAGCTCAGCGAGAATGGATTCCTCTCCCCACGCCTCAATGAGGTCCAAGATCTCCTAGATACTCCGCACTGGCGCTCTTCTGTGCCCCTGGGACCTAGAGCCCATGGAACTTGAAATATCTTAAATCATTGAAGTATGAGAAGTAACAGTCAGAGTGGGGCACTGTGAGATGCCTCCCAGAGGCCAATAGCCTCGACTTTCATCAACGCTGCATCTACACTATTGTAAACTCGACCAGGCAAGGTTGGGAATAACATTACTCCTAGTGAAACCAGGAGTAACTGACATTGACTCCAGTGGCCCTTAAGGTCGACGAGACAGGTTTGGTAGTATAGACATATCGTTTAGAAAATCAATCATATATGGCTAAATTTGGTGTAAACTCCTAGGCTATGTCTACACTACAAGGTTTTTGCACAAAAATGGCCATTTTTGCACAAAAACTGGCAGAGCATCCACATCTCAAGCACATTTTTAATCAAGTAAATCAGCAGAACAGAGGGCTTTTGCCGGTAGAGTTATTCCTCTCCCCACAAGGAATAACTCCTTTTTGCGCTCCAGCTCTTGTGCAAAAAAGCAGGTATGGACGCTCCAGAGGGTTTTTTGCACAAGAAACCCCTATTGGCAAAAGCACAGGTGCTCTGATGGCCATTCTGTGAATGGCCATCTGAGCTTTCTTGCGCAAGAATTTCCATGCAGTGTGGACACTCTCTTGCGCAAAAGCACATTGCTTTTGCGATGTGCTTTGAGATCTGGACGCACTTTTGCGCAAGAAGTTTTTACGGAAGATCTCTTCTGCAAAAGGCTTTTTGCTCAAAAACCCTGCAGTGTAGACTAAGCCCTAGTGTAAACCAGGCCTCAGAGAGAGATCTGTACATCTTTCTTTTCTTGAGGGTAAAGGACATTGTTGGTGCACAATTGATGGTTCTGTGCTTCAGTAATATAACAAAAACTCCACTAGATGGCACTACATCACCTACAAAAGGAGATGCACTAAGGATAAGACTACCCCTGTTTTTATATTCAAAATTTATTTGATTATAGTCACTGTAATCCATTCAGAAATAACTGATACTCAGAAAACACTAATGCTAATCCTCACTAACATTTAATACCAGAAAAACAATGGAGGGAAAAGGAAACACAATTACAATGAAGAACTATTCTTCCTTCTCCTGAGAAATCAATGAGGAAAATTTTCAGAGATGGGTGGGTGAGGAAAAAGCAGTTCTCATAGACTGTTGTGCTGCCAAGGAACTGTACATTAATGGACTCAGGCTAGCTAGGACTATGGGTTTTTCTGTACTGTAATGTTAATGAGCAGGGCTTGACGAACCGCGGCAAAAGCCGCTCACCAGCCCCGCACTGCGCATGCGCAAGAGCCGCATTGCGCATGCGCGCGCCACCGGTAAATGGGGCACCGGGCTGAAATCTACTCGCCACGGGTGAGTAGATTCAATAGATTGTCAAGCCCTGTTAATGAGAGATATTATTGGAGTTTTACCCCAACCTAACACCTGTCTAGACACTACAGATTGAATCTCTCTGGTCCAGCAAGATCTGTGGTCCAGCATGATTTTTGTTAGCCAGATGTCCACTTATTATGGGTGTGGCCAAGTTTCCCATGGTCCCATAAAGTTTGTTTACAGCCACCAGTCCTGGCTCTCAGTGTTCTGTGCTGTTATTTAGCTCTAATTTACCCCTAAATGTCTTCTAAGAGCCCAGGAAGCAGTGGAATTGTAGCTAATCCTGCTAGACAATATTGACCTCCTGTGGTTCAGCAAATTCTCACGTTTGGTACCAAACAGGTCCCAAGGATGCCAGTCTAGAGAGGATCAATCTGTAGTTTCTAGCTCAAGTTAAGTGGTGCTTTAGACTCCCACTAGCAGGCACATCAGAGAGATGGGCTGAAACTTGTCACACTGATGCTCAGGTTAGTACTGGAGTGTGTACTTAACTCCTCAGTGCTGCTAATATAAACACTGTGCTGATAATCCCGTCACTCTGAAGATTTTCAGTGTGGACACTCATGGTGGTTCTCCGCTTCCTGAAGACATAGCCTTGTGAGATCTCAAGGGTGTGTAGCACAGGGATCAAAACAGTACCTACTCAAAGGCTGGAGTAGAGCAATCTAGAATGCAACCAGGGGTAAGGCAGTGACCTCTCAAAAGCCTGTGGCAGCTGCACAGAGATTAGGGCACTGCCTTCATAGAGACTGTGGCAAGTCAAGTTCAGACTGGTTCGTGCATTTTCCAACTCTCCCACTGCTGAAACTAGACAATGGCATTTCAAAGCTGTCCCTTGTTTTTGTGATTTTTTTTTTTCTTGTATGAAAATGTGGTGTCAGATTCTACTGTTGCAGCCTGGATTAAATTGCCAGTAACAGACAAACCAGACCCAATCTAATGGGTTATGTCTACACTATGAGTTTTCTCGGCAAAAAATATGCAAATGAGGGGATTCATCTGCATGAGTCGCAATCTCATTTGCATGTTTTCTGCCAATCCATTTTTGCACTGGGGTTTTTGCGCAAAAACAAGCAGCGTGGACATTTTCTTTTTGCGCAAAAACTCCTTTTTCCACAAGATCAGAATACCTCCTTTTTGGGGGCGTAAGGATCTTGCAGAAAAAGGGGGTTTTGCACAAAAAGAAAACGTGCACACTGCTTGTTTTTGCGCAAAAACCCCAGCACAAAAATGGATCGGCAGAAAATATGCAAATGAGATTGCGACTCACGCAAATGAGTCCCCTCATTTTGCATATTTTTTGCCGAGAAAACTCGTAGTGTAGACGTAGCCATGCAGTCTAACAATCAGCACCAAAACAACTAGTTAATCCAATCTAACTCCTTCCCACAGAGCATGTCTGAGATGTCTCACTGGAAATTACAGCCACAGGAACTTCTGTTTCACTGAGAAGAGTGTTCGTTTGAAGCATTTATGCCTAATCCAAAACCATTAGAGTCAACTGAAAGACTCCTACTGACTTCAGTGGACTTTGGATCAGGCCATGAATGAGCAAGACATTTGTCTCATTAACTAGACTCTCAGTTGATTAACCACCCTCTGAGTTTTCATCCTATGTGGATATTTCTACGTTTATATTCCTTGAAGGAGCAAATATGTTTGTATTATCAGAAGCATGATCAATTTAAAGGGAAACTATGTAACTACAGGGCTGCGCCCGTGGGTTAAATGCGTTCACACAACTCGGAAGTCTATAACGACTTCTGTGGTGTTTGGGCAGGGGCTAATTTCTTGGACCGGCACCACTGCATCGCAGATTCCTGTGCGAATTTTGGAGGAGGACTCAGTCTGTTGGGGCATGGCTGTCTCCACCTGCCTGAGGCCACCACTATGCAGAAGTAACAACATTGAATATCTTAGATGCCTATGTACAAATGCAAAAAGTATAGGGAATAAGCAGTGGTTTGTCCTGAGCCCAGGCACGAGCAGTCACAACACTGCTTAAACCTGTGTAGTCACCTACAGTGAGACTGAATGTTAACTAACAGCTGCTCTATTTCAAATAGAAGTTAAGGGCTTGGCATAAGACTTACTAGGTGAAATTCTATAGCCAATGTTATGCCATAGGCTAGATGATAATGCCCCTTCTGACTCAGGGTGCTGGAATAATTTTTATAGTGGGGGTGCTGCAAGCCATTGAGCCAAACTGTAAATCCTATATATAAAAGAAACCACTGCAGGTCGGGGGGTGTTGCATTACTTCCTACACCTCTAGTTCCTGCACCTATTGTTCTGACCTTACAATCTATGAACCTATTTACACCTGTGAATAGAGGATGAAAAATACTCACATATGAAATGTTAATTCCCTAAGAACCTGTTGACTGCAGTAGAAGACTTTCCACTGGCTTAAGCGGGTATTTGGTTTGAGCTCTTACAACACAGTGTTTTACTCCATTTTGCATTTATTATCCACAGGTTAAGTGACTACTGAAGGGGCAAGAGAGGGGAGAATCTGGCCCATATTATTATACTCTAGAATGGCTACATGATGTGCTCCATAGAACATCAAAGAGAGGATATTACTTCTCTCCTGTACCTGACATTTAAATGAGTGACTGGGAATATAAGGGGAAGGGTAATTATAAAGATATGACAATATATAATTAGCAGAGTAGGGCTGGTAAATTTTCCAAATTATTCTAGCTCTAGCATTCAGGTTGAAATCTCAAACCTGCTGACCATAGTAATTAGTGCTGAAACTTTGGGTTAAAGATTAAATCTATCTAATGTCCTACTTTCTATTTCTCTTGTTTTCTAATTTCTCATGCATTTATCTGAACCAAACTACTTTGCCTATTGAATAAATAACCACCCTTTTCCTTGGCCACTCTGAATGCAACATATTTGTAATTGGCTTCTCTATTACAGCTTTAACTTGATTCTTGTTTAATCTACTAGGCCAATTTTGCCTTGTTTTGAAGACTATTGAAATATTTTTGTTACCTAGAGGTAGTTGTAATCCCAATGATTTTAGCAACTGTTCATTCTTCTGAATCCAAACTCCTGCCAAAAATATTTAGTCAAAATTAAAGTAAAACACAATAGGTTTATTCAATGTTTAGAGTATTTGATTCAGAATATAAATGATCATTCAACTGATTTGAAGATTGAACTAGAGATGACAGTAAAGAGCAAGAAAAGAATTGTCTAGAATAAGCTCAGGATTAGCTTGAATTTATAACTAGTTTTTTCCCAGTGGTAAGCTCAGTATTTGCCTACAGAACACAACTTTGCAGGCTTAAACCTTAATCTTCACACTCCTATATGAGCTACCATGGGTTAGAAAGTGTCATCTGCATTTTTATAAATAGCTGAAATCATGAAATTTACCATATTTAAAATCCTCTGTCTGTGAAATTGACCAAAATGGGTCATGAATTTGGTAGGGCCTTACACATCAGCTCTCATTTTCAATCACTTAACTATATGTTTTATCACGTCTGAATTCTTAGCTAAAAACTTCAGTGATTTATTTTATATAGATACTACCCAGATTATTAGACCTGAGAAATGATCCATCCCATATGGCAGAAAACCAGAAAAAGACCAGTGCTCTAGGGACATGTCTACACTAGGAAATAATTTCAAAATAAATAAACTTTAAATAATAACTCCCCAAATAACAAAATAGAAATAGCTTGTCCACACTACAGGGGAATATTGAAATAACTCAGAATTATTTCGAAATAGCGCGTCCACACTGATTGGAGCCTGCCTCAGATTTAGAGCCCCTGGAAGCACTCCAGGGAGGGCACCAGGAAGGTGGATACTTCCTGTGGCTGCTTGGTCATGCATGCTTTCAAGGGCTCCTCTCTATGGCCACGTCTCACACACCACTCCTCCACTGCCTCTCCCATTGTGGGACACCAAACAGATGCTGTGTGCATTTGTTGCCCTTGGAGATGCCACAACACTTACAACATGCAAGCAGTCCCGGGCTCATGGGCCTCATGCTGCGTGTCATGGTGCAGTTTGTCCAGACTACCCACATGCTGCTCCAGCAGGACGATGACCAGCCCAAACTGGAGGACCCCTCCACCCAGGTCCTGGAGCTTCTGCTGCTGCAAATGTCCCCAAACCCCCTGGACACCATCGAATGCTGCTTCTGGCAGGAGGTAAACCAGTTCTGACTGGTGGGACCACATCATTATGCAGTGATGGGATGACCAGCAGTGACTCCACAACTTCCGCATGCAGAAGGCCACCTTCCCAGAGCTCTGCAAATGGCTGGCCCCTGCCCTCAGATGACAGGACTCCTGCATGAGACCCACCATCCCCCCTGTGGAAGCTCGCCACGCCATCGGGAACCAGTTCACTTTGGGGAAATTCATAGCTGGGGCCGTGCTTCTGCAGGTAGCCAAGGCCATCAACAACATCTTGCTATGGAGGGTCATCACTCTGTGTGACATCAACACCATCATGAATGTCTTTGCCACCTTGGGCTCCCCCAACTGCGGTGAGCCATGGATGGCACTCAGTTCCCTATCCTAGTTCCCAACCACTGTGCCTCAGACTATTTAAACAGGAAGGGGTACTCTTGATGGTTCTGCAAACCCTGGTGGACCACAAGGGACACTTCACAGACACCAATGTTGGCTGGTCGGGGAAGGCGCACAACTCTTGCATCTTCTGGAACTCCTGCCTGTTCCAGAAGATGCACAACAGCGCTTTTTCCCCCTGAATTTACCATCAGAGTCAGGGACGTGGACATGCCCATCTGCATCCTGAGTGATGCAGCCTACCCCTTTCTTACCTGGCCCATGAAGCCCTACATGGGCAGCCTGGACCCCGCCAAGGAGCACTTCAACACCAGGCTGAGCAGGTACCATTTGGTTGTGGAGTGTGCATTTGGCTGCTTGAAGGGGAGGTTCAGGACTCTCCTCACCCACCTGGACCTCAGTGAGTGCAACATCCCCTACGTGGTGGCAGTCTGCTGTGTGCTCCATGACCTATGTGAAAGCAAGGGGGAGTCTTTTCTGATGTGGTGGGGGGCAGAAGCTGAACAGTAGGCCAGGGCTTATGAGCAGCCAGACAGCAACACCATTCGATGAGCACATCAAGAGGCTGTGCTCATCCTGGAGGCCTTGAGAGAGTTTCAGCCATGGCCAGCTATGATACTCTCCCCCTGGCCTCTCCACAAGGGGTCCCTGCATTCCCTGTGTGTGGGTTTCATCCCCCACCCCTCCCTTCCCCAGCCCTCCTTTCTCATCTTTCCCCTTCCCCTGCAGAGCAAATAAAAAAGCCTTGTTTTGTTTGAAAAAACAAGACTGTTTATTTGGGGGATATAAAACAGGTGAGGGACTGGGGAAAGAACCTGGAATGGGGGATGAGGGATTGGGGGGAGGGAACTCAGGGATGGGGTTGAGAGTGACGCCTGCCCGTTCATCTCTGGAGGCTTCAGCTGTCCTCAGGGTTCCACTGGAGCCCCAGTAGACCCTGGCAGTCTAGGAGGGGAAACCAGGAGGACAGAGGCAGGGCATGGTGGGAAGGTCACTTGTGGCCTGCTCCATGCACAAGGCCATACGCTCCATCAGCAAGGGGAGGGAGGAGCACATGGCCTCGCGCTGGCTTGACAGCTGGTCTCAGGTGGCCTTCTGCTTTTCTCGGTGAGCCCAGCACTCTTCCCAGTCAGCGGCCCACTCCCAGCACGCTTCATGGAGTCCCCAGATGAGGGACTGGAGGAAGGCCATCTCTCAGGTTCTCTTCCTCCAGCAGATCCTGCAGAGCTGGAAGGATGGCATGGGACATGATGGACACACTTTGCTCACAGCTGGCCCAACTGTGAAGAAAAGTTACAAGGACAGTCATCCCAGGAGACACTGTGCACGAAACCTAGACCTAATCTCTGAGCCAACACCAAAGGTCTCGGTTCAGACCATGGCGATGTGCTTCAAACAAGGCCATATGTTGCGTAGAGAGTGGGCACTTTCCTGCAGGGGCACAGACATCCCAGGGGAGCATCACTACACCCATGGCCTGGGGACAAGCAGGCATAGGAAGGTGTTGGCCAGGCCAAGAGTCTGCGGGTGGGAGGCGGAGACAAGGCAGCTTGGCCTCTTTCTGTGTCCTGCACACACCGAATCCAGCACTGGTGGCATCCCACACAGAGGGGAACTTTTAACCCTGCCCACTGGAGGAGGGGGTGTGCTGGGGAAGATGTGTGAGAGTAGCAGAGGCTGCTTGCCAGAAAGAGTGCTACTGGGGGGTCCCCTCCCCCTTCCTCCTCCCAGCAGGTTCCTATGCAGGGGATCAGTCTCCTCGGCATCACCATGCTTGATCGGGAATGGATGCAACCTGATTGCAGGCATAACCCTGGGCCACATACAGCACTGTTGTGTGGTTCCATGACCCCAGTCTCCTTAGTGGTGCCTTGTCATGGGAAGGTGTCCCACCATGGAGGCCAGAATAAGGCAGGTCTCTCCAGGAACCTTGTGAGAAGGATTGAGTGGTTCCTGTGCGAAAGCGTCATGGGGCTGAGTGCTCTGGACTGGGTCTCCACGTGCTCCCATGTGTACAGGCTGTTGTGCAGTCCCCAGGCTAAGTAGGCCAAGCAAGGAATATGCAGCCCCTTGCAGCCCGTTGCCTGCCCCTTTATTTATAGAGGGAAAGTTATAGAACCAAGGGCAACATTTTTAGGGGGCCAAGGGGACAGTAACCCCTCCTCCCAAGTTTGAACTCCTGGATTTCATACCTGAGGTCTGCTTAAAACAGCATGTTCTGACTCCAGAGGCAGTTCTTAATTGCAACAGAGTTTGAACTGCTTGCAGCTTTGGCTTTGGGGCAGAGAGTTTGTTATAAAAAAGAGGGAGGCAGGGTGATTAAGAATAACAAAATCCTGGGCATTCAAGTAACTGAAGGATCGTTAGAGCATCATGAAAACATTGCCAAGTACTCCACTTAAAAGACAGGAGAAAAAAAAAGAATAGGAATGAGTGTTGTGCTGCTGGGATTTGCATTTGAGTCACTGATGTTAAACTTAAAAAAATTAAAAACAATGAGTGGTCCTATAGCACCTTAGAGACTAACAAAAAAACTGCTCTGAAACATAAATGTTCTTGAATATGGGTCGAACAGTGACTAATCCAAAGCTGACTGCAAAGAGTTAGAAAGGATCTCACAAAACTGGGTGATGGGGCAATACAAGGGCAGATGGAATTCAGTGTTGATAAGTGCAAAGTAATGCACCTGGGGGAAAAAATCCCAACTATACATACAAAAATGATGGGTTCTAAAATATCTGTTACCACTCAAGAAAGATCTTGGAATTATTGTGGATAGTTCCCTGAAAACATCTGTTCAGCATGCAGTGGCAGTCTAAAAACTAAAAAGCTAACAGAATATAGGGAATCATTAGGAAAGGAATAGATCATAAGACAAAATACCATATTGCCTCTATATAAAGTCATTGTATGCCCACATCTTGAATACTGCATGAAGATCTGGTCACCCCATCTAAAAAAGATATATTGAATTTGGAAAATGGTACAAAAAGGGCAACAGAAATCATTAGGGATAAGGAACAGCTTCCATATGAGGAGAGATTAACAAGTCTGGGACTTTTCAGCTTGGAAAAGAAATGACTAAAGGGCGAGGGTATATGTTTGATGTCTAGAAAATCATGAATGGTGTGGAAAAATAGAATAAAGCAACGTTCTTTATTCCTTCACTAACATAACACAAGAAGCTGCCCCAAATTCAGTTTATAGGCAGCAGATTTAAAACAAACAAAATAAATTATTTTTTTCACTGTTAACTTGTGGAACTCTTTGCCAGGAGATGGTGGAAAAGCCCAAACTATAACATGGTTCCAATAAGAACAAAATAAGTTCAAGGAGGATCGGTCCATCAATGACTACTAGGCAGAATGGGCAGGGATGGTGTCCCTAGCTGAGTGGGTCTATTATTTACTGAATTGTCTTTCTTTTATACAGTAATTAGCTGGAGTTACCCAGCATTGCTCAGGAAACTGGAGGAACAAAATGTAGAAAAACTTAGTCCATTATCTTTTTTGGAATGGTAGAAAAGTTGCACTGATTTCTATAGGGATTAAAATATAGGTCCGCGTCATCCCCGGGGGGGTGGTGCAACCCCGGGTGGAGGGGAGGTTACACGCAGGAGAGGCGCCGCAGCTCGCGCCTGGGGCTGCAGGTTCCGCGGGTGGCAGGGCGGGTGCCGGAGCTGTTGTGTGCGGGGGGGGGTTGGGGCACTGTGTGCTGGTGCAGTGCGGGGGGGGGAGAGGGTCGCTTATGTAACCTCGCTGGCAGGAGGGGGCGAGTCCCAGATGGCGCTGGGGGCTGCAGGCAGCAGGCACGGGACCTAGGGTGGGCAGGGCGGCCCCTGCAGCGCAGCATGGTGGTTTACTTTTTGATTTTTACAGCTTGAGCTTGGGCCCTATCGGGTCCAAAAGTACCTTAAAACCTTCTCCTGGATGAAAGGTTATCCCATGCAAGGTTTGGTTGCGGTAGCTCTTCTAGCCATAAGGAAGCGGTCGACAAAGGCTTCCCCTGTCGACTGATCCGCGTCTTGACTGCCGCGCTGTGTCGACAATCAGCTGAGCTGGCACAGCGCGGCGGCCATTTTTATTTTAATGAAGCCGGGGATATTTAATCCCGGCTTCATTGACTATGTTGGGTAGCCTATTTTACATGCCTCTGTTGGCAGAGACATGTAGTCTAGACATACCCACAGTGAATGGTGCAAACCTCTTGTGCTGGCTCTCTGCCCAGGAGTGAATTTCATGCTTCCTGCTCAGACATTTCGAACCATCCCCCTCCTTATATTGAAATAACAAGCGGAGGATCCACACTACCACTACTCTGAAATGACTATTTTGAAATAAGTGTTATTCCCTGAGGAAAGCAGGAGTACAGATTTCAAAAGAACCTGCCCGTTAATTTGAAATAACGAGCTTGGTAGTGTGGCTGCTCCATTTGTTATTTTGAAACAACTCCCTGGGGTGCACCAGGGCTAAGTGTGGTTTGTAAAGCACTTTATAATCCTTCCTCATTAAAGCTGCTATTTCCACAGGCAGTCATTAATACCCGGTATATTTACAGGTGTAGTTCAGCTTCCGTTGGAACCCCCACCTTTCATTTCTTCTTTCCTTTCTTGAAAGTCATTGTTTTTCTTGATTGCTCTCAAGACCCCAAAATTATAGTTTTGTACTTGCTTTTTGCTTAGTTTTGTTCTTTGGGGGTAGGTTGAGGAAAGGAATTTCCTAGTTTTTATTAACCTGATATTTCAAAATTAACATGACATAGAATATTTTAATTGAATTGATTATACAAGAAGGTTTTGAAAAGGCTTGAATCAAGTCCATAAATTCAGCTCCAGTCTTTCAATAAGAAGGGTATTTTCTTATCCTCTTTTAGTTGTAGTTATCTGTATTATATTTAAGCCCTCATGCTTCCATGAATAAGTCACACTGAAATTTATGGGGCTAGGAAGAATCTTATCCTACAGACAAGTTAGCTCAAAACTGCCTTCTACTTGTTTTCTTGTTCCTTCTGAAGCAGCAAGTACTGGCCACTTTTCAGGAGAAGGTACAGGTTTCAGTGGAAGACAGTAATCTACTCTGTATTGTAATTCCTATGTTCCTAGCTATTAGTGCCATCGCCGTGGTGCTTTGCCAAACCCAGAGGAAAGCCTGGTCACTCTTCCCAATGTCAGTTGTGAAATGAATGCCGATGAATCTGAATGGTTTGGGAGTGTATATTGGACTTTGTGTATCTGGCTGGCTTCTCAGGGTGCGTCTACACTGCACCCGTAGCTCGAAATAAGCCACACAATTTGAGCTATGCAAATTGCGTAGCTTATTTCGAGTGTATTATAAACCGCCATTCCGAAACGTCCCTTAATCCTCGTGGAATGAGGTCTACAGGGATGTCAGAATAGCATGCCTGTTATTGCAAAAGCTATTTCGAAATAACAGGTGCACTGTCAAGACACGGAAAACACTATTTCAGGATACTGGAAGTATCCCAAAATAGCACCACTGTCTAGATGCACCCTCGGAGCTTAAACACAAGATCCTTGTTACTCCTCAGCTCCCCCAGTTTAAGAAGCCGGAGTCCCTTGACTGCTTCTGAACCCATGTATCCCATTTAGCTCCATATTGTGACTATACCATGACAAAGGACTGGTCCATGAATGATTTGCAGCACTTTACCTAGATTTTTTTCCCCTTCATGGCTTCTTTCTTTTCCCTTTTTTTCCTTTCTCCCTCTCATACAGCCCACTCATTTTTTCTTTGCCAGCCTTTCCATGACTTCACTCAATGCTCTCATCACACTCTGACCTCTTAATTCTCATTCTGTCCCTAATGCTTCCTCCTACATCCCAGCTCTCTACTTTTTCTCCCAACTTTCTTGACTTTTTTCCCTTTTCTCCTCATACCTTTGACTTCTCTTTTGACAAATAGTTTCCCTACCACTGCAGCTGTTCTAGCTCCCCAGAGCAACATAAGCTCTCAGAAGAGCTTAGAAAGATTTCCTGTAGGACTGGGTTTTTTTTTAATATGTCTATTTTGTAGAGCCTCAGATTGTGTGTGAGCTTCTGCCAAAGATGGTTAGATACTGAAGAGATTTTTAGACAGGATGCAATCACTGAGGGATAAGTTAAATTCCATAACATACATGGAGTACACTGCATATATAACCGAGTTTGTACTTTTCTGTGCTGTTGCTACTTATCAGATACAGAGCTCGCCAAGCCAATCTGCAGCAGCCTCATCAGTAAAGTGGGCTGTTGGCAGTGATGTATTTATGCCACTGGCTATAACATAGGATAGTCTCTCTTCACTGAGGCTGGGCAAGCAAGGATAGATCAACAGACAAAAGCCTTAGCTCCTCAAAGGTGAAAGTTACCCCTCTTATCGCCTAATAACAAATCTGTCTCCCAGTGCTGTTTTCCTTCCTGTCACTCTTTAGTGATGCTTTCTTTAATCACAAATTCAGTGGTGAGACAGGCAACCAAGCCAAAACAAACCACTAAATATAACACTAACCAATCAAAGTCTGACAGCCCTAGAAAACTAGTTATTTAGCATATCGTTCAATACTTACTCTGACCCAAAATATATTACACAGTGATCATTTTGTTGTAGATAAACTGCTGCATAAATCACACTATTTCCTCCCTTCCCCCATGCCTCCAGCAAACAGCCAACTGAAGAATGAAACATTGTTCCCATGAGGTAACTTGCGTTTCAACACTCAACAAAGCATACTGGCTTCTTTGTATTTCAGTGGCTTGTGCTTCTGTACAAAGAGCAAGGCTGCCAAATAACAATGCAGCTATTTCCAGGGATCATTATCAGAAATCTCTGGAAATGTTCATCAGAAGAGAAGCTCCCAAGGAGGAGCAGTATGATGTCATTGCAGGCTTTTTGCACACACAAAAGGCAAGGCTTACGAATGTCTCTGATACCACTGATAATCATGCTCACCAATATTGTTTCATTTTTTCCTTGTACTCCCACTCTCTGGCTTCCTGGCTATCCACCTATTGTCACTTGCTTTATACTTAGATTGTAAACTCTTCGGGACAGGGGCTAACTTTGTCCTGTTTGTACAGTGTCTAGCCCAATGAGCTCTCTGACTAGGATCTATAGGCCTTACAGTAAAACACATAATAATAAGTGTTAATAGATAGCAGTATTTTTCATCTAGGGGGTATTTACAGTAATCTACATTTCCAAAGTTCTATATAAATATTAATCACAGGGAAGTCATTCGCGGGAGAATGGAAGAAAATGGCAATGTCAAAGATTGTTCCTCTTCAGACATCGCCAATTGCCACCAGAGAGGACATTGTAATCACGAGAAGGCTGTATAAAGTAAATGGGTTGTGAGTTGTTGTTTAAGTTCAGTTTCTAATGAGTAGGTGCCACCTTCCAAAAATTACTATCCCAATCTGCACTAACTGGAACACTTGTCGGTAGTCTGATCCTACAGGAGGCTTCACCATTAGACGTCCCTCCAGGATAGAGTTCAGGGGGCAAAATCCTTGCCCTCCATTGAAATCAGTAGATCGGGAATCCACCAATGGAGATGCTTAACTGCCTCTATCTATGCTCTGATTGGTTGGATTTTTTTAAATGGAGTTTAGTTCTGATTAAGAGTGCTAGCCGACATGATTTCTAGGGACTGAAATCCTCAAGATAACTTTAAAACAATGTACAATCTGGCTTAATTATCAGTCTCTGTTCATGAAAAGCCTGCAACCAGAAGAGCAATATATTCTGCTGATCCCTGAAAAGTTATGTGGGGGAAAGTGTATACCAGCTTGCCTGCATTATGTTTGGCTCAAGTCATTTAACACTACATTCTCCCCCAGCGCCCAAAAAAATACAAATTAATACAAAGCTATTAAAAGTTGTAACTCACAGGTGTGACTTTCTAACTGTGCTAGTAATGTACTATTGCAGCACAAAAGAATAGATTTTCTAGACTAGCCTGGAACTCATGGATCTTTTTGAATTTACAACTATAGTGAATATCTTTCAGATTGGTCAGTTTCATGGGCAGACCTGGAAATTGCTTCATTGACTGATGTTTGCAGTTAGTTATTTATATTAATATGTATCTGAACTAAGATCTGTGTTAAATTCCATTCATTTCCATGAATAATGATCTCACATGGAAGAAATCAAACTACTCTTTCAAAGCTTAGTTTAAAAACTGCCACTCATTGGCACTGAGTTTATATAGTCTATATTTATTATCAGGACTCTATCGAACTATGTTTTTATATGGTCTCCTTACTGAGTATATTATAGCAGACCTCAAGGTTAAACCAACTTTCTGTATGAAGCATGGCTCCAAGGACTCTACTTCCAAGAAGATGCACATAATAAGGCATTGATTTTTTTTTTTGAAGGAGAGTCTGGCCCAACATAGCCTCTTCCCAGTTTCTGCATCAATGAGGAAATTCTGGGAGGAATCTTAGGCACTGCAGGCTGCAGCAAGGCATTCTGGGAATGACTGCTTCTCTAAGAATATTGGGAGACCTGGGAAGAGAAAATGAGAAACTAGCAGTAGGATTCACAACAGAAAGAGCGAGCACCGGGGAAGAAGACTGAGAGATCCATAGAAAGAAGACTGTTGAAAAGGGCCAGGGCAAAAACCTAGAGGCAGGAGAGCACCCCAGGGAAAGGTAAAAATGCCATTGATCCTGGGGTATATCCTAGAATCAGTGTGGGGAGTGTGAGCCTTGTTCAGAGGTGTGAAGAATTTGAACTAATTTGGTTAATGTGTGTGTGAAGGAAAGGGCCTCAAGCAAATGAAGCACTATGTACTTTAAATTAGTGTGGGCCCTGACTTATTTTAGGGGGGAAGGGTCCACAGAGGGTGGAAAGAAACCACCACAGATTTGCTTTGAATCTAGGGAGAAATGTTGTATGTGTGATTGTGAACCACCAGAGCTGAAAGCCTAAGTCTTGCTAAAGCTAAAGGGATTTTCCCACTGAGAGCTGTACTGTGTTTATATCCTTTATGGATTGGGCAAAGACTGGGATGTATATCATATACAGACCTACAGACTGGTCATGGTTCCACATAGATTGCAGGTAATGCCACTGGCCTGGGGAGGGTGAATAATTAGTTTCTTATTTGAATTATTGCTTACCCTGGAAGAAGTTTCCAGCTTTGCTAGAGGGCTAAACAAATTAGCTTCCTATCTGCAATAGGGAAACTGAGCCAGTCCTTCTCTGCGGAGGGAGAGTCATTTATCTGTAACGAATACTAACAGTTCTTAAGAATTCTCCTTGGGATTTATTTGCTATTAAGAAACCAAAAGAACAAGTTGCTTGCTATTGGAAATGAAGTATTGAGCATGACACAAAGTAAAAACATCTTGTCCCATCCAGAAGAGTTGAAGTCTCCTCTTCAATATGCATTGTGACAGCTCCTGGCATCTTTTGTCACAAGTCTCACAATACTTAGAATACAACAAATGGTCTGGTAGCACTTTAAAGACTAACAAAACATGTAGATGGTATCATGAGCTTTTGTGGGCATAACCTACTTTTTCAGATGACTGGAGTGTTGGAAGCCCAGATCCAAGGATAAATAAGGGAAGTAGGGGGGAAGAAGGGGAAAAAATTGAAGGGAAGGAAGAAAAAAGATAGCTTCAGAGGGGTAGCCGAGTGAGTCTGTATCAGGAAAAACTTAAAAAACAATTAGTCTAGTAGCAGTAGTCCAGTAGGCATAGATCACCATTAGTGGATGTGCAGTTAAATGAGCCTCTGATTTGGTGGCTGATGTGGTTGGGTCCAGTGATGAAAATGCTTGTGTAGATGTGTGGGCAGAGCTGGCACTGGGGTTGATTGCAGGGGTGGGTTCCTGGATGCTTATGATGTAGCTGTGTTGCATGGTTACCGGAAAGAATTTGTTTCAGGTTACGGGGTTGTCTGTAAGTGAGAATTGGACTTTTCCCCCAGGCCTCTGAGAGTGAGGGGTCATTTTCCAGGATAGGCTGTAGATTTTTGATAATTGTGGACTGTAGTTACACTTATAATATTTATAATATAATACTTACAATATTTATAATATTGTTTCTAAAGCTTTAGCTACAGGAGTAAGGTAATTATGTGAGAGTCTCACTTTTATTTTTAAAAGTTACTAGCCCTTACTGTTGCAGAGAAAACCCCATGACTTAAGTTCACCCTGATGGATTGAATTTGAAGGTAAACCAAGAACCCAACATGGGTTTTTTTAATCTCATTATTTTAAACCAATTTCAGATGTTAGGAGGCCTGACTTATACCTTTTAAAGGTATGGGGTTAATAAGAGTGTACATCATAGGGTTTCTTTTCAGGGTAAACATTAGATGAATCTATTCATAGTCTGAGTTTAACAGGATACACAGGAACTGCTTTCATGGCTTATCATTTACATTTTGTGACACTTTACTCCATATACTCATTTGGTACATTTGGCAAGATACAGCAGCTGCTGCCTGAGTTTCTCAGAATATGCCCCAAGCACTCCATACCAAGTGCACAAACCACCAGATGGATTCAGATGGTAGAATGAGACAAATAATCGTATAGAATATTGGAAGATTTACCTGGGTCTTTAACTCAATTATTTTGTTTTTTTGGAAAATAAAATGAAAATGTACATGCTTCATTTAAATCATTGCTTTGGGGTGGGGCTGGGGATGAGGGGCTCAGTTTGCAGGCTGCCTGGCCCAGCCCTCTCTCACCACAGTAGCTTGGGGTCAAGTGAGGTGTACTTCTCCATGGCTGCTGAAGCTCCAGTGAGCACAGCCAGGGGAGGAATGCATGTCCCCTGGTTAGGACAGGTCCATGTTTGTCTGCCCCCTGCATTCCTCAGTCAGAGTGATGAAGGGGAACAGCCAGCAATGTTACATACAAATTGGGAGGGAGGTTCGCCCCAGGGCACCGGGGGAGAGAGAGGGAGGCTCAGAACTGGGGTAGTACCAGCAGGGAGCAGGGGGTGCCCCCAGCCAGCCTCTTTCACCTGTCTGGTGATTACGTCTATTTTCTATATTGTTTTATGAGAAGCAGCTTCATTCCAGGCACATCCCATTTTCCTGACAAAACTAAGCCCTTACCTTGCTTTAAGTTACAATAAGAAGAACCTGTATATCCGTAGTATCCAACATACTAGCCACTAGCTATGTGTGGCTATTTGGCCAGTTGAGTGTGGCTAGCTGGCTTGAACAATATGGCTATTTGGCTGGTTGCGTATAGCTAGTTCGCTATAGCAGTAGCTACTATAATGGTTACTGCTTCAGAACTGGTTGGGCACCATGGCTCTATGCAATACTTAGTGATCCTAGCTCTTACCAATTAGCAGGAGCTTTTGAAAACAGACAAATGCTCTCAAATATATAGTAGATGGTGATCTAGAACAGTTAATTTAGAATTTGATTGCCTGATGCAAACCACACAGCATAGATTGTTTCCACCTTATTATTATGCTGATGGTCCAAATATTGGAAAAATTGGGTCTGTCTTAAAAAAATCTGTCAGTTATGGAAGCAAGGGGGCAAAAAGGAACAAGATTACTCCAGGGTCTAGTAAAGGGACAGTATCAAATAAGTTAACCAAATTGTTTTTCATTAATTACAAAATTACTTACAAAATGTGCAGTAATCTTAAAACATTTTTGTGGGTTTAAACCTTTAATTTCATGCTAATATCTGACCCAAACAACCTAAATCTCTTACACTTTAGACTATTCACCACTGGCTAGATTAGTTGGCTTTACAGCATTACAGTGTAAAGGACTGTAATATGGGGTAATTTGGCCTTACTACTTCATGAGGCTGAACTTTGCTTTGCTTTTACTTCTGTTGCTTTATTTTCTGACTTACTCGTGCTAATGCTTTCGAACACTATACATGTACTGATTATACTATACTAAGTAAAAGAAGAAAAACAGACCATCCATGACAGGAACATAACATTTTGATTATAGGCCCTTAAAAGAAACAAAGTGTTCCAGAGGAACATTTTTACACTTAAAATGACACTCTAGTAAATATTCTGCTTAGAGACTTAAGGAAATGAATGACCCAGGTGGTATCCTCTTATTGCTAGAAGAAGAATCAAGGGAGAGAGAAGGGAGATAATTATGCTAGAACTTAGAGCATCAGCTCAACACAATAGATCCTCTTTATTGTGGCTCCAGACTTCATTCCCTAAAGTCACTCTGTCATTCATATTTCATAATCTTTACAATAGGATATTAACAAATATATCCCAATCTGCTGTGTCTTTTTTTTTTTGTTTTGGTGGGGTTTTTTTTTTTTTTTTTTTGGTACGAAATAAGTTCAAAAGCTACCTTTCAGCCTTGCAGGTATCTCAATCTATGATGCCTTCCTCAAATTGTTTTTCTGATTGCTTTCTAATCTTTTAAATGTCAGATATACCATATGTACAGCTTGGTAAACAATTCAAGCTTTTTATTATTTTTTTTTATTTTATGTTTCAGCCAGCAAACCAAAGTATCAGAAAAAAAGTCTGACTTCCAAAAATTCCATATTTATCAGCAAAATCCACATTGGTTCATATCATATGAAAGTGCAGAGAGAGGGCATGTCCCACATAACTCTGGGGTAGGACACTTGTTTGGTGGGTTTGAAACCAAACACCTGAATCCTCACTCTGGTTCAAGGACTTGAATTTAGCTCTACCTCCTACCAGCTAAGAGCCCTAACCACTGGATTATTCTAGGGTGGGTTGCTCCTAGTTTCTCCTGGTGAAACTGTTCGTCTTAGTTTATACATTTATTGCCCCATAGAGACAGACTGAGAATTACTGTGGGTTTGTCTACCCAGCAATTAAAACTCTCAACTAGCCAGTCAGCTGACTCAGGCTCATGGGTCTAAGAGGCTGTTTAACTGCAGTGCACAAGTTTGGACCAAGGCTCTAGAAGCCTGCAAAGTGGGAAGATCCCAGAACTCAGGATCCCCAGTGTCCACACTACAATTCAATAGCTCTTTAGTCTGAACCTCTGGAGCCCAAGTCATAAAGCCTTTCTTCTCCCGGCACCTACGCAGACACTATGTCAGCTGCACTCTGAGGCAGGGAGGCATCCTCTTTTTCTCCCCAATGTGTCATTCAAGTGAGCTACTGAGAACTTGAGCAAAGACTCTGAATGATACTCATCCCCTTTTTCAATTCATCGTACTTGATTGCCTGGTGTCTATGACGTTGTCATCCTTATTCTCCAGTCAGGAAACAAAGCAAAGTAAATGAAGGCAGAGAAATCCAGTTTTATGAAGCTGTAGGCCCAAAATAGTGTAGGGACTTGTAGGGGGGGATATAGTGTAGCTGAGGTGTGAATTTGTAAAATGAACATAAAGCCTTTCAGCACATGATATAACAACACATAAAAGGGCATGAGTACAACTTTTGTTATTGAATGTCATCTTTAATGAAATTGTTTATGAATGACCTTAGATGTTTGTGTGCTCGTCATAATGCTGTTATTAGTTATATAACACCCAAAAACGTCTTTTTCTAAACATATAGTACTCCAGTTAAATTAAATCCATAATCAAAGCTATTCCTGCCATAGAAGGTATGTGTACACTACAGAGAAGATTGAAGCTGCCACTGTTGATCTTCCAGGGTTCAAATTAGCGGGTCCAGTTAAAGCATGAGAGGGGTACTCCAGTCAATGCCGGTTGTCCTGCTTCCACGAGGAGTAAGACTCCCTGCTGTGTGGACAGCGCCAAAAGTCGAGTTAAGGTACTTCGACTTCAGCTACGCAATTAACATAGCTGAAATTGCGTATCTTAATTTGACCTTATCCCATAGTGTAGACATACCCTTATAAAGTATTGCATGACATTCCTGTGTCAGACTGATTTACTGTAAATTGGCTTGTGCCAGCATAATAAGTAGCAGCGTGGCTTTGACACCCTTTAAAATAAATCAATCAACAATTGCAGGCTGCAATTTCACACCATGCTTTTTAGGTCTTGTGCAGAACTGAAATAAACATTTACTAACATAATGTATTATAGGGATTGTTGTTTAGCTTTCAAAGGGACAAAGTCAGAGTGTAAAAATTCAAACAGATTTCTAGATTGCAGGGCTTTTTTAAAACAATGTTCCACTGTTACACATTATGCTAGATATTAGCTTTTAAAAGTGAAAAATCACATAAATTTTAAATAAGACTATTCACATCTTGTACCTGCTAACATTATTTATAGACAAACCATTGCACTAATTCTTCTCCAGATACATAGTGATGTATGAAATCCAGGGGCAAAATGAGTGTGGGCAGTTCACTCTGATTTTGTCAGAAAGCTGTAAAACTGGTGGACAGTGCAAACTGTCCCCTGCATTTAAGACAAAGTCACTCTGTGCTGTGGAAGGGAAGACATAGAAATGAAACCTGATATTAGGAAAGGTTTCATGGAACAGCTGCCTCATGCTTCTGCAAGATTCTGGGACTCCTATGGTGATTCTCGTAATTGCAATTTACTGATAAGTTTGGTAAGAGCATTATTCTACAGTCAGTCATGTACACAGGGCTCTACTCTTGTAGTCCTGCAATTCTATTCTGCAGCAAGAATCTAGGGTTTCATATTTTTTTAAAAAATAAGGGTAAAAATTTCTGCCCATGTACTTTGTATAGCTTCCTTGAAGTAAAAATAGAGCTCTATTTACTCCAGCAGGAAATGTGGATTTAAATTTCTAGCCTTTTAGGCTTGCAAACAAAATCTAAATATGAAGCAAATGCAAACCAATTCAGTAACATCTGTGTAAGTACACAGATGCTATGACATGTACCTCAGAGCTGTGGACTAACCCCTTCATACAAATGGAGTTGTTAATTTTGAAACCTTAAGCTGGCAAGTTCAGTATCAATATTGCTAACTGTTTCACTGCTGATCACATTAGCAGAAATACCCAGCTAATGGACTGTTCTCAAACTACTCTGCATCTTTCCAGTGCTAACAGCCCCAAATGTTTCCTTCCTGGCTGTCAAAATCTCCACAAGAGTTGTCTCAGCATGTTGACAGCCAAGACCGTGTGTATATGGGAGGGGTGAGCAAGATATGGCCAGCGGCCCGGATCTGGCCTGCCAAGCCGTTTAATCCAGCACATCCCCCAACCCAACTCCCCGCTGAGATCCTGAGGATGTTCAAAATGGCTGGCGGCTCCCTTCCCCTTTCTCCACCAGGGTTGTGCAGTGACTAGAGGAAACCACCAGCCATTTTGAACAGCGAGGCACAATCCTGGCTGGAGGGAGCGAGGGACAAGAGACTTCACACGCTCCCCCACTCCCAGGCCCCAACTGGCACATGGGAGGAATCTTCTTGAGCAGCCTGGGGCTGCTACAGGAGGGAGCCTGCCTCAGGGACACTGTTGGGCTGCTAGCCGGGAGCCACCTAAGGTAAGTGACTCCCAGCCAGAGCCTGCCTCTGGCACCCCGGACCCTCTCACTTCCCAACACCCTGCCCCAGGTCACCACTCCCTCCTGCCCTTGGTCACCACCCAAATCCTCTGCACACACATCCCGCCCCAGGTCACAATTCCCTCCCAGAACCTGCACCCCCTGCTACACCCTTCCCCCAGGTCAAAATTCACTCCTGCACCCCTATTCCCTCCTGGACCCAGCATCCCAATCCCCTGCCCCAAGTCACAACCATCTACTTCACCCAAACTCCCTCTCAGATCCCATACCCTCTCCTGGACCCCAGTCGCGTACCCCAAGCTCCCTTCTACATGCATCCTCTGTCTCAAACCCCACACCCTCTCCATAGAAAAGTGCAGCCCTTGATCACTTTCCAAAATCTTGGAGTGGCCCCTCATAAAAAATTATTGCTCATCTCTGGACAGCAGTGCAGCCGCAGTTGTACCCATACAGCTGTGTCGCTGAAGCTCATCTAGTGAAGATGCTCTGTGCTGATGGGAAAGAGCTCTCCCGCGTCAGCATAGAAAACCACCTCCACAAGTGGTATAAACTGTTTGCAGGAGAAGCTCTCCTGTCAGCGTACTGCTCGGCGCACAAGGACTTAGTGCCGTGCACAAGGGCTTATGTCAATGCGGCCATGTCTACACTACAGAGAAGATTGAAGCAGCCACAAGGTTCAAATTAGCAGGTCTAGTGAAGACACTCTAATTCAAACTGAGAGGGCACTCCCATCGATGCCAGTAGTCCTGCTTCTATGAGGAGTAAGGGAAGTTGAAGGGAGAGTGTGGATGGCACCAAAATTCAAGGTAAGCTATTTTGACTTAAGCTACGCAATTAACGTACCTGAAGTTGTGGATCTTAATTCCAACATATCCGCTAGTCTAGACCAGGCCTGTAACTTATCTCTCTCAGGGCAGTGGAACATTCATCCCTCTGAGCAACATGAGTTTTGCTAACAGAGGCTGTAATGTAGACAGAAATGTAGAGGGCTAAATTCTTCCACTCTTATTCACAGAGTAGTACCCTCGTCCATTAAAGTCCTTGAGAATGGGTGCAGAATTGGGCCATTAGGAGCAGTGTAAAATTAGTTAAAATCATTGTTATATCATGCTCTAAGGATCAGATAAATACGTACAAACCAGTTGTTTAGCGACAAACGCTCACTGGTACCCCCACCAGGTGAAGCATCCATTCTTCAGCACTGGAATGTGTAAACAAGAAATTTATATTTCATCTGAGACAGTTCAGATTTTACTACACAAGAGACTGTCTGCACCCACCTCAGCAAACGGTAATACACAAAGAGTGGAGAGGGGCATAAGTATGTAAAGTAGTGGCCTCCGCATTGTCTCTCCTGCTCCCATCTCTCTGCTCATGACATCAACAAACACTGGAAGGACCTTGAACTGAGGGAGGGTTTCCTGGCAAAAGGAAATCCAGCCTACAAACTAGTACAACTTGTTGTAAGAGAAAGATACTTGCTTTAAATCCTATTAGCTTGCTGACTCTAAGAATTCATTTGCATTTTTATCTTTATTTCTTTTGTAACCATTTCTGACTTGTATGCCTTATCACTTGTAATTTAATCTTTCTGAAGTTAATAATCTTACTTTAGTGTTTTATCTAAACCACTGTGTATGTGCATTAAAGGGAGTGAGAAACTCCATTTGGGATAATAAGGCTGGTTTTCACAGAGTGGCCTTTCCTGCCCCCTCCGGAGGGCAGGGGTAGGACCCCAAGTCTCTATATGCAGTCATGGGTCAGCCCTTTAAGGCAACTCCCACTGGCCCACTGGCCCGAGTCTCTAGGCAAAGCCTGTGACTATCCCTTTAACACAGGGCCCACTGGCCCAAGTCTCTATAGTCACTTTAAGGCAGGGCTCGTTGGCCCACTGGCCAGAGTCTTTACACCAAGCTGGTGTTTGGTCCTTTAATGCAGGGCTCACCAGCCCAAGTCTCTATTCCCCAACACTGGTAGGCCCTTTACAGCAGGGCTGAAGGGTCTGTGACGGCAAGTTGCTGGGAGGGTGGCACCCCTGGTAGGGGGACCCGGGCCCACCCTACTTCACCGGGTCCCGGACCAGGGCCCTGTGAGTGGCAGGACAACTCACCAATCCCTCAGCAGGAAATCTATCCAAAACGCGCCAAGATTCCCGGGACAGGAGAGGCTGCTCCTGCACTCTCCGTGGGCCACTTCCTACCTGGTCCGACGGGGTATCTTCCCCCATTCTCACAGGGCCCTCTAATTCCCCAGGGGCTGTTCCTCCCTTGTAGGCAGCAGTGGAGACGTCCCAACTTGCATGAGTGGCTCTGCTTTCTCCCCTCCGGGCGGCTGGCTGGTGCTAGTCAGGAGCTCCCCTCTGAGGTCCTTCTCTTCTGGCAGTCAGCCCAGACTGAGCTTCTCCACAGGCTTTTATAGCTGGGCTACAAGCTGAGCATGCCTAGCAGGGTCGTGGGGACAGTGCTCCTTTATACTGGGTGACCTGGCAAAACCCTGTGAGTTCAGCGCGGGGCTGGTTTGCCCCGTCACACTGGTGCATAATATTCCTTTGTCAAAATGATGGACTTACTGTGAACTTCCACTGTCCAGGACAGTACTAGGCAGTACAAGATGCACATTTCTGGCATCAAGGTTGGGATTAAGAACACACAGGGGTCACCTTGTAAGTAATTTGTAAGTGGCTAGCTAGTAGTACTCAGTAAGATGTAGCTGGAAGCAAATTGCATGCTGAAGGCTGTGTGTGAGCTGAACCTGGAGAGTTGATTGTTCACCAGCAAAGCAGTATAAAAGGCATCTCAGGACAAAGAATTTTAGGGGGCACAGCTATTCAGTGGTACAGATTATTCCCTGTGGCATGTCACAGACAGTTTACTGCTATAGTTATATTGCTGAACATTTTTCTAAATAGTCTGGCCTCATGGACAGAACACTGAACTGGCACCCAGGAGACCTGGATTCTATTTCCAGCTCTGGCGAATGGCCTTGGGCAAGTCACTTCCATGTTCTGTGCCTCATCTTCCTCATCTATAAAATGGGGATCGTGATACTGACCTCTGTTTTGTAAAGCACTCTGCAATCTACAGATGAAAAGCACTGCCAGAGCTCTGTAGGGCTATTAATTTAGAAACTGTTTGTAGGAGCAAAAATGAACTTTTGCTGGTATACTGCACACTGGGTTTCTGACTGAAATAAGCAGTAGCAACAAGAACATTTTTAAGTCAGTTTCTACAGGAGGTCTTTTTCTGGTTTATAAAAAAATAATAATAATAAAATAAAATCACACCCCAACCTATGCTGCTAGAACAACAAATGTACCTAATTGATTAAAAGGTGCCAAAAGTATGGCCTCAACAGTCCTAGATTTTTAAAATCCATCCCGATACAAGAACTGTCCCTGCCAATGTCCTGAGGATGCTGGCAGCTATACCAGCCCTCTCAGCCCTGATTGAGTGTCCTGCTTTCTCCTTCTGCTGTTCCCTGATCTTTGGTGACTGGTTTAAATGGTCTGAATTCATCTTTACACTGGCAGGGCAGACCTTGTATAAAGGACATGTGTGGCAACCATGAATCAGCACCTGGACTAACAGATCTCCAACATATCTCCAATTTCTATCTGCTAGAAGAACCCTTATCTCAGACTATCTCAAGGGACCCACCTTGGCCTGTTCCACAATAGGACTTTACCCCAAATTTAGCCCCCCACAGTCACTTATCTAAGTGATTTGTCCACACTACCAAGCCTGTTGCTTCGCCCTTAGGGGATGAGGAAATAAAATCCTGTAGTCCTGCTTTTCACAAAGAGTAATGCTATTCCTGACCATGCATGTCCAAAATTACACTAGTGTAGGTGCTGTGTTGAGGGAAATTTTACCTCATTAGCTTCTGGGAAGCTTCCCACAGCTGTCAACTCTGAGTGCTCTGACCACACCTTGCCATCAACAACAGCAGGGGGACACTTCTGGTGAGTTCTCTCACTTTGTTTAACTACAAGAGGGGGTCAGGCAACGGGCTCTGAGGGTGGCACGCTCTGTCTCAGCCTGCTCAGCATTGGGGGGTGCTGAACAGCTTGTTCACATGTCTCCAGATGGAGCTCCAGTCTTGAGTACTGAGCTCCATGAAGCTCTCACAAAGGAATCCCTCGCTCCTTCTCACAAGGTTCCTGGGGAGGTCTGCACCTTATTCTGTCCTCTGCAGTAGGACACCTTCCCACACCAAGCCACCAATAACAGGCCCGTACATAGGAATTTCTGTGCAGAGGTGCTATTTTTGTAAATGTGGACTGCAATTTTTTTAAAATATAAAGGAGTTCAAAATAGTCATGCAATGAGAGTGCATAAGAGAGGTTAATGAAAAATCTGAGTGGAAACAGTGATTGGTAAAATGATTTTGTTATAACATACTAAAAACGTATGCAGTAATAAAGGTTTTATAGAAATCTCCTTCTGGGATCATGGTGGGCAGTGCGGCCATCATGGCCCCTCGCTCCCTTAGCCGTCCCTGCCTGCTGTTGCTCTACCTGCTCGGTGAGACCAGCGCCAGCTGAGTGTAGGCAGGGCTTCTGGCCAGCCGGGCCAGGTCTGGGCTACTCCTCATGAGTGGGGTTGCTGTTTCTCCAGCCCTGCAGTGCTGCCACCAGCTCCGCCCACCCATCCCCCAGCAACACAACCCTCTCCCCCTAACACAGTGGTTCTCAAACTTTTTAGCCTGTCACCCACCTGGCTCAATGCAAACCTTTCCATGGAGCACCAGTTGCCAATGGAAACTCACCATTAATTACATAATTATGCCCAAGCTATTTTGCTAGAACTGCAGCTAGGGAGAATGGTTTAATTTAACCAGTAAGAAAGGAAATATTAATTTAAATTATTAAACAGACTAAGCTCTTTAACTTTCGTATGTTAATTTATCAAACTTCATTTTAAATAAAGTCAAATATTAATTATGTTCAACACAAAAGGTTCCCATGTTTTCTTTATTTATGGCAGGGGTTGGGAATCTTTTTTGGGTCAAGAGCCACTGACCCACAGAAAAATCAGTTGGGGACCACACAAGTGAGATGCTCCCAACTGAGACACTTTACTCTTCTGCCACTCCAGCCCCACTGGGGAACTGACAGGGAGGACTGAGGTTCAGGGCTTCCCATAGGGCAGATTTACTCTTCTGGGGTTCCAGGGTTAGTGGATTTTGTGGATCACCCTAGATTCTGTGGTTGGGACAAAAATGTGGGGTTCAGTGTGTGGGACAGGACTGCCGACTGCAGGTGAGAGGAATGAGGGTGCAGGATCTGAGTGGAAGGTGAGGTGCAGGAAGGGGTGAGGGTGCAAGGTCTGAATGGGAGGTAGAGTGTCTGGCCAGAGGGAAGATGCAGGAGCAGGCTGGGGATAGGGTGTCTGGTTGGGGGAAGGGTGCAGGAGTGGGCTGGGAATAGGGTGTCTGGCCAGCGGAGCAGGGGCAGGAACAGAGTGGGAGTAGGATGTCTGGTCAGGGAAGGAGGGGGCAGGAGCACGCTGGGGGTAGGTGTCTGACCAGGGGGGAGGGGACAGGAGCAGGCTGGGAGTGTGGGGTCTTGGTGGGGGGTGTGTGTGTGTGTGTGTGAGGAGGTTGGTGGTGCAGGGGTCTGGGAATGAGGGAGTGGGGGGCACTTACTTATCTTCAGGCCCTGTGCCAGTCCCAGGCACTGCCTCCTGCTGCTCCCATTGGTCGGATTCTGGCAAATAGGAGTAGTAGAGAAAGCCTCTAGGCCAGCCATGGCCAACCTGAGACTGGCTCCCTGCTGCATGGGGAAGGAGGAGGACTGAGCTTGAGCTGCAGACCACCTGGAAGGAGGCCACGGAGCCCCCTCTGGCTGACTTGAGGGCCCATGGGGAGGTTCATTCACACCCTTCACACCCACCCCTTCGTATGGGCCTGAGTAAGTAGTCAGGTGTCAAAAAACCACACAGCAGTGCAGCATAAGGCCCACGTTCATGGCCATACTCAGTCAGCATTCACTCCTGATCAAGCACGGTGTTGCGGAGAAGACTGATATCTCACATGGCAACCTGCCAGGAGGAGGATGGGGGAACCTATTAGCACTCTCTTGGGAAGTGGAGTGTGCTGCTCACACATCCCCCAACCCCCTTCCACAGACAGGGAAAGAAGCACTCTCTATGGGAGGCTGCTGGACACAACAGGAAGCTGACCCGCCCCTTCCCCCGCTCCTGCCTGCAGGTCCCCGGTCTGGCCAGGAAAGCTACACTGTCCTGAAAAGCCGTGTATGCTGGACGCAGTGGGAAGCCATTCTCTGCCGCCATCCCCCTCCTGCCTGCAGGCTTATGGCCAGGCTGGCCCCTAACCGTGACTGGCTGCCTCCAGACCAAGTGAGTCCCGATGCTCCCCTGAGACGTCTGTGCTCCTGCTGTGAAGTGCCCCTTTTAAAACCAAAATGTGGCCTTGCACAAAATTCATTGACATTGTCTAAACTGCGACCGTCAGTGTGCTCTAAGAGATTGGGGTAGGCTTCACACGATGTCTCTCCTGTGATGTCTACCCTTGTAACTTTTCTGGGCAGCTGGGCTGGCTGCCAGCTCGGCGTGTCCTCTGCCTCCCACTGCATCTGCCCACCTGGCTGGGATCCACAGTCAGAAATGCACCAGAGATGAACTCTTGAGGGAACAGATGGATGGATGGATGGCACTCTCTTGTGTAGGATATTGGGGCCGAGCGGCAGTACTGGGTTGCCGAGTGAGAGGAGAGGAGGGTCAAGAGAGAAGACAGGAAGGCTGAATGAGAGGAGAGGAGGGCCAAGTGGCAGGAGAGAAACGCCACCCCAGAGCAACTTGTGCACCAGCGGGAGACAATGTTCTCCACCCTGACCTCAGCAATGGAGCGCGTGGTAATCTGCCTGGAATGGGTCACTGGCCAGAACCCTGTCCATCCCTTGGCTTCCACTGCGAGGGTTCCCAGGGACCACAGGGTCCCCAGAACACTGGGGCCGGGGGGCAGAGCTCTAGGGCAGCTGGAACCTCCAAGGTCTCTGGAGGCAGGTAGCAGTCCCAAGCCTGTTCCTGAGCCCCTTCCCCCCTCTCCCTTCTGGCTCCAAATTCATTCATTCCCTTTCCTGTTGTTTTTCCTCAAATGAACACTCATTGAATTATTGAATAACAGTCTTTATTGCTTGAACTGCAGGAATATGCTGGGGAAGAGAGAGGGCCGGGGGGGAAGGGGAGAATGAAAGGCAAAAACAGGAGTTCCTTGTGGAGAGCCAGGGGGAAGAGTCTCAAAACTGGCCTTGCATAAAACTGTCCCTCAAGGCCTCTCTGCTTAGCACTGAACCTTGCTGTGTTCTCCTAATGGCGCTCGTTTCTGGCTGCCCAAACTCCCTGGCCAGGCGCTTTGCCTCAGCCCCCCACCCTGGCAGAAAGGTTTCCCCCTTATTTTTGCAGAAGTTGTGGAGCTACCACAAAGGGGATGTTGTGCTCACTGAGGTCCAGGCAGGTCAGGAGACTCCTGGACCTCCCCTTTAAACATCCGTACGCACATTCCACCACCATTCTGTACCTGCTCAACCTGTTGTTGAACTCCTCCTTGCTGGGGTCCAGGCTGCCCATATAGGACTTTATGAGACATGGGAACAAGGGGTAGGCTGGGTCGCCCATGATCATGATTTTAAGAGGAATAAGGGACCTTTCGGAAAAGGCTTTATTTTCCGAAAGATCCCCGTCTAGACTGGCGCTTTTTTTCCGGCAAAGACCCGAGCCGGAAAAAAGCGGCAGCCATGTTTTTACAAATGAAGCGGGGAAAATGTAAATCCCCACTTCATTTGCAATTCCGACCTGTCTCATCTGCATCCCTTTTCCGGAAAAGGAGTGCAGTGTAGACACAGCCCTGGTGAAAAGCCGAAGTACAGACATTGACTGCCGCAGCCCCTAAGGGCCGTGCAACTGGCCTGGTAGTATGGACGCATCACTGGGATTATCGACCGGGGGTGGGTAAATTCAGTGTAAAGTCCTAGTGCAGACCAGACCTAAGAGCAAATCTGTCATTGTTTTTAATAATGCATGATCAGGACCACAAAATGCTGCAAAAAAAGCAAGGAAGGTGATACAGTGGTGTGGTCTGTAATGAAATGTGTGAAATTAATGAAGGAGAATAATTCATGAGGTAAAAGTCACTAGAACAAATGCTTTATTATTTATTATATCCAATGTTAAAGAGGTGTAAACTGAGGTACAGAGTGGTTAAATGATTTGCTCAGTGCCATCAAACTAATTGGAACTAAACTCATGTAATCTGACTATCCCTTGTTCCCATCACTTGATTAATTTGAAAATACTTTAGAAGGAGTCTACTCATTACTTTGCAGCACCTGCTTTAATACAACAGTTTTTAAGCTTGGACATACAGTCAATATGGTTATGGATTAATCCTGTATTAGGAGAAAAACAGATTGGATGACTTAAGTCCCCATCCTATACTCCTGACTGCTGGAATGGGACCTTACACACCACTCTTCCTTAATCCTCTAGAACTGAAGGGACTTTCTTGCTATGGACCAGATTATGATTTCATGTACACTGGTATAAAGCTAGTATGATCACACAAAGCCAGTCTAGATCTGCTGAAGATGGATTTACAGTAGATTGACAGTAATGTGAATGAAATCAGAATCTGGCCAGATACTACCAGCCTTACTGATTGACACTAGCGTTAAAAATGTGAATACCCAGACTTGAGTGCTCTCCCCTGATATTTAATATATAAATTGATGTCACAACCTGTATCAGGAAAATTTTCACCTCATGAATTATTCTCCTTCATTAATTTCAAACATTTCATCATAGGCAATACCACTCAGTGAAGGATGGCTTATACCCTTTCTTAACTGATAGCACTTTACAGTTTCTATGTCAGTCTTAGGAAACATATGACTTATGCAATATAAATTGACTTCAGAATGATTTTCTATCAATAGTTAGATGGGAAAATGGCAAATGTAGTATTCTAAATCCAGGAGCTGAGACATTAAAAGCTATGCAATGCATTCTGGTGCTTTAGAATCCTGTCTGAATATCTCCTGCCATGAGTGTAAATTCCCTTTCTTACCTTCATATATATAAAAATCTAACCATTTAACCTATTCTGCAACACTCTGAGAGTTCAAAGAAAGGGCATCCTGACTTGAAAATGGGGAGTACAGGATCTTTTGAAAAAGACTTTTCTTTTCGAAAGAACCGCATCTAGACCACGGTTTCACTTTCGAAATAGCATTTTTCGAAAGAACGCTGTGACGCGATTATGCAAATGAAGCGTGAGAAATTCAAATCCCAGCTTCATTTGCAATTTCGATGTGTCTAATTTACAGCCCTCTTTTGAAAGAGGGATGTAGTCTAGACATAACCAAAATGATTAGGGGGCTGCAGCACATGATCTATGAGGAGAGACTGAGGGATTTCGGTTTGTTTAGTCTGCAGAAGAGAAGAGTGAGGGGGATTTGATATCAGCCTTCAGCTTCCTGAAGGGAGGTTACAAAGAGGATGGAGAAAGGCTGTTCATAGTAGTGACGGATGGCAGAACAAGGAGCAATGGTCTCAAGTTACAGTAGGGGAGGTCTAGGTTGGATATTAGGAAAAACTATTTCACTGGGAGGGTGGGGAAGCACTGGAATGGATTACCTAGGGAGGTGGTGGAATCTCCATCCCTAGAGGTTTTTAAGTCTCAGCTTGACAAAGCCCTGGCTGCGTTGATTTAGTTGGGATTGGTCCTGCCTTGGGCAGGGGGCTGAACTTGATGACCTCCTGAGGTCTCTTCCAGCTCTATGATTCTATGATTCAATACTTACATGATTTTTTTTACCTACTACAGTATTAGTATGATTTACACCAAAGGTTAATGTAAATGACAGATTAGCTACTCAATACATGGCCTGTGGGCCACCTGTTTGTTTGCGGCCTGTGGTGTAGTTTCGGTTTATGCGGGGCTCAACACGTGGCCCACGGGTGTGAGCCAAAACAAAAAAGTAGTCAACATAATTGTCTTCTGTTGATATGCGATTTAGTAGTTCAATTCTTGGACTATCATTGCTCATTAAAAATGCTGTCATATGGGTGGAAATCTGGTAACTATTGCATTTTATTAATATCAGCAGAACTGACTTAAATGGAGCCTGTGTGTTGTGTAGTCTTGCCTTAATCTTTGTATTCAGGCCCATCAGTGTGAAAGAAGCTATTTCCATATATTTGCATGTATATGCAACCACACTTCAGTTGCAGCCCTCAGCATGTGCTGTGAGTATCACTGTGGCCCCCGGAGCTTCCAAAGTTGAGTAGCCCTGGATTAGCTGGAAAACATGTTCTGTCTGGTTTTTTGTTGTTTTTTGTTTTGTTTTGTTTTGTATATTTGATGGCTCTTGTGTATAGTCAGCTTTAGTTTTTCCTTTTATTTGTGTGGAGAAAAATAGAAAAAATATAGGAAAACCTACCAATTAGCTACAGTGCACACCTGTAACACCCGAAACTATCTTTTAATTCTGTTTTGAATTGGCTATATATTTCAACTGTATGGTGTCCTTTAAGGCCAAAATACTCCTTTCAGATGTATAAAGGGGGCTCTCTGTTCCAGCTACAGGCTGCCATGTGTGTTTCTGACAGAACCATGCATGAAAGATGTTTAGAGCACGATTTTAGCTATCTGGTTCAGCTCCCACTATTGGCTTGTCCCTAATGATACAAGGAACCAGGACAGGGTTCCACTACAATTTTTTTAATGTCCACATTGAGTCCACATTATACCCTGTTTGCTGATGAATGTGAATGAGGTGTCATCTGTTATCATATTATCCATCAGCTATGTTTTTTTGCCCGAGATCATAAGCATGCTATTATTCACTATTCTGTTAGCAAAATTAGTTTGTTTGGGTCACTAAAATGACTTCTTAGGTTCAACTATGACTTGCTGTATTTGTTCTAAAATGTACCTTTTTATTATCATCTGCTTACAACATGCTGAAAAGTTTAGGTATTTAGCTGCTAAATGATGTGCAAGTGGGCCTGGGGAATTCTACAATCACCTAGGATACGTCTACACTGAACGCTTATTTTGAAATAAACTATTCAGTTATTCCAAAATAGCTTATTTTGAAATAGCATGTCTACACTGCAAGGAAGACTCAAAAGTAGTCCGAGGCAGGCTTCCCTAATGTAGACGTGCTATCTCGATTTAGAGCCCCACGAGGCACTGGGGAGGAATAACTTAGAATGGCCCTGGTGAGGGGTTATTTCAAAACAGCAGCAGTGGAGAATCTACACACACCTTATTTCAAAATAGCTATTTTGGAATAGGCGTTATTCCTCCTAGAATGAGGTTTTTCAGATTTTGGAATAAGCCGTCCGTTATTTCAAAATTATTTTGAAATAAGGGAATGGCTGTGTAGATGTTCGCATTGTTATTTCAAAATAACGCTACTTATTTCAAAATTACCTTGCCCCAAAGTCCCACAAGTGCAGGGAGGCTGGTCCTTTCACGCTTGGTCTGCTGGGAGAAGGGTATGTGAGTATGGTATTATATTAGGTGACTCTATCTGTATACTTAGATAAGTACAATTGATATACAGGAAACCCCCAAGTTGCGACCGCCTGAGTTGTGACCGCCTGAGTTGAGCCCCTCCGCACTTACTACTTTTTAAAGTGCGGAAGGGGCCGAAAACCCTTGACTTACGTCCTCAGGCCGCATTTACGATGGCTCACGGAGCCTGTTGTTAATGAGGGTTCAAGTTACGACACCCCCGACTTGCGACACTTCCCCAGGAACCAATTGTGTTCCAAGTCGGGGGTCACCTTTAACCAAATGTTGTTAATGTTATCCTCAGAGGTGATTGAATCAATCTGTGTAATCAGTGCTGTATATTTCGTTTTGTTTGCCATCTTAATACCTGTCGTAATAAAAAATTGTGTTAATTTGGTACTATCCTCATCGTGAGCATGGCTGCTGTTGTGACCCCCCAGGTCCACCTCCAGAAATAGCTTTATAGCTTTCAACGTATGTGACCTGGGGTAAGGAGGATGAAAACCTATCATCTTCTCGTCAGATTGGCAAGCCTTACCCACATAAATTCTATTATACTTCTCCCCCAGGCTACACCCCACCCAGCTGGAATGCCTGAGCGGGGAAAGCTCCTTGCTCTGATTCTGATCCCCGACAGGAGCACGGGGCATGTGAAGCTGGGCAAACCCCTGTGTCCAGACTCCCGCCCCACCATTTTTCCAGGGACCCACCCCCTGACCTTTCACCCACCCCTTCCTGTCATTGCCTGCCCACCCAAGTATCCCAGGCTGCTTTCCCTGACACACAAGCATGAGTGGACACCTGCTCTGCCAGGATCACAATGGGTATGCATAAAAAAACTGCATGTTGGATAGACACTGATCTTATGGATAGTGTAGTAGCTGTGTCAGTCCCAAGATATTAAAGACACAAGGTGGGTGAGATGATATCTTTTATTGGACTAACTGCTGTTGGTGAAGCAGATAGGTTTTTGAGCCACACAGGCCTGAAGAAGAACTCAGTGTGGCTCAATAGTCTTTCTCACTGGATCTTCTGGTTTAGAAAGGACTATACAGAGATTTTTTTGTGTGTGAAAACTAAATGGTCAAATGTGGCCATTTTCAGGACTGGTCTACATGTAAACTAGGTTGACTTAATCAGAAGTGTTCAAAATGTAATTAAACTAACCTAAGCATTGGAGTAGACACTGTTTGGTCACTAGAAATGTCAACCTAGCTACTGCCTCAAGGGAATGGATTTATTGCAGCTGTGGGAAACCCTTTCCACCACTGTATAGACGTACCCTCAGTTATACATGCTATACTGCACTGAGGGCAATGGAAGCCCCATGTGTCTATGTGAGGACAGAATTTGGTCCACAGTGCACAAAAATAGGCTAGCATTTTAAAATGAACCCAAATCTCAAAGTGAAACACAGGACCGCTCTACATTTGGAACATAAATCAGCATAGCTATGTCTCTCAAAGGTATGAAAATCCACGTACTCCTCAGAAATGTAACTATGCCAATATAACCCCCAATGTTGCAGCTATGCCCGTGTAGTTTTTTTAAGTGAAGACATACCCTCAGGCTGTGCAAAAACACAGTAACCACAACTGAAAAATAAAGTTCATATGAAAGTGAACTTCTGAACTGAAACAGCAGAGTTTTTCACAGCTCTGTCTCAGAATGGTTAGTTATAGGTAGCCAGCTGTGGGTGCAGTGATGCAACAGAGCCAGAAGAGGGCATGCTAATTTGTTGTAGGTTTTTCAGAAATTCTGGTTGCTGTTTAAAAGCTAAAGGAGTTGTAGATTCCATATAGTTCAAGTTATGAAGACTTTTCAGTGTTATTAGACTAGAACAATTTTAGGCAAGTAGCCTCCATGTTCTCTTTCCAAATACCTCCTCAATATATGTTTCTTTCCTGAAGGCTAGAAGAATTTATTGTACAAAATCAGAAAAACCACTAATGTTTTGTGAGTCTTACTTGTTGCCCATTTGTCTTAAAATTATAATAACTTTGGGGCAGAGAAGAGAAGGACATCATATAGTAACCTATCCCATATAGCTCTGGTAAAGTGGCAAAACTTCTGTCACACAACTTTACTAAGGGAGGATTTCTAAGACAGCAAAAATAATGTTGAATATTTTCACTGACATCTTTGTAAATACTTTAAGTTTGAATCTTCTTCAACTGTGGAATAAAATACACTCAACATGACTAATCTAATCACAGAGAGACTGGGGAAGGTATATGTTAAAGCAGTCAGCATGCCGTAAGGTTTGTTAGTTGCTTTTCTTGCTATATGCTTCACGTTTTACAAGCCAAATGAATGCTAACTCAGTGCAAGTTACACCTACCTAGAAATGTACATCATGGGTTATGTCTCTGCCATCATCACTGAACAGTGGCACCTGCTGGGGAGGGACACAGGGGGAGCTTCCAGGCCTAGTCCACCCCATCACAATACCATTCTTGTGAAGTTACTAAAAATGCTTTGCACTGCCATATCCCACTGGTAGGCTTGGGAAGATCAGATTTTTATGGATAAATGTTGCTAAACAATTTCACCATACACACAAACTCATGGAAAAATATTGCCATCACTAATAATCTAAATTTACAGATACACAAAGTAAGAATAATGCTAGTAGAAAACTTATTAGTTTTATTTAAAGATGTTTACTGTGTATATTTTGATGGGGTGTTGACTATTTGTATTTTAACAGTTTGATCATTCCGATTATGAGAACAAAACTGCAATATAGTGCTGGCTGGAAAAAAAAAGGAAGTGTTTCAAACAAAATACAATTCTCAAAATTAAGGACATAAGAATTTCTATACTAGGTCAGACCCAGTGGGCTATCTAGTCCTGAAGGGATGCTAGCCACGATCATAAAACTATTGATGGATAGATTCGAATACCAAAAAGGACCTTTGGGATCATCTAATCTGACCTCTGATATAACACAGACCATAGAGCTTCCCCAAAATAATTCCTAGAGCAGATCTTTAAGAATAAAACATCCAGTCTTGATTTAAAAGTGTACAGTGATAGAAAATCCACCATGACCCTTAGTCAGTTGTTCCAGTGGAGATTACTCTGTTAAAAATTTGTCTGAATTTGTCTAGCTTCAACTTCAAGCCATTGGATTGTGTCACACCTTTTTTCTGCTAGCCTGAAGAGCCATTCCTAAATGTTTGTTCCCCATGTAGATACTTATGTAGACCATAATTAAGTTGCACTTTAACCTAGCAATTACAGGCCCCAGGGCAGAACAGTCAGTGGCTCCCCTAGAACTAGATGGCTGAGGTTTATGACACTCCTTTTTATCCTATTGATAACATATTAGAAAACCCACTATACCAAACTTTTTTTCCTGTTACAGCACGAGTATTAAACAAATTGTAAGTCTAAATGGAAGATGTACAATTTGTTATTTTGAATTATATATTTAAATTAAATAAATACATTATGGAATGAAATTAATTAATGTATAAAACATGTAGGCTATGTCTAGACCAGTGGTTCTCAGCCATGGGCCATATGGCTCCCCAGGGGCCAGGCCCTACCTCTAGGGGGCCACATGGAAAAAACGGAACATTAGGTAAATTATGTACCTTTTTTTCCAACTAACAGCGGCTATGAGGGGGACCACAGAGGTAAACGAGGCTCAGAAGGGGGCCATAAGCAAAAAAAGGTTGAGAAACACTAGACTAGACTACAGGGTTTTTGTGAAAAAAGTGGCCTTTTTCCAAAAAAACTTCACCTGCATCTAGACTGCCGTCGCATTCTTTCGAAATTAAATTGAAAGAACGCGATGGTTTTTTTGACAGTGGTAAACCTCATTTTATGAGGAAGAACGCCTTTTTTTGAAAGAGCTCTTTCAAAAAAAGGTGTTCTTGACCACAAACAGGGCTTTTTCAAAAGAGAGCATCCAGATTGCCTGGGTGCTCTCTTTCGAAAAAGCGGATCACTTTTTCAAAAAAGTTGTGGCTGTCTAGACAATCTTTTTTGAAAGAGTCTTTTGAAAAAGCTTCTTCCGAAAGAAGCATATAATCTAGACATACCCTTAAAGAAGCACAAAGTAAAAAACAAAACAAACCCCTAAAGTATCAGTAGATTTATTAAACATGTAATTGTGATTCATGAGTAATCTAAAGACAAGAGAAAAACTGATAAAGATGTAACTGAATATGACCAACAAAGTTAGAATATAGTTGGTGCTGTGGGAAATCAACACGCAGGGTAATGAGAAGATGACAGGCATGGTGCACCACATCCAGGCCTGTATGCAGGAATTTTACGGTGGAGATGTTGCTTTTTTTGTAAATGTGGACTGCAATTATTTTAAATATTATTTTTTTTAAATATACATTTCCTGCTGCTCTGGAATATAAGGAACATTTTTTCTCAAAAAATAAATACTAATTTAAAATACAAGTTGAACCTCCTGAATCCAGGACTCTCTGGTCTGGCAACATCTGTGGTCTGGCAGGACCACAACATTCTTGCTAATGTATCCACGAGTGATGTTTGTTTTCTTATGCAGTCTTACACTGTGCATTCATTTTTAATCCGCATTTCTGATCCACATTTGTCCTTATCAAATTTCATTCTATTTACTTCAGATCATTTCTCCAGTTTGTCAAGACCATTTTGAATTTTAATCCTATCCTCCAAAGCATATGCAACCTCTCCTAGCTTGGGATCATCCACAAATTTTATCTGCTTATAATATTTTCATTTTAAAAAATCATACGAAATGGCTTGATAATAAATATTGGGCAAAGTGCATAGTATCTTAATGTACTTATCATGTTTACAGTTTGGAAAGACAGTCACTAAAATCAGGGACATTGGATAAGCCTAGAGGAACAGTTACCACATTCTGACCTTTGAGTAACAAAAGTAGCTTATTTTATCTAATCATCTCATTCGTGTGCAGGAATTTGGGTAGAACTTGTCAAAGGATGTTTGGATTCTGCTAGTAAGTCTCTGCCAAGGGCCATCTTTCATAAGCATAAGCTGGACCACATTTACAGAGTCCTTGTTTGCATACTGATTCTTAGTTTATATATTTACATTCCAGCTTTAGCAACAGTGTATTCTACTCAGCTATATAACAGGTTCACACCAGACAGATCTGACATAGCTTGGGTTGCAAGCCTGAATGATAGCTGCCTTATGGCCCAGAGACCAGTTGATAATGTTCTATAGTGACAGTGAGTAATTCCTTTATCTCTGTATAGAACAAAGTGAGGCTGGAAATGTTATTGGGATTATTTCAAGGTAGTGATGATGAGGCCAAACTTCAGAATTCAGATCCATGTTCCAAGCCCTCTTCTCCCCAATATTCAGAGCCTTGTATCTGAGGTTGAGCTTTAAATTAAGATTTAAATCAAAGAAGTCAGGTTATCAGAGCTGGTTCCTGATGCATTTTTAGATAGGATTTGATCCTCCTTTCATTCCTACCAGTATAAATGCAAATTAACGAAACATTGGTTATACCATCAGGTACCTTTCCTCGTGTTTCTGCTGCAGCCTACTGTCAAGGGGCATCCCTGTTTGATCAATCCACCCACTACAGCTGGTCAGAAGATGGGAAGGAAATGGTTTCATGAAAAACACAATGGATTTTTTCTCTTGAATTGGACACAAATTTCAAATGATAAAGCTGGCCTGAAACATTTTCTGGGGGGCACTGAGACTTTTTTCAATTCTGACAGTATGGGGGCACAGTGTAACAACCACCATCTTGGCTATGCTTTTGCAGGTGGAGGCCAGAGCCTCTCACTCAGCAAGATAGAGTGGTGTGGGGGGCCTCGGTCCATCCAGAGGCAGTCTCACGGGAATCTCTGTGACCCAGACTGCCACAGTGGCCAACAAGAAGATTGACATGGGAGCCCTCAATGCTGAAAAGGGCTTGTGTTGTGGAGAGGAATCCAGAGATGTCTGACAGACAGAAAAGGGCCAGGATTTAAAGTGGGCCGGTGTCTTATCTGAGTTACAGTGATGTAACAACAAAGTAGATCAGACTCTCGTCTTTCTTAATGATATGTAGATAATGTTTTTGGCATACAGTCTCAACCTGGAGAAACACTTGGTTGAAATAGTAACCTTCCTTGAGGATCTGATCAGTCACTGTGACTAGCATAGAGCAACATGAGTAAGGGGTAAGGATGGCACAGGGAGGAGTCACTTGGAGGGGGCAGTCACGTGGCTGGTGCAACCTGACCCTGCTCCCTGGCAGGAGTACCAGGAGGGTGGAGCTGGGCAAGCCCTATGCCCTAACCCCAGCTGTCAGGAGTGCCTGGCGGGTAGAGCAGGGCCAGTCCCAATCCCAGATCCCAGCTGGAGCACCAGCAAGACAGAGCAGGGCAAGTACTGGGGCAGTAGCAGAGCTGGAACTGGGCGGAGGGTGGGCCTGTGACAACACCCCTGTTGTGTATTAATATAGATCAAAATGATTGTTCAATATATAAGTATAGTTGATGTCTAACCTTCATGAAGATTAGCGGGATGTTACTTGCATTGTTTTCACTTATCTGTATGCTGTTATAATGTAGCAGCAAACATGTATATTGTGTATACTCCTATAACTAAATAACCCATCAAGCAAGAAAGAAGCCTTGTGGAATGCAAATGAAGAACTTCAGGAAAAAAAAGTGCTAATTTCAAAGTAAGTTGCCATTGTGTGTGATGACTCAAAGTGCATTCCTTACTCTCCATCATCAAAGGAAAAGCCCATCTGGGTGGTGACACTGACAGCTTATTTTCTGTGAAAAGAAGCTACAAATATGGATTCAAAGAAACATTCTGCATATCTGAACTGGTTGAACTCTTACAGGGAAGTGCAGCAAGTGCAAAACAGAAATCCCTATAGAGAATCTGAATATCCTGAAAAGACATGTGGGCAAGTCTACACAGCAGGGCAAAAGTCGAATTAAGCTAGGGAACTTGAGCTACGTCAGTTGTGTAGCTTAAGTTAAAACAGCTTATTTCAGCTTTTGGAGGATTACAGGAGTCGGAGTAAGAAGTCTTCCAGCTCGCCATTATTTCAAAATAATGGATTGATGTGTAGACATGCTCTTTGTTATTTCGGAATAACATCAGTTATTCCAAAATAACGCTGCTGTGTAGCCGTATCCTGTGGGAACTAGTGGCTCATTCTATAACTGCCACCATTTGGAATTACAAACTGTGATCCACCTATGCATATATTTTACCTGCTTTAATCTCTCTAATTCATTTCCTTTTTTTAGATAATAAAACATACTAGATTACGATAGATTTGGCTATCAGTGTTGTCTTTGGTGTAAGATCTTGAGTACTAATTGATAAGTGACTGGTCACTTGGGACTGGGAGCGACCAGATGTGATATGATTTTTGATGTGACCATTTTATGTTTTCACAAAATCCAGTTTGTCTGGGTAGCAAGATAAACAGGGGAGTATAAGGGAACTGTCTGTGACTCCATGTTAAGACTGGTATAATCCAGGAGCTCAAATTTGTCACTGGCTTTGTGCAACCTAATTATAGAACACATCACCAGTTTGCAACGTCTACCTTGTTTTTAGAAAGTCTGCCCTAAGGTTAATGTGAAGGGGTGTTCGCGCCCCATGGTGAGGCGGTGCTCCACCCCCTCACTGCAGAGAGGGGAGGGGCAGTATTCTGGGGAGAGAAGGCCCCGCCCCTGCATCGCTGCGGTGCGTGCACCTGTGCCGCTGGCCGCGCAGGCATCAGAGAGCCGACACAGGGCGAAGGGAGTGGGGCTGGCACGCCGGAAGTGCCGCCCAGTGACGGCACCTGCGTTCGCTCAGCAGGGACGCTTATATGGCGCCGGCCAGCATCTTAGGGAGGGGGCTGGGCGCAGAGGCTGAGCCGGGCAGAGCAGGGCCAGCCGGATGGTTTGGCCTAACCCTAAAGCACAGAGAGCACACTCGGCGGTGCCCCACACCGAGGGGGGTCCCAGGGATGGCGGCGGTGGTTCATGGGCTTTGCGCCAGCCACAAGACACCCGGGAGAGACACTGAGGACTAGAGGCTTCATTGTCAATGAATGGATGGGACGGTGAGGACTTTGTGGGCGGTAGGAAGCGGCCTAGGGCAGGGGTAATCCGGACTCCATTCGAACGACCCCGCAGGTTGGTGAGCTGCAGGCAGCAGCCCCACCAACTGAGCAGAGGATTGCTCCCCTGCTCTTAGGGCCCTGGGCCGGGATCCGGAGTGAGGAAGGGCCTGGGTCTCCCTACCGCTGCATGCTGGTCCACATGGGTGAATTACACTTGTTTTGGGAACAAAGTCCTGAGTAATTGTTCACTGGAGAGGGCCTCCCAACGCAAACCAGAGACTTGGTAGGGTGGTCTTGAGTTTAGGGAGTGCAGGGGCAGCGGCCCCCGATCAGGTGGACCTTATTACCGGGGGTGGTTCAAAAGGGACGATGGGTCCCAGATACGTGTGTTATATTCTTTTTGGTTATAAATGTACTAAGTGGGTATTAACCCAAGCAAAGACTCATACGTGGAGTGTTTATTGGTGATTAGTAGAAAGGGATGTCACCGACCGTCCATTGACGATGTGACAGTTAAATGTAAAAAGCAACAAATGCCCTAAGATTGGCATTCAGTCATGAGCTATTCCAGACAGGGTGACACCTGTGAACTTAAGTGTGTCTCTTCATACTGAAGTATTTTTATAATTTGTATTTGGTAATTATTCAGGCAAAACTCCCACTGAAATCAATGGGAGCAAAATAAAGTAAAAAGCTGCACACAGCATTAACAATTGGCCAGGTTATTTTACTTTTTGCATTATAGTTAATCATGTTGCCTGAGCTAGTCACAAGTAAGAATTGCAGTATTTTGCTTTGAGTCTCATATGTGATTTGTTCCCACTCATAGGCCTGAGAACCCCATACTGGCCTATCTTCATTTGACATGGCACAGATAAGCATACAGCAGTAACCATAGTGAGAAATAAACTCTTTTCAAATTAGTTTCATTCAAGAGTTTAAACTGAAGCATACTTACTATAAGCTTCCTGATTAAAGATGCATGGTTAGTCCATTTTTGTTGTTTCTTTTGAATACAATCTACCACCACAAACATGAAGATGGAATTTAAAATTTCACTGGAAGACCCATACTCTAGACTAGGGCTACTCAACAGGTGGCCCGCAGGTGGGAATCTTTGAACATGGCCTTCACTTGGAACATGCTCCACAATGGCGAATCAATATAATGGTCTTCTGTTGATATGCGTTTTAGTAGTTAAATTCCTGGACTGTCATTGCTCATTAAAAGTGCTGTCATTTGGGTGGAAATTACGTAAGTATTGCATTTTATTAATATCAACAGAACTGACTTCAATGGGACCTGCATGTTGTGTAGTCTTGCCTTAATCTTTGTATTCATGGCCACTAGTGTGAAAGAAGCTATTTGCATGTATATTTGCATGTATATGCAACTAAACTTAACTTGAGGGACTTGGCATGTGCTGTGAGTATCATTGTGGTCCCTAAGGCTTCCAAAGTTGAGTAGTCCTGCTTTAGAGCAATCCCAGTGAATACCATTTGACTGTAATTTAAACCATTTGGTGGTGTCAGCACCTTAGCTGTTTACCTTGTTGCATCTTCCAAAAATAAAAGCTGAGCTTGACCCTAAATCTATCTTGAACAACCGCTGTTGACAGACTACTCCAAATGAAATCTACAGCCTCCAGTAAAACAGCAACAATTACGTAAAAGATTTGAATGGTCTCCACTACATCTTCTTATCCACATAGGACAAAGTTGTGGCATAACAATGTTGTAATGTTTATTTCATGACAGTGTAAAAATGAACACATTGCTTTGGTTCCCTAAAGTATTTCATAATTCTTTATAGTGTGCCATGAACCAATCATCCCACAATCAGAATGATTGAATGAAAAAAGGAAAAGTTGGCAACTAGAACTTTTCAAAATTGTAAATACGAAACAAGTGAAACTGGAATGACTTCACTGCACGGTGAGTCAAAAATTTTCCAGTGGAATAGTTTTTCACTATAACAAAAATCTCATTGGGAACTGGAATGCATCAATGTTGCCAAAATGTCATTAGGGGAAAAGGATCAAGGAATTTGAAGCGCAAGTGGTGTTCTCATCCATCCTTCAGGTTGAAGGAAAAGGTCCGGGTAGGGATCATCGAATTGAGGAAGTAAATGCGTGGTTGCGCAGGTGGTGTTGGAGAGAGGACTTTGGTTTCTTCGAGCATGGGACTCTGTTCCAGACACAAGGATTGTTAGGAAGAGATGGTATTCACCTAACCAAGGCTATGTCTACACTGGTGGCATCTTGCGCAAAAACATCTTGCGCAAGGGTCCACACTGCCATGTGTGAGATGTGCTTTTGTGCAAGAGCATCCATGGCAGTGTGGACGCTCTCTTGTGCAAGAAAGCTCTGATGGCCATTTTAGCCATAGGGCTTTCTTGTGCAAGAAACCCCTGCCGCGCGTCCACACTGCCCTCTTGCGCAAGAGAGCTTACACCTGTTAGAAAAGAGCGTAGCTCTTGCGCAAAAAGTCCTCTCTTACCACTCTTTACTGTAAATCTTCTTGCGCAAGAGCGGGTGGGCAGTGCGGATGCTCTGCAGAAGAACAGCCGTTGTTGCACAATAACCCGCCAGTGTAGACATAGCCCAAGAGAGGAAAGAGCATCTTCGCGGGCAGGCTTGCAAACTTAGTGAGGAGGGCTTTAAACTAGGTTCATTGGGGGATGTTGACCAAAGCCCTGACGTAAGTGAGGAAGTCGGACACCAGGAAAAATCACAAGGAGGAACGAGCAACAAAGGAGGACCCCTGATTCGGATGGAGAAGGTAGGGTGATCAACTAGTTATCTAAGGTGTTTGTACACCAATGCGAGAAGCCTGGGAAACAAACAGGAAGAATTAGAACCCCTGGCCCAGTTAAAGAACTATGATTTGATTGGAATAACAGAGACTTGGTGGGATGACTCGCATGACTGGAGCACTGTCATGGAAGGGTATAAATTGTTCAGGAAGAACAGGCGGGGGAGAAAAGGAGGAGGAGTTGCACTGTACGTAAGAGAGCACTATGATTGCCCGGAGCTCCAGTACTTAGAGGGAGAAAGGAGTGTTGAGAGTCTATGGGTTAAATTTAGAGGTGGAAGGGGTGATGTTGTGGTTGGTGTCTGCTATAGACTGCCAGATCAGGTGGATGAGGTAGACGAAGCTTTCTTTGGACAACTGAGAGAAGCTTCCAGATCGCAGGCGCTGGTTCTCATGGGCGACTTTAATCACCCTGAAATCTGTTGGGAAACCAATAAAGCAGTACACAGACAATCCTGGAAGTTTTTGGAGAACGTTGGGGATAACTTCTTGGTACAAGTGCTGAAGGAACTGACCAGGGGCCATGCGCAGCTTGACCTGCTGCTCACAAACAGGGAGGAACTAGTAGGGGAAGTAGAGGTGGGTGACAACCTGGGAAGCAGTGATCATGAGATGGTAGATTTCAGGATCCTGACCAAAGGAAGACAGGAGAGTAGCAAAATACACACCCTGGACTTCAGAAGATCAGACTTTGACTCCCTCAGAGAACTGATGAGCAGGATCCCCTGGGATGCTTACATGAAGGGGAAAGGAGTCCAGGAGAACTAGCAGTATTTTAAAGAAGCCTTATTAAAGGCATAGGAAGAAACCATCCCGATGCGCAGCAAGAAAAGCAAATATGGTAGGCGACCAGATTGGCTTACCGGGACATCCATGGTGAGCTTAAACACAAAAAGGAAGCTTACAAGAAGTGGAAACTTGGACAGATGACTAAGGAGGAGTATAAATATATTACTCGAGAATGCAGGGGAATTATCAGGAAGGCGAAAGCGCAATTGGAATTGTAGCTGGCAAGGGATGTGAAGGGGAACAAGAAAGGTTTCTACAGGCATGTTAGCAATACGAAGGTGATCAGCGAGGGTGTGGGGCCCTTACTGAATGAGGGAGGTAACCTAGTGACAGATGATGTGGGAAAAGCTAAAGTACTCAATGCTTTCTTTGCCTCTGTCTTCATGGCCAAGGTCAGCTCGCAGACAAATGCACTAGGCAACGCAGTATGGGAAGGAGGTGGACAGACCTTGGTGGGGAAAGAACAAGTTAGGAACTATTTAGAAAAGCTAAATACACAAATCCATGGGCCCAGATTTAATGCATCCGAGGATACTGAGGAAGTAAATAAATGTCATTGCAGAGCCTTTGGCCATTATCTTTGAAAACTCATGGAGATCAGGAGAGATCCCGGATGATTGGAAAAAGGCAAATGTAGTGCCCATCTTTAAAACAGGGAAGAAGGACAATCCAGGGAACTACAGACCGGCCAGCCTTACCTCAGTCCCTGGAAAAATCATGGAGGGGATCCTCAAGGAATCCATTTTGAAGCACTTGGAAGAGGGGAAAGTGATCAGGAATAGTCAGCATGGATTCACGAAGGGCAAGTCGTGCCTGACCAATCTGATTAGTGTCTATGATGAGGTAACTGGCTCTGTGGATATGGGAAAGTCAGTGGATGTGATATACCTTGACTTTAGCAAAGCTTTTGATACGGTCTCCCACAATATTCTTGCCAGCAAGTTAAGGGAGTATGGATTGGATACATGGACTGTAAGATGGATAGAAAAATGGCTAGACTGTCGGGCCCAACTGGTAGTGATCAACGGCTCGATGTCAGATTGGCGGTCGGTTTCTAGCAGAGTGCCCCAAGGATCGGTTCTTGGACCAGTTTTGTTCAACATCTTTATTAATGACCTGGATGAGGGGATGGATTGCATCCTTAGCAAGTTTGTAGATGACACTAAGCTAGGGGGAGAGGTAGATACGCTGGAGGGCAGGGATAGGGTCCAGAGTGACCTGGACAGATTAGAGGATTGGGCCAAAAGAAATCTGATGAGGTTCAACAAGGACAAGTGCAGAGTCCTGCACTGGGGACAGAAGAATCCCAAGCATTGTTACAGGCTGGGGACTGAATGTAGCAGTTCAGCAGAAAAGGACCTGGGGATTACAGTGGATGAGAAGCTGGATATGAGTCAACAGTGTGCCCTTGTAGCCAAGAAGGCTAATGGCATATTAGGGTGCATTTGGAGGAGCATTGCCAGCAGATCCAGAGAAGTGATTATTCCCCTTTATTCGGCTCTGGTGAGGCCACATCTGGAGTATTGTGTCCAGTTCTGGGCTCTCCCCCCCCCCCATTATAGAAAAGATGTGGATGCATTGGAGAGGGTCCAGCAGAGGGCAACCAAAATGATTAGGGGGCTGGAGTGCATGACCTATGAAGAGAGACTGAGGGATTTGGGTTTGTTTAGTCTGCAGAAGAGAAGAGTGAGGGGGGATTTGATAGCAGCCTTCAACTTCCTGAAGGGAGGTGGTAAAGAGGCTGGAGAAAGGCTGTTCACAGTAGTGAGGGATGACAGAACAAGGAGCAATGGTCTCAAGTTACAGTGGGGGAGGTCTAGGTTGGATATTAGGAAAAACTATTTCACTGGGAGGGTGGCGAAGCACTGGAATCTCTATCTCTAGAGGTGTTTAAGTCTCAGCTTGACAAAGCCCTGGCTGTGTTGATTTAGTTGGGATTGGTCCTGCCTTGGGCAGGGGGCTGGACTTGATGACCTCCTGAGGTCTCTTTCAGCTCTATGATTCTATGATTAATGAAGCCTTCTGACAAGGCAAAAAAAATTGTGGAAAACATATGTACTTATTATACGTTGTTATGGACACAAATGTTAGCGAGACAAGGTAACTGAGGTAACAAGAACAACAAAAAAATCACAGTATCGTGTTATTATTTTGTCCCATGGAGATGATCCATTCTGAAACATGCAGGAGTTACCTTATTGGAATGGAATGTTTTGCTTCCCTTCAAAATTACTTTTTATATTGTATTCACTGACACACAGTTTGGGGTACATTTTGTATACACTTTGGAGTTCAGATTTGGAACTAAAAATATGTCAGAATATAGAACAGCTCTAACGAGAAGCTCCCCGCTTGCCTGGATCCAGCCCCCAAGGCTCAGCCTGGATCCAGCCCCCAAGGCTTCCCTCTGCATTGGGGAGCCTGTGCTAGCGCTCCAGCCTCCCCTGCTGACCCACCAGGGAACAGGATCACTCCATGGGCTCTGGTGTGTGCGGGGGCCGAATCAGTGAGGGGTGTTTTGTCTTGTCGCATCTCACTTGTGTGCAGCCCCCGCCTGCTCCTTCCCTAGGTCAGTGCCCCCCAACCCGAAAAGGTTCCCCCCCCGGGGTCAGAGCACTGGTGGGAGGGGGCAGCTGCCTCGGGGTTCTGAGTCCCACGGGCTGGGCAGCACCAGCCCACCGCAGGCGCAGGCACGAGACACCCCCTTCCCCCCCCCCCAACGTGCTCTCAGGGCCCGCGACAAGCAACATGCCACGGGACCGGCGCGTACGCGAGCTGATAAGCGCGAGCTGAAACCCGCAGGCGCGGCCGCGCCTCGTGGTCACGTGGGCGACGCCTTCCCTCTCTCTGGTAGTGGTGTGGTGCGACTCTCTAGCCGCCCCGGCGTCCTCGCTCGCTGCTCCTCTGCGGTGCGCGGCCAGGGTTCATGGCGGCCCCTAGCACCGCGGCTCTGGTGGGGGGCCCTCGGGAGCCGGGTTCCGGGGCGGCCGTGGCTGCACAAGGGCGGAAGAAAACCTACGGCAAGGTACGGGGCGGCCTCTGAAGGGGGCGCAGGGGCCGGAAGTGTGTGTGTGTGTGTGTGTGTGTGTGTGTGTTGGTGGGGGAGGGGCAGAGGGGTGTGTGTGTGTTGGTGGGGAGGGGCAGAGGGGTGTGTGTGTGTGTTGGTGGGGAGGGGCAGAGGGGTGTGTGTGTGTTGGTGGGGAGGGGCAGAGGGGGTGTGTGTGTTGGTGGGGGAGGGGCAGAGGCGATGCTGGGTCGGGCCTGTCTCGCGGCCCCCGTGTAGCCGGGTCTACGGCGGGGCGGGCAGCCGGTTCCTTCGTCGCCCTGAGCTCCGTAGCGCTGCGGGGAGCTGTTAGCTTAGCCCCGGCCCCGCTGCCTTCTGCTGCAGGCTGCGCGTAGCGGCCTCTCCTCTTCTCCGCAACGCATTTAACTTGGGTCCCTTCGTCTTGTGTCGTGGAATTGCCGACCGTGTATGTACATCTTTGTCACCAGCACTGCTTGTGTGCGTGTCTCTAATAAAGCTTGCTTTGCGCCACGTGTTGTCTCTGTATACCGTTTACTCTGAAACCGCTCATTTTCCCCCTACCTCCTACTCAAGCTATTAAATAAGAGTCAAGTGCAATATAATTCCACTTTGCTAGTATAATACTGGGATATATTTAGGTAGATAGGCTGGAGCTTTCCAAATTTCCATTATTTCCAAGCTTGCCAGAAGTAGTGGCTGATGCTGTCTCAAAACTAAAGCACATAAAACATCAAGCATATTACAAAAAAAAGGGGGGGCTAAAACTAGTGCTACTGTTTGGATATAGATGAGCAATGAAAAGCACCAATTTGGGAATGGGGAGACCTGAAGTTGCAGCTTCTGGTTTGTTCTTCCATTTTTTCCTCATAACACAGTGTTACTGTCTAGTTGTATTTAATTTCCTACCACCTTTGCTTCAATTTTCAGCAGTGCTTCCCTGCTTTCCCACAGCGCTGCTCCTTCAAGTATTCTTGGCTTGGCTTACAGAAGTGCTTTATTGTGCCTTGAGCATTGCGTCCCACATCACTTTGACTTGTTTGTTTGATCTGTTCAAGCAGTAAATTCTGATTAGGAAATCCTGGAGCTGTGAATACAAGATCTTTTTTTAAAATCTGTTTTTGTTGTGTGAAATTTTGAACGGTTTCATTTTGCATGTTTTAGGTTTAAAACAATTGAGTATACTTCTACCTTTTCCAGTTTTGAAATCCATCAGTTTTTATGGCTGTGTCTAGACTGGCATGATTTTGCCGCCTGTCTACACTGGCTGCTTGCATTTGTGCAAGAACACTGACTTTGTAATGTACAAAATCAGTGGTTCTTGCGCAAATACTCCAACGCTCCCACTCAGGGATAAGCCCTCTTGCGCAAGTATTCTTGCGCAAGAGGGCCAGTGTAGACAGCCACATTTATTTCTTGCAAGAAGAAAGCCCGATGGCTAAAATGGCCATCGGAGACTTTCTATGAAGAGAGCGTCTACACTGGGCACGGATGCTTTGCGCAAAGCAAATCTTTTGTGCAAAGGCACATGCCAGTATAGACGCTCTCTTGTGCAAATACTTTTAATGGGAAAACTTTTCCGTTAAAAGTATTTGCGCAAAATCTTGCCAATCTAGACGCAGCCTATGTGTATACTAAGGATGTTAAGGACTAGTCGGCTGTCAGATAAGCAAATGCTTATCAGGTAGTCGAGTCGACTAGTCGATTTCCTTCCCCCCACCTCCTTGCTGCCTCTATCAGAGGCAGCAAAGGGGGGGGGAGAAACGGGGTACTTCAAAGCAGCAGCGCCGCACAGTTGATCCCAGGCTCAGCTGTGCAGCACTGCCCCTTTGAAACGCTGCCATGGCATTTCAAAGGGGCAGCGCCACGTGGAGTCTGGGATCAGCTCCGTGCAGCACTACTTTGAAACGCTACTGTGACGTTTGTGTGGAGCCCAGCGTCAGCTGGGGACTCCCCAGCTGATCCCGGGTTCCAGTGCAGAGCCGGTGATCTGCTGGGGAGCCCCAGCTTACCCAGGCTCTGTGTGGCATTTCAAAGCAGCAGTGCAGCATGGAGTCCAGGGTCAGCGGGGGACTCTGATTCCCCTGCTGACGCCAGGCTCCATGAGGGCACTTCCACTTTGAAATGCACAAGAGCCCCCACTGGGGACTCATGTACATTTCAAAGCTGGCACCGGCATGCTGCCTGGAGTCAGCGAGACTTCCCGCTGGCCCTGGGCTGCATGTGGAGTTCTGCATTCCTTCTTTGAAATGTACTGGAGCCCCAGCTGTGGCTCTTGTACATTTCAAAGAGGAATGCGGAAGTGCCTTATCGAGTAATCGATGGAAATTCGACTACTCGATATTTAACATCCTTTTAGTGTCTGCCAAGCATGCACATATAAATCAAAGGAATGAGAACTAAACTTACTGACCTATAAACTTTGTTTTATTGTTGAATGCACAGTGGTGTCCCATAGAAATGGTGCTTTCTCAAAGCAGAGCACAGGTGGAACTTCAGGTACTGCAATTTTACATTAGTGCAGGTGTCTCCCAAAAATAGCAATTGAAAAACTGGCTGGCAGTTTTGTTTTTAAGGAAATAGATGCAGGCAAATAACAAGTACTTTTACAAATCTGCCTTATTTTAAATTCATCTTTCAATTTTTCAACTTTTGAATGCATCTGCAAAACTGGGAGCTTGTTACACCTTTTATCTAGGAGAGAAAGGAATCATTCAGAAATATACATGTAGTGAAGGATAAAACAAAAGTTTTTTCTCCCTCCTGCACATACTCAAACCCAGACTATAAGTATACAGCTTACACCATTGCTAGAATCATTCCTTGTCTGTTATAATTTTACCCAAAACACATTTTTGGTAAAGGCTGTTGAAAGAAAAGTTTTATATTGAATGTAATTATTTGTATGGTCCTGTATGGATTATACTCTAAAATGTAATTTTTGAAGCATAAGATTAAAATATAAGTACTTGTCTAGCAATTATTTTGGATAAGTGAAGTCACTAGCAAAATAAAGCTTGAAAAATGTTGGAAATCTTAATATACTTAAAATAATCATTTCAGTACCAGTGTTCCCTCTAAGCTGTGGCGCAGCAGAGCTTCACAGGTGATTAATCAGCCTGCCTAGCAGAGAGCCAGGAGTCTCTCTGACTGGGCTGTTTGTTGCCCAGCAGCTTAGAGGGAACACTGGTATGCACCAAAGCAAACCCTGATAAATCTGAATTGTTATATTCTCAGATGGCAAGTTCTGAAAACAAAGTCAAAAATTTATATGGCAGCTATAAGACTTAAAGCTTTAAAGGCACACTGTCAAAGGGGAAGAAATAGCTTTCTGTTGCTCAAAGTAAAAATTGAAATTCTTATAATTCAAAAGTATTAGAGAGGAAAATATCTAGTTGTTTATATTAAGCAAAACCATAAAACTGACTATAAATGAAGAATTGTCATGTGAACAAACCAATCAGTCATTTTGGCCAGTTTCTGTGGCTCTCTTAAAAAAGCAATGGAGGGTAGAAAAATATATGAAAATAAATAGGAAATTGGTGGTAAAGCCACAAAAATTGACAGTGGTTCTGGATCAAATTTTAATTGACTGCATTTGGTGTGACAATGTTCCTTATAAAAATGAATGAAGCAATAATAGAAAAAATACAGAAAATCTTCCTATGCCACTAAGGCTGAAGACAAGTGTAAGCTACTATATAGAGAAATGGGATTTATGTTGAAATGATGTGCCTTTTTTCCATGTATGAAACACTTTGATCCAAAATATCGGAAAGACTTACTGAAATTACGGAATTTATTTATAGTGGAGAACAAGAGCATTCTGTAAAAGTTGAAGTGGACTCCAGCCCATGAAAGCTTAAGTCCAAATGAATTTTAGTGTTTAATGTGCCACCTTAAACACTTTCTGAAATCTGTAAAAATTAATTCTCTGGTATCATGGCTCTAGTTCAGATACATACACATTTCCAAATGAACATACAGATTGTAAGAGCTTACAAATACTAGTGACATCCATAAGAATTTGAAATAAAAATTTTCATAGCTCTTAAGTCCCCATTGGCTTCCACATTTTAGGTGATTGTAGAAACTGAAGTGTATGAAGTTACTTTGTTATGCAGACCTTAGGAGTTTTTCATGGCAAGAGTTTCAATTAGATCTCACTGTTGACTTTTCAGATGACCAAGAATTTTAGTTGAGTGGAATCTAGATAATCTATGTTTGATTGTAAATACATTCCTTAAAATATAGGATTGAGGGCTGTAGCCTGAAATCAGGCAGTCAGTGCATTTCAAAAATAGCTAACAAAAACATACTTGCTGCTCTTAACATGAAAGCCTCATATATTTTGTCAGTGGTGTCAAGTTTTTTTTTTTTTTTTAACTTACAATAGTGCTGAACAGTATTGCTGAGATTCCTGGTATGTTTCAAGAATTTTTTTAACTCAGAAGTTTAACAGAGCACATCTTAATTGCAAAGCCTATGATAAGGCACAAAGATTTTTAGAAATAATTAATATATTAAAAATGGTTATTCTGTTGTATATTTACTTTTATTTTCAAACTGCTATAGAATTGTGTACTCAGGTGTTTTGATGCTCACTGAAAATAGTGCCTTAGCGAATCATTTGTTTTTGGATTATTTTACTTTTAGAAATAACTATCACATGCAAGACACCTGTCAACTGTGTCTACAGAGAATAAATGGTAACACTTTGATATGTTCCTCATTTATTCATAATTGTATTTTAACTGTGTATTTAAATTGTGTGTGTGTATATACACTTTGAACAAGTAACATTGATATTAAGTTTAGGAAAACTCTGAAGCATTACAATCAAGGGGATTTCTGCTGCAAAGTGCTGCATGCAATTGATTTTCAGTCTGTTTTTAAAAGACATTATTTAGTCATTGTCTCATGTCAAGAAACCTTTCTCTGCTTTAGACACTTAAAATGATGTTAATGTCTTCAGTGTATTGGTTAAGTCTGAAACAGTTTCTATTTAAATATTAATGTTTGCTGTTAGAGTATTAGATTTTTTTTGTGCTGAGTATCGTGCTTTTATTTTGTTGGAAGCGATAACTCAAATAGTGCAGAATACTTTTTTCCAGTGTACAGCTGGCTTTTGCTATACCTATCAATAAAGAGGTAGTACTTTGTTCATATTTAGCAAAATAGGTACACTTCTTGTTAATGTTTTCTGATTTATATATTTGCCTAAACCTTCATACAAAAAGATCATGTGATTGAATTTATAACTCCAAATTAAGCTTGTGTTCTTAGTTCAAAATTGCTTGTGGGTGGGTGTAGAATTTTGAAAAGCAGATTATCTCACTACAGGTACGTCTACAGCAGTGTTGTTTCGGAATAACTAACGTTATTCCGAAATAACATTGTCCGGTGTTTCTCAACCTTTTTTAATAAAGTACCCCTTCAAAAAAATTGTAAGTACCCCCAGTACCTACAGTTTTCAGACACACACATTTTTTTTTCTATCATTGCAACACATTTGTTTAAACAACTTAATCGTAGCTGGACGGGCGATGAAATTTTTGGATGTAAAAAGTACAAAAATAATAAGGCTCTGTAAAATTTAAAACAAAAATTCAGTTTTCTCCAATTTTCAGTTGTTGACGTACCCCCCAGCCTTCTCTCGAGTACCCCTAAGGGTACTCGTACCATTGGTTAAGAAACACTGACACAGTCCACATCTACACTACAAGCAGTTGAGCTGGAGGACTTCTTACTCTGACTCCTGTAATCCTCATTTTACGAGGAGTGAGGGAAGTCAGAGGAAGAGTCTCCGACTTCCTGCTGTGTAGACAGTACCAAAAGCCGAAATAAGCTATTTCAACTTAAGCTACGCAATTGTTGTCGCTCAAGTCGTGTAGCTTATTTCGGCTTTAGCCCTGCTGTGTAGACGTGCCCTATAAATGCTCCTTAGCTCTTTGGTTTCAAGCACATGCAACTTGCACCATTGATTTTCACTAGAAAATCTCAAAGCTTTTATCAGATTTTTTTTAACATTTTAAAGGGCTAAAATTGAGCTTACCCCTAGCTCTGATGTGTATTATACTAAACCACAGGGTATCTAAGGTAGTACTCTGGGAATTTATACTTCTCCATAGATAAGTTTAGATATTTAAAGTAGGTCAACATTTTACCATGGATTTGAATGAAAGTCCCTCTTCTGAAAAGAATATAATTATATATTATGACTTTATTTTTTAATAAAATCCAACATATCCTTAACCTTATCAAGTATAACAAAAAGAAATAGTACACTAATATTTTTAAAAAACTTAATTTTAGAATTTTTTTTAATACTTGAACTTAGTCTCTCAAGCTCAGAGATAAAGTTTTGCAGCACAAATCTGATTGATTTTAATGATCTCTCCAGGGTGATCCTCATAGGAACTTCTAAAGACTACAAAGAATTGATTCTAGGCAAAGTAACAGTGAAATAAAATAACAGTGAAACTGATCAAGTAAGATGGATCCATGTTCAGTTGGAATTCAGCTCCAAGCTGCCAATGAATGTCATAAGATATACTATACCCGTCATGCTGGCTTCAAGACTAAGCAAGATCTATCTTCATCAGATCTGCTACTACTTCAGCTTAGGACTGGAATGACTCTTTCTGAGAATAATACCATCTGCTTCCACCATGCAAAAATTTATATTGACAGATTTGAAGATCTGCAAAAATCATGTTGTGACCCATTTAACATACACAGGAAAGTATCAAAGAAAAACTTACGTTCAATCGACTTAGATGATGCAGCTTTTCTAAGTGCCAAGTTTGGAAGACAGTTTGTACCTGGTTGGAAGCTTTGTCCAAAGTGTACACAGATAATTAATGGAAGTGTGGATGTTGACACTGAAGATCGCCAAAGAAGGAAACTTGATTCAGACGTATGTATATGGGTCAATTTTTTTTCACTCCTCTAAACTCCACACGCTAATGGGGTGGGGCTTGACTGGAGTCCTACATAAAGAAATTTCTTATCTTTTTTTTCCTTAAAATGTGAAAGTGTTAAAAAAAATTAATGTACAAGAGATATTTATAAACCTTTTGGGAAAACTTGCCAATTAAATGGATGTGTTTTAAAGGGAGAGAGTCAATATCTTGTGTGTTTTTTATACTAACTTTTAAAATCTATTTTCTTATAGGACAGTCATTTAATAGTTCATGTCCTGACATTTTGCAAAAAAATTATTTTTCTGTTCCCCTGTAAATGTTTAAAGGTCTTTTCTTGGGCTACTAGAAAGCACATTAGTAAAATTGAATGTAGACTGGGTGTACTTTTGATGTGTTAAACTGATCCAGTTAAAGTCCACACTTTTCCCCGGGGTTTAAACATGGTTAGCTTAGAAACATTAGTGTACACTGCCTGTCTACTATAGACATTTAGAAAATGTTGTCTAAATGTTTAGTCCCAGTCCTACTCTGGGACTAAAATCTACAAACAAAATTAAACTGAAAATGCAGTCTTTTGTCAAAATATTGACTAATCAAACCAAATATGGATTATATAAATTGCAAACTTCTTAAGTATTGCATACAGCATAGAAATAATTCTCATCACAAAAAATTGGCTGCAAGAGTTTATGGTAGACTGAGTACATGTGGTTTCAGTCCTACAAGGCCACTGTTCTAAGTCTGGTAGCACAAATATGCCAAACTTATAACATTACTTATGGTATTACTTGTCTTGAAGGTAAACAAGACAAGCTCACTTTTAGAAAGGCTGAATCATCTCTGTGTACATACATTGTTACAGACATGTGGCACAATGTTTATTCTTATTAGTTTTACTGAATGTCCTCAACTGTCCAATATAATTGGGTTAGGAATTTTTGCATTTTGACTTGTCAGTATCTGAGGTACTATCCAGAACACGTCAGATTTCTTTTAATTAGAAAACATTTCGTCAAAAGTTTAGTGGCATCATGGGAAAAGGTTTTTTTTTTTTTTTTTAATTCTGTTAATCAGCTGATGTGTATGATATTTACATTTAAAATTACAAGCCATTTTCCTGTACATGTTAATATTTGGAGAGAATTGTCTTGATCTAGTGATGTGAGGAAATGAAGCTGAAAAGGTTTTTTTCCTCTTACCTATTCAGAGGTTATAGGAGAATAAATAAAAAACAAAGGACTTAATGGGAATAAAACCAATGTGCTAAATGTATTGTTAGCTTGATTTTTAAAAACTAAGTTTGATGCTGTGAGAGGAAAGATTGTTTCAGAAGGGTTGGCAAGTTTTGCTTTGAAATTGACACAACTGCCCATCTAGTGTGACGGCATTTCCCAAAACTATATTATAACACATCAAACCTTTATTAGGAAAGGATAGAGGTCAGAATGAGGACTAGAAAATAAGAACCCATTACAGTTATCAAAGTAAGGCTTATAATACTGTTTATTCACTCGGGATGGTACAGTTGCTTCATGTAATGGTTTTCTTTAAAGATTCACATGGTCCTTTACTGATAGATGCAGCACTTGGGCCCAGCTTTGTGCTTAACAATTTACCAGAGGCTTCACAACATCCCAGCTTGATTGTCAACTCATCTGTGGATTTGGCTTGGTATTAATATTTAAAATTAAAATTTCTATCTTGGTTCAGGGGCGAACAGCTAAAGCTTTGAAGTCCTTGCAGTTTGCTAATCCAGGACGACAGACTGAATTAGCTCCAGAAAGCAGTAAAAGAGAAAAGAGAAGGCTACAAACAAAAAGCACATCGGTTAATTCTGACAGGTGGGCCGTTTTACTATGTTAATACATATTTAAAATTTGAAATGTTGGTTAGGGATGTTAGCACAAAGTATTAACGATTACACAACTATTCGATAGTCCCTGGGGGCAGTGGCTAGCAGCCAATGCACTCCTGGAGAGCCCCCTGCCACCCCGTGCTGCTGCCTCTCTCTCCGTCAGAGGCAGCAGCAATGGATGGCAGGCGAGAGCCAGTTCGCAATGGGAACCATCTTAAAAACTGGCTCCCCGCGCAGACCAGCTTCAGCCTGTCCCCCTGTGTTGCTGCCTCTGATACAGAAGCAGCAGCACGGGGTGGCAGCAGTCCCTGTCCATGGGGGATCTGAGCTTCCTGCAGATGGACTGTGCCAGCATCCCACGGAGCAGCCCCTGTCTGCGGCGAGCCTGAACCCACCAAGGACAGCGGCTGCAGCAGCCTCCCCTGCCATCCCTCCCGCCGCTGCCTCTGATAGAGGCAGCATCATGGGAGGGGGGGCAGGCGGCTCCATGGAGCTGGCACACAAGGGGAGCCGGCTTAAAAGTCAGTTCCCTGCACGTATTGGCTCCTGCCTGCCCCCGTAACCCTCCACGCTGCTTCCCCTCTATCAGAGGCAGCAGTGCTGGGATGGGGGGGAGAGGGGAAGTGTGGCTCCTCAGATCCAGTGCTCATGGGGAGCTGACTCCCCCTTTTCCCTCCTCCCCGCCTCTGATACAGAGGCAGCAAGGTGGGGGGGAATGCGTGCAGTCTAGGGTTATTGGTTAATCATGTGCTTGACTACACGTTGACATCCCTAATGTTTGATTTTCTTAAAAAAAAAAAAAAAAAAAAAACTTAGTGACAAAACTAGTCCTATATTATATAGCCTAATCTCATTTTTGAGCTAACTTCTTAGTTTTTCTATTGCAACATCCTATATGTTGAAATAATATTGTGAAACGATGCTTTGAGATTAGAATAGAGTAAAATATCATTTAAATCATGGCAATGCTCTCAATTTAGACAAAGCAACTAATTCAAACACATTCAATATGTTTTATATATAAATACTAAATTCAATATAATTTGTCACACTTCTAAAGTATAAAACCCAAATCAAGATACTTAACACTAAAGGGAACTTTAGAAAAATGTCTAGTAATATAATATATGTATGTAAATCTGCCATGTTAGAGGATTACCCATCAATTTGGTCAACACCCTGCAACTTCAGTTTTTATTTTGTGATCTCTCTCTCTCTCTCTCTCTCTCTCTCTCTCTCACACACACACACACACACACACACACACACACACACACACACACACACACACACAAAATTGGCTTTTTATTTTCTCTTTTTAGCCACACTTTTTGGATTTCCTAGAATTAACTAGGAAGTAATCTAAGTGAAGTGTAAAAGGAATATTTCTGCTGTTGCCAAAAGTACTATATTGTGTATATTCTCTGAAATGCAGCTATACCTTTTGCAAAATATTATTTTATTGTACTAGTAAATTGAGTTGCAAGTGGCTGAATATGGAATGATGGTAAGAAAGAGATTTAGAACCTTCTTGTTACCAATCTTCATACAAGACCATTATAAAAATTATGCTCTAGTTTTCAGAGTTCAGATTTTAATATACATGGTTGTTAATAAGCAGTGGAGTATATGTATGCTTGGTGACAAACGTTCTACATGAGAACTGCTGATCAAATTTAATTCCTCTCTTCATCCATTGCTAACTGTTGGTAATCAAGATAGCTGGAAGGTATTCTGTTATGAATTTTGGAAGTAACAGCTGTTTTTTATTATCCAGGCAAGTAATCCCAGCAAAGAGTAAAGTCTACGATAGCCAGGGACTGCTGCTTTATAGTGGCATGGACCTCTGTGACTGTCTGGATGAAGATTGCCTGGGATGCTTCTATGCTTGTCCCAAGTGTGGATCCAACAAATGTGGAGCTGAATGCCGCTGTGACCGCAAGTGGTTATATGAACAAATTGAGATAGAAGGAGGAGAAATTATTCGCAATAAACATGTGGGTTAACTGTTTTTGTGTTGCGTACCAATATTGAATTTGGTCAATGAAAATCTGTGGAACCTATCAGCGCACATGTACAGTCTGTTGAGACTTACAAATTCACTGTTTGATATGGTTTTAGAAAGGTTCTTATTTATAGTAATTGTGTATTGTCACACTTCATTCCACCTTGTACTCATCCATACAAACCAGTTAAAAGGCTGGATCAATGCAATGATTGACTGTTCAGTAGGAGTTTGAAACTGAATAGCTGGTTAATTGCTAAAAGAAGTTTGGGATTAGTTGCTGAATATGTTCTGCTGTGTAGAGGGGGCTCTTTCTCCTTGCATCTCTCCTTTCTCACTTTTCCCCTTGAAGACTTGGTGTTCCTATTTGTTTTTACTATCTTTTAAAAATACATCTATTTCAATTTAAAATGTAAGCAGTGGCAATAATGGCAAGTATTAGCAGGTGTATGTAGTAAATACTTCATTTTCTAAAATGAGACTTGGGATAGGGATGTAAGCAACTAGTCGATTACCTGATAAGCATAAGCTTATCGGATAGTTGAGTAGTGACTAGTCACTCTCCCTATCAGAGAGAGGCAGCAAAGGGGGCAGGGAGAAGAGCCAGTGCTGGAGGGAACTGGCTTAAAAGCCAGTTTGTCCCAGCCACATCTCCATCTCCACGGGGCAGGCAGGGGAAGCAGAGGCACAATGGGGAAACAGTGTGAGTGGGGAATGAAGCAGTCCCCGCTTGCGCCGGGTTCCTACTACTGTGCTGCTGCTTCATTTCAAAGCCTGAAGCACCACAGTCGAACACACTTGTCCCATGGGCGGCTCTTACTACATTTAAAAGTCTGAGGCACAGCCGGGATTGCAAGTGCCCCACCTCCCCCGTATCAACTAGTTGATTAGCTGATTAATCAAAATTTCACATCCCTAACTTTGGGACTGTTATAACATACTTCATTTAAATATATAACAATATAGGGGCTAAATCAACATGTCCATTGCACTAGTTAGCTATAAATGTACTTTTAGAAATAAGCTTTGTCATAATTACTTGGACAGTATTAACGGGTGCTTTTTCACATGGCAGTTCATAGTTTCTGCTAGATGCGCCATTGTAAAAGAACGAGTATTTCAGGATGGAGAAAATTCTGGTTTTTAACACCAAAGGTGTTACAAACCCATAGTTTTGGAGCTTGATAACTGGGATGTTGTTTAAAATAAAAAAACCTTTCCTAAATTAATCTTGGCATACACTGTGTTGATTCAGTTTTGTAATAAAACTCAGTAATTCCTAATGACACGAGCCACAGTTATGGACTCTGGAGTCTGCAGCCAATTGTTTAAGCAGATCTTTCCCAGGTAACCTGTCTGTGGTCTGTCTTCTGTTTATTTGGTTGTTTTCATTGGGATGAGCGGCAGATGCCTTTCTTTTGAAGATACCTTAGTATTACATCACATTTTCTGTGAAATGTTTGGATAGCTGTTCAGAAGGCTAGATCATCTTCCCTGCTATGGCTACTCTGCTTCCACTTTAAACAGTCATTTGCAGATTCTCCCTAAATAGTTGTTTACAATCATACAGTGCTCTTATAGCCTCTAACTCCTTGTCGCCAGTTAGGATAGTGGATATGGCCAGTTGCTGACTGTACCCTTGGGAAATTATGGGTAGCTGACAAAATGTAGAACAAGCTTAGGGCTACTCACTTAAACTGAGGAACTGGATAAACAGTGGGCAAGAGCTATCTTTGCAGCCCACTTCCTAAACTGAACTGGGCGAGCAAAAGCGCAATCTGGCATACAGCTTACATTTATGGCATGTACATGTGTGGCATCTGGACTGTTGTGCTACACAGTAACTATCACAATCTTATGGACTTTGTTTCTCTCTTCAGCTACAATGGGGATCCTAGAATATGAAATTACTTAGTGATATATTTCTATAACCATCTGCCAGATTAAATATCTAGTTTTACACTGAGACATTTTTTCATATTGTTTGCAGTTGTCACTGCATTGACATAATTTAATATACTGCTTACTGTAAAGTCTTGGGGTTCAAATCATTTAGACTTTTTAAATTCTGCAGTAAATAAAAGTTCAACATGGCTAATGCACAGTAGACTGAACTGCATACTTTAATTCTTTTTTTAGGTAAAGGTTTACATTACACATGCCACTGAAAATAGTCCAAATGTCTTACCTTTGCTTAGACTAAAATAGCCAAATTGCTATGCAAACCAGTTGAGTTTAAATAATTTCAAACCAAAGCATAAATTTTATATTTCTAGCTTCAGTCAGAATTAAGATTTCACATCTGAGTGTTACAAAACTCCTGAAAATTAAATTTTAGTAGAAATGCTAATACATTCTTAACAAGTAGAACCTAGCAATTGTCCTGTGAATATAGCTTTTTTGAATAGGAGAACATTTTGTATAGTCTTACTGTGGATTCAGACTTATTTTGTCCAACTTGCATATTTTTGGACTATTTTACATACATTTTGCTCAAGGATGCATGTAACTATTGTCTTTTGAAGGATTTTCTTGGTAATTGTACATCTTATAATCATGACATTTTACTGTTTAGATATTTTCATTTCTAGAAAATAATGTGAAACTCAGAAGGTTTGCAGCTATAGATCAGATTTCTGGTTGGATATACATTTCTTCTATTAACTTCATGGGTAATGCTGACATCTGCTGGTACTGATGAAACATTAAACTCCAATTTAATCTGCTTAATTTAAAAAAAGTTGGCTATACTTTTCTTTTACCGTTGGATTTTTGATTCATTGAATAATTACTATGAAATGGATTGTAAAAATCTTTTGACATTCTAGCTCCTGGTAAACTTTCTGGAGCATCACCACATTAAAGCACGCTTACACTATCCTTATGCTATCAACTTTACAAGAAGTCTTGTAATTTTTCATAATCAAATGTAACTATAAATGACTGTCACTTTTTAACTTGGTCAAATGTAGTCAGTCTTTCAACTTACTACTTCCATAGTAAAATTTCATTTAACTTCAAAAATTTATGTAATTTAAAAATTGTCTTAATTACTATACACCTAATTTATGTGACTAGTATTAGACTAAAGTACCCAGTTTTCCGATGAATTTGTAAATGGTTGCTTTAGATAGGAGTGCCTAACTGAGAGCTGTTAGCACAGGTATCACTGTGACAAACAGGTCCGTTTATTGTGCTCTGGACAAATACCAATTTTTGCCGTTCATTCTAGTACAGGCATGGGCAATAAGCAGCCTGTGGTCTGGACATGCTTCACCAGGATTAGCCCCTGGTGGGCTGCTGGCACTTTATTTACCTGTTCATCTGAAGGTATAGCCGCTTGCGTCTCCTGTTGACTGCAGGTTGCCTTTCCCAGCCAGTGGGAGCTGTGAGAAGCAGTGTGGACTAGGGATGTAAAATCCCGTTTTAATTGGCTAACTGGGTAAACCTATTGTTTTAACTGGTTAACTGATTAAAGGGGGAATGGGCTTAGGAGCCGCTCCATCCTGAAACCCTGCAGGCAGGAGTTGCTCCAGCCTGACCGGAGCAGCCCCTGTCCACTGCGGGCCCCCTGCAGGGCTGGAGCATTCCCTTGCCCACAGCAAGTGGTGACCTGCTCCAGCCCCCGCCAGTTAATCTTAACCAGTAAGCCTCACCCATTAAGGGTGGGGCTTGCCAGTTACAGTCACATCTCTAGCGTGGATCGGGGCACCACTTCCTGTAGCTCCTATTGGCTGGGAATGGTGATCCACAGTCAATGGAATTTGCAAGTGGCTGTACCTGTGGATACACAAATAAAGTACCAGTGGCCCAGTAGGGGCTAATCCTGGTGAACCACATCTGGCCTGTGGCCCACTCATTGCTTGCCCCTGTACTAGGCACTTTGTTTATCAACTCGGTTTCATTCCTTTCCTTTTTAAAGCCTAAAGATTATATGCTGTTTGATCATGTGGGGAATGCTCAGAGATTTCCAGCTTCATAAATCTGAAAATGTTTGGTTACTAGAGATGTTAAAAATTGTGCATTAGGGTAACCGTGTAACTACTGAAAATCACATTGGTTACATGGTTATTTGTGCTAAGGGCTCTATACTCTATTGCTATACACTGCGGAGCCCGCAGTGAACCTTATAACATGAGGTGACAGTTGCCTGCTTGCTTGAGTAGTGACAGCCTGTAAAATAAGATCTGCCTGTAAAATAAGCTCTTCGTTGTTGTCTATATTGTATTACTAGAGCTGATGTCAGAGCTGTCCATCAACTGTGATTCTTAAAGGATAATTTATCGTTGTCCCGAGGCCTTCAGTATCTGCTTTGAAAAGTACCAGGCCACACTGGTGTCATGTACTGGAATGAACAGCATGTTAAAGAAAAGTGTGTGTGTATATATACATTGTGTATACATATGGGGGGGGGAGAGAGGGAGGAAGAAAAACAAACACACGCAATGGTCATAGTACAAGGTAAGAAAGCAATGGCTCTCACTTCACCTATGGAAAGTGGCTTATGGTCTCCAGATCCTGGTAACATTCATTCTGAATGACTCCCACCACTGCTGTTCTTTTGCTTAAAATGAAAGCCACACTCCTGTGCCTAATGAGTTTGTTAGTATAGCACATCACAAAGACTGGAGACTGCTTCAAGGGAAAACTGGTTGAAGCCTGATGAACCAGAGAGAGAGGAAGCAGACCAAAATCATAATTTGAGACAGAATGTCGCTTTGGTGATTGAAAGTAAGCCACGGTGGGAAACTGCAGAAAGAAGGTAAGAAGAAAACCATCTAGAGTGAAGAAATGTTGTAAATACAAGAAATGAACACAACAGTTTGAAACCTGACCATATGATGACTGAGAAGATGTTGGCCTATGGAGCCATTGTTGCATTCGAGCCCAGTCTCCTCCACTATATACAATGTTAATAGGAATGGTTCCTTAATATCTATCCTTCCAAACAGCTATCTGTCATGGGGAAGTCTACAGTCCAAAACATGTTTTCCAAAGTGCCTTTCCTGTGTTAAAGAGCTCTGTCTTAGACTATAATCTCAACAGTGCAATTGCATCAGCAGTGACGAATATGGATGATTTAGCTCCACCCGTTGACAGTCAAGTGGGCTTGGTTTTCTTTAGGTATGTTGAACACCAAATCTGTCCAGACAGTGTTCCAGCAGTGGATGTACAGCCCCAACTCTAATCTGTCCTTCTTCAGTTCACTTGTTGGTGTTACTAGACACAAACCTCTTCATTTCCTCTATCAAGTATTTATTGTAACCATCTCAGAACACTCCAAATGCTATTTTTATTAATGCCCTCATCTACCTTCACGTTGTCAAACAGCAAATGCCACAAGCTTGAGGATTCAACCTAAACCGATGGCAGGTGCCCATGCTGGAAAATAGCCAGTTGAACCCTGAGGCAGTGGATTCTGGGATTTGCATCAGAAATCCAATAATTGTAGGGAGAGAGGTGAGAATTCTATAAAAGAACCTCTATTTTAGATGATAGCAGCTCTCTGAGGCGCTATGCAATAGCTGCCAAGAATGGACTCTGAGAAAACACCATTGTAATGGTATATCCAGCTGTAGTGTGGATATAAATCAAATTGTGCACTTGTAAATTGTTGTTTTGGTGGTGCTTCTAAGAAGTATCATAGCTGGCTTTACTGCCACAGCTGTATTGCAATGTGGATGAACTTTTTACCTGCATTTCATTTGAAATCTTGATAGAGCAAGCACATAGAAAAGACTCCTAGACACTTTTTATCCACTGCCAACATAATACTGTAGATACAGAATCACAAGATAGAGAAACCCTTGTACCACAAAGATTAAATTTCTAGTTTATTTCACTCACACTGTTTGAAGCTAGAGGGTTTTTAAAAATAAACTTCCCAGTCACCTTTTGTTTGATCAATACTGTCAGATTTGTTTTAAATCCCAAAATTGCAGTATGTCCACTAAAATGTCCATGTATCTCTATAACCATATGAAAAGATTGTCCTCACACTGTGTTAATATGCCCCTATTTTGCTGTTTTATGGTTGTCACTTTAAATTTTGTTTTTAGAATAGTCCAAAACCCCACTTTTGTTACTCTTATCATAACAGAAAAGCAAAACCTTTTAAAATCAAGTTCTACAACCTTGAATTTCACATGCATTAAAACTACAAGGAATAATGACAGATAAGTAGTTGTGTTTAAAATTTGTCATTTACAAAAAGTTTGCAAGTCCAGAATTAGTATAAAGGTGCCATCTAAAGTTGATGTACTCAATGAATTAGTCACAAAGAGCAACTTATTTTCTATATGAATAGCACTCTCAATATACATCAGTTGAGCTATGTAGTAGTTGGGCACTTCTGGCTCATGATACTTTGAATACAATGTGTTGCATACTTTTTTGGGTTTTTTTCTCACCTTTACAATATTCTGAGTATGATATGAATACCACTTCCGGACTAATATAGCTTGTTTGAAATCAATGAGTGTTGTCTTATTGATTTAAATAAAAGTTAGATGAGGCCCTTTCTAGCTAAGATATGATCTGCCCTATTTTTCCTGGGGGAGTTGATGGTTTTTACACAGTGATAAAACATTTCCTGGGATTCTGTCTGTCTAATTGATTCAGGAGCTAATGCTTCTATCATGGGTATAGCAGATTCAGGTAATTAATTATTGAGAGAAGGGATTTTGTTAATGTCTGCCAACACCTACGCTACTGAAAGGCATAACATAAATAATGCATGAATATTATATTTTAGAGAAATGAGTTGGGGGTGAGAGTGAGTGATACCTCCAGCAACTAAAGAAAAAATAGTTCCGTCTGCATAAGTGCTCTTCTTTCCTGAATGGACTGTATAAACTCATTTTACAAATAACCAATATTAACTGCCACCTGCCAGCTTTTTATAGCATTCCCCCTCCTACTTAATGCGGTCTTTCTCAAATTTTAAAAGGTTTTGGATGCTTTTTTCATTAATTGACTTTTTAAGCTCATGAATAAGACTAGATAACACTGGTGCTGGGCATTTGAGATGGACAAGCTGAACCGGCTTCTACCTGTACAGATCTACAAGTGCATTTCAAGCCTGACTTTTGACCCTAAATGCTTCACAGTACAGAGATTAAGGATCCGGTTCCAAAAGAACAAAAGTGTAGAGACACAGAAAGCAGCCATGACAGTACACCTGACCTGGCTACACAGTTATAGTTACACAGAATATGACAGAAATTGAATATTTACTTTTGGTAATGTATGTCCTTTTGAAAATCTGTCCCTAAGGGTGTGTCTACACAGCAACCGTAGCTTGAAATAAGCTACACAATTTGTGCTACACAAATTGCGTAGCTAATTTCGAGTGTATTTCTAAATAGCTTTTTTACGTAATTGGACAGCGTCAAATTTCAAAATAAACCGCTATTCTGAAATGTCCCTTAATCCTCTTGGAATGAGGTTTACAAGGACGTCAGACTAGCATGCCTGTTATTTTGAAAGGTATTTCTAAATATCGGGCGCACTGTCAATACATGGAATAGCTATTTCGGGATATCGGAAGTATCCCGAAATAGTGCCGCATTGTAGATTTACCCTAAGGGACTTTACCATCTTCACAAATGGATGAAACCAGAATGAGAACACATGAGTCTACTTTGAATCCTGTGCTCAAAGCATGAGAGAGAGAGGTGATTGTGCACAAAATCATTTCATTCTCATGTGATTTTGGAGTTCTTTTAAAATTTTCCTTTTTTTGTTTTCCATGTTTTTTTTTCTCTCTCAGATTTAAGGAGTTGCTTTCTCAATTGCATTTATTAAAATATAGACCTCAGAAGATCTCACCCTGGCAAAATTCCATTGCATTCTGTAGGGACTTAATCCAAGTTTTGCCTTACTCCAGGTCAGCACCTTCCCCCAATAATTTTTTATCCGATGCTCTGGAAGTTTTGACTTGGCTTCCAAACTGACTGATCTTGTTGGGAAATGAAATTGATTGGGGTGACAGGAATAACTGTTTCAACACAACCCTATAATTGGATCAAGTGTTAAAAGCATCTATAAATTTTAAATATTAGCATTAATGCAATAGTGGAGTGTTTTAGCTTCTATTGTTCCAAGTGACACCTAAAATTACTGTAAGAGAAAAAGAAACTGGATAGCAAATGCTTTTCTTATTTAGGTTTATTTTTTATTATATTTTGATGTCAACTTGTGCATAGTCAACATTGAATAGTTTTCTATGGGGAATCAGCCAATCAATCAGTTTAAATAGTTACTGCTGTAGTTGTTTCACACACAGAAACAGGAAAGACAAACAATTTTAAAATAGAAAAATATAACACCACAAAACTTTGCCAAGGGAATTGACACCAGAGTACTTGAAACTACTTTTATTCATTTCCTACACTTGCTACATTGAAAGTTGCAGTGTCCTTTGATATATAAACTATAGTAGGGATGCTATAGAAACAAGTACTCACTATGATAATAAACTGCAAATCACTTGGACTACGTCTACACTGCAGCACTATTTTGGGATACTGGAGCTATCCTAAAATAGCTATTCCACATTTTTTGAGCGCGCCCGTTATTTCAAAATATAACTGGCTCACTATTCCAACATCTCTGTAAACCTCATTCCACGAGGTATAAGGGGCATTTCAGAATAGCAATTTATTACAAAATAAGTGCTGTGTAGACAGCACCACATTTTGAAATAATCTATGCAATTTACGTAGCTCAAATTGCGTAGCTTATTTCAAACTCTGGGTACAGTGCAGCCACACCCTTATTTTTAGTTTTAAACCTCACCAATATCCTTTTTAAATGGACTAGTTCTTAAGTTTTAGAATGGCAGGGGCTCTCTCAAATCCAGCAGAGGGCACTGTTTTACTACAAAGATGAATAGTTACATTTCCAGGGTTAGTATCACAGTACATATTTACCAGCGAGTGTACAATGAGACTCCATGGGGGTTCAGGGAATCTACAGTGGCAGAACCATTCAGGTTTGAAGCCAAAGGCAGGAAATGGACTTATCATGTAAGTAAGGTTGCAGGATCAGACCCTTTAGATTGGCACAGTTTTAAGTATGAGTTAATATTACAATCAATAGAGAAATCAAAATGTTTATGCATACTTTATGTATGTTGACTTTTTTCAAACTTCCTGATAGACCCTTAGCGTCTCAAGGAAACATCTCTGTAGCTCTCCCTTTAACACAAAAGGATTTACAGTCTCTCTCAAGCTCATCTGAAGTGGGTTTTGCCCACGAAAGCTCATGATTCTATATATTTTTTGTTAGTCTCTAAGTGTGCATCTACACAGCAGGGCTTAACTTGAAATAAGCTATGTAAATTGAGCTACGTCAATTGCATACGTTATTTCGAAATAGCTTATTTCGAAATTGGGAGCGTCTACACAGCCCTTATTTCAAAATAGAGCACTTGTCCTCCGACTTCTGTAACCCTCATTGTACGAGGAGTAAGGGAAGTCGGAGTAAGAAGCCCTCCAGCTTGACAGTATTTTGACATTGTCGAAATAACTCCCTGCTGTGTAGACATGGACTAAGTTATTCTGAAATAACTCTAGTTATTTCAAAATAATGTTGCTGTGTAGACGTACCCTAAGGTGCCGCAGGACTACTTGTTTTTAGCATCTCTTAAGTTCGCTAAAGGTTTATGACCATTAGTTCATCATTTGGTCAGACCTCCTGTCTCTTCCCCTCCACCATTCCCCAAAGTCACCAGGTTAGCTTATATTTCTTCTCGATTGCCTGATCTCCATGACTCAGTCCTGCATAACTTACCAGAGAATAACAATTGTCAACGTCCACATTATTGTAGTGGTGCTATGCATGCTGTTACAGTTAAGAATGTCAATTTTTCCAGTACAAGTGCCTTTCATAATATATAACTGGCAAGCTAAATGGGCCTTTGGCTTTCAGTTAAAAAAAAAAACTTCAGATCCACTTGCTATAGATTCCCTGCAGACCCCAAGGTGAAGGTGCTGCAGCAACCTCTCAGGGCTGCAGCAGACTACTCCTCTCAAGCCTCCTCCGCCAAAATATAGCCCATTGTTTGTGCTTTATGTTGATTTCATTGGTTTATAAAGATGATCTGTTTCTCTTACTGTCTTGTTTTTTATAGTGCCCTTTGCTGTACATTATAAGTGCTGGACAGGTACATGAGAGCTACATAGTGAGAACTCGCATATTCTGCTGTTTGCTTTTCCAAGGTTCAAGGGAGCTTTGTTTTGACAGGACTTTTCTAGCTGAAGGATGGACTGTAATGCACTCACATCTCTGCTTTACAGGTGATGGCACTGTCTGTCCATTCTTATGTAAAACAGCACAAGAATTACATTGTAACATTGCTGCAGGCTAAATTGAGAGAAAGGGGGAAACTCTTCAGTTGTCTTCTGATCATGCATATTTATTTGTTTTCTAAGGGATTTGGGTTTTTATCTTGAAACTCTTCATTTTTGTCACTGAAAAGGCAGGGCTGAGATGAGAATATGCCATTGTCACCTTATCCCATTCATTCACCTGCTGAAAAAAAAGAAAAATCCTACCCAAAAGAGGAAACCATTTCAGATAGGGGTTTTGAATGAACAGTCTGTTTTATCTATTTATTTTTTTTCACTAGCAAAAATCATGAGCCCAGTAGTCAGTTTAAAGTGTCAGTTGATTCTGACAAAGGACCAAAAGTCTTTCTCTTGCTATCCCCACATTAAAACCAGCACAGACAGTCGACAGGGGTGCAATCAGTGGTCAATTTAGCAGGTCCTTACTAGTCCCACTAAATCAAACCCTGGGAGATCGATCTCCACATTGTCTATCTACCAGTAAGTGGAGACAAGCCCTTACTTCCATGGAGGGTACTACTCAGACAGTAGCATGCTGAGAATTAAAAGTAAAATTTTTGGCCAACCTTTGCAGTGATGGTCGCTAGGGCTATGTCTGCACAGCAGCATTATTTCAGAATAACTAACGTTATTCCAAAATAACAGAGTGTGTCTACACTACAAGCTTTCATTTCAAAATAATGTCGAGCTGGAGGACTCCTTACTCCGACTCATGGTAACCTTCATTTCATGAGGAGTAAGGGAAGTCGAAGGAACAGTGTTCTGTCTTCGACTTCCTGCTGTGTAGACAGTGCCAAAAGCTGAATTCTGCTATTTCAACTTCAGCTATACAATAGACATAGCTGAAGTTGCGTAGCTTAATTCGACTTTTGTCCTGCTGTGTAGACATGCCCTAATTGTCTTGGCTGTTCCTTTTGCTAGCTATTGTAAAGACATTTTAGTTGCCCATGGAATATGGGCATGGATAAAATAAAAAAGCCTTTGGAAATATGAAATATGGAAACATAAGAATTTATTCTTAACCTCCTTGATATTGGATACAGTCATACTAACACACTGAGCAGAAACCCAGTGATAATGCATTAACAATGATAAAAGCTGGTTACATCTGAAAGCAGGTAGGCAAACACATTAATAATTGGGGGAGGGTACTTTTGTGTTTACAGTTTTCTGGTTTGCTTCTAATTATTAAAAGAAAAAAGACAGTTTACCCTGTATGCTGTGTGCCAGCTACCTTTGGTTTATAGACCTTGCTTTCTTACCTGTTCTGCCGATTCTTTAAGGGGCAGTACCGAGCCAGATCTGCTCAGGTTTATACCTGTTTCAGCTGGAGTAAAGCAGAGTGCAGAATCCCTGACCATGGAAAGTTCAGCAAGTGCAATAATATAGTAATGAGAGTTAGTTGCTCTCTCTCCTTTTTTGGGGTGGGAGAAGGGAATGCTTGAAACCCAGTTGTCCTCTCCCCATTGGATGATTCTGTCCAAGGATGGTGGAATATATTTATTCAGCAAGTTCCTTGTGCACTGCTAAGTGGGAGGGCTCCTGTTCTGTGCCCAGAAGAAAGCTGCCTATTGATTCATCTTGCATCAGTGAGGTTGAATTGTAGCCCACTTTGTGTTTTAATAGATTAAATTACGCCCCCCCCCCCCCCCAACTTTGAAAAGGATTCAGATGTTGATCCCAACTGTGTATGTTATGCTGCTTATGATTCTTAGTAAAGTTACTAACATGTACTGTTTACACAGTTTGGCCTGTGAGGCTTGTCTGACCCTGCTTTCTGAGGATCACCCAAATGTAAGGCATGAGCTAAGTGGTATAAGTTGGCAGTAAGAGTGTGTTAGAGTACTCCTGAGAGGCAAGCTCCCTGATGTCTGGATTTGATAGAGAGGATGCACAGTTTTTTTCTACCTATGTACATGTTCTATAAGGTAGGGTGTGATAAAAAGGAATCCCATTTTTGGTTTTTACTGACCCTAACATGAGTCGAGAGCACACTGTTAAGTCAGGATATTTTTGCTGTTGGAAGATTATCCTATTTTTCCCCCTTCAATGTAATCTGAAAGGCTCATTCATCACACAATTTCACCTGATAGCTTGTTTGATATTTTGATAGTACAATGTGAAATGTACATTTATCCCTAAGGAACGGAGCAGCAATTCTTTCCCACCATACATCTCTCCCTTTTGTCTGAAAGTGCTAATTTCACAGTTGGCTTTTTTTTTTTTAAGTAAACTGAAAGCCTTGCCTCCCATACAGGACTAGTTGATGTTGCTCCCTAGATGTCAGAAATTGCTACTGACATTTCAATTTTGCTTTATTTTTTTCCTTTTCTTTGATAGTATTACAGAGAATTTACATTTGAATAAAAAGCAAATAGTGCATGTCAGAGTAAGCATCAGGGAATGTCAAATTGTCCCTCACCCCCCCAGTTACAACTCTTATAGGGTAACGCAATTAAAGGATAATTACTAGACGTGCAAAGCCAAGGTTATGATCAGAAATGGTTACCCTTTCACTTGCTAAATAAAATATTCCTATGGTGCACGTTACTGTGCTAGTAAATATAATACACATATCCAGAAGCAACCAAATGTATGGCGTGGCCAGAAGAAGTACAGATTTGTGTATAAATGACCATATTTAGAGAAGATGAGACTGTTGGTAAGCTTAGTTTTCCTTGGCTATTTTGCTCTGATTAATGTGATAAATTAGCTTTAGGATATAATATTAACAGTATATTAATCACATTTTATTGCCAGTAACATAAGCTTTGAAATAGTAGTCATTCTAAGTTGCTGACCTATTTTTCTATCTACAGAGCTACATTTTGATTTCTCATGTGTCCAGATAAGGCATCAGCAATACAACACTGAGGAAATACCAGTTACCTGTGGTATAGACTCTACAAAGTTTACCTATAACAGTTTATTTTATATGCTTAGGCAAATGCTATTGTTAAATTAGACCCTAGTCAAAAGTAGCACTAAAGGAAGGCCATCTCACCATTGAAAGTGATCAACACGGCAACTTGGCTGAAAAACAGAATGTCACTCACAAAAATGTACATCATTTCATGCTTATGTTTAGTCAACTTTATTCTGATCTCCACTACCGCACACTGGCAATGCAGATGTGTCTAGTGAAGCCACAGCTACTCCAGGTTTACATTAACATGACTGAGATCTGAATCTGGCTTATTGGTTTAGCCTAGAAACAAATTGATTTCAGAAAGGGGAGAATTTCCCTCCCCAGCCTCTAGTCCTATTAGGTAAGAATCACTATTATGAGTAAATTTTGAAACTACAGTTTTCCTTTCCCAGTGCTTCTGTTAGGATTTGTGGGGAGCAGTGTGATATAGATATTCACTGCACATCATAAGGGTGTATGGGAGGGGTTGACAGCACAGGGGGTCAAGCTGACCATTTCTCACTAGAAGCAGGAAGCTTAGGCAACTGGGGAAGAGGTTTCTGTGAACTTGTCACTACTTAGGATGTTAAGAGATGGGTAATTGGCTGATCGTGTAACTGATGCAATTTGTATCGACTACACAACTAGTCGATAAGGGAAGACGCTGTGTCCCGGCTCACGCTGGCTCCAAGAGCTATCTCCACTGTGGCTCTGCAGTTTAAAGGTAGTCAGAGCCAGGTGCGCAGGCAGCCTGGCTCCTACTACATTTAAAATGCAGAGCTGCAGTGGTCTTGGACCCAGTACGAGCTGGGACTGAGCCAGGCTTCCTCAGTCTTGGCTTGCACCAGGTCCAGCAACCCCTGTCTGCGGGGGGCCCTGGTGGAGAGCTGGGACCCCCGCAGACAGGGGTTGCTCCGCATCCTGCGGAGCAGCCTCTGCTTGTGGTGAGCCTGGGCCTGCGCCCCTCATTCATCTGCGCCCCTCATTCCCTCTCTGCTCCTGCTTCTAGGCAGGAGCGCAGGAGGAGGAAGGTGGCACTGTGGAGACAGTGCTGGGGGAACTGGTTTTTAACCCAACTCACCCCAGCACTAGTTCCTGCTTCACCCCCCCTTGCTGCCTCTGATACAGAGGCAGCAAGGGATGGGGGGAATGCAAGTAGTTGACTCAGCTACCCAATAAGCCTAGCCTTATCGGGTAGTCGACTAGTTGCTTACATCCCTAGTCACTACTGCCAGGACAGAGGTAGTTCAAAGGCCTTTGTCAGTGGGAGCTGGAACTCGTTTTCCTTATAGGAGGGATGGGGGTGGGGTGAACATATATCATCAAGTGGATTAAGCAGAGTTTGGATGGTGTGCAGGCAGAGGCAGAGTTGTGAGTACAGTACTGTCATTAAAGAAATACTACCATAATCCATATTAGTATTGTCTTGCCTAACTTTCGTTCACCCACTGGCTGGCTTTCCTTATTGCTTCTCATGTCTTCAGATATACCTGTGGACAGGCTGCTTGTCTGATAGGTCTTAATCCATCCCACGATGCTGGTTGTCTTCAGAGATGGACTCTCGAGTACCCTTTCTTCTGACCAGCTGGACTTCTGCAAACACCGCATCTTCTGAGGGACAGAAGCTCCTCAGGGTAAGGTCATGGGTGCTAGTGCAGCTGCACATGCATAGGGGGTGTTGGCTTGTTTTTTTCTCTACTGAAGAAAGATTCTGCAGAAACCATTGCTCCCAGGATCTTCCAACTGTCTTCTGATTGCGTATTGAAGAAATAAGTCATAACTCGGTGGTTCTTAAAATTTCTCCATTAAGCATGTTAAGAAAATATCACTAGAATTTATGGGTGAGCCCAAGCTGATGGATTCAGATGAAGATCTGCATCTGATCTTTCCCAGAGTGTGGGGGTTCTTGACATTCTCCCTTTTGCTTTGGGTTCCTAAAGATGACAGTATCATGCATGAATAGAACATAAGAACATAACTCAATAGAGCACAACTCAAATTCAGAACTCCCTTTTCTAATCCGCTTTAGTGCTGTTCATAAGATACATAATTGTAAGGGTTGTTTTTTTTATCTGTATTGTGAAAGCACGAAGGGTATGTCTACACTACGGCGCTAGTTCGAATTAACTTATTTCGAATTAGTTAATTCGAAATAAGCTAATTCGAAATAACGCATCTAGACGCAAAAACTCGTTCGAAATAGCATTTTTCTAATTTGAAATAGCACGTCCACATTGAGTGGACCCTGAATCGAAGGTAAGGCTGGCAGGAACCAGTGCCAGCAGGGCATCAGGGTCGGACTTAGTGTGTGGGTCTGCTGCCTCAGGCTAGCCGAGGGCTGTGCTTAAAGGGACCCGACCCCCCATCCTGGACAGACAGTTCTCAGGTTTCTCTGCTTGCTGGTCTACCTCTCTGAGGGACAGCAAAGCATTTGTGTCTCGGAGTGCTCTGCCTGCCCTCCCTCAGGACACCACGGCACTCTGCAACATGGAACCAGACCTGCCCCGGGGACTCTGCTGCCCCGGTGTCTCGTGGACACGTTGCCAGCAGTCTGGCTGCACTGTCTGCAGGCTGCCATCCGGGAGCACCATCGAGGGGCTGTCAGGATCCAGGGGGCCCTGCGGGAGAGCTTCCACCCTGAGGAGCGCTAACAGTCTCCCCGGTCTGCCCCACTGTGGGCTTGTGCCCCATTCCTCCCTCTCGTCCTTCCACTTACCCTAGCCCCCCCTTCCTGATGTCAAATAAAAGACACGTATTTTCAAAAATAGAAACTCTCTTTATTTAACACAACTGGGGAGGGGGAATGAAACTCTGGGGAGACGGGGGAAAGGAGATGGGAGAGGGCAGGAGAGAGCATGGGAGAGGGAGGGAAAACTGGGAGGAGGGAGCTGGAAGGGGAAGCAAGGGAAGAAGGGGAGGAAGCTCAGGGCTCAAGGGTGGGGGTCTTGCCGGGCCAACTGCCTCCCAGCACAGTGGGGGAGGGGGCCTTGGCATCCCCGGGGGAATGGGGAGGAGGGTGCGGATGATGATGTGAGGGATGTGGACATTGAGGAGGAGGGTGTGGAGGTTGAGGAGGAAGAGGTGGGGGGGCAGGAGTGGGAGGAGGGACAGTAGTTGCGGGGGCAGCAGGCGCAGGACCGGCACGGGGCACCATGCTCTGCAGCAGGGCCTGCAGGTTAGAGTTCAGCACTCGGTCCTCAGCAAGCTGCTCCCGGCGGAGCTGCAGGTCCTCCAGCATCCAGGCCTGGATGGTGCGGTGCAGGGCTCGCAGGGCCCCCAGGTGCTGGTCCCGGTACTCCTGCCGTGTGCTGGTGGTCCGGAGGAGGCCGCGGGTGCGGGAGCATGTCCCGGGCAGGGTGGTGCACCCTGCACGAGCATCTGGTGCAGCTGTAGAGAAAGAAGAGAAGTGGTCAGTTCTCCCTGGGGACACAGTGGATGATGCCCAGCCCCCCCCCGCGTCGTGAGGGCGACCGTGCCCTGCACCGTCAGAGCCGCTGTGCTTGCACAGAGGCCATGGTCAGGATGTCTGGCTCTCCCCGGGACTGGGAGCTGCCCCAAGACCGCACCCATGCCCCTGTGCCGTGTATAGTGTGGCCGGGGAGATGTCCCCTGCCTCTGTGTAGAGGGGGCGTGTGAAGGGAAAGCGTCCTGCTGGGTCCCGCCCTGGGGTCGGGAGAGTGTCAAGTCTCTCCACACACGCATGTGCCTATTGGGCCACGGCCCCTGGGTGTCACGCAGCTGGAGCCACCTGCCCAAGGGTGGCATGGCACGTGCTCGCACGTGGATAGGTGGTTGCGTGATCCATGGGAGGCATGGCCCATGCGTGTGGTCCCTGGCATCCCTCTCCGCCTCCCCCCCGGGTAGGGGACAGTGTTGGCACTTACCTGGTATGGCCTCCCTGGTCGACCTTGCTGACTCCGGTGCCGGGACAGCTGGCGGTGGCCCCTCTGGTGTGCCTGGGTCAGGGCCCTCCGGTCCCAGCTGGCTGCCTCCCGGGCTGGCGTGGACCGCCCGGCCCCCCAGGAGTTGGTCGAGGCCGGGGAAGTAGGGGCAGGTGTCAGCCCCTGCTGCGGCGCTGCCCCTGGTGGACCTGGCGTATGCCTGCAGCAGCTCTTTCGCCTTCAGGCGCACCTGCTCTTGGGTGCGCCTGTGGCCTTTCCTGGCCATGGTGGCTGCTATGCAGCCGTAGACGGTCGCGTTCTTCCGCCTAGTGCGGAGATCATGGAAGTTGGGGGCCTCCCCCCAAACCTCAGTGAGGTCCATGATCTCCACACTAGTCCACGAGGGCACGCGCCGTCTACGGCCCCTGGCTGGCCCCTGGGTGCTGGGGGACTGGGCGGGGGAGAGCTGGCTGCCCCGGCTGCCATCCTGTGGCCACTGCCTGAGGGTCTGCAGCTGCTGGCAGGCCTGGCTCTCGCACATGCCCAGTGGCCAGAGTCTGCCCCTTTAAGGGCTCCGGGGCTGGGAGAGAGGAGTTTTCCTGGTTGTGCCCAGAGTGGCCATCAGGGGGAACTGGGAAGGGCTGGAGGCCCCCTAATTCGAAATAAGTGTCTACACAGCACTTATTTCGAATTAGCTATTTCGAATTAGGTGTTATTCCTCGTAGAATGAGGTTTACCTAATTTGAAATAAGGGCTCCACTATTTCGAATTTATTTCGAAATAGCGGTTTGTATGTGTAGACAGCTGTTAGTTAATTCAAAATAACATCTGTTATTTCGAATTAACTCTGTAGTGTAGACATACCCCTAGAGACTCCACTCAGGGGCAGGATCCCACTGCAGTAAATCCTGTACAAACATACAGTAAAAGGACAGTTCTTGCTCCAGTGAGCTTGCAGTCTAATTCATGACTGGGGGCTTGTGGGAGGCTGGCCGGAAGTGTGGGCCAAATGTTAAAAATGGAGAGGGAGTAGCACACATTGTGAAATGTAAATCAGATTTTTGTTAGTACACCTAGTAAAATGGGTAGAGGGGTTTTTTTTTTCGTATTTTTAACCAGACTGTGCCTATTTGTTTTACATGCTAATTTAAAGTTATATCAGTACACAAGCATTAGTCATGCACATTGCCAACATGTATAATAAGATAATGACTAATGTTGGGATCAGACAAAGGCAGCCCCCACTACCTTTAAAATAACAGGTCTCTGCAAACGGGGAAGCACAAAGTGTTGCTATATGCATAAAATGGAAGGACAAGACTCCCCATTTGGGAATAATGGCCACTCAGGAACCAAGGCATGGAAGGAGAACTACTGTGTTGGGGAGCTTCCCTCCTCTTTCCCTTGGAAAAAGTCTTTATACTGCTAATTGGATGGATTGAATTTAAAAGAAGAAAATTAAAATGTCTTATTTAATTTCATTGTTGGAATCCTTTGACCATGATCAGTTACAGAAAAACTTCAGGATTGATCTGGAGTACACAGGACCCATTTTCTATTAAAGTATATTAATGCCAGGGTCTGTGCAATTAGTGAAAAGTCAATTCCCATTACTAGTTAACACTATTGAATATCTGCTTTCTTTAATAAAAAGCCATGTCCAGTATAAAGAGTGTAAATCAATAAGCAGCTATACATTTACATTTATTCTGCCTTCTCCTAAAATACACAGAGATGCACTACCCTCTCCAAGCCTAAATGTCTGCCAAAAATGCTGTGCTCTCGCATGCTTCTGAATAATGTTCTGGTTACTTCTGTGTTTCAGCTCTTCATCAGAAAACAGTTTGCTCATTTCTAAAAGCTTTTTGGTAAAGCTGCCAATTTCTGGTAAAATGTTTGTATTAATTTAGTGCCCATCGAAAGTGCTAGAATGGCTGAAATCTTTATAGAGCTGAATCCTCTATTTATGTAAAAATGGGTACAAACTGAGGCACTTGAAATACAGGCTTGCCTGCACTGTAACACCAATGTGCCTCAATCCTGACCTGAATTGTCCATACCAATTCCGTCCTGGGTGTCTGTGATTAAACTGCTTACATGTTTGTTAATTAATTAGTGCTAATTGTAAGTTTATGATGGGGACAATTGTCTAGGAACAGGATTAAGGCCTCATGCAAAAATGATTAAAATCAATGGGAGCCTTTCCCTTAATGTTTATGAGTTTTGGATCAGGGTCTCATGCAACCAGTCATTTCACAGATGCTACCGTACACGTTGGTGTATAGTGACATGGGTGAGAATTGAATTAGCTGATCTAATGGTGACCTTTGTGTTTTATTTTGATAGATATTTTCCCCTCATGACTGAAATAGAAAGCTATGATGTATTATATTGAAGCTGTAATACAAACAGGATGCAAGGCATTATCTTTTGTTGTCATGTTCTCTGATTTTTCACCAGAGAAATTCCAATACTCAGAGGAAAATGCATTTGATTTGACAAGTATTTGCTTTTTCGTATTGAACAGTAGTCCGCAAATCTCTGTTCAGTTGGAACCATGTGTCAATATCCATTTAACTGAATTTGATGCCCAATTGAAAACACACTCTCTGTGTCAGTAACTTCCCCACATGTGGCACTGTTTGGGACATTTATGCAAGCATTTCAAATTAGGATTATGTCACCTGATGTCCACATGATGAGGTCTGTATTTCGCTCCCTGGAGCAAACTCCTATCCCGACCTGTGCTGCAGCATGGGGTATGAGGAAGTGAGTCCCATCTGAGACATTCTCTGGACTGACACCTAGTAGAGGACTCATCTCTCAGGACACCAGGCCCCAGGCCAGCTCCCCAGACACAGCCGTTGAAGAAGAAATGCAGTGGGCTATTCCCCAGGGGTGAAGGCCACATCTGTTTTTGTTTTCACTGAAATGTTCTCTTGGCTAGTTTTGGGGTTTCACTGAAAAATGCTCAGCAAAATGAAAAACAAAATTATTTTTGATGAATACCAAAACATTTCAGCAAAAACAAATTTTTTCCTCCCCCCATGAAAATCTGCTACACCAAAAAAAGCATTGTTTTAAACAGATGAAACATTTTCAACCAGGTCTAATCCCCTCCCTCTCTCTGGTTACAAGCTTTCCTATTCTCCCCTTTCTTTCCTTCCTTTACAAACTGACATTTACCATCTACTATTGATCACTGCATATCAGATGCAGCTTTTAACCCCCCATGTATCATAGGCCTGTCTCTTCAGGCAGTGTACTCCACTAGCCTGCATTGCAGCATTTAGCAATAGAGAGAAGTGAAGGAATAGTGAGTTGCATGCAAAGTGTTTGGGTTTGAAGCACTCTGTACTCTTACCACAGATGGGTGTGGTAACTCCAGATTGGGCTGCTCTAGTTTTACCCAGTCATTGGCTGTGTTCAGTACCAGGCATGCTCATTAGTTGTTTGAAGCTACTTAGATGACTTTCACCTAGTAGAACACACCCCAAGTCACTTCCTGTGAGTGGAGCCAATGAGTATTCAAGAGAAGGAAGAGCCAGCTCTAAGAACTTTCTGGTGGAGCAGTGTAAGATCCCCAAGAGTGAACTGTGAGGTTTGTGCCCAGCAGTGTTGCCTGCTTTTTGTTGGTTAGACTACAGGCTGCCTCATCCCACTGGAGAAGAGGAAACTAGAATGTGCTGCGGCCTTTGCAGATTATGATTGCAGAGACTCAAGCAGAGCTTTGAGGGAGACTGAGAGACTATCATTGGTTTTCCTACTGTAAGGACCTGGCATGTGCCCTTAGAGACTTGAGTTCCATGGAGACTGAGAAGGGTAAGTCCAGGTGAGAATGCATGTTTGTATTGGGGCTGTTAGAGTTTAATTGATTAACTGGTTAACCAATAAGCTGATGCTTGTTGGTTAATGTTAAACTCTGCCCTGTTCCTGGGGAGGTGGCTTTGGAGGCGGCTTCGCTGTGGCAGCAAAGCTGGCAGACCCTGTTGGCCCAGCTCCCCTTCACTGCGGCAGTGAAGCATCCCTGGGAGCACGGGGCTTGCTGGCAGCCCTGTTCCTGGGGCGGCTTCTCTCAAGGGCTCTGCAGTATGAAGCTTATTTAAAGCTTTATTCTGCAGAGCACTCGTGTGTAACCGCTGATCTTTAGTGCTTACATAGTTACCTTATTAAATGACTTCTCCCTAGTTTGCATGTATATGTACATAATGATATTTTTGCATTTGAACTTGTGATAATAAGTACAAACTCTTTGGTGACCTCCCGTTCCTCAAATGTTATCTATAAATGATTTGTCACTGACAACATTCACAACTGTTTCAAGAGTTTAGTAAACTGGGGATGGGGATACTAGGTGAATGTTTGCCTGCATAGATTCTGTTGTTCTCATTCTCATATACAGAGATTTACCTCAGTATAATCACTATAAAACTCCTGAGAAGGCTAAACTCTTTGTGGTTCAGCTGAAATTCAGAAAAGGGGAGGAAACATGATACCTAATGTTAGCATGGTGCTTCCCCCAAGTCTGTTAAGCAAGGATTATCTTTTGTAAATCAGCTAGCAGGACAGCAACTTGATCCTAATTGGGGCCTCTGGGTGCTTCAGGAACACAAATAATTAAAATTAATTAAAAGGAAAGTGAAGAGTAATGGAAGAATGTGTATTCGTATTGCCAGAGCCCTTTAATTTTCAATGATTTTGTTTAAATAAATACAGTATATTGGTGTGAATTATATTATTTATGGTAAACATATCAGAGTTTTGTGGTTCTTTGTACTTATCTATTGGCTAGACTTAAATGTTAAATAAGTCTGCAGCAGTTAGTAATCTGGAGGGTTAGTCCTTTGCTCACCTGACTAAACATATGTTCAAGACCCTCTTTCTGGCTTGGGGTCCCAAATAATACTGTGTATATGACACAGTTTACTCCACAAGTGATACAATTTACTATTCAGTGAAATTGTATTTTCTGTTGCTGTTCTCACAGTGCATCTGCTGGACCAACAGCTGCCAGCACCACATGCATATATAATTCCTATATTTAACAGAACAGTTTGCAAATTTTATACACTGTAGTGATGACTGCTATACTAGACAGCTGAAATTTATACCATCAGAATGTAGGAATAGAAAACAGCTCTCTCATTTTAAGTAGCCACTTACAATGCTGTATCCTGCTGAAGTTTTTACATGTACTTTCTCTTAGCTGAAATGTACTTCATCCTGCATGTACTTTCTCTTAGCTAGATTTTCAGCTAGGATTTTCAGTAGATAGCTATGAAATTCCCAAAAATACGCTGTGGAGCACTAGCACTGTAACATTTATTCCAATAATTCTGATGTCCCCATAAAGGGCTATCTTGGAGCAGCAATAGATTTAGCTAGCACCTCAGTGCATTTAGTTGTCTGAGCAGAAGCTTGTCTAGGCACTGCAGACAAATGAAAGTTGCTAAGTATATTGCTCCAACCAAGGGGTTTGTGTGAATTATTTTTTGAAGGAATGGACACTGCCTTTCTGGGATTCACCAGATTTTTAACAGAGAGAGAGATGTGGGTTTTCTGTTTTAAGAAAATGGCTAAGTGTTTTTCTACATATTTAACATTTGTGGAGTCTGTGGCCCTGATTGATAGGTCCAGCTGAGCTTTGTTCAGTGCAGGCCTGAAGGGAGTGGTAAAAGGAGGCTTTTCACAACCTGTGCATTCCCTGAGCTGGGGTTGGTTTAGTCCACTGCACAATTAGAACAGCATGAGGCCTGCTCCAAATTGCATTCACCTGCTCTCAGAGCCAGGTGGCTGTTCCAGCTGCTGGCAATAGCCAGAGCTTCCTTTTGCTTGCTTTCCACCTTTATACACATCATGTACTGGGGGCTATGAAAGGTGAGGGTGTGAAAAACTGTAGCAGGGCCAGGAATCTGGTATTGTATTGTGAGATAGTAATAGGGTAACTGGAAGAAAGCAACAAAAGACAAAAATGAAATGGATTCTAATTCAATTGTTGGAATGAGGAGGGGAAAACAAACTACGGTAAATATTGGAAGGGAGAAATTGACTCTCCATTTTGTTCTTCTCTGTTAATTTGATGAGCATCCCTTTTACCTTGCCATTTAGGTTGAGTTGCCATGAGCTTCTACTAACCCTCTGACCAATAGAAATATTTCGATAGCATGTCTTTTCCAGATACATTGGAAACAGAATTTGCAACCCCAAACATTTTGTTGGAGGTTTTTGAAAGTGCAAAGGAGAGCAGAGCACTCAGCTCCCATTGATTTTCAATGGGAACTGGGGAACCTAACTCCCATTTGTGCCTTTAAAAATTGCCACTGTATAAGAACCTGAAGGTGAAATTAGTTACTAATCAGTGGTGTAAAAATTATAACTTAAATATTCTTACAATTTTAATCTAAATTGTTTCTAGAAGATATAATGCTACTACTTTCTGCAAAAGTTTTTTCCACATTTGAGAATTTGTTTTGGCTATGTTTACACTATACACAAATTTTTGAACCAGCTGAATATCCCTAAACACAGAGTTCAAAGTCATGATCACGAGATGGTCAAATTCAGGATCCTAACCAAGGAAAGAAAAGAGAGCAGCAAAATACAAACCCAGGATTTCAGAAAAGCAGACTTTGACTCCCTCAGGGAATTGATGGGTAGGATGCTAACATGAAGGGGGGGAAAGAGTCCAGAAGAGCTGGCTGTATTTTAAAGAAGCCTTATTGAAGGAGCAGGAACAAACTATCCCAATGTAAAGCAAGAAAAGCAAATATGATAGGCGACCAATTTGGCTCAATAGTGAAATCTTTGGCAAGCTTAAACACAAATGGGAAACTTACAAGAAGTGGAAACCTGGACAGATTACTAAGGGGGAGTATACATTGCTCAAGCATGCAGGGTATAATCAGGAAGGACAAATGCGGTTGGAATTGCAGCTAGCAAGGGATGCAAAGGGTAACACAGGTTTCTACAGGCATGTTAGCAATATAAGGTGGTCAAAGAAGATATGGGACCCTTACAGAATGGGTGAAATAAGGGTGACAGATGTGGGAAAACTGAAAGCATTGAGTACTTCCGCCCCCACTCCCCCCATCTTCACAGATGAGGTCAGCTCCCAAACTACTGCACTAGGCAGTGCAGTAAGGGAAGGAGGGGGGAAGCCCTTGGTGGGGGAAGAACAAGTTAAGAACTATTTAGAAAAGCTGTACATACACAAATCCAAGGGGACAGATCTAATGCATCTGAGGGTGCTAAGGGAGTTGGCTGATATGATTACAGAGCAATTGATCATTATCTTTGAAAACTCGTGGTGATTGGGAGAGGTCCCTGATGATTGGACAAAGGCAAATGTAGTGCCCATCTTAAAAGGGAAGAAAGAGAATCCAGGAAACTACAGACGAGTCAGCCTTCCCTTAGTCCCTGGAATAATCATGGTGGGGATCCTCAATGAATCCATTTTGAAGCACTTGGAAGAGAGGAAAGTGATCAAGACTAGTTAAGACAGATTTGCCAAGATCAAGTCAAGCCTGACCAACCTGATTGCCTTCTATTATGAGGAAACTGTCTCTGTGGATATGGGACAGTCAGTGGATGTGATGTGCCTTGACTTCAGCAAAGCTTTTGATACGGTCTCTCTCAGTATTCTTGCCAGCAAGCTAAGGAAGTATGGGTTGAACAAATGGACTGTAAGGTGGATAGAAAGCTGGCTAGATCATTGGGCTCAGTGGGTAGTGATCAATGGCTTGATGTCTGGTTGGCAGTTGGTATCAAGCCGAGTGCCCCAAGGGTCGGTTCTGGGGCCAGTTTTGTTCAACATCTTTAATAACCTGGATGAGGGGATGGATTGCACCCTCAGCAAGTTCGCAGATGACACTAAGCTAGGTAAAGAGGGTACGGCTAGACTGCCGGGGGTTGGGATACCTCTGGTATCCTGGAAAAACTCCGCCACATCCAGGGAACGCGTTTGCTCTTCCGTTTTTTTTTTTGCGGAAGAGCAAATGCGCTCTTTTGGAAGCTCCTGTATTCCTCACTCTACGAGGAAGAAGAGGACTTCCAAAAGAGGGTTTTTCTTTTCTGACATTTGGCCCAGTCTAGATGACCAAATGTCAGAAAAGGCTCTTCCGACAAAAGAATCGGAAAGGCATTTTGCGTACCTTTTTCCGACAAAAACTTGTAGTCTAGCCATACCTGTAGATACATTGGAGGGTAGGGATAGGGTCCAGAGTGGCCTAGACAAATTGGATGATTGGGCCAGAAGAAATCTGATGAGGTTCAACAACGACAAGTACAGAGTCCTACACTTGGGACATAAGAATCCCGAACACTGCTACAGGCTGGGGACCGACTGGCTGAACAGCAGTTCTGCAGACTGCTTGGGGATTACAGTGAATGAAAAGGTGGATATGAGTCAACAGTGTGCCCTTGAAGCCAAGAAGGCTAACGGCATATTAGGGTGCATTAGGAGAAGCATTGCCCGCAGATCTAGAGAAGTGATTATTTTCCTTATTCCAGATGTGGCCTCACCAATGTTGAATAATTTCTTCTAATTCTGGACTCCTGCCCCATTACAGAAAGGATGTGGATGCATTGGAGAGAGTTAAACAGAGGGCAACAAAAATGATTAGGGGGCTGGACTACATGACTTATAAGGAGAGGCTGAGGGATTTGGGTTTATTTAGTCTACGGAAGAGAAGGGGGGAGGGATTTTATAGCAGCCTTCAACTTCCTAAAGGGGGTTCCAAAGAGGATGGAGAGTGACTGTTCTCAGGAGTAACAGATGACCGAACAAGGAGCAATGGTCTCAAGTTACAGTGCGGGAGGTCTAGGTTGGATGTTAGGAAAAACTATTCCAGTAGGAGTGGGGTGAAGCACTGGAAAGGGTCACCTAGGGAGGTGGTGGACTCTCCATTCCTAGAGGTTTTTAAATCCTGGCTGGAGAGTCTTGGCTGGGATGATTTAGTTGGGATTGATCCTCCTTTTAGCAGAGGGTTGGACTCAACGACCTACTGAGATTTCTTCTAGCCCTATGATTCTATGTACATCAGTGTTTGTGGACACTACATATTAAATTCACATGGGAGAGTGTTTCCTTTAGCATTATTTCTGTACAACAGCTGGATCAGCTTGTACAGCAAATACTTTATATCTGATTTAATCAATCATAATTAATACTTATATTAACTCAATCAATTAACTGCAGTTCACATTTCAAATATTGAGCATTGAACACTTGAAGCAAAACGCAAACTATACATTAGGCGAACTTTTTTAAATTAATTGGTTGTAAATAATAAATTTCAGGAAATTCCAGTGTATTTGTGGGTGTTCCAACAGGGGGAAAAAACCTAAGCTCATCAGGTAAAATGTTAATGATTGGCTCAGTGCTAGCAACTTGTAACATAAGAAATGTGTGTTTAAGTGTACTATTTACAATAATCTGTATCCACCGTAGATCTAAAACAATGGGAGACTTGCATGTATCTCATTTTCACAAAGTATTTTTAACCCAACATGTAAGCTGTCTACAAAACATTTCTAGAGACACCAAGGACAGTAGATTTTTAGACCTTGAGATTTCTTTTTTCAATAATCTGTGTGAGACTGGGAAGTTGCTCAATAAGAGGATAAAGAAATGCGCTTTCACCTCCGAGTTCAAGTGCATTTTATGTGCTGTGATCTTATCTGAAATTAGTTTGATTAGTATCAGCATGAACTGCATAAACAAAAAGAAAAATACATCATGTGCCTTAACATGGCTGGGTACAACTGACAGTATCTGAGCCACAATGAAGAGTTACTGACGGAGAGTTAATATCATTGCTGAGGCACTGTAAGGAAGTTGGTGTTTCAGCATGACTCTTACACAGACTGTTTTCCATTTTTCAGAAATTGCTTTTTGCTCACAAGAACAAATCTACATTTTTATACTCTAAATTAAGGATGCTAATCGATTAGTCAATGGAATTTCGATTAGTCAATAAGGGGTGAAACTGCAGAGCAGCAGCAGGGTTAGCGCCCAGCCCTGGGACCTAACCCTGCTGCAGCTCCTACCTGGCAGCTCTTATTACATTTTAAAAAGCAGAGGTGCAGTGACTAGGACGTCACACGATCCGGGACCACTGAGTCCCAGCTCATGCCCAATCCCCTGCTACACCTCTGCCTCTTCAGCGCCGTCCCCCCCCCCCCCGAGATGGTGCAGGGGGGAAACAAGCTTTTAAGACAGCTCCCCGCAGCACCCGTTCCTGCTCCTCCTTCCCCCCCATTCTGACAGAGGCAGTAAGGTCGGGGGGAGAAGTGACTAGTCAAATAGTGACTTGACTACACAGTGAGCCTAGGCTTATCGGGTAGTTGACTACTTGCTTACATCCCTACTATAAATGTTAATATACAGTTAATCTGGGGACAAGGGTATTGTAAATTACACCTATGTTTTGTGCAGAGCAGAGTTTTTGGTCAGTTTTGCCTCATCTTTCCCTTAAATCCGTTTGCATCACGAATGGCACCAGATTCACAGCCCTGGGTTGTAAAGTCTAGAGTTTGTTTGCAGGAGAACAGGTACAGAACCACCAGCAGTTCAGGATTCCCTTCTCTGCCCTGACAATATGCCTTTGCACTCTCAGCTAGCAGGACAGTATCTGGGAATGAGATGTTTGTTCAGAGTTTCATGCTTGTATAAGGCTTGATTTAAAGTCAGTTGACGTCAAAGGGAGTCTGCCCGTTGAGTTTGAGCTTTGAATGAGGCCCTCATTCCCGTGGCCACTGCTGAGATGGTAATGAGTATGCCAATACCACTACTGTCTTCCCAATAGCTTATCTGCACAGGGATATTAGAACTTTATGTATTTGCATTGTGGCAGCTTCCAAAGGCCTCAAACATGATGTGCTAGCTCTGTACTAACACAAAGGCATAGTCACAGCTCCAAGAGTTTTGGAATTAATTTGCCAAACTGTGGTGCATCGGACACCAATGGCCTGAGAAGAGTGAGCTGATCCTGTGAGGCTGGCTCTGCAACCCACCTCCTTTTCTCCAGGCACTAAATTGCTTCACTTTCTTCCCTAGTAGTAATTTACCCCACACACACGTGACTGAAGCTGTCATAGGGATAGAAGGGGAGGAGGAAGCAGAGACTAGGCCTGGAATAGGTGGCCAGACGCAGAGAGGAGCACAAGGTGCACACTTTGAAAGGAAAGTAGAGCTGCTACTGCAGGTGATATTCCCTGGTAGCACCAGGAACCGTTTTGAATGGTTCAGAATTCCTGGATCTACGGGATCCCATGTACATCCAGGGCTAGTTTAACTCTTGGGGGGACCTAAGGCAGTAGATTTTTGTGAGGCCCCTAGTTTCCAGGGTGGGGTCAAAATGAGGGGTTCATTGTGCAGGAGGGGGCTGCGAGGGAGCTGGGCTGTGGGGTCTGGGTGGGAGGTAGGGTTCAGGAGTGGGCTGGGAGGTTGGGTTCAGGAGTGGAGCGGGAGATAGGGTTCAGGAGCGGGCTTGGGGTATGTGATCTGGGAGGGAGCAGGGGATTGGGGCGCTTACCTGGTGCAGCTCCTAGGGGGAGCTAGTGGCTCCGTGCAGCCCTGTGGTTGCAGACATCGCCTGCCACTGTTCCCATTAGTCGTGATTCCCAGCCAATGGGAGTGGTGGGAGTGCCTCTGCAGGGAAGCGCCCCTAATGGTGATGCACAGGGCTCCAGCTGGGGCAGGGAGAGGGAGAACGTTAGGCACAGTTACAGATGCATGGGCTTTAGTGGCTGCATCCCAGGGCCCTGAGTGGCAGCCCCTAAAGCGTCTCTCCTAATCCAGCACCGTGTACATCCCACTACAAAGCTTGTACCTGTAAGGCCTTGACATTATAGCGTTCTATATGCTTGGAAAGTGTCGCGTTCAGGTGCAAGTATGCTCCTTGTCTGGTAATTCATTGTAATTGCTGCTTCTCCACACCTTGAAGTAGTGGTTTGCAGCTTTTTTGTACAACATTTAGTTAGCACGTTGTAAGAACTACAAATAAATAAGAATTAATACTACCAAATGCTTTATGTAAAATAAATGGGCACACCCACACTTTGCAAATAAGATTGAGAAGACTACATATAAACACCCCCAAAGCCAAAGAGCTTGCTGCTATAAGTAGTGTCATCAGGTGCAATACTATTACTCCTAATAGTAAGTACATTAATAGCTGCTACTGAGAGCTTGCAGATTCGGGACTTACTGTGTTAACCCCACAGACCTGCACATTAACCATATACAATGGTATTTTGGGAATAAATTGTAAAGAATGTGATTGAAAAAAAATCTGCTCTTGCACAGACACATGGAACAGCTATTAGAGTAGAATTTAATCCTTTTCTCTGAGCCTTACTAAGGGCCTGATCGGAGTCTCATTTAAGTCATAGAAAGACTCAAGAGGACATAGTTCAGTGGGCAGGATGCAGTATTGTAAGGCAAAATTCTATGGAGCCTTACACTCCATGAAATGCCACTGATTTCAGTGAGATTATACCAGAGGTGGGCAATAATTTTTTTGGGGGGGCTACTCCAAGATTTTTGGAAAGTGGTCAAGGGGCTGCACTCTTCTGTGGAGGCGATGTGGGTTCTAGGATGGAGGTTGGGTGCATGGGGTAAGGGACTGGGGTGCAGGAGATGGTGTAGGGTCTGAGAAGGAATTTGGGTGGAGGAGGGGTTGTGACCTGGGCCGGGGGATTGGGGTGCAGGGTCTGGGAGGGTGTTTAGGTGCAGGAGAGGATTCTGGCTTGGGGATGGGGTGTAGGGTTAGAGTTATAGGGCCTGGGATGGAGTTATGACCTGGGGCAAGGGGTGCAGAGGGTTTGCATGGTGATCTGGGGGAGTTGGGGTACAGGAAGGGCAGGGGTGTCAGAGGCAGGCTCTGGCTGGGGGGCATTTACTTAAGCATCTCCCAGCCAGCAGCCCTGCAGCACACCCAAGGCAGGCTGGGCTACCCTGCCTGCCTGCTGCAGCCCCAGGTCACTTTAAACTGTGGCTGTTCCCTCCATGTGGCTCTCAGCTCCAGGAGGGTGAAGAGGCTTGTGCTGCCCCCATCCCCCAGGCCAATCTCTCAGCTCCTATTGGCTAGAAACAGAGGATTGGGCTGGGGGTGGGGAGATCACTCGAAGCCTCCCCCTCCCTGCAGGGTAGAGAGCCGCAAAGACTGCACTTTAAACTGTGGCAGCTGCATGCCCAAGGGTCCCGGCAGGGTGGTCCGCAGCTGAATCTGGTGGCTTGGCAGGCCAGATCCAGCCCCCGGTCTGTATTTTGCCCAGTCCTGGATTATACTTTGGTGTAAGGACCTCTGGATCAGGTCCTCTCTGCTTTATTTGGTTTGGTGTCTTTCCCTTATACAACTCTGCCATTGATGTGCCCCTTTATCGTTTCACTGTCTCACTAACATCTTGACCTGGATTTCTGTTGTAGGGGGGCTGCTTTGCACAAAGAGCAGGATTATTCCAGTTTCTTCAAGGTTAAAACATTTCCTCTCTACCTCTCATCCACTGGCTGACTCTCAATTCCCAAGTGGCTCTTTGTGCCCACGGACCATAGCCAAAAATGTTTTAAAACAAAAATAACATCAAGAAGAGAGCGATTCCAATAGCAGTTCTCCCTGTATATTCTTAGTGTGTCCCACTGACAGTGTCATGTGGAAGGGAAATTGTTCTATCAGTGACTGTTAGATTCATGACCCCACCACAACCTTGAATTGGCCTTTAGTTGTCGCTGATGGGAACTGAAGAACAGCTCCTGTCGACATGATTGCTGCTCTCCAATGAATCAGAACACGCAGGGCACAGAGCAGCACATTAAACTAGCAACAGAAATATATCACTGTACTTTTATATAGATGTATTGCTTTTGCCCAGGCATATAAATGATTGGGCTATCCACTTTTTTTTCCAAGGACTATAAATTAAAAATAAGATGAGGGTTTTGAAATTATGTTCCTTTTTAAAAAACTAGGTAGCTATTTTAAGTCTACAGTAAAATATTTAAAGGTGATCTTAAAGTATGTGTATTTCACCATTGCTGTAAAAGAAGTCTTTCTGCAGTTCTGACTCAGCTAAGTAATGTTACACATGCTTATGTACTCAATTTGATTATATTGGGTTAATTTTATGCTAACCAGCAGAAGCTACTTTTTCTTTAAAAGAAGCTATTTAGAAATAGTTTTGAACTTTCTCTGTGTGGGTAGGTAGTTCTGAGAATCAGGCTATATCCTCATGGGAGATTAAAGTTAAGACCATTTTCTTTAGTTTGGTGGTTTTTAAAATTGTAGAATATGTGCCTTATGTAATTTTTATGATTTAAAATATTTAATTAAATCAGATTATGTAGTTCTAATTTACCTTAACCAAAGGTCACTTTGACATAAAAGTTAGTTTGTACAGCGATGTAATTTAATGTGATACCTCAGAACCTAAATGTTCAGTCGTTAAGTTGTATTCAGGTTTTGCAGCCTTCTCTGCTCCTTGATTAAATCCTTTTAATTCTGTGATTAGTTCATTCCACACATGTAAACTGAATGAAATACCTTGGGTAATTTTCATAACCCTTGTATCTTTCAAACACCATGTAGTACCGAAAGTATGGCATTGTGTGGTCTGTGGGTAATTGCTGAACTGCCTTCAGCCCCTGAATACTCCCTAGGACCCTTAGTCTCACCTCTCGCAGGGGGAGAAACAACAGGAGATAAGTCTTCACAGTATACCTCCAGGGACATAATAGAGCAGTCCCCCGCACCCAGTCTGAGAGCACCTGTGCTGCTAAGAGGGATGAAAGTCGTTAGCCAGCTTGATGCTCTCCTGTCAAGGAGAGAAACAATTCAGTGGTTGGTACCCTCCTTCCAGATGTCGAGGTATCGTTTAACAGTCTGCAATGACTAGGAATCGCATGGTAAATTGCCTGCTATATGCAAAGGTTGCAGAATTCACAAGACCTCTAGACAAACTTATGAGTGGAGCTGGTCGTCATAATTAAGGTGACCGGACAGTCCCCTATTTAAAGGGACAATGCACTACTTTTAAAAAAATGAGCAAATTGTCCCATATTGTCTGTCTCTCCCCTCCCATTAATAGCGGTGAGTCCTACTGCCAGGCAGGTCCTGGCTCTCGAGTTGCCTACCCAACAGCGGTGAGTGGGGGAGACCAGTGGATGATGGTGGAGGTGAGTGTGCAAATCTGGTAGTTGGGCAAAGCTGCAGGGTACAGGGCTTACTGCTCCCCCCTGCTGGTCTGTCAGGGCAGTCAGTGCTCCTCTTGGACAGCAGGGTGACCCTGCCCTCTTCCCCATTTCCAGCCAGCACTAGCTGCTTGCTGCAGTGGCTGGTGAGGACAGGCAGGCGGTGGTGGGTTTCATGTCACCTCTGCTGCTCACTCACTGGCCCTTTACACATTTCCCCTTTCACTGTCTTTTCCCTGCTGTGTGTATTCAGCCCCCTCTACCCTGCTGCTCCTCCATTATCCCCCCAAGTGGGGTGCACCCCTCTCCCACCATTGTGTGGAGAATCAGCCCCTTATCAGATCATTCAGCTCACCAGTAGCCTGGCTGGGAGGTTCTTTCTCTCTCCCCCCTCCCCCCCCCCCCCGTGGACCACCTGGGTCCATGCAAACCTTTCCATGGACTACCAGTTGCTAATGGAAACTCACTGGTAATTATGCCCGAGCCATTTTGCTAGTGCTGCAGCTGGGGAGACTGGTTTAGTTTAAACAGTTAAAAATGCTTAATCTGTTTAATATTCTCATGTTAGTTTATCAAACTTTATTTTAAATACAGTAAAATATTATGTCCAACATAGTTTCAATATTTTCTTTATTTAAGGCAAGGGTGGGGCCTTAAAGACCTTTTTCGATCGGGGGGTCACTGCCACACTGAAAAATCAGTTGGGGACCACACAAGTGAGAAGCAAAAAAACTCCTCCCAAAACCCCCAACTCTCAGTGATGTGGCCCCCAACTGAGACACCTCACTCCTGTGGTGCTCCAGCCCCCACAGGGGAAGCGGAAGGGACAGGAGGACTGAGGTTCAGGGCTTCTCATAGGCCAGAGTGGGATAGGTATGGGGGTGCATGATCTGGGTGGGAGGTGAAGTGCAGGGCGGGGTGAAGAGGGAAGGGAGTTTGGTGGCAGGAGAGGATGTGGGGTGGGGGTATAAGAGGGAGTTTGGGGATGGGAGGTGGTTGGGAGAGTAACACAGAAAAGGTGAGAATGCAGCCAAATAGCTAGTTGGGAGGGAGGCAAAGACGTGGGGAGTAAAGGAAAGTGCAGCTTCTGCAAAGTGAAATTGTATCTCTCCCCCCCCCCCCCCCACATCTTCCCTCTACTCCGGCCTCGCTCTCCTCAGCCCCATGATCCCTCCCCCAGCCTGATCCCCTGCATTGCCCCCTGCCCCTTAGTGCAACCCCTGCCCCTGCATCCTCCTTCACCCCACCTCCTGCCCCTACAAACCTGTGCCCCCAGTGCACTCACTGGCAGGGCAGCAGCGCTGGGGTGAGGAGAGGCGGGGGTGGGAGCAGCGGGAAGATGGGGCGGGGGGGAAGGAAGGGAATACAATTTCACTTTGCAGAAGCTGCACTTTCCTCTACTCCCCACGTCTTTGCCTCCCTCCCAACTAGCTATTTGGCTGCATTCTCACCTTTTCTGCCGGGCCCAGCCCTTTGCCTGCAGGCTGTGGCTCCGGGGCTGGGGTGGGCAGAGCCTGGGGCTGCCCAGGGCTCGCTCCAGCCTGGATGGGTGCAGCGGGGTGCTGGGGAAGGGGCTCCCCACTTCCACACACAGCCTGCGGGGAGCAGTGTGGCCCCGGCATGTCGTGTGCTGGCCACCCAGCCCTGTCCTCTCCCCAAGCAGGAAGCAGAGCCAGGGATGCACACACCTCTCCCGTCTTCCCCGCTCCCAGCAGGAAGCTGCAGCTAGCGCTCCAGCCTGCAGCTGCATGGCTGAGGCTCGAGCCACTGTGTGGGCTCCTCACTGCACACGGGGGGGGGGGAAGGCTGCCAGTAAAAATTGGCTCGGGCTGCTCTCCTATAGAGCATAGGAAAGTACAGGTAGGAGTCTTTGCAGAAAAGTCAAATGTAACATTTTAAATAGAATGCCAGAAGACAAGCAATTGACCATTGATACAGTGTATACGTGCTTCCATACAAATGCTAGAACTAGAGGGGCATGGAATGAGATGAGGTTATTGATATAATAGGCATTGTAGAAACTTGGCGGAATGAGGATAATCGATGGGGCATTGTATTAGCACGTACAAAATATAAATGGATGACTGAGTAGGTCACATTAGTGGGAGAGAGATGTTCTATGACAAAGAAAACGTCAGATCAAAGAAAGTAAAAATCTTTAAATGACACTTTTTTGTCTTTTCCCCAATAAGATGATAAGTTGGAACACACTCTCAACCACCTGATCCGGGCGACGACAATGAGTGGGGTGCTGGTTCCTGGGTGTGGCAGGTTAGCACTCTGCATTGGCCACAGAGGCTCTTGGGAGTAGAGATCTGCAGCTCACAATATCCATCTGCAGATACCCACAGCTGCGGGATAGAAATGTCTATCTGCGCAGGACTCTACGCAGGGGAGATGTAGGTTCCAGTGTCTGCTCTGGCTATTGCAGTATTTCAGACAAGGAGAAACCACTTCAGCAAGAGGAAGTGGGACCTGCTGTAAAATACCCCATGGTGAGAGCACTTACCTTGGATGTGGGACACCTGGTCCAAACCCAAATGTGACAAGTGGGATTTTGAACTGAGGTCCCACTCATCTTGGGTGAGTGTCCTCACTCCTCCTAATAATCTGCTTTAGGCTGAACTCCAGGAGAGGGTTTGACTGAATTCCAAGCAGAGGAAGGCACCTAATTTCCTTGGCGGGGTGGGACCTCTCTTTGTCTGTCTCTGTCTCTGTCTCTGTCTCTGTCATCTCCCTCCCCCCCCCCCCCAGCTATGGCTAGATTAGGTGGCTCTGTGTGACTTCAGTGGCTCCCATTCTTAGGCCACGAAGTCTTGCTGTGTATTGTACAGGAAGTCTGGATATTTAACTCAGGGCTGTAGAGCTACGATATAGCAAGGTACTGAAGGAGTTGGGTGCTGTGTATAATCCTTCCCTCTTTGGATCAAGTCCTAAGGGCTCAATCATGAACTGCCACATGCGGGGGTTGGGGGGCAATGCTAAGGTACCATCTCTGCAATGCAAAGGCTAGAACCGAGAGGACATAACGTACATCTGCGATAGGCCTGGCATTGGAGCAAGAGGGAAATTGGGACTTAATTGTCACGGTGAATCATTTCAATCTCTGGTCTGTTCCTGGAGTAGCACAGTTACATGCTGTCCATTGATCAGTGCTCATAGTAACTCCACGATCTAGATTTAAGAGCGAAGAAAAGCTTATTGGAGCACCCACAAATGAAAATGGTGGTTCTTCTCCATGGTATACAGGTTGGACCCCTCTGGTCCAGCACCCTCAGAACCCGAACAGTCCTGGATGAGAGATTTTGCCTGACCAGGGGAGGTCATATCTGTCCCTCCTGCTACTGCCCCTTCCCCTCCCTTCCCCCCCCCCCCCAGCAGCCCTGGACCAGCCAACAACCTCCTGACTGGTTTCCCTCCCTCCCCTGCCAGCCCCACTGTCCTGCTGTCTCCCCTTCCCCGTCCCTTCTAAGCCAGGCAACCCAGCTCAGTTCCCTGTGCTACAGGCAGCCCCACTGGGTTGTACCGTGCAACCAGCCTTCCACTGGGACACTCTGGTCCTGAAACATCCATGGTCCTGCTGGACCACAGATGTTGCCAGACCAGGGAGTCCTGGATAACACAGGTTCAGCCTGTACTTTCATGGGAAAAAGTTAACCATTTAGGCTCTTGAGATGGGACAAGCACAGACACTTAAAGTCATTATTACTAGTTACTCTGCTTTGTGCCTAGAACTGTTTACATTGAATCACAACCCAAATAAATCTTACTGTTGATCTCAGAATGATCAAGTTTGTTGTTTGCAGTCTTGTGCTTATTTTTTTGAAGTTAGTGAATTTGTCTGAGTTGTTACAACTGACATATTTTAAGTTTAACTGGTGCTTGAAGGACATGTGGAAAGTCATTATAGAAAAGTACTAACTTTTTTGGAAATAAATTAGTTTTCTGACTCCTGAAACAGTCAGCCCAGACAGTAGATTGTTTTACGGCATAACTCTGGCATGCTGTTGACTTACTGAGGTTATGAATGCTTATGATTTTATTTAGGGTTTAGGTTTATCATGAGATGTTGAGATTGGGGGCTGGGGGGGGGAAATCTTGAAATGTCCTAGCCTGATCCACTCAACCATTCATTCAGAAGCTCACATGAAGGGGAAGATTGACAAATTTCTGATATCAAAACCAGCTGTTGGAACAACACAGGATAATAGCCGTCCTTGTCAAATGCACCAATTAATTCACCAAACTGTCAATGTTGGTATAATTGATAGGCTGAACAATCTGGCTGAGCAATGAAAGTCAAAAGTATTACTAACACTATTCCATCCCCTAACAGATCTCCTAGAATAACCCAAGGGGTCAGTAGACTGGAAAAATAAATAAAATATCTGCAAACTTAAATAAAGGTTTTAGATGGATATTTTTGTGGGTGGAATGGATGTGAGGGAAAATAATACAGAAACTGAAGAATCTTCTAGAGAGAACATTACACAAATATTTTAAAGTGGAATAGGAAAATAGAATTAAACACTTCATTGCAAATATATGTGTAAGGTCTTTATTATGTGAGATTAGTAAAAGGAAACAGCTGTAGATCTTGAGCTGTAGCTTGTTAATGACAGTTTCAACTAAACACCCCTATTAGCATTCTCATTTATCTGATTCAGAAATGTATTTGATCAGAAGTTGTCTGTTATAAAATAAGCGTGCATCTTTCTTGATATTAGGTGTTTTTATTATGCTACATTTGCCTTGACTTCTGTGCCATCTGACCCATTTTCAACAGATCTCTCTTTATGAACAATGAAACAGGATGAACCTCTCTGATCTGGCCAGTGCCAAACCAGAGAATTTGCCAAACCATGGGAGGTCAATGTTGTCTAGCAGCATTATCAACACTTTTTCTGCTTGCTGGGCTCTTAGAAGACCTTTAGGGGTAAATTAGATCTAAATAACAGCACAGAACACAGAGAGGCAGGACTGGTGGCTGTAAACAAACTTTATGGGACCGCGCAAAACTAGGCCGTATCTATGATAAGTGGACATCTGGCTAACTAAAATCATGCCAGACAATGGGTGTTGCATGACTGGAGAGGTTCAACCTGAAGTAATCTTTTGAATTACTGTCCAAAATGACTTAATCTCATTAAAAGGGAAACCAGCTTGTCTTGATGGCTGTATAGTTTGGAGCATTTTCTGTGGTTGCAAAGGGACACAGTCAAGATCATTTGTCATAAAATTAGACCTGCACATTTGTTTTGGTTTACAGCTGGGTGTACACCATTCCGTCTGCCCTGCCTTCTGGAAAGGTAGTGTGTGGGCTTGATTTCAGGGTTCTTGTAAATTTCAATCGGCAGCATGCACATTCTTATCAAATTCCCCACTGAGGACTCAACCCAAGTAGTTGTAGTAAGAATAAGATGTGGAAATCCTTTCCTTAAGCTCATGGGGGGGGGGGAGGGGGGGAATCTAATGCTTCTTCGTGGAAGCTCCTTCTGCCTCATACCACAATAGGCCTGAGCATTCCTGATGAGGCCCTGCTGGGTGGAGTGGAGGCAGCTAGGGGAAGGTCTGATCCCATACTCTGCCCCCCACCATACAACCAAACTGTGCTAATTGGAGCTGCTGTGAAGCTGAGCTCCATGCCATGCTGAAAGTTTCTGTCTGCCTGACTGCCAGGGATTTGGGTTCCTACATTCCTCTTCAAACAGTTGCTTCTGCAGGGTCTGTGAAGCTGCGGGAATGCAGATGAACTTGCCTCTGAATGTATCTTGACTCCCCGGTGGCGTTTAAATAAATGGACCTAACTGATAGCTGTTCATGATAAAGACCAGCCAGTAAAATTCAGCCCTGTGGTAGCTCCTTTCACTTGCGCAGAGTTCCAGCCAGGCTGTGTATGGCTCAGATGCTCTAATTCCAAGCCAGACAGTGTCCCTGCAAGGAATTCTACACATGCTCTAAGAACCATTCCAAAACAGGATAACTGAGCTTTAAGAGATTGAAGACGATATTTCAAAGAGAAGAGTCATAATATCGGTGCCTTTCTGAGTTCAAGAAATAATTGGAGGACACTCCAACACTGGCAGGGTTGAGCAATGCAAGTAAAAAGGCCTCCATATGATGAGTAGCTCTGCCTTCCTACTTCCTAGGGTTTATGTACTTATGGATGTATTTAATACTTGGTGATCAAAAGGCTACAAATGGTGATTGTATTAATGATTTCAGCCTCACCTCTTAATCCCGGGAGAGCACTAGAAATTTTCAATGTGGTCTTAATCTTCTGACACGTTTTATTAAGAGCTAAATTAAGTTCTGTTGCTTTATGATATGAAGTCTACAGCAGCATGTATTTGTAGCTCTGAGCTAAATTTCTGCTTAGAATTGTTAGATCTGCCTGTGATGGTTCTCAGGGTGCACAGGCTTGAGAATCACTTGGTTACCTCAGCCTGCAGCAAGAGGGAGAATTGCTTGTGTTGTGTTGGGTGCCAGTTCCCTGATACCCCCAGCCCAAGCACTCTTCTGTGGGCTAAACCAGCCCTTTCTTTGTCTTGCAGGTTAACAAAAGTGCACTCCGCTGTTTATGCCTTTTTTAAGTGTTATCCACTGAGCAGTCACAGAAATGCCAGGTTTGCTATCCCCCGGAGGACACTGTACACACCAGTTTGTCTGATTCGTCTGGGGATTAATTCTTTGTACAGCACCACAGAACTGATGATTTTCCCTCTATAAATAGGTAATCTTTATTATGCAAGAGATAGTAAATAAGGAAACTTTTAAGTGAACCTGGGGAAAAGTCATTTCCCTCCCGCTGTTGTACTCTTAAATCTGTGCTTCGTCTTCATCTACCTCAGATTGATGGCTATCAACAAAACAGTACTCGGTTTATATTTCAGTAAGAGGATGGATAAATATCTCCTGTTTTTGCAGGGAATCAGTTTTTCACCTTGGTATCAATTATAAGAACATCAGTCAGCATGGATTTGTCAAGAACAAATTATGTCAAACTAACCTGATGACTTGTTATCCTATCAAAGAAAGCTTGGTAGATAAGGGGGAAGCAGTAGATATGGTATATCTAGATGACCTTCTTATCAATAAACTAGGGAAATACAACATAGATGGGGCTACTATAAGGTGGGTGCATAACTGGCTGGATAACCGTTCTCAGATTTGTTATCTATAGTTTGCTGTCATGCTGGAAGGGCATAACAAGTGGGGTTCCTCAGGCATCAGTTTTGGGACTGGTTCTGTTCAATATCTTCATCGATTTAGATCATGGCATAGATAGTGTGCAAATGATACCAAGCTGGGAGGGGTTGCAAGTGTTTTGGAGGATTGGGTCATATTTCAGAATGATCTGAACAAATTGGAAAAATGATCTGAGGTAAATAGGATGAAGTTCAGTAAGAACAAATGTGAAGTGTTCCACTTAGGGAGGAACAATCAGTCTCACACATACAGAATGGGAAGTGACTATCTAGGAAGGAGTACTACAGAAAGGAATCTAGGATCACCAAAAAAAAAAAGGCTAACATGATTCTGGGATGCATTAACAGGATTGTTGTGAAGAAGACATGAGAAGTAATTTTCCCCCTCTATTCTGCATTGATTAGGCCTCGACTGGAGTATTATGCCCAGTTCTGGGCATCACATTTCAGGCAAGATATGGTGAAGCTGGAGAAAGTCCAGCGAAGAACAACAAAAATGATTAAAAGTCTAGAAAACCTGACCTATGAGGGAAGACAAAGCGTTGGTTTGGTTTGGAAAAGAGAAGAGTGGGAGGGGACATAAAAGGAGGAAGGAGAATAATTTTTTCTCCTTCCTCAACAATTGATGATAGGACAAGAAGGGTGGTCCCTTCCCTCAGGCCCCCACCTGTCCCCTTCCAGTCCTTGCTTCACTCAGACCTCCCCCTCTTCTTCCACTGTTTCTCCCCTTTTATGCCCCAGTGCCTCCTGTACACCACGGAACAGCTGATTGTGGCGGGAGGGATAAGGAGGAGCTGATCAGCAGGGCTGGCCAACAGGAGGAAGACTGGAGAGGAGGGGAAGGAGCTGAGCTGCAGGACTACTGGTGGGTGCTGAGCACCCACTGTTTTTTATCTGAGTGCTCTAGGTCTATGGAGTCAGGATCTATGGTCTCAGGTACTTGATTGGCTGGTTCTTGTTCACATGCTCAGGGTCTAACTGAATGCCAGATATGGGATCAGGAAGGATATGGGGTCAAGAAGGAATTTCCCCCAATTTAAGATTGGCAGTGACTTTGGGGGTAGGCCAGGTGAGTTGCTAGATGACATAGGTATCTATCACTCCACCATTTCCCCGCCATTGCAGGGGTCTCGAGCACTCATGTACTTCAGTTCCTCCCATTCTCCATTATTGGCACATAATATTGTAGTTTCCTGTAGGGTGTATGGTTTAATTTCAGTTGTGTGGGTTCTGCGTGGTGTTGGTGGCCTGTGAGATCTCCTATATATACACCTATATATGTCAGACCTGAAGATCATTCAGGGGTCCCTTCAGACCTAGGGCTCAACTGATTTCCCAAATGAGCTTGAGCAAGTCATTTGGGCTTAAACTCTGAAAATTGTCCCTTCAGATTCCACATAGAAGGGAAACCACATTTCCTTTTTTTTTTTTCTTTTCTTTTCTTTTCTTTCTTTTCTTTTCTTTTCTTTTCTTTTCTTTTCTTTTCAGTAGGGTGCAGTGTCAATATGGTTAGAAAAGGATAGGGGGACAGATTGCCAGACCTAAAATGACAGCTACTTCTGTTTCAGCTCATGCTCCCATGAGCACAAGGCAGATCAGAGAGACAGCACAGAGATATAGTGCTGGATTCCAGGATTCTTATAAATGTCAATAGGTAACAGGTGCAGCACGTGGGTTCTTGTGTTAAGGGGCAAATTCTTGAAAGCCATTCGGGTGGCAAAGCAAGGGTCCCATAGTCCATCCAACCCTTGCATTCCTAACCTTCCCATAGTCTGCACATGCTCTTGCATATGCTCCTAGCTCTGTGCCAGGCAAGAGAATACTCTCCCTATGCAAGGTCACTGGAATTCAGTTGCCTCCCTTCCTCAGCAAAATTAACTGGTTCATCTGCTTGCAGGATCTTCAAGTGGCGAGGATGGAGGGTTTTTTTTGTTTTGTTTCCCCTAAGTGCTCATAGAAGCTGGCTTCCAGAGTTGTTGAACATGATCTTAAATGGGAGCTGAGTGGTCAGCGCCTCCAGAATCTGAGCTATGGGCCCCCAAATTTGAAACCCCCTTTAGGAACATTTGGGCCTTAATTTTGCGCTTCAGTTTGTTTTCTGTAAAGTGAGGATGGTGATGGTTCTTCAGAGATATTATGAGGCCACATTAATCTATATTTGAGACCCTTAGATTGGAAATGCAGTGGCAATTCTAAGTACAGTAAAACCTTTGTTATCCGGTGCACTGTTAACCAGAAAACTTTAACTGTCATTGCCCCCAGCCACAATACTGTCACATCTTCAGCCGCACAGGCCTGGCTTGGTTTACCATGATTGGCTTAAATAAAAAATTAAGAAGTACTAATCATCTTTAGCTCAAAATAGAAATGTGAGACTATCTGGCTCACACTACAAAACTACCAATATTAAAAACTTGAGTTTTACTATGATTGTCCATTGGGTTTTCGTAGGTCAGATAAGCGGAATTTTTAGATAATGGGAACGCCCTAATCCCCGAGCATGCCAGATACTACAGTAAAACCTGTGTTGTTATATTATATTTGCCCGAGGTGCTGGTATATTGCTACCTGGAATGTAGAAGGTACACTGACTGATTTTATTTCTTACAACAAATCTAGAGTATTTCATAGATAGAAATATAGATGGGAAATAGATCCTTAAACATCAGTGGAGTTAGCTGGTTCCCTGTTTATGCTAAACTGTGTGGTAATATGTGAATATTATTCTCTGATGTGGTGGCCATCAGACAATGCAAGGTTTAAGAGCATGCTAAGGAGAACAGATCCATAAATCCTCATGGTGATGAATGGTCGGCAGTTTCATTTGAATTCTTCCTGCTGCAGAAATTAAACACCTTTTCAAGGGCGTAAGTCAGAGAAAAGACTGAGAGAGGATTTTATCACATTAGCAGTTAGTTCTCTAATATAAAGTGAATATTCATTGCAGGCAGTTGGAATTGGAGCATCAGTGATGCATCCAGGCCACAGAAAGGAGGCATGGAGAGAGACTGGGGTATGTTCTTGGCAGAAGCCTGAGCGTACTGTGATGTGCTGTGTGTTTTTTTTTTTTTTTTTTTTTTTTTAAGCAAGGTGGAAGATGTGATGTTCCCCACTGGAGATGGACTGTAATTTAATAATCCCAGAGGCAGACTGAGGATGATATGATACTTCCAGCTGGTAGCCAAGGTCTGCCATTTCTACATGTGGCTCCTTTATCCAGAGGCAAGGAGCAGGAATAAAGCAGCTGCTCTATTAGAAGATGAGCGTTTTGGCAAATAACACACACATTCAGAATCCCCCTAATCTTAAACTTTATTGCTCTAGATAACAGGTTTTAGCAGCGTCAATAGTCTGTTGAAATACAGAATTGTTTCCGCTCATGAAGCACCTGTCATGTCAGTCGTTCAAAGCCATGTATTCAACCACACAAAATAGTGGCCATGTTAGAATCACACTAACATTGTAGTTAAGGCAAAAACAAATTCAGGGCATCCTCCTTGTGGGTTTAGGGGTGGTCTCTGAGCTCACGTTTGGCAAGAGTCTGAAAGGGCATAAAAGCATCTGTAGCTAAGAGAATAAGGATTCTGTAATGTGAAACCGGCTTCAAAGAGTTGAAGCCTGTTATTCCAGTTCTGAAACAACTCTCGCTGGCCTAATATTTATGTGGTGAAGGGAAATAATTGGTGGTTCTTTTATTGTATCTTCCATAAATATGACTGATAACCACAATTAATTTTAAGGTGGAAATGACTTGCTATCTGGGCACTGTTCAGCTAAAGGTGGCCATTAACAGCTGATGTGTTTGCAATGGGGAAATATTGGCCTGATGTTGCAGATATTATTATTATTATTATTATTTATTATTATTAATTAGACAATCTTTCTATTAAGTGGCCACCATTCTTCTTGGTCTGTCATGGGCCTTTCAACTTGTCACTCCTGCACACATGCCAACCCGGACGCCCCCGCCAGCACCTGCAGGCGTGCTCTGCCGCCCAGTTCAGTGCTGCACTGCGCAGCTCCACTGCTGCCGCCTCCCCGCCGGCCTGACCGCGAGAGCCGTCGCAGGTGAGCCTCAGCTCGTGGAGGAGGGAGCTGGCTGCATGGTGCTGCAGGTAAGAACGCGCCGCAAGCAGACCTCCGTCTTGCCATAGGCATGCCTGAGCCCATAATACTCCTGCCCCTTGGGGGAGACCCGCAGGGCCGCCACCGGCTGCCCCACCAGCCCAGTGCTCTCCCCCAGCCGGCGATTCTCCCCAGCCTGTCCTGAGCATCCCCTGCCAACCCTGCTCACCGTGTGCCCCCCGCTCGCCCCCTCCACCCCGTGTAACCCCCGGGTGTAGCCTACCTCCCCCCCATTTGTAAAAGCCTTCTCCCTGGGCACAGCCCACGCTTAGCTTCCCACCCCACATTTGCACATACATTTAAAAATACTATTTTAAGGTTACGAAGACCTAACGAGGAAGAGTTCCAACAAACAGATCCCCACTACCTTTATCTATTAAATGCACTCCCCATCAACATGCACAGCTGCTTCAACTCCCTCCCTCCCCCCGAAAGCCAACTTGCGCTATAATGTGTACAGCACCCGTAGCTGGGCAGTTGGTGTTCCGTGACACTCTTTGTGTTCCTTGCCTTCTCTCCCCATGCTTTTTTTTTTTTTTTTTTCTCAAATGGTGCTCATCTGTTGTCTCACTTACATTTGGAATGGTAGGTTTGTTCTGTGTTTCTACAACACCTTGAACACTCTTACACGAATTCCAGTCACTTCGAACTTTCCAGAAGCCCTCCCAAAAAATTTTTGGAAACCAGTCTAGCTCAAAATATATGTGTATTGAAATGAACCTTGGACTTTTTATTAGTTGAAACATACTAGATTTATGACCAAAAAGACAAAAATAAACACTTTTTAAAAAGAAAAGCTTTCTCAAAGCGCACCAAAAGACTTTAAAAAAAAAAAAAAAAAAAAAGTTTTAAGCTAGCAATGTAGGAGAGAGATTGGATGGCTAACAGTTAGCAACTACCTTGAATCGTACTTAGCCATCCAATGTTTCTCTTACATTGCTAGCTTAAAACTTTATTTTTGACTTTTTGGCGCTGTTTGTTCTTATTTTCAGTCGTTTGGTGCGCTTTTAGAAAAATTCTTAGTGTGGTGTTTTTAATTTTTTCACACACACACACACACACACACACACACACACACACACACACACACACACACACACACACACACACACACACACACACACACACACACACTTTTGTATGAGTGATCCTAACACCAGTGAGTAATTAGAGCTGGTGAGAATTTTTCCAAAAAAAGTCATTTAGTTGAAAAATTTTTACAATGTTTATATCACTATTTACGTAGGTTTTGGTCAATGTCAACAACCCAGTAAATAAAAATGTAGAAAAGGGTCCATTTAGAATAGAGTAAAAAAAAAAGTTGATGTTTTTGATTTTGGGTTGATGGGGTGTTTTGGTTTTAAAAAAAAAAAAAAAAACTGAAAAAAAAAACCTCTTCCAGTATTCACAATGCCTATCATAGTGTATGGCAAGAGCTCTAGAAGATAGCCAACAGGACTGTTTGCAGGAATAAGGATTACTCATGCAGGACCAGGATCCGTATCAGAATCAAATAGACCTATCTTTAACTCTCTTATGATCCTAAAGCTAAACACTAGGGCTATGTCTACACTCGCGGCTTCTTGCGCAAGTATGGCCGTTCTTGTGCAAGAATCTGCAGAGCGTCCACACTGCCCGCCCTCGGTTGTGCAAGGAAATTTACAGTACGGCGTGGTAAGAGGGCTTCTTGCGCAAGAGCTACGCTCTTTTTTTTTTTAACAGGTGTAAGCCCTCTTGCACAAGAGCTCTTGCGCAAGAGGGCAGTGTGGACGCTCGGCAGGGATTTCTTGTGCAAGAAAGCCCTATGGCTAAAATGGCCATCAGAGCTTTCTTGCGCAAGAGAGCGTCTACACTGCCATGGGCGCTCTTGCGCAAAAGCACAGCTCGCACATGGCAGTGTGGACGTTTTCTTGCGCAAGAAGCCGCGAGTGTAGACATAGCCTAGGTGAGATCCTGGCACCACTGAAATCAATAGGAATTTGCCGTTGACTTAATTACAAGATTACACCTTTTGAAATTAGGCCTTCAGTATTATTGGCGTCTCTCCTTAAAAAAGGGAAAGCGTATTTTGACTTGCAAAGGTATAAGACTTTGAAGAGTTTGAGCAAAATAAGCAGAAGGGGTGGTAAAGTTTCCTTTGTCTCTTGCTCTAAAGATGGGAGACGTTAAACATGAAGCTGGAAAGCAGTGCTGGTCAAGCTTTCTAATTTGGCTGCCTAGTGAAAAGAAGTGAGAAAAGGAGGAAACCTAAAACAGGAGCTTAATGCTATCACAGGAGGACTTTAAAAGAAAAGGTTTCAAGTGTGACTCATCTTGTCTGATTTACCTCTAGAAATGGAGCTCCAGAGCTTTTGATTAGAAAGTTTCATTTTCAGCTAGTTTGATCAGCATTTTGTTTCACTGGACTGGTAGTCCCTTCTTCAATCAGTTCCACTTCCTCTGGCAGACATGACCAAAATACCTCAGCTTCCTTTGCTGTGGCATATTGATTTTTTTTTTTTAAGTGTCTTTTCCCCTAAGGAATCAATTGCACTAGAAATTAGGAACAATCCAATCTTTTAATAGAGCTGCTTCAATACAACAAAGTTTGGTTGTTTCATGTTGAAGTTCATGATCATTATTTACTCTAACAGCAGCCTTGCAGGTTTGCTGAAAGCCCCATCAGCTGGTACAGAGCAGATTAGATTCCGATGCCCTTACATCACTGTATGTATGACTTACAATGTGCAGAGTTGTGTGATCGTGACCACATCCATTTTGTGCTGATTTCCAAATTTGACTTCAAAGCTTGTTGAGAGTTTTAACATTTTATTCCTCAGCAAATAAGACAATGCTGCCTGGATAGGACTGGTAGCATGTGTAGTGTGGTACGGTAGCCGTGTTGGTTCCACAATGTTGGAGAGAGAAGGTGAGCGGGGACGCTGCTCGCAGGAACCAGTGTCCCCCGCCAGCATCCTCCCAGCCATGGAACTGTAGCACCTCCTAGCTCCGCCCTCCACAGGGCTGTATCATCCCAGGGGGAGACACCGCTGCATGGAAGTGGGTGGGAGAGCAGGGGGTGATACAGCCTCACGGCTGAGAGGAGCCACCAGCGCAGGGTGCTGACTCTTGCAAGGAGTGACCCTCATGGTTTTTTTCCTTTCTGTGGTTCCTGGTGCTTCGCAGGTACCGATTTCTGTCTGCGGATATCCGCATCTGCGCACAGAAATTTGTATCCACACAGGGCTCAAGGCATAAGCATCTGCGCTACGCCCAGCTTTTCTTCAGCTCGAAACCTTGTGTCTCTCACCAAACAGAAGTTGGCCCAATAAAAGATATTGCCTATTTACTTTCTCTCACTGGAATGAGTAGTGTCTCTTTATCTCAGCTAAGTAACTGATCTTGCTGCTTCAGAAGTGAATGGAAAAACTCCCATTGACTTAGACTGAGGCGGGATTATGACCTTAATTGTTACTAGGGGGCTGTGCCCCCTGCTTGCTGGGCTCGCCAACCCCCCTCTTGCAGGGGGTAGGCAACCCTGGCTTTCCCCCCAGCCACCAGGAAGGGCCAGGCTGCGACCCCACCAGCCCGGGCCCCTCCCCTTCCCCGCCCCTTCCACCAGCCCGGGCGCTGCCTTCCTCTCTCCCCCCCCACCAGCTCGAGCCCCTTCTCCCTTCCCCACCGCATCAGTGTGGACCCTGTTCTCCTTCCTCCCCCTGCCATGTAAGCCCGGGCCCTCCTTTTCCCTCCTCCGCCCAGCCCAGGCCTCTTCTCCCCCCCACCCCCACCCCCACAGTGAGGTGCAGATAGTGCCTTGTGCACATGGTGCTCCAGGGCACTGCAGCCTGCTGAGGTGGGCAGAGCAGCAGCATGGAGGGCGCTGTCCTGACTCTCCCCTGTGCAGTCCCGCCTGCGCTGCTCACCGCCCCAGCTCTGCCCGCAGAGCCCAGGGCCGCTCATCCGCCTGCCGGGAGCGGAAGGGGAGGAGTGGACCGGTCAGTGCAGCGTCTCCCTGGGCAGCTCAGGGGTGCTCTGGCAGCCACGGTAAGTGCAGCTGTTGAGAAGGGGGTGAGTCTCCGTGGGAGCAGCTGGACTCTGGGCAATCGGGCACCGCGCTCCGGCTCCCCAAGAGTCTGGTGGCGGGGAACCCCCAAGAGCCCCCTGCTGACACACAAACCCAGCTTGGAGCCCTGCTCCTAGCGCCTGTCCCCAGGCTGCTGTCCTGAGCACCATGCCCCGGGCTGTCACAGCTGCCATGTGGGGTCTGCCAGCTACTGTACCATGTTTCTTGGCATTGAAAGCCCTGTGGGGTGGGGGTGGAGGAAGGGGAGTAGAGGCTTGGTTTAAAATAGCAATTCCGAGGAGCGAGGTCTGACTCGAGAGGGGAAGGGGAGATATGGAGGAGGCAGGCGGAGTGCAGAGTGACGTGATGACGTCACTCTTGTCGTCCCACAGGAAAAGCTTTTTTTAATATATAGAGGGATATTCTAGGTCCAGCAGTATCCAAACATTTGTAATCTACTCTGCATCCTTTCAGTGTGTTTTAAGAGCATGCCTGGAGAATTACGTACTAATTTTATTTCCTTGTCACCATGTCTTAATTATGGCATTGTTTTATAACTAAACATTATCCAGCACATGGAAGACTTACAACAATTTGTTACGTCAGGAGGCTTGGTGTGGAACATGAAACAAGACTTCACTTTTGGCTGAAGTGTCTTCCTTCAAACTATGGGAGACTCAAGTTCTCTGGATGCAATTGTGTGAATGTAAAAATTAATGTGTTACAGTTTTCTAAAAATTATGGACCAGATCTGCAGCTGGTGTAAATCCATCAGGCGCCTTTGACTTTTGTGGTGCAATGCAAAGTTATACCTGCTGAGAATCTGGACCTAAAAGTGGATTAAGTATTCAAGCATGGAAAAAATGAGGAGCAGGGTCATTGTGTGGCTTAGTCAAATTATGTGTCTCAATGTTTAGAGATTCTCGGATTAAAAGGTGCTCCTGGAACTACAAAGTATATTTGCAAATGCAAAGAAAATTGGCATGAATAGATACAGTGACCACTATTAAATAAACCCACTATTTGCCAACAGTTACTATACAGTGGTAAGGAAGGTTTTTTCTTATACTAAGAATAGGAAATTACTGATGTAAGTGACTGCTGCCATATGTGCAGTAAAACGTTTGAGGTTGAAGTGTTAATCGTATACCGGGCATCCCCGCTGTAAGTCGCCCCGGTATACATCCGTTCCGCACTAAAGTTGTTGACACTTGTAGGAACTGATGCGTTATAAGTCCTCCCATTCCCCACTCTTAAGTTGCGCAAAAAAACCAAAACAATTTGTGCAAATGGAAGTCAGCCGCGGGGAAAAAAATTCCCCACTTTAAGTTGTTTTGCTAGAAGTCCAAGTTGTTTGGAACATGTCTTGGACTTATAGTGAGGTAGTGCTTTTTCAAATAAATTTAATTTATTCCCAAGGGGGCAAACCCCTTCAATCCCGTTTCTCCAAAATGATGTTGATAATATTCTGGAAAAGCTTTACCGTCAAATGCTTTCTACTCTGGGCGTGGCTTTGAGAGAGAGAGAGAGCATCTATTGGAATGGGAATGTTGGGAGCATGTACTACTTACACATCTCAGATCTTTTCCTTAAGAAGACTGTAAGGCTATACTGCGCTACCACACACACACAGTAATTTCATTCTCAGACCTTACTTCATATAAAGTGCCCAGTGAGACATTCTGCCAGGGCTAAAAGGCTTTCTGTTGTCTGCTGTGAGGTTACTCTCTATGTAGTAGTTTTCTGGGTGTGTTTTATTGCTTTAAAATGTAGGAACAGCTGCCCTGTATCTCACTCCTTCAATAATCCCCAATCAGAGGTCTGGATAGAGAAACCTGTTTCCTGACTTGCCTAAAAGAAAAGAATGAAAACCAGGTTGTTTAAAATTAAGACTTTGCAAATGAGGTGGGAGGAAACCTGCTATTAAAAACAAAACACTATGCAACCAGGAGAGAACTTTCATACTGATGCAGTTTCACTTCACAGAGGAATGACATGCATTAAAGTAATCTAATTTCATACTTTGATTTACTACGTTGACCCTGGCAGCTGCTCAAGTGGTGGAAGAGGTGTCTAATGGTTTCTGCATGAAATCGGGGCTCAGTTATTTCTAAGTTTTGCCCAGGCTTGCTGGGCGAGTCAGTTAACGTTCCCTGCCTCAGTTTACCCATCCTTAGGCTTGATATAAAAAAAAACTTACCTACCTCAGTGGGGCTCTGAGGCTTATAATTTGATTAATAGCTCTGAGATCCATGGGGGTGGGGAGAGAAGCAGAAGAGAAATGCAAAATAGTGCTATTGTCTTAGTAGTATTTTCTTGCAGTGTGACTAGGCGCAAATAACAATGAATTAAACTTACTTCTAAAATAACAAATAATATATGCATGTGATATTGTTCTGTCTCTTTAAGACTGTCCAGGTTCCAAAGCAGTTCATGACATAATACCAAATACTGTATGTTTTTCTAATACTGAACTCTTGGTGACCCTCTCAGATAATAATTGATTTAGCATAGGCTTGACAATAACAGCAAGAAACCCTTTCAAAATAAGCACTAGCTTTAAATATATTTTAACCTCTGAGACCTACAGTTTGTTCTTTATATGTATATCTCCAGTACTGGTCTTTGATTAATCACGCAGTTCCAAGTAATTGGAAAAAATCATTTTCTAAATGTTTTTACATGTCTTGTGCTTAAAGTGTCTAAACTGGCAGGGAGGCAGCCAGCCATCAAAAGTAGGTTGCCCTTAAAGGGACCTAACTTGCATGTGTCTTGGCCAGAATCCACTTTCATCTATACCAGTGTAAATCTCGGGTATCTCTATTGAAGTCTGTGGAATAAATTCCGTTTTTGACTAGTGGACCAGATTCAACCTAATTCCTGTGTGTAGATCAGTTAATTTAATATGCATTTATAGTAATTTACATTTATAGAGCACAAAGGATACAGTGTTTCAATAAGTGTGTGTGTGTGTGTGTGTGTATATATAGATAGATGCACACACACACACACACACACACACACACAAAATGACAGAGGGGTGGAAGAATAAACCAGTCATTGCAGAGCAACTGGAGGGGGAAATCTCTGCCCTTACAAAAAGGTGCTGTAGGGAGAGCCCTATCAAACTCACAGTCCGTTTGTGGTCAATTTCCCAACCAGAAAGTTTTAAAATTGGTCCTTTATGTGAGCGGTCACTGAGTTGTAGCTGTCAGGGTCCCAACCCCAAAAGGGATTGTGTGGTGGTGGTGGTGGTGGTGGGGGTGTCACAGAGCTGTTGTGAGAGGATTGCTGGATTGCCACCCTCATTTCTGTGCTGCCTTCAGCACAGAGCTCTGAAGGTGTCAGTTGCAGAACTTTTTGCAGCTGGAGGAGGCTCCTGAATTTTTGCTGGAAGAACCCCAGCCAGGGGCTCCTAACTGCTAGCCCTGGTTGCCTTGGGAGGTACAGAGCTTTGCCTGAATGGCCCTCTAGTGGTGAGACCAGACCCAACTCCAGCTACCTCTCCTGGCTACAGGAAGCTCTGACTCTAGAGCTTCTTGCAGCTGAAGGAGGTTCCCTGAGGTGGGTCCAATTTCCTCCCCTGTTGAGGGGAACACCCCAGCCAGGGGGAGGGCCCTCTCCCCTGCTAGTTTTGCCAGTGCCATGGGGTTTTGGCCAATTTGGGGGGTGCTGGAAAAAATGGGCATACCTCGCACTGGCAGGAGTCAGAGTGGAAGCCTCAAGCCCTGGAAGCAGAAGCTGTGAACCCAGGAACCCCAACTTCAGCTAGAGCTGCTGGACAGATGCCCCCGAGCCGTGTAGCAGCATACCCTCCCTTATGCACAACCTCTGGAGGTGGGTCTGATCTCCCCCGAGTGTGGCTGTGCAGGGGAAGGACACGTCATGTCCCGCCTAGCTCCTAGGAGGCTCCCAGCAGCATGGGGGAGAGCATTTCACAGGGAAGAGCTTATGTCACAGTCTGTGACACGTTTTTCATGGCCATGGAAATTGATAGGGCCTGAGCTACAGGATACGTGCAAAGCAGCCGAACCTCAATTTTTCCAGAGCTCGTCTGGAAGATTCCCCTACAGTGAATGGTGTGGAACTTGGTTTCAAAACCTTGGACAAAGGGCTGAGCTGATTCCATTAGGGCAGTGGTTCCCAATCTGTGGTGCGTGCACCCCCCTGCAGGGGGTTCGCGGAAAGTTTTTAAAAGTAAGGATCTGGCCCACACCTGCTGCCCTCGCCTTGCCCCTCCCCGGCCCCCTGGGTAACGGCTTGCTTTTGATTCCATTCCCCAGACACTAAGGGAGTGAGGGGAGAGTGCTTGCATCCTGTGCATGCCTCTCACACCAGCCAGGCGCAAGAGGCATGCATGGGATGCAAGCACTTTCCCCACGCTCCCTTAGCTTCTGGAGACCGGGATCAAAAGCAAGCTGCGTCCTGGCACACACGGCTGCTGTCCCGTCCCCCCACTCCGCTCCTGAAATTCCACCCTTGAGCTGGCAACTCCAGGGCTCCCTTTGGCCACGAGAGTCCCCTCGCTCTGTGGCTGGGTGGGGGATGGAGGGGACAGGAGCTGAGGAAGCAGCACAGGCAAACAGCAGCCAATGGGACCTGAGAAGCTCCATGCCCTGCACTCTGCATGTCCCGTAGCCCACGCTGAAGCTGACAAGCTGCGACTGTCCTCTTGAGCTGGTTCATAAATGGGTCAGTCACTTTTTACCATTTTTTTTTTTCTCTTTTTGAATACATCACCCTGCTGTAACCGTTCCAAAGCCAGGAGAGTGATGGGAAGGGTTTAGTTGGGCTAGCAAAAAATGGATTGGTGGAGCCAATAAAATTTTATTAAATAAAAATACATGGCACCTCCGAGTTGTTACATTTGAATGTGGACACGCTGTATCCTCTTTCAACACTACAGGTACGTCTACACTTGCTCCCTAGTTCGAGCTAGGGATGCAAATGTAGCCGACCGAAATTGCTAATGAAGCAGGGATTTAAATATCCCGTGCTTCATTAGCATAATCTCGCCCGCGCGTTATTCCATTCGCCATCTGATTCGAACCAGGAAGTGCACTCTGGGATGCGCTAGCTCAAATCAATAAACTAACCAAGGGGTTTGATTCAAACTAACGCGTCCCGGAGCGCACTTCCTGGTTCGAATCAGCTGGCGAGTGGAATAACGCGTGGGCGAGATTATGCTAATGAAGCGTGGGATATTTAAATCCCCGCTTCATTAGCAATTTCGGTCGGGCTACATTTGCATCCCTAACTCGAACTAGGGAACAAGTGTAGATGTACCCTACTATATTTGTTTAGATAACATGAGCTAGTCCACATTTCAAATGATTATCAAGTCATGGAATGTTTGAAAACAGCTGTGTTGTTTGGGTCTGTAAAATTATAATAGCTTGAAAAGGGGTCCGTGTGCTCAAAAAGGTTGGGAACCACTGCATTAGGGTTTGAACCTGTGGCACCAGGGCCTCCAGACCATCACTAGTTTTGGTTAAAAGAAACCTCACTATGAATAGAGCAGGGTTAGGGTTTTCCTCGGCGCACAGCAGAGTTCAGTTAAAGGTTTTCCCATCTCATTCAATGCTGGCATACAAGTTAGTCATTTACAAAGAAAACTCCTGTAATCTCATCCTTCAAGCCAAAAACTCTCATTACGCTGTCACTGTAGGTTAAATGGAGCATAAGTTGTATTCTGAGATGCTGAATAATAACAATAAAGAAAAACTCAGATCATTTTATTTTGCCTATATTCTGATTGCTCTATCGGGGAGCTTGTCAGTGTCTGACTTTGATACCATTCAACATCAAAGTCTTCAAGGAAACAACCTCAATTTATGAATTGTATGATCTAAAATGTACTTGGGCCTATTGCCGCCTTGACTCTTGTTCGCGAGCAAGCTCCATTTTTAGAGAGTCTGATGCTTCCGGACCCATCAATCAAGGAGATTCTGCTAGCTGAAGGATTTTTAATCTAGGTTTCTGCAATCAGTCAGCAGTCCAGGTCCAAGTTAAACAACCTGGCATATTTTATCTTAGCAGGGCCATGTGTACAGCCTTCTTAAAGTATTATTTTAGCACCAAAGCATTTGTAGTTAAATTTCTGCAGAAAATAAAAGTTCTTCTAGTTTTAAAGATAGGCTTCCATAATGGAATAGTGTGGAACTAATTTTCTGGAGTGGAGGGGGACGGGACACCCCTGATAGTCTTTAAAGGAAACTCTTCCTGTTAATTAAAAACTAGTTTGCAAACTGGGGGGCCACTGCTGTAGTGTTCACTTGGCAGCTTCTGTAGCTGTTACATGAAACTATAATACAGCACTTCCTCTGGCTCCAGACTGGAGCTAGCTTAATGCCAAGAGATACACTGAAGTTTACGTGCTCATATTACTTTTTGATTGAAAACATCTCTCTCTGTTCTATGATCCCTGGAGAATTCATCCTTGTTCGTTGACAGTCTAATGAGTTGGACCACCTAAAAAAAAAAAAAGTACACAACTGCATCCAGGCCATGTTTCTAAATACTGATGATAGTGCAGGATATGATTGTGCCTTGGGTCACATGTACTAGAAATGCTGCATAGTAAAATGGGGTTTTAATAGTGATTAATGAAATTACTAATCTGTCAGCACTGCTAGTCCTGGTTACCATACTCTTGAGAATTTCTCCTAAAAACAATTGTCATCTTATGAAGAGGCGCTGGTTAAAACACAGCTTCTACTTAGGACCAGATGTGAGAGACATGGTGAGCTATTATTGCAAGCATAGCCATACGTCTTGGCTGAACTGTGTTGGACAAACTGCCCAAATGGAAGGGGTCACATCAAGTCATTATTATAAGATTGGAGAAACTTTCTAGATTTTAAGGGCCAAAGATAGGCTTGGGAAGCAGCCTAGACCAATTAATCGCTTCAGTGTGACTGAGTAATGTTTTCAGTATTCTACTGCTTTTATTTTAAACATCCTAGCTGAGGAATACACTTCTGCAGTGTCTCTTCCCCCCCGTCTGGTACTAACACTGATGGAGAATCACTATTGTGCAGACAGTACATGTTTCTTAGCCGTATCCTCTCTGTGCACGGATTTCCATCTCCCTCCGAACATTTTAGCTGAGAGTAGAACAAGGCTGCAGAAGTGTTAATCCTCAAGTCACTGACTCATGACAGGCATCCGTAGGTTTTCTAGCCACTCCATCAGAGAATGAAATGCTCTGGGCCATTATTTTGCTACAGACCATACTCTAAAGGTGTGATTTTTAACTAAACGGACAGCAAATTATCTGGACTTTGCAATAGAGATGTACATATTAAAAGCTAATGCAACTAAATTTGTTTTCATATGTGAATAAGAAGACTGGATTTCAAAGCACATTGAGTAAAAGAGCAATGGTTACGGACTAACTCGACTACCCCTCTGAAGCATTTTTGTTTAGTTCATTGTGCACCCTTCCCCGCTGGGTTTGCATTAACCATTTTTTTGTATAAGCAGCAGAACTGCTGAATGAACAAGGTTAGAGTTGTTGAACATCTTCGCCAGAAAATTCCCATTCCCTTCCCAGAGGGCTGGGAGTCTGCTGAAATCCTATTTTTTCATATCTCTTAATTTGTTCCTTTATCAAATACAGTACGGTCAGATACTACAGATGCTATACTGGCAGATACTATCCAGAGCAGAATATAATGTACTGGTCTCAGTGTTGCTAATGTCACTTAGTATTAGTCTTCGGTAATATTTTATCATTTCAGGAACAGTTTAACTCATTTGCTCATGTTTAAATAGACAATGGTTGAATATTGGAAAGGTTTCATTTGCTATGAAGTACTACTAGTCTGTCTCTGGAAAAAAGAACTAGTTGACCAAGATGAAGATTTATAAACTTACCGTGGATATACCAAATTATCACCACAGAGTCAGTAGCCTACAGATACTGTATCTAGTCAAACTAATGCAGCTGCACTTGACTGATTTCGTGGGGCCAGAAAATGCTAGAGGTTGTTTAAATGTTCTGATCTGCAGACTTGGCATATGTGTCATTTCATAAGCTCCCATATGATGTTTTATTACCCTTTCTAAATCATATCAGTGCTCTTCCTGCATCTGGCCAATATCTACCTCCAGATGAGACATTTGACCAAAGAGTCATTTACTTGTAGTGTAGTGTTGTAGGAGACTGTAAATGTTTCAAAATATTTTTCAGCAAACATTCAGGTCGCTATGCACACTTCCAGTATTTTTGGTCTCTGTGTAGCTGCTGGGTGTCAAGATTCTTGTGTTATGATAGAAAGATTTTATTATCCAGCAGACTGATTTGTATTCACTAATGCCACACTTCACTGCTGTTGGCATCACAGGGACCTCTCTTACGAGAGCTTAACTCACACAAGCAGTTTGCTTGACTTCGGAATTCGCTCTTTTGTCAGAAATCCCTAGTTTATGCCATTCTAGAAGCCTAGTTAATTGAAGTCAGTGGATGGGAGCTTCGGTAAATATTACTTCAAAAATAAAGTTTGCCTTAGTGTTATGGAAGTCCAACAAAAAGCCATTCAGCAACAGGGATTCCAATCTAACCATTGCAAATAAGGCTATCGCAACTTAACTGGCACTGTTATAAATATTCATATTTGTAAACACTGTATTGCTGAATCGACAGCTACTGCTGTGGGGGCTTGCATATTGCTACTATGCGTTAGACTTTTCCAGAAGAATGAATTATGTATCTATCTTACTAGTAATAGAATTGCAAAGCAGTCTGTCAAGTGCCGTTGTGTTGGGAAAGCACATCATAGATTGTGTTGCTTATACCAGCCCAGCTTTGCTTGTTCCACATAAAAAGCCAGCAAATCCTAAATCACTGGTGCAACCCTACTGCTTTCCTGCTCTTATGGCTTGAGCATGTCTTTGTCAGGGAACTAAATCCATCAAGACATAGTTTGAGAAATTTATTACATGTAGTATCCAAGCCCTACTGACTGGTTGAAAAATTAAAAGTTAGGATTAGGCTTGCAACTCAAATATATTTCCATCCCAAAGAAATATGATACTGAAGTACTCAGTAAAAATCTCTAGGGATGTGACGCTCTTTATACTCTCTCTATACCTTTCAGCATACACACATCCAAAGGCCTTAGTTACTCCAGCAACAAATCAACACACACTACAGCCCCTACCCCATGCAAGTGTATATTACTTAGATAAAAATGACAAACAACTGCATCGACCAGCATCATTAGGGCCTGAACATAATTTGTGGTGGTGTGTTTTATGTTTCAGTTGGCAGCTTAAGGTGATGTGCTTGCAATACAATTGCCATGGAATTACAGCATACATACTTGGCCATGGACATCAAGAGTGCTGTTAGAATACCTTTTCTATCGCTATATAATTGATTTTAAGATTTTCTGTACATATAGGAGCAAGTGAAAGAAAACTAAAAACTTGTAATGTTGAGGCCAGCATTAGAAAGGTAGTTAATGAGTTTCAGAGCCTTAGAAATAAATAGTGGGGGATTCCAAACAATACTAATAACAGGCACTGTAGTATTTGGAGACTAAGAATGGTCTTATGGTTATAGTGGCAGATAGAACATGAACCTTCCTCTCCCCAGTCTGCCACAGATTTCTCCTGTGACCTTGGGCACATTGTTTAACTTCTCTGAGCCTCATATCCTCCATGCATAAAATTGAGTGCTACTTTTCTTGGGACAGAAGATTTGTTTAACACACATACAAATAACCATTTGGGATATCCTAAAATTACATCAGGAAAGTTGGAGGTAAATTTTGATGTACAAATATCCCCTGTATTTCGTAAGTAAAGCCAGGAATTACTGAAACAGGAGCTCCAAAAAGAATGTGTTTGAGTGCAGCCTGCAGGGCTAGATGGCTTTAACATAGGACAAATTCACGAAAGGCCAAGGACTCAGAGCTGGAGTTTTGACGGTATTTAAATGCCTAAAGGTGCAGAGAAGAAGCTGGTGGGATTTTTGAAAGTGCTTAGATGCGGAGCCCATGGGTGTTAGGTGTCTATACACTTTCAAAATCTTCTTAGGTGCCAATTCCATGGCAATCTGGGGCTGGAGCAACCATGGGGAAAGAGCCCACTTATCAGCTCCCACCAGCCCTCTAGTGCTGTCTGCCTACCAGTAGGCCCAGAAGGTCAGTGTCTCTTCCTCCCTGCACGTCCCACCTGCCCTGTCAGCTGTTTGGTAGCGTTTGCAAGTCTGGGGAAGGGGCGAGGACATGATGCCATCAGAGGAGGGAGTGGAACTGGGCAAGAATGGGTAGGCTGTAGCTGGAGCAGCAACGGAAAAAGGCAGGGGGGGGCTTTGTTGAAAGGGGTGGAGTAAGGACAGAGGCAGAGCTGAGCGTTGAGCAGCTCTGGCATTTTTGAAAGATTCCCCTTTGCCTAACTGAATCGCACTGTACAGTCACACTTAAATGTCTATTGATTTTTGGAGGTATCAATCGGTGCAACCTACCTAGAAATGTGTCTGGGTAAACCCTAGGTCCAGTGTATTGACTGGGGCAGAAGAACTCATTGAAGCAAAACCTACCTGGTGCTCTAGCATAGGCAAGGCCAAGAGGAGACCTCAGTCAGGAAGCATTCCCTTACGTCCATATGTGATGTGTTCTGAGTAATGTGACGCCTGTAATGACACTGCATTGCTGCACGAAGGGGCTGAAACTACTAATTTCTGTCTTTCAGTGATCATGAAAGTGCTTAGTACTCACTTCGAACCTTTAAAAAACCCTCTCCTCTCACGGGAGTGTCTGCAAAGATGCTGAGGTTAAGTCATCTCACTTTTGCCTGCTGGGGGAAAATGTGCGCTGCATCTGAACATGGGGCTGATAGCGATGTTCATGTGCATTTAGTAAGCAGTATGTTCTGATAAACAAAAGCTCCCTGAAGGTTTTCATTCTTAGTCAAGCAGCACTTCCAATGGCTTTATTTGATCCTGAGTAAGGAGTTCAGGACTTGGGCCTATGTTTTTCAGTCCTAATTTACTAGAAAGTTCATCTCTGCAAAGATCCACAGGAATCGACCTGTGCACCACTTATGTTCTATTTACAGCCTGTCACAGTTGCAGTCCTTGTGTCTGAGGAAGCAAAAGGACAGCTCCCTCAGGGTACTCCCAGAAAAAGACAGTACTCAAAATATGGTCTTGTAGTTAAGACACTGGATTGGGGCCTGGCAGACATAGGTTCAACTCCTAGCTCTGTCACAGGCTTCCTAGGTGATCTTAGGGAAGTCACTTAGTTTTCCAACAGTAAAATGATTTTTCTCTTTCCTCCTCTCTTGTGTATTTAGATTGTAGCTGTAGAGAAAACAGCCATCAAAAGGGCTAATCTGATCTACAGAAACATAATTGAAAAGACAACACAGGAATGTGCAAGAAAGCAAGTGGATTGTGTACAATGAGGACTCCAGGTGCGTTCTACATTTTCAGCTGTTAAGCTTAAACACCATAAACCTACACAGGCAGGATGTAAGATGGGGCTAATGGCTGCAGTGGTTGAGAGAGAAATCCAACTGTTGCAGTCTTGAATTGGGAATGTATTCCTTGTTTCACTGCAAGAAGCCAGTAATGCCCAGAAGAAAGAGTGGGTCCTACCATCTTGGAATGGGGAGGGAGGGACTATTCAGAAAATTGTACAAACTTTGGTAAAGTAAGCAAGACCTCCCAGGAGGAGCTTGTGCCATTGGTGGAAGATGCACACTTGCTCACCCAGAATGACAGTCACGAAGAGAAGGCAGAAATGTTAAAATCCTAATCAGCCAGATTATGGTCAGAAGCTGATATCAGGAAAAATTCCCGAGTCTATTTACCATCAATATGGAAGGGCTGAAAGCTTTAGGGGCATTTCTCTGTGACATTAAGTTACATTCTCCTTGAATACTGGAGCTCTGCTCATTAAAACTCCTCCTATGGGGCAAATACCTATGTCAATAGAGAAAAAAGTCTGAACAACAGAAAATGAAAAACAGGCAGCTAGAACAGGAGTTAGTCCATCAATCTACTTCTTAGACACAGTCTTGGCAAAATCCATTCTCCTAGTAGAATTTGCCTGGAGTAGACCAGATTGATTTGACAGTCTCTTAACCTAATAAATGCTTGACCTCAAGGTCTGCTGAATTCACTATATTCACTATGCTCTGAGAATTGGGAACCAGTCACCTCTGGGGAACATCCTGTTCTGCAGCCCTCCCTTGATAAAGGCCTTGACTGCTTTCAGCCTTATCAAGATGACTAGATGAAAGCTGCTCTCAAAAGAGGAAAGGTTAATCGACTTCAGTGCTGTTAATCAATCACTCGGAAAGATTCAGCACTTACAATAGGTAGGTCCCTCTTCTTGCCAAAGGTTCTTGCATGTTAACCAGGGATGTCTCTTCCAGCTTGAAGGGTGAGTAACAAACAGAAACTTGTTCCAGTAAGCTGCCAGATACCTGAACCAGGGCCCTTTGAAATTAATGGAAAGATTGCAACAGTGGACTTTGGATCAGGCTTCAGAGGAAGAATTGTTACCAGAGGCTTATTCTATATGCTAATATGGAACCTATAAAAGTGAGACACCCTTGAAAAGGAGCACACCTATCACAGATGAGTACCCCATAAAAGCATAGTTTGGCAACAGAGATTTTCACAACTCTACACTAACACCCCTACTGTCTGTTGTTGATTTGTACATAGGTTCAATATTTGAGGGGGCTGTGCCTTTGAGAGAGTAGGCAAAAAGGGGCTGCAGCATGGCTGGACATTCAGTGAGCTCTGCAGAATGGTTACAGTTCTTTGTGTCCTCTCCCTCATTGCCTAAGGCTCAGGCACAAGTAGCAACACTAATTCAGGAGCAGAGGTAGAAGGGCAGGCATGATGCTAGAGCAGGTACTGTCCAGTGCGGGCCCAGGCTCCCTGGGAGTGGGGCCAGGATCACGCTGTGTAACTGGTAAGACTTTGTGTGGTTACATGATGATTAAATTAAACGATATCTAACATCCCTAGCAGCCAGACCATGAAGAATTGGAGGTGCACTGCCTGTGTCCCCCAGGAATCTGCTCACGCAAGCAAGAGTGCTTCCAGGTGCTTCCCTTGGGGAGATGTTCGGAACTGTCCCTAGTGCACAGCCGTCGTACAGGCTTTCTTGAGGCCCCCATTTCTGTCTCTTGTTGAACACCACCTTGCACGCCAATTTTCCATCAAAACCTAAGTATTAAGGCTAGCAGGGGCTGGTTGCAGAAAGATGAGAGGGAGAAAGGTCTCTGAGACTGGTCCAGCATAGCTCTTGGTCTAAAATGATTTAGGAAAGTCTAGTGCAGAGAATCAAAAAGGAAAACCCATGTAAGAAGGCTTATGAATAGAAGTTTGAGAAGGGGGCTGATATGGCTGAGTGGCCACATGTCAATTTAAGGGACCAAACTCAGTCTCGGTATAACCAAAGCCGACAGGTAGCTTTTTCTCTGAAGTCAAACAAGATATGCTCTCTCTATTGAATTTCTGTGCCATAAAGAAACCAAATACAACCGTGGATACCAAACCAGAGCCAGACTGAACTTGTAGAGAAAAAAAGTTCCAGCTTCAGACTCTGAAAGTCACATAGGCCTAAGGCAGGAAAAATACTGAGGTGGAGCTTTTCAAATCTGTCTGGGGAATTCGATGCCTAATCCTCCATAATTTTAACATACAATATACACCTATGGCAAGTCAAGGCCTCTTAATTTCTGGAGCACTCTGCTATAGCAGACTGGAGACATCAGCATTAGCTCAATTAAAAAAGGGACTTTATTACTGAATTAACTCTGTAAACAGAGTACTGTCATCACAAAATCCCAGGTTATATTGCTCTGGGTGCATCTTTAGGGGTGTGGTGGTGCTTTGCAGCACTTTAGAGAGACCCCCCCCCTGTTTTTTTCAGTGGGTCAGATTTATCTACAGGAAAGGGAAAACTGGGGCCAGGGAAGAGCTTGGAAGCTGGGCATGGGACACTTTGGGTTCAGGGCTGTTCTGTGGTGCTGTTTGAGACTGTCGCATAAGCACATTAAAAAATCAATAGAAGTGGTAGACTTTAAAAAGGAACAAAATCAGTTTGGCACCACTTATCTAGATGTTTGTACTAAAAATGCTCAGCAGCAAAAGAGGTTGACCTTTCCAAAATCACAGGCAGGTTTAAAAGTTAATCTGCTGAGGTGACTGGGTGCAGTTCATGGCTCTCTTCAGCTAGTGTTTCAGGCTGTAGCAGATTCATGAAGCTGACACTGTATCTATTGCTGTTTGAACATATATTTTCTCACTAGATATAACAACATTTTTCCTGCGGGACAACAGAATGACATCATGTCACTCTGCGTCCATGGCCTCCTCTGCCCTCAGCAGTCCTGCCTCCTCCCCTTTGGTGGCATGGGTCGGGAGTCACGTGCCCTTCCCCCCTCAAGGGGGGGGGCCGGAACCATGCACCCTCCCTGCACCCCCAGCCCTGTCTCTCACACCCTGGGTGAGACCCCACACCCCCAGCCTGCTCACTCATACCCCCCAACATGAGACCCTGCATGCCCAACCCCTTCACTTACCGCTCTGCCAAGACCTTGCACCCCTAGTCCCCTCACTTGCCCCTTTCACGGAGACCCTGCACCCTCCCCTGCTCTCCCACCCGGCCGCACACCTACCCTCAGCTTGCGCCTGCCCCTTCCCCCAGCCAAGACACCTACTCCCAGAAAGAGGGGGGGTTAGCGAGAGTAGTGAGCAGGGGGCACAGCCCCCTTGTAAGAGCGTTTTACATTTATATTGCGATAGCTTTAGAGGCCATCAGGGTTGGGCCCCATGGAGCTAGGCCTTGTACAGACCTGCAATAAATTACAATCGCTGCCTTACGACACTCACACTCTTTGTAGGACTCTCCTGGAAGGGGTATGGTCTGCTGTAAATTCTGTGATCCTAGACTTGCAGAATAGGTCAAAACAAAATAAATATGCACTGTATTTCATCTAGGCCTATTCGTTTTTTAACCTGTGGTGGATGAACAACATAAAACACTCACAGCAGTAAAGTACTTATGAATAACTGAGGAGGTACAAAGGTTATTACATAATCAATTTTTCCATACACTGTCTGAAATACTGTCCTACGATCCTTAAACTGCACATAAACCCAGTTCACAATGAATTACACCTGAATACAAAATCTTCATCTAAAAGCTGTGGAAAGATGGATGGCAGAGGAACGGAAGGAAAAGTCCACTGAGTGCTTTATCGACCCACCTACCATCCCATGAATGGTGAGCAATAAAAATTTATGAAAATGAGAATTTTTTACTTATTCCAATCAATGCCCATGGGATTGTTAATTCAAAGACTCCTTAACACCAAGTATTTAAAAATCTTGCAATTTTATTTGCATATAAAGGCCGCTAGATATATAATATCACAATAAATTTAAAGAAACAACTGCTTTTCTAAATTCCATTAACAAGGTAACATAAAACAGAACAAAGCTCAATAGCGTTTACAGTGGTAGAACAGAAATAACTATCTGCAACAATATTTTGTGCTAGCAAGATTGCATTTACACACAGTGCAAAATAAGGAAAAAAAGGAATAAGACAATTCAAGAATATTTAAATATAAAGGACAACTAAGCCTTATTTTAGTTAGGCTTGATTGTATCCATTTGATTCTATACATGCCTGAACCTGCACAAAGATTTAACTCAAGCTCTTGAAGGTCTTGAGCACTTGGAAAATGTCACATCCTTCATAATTTAGATGTGCTGTACAGCATAATTTTGCAGTTGCTATACTTGCAATATTAAATTCCTAGTTATAATGCACAAAAAATACATATATATATAAATTCATATTTAAAAGGAGTCTGCATTTACATGTTTTTACTGCATGAAACACCTGCTCTTTGCAGCTTTCATCCCCATATTTTTAAAGCTAAAATAATTTAAAAAAACCCCAAACAATAAAAAGGCAGATAATCACATACAGGATGCAGCTATCTATATCAAACTTTAAAATAGGCAGAGACAAACAATTGTGAAGTCTGTTCACCCCTTGCTGCATATGACTGGTAACTACAGGACATGCAAACTCATCAAGGGACAAAGAGACCCTTAACTCATGTTTACGTTAATAAAAAAAGTGTAATAAAAATGTTTGTTGGGGGAAGGAGAGGGGAAGGTGACACCTTAACTAGAAAAAAATTACATTAAAAACTTTCAAACAATAACAGTTGTGCAAATTTGGTGTTTTTAAATGCTGCCTAAAAAGCTTACAATATAATAAAATAAGGTCTCTCACTTTTTAAAAGAAAGCTTGGCTGTCCTTTTGAGAATATTATAACAATTTTACACTGGAAAGTTCAAAAAAACAAAAGTTCGTTTTACAAATTCACAATGCTTTATCAATTTAAAATGGATGCTGCATTTCCAAAAAGCACAACCTCTATCTTTTTGTTTCTTTGTACCAGCAATTTACAAAAAACCCACGTAATTTTGGAAATAAACATGTAAGAGAATGTAACTTTTATAATTAGAAAATGGCAGTTTATAGACCTTCCCCACTTAACTGTGAAGTAGTGCTTCATGATCCTTGAGGGGTTGGAAGGTCAAATATAATTGGAGGATTGGTTGGTTGAAAGCTGACTGTACATGTTGAGGCATTGATGTACGTTGTGTAACCGTCTGTCATAATGCCATAACCTGTAGGGAGAATGTGTCACACGCTTTATAATATAAACAAACGATGATGACCCAGTGCATTGCGCCTATAGGCAGGTACATAAAAACCTGTTGTGAAAGCGATTTGGAATACAATTTAACGAATCCTGTCAAAATGTTACGCACTTTTGAAAGCTACCTCAAAGTTGCAATAAAAACAAACAAACATCGTATCTGGAATAAGAACAGAGTATTTTAAAATTTCAGTTTTATTGACCAGAAAGGCCTTTTGCTGTACTGCAACTGAACAAGCCCCAAACCCTCCTTTTCTTTCGCTATGTAATTTCCTGTGGTTTGGCATGCTCCTACCCTGTCAGGTTGTGAAGGACCAATCAGGAGAGAGAGCACAAGCCACTTTCCATTTAGGCATTCAGGTCTGCAGACAACTCCTCAACGAGTTTGTCAGCTCGCGGGGTGTAGGGCTAGGTGTTCACACTGTTCTTGCTAAACCTCAGAAATCAAAGAACAGGCAAGAATATGTGCTTTCTGTAGCTTGTTTTCCTGGCATGGGCAATGGATCGGACCAGCAATTCCAACCCAGGCCACAGAAACTGAGAGGCCAGCTAGAGGAGCTAAAGTGGCTGGGGGACTGGGCAAAGAGAAGGGGAAGAATGAGGCACTCCACCAACCTTAAAGCTGTGGTTGAACAGGCTTGGAGAATTCGACTGCCTGAACATCACAGCTGAAGATATATATATATAGACTGAATGGTCGTCTGAAAGTGCAAGTGTGGATGGAGCTCTAGTGACGGGCCAGGGGGCCAGATGTGGCCCCGGCTTGCCTGGATCCAGCCCCTGAGGCTCAGCATTGGGGAGCCCACGTTGGAGCTCCAGCCACCCACCTGCAGGGCTGGAGCAAGCAAAATCTACTAGCCTGGGTCCCCCTAGGCTCCAGTGTGCAAGGGGAAGGTGGGGAGTGTCTGTCTCCTTAGGCAGGGGCTTCTCACTTGTGTGCGGCCCTTGACTGATTTTTCTCTGGGTCAGCGGTCTCCGGCCCAAAAAAGGTTCCTCACCCCTGCTGTAGTGGCTGCTATGCAGAACCTCTCCACAGAGGCTGGCCTCTCTTCTCTCAACTCAACCCAAGAGAGGCCTGTGGTAATGAAAGAATGGGCTGTGAGCTGGTTCAAGCAGGGGAGGCTCTTGGAGATAGAGGTGAGCCAGATGTAGGAATCCATACAAGAGATGAGGGCAGTCCAAGAGCCTTTGAACACCTTGCAGGGCTCAGTGAAGAGGGAAAAGGGTTTTCTGATGATCTACATAAAAAATCAGTAAGATATCACAGGCTTATGGATGTCCAAGGAAAGCCCACGGAGTTCTCCATCCTTTCAGGTAAGGCAGAAGTGGGCTAAAAAGGTGAAGAGAGACGATCTCGAACAAACGTGCAGCATGCTGTTTTCTTAACGAAAAACACTGACAGGATGATCATTTGGCCTGGAGACCACAAGCTCTTCCAACCTGTGAATGAGTGATCACTGACTTCTGCCTTACTTCTCTAGCCTGTAGGAATGTACGGGTAGATTCTCAGTCCTACTCCAGCCTTAACTCCATACAAGGCATCGGGACAGCGGGCTTGAAGATTTTTCCCTGTTCAGGGGGTGAGGGTAAAGCCTTTGTAGCCAGCTCTATGCTACCTATTTTTGGCCTCCTATAAGGACATGAGGGGAAGTGACTACAGTTCCTTGCAATCCTGCAATGGAGGGCAACAGAATAAATCCTCTGAGCCCATTATCTACTTGCAGCTTTCAGGCTCTGTGTCACACTTCTCCTTGTCTCCCAAAGGTGTTGATCGGGAGATGAAAACAAGTAACAGTCTCCAGAGATTTCTGAGGGCAGAGCAGGAGACTGGGGACCCTGCAGAGGAACAGTCTGCTGCAGGAACTTCTTTTGCGGAGAGCAGAGGCGTGATGAGTTCTGTTGAAATAGATGTTGGCCCTAAGAAAGAGGCTTTGTTTCTCTCTCTCTCTCTCCAAAAAAAAGCATATTGGGCAGGGGAGTAAAAGTATAACCCTGTAAACAGTCAACTGATATCGGTTACAGTTCACGGTTACTTGCAGGCTCCCACCCCACTCCTGGGGAGCCGGCTGCCACCCTGCCCTGCTGGGTCTGTATCAGGGGCAGCAACCAGCTCCCTGGGAGCAGGGCTGAGGTGGGAGCAAAGCTTGCCAGGAACCAGCTTCCAGCGTGCACCGGCTCCCAGGGAGCTCACTGCTGCCCCACGCTGTGAGTGCATATAACTGCGTAGATATTCAGCAGTCACACGGTTACCCAATTACCCTCATTTTAACATCCCTAGTCTGAAAACTCCTTTGATTTACTTCCTCCTCTCTGTTCTCCTGGGATACCTGTTCAAATCTAATTCCCACTGGGAGGATTGGGGGGCTGCTAAAGCACTGCTTGGCAGGACTTCTCAGGACTGCTGACAGACTGGACGAGATGGACAGAGCACTGTCAGAACCATTCTTTTGAGTCAAGGGCAAAGCAAGCTTTACCTTTGTTGGCTGTCATGACTCTCTGGCTGGCCCCGAAAAATGGTGCTCCAAGATAATGCTACTTTTCTTATGGAGGGGCAGGAAAAGACACAGGAGACTGGAGACAGAGCAGGAAGGGCTTGGCGCTATATATTTTGCTCTTGACTGGTCCCTCTCAGAAAATGGGAACTTCCCAGTGTTAGTACTATCAGGCCAGACCTTATGAAGAATATTTTTCCTTTTGCAATGTGATATAGTACTGACCACTGCTGCACGAAAGTTAGCACAAAATTTGTGCTTCCACAATTGCTGTGGTCTGCCTGTATCAATTTGTTTATTTGTTGGCTATTTTGAGTTAGATCACTTTTGTAGTGGGAAAATACTTTTTCTAAAAATAAAATCAATTGACCCACTGCAGAATTTTGCCCCAGATACTTGTGTGCAATTCCTACAGACTTCAATGAAGATGGGAGCATGCAATCTGAGAGTGGAATTTGGTCTGAATTAATTGTGCCTTAAGTCAAACTCCAAGAACAATTCAGAACACATCTTCCTCAATTTGCTGTAGCACTCCTTTATCTTCAGCATTAGTCAACTAAGCAAGATGTGGATCTTTGTTCAGGGCCCTTGAATACTCAAATAAGACGCTTTTCATGCTTGAAGAGTGTATTGCCATCTTATTTACAAGATTTAAATGTAAGGTCTGCACAAGACTCCACAGTGGGTTTTTTTTTTTTTTATAATGATCTTGTGTGCTAAGGCGCCTTTGCTTTCCCTTAGCTTAGCATTATTACTGCAGAGAGTTTGATTACTTTCAGCTTACCATGTCCTACAAAAAGCTATAGGCAATTTGCATGTTCTAGTAAGAAACCTTCTTGTATTCACTTATCATTAATATCTGATCATTAATATTTATAGAAAATGTCCAATCCTTTCCTAGATTGCATTAGAATATGGTTATTCATGCCACTATAGTTAAGGTCATGTCAGTGTTTCCGTTATAAACTCCTTATTTACAGGACTTTATAACCCAGGCATAAACATTCATTGTGTAAACTCATGAGGGCTCTGGAAAATCAACAATGGCAGGCAAGTAAGCTGTCTTTTCTTTTATAAAGTTCTCCAACTCTGTGAGCCTACAGAGAGCTTAATTAGAGTCAATGGCAAAATCTCCAGGGGGGGAAATATAAAGTACTTAGTGTGTAATTTTTAGTCATAGGGTCACAGTCTTTCTCTCTTTCTCCCAGGCTGGACTCCTAGTATTTGTCTCATTGGAACATGAAAGCTACAAAGTGTACTAAATATTTTAAAACCTCCAAAATGTATTTATTTAATCTTTTATTCCCTCCCATCTCCACAAAATGAGCTTATTGTTCTGAAGTTTCACACACCGCCTGCCTGGTGTGAGAGGAAAAAATGGGGCAATATCTTCTGAAAAAGATTTTCTGAGGCTCACATAACTTGAAAGATTACACCTCATGAAATGTATTGCAGAATGACTTCAGAATTGAAAACTGTGGTAATTCCCTTCCCTCCCCTCCTGATTTATGACACAATCTGCCCTCCCTTCTCACTCAGTACATGGGGGAAGAGTAGTAACTTGATACAGCAAGCTTTCTCCAAATACCACTTCCTCTTTTCTAGCTCCTTTGTTGGCTCCTATACTTGGAGTAACTGGGACTGTCTTGTGGTTTGGTCGGACAAATTTCAAATTGCTGTTTATTCTTTTGCATAAAAATAACCTAGCACAGCTTAATTTTGCAAAGTACAAATGTGGATAGCAAGTGTGTGGTTAAAATACGAGTACCTCAGGTTAGATTATGATGTCTCTATTTGGACACTAAGAAGCGAATTTCTAAAGATCTCACTGAATTTTCCCATTCTATTTTACTATGCCATAATAAATGGAAAACCCACATCTGGTATCCCCTCTGAGGATTCTCAGACTGAACGAGGGAACACAACTATTCCTTACCTTCATGAATTCCACCAAAAACATGGAGTTTGGGCCTTACTGGCCTTTGCACAGTGTTCAACAGTTCCACACAGCCAACTCTCTGCAGCTCCTTTGGAACCCAGTCTCGAAAACCTTAGGGCAAAATGCAATCAATACTCTTAATATTCTCTATTCAAGTAAGATTTCATTTAGAGTTTCAGGAAGCCATAATTCACAGGAGGTTTATTACGTTATCTGTAACCCTAACCTCTCCATTAAAGCACACAATAGCTTTTAAGAAACTTCACATTCTCACTTTGTCTTCCTTAGGTTCTTAAGATGTTTTTCCTCTTTCCTTTCCCCTGCCCTCCACCCAATTAACGTTTTCTGAATGTGATCTGAGAGCGCTCAGGTTCTGCACTCAATACATCCACTCATCTTGCACTGAAATAAATGGGTGTCGTTTGAATGAATGAATAGGAGACAACAGAATTTTGGTCCTTAATTTTTAATACCAAAGAGCTATTGTAAAATTTTGGTGTGTGGTAAACTTGTTTACTGAAGCAAATACTTCAAGGGTACAGAAAAGTACCACTGTATACTCTTGACCAAGTAAAAAGTTGGCATAAACATTATGTTCTAGTGGTGGTGGTTGGGAGCGACGACCAATCTTTCAAAATGTTTTTAGTCAGTTTCTGAGAATTCTAGACCCTTGTGGAAGTGTTGTTTGTCAGACAAAGGCTAGTTTTTAAAATAAAGGATCCAACTCCAATGGCTGTGGAGTTTAGATACACCTTTGATTTTCTTTGGCTTCATTAAATCAAGATAATGAATTCATAAAATACCTACAAGCCCAGCATAATTCCTGTGTTTAATCATATCTGGTTTTACTTTTTTAATTCATAGTTTTGTATTGAAAGTACAACTGTACCCCTTAAAGCATTAATAGATTTGCTTGCACTAAAAGTGCATTCTGTGTACAAAACCACACAAAGCTTCTCCTTCACTTACCAAGAGGAGGTCCATGTGTCATTAGTATATCAATGCCCTCGGGGATAAGGTTCCACTTGTCCAGCAAAGACTGACCTCTGGGTAGGTTAAAGCCCCATCCATTAAACCATGGTGTCCTTTTGGGGAAGAATAAGGTAAACGGAATCAGTCTGATACAGCAATATTTTTTGTCTTTGGAATTTCAAAACTGCAACTTTTTTCTGTACAGCTTTGGTCATTTCTATTGTCTTTTTAAGATCACTCATGGACAAAATAGCATCCATCTTTGGAAGGGGCTGTTCCCAAAATAAATACTTTAAGTTTCAAAAAAAGTGCCCAGTTTGGACCTGGGGATGTTAAATTTAGATTAATTAACTAATCGAATAGTCGATGGGATTTCCATCGACTAGTCGATAAGAGCGCTTCTGCCTTTGAACTGTAGCAAGAGCACTGCCAGACTCTAGCTACAGTTCAAAAGCAGAAGCCCAGCAGGGAGCGCGGGACCAGTGGGGGACTATTCCCACACTCCCTGCAGCACCTCAGCCTTTGTAATATACATGAGCCCCTTCACAGCTCTTGTACTTTTCAAAGGAAGCCCTGTGCTCCCCTGCCCAGCTTCTGCTTTTGAAATGTACAAGAGCCTTGCCGGGGCTCTTGTACATTGCAAAAGCAGAGGCAGCGTGAGCAGAGACTGCTTTGGTCCCCGCTCGCACTGTTTCCCACTGTGCCTCTACCTCCCCTGTCCCCCCGGAGATGGTGCTGGGGGGAACCAACTTTTAAGCCAGCTTCCCCCAGCACTGGCTCCTGCTCCCCCGCCCTCCCTTGCTGCCTCTCTCGCTGATAAGCTTCTGCTTATCGGATAGTTGACTAGTCACTTACATCCCTATTTGGATCCAGATTAGGATCCTATTTTTTCCTATAGTTTCAAGGGTATTTGACTCCAAGCCCTGGGTTTACTCATCATAAAGAAAGGAAATAGTTATGTTCAGATGTAGATCTTTGGGAGATGTCCACTACAGGATTTTTGGGCGTAGGGTTTTCCCTTAATTTAAAATAAGTGCCTAGACAAAACCAAAATGCAGTTTGGGAGCAGAAAAAGAACCACCACCTACAATACAGGGAACCCTAATGGGTGATGGGAACACAGAAAAGTTGTACCTTTTTTGTGGCAATGGTCAGAGCCCTGTATAGTATATCATGACTGTACAGGTTGAAACTCTAATCCAGCACCCTTGGGACCTGACAGGTGCCGAACCAGAGAATTTACCGATAACATCCAGCTGCATTACCAACACTTCCACTGCTTACTGGGTTCTTAGAAGTCATTTAGGTGTAAACTAAAGCTCATGATACCATCTACATGTTTTGTTAGTCTCTAAGGTGCTGCAAGACTATTCGTTGTGTTTTAAAGTTTTTTCCAGCCCAGAACAGTGAGAGTCAGGACTTGTGGCTGTAAATAAACAAACTTTATAGAACTGTGGGAAAGTTGGCCACACCCATATAAGTGGACATTCAGATAACTAAAATCATGCAGGACCACAGATGTTGCTGGACTAGAGAGTGCTGGACTAGAAAGGTGCAGCCTGTAAAATGGTAAATTTCTCATAAACTAAAAACACTATAAGCTGATCATCACTGTATCTTACTCATGGATTGTGAAGTGACACCACACAAACATAAAAGGTAACCTTACAAAGAAATTACACTCTTAAAAATACCTTAAATGCATATTTAATTGGGGAAGGGGGGGAATGAGGCCCTTGAGTTTTCCCCATCATAGTTACAGGAGTCTGTCTAGAGAAGCTATCTGATTGAGAGAGACTCTTTTTATGAGGATGAAAGGAACTATAATATTTGACAAAAATGTTTTTTCCTTGTAAGTGTTGCTATAAAATGAGAAAGCAAAATTGAGTAGTTCTGATGTGGAAATATAAAAGCTGTTATCAGGTATGAAATGCATACCACCAAGATAAAAATTATATCCTTACCTCTGTTGTAATAACCTAAGATGATGTTAGCAAACAAAGGCATTTCAAAATCATCACTTGTTCTTCTACAATTACGTAATTTCATGTGGCTTGGGCACTTAAACTAGTCAGTTTTACATTCTATTAGAGATCTGGGATGCAGGCAGCTAGCAAAGCAAGTTTAGACACTCCATATGTTTAGATCCTCCTCTCTCAGGTTGGGTACTAGCACAGAGCTGCTGTCTTTCTGAACCACTATTCTGGAACAGGCCCATTTCACATAAAAATCTGTTTTTATTAAAATGTAAAAAGCCCTCAAGGAAATATTTTTCTATTTTCAGTTTACAGTGAAGTCAGTAAGGAGTTATAGGTCCCAGCTGTGCAAATCACATCCCCACTTATCCCCAAGCATTTCATATTGTACACATACCTATATTAAATGGACCCATTGGAGATGATATACATATTTTTCATTTTCATAATTCAAATGTTTTGTTCTTATCAGCAGTTGCTCTGAGGAGGAGCAGTATTAAACTGGCGATTGGCATTCAGAACAGCAGGGTTCCCTAGAAGGCGCATGCTTGCGCGGGTGCGCACCAAAAAGTTCAGTCCCACCCACCCCCTCAGCAGAGCTGCACACGGCCCCAGCTGCTCCTGGGGGCAGGGCTGTGTGACGGCTGCCGGGGATGGAGCCTGGGTGGCAGTACTAAAAATAACTCTGCAGCCCTGGCTCTAGTCTCGGCACACAGGGCCTGCTTCCCTGAGAGCCCCAAGGAGCAGAGACAGGCAGCCACCGCTTCAGCCCTCGCCCTGCGGGAAGGAGGCAGCAGCATGCTGGTAGCTGGGTTTGGACTAGCTTTCTTCTCCAGGAGGCCCAAGCAGCCTGCGCTGCGCACCACGGCCACCCCTCTGTGCGTGCCGGGGCCACCCTCCTCCCTGCATTCCCTTGTGTCCCAGCCCCTCCATGTGGCCCTGCCTTCCCACCCTCCTGGTCTCCACCCTGCCTCCTGCCCTCACCTTCCAGCCACCCCCCCCTCATCCCCTCAGTAGAATTGGCAGGTCGGTGGTAACAGCCTTGGTCTTTCAGCCCCTTCTCCAGCACCCTGCGCCAGGGACCTACGGCTCGGTGCCTGGAGCCAGTTCTGAGGGGAGAATGGATCCCCAGGCTCTGTGACTCCACCAGCCCAGAGGGAGAGCGGGAGCTGCCAGCAAGCCCCGGCCTTCCAGCGCATCCTTTTTGTTCCTCTAGCCAGAAGTTTGTGTGCCGAGACCCGTTCACCCACTCAGCTGCCCCATGTGCTGGGACTGGAGCTGGGCCACAGTGCAGCTCCTCTTGAGCTGGGGCCAGGGTACTAAAAATAGCACTGAGGCCCTGGCGCCAGCCCAGGCATATGGGGGAGCCATGCACCATGCAGCCCCGCAGTGGCACCAGGGGGCTAGACAGGGTTGAGGGATACAAGTGTCAGGAAGGTGAGGGAAGGGGCAGGAAATAACTAAGGGGAAGGTCGGGGTGAGGAGAGGAGGCAGCCAGGGCAGGAGAAGAAAGTGGAAGGCACCAACAGGCAGGGTGGACGAGAAACAAATGCCAAGGGGCCATGAAGGGAAAGGGCAGAAGTAGCAGGGGTGGGAGGAACGGGACAGTGTCAGTGCGGGCAGGACGGGAGGGGACAGGGTGATGCTGGAAGAGGAGAGGGGAGGGGCAATGGGTGCAAGAGGAAGGAAGAGGGGAGGAGTGGGTGCCAGGAGAAGATGGGTTGAAAGGAGGGGTGGGCATGAGGAAGGCGGGGGTTGGAGCAAGTAATGTGTGAGGGCGCAGAGGGGCGTCAGGAGAACTGCAACAGAGGGGGATGAGCGGGTGGGCACCGGGGAGGAAAAGGGCAAGGGGGGGGCAGCTGTTGGAAAGGCAGGGGCAGTGAGGGAAGGGGGAGGCACCAGGAGGGTTCAGGAATAAGGGAAGGTGCAGGAGCCAGGGGGATTGTGGGGATGAAGCAGAAGAGCAGAAACAGGGAGGGGAAGGGAGGGGCTGACACCAGAGGAGAGAGGCAGGGCAGGGGAGCAGAGGGAGAGGGAGGGGTGGGTACAGGGGAGAAGGGAAGGACTGGTGTAGGGGCAGGTGCAGGGCTCAGAGACGATGGGGAGGTGGGGCAGGTCCCAGGAAGGCTGAGGGCAGTGAGAAGGGCAGGAGCCAGGACAGCAGAGGAGGGTGAGGAGTGGGGGGCAGCAGGCACCAGGGGAGCCGATGGGGCGAGGGGAGGATGGGAGACATGGCAGCAGAGGGGAAAAGGGAGAGGGTTATAACTTGGGTGCCACGGTGGCACACAGCCAAACAAGCACACATGAACTCAATATTGGTGCACAGGACAAAACTCACTCCGCTCATGGACAGAAAATCTTATAGGAACGCTTGTACAATCTACTGTATGTGAAACGGAAGGTTCTTCTGTCATATAGGGTATGTCTAGACTACATGGCTCCGTCAATGGAGCCATGTAAACTAGTTTACCCGGCATAGTCAATGAAGCGGGGATTTAAATAATCCCTGCTTCATTAAAATAAAAATAGCTGCCGCGCTGTACCGACAATCAGCTGATCTGGCACAGCGGCAGTCTAAACAGACGGTGGTCGACAAGGGAAGCCTTTGTCGACGCTCTCTATGCCTCGTGAAGCGAGGTTTACAGGAGCGGTCGACAAAGGCTTCCCTGTCGACGATCCGACTGAACTGCCGCGCTGTGCTGGATCAGCTGATTGTCGGCACAGTGCAGCGGCCATTTTTACTTTAATGAAGCGGGGATTATTTAAATCCCCGCTTCATTGACTATGTCAGGTAAACTAGTTTACATGGCTCCGTCGACGGAGCCATGTAGTCTAGACATACCCATAAAGAAGATTCCCGTATAAGAATTTGGGGAACCTGTATAGATATCAGATTAACTGAAAGAAGCAGTGTATAGCGTTACAGTAGACAGACCACCCTTCATCATGGGAGTAGTCCCCAATACAAATATGAAAAGCAAACATCTAGTTCCATGTAGGACTGAATCCTGCACCTGTTGAAGTCAGCAAGAAAATTCCTATTAATGTCAGCAGGGCTCAGTAGGTGAAGGCTGAATTTGGATTGTAGTTTGTGTTCCTGAACTCTGCCATGCCAGAAATTTGTTTTTGCTGTTTATTCTTTCCCACTGCAGTGAAGTTTAGTTTCTTGCTCACAGGCGGCTGAAACAAACAGTTAAATTAGCCACCAACTTTTCCTTTATTCTAATACTTAGTTTGTAGCATATGCAGATTATTACGTTTCTCAGAGTTCCATTTGAAAATTAAAACAAATTTGGCTAAATTGTCAACTAATTAACAAACTGCACTCAAACTCTACTATGACAAACCACACATATAATGGGGAGGGGGGGTGTTTGAATTTGTTACTATCAATTCATGATTCTTTACTCTGTTCTCATGTTTCTCATACAACGGGCAATGTAGGGATACCACAGTTAAACCTGAAATGTGAAAGCACAGCTGTTATCTTACTGGAGCTCTTTGGAGAATTATACATGCAATAAGCCTAGATTGTGTGCAGTGATTTTCGTTCTTCAGCAGTGTGGGGAGAGGAGGAAGGGGATCAGAGTTCCAATGTAGTCTGCATTCACCAAAGACTTAATAATTAGCTGTGACTAACAGGCACCACATGGGAACTAACTTGTAAAACAATTTCTCACAAACCTCAGTAGTGTTGTGTGTGCCTCGTATACAGTGTAAAACATTCCTCACTAACACACTAAACATTTTCATAAGCAATTAATCAATATGCTATATGAGGGTGACAGAATTCCTAGGATGAGAGAGATTTAACTGTGATTTCCGGTGAAGCTATTTCAGCTTGAGTTTACTAAAGCGTGTGCATATTCTTATGCCTTCACTAAGTATAGTTATTCACTTGCCTTGCTGCCTCAGGTTTTTACAGAGGACTGAAACTTGATAGAAACACATAGAACAAATGCCAATAAAAATGGGTTTCTGACCCAGAGTCTGGTTTAGGAGGAGATCACAAGAAAGGTAAATCCGTGTTTTTGTACCATGCTGTGTTGTGGTGCAGGCAAAATGAAGTTGATGTGCTGTGAATCCCTTGAGTGGATCAATGAATAGCTGTTTATCCCCAACAAACTTGAAACATGTACAGTGAGTAAGAGACAATGTTATATAACCCCTAGTCCAGCCTTTGAGTGCCCCATATTCCCTATTGCAAATATTTACAGGTTTTTCTATTGCTCGCTGTATTTTTGCATGACTAAAAAGCAAGATCTAGTCAAACTGCTTTTAAATAATTTTTATTTAACTGCTTTTAAATAATTAAATAAGAAGAAAATTAACTTGTACCTACAGTTACCACAATCTACAATTTTACTGGGCTGATTACTTGTTAAAAGAATCTTCCTTAGCCGGGGGAGGAACACACTTTTTTTGCTTTTTAAAGATTTCCATCGCTTTTCCTTAGAAAAGCCTTTGGTATTGTGAAGCACCAGGCAAAGTTGATACTCAACGTTGCTAAGGGCACATCTGCACTGCTAGGAAGACTGATACTTCGGAGGTTGATCTTCCAATGTTCAATTTAGCAAGTCTGGTAAGAACCCACTAAATCAAACACTATAGGTGCCCCCTTCAACCTCGGAACTTCCTTGCAGTTGCGAGGAATAAGAGAAGTCGAGGAAGAGTTTCTCCTGTTGACCTCCTGCTGTGAGGCCACCCCAGAAAAATCGATGCAAGGCATGTCAACTTCAGCTATGCAATTCATGTAGCTGGAGTCGCATATCTTACATCAATTTTCTCCACCAGTGTAGACTTGCCTCAGTCAGTGGTATGCATGATTAGACCCTTGACAAATCTGTAAGAGTGGGTACCAAGTGAAAGTGATTGGATGGCTCCTGGAAATACTAATGGTATACTTGGTTTTTACAACATTTTCAAGACAAGAATGTAATTAGACTGCTGAGTAATATCATCCCTGAAGCTCAAACCTTGAGGAAAACACAGGGATTGGTAATCTGACAATACAAGTGATTTTGTCTTCGCATTTGCTGGGCCTGAACAAACCCTAACAACCCCCTACACGATGCATAGGATTAGTCTGATGTGCAGGATATGAGGGACCAATGTTATGGCCAAGAGAATCTAATTTAACTACTACTGGCTAGACTCATACTGCACTTCACAGCATCTTTCACATGCCATGAAACTGTCATGATCATTCTTGATCTCTGGCTCACCTGACAGCTCAACCCTCCCATGACTGCAAAATTCCTTATCGTTTAGAAATAGCAGTTAGACTGGCACCAGATGTGTCACATTGAATATCCAGATGAAAGGCAGACAGCTGGCCAATTTTTCTCTCCCTAACTCTTGACATGGATGCAGAAAGTCCCGGCTCTCCCCACAGATACTTGGCAATTTGGAAGCTATTTTTTCTGCAATTAAAAAGTTGCTTTGCACTAGGCGGTACAACCCCTAGTTTTAAATTCCCCTCCCCATAAAGGCAAGGGGAAGGGGAATTTTAACCTTAATGATAAGACTTACATCCCCTTGCAGGGATATGTGAAATCTGCCTACGAAGGAAAACAATCCTCTCTGCTGCAGAAAGGTAGCACGAGATTTGTTTCTCACCGGATCTCTTTTTCCACGATGATTTGTGTGTATTTTTTAATACATTTACACAATGCAAATTGTGCAGTGATGATACACAGATTTAGAGGACAGAATCCCAGGAGCAAAATCATCACAAGAGAAAACATGAGTGGCAAGCCAATGGCAAATTGAATCATGAGCGGATATAAAAATTGCTTTTATTTCTGGAGGTTTTAGAAGTTTAAAAGACAGCATCCACGTTCCCTTTTATCTTTTTTCTGCCCAGAGGCTCACTGAAATCAAACAAATAAAAAAGTACACACAAAATGTCACAATCTTTAGAGCCCTGCAAATCCACAGATATCCACTTTATATCTGCGGGTATCCATATGTGGATGCAGATATCTGCTTCCCACTTCTGCGGATTTGATTGTAGATACAAATTTTGCATCCATGCAGGGCTCTAACAATCTGTTCTTCTTCTCATAGCAGTTTTACAGAGTGGTACATCCACTGATTTCAATAAAGTTCTCCTAATTTAAAGGAACGGAGAATCAGCACTCTGTTGTTTATGCAATACCATGTATTCTTGATTTAAAAAACCCACACTATTCAATCTTGCAGAAACCAGACATTTTGCCCTTACTCCAAGGAGCAAATAGCTCAAGGAGCAAAAATCTCAGGACATGTCTGCACTAGAAACATAAATCAACTGTAATTACTGCACTCTACCCTCCTTCTGTCAATGGTACGCATCCTCATCAGGACTGCTTCCATCAACTTAAGAGGGGCAGTGAGAGCTAAGGGCCTGAGCTGTCAGTTCCACATTCAGTTTTCCGCTGGAAGTCTGGCTGCCCCAAAGGTCTTAGCTTCTTTCTGCAACTGGGCTCCTGGCTGCGTGCTTCATGTTTGGAGGCCAGCTGCTGGTGGTGAACTGGGAGCCACGGGGCAGCTGCCAGCTTCCACTTGTCTGGCTCCTCCCTCCGAGCTGGGCTGTGCCCACCAGCTCCCAGCCAGGCTGTGCTCCAGACATCCAGCAGTTGCCCCAAAGCTACGAGCTCCCTCTCAGAGCCCAGAAGCTGCCCTGAGGTGCCCTACTGGGAGCCGCCTGGACTCCAGGGAATGATAGAACAGCCAGGCTCCCAGTGGCAAGGGGAGCCTGTGGGCAGTACCAAGGCTCAGTGGGGAACCTCTCTGGACAGTGGCTCAGCAGGGAGCTGGAGGACAGCTGGGTCTCAGCAGGGTGGGCAGAAAGCCCAGTAAGCAGCCAGACTCTAGCTCAGGGCTACTCAACATGGGGCCCGCGGGTGGGGTCCTTTGAACGTGGCCTCCACAAGGGCGAGGTGTCTCCCAGGCAGGGTGAGCACTGAAAGACACAAGCGGACGGGCTGGCTGGAACAGACCGGTACAGGGTGTCAGTGTTTCTAGCCCCAAGGGAGGAGGTGCCGGGACCATCGGGGCATTGTGGGAAGTGCTGGCTGCTTAGCCTTGTGGGCAGAGCCTGAGAGGTGCTGACTGGCTCACGCTGGCCACATTTGGGTCCAGCGCCATGGCTGGGCAGCCCTGCCTCCGTCCCGCACAGAACAACGGACTCCCACGTGGGGATGTCAGCCCTGCTGGGAATCCAGGACGGGGCTCCTAGGCACCTGACCTTTTTTGCCTCTTGTGTCCAGCCTGACTTGCCCAGCTCCCCGCAGGTTGGAGCACTCTGGCTTGGAAACTTTTCTGAGTAAAATCATTCCAAGAAACGCACAACCCGAAGCTTCACGCTAAACATCCTAAACACTGGCACACCATTTTCTTTTTAAAAGTGATCATTAAAAGTGCTGTCAGATGGGTGGAAATTCGGTAACTACTGCATTTTATTAATATCAGCAGAACTGACTTAAATGGGGCCTGCTTGTTGTGTAGTCTTGCCTTAATCGTATTCATGCCTGTCAGTGTGAAAGAAGCTATTTGCATATATATTTGCATGTATATGCAACTACTCTTAGGTTGCGGCCCTCGGCACGTGCTGTGTGTATCATTGTGGCCCCCGGGGCTGCCAAAGTTGAGTAGCCCTGATCGAGCTGGAGACCCATACAGCATGGGGCCATGAAATTGACAAGAATGATAGCCAACAGCCAATGTAAGTAATGTGGCATTTATACAGACACTGCATCACCCTAATTCCACTGTCAGACATTTCTTGTGGAGATAGTTATGTCAGTGTAGTAGGGCACTTACACTGGTGTGTGCACTGCAATAATTAGTTGCTGTAAGCTGCCTAACGGTGTACTGTAGGCCAAGTCTATGTCTGTTTTCTTTTTAAAGGCCAATTGTGGGGGAACTGCTTAAAATCCATCTCCAGGGGAGACAGTGACACACCAGTAATAACGATGGGCTCTTTATTTTGGTCAGCACTTAGCACAAATGCACCAACCTCTGAGATTGCTAGGGAAGATGAGAGTAGTTCCATTTGTAGAATGGAAATGACAGAGCACTAAACAGGTGTTCCCAGAAGCGTTCAATTACAAAACTGCCCCATAAATGCCTCCTGAAAGTACCTATTTCAGCTTTGCATTTAAGGCCAGAAAGTGTCCTGAACTGAACAGACAGCAAAGGGAAGACGTGACCTTTATGCACAACAAAGAAGAGTCTTTCAATAAAGAACATACAGCTCATAAATGTTTGCTAAAGAGGAAGAGCACATGTGATCTTCTCCATTTAATGAAACAAACAGAGAGTGCCTTGTGGAAGCACAGAAAATTGTTGAAGAGGAGGGTGGGGTGTGTTTGTGGCATAAGCAAAACAAAGTAAGTGGGGGGAAATGGTGTAAAATGGATTAAATACATTTTTAAAAGCCATCGCTAAATTACAGGGTAAGAGGTGCTGTAATTTTAAAGTCTTTTAACTCTGGAATTTAGCTCCATGGAACCCAATTTTGATTAAGCCCTTTCTTATAGCAAACATCAGGACATTATTGGATAATAGATACTGAAGTGGGCAACAAATAAGGGTCAGCGTGTGAAAATCATAAAGGATAAATGTAGTGTATTTCTCACAGTTGGTTATCATAAGGATAGTCTTGTGACATAAGCACAGGTCTGAGAATCAGGTGATGGGCTGGGCAAAATATGGCCCCCGGGCCACATCTGGCCTGCTGTGGACCAGCAAGACCCTCTGGCTGCCACGGCCCCACTTGACATTCAAAGAGGCCAGCAGGGATGTAAAATCCTGTTTAACTGGTTAATCAGTTAAACGTTATGTTTAACTGGTAAACTGATTAAGGGAGATAAATTGGGGGGCGTGCCCTGACTACGGCGCACCTGTGCCATGGACAGGGGCTGCTCTGGCTGGGCAGGAGTGACCCTGCCTGCATTGGGCCCCACAGAGCCGCACCAGCCCCCTGCCCATGGCAGGCGTGGAGCTGCTCCAGCCCACACCAGTTAACCAGGACTGGTGAACCTCATCCGTTAAGGGTGAGGCTAACCGGTTAACCACTCACATCCAGAGCAGACAGTGGGACTCTATTCAGCATGCCTTTGGTGGAGGGGGGGCCACCATATATTGCCCCCACATCCTGCACCCTATTCACAGCCTCCCATTGGCCAGAAATCAGTCAGTTGGCGCTGCAAGGGCAGTGCTTGCAGGTGCATGCAGCATGCAGAGATTCACTGCCTCCTTTCTCTCATGGCCTGTGCCACACAAACACACACGTGTTGGCCCCAGCAGCTGGCTACTTTGAGTGGTGTGTGTGGCCACAGCAGCCAGGGAACCTGCCTCTGGGTCCTGCTAAGTCAGTGGCTGAGAGCCGGCTATGGTAAGTGCCTCCCAGTCAGAGCCTGCACCTAGCACTCCCTTTCCAGGTCACAACCCCGTCCTGCACCCAAAGCCTCTGCACCCCTGCCCCAAGTTTCAACCCCTTCATGCAGCCAAACTCCCTACTAGAACCCACACCCCAGTCCTTTCCCAGAGCTCTCTCCTGCACCCAAACTCCATCCCAGACTCGTACCTCTCCATTTTAATCATAGAAAAGTATGGCCCCTGACAACTTACCAAATTCTTGGACTGGGCCCCCATTGAAAATTATTGCCCACCCCTGTTCTAGTCCCTGATTTGCTGCAGACCTCCTGTGTGATTCTGGGGAGTTGCTTATGCCTCATTTTAGGAACATGAGGCACTGAGAGGTTAACGTACAATGAGGCTGACACTAACTCAGCAAAGCGTTGTGAGGTTTAATCCTTTAGGATGGCACTATCCTTTGTTTTCAAAGCACTTCGAGCAGTTCATGCCAACACTAAGGATGTGAAGAGGCGGGTAACTGACTAATTGTGTAGTTGATACAATTTGTATCGACTACACCAGCGTTTCCCAAAGTGTGGACTACGGTCCAATACCGGTCCTTGGAAAAAAAATACCGGTCCTTAGAAAAATTATTGCACACGATCCTATTAATTTGTGTTACAGGGTAGCAGCACCCCGTATTGCCGAGCGTGGCAGCACGGCTCTCTTGGGAGAGAGCGCGCCGCCGCAGCGTCTTTGCCAGGCATGCTCCCGGGCGGCGGGGCTTGATCCAGCGGGTGCTAGGACCCAGGGAGAAGGCCAGGTGCCGTGTGCACCGATGCAGAATGTCTGGCGCTAGACGCAGCCAGGGGAGCTGGCGCCGGCTGATAAAGCAGCCGGGATTGGGGCCAGGAGGGGGGGGGGCAGAACAACTTGCCAGGCGCCGTGCACACTGACACAGAACGCCTGGCGCCGGGGGAGCCAGCGCTGGCTGATAAAGTGGCCGGGATTGGGGCTTTGGGGGGGGGACAACCCTTCAGACAGGTAGGGCCAGCGACACAATTTATTTACATATTCATCATTTGCTTAATGAATATGCAAATCAATGTTACCAGTCCTCCAAAAGCTTGTGAAAGGGCTTACTGGTCCCCAGTATCAAAAAGATTGGGAACCACTGGACTACACGATTAGTTGATAAGAGAAGGTGCTCTGTCCCGGCACATGCTGGTCCAGGAGCTATCCCTGCTGAGGCTCTGCCGTTAAAACGAAGTAGAAGCCGGGTGTGCAGTTGTAGGAGCTGGGGGACATGAGCCGGGACAGAGCTGGGACCACTGCAGCTCTGCATTTAAAATGTAGTAAGAGCTGAGTGGCAGTTCTGGAACAGCATGAACCAGGACTGAGCCAGGTTTGATCAGTCCTGGCTTGTGCCGGGTCCAGCAGCCTCTGCCCATGGCCAGCTCAGGCCACTGTAAACAAGGGCTGCTTCTATCCCCCCCGCCCTACTTGCTCCCTCTGATACAGAGGCAGTGGGAAGCAAGTACAGATACATATAACCCAGATACATGAAAATCTCTAATGCAGTCAGGCAAAGAGTGGTGTTATGCACAATACAGAAGACTGCAAAATACCAAGTGCTTTGGCATGCAGTCCTGTTCAGTCAGTGTTATACCTTTCTTTCAGTCAACTGGCCCAAATTCTTTCCTCTCTGGCTCTCAACATAAAGGCAGTGTGAAAATGCCCTGGGATCCACCCTACCTATCAGCCTCCAGCTGAACTGTTCTTACTTAAGAACATCTGAAGAAGTGGGTTGCGCCCACGAAAGCTCAAGATGCCACCTACATGTTTTGTTAGTCTTTAAGGTGCTACTAGACTATATGGGTTTTTTAAAGTTTTTCCTATTCTTACTTAAGTAATATTAGCAAGCAGTTCAGCTGAATTACTTTTGTTTTTATGGGGCAAGGGGATGGGATGGATAACTCCAGAAAAGCTTCAGCCAACAGCCTCTCACCCAGTTGAACATGCTGATCCTGTGGCAGACAGGAACTGGTCCTATTTCTTGGTTAAAGACAAGGCAGTCTGTTTCAAGCCATGCCCTTTCATGAGGGACAGGGAGGGCAGGAGCTGTGTGTACAAGTCACTATTCTGGCCCTCTATCACTTGGGGATTCCCTTATAACAGGAAAATCCTAAACTAGGTTTAACCGCCAGATTTAATTATGATTTGCACCGCCAGAGAGAGACATGGCTGATTTAATTGGAGTAAGCTGTTTTTCAATTTTTAGGATCCTGTAATGAGACATGACTTATTTAATTTTGAAAGCAGATAGCGTACATGTGATTGCTACTTTCTGCAATTCCTGACAGTACTTTGCACTTTGCTTTAGGTCCAATGTTTCAAAACTGGAGGCACGCAACTGCACACACAAAAACGTGTATATGCAATTTGTGCACATTTACCTGTGGAATCACAAAAATTGTTCACGTGCAGAGTTAGATAACCCCCCACATTCAACCATAGCTGCTTATCAGTAGTTCCTCAGCCTATGTATGGTCAGTGGAGTCCTTGGTCGAGGGCCTAAGAATGAAGCCTTTAGAGATGGAATCAGTGAGTAACGGGTATTTAAAAGGGAAACAGCTTACAACAGCATCTTTATTGTACAAAGGAGCCTGCGTGTGTTTGATTTTTTCTAAAAGCTAACTAATAACTGCACTACACAATTCTATTTGTCACTGGCCTAGACTGTCTAGTGTCAGGGCTCTCATTTAAGGACAGACCTAGAGCTCCTTACAGTCCTTTGCATGAATGGCAAAGGTCTGTGTAATGGGGAACTCCTCACATGTTCTCAGACAGGTTCCTTCTCCCTCCTGGCTATCTCCCAACAGACCTTTGACTTTCTCCCTTCTTGGAGTCCCGCCTTTCACTCTGATTCTTCAAAAGACATTTGCTTCCATTACTGAAGATCTTTTTTCAGGGCTGTGCTTCATCTGCTGTAGGGCCTCAAACTACTGCCATCTGCGCTCTCGTTCTTTGCCCTGCAGTGCTAGATGCCATGCATCTCGCTGGAGAAGCACCACCATGTAACAGAAAAAACGGTTACTTCCCTTTTGTAACAGTTGTTCTTCAAGATGTGTTGCTCATGTCCATTCCATGTAGGAGTGTGTGCGCCGGGTGCATGCATTGTCGGAAAGTTTTCCCCTTAGCAGTACCTGTTGGGTCAGCAGGGGAGCCCCCTGGAGTGGCACTGCTATATCGGTTCATATATACCCCTGCTGACTCTTCACCCCCTCAGTTCCTTCTTACTGGATTACTCCAAAGAAGGGGAGGCAGGTGGGATTCGGAATGGACAAGAGCAACACATCTCGAAGAACAAGAGTTACGAGAGGCAAGTAACCGTTTTCTCTTCTTTGATTGCTCATGTCCATCCCACATAGGTGACTCCAAAGCAGAAACCATGGAGGTGGGGTCAGAGCCTTAACCCTCCATGGAATGGCGAACTGCCCTACCAAGGGCCGCGTCCTCCCTGGCCTGGTGGGCCAATGCGTAATGATTGGCAAAGGTGTGGACCAAGGACCAGGTGGCTGCCCTGCAGATTTCCAGGATAGGCACCTGAGCCACAAAGGCAGTGGAGGAGGATCGGGCCCTGGTGGAGTGGGCTGTCAAAGGAGGGGCTGGCACCCCCGCCAGGTCATAACACACCCTGATACAGGAAGTGCTTCATGAAGAGATCCTTTGGGCCGAGACCTGTTGACCTTTCTGCCTCTCGGCAATTGCCACAAATAACTGTGGAGACTTATGGAAGGCTTTTGTTCTATCTAAATAAAAGGCTAAGGCCCTCCTAACATTCAGCATGTGTAAGGACTGTTCTTTATTGGAGGCATGAGGCTGGGGTCAAACACTGGAAGGAAAATGTCCCTAGAAACATGAAACTGGGACACTACCTTGGGCAGAAAAGCCAGGTGAGGGGCGGAGCCTGACCTTATCTTTGAAAAAAATGGTGGGTCCAAGGTGAGAGCTCTAAGCTCTGACACCTGCCTGGCTGATGTGATAGCTACCAAAAACGACAGGTGAAGTAGTGAACATGTTGCCATAGACTCAAAGGGGGGGGGGGGGCAGTAAGCTTGGTCAAAACAAAGTTGAGATCCCAAGGAAGCACAAGTTTCTGGACATGCACGTAAAGCTTGTCCAGACCTCTCAGAAACCGGTGAAGCATGGGGTCTGCGAAAAGCCTCTTACCCTGGGAACCTGAGTGAAAAGCGGAAATAGCTGTTAGGTGTACCCTGATGGAAGAAGAGGACAGTCCCTAGATCCATCAAGGAGGTACTCCAGGAACTACAGGTCTGGGGCGTCGATGGGAGAAAAGCCCTGCTGAGCAGCCCAGATAGAGAATCGCTTCCACTTGGCCAGATATGTGGCTCTGGTGGAGGGCTTCCTACTCCCTAGTAAGACCTTCTGCACCCGTTTCAAGCACTGCTGTTCCAGGGCTGTTAACCAAGGCGCTTCCATGCCATGAGGTGCAGGGACTGCAGGTTCGGATGGTGGAGCCTACCAAAATCCTGCATTATCACATCTGGATACAAGGGAAGGGCTATTGGCCTCTCGAGGGAGAGGCTGAGCAGTGATGTGAATCAGTGCTGCCTCGGCCATGCCGGCGCTATGAGGATGAGGGAAGCCCCAAATTCCCGTACCCTCAGGATCACCTTGTGCACCAAGGGAAATAGAGGAACGCATATAGCAGACCTTTGTACCAAGGGGGTGAGGAGGGCACCCCCTAAAGACCCACGGCCGAGTCCCATGAAGGAACAGAACCCGACACAGAAACCCTAGGAGCTGATTCCGTCAATGCCGAGTGCCCCGATTTGAGGGTGCACTTTCGGCACGTACCTCGACGGGGAGACATGCCCCTGCTAGGTCTCCACTTCTCCTGAGGCACAGGAGACTGTGACCGGTGCTGAGGTCTTCCTGGTGCAGGAGAGGTGCGCGAATGGCTGGGTGCCTCACACAGTGAGCCCGGAGCATTCTGGATCGCCAGTGAAGAGTCCAACGCTGGTGCCGGATGAAGAGCCGCCTCCATCAGAAGAACCTTCAGGCAGGACTCTCTCTACCGCTTGGTCTGCAGCTTGAAGCCCCTGCAAATCTTATACGAGTCCAAGAGATGAGCCTCACTGAGGCACTTCAAACAGGCCTCATGAGGCTCTCCACAGGGCATGGGCTTCTGGCATTTCATGCAGGGCTTGGAGCCTTGGGGCCCAGGCGTGCCCCGCACAAGGCACCGGGGACACGAAGTGAGCCCCTAGCTAAGTAACAGCTGTGTACACTAGATAAGAACAACTATTTTTTTCACAGTAAAAAACTAATGAAGAAACACAAGAACTACTAACTTGCGCATGCAGAGCAAGAGCAAATCATGTTCCGACGACCGTCACGGGTGGTAAGAAGGAACCAAGGCGGTGGAGGGCCAGCAGGGGTATGTATGTGCTGATATAGCGGCGCCGCCCTAGGGGGCTGCCCTGCTGGGCCAACAGATACCGCTGAGGGAGAAACTTTCTGATGACGCATGCACGTCGCGCACATGGAATGGACACGAGCAATCACTCAAAGAAGAACTTGCATTTTTTCACGTTATCAGTGCCAGAGACCAGCAGACAAGCATCTAGACCTGGGGTGGAGAACCTCCAGCCCATGAGCCAGATCTGGATCCCTGTTTGATTTCATCCAGCATGCAGCAAATCTCTATGGCACGAGCCAGAAACCCGGAGCCTCTCTCCCCTCCCCACAGGGCTTGAACTAGGGATGTAAAATCCCATTTAATTGGTTAACTGGTTAAGTGTTAAGATTTACTGATTAAATGGGAGTGGGCGGGAGGGGGGGAGAGAGGCTCCAGCCTGGCTGCTTCTGCTCCACTGGGCTGCTGGCCCCCAGCCTCATGCGGGCTGGAAACCCTCCCCCCACCTCGTGCAAGGCTGCCGACTCCCAGCCTGCAGCAGCCCCATGGAGCTGCCCCTGGGTAACCAGTTACCTGTTCATATCCTTAGCTTGAACTATGATGCCAGCTCACTCAGCTGTGGAGAAGGTAGGGTGCAAGTTGGTCAGCTATCCCAAGGCCCCTAGGTGCAGGGACAGGTGACCAGGGAAGCTCTGTGTCCATGTGCTCCGAGTCCTACCTCCACAGCTCCCACACCCAAATCTTAATCCCCTGCCCCAGCCCTAAAACGACTCCTAATCCCCTCAGCCCCAGTGCAGAGCCCCTCTTGCAACCTGAACCCCTCATTTCTGGCCCCACCCTGGAGCCTAAGGGAAGCCCTGAGCCTCCACATCCCCTCACAGGGCAGCGTTTGACCCGTGACTGATTTTTGTTGTGGGTAAGTGGCCTCCAATAGAAAAAAGTTCTCCCCTCTGATCTAAAAACTACACAAGTGGTCTTTAGAGGCATGGAGTCAGAATGTGCAAGAAGAGAATGGAAGGAGGATGTGTGGAGGAGAATCTGCGTTAGGGAGACTGAGGAACAGGGCCAGAAAGGCGGGAGATGAAGATGCCAAGAGTATCCTTGGGGATTACAGGCGAAAAAGAAAAATGTAAAGCAGGAAGTGAAGAACATATGGCCCACTGAGGGCAGGAATTGTGTAGGAGGTGAGTACTGACTGAGATGGGGATACAGGGAAGCACCGCTGGGAAGGAGATGGGGGAGGAGAGTGGAGTAGCTTTAAAGTTTGAGATTCAGATAAAGTTTGCATAAGCATCTGCACACTTCATTGCTCATCTGGAACCCCCTTCCCCCAACTCTTTAAATCTCTGAGGTTTCCTAAACCCTAATTATGTTGCAACTGTATATACGGCTTTAGATAATGAGCTCTGGGAAGTATTTTAATATCACAAAATTAAGAACATAATTTCAAATTTGACTCTAGGGCTAATTTTACTCTACTTTAAAAAAGACTACAGACTTACTACAAATAAGAATGTCCAAATTTGGAAGTCTACAACTTGACATTTTCTACAGAGCACACAGTTGCAATATTTGAAGGCCTAAGTGTTACCATTTTAAATACATATTTTTCAGTGGCCCTTTCTAAGAGAATGGGACCGGATCCCTACCCCAGAAGCTGAATGCAAAATAAAATGAACATCCATTTTGGGAAGACATAGCTGCCCAAACATACAAGTATGCACACATGACTAAATAAGAATGATCTTTGCATGTGGCTACATACCTTCTAGCATCCATGCAAGAGCACTGATTTTTGCGCATGACTTATAAAAAAGTGTCTCTGCTCCCCAGCTGGACCTGAAGCAGTAGTTTCACATTTATAACCTTTTCTGAGCTCTGTGACAATATCACTAAAATAAGCAAAAAACCAGGTTTGTTTTTGGCTCTGCTGAAAATACAATGGTTTGCAAGATAACACTGTGAGAAGTGCAGATTAAATCTAGATTAAATTAAGACAGAGATTGTAATGTAGATCAAGAGAGTCTAGGAAAAGAGGTGGGGAAAGAGCAGAATCAATATCTGACATCTGAAATGGTCAAAATCTCCATAGGGAGATACATCTAATCCAGGGTTTCCCAACCTATGGATCGGGACCCAAATATGGGTCGCCATTACATTTCAAAAGGGTCGCCAAGTGTCTCCCCAGGTGGCTCTGCCCTCCCTCCTCTCACCATTTTTGAATTGCCTTGGGTCACCAAGTCTTCCTGAGTTGTCAAAATGGGTCCCCATCTAGAAAAGGATGGGAACCACTGATCTAATCTATTATATATTTGAGAGAGTTTGTGTGTGTGTCTGTCTGTTCAAGAACTCCTCCTAAATGGTAAGAGCTAGGACCACCAAATTTGATATGCAGCTTCCTCTTCTCCTAATTCAAACAAGTTAAAGGGTTTGGTTGTGCCAGAAAAATGGGATGTGCTTGGAATGGAATTGCTTCTTATAAAATCATACAGAAAACAGACAATCACCAGACAGGTGAACAGCCCTGGCTGGCAGTGAAGCTCTCCCCCTCTCACCAATTCATACGGGAACATTGCTGGTTGTTTCCTTTCGTCAGGGAGTGAGGGGAAGTACTCAGTTTGCCGCATTCCTCACTCTGGCTCGGGAGTGCAGAGGACTCAGGAACCTGGACTTGCTCCAGCTGGGGGACATGCACCCCTCTCCCGGCTGTGCCCACTGGAGCTGCAGCAGCCATGGAGAGGTGCTTCTCAACTGTCCCTACACAGCTGTGGTGAGAGACAGCTGGGGTAGTCCTCTCTCTCTCTCTCCCCGGGGCAGCCTGCATATTAAACCCCTCCCCCCCATCCCACTCCAGAGCTATGAACGAAGAAAAACAAAAGTTAAGGACCTGAGCAACACCGGGGAAATCTTGCAGTGGTTTATAAGAGCATAGCACAGAGAACAATAATGTTTATAAAACACATTTAAAAGCCAGCTGACCTTTTAACTTTATTTCAATTTGTTACAAAACAAATTCGGCCAAAATCTGAACCAGTGTAACAGATGCATCTCCTCTGTAAGTAAAGGAGTTGTACCTGTTTGCACCAGTAGTCAATCGGACCCAGTGTTTCCAAGGAGCAGTCTCCAGAAATCTGTGCTTTTCAGTGTTGCTGCTTAAAACGTTTCTTTAGCAACACAGAATGTCTAATCTCCCTGCACTGCTGAAGGCCTGAACTGAACAGGAAACAATGGGATTGTTCATTCAATGTTAAATGCTAAAGGTCACAAAGAAGCTGAATGCCCAGGTGCATATTTTTATACACTGCTCTAGTTTCTTCACACGTAACTGTACACACATGCACACACATTCCTACCAACCTATGTAACTTAATATAGCAATGTGATGGATTAATGTTTTCTCAAAGGAGTAATTTAGGGCCTGATCCCTCAGCCCTCTGGACATGTAACACCAGCTGACTTTGATGGAAGTGCTGAATGAGGGAGGGCTTTCATGACCCTTATTTACTCTTTTGAATGAAATTCACTGCTGTGACCAGGGATGGATTTTGCCCATTTGGAGTGGCCCATTGGAAGACTGGAAAGAAGTGGGAGCCCTGGGCACTGCATAACTATGTGACAAAGGAGAAGATAACTGGAGGGATGTTAGGGAGGTAAGCTTGTGTCTTCAGTGTAAGGATCACTTGATGTGCCTTTTATTATATATAATGGTGCCTAGATAAATTGGTCATTGTGCCTAACAGGCAAATACTAAACCAAAAAGGTGAACCCAGTGAAGAAATGGGACTCCTAGTGGGTGAAAGGGAAGTGGGGGTGCACAGAAGATAAGGAAAGACTATGGAGGAAGCTTCCAATAACTCTGATAATAAGAATGAGAAACTGCTTTATTGGGTCAGCTCAACAGTCCATGTAGTCCGCGTATTCTGTCTCTGATCGTGAGTGGTACCAGTTGCTTCAAAGGACGATACCAGAAAGTTTGCATGAGCCGGGCGATGTTTCTGAAAGCTGGAGGTTAGTTTATGCCCTGAAGCACACATCTAAAACTCTTGTTCATGTTTTAATATTTATTTAGAACAACTCTGGACAGTGTTCTATATACAGCTAGTCTTTGTGTCAATTGTTATTTTTGACTTCAATGACATGTGGCAATGAGTTCTGCAGGCTTATGGCGTACTGCATAAACCCGTATGCCTTTTACCCATTTTGAATCTGCCACCTTTCAGTTTCATAGCAAGTTTCTGTATTATAAACAACCAAAGTCCCCAGTCAGATCAGCATCTGAGTCCTGACCATGTAAAGTGTTTTGTAACAGGAGCAGAGGACACTCTATCATACAGGATTTTGGGGTTCTTCCCCACTCACTCTACATTTAGGGACATGCCTTCCTCTGGAGCGCTGTCGAGGCCAATATTCTCTAATTGTTTTTTCTATAGGTGACTCTAGTGTCAGCAGTATCTCTACTGATCCAAAAGATAACGTACTGTGTGCTCGTTCTCTCTCATACAAACATACACACACTACCAATTCTACAGGGCCACATATAAATCTGTTTAGATCCTCACTAATAAATGAGGAATAGCATTGCTAACAGGAAATTCAGTGACATCACAATGTAAGCCAGGGTGCAAAGTCAAGTCCACCCTGGCTTATGAAGAGGGACAGCGCAACAGCATTTTTTATCATTTTGCCGTTACTCTAGTCAAAAGAAAATCTTCTGAAAAGAGAACAGACTTTTCACTTACTGTACTTACAATCACACCTATTACCTGCCTCACACACAACACAACCCAAGGCGTGCTTGTAACAGAACTCATCACTAGAAGTTTTAGTTTCCTAGAGCAACGTTTCTCAAACTTAAAACAAATTGTCACAACCCCCACTTGATAAAATTGCAGCCCCTTATCTTTATCCCTCTGCGGCACCCTTTGAGCACCGGGCCCTAGGCTTCAGCCCTACTGACCCCAGGAAAATGGAGTTACAACCACAGTTTGAGACCTGCTGTTCCGGAGTAAAACTGGGGAGAGTGGTGGCAGCAGAACATTAAAGTGTAAAAAAACAAAAAACAAACCTTCTAAATATAATTTCAAAGCAGGGTTAAAACTTAGTATTGGGGAAAATCGTTTAATGTTTACAATAAATTGGCAATATTTAAGTGTTTTGTTTTAATGAAGTGTGTTAGTAACACTCCTTCTTCTCAACTGTTAGCTGTAACAATAACCAGGGACTTGAGAGAGGATATTGACACTACCTCCTGGGAGACCCTGGCACAAGACCGATCGACATGGCGCATGCTGATCCACCAAGGCTGTCAAACATCTGAAGCCAGAAGGACAACCATAGCACAAGAGAAGCGAGCACTCCGTAAAGCCAGAGTTGCAAACGCTGCAACAGTGGTGCCCACATGTCTGCCCGACATGTGGCAGAACATTTCGTGCCCGCATTGGCCTTATCAGCCATCTGCGGACACACCGTGGACAGCCCACAACTTGTTAGATGTCAAGGTCTTCTTCGAATACGATGGACGAACATCATCGACAATAACCACTTTCGAGTTTGGGCCCCAATTTTTCTTATCATGATACTGATCCTGCACCCACTGACCTAAAATTGAAGTCCCATAGCAGTGCAAAAAGGCAGATGAAATCAAGGAGTCTAAGCTTCTGCATTTTGTATTCCTTTTATTTTAATCAAGTGACATGTACTAAGAGAAAATATACCAAGATTCAGCGTATACATTTTTAAAGATAAGCTATAAGCTAGGGCCCTGAATGGGACTGTCCTGTTATTATGGCAGTGTGTATTCCGGGATGCCGGTCTAGCCCAGGAATTAGGGGTTTATAATGGGAAAACAGACTGATATTAGTTTTTGCATTAGAGTTTTCTGGGGAGCTAAATTACTATTAAGTTAACATGCTGTAATTTCTTGTAATGAAAATCTGTTGAAAACAAAAGGTAAGGAGAACTTAGATTTTTACTATATTGGCCGTAACAGTATAAAGTAAGGATAATTCTTAAAGGATAAGTTGATATGTCCAATGGCCGGATTTTTTTATTTTGTTTTCAATTCTTTAATCATGGTGCAAGGCTTTGCAGATCATAACCTGTAGTCACCTATTGCTATATACTACATATTTTTAATACAGGTTCCCAACTTCAGACAATGTGATCTGATAAAAACAACCAGAAACTTATTTGGGAAAACGATTCATTTTTTATTCCCCTCCTTGTTGTGTCAGTGCAAAGGTCATATAAAGAGAGCCTAATTAATCAAGCTGTCACAGCCAATGAGGAAGAACATGCTAATAGGACTTTTATTTCACCCAGAAAAGCAGCGGTCTGACAGGAACTAAAAAATATGGCCTTGATGTTGCTGTTTGTTAGCAATGCTGAGATCAGTGGTAACAGGAGCCAAGCAGCTTATGTTTGATAAAGTGCTGGATGTCAAGAACCAGCAGCTATCAGAAATTAGACTGACAAGAGGTAAGACTCTCACAATATTGATAGCTGATAGATACAAAATGAGATTCTGAGAAGGACATAAAGTAAAACATACTGTAAACTATCCTGGGCACATGCATGTTCATAGAGAAGGAAAGTGAATAAAAAAACTGCCCAAGAGAGCTGTTTCCACCCACCCCCAATTACAGATTGCTTATAAAAATGGGTTTCTTCCATATACTTAAGTGTAGAGGACTAGACTAGATGACCTTGAGGTCTGTCCATCCCTCCACTTCTATGATTTTACATACACAAGGCAAACCACCACAATAAGGGGCCAGACCCAGGGAAAACTAGTGCAGGCAGTGCCCCCTTGGCATCCCATTTATTCTAGGGATGTGACTAGTTGGCTATCGGATAAGCAATAGCAGAAAGAAGCAGCCGGGAGTCAGCTTAAAAGCCATTTCGCCCCAGCTCCGGCACCGTGGGAGGGGGCAAGGGCACAGTGGCGGAAGCCGGCCCCGGGCTCCATGCAGCGTTTCAATCTTTTAAATGCACAAGAGCCCCTGCACATTTTAAAGGCAGAACGCCTCATGGCACTTCCGCCGCTGAAAGATAGAGACAGCCAGACAGGCTCTTGCTACATTTCAAAGGGGAGAGCGCCATTATCGACTAACCGAATAGTCGATGCAAATTCCATCAACTATTCAATTAGTTGATTAATCTAATTTTAACATCCCTACTTTGTTCTTTAGGCCAACTGGCATACGTCTGATCAGTCCTCAGGCTGGTCAAGTTCAGGGTCCAGGATGTTGCACAGGCCAACTTTGCACATCTCTCTCCTATGAACTCCTTGGGCGAAATCCCAACTCTACTGAAATCAATGGCAAGAGCTGTATGGACTTCAGTGGGGACAGGATTTCTCCCCCTATCTACTGCTCTCAAGTAGAAAGGCTGTTTTAAAAAAAATAAATCCTATGCCCACATTAAAAAGTAACACTAAAGTCTCTAATAGTGCCTGGTTGTGAGGCACAAAAAGACACTCTCAGGTATTGGGAGGGCACTGGCCTCACATTACCAGCAGCACTTGCTATGGGAGTGATATGTAAAATCTGACATGAATTATTTTAATAGTGCACCCAGATGCAAGTCCTCAATCCTTAGTGTATTTGATACTTCAGGCCAGGGTCGGTATTATAATTAACTACTTTCTGAAGACTTTTAATTAATTTTTACAAGACCATTATTTCCAAATGAAGAGAGAGCGAACATTCAATAGCCTTCTAAACAGAGAGGCATATGGATTAACAATTGTGTTGGATAATATAATCAAAATCCTGCCCATAGTAACATCCTTTGGCAAGGTTTAAGCCAAATGCCTAGCACTGGAATTGGAAAGTGCTGCAGAGGCAAACACGAGACATTGGGATATAAAAGTAGACTGAGAAAAGGAGGCAGAATGAAAATTCTCCGTTTTGAGGGAGGAAGGCTCTAATGTTTCTGTCTGCTACTGTGAATACAGTTATTTTCATCCTGAATTGTCTATTTCCCCGAGAATCCTTCTTTGGGAGCCAGCCATAAATATTTTTAGAACCCTGCACAGATACAAAATTTGTATCCGCATCTGTATCTGCAGAAATGAGCCATGGATATCGGCAAATTAGCAGGGCTTTAAACATTTGGAATCCGAGGTTGCCTCTTAGTGATGTGACTGGGCCGAAGGCAGCTGAGCTCAATCTCTATGGTGACAATGAACAAGGGTACAAGCTAGGTCCCACTCCAATAGTGGCTGTTGTGATGTGGACACTATGTTGTTGCACCCCATATTCTTTATGGAAACATGCTTAAGAATAGGAATATGGCAGAACTCAAATATGCTTTATGAAAAATATTTCATGTAATGTATCATTTAAAAAGCTATAACCTGCTGAATGTGTATACTCCATGAGTGTGCATGTATCATTCCTGTATTTGACATATGAAATATACACATCTTAGACATATGAAATATAAACCTGTTTACTAATCTAGAAGTGCTAAGTGACGGCCATTAGTAGTACTCAAGGAGCTTAATGGCTTGGTACCAAACAATGATTTGTGACTAGCCTTGTTCTTCCTGTAAGCCTAGACTATGGTTGGTCCTGCCAATACATGAGGTCGGGGCGCCTGATGCTGGAAGCCTTGTTGGATGGTGTCACTGCATGTGAAAAAAGTTTGAGCTGAACACAAAAGATTCCCACCTTGGGCAAAATCTATTTATAGGCAGGAAACCAAACAATGATGCCAACACATCCCTGTTTGTTTGCCATCTAAGATGTCTGCTGCACCCACCCTTGGAACTGAACATGAAAAAGGATTGGGCCGGGACAGGGAAGACTACCCAGTCTTTGAAAGAAGCTGATTAAAAGAACTGAAGGGTGCAATTTTACATGCAGCAAGTTTCTTACAACCATTTAAATCCTACTTAATAAAATCACTTTTGTCTAGAAATAAACCCAGTGTAAATAACAGTTACGGGGGGAGGACAACTAAACTGCTCTCTCTTTCCTTGCTAAAGGGGATGAACAAGTTATGAACTTGCTCTGTATAAACTTGACACAGAGTAAGAAGGATTTATCTGGGGTTCTGGTCTCATTGGGGCTGTGCACCTGCGTGCTGTCTCAAGTCCCTTTGACGGAGCCTTCCCAGAGTGGAGCTGATCTCAGTGTCTCTGTTGCTATGCTGCAGGCTGTGTCCCCAACTTTGTGCCATTTCTGGGGGAGACCAGAGGCTCTGGCTCAGCAAGACAGGGTGAGCGGGGCACCCCAGAGGGCAAGTAGGTAAGCTCTATGGTATCTCTGCACATTAAGTGGCAGGCTCGGGGGGATTTCTGTGACCGGACCTGTCACAGACACCTGTCCAGTATTAAGTGGATTGAAACAATAAAACCTCGACATAAGCTAAAGCTGTCATCAAATGGTAACAGCTTTTCTGCAGGGATCTTCTGGGCTGCACTTGAACTGGCAACCTAGAAATAAAGTATTAAGAGATAATTAAATGCAACATTTTAATAATACTCAAATTTGAAGGACCTTCCACTGTTCACTATGTGCCTTTGGAAATGTTAAAACTAAATTTCCCTCTTATATCCCTGCTAGTTTTATACTATTTAATTTAACATATATTAAACTCACCACCTTCATCTTATGGCACACAAGCCAATTTGGCTTCTCTGGTTTTACTTTCTGATTTTCTTGGATATCACAACTGTTGCTAGGGCGGTTCTTGGAATCGTTTTTGAAAATTACCACATGCATCTTTTGCTAGCTACCTCTCCAGCTGTTAAAACAAACCAAACAAACAACCCGCTGCTGGATCAGATATTAATAGGAGCTGTTTTTTTTATTTTTACATTGCTCAGTGGCAGAAATGTGGTAAAATATATATTTGAACTCCAAAGGATGTTCTTCACTAGATTATTACAACTATAAAGTAGGTCAAAATTTGAAACTATTTTAACTGACAGTGTCCTTTTACAATACACTTAATGAGTTTTTCCCCGTTCTTGAAAGCTTAGTGTTCTTATTACTCTGCAGCATCATGACTTTAATATGAATTAACCAGTCTAATATTAAACTATGATTGTAATAGGCCAAATTTTGATCTCTTGAAACCCTAAGAATATGCTGAGCCAGAGCTTCAACTGGTGTAAATCAGTGTAGTTCATGTATAGAGCCTAAACTTCGTGTCTGGCTAATCAATAGCATGATTCAGCTTTACCAAGTAAAGCACCATGGCACTTTATGAAAAGAACAGAGGATGTCTTTGCCAACATCCCTATCCTCAGTGAACAGGGATTATAGTGTCCAAGGGCATATCTACACTAGGAAGTTATTTTGAAATAACTAAATTTGAAATAGCTCCCAAAATAACTATTTTGAAATAAGCTTATTCCCAAGGAAAGCAGGAGTTATTATTTTGAAATAACTAGCCCCTTATTTCGAAATAACGGGCTTGGTAGTGTGGATTCTCTGCTTGTTAATTCGAAACAAGGGGAGTTATTTCAAAATAACTCTGTAGTGTAGACCAGGGCCAAGACTGTATGTAAATTATTGTTGAGAACATAATGTCTGACCATTTTGCTGCCTCTTTCTTGACTAAAGATGCCTTGAACCAAAGTGACAGAGAACTCCATCCCGTGAAAAAAAATTCATTTCCTGTCTTGGTTTTTGTAATGCCCTGCTCTGTTTATCTTACTTGTTTTGCCTGAGTGTGACCAAACCAACTGTTTCTTCAAAGGCTTCATAAAAATGCCTTCTTCCGATTGTCGGCTTACCTTTGCAGGAGCACTATTGTTGTTTGAAAACAAAAGGGACTCTGCATCTTACTCTCAATGACATTGCTACAGGAACCTTATTTACAGTATGAGAAAAAATTCCTTTCTTACAGTCTCATTAAATCTAAGCCTCATTTAACTGGTGGGACATTTTTACAATGGGTTTGCTGATATACTGTGATAAATGGCTGTAGAACATCCTTCAACAATAGCCATGGCCTTAGCCATAACTGCAAAGTGTATAAACACTGCATCAATTTTAACAATGCACAGTCCTGAATAGTAGGAAGTAAAGACAGACAGAATACAAACATTTTTACTAATCTCTCCCTCTCTCTCCTTCCCACCCCTTTTTTTTTGGGTGGGAAAAGGAACATCCACTGAAAAATTATGAGAATTAAAAGGTGAAGTTTCTAAATAGTCTATAGGAGGCCTTTGAAATCCTAACCCAGGCAGGAAGCTTTCCTGAAATTCAATTCTTTTAAGATAAGACTTGGCAGCAGGATGAAAGCAGCCCTACCCGTCCCCATCCCCCCCATGTCAAAGAAATGAATGGAATGGCTTATGAATACATGCAACTTACCCATTTAGGAGCCACACTGGTGCCTATTTGTCCTGAAATATCAGTGTTAGGTTACTGTGAAAATCAAAATAACCGTAATGAGCATGAACTTGATCCAAGAAAACAATGAGGGCTAGAGTAAGGTTTTTATAGAGTTTTAATAAACTTTACAAACTTCAGTGTAATGCGTGGAATTAAAGGACTTCTCTGTTAGGACTGCACTTTCAAAACAATGGGCACGTTGACAATTTGTTATGCCTTAGAACTTGCTGTACAAAGTACGAAATGCCTAAGGTGCCATAATTATACTATGAACTGAAGTTTATTTATCTAGCTCAATTGCTTTCCTGCGCATAGTCGCCCTCTTAATTTAATATAAAATACCACAATGCTGGGCATGGTGAAGCTACAGTTTTTACACTACAGACTACACTCTGACATTCTGACTATATGGAATTTCCCAGTTGTACCAAACACTTTTTATCTTGCTTCCATGATAGCAGTTTGAAATGTCACTACATATTGCCACAATGACAAATGAGAAAAGGACAAGAAAGCCATCTCACTGGTTTCCCCCTCTGAAGCAAGCCTGGCAAACATGAAAACGTATTTTGCATGCTCCAGTTTGGTCCACCACCAAATGTTAAATGTAACTGAGACAACTATTAGGACTTGGTGTTATTCAAAAAATCTAGGTCCAATACACTCAGGGCACATCTATACTTATTGCAAGATCGATGCTCCAGAGTTCAATCTTCTAGTGTTTGATTTAGCAGGTCTAGTATAGACTAAGGATGTTAAAATGTGCTAAACTGAATAGTCGATGGAATTTCCATCGACTAGTTGACAGGCACTTCCGCATTCCTCCTTTGAAATGTACAAGAGCCCCTACTGGGGCTCTTGTACATTTCAAAGGAGGATTGCGGAACTCTGCGTACACCCCGGGGCCAGAGTCATGCAGACTCTTGTGCATTTCAAAGAAGGTACCCATGTGCAGCCCAGAGTCAGCGGAACTTCCCGCTGGCCCCAGACTATACGCGGAGTTCTGCATTCCTTCTTTCAAATGTACAAGAACCCCCAGCAGGGGCTCTTGTACATTTCAAAGGAGGAATGCAGAAGTGCCTATTGACTAGTCGAAAAACTCCGAAAGCATTACTCCCGAAAAATCCAATAAGCATTGTAGACTAGTCTTTAACATCCTTAGTATAGACCTGTACATTGAACACTGAAAGCAGCCCTCACTGGCGACTGGTACTCCTCCTTTTGCGAGGAGTAAGGAAAACGAACAGGAGCATTTGCTTCCATTGGCCTCTTGCACGCCACCAAGGCTCAGCTTAAGGTAAGCCAACTCCAGTTACACATCTTCTGACGTGTCAAGCTAGAATTCTCCAGTAAAAGTTATGCTGCTTAAAAAACAGAAAAAACTGTTTCAGAAGATAACTGTGCCAAGCAGCTGTCTCTACTCCTCTTAGATTTGTTTCAGCGATAGCCATGGTAGTCTGTTTAAGCAAAAACAACAAGGAGTCCATTGGCACCTTAAAGATTAACAATTTTATTATGGCATAATCTTTCATGAGTTACAGCTCACGTCAGATGCTTGAAGTGCAATAAAAAGGAACAGATAGTAGGGATACAGAGATGGGAATGTTATTTCAGAGCTAATTTAGTCATGGTGGATGTGGATAAGAAAGGTGATAATGCCTAAATTGGAAAATTACTATAATCAGAGAACCATTCCAACTTCCTATTCAGACACATTCTTACAGTGTCAACTTTGCAAATGAATTCCAGCTCAGCAGTTTCACGTTGCAGCCTGGTTTTGAAGTTTGTTTTGTTTTGTGTTTTTGTTTTGTTTGCTTGAGGATGGCAACTTTCAAGCTTGTAACTGTGTGTCTAAGGAGATTAAAATGTGCTCCCACTGGTTTTTGTTTGTTACCATTCTTGATGCCTGAGTTGTGTCCATTTATTCTGTTGCAGAGAGAGAGAGAGAGAGAGTCTGGCTTGTCCAATGTACATGGCACATTATGGTATAAATCATATTAGCAGGTGTGAGGTGAATGAGCCTTTAATGATATGGCTGATGTGGTTTGATACTATGATGGAGTCACTAGCACTGATGTGTAGACAAAATTACAGGGACTGGCTCCTGAGTTAATGTTTCTGTTGTGGGGTATGTGGGTGGTGAATATGAATCCTGACGTGTTCTGGATGATGTCCTGTCTGCATCTTTAGGTACCTAAACACTTTAGAAAATCTGGCCCTGGGTCATCAACAAAGACTTTAAGCCAGATTTCCAGCTCACTTATTCCCATTTACACAAGCTGAGAATAAGAACCATCTTGGTTATTTTTCAATTAATTTAGCTTTCCCCTTATCTTGACCCTATTTCTGACCGCAAAGCATGCCAGTCTGACAATCTATTAGACACCCTTCACTGTCAGACAATCCTCTTGGTTTTGGCTCTTTTCTCAACTATTTGTAGTAGACATCCACGAATACAAAACACCTCCCTGCACTGATTTTACAAGGATGTTTTAATTTTAATGGACTTGAGCTCAAGCTGCAGGAAATGATTCCAAGCCAAAACTGCTATATGATATGACCTTACTGCCTTTTCTTTTAAAAGCTATAGACATAAATTCCCTTCTTCCTAAAGGGGAATGAACCAAATTATTGGAGTCTTTCTTTCACTCAATGATACTTTTGTTTTGTAAATGATACTCTGTGTTGTTTAGTTATGAAGGAATTGTTGGTCAAGGTAAATATAGCATCTAACAATACCAGATAATATGTTATTATGCTAGCACAATATCTTTATTGTGATTATGATGACAACTGAATTTTTTTTAAGTACCGTGTTTTTAAGATCTGATAATAAAAATATGCACAGATTTTTCTTCTCTGATGGAGCATAAGAATGGCTATACTATCTCAGACAATGGGTCCTTCCACCCCACGGGTCTGTCTTAGAACAGTGGCTGATGCTAAATGCCTCAGAGGAAATAAACAGAATGGGATAATTTATTGAGTGATCCATCTCCTGTTGTCCAGGAAGAGTTCCATTAATGCTGGCAGCTTAAAAATCATGCTTAAAACTTCTGGATGTTTGGTCCTAAAGATGTGGTTTTTTGGTAGAATACTACCTCACTAATACTTTTCATACCGGGTGTAATCCAAAGCCCACTGAAGCCAAATGGAAATCTCTCTAATGACTTCAATAGCCTTTGAATTAGACCCATCATGTATTTTTGTATATAATGTAAATGCAATATGCTTTTGTATTCTTTATGGTCTAGCTTTCATTTATCCTTCAAAACCTAAAAATCTTATAATATTCATTCCAGTTCAATATTCTTTGGGGTATTAAGAACTATTAAGCATATAGTTTAAAGTGGGTATCTGTAACAATGCTTCCTGGGCACCCATGTCAGAATAGCGGGAAGTGATGTTGGATATAAAATGCTGAGAGTCACGATTGCCTGTTCTAGTCTAAGTTCTGACTAATTAACTAGGATGAAACCTTGGTCCCAACTGAGGTCCAAAGGAGTGTTGCTGTTGACTTCAGTGGGGTTGGATTTCACACCAGCTGATGACTGGCAAGGTGCTTCACCTTTTTCTGCTTTTGTTTATACATCTGTAAATGAGGCATAACAACACCTACCTGCCTCTGAGTTGTTGTGAGGTTTAATTAGTTAATCTTGGTAAAATGCTTTGAGTTCCTAAAAGGGGAAATATAAGGGTCACATACCAGGCCCATTGAAATCAACTGAAAGATTTCCATGAACTTTACCAGGTCATGAGTGTAAAAAACAGCAGTTTCTATAAACCAGAAAATTTGTATATGAAAAAAAAATGTAATTATGTTAACTGATTATCACTGCAGACCACAATAAAATGAGAGATGAAAAGATATATCAGGACAGAATGCATAGCAGAGAAGCAGAAACAGAAAGAAGGGCTGGATCATGCCCTTTGTTTGTAACATGGACTGCGTGGAGCTACTCATAGGAACAAAGTTACATACATACACAGGAATTTGCAGGATTGGCTCTTACGTCAGTATGCAAGGAGTTCATGTTTTCTCTCTCTCACACCAGGCCTACATGTCTTGGTAGTGCTTTCTAACATCATTTCTACCCTAATTATTCAAGTCTCTTCTGACCACCACCTACATTACAGTAACATGTTTTGAAAGAGACTGGGACTGGTATATAACAGCAAATCTTTGTCCGCTGTTCTAGCAATAAAATGAACCGGGAAGCACAAAATGACTGCATCCTGGTATTATGTCGTCCCCTGGAGAACCTCAAATCTAATCCCACAAGAAATGGTGATACAGGCCATCCTCGCTATAAGTCCGAGATACGTTCCAAAAATTTGGACTTAAGAGCGAAACAACTTAAATTGGGGAATCTATTTGCACAAATTGTGGGTTTTTTTGCACAATTTAAGAGCAGGGAATGGGAGGAATTATAATGCATCAGTTCCTACAAGTGCCAACAACTCTAGGGTGGAACAGATGTATACCAGGATGACTTATAGTGGGGGCGCCCTGTACCACCTCCTATACAGCTGGGCTCTGCAAACTCCTGGCATGTTGGGATAGCAAGCTGGGAAATTATGGTCTTTGAAGTACCAAGTATATAAATTTGTGCAAGTTTAAACAGCAACTCTTCAATCCTTAACAGTGAAGAGCTGACTGCATCCAGTGGGAGCCATGAAATAGTATGGTTAGATTTACTGAACACATCTAAAGGACAGTTGTAAGGTTTTCAGTTATCCTATAGGCTAGTTTGTAAAAGAATCATCATGTTAACTCAAAAAAAATCTCAGGCCCTGCAATGTAGTTTCTAAAATTACAGCCTTTCTAGACGGTATTTGCAGTAATGTACAATTCACCTGGCATGTTTATCTGGAGAAGAACTGCCTCAATATATTGACATACAAAAGCTATGTTGTATTACCTGAAAGCTGTGATATGAAACTGACAAAAAGCTAAGAACAATTAAAACTACATCACAACCAGAACAATGTTAAATACCCAGATTTTTATTTAGCTGTTGCCACTTAGATAGGAACATGGGCTTTGCCATCATGGGTCAGACCAATGGTCTAATTATTTCTCAAAGGGGAGATATATTACATATATTTGATACTTCAAAAGATGGCAGGAAGGAAAAAAAACAGTATTCACTGCAAATGAACCTGTTCATTGCCCCTGACCCAGCAGGATATCCGCATGACCCCTGACACTTGATATTTTCTTATTCTTAATATGACAGATTTAAAGTATTATGGGTCATAAAATTGTCCAGCCTTAAAAAAAAAGATCAGCATAATGTCCATGTGTGAAATCTCACCTGGTTTTGTGAAGTGCATTGAAGAAGAATGTAAAGCTTCTTCTAGAGGGTAAAGTATCTATCAGGACCTATCTACTGTGCTCTGGGCTGGATTATCCATTATGCACAACAGGCCATGCTTAGGGCCTACGAAAAAGTTTAGGGCCTATGAAATGTTTAGGGCCTAAAAAAAAATATTCATAATTGACTCAAAAAATACAGAGGCAGCAAGGGGTGTGTGTGCATGTAGTCATTAGGATTAACCAATAAAGCCAGGCTTATTGCTTAATCATTTATACGACTATACACTAGCATCTCTAGCTTTTGTAGATAAGGATTATAGGTTGGGTGAGCAAAAGGCCTAGCATAATCGAATCTTTAAAAAAAATTGCATAATCGAATTTTTTAAAAAATCTGCATAATCAAATTTTTAAAAAAATTACATTGGTATTAATGGTTTACGGTAAGAAAGGAAAGTATTGGAGCGTTGAAGATACCTTAAAATTAAAATCTTAATTTTTTTAAATCCTGTGTTACTAATTAATACATGGTAAATTGTTCAAACCGGAAGAACTTTTCCGTGGAATACATTTGTTTGTTTGGTCTTTCAATTAGTGCTGGATTCCAGACAAGTGATTTCCATTACATTTTAGAATTTGTTTGAGGAGGGGTATTGCCATTCAGGCCAGATCTTTGCTATCTGGTATAGTTCTGGCTCTTATGAGTCAATGGGTCTACTCAGAAGTAGCAAGCACTAGGTGTGATGCTAGGTGTTTTTTAGGATAACCTTATTTGCAAGGCCTTTGAAGAAAGGATCAATCTACAAACTCTGAAGTCATGTCTTAATGTGCTCTGTGCTTCTACTCTTTAAACTGGTGACCCACACAATGTGAAAGTTTAAAACCAGGAGAACCTTTATCTATTTTTACAGGTGTTTCACTAGCATAGTATAGAGCCAAAACATTCATTTAAAGTACCCATAAGCAACTGCCTGATGTTTTATTTGCCTTCCTATTTTCAGTGGTTGCTTGTGAGTTTATTTGCTGTCTTTGTGGCTTTATTACTTTACTGTTCTATGTTTTTGATTTACTTACATTGCTGTTTTCGGTATGCCCCATTTTGGTGTGTTTACTAGCTTGAGTTGTTGGATGATAAAATACATGTAGTCAAGGGTAGTATTAATTTTCTTTTTATTTGATATTAAATAAAAAGTATTACTCCTTGCTCATTATCCCTTATTTTAATATTTTTTGTCTTCCATACCTATGAACTGTTTAAAATATATATTTATATCTAGGGTGTTTTGTACTTCTTGTGCACATCCACCCATGACCTCAATATTGGTGTTTCACATTAGGGATGTGAACAACTAGTTGACTAGTTGATTATCCGATAAGCTAGTCGATAAACTAATCCGATAAAATAATCCAATAGACTAGTCGCTTTCCCTTCCCTTGGTGCCTCTATCAGAAAGAGGCAGCAAGGGGAGGGAAAGAGAAGTGGGTGCTTCAAAGCGGCAGTGCCACATGGGGCCCGGGGCCAGATCCCAGGCTCTAAGTGGTGCTGCCACTTTGAAATGCCGCATGCAGCTCAGGGCCAGCGCGGAGTCCCCAACTGGCCCAGGCTGCACATGGCATTTCAAAGTGGCAGTGCCACATGAGCCCGGGGTCAGCTGGGACTCCCTTGCTAACTCCGGGCTCCATGCGGCGCTGCCACTTTGAAACGCCATGGGGAGCATGCAGTGTTTTTGCCTTTGAAGTGTATCAACAGCCCTGAGGCTGTTGCTACACTTCAAAGGAGGAGGCGCCCTTATCGACTAATCGAATAGTCGCTATTCGATTAGCCAATTAATCAAAATGTTACATCCCTATTGCACATAAGAAAATCCAACCCACCCCCAAAAAAATCCAACCAGCCCAAGCATGGAAAATTTTAGAGATGCTAGAGGGCACACCGTAGACTACTTCTAAACACGGTTTCTGGTGGGAAATATATGGCCAGGATCAGTTATTTCGTGAATGCCATCAAACGATCTTGAGAAACAATGTTGCTAAGTTATCAGCTCTGCAGCTCAATGCATTGTTCTGTGGATTTTACAGTCAGAGCAGCAGCATTGCCTTACTGCCCCTTATCAGCCGATTAACTATCAGGTGCATCCTAAGTATAATGGCAGTATGCATCAAAATGGCCGTTATTTTAGAACAGGGGTGGCCAACCTATTCCGGGCAAAGAGCCAAGATATCAGTGGATCCAGTGCGAAGAAGTTGTTGAGAAAAGGGGGAGGAAAAAAGGACTGCCCCTTTAAAAGAAGCCCCTGGTCGCGTTTGGTCAAGAAAAAAAAAAAGAAAAAAGAAAAAAAGACTGCCCCTTTAAGAAAACATATTTAGAGGCTTTTTGGCAACATCAGGCTCCCGCCGGCCAACACCATCTTTGATCCTCCATCTTTAATGGCCACGCCAGATGGCTCTCCTGCCCTGGAGAGCACAGGGAGCCGGGAGGACAGGGCTGTATTCAGGGGCGCAGGGGTGGCTTTACGAGCTACGGGGGGGGCTTTGCGAGCCACGGAGGAGTGAGGGGGGGAGGAATAGCTGCATGTAGCTCGCGAGCCGCGGGTTGGCCACGGCTGTTTTAGAATGAAGTACCATGAACTGCTGACCCGGTGTGCCACTTTCAAAAGTGAAAATTGAAGTGGGCAATATTAGGTGAATAGCTGATAGGCCATTTCTCCCTTCTATATCTAATATATAAAGGAGAACGTTTGTATGTTTGTGCTCTAATAATTTGGACACTATAAGATCTACCGCAACCAAACTTTGCATGGGATAACCTTTCCTTCAGGAGAAGGTTTTAAGGTACTGTGGGAGGGTGTGATGGGGGCCCCACTCTCCCCCCGCCCCAGCTCCGCCAGCGGCAATGCGCTCCAAGGCCGCCGCTGTTCTGGGCCTGTGGTGCTTGCACAGAGGCGGCGCATGGAGGACCACCCTCACGGTGCAGGCGTGCCTCAGCTGGTGTGCAAACCGCTGGGCAGGTGGACCCAGGGGAGAGCAGGGGCAGGGACGCTGGCGTGAAAAGGGTGCTGACGGTTAAAACCGGCACCAGGCCAGATACAAGGGGAGAGAGAGAAGGAGGAAGGGAGAGCGGGGTCGGCTCTTTTGCATGCTGCCACCCCCCCATTCCCCGCCACCTCCCTAACTGCTGGCCTGTGTCCCACACAGACAGCGCCCCGCTCCTCCCCCCACCTGCTCCGCCACCTCCCTAACTGCCACCCTGTGCCCCACACAGACAGCGCCCCGCTCCTTCCCACCCCTCCCCCGCCACCTCCCAAACTGCCAGCCTGTGCCCCACACAGACAGCGCCCTGCTCCTCCCCACCGTTCCCCAACTGACAGCCTGTGCCTCACCCGGAGAGTGCCCTGCTCCTCCCCACCCTTCGCCCGCCACCTCCCTAACTGCCAGCCTGTGCTGTGCCCCACATAGACAGAGAATTTGATTTTCTTGCACCACATCTGTCCAAGTACCACCCTATCTAATATATAAAGAAGAATGTTTGTAAGTTTGTGCGCTAATAACTTGGACACTAAAATACTTCACATTGTATGAGGTTTAACAGTTATTTCGAGAGAAGGGTTTTCTCTCGAAATAACGCTGGTACACGGGGCATTTTATTTCGCAATAACGCGATTTCAATATGGCGGCCGGACGCGATTATGCTAATTAAGCACAGGATATTTAAATCCCGCACTTCATTAGCAATTTCGGTACACTACATTTGCATCCCTATCTTGAGATAGGGAGCAAGTGTAGACATACCCTGAGTGGGGCTCTTCTGTGTCTGGTTCCAGCCATCGGGGTTAGATGTGAGCTCTGAGCTTTTGCTTGCCAAGGCAGGGCAAGTGGATCCTGAGCCAACCTTCCAAAGAGAAGTCCCCTTGCTACTGGCCGCATGACTGGGTACTGTTCTCCTCGGGGCTGGCTGCTCGGTCCTGGGGGGAGGAGAGTCCTGCTGCTCTCAGAAGGTCAGGTGTTGGCCAGGAGCCATCAGCCCCCAGGGTCTGTGGCTCTGCGGGTCCCTTGGCTCAGGGTCCCCTCCCTTCTTAAATTTTCTAAATTTTGTTCCTCCAGTTTCCCAAGCAATGCCGGGTAAGTCCAGCTAGTTTATATATAATCTAATTTAAAGGCCTATGATTATGAGAGTGCCTAGAGCCTACAAAGACCTTAACTTGGCCCTGACTGTGCTTGCCAGCATTCCACAGCCATAAAGGAGTGTGGTCTTCCGGCTGAGCACATGGGCCACTGCCCTCCTCCCTCCCAGAGCTACTATGTAGTAAATGGCATGAGCTTATAAAAGTGCATGCCTCCCAGGAGCCTGAACCCTTTCTAAGGATGGTTTGATAAGTATCATATCAGCCAGCGTTTCTCTTGCCACACCATAAGCAAGTTCACTCCAGCAAGGAAAGGCCAGGTTTAGTTCACTATGCAATTATCCTTATTGGTCAATAGTGTGTTTTTTGTATAGTCCTACTTATGTCTGAAGAATGCCAATCATTTCACTGCTTTATCAGCCTCAAAAGAATTCCTGGCTTTACGTGCATGCATGCGTATGTGTGTGATTCCGTTTATTTTAAAATAATTTTTAACGTGTTTTTTTTTTAAAGTTTGGCTTTAAATTATTTTGATTTTAGTTCTTAAAGAAACATGGTGCTAGACGGGCCACATGATCTGCATGCAACCATTAAAACAATACAGCTTTTTCAGGTTTCTCTGCTGTCACATAACTAAACCAGAAAGCGCTGGAGTTGCCATGATCAAATTAAATAATTTTACTTTCACCGTGTTTTAATCTGCAACTCTTAGTGTATGTCCCCTCTGCTCTCAGTGCTTTTCCATAATGGATACACTCTCCTTAATCTCTGGTTTCTACAATGCATTGATAGTACCACCCAATGCTCTGGATTGCACTGCATGCCCTTTTTCTACACCTTGCTGCTGCTTATCTACCTTATCTGTTCAGGAAGAAATTGCAGCAAAACTCTTCCTCTGGTCACTGATATCTCTGGGAACCAAATCCATTAAGATATTTCTGACCCCCTGCTCATGCTATTTTAACTGTCTGCTGTCCAGGAAGGAACTGATAAAAATAGGATTACAATGCCCTTACAGATGAACTACCAAGAGGCTTGATTTTGATTGATGCTAGAATAAATATACACTAGCAGGCCCTACATTTCAACACAGCCTTTAATAGAAGGTGCAAAAGGGTGTAAGGCTTTCACTGACCAGACGCCAGTATTCTTTTCTCAATGCAATCTTTGGAAAGAACCTAATCACTATGGAAGCTCCTGGAGTATTTACTTTGTTTTTACATCTTGTTTTTTCATTTTAAAATGCAGGGCTGTTGGGTTTTTTAAAATATAATTAATATTTTGTAGGGTTCGGGTTAGGTGCATTTAGCTTTCTCCTTCATGCACCCAAGCATTTGGATGCAACTGTAAATTCCTCTCAAGGTTTTGGAACTGTTTAGTTCTGGGCTGCGTCTAGACTGGCAAGTTTTCCCGCAAAAGCGGCCGCTTTAGTGCGCAAAAACTTGCCAGCTGTCTACACTGGCCGCTTGAATTTGCGCAAGAACACTGACGATCTAATGTAAGATTGTCAGTGTTCTTGCACAAATACTATGATGCTCCCGTTCGGGAAAAAGCCCTCTTGCGCAAATGTATTTGCGCAAGAGGGCCAGTGTGGACAGCTAAAAACTGTTTTGCACAAAAAAGCCCCGATGGTGAAAATGGCCATCGGGGCTTTCTTGCACAAAACTGCGTCTAGATTGGCACGGATGCTTTTCCGCAAAAAGTGCTTTTGTGCAAAAGCATCTGTGCCAATCTAGACGCTCTTTTCCGCAAATGCTTTTAGCGGAAAAACTTTTCCGTTAAAAGCATTTGCGGAAAATCATGCCAGTCTAGACGTAGCCCTGAAGTTTATCAAAGAGGAAGGGAACAGTTCAAAACTGGATCCAAACTTCCATGAAGTCCATGGAGTTTGGAATGTGGAGTTACAGTTCAAGATTTTGGTGTGTGTAGTTGGTAACTAAAATGCATGGATGAACTCCATGGGAATGGTGAAATTCACTAAGGGTAAGTCTACAAAACAGGGCAAAAATTGAATTGAACTATGCAACTTGAGCTATATCAATTGCGTAGCTTACGTTGAAATAGCTTATTTTTGGCTTTTGGCGCTGTTTACACAGCAGGAAGTCGAAGGAAGAACACTCTTCTTTCAACTTCCCTTACTCTTCGTAAAATGACGGTTACTTGAGTTGGAATAAGAAGTCCTCCAGCTCACCATTATTTCGAAATAATGGCTTACAGTGTAGACACGGTCTTTTTTATTTTGGAATAATGTCAGTTATTCCAAAATAATGCTTCTCTGTAGATGTACCCTAAGAGACAATGTGTAGACTTTTCTGAGCCATCATTTGAAAATAATATAACTTGTTCCCCTTTTTTTCAGAAGCCAGCAACTTTGTACCTTACTATCAATGGGAATGTAATCTATCTTTCCTTCCTTCATCCCAGAATAGAGTCAGGCCTGGTTTATACAGGGAGTTTAGGTCAAACTTAGCTGCATTAGGTTAAATTTCTAAACAATGAGTCCATACCACCAAGCCCATTCTGTCGACTTTAAGGGCTCTTAAAGTCGATTTTAGTATTCCTGTTTTTCATGAGGAGTAACGCTAAATTCAACCTTGCATGACTGACTTTACGGTAGTGCAGACGCAGCACTGTGAAAGTCAAAGTTCTTGGTCTTCAGGAGATGTCCCACAGTGCCCTGCAGTGACTGGCCATGACTTTCAACTCTACTGTTCTGCAAGCGAACTGGAGAAGCCCCAGGAAAATGTGAATTTCATTTCCTTTGTGGCCAGCATACATCAGAGCAGGCAGCACACCTGACTGTGTTCCCAGAGTCACAGATGAGCACCAGCATGGAGCGTGCTGGAGATCTTGGACTTCACTGCTGGGGACTTCACTGGACTTCACTGTGGGGAGAGGAATCTGCTCTTGCAGAACTATAAGCCAGCAGAAGGAAAGCAGCTATCCATGCCAAGATAACCAAGGGCATGGAGGAGGAAAGGATATGCCAGGGATGCTCAGCCGTGTCACGTACAAATAATGGAGCTGAGGCAGCGGTAGAGGAAGATAAGGGAGACAGATAGTCTGGATCATCGCCACAAACATGCTGCTTCTATGAACAGCTGCATGCGATCCTAAGGGGGGACCCGATCAGCTTCCCAAGACACTTCTCAGGCAGCCTCGGGCAGCAGTGTGGATGAGGATGAAGAGGAGAGTGTTCAACAGGTGAGTAAGGTAATCAATGTCATCAACAGCCAGCACCTTCTCATAATTTTGGAGACGTATCGCAGCTGGACACTGATCCCAGGGAGGGCACTTCTGCTGAGTTCACATTTTTCATCATGCTACAAGTGGGTTAAGGCAATTGGGTGTGATCTGTGGCAGCCACTGTGCTTACAGAGCAGGGGTCCCCAGAACAGCTTGTTAAGGCATCTTGAGACAGAGCGGGAATCCTCCCTGCACATCTCCATAAAGTTCTCATATAGGAACTCTTTATTTCTTCTCACAAGGTTTTGGGGGAGGCCTGCTTTATTCTGTCCTCCACGGCAGGACACCTTCCCACGCCAAGCCAGCAGTAAGTGGTCTGGCATCACTGAACCACAGAGCAGTGCAGCACAAGGCCCAGCGTTGGCCACATTCACTTAGAATCTGCTCCCGATCACTCTGTGTGATTCGGAGATGACTGACATTTCACATGGCAACTGGAGGAAGCAGAGGAAGCTATTAGCTTCTGCAGTAAACCTCTGTTTGCTTATCCACAAGAAAGTATGGCTTTAGCGCCTGCCCTGCCACACTGCTGTTGAACACATGGGTGTCACGTGAGCCCCTCCCCTCAAGCTTGAGCCCCAGCCTGTCCCTACCATGCTGGCCACCAAACCGAGTTTAGCTGTTCCCCCTAAGAACTCTGTGGTGTACCTGCTGTGTAGTGGCCACTTAAAAGCATAACTGTGGCCTTGTACCCAACACATCCCTATAGACTGGACAGATTTTTCCTTTTGTTGTTGTTGCTAATAGTTTAAGTTTTATGCTCTACAATGTGTCTCTTGTAAAGTCTGCCCTTCACTTTTCATTACAGCAGAAACAACAGCGAGCCTGCTGCACACTCCCTCGGCTCCACAAGATACAAATCCCCAGGCAAAAACGGAGTAGGGATGACATGTCCAAGGAGCAAATTCAATCCACCCCTTTTGACAGCGAGCACTTAAGCAAGTGGAGGAATACACAGCTCCTGGAGATGAGCGCAGAGCGTGGGACGAGGAGAGTGTGCTGAAAGCTGGAAGTGAAGAACCAGGAGAGAGTCTTGAAGACCATGGCAGATATAAGAAACTGCAGGGCAGTCTTCCAGAACAGCTTCCTGCATAGCCACCCACTCCAGCCCTTGCAGAACCACACTCCAGGGGCGGACTGGCCCGGCGGGACACCGGGAATTTCCTGGTGGGCCATCCTCCGAAGGGCCGGCTGGAGGCTGCTAGAGGAGGAGGGGGATTGTGACAGGGCGCCACAGCCATGTACGGAGCACGGTGGGGCCGAAGGAGCGCATGCACGGCGTGCTCAAATGACGCGCCACAGGTGAGAGGGGAGACGCCCGGGTGTGGTGTGACGTCACAGCCCAGGACTTTAAAAGCACTCGGCCCACAGTTGCACCACATGGCCCAGCTCGAGGCCCGGCACGTGGTCTGGAGCCCCGGAAGCAGCTGGGGCCTGATCACAGACTCCAGCCCCGCAAACTGGAAGGCAGAAGGTAGGTGGGAAGGGGGGAAAAAATAGGATGAAGGGGTGGGAGAGGAAGGGGCTTGTGCTGAGGAGAAGGGGGCAGGTCAGGAGAAGAAAGGGGAAGGCACCAAGGGACAGGATGGAGGAGAGACAAATGCCAGGGGGCCAAGTGGAGACAATGAGGAAAAGGGCAGGAGGGGAGGTGTCAGTGGGAGGGGGGACAGGGTGATGCTGGGAGAGGAGAGGGTAAAGGCATTGGGGGCAGGAGGGGAAGGTGCTGGGATAAGGCTTGAAAGAAGGGGTGGTCATGAGGAAGGCAGGGATGGAGCAAGACATGTGAGGGCACAGGGGCATGAGGGGAACGGGGTGCAGAGGGTGGTGAGGGGGTGAGCATCAAGGAAAAAGAGGGCAAAGGGGGCAGGGGCAGGCATCAGGAGAGTGCAGGGGTAAGGGAAGGTGCAGGTGCCAGGGAATTCTGGGGGTGAAGCAGAAGGGCAGACACCTGCAGGGGAGGGACGAGCACCAGAGGAGAGAGGCAGGGCAGGTGTGTAGAGGGAGGTGTTAGGAGAGGGGATGAGGAGGGGTAGCTCACATGATCAGAGTGGGGCTACTGGAGGAGTGGGTACAGGGGGGAGAGAAGGGCTGGTGGAAGGGGACAGGTCTCAGAAGGGCTGAGGGCAGTGAGAAGGGCAGGAGTCAGTCAGGACAGCAGAGGAGGGTGAGGGGTTGGGGGCAGCAGGCACCAGGGGAGCTGATGGAGCAAAGGGAGGAGACATGGCAGCAGAGGGAAAAGGTAGAGGTTTATAAGATATTTATTAATAACTTGGGTGCCACAGTGGCACATCCAAACAAGCCACATTAACTTAGTACTGGTACACAACACAAAATTCATTCTGCTCATGGGAGGAAACTCTTAGAGGGAACACTTCCCTCAGCCTCTCCGCCCCCGAGTTAATGTCACACATATTGGGTTAATGCAATTGCAGGATAGTTGCATGAGGGGGGTTTGGTGGGGACCAAACTAATCCCTATTGGTAGGAGGATGGTGGGAGAAGTCCTTAGAGGGGTCACATGACACCTTTTACTTCTGGTCATGTATCCATCTTGCCCCAAGAGTGTTACCTCCAGAGGCCTGGCTAATGGGAGTCAGGGTGTGTGGCTAACAGGGGTCGGGGGTGTGGCTAATGGGGGTCAAAGAGTAAATTTTAAAAAAAAATTCTTTGATGTGAAAAAGTGGGCCATTCTCAACCCATTTCCCGGGCCTATTTTGATTGCCAGTCTGTCCTGCCACACTCCTGCCTCCCCGAGTTCCACTGCTTCCTCTCCCAGGGGCCTTAGAATGCTGGGCAGGGGAGGGGCGAGACGTGAAGATGACACTTTGGCATGGGGGTTGGGTGCCAAGATAGGGATCTGCATTCTATCGCCCCACCACAGTTAGGGAACCCCATTGTGGCAAAGCCCTCCACTATGTCTTCTACATTTCCCAGAGTCTCTACCCTCCATAGCAGAAGGGTATTGATGGCCTTGGCTTCTTGAATTACAACAGCTCCCACTGTAGATTTCCCCCACTCCAAATTGATTCCCAACTAAACAGTAGCTGTCTGGCGTTGCCAGATTCCATGGAGGAACTGCCACTCACTTCTCTACTATCAGTGTAGGTCACATTCTGGCATTCTTGCAAATTCGCAAGTGGCCTGACGCATGCGAAAGTCTTGCAACCGCCACTGATTGTCCCATAGCCGCAGAACCATGTGGCTTGTCTGATGGCACTAGAACCAGTGTCATTGTGTCATTGAGATTCTTCCTCATTCCAGTGGACCCTTGGTATGCTCTGGATATACTCTAGCATAAGGCTCACCATGGGTAATATGATTGCCATAATGCTTAGATGCCCAACAGGATCCACGACGGGTTCCATGCTTACGCTGCTATGGTGTCTGCATAGATAACCAGGGGAAAAAAGGGCATGAAGAGACTTTTTTGAAGTGAGGGGGAGTGGAGAGGAGAATAGTGCATTATGTGATGCTGACAGCATGTACCCAGAACCACCTGCTGCACAAGTTTGGTCCCAGCTTCCATCAGGAGCATAACCCAGAATGCAAAGGGGCACAGGAACTGTGGGATAGCTACCCACAGTGCATCATTCTCAAAGTCGACAGTAACCACCCTAACTGGGGAAGCCCTACTATGAACTGCATCGAATTCTTGTGCACAATGAGAATAGGCACCTTCAACTTTACAAAATCGGGTGCTAAAAAGTCAACCTTAATACATTTGACCTTATCTTGTAGTGCAGACATGGCCTCAGTGAGAGGGTGCTGTTTGTGTGCCCAGGGCTGGAGTCATAGCAGTTTAGCGAGTGTAAGTCCTGCTCTTTTTTAAGGCAAATATTCTAGAAGTATTTAAGGTGTAAAAGAAATAAGAGTTTGCCTTTGATAGTAACAGGAGGGGCGGTATTTCCATCAAATTATCTGGGAATTTTTACTAGCACTGCTCCGTTTATATTTCAGTACAGATTCAAGTTGACCTGCAAGCACTCTTTTAGTGAGCTAATTATTAAGTACTGTGCTTATTGCCTCAAATAGCAATTTCAAGAGGTCACCTCAAAACAGAACTCATATTTATTTTTCAGTTTGGGAGAGAGTAGTGTGATTTCAGGACACTTATAATATCAACTCCCATTCCAATTAGCACAACCACTCCAACAGTCCCTATAAAATGCTATTTTTTCATTCTGTAAAAATAAATACCCGTTCATCAGTGCCAGGATGGAGGCAAAATACTTCAGCAGGTATGTACCTTCAATGACATGAATAGTCTCACTAACTTCAATGGAACCATTCAGAGTTAAGCACACACTTAATACTTTGTAGCAATGGGATCCAAATCGCCCTTCTGAACATACAGCAATAGTCATACTTAGCACTTTACCTGTCAAGCACTGACTAGTTCATCCATACTGTGCAGTAAGTATTGATAGCCTGTTTTGCAGATAAAAAAACCAAGGCTACAAAAGAAAGTTGTTCACCCAAGGCCTACGAGGCAATGCCAGAGCTACAGATTTGAACTCATTATTTTCTAACCTTCTAACCATGTGCGAAGTCCACCAGACACCTAACACTGCCAAACTGGAGCACAGGGAGCATATGGCAGATGACTAGTAAGTGGGATTTTTTAAAAAAACTATTTGCAGCAGTTTTGCAAACAGCAACAACAAAAAAATCACATTTCACTCACTACTGCCATCTGGTACTGTTAATTTAAGCCCAATAAAAATAGAGCTCATTGTTAGATCTAAATATGGACTGCATTGTACTGCATTCCAACCTAGCTCTTCCAAATAAACTGTCCAGTTTTCATAATATAAAATACATTTTGCATTGTGCATATAAAAATCAAATTGCAAATATATAAAATTTCCCAAGGCATCTTTTATCCATTTGCTAACAATACAAATGGCTATCCAGATCTGTCCTCTATGGTGAGGTTTGCAATACATCGGACAAAGCAATGAAGCAAAAGATTTGAAGTTGTTACAATTTAAAATCTTTGAATTTGAACAAAATATAAACTCAAAGCACTAGTGGCCAAACTATTTCCAAGCCCACAGTTTAGAAAAACACTTAGCCATGATCATGTTAAGCATGTGCTTAAATCCTACAGATTTCAATAAGCCTTAAAGGTGAGCTTTAAAATTAAGGCATGTGCTTAAGGGTTTTCCCAATAAGAATGGATTTAGGCAGATGGTTAAGTGCTTTGCCTAATCAGGGACTCACAATTGCATGCCATGCCCAATGACTTCAATAGGAGCTGTGTGCAAGTGTCTGAGCGCAAAAGTTGGCTTTAAATCACAAGAATTTTAGACAGGAACCGATTCGGACAGATTGCTTGGTGCTAAGTTACTCAGTAAAGCTGAGATTGTCAAAATGATTTTGGCATTTGCCTAACTCTACTCCCAATCTGCAGAAAACTTTCCATTGGATTCCTTAGGAGCAGAACAAATATTTTGGAAAATCTCACCCTGTTGGGACCTGCACTGAGGTCTAATATAAAACTCTCACTAACCAAATCCTGCTGGTTCAGTCTCAGTGAGAAATAAAAGAACAGCATACCTGAATGATGGAGCTGCTCCTCCGAATCAGTGAACAAAATATTAAGACAGTGGATATGTAGAATTAGATAGTAACACAGTTTGACATGTTAAACACATTAACAAACAGCTTTGGAAATGCTTGGAAAGAGTAAATGTCTCTGGCTTGAATGGTCTGCATCTCAAAATTGTATACATTACTTACAAATATACTGTATAAGAGCAATTATTATGATGTCACAGAGAAATGGAAAACCAGAGGACTGAAAATAAAAAGAAGAAAAGAAATGCAGTACTGATTTCCAAATACAAATTAAGGAATTAATCTAGCAATTACCAACTAGTTGGCCTAAATTCGATGCTGAGAAAAGGTGCAATCATATTCTAAAAGATCACCAAGGATGTCAAACTAGCAAAGGCTTACGAAAGATACATGGATTACAGCTACACTTATTTCTTAAACAAATTATGAAAGCAGTGGAGATGAAGAGAGTATAATAGGTGAAACACAGGTGGACTTCAGTGAAACATCAGATTCAGTACTCTCAAAAATGAACTCAAATTGGCTTAGATGTGAGGCTTGTTACATAGAATTGAACTGGGCCATAAACAAAGGGACAGAAGTGATGTGGGGGAGGTGTTCAGTGGATTGCTGTGGGGACTGGTATTAGGATCAGTTTTACTTAACATCTTTATTAATGATCTGGAAGAAGGGATAAACAGCACATTAATTAAATTCACAGATTGTAATACATTAGGAGGTGTTACAAGCACAACAGAGCAGAGAGAAATCACACAAGAGGATCTAATGCAGGGATGTTTTAAAAAAAGGTTATTACTGTACCTGTGTATCCTCTAAAAATTTTAGCAGTTACATGGTTACCTGCTCCCGGTCCCAGTCCCACGGAGCTGGCTGCTACTCCATGCTGCAGTCTCTCATACAGAGGCAGCTGTGCAGGGTAGAACTCAGCTCCCTGGGACCCGGACTGGAAGCCACCTGTAACTATTACTGTTTAAATTCTGCTAGGGAGCACAGGTGGGCAGCCTGGAGCCCAGATGGCCCATTTAACCGTGTAACCGGTTACACGGCTAATATTTTGTAACATTTTTACATACCCAAAGAGGAAAAGCAATCCAAAATATTGAAGGCTTGTTAAGCCAAGAAGGACTAGGGTGAAATAGTGGCTAGCGAAATATGCACTATGACAGGCTAACATGGTTAGGAACTTCAGAGGCATCACCTCAGACAGCAGCAAGATCCTAGGTGGTTCCTCCCTATAGAGCACTGACACATGTGCATTGCTACACCAGATCAAACCAGTGGTCCATCTAACCAAGTATCTCTCTCAACATATATTACACTGCTGCAATCACACCTGGAATACAGAGGCTTGGTTTCAAGCCCCTCAATAAAACTTGATTAAAAATGAGGGAATATAAAGAAGAGCAAGAGAAACAAGTAAAGAGAAGAGGGATTACACGCGTCAAGTACGTATAGCCTGTCTAGACATATTTAATTTTTGCAAATTACACATGTATAAACAGCATCGGGTAAGTATTTAAAATTTCCCATCAGTAATATCTAATAAACTAAGGAACTGTCTCCTGTTTGAGTTATTTAAAATGGACACAGCACTCCAGAATATAGTCAAGGGAATGAGGCTGCACTAGCAGGATGATTTAATAGGGCTCTTCCATCGACAATTTCTATGATTCCATGGCATGAGCTCCAAAGACAATAAACAGAGAGACAAGCCTCCACAAAATTAAATCACTGAGAATCAACCAGAGAATGGAAATTAAATCACAGAAAAGTATTTTCTTCTTTGTAAGCATTAGCATTAATCACATGCAAAAGTAAAATATTAGTTAATTTGATTCTCTCTGCCTTACAGACATAGGTCGAAATGAATCAATGCAGGAGGAGCGATTTCTCCAAGAGCTAGGGAAATGATCAAATAAAATCTGTAGATAAAGCTTGTGAAAAGTGACTCAAAAGAAAGATACAAAACCATGTTTTGGTATTTATTTCTTTTGAATTCTTAATAAATACTATAAATGAAATTCTGCACAGCAGTGGCTTCTTAGAAGTTTCACTGGCGGGTGGCTACCCTTAGAAAGAAAAATACTCAAACAATTAAATATCATTACCAATTTTCTATTGTTCAATTATTACTATTGTTTTGCAAGCTAATAACATTTTACCCAGATTTTAAGACCTGTTAATATGTTTCTAATTCACACCACGAAAAAAGGTATATAGCTAAAAGTATATAGCTATAACAATATATCTAATGGAGAAATCCACTAACTGCTCCTTAACCACAGAACAAAAATAAATAATGTGAGTGACTTGTTTAAAGAACAATACACTTTGGAACCCATTCCCCCTAATTGCAAAGAAGCAGGCTACTGGTTGCATATAGGCCACTCAACTGTTCATCTCAGTAGCAGATCCTGATAAGATATGCACTGAAGGAATTATGTCTGGACTGTGTCAAATTAGGGTGTTGGTATTTAACGGTGTTCTCTAGGCCGTGAAAGGTCAAACTGGACAGCTTAATGAAGCTGCTAGTATCTGGGGATGGAGAATACGAAGCCTTTCAAATTAGCAGTTGCATCATGTGAGGCAAAATGCTAATAGGCCCAATCATGCTCCCCAGTTTCAGCCAATGGGAATTCAGCCATTGACTTAATTGGGAGCAGGATTGGGTCCATTTTGTGTGAGGAGTGAAAAATTCCAGCTTAAGTACCAACAAAAATGGATCAAGAGTTCTACCTACATGCCATGAAAATAAGAGAAATGCTAGCCATATATACAGTGACAGATCAACAACTCAGCTGACGCAAACCTTGTTGTATCACTTCTGATTTTCTTTACAGACAGTAATTCACCCATATCAGCCTCTGTAATTTTGTTCAATGACAGGATTTAAGTCAAACAAATACATCATAAAACCAGAAAAGTAAATCTTTAAAAACCAACAAATGCTGATTAACAGGAGTTTGAACAAGTTCTGATATATATTTTAGAACATAATTTATTTTGCATGGATTAAATCCCATCTTGAATTGCACAGATAATTCATTAGTTTAAACTGAGAAAGACCTTTGCTGAAATAAAAACTGTTCTTTTAAAAATATCCTTAAATGACATTATGATGATAAACATCTGATCATACTTATTAACATTTTTCTGTATAGTTAGTGAAATTAATTTAAATAGCTATTTTCACCATTTATGTTGCCTGTTTATTATTTATACCCTTTCAGGTTGAAATGACTAAAGGAGGAGCTCTATATCCTAATAAAGAAGAAAGGAAAGAAATTGGTAAAGTACAGATAGGAGCTAATAAGGCATAGTCAACTGTGAATGAGACCCATTTAAATGCAACACATGAAGGCAAGCAACTGAATGCTAACAAAATATACTAGTGCTTTTAAATAAATGGTAGAAATCTAAATAGTATGATGAGTGAATTAGAATGGCTTGATATTAAATAAGGATATTGATGTACAGGAATTACTGAAACTTGGTACAATGATAATCAATAGGCCACAGTAATACCAGGAGTATAAAATATATAGGAATGACAGAGTAGGTCATGCTCCTGGGGGAGTGGCACTGAATACAAAAAGAAAGCAGAGTCAAATACAGTTTGATTCATTTAAGATTTTTACTATAACAAAGAATCTCTGTGGGTAAAAATTCCATGCTTGAATAGTAGAGGTATAACAGTAGGAACATACTACCAACCACCTCACCTGGATGATGACAGTGACTGTGAAATGCTCACAGAGATTAGAGCACTACAAAGGCACAAAAAGCAATCAAGGGGGGTTTCAACTATACTGACTGGTTTTATGTCACCTCAGGGAGGGATGCAGAGATAAAATTTCCCGACACCATAAATGGCTGCTTCCCAGAGCAGCTACTCCTGGAACCCATAAAGGGAGAGGTGATTCTTGACTTAGTCCTAAGTAGGACCCAGAAATGCCTATAGCTGAGCTGCTTGGTAATAGTGACCATAATGTAATTGTATTTAAACATCCTTATATGGGGGGAAATGGCACCATAACCTCTACAAAAAACAACAAAACACCAAGGAAGCTAGTTAAATGGAAATTAAAAGGAACAGTTACAAGGCTGAAATGGCTGCATAATGAGATTCAAATTAAATATATATCTCAAATCAAAAGAAATAGTAAGAAAACCAAAACAGTGTCACCTCAATTAAGAATTGCCTGTTTGCCTCTTAGAAATTGGAAGTCAAACCCTGGTGAGAAAGACAAAAGGGACACAAACTCTGGCAAGTTAAATGTAAAAGTATAGTAAGGTAAGCCAAGAAAGAATTTGAAGAACAACTAGTTAAGGATGGATGGACGGGCACTATTGCTGTTAGGTTTTTACTTAAGTATATCACAAGCAGGAAGCCTTGCTGGTCATGAATTCTTCCCTGCAAAAGAGGTTGAGAAGATCACCAGGCCTGGACAATTCTTCTTAGATGAATAAACTGAGTTGCTGTTCCAGACTCAGTGTCAACAGAGGTGGTGATAAATTAAACAGTAATAACTCTCTGGGACCAGTTTGGTATTCACCCAAGAGTTCTGAAGGAACTTGATATAAAATTGCGTAACTGCTGTGATCTTGTAATCCATCATTTAAATGGTCTGTGTATCAGATGACTGTAGCGTAGCAAATATAATGCCAGTTTTTAAAACAGACTTTACAAGTGATCCTGGCAATTCCAGGGCAGTAAGCCTAACTCCAGTATCAGTCATACTGGTTGAAACTGTAGTAAAGAGCAGAATTATCAGATGCCCAGAAACACACAATATGTTGGGGAAGAAATTACGTGAAGGGAAATCATGCCCCACCGATCTATTAGAATTCTTTAAGAACACACAGATGGACAAAGGCAACATATTTGATACAGCATATTCAGACTTTAAGAAAGCCTTTGACAAAAAGGCTCTTAAGCAAAGTAAGCAGACATGGAATCAGAGGAAAGGACCTCTCATGGATCTATAGCTGGTTATAAGATAGGAAACAAACGGTCAGTTTTCACAGTGGAGAGAGAGGTGAACAGTGGTGTCCCCTCAGGGATCTGTACTGGGATCTAAATTGTTTAACATAAGAGGAGAACATGGAGGTGAAAGATTAAATTAAATTTTGATAAGTGCAAAGTAAGGTACCTTGGAAAAAATAATCTCAACTACACATACTAAACAAGGGGGTTTATATTAGCTGTTATCACTCAAGAAAGAGATCTCGGAATTGTTGTGAATAGTTCTCTGAAATAATTTGTTGAATGTGCAGTAGGAATCCAAAAGCTAACAGTAGGAAAGGGATAGCTAATCAAACAGAAAATATCACTGTGCTGCTATAGAATTCCATGGTACACCCATACCTTGAATACCACAGCCAGTCTGGGTTACCTAATCTCAAAAAAGATATATCAGAATTGTAGAAAGTGCTGAGAAGGGCAACAACAATTATGAAGGGTACAGAACAGTTTCCCTAGGAAGAGTGATTAAAAAGAGTAGAGCTGTTTTCTTGGTTTTATTTAAATTAATTTGTAGTGTTTTAACATGAAATTTAATGGTTTGTGTCTGGTTAGGATCCTGGGCAGTGGGAGCACACAGGCAAATGCCACGTTGCACATTTCAACAGAGGTGTAAAATCTACATGTGAAAACATCACTTCACTGGAAGTCAATGGCAAAACTCCCTTTGACTTGAACAAGGCCAGGAATTCAACCTCTCTCTTTTATTCATGTAACCACAGAAATATTAGTTTGTGGTGAATTGTATTGTGGGGCTTTATATACGTAGTTTTTGTTATTTTTACATTTCCAACTCTTTCCACAAGCTCAAACCTTTTCAAAATGAGAAATAGGAAAGGACCAGAAAATGTCTTTCATAAACTTGATATAGCTCAACGAAAAGGGTGGTTAACTCGGGAAAGGAGGGAAACCTTGGTCTCGAAGTAAACTTTTTTTTTCTATTATTAAAATGAATTATAGGGTTGGTACATTTTGCTCATTACTGTTCATTCTTTTAGGGTATGTCTACACTTGCCCCCTAGTTCAGACTAGGGAGGCAAATGAAGCCTACCGAAGTTGCTAATGAAGCGCGGGATTTAAATATCCCGCGCTTGATTAGCATATTCGCAGCCAGTCGCCATTTTAAAATGTCGGTAGCCCGAATTAACTCGCCGCGTGTAGATGCGGTAGTCCGATCCAAAACCCTTCCCTCGAATTAACTGTTACTCCTTCAGTATGCTTCATTTGCCTCCCTAGTCCGAACCAGGGGGGCAAGAGTTGACATACCCTTACAGTTCAAAATATTAGATCCAACCCAAGCAACCATGGATGGAATACCAAGAAAAGAGGAAAAGAACACTTTGTGGATTTTTTTCTTATGTGCCCAATTGTCTCTTGCTTGAAACAAAGATGATTTTAAAAAAAAGTGCCAGGAAAAGGAGAAATCCTGTATTTGATGAGGTGCACAGCCCAGTGACACAAACACACTGTCTCAAAGTGGCAGCAAGGATAAACACTTGCGTATTAAGTGTGTGTCTGGATTGGCGCTTTTGCATGCTATTTTTTTTCTCTTACTCTCCTATTACATAGGCGCTCACCATCTTCCGCTTAGAAACTGACGAATACTTTCACCAGACAGCTTCCAGATAGAACTGGTAAAACAATTCCACCTAATTTTTAAAAAACAGAAAGTCTTTTTAATTAAATAGACATTTTTATAAAAGATTGTTTTTGTCAAAAATTTTCAGGTCTCAAGTCTTGTTTGGGAGCTTTGGATTTAAACCCAAAAACTTGCAGAGGAAAAAATCAACAAAAACGGAACTCTATTCATTGTGATAAGAGATTTTTTATAAGAAGGGAAAAATTCACTGACTAGTTCAATTTCTAGCTAAGTGGCTAAGCAACCAACATGTATATCAGTTTCCTCCACTAAATCTGTTTCAAGAACCACAATTGAGAAAGCCTCTTTGATGGCCATCTTTTCATTGAAAGTAGATCTGAAGCAGGTAATTACATCTCTCGGAAGACTCCTGAAAGAGTCCCACTACATACATGGATCCATCTTAGGACTTCTGGATCTAAAAGCATGAGCCTTTACGATTCACTAACCTTTGTAAGTGGTCTAGTAGCCACCCTTCATTCTCATGGATACAACTGACTTGATTTTGAGACACCCACAAATTCCCAGAAACAATCCCAAACATTACTTTAATTTCAGACTACATTTTAAAAATCATTTCCTGTTACAGAGGGTCTGAAATTACTGGTAGCTTAAGTCCTATTTGTAACTAAAGTAGCATTCTTTTTAATGACCAATTTTTTACCTAATTGGCCTATTGGAATTTTTTTCTTCTCATGGCGGAGCTGAAGCACAACAGCAGATGAACTGAAACTTTTGCCTCCATTTGCACTTTGTCAGCTTCTGCAGCAGCTGTAGCTCTGATTGAGCTTTCATGCTTGTCTGGTTCTCCTTCCCTTCACTAGTCAGGGTCTACCTGCTGCTTCGGCTTACAGGTTTTGGGTTCCCACTAGTCAAGCCCAGCCTCTGATTCTAGACTACCTACGTCTTGCTGTTGTTAGGGCCTGAAGGCTCTCCTCTCTGTCCTTCTGGCTTCCCAGTGCCTGGGTCTCTCCTGGCATCTTGGGCTTGATGATCCCAAAGCCTAACTGGCTACTCCAGTGCTCTAATCCCCTGGTAATTAGATCTCTCCATTCAGCACACTAGATCCTGTCCTCTGATGGGACCCTAGGGATGGAAGAACCTATTTCCCCTGTTAGTTCATTTCTCAAACAGCCTGTACTGTTCTCCCACCCTCATCTTGCTTCTGTTGCTCTATGGTGAAGGGCAGAGGGGAGGAACAGAGGGTTGTGGAGCACCCACAGGGACACTTATCTCGAAGAACGTCAGTTACTATCAAGGTGAGTAACAACAAACAACAATAACTTCTTCTTCTTCTTCTTTTTGAGAGAGAGAGAGAGAGATTGATCCCCGTAGGTGCTCCACATTAGGTGACTACTCGCTTCCCAGTGCCTGGGTCTCTCCTGGGACTTCAGATCTGTCAGAAATGTGGTGGAAAGAACTGCCTTAGCTAGTTTCAAATTGGAAAGAGGTCCCTGCGTAAGTGCATAGTGCTTTGCAAATGTGTGGTTGGAGGACCACGTGGCAGCTGCGCAGATGTCTCTTATGGGTACTTTATGGAGGGCTGCTGTGACTGTTGAGAATTAGTAGAGGAAGGGTGACGTCGTTGGTTTCTGCCTCTGCCTCTGTTCTGGTGCTGGTGATCTTGTCTATTGTAGTGTTGTGTATATGAGGGGTATCGAGGACTTGGATAAGGCTGATACCTATATTGACTTCTAGGTGCTTGGTTGTGAATCCCAAGAGATCGCAGCACTACTCTGGAGTCCTTCATGGAGTGGAGAGTTTTGTTGGTGTTAGCCGCAAACAGCTTCTGGCCGTCGAAGGTCAGATCTTCTACTGTAGCTTGAATCTCCTTGGGGAATGAAGTGGAGCTAAACCACAATGCCCTTCTCATTACTACCGAATATTGCTATAGAACATGCAGCTGTGTCAGCGGTGTCTAAGGCGGCCTGTAATGCTGTTCTTGAAATTGTGTGACCTTCGGATATCAATGCTATGTATTGTTGCCTCTTAGCCTCAGGAATGTCTGCAACAAAGTCATTCAGTTTGGTGTAATTTCTATTATCGTATTTGCTCAATAAAGCTGCATATTTTGAAATGTGAAGTTGTAAGTAGAAGATGTATATATTTTGCGCCCAAATGCATCAAGTCTTTTGCTACAGCGGTCTGATGGAGTAGACCGGTATTGTTGTTGCTCGGATTTTTGTTGCGCAGCCTCCACCATGAGAGAATTAGGTGCTGGGTGGGAAAAAAGGAATTCTGATCCTTTGGGTGGGACATAATATTTCTTATCAGTTCTCTTTGCAGTAGAAGAGATTGACGCTGGAGTTTGCCACAGCATCTTTGCTGGTTCCATTATTGCTGGATTGATTGTCAATGCTATCTTCGATGGTGTTTCTGAGTGAAGTATGTCTGTTAGGTCGTGTTGATTTTCCGCAATCTCCTGGAGAGTAATGTTCAACTCCACAGTTACACGTTTAAAAAGGTCTTGGAAATGTGTAGTGTTGTCTGAAGCCGCTGAAGCTGAGGCCATAGACCCTTCCTCTGCTGGAGGGGGGTCCTTTGGGTCAGGAGGAGTCACATCGTCCTGTGAAAGTGGTTCTCCCTGTATTTGTTTGGAGGGGGAGTATTGCACTCTGTGTCTCTTCTGGCCCCGCTGGTGTTTCTGGTAATATTGCCATTTGTCCCACTATTGCCAATATGGGTAAGGCTGAGGTGGAGATGCCCAGGGATTGCCATAATACAGAGGCATATTCCTGAATCTGGGAGAGTAAATACTCTGAGCTGTGTAAGGGGAGTTGTGTGGTGAAAAAGCCCTAGAGAAGTCAGCGTCAGAGTCAGATGAAAGTTTTTCCTGAGAGAGTGATCCCTGTGATGTTAACATGGGAGGAGAGCTCTCAGGCTGTAAAAAGGGTGAGTTAAACGTGGATGAGACTAATAAGTCTCTGTTCTGACTGTAGTGCCCAACAGGTGTTGCGGGTGCCATTGTGGGAGGCACGGAGGCTATCTCCGGCACTGAATCATGCCTCAGTGCCGAGGGCAGTTGTGGAGCATCAGGCACCTCTGTGGTGGAAGCAGAGGCGCCTGCTAACGTAGTCGGCACCGTGCTCTCATGCTGCATGGGCAAGAGCGTATCATTGCTGGATGGTGCTGCTGCCAGGGAGGCAGGCAACTTGAAGCAATTTGAGGCAATTTAGCTCATGCACGCTGTTTGCCTCCGGTGGTGGCTCTAGAGACACCAGCGGCATCATAGGTGCTGAAGTGCGGTGCCACCGCTGCTCTCGGCACTGGCTGTGAGGGAGATGGCCGTTTCATTGCCGTAGCCCCTTGAGGCGCTGAGAAGGCTCGCTTTCTGGCAGGCTTTTTGGATCCCTGCTGGTCAGGTTCCTCAGGCTGGTGGCGAGTTTTCAAATAAAAATAATTTGAACTGTAGGTCTTTGTCTTTCCACACCCACGACTTTAGCTTCGTGCAGTGAGGACATTTCTGAGAGATATGCTGCTCTCCAAGACAGCGGACGCATTATGAATGACCATCTGAGAGAGGAATATGGTCTTTGCATGAAGTGCAGCGTTTAAAGCCAGGTGACTCCAGGCATGTCCCTGTATACAGTCGGAGACTGCAAGGAGGGATTAGCTGGAAGAAAAAAGGAAGAAAGCCCCTTATACTAATTACTATTTCTTTCTTTTCTTCTCTCCATATATATATTGCTTTTTTTAAACTAGTGAAGTAATTAACTATTTAAAACTAATTGACAATTATAACTAACAATTATAATGGACTTTAACTGGTTTTAGAGAGTATAATAGTGTAGACGCGAAGAAGCTAGGGAGCACTGCTGAGGCCATCTGTAGCCGGAGGCAGTAGAGAAGGAACTGAGGAGTGTGGGGGGGGGGGCCCTGCGCATGTGCGATGCCTGGAGCCTAACAGTGCGCGACTGTTGGTGTGCACCTACATGCGGCCCCAGGGACACTGCTATGAAATCTCCAGCCTAAGGCTTGGTGGCGGCGCACCGACCTAATGTGGAGCACCCACGGGGACATCTCTCTCGAAGAAAAACATACACTTATGAACAGCAGTCTCCCTTAATCTATTAACCCCTTCAGCACCATAGCGGATGTACACAACTAATTGTTATGTAGCACTTACTATGTATGCTTCATGAAAATGTTTAGGGAATCTAAGATGTACGGAATGTTACCTTTGTGGTTTAGTTGACCATTCACTGAATGCTCATAGAGCAGTGAAGTGATTAATAATTAGTCCAGATTCTACCCCCACACCAACACAAACACAGAGGTGCATGGAATGTTGTTAATAGTTTTTCATTTCAACAACACGCCATCTGCAAGCAGATGCGGCTTGTAAATTACATTAGTACTGAATTCTCTGCAGGTTCTCACTCAGTTCTTCAGCAACATTCCCAGTAAAGTCAAGTCCTTGTGTAAACTGAATAACGACTGCATGATTTGGCCCAATTTAGGGGTAAAGCTTTTTGAAAACGGTTAATTTGCTGGTGGCTGGAGTCTTATTAAAATCTGTTAGGAGACAACAATGCATTTTAAAATTAATTGCATTAGTCTTTAACTATTTTTTTTGTTATTAAACATAAAAATGGAGGCTAAGTTAGAAGTGAATCTGATCTCAGGAAGACTGAACAGATATCAGTGGCATTTCCAAAGAGGCAAAAAATATAAACAACCTTCTTGTAATTCTAGACCTGGAGGAACACATTCTTCAATCTTACAATGAGAGAGCTGATGGACAAATGCCAAGAAAAATGAAATAAGAGCCTGTAACTTTAAATGCGATCATGTTACAACAATGTGTCTATTTGTTTAACACATACATACAACCTTATTCTTTAACAATAATTTTCTCAACTGCTGACTTATTGAATACATGCCGAAATTCCTGTAAAACTGTGCAGTACCAATATTATTTTGCCAATTTCCCTTTCTATTTCCCAGTGCTAGTAGCAAGAATTAACTTTATTGCTGGGCATGGCAATTTCTGTTCCTTTTTCACTTCTTTTTTTAAGACCCAAGTTAATTACTCAACAAGACTATGAAAATAAAAGAAATGAGACCTGTTCTATCCATCTGTATATCTGAATCCTATCATGTAAGTTGCCAATCGGTTTTCTGATCCTCACATTCAATATCTGCTGTTAATTTGCTCGCTATTTCAAGAACTTGAAGACTGTCAGCAAAATCCACGATGCATTACAAAACTTATAATTGGGAAAAAAGCTGATGCTTTTTCTGACAGGGTAAACACAAAGTATTAAAACACTGATCAGAACAAGGAAGCTGTAACAACCCAATAGCTATTTGTACTCAAACATAATTGTAAATGCAGCAGAAGAAAAAACATGCTTAGTTTCAACTCTTGTTACTGAAATATGTGCAAAATTAAACCAAATGATTACATGAATCCAGACATTTTACATGAGATTAAAACACACAGACAAAAAAAAGAGAGAGAATGAGAGAGAAAGGTGGAAAATCCTTTATTTTGAAGATGACTGAACTACATGGTGGTGTTTTTCAACCTCTCTTGGCCTTTTCAAGGTCACATTATCTATGTCAATTAAAATTTTGTTTCTAAAAAAAAAAATGAAGGCACTTCCTACAGAGTTGCTAAAAAAAGCAAATGAAAGCCTTTGTGCCTCAGAGGTGAGCTATAGGGAGCTTTTTATTCCTGACCTCTGGATCACCCTACAGAATAAATTCCTGGACATAGGAAAAAACCCACTAGCATTCATTAAAAAAAACTGGGCGGCCAGCCTTGTGTTTCTGTTCTTGAGAACTGACCAAGCTACAGCTTGACAAAGGTGCAGGATATTGCTGAACAATGCAGCTGTTCCTGTTGGGAGGGAAAAGGATTTTCCCAGCTCAGATGCTGGAGATCCAAAAAAATGGATTTACATTCTATACTCTTTACTGGACACCTCAGGGGCTGAGGCCTGTAAGGGCATGTCTACATTGCATGCTTATTTCGGAATAAGCTATTTTGGAGGAAATGCTCTGAAATAGCTTCTTTCGAAATAGCGTGTCTACACAGCAAATGCCCATCGACATAGTGCTGAGCTATTTCAAAATGGAGCATTCACACTCATTGGACCCTGAATCGCATTTAAGGCTACCCGGAAGCACTTCAGGCAGGGCATCAGGACAGCAATCACTTCCGGGAGCTGCTACCTGAAGCTGAGGCTCAATCTTAAAGGGACCCTCCTGTACAGCCATGTCTCAGGCTCTTCTCCTTTGCCTGCCTCACTGCAGGACAGCAAAGCCTTTTCTCTGCCTGCTGTGGTTGCCCTTGTGGACACCTTAGCTCTCTAGCCAGGGAGCCGGACCTGCCTTCGAACAGTCGATAGCTCTTATGTGTCTTAGTGCACCCTCCTGCTGCAGTTTCTGAGGGTTACCTTCCAAGCCCTGGAGGAACAGGACCCCCAGCTCGTTGTGGGGTAATTCCTCACCTCTCTCCGGACGCTGCTCATGCAGCTCGACCCCACCTGGAGTGGGGTTCTCTAGGGAAGGGGGGGTGCAGGTGGTGGTGGAAGCCCCTTCCCCAGGAGGTTTTTCAGTCCCACCTTCACAAAGCCCTGAAGGTGGATGGGGCAAGTTGGGGTTGCTCCTGGTGTGTGTGGGGGAGGGGAAGTTGGGCTTGGGGGGCCTGCCGAGAGTCCTGGCAACCCTGTGATTCTCTGTTCATCTCCTTCTACAGGTGGTGAGGGCCATCAACACCCTCCTGCTGCACAGAATCATCAACCTGGGCAAAGCTGAACCCATTATCGCCAGCTTTGCCACCATGGGCTTACCCAACGGTGGGGGCACTGATGGCACCCATATCCCCATCCGGGACCTGGCCCACCGGGCATCCAAATACATCAACCAGAAGAGGTACTTTTCGATGGTCTTGCAGGCCTTCGTCAACCACTGCAGCCAGTCCACAGACATCTGCGTCAGGTGGTTGGGGAAGTTGCACATGTCTTCCGAAACTCAAGCCTCTTCCAGAAGCTGCATTCCCCCAGCCACACCATCAGGGTCGGGGACGTGGACATACCGATCTGTATTGTAGAGGACACAGCCTACCCTCTGTTCCCCTGGCTAATGAAGCCCTACACTGGACATCTGGACCAAAGCAAAGGATGCTTCAATGCTGGCTCAGCAGTATTAGTTGTTGAGGGTGCCTTCGGGCACCTCAAGGGGAGGTTCTACTGCCTCCTCATCTGGCTGGATGTCGGCAAGCAGAACGTCCCCCAGGTGGTGGCGGCGTGCTGTGTCCTTCACAATATTAGTGCAACCCAGGGGGAGATGTTCCTGCCAGGGTAGAGGCAGAGGCTGACCAGATTGGCAGAGCCTTTGAGCAGCCACGCATGGCTGCTATCTGGCAAGCCCATAAAGGGGCTGTGCGCATGCGTGAGGCCTTGAGGGAGAGTTTCACATAAGGATCCCAATGACACTCTCCCTTGGGGGGGCCTGTGCATCGCCCCTCTCGGCCTTTCCTCCCACACCTCTCCCTTCCCCTGCCCTCCTTTCCCCCTCTCCTGAAGAGATAATAAACTATACTTTTTGTTTTGGAAAAAGAAACTGTTTTTTTTTATTGGGGTGAATGTAACTGGGGAGGGACTGGGGAATGAACCTGGGAAGAGGGAGGAACGGGTAGAAGGGGAAGGAGGGGTGAGGAGAGCCTCAGGGCTGCGGCTGGGAGCAGCGCCTGTATCGGGTGGTCCCACCACCTCTTGTATGGGGCCCTCAGCAGCCACAGGAAGGGCTAGGGGGAGAAGCCAGAGGGGTGGGAGCTGGTGCAGGAGCAGCCACCAGGCAGTCGATGACAGTGTGGAAGGCCACACAGATGGATCAGCCCTGCAGCAGCAGCTCCCGCCAGATGTTGCAGTGCAGCTGGAGGTCCTCCTCAAGTCTCCAGTCCTGCTGGTCCATGGAGCGCTGCAGGGTTCTCAGGGCAGCGATATGCTCCCTGTGGAGGTCCTCATGGGCTCTCCTGTGCCAACGGGTTAAGTGGGGTCGGGAGGATGGAATAGGAGGTGTCTACTGCTCCCCTCTTGCAGCTGGTCCAGCTGTAGAGAACAAAGAGAAGGGCAGTCATCCCTGGAGACACTGGGCATGAAACCTAGCCCTCATCTCTGAGCCGAGACTGAAAGGCCTCGGGTCAGACAAAGGCGATGTGCTTTGAGCAAGGCCTATTGAGGCCTAGACAGCAGGCTCTTTCCTGCAGGGGCACAGATGTCCCAGGAGAGCCTCACTACCCCCACGTCCCGGAGACAAGCAGGCATGAGAAGGTACCAGCTAGACCAGAAGCCTTCGGGTAGGAGGGGGCCACAGGGCAGCTGGCCTTCCCTCTGTGCTGCGCACATGCTGGGTCCAGCAGTGGTGGGGTCCCACAGGAAGAGGACTTGTATCCCTGCCTGTTGGCGGTGAGAGGGGTAGGTGTGCATGAGCGGCAGATGCGCCTGTGCCTCGCCGTGCTATCCCCGGTAATGGACGCTGCCCCGAGAGTGAGGGCATGCCCATGTGCGGCACTCCTGAGTGTGTGTGTGTGTGTGTGTCTCTCTCTCTCTCTCCATGTCCCCAGCCTCCTTCTGGTGGTGGCTTGTTGTGGTGAGGGTGTGCCACTCCGGTGTCAGGAGTGAGGCAGGCCGCTCCAGGCGCTCCCTGAGCCAGAGCACAAGGGTCCTCCGCTGCTGTCTCCTGGGGTTCTGTGCCCAAGACTGGTGATCCACATGCACAGGCTGCTCCGCGATCCCCAGGCCAAGGCCAAGTGAGGAGCACGCAGCAGCCCCTCGCCGCCCGCACCCGTGTGTGTGTAGGGAAAGTGATGGCACTCACCTGAGGGGCCTTCCCCGGCCTCGGACGATGCCCGGGAGACATCCTGGGTGGGGGGTGCCGGCTCCAGAATGAGCATGACCTCCTGACTGGCAGGCATCAAGCTGGTGCTGGTCTCGTCCGGTTCCTCCTCCTCCTAACCAGCTGTGCCCCCCAGGAGAGTGACAATGGGCATCTCCAGCCCTTCATCCACAACGGAGGAGGGAGTGACCCACCCCCTAGGATGTGGTGGCCTGCGGTGCCATCCCAGAGCAGGAGCTGTGCTCCCTGGCCTTGGCATAGGTCTGCCTTAGCTCCTTCATCTTCATGTGCACCTGCTCCTGGGTGCACATGTGGCCCTTGGTGGCCAGCCGCACACGTCTGCATTCCTGTACCTTGTGTGGAGATCCTGGAGCTTGGCCTCCTCTCCCCAGACCTCAATGAGGTCCAGGATCTCTGCACCAGACCAGGAAGGTGCGTGCCTCTTCCGTCCCTGGCCAGGATCCTGAAAGCTGGCTGCTAGCTCCGTAGGAATATAGGAGGGCACAGTGGGAGCAAGTCGCTCATGGAGACCAAACATGCTGGTCTGGCAGCTCCTGTGTGGCTCAGGGCTGTCAAGGCCTACCATGAGCCACAAGCTCTTTCCCCTGTGGCTGCAGCTTTAAGGGCTGCACGGGAAGGGGGACTACAGAGTTTTAATGAGTGTGGACAGAGTGGCCACGAGGGCAGCTGTGGGAAGGGCTGGAGGCTTATTTTGAAATAACTCCATCTGCCCTGTCTACCCATGCCCAATTCTGAAATAGCTATTTCGGAATAGGCAATATTCCTTGTACAATGAGGGTTACAGAATCTGGAATAAGACTCCTGTTATTTTGAAATTATTTCAAAATAACGGGCTTGCTGTGTAGATGCTCACAAAGTTATTTCAGAATAATTTCTGCTATTTCATATTAACACTGCTGTGTAGACGTGCCCTAACTGGGGAAATTGAAGAGTCTTAAAAGTGAAATCATTAAATATCAATAATGGTATTCAAAGAGATTGACTGATTAATTTATTGCCTCTTCCTCAGCTGTCCTTCGATGTCTGCCACGGAGGTTCATTGGGGAGTTTTGAAGTGGCTGAGGAACCCAATTTGTGCCCTGCAGATTCTCCCACAGAAGTGACAGGTGAGATCTTGGAGGAGACACAGATGTTGCTTGGAGTGTTAGTCCCTTTCTTCCCTCTTTTGTCGCTTCTCTGTATCATGAGTACATCTGTTCTCCGCAAAGTGAGCTGATGCTCGGCGTATGGTGTGTTCTGTTCCACACCAATGCCTCTCTTTTTAAGGTGTGTATGTCTTTGAACTGCTTCAACTGCCCTTCCTGAGTCCTTCTTCCCTGACTTAGAATCATAGAACCATAGGAAGAGACCTCAGGAGGTCATCAAGTCCAGCTCCCTGCCCAAGGCAGGACCAATCCCAACTAAATCAACCCAGCCAGGGCTTTGTCAAGCCAAGACTAAAAAACCTCTAGGGATGGAGATTCCACCACCTCCCTAGGTAACCCATTCCAGTGCTTCACCACCCTCCTAGTGAAATAGAACTTAAGACAGACGAGCACTTGCTTTGGGAGGTGAGCGTCAGGCCTATGTATACAGTATCCAGCCCAGCGGAGTTGGTGTTTCATGACCTGTGCTTTTATACTGCTGATGTTGGCTGCAGCAAGAATGCTGATGTTAGTGTGTCGGTCTTCCCAGCTGATCCTAAGAATTCTCTTGAGGCAGTGCTGCTGGAACCACTCCAGCTGCTTGAGATGCCTTCGATAAGTTACCCAGGTCTCACACCCATAGAGAAGGGTGGGATGACAAATGGACCATAGCAGCGCTTTGACTGGCTTCAGAGGGAGTGCACAGGTCTGAGGGTCAGTGTTGCATGCAGACAACATACGTCTCATTTCATGTGCCCTTATTTTACATAAGCGCCATGTTGATAATACCAGTAGAGAAAAAAACTACATGGATGGAAACCAGCAGAATCTGGTGAACTAAGATCTTGGTGCCCATCTGTAGATCCCTCACACTGAAGGGTCGTTTGAGTAGTCTTCCAAAGGACGTGCTGGCACACAGATCCTGCATTCGATTTGTGTGTCTATGCTGGCTGGTTGGGAGAGGTGACTTCCAAAGTATGGAAAATGGTCTACATATTCCTGGGGTTCGCCATTGATTGTGATTTGTGGAGTATGAAGTGTTGTTTGTGCAGGGGAGGATTGGCAGGTTGAGAGAGACGTAGCCTGTGACAGTTTAGGGTACTTTGCAGTTAGCCTCTGTGTGGGAGAGAATGACAGAGTCATCTGCATATTGAATCAGTGATGCCAATTCTTTTAGATTTTATTTGGAGATGTTGGAGATTGAAGAGTTGACCATCCATATGATACTCAGATCTGATGGTTATATTCTTATTATTATATTTACTTTGTATTGGCTAGCTTTTAAGGCCTAAACTCATACTCCTGAAACAGGTAATATTCCTGTTGAACTCCTTCGGAGTTTTGCCTGCATAAGGAGCTACACAAATCAGATATTTCCTCATTATCTTAATTTGTCCAAAGGGCAAAGACAGAAGTGAGAGGAGGGCGCAGATTGTAAAAGTAGATTGTTATCTATAGACCAAATGGAAAATATTCACCCATGTTATTTCAACCAATCTGCTAGTCAGAGTGTGAAAATGGAAGTTACATTCCCCAGCCTCTGAAAGCAGGGACTTCAACAAGCAACTCATACCACTCTTGCTTAGGAGTCGTTCACTTTCCAGGGGCTGGCATGCCACTTTCAATATCTCTGCGGCTAATGCCATTTAATACTCCCAGACCCATCAAGCTAAATTCAAATTTTCTGCACCTCAGATACTGTTGATATGCTCCACTGCACTCACCAATTGCAAATACACATGAAAGCTCCTGTGTGTTGTAAGTTATTTTCTACATACAAATTCTACTAAATTGTGAGATAGGAGGCACTACTTCAATTCTCATAGGTCTTTAGAAAGCTTTCAGATGTACCATGAGTAATAACATGTAATGAATATGGACTGATATTCCTTTCCCATAGCTACATTGAGTTGGCAATTTACATTTTATAAATAGATGAGTTATAGCCAGTTTTCCTAGTCTGATAGCAATTACTTCTTGGATACCTCTGACAGGCTGAAACCCTCAGAATTGCAGATGTTATTCGTAGTTTGATCCCTCTGCTTAAATTAAAACCACTAGCTGTATCAGCAAACATGGATTTTTCCCTGTGGATATATCATCCAAAATGCATATAAATCGAACTTGCCAGTTTAGCTCAATTTAGGCTTGGAGTGTCTTTTGGTTTAATGCACTCGTGTTCCATCTCTGTGTGTGTATTTTTATACATGTAGATAAAAACCCTAATTGGGGTAAACAGATGTATAAACCCTTCTCCCCGCCCCCGAGTTTTCCTCCTTTTGGGGTAATCTGTATTTGAAAATTGATGATAGTAGCTCAGGGTAAGTGTGGAGGACGGGGGGAAATGTATACCAGAAAAGCACAAAAGCTAAAAGTCTTTCCACATCACTCCTCTCTGTGCAATTTTGAACAGCTGACTGTTCCTGCATCGGATCCAACGTTTTCCTCCTCTGAAGGAGCCACACAAAATGCAGACATCTAATTGGATTTCACACTTTCCCAGTAGCTGACATAAGAGAAGGGGATGAAAGCTGCCATTTCAGCATCAGCTGCCAGAATCCTCCAAACAAAGCAGACACTCTAAAGAGCTACATGAATTTAAAATAGTTGTCTCAACTCAATTTCCCCATTCCCACTTGCCCTAAACACATATTTACCATAATTAATCACTGTGTAACACAAATTATAAACTTTGTTCAAAAGACATTAAAGAAGCAATGGGCAACCTAAGCTAGTGAGTGGGCCACATGAGTGGCCGCTAGCTCAGTGGGCTGCAAGATTGTTGTAACCAAGACAGTCTCCTGGGATAGAGTAGTGTTGCTAATTCTGCTTGCATACCTAGAATTTTCAGGGTGTGCCAAATGGACCATAGCAGTGCTTTTACTGGCTGCAGAGGGAGTGCATAGGTCTGAGTGCATACGCCTCATTTCATGTGCCCTTATTTTACATGAGCGTCACTTTAGTAATACTGGTAGGGGGAAAATCTACATGGATGGAAACCATCAGAATCTGGCAACCCTATTCATGGGCAACAGTAAGCAACATGTCTTGTGGGTCACTCATAGAACCCTATTGGGCTGCAGGTTGTCCACCACTGGATTAGAGAGACATGGATGGAATTAAACTTTCCAAAACTACTTCTGGGAAATGTATCCATTGCCGTCCAGGCATTTTGTACCTAGGGTTAGTGTATAAAGGAGTCAGGCCATTATGAAACAAACAGTAAGTGTCCAATAGCTTGTGCTGTATGGGGAAAGTTATGAATACTACTCATAGTTTCTAGTTAGGAGAACCTTTGTTCTTTGATCACTTGTCCCTTAATATTTCATAATAAACCTCCTATCTTCACACATATGAAATGCAAAACGTAAAGACTTCTAGATGTGGTTGGCCACAGGTCAACATTATGGGTTCAGGGAACAAACAAACAAAAATCAGTACATCTATCCACTTGTGCTGGGGGTGTATCATAAAATGCCCTCTATTGTAAAACACCAAGTCACATGTCCCACAAGAAGTCATTCCTCAAGGCCTGTAAGTCTACATTTTCCTCTCTGGTCTCTCCAGTGGCAATAATCTTATTCTAGTTAAATTAAAATATCCATCTATACTAAGATGAAAAGATGTCTGCAAACGTCAGAAGTTTTCTGCAAATTGCAAATGTTCTCTTCAGAGTTTGCTGGATGAGGAAGCTTTTCACCATCATAATCTTAGCAGCTAACATTCCAGAGAGCTCACAACAACAGAGAGCTTCCAGCAACAACCTCCAATCCATATTACATTACCAAGGCCTTTATGTGCCCGTGTCTTCTTCCGTGAACCACATATGCTTAAAAGAAAAAGAAAAAAAGACTCTAAAATGTCTTTAAGAGTTCTTTGCCTGAATTAAGACCATCTCTACCAATTAGCAGACATGGTGAATCTAAGTGCTTTAAAAAGAAAAAAAAAGAAAAGAAAAAAAGAAAAAAAGATAGTGTCAAGTTGATTTAAACTAGAAGCTAAAGCCTCTGACTTTTAAACTACTGGTTTTTGTAATGTAAGTCAGGCCCATTGGCCAAAGAGTAAGTGTATAAAGTTCTCCCTTCACACCTAGGTTGCCTTCCCACTGCTTCCTGTGGACCATACAAGGTACATTATCAGGAACTTCACCACCTTGAGAGTAACTGAGCAAGTATGCTGCCTGTAAACTGCTAAGCATGCAGTGAGAATAGGAGGGATCTTCTCAAATGTACGTAAGAAGTGACTGTAGAAACATACATATTGCAGACCCATTTTTGGTGCAAAAAATCCCCAAGTCTCTCATTTAAAGTGAAACTGGTATCACTGAGCTACATGAAAGACTTATTATTAAGCCCATGCTAGAGGATGCACACTAGTATGTAATTAGTTAAAACACCATATAGGTTACTAGTATAATTCCTACATATTTAACATCACTGAGAGTCAATTTGTGAAATAGGCATCTCAGTTTTCCTTACTGTGCTAACTGAATTTAAATAGTACCACGATCCTACATTTAAACAGCCAGACAAGATGACGTGATAACACATTGCAAAACTAGCAGTCAGATAAAGAAGGCGGCATTTTAAAAATTTAATGTAAGGTATCTTCAGCTCAGAACTGTAGACAGTTATAGTTAGCTTCTTCCTGAATTTGTTCAGCACAGGGGCTCAATTATGATTTCTCAAACTAATGCCAGTCAAAAGCAACTCTTAATTAGGCTCAAAGTCTAATTATCAAAACTTTGAGAACAAAAGAGAACAGACAAATTTTCAGAATTCCTCAGCAGCAAGATAAGAAATTAGAGATCAATTGCTTTATACATTGTGGGAGTGAAACAGTACCAAACTGAGCTATGTTTTTACAGGTATAAATGACCACACAACACACAAAGCAGTGGAGATTCAGGCTCCAGCTCCCTGAATTCACTGGAACTGCATGGATACAGAGGAGAGCAGAATTTGTCCAAAAATTTCCACTAATCAAACAACAGGCAGAATGGATATAGATCATAGCTCTTCTTTTCTTGCTCTACTTACTATCTCACTCACACAAACAAATGAATTATGTTAATCTTGTGCCATAAAATCTTTACCACCACAACTGAAACAATACTGTCTGTGTTTTCATAGCTGCTCACAATTCACAGTTTACTCAAAGCTTTAGTATGGTTCTGCACAGCAGCACAATAAAGCAGGACTCATATTTTCAGTGGCAGTCTCTCTTGCTGTGGCTGAAATAACAAATAAGCCCAAAAAAATGTAAATGGAGACTTACCATGGGGCACCGTATATTCGGAATCCTTTAACCGTTACCTCCGAATCTTGCAAGTAAATACTGTTTGTCAGGAGTGACTGAACATTGTCAAAGTCCTCTGGTTTCAATTTGGACACAGAGGGAAAGCGGTAGTAATCCTGTTTAACAAGGTCTGCCATGAATTCCTTATCAAATGTCAGTTCATGATTCCCAGCAATCACTATTTTATATTCATATGGCAGGCTTCCTGAAATAACAAAAAGAGCACTTAATTAGCACATTTGCTTTCCACACCAGCAAAAGCTGGCAAAATAAGTAGACAGCTAACATGGACAGAATGAAATACACAGGATCCATGTATTTCTCCATGGGTAGCGAACGTTATTAATGCTGCTGCTTTTAATTTCAAAGAAATTTTGTTAAAATGTAAAGTAATGTCACACAAAGAAAAGGCAAAACCAAAGGCAAAATGAAACAAAACAAGCTGGCAGGCATGCAGCCAGATCCTCAGCTGGTGTAAATCAGCTCAGCTTCACTGCTTGGAGATACCACTGCTGAAGATTGGGCATACTGTGTGTTAGTACATGGGACTGGCTGGAAGTCAGCAGTCTTCAATCCCAGTATAGTATACAGTGAGGCATAATGAATGTTTGTAAAGCACTCAAAGGAAAGGGTGTACACTGTGTATTTATTAGGTATGAATATTTATTAAAGCTATATTTTACATGAATCTAAGGATGCAAAAGTACCCATTACACAATTTTATTCCCACACTCTGCCTTATTCTACACAGTGCAAGCACACCTACGATGAACTCTCATTATTAATTAATATTAATATTACTGTGTTTTATTAGTGCCTAATTGAGACTGGGTCTCTACCCTGAGGTAGCTGCTGTATAAGAGACAAATATTACCCCTAAGGGCTTATCATAGAACACTAGAACTAGAAAGGACCTTGAGAGGTCATCAAGTCCAGACTTCTGCTCTCACAGCAGGACCAAGCACCATCTAGATCAGTGTTTCTTAAACTATGCTCCGCGGAACACTGGTGTTCCGTGAACAACTCACAGGTGTGCCGCGACTTCTTCTTTGTTTTTGTCTTTTTTTTGTCTGACAATTTTTTTTTAAAGAAAATTTTCACAGGTGTTCTGCATAAAAAAATATTATTGATTGGTGTTCTGTGGTCTCAAAAAGTTTAAGAAACATTGATCTAGATCATCCCTGACAGGTGTCTGTCTAACTTGCTCTTAAATATTTCTAGTGATGGAGATTCCACAACCTCCCTAGGCAATTTATTCCAGTGTTTAACCACTCTGACAGGGAGGAAGTTTTTCCTAATGTCCAACCTAAGGATGTTAAATATCGACTAATTGACAAATCAAATAGTTGCTACACTTCAAAGGTGAAAACACCAGTGCTGCTGCTTTGAAACGCCACGTGGAGCCTGATGCCGAGCACCCCATGCTATGTCAAAGCGGTAGCGCTCCATGGAGCCTGGCGTCAGCGGGTGAGTCATATGCTGATCTCAGACTCCATGCATCGCGTGCAGCGTGGGGAAACCCCAGCTGGCCCCAGGCTGCACGTGGCGTTTCAATGCAGCAGCACCGTGTGGAGCCTGGGATCTGGACCCAGGCTTCGAGCGGCGCTGCCTCTTTAAAGTACCCCCTTCATTCTCCTCCGCCCCAACCCCCCACTACCTCTTTCTGATAGAGGCAGAAAGGGGAAGGGGAGGAAGCAACTAGTTGACTATCCTGTCAACTATCCGATAAGCATTTGCTTATCTTATAGTCGACTAGTCCTTCACATCCCTAGTCCAACCTAAACCTCCCTTGCTGCAATTTTAAGCCCATTGCTTCTTCTCCTATCACCAGAAGCCAGGAAGAACAATTTTTCTCCCTTCTCCTTGCAACACCCTTTCAGATACCTGAAAACCGCTATCAATGTCCCCTCTCAATCTTCTCTTTTCCAAACTAAACAAATCCAATTCTTTTAGGTCTTCCCTCATAAGTCATGTTCTCTAGACCTTTAATCATTTTTGTTGCTCTTCTCTGGACCCTCTCCAATTTCTCCACATCTTTCCTGAAATGTGGTGCCCAGAACTGGACACAATACCCCAACTGAGGAATAATCAGCACAGAGTACAGAAGAAGAATGACTTCTTGTGTCTTGCTCACAACACTCCTGTTAATGCATCCCAGAATCACATTTGCTTTTTTTGCAACAGTGTCACACTGTTGACTCATATTTAGCTTCTTGTCCACTAGGATCCCTAAATAGATTTCTGCAGTATTCCTTCCTAGACAGTCACTTCCCATTCTGCATGGCTTACAAGTCAAATGGGCAAGACAGAGAAATGGAGGAAGAAAGGCTCTCTGTGCCTCAGTTCAGATCTGTAAAATGGGGATAATAGTATTTCCTAAGGGCTTAATCCAAAGCTCACTGACGTCAATGGGACTGGCCCATAGGGACAGAATTTTCAAGGGCTTGGTACCTCCAACTGGTGCCAGATTTTTTGGGGAAAAAAACAAAACAAAAAAACCCAGCCCCCCTAAAATATGTTGAAAATCAAGTCCCTTTATTTCTGTACCTTAACAAAAGATGAGTTCTTTTAAAAAATCTATTCCAAAGCAACTTGCCAAAAATCACACAGAAAAGTCTGTGTCAGAGCTGGGACTTGGCCTCTGAGCAGAGCCTTAACCACAAGACCATCTTTCTTCTCATATGCAAACTCATTCAGCTTAGTGCATGTTCCTAATGATCACTTAATAAAGGAATGTAATTCACAAAAGTGATGGTTTATTTACAAATACCGTGGATTAGCTAGACCACTAGGTAGTCACCTCTTCTTACCGTTCTTGGCTCTGCTTGGTTGTACAAACTGTGACAGAAATACTAATATTCTATACTTATGAGTACTGAGGACATCCCAGGCCCAATTCTTTAGTCTCTTTACTACTAAAACACCCAGGCTACGTCTATACTGCACTGTTTTGTGCAAGAAATATGCAAATGAGGTGAAGCATGGAATATCGCCACACCTCATTTCCATAATTAATGAGTGGCCACTTTTTGCGCACGAGGCTTTTGCGCAAGAGCCGTTCTTCCTGAAAAAAAGCGGAAGAACGGCTCTTGTGCAAGAAGGGGTTTTTGCGTAAAAAGCGGCCGCTCGTTAATTATGCAAACGAGGCACGGTGATATTCCACGCTTTGCCTCATTTGCATATTTCTTGCACAAAACAGCGAAGTGTAGACGTAGCTCCACTGAAGGAATACAAGACTGGGCTCTATGTATTCTTGCCAGCACTATCCCCATAAACACATACAAATTTCCTATTTCAAAATTAGGTTTGCAAATAAAATAAAAAAGCTTACTTGATAAACAGACGCTTCAGGGGGTGGCCGAGTTAGTCTCTTACAGAAAAAAACAACAAATGGTCTGGTAGCACTTTATAGACTAACAAAACATGTAGAATGGCATCATGAGCTTTTGTGGGCACAGCCCACTTCTTCAGATGACCGGAGTTTTGTTTTTATTTTGATAAATAGATAAATGTTTGTGACAGTCAGACTAACTTTACCCCACTGGGGCTTATGGGGAAAGTGAGAATTCTCTCTTTCCATATTTATGGCAAGGAAATGGGAGTTCAGCACTGTGTGAACATTACTAGACTTTAGTAATGCATTTGATACGTTATCTCATGATACTCTTATCAATAACTAGGCAAATACAACTTAGATGGGGCTACTATAACGTGGGTGCATAACTGGCTGGATAACCATTCACAATCCTGCTGGAAAGGTATAACAAGTGGGGTTCTGCAGGGGTCTGTTTTGGGACCGTTTCTGTTTAATACCTTCATCAACTATTTAGATATCAGCATAGAAAGTATGCTTATTAAGTTTGCAGATGATACCAAGCTGGGAGGGGTTGCAACTGCTTTGGAGAATAGGGTTATAATTCAAAATGATCTGGACAAATTGGAGAAATGGTCTCAGGTAAACAGGATGAAGTTTATTAAGGACAAATGCAAAGTACTCCACTTAAAGGAACAATCAGTTTCACACGTACAGAATGGGGAGCAACTGTCTAGGAAGGATTACGGCAGAAAGAGATCTAGGGGTTATAGTGGACCACAAGCTAAATATGAGTCAGCAGTGTGATGCTGTTGCAAAAAAAGCAAACATGAATCTAGGATGCATTAACAGGTGTGTTGTGAGCAAGACATGAGAAGTCATTCTTCCGCTCTACTCTGCGCTGATTAGGCCTCAGTTGGAGTGTTGTGTCCAGTTCTGGGCAACATATTTCAGGAAAGATGTGGAGAAATTGGAGAAGGTCCAGAAAAGAGCAACAAGAATGATTAAAAGTCTAGAGAACATGACCTATGAAGGAAGTCTGAAAGAATTGGGCTTGTTTAGTTTGGAAAAGAGAAGATCGAGAGGGGACATTGGTAGCGGTTTTCAGGTACCTAAAAGGGTGTTGCAAGGAGGAGGGAGAAAACTTGTTCATCTTGGCCTCTGAGGATAGAACAAGAAGCAATGGGCTTAAACTGCAGCAAGGGAGGTTTAGGTTGGACATTAGGAAAAAGTTCCTAACTGTCAGGGTGGTTAAACACTGGAATAAATTGCCTAGGGAGGTTGTACAATTTCCATCTCTGGAGATATTTAAGATCAGATTAGATAAATGTCTATCAGGGATGGTCTAGACAGTACTGGGTCCTGCCATGAGGGCAGGGGAGTGGACTCGATGACCTCTCGAGGTCCCTTCCAGTCCTAGTATTCTATGATTTCCTAATTAAAATTAGCTAATTCTCGGTAGAAAAATAAAAGCTATACCCCTGCCCCCAGAAACACTAGACATCTTTGTAGATTCCTAATGTCTGAACAAAATGCAGTTTATGCATCTTAATAACTACTTGGTGCTGCATTAGACTAAAAAGCTAGGGGAGATTCTTCTGGGCATTTGTCACTTCTCTGCAATTTATGCCTCATTCCCTCATTTCCCTTTTCTTCTTCTCCATCATATGCTGCTCTGCAATTCATTTTGTTTTAAAACTAGGAATAGCAGGTTCCTACAATTCTTGCTCTCTGTGACCCCTGGGATAATTTTCTTTTCTCAGAGAAAACATAAAGGACGCTACTGGCATGAAATTTGACACAATTGTCATAACTATCCATTCCCATAAAGTTAGATTTGGGGAAATTCTTAAGAGAAGCTGGATGGAAATATTAAAATCAGATTTTGCCAAGTATCAACATTTGCCAACTTCAGTGGAGAAAAATTCCAGCCACAATCCAGATAAATGACCAGGTTTTACATTTTCCCATTTAGTTTAATAAGATACTTCAGAATTAGCATACTACTGAGCTCATGCCCAATGACAAACTGTACATCTTACTTCAAGACAAATTTTTATTGAGCCTCACATCCCAAGCTTGGAGAGTTCACTTTGGAGTCGTGCCGAATGCAGCCAACTGCAACTGAATCATTGTTTATATTGAACGATATACATGAGCAAAGGGCTTGATCCTGAATAGTGGTCACCGTCCGGTCGATTGACTTGTCAATCCTAGGCAACCTCCAGTTGACAGCAGTCAGTACTTGGCAGGCTCCCTGCCTGCTCCAGCCCCACGCTGCTGTCCCATTCTCAGGAACAGCCAGCATGGCCCTGTGTGTGTGGTGGAGTGGGGCCTTTGGGGGGGGGGGGGGGGGCGTAGTCTCTTTGAGAATGGGATCCAAGGGCTCGCTGACCCCTTCCTGGAAGGTCATGTAGAGTCCTGCATGGATACAAATGTCTATCCACAGACAGACGTTGGTATCTGCTGCTCTGCAGGGCTCCGTCTGCAGGAGACGCTGTGGCCAAAGGAAAGGAATGTGGTTCCGCTGCTCTCAGCGTCCTCAGCTGGTGGCTCCTCCCAGCCTTGTGGCTATCCCAGCCCCAGCTCTGCCACCAGCAGGGCTCCATGAGCCTGGATAGGAGATGCAACTAGCGGCAGGGCTGGGAGCAGTACAGCCACCCGGCTGGGAGGAGGTGCTGGTGTGGATCGCTGGCACCACGCTCCCCTCCTTTGGCTGCAGCGTCTCCTGAGAGCAGAGCTCTGTGGAGCAGCGGATACAGATGTCTCTCTCAGGCAGACATTTGTGTCCGTGCAATAATCTAGTGTGGTGCCGGGCTGGGGGGCCTGCCTCAGCCTCGCTGCATTGCTAAACTGCAGCTACTGATGGGAAATGCCGCCCAGCAGGAGCCCGTTCTGCAACCCCCAGCTCCCGCTCGAGCCAGCACCCCCTCCTGCACTTCAAGCCCCCGCCCAGCCTCCTCCCAGAGCCAGCACTCCACACCTGCAATATGTGTGTGGCTCTGGCAATGTGTACAGAGTTTGACAGGGATCCCCTAGGTCAGTTATATGCATAATAATTCAACAAAAACATATGAAGTCTCTACTGAGAGCCAGTAATGTGCTGGAATAACCAATGCAACTTGTATATATGGAGAGAGTATTAAAGGAGTTATGTGGCTATACTGGAAAATAAGTTCTTAAGGTACGCAAGTGAAAGCAGGTCACCATAAGTGAAAAACATGTTCCTTTCTGGATAAGACACCTAGGCTATGTCTAAACTACATCCCTCTTTTGAAAGAGGGATGTAAATTAGACAGATCGAAATTGCAAATGAAGCTGGGATTTGAATTTCCTGTGCTTTGTTTGCATAATGGCGGCTGCGCGGTTTTTTGAAAACGGGGATTTCAAAAGTGAAACCGCTGTCTAGATGCGGTTCATTTGGAAAAAAGGCCCCCTTTGTCGAAAGATCCTGTACTACTCATTTTTTGAGGCGTACAGGATCTTTCGAAAACGGTTTTTTTTCCCAAAAGAACCGCGTCTAGACAGCTGTTTCACTTTTGAAATCCCCGTTTTTGAAAGAACACGCGGCCGCCATTATGCAAAGAAAGCACGGGAAATTCAAATCCCGGCTTCATTTGCAATTTCGATATTTCTAATTTACATCCCTCTTTCGAAAGAGGGATGTAGTTTAGACATGCCTTTAGCTATCTGGTTATTTGCAAACTGAGTATCGTAAGCCTCTCAATAGATACCTATTTACATCCTAAGTCCCCCAGCTAGCCAACACTGAGAATAACACGAGATTACTAAAGCTATAGGAAGGAACACACTGCAGGACAGTTTCTACTTTATGAATATATATCAAGGTACTGTCTTGTGATATCTAGGATTGCAAAGAGCCACCCTGTTATCTGTCACTTAGGACGTAAGCTGACAATGGACTTGGTTCAGGAGTGGAAGATCATATCCAAGCCTGGATGCAATAGGCTAGAAGGATTTGGGGTAAGTTTTCCTCAGATGACAGAATAATGTCATGTTAGTTAAGTTTAGGCATTAGCATTTGTGTTATGATATCCTTTTATAGGTAACCTTTGTTGCCAATATTTCTGCTTGGTATCATTTTAAATCCCTGTTCTTTGGTAAATAAACTTCTACTTGGTTTTTCTATAAACACATCTCAGTGCTGTGTGTTAAGCGGAACTGTGTTCTGTGCTGTAACTGGCAAGCTGCAGTGAACTATTTCTTCTGTGATCATCCCGTGGATCAGAAACTGGAAAGTACTTGGAGCACTGGGGGATATTGGAGTGTACCTACAGCTAACCTGTAAAGAGAGAGAGAGGGGCCTGCAGTGGCCTCGAGGGGAGTGTTGTTGTTGTCGGATTGGGAGTTGGAGCACTCCTACACAGTAAGCACAGAAAGGTTAACTCACACTTAGGGCAGGTACAAGTGGGGTGTGTTACAACCCCAAGTGTTCCCAGGAAGCATAACAGCATGTACTCTGCTACTTCACTCTAGGTGTTTGGACACCTATCTCCTGCCTACGCCCCAGTGTAATCCATGAACTGGCGGGGGGGGGAGGGAGGGCGGGAGGAGGAGGAGGCATGCATTCCTCTGCTTAACTCTCTTGTGAAGCCTGATCCAGAAGGCACTCTCAGAGGTCACCTACCTCCACACATAAGGAGACGATGTTCCCTTTAGCCCAGTTGTTAGGATGCTCACCCAGGATGTGAGAGACCAATGGCGCAAGCCCCCACTCTGCCTAATGAGAAGGGAGTTGAATAGGGATTTGTCAAGTCAGTGCCATAAACCCTTGGTTACAGAGTCTTACTTTCTCTGGCTCAATTTTTAATTCATGTGGAGTAACTAAAAGGGAGAGATTGAGGGAACTGACCTCAGTCTACTCCTTAAACCCGGTCTGTTTTGTCTACTCCTTAAACCCATTCTGTTAAGCTGCCTCTGAGAGTCTACTGTAGGGATGCAAAGGGGTAACTGGTTACCCAGCATCTTACCAGTGTAACAAGTTAACTGGCACCTGGCCCAGCTGAAGCAGCACTGTAGAGCTGGAGGGGGGGCCCTGCTCCAGCCCGGTCAGGCCTGCCGAGCTCCAATGCCCACCCCCTGCCCGCGGTTAACCGGTGAGACACATAGTTTAACCAGTTAACATTTGAAATAGGATTTTACAGCCCTACTCTACTAGTGTAATTCCTTCCCACAAGTTAAACAACAGAGTGCCAGTCTTCCCCCAGTTTATGGTTCTCTACTAAAGACAGGCACCTATCTCGATGAGTGGGGCAGGGCTTAGCGCACATCCTTCTTTCTCATTGGCATTTTCCATTGGCTGGTTGAGGGGGTTCCTCCACCCCGCCCCAGTGTGCTGACTTTGACCCTAATCAGTGCAGAATATAAACACAATTGCACACAAATCTCCTATTCAATGGTATTTCAGTTTTCCTCTTGCCTAGATTCATTTTGATGTATCCACATTCAAGTCCTTTGGTAGCTCAGTGCAGAGAGGGGCAGCGTAGCACAGTGCATGCTTTCATGTGCACTTCCCATTTTTTTCTTTATATTACTTCCTAAATGACCATGTTACATCTGTATAACAGTAATGTTATTTATTCTCCTTTATTCCGTGACCTTGTTGGGTGGGCAGGGATTCAGTCCCAACCTGGTGAAGATGCCTGATGCATTTGTTGGAGTAAGCATTTCAAAAACCCTAGTCACAGACTCACAAAACTGACCGTTAGGTCTAATATTAAACCATTCAGCCAGCAGCTGCTGGGTTTATTCATGCGAAATCTTAACAGGAGGAAAATAAAAAGGAAGCCACTGTCCCACTGGAGCAACTGGTAAGGAGTTTATCATGGAGAGTGGCTGACTTTTCTCCCCAACTTCCAAAATCAAAAAGCCATGTCAGTGTGTCAAAATATATTCCTTGGGCCAATTATATCCTTGAATATCTGCATGCAATGGAAACTGTGCACATCCCAGGGCTGAATTTAATCCAAAACTAGCAAATTACTGCAATAGCTATGACGGCGTCCCTCTTCCTAAAGATGACAGTTAAGTGGCACTCTTGCTCAGATAAGAACACGTACGGTTCAGAGTCAGTCAGTTTCAGGCTCACAAATAAATTTTGTGCCTCTTCCACCGAGCAGTTGCCACTAAAATGTGACTTTGGAATTAAGGATTACACTGAAGATATATGATCTTCCCAAGAAATTGGTTTTGCCAAATTAACTTTAAATACTTAAGCCAACAGATTTTTTTTTTTAACTATGTAATTTTGCTAGAGGTTCCAAAACCTCAACCTAATATCACATCAAATAATTCTCTTTAGAAATGGAGCTTTACTGCTTTCTATAGCTGCAGTACATAAAATTGTAAATGTATTTTAGTCAAAGATATCTGACTGCTGTCTTCTCATTTTTACAACTCTTTCAGTGCCTTTCATCAAAAGGATCTCAATGTATATTACAAGCACTAATTAACTAAGACACACAATACCTCTATGAAGTAGATAAATATTATCATGCTCACTTTGCAGGTGGAAAAACTCAGCACACACCAGTTAATTGTCTGTGGTCATACAGCAAGTCAGAGTCTGGTGGTAGTTAGATCAGGGAATTGAGAGTCAAACATACAGTGCTTCCAGAAGCAGCAAGGAACAGTCTCTTGTAACTACAGGAGCTCAGAAATCAGAAGACCACAAAACCACCAGTCATTTCTCCATGCTGTTCCTTGGTATTGGCAGCAGAGCTCAGACAACAGAAGGCCTGCCATTGGTGGCCTGGCTGAAGCTGTACACATTCCCCCTCACCATGGTGAGAGCAACAAATCCTGTGAAGTGGAACTTAACACTTTTCTGAGCAAGTCATACGTCCTGTTAGATTGTCTGGTAGAAACTCCACTGGTTTTGGAGATAGAGTGAACAGGAGCTTCACCTCTTGCTCTTCCCTGATGCTACGTCTACACTATGAGCCTCTTCCCCAAGAAGAAATGCAAATGGAGTGCTCATTTGCATATGTCGCACTCTCATTTGCATTTCCTGCTTGGATCCCTTTTGCACAAAAGATTTTTGTGCAAAAAAGCACTGTGTAGATGGTTCCTTTTTGCGCAAAAAAACCCTTTTGTGCAAGAGCCATTCTTCCTCATTTTTGAGGAAAAATTCACAGTGCCCCAACCACACAATGGGGCCTTCCCTATTTTGAGAGGAGGAAGAACAATCCCTCAATAGCTCTGCTCTGTCCTTCCACATGGAATGGATGGATTGGACTGGTATCTGTATAATACATAGTGAATTCCCCACTCCGCACGCAAAAACAATAGTCCTCTGTAAAAATCAGAATCCAAAACGGGGTAGAAAAAGCAAACATCTTTCTTTAGATTATACTAGCAATGAAAAAGCTCTGGCTTGTTTTCGGAAACGTATCTCTCCCGTTATCTCCCACACTGCAAAACAAAAAATCCTTTAGACAAATAATAATAATAATAATAAAAGACAAATATATTGGCCAAACAAGCCAATACATTAACACGTTTTCAACCATTCACACAAACATCCTGAAGACATAAAAAAGAACAAAACAACTCACAACAATAAATAGTTCAAACAAAACACACATGAAAAAAAGAAACACAAGTTTTGGGCATAGCTCCAGGCCACTGAAGACAGCCTAAGTCCCAGAACTCTGCAAATCTTCCTGCTGCAAAATATTCCACTAGTTTTTTTAAACGTCAGTTCCCAAATGCCTTTCTAAAGTAACACTTGGTTTTGGAAGAGAGTAAAGGGAAAGATAAAAACACATGGAAAATATAGGGAGAAAAAGTGGGAGAAAGAGTAAAAGTTTAACTGTTTTGCTTTATGCAAAGAAAACATCAGACCACAGTACAGAGAAAAGTGAAGGCCAAGCCCCTTGGATTCCTGTGATAAATCTACAGCTCGTACATAAAAGCTCCCCTTTGTTGAAAAGGTTGTTAGACACAACAAAAAAGAAACGTTATGTAAGTGCAAGCTCTGCCTCTGACCTTTCACTCTACCCGTCAGGCTTCATTAATTTTCACAAGGCCTGACAGCTCTAGCGTTAATACTCACACTTGCTGATCGAGCCCCACAGCAGGTTCAGACTGCTACCTTCTCCTCTGAAACTCATGCATTAGGGTTTCTTCCATGCTGGTAATGGAAAACCAAGTCTAAGAAACATTAAACACAAAAAACTACGTTACAATAATGCCAAGGTTGAGCCATAAACCCACGAAAGCAAGGAAATGCTAAGTGAATCTTTTGTCTCATCACCCATAACTCAGTCCTGGTGAACTGAAGCACTGTAGTACAGAAGGCCTTCCTCTAGAGTCCACAGCACTAGGAGATGTTACTTGACCTGTGTGGTCCCTGACCAGCAGAATCAGTAGTGATCAACAGCAAATATTCCTAGTTACATATCTGGCCCATATAAAAGTAACATATATTGTAAGACAGTGACAGGTAACATCACCAAGTGGAGTCGGATCCCTGAAACAGAGCCATATACACTATCGTATCTAGTAACAAAGGGGCTGATTTAAGGAAGCAGTGACAACAGTCACTTGGAAATTCCTTGCTCTTGTGCGTTTATGTCTCAACCATAGCATTATTCTAATGTAACTGTTTGTGATTTATAACCAGGATTATTTTTGTTCAAAGAAAAAAAAACAGTCAGAGAGGATCTTTCGTTTCTCCATTCATGCCGCAGCCACAGCAATTTTTAACCTCTCAAGCTTGTGTGGAGGTGAAGTGGGCTTTATCCATAAAAGCTCAAGATCCTATATACGTATTAGCAGGGCTCAACAAATAGTGTAATCTACTCGCCCGTGGCGAGTAGATTACACCCTGGAAGAGCCGGCGCAGAGCGCAGAACTGCGTGGCTGGCGAGCGGGGCTCACCGCCACTCGGTGAGCCCTGTGTATTAGTGTTGCAGCATAGACATACCCTATTTCGAAATCACTAGCGCTATTCCGAAATAACTTAGTCCACGTCAACACAGCAGGCAGTTATTTTGAAATAGTGTCAAAATACTGTCAAGCTGGAGGACTTCTTACTCCGACTCCTGTAACCGTCATTGTATGAGGAGGAAGGGAAGTCAGAGGAAGAGTGCTCTATTTTGAAATAAGTGCTGTGTCCATGCTCCTTATTTCGAAATAAGTTATTTTGAAATAAGATACGCAATTGATGTAGCTCAATTTGCGCAGCTTATTTCTAGTTAAGCCCCGCATTGTAGAAACACCCTTAGGCTTCATTTGCACTGCAGGGTTTTTGCGGAAGAAGCTTTTTGCGCAAGAGTTTTTGCGCAAAAACTTCTTGCACAAAAGCACGTCCAGACCTCAAAGCTCATCACAAAAGCGATGTGCTTTTGCACACGAGAGCGTCTACAATGAATGGACGCTCTTGCGCAAGAAAGCTCTGATGGCCATTCACAGAATGGCCATCAGAGCACCTGTGCTTTTGCCGACCACACCTGCGCGTTTTTGTGCAAGAGCTGTGGCGCAAAAAGGAGTTATTCCTCATGGGGAGAGGAATAACTCTACTGGCAAAAGCCCTCTGTCCTGTCGATTTTCTTGCACAAAAGTGCGCTTGAGGTGTGGACACTCTGCTGGTTTTTGTGCAAAAACAAATGTTTTTGCACAAAAACCTTGAAGTGTAGACGTAGCCTCTGACTCTAAGGTGACTCTAAGGACTATCTGTTGTTGGAATAATGTTACTGAAACAATCTCTCTAGTAGGAATGTGAAAGAGTAATCTTGTACACAGCTAACCGGTAAGATGGGCTCATAGGTTAACCTTCATGGTTACACGCAAGCTCCCAGCACTGACACCCAGGGAGCCACCTCTGCACCCCCGACCTTTCGTGCTGCTATCTTTGTATCAGAGTCAACAGCACAGTGGAGGCAGGCGAGAGCCAGTACATGCGGGGAGCCAGTCTAATAGCCAGCTCTCTGCATGCACCGGCTACCAGGTAACTGACTGCTGCTGTACATGTAGCCGCTGAAATGTTCAGTGGTCGCAGAGTTACTTAATTAAATGCATTTAAACATCCCTACTCTCTAATGAAGTATAGTAAGAGAAGGTTTTCACTAGGTCTTATCAACTGATGCCCAATATTTATTTGTCCTGAAGTAGAATACAGATTAGACAGTCTTTAAAGCCTCACATTGATTTTGTAACTCAATGTATTGCCAATTGAGGGTTCAAAAATACCGAGTCAGCCTCACCCCACCCCACCCCACCCCAAAATCAGGGGATTTTAAAAAAGAATAAATTGGAATTCTTTTTTATTTGCTTGCTGGCGAATGACCCATTAGGGTTAATGTTTTCAAGCTTTCCTCCAAAATGAGGAAAACTAGAAAATTACTTTTAAGAAGCAGAGGATTCTGACATAACTACTTCAGCAGATGGGTCTCCAAGGAGAATACCAAATACCATAAAACTCACATGAGGTTGCAAGAGTTGGCAATAATGAAAAAGTCTACCTTTAAATTTAGCAAAGTCTGAAGAGCAATATGGTCATTGCACCATGCAATAGCTTTTGTTTTGTTTTATTCTTCATTCATTTTTAAAATCAATCCTTGTGGATTTTTTTCTAAATGTGCCAAACACCCTAGGACTTACTATAAACAATATAGGGCACAAAGAGGAGGCATAACACTATTGCTTATGAGTATGTTTGCTTTTAAAAAGGATCCATTTAAATTACATAGCACTAACTTGAGATAGTATACAGGTTAAAGGACAGATTTAGTTTTCATTTTATCTGGTGACTTAGAAGGGAAGCTCCACTAATTTAGGCAAAAAAATGTCAGATTTACACCAGTGTAAATAAGATAAATGTTTAGTCCCATATAGTTTACAAGAACACATACCTTTAAAGGGAGGGGAGGTGCAGGGTTGTTCTAAAGAACTTAATATTATCCCTTTGAACCATGGACATAAAATACTAAACATATTAAGATATATCACATTAGAGCAGACATATTCCAAACAAATTTTAACTCAATGTGGTTTCAAAGAGCTGGGATACTTAACTTTGAATACAGAGCTGACAATGGAAACAAAAACTCAGCCTTCACTGTGCCAGTGAAGTGAAATGGAAATACCCTTCTAAAACTTGATTAAAACTAAATTGAAAAAGAACATTTTTGGTTACTATTACATTAGGCTAAAATACAGAAATGAATCATAATACTACCTAAATCTAATAAGAAAAAGCCATCTCAATTTCAAAACTTTGAAAGCGTTCTCTATAAATGCATCACAGATCAATTTACATGGTCCTTTTGCCAATAAGCAAAACCAAATCACAGGTTCCAATTGGCTTAACTCATATTGGAAAGCACGAAAGCAAATGCTAGAAAATGCAATTACTGAAAACAAACTCCATTTTCTCCACTCAGAAGGGAATTTCAGGGAACATTTTATTGCCATCAAATAATATTTCTAAAGGCTTAAATACACAATTCTATTTTCTTTTGAGAGTCTCTATTCACTATATAACCTAATCCTCTACAAAGAAAATCTCCAGACTTTGAACTAATTCATCAGAAATGGATATTACCTTGTGCATGCTGACTCCATGTCAATTTTAATAATTTGCTCTTTGCACCTTAAGAACACCAAAACCAATCATCAGTGCTTGAGACAAACAGCGAATACTTCTAATAACATCCTCTTTCCTTTCTGTAATTTACAATTCCAATTAGCTTTTTTTCATTAAAAAAGAGCTTATCAGAAAAGGAGGTCATCTTGAGAAACAATTATACTCCATGTAATTAAACTAATCATCATTATCATGGAGAAGAGCCTTGGTATTTTCCTGTATATTATATATATCACCACACTTCAAAAGGCCACCAAATGCTCCTACCTAGAATTTCATGTCAAAAAACAATCTTCGTTTTAAAGAAAAACCAAAGACAACTGATACTTGACTTCTAACTCAGGCAAAACAATCCTCCCCACCCCCAGCCAAAAAAAAATCAATGGAAGATTTTTCTTGAATAAAGACAGCAGAACCCTCACCCAGATGTAGGCCAAAAATCTTTACTTATTTATATAATAATTTGAGTCAATTCCCACTGACATCAATGGAGAGATCCTCATTGCTATCAACTGGGTTGAGATCCGGACCTTTACTTAAATTTAAATATCTCTTATTAACAGTCACATCCAAATACCAATGTTTGCTCTATTTATTTTGTTGCTAGTTTGTAAAATCAGAGACCCACATTCTTGGAGGTCTACAGGTCATATGCAATAGTGTGCGCACACATATTTATAGATGTCACACCCTTATTATGTCCATTTAATATTTATTGAAAAAACAAAATCCCTCTATTCAAATCCAAAAAATTGCTTTGCTCCTTCTGTATCCTACAAAGATACTTACAATCATACATACACAATAGCCTCATGAGGAATTGTTATTACTAAGAATTGTTGCAAACCATCATTTTGACAAATTTTCACATTTATATAAATAATAAATAGAAATAATAGTAGAAATAATAAATTCTGTTTTTCCACAAATGAGCTTTTTGGAGCAGCAACTGTCTTTGTGTACTGCCTGGAATAATGGGCCACAAAACCTGACTGCCTAGTAGGCAGTGCCCAATACAAATGTTTATCACAAGTGAACAAAGTACCAACAAGAATCACTAAGTTATAACAAGCAATGCCAATTCCAAGTTGGCACTATAAATACAAGTAAAAACAATCAAAAAGAGAAGATACAGGCCACAATTTTTAAAAGCATCTAAGTAACTTAGGTTCATAAGTCTGACTTTCACTGGGATTTTGGCTTCTAAATCACTTCTGAAAATGGGACTTTGGGCTTGTCTACACTCTACACAGAAACGGTCAGAAAAGTTAATCCAGATTTTAAAGGGTGTGGATTTAAAGTGGACTCAGTTGGACTGCACTAAACTCCTATGTGAACACTTTCAGTTTATTCTACACTAGCACTTTTTTGTCGGTAAAATGTCTGTCACTCAAGCATGTGAAAAACCCGCACCCCTGTCTGATATAAATTTCATCAACAAAAACACTGGTGTGGACAGCGCTACATCAGCAGGAGACCCTCTCCCACTGACATAGCACACTCATTGGAGGTGCTTTAATGATGCTGATGGTAGAGTTCTCTCTTGTCAGCACAGAGTGGCTACATGCAGTGGTACAGCTATGCATGGTAAGGCCTGTAGTGTATTAATTATTAATAAGGTTAAGTGGACTTAATTCCAAAGTGAATTAAGATTAGTTTATTTAATTCACTTTGGAAGTAAATTAAACTGAATTAAGTCCACTTTAATTCTAAGTAAGAGCATCCACACAAGCATGTTTAACTAATCCACTTTAAAAGCTAATTCAGATTAACGCCCATAAATTATGTCCATACTGTGCTGCAGTTTGGGCTGCCAGGGTGTGACCTGCAGAGAACAGAATAGTGTTGTGCGCTAACTGCTAACTTCCTGTCCCTCAGCCACAGCCCTGCTGCCACACAGCGAGAAGTGCCCTGACCACAGCCCAGCCACAGATCTGCTGTAGCTGGGGGGAGGGGGAGGGGGGGAGAGAAGCATTTCTCCTGGGCCCCAACCCAGCCCCTAACCTGCTATGGCTGGGAGAGTGGTGTCTCTGCTCTGGACCCAACCCAGCCCCAGGTGCTGCTGCGGGGATAAAGAGCTAGGGGAGCCCTCTTTCTCTATCGCAGCATGTGTCCAAAATCCTTCACCCCCAGTCCCATCAAAGGGTCCTTACTCCCCAGACCACCTCTGCCAGAGCCCTGAGCCCCTTATCCTAAGCCCAGAGCCCTCTCCCCTGGCCATTCACCAGACCCTGAGCGCTCTCCCACAGTTCCAACCCCTCGGCCTCACCCCCACCACATTTAATTTTGTTAAGTGCACCAATAAGGAAGTAATGTGTGACAACAAAATTCATTGTGCGTGTGGGTGGGAAAAAATACCGTTCCTATGCCATTTAGGTGCTGTACAGATTTGTACTGTGTATCTTCGATGTATGTGCATTACTTGTTAACATTTGTGTAATTAACACATTTATGAAAGAAAACATTTTTTAATCTTTAATCTTTCTTGGCTCTTATTTCTTTGTTCTCCAAAAAGAAAATGAAAAGCTGAACCAAACCCACTTCCAGCCGTGATCAATACCAGCCTGATGGCATTTCCTGATAGCCCTGCTTAAGGTATCTAATATTGCAATAAACCTGATGGTTCTTTTCCAGATTTTTCTATAGGGGCTGAAAACAAATAACCAGGTGCAGGGAGGATGCTATCAGCAGTTATATTCAGGTAGAAGGTGTTTGTGAGCTACCATCAACCATTTATTGCCTCTTTCCACTACCCACATTTAAATTTGTTATTTTAAATAAACTCTAAACATTCCAGAACAGTCTCTGGAGATGAACCTAGAGACCATGAATCTCCTGAGCCTTGTTGGAAATTCCTTTTAATAATCCAACTCACCGAGAGGTTTCTTAGCTGCTACCATGAGTAAACCAAATCATTTTAGCTGCTCCTCCTTATCTCAGGCAATCAAGTTTGTTTCTTTTTTAATCTTTGTTTTTATGTTATTATTTTTCTAGCCATCTAGAGATGCTTGTGGCGAGTAACACCTGCACACAGCTATTTTACATGAAAATGTAGGGACATAGAGTAACCATAATCCTCTACCTTCCCATTGGATACCTGCAAGGAAATCTGTACAGAGAGACGACTGTAGCAGGATGGACTAAAGGAATAATCATGGAATTGGGGGCGGGGGCAGGGAGAGACTCCTGAGCTCCAATCTTAGCTCTGTCACTTCATTCTTGTTGCTGCCTCTTCTGTGTGCGGCTTGGGGCAGGCCACTGCAATTGTCTTATTTCTGTTATGGAAGTGTCCAGAGGTACCGTCTGAGCTCAGGGCTCCACTATGCTAGATACTGTATATACGACTATATACTGCCCATGACCTGAAGCTCTTAAAGACTAAGGCCTTGATCCTGCAGCTGACACTCTCAGGGCAGGGTTTCTGCCTGCATGGCACCTCAATGAAGTCACTTCCTATACAGACTCAACTACAGGCTAAAGGCTTAGAGAAGAATTGGAGATAGTTTGTATTTTAATCTCCATTTTACAACGGGTCAGCAAGGTTTAGATTAAGAGATTTGATGAAGACCTAAATTACTCAGGAAATCTGTGGCAGAGTCAAGATAAAACCTAGATCTCTTCTGTTGCAGTATACAAGACAATCTTAGCCATCTGTTTCACTTTTCTCATTATTAAAAGAGGGATAATATGAGTTACCTCACTTGCAAAGCTCTTGTATTAATTGATGTTCACACAGAATGCTCAAGTGGTAAAATACTTAAATACGCTCTGACTATATCTGTGCATCTGAATTCACAGCTCCCTCTATTTTAATGAGGTTCTGACGTAGTTGAGTTCTGTCACAAATGTCATATTCCACCCTGTATTAAGATTTCCTATATATCCAAAGCCTTGCTGGATAATTCACTTTTGCACCTACACGCTGTTTGCCCGCAGGATAGCCCTGCCACTTCCCAGTACTGCAGTGCAGATGCACCGCTGGATGATAGCAGGGCTGCCGGGTTCCTGGTTGTGCTGCCGCACAGCCCCACTGCCAGCTCCTGACCCCACCGCCAGACAACCCCGCTGCCCCCTGGTCTTCCTGGGCGCTTTCACCACTGGGCAGTAGTTTTGCCACTGGGCGTGTCAGGCAAGCAGCATTTTGAATTTCTAACCTACTGTTTTCTTCAGTTACTCTCCACTGACCTTTTCAGCCTTCAATTCTAGTGTTTAAATAAAAAAAACCAAACACTTCCCCTTGAAATGTGTGATTTGCCCATCTTAAGCACTACAGAATAGATAAGTACACTTACTAAGAAGGCACAATTAATAATGCAAACCAATATAAATCAGTATTCCACCCATTTAAGAAATGGTAATTTATTTCTTATTTATACTCCTTTCTGCCAAGGTTTTTACCCCTTCATCTAAAAAGGTACAGCAGGCTTATGGAAGCACTTGTTTATGAATGGCTCTATTGCTTCCACTATAACTTTATGCATGTCATCTCAAGTCACTTGGTCAAATGCCTGACTCATTTTAACATTCATAAGCCGAGTCATCTAGTCATGAAAGCAAGGTCTCTTCCTTCTCCTCAGCCTCAGTTTTACCCCAATGGAGCAGTCCAGGTGACTAGACAGTATTTTCTCTTTGACACCATCACTGTCAACTGCTTTTTCCTTCTCTTCAGACTCTGGCAACCAGCATGATATTGTAATATACTTCCAAGTGAAGAGCCTTCTCTACAGCAAACAACCCTGCTATTCTGAGTTAAGAGTTGTTGTTGTAAAGGTACTTAAGGCTGGCAAAAATCCTTTTGTTTCAGGATTAAGAGCATCGCCAAAGCAAATATACAAGTTGGACCTCCCTGCTCCGGCACCCTCAGGACCTGACTGGTCCCAGATGAGGGACTTTGCCAGATCAGGGAAGGTCATTTCTGCACTCCCCTCCATGGCCTGGATGCCAGCCTCCCAAGCTGCCCTCCCACCCCCACCCCACACCCCACTGCCACCAGAACCGCCACACGCAGGGCTTCTGGCCCCACCTTGGCAGCCCTGCTGCCGCATGTACAGCCCCCTGCTGGGATTCAGTTGTGCCGCCAGGTGGCAGCCCTCCTTGGATTTCCAGCCCACTTTGGAAAATTCAAGAGAAACAGCTACTTTAGAAAGATATAACTGAACATTTCTGGGGGCTTATCCAAAACAAGCCTCTTGGCCTGTTTGAGGGATTGCTCTTGTCACTAGTAATATTCAATTCATGGGACACAGAGGATTTCCAAATTCAAATCCTTTTATTAAGACAGATCAATGTGAGCTCTGGAAAAAGTAGGAACATCTCCCATTTGACTATTTCATAGAATCATAAAATGCTAGGACTGGAAGGGACCTCGAGAGGTCATCATGTACAGTCCCCTGCCCTCATGGCAGGCCCAAGCACCAACTAGATCATCCCTGATCGATGTCACCCAACCTGCTTTTAAATAACTCCAGTGATGAAGATTCCACAACCTTCCTAGGCAATTTATTCCAGTGTTTAACCACCCTGACAGTTAGGAATTTTTTCCTAATGTCCAACCTAAGCCTTTCTTCCTGCAATTGAAGCCCATTGCTACTTCTCCTATCATCAGAGGACAAGGAAAACAATTTTACTCCCTCTTCCTTGTAACACCTTTTTAGGTACTTGAAAACAGCTATCAATGTCCCCTCTCAGTCTTCTCTTTTCCAAAGTAAATAAACCAAATTCTTTCAGTCTCCCCTCATAGGTCATGTTTTCTAGACATTTAATCATTTTTGATGCTCTTCTCTGGACCCTCTCAAATTTCTCCACATCTTCCATGAAATGTGGCACCAAGAACTGGACACAATACCCCAACTGAGGCCTAAACAACGCACAGTAGAGCAGAAGAATGACTTCTCATGTCTTGCTCACAACACTCCTGTTAATGCATCCCAGAATCATGTTTGCTTTTTTTGCAACAGTGTCATGCTGTTGACTTGTATTTAGCTTGTCATCCACTATGACCCCTAGATCCCTTTCTGATGTACTTCTTTCTAAACAGTCATTTTCCATTTCATATATGTGAAACTGATTGTTCCTCCCTAAGTGGAAGAACATTTGTCCTCATTGAATCCTATATACCTCAGACCATTTCTCCAGTTTGTCCTGATTATTGTGAATTATGACCATATCCTGCAAAGCACTTGTAACCGCTCCCAGCTTGGTATCATCCACAAACTTTATAAGCACACTCTCTATGCCATCCTCTAAATTGTTGATGAAGATATTGAACAGAACTAGTCCCAAAACTGATCCCTGCGGAAAAGAGTTACCTGTCCTCGTAACTGGTGTTCTTCAAGATGTGTTGTTCACATCCATTCCAATTCAGGTGTACAAGCGCTACGTGCACGAATGTCAGAAACTTTCCCCCTAGCAGCTCCAGCCATGAGGTGGACTGGGGACCGGTGCATCCATGGGGAAAAGGCCCCTCTGGGCAGCTCAGATAGAAAACCGCTTACACTTGGCCAAATACGTGGCTCTAGTAGAATGCTTCCTAATCCCCAGCAGGACCTCCTGGACCCACTCAGAGAACTGATGTTCCAGTGCTGTCCACCATGGAGCTTCCAGGCCATGAGGTGCAGGGATTGCAGGTTCAGGTGGCAGAGTCTGCTGTGATCCTGTATTATCAGGTCCAGGTACATGGGGAGGGCAATTGGCCTTTCCACTGATAGACTCAGCAGGGACATGAACCAATGCTGCCTCTGCCACGCCGGTGCTATGAGGATGAGGGAAGATCTGAATTCCCTGGCCCTTAGGAATACCTAGTGCACCAGAGGGAAAAGAGGAAATGCATACAGCAGTCCCAGAGGCCAAGGGGTAAGGAGACATCTCCCAGAGACCCCTGGCAGTGACCCATAAAGGAGCAGAAATAGGTGCACTTCCTGTTTCTGTGGGTCGCAAACAAGTCCAGGTGGGGAAATCCCCTCCTCTGGAAGATGTGAAGGGCCACATCCGTCCTGAGGGACCACTCATGACCCAAGAAGAACTTGCTGAGTCGGTCAGCCAGGGTGTTCTGGGTACCTGGGATATACGAAGCCACCGGGTGAATGCCCTGCTGAATGCAGAACTCCCAGAGCAGGAGGGGATGCGGGAGGGAATGAGCACCACCCTGCTTGTTTATACAGAACACCGCTGCCACGCTGTCGGATAGAACTTAAGCCTCCCAGTTCCTCCAAGGAATTCCCGGCATGCGAGGCGGATTGCCTGCAGATCCCTGACATTTATGTGAAGGGATAGCTCTTCCTGGACCACATTCCTTGCGTCCTCATGTCCCTGATATGGGCTCCCCATCCAGTGTCGTGCACATCAGTCAGGAGCCGGAGCAATGGCAGGGGAGAGGAGTACAGAACCCCTGCACAGACCATCTCCTCCTGGAGCCACCAGCTGAGAGAGGATAGGACGTCTGATGGGACAGTCACCACCATGTCCAATGGGTGGAAGGCTGGATTGTGCACCCGAGCTAGCAACAGCTGTAGGGGGCGAAGCCTGGCATGCTGCACCATGTATGTGCAGGCAGCCATGAACCCCAGGAGCCTCATATAGTTCCTGGCTGTGGTCATGGGAGAGGCCCGCAGACACAGGATGGAGTCCTTGATGGCCAGGAACCAAGCTCTGGGCAGGGAGGCAATGGCTACTGTTGAATCCAGCAGAGCACCCATGAATTCTATTGTCTGTGTGGGAACCAGGGTGGATTTGCCTACATTCAGAAGGAGACCCAGATCTAAAAATAGTACCAAAACTAGGGATGCGTGCCCCAGCGCTTGAGTGGGGGAGGGACTCTGAATCAACCAATTGCCCAGGTAGGGGTAGATCTGAACCCCACACTTCCGAAGGAAGGCAGCCACTATGGCCACACACTTGGTAAAAACCCAGGGGGCCTCAGAGAGACCAAAGGGGAGCACCATGAATTGGTAGTGGTCCTGACCCACCATGAAATGAAGAAAACATCAAGACAAGGGGCAATAGAGATGTGAAAGTAAGTGTCTTTTAGGCTGAGTGCAGCGTACCAGTCTCCGAGATTGAGGGAGGGAATGATGAATGACAACGTCACCATGTTGAACTTTGTCTTGATGATGAAGATGTTGAGATCCCTAAGATCCAGGATGGAAAGAAAGCCACCCTTGGCCTTGGGGAGCAGCAAGTAGCGGGAACAGAATCCCTTGCTCCTGAGCTCTGGAAGAACCACTTCCACTGCTCCTGGATCTTGCATAAGAGATGCTTGCGAGAGGGGTCCCTGAAGAGGGACGGAGAAGGGGGTCTGGGAAAGGAATGGGATAAAGTATCCATTTTCCACTGTGTCCAGGACCCAGCAATCCGATGTTACAGACATCCAGGAACAGCGGAAAGGGGATAAATGATCCAGGAAGGGAAAAGTTGATGTGACAGCTGGTACGCTGTCCTCAGGTGCACCTTCAAAATCCCCGGCGTGGCCCCTGGGACTTACTAAAGGGTCCTGCACCCTGATCTGAGGATGAGCAGGAACAGTGGCTGCCATTCCTGTTCCCAGAGTTCCTGCTACGACTCCTGTGAAAATCGGGATTGGGCCCCTGCTGGGAAGGATGATGCTGTTTCCTGGGGTTACAGGAGCACTTTTGTTGGGCAGGTGTGTGTATCCCAAGGGACTTAAGAGTAGCCCTTGAATCCTTGAGACCTTGCAGACGGTTATCCGTCTGCTTGGAAAGAGCCTAGCTCCTTCGAAGGGAAGGTCCTGGATCATTGTCTAGAGCTCAGGTGACACGCCAAAGACCTGAAGCGAGGAGCTGCGGAGGAGGACAAGCCCAGTAGCCATCGTGCAGGCTGCCGCATCCGCCAAGTTGAGGGCCACCTGCAGAGCCACCCACAAGACCACCCTGTCCTCTTCTAAAGAGGCTTGAATTCAGGGTGGGAGTCCTATAGCACAAGGTCCCTGAACTGGTCCGTAGCAGCCCATGTATTGTAGGCACAGCGGCTCAGGAGCACCTGCTGGTTTGCTATGAGGAGCTGCAGACCACCAGAGGCATAGGCCTTTCAGCCTAAGAGGTCTATCTTCTTTGCCTCTCTATCTTTGGGCTTGACCCTGCCGTTCTCTGTGGTTCGCTGCTGGCCAGACCAGCAACCCAGGTGATGGGTGAGAGAACAGGTGTTCGTGCCCCACCTGGGAGACAAAATACTTGCACTCAATCCACTTGTCTGTGTGGGGAATGGATGCTTGAGTCTGCCAGAGTGACTTGGTGATCTTGGTCACCGTTTTGTTGAGTGGGAGTGCCACTCTGGTGGGGCGTCAGCATTGAGAATGTCCATAGTAGGGTCCAAGTCCTCAGACACCTGCTCCACCTGAACCCCGAGGCTCTGGGCGAGGCACTTCAGCAGATCCTGGTGTGACCTGTAGTCCATCAAGGGCATGGATGGAATAGAGCCCCCGAGTGCCTTGTCTGGGGAGAAAGAGAACAACTCCTTCAAGTCCTGTTCCTCCGATTCCTAGTGCTCCAATGGGTCCTGCGACACCACAGTTGAGTTGAGGCCACTGGGCAGGCTCAGCGATCCCACCTTCAGAAGATTTCAGGGAAGGTTTGTGGGGGGGCCTGGGAATAGCCAGAAGTTGGGGAGTAGGTCGGGGGGTCACCGAGGGCAAGGCCCTAAGACCCGAGTACATGGAATCCGGTCTAGATGGGCCCGGGTCTTGGGCTAGATAGTAAGCCCAGCGGGGTCACTATACTGGTGGTTGCCACTGGGGGAGACATGATGACTGCACCAGCTGTGTGGAAATGCTCTGGTGCCGAGAGTGGTGCCATGAGTAAGAACAGTGCCATGACCAGGACTGGGACACACCTGCTGCGGAAAACACCAACTCAGCCTCAGAATCAGTGAAGTAATCTGAGGCCGACCAAGGTGGTGCCCATGCCATTGGTACTGGAGAGCATGGCCGGTGCATGCCTAACCATCGACTCTGGCTTCCCCTGGTGCCAAGGCGGAGGAGGCAGCATGGCCTGTGTCTCAGCCACTGGTGCCAGAGCAGCTAGTGCCAGAGTCGTCTGCATCGGGCATAGTCCAGGGGATGGCATGGAAGGAGATGATGGTGCCCTCTGGTGAGGCTTTGGTGCTGATGCTGCTGCCCCTGTGCTGGGAGCTTGTTGCATGGAGGACAAGAGTCCTGGGCTCTTCTGGTGCCGGATGGAGAGGCCGGTGATGACATGAGCTCAATGAGGCTATGTCTAGACTGCTTTCTTCTGCTGAAAGAAGATATGCAAATTCTGAGTTAATTTGCATATCTTCTTCCAATCACGTTATCGGAAGAGGTTTTGTCGAAAAAGAAAGCAGTTTAGATGTGGTTATTTGGGGGGAAAAAACCCTTTTTCGGAAGAACCCTGCACACCTCTTTTTTTTAGGAAGAAGGGTTCTTTTGAAAAAGGGTTTTTCCCCCCCCAAAAGAACCGTGTCTAAACTGCTTTCTTTTTCAACAAAACCTCTTCGGATAACGCAATCAGAAGAAGATATGCAAATTAGCTCCCAATTTGCATATCTTCTTTCGGCAGAAGAAAGCAGTCTAGACGTAGCCTGAGCTCCCTTGCAGCCTCAAATGTGTCCAGAGTCAAAGGGTCCCACTCTGCAAGGTCCTCATCTGGGCTGGGGTCACGACACAGGCTCAGCTGGTGCCAACTAGGGGTGGGTGTCCTAGGTGCCGTGCTCCTAGAGGCCATTGGCTTCAGACACTTCACGTAAGGCTTGAAGCCTTGGGGCCCAGGCGTGCCTCACACACAGCGTTCGGGGACACAAATGCAAACCCCTATCTACAACCAAGCGATTTCTAACAACTATAACTAACAACTATAAATACTAACACTGAGCTAAACTAAGTTTGAACAAGAAACCTGGAAGAAACAACGAGAGCCACTAAGCGCACTTGCAAGGCAAGCAGAGCACGTTCCAATGACCGTCACGCTAAGAAGGAACTGAGAGGCTGAAGGGCCAGCAGGGGTATATATGCGCCCATATAGTGGTGCCACTCCAGGGGGCTTCCCCGCTGACCCAACGGGTACCACCAAGGGAAAAATCTTCCGACGACCCGTGCGCACACCTACATTGAATGGAATGGGCACGAGCAATCACCTGATGAAGAGCCTCACTTGTTATGCCCTTCCAGCATGACAGTAAACCATTGATAAATACTAATCCAACCAGTTATGCACCCACCTTATAGTAGCCCCACATAGATTGTATTTTCCTAGTTTACTGATAAGGTCATGTGAGACTATATTAAATGTTTTACTAAAGCCTGGGTACCCCATGTCTACCGCTTCTCCCTTAGCAACAAGGCTTGTTATCTTGTCAAAGAAAGCTATCATGTTGGTTTGACATGATTTGTTCTTGGCAAATCCATGCTGACTTTTACTTTATCGCCTTATTTTCTTCCAGATGTTTGCAGATGGATTCCTTAATTATCTGCTCCATTATCTTATCTGGCACAGAAGTTAAGCTGATAGGTGTGCAGTTTCCTGGGTTGTTCTTATTTTCCTTTTTATAGATGAGCACTATATATGCCCTTTTCCAGTTTTCTGGAATGTCTCTCGTCTTCCATGACTTTTCAAAGATGATAGCTAATGGCTGCGATACCACCTCAATCAACTCCTTGAGTATTCTATTTTAGGATGCATTTAATCAGACCGTGATGACTTTAAGACACCTAACTTTTCTAATAATATTTAACTTATTCTTTTCCTATTTTAACTTCTGAACCTACCTCATTCTCACTAGCAATCACTGTGTTAGACATCCAGTCACCAACAACCTTTTTAGTGAAAACCAAACAAAGAAGTTGTTAAACACCTCTGTCATTTCCACATTTTCATGCTTCATTTGCATAATCGCGTCTGACTGCTTTTTTGAAAAAGTTTTTTTTTTTAAGCAGTCTAGATGCGGTTCATTCGGAAAAAAAACCCTTTTTGAAAGAACCCTTATTCCTGAAAAAATGAAGTTTACAGGGTTCTTTCAAAAAAGAGTTGTTTTTTTCGAAAAAACCACATCTAGATTGCTTAAAAAAAGCGATCGGACATGATTATGCAAATGAAGCATGAGATTTATAAATCTGCACTTCATTTGCATTTTTGATTTCCTTCATTTACATTCCTCTTTCAAAAGAGGAAAGGAAGTTACTCACCCTGTGGAGTAATGACTCTTCTTCGAGGTGTGTCCCCCCATGGGTGCTCCACTTCAGGTGTCGGGCTCGTCCCGGCGCCGCAGGTCAGAGAGTAGTCAGCCGTGGTTCAGCTGGACTGCGCATGCCCGGCGGCGCGTGCTATTCGCGCCGTTTGTGAGCTTGCGCGCGATCTGGCTCCCGCCAGTTCCTCCTAATCGGATCACTCCTGAAAAACATAAAGAAGAGACTCCAAAGCGGGGAGGAGGGCGGGTCGTGGAGCACCCACGGGGACTCACACCTCGAAGAAGCATCGTTACTGCACAGGGTGAGTAACTTCCTCTTCTCCTTCGGTAGTGTCCCCGTGGGTACTCCACTTCAGGTGAGCACAGAGCAGTAGCCTCATCTGCGGAGGCGGGATTGGAGTCAAGAACTGGTTGCTGTGGACAACACTGCGGAGGCCAGTGCTGATTCTCAGGCAATAGCGTCGATAGCATAGTGCTTAGCAAATGTTATGTCCGAAGACCATGTCACCGTATGACAAATGTCTTGAATTGAGACTCCTTTGAGAAATGCCAGTGAGGTGGATGTTGCTCTGGTGGAATGAGCAGTAATTGGTGTAGCTATGGGCCTATGGTGTAAACAAGAGTAGCATGTTGTAATACATTTCACAATTATCTTAGAAATACACTGTGAACACAGTGATTGGCCCTTGTTTCTTCCCTCTGAACATAGGAGAAGTTGTTGAGATCGACAAAAAAAGCGAGTTAGTTCCAGGCAAAAAGCCACTGCTCTGTGGATGTCTAACGTATGCAAACGAGCTTCTTGGGCAGAGGTATGTGGTTTGGGATGGAATGTCAGGAGTTTTATAGGCTCGTTTACATGGAACTCCGAATTCATCTTTGGTAAAAAGTTGGGGTGAGGTCGAAGTATTACCCCTGGTTGGTAAACAAGGTATATGGTGGGTTGGCCAAGAGGGCTGCCAATTCTCCAACCCGTTGAGCCGACGTTATAGCTAGGAGAAAGGCAACTTTCATGGTGATAGTAGGGATGCCACATGTAGCTAAAGGCTCAAATGCTGGGTAAGTGAGGGTGTCCAAAACTAACTCTAGATCCCACAGAGCAGGGGGCTTTCTGTCCGGGGGGTGTAAGTGCGTTAGCACTTTCAGGACGCATTTAGTCATCGGGTGAGTCATTATTGAAAAACCCTCAATTGACTGTCTGAATGCAGAAATTGCCGAGAGATGGACCCTGATGGACGAGAGCCCCAAGTGGGAATGATGTAAATGGAGTGCATAATCCAGGTTACGATGAATTGGAATAGACATTGCATCTAGCTCATTGGCCAAGCACCATGAGTGGAAGCGACGCCATTTATAAAGGTAAGTCTTCCGTGTGGAGTCGCGTCTGCTATAGAGTAGAACTTGTTTCACCTCTTGTGAGCAAAGGATTTCTGTGCTATGGAACCAGCTAGGAGCCACGCCATGAGGTGCAGCCGGTCGATTTGGGATCGTGCCATAGACAGTCCTGGTTGCGTGAGCAAGTCGGGTCGTTTGGGTAAATGATATGGTGGTTGGTGAGACATTTGTAAGAGGAGAGGAAGCCACGTCTGTTTGGGCCAAAATGGGGCTATGAGTATCACTGTGGTCCTATCCTCGATTATCTTCTCTAATACTCTCGGGAGAAGTGGAACTGGAGGAAAGGTGTAGAGGAGATGGTAAGCTCAGTTTATCAGAAATGCATCTCCCAGGGATTTTGGCCCCAGCCTGGCTCTGGAACAGTATTTTGGGCATTTTGCATTGATATGTGTCGCGAATAAGTCTATAGTGGGGTGTCCCCACCACTGAAATATGGAGTGGGTCATGACTGGGTTGAGTTCCCACTTGTGTTGAGGAAAAAAATGTCTGCTCAAGGCATCTGCAATTGAATTGTCCATGCCTGGGAGGCATGTGCCCACAATGGTGATTCCGTGACTTATACACCAATTCCATAACTTCATGGCCTCTTTGCAAAGGGATCTGTAGTAAACCGTAGTACTGTTGTCAGTAAAGACTTGAACTGTCTGGCTGCGAATCCTCGGGAGGAATGCCTTGCACACGTTGAATACTACCCTGAGTTCCAGGAAATTGATATGTTGGAGAGCTTCTTGTGTATTCCATCGGCCTTGAGCGGATTCGCCCTTGCAGTGGGCTCCCCAGCCTAGGAGAGAAGCGTCTGAAGTGACTTGAAAAGTAGGGTGCGGACAGTGGAACGGGACCCCGGAGAGCATGTTGATTGGAGAAGTCCACGACGTCAGGGATTGTTGCACCATTAATGGCAGCGTTACTAGTCTGTGTATGTCATAATTACCCGGGCGGTAGACGGATGCCAGCCAATGTTATAGGCACCTGAGACAAAGCCTGGCATATTGTACCACATACGTCATGGCAACCATGTGCCCCAAGAGTTGTAGACAGGTAAGTATCGGCACCTTTGGGCTGATGGACAGTGTCTGCGTGAGGCTCTGTATTGTGTGGAATCTTTCCGAAGGAAGATAGGCCTTCACCACTATAGAATCTAATCGTGCCCCAATGAACACGAGGGATCTTTCCGGTATGAGTGAGGACTTCGGGACGTTCAGCATGAGGCCCAGATCCACGAATAAGTCTCTTGTGACTTCAGTGGCCCGAAGTGTGTGCTCGTACGTATGGGCCTTGATAAGACAGTCGTCCAGGTATGGGAAGATCACGATGCCCTGGAGATGGAGATACGCTGCAACCACCGAGAGCGTCTTGTAGAAGACCCTGGGCGCGGACGATAGGCCGAACGGCAGGACCTTGTATTGAAAGTGCTGCATGCCTATGATGAACCCCAGGAAGCGTCTGTGAGCTGGGTGTATTGTCACATGAAAATACGCGTCTTGCAAATCGAGGGAAGATAGAAGTTAGAGTTCAATGCTGGGAAGATAGAAGTTAGAGTCACCATCTTGAATTTTTGTTTCCTGAGGTACCGGTTGAGATTTCAAAGGTCCAGGATAGGTCTCCATCCTCCCGATTTCTTCTCAGTGAGAAAATAACGGGAGTAGAATCCCTTGCCCTGGAACTGTTCGGGCACCGTTTGCACCGCCCCAATCTCTATGAGTCGGAGAACCTCTTGCATTAAGAGGGTCTCGTGAGATGGGTCCCTGAAAAGGGACGGAGTTGGGGGGGAGGTAGGAGGACGGGAGAGAAGGGGGATGGAGTATCCTGATGTTATTAATTCCCGGACCCAGCGATCTGTGGTGATGGCAAACCATCTGTGCTGGTAAGATGTCAGTCGGTGGTGAAACAACTTCTGTGATTCCGGCAGATACGTTAACGGAATGGTTCGCAGTCCCTCGATAGGACCGACAAACTTGCTGCCTGTTGTTCTGAGGATTGGAAGTTCTTCCGGTTTGTGGTCTACACTTTTGCTGTTGTGGTCTACCGCGTTGTTGCTGTTAGTCGTGTTGTCTATATCTGGGTGCCATATACGAGAGGGGCCTCTGCTTGAAGTAAGGTGTGTAGTGTTTACGACGATAGGGAGGTGTGTACATCCCTAGCATTCTTAGGGTAGAGCTAGAGTCTTTTCCGGAGTGCAGCACTTGATCAGTTTTTTCCGCAAAACGACTCTGTTTGTCAAAAGGCAAGTCCTCGACCTTTGTTTGTAAGTCCTTAGGTACTGATGCCATCTGCAACCAGGAGGACCCCCTCATGACCACTGATGTTGCCGTAGCACGTGCCGCCGCATCAGCAATATCCAGGGAAATTTGCAAGGCAGTTGTTGAGGCCGTGTAGCCTTCCTGGACTACTGCTTTTACGAGCTGCCATTTGTCCTCAGGCAAGTGCTCTAATACTGCTACCATCTTTGAATAATTATCAAAGCTATGGTTGGAGAGGTGTGCAATATAGTTCGCCATTCTTAGTATAAATGTGGCAGAAGAATAAACCTTCCATCCAAAAAGGTCTAATCGTTTGGACTCCTTGTCAGCCGCAACATTTCTGTGCTGTGATGTCTTGGATTTTTGTTGCGCTGCATCAATGACTAAAGAATTTGGTTGCGGGTGCGTGAACAAAAATTCCACCCCCTTCGGGAGGATGAAATATTTCTTGTCTGCCCTTTTATGTGTGGGCTGGGACGACGCAGGTGTTTGCCATATATCGTCCGCAATCTCTAGGATTGCCTCATCAAAGGGTAGTGCCATTTTGGATTTCTGAGACTGTTGAAGGTTCTTCAGGAGGCGATGCTATTTCTGTTGAACCTCCGCCACGTGTAGCTCCTGGGATTCCGCCACTCTTTCAAAAAGTTCATGAAATTGACAAATGTCGTCTACTGGGGAAGAATCTCCGGGGAAAACAGCATCGTCCGGCGAGGAAGAAGATTGGTCCATTGGAGATTGTACCTGGGGCTGTGTTTGTTCCGGTGCAGTTACCGGCACTGGTTCCGGTTGTCTCGGAGGAAGAAAAACATCTCCAGATGGTGTAGGCGGTCGAGTGGAAGCCTCCGGTGGCGTTGGTAGCCTGGAGCTGCCATGAGAGTGATGTCGATCACAGCGTGGAGACCTAGAAGAAGAGTGTCCCGAGGAATATCGACATCAGTAACGGTAGTTGCGATGATGGCGATATTGATTGTGATAATAATGTCTAGGTGAATAACCTGGTGAATATCATCTTCTAGAATCATGACGGTACCTAGAGGAGGATGAGCGTGTAGGTGACCTTGGAGAGCGAGATCGGCGCCTGGCATATGATGAAGAACAGGAATGCCTGCCGTATTGCTGAGGTGACGGTGAGTATTGTGGAGAACGCCTGTGATGTTGTGAGATAGGCGTGGTGCGGGTTTCTTGCTGAAGCAGCACAGAAAATACAGAAGCTGGTGATAGCAGCTGGGGAGAGAAGATCACAGGTTCTGGGCTTGGAGAGGGGGTTATTATCCTCCTAGACTTGTGCTTAGCCTTTTCCCGCACGGGTGACTGGCTTGCCCCAGATCTATGATGACTCAGTGCCACGGCATGCCCTGTGAAAGGGTCTGGAGCAAGTCTGGTCAATGACTCAATTGCGCTCCGACGAGACTTGCTCAGTGCCGGCAGGTCTGAGCCGGTGCCGATGATCCGCTCAGCGACGGTGCCAAAGACGGTGCCGGGGACAACTGCTGTGAGCCCGGTGCCGGGGCAGTCGGTGCCGCAACCGCCAAAGCCGATGCCTGCGTCCCCGGTGCTGACAGAGGTGCAGACGGCACTGAGGAAGTCACGGCCGTCGGTGCTGAAGATTTTTGCTTAGCGGGGGCCGGGGCCGATTCAGGTCTTAGAGGCACCGCCGGTGTCAATGCTGAGCCCCTATGAAGGGAGGGGCTTGGCTCCGAGACACTACGGCTTGACTTATGCCATTCAGCATGCCGAGGTAACCTGATTCCTGAACTACCTGGCTTAACACTCATGTTCTTAGATGTAGACGATGAGCGGAGAGGCGACTTTTTGCCCGTTGCTGGGGCCGCAGACATGGACGGTCTGGGAGACTCAGTGTCAGCAGGCTGGAGGGCTTTGCTGAAAAGGAGCAGTTTTAACTGCATCTCGCGATCCCGCCTGGCTTGGGCAGTCAGCTTTGTGCAGTATGGGCATTTTGGGGGTATATGACCCTTGCCCAAGCACTTGATACACATAGAGTGCCCGTCAGACGCTGGCATTGCGTTGCGGCACTGCGCACACTTTTTGAAGCCGGGGGAAGCCGGCATGATGAACTGAGGAGAAAAAATTTTTTTTTTTAAACTAACAAAGGGTAACAAGTAATACACTAACTAACTATGAACTATTAACTAACTAAACAAACTATTCTACAGATTTTGCTGACAGGTTTGAGGAGAAGGGAGTTGCTCCGCCTGCGACCGTGAACGGTTAGGAGGAACTGGCGGGAGCCGGATCGCGTTCAAGCCCACAAACAGCGCGAACAGCATGCGCCGCCGCGCATGCGCAGTCAGGCTGAACCACGGCTGACAACTCTCCGACCTGTGGCGCTGGGAGGAGCCCGACACCTGAAGTAGAGCACCCACGGGGACACTACCCAAAGAAGAATGTAGTCTAGACGCACCCTTATTGTTTCTCCCTCTTCATTGAGCAATGGGCTTATCCTACCCTTGGTCTTCCTCTTGCTTCTAATATATTTGTAGAATGTTTTATTTTTACCCTTTAGGTCTCATGCTAGATTGAGCTCATTTTGTGCCTTTGCCTTTCTAATCTTGCCCCTACATACTTGTGTTATTTGTTTATGTTCACCCTTTGTACTTTGTCCTACTTTCCACTTTTTATAGGACTTCTTTTTAATTTTTAGTTCATTCAAGATCTCCTGGTGAAGTCAAGGTGGTCTCTTGCTATAATCCCTATCTTTTCTATGGACTGGAACAGTGTGCTCTTGTGCACTTAGAAATGTCCCTTTGAGGCCCGCCATTGTTTTATGTGTGTGTCTGTTCTTTGCAGTCTCTGGCCTCAGCTACACTGGCACATTTTGTCACCAAAAACTGCCTTATGGCAACAACACAGTGAGAGTGTTTATTCTGCAATGCGACTTTTGTTGTCTTTAAAGAACAGGTGTGGACTCTGCTGCTTTGTTGACAATCTGGCTTCCCTCAGTATCCCACAATGCCTGCCCTGGTGGCTCTGCTCAGTGTTCTGTGATCTCTGCTGCCCTGAAGGGATGTGCCCCTCTCCTTTTAAAGCTGTGGGAAGTATCTGACAGCTGAGGGAGCTGCTCTGTTTGGGGAACAAAGAAAACAACAAATCTTTGGAATGCTTCTGTTCTGCAATAGACACAAGCAGCAGGCAGACTGCTGCTGCAGGGGAAGGGCTGGGGAGACGGCTGCGCTGCTTTGACATTCCTCAGCACAGAGAAATCACAGAGCTATGAGGGAATCCCAAGAAGCACAGAGATCAGCTCTGCCTCCCCACAATACCACACTGTGGGATGCTTTCCCACATTGGTTTGCTATATATGTCAATAGGGTGCCAGCAATGTGACCATGAAATGTCAACAATGGGAGGCAGAAAAACCAGTTGACAGCACTTTCGTCACCAAACCTTCCCAGTGTAGACACAGTCTCTCTCCAGGCTCTTTCCCAGTTTGTTCTCATATCATTTTGTGTTGACTTTGCATTACCTCACCCCTCTCCTTACATTACTATCCCCTGTTGTGCTCTTTTGTTCCTACTTTACTACGTGTGCCATCAGTAGCGTGGTTTTAGTAGCCTTTGCCTCAGAGTGGGAACAGAAAGCACAGCACAGCTGAGGACTGCATGATAAATTGGTGGAGTGAAGCATTTGAGTGAACTGAGCTTCTAAAAACCAGAGCATTCTCGTTGAGCAAAATGAGAAATAAGCAGAATGTTTTGGACCTGGGGAACGTGAGTTCCAAGGTTCCTCACAAACCTAAGAAGCCCACAGGGCAGTTCAATAGTCATGGTGGATCAAATTCTGCTCACACTAGCTTAATTTCTTCAACTTCAATAGGATTATTTCAGATTTATACAACTGCGAGCAAAAATTGTCTGTGGGCCTCCAGAATGACCCATCTAGTTCTTCCGGAACAGATCTCATTATTCTCAGAATAATTCTCAGAAGACACGGCAGCATATTAAAAAGCAAATGTCCTCTTTCAAAGAAGCAAAGCATGGTACAGTGTATCTTCTTTCTCATTACAACCAGCACCATGGATAAATGGCCAGATTGCTGGTACAAGTGTAGTATCTCTCCAGAAACACTGCTAGAAATCAGGCTTTACTTTTCTAGATCTCCCAATAAAGAATTTAAATAAATATTCTACATCAATCAATCCACTCTTAACACAGCACCAGACTTAATTACACAGTTATTCTTTTCTGATCCTTTATTTCTGATATAAACACTCAATGCAAAATTTGTCAGAGTTCAGATCCTGGCCTCCAGCCCACTGGAACAAGAGGGTTAATTAACAAGTCACATAGGCTGGTAATATTCAGTAGGAATCATGACTCAGAAAGCTTTATTTTTCTTGCAATAAAGACAGTAATTCTTGGAACATTAATTAAGACCCCCCCCCCCCCCCCCCCCCCCCAGTACTGGTAATTACCATAAGCTAAGAGTCTGCCAGCCTTGCATTAACATAAAAGTTGCTGCAAGTTGCTTTTGAATGGTACAGTAGTGCCCAGGATACTGTGAATAAATGCTAACAGGAGAGTTTTAGGACGCAAGCCCTATAACCAATAAATGCTTTTAACAGACCTTCACTCTCAGTCACTGCTTAACCAGTAGAAATTGATTTTATACAAACAAAAAAAAGCAATGAGGCACTCAACGGAGCAAGCACTTTATTTACTCAACTCAAAAATAATCTCCTGTATTCACTAACAATTTTCTAAATGCATAGAACAGTGAGAGAATTAAAAAAAACAACAACTAAGATCCCTTGCACTGATCTGCCACCTAAGCTGGATCTAATGGTTGTATAAGACATAAAATAACAGAGTGGTGATTTTAAAAAAAGCAGCTCTGTAATAGAGAGGCCACTGATGACCAATTTTAAATTGAATTACACAGCCTGCTAATTTTTATGATGAGATAACATTTCTTTGGACATTACACATACTAAAATCTACACAGTGCTTTTCTGCTTTCTCCCCCACAGTCCCAACCCCTCCCTCTGTTCCAAGCAACTCCTTCTCCTCGGAAATCATTGTTCTTAATAAACAGGAATGCAATGCTCTACTGACTGAATGACTTCTTTAACAATGTGGTATTGTTACTACGGGGCAATGTAAGAATCATCAGAGAGATATATGTATGTAGTTTGTTTATTTTTGAGGAAATGCTTAAATTTGGAAGCTATATACAAATCAATGGTATACAAAGAGTACATGTTCTAGGATTGCTTTTCAGTAAAATCATTCCAGGCTAAGTTTTGTAGCAGTAGCAGTGCTGTAAAAACCTAACAACAGTGTTTGTGGAAATTATCTTTCTGTTTGAGTGGCTTGGGTTTTTTCTCATTGCTGTAGTGCAATGCTCTTACTTTGCTATAATTTAAAAGTGATTTTTTTGGAGTGTGTGTGCAACACTGTTGTGATTATTTAGTGCAGTGGTCACCAACCAGTAGATCAGGATCTACTGGTAGATCTTGGGGCCTCTGACAGGTGATCCTGACTGGTTTCGCCAGGAAGATCTCAAGTGCTGGCTCTTCAGTTGCCCCCCCCCACCCACTGTCATGCTGCTCCTGCCCTCTGCCTTGGAGCTGCCCTCCTGGGAGCCTCCTGCTTGCTGTGCAGGGTGTGAGAGGAAGAAGGGGGGGGGGGCGCTGATGTCAGGGTTTCCCTCCTCCCCCCACTCCTGTACCCCATCTCCACACAGACAGAAGAGGATGCAGGGTGCTTGGCAATGCAAATCTCTGTCTCTGTCACACACTGTGTGTGTCTGTCATTCTCACAAACACACTCTGTCTTTTACTCCCAACCCAACAAATAGTGGGGGGGGGGTTGTTGTTACTTCTTCTACTGCTTGCAAAGTGGGTTATTTTGGGTTTTCGACTGGTCTGTGCACGTCATAATTTTCATTTCTCTCTTACACTTAAATGTAATTCTTTGATTAATGAGTTCTAAAATGCCTAACCTGTCTTGGCTGACATGCTCCACATGCTGTCCTTCGCTGCAGACACCGCTTCTGCGGCTCCCATTGACCAATAATGGGGAACCGTGGTCAGTAGAAGATGTGGGCTCAGGGCCTGTAGATGAGGGGCAGCACATGGCACCATGGAGCCATTGCTGTACATGCCAGATAATTTCAGGTGTGATGCAGGGCCAGCTGAATCCCCCACCCTGGGCTAAGCCTGTGGCCGCTCCCACACTCCAAACTCTGGCTCAAGAGCAGAGCCTGCACCCAGCCTGGTGTAAGTGAGTGAGGATGGGGGATGGAGTGAGCAGGGTGAGGTCTAGGAAAAGGGGTGGGGCCTCAAAGAAGAGGCGGGAAGGAAGTGGGGCAAGGGTATTTGGGTTTGTGGTAGTTCTTGCATCACAGTTGAATAGAAAAAGCGATCTTATGGCTAAAAAGGTTGGAGACCACTGATTTAGTGCATTTGTTTTGGTTATGGTTTGCTTGTCTGCAACCTAACACTCCCTACTTTCAGCAAGGGCAGCAGAACCAAGAAATCACAAAGCAATTACAGAAATGAAAAATCACAACGAAAAATTGGGAAATATTTCCTACTGTTCCAATTTTTTTTTTCAATAAAAACTACTGAATTATTTTATTGAAGTGGCTTCTTTTCTGGAGATTTTGTCCTTTTAAAAGTAAGATTAAAAAGCAGTCAAGTATTCTAATGTCTTCAGCTATCATTCTAAAATTTAGATTTGTTTTAGGATGCTAGAAATGCTTGGTAGTATATGAATTGTACAGGTAGCATTACAGTATATTTCCAATAAGGTACTCTGATTGCAGAGGTGACAGATAAAAAGGACCAAAATTCCTTCAACAGACAATAAAAAAAATACAAGCAGTTCCTTGAAATTTTTTTTAAGTTGCCAGGGAAAAAAAGATTTTATGTAACTTTTAAAACACTTGCATTTATCCACATGGAAAATTTCCACTAAAGTCAATGGAATTTTTGCATGCAAATCAATGGCATGAAAACGATCCCTTCTACTGTATTTACATTTATACGTTCAAGGATGCAGTTTTCTACATTGCATATAGTAAGACTTCCAGATGACACACAGAGTAATAAGATAAAATATGAGAAAAGAACTGAAATAAATTCGGCATGGAGAAAGAACTCTACGTTTGATTTTTAAATTATTTTAATAAATTACTCAGGAGAGGGGGGGCATATAGTTCCTTATTTTATTATGCCACGTGCTTACTGTTATATTAACTCACACTAAAAAAATATTAAGATGCAACATCCACACTTGTTTTGTATTCTCCTAAGAAAGAAAGAAAGAAAGAAAGAAAGAAAGAAAGAAAGAAAGAAAGAAAGAAAGAAAGAAAGAAAGAAAGAAAGAAAGAAAATGTGTAAATAAAACCTGAACATAGGAGATTTTAAAAAATTAATGCCAGAGTTTAAAATTTATGTGAAACACACTACACATCTAAAGATGACAACACCACAAATATTTTTACAAGAAGTAAAACAGGATATCCCTTTTAATAGAAGTATAATGAATAGCCAAGAGAATTCTTAGAAGTATACATTTAGATTACTTATTGTTAATTGCACTGATGAATTTCATGCTTCTGAAACTGAGCAACACTAACAATAGGTACTGGTGTACAGGTAGACACTGTGCAAGTTTGCCTATATAGCTCTGCCAACACACCTTAAGACAGCCCTAACTACCATTTCACTTCTGAACTATGCTGCAGCAATCAGCTAATTAGGCCAGATCCTGAAATCCTTGCTCAAGCCAATGGTTCACAAAAAGCCTCCTCCTACTCCCATTGACCCCAAGAGAGGAGAATTTGTTCCAATAAGTTCTGCAGTATTAGAAGTCAGTCACTGAAGACAGCTTTTTCTAAAATGAGACCAATAAACTTTTCTGAAAGTTTCTTGCTTCCCTCCTCCTGAGCAGCAATGCAGAACTTAAACATCCTTAAGAGGATTTAAATCAGTACATTTTCTTTCAATTGCAACTATTGAATACACTCAACATTTGTTACATATAGAGCTAAGTGCAGAAATATGGTATTTTAAAGTTAGTCACTTAATTATTCATTCTGGGTGTAATGAACGGAGAAGGTTTTAAACAAGTTCCAGATGGTAAGAGCAGAAAGTAGAAATAAATCAAAATTTATAAAAATAAAAAGAGACTTGTTTTATATTGCCATAATTTTTCTCTATAATATTTTGAAACTGCCTTTAGATTTTAAATTAGCTTAGAACATTTTGCATTAATATCCTAAATTTAGGCAATTTAGTATATATTGGGTCGTTTTTTAATAAATAATCAATTTTATATTAGTAACATACCAAACACTGACAATTATTATTATAAAAGATATTTTAAAAATGAGTACAATGAAGCCATGAAAGGTCAAATGTTTGATCACAGGGATTTTGTTATCTTAAATGTACATAAATATATGAGAAAAATCTCAGAGGGGTAGCTGTGTTAGTCTTACTTTAAAAAAAAGTGGCCCTGAGGCACCTTAACTACGTCTAGACCGTATTCCTCTGTCGACAGAGGGATGCAAATCAAGCACGTCGAAATTGCTAATGAAGCAGGGATTTAAATATCCCATGCGTCATTAGCATAAACATGGCCACTGCTTTTTTCTGAAACGGAGCTTTTGTGAAAAAAACCCAGCAGTTTAGATGCGGATCTGTCAAAAATAAACCCTTTTTCGACAGATCCTGTATTCCTCAAAAAATTAGGTTTACAGGATCTGTTGAAAAAGGGTTTATTTTCGACAGATCTGCATCTAGACTGCCGTTTTTTTTGGGGGGGGGGGTTTTCGAAAAAGCTCCGTTCTGAAAAAAAGCGGTGGCCATGTTTATGCTAATGAAGCGCGGGATATTTAAATCCCTGCTTCATTAGCAATTTCGACGTGCTTGATTTGCATCCCTCTGTCGGCAGAGGGATGCAGTCTAGACATAGCCTCCAAGACTAACAAAATATATAGAATCATGAGCTTTCATGGGCAAAACCCATTTCATCAGATGAATTAGAGTGGAAATAACAGAAACCCAGGGTGCATCTACACAGCAGGGCTTAATTCGAAATAAGCTATGCAAATTGAGCTACGTCAACTGCGTAGCTTATTTCAAAATAGGACGTGTCTACGCAGCACTTATTTCAAAATAGAGCACTCTTCCTCCGACTTTCCTTATTCCTGGTACAATGAGAGTTACAGGAGTCAGAGTAAGAAGTCCTCCAGCTTGACAGTATTTTGACACTATTTCAAAATAACTGCCTGCTGTGAAGATGCAGACTAAGTTATTTCGGAATAACGCTAGTTATTTCGAAATAATGTTACAGAGTAGGCGCACCCCAAGATACATATATAGAAGTGGAAGAAGCAGGACCCGTGCTAATTAGGCTAATTAAGATTAATGTTCGACACTGCATGCATTACTTAGATAAGATTCCTATTTACTATTTCTAACTAAGAGGAAGATTGGAACCAGAGAAGATCCAAAAATGCTACTGTAATAAGAAAAGAATAAAGGAGAAACCTAACCAAAAAAGAATAAAGAGATGGATGGGAAGAAGATCAAAGGAACTGGCTCTCCCAGTCTTTCCTCTTTCTCCTTCCAAAAACACAAAAACAAGTCAAGTGAACCAGAAGAACTATTCAGGAATGCAACCCTGATTTTTTTTTAAACAGTGGTAAGAAAATGTCCCAAATCTCATTATATTGTTTTGTTCCATTTGTCTTCTTCATAATAAATGTGGCTCTTAAGAGGAAAAACACTATAATGGCAGGCCTCCAACCTACAGCTGTGGGATACGCTTTTAGATAACCGAGAAGGGCTCATGTGGACAATCTAAGAGAGGATTAGAACAAGTCATCTGTTCATACCTCCTACTGCAACACCACGTTATCACAGCTCCTTCAGCGTTATCATCTACTCTACTTTACAGTCAACAGTTTCAACCTGAAGCTGCTACTTTCATTAACTTAATCAAATGTCACACACTAGCATGATCTCCAGTAACTTTTCTACTTAGTGTAAAACAAGACCTAAGAGAAGTACCACCAATACATAAAGAACAATGCAACCCGCCAATCACCAAATTTAAATATATTCTGGCAAAGCTCTGGCTATGCCCGGTGGATCTCGCACTACCGGCGGATAGTATTAGACTCAGAGGCTTGCTGTGGCCCCCCACATGGCCTCCTTCTCTTTTCCAAGCTCTAGGGTCCACAGCTTACTGAACGATTCATCGCAGATAAGTTCATGGTTTCAGGGTGAAAAACCCTCTGTAGTCCTGATCTCCCGTCTCGGGGCAGTCTCTGTGTTGGCACGGAGGAGGCTTGCGGGGGGGGAGGGGAACCTGTGCCCTCCCACTACTAATTTGGGTCTGTCACAATATACATCCACTTTTAAAATTTCTTTCACTAGCACATTGAACAAACTAAATGCACTGCACACACCTATGACATTCTCCCTTCGTTTACAGCAGTGAATTTCTACCAAAGTCAACAAAGATCATACGGGTGTAACAAAAAGAATTCGACCCTAATCCAAAATCGGACTTGGTCAGATGATTCACATGTTTCCTCGGTGTACTTATCTACTGCTGCAGTGATAGAAAAAGGAAATCCTAAGGATATGTTTACACTGCACACCTCTTTCATCAGCATGTAGCGTACCCTCACTGCATGCCTCCCAGCACGGGTATAAATGGAAGCATAGATGGTGGGTCCTTTCTTAGGTGAGTAAAAGCCAGGGATGGAACAGTGTAAACCTGCAAACGGTTAACCAATAAGCCTGGGCTCATTGGTTAACCCAGGGGTTCTCAAACTTTATGATACCATGACCCCCCTCTAAGTTGCTCGGGTCCCACAGTTTGAGAAACTTGGGGTTAATCTTCATGATTACACGCAGCCCCACCCTTCCCCCCTGCACTGCTGGTGCTCATGGGGAGCCGGTGTTTAAGCAGGTTTCTCGCAAGCACTAGCTCCCAGGGTATCAAAATAAATGCATTTAATATCCCTAGTAAAACACACCTGCACTCTAGGTATGTATCTTACATGGCCCTCTTAATGCCCAAGCAGTGTCACCTTACATCAGCACTGCTAAAAACAGCTATGTACCTTCCTACTGTCTCTCCACTGCCAGAACCTTTCCCTGTTACCTCTCTCCTGCCAGATCCTTTGACTGATGCATCTAGCTACCCAGTGTTGATGCAGTAGCTTTCATGTGGCAGCCTGTAGCTACATATAGCCTACACACGCCTACCAGCCGTGTGCAGTGTAGATGTTTGCTATAAGGAACATTATTGGTAATGAAGATAGAAGATGAAAGGAGAACATAAAATAATCACTTTGCCTCTCCCAAATAAGGAGTGAAATTTTCTATTGTCAGTTATGCTGATGTAAATTTGCAGTGACTCCATCAACTTCACTTGAAATCACTGCTGTCACAGAACATAATTCAGCCCAACTCATCCAAACCAGGACTCTCATGGGACGGGGGAGAATAGCCTGAGTAAGAACAGAGCAAGCATTTCAGGCAATAAATAGTAGTAGCAATTATTAAAAAAAATACTGGTTGAACTTCAGCTGGTATAGAAACAGAGCCTGCAAACTACCTCAGACATGAACAGAAGTACTGAAATGGATGCAGATTACTCATATGGGCAAGAGTTTGCACAAGCAGAACCTGACACAATAAATATACCTTGTGTCATTAAGTCATTACAGAGATTTACTATGTAAATTCAGCTTTGCTTTCCCTTTACTTTTGCATTCATTATTCAGTCACTTCCCAGCACATGGGAAAGGACATACCTTATATTGCCCACAATGCTAGAATTACGTATTCTTCTGTGTGATTTTCCATGTATGACTCAATGTGAAGAGAAGGGGAAAATGTGCATTGTGATAAAATACTACACTAAGTATATTTGGATATAGCCATAGCATAATATCTTAATTCTTCCCCAGTATATACTGCTGTGTTTACTGCAAGGTCAGTTAAGTTACTATAAGGGATTTTTAATGAAAACAATTATAAATTTAAAATAACTGTGTTTAAAGCATTTAACAGTCAGTGAGGTCAAGTGATTACAGCAGTTACAAGACCCATGGGACATGTTCACACCAAAACAAAGTGAATAAATTACCTCAGCTGGCATGTGTAATCACTAAGTGACCACAGAGGTTATTCAGTGTACAAGCCCAGAAGAGTTTCATGCAAAACCAATAATGAAAATTTATCAGTCAAGGAAAAAAAGCATAAGAATTAGCAAAAGTAATGCTGTATTTTAGACTACATAACTACAGGGAGTAGAACACATGATGTGGAAGGCAGAGTTCAGTGAATGATGTACCTGAGCTGAAAAACAAAGCAGGCACAGGAACAAGAGCTAACATTGATGAAACAAGGGGGGAGAAATACCCATGTTTCTCAACCTTTTTGATACCAGGGACTGGTTTGCTGCCTTCCTAAACTGAGTCAGGGAGATTGCTGGGACCAGCACTGATCCTTGGATCAGTCGTTGAGAAACATAAATTGGATCAATTTCTCTTGGTAAGAGAACCTGAAGAAGAGCTCTGTGTAGGCTCTTTCATCATCAGAAATAGGTCACATAATACTTCACCCAAATTGTCTCTCTAATATCCTGGAATCAACATGGCTGCAATCCCACTGCATATATTAATGACACAGACCAATAGGGCCCAACCCTAAATACTTTGCTCTGCTAAAATACCTGGAGAATTCAGCAGGCATTTCAGGTGCACAAGGAATTAAGACTCATAAGGCAAAACAAAGGACCCTGCCCTTCTGTACACAACACTTCTAATGAAATAAATACTGAGTAGAATATTTCTCTCTTGACTTTTTCTCCCCAAAAGATGTGTTTTTACAATGAGATAATTAATGCACATCAACAATCCCTCTAAAATCCTAATGGGACTTTCACTGCCTGAGTCTACAGTCTGGCCTATTAGACACACCAACCCTCTCTTCCAGTCCCGTGAGCATGAGTATACACAGAGAGAAATCCCTTAAATAAATATTGGAGGCTGGATTGGTTGCATTCTTTCACAAATTATAGTTTATGTAGTTAATGTTAACCACAGAACATTATGAATAAAGGGTACTAAACTATATACCTGTAACTCTGCACACATATAGAAGAGATACACCAGGGGCTTTATTAGATGAAGTTGAATGAAAATAAAATGCTTTCTAAATAAAGGGGTACCTCTGATACATAAAATTAAATATGGAACATGAAAAAAATTGCTTCTGCTGGCTTCCTGCAGTACAGATTGGCACCTTCCAGTAAAGTGCTGGCTTACCTATACACTACTATCATACTTTGGAGGAATGACCCAAGATCAAGAGCCCTGCAATTCTGTGGATATCTGCATCCGCAGAAGTGGATGAGGATATCTGTGGCTCATTTTTGCGAATATGGATACAGATATAAATTTTGTATCAGCACAAGGCTCTACCTATATTTAGATACTGAAATGAGCTCTATCAATAGTGCGCACTTGGGTCTGTGGGCTCAGGATAGCAAATCCTTCCAGGAGCAGCTAGCCACACACACACAAGGTGTCCGTTGACTGAATCACAGTAGTCTGAAGCAGCAGTGCTTCCTGCTTCCCTAGTGGGACTGGCTCACTTCGGGGAGGGACATGGAGGCGGAGGGAACATATTCAATCTCTTTTGAAACCATGTATCTCCAGGAGTCCCTGCCTGTGCATATGGACTCCAGTTTTGACAGGCCTTTGTGAAGGCTGCACAACAGGTGTGGAAGACTGCTCGTTGTATGCTCCTCCTCCTATCCCTCCCACGTACCTCCTGTCGTCTTCTAACCATGTAGTCGTCTACACGTTGGCCTCCCTACTATTAAAGGTCTTTAGCGACACAGTCCTCATGCAGAAGGAGTGCAATGGCTGGGGCTCAGTGCAATGTTCTGCCATGCTTTGAAAAGCTTTCACAGAATGCAGCAGATTCATTCTGCAAAGGAGAAGGGTTTGGAGCACCAGCTTGCTCCGGTGGGCAATCCGACCCCTTTCAATGCTCCTAGGGCACGCAGCGGCATGGCATCACACAACTGGCCTCCTGCTGTCATGTGTAACAAGGATGCCTGGCACATGGGGAAATCCATTCTCTTGACTATACACTATTTGCTACAACCTTCCCCATTCCTGCAGAGCCACCAGTACCAACTGAACCCTATGACACCAGTGTCCCCTCCAAGCTGTGGGGCAGCCCTGCTTCACAGGCGATTCATCAGCCCTGCTCAGTCAGAGGCTCAGGAGCTGACTAATCATCTGTGAAGCTGCGCTGCTGTCGAACACTGTGCGACACACCAGGCACATTCACCAGTTCAATAGGTGCTTCCATCTGGGAGATTCAGAGCATAGCCAGAGTCAGCAATCAAAGGGTTAAAATGCCTGCCCTCCTTTATCTGAAAGGTGCACTCAACTGAATAGTGACAACCACAACCGGCCTACTGTAACACCTTTGCAGCTGTCCCTGCCAATGGTGGAAAAAGGGGGTTTCCGCCTGTTGTCACATCCACCAGTCTACCCAACAAGCCGCGCATAATATTGTGGCTGCAGAGCCAGAAATACAGAAATGCCAGCTGCCAGGGGAGATGTACTATGTGCATATATCCCGTTGCACCATAACCATTTACACTCAGAACTGCCACAGAGATCCTGTGCCCCTGCCTTGGGAGGACAGAGGTCCCTGCCCCAAGATAATGCAGTGATAAAGCAAAATATCTCAATGCATCTTTAATTAACAGAATCACATCAGACAGAGCACATCACACAAGAACTGAAGCAGGGGTTGTCGAGGTGGGGTCGCCAAGTGCTTTAATTCAATTAGAGAGCAGTGAGTGACACGTGGACAGAAAAGGTTAATTGGGGTCACCAAAATGCAATAATTCCTTACCTAACCAGTCATTAAACTTCTTAACCTCAGAGGGCAGTCCCAGCTCGGTGAAATCGCCTGTGTGCAGAAGGATGTCCCCATAGGGCATCTGGATGCCATCTGTTCTGGAGTGTGTGTCTGAGACGCAGACAAATCGCGTGTGGCCCGACGGTTTTGGAGTGTCATAAGGGATAGGGTCGACCCTAAAGCAGACACATAACAGAGCCCATAACAGTTACATGGGTTACAACCCTCACATTAAATTACTTTAAATACGAACATAGTTCTATATACACAGAGTGCTTAGGAAGAAAACACTGGAAGATGATAAAAATCCTGTTGTTGAGGTCTCCAAAATGCAGCAACATGAACAATCCAAAAGATAAACACTTACCTGGCAGGAAAACAAGGTGGTCAAAAATGACACATGATATGGCCTGCCCAGCACCAACATCCATAAAGAAATCAAAGAACATGGATTCTAGAGCTCTATAATCCAGTTAGACCTTTTCTATCCAAGCAATAGATACGACCACATATCTTATTAAATGACCAGGTGAATGGGCCATTAAACAACAGCTGGGACAGAATCGTCTCCTGCTAGGGCTCTACCCTGCAAGAGACTGAGCAACAGGACTCCAATCAATCTAAGCACTAAGCCACATGCTTTATGTTAAACAAATGAACAGCTCCATTGACCTCAGTAGGACCAGTCATATGGGTACCGTAAAGCACATGCTTAAGTGCTTTGCTGGATCAGGCACCTGGTGCTCAGCACCTTGCAGGATGGAGCTGAATGAAAGGGAAAAAACATGAACAGCCAGTATAAGAATAAAATTGATTTTTTTTTAATGCCTTCACTTTTAGTGATGTGATGTGCTGTTTGTAAGAGAAATAAGACAATGCATAAGGAAACAGACCCTTGTAGTGTTCCTCTTTCCTTTTTTTTTTTAAAGTAGAGATGGCCTCCAAACATAAATCCACAGAGCATTGTTGCAGTCTATGGGGGTGGCGAAGTGGTGCCTGTTTATGCAGGCTGAGAATTTGGATCACACAGAAAACGTCACAAGAGCCAACAAATGAGAGAACTGCGGAATATAAAACAAGAGACAATACCCAGATATTGTATAACAGAACATTCTAAGGAAACTTGCACAGAACTCTGAAGATTTTCAGATCTGTATTCTCACTGCTGCTTCCTAATCCGGGGGTGGTGGTGTGTGTGTGTGTGTGTGTGTGTGTGTGTGTGTGTACGCGTTAGCTGTCCCCTCCTCATCCTCAGTGAAGTCTAAGATCTGGGTAAACTAGGGAACATTACAGAGTGTAACTATGTTGTTGTAAACCTCTATCTTTGATACTTAAATAGTTCCCATCACTGAGAATATTTAGCCTCACAGCAATCCTGCGAGTTCAGGAAATACTATTGAGTTACTTTACTGGTATGGAACTGATTCACAGAGGTTAAGGGACCTGTCCACGGTCACAATGGAAGTCTGTGACATAGGACGGGACTGAACAAATATCCTTCAAGTCCTAGTACCCCAACCAATAGACAGACTGTATTCTTCCTTTCCTCAGGGTGACAAACTATCACAGTGGAAAACAGGTCAGGTACTAGTGCAACATACCATGATATCTTTTGGGGGGGAAACTTCAGTAGTGCAAACCTCATTTTATGCTGGTGCAGCCTACGTACACACGGGCTATGTCAACACTGCCCTTGTTCTGTGCAAAAAATATGCAAATGAGGTAAACCATGGACTATCACGGTGCCTCATTTGCATAATTAATGAGGTCCGGTTTTGCGCAAGAGCCGTTCTTCTGCATTTTTTTCAGGAAGAATGGCTCTTGAACAAGAGGGGGTTTCTGCGCAAAACCAGAGCCTCATTAATTATGCAAATGAGGCATGACAATATGCCACACTTTATCTCATTTGTATATTTTTTGAGCAAAACGGGCAGTGTAGACATAGCTTTGGGGTTTGCACTTGCATAAATACACTAGCACAAAAGATAAACTACTATATAGACAGGGCCTTAATGGACAAATGCTCTAACTCAGTGGTTCTCAAACTGTTTTGTTGGGTTTTTTTGTTGGTGGTGAGTTTTTTTGTGGACCACTTGAAAATTGCTGAGGATCTTGCAGAACCACTTAATATTTCCAAATGTTTTTGTATCATTAGTTAACTATTGTAAAGCACTTTGGATAAAAACACTATTAAACAAATCTTAATAATTCACATTTTTGTTAAATAAAAGCACACAGCTCATATTTCAATATCAGTCGAAGGGGGAGAGTCTCTCCCCTGCCAGAGCAGCCACAGCGCTGAGGCTGGGAAGGAGGGCTGTCTCTCCACAGCAGCTGTGGAACTGAGGAAAGTCACTTCTTTCTCTGGCCATGTCCATCCTGCACATCCCTAATTTCTCCCATCCCTGCTTCTCACCCCACTGCTTCCCCACCTATCTCCTTTTTCCCATACCTCTCCCCATTGTCCCCACATCAGCTTACACATGCATCTACTCTAGGGTCCAGGCACCTAATTAGTGGAGACGCACCTATATAGCTCCACTAATTGAGTAGCCCTTCAGTCTCTTGTGTACGGCAACCCAGGCGTGCACCTTAAAGGCAACTATCTGTAATAAGGCTTGCACCTTAAAGGGAACCACCTGGTCTGCCAACCATAGTCTGAGAACTTTTGCTCTAGCTAATATTTTTTACTACTGTGGTGAGGTGATTGCCCCACACTGGCTGAAAGGTGTTAAAACAAGCAGAGGGAGCCTGCGCAGAGCCCTGGCCAGTCAAGGGGAAACTTTTAAAGAACCAATCAGCATGTACCTTGCTGGGGCAGCCCTGTATATAGGAAGCTGCCCAGCAGAAAGAGTCAGTTAGGCCCTGACCAGGGAAGGGGCAGGACCTGGTTCCTGGAGAGGCACCTTCAACAGAGCAGTACTAAGCAGGCTCGGGGGGGCTAGAAAGGGAGGCCAGGCTGCTGGACTTGCTACTAGGGCCAGGAAAGTGCAAGGGTCACAGGGGAAGTTGACCAGGGAACTAGAGGCAGTGAAGGGCAGTACAGGAGGGCAGGACAAGGCTGCCACCAGAGGGTCCCTGGGTCGGGACCCAGAGCAGTGGCGGGTCTGGGTCCTCCCCTGCAGCTCACCTTGCCACCAAGGCGTGGCCCATACAGACTGTGGCTCGCCCCAGAGACAGAGGGGCTAGGCTTGGAGGCCACAGCCACAGTGGCAGCAGAGATGCAGGTCTGCCGATAAACACCCCCGGACGGGGGAAGAAAGCACAGCCGGAGGGCAGGGTCCTGAATAGGATGCTGCAGTCTGGAATAAGGATGTTTAATTTCAATCAATCAGGTAATTGAGTAGTCGATGAAACATCCATTGGCTACGCTAGAATTTCCATCGACTACTCAGTTAGTACTACAGGAAACCCCTGACATGTGACTGCCCAAGTTATGACTCCCCACACTTGCAACCATTTTTGTAAGTGCGGAAGGGGCCAAAAACCCCCGATGTATGTCCTTGGCCTGCATTTACGACAGTGCACGCTGCCTATCGTAAATGAGGGTTCGAGTTACAACACCCCCGACTTGCAACGCTTCCCCGGGAACCAATCGCGTCGCAAGTCAGGAGCCGTCTGTACTACATTTTAAAGGCAGAAAGAGCAGCGGGGAACACGGGGCAAGTGTGGTCCAGCTGCAGCACTTCAGCCTTTGACACATACCATGAGCCCTGTGGGGCTCTTGCTACATTTCAAAAGCAAAAGCACAGCATGGAGCATGGGGCAAGCGAGTACTGAAGCAGTCCCCGCTCATGCCGTTTCCCTTCTGTGCCTCTGCCTCCCCGTGCCCCCCACAGAGACTTTGCTGGGAGGACCGGCTCACCCCAGCACTGGATCCGGCTCCCCCCGTTGCTGCCTCTCTCTGAGAGAGGCAGCAAAGAGGAGGGGGGGAAGCGACTAGTTGAGTCACTACTCGACTAGCCGATAGAGTGATGCGGGTCCAGAGTCCGACCTGAAGCAGAGCGGAGGGATGAGGGAGACACTAGCCAGAGGGGAGGTGCCCTGCTGACAAAAGATAATTCCCAGTGCTACTGGCAGGAAACACCGTGGTGGTGAATGCACGCCACGTGACAACTACCAAGAATTGATTTACTTTATCACATACACCACAAAACATTTCCTAAATAATGCCCAAGTGCTACAGAAGTAGGTGTGCTAGAACTGAATAGATCACATCGCTAAGTACAAGTAACTTATGAAGCACAATCATGAATAACTAGGCTTAAACCACTGTTCACTTGTCATATAAACGAATGACGTTTTGGTTGCATTTGTGCCCTGACTTGCTAATTTGTATAATTCAGTCATTCATAAAGTACCTCCCAAGAACTGATGCAAATCAGTGAGGTTCAATTATATTTAGTTGTAGTTTTTTCCAGTGCTTTTTTTTTGTTAAAAAAAAAAGTGCCAGTACTAGGGCTGCTGGGAAAAAAATTGGTCAAGCCAAAAAAAAAAAAAAAACTGCTTGGGAGGTCGGGGCCGAAATGCACTTGCGGCCCCTTTAATTGCCGCATGTCCCAAGCGGGCTTCTGTCCGGCGCGGCGCAAATGCTCCCAGAGCTGGCTGGGAGCTGTGCCGGAGGAAAGCAGTGAGTGCTCCCAAAAAAAGGTGATGGTATACTGTACCAGTGTGTACCGTCACAAAAAAAGCACTGTTTTTTTCCCTGCCCTTTATTTTGCAAATAGGGTGAGGTGGGAGAGGAACTGTTTTGTCTATAACACACATATTCCTGTATTTCTTTCAGTACCACAAAGATTTGTTTCCCCTCCCGCAAAAAACGGGCAGACTGATTATATTGCCCACATAACTGGTTATCGCTGTGGATTTAATTGGAAACCCAAAAAGAAATCTTAACTCCTACACACAATTAATGGGTTTTCCCCTGCAAGGGTTAGAAATTAATAAGGCTGGTACCACAGAGAAAATTCACTAATCCATTGAGATCACACTGGAAACCTGTGCAGAACTGTGATTATAAGCAACAGTGCTTTCTTCTTATTTGGCATCTTTCTTGCCATTACTGAGGCTAAATTGAAAACTTTGAGATATATATTATCAAGTAAATAGATGGGTCTCTGCAGCTACAGTCGTATCAACATCTCTTCTTCCAGGAATGTTCTCCCCAGACAATACAATAAATAAATGTCTGCTTTCATTGCTGTAGTATACCTCGTTCAGGTATGTCTGTCTGCATTAGGGATGAATATCTTCATCGGATCTTGTGAAACCCAGTTTTGCTTGTAAACATTCACCATACTTTCCCTATTCTCTCCAGCTCATTCTCCAACACACTGGTTGTTTCAGGATCTGCTCTGCTATAGGCAATCCCATCAAAATATTTTATTGAAGACTGGCTTAGAGTTATTTTCTATGCATGAAATAACTAACCTAAAGAGCATAACAAAATCCAAGTTCATTAAGAGCCTTTCTTCTCTGAGTATTGCTACATATCTTTTCCTCTGGATTTCCACGTACACTAGTATTGCTTAAAGAAAAAGGAAATTACTAGACATTTGAACCTAGAAGATTTCCCCAGTGTTGCTGAGGCCCTTAACTCAAATAAGTTTTGTTTTTCTTTATTTAAATCACTGATTTGGAGTGGGGCTGGCAATGACGAGTACAGTTTGCAGGCTGCTCCAGGGAGAGAGAGGACAGCAGCGTGGGGCCAGGTGAGAAGCTCCTGTCTATGGCCACAGAAGCTGCAGCGAGCACAGCCAGAGGAAGTGTGCATGTCCCTCAGCTGGTGGACAGACAGACACAGACAGACGAACTCTCCCCTTTCCTCCTCCTCCCCCCCTTCATGGAGTGTGTGCTGTGATTGGCAAGTGGAAACAGTTGGCTTCTAATTAAAGTTTGAATTCTAGAAGCCTCTGCTGATTGGCTGAGCCTTGCTAGGGGGAGGGACTTTCAGGCACTCCAGGGCTTTATAAGGCAGTGGGCAAGCGACCAGGGAGCTTGCAAACAGGTGAGTGCTAACAGGGAGTTTAGAGAGGGAGTTGGGAAGGGGGCGAGGTTCTCTTGCCTTCTTTTTAAATCCCTTCTCCAGGACAGCAGCGATGGATGGTGATAGGTCTGCTGTTGTTACCTGCACGGAGTGTGCCATGTTTGTCTTCCTCCTGGAAGAAAGAACGGATTTCATTTGCATGAAGTGCAAGCTGCTCACCATTTTGGAAGAAAAAATTAGAGGGCTGGAGGCCCAAGTGTCGACCCTGCATTCGATCAGAGAGGACGAAGACTTCCTCGATAGAAGGCAGCGTTTAATCCTTCAAGCACGGTAGGTGGAAGAGCCAGAGAGGGCAGTACGGGACCAGGAAGAGAACTGGCAGCATGTAACTTCTAGAAGGGGGAAAAGGCCAGCACGGGAATCCCCCAATGCTATAGAGGTAAGCAATCGCTTTCAGGCTCTCTCCGCAGGCTCTGCAGTGTTGAATGGTTTCGACGGGACCTCACAAGGAAGAAACCGGAAGGAAACACCATCTACTGGAAGGCATGGGATGCGTAGTCCTAGGGATGGGTGTTCCACGGCCACCACCCCCAAAAGAAAACGACGGGTGGTGGTGGTCGGGGACTCCCTCCTAAGAGGGACTGAGCCATCCATCTGCCGACCGGACCTGGAATCTCGAGAGGTGTGCTGCTTACCAGGAGCTCGCATTCAGGATGTGACTGAGAGGCTTACCAAACTGGTCAAACCTTCGGATTGCTACCGCTTCCTGCTTCTCCATGTGGGAACTAACGATACGGCCAAGAATGACCTCGAGCGGGTTACTGCAGATTATGTAGCGCTGGGAAGAAAGATCCAAGAATTCGGAGCGCAAGTGGTGTTCTCGTCCATCCTCCCTGTTGAAGGGAAAGGACTGGGCAGGGATCGTCGAATGGAGGAAGTCAATGCGTGGTTGCGCAGGTGGTGTCGCAGAGAGGGCTTTGGTTTCTTCGACCATGGGACTCTGTTCCGGGAACAAGGATTGTTAGGAAGAGATGGGATCCACCTAACCAAGAGAGGAAGGAGCATCTTCGCGCGGGCAGGCTTGCAAACCTAGTGAGGAGGGCTTTAAACTAGGTTCGTCGGGGGACGGTGAGCACAACCCTGAGGGGAGTGGGAAAGTTGGATACCGGAAAGAAATGCAAAGAGGAACGAGCAACAAAGGAGGACCCCCTGATTCGAATGGAGAAGATAGGGCGATCAACTGGCTATCTCAGGTGTTTGTACACTAATGCGAGAAGCCTGGGCAACAAACAGGAAGAACTGGAGGCCCTGGCCAAGTCCGAGAAATACGATTTAATTGGGATAACGGAGACTTGGTGGGATGACTCGCATGACTGGAGCGCTGTCATGGAAGGGTATAGACTGTTCAGGAAGAACAGGCAGGGGAGAAAAGGAGGAGGAGTTGCACTATATGTAAAAGAGCACTATGATTGCTCTGAACTCCAGTATAAAGAGGAGAAAAACCTGTTGAGAGTCTATGGGTTAAGTTTAAAGGAGCAAACAACAACAGTGATGTTGTGGTTGGTGTCTGCTACAGGCCACCGAATCAGGTGGATGAGGTAGATGAGGCTTTCTTCGGACAACTGAGAGAAGCTTCCAGATCGCAGGCCCTGGTTCTCGTGGGGGACTTTAATCACCCTGACATCTGTTGGGAAACCAATACCACAGTACACAGGCAATCCAGGAAGTTTTTGGAGAATGTTGAGATAACTTCTTGGTACAAGTGCTAAAGGATCCGACCAGGGGCCGTGCGCAGCTTGACCTTCTGCTCACAAACAGGGAGGAACTAATAGGGGAAGTAGAGGTGGGTGATAACCTGGGAAGCAGTGATCATGAGATGGTAGATTTCAGGATCCTGACCAAAGGAAGAAAAGAGAGTAGTAAAATACACACCTTGGACTTCAAAAAAGCAGATTTTGACTCCCTCAGAGATCTGATTGGCAGAATCCTGGGATGCTAACATGAAGGGGAAAGGAGTCCAGGACAGCTGGCAGTATTTTAAAGAAGCCTTATTGAAGGCACAGAAAGAAACCATCCCGATGCGTAGCAAGAAAGGCAAACATGGTAGGAGACCGGATTGGCTTACGGGGAAATCCTTGGTGAACTTAAGCACAAAAAGGAAGCTTACAAAAAGTGGAAACTTGGACAAATGACCAGGGAGGGGTTTAAATGTATAGCTCGAGAATGCCGGGGGGTTATCAGGAAGGCGAAAGCACAGATGGAATTGCGACTGGCTAAGGACGTGAAGAATAACAAGAAAGGTTTCTACAGGCATGTTAATAAGAAGAAGGTGATCAGAGAGGGTGTGCGGCCCCTACTGGATGAAGGAGGTAACCTAGTGACAGATGATGTGCGGAAAGCTGAAGTACTCAATGCTTTCTTTGCCTCTGTATTCACGGACAAGGTGGGCTCCCGGACTAATGCGCTAAGTGATGCAAGATGGGATGAAGATGGACAGCCCGTGGTGGGTAAAGAACAGGTTAGGAACTATTTAGAAAAGCTAAACGTATGCAAATCCATGGGTCCGGACTTAATGCATCCGAGGATACTGAGGGAGTTGGCAAATGTCATTGAGGAGCCTTTGGCCATTATCTTTGAAAAGTCGTGGAGATCGGGAGAAATCCCGGATGATTGGAAAAGGGCAAATGTAGTGCCCATCTTCAAAAAAGGGAAGAAGGACGATCCAAGGAACTATAGGCCGGTCAGTCTTACCTCGATTCCTGGAAAAATCATGGAAGGGATCCTTAAGGAATCCATTTTGAGGCACTTGGAAGAGAGGAAAGTGATTAGGAATAGTCAGCATGGATTCACAAAGGAAAGTCGTGCCTGACCAATCTGATTAGCTTCTATGATGAGGTAACTGGCTCTGTGGACGTGGGAAAGTCAGTGGATGTGATATACCTTGACTTTAGCAAGGCTTTTGATACGGTCTCCCACAATATTCTTGCCAGCAAGTTAAGGGAATGTGGATTGGATAAATGGACGGTAAGATGGATAGAAAGCTGGCTAGAAGGCCAGGCCCAGCGGTAGTGATCAACGGCTCGATGTCAGGATGGCGTCGGTTTCTAGCGGAGTGCCCCAAGGTTCGGTTCTAGGACCGGTTTTGTTCAATATCTTTATTAATGATCTGGATGAGGGGATTGATTGCACCCTCAGCAAGTTTGCGGATGATACTAAGCTAGAGGGAGAGGTAGATACGCCTGAGGGCAGAGATAGGGTCCAGAGTGACTCAGACAAATTGGAGGATTGGGCCACAAGAAATCTGATGAGGTTTAACAAGGACAAGTGCAGAGTCCTGCACTTGGGACGGAAGAATCCCAAGCATTGTTATAGACTGGGGACCAACCAGCTAAGTAGTAGTTCTGCAGAAAAGGACCTGGGGGTTACAGTGGATGAGAAGCTGGATATCAGTCAACAATGTGCCCTTGTAGCCAAGAAGGCTAATGGCATATTAGGCTGCATTAGGAGGAGCATTGCCAGCAGATCCAGAGATGTCATTATTCTCCTTTATTCGGCTCTGGTGAGGCCACATCTGGAGTATTGTGTCCAGTTCTGGGCCCCCCACTACAAAAAGGATGTGGACGCATTGGAGAGGGTCCAGCAGAGGGCAACCAAAATGATTAGGGGGCTGGAGCATATGTCCTATGAGGAGAGGCTGAGGGAGTTGGGTCTGTTTAGTCTGGAGAAGCGAAGAGTGAGGGGGGGATTTGATAGCAGCCTTCAACTTCCTGAAGGGAGGTTCCAAAGAGGATGGAGAAAGGCTGTTCTCAGTAGTGACAGATGGCAGAACAAGGAGCAATGGTCTCAAGTTGTGGTGGGAGAGGTCCAGGTTGGATATTAGGAAAAACTATTTCACTAGGAGGGTAGTGAAGCACTGGAATGGGTTACCTAGGGAAGTAGTGGAGTCTCCATCCCTAGAGGTGTTTAAGTCTCGGCTTGACAAGGCCCTGGCCGGGTTGATTTAGTTGGGATTGGTCCTGCCTAGAGCAGGGGGGCTGGACTTGATGACCTTCTGAGGTCTCTTTCAGCTCTATGGTTCTATGATTCTATGAAATATATAATAGATAGCTGTCCTTTTCTCCACCCCTGCCTCCTGCTGGCCCAATGGGACTATAGCTGTTCTGGTTCCCATCTCCTGCCCCTTGCTGCCATGTGGTCATTCTACAGCAGGGGGTGGGAAACCTTTTTTGGATTGGGGGTCACTGACCAACAGAAAAATCAGTCGGGGGCCTGGTAGGAAGGTAAAAAAAACCAAAAAAACAAAGAAAAACCCCAAACCCTCACGGACGTGGCCTCTGACTGAGGAGGAGACAGACACTTCCCACATTCCCCTCGCACACCAGAGCCTAGTGGGGCCCAGGCTAGTAGATTTTGTGTGCTCCAGTCCTGCAGTACGGTGCTGATTCCCCAGTACTGTGGGGGAGCACTGAGCCTCGGGGGCCGCATCCAGGCAGACGGGGACCACATCTGGCCCCCGGGCCTGAGGTTCCTCACCCCTGTTTTACAGTATAACTCCTTCCTACCAGATCCCTCCCTTTCCACGAGAAAAAAATATCAAATTCGAGGCACATCCCATTGTCTTGGCACAACCCACCTTACTTTAAGCAGTAAGAGAAAGCCACACACCAAATTTGGTGGTCCTAGCTCTTACTGTTTAGGAGGTGCTCTTGAACAAACAGAGTCACAGATTGAGGGTATGTCTAAACTATGTTCTATTTTCGAAAGAGGATATGCAAATTCTGCGGGGAATTTGCATATTTTTTTCCGACCTCACTTTCAAAAGCAGAGCTTTCGAAAGTGAAAGTAGTCTGGACACGGTTTTTTGGGGGGAAAAAACCCTTTTTCAAAGAAAAAAACCCCCCGCGTAAATCTCAATTTTTAAGGAAGAGCAGTTTTTTTCGAAAAAGGGTTTTTTTCCCTGAAAAACCGCGTCCAGACTACTTTCACTTTCAAAAGATCCGCTTTCAAAAGTGAGATCGGAAGAAGATATGCAAATTCCAGGAGAATATGCATATCCTCTCTCGAAAATAGAACATAGTCTAGACATAGCCTGAGAGAGAGAGACACGTTTCTAAAATACAGTAAGAAGATTAAACCATTGCAGGTTCTTATGCCTAGCCCACCCGGTCACCTGACAACCAGAATATTCCAACAACCTCTTCCTGCAACAGAGGCTTAGGAAAGATGGTGTACTGCTAGCCCAGGCAGCTGAAGTTCCCTATCAACAGCTAGAGCACAAGCAGCAGCAATGCAAACTTCCCCTTTATCACAATGCCAATGGAACTTTCAACTACCTCCTCAGGAAAGAAACTCACCACCCTCCACAACATTCAGTTCTTGGCCTGTCCACTGCCCTGTATACTTGTTCATTAGGCTCTGCACTGGAACCTCTTACTTTCATTTCACATTAGTCATGTCAACACTAGCAAAAAAGGCCATAGCTGGCCCAGGTCTGCTGAGTCAGGTTTATGGGACTTGGGCTCCAGGACGGTAAAACTACTCTGTGATATTCAGATTAACATCCACACTGCAGTGCTATTTCGAGATACCAGAGGTATCCCGAAATAGCTACCCCGCGTCTTTTGAACGCGTCTGCTATTGCAAAACGTAGTGGACGCGCTATTTCAGCACCCGTGTAAACCTCGTTGCATGATAGCTAAGGGATGTCTCAAAATAGAGTGTTATTTCAAAATTTGGCGCTGTGTGTAGACACACTAAATTTCAAAATAGCGTATTTCAAGAAAGAATCAAAATAAGATACACAATTTGCATATATTATTTCAAGCTAAGGGTGCAGTGTACATGCACCCTAAGGCTGGTGGCCAAGCTCTGAGCACCTGTGAGAATGAAGGGTCTTTTAGCCCTGTGTAGACATATGTTCCGGCTGTGATTTTTAAATGAATCAAGAGAGCAGGTATCCAATTTTCAGTGAAATCCAATGTAAGAGGGGCATTTAACTCCTGCAATAATCACTCGCACCCTGAGCCAGATCAGAACCAAGGACTGAAAGGAAACTGGGAAAAGAAAATAGAACCTATTTCCAGCCCCATTCAGCACCCTGCCACTGCCCATGCGCAGGCTTTTAATAAAAAGATCCCAGCTGGCAGAATGAAACACCTTGAAGATTATTCCACTGTCACATCTGGAAAGGGAAGGAAATGGTAAACATGTTCCCAACTCTGCGCAAGATAGCCCGACACTCTATGATTTTACTGGGCAGCTGTCGCTTTAACAGAAATACATAAAACGTTATTTCTTTCACATGTGCATCTGGTTTGATTAATTTGGTAACCGACAATGCAAAACACTGGGTGCGACCAAAAGCAACCCTGCATTCACACCCTTTGCACTATTATAATCATCTTTATACAACATATGTCTTATGAGGAATCATTTAAAATCTAACACACTAATCATCAATATTCTTGTGTCATGTAAGTATGAAATGCATACCAAAAATTATGAACACAAGATCCAATTATGACTACAGTTTGTTTACAAGCCTGGAGAGTGCTCAGCCAGTTTCACAAAGACACAGGACTAGCTGACACCACCAGCCATGCGTTATTGAAGTTGACTGGCAATCAACCGTCATGTGGCTGATTTTTGGCAATGGATGGGGACAGGACAAGACTCCATGTCTCCTTTCCAGCTGGAGTGATCTTAACTAGGGGTAAACCTCAGGAAAATGCTTTCCAAAAGGGTAAGTGGACTATAAAAGTGAGAAGCCAAAATTCCTCAAGACCCCTCTGTCTCTCTCTAAATTCTACCTGAAACCACAAAGGAACCAGTCCTTTGACTTATGGGCAGATCCTGACCTGGGAATTTGGTTCGCCATGTTGCTGGGAGCATGTAGTAAGGATTTTACCTTGAACCAAGACTAGCTTGCTAAATTTCAGCTACCGGGAAGTTAGTTAAGTTAGTTAATGTCTATTACGCCCGCTGGCGTGTAGGGCAGCAACCAAGGTTCTCCATTTTTGTTTGTCTTTGGCCATTTTCTCCAGCGTGTCCCAGTTGTAGTTCATTCTCTTCATATCTGCCTCAACAGTACGCTGCCATGTTGTCTTGCGCCTCCCACATTTCCATCGTCCTTCAGGCGTCCAGTGAAGTGCTATCTTTACAATGGTGTCTGCCTCCCTTCTCATCACGTGCCCTATCTATCTCCAGCGTCTTCTCATAATGATAGTGGTCATGTCTTCCTGGTGGCATCGCAGGAGCAGGTCGTGGTTGGAGATCGTTTTCGGCCAAAAGATGCAAAGTATCTTACAAAGACTTGTGGTGTGAAAGGATGAGAGCTTGGCACGGTTGCACTCTGTCATCCACCAGCACTCTGGGCTGTATAGTAGTGTTGATATGACACAGCTCTGGTACAGCTTAAGCTTGATGTGGACACTGTACTGTGTAGATCTCCATACATTGTTCATACTCCTGAGGACATTTCTGGCCTTACTTAGTCTGCTCTGGATGTCGTTCTTGGTGCCTTCATCATGGCGGATGATGCTGCCTAAGTACGTAAAGCTGTCTGTGCTGGGTAAGTCTGCATCATCTATCTTGATTGGTGCTGGTGAATCTATATTGAGAATCATAAACTCTGTTTACTTAGGGCTAACTATTAATCCAACCTGGCGTCCAAAGGTGCATAGGTGTTGTGTTGTTTCCTGCGTGTGTTGATGGGTATGGGAAAGCAATGCAAGGTCATCCGCAAAGTCATGGTCTTCCAATGTGGAAAAAGGTGTCCATCTGATACCCTTTGACGCATCTGCTGTTGTTCTCTGCATCACCCAGTCAATCACCATGTTGAAGAGTAGTGCAGACATGATGCATCCCTGTCTGACCCGAGTCTTGACTTCGAAAGACAGATTGCAGTATCCTACGCTACATGTGAGGTTGGCGTAAAAACTCTTAATGAGCTGGACCACTTGTAGAGGGATTCTGTAAGCTCTTAGAATGTGCCAAAAGGCTGTCTCTGTGTATGCTGTCAAAAGCCTTCTCAAAGTCAACAAAGTTTATGTACAGCTGTCTCTGCCACTCTGTGCACTGCTCTATGACGTTTCTCAGAGTGAAAATCTGGTCTATACATCCTCTTCCCTTGTGAAATCCGGCTTGTTCTTTCCTCAGAGACTTGTCAACAGCATCTGAGATCCGCTGGATGATGACCTTGGCTAGGATCTTGCTGGGTACGGATAAAAGGGTGATCCCACGCCAATTGTTGCAGTTGCTGAGTGCTCCTTTCTTAGGAATCTTGATGATGACTCCTTTGGTCCAGTCCTTGGGTATCTGTTGTCCTTCCCAAATTGCTACAAACAGTGGTTGGAGAATCGTGGCTGCAAGTTCTGGGTCTGCTTTAAACAACTCCGCGTCCAGGTTGTCAGGTCCTGGAGCTTTGCCATTTTTCAGGGATCTGATGGCTGCACTGATTTCTTCTTTCTCTGGTGGATCAATATTCATATCAAGGTCCTCCTCAGCTTCCTGAATGTCCGCTTCTTCTTCAGGTGGTGGTCTATTCAGAACCTCTCTGAAATGTTCTGTCCAGCGTGCTTCTTGCTCTTCCTCTGTTGACAGTAACTGCCCTTGTTTGTCCGTAATGGGGGCACTTGCCCTGCCATGATACTTGCCACAAACAAGCTTGGAGATTCTGTCCTTGCTCCCCTTGATTAGCTGCATCTTCAGCTTTTGTTGCAAGGTCCTCCATGAAAGCTTGCTTGTCTGCCCTCACTAATGTCTTTACTTTTTGATTTGCCTCTCTGTAATTCTGCTTGTATCTTTCTTGAATTCTGGCTGATTTGGTGTCTACCAGTCTCTTCTTTATGTCCCGTCTCCCTTCAATGGCTTTCCATGTATCAGGCTTAATCCACTCCTTCCTCTTCTTCCTATCCTTGAAACCCAGACAGGCCTCGCTGCTCTTTGCGTAGACTGATGCAATCTGTTCCCATGCCATGTTGACTGGGAAGCAGGTATGTTAAATATTGGTTAATTGAAAAGTCAAGTAACCTCAAGAATTCTTACTGGTTAGTCGGCTATTCTATAGTCCCCGGGGGCAGGGCCAGCAGCCAGGGCACTCTGGCCTCACTCCCAAGGAGTCCCCTGCCGCTCCACGCTGCTGCCTCTGTATCACACTGGAACTAGGAGAGCAGGTGTGGGTAATAAGCGGCCTGTGGGCTAGATGCAGGCCCGATGCTTTATTTACCTGCACCTCCACAGCGCCCAGAGACTGCGGTTCGCCATTCCCGGCCAGTGGGAGCTGCAGAAAATGTGCGGGTCAGGCCACTGCTTCCTACAGCTCCCACTGGCCACAAACAGCAAACCATAGCCAAGGGGAGCTGTGAACAGTGGTACCTGTGGAGATGCATGTAAATCAAGTGTTTGGAGGCCCGCCACAGGCTAGCCCCGATGAGCCGTATCTGGCTCATGGGCCGCTTATTGCCCACCCCAATACAGAGGCAGGGTCGTCAGAATGCCCCTACGTATGCTGCAGCAAGGCAAGCCTACTTTCTTCAGCACTCTAATGCAGTTGACTAGAAATTCTGTGGTGGCTTCGTTTAAGTGCTAAAAATTAATGTGCTATTGAAAATGAAAATAAATATTGCAACCATTGCAACATCCTCTGTGTAATGATTGTCACATGAAATTTTATTTATTTTGCATTGTTTCCACATTTGCAGTGCGGGATATGCCACAAATATTTTAGTGACAATGTACAACTGCAATGCAGAATTTATCAAGAAAAAGCTAGAGGTTTTGTCAGCTAAGTGAGAGATGAGGGTCTATGACGCATGGGTAGGCATGAGACATTGAACAGTGGGAGAAGTACATTATAGGGATGTTAAATTGTGTTTAATCAGCTAATCGAGCAGTCGATGGAGTTTCCATCAACTACGTGATTAGTCGATAATGGGGGGAAACTGCAGAGCTGTAGCGGGGTTAGTTCCTGGCCCCAGGAGATAACCCTGCTGCGGCTCTGCCTTTTAAATGTATTAAGAGCTGCCTGCTCTTAATACATTTAAACAGAAGAGGCATAGCAGGGGCGACCAAGCGTGAGCTGGCAACCAGCTGCCTAGCTGGCAACTCTTAATACATTTAAAAAGCAGAGGTGCAGCATCTGGGACCAGGAGCTTTTAAGCCGGTTGCCCCCAGCACCAACTCCTGCTTCCCCCCGCCCTTGCTGCCACTCTCTGACAGAAGCAGCGAGTGGGGGAGGAGGGAAGTGACTAGTCAAGTGACTATTCGATAAGCATATGCTTATCAGGTAGTCGACTGGTCAACTAGTCGCTTACACATCCCTAGTACATTAGCTGGATATTTCTGCTCAATAACGAAATGGTTAATGTAGACATGTCAAGTCATCTCTTGATTTCAGACCAATGTCTCACTGAGATGAATGGAGCAGTCCAGATTTCTCAAAACTACTATTCCAGGCTACCTGCAGAATAAGGTAGAGAATACAGGGCGTCCCCACTATAAGTCACCCTGGTATATATCCGTTCCGCTCTAAAGTCATTGACGTTTGTAGGAACTGATGCGTTATAAGTTCTCCCATTCCCCAATATAAGTCGTGCAAAATACTCCCCCCAATTTGCTTAAATGGAAGTCAGCCATGGGAAAAAAATTCCCCACCTTAAGTTGTTTCACTATTAGTCCAAGTTTTTTGGAACGTATCTTGGATTTATAGTGAGGACAGCCTGTACTTCATTAGTTAATCTTGAAAACAGAACCAAATGTATCTTCACAACAAGGGAGGCTGCCTTTTTATTCTTCCTTTGGTGTGTGGAGAAGCCAGTCCCCAAAACCTCTTCTCACCGATCATGGAAGACTTCCAGGATAACAGCAACTTCTAGTCCTCTCACTGGGAACACCCAGAATAAGGAATCATGCTGGTAGGTACAACATTTGCACACCACACACACAAATTTAATTTGTCCTCTTAGGCATTTTTTAAACACAAGTTTCAGCAACAATATCATCATGGACAGTCTACTGTTCTTCAACTGCCTCTGTTAGTTTTCCTATAGGGAATCAACTTTGGGGCCACCATAAAAGGCCCTTGAAATTTTATCCTTTTCCAGATCTGCTAGTTGTGGGAATGGATATTGGCCATGCCTTTATTATTACGTTTGTCACCTAAAAATTTTTTTTTTCTGGATGAGTTTCTTCACTGGCAAAAAATCTACCTCTGACTTTTTAACTGTGCTTTAATCACATAACTAATACATATTAACTAATGCAAATGTAAATTCACAGTCCAGAACCATTTCTTGCTAGTCAATCTTAAATGTAGTCTACAACAACAAAAAATTAGTGCCTCGAAATCAGAAACACGCATTTGTCTCCAGGTACAAATATTTGTAGAGCATCTATACTGGAATTTACTATGGTGCTAGTTAATATATGCTAATTATTTGTTAATAGAAAACTAAAAAATTTAAATGTCCCTTCATTTGCAAAAGTAAAGTTTGCACATGTTATTTCTGTGGGACATTTAGAGAGACATAAGTTAAATCTCTCTCTCTATATAAAAAAGTTTTTCCTGACGGATGACCGAAGAATGTTCCTCCCAGACGACAGAATGACATCATCACGTCAGCCAAGTCAACAGCCCCTCTCAGCGAAGCAAAAGTGACCAGAGAGAATGGAGTTGGTGAGCGTAGTGGGCAGAGGACACAGCCCACTAGTGATATATTAAAACAAAGATGTGCTAGAATTAGGGATGTTGGCGTGTAGCCGTTTACATGATTAACTGATAAGCCTGGGTTTATCGGTTAATCCTAATGACTACATGGAAGCCCCCAGAGGCAGCAAGGGTGGGGAAGGCAGGATCTGGTGCCCGTGGGGAGCTGATTTTTCTGTCCCCTCCCCTACCTCGGTGCTGCTGCCTCTGATAGGCAGCAGCACAGGGCTTAAAGGGGGCAGGAAGGAGCCATTACAAGTGGGAAGCCGGCTCCCTGTGAGCACCAGTTCCCGCCTCCCCCCTCCCACATGTAAACCTCTAAAAATCCAGCGGTTACACATTTAAACAAATACTTATTAATATTAATAACAGAGATGTTAACTAACTAAAGGTTTTAGTAATTTACTGTTCATCATTCATACTTTTCACCACCAGTGATTATGTATTGTGTTTGTTTTTACACTTTACTACCCCAAATTAAAAAACACAGTTAGAAAACCAAAAAAGTGCCACCGTGGCTTAACAACCAATTAAAAGAAGCAGCTAGAGATTTAAAAAGGGTCATTTAAAAAGTGGAATTTAAATCCTACTGAGGAAGATAGAAAGGAGCATAAACTCTGTAAAATTAAGTGTAAAAATATAATAAGAAAATGTAATAAGAAAAGCCAAAAGGAGTTTGAAAAACAGCTATCCAAAAACTCAAAAGTATAGCAAAATGTTTTTTTTAAAAGTACATCAGAAGCAGGAAGCCGGCTAAACAATCAGTGGGGCCCGTGGACAATCGAGATGCTAAAGGAGCACTCAAAAGCGATAAGGCCATTGTGGAGAACCTAAATGAATTCTTGGCTTCGGTCTTCATGGCTAAGGATGTTGGGGAGATTCCCAAACCTGAGCTATTCTTTTTCAGCGACAAGTCTGAGGAATTGTCCCAGACTGAGGTGTCATTAGAGGTTTTGGAACAAAATGATAAACTTAACAGTAACAAGTCACCAGGTTGCCCTTTGCCCAAGAGTTCTGAAAGAACTCAAATGGGAAATTGCTGAAAGACTAATTATGGTTTGTAACCTATCCTTTAAATCAGCTTCTGTACCTAATGACGGGAAGATAGCTAATGTGACACCATTATGTAAAAAGGGCTGTAGAGGTGATCCTGGCAGTTACGGACCAGTAAGTCTAACATCAATACTGGACAAATTAGTTGAAACTATAGTAAAGAACAAAATTATCAGACACATAGATGAACATAATTTGTTGGGGAAAAGTCAACATGGTTTCTATAAAGGAAAATCATGCCTTACTAATCTACTAGAATTCCTTAAGGGGGTCCAACAAATATGTGGGCAAGTCGGATTCAGTAGATAAAGTATAGTTAGATTTCCAGAAAGCCCTTGATAAGGTCCCTCATCAAAGGCTCTTAAGTAAAGTAAGTTGTCATGGGATAAGAGGGAAGGTCCTCTCGTGGACTGATAACTGGTTAAAAGACAGGAAACAAAGGGTAGGAATAAATGCTCAGTTTTCAGATTGGAGAGAGGTAACTAGTGGTGTCCCCCAAAGGTCCGCACTGGGACCAATCCTATTCACCCTGTTTATAAATGATCTGGACAAAGGGGTAAACAGTGAGGTGGCAAAGTCTGCAGATGATACTAAACTGCTCAAGATAGTTAAGACCAAAGCAGACTGTGAAGAGCTTCAAAAAGATCTCACCAAACTAAGTGATTGGGCAACAAAATGGCAAATGAAATTTAATGTTGATAAAGGTAAAGTAATGCACATTGGAAAAAATAATCCCAACTATACATACAATATGATGGGACTAATTTAGCTACCACTACTCAGGACAGAGATCTTGGAGTCATTGTGGATAGTTCTCTGAAAACATCCACTCAATGTGCAGTGGCAGTCAAAAAAGCAAACAGAAAGTTAGGAATCATTAAGAAAGGGATAGAGAATAAGACAGAGAATATCTTATTGCCTCTATATAAATCCATGGTACGTCCACATCTTGAATACTGCGTACAATGTGGTTGCCTCATCTCAAGAAAGATATATTGGCATTGGAAAAGGTTCAGAAAAGGGCAACAAAAATGATTAGGGTTTGGAATGCGTGCCATATGATGAGAGATTAAAAAGATGGTGACTTCTCATCTTTGAAAAGAGGGGACTAAGAGAGGATATGATAGAAGTCTGTAAAATCATGACTGGTGTCGAAAAAGTGAATAAAGAAAAGTTATTCACTTGTTCCCATAAGAACTAGAGGTTATCAAATGAAATTAATAGGTAGCAGATTTAAAACAAACAAAAGGAAGTTTTTCTTCAGACAGCACACAGTCAACCTGTGGAACTCCTTGCCAGAGGATGTTGTGAAGACCAGGACTTTAACAGGGTTTAAAAAGAACTAGGTAAATTCATGGAGGTTAGGGACATCAATAGCTATTAGCCAGGATGGGTAGGAATGGTGTCCCTAGCCTCTGTTTGTCAGAGGCTGGAAATGGATGACAGGAGAGGGATCACATGATGATTACCTGCTCTGTTCATTCCCTCTGCGGCATCTGCCATTGGCCACTGTCAGCAGACAGGATACTATGCTAGATGGACCTTTGGTCTGACCCAGTATGGCCATTCTTATGTCCTCTTAGTAAGACACTATTACCCCTATCTAAAATTTTGTAAATTAAACACACTGCAGTGAAATCAGTATGCTCAGAATATCTGCCCTCTCCCATCCCAGAAGCAAAGTACAAATATTTCCAGAAAATGCCTTTAAAACAAGTTTGGTTGCAAGTGCTGGTATCTCCCTTCCTTGGCCATGGCTTTAAGAAAGCAGATTTGTACTTTAAATGGATATACAAATAACAGATTTCCCAGAACATCACTTCTTTCTCTCTGTGGGCACACAGCAGGTTTATGAAAGATGAAAGGAGGACATTTCTGTGAAGACACCTTCTTAAAATATTAACACATCATCAGTGTTTCCAACTCTTGTGATTTTATCATGAGCATCACAATATTTTGTTAATTTTCTTAAAGCCCCAGTGCTGAAGTAACATAATTTAATTGATTATCACAGCTTTCATTTTAAAAAATAGTAAGTTTCTAGCTTTCTTGGGAGAGAGAAATGCAGGAAAATATCACTTGAGTTCACCCTAACGGCTCAGAAATCAAAGGACGAAAACCCCAACATTTTTATAGATTTAAAATCTCATAAAAAACTCAATTTGGCAACTTGAGAGCTGATTTATAATTCTGGAATGCTCCAAGTTGGTAGTTCTGTATTATAGTCAAATTCTCAGCAAATACATCCAATGGGTACACATGCACAGTATTTTGTAGGCAAAACTTCAGCATATGCACCTTTAAAAACTGGATGCAAAACATTAAAACTGCTTTTTAAATTAGTGTTATTGTAAATTGACAGGGGATATAGTTCTGGGTAACTTGGGTGTACTGGGGGAAACACATCAGTGAATACTCATTTTTTAGTTTTGGGGGGAAGGCTATGCACATTTTTCGTGACTGTGAATATGGAATAGCTTAAATGACAGATTTCAATCCCCCAGTTACCAGATCTGTGGACAGGGAGAGAAAGTTAGCAATAAATAAAGCTAGTTCTTATTAAAAAGGAGTTACAAATCTAACAGGCTAGTAATATGCCCCAGAAACCTTAGGTTTCTCATACAGGACACCTACTTCCAAAATCATGAGAATACTGCTCATTGAGTAAGATTTTGTGGTCCAGAATTCATTGTACCGGCATCAGTGGTGTCATTTTGCCAAGTTAAATAAAAGTTACCTAAACGACCTTCTGTAGAGATTTTTAAAAAAATTGTCTTAACTATGTAATAAAAAGATTGGACAATGGATTAACTTTCCAATATTTATAACTGTCCCAATCATGCAATGGGAACTACAAGCACTTTGGTAAACGGATAGACAAGTTGCCTCATAGTTTCTTGTATCCATTACTGAAAGGAAGGCTAGTTATACACTGGGAAATGACATCCTGTTATAACATGTTAACTGACATATTAAATACTTATTAGCACTCACTATAAACAGAGACTGTTATATATGAAATCGTGTTAGCTGTTTGTAGTCAGGCTTCCAGATCCACGGTAACAAAATATTCAATGTCTCATTAACAGATGTTATAACAGGATGCCATTTCCCAGAGTAGATGAGCCCCCAAAGACTTTTGTTTCCTCCCTGTCTAGCAACAGAAGCACACTAGGGTAATAATATCTTTCGCTTTCTTATTACTAGAAACTACATTTAGACATTGAAGAACAGATTATCAATGATATTTAAAATAACAGCTTTCACGTCAAATCCTTATGCACTTGTAACTTCAATTGAAATCTACAGGAGTTTTCTGCAGGACTGTAAAATGGAGTCTCAAAATGTATTTGAGAGAGGTGATATTTCTGACCTGTGGCAAAATCTTTGAAAAAGGTACTTTTACCAAACTGTAGCAAGACTCTGTGCATGCACCTCTACTCATGCCAGTGGTTCCAATAAGTATTGCTGCAGGGAAATTTTGGATCTCTAATCGTAGGTGCTTACTCTAGGCACCCATGAGAAAAAATGGTGGGTGCAGAACACCACTGGCAGCCAGCTCTTCTCCCTCCCTCCAGTGCCAGGAACCCCACTGCCTGCTCCTCTTCCTTCTCCCCGTGCCTCCCACCTGCCAGCAGCCCCACCAATCAGTGCCTCACCCCTCCTAACGTCTCTCGCCCATCACGGAGCAGCTGTTTGATAGCACGCAGGAAGTGCTAGGGGAAAGGAGAGGGGGACAGTACTGGGCAGGAAGAGGCGGGGCAGGAATGGAGCAGGGTTGAGAAGTGGTGGAGTGGGGGCGGGGTCTAAGGCAGGGCCAGGGAGTTGAGCACCCCCCAACACATTAGACAGCTCTGTCTGTACTACAGGCCATCCTCACTATAAGTCCAAGATACGTTAAAAAAAAACCCTTGGACTTATAGCAAAACAACTTAAAGCAGGGAATTTTTTCCCCACAGCTGACTTCCATTTGCACAGTTTTTTTCCCCCGTGACTTAAGAGCGGGGAATAGGAGGACTTATAATGCATCAGTTCCTACAAGAGTTAATGACTTTAGTGAGGAATGGATGTATACCGGGGCGACTTATAGCAGGAACGCTCTATACAGTTTATGGAGCTGTTTGCTCTCAAGGATAACTGCGAAATTAAACAGAAAAGATTTGACTAGACACTATCTACTGTTACAACTTGTGTAAAAGAAAATAAAGTTTGAAAAAAGCTGTTTTATAAACAGTTATCACAACAACTCCCAATCCTTTACAAACATTAACCCAAACACGGGTTAACCACCAAGCTATGACTGGAATAGGTGCAGAAAGAGGCTGTCAGACGTTCAAAGGTATTTAGGTGCCTAAAGATGCAAATAGATGCCTCATGGGATTTTTTAAAAGTGCCTAAGTAATTAGGACCTAACCAGTTTATCTGCTTTTGAAAATCTCACTAGGCTCCTATCCATATCTACCAATGCCTTAGAAATCATGGTCTGACTTGTCTACAATTTTTCAGCAACTCAGTGGCAGAGCTGGAAACTCAATCCAACCGCCTTCACTCTAAGGCAGTGGTTCCCAAACGGTGGGTAGCAACCCATTTGGGGTCATGCCATTAGAAGATAGTGTTGCAGCGACCCCTAGAGTGCAGAGGATGCCATTTTGCTTCACATAACACAGCCTCGCATGTACAGTCCATATGTGATCGTAATGCACGAAAGATGCCATTTGCTCTGAACAATGGCATCCTACCTACAGCGTGACCTCCTGTGCCCCATACATACAGGAGCACATTGTTGGGAGGATGTCACTGTGTGGAGTAAAATGACATATCATGTGTGTGAGGTCACACTGAGCAGAGCACTCTACTTTCTCTCTGAAATGGCATCCTCCATGCTCTCTGGAATCCCAGGAGGAAATAATTCGTTACAACAGGCAACAAAAAACTTGGGAGTTGCTGCTCTAAGGACTAGTCTACACTAGAAGCATTTGATGGCATAGCTATGTTATTTGGTGCGGGGTGGGGGGGGTGATCTTTTACATTTTTATACCTGCAGAAGCCCTAATGTAGACCCAGGCATATTGGTAAAAAATGTGCTTTCACCACCACGGCTTATTTTATTTGGGGCTATTCCAGTATGTTGTACCGCAACTGGAGTACCCTTCCTCATATGGTGGGTGACAGGGATGTTAACAGGTAACTGGTAACCGTACCAGTAACCGGCTAACCAGCAGCCGGGTTGGGCTGGAGCAGCCCCTGGCCTGGCCTGAGAAGCTCCCGCCCATGGCATGGCACGCCCTGGTGCAGCCAGCCTGGCCCAGCACTGTCGGAGCAGCCTAAAGTATGGCAGGCCCCAGCCGGGCTAGAGCAGTCCCCCACTTGTGCCACGCTGCAGACAGGGAGCTGACTCCAGTCTGGCCGGCCTGTGGGATCCTGGTTAACTGGTTAAATGGAACGTTAATGTCCATGCAAGCTCCCTGAACCAGTAATATCTTTGGGGATGGTTTATTATAAAACACTGCACAAAAGGTTAAAACATAAGTCCTACACACATTTACTATTTTTCTCACCCCAGTGTAAACAGTAAATTATATCTAGGTCCCTACCAAATTCATGGCCATGAAAAGCACACCATGGACTAGGGATGATAAAATGCGGTTAACTGACTAGTTGAGAAGTCGATGGAATTTTCATCGACTACTGGACTCGTCGATAGGCACTTCTGCATTCCTCCTTTGAATGTACAAGAGCCCGCGCTGGGAAGTCCCGCTGACTCCAGGCTGCATGCGGGTGCCTACTTTGATATGTACAAGAGTCCTCAGCAGGGGCTCTTGTGCATTTCAAAGCTATGGAGCCTGGGATCAGCGGGGGACTTAGAGTCCCCCGCTGACCCTGGTTCCACGTGGCATTTCAGCAGAACCCATAGTTAGCTGGGGAGTCCACAGCTGGTCCCAGGCTCCACAGCTGCCCCTTTGAAACACACAGAGGCGGCGTTTCAAAGGGGCAGCTGCTGCACAGCTGATCCCCGGCTCAGCTGTGCGGTACTGCCGCTTTGAAGTACCCCTTCTCCCCACTTTGCTGCCTCTATGAAACAGAGGCAGCAAGGGGGAGGGGAATCTACTAGTCGCCAGACTATCCGATAAGCAAATGCTTATCAGATAATCGACTAGTCTTTAACATCCCTACCATGGACCATGAAATCTGGACTTTTGTGTACTTTTACTCTTTACTATACAGATTTTTACAAAGCAGAGCACCAATTCTCAAGTTGGAGGACCTAACCCAAGAGGGGTTTCAAAGTTATTTCAGGAGAATTGCGGCAGTGTTCTAATTTTTTTCCATCCATGAGTGGACTGAATTTTGGTATGTGCACCAATATTGAGACAGTGTGTGGATATGCACCACTAATACAAACAAAAAACTTAAAAATATATTTTTTAAAGTTCATAGGTATAGAAGAAAAACAAGGAATAATTAACAAGATACACAGCTTAAGATATTTAATATGAAATCAAATAAAAATAAAACTAATACTGCCCTGGTAGTACCTGTATTCTATTATCCTTTCTAACAACTCAAGCTAGTAAACAAACCAAAATGTGGTATACTCAAAACAGCTATAGAAAGAAAGGCATGGACATTAAGTGAAAGCATAAAAATATGCACCAAAGGCCCAATTTAAATAATCTACTCTTCCTACTATACATAGACCACTAAATCCCCAAGAAAAGCTTATCTCGAAAAAAATGAAGCATCTGACAAAACACTACCATGGGATGGACTTCTGCAGATCCCAAAACTATCGCTGTTGCTTGCACACATAGCTCAGCTTTAAGATCCTAAACAAATTGGAGTCAACTAGAAACAGTCATGCTCTCATTGCAAATATTAATACAACATTTTCTGATACTGGACGGAGAGTAAAGGACAGTCACTCAGGTGTATACAATTTCTAAGGGATATCAACTCAATTTAATACTTCACACATAGAAAACAGAGAGCAAACAAAACTACCAACAAACAAATGACAACCCTGAATATACAAGGAGAAGTAAAACAAGTGCAACTGAGCCCTGTAGAAAAAGGCAAAGTGTTTCTTTCTGGTTTCACACTGTGTGTTACCAACTTAAAAAACCAGAGTGGGCTCATTAAGTTTTTATACCCTCTTAAAGAAACAGAGCACCTTAACACATGGCTTTGGAGTTTGCAGCTAAGGTCTTCATCCTACAAATCATAAGACTAAACCTAGTTCTTATAACTGTTCTTATACTGAAGTACTCTGAAGAGCCAGAACTACATTGGCCTTAATGGTTTTCAGTACTTGTCCCCAAACAAATTCAGAAACCTAATGGGAATCTCATGTCTGGAATCCAAGTGATTTCTATTAAGTTTTAGAAACCCTTTGGGAAGAGGCATCCCTCCGGACCACTGCCACTGCAGTCCCTCAGCTGGGGCTCAGACATGACTGGTTAAAAATACAAAAGTGGATTCCTTTTAAAAAAACAAGCCACAGTTACCACAGGTATTCTCCAGCTAGAACTTGTCTTTCTCCTCCCAGCCCCTTCAGCCCAGCTGGGGCTGAAAGGGAGCCAGACTCTCTTCTGCATGCTGCCCACACACAGCTGGAGGACCAGGGACTTTCAGTATCTCCCAACCCCTAGGCAGCTCAGCTAGGGCTGAAATGGAGTTGGACACTTTGCCTGCCAGCTGCTGAGGCAGCAGCAGGCACTTTCCCTGGCTGTCGCAGGCAGCCCGGATGGAAGGGGGACGCCCCAAATTTAGTCCCCAGTCCCATCTGACCCCATTGATTCTCACCCACCCCTGTATTCCGCCTATCCTGTCTCACCTTCCACATCTTCTTCAGGGTCCATGAGGCACCTAACTGGTAGAACCACAGCCATGCCTGCATGGACTCCGCTAATTAGATGCACAGCTTTTCATTTCCTTGCGTGCAGGTGCACAAGCACACACCTTACAGGAAACCATGGATTGCAATATTGCCACCCTTACTTCTGTGCTGCCACCAGAGCTGGGGCGGGGGGAGAGAGCAACCAATGTCCAAAGGCAGTGACCTACTAGCAGCAGTGCAGAAGTAAGGGTAGAAATACCATACTACCCATACATGTCACTCTTACTTCTGTGTGTTGCTTTCAGAGCTGGATGGCTAGAGAGTGACAGCTGCTGACTAAGGGCCCAGCTCTGCAAGCAGCACTGCTGAAATAAGGGTGGCAATATCATACTAAGCCATGTTTACTTCTACACTGCTGCTGGCAGGGGTTCTGCCTGCAGAGCTCAGCTCCTGGCCAGCAGTCGCCACTCTCCAGCTGCCCACTTCTGAAGGCAAACCGCCACCAGCAGCGGCACAGAAGTAAGGGTAGTAGTATCACAACCCCTCCCCCATACACACACATAAGAAGCTTGTGACATACCCATCACTGCTTTTTTGGGTCTAGACCTCTGCAATTCCAACATTGAGAAATTTCAGATTTAAATATTTGACATCATGAAAATTATTTTTAATATCGTATGACTGTGAAATTAACCAAAATGGACCATGGATTTGGGAGGGCTCCATTTATATCACCTGTTATCTCCATCCAACACCACCCCAAATATCACACACTGGCACCTTTGACCATGACCAGACTGGCTGGCTGTCTGGCAGTCCTCCTCTGTCCTTATACCTGGACAGCCACATCAGCCCTTCTTACTGTAACTCTGCCTTTACCAGCAAGTGCCCCCACAGCCTGTCAGATGGGAGATCATCTTTACCAGGTAGTATCCCCTGCCCTTCCTGGCTCTCTCCTGACTCTTCTGGGTCTAGTTCTGTGGTCCTGGATATCTTTGCAGGTAAGCTTCTCTGCTGCTCTCCTACCTTCAGCCCTCTCTGGCCCTTGGCTCTCCCTGCCTTCAGCTTTCTCCCAGGTACCAAATATATAATCTTTGGTAGCTTTCATTTGTCCTAATTGCCTCTCAGGTATCTCTGATTCATGAGATCTCCGCCAACTTCCTCGGTCCTCTCCCTGTCTCTGATTTTACTTGCACTATACAGTCCTCAGGTGCTGCCACATACTTATCATTGGCCAAACAGGGCACTGGACCTATTGCCTTCACATTGGCCAACCCCTGACACCCGGGTGACATAGCAAAAGCACACTTGCTGGCAGAGGACAGTTCAGAACTTTGGGAGGCCCCACACTTCAGGGAGACGTGTAACCTGGGTGGGATGGGGGCTGGCACCAATGCTAGCACAAACCCCACTCTGCTCCACCTCACTGGCTTCTGGCGTCACTCGGAGAGGAGGGGGCAGAGGCTGACGTACTATAGGTCAAATTACCATGGGGTCTACACCACAGGGGGGACACAGAAGAAATTCTCCTGTTGACTTATCTTACTCTTCTCATCGGAGATACAGTATTGGGGTTGACGGGCGACTAATCTGCAGTCGATTTGGCGGCTCTTCACTAGACCTGCTAAACTGACTGCCAGAGCATTGATCCCAGCCATAGTGTGGATGTAGCCTTAGTTAGGTCTTGGAAGACATAAATGGTTAAGGAGGCATTACTGCCTCGTCTGGAGAGGAGGAAGAGATATTAGTATGAGGTGTAATCTCCTCCTCTACTCCAACTTCTATTCCTCCAGGATCTCCTCGGGAGGATCTGAGGCTCTAGACAGAGACGGTGCTGAGGGCAAATTCCTCATAGTCTTTTGGAGTGTAATACTAGATACACCTGGAGTTATGGTGCCTGTAGGCTGCCCAGGGATCCCAACAGGACCACTGGAGAGACAAAAGCTCCATCAAGAATAAAAGAAGATCAAAGCTGCATCTGCCATTAACATGGTCATACAGTGTCCTGTGGTAGTGGGACAGAACAGGCTCTACGTACTAAAACCTATAAAAAGATGAGTGCAAAACTAAGGGTTGGTCTGTTGGTTTTATTATCTTCCTCCAGGAGCACCGGTGCACATTGTCATGAGCTGGCTCGTCTCCTCGTGTCTAGACCATCTGGACAGTGAAATATAGCATGAGCAACTGAGGCTGGTAATTATATCCCATCTGTAGAACTGTGTGTATGAGTGTGTGTGGTGGGTAATTTAGTAGCTAGGAACAATAAATTCTGCCTTCACAATAAACACGGCATATTGCATTATCCCCCCCAACAAGATTCCACTAGTTCTACTTCTCCTAGTATAACATTGGTACCAAATAGAAAATAATCTGGGACCGCAGATACTGTGAAGTCTTTAGAGAATTGAAATTCCTGCATTGCCACAGTAGCTGACACTGTCAGTGGTTGCTGGTACTAAACCGGCAGTATTGGGAAACCAGTGAGCTGGGCTGCAGTAAGCAGTCCAATGATAGCTGCTTCCCGGTTGTTGGCACTGAGGGCGTCCCTATTGACAGCACCTTCCTGGATCTTCACTCCTGTTTGCCAGTATGGCTGCTTCATTGCCTGTGCCCATGAGGTCCTTGGGCAAGCCAGCTGTATTTGTCTCTCCAGATTCACACAATCTATGGGTACTGTGCTCAGATGCCATCAGTGGTATCGGTACCAAGGAGATCATATATGCCACGGATCTCTTCTGGCTGGTTCAGGGCTCATTATAAGGTCTTGAAGCTCTCTTTTAGGAGGTCTTATGTGAGGAGGAATTCTTCCTGGCTTCACTAACCTTGGAGGCAGAAGGCTGCAGAAGAGACTCATGTCACCCTCAAAACGTCTGAAGCAGGTCAGACACAGGCTGAAGAGCTCCCTGTAGGAGGAGCAGCTGTAGTTTCAGTTCTTAGTCTGGCAGGAGGGGGGTCTGGTCTTTATCTTCTAACAGAAAGTACACTTCTGAGAATGCAGCCCTCCCCGAAGTAATGGGCACAGCAGGAATGCCTATTCATTTCCAGAATGGACTCCTTGCAAGAGAGGAATCTCTCCAAACCAGGTGAACCGGCCATATCATTTACAGTGTCAATCCCCAATGTGTGTGTGGGGGTTGACAGGGCATCTGCCCTGCACTGGCCCTTTAAGGGCAAAACCCAGCCTTGAGCGAGGGCTGAGAGCAAAGCCCCAGCTGAGGCGGTTATTGCTAATTAGGTCCCGGCTGGGGGTTATATAAAGAAGGGCTCCTAGAGGGACAGGAGAGGACTTCCTCTTGCAGGAGAGCAGGGCTGGGGAAAGGCAGGCAGAGCTGGGGAAGCTCTAGCCAAGCAAGCTCCTAGGTTGCATGGCCTGAAGCAAGGCCTGAGGGCACTAGGGCTGCAGGGAGACAGCCAGGAGGTCCACACCCCCTTGCCAGTGGTGAATGGCCATGTCAGACTGCAGTTTGCCCCGAAACAGGGGCTAGATGAAGACTGGCGATGGGTCACTGAGGCAAGGAGGGGAATGGTGTGTTCCATAGGAGAGGACCCCTGGGTGCAGGGGAACTGGGTGTTCCCTGGCAGGGGAGGACCCGGGAGTGAAGAGACTGATAACCCCTCCCTCCCCCCCGGGATGGGGTCAAGAGACACTAGAGTGGGCACTGCTGGAGGGCAATGGCCTGAAGAGGACACGACAGTCCAAGAATGACACGGGTCCAGACTGGAGAGTGAAGTGAGGACACGGGGAGATACCAGGCAGAGGGAGGCATCCAGCGAGCAGACAAGAGCTAATTCCCAATGCTAACGGCAGGAGGCATGGTGACGGTGAAGGCAGAGTATAGCAAAACATTTTTTTTTTAACTGTGAGACAAAAAAAGGAAAGAAAATTCTATGACACTAAGAAGAAAATTACTAAAACTAGCAAAGTATGAATGTCTAGAGCAAAAGTAACCATGAACAGACTGATTGCTGCTCCCTCACTAGCGGGAGCACGGGGAGCATCGAAGAGGGAACTGAATGTGTCCATGCAGCACTAATTAGCCTGGAGACAGAGCACGAGGTGGAGAGAGAAAACATGTGGGCTAAATGGACACTTCTGCCAAAGATCCTTGACCTGAAGCTCAAGGACGCACATACACTTACAGTGGAGCGCCCATAGGGGCCCTACTTGAACTAGAAACAAATACTATTTCAGTTTAACAAATGGACAAAGCTGGCTACGGATAAAATTTTTATATCCTCTTTAATAAACCACTGTCTAGTGCAACTACAGAAGGAATAACAGGGACCCCACTTTGAAACGGCACACCCCATCCATTTTAACCCTTGTGGCTGTTATTTAAACTTTCCTTCTTCCTTTCACGGAGTTATGCATTTTCTCCTTAGCAATGTCTATTTTTCTGCCATGGGTAACTGAACTCCTTTTGCACCGATAGCACCATAAAAACTATTTTCAGTATTAATTTAAAACAAAATAGGGATCCCAATTAATATTTGTGTTACATCACTATCCTAACTTGTTAATACAGTATATTTGAAACATACAGTATTTAGGCTAACAGCACTATGAGAAGCACTGCTGTATGCAAAATTAGGAGGTTTTATCACTAATGAAGTTAATAATCAGAGGTTTTGTGGGCAACCACACTATTTCATAGGTTATCTGAGAATATTTACTTTTGCTTCTCGTATTTTCCATCTTAAAAATTAATGAATTAAGAAATTCTCAGAGGGAATATCTGGGACATGTGCATTTATCACAAATGTTTCTGACTTCAGCAGTTGACAATTCTTACTGTGTTAGATTATTTATTGTCAAAAAGAGGTACCAAAACAAATATTAAATTCTAAAATGAACTATAGTCAAGATAAAAATCTGCTTTAGGAATACTTCTAGAAAACTCAATATAAAAATACATTTACTTTTACTTTTATGCCCTTCACAAAAATTAGGAATACACAGACTGGATGCTAATGGTTGCAGTTTTATTACACAAGTTAATTCTGTAGTAAAACATGCTGAAAAACCACAGTATGTTACTTTTATACGCCCATGAATGTGAATAGTTTTAGGCATTACTGTGTAGTAAGCAGAAGTCATCACTAATGTTGCAAACCTGATTAGCAATTACTTGTTATGCAGCAGAACATGAGATCTTGAAAACTTTGAAATCCAAATGCTTTCTAAATCAACACTTTTTGCAGAATTGAAATCTTGGTTTGCATAGCAGATGTTGCCACACACAGAGAAGAGCTATTTCCATGTTTAACAAAGAAAGAGGATGCACTGAGGCTTTGAAATGCGGAAAAAGAATACCACCATAAGAAGCTCTAGGGGCCAAGGAAACAATCTGCATCCCATAACATTTTATGATACAAAATGAGATGCAGGCAATGTAATTTCGTTTACGTGATTCAGTTACAAGCGGTGCAAATGTTATCTTGCCGGTTATGCTTTAAAACAAAAGACTTGAATCTACTTGTTTAGCAACCAGTGCAGTAGGCATGGAAAAAATCATGACACAACCTGCCTGCAGTAGAACGAACAGGTACCACTGGTGACCTTGTTGATATATTTTGAAATCATCTCAATGGATGAAATTTACCCCATTATAGTGGATGCAGTCAAGGAACAGATTAAACCCCACTTAAACCTTATATATTTTTTACCCACTGCCTTTTCTTGCTTCTCCCCCTCCCAATTTTCCCTTCTTCCACCCTCCCTCCTGTCTGCCCTATTTATTTTGGTCCTAGACTTCCAACACTCTGGTCATCTGAAGAAGTGGGCTGTGCCCACGAAAGCTCATGATGTCATCTACATGTTTTGTTAGTCTATAAAGTGCTACCAGACTATTTGTTGTTTTTTCAGTTAAATCTTTAAAACATTGTAAATAGTTCATAGGTATAGGGCCCTGTATAGGTAGGTCCCTGCACTGGAGTGAGTTTTACCCAGCATAAATATTGCCAGCCCCAAGTGTCTGCAAATCTTGTGTCAGGCCCCCCCAATGTCACAAGCTTAGCTTAAAAGCATGAGATCTTTAACAACAACAAGATTTTGCTTCTTTTTATTTGCTTTCTGGTTTTCTATAGTTGGCAAAATAGAGAGGTTATTGTGGAATAAATTGGGGGTGTGAATCTGAAATAATTTGGAATAGCTATAGTGCTTTATTCTGCAACAGCCATTCAAGTCCATTTCCCCCTGCAGAAAAACCTAGATCCTTGGGTCATATTTTCAAGCTTTTCTTTATAACCAAGAAGACTAAAAACTTATTTTTCCCCCTTTCCTCCCCCTCAAATGAAAGCTGACATTCTCATGTAATCAGTTACTTTTCACTGTTGGGGCTTTAAAGACATCATCAGTTATTGTGAGACACTCAATAAAATCACAAGTTGGCAATACTGACACGCACGAACATATGTTAGTGATATGTGGCTGCAACCGTATTGGATTATATCAACACAAGCAAAATTTTAGAGGAGATGGAGTGCTTTTAATAATACAATTTGCAAAACTGTATCCATTCCCTTGTATAGGGTAATTGGAGTTTTCGACATGTAAATGAGATATACTTTTTTCCTCCATTATCATAAACATCAATGTGGCAAGAGCAGTGAAGCATTTTGTGCATGGGCTGGTAAAGTTTCATAACAGCTTTGCAAGGCTGCAGTAGCTTTATTTTAAACTGCTCTATGACAATCAAAATGATCATAAAGCATTTTAAAAACACCGAATTACTCAGCTTCCTAATGCTCCTAACAGGCAGGCAGGATTATATTGAAGATGAGGAAACTCAGGCAGAGACAAATTAAGTGACCTGCCCCGGGAGAGACAAAGTCCAGTCCCTGAAAGAGCCAGGAACAGCTGTCCGTTAACCACTTTCCTCTAAACATGGAACTATTTCTCTAAGGAAAACTTTTCTTTTGTAGTCGTTCTTTACATTTCTGCAAGCAACTGTAATCTGGAACTCCGAGCAATGTTGCTACTAGCCCGTCATTAAGGCCATGATATTATGCTAATTGAAATCAACGGCAACAGCCCCACTGGCTTTAATTAGTGCAGGATCAGGGCCCAAGCCACATTTTGTTCACCTCAATGCACTAACAGTTGTTTAGCTGAAAGTGTTATTTCCTCTGTGAAATAGGCACTATTTTTTTTCTGTGTTTATACAGTTTGGTGCTGGTCCTTGACTAGAATAATACAAATAATAATTATTAAATTACAAAATGAGTTGAAGTTGGATTTTCAGTTCTGTTCATTATGGTCAAAACTGAGCAGGTTTTTTTTTACAAAATTTTTCACATTCCGCACATCTTCAGCACCAAAAAGCAACACATCTAAGCAAAAGTTACATGAAGTCTCCAGACCGGCTCACAAAACAAAGGCAGTGATTCACAAATATTTTCATATCTAGAAAAACCAAGGCTGGCTTGCTTGCTATTGCTGTTGGTACATTACATACAGTAAATACCACCAGTGTTGTTCACGCATTTTAGCGCAAATGATTAGTACTAGAAGTTACTTATTTATTATTCTCATCTTTGAAAAGTTTGAGTCATCTAATCACAGAACAAAACCAAAACCATGTGACTTAAGTGACCAGCCGCACACTATGAAAAACAAGCTCACAAAACAACCAACATGCTAATATTTTCACACAAACTATTAACCAAATAACAACAAATAGGCCCACAGATAGGATGTTTCCGAACCAACCTTCAGAAGAAAGGGCTAAATTGTCAAGAAACATTTGCAAATAAATATTCACTGAGCTCTAGAAGTCACTTCAGTTCTTGCTCATTCATTAACAGAAAGGTTCTACCGTCACTGTTTGCACCAGACCCTACCTTGTAAGCTGGGAAGTACACTTAACAACTGCTGACTTCTCAGCAAAAGTTAAGGGGCATACATCTTCATGCTGAGCACCTTGCAGGATTGGGTCCATTCTTAAACTTCCAGGAACTAAAAGTTAAATGGTTCAGGGAAATCTGCCTCATAATATGGCTATCATACTAAATGTCTGTTCAAAAGTGGCATTTGTCAAAAAATGCCCATTGCAAGGAGAGCAGATATTGGCTCCCCTAGCAGCTGCTGCGATCACAGGTGGACATGAATCTAATGCCTTACGCTTTTCAGGAGCATTCTCCACAAAAGAAAGTGGGGGCGGTAGGGTATTACAAATTCATCTGAAATCCTTTCTCCACCGTGACAAAGTTTCTCAGATTACATGCATTCATTTTTTCCTGGTGAAGTGATCAATGTGCAGCTCCTAATTCTGATGAACTACTCTGACTTTCTCTGCAATGTGAGATCCTCTTTGTTTTCCAAATCATCCTGACCACAGTGAAATTCTCGCCAGTAGAGGTACTGGTGTTGGTGCTATAATAATTCCAAGGCCGTACACACTGCACAGTTGTTGTCAAGGATAGCGTCAAACACAAAGTAGCAAAATAAGCATCTGTGTAGCCAGTTTGTACACCAATGTGACATGATAGTTAGGGGTGTTAAAATGTATGTTTCAGGTAAATATGTGACCACTGATAAATTCAGCAGTTACACATATACACGCCGGTGGGGTGGAGGTGGCTCCAGTGGAGCCAGTACATAGAGCTGGCTTGTCCCCTCTCCCCTCCGCCGGGCGCATCTACCTCTGTATCAGAGACAGCAGCGCGAGGAGAGGGGAAGTGGGCTTGGGGGCTTAAAAGCCAGCTCCTGCCTTTCCCCCTTCCCCCCACTTCTGCCTCTGAACAGGTTGTGTCTAACCATGAAGGTTAACTGATGAGCCCATGTACATGTGTACACTATCACATCCCTAATAATAGTCAACAGTAGATCTGATAATCATGGTATATACACAAATCTATACAAAGATGGTGGTATATACAGAAATCTATACAAAAACATATGAGAGGTACATCATCACTTTGCCCTTGTCCTTTGATAAATAATTACGGCCATTCCAGAGCATGCATGAGTCACAGACCTGCCTTCTAGTTATTCTCCAGTCTGAGGAGATCTGCCATTTGTATCATCAGACCTCAGTGAATCTAGGTTTGTTTAGCCACACTCAGCCCATTCAAGTCAACTGTTTAGAAGTCATGTAAGCTCATTGGAATTTAACATGTCATCCTACTTGGGGCACGTGTCACTCAATTTTCAGCTCCAAGTCAGATGGTAGAAATGCAGTTCCACAGTCTTTGGGAGGACAACTGCAGCATGATACAAACAAAATTCTGCCTTAGCACGCTCGCCCACCAGCTAACCAGATGTCAAAGTTACTCCGTGGGGTAAATACAAATTTGCCTTATTTTTTCCATTTGAAATTAACCATGGTAAATCACTATTTACTGCATAAGCAAACAATCCAAACAGACAGGGCAGAGGGAAGACTATTATGAGGACCTGATTGCAACTTTCTGGATTTACCCCAGTGGTCCTCAAACTGTGACACCATGTACTACCAATGATTACAGAGCGTTGCTGATGGTCCATGTACAGTCAGCTGGTCACATAGTCCTGGCCCTTCCTTGTTTCCAGCTGCTAAATCACATTAAGGGAAACTCAAAATGCAATTTACCCTTAATATTACTCTTCCATGGACATTGGCTTGTCAAGATCATTAGGCTAACTCTTTAAACCCAAAGGAAGTCTGAACTGGCATCACAGCTTTTACTGTCCAAATATCTTTTAAAAGCTTCAGGTGGTAGCCAAGTTAGTCTGTACAGGATACACTTAAAAACAATTAGTCTGGTAGCACTTTAAAGACTAACAAAACATGTAGATCTTTTGTTAGGGATGGAGCTGGATTTAGGTCTCAGATTTCCCTACCAACCACAGTCTAAAAATATTTTCTCCATCATTTATTGCTATTCCAATTCTCTGCCTTTCATGAAGACAGACCACAACCACTGCAGGCCTGTAGGCAAGAATTTTGAGGGGGCAGAGAAGGGCTGCTATTTTTGTAAATGTGGACCACAATTTTTTAAAATATACAGGAGTTCAAAATAGTTATGCAATGAGTATGCATAAGAGAGGATAATGAAAAATTTGAGTGGAAACAGTGATTGGTAAAATGATTTTGTTATAACATACTAAAAACGTATACCGTAATAAAGGTTTTATAGAAATTACCTTCTGGGATCTTGCTGTAATATTGTAAGTGAAAAACAGTATTCCAAAATACTCCAGTCTTTGTCTTCCAAGTTTTTCAGTGGCTGACTCTTAATTGCTCAGATGCTCCAGCCCCACCCCACTAGCTCTGGGGGCCTTTTTAGCCCTGCAGGGTGCACCTGGGAGCCGTGCACTGGTCACGTTTTCAGGCTTCTCCCTCCACCCCTCACAGGCCCCGCCCCCCATTTTTAATAAAACAAAACGAAAACTCCTGTCCCTGCCCGGGATGGGCGACAAGCACGTGCCTAATACCTTGCAGCGCCTGCCACATTAGCACAGGGAGCGAGCTCCAGCACGGAGCCCACACGCGCTAAAGGCCCCTACTCTTAGCAGGAGAGTGCTGCAGCACAAGCACTTGCACGCCCCAGTCACGAGCGCCTTGGCACGGCTCAGAGCAAGGCCACACATGCCGTGGCTGCCTTTTCCAGTTCATAGCCCCACACTTACCGTAGAAAGGGGTGGGACTTCAGTCTCCGCCCTTTGACTGGCACGTAACCCTCGTTCGAACACGCTGACATCATGGCGCCCTTCACCCCCGCCAGAGAGGAGCAATTTCTAAGGGCTCCGCAGTGTCCCTAGAGTTGGGGCAACTGGTGCAGGAGGCCGAGGTTCTGGCGAGTGCAGAACTGGGCACGCTTGGGCTGCGCGGGGGCAGGTGCTGCTGACCCAGCCTGTGGGAGAGAGGCTGCTCACACGGGAATGGAGGACTATGGGGAAGGGCGCTTGCACGCTTCACACACCCCCTGCATACAGGCCTGCACTGCACCAGACCCCCACCTTTTTAATTCTAAAAAGAAGCATACAACTATATTGTAAAGGAAAACTAAAGTTCATTTTGTGGTCTTTGTTCACAGGATTTCTCACACAACCAGTGTTCCCTGTAAGCACTTGGGCAGACACCCAGCAGAGATTCAAATGCCGCATGTGTTTCTGCTGGCAGTGCACATATGCACATGCCTTAGTAAACATAACAAAATATATTCCACACAAGGAATAAATTAGTGAGGACACTGCTCACAACCCCTTGATTTTTTCCCCAGAAGACACAGTGACACGAATGCCACATGACATGCCAATCAACTGCTACAATGAAGAATCAGATCTCCAATGTTCAAATGCTATTTCGAGTCCTGCTAGTAAACATATAGCATGCTTATCACTGTTGCGTCTTAGTGTATGACCAGTTCAAAGGTCCTCTGCCATAGTCAGATAAAACTCAGACTTGAACAATTATGTTAAGTGAACCCTACCTCCCACCTCATTCTCACTAAACTCCAAATGAAACTGATCGTTAGGTTCAGACAATGCAGAGATTGTTGGGATTCTGATGGATTAAAAGGAAAGTTATGGCTTAAAAATGCCATAAAGATGCAGGTTTGCATTAATCACAAAGGCATTTCTGGGTGTAACCATCTTCCTCAAGCAACAGGCAAATATTACCTATTATATCCATGACCTTTTCAAACCTCTTCAGTCGCAAAAATAAAGACAATAGACCAGATGATGTGCTCAGTTACATCTGGGTAAATAGGAGGGAGTCATCAGGCTCACTTTATTTTAATACGATTAAAGTCAGTGGGAGTTTGCCTGAATAAAGAACACAGGATGTATCTATTTTGAGTAAATTTTGAAATTTCAGCTGTTGGTGAACAGAGTGACTCTCCCCCCCCTCATTTTTATACTAGCAAATGCCTTAGCATAGAAGCAGCAATACTGGCATGAAGGCATTTTGTTGTCATGGCTTATTTCACTCGCCAAACCAGTATAAACCATTTTTGGCATAAGCTATATGTATCCTAGGAAGGTTTGCTGATATGGTATACCAGTACGCCAGCCAAACCTTTTCTTACGTAGACTAGACCAGTGTTTCTCAACCTTTTTTAATAAAGTACCCCTTTTAAAAAAAAAATTATAAGTACCCCCAGTACCTACAGTTTTCAGACACACAAATTTTTTTTCTACTGTTGCAACACATTTGTTTAAACAACTTAATCGTAGCCAGGTGAGTGATGAAATTTTTGGGTGTAAAAAGTACAAAAATAAAATGCTGTAAAACTTAAAACAAAAATTCCGTTTTCTCCAAATTTCAGTTGTGTTGACGTACCCCCCCGACTTCTCTCGAGTACCCGTAAGGGTACTCATACCACTGGTTGAGAAACACTGGACTAGAACTACTTCAGCCTGACCCCTCCCACAGGAAAATTGGAGGACAGAGGTAAACGGGAGGCTATCACCGTAGGGTTCTCAAGAGAAACAGAGGGAGGTCAGGGCATGTGTTTCAAGGCAGTTTTCCCCATTGTGTCATGTCACCAACACTCCAATAGCACACTATGTTGAGAGGCATCTGGCAGTTTGCAGCTCTCCCGCAGGCTCTGAAGATCCCCTCCACAGATGAAGCCCACTGGAAAGGTAACGCAGTCTGGGGATGCTCTCCATCCCAGGGCTGGCCCAAGGGTTTTTGGTGCCCTTCCCCATTCAATGCAATGCCACAGGACAATAGAGCATGTAGCTCTCTAGCTACTGAAACCTTTCCTAGTGAGTTACTGCACATGCAATGATATCATAGTAACATAAAACTGGTAAACTTTAATTTATCATTTAACACTCACTTAAAGCTATTTAATTAAACTGAAGGCCAGAATTTTATTATTGAACATTACTGCAATCAGAACAGAAAGGAATGTGTATGTTAAGTGGTATTTGTTAACATTAGCCGTCAGGTGTTGGGAAAATCAGAACTTTACTATTCTTTAATTGTAATAATCTACAATAAATACAGTCTTTGTGACAGACCCCCTCCATGCTTTATGAAAGGGACTTATGGACACAAATATGCATAACTCAAAGATGCTTGGGACAAGTTACTTCATGTAACCAATCAATCTTAATGTTATAATCCGCTGGATCTGTCTATCTTATTTTGGTGTGTGTATCATTCTTGTGTATAAAGTTAGATACATGGAGTATGGAATGCTTTGTGGGTTTGGATGTGCAAATGAAAGCCATCAATGGTGTTACCCTCAATGTCTAGATGACCAACTGTAAACAGCCTCTTTTGTCCTTTAAGTCTTAGCAGTGGATGGTCCTAGGAAGGCATGTGACCTCCCTAACTGGTAGAGCTGGCCAAGTGATTTTCCCATGTAAGGGTGGAATGTAGAAACAGAATTTCTGCCCAAAGGTGGAATCTGTAAAACAATGGGAAGCTAGAAGTTTCTTGGTCTTTGATTGGCATGGCACTCCCAAGAAAGTGAACCAGAGACTCCAGGGAGAGGGAACTTCCCTGCTTTGAAGGCTTAGTTGGAAGAAGAACAGTTTTAGGGTGAGTCTGTAATAAGTTTGTACTGAGGTTCTAGTGTTAGAATTAGCTAAGCGTTGTCTGTTATCTTAAATGTATAACTTTGCTCTGCGTGGTCTCACTTATAAATCGTACCGCTTGTACTTAATAAAATCACTTGTATTTTCTATCCAGCACAGTGTAAATTACTTGTTACGTGGGGGGGAGCAATCAGCTTGTACATTCCCCCTTCCATTGTTAATGGGGGCTTACCTAAATAATTCATTTGGGGAGTGGTGTCCCAGGAAGCTGGGCCCAAAACTGCATTTCCTTGGACCTGAAGAGTTTCAGTGTCTGTACTGCTCCTCAGGGTGGGGGTGGGGGAGCAGTGATCTCTGCTCTGAGCCTTGGCTGTGGGAGACCAGGGAGCTGGCCCACCAGGACATAGTAGTGAGAAGCCTCAAAAAGCAGAAAGGCAAGTGGCAGTGGCTGCGTCAGCACCCCGGGAAGCACCCCCAGGGGGTCTTCTGTGACCTCACCCCCCGTCGTAATCTTAAACTGATAATCCTGTTAAAACCTTTTACCAAATTTTTCAAGTCTAACCCAGCACACATTTTTTGTAAGCACAGCATCTTCGGGATCACGACGCATAATACAGCAGAACAACTGCTGCGGGTCGCTGACTAGCCTTCACTAAGCAGCAAGCCTCACTGACTCACTGAATGACCGGCCAAGACTAGGCTACTGAGAATGACTGAACTGCCAGACCCCACGCCCCAGGCAACAAACCTAGCCAATGCTCTTTTGAAGCTGTGTCATGTATTAACTGTATTTACATACACAGACATACTCCACAATGTGAAAAAAATACAATTTAACGTCTGCCGTGGCAATGATTCAAATATTTTACTTGTAAAACAGTGTAACTTTCATTTATAAGAGATAAAATATATTACAGGTTGAACTGTAGTAGTGATGTCAACATGGAGTCGACCACATGATTAACCAATAAGCCTGGTCTTATTGGTTAATCCTATCGACTACACGCTGGGGATGTTAGATGTCGTTTAATTTAATAATCGTGTAACCACACCAAATTTTATCTGTTACACAATTATTCAATGGTCCCCAGGGGTGAGCCCGGCAGCCAGTGAGCTCCTGGCCCTGCTCCAGGGGAGCCCTCTGCCATCCCATGCTGTTGCCTCTGTATCAGAGGCAGCAGTGCGGGATGGCAGCCAGGAGCTGGTCCGCAAGGGGAGCCGGTTTAAAAACAGATACAGAGGTAGCAGCGTGGGGTGGCAGCAGCCTCTGTCTGTGGGGGGGCCCCAAGCTCCCTGAGTACAGTGGCTGCTCTGGCATCCCGCCTAACTCCACTGCTGCCTCTGGGGTGCAGCAAGGGGGAGGGCAGGCGGCTCTGCGGAGCCAGCACACCTGGAGAGCCGGCTTCAAAGCCAGCATCCCGCAGGTATCAGATCCTGCCTGACCCCTTTACCCCCCTCTCTCAAAGGCAGCAGCGCAGGTGTAGGAGGGAGCAGGCAGCTCTGCAGATCCGGTGCTCATGGGGAGCTGGCTTAAAGGCAGCCCCAATCACACTACTACGACCGCCCAGGCTGCTGCGACCCTGCCGTCTCCCAGGCTGACGTGGCCTGGTCAGACTTCCCCTCTTGGGCTGCTGTGGTCTGGGACTACACTGCTAGGCAGCAGACAGCCCCGATGACTCTTCTCCTAGACTGCTGCGGGCCCTGCTGGTAGCAGACTGGCAGAGTTGCACTGGGCTCTCAGCTGCTGGCCCTCTTGCGCTGGGTCTCGCTCATCCAGGAACATACATGTTCATGCCAGACCATGGGTGTTGCCGGATGAGCAGGGCTCGCCGAGCGGCGGCTCCGCACCAGCTCTTCCGGGGTGTAATCTACTCGCCATGGGCGAGTAGGTTACACTATTTGTCAAGCCCTGCGGATGAGAGAATCCCAGATTCAGGAGGTGCAACCTGTATTGGCACAAGGAAATGAGTAGATAAAACAAACACCATGCTTATGCTTAGCAGCATTACCCGCACTTCCACTGCCAGCTGGTCTCGTAGAAGACATTTAGGGGTAATTTAGAGCCAAATAACAACACAGAACACTGAGGCTACAGACTGGGGGCTGTAAATAAACTTTACAGGACCATGAGAAACTTGGCCACACCCCTCGATAAATGGACGACCAACTAACTAAAATCATGCCGGTCTATGGATGTTGCCAGATCAGAGAGTGATAGACTAGAGAGTTTCAACCTGTAATATATATTTTTAATGGGGGGGGGGGAATCACTTCTGTCTAATTTGGTGCCCCTTGAAGCCTGGCACCTAAGACGCCTGCCTAGTTCACCCATATGCTCGGCCTGGCCCTGCTCCATCCTGATCTCTGCAGAGTGCTTGATGCTTGAAACCTTTTTCTCCATGACCAATCCACTGGGAGCTTGCCCAAGTAAAGTTGGAAGATTTGGCCTCATGCTTCCAAGAAAAGCTGCAGGTGTCCTGGTTTCTCTGACAGCAAGAGACATGACAACTGCCATGTGTAAAAGGAATTAGAACAAACACTTGGAATGAGGTGTTTCTTTTTAACATTTGTCACTGACTGGCTGAAAATCAGATCTCTCTCTGCCTTGGGGGTCTGTCCTGTTCCCATGGAAGTCAGTGTTAAAACGCCCACTCTGATCTCAATAGGTGTAGAATTAGGCCTTTAAGGATGTGGTAATTGTCTTGCATGACAAGAGTCCCGATTCCTGCAGCTTTGGACAATGGAGGGAAATCCTTTCCCCTTGTTTTGTAATTTTACACGCTGAATGATGACCCCTTTGAACCACCCATAGCAAAACCAGCACAAACCAAATAAACCCATAACTTAGACATACTGAACAAGATGCTCTTACAAATTAACTATAAAGCTAACTGTAAATTATACACTAGAGACCAACTAACAGTTATGAAGTTACCCCTACGGGCCCAATCGAACTCTCAAAGAAGTGAAAGGAAAGGATTCCTCTAACTTCACTGGGAGTTGCATTGGGTCCCAAGTGACCGAACAGTATAAAAAAATTAAAACACATCACAAAATGTACTACTTTTTTTTAAGACAATGCAATGCAATATTCCATGGCATATTAGTAATTATTATGTAGTCTTAAGGCCAAATCCTGGTCCCACCAAAGCTAATGGCAAAACTGCATAGCATGCAGAGGCTGTTTCATATTTAAATCTCTTCTGATTACTAATAAGAGACTGCCCTTTTGGTGTGTGTATTATGGGGGGGAGGGGGCTAGCTACACTATAAGTTAGTGAGGGTATTTTTTTTAATCTTTATAAATATTTAGGTCAGCAGCCTCAGTACAGTATCCCAAAAGCATTTCTTGATTCATTTGAAACACAGTCACTCAGGAGAATAGTTCGCTTTAGGGTGCGCACTTGTGCGGGCGCGCAGAAAGAATTTAAGTCCCGCCTACCTCGTTAGCAGAGCGGAGCAGCAGCATGCCTCCAGCCCTGCACCACGTAGGTCCTACCTCCTGGAGGTAGAAATGGTTTGGTGCGGGCTTGGTGGGGTAGTGGGGGTTGAGCCAGGCAGCTCTCTGCTGTGGAGTTGGAGTCCAGGCCATATGGCTGCTCCTGGGGCAGAGCTGCATTACAGGCAGCTGCCCCATGTGTCAGAACTGGAGTTGGGGCTGTAGAGTGGCTGCTCCTGGGACTGAGGCAGTGGTGCGGCTGCTCCCAGAGCAGGGTCACTTGGCGGCTGCTGGAGCTGGAGCTGCGCTGGGAAAGGGTTGGAGCTGCAGCCTGGGCCATGTGGTGGTTGGCTGGCTGGCTGCTCCCAGGGTGGGGCCGCATGGCGGGTGGCTGCCCCGTGTGCCAGAGCTGGTGGAACCTTATTTGAGTGGATGTCAGTGGTCCCACGGCGGTGAACTGCAACCAGAGTGTGACTGGTAAGAAATGTACTGAGTTCTACTAAACACCTAATGCCAGTGTCCCTGAGAGATTATCACCTGTGGACCTGTAAATCTACCCCTGTTCATATCTACTTGGGATGTTTAAGATCAGAACATAAATAGAACATTTAAAGGAGTGCCATGTAACGGGCTTGAATCACAGGCTGGCTGCTAAGATAGAGGAGTATTTTTCACTGCTCAACCTACACCATGAAGCTTTTTGGAGAAAGGGTTTGTTTGTTTGTTTTTTTTAACTACTGGTGAAAGCTCTGAAGTCCTCTATTTTACCACAGTCCAGGTTACAGAACTGCAGCTCTATACTTTAAAGCACATTTAATCGGCATGATATCAACGTGCACCATCAGTATGCCTCAGTCCTGACCCCTGTAGACCGCTATAATGATGAGACAGTACAGGTTGTACCTGCCTGAAACGGGACCCTCTGATCCAGCAACATCTATGGTCATGGGGCAGAAGTGGCAGAGGGGGCCAATGACTCAGCTGGGAGCCCTGTGTTGGCGGGGCGGGGGGGAGGGCAGGCAGTGCAGCAGGGAGCTCTAGCCCCTGCAACTGGACAGCGGCTGGAGCCCAGGGGCCGGCAGCGGCAGCCATGGAGCTTTGGCCCAGGCCGCACTGCGGAGCCCCAGCCTGGGGAGCCAGGGCTGGGCAGGAAGCAGCAGGGCCGGGCTGGAGCCCTAGCCAGGGGCAGCAGGGGCCATGCTGGGAGGAACCTCCCCTTGTCCAGCAAATCCCCTCATTCAGGACTGGTCAGGTCCCAAGGGTGCCGGATGAGAGAGGTCCAACCTGTAGTTAGGTTCAGTGCCCATCAAATCTGTGGTCTCACTGCAAAGACTGCCAGCAAAGATGCCTGCTGGGGGAACGGTTTGGTGGACGGGCACGCATCACAAGGAGGTGCATTGAGATCTACCCACTTCACAGAAGGCACCAAAACAGGCATCAGATGCCTATAACTTCTGCTAGACCTGGATCTGAACCAAACCCACTAGAGGTGACTATTCCCAAACTTTGTGGAATCTGAACCTTAATCCAGTCTTGGCAGCCAGTACCTGTCCCTACCTTAGATTGCACCAAAGTCCTGGATTGAAGCACTTTCAACACTTCAAATCTGGACACTGACCAGAACTGAGCCAGTGTTCAGGGACGGCTACTTCAGTCTAAATTTGAACCTATCATCTATGCCAAAACTACTTCCCTTTTAAGAACCAAAGAGCCATTTTGTTGTCAGAGCATGCACTGTAATAAAATGAGACCCAGAAGAAAAAATAAAACACGTTTATTATTGGAGAAACTGAATTGTCTCAGTCAATGAGACTACAGGGAGGCAGCACAGTTACTGATGTACAACTTCTAAGTTCTTTTCCAGATATGCAATACTCTGCCTTATGATTGGTTGGGGGTCTTCAATTTAAACACATGACCTCAATATTGGTGCACGAGACAAAACTCACTCTGCTCATGAGCAGTTGCTACCTTCAAAATCTGTACCCATAACTGGAGAAGCAGTGGAATGAGAAAGCAGGAATAGCTGTCAAAAGTGAGCTATTCTGGACTTACTTCTTTTAACAACATCAACACTATAGAACTTTATTAGTTCTTTCTAGACATTGTGTCACTATTAACAGCAAATGTAAGAGGGAATAATAAGTCAAACAACATACAAGCCAAAAGAAAACCAATACATTGCTAAATTGCAAGGCTTAGCATAAAAATGAAAAACACTAATAGAACACAGTGCAGTTTTCACAAACCATGTGCAGTCTAAAATCATGCATAATGTAACAGTGCAACTGCTAACAGCAGGCTCGCACAAGATAATTTACACTTGTTTTTATGGACATGAGGAACTGATCTTTGAAGTCCTCCCTAATGAGATTCTGCTTGGCCCTAACAGCATCCTGAGAGAGCGAGCTGGTTTTCTCCCCTGCATCCGGTGTATATTTATAATGTAGACTAGACTCATTTAAATTGTTTGCAAGAGTTGTTGTAGCTGTGTTGGTCCCAGGATATTACAGAGACGAGGTGGGTGAGGCAATATCTTTTACTGGCTCAGTTTCTATGTAAACTCAAAAGCTTTCACCAACTTGACGGTCTCCATCACCAACAGAAGTTGGTCCAATCAAAGATACTACCTCACCCCTTGACTCTCTTTTCATTCCATTTTAAAAAGGAGAATTCTCACACTGGGGGAATGTCACTAATATATCCTTATTTTATACCTTTCAAGTGTTTTAATACTGCCTCTTTTTCTAATAATCAAAAAATATACTTGAGGTGGTTTTCTCTCTCACACACACAGCCCTTACGAACTTTCAGCTTCATTCTGCTGTGATATGAAAATACTGATTCTGTGACATCACAATTATATCTTTAACAAGAGATTCATCTTTAATACCCAGATTTATTACTTTTTCACAGGACACAGGAGAGGTGAGGCTGAATGACAAAGGTGAAAACTTCAAACACAAACAACAGCAGAAGGAATCAAAAACAAGTGAAAAATGAAATCTTTTTTTGTAAACTGTACATAATCTTCTTTTAAAAATTTTCACCATTGTGGTAGTTCTTACGGTCTTTCCAGGAGGACCATTCAATGAATGCTATTTTTTAAAAAAAAATCTCACCTTTGACTACCCCTGCAGTAACAACACTTTTCACTTCTTAGGGGATACTGTGGTTGGAACCACAGCCACCACAGAATGGCAAATGTTGAGGTTTTAATGACACTTGTAAGCTTTAAAATGTGCACAGAGCTAACTATTGTATGTGCCTTGGATTCTGATCCACACAAGCTCAGCACTAAAGCGTCCTGTCGTATCTGTTGATGATACAATTTTCATAGGAGAAAGTAGTCAGCCTTATAACAAAATAATATTAACACTGTTAACTAAATAATAATAGCACTGTATCTGCACTATTGTGTAGGTATTTCCTTAGTAAATAAGGGAATAGTACACAGACCATCTCTCCATCCATCTCTAAGGCAAAACATATTTTTAAGGGTGACTGACCACTTTATGTGACAAGTGCCACAAGATCTTATTTGTTTGGGGAAAGGAGGAAATTAATCACAGTAAGTCATTGTACTTCTTAAACTGGCTCTGTTGCATGAAAACAAAAAGATGGAATCAATAAATTAACTGGAAACACCCTGTTGGTCCAGCTGAGACACTGAGTCCTAGAGTGTGTTACACAGAAGTCGACGGCCTGTGGAACTAGTAATGAGTTATGTGGCTATTCCCTGAGAAGGACCATGGTTTCTAACCTGACTTTAAACAAACAAAACAATGACAAACCCCCTGAGAAGCCGATGAGTTGTTGGCAGTCTGCCTGAAATAAGTTAGTGGCCCCAATCCTGAAGGAAGTAAGAGATAAAGGTCATTTGTTGGACACTATGAAGGACTTCAATGGCAACTAAAACAACTCTGTGTGCCTCTGTAAAGAGTAGGTTTCTCTCCCAGGGTATGTCTACACTTGCACCCTAGTTCGAACTAGGGATGCAAATGCAGGCATTTGAAATTGCTAATGAAGCAGGGATTTAAATATCCCGCGCTTCATTAGCATGATCTCGCCGGCGCGCTAGTTCGAATCACAGCTGATTCGAACCAGGAAGTGAGCGCCGGGACGCGTTAGTTCGAACCAACCCCCTTGGTTCAAACTAACGTTACTCCTCATTTTTTGAGTAACGCGAGCCGGCGAGATCATGCTAATGAAGCGCGGGATATTTAAATCCCCGCTTCATTAGCAATTTCGAATGCCTGCATTTGCATTCCTAGTTCGAACTAGGGTGCAAGTGTAGATATACCCCCAGTGTGGTCAGTCTGGCACCTGAATAGAAGAAAAACTGTAAAGAATATTATAATAATAATAATGTGCATCTTTAAAGAGACTAGCCTTTGGACATGGCACTGAAAGGTTTAAGTGACCTTGCATGAGTATGTGACCATATAAGCTCTGGTCAGCGCTGAGAAAATCCCTTGTGAGCAACTATGAGATGCAAGACTAGAAGCTTCAGAGTTTAAGTTAAGGAAATAAAACCCACACAACTTCAGATTGACTCTGGTACTACAGCCTCAATAATAACGCGTGCCATATTCAATCACTATATTTCATGCTAGAGCAGGAATGCCTTCAAACTCATATGCAGCTAGTAAAATCTTGACACACAAAGCACAGCTGCAGTACATGGAGAGAGAGCTATACTTAATTCTAATATTTTCCCCTCTGGTTGACTGCTGGTTATTTCAAATCATTTGCTCATCTTTCATTTGCCATATATTCTGTTCCCTAACATCATTGTGTTTTTTACCTGCTATTTTGCTGCATTCCTTCTGTATTCTTTAGACAGGAGGTGGGGTGGCCCTTCATACTGTGCCTAGCAAAACTGCTTTATAACCTGACTCAAGGAAAAAATCTTTCCTGCAATTGTTGTTTCTTGCATGAAATCTGCTAATAGCATTTTGGCCCTGACCACAAGCTCATATGTCACTTGAAAAACTTCCATTGACTTTCATTAGCTCAAACCCTTTAATTTTATATTGGACAAAATAAAAATATCATAAAAGACGGGTAACTACACCTCCTGCCATTCTACAGCATGCTGTCTGAACCTTCTAAATAAAGAGGGCTGAAAACCACAGTTTTGCACATACAATACATAATTACGGAATGAACAGACCATCAGGAAATCAACACAAAGTTCATTTTTAACTTAAATTGGGATTTCTCTTTAATCTAAACCATAGCTGAATTGCAAAGGTTCTTTACAGAAAAATCCTCTCAGTATTAATGGGATCTAGCTGAATCAGAGCATTTAATTTCTTTGAAAGCAATACCATTAGGGTTCCTTCTCCCCCCCACCTCAAACTGAATGCTCTACTTACACATTTTAAAACGCACCCTTTCTCCAAGGCATTGAATTTATTATAGCAGATAATTAACAACAAATGTTGAAAATTCAAAGAGTTAAACGTCTTGGTTTTGTTGCCAATATGGTGTCTCAGATTCTGAAATAAACAAAGCCCGTGCCTCCTTCCATTAACGCTGTGGCACTGTTAAGATGGGGCAATACAAAATAGTCTAGAAAAAATATCAAAGGTCACAGTGAAAAAATATATAAATACCCCTAGTGGATTATCATCTTTTCTCTCTCTTTTTTAATTCTCACAGGGTGTCTAAAAACTTGTATTACTGTATTTGATCTGTGCTGCCTCATTATAACAACATTCCTAGTAGACAAAATAGTCTAGAAACTTAGCACAAACAAGTAAAACAATCTCCAAAGGCTCCAAAAGGTTGCAATATGGATCAGACCTCAACAACTGAAAATGTTCTTATTTTCAAGCTATAAAAATATATAGTGATCATATCACTGCAGAGGCTCTGTATATAGAATGGTGCCACTTTCAAAACCACAAACATCTCTTCCTCATAAGAAAAAAGGAAGACAAGCCAAGGTAATATCTAAGGTGATACCAGTGATTTGAAATCTCATCTTTCTTAAAATGAGTTTAAAAGTCGTCTCAGAGCTTACACATCTCAGTTCCCCATTCATTTTTTGTGTTTTTATAATCACATTAATTTTTTAAACAGCATTCTTTCCCCTCTTTGTGCAAGTTTGTCACATAGCTGCAACAAAGGAAAGCAACAACTCGCTGACTCCATAAGGGAAACAACATGGTTTTTCTCTACTCCCAAAGTTGTACCACTTCAATTATATCTCTATAGTTAAAACAGTACATCTGCTCTTATATGAATGCAGTTACTTTAGTATAAAACCTCTTATATCAGTACAGTTTAACCCCCTGTGGGAATGGGAATAAACTATACTCGCTAGTATGAAACATCTTTATGTTCTTATAACTTAGTCCATACTAAATATTAGAGAGTTAGCCATGTTAATCTGATCGTGGTAAAACAAAAGGAAAAAAATATGTTTTACCACTTTAAAAGACTAACAATACTAAGTATTGTTCAAGATGAAAAAAAAAAAAAATTACACAACCAACATAGTTACGCTGGTACAGTCCAGCTTTGAAATTTGGATGATTTTAGGGAAATTTTGAACTAAAAAGAAATTGCAAAAAATGTTTCTTTTTTTAAAAACCAGCTATGCTATACAACTGCCATCAAATGCACAGAAAGAAAAAAAGACTGAAAATGTGGACATCCCAGCATTCCACCAAAAATATTTGCTAGTTATCGCAATCATAGGTGTTATTTTTAACAATCACAGCCAAAGAATTCCCAAATTCTGAACGGTAAGCTGATGAGTCCTTTTAAACTACAAACGTTACAGTAGTTAAAGCCCTGCAAATCCAGAGTTATCTGCTTTATATCTATGAGCATTTGCATCCACAGATATGGATGCAGATATCCATGGCTCATTTTTGCAGATATGGATGCAAATACAAATTTTGTACCTAGAACCCTGCAAATGTGCGGATATGCACTTTGCGTCCACAGATGTGGATATCCACAGCTCATTTTTGCAGATATGGATGAGGATCTGGACACAGATATTGTATCCGTGCAGGGCTCTAGTTGCAGCCTCTCTTAGAGTCTGGCTCTGCACTAACATTTTAAACCAAGCGTTACCACCAACTTTTACAAGATGGAAGGAGGACAAAGCACTGAGTTACAACTAATGCTGAAATATGTGAAATTTGAATTTCAGGTACAAAACTGTTTCTCCCAAAATTCAGTCTCACCACTGACTGCTTTGCTGTATTTGGGGATTCACAGGATTCTTTGCTTTCTATTAGTAAAAAGCAAACATGACATTCCAAAGATGGATATTCTAATATAATTGAAAGCTGGTGAGCTTTTGCTTTGTGTCCTCTTTAACATGGGTATCAGGGAAAAGGTACGTAATAGCACCATTGCCTCCTTGCAAACTGAAACAGTAGCTAAACAATTAGCAATAAAATACTGGCCCTGCTGTTCTCAGTTCCTTATGCCACAGAAATTGTAAATCTGGTAACTAGTAAGTTCCTGGCTTACAATTGTATAAGGTAAGTTTCCTCTCTCATCCACACACTCCCCTCAACCTCTCTGCAGCAACTGTCCTCCTAAGAAGGGCTAGAACTAGTCTAGCTGAATGGTGGTATGCTTTTAAAGGTACAGAGCCTGATACAATAAGTCGAGGCTCTGTGGTGGGGGAGCCTTCAGTATTATCTCTTCTTGCAACATCCATTTAGGCCTTTGTAGACGTAACATCAAGCAGCATGCAGGGAAGAAAGAGCTTAGAATAATAAATCCAAAAACGGAGATAAAAATTATTATTACAAGATACCATGGTATAACAGTTCAAAAGGGAGGTTTAGTTTTTCATTATGTTATTTTTTTTATCCATATACATAATGAGACATATTTAAAATATGCACATTATAAAAAAAGGCATTTCCTCCGTCACTGAACAGTACAAAACATGTCATCATTGACTTTTCCCTGCAATCTAAAATTACACACAAGCAGCATATCTATGGAAAAAACTTCTTACTCCTCCCATTTCAGACTATTTTCTTAATTTTTCCTTTGCAAAATGTTTTTATCTAATGATCTCCAAGACCTTTGCAAAAAGGACACTCCTGTGAGGTAGGGTGGTTTGGTCCCCAAGTGGCTCAAGATTTCAGCAGCCAAGAATAGCGAGAGCACATTCACATGCATCTTGCTCGTCCCATGCTCTCTGGCCCTAGCAGCTGCAAGAGAGATAAATCTATGCAAAAACATTCCCCACTGGCTGGATCTGTTGGTTTATGGCCTGTATTACTGGACCACAGAGACTCTAACACAATGAAAACTCAGGTCCTCAGGAACCTTGATTTTCAGTGTCCTGCTTTAAAAATTAGGGGAAGTACCTCTCTGAATGCTGGACCTCTACTATTTTATTGCTTTGCAATGTCCACTGAAATAAAATTCTGAACGGTTTAGCTCTGTTAATTTCACATCATTTCCTAGTACAATATTTTTTAACTTATACATATTTTCTCTTTTTGTCACTACCTCTCCTGAGGACACATACAAAATTCCAAAATGCTGCACAATTAATAAGGTCACTGTATTGGGTATAATGTCTTTGCCTTATAAATAAAAGCAACAAAACCAAAGACTATCCTGTTTATTTGTACAGGGCACCCAGTGTCCTTTGCCAAAATGTTCAAGTTGGTTGCTACGCTCCACCTCACAGGTAGCTGCATTTCAGTGGTGTAATATTTATATGGTTAGGCCTTGTTTACACTAATCCCCACTGCAAATCTATCCTACACTATTTGCGTAGCTGAGGTCAATATACTTATTGCGGCATTTTGTGTGAGGTAAGGTCAGCAGGGGCTGCTCTTCCGTCGACACCGGCTACTTTCATCATCCAGGTGGAGTACCGGCATTGATGGGAGAGTGCTCGGAGACCAATTTATCACATCTAAGCAGATGCAATAAATCGACAGCTAGTGGATCAATCGCTGAAGCATCCATCCCCAGCATAGCAGAGATAAGCCCTTAATGAAGCACTCTAGGATCTTTTGGAATGAAGGCTGCTAAGTACATTTAAAATGTCCTTAATCTATGCATTTTGTACAATTCTGCACGTAGCAAATGAGAACAAAAGAAAATCAAAAGAGGAGGGTGTCAACATCAGGCCTGGTAAAGCAAGAACAACCTGTCTGATATAAATGGGATTACCTCTGTTTATATCACATCTCAGTTTGGCCCACAGATTATATTATACATGCCAATATTTCAAGAACTAACACATACTGGAATCCTTTCTAGGGACTCAAAAAATCTGGTCAGAGATTTACAGGTGAATTAATTCACCTTATGACACTCAGGGGATTCTCTGCCTGACTCCGGAGCTGACTTTTTCAGCTAGCACTTGTCATTTGTGACAACACAGGTAGCCCCCAGGCCAAATTTTATTATGTCTCTGAACAGGTAACTTTGCAGCATTCTGAAAAGATACAGATTTTAAAGAAATTCCCCTGCCTACAGTTTTTCTATCATGTCTGAGAAGCTTTATTACCTAGGGTCAACATATCCTGAGAAAGACATTTTACAGAATTCAGAAATAAGTAAGACCATTCAGGTGCCATTTGAGGAGGGAGCAGACATGTCCTGAATTTCTAGGTCCCTACAACGCAGCTCATGCTCCAAGCTGGCTCAGCTGTGAGCCTGTTTGTTTTAAACTCTGCAAATGCTGGTGGCTCAAGATTTGAATTCCCAACTTGAGGGTCATTGTGTAAAATGTCATTTGAAACTGACACACGCACTAATGTTTTGATATTTCTACAACAATCATGCAAGAAACAAGCATGTAGGCTATGTGCAGTTACATTACAAACATACGCTTACTTGAAGGGTTTTCGTTAAAGCTCTAATTTTACTTTGCTTTTCAAATGGAGAAATTAAACAAGGACAAAGATATACCTTAACTTTAGCAAAACTTTTGATAGGGTCTCCCACAGTATTCTTGCCAGCAAGTTAAAGAAGCATGGATTGGATAAATGGACTGTAAGGTGGATAGAAAGCTGGCTAAATTGTCAGGCTCAACGGGTAGTGATCAATGGCTCGATGTCTGGCTGGCAGTCGGTTTCAAGCAGAGAGCCCCAAGGGTCAGTTCTGGGGTCAGTTTTGTTCAACATCTTTATTAATGACCTAGATAAGGGGACGGATTGCACCCTCAGCAAGTTCATGGTTGACACTAGATACACTAGAGGGTAGGGATAGGGTCCAGAGTGAAGTGGAAAATTGAGGATTGGGCCAAAAGAAATCTGAAGAGGTTCAACAAGGACAAGTGCAGAGTCTTGCACTTGGGAAAGAAGAATCCCAAACACTGCTACAGGCTGGGGACTGACTGGCTAAGCAGCAGCTCAGCAGAAAAGGACCTGGGGATTACAGTAGATAAGAAGATGGATATGAATTAACAGTGCGCCTTTGTAGCCAAGAAGGCTAATGGCATAATGGGGAGCATTAGTAAGAGCATTGCCAGCAGATCTAGGGAAATGATTATTCCCATTTATTTGGCACAGGTGAGCCACATCTGGAATATTGTGTCCAATTCTGCTCCCCCTCTCCCAATTACAGAAAGGATGTGGATTCATTGGAGAAAGTCCTGCAGAAGGCAACACATATGACTTACAAGGAGAGGCTGAGTGATTTGGGCTTATTTAGTCTACAGAAGATTGAGAGGGAATTTGATAGCAGCCTTCAACTACCTGAAGGGGGTTCCAGAGAGGATGGAGAGAGGCTGTTTGCAATGGTGACAGATGACAAACATGGAGCAATGGTCTCAAGCTGCAGAGGGGCATGCACGCAGGGGCTCTCACATCACCGCAGGCGTGCGCAGGGGCCCGCACCTAGGCCCAGAGGAGGCGCGCGCCAGCTTCCCTCTGGGGGAGTGGGGGGAATCCTGGGAGGAGGTGGGTGCAGGAGACTCCCTGCCCCCACTGGCACCCTGCCCCTCTGCCCTCCCTGTGCCTCGTTCCCTGCCCCCATTCCCACTCCCCAGCCACAGAACTCTGTCCCCACTCCTCTGTCCCCAGCCACAGAACTCTGTCCCCAGCGGCATCCTGTCCCCTGCTACAGAACCCTGTCCCCACTGGCACCCTGTCCCTTGCTGCAGAACCCTCTCCCCACTGGCACCCTGTTCCCTGCCCTCCCGGCACTCTGTTCCCTCTCCCCTGCCCCCAGCTGCAGAACTTTGGCTGGAGGAGGGTTTTTTTGCATCTCACTTGTGTGGCCCCAACTGACTTTTCTGTGGGTCAGTGACCCCCTGACTCAAAACAGGTTTCCTGCCCTTCTCAGAAATAAAGACAATGCAGAAACTTTGTGTTTGACATAGTATTTTATTTAAAAATGAAGCCTGGCCAACAAACCCCCAATTGGGGCCAAGCCCCCATCTGGCCACACCATCATCATAACACTCCTGCACCCCCTTTTCCCTCAGACCCTAGATCTGAGCCTATCATACACTGGAACCCCCTGCCCTGAGCCCCTCACATAACCCAACCCAAATTCCTGAACCCTCACATCCAGAAGTCTGTGGCTTGCTTAGTACCCTAACCCTACATCTGACCCCAACACTGACGGCCTGGAGCCCCTTCCCCGAGCCAGCGTCCCTTTATCCACCTCCTCCTGCATCCAGATTTCCTCCCAGAGCTTGCACCTCTCACCCCTTCCCACACCCAAATCCCTCATTCCCACCCCAGAGCCTACACATCCTGTCTCAACCCAGCGAGGGTACGGCTAGACTGCAGGAGTTTTTCAGGATTCCGGAGATATCCCAGAAAAACTCTTCTGCATCCAGGGATGCATTTGCTCTTCCACTTCTTTTAGTGGAAGAGCAAGCATGATCTTTTGGTCACCCCTATATTCCTCTTTCCACGAGGAATAAGGGAAAGAGAAAAACACCAAAAGAAGGTGTTTTTCTGACATTTGGTCCAGTCTAGACAGGCCAAATGTTGAAAAAAACCTCTTCCTACAGAAGAATTGGGAAAAAAAGCAGCAGTATAAGGGTTGCGGATAGCAAGTGATGGACAGGAGGAGAATAGAGAGGGCGGGGCTACAAGGAAGGGGCGGGGCAGTAGATCTTGGCTTGTTCTGTCATTTAAAAAGTGATCTTGGGTGTAAAAAGGTTGGAGACCACTGGTCTAGACATAGCCTCAGAGGGGTAGCGGTGTTAGTCTGTATCTGCAAAAACAATGAGGAGTCCTGTGGCACCTTAGGGTATGTCGACTCAGCACTTTGTCAGCAAAAAGTGGCAGTCTAGAGGGGGAACTATCGAGAAAGAAAGCCTTTTTCGACAGATCCCTTATGCCTCCTGCAAGGAGGTGCAAAGTGCTGAGTCGGCAAAATGCGGCAGCCATTTTTATGCAAATTAGGCATGGGATATTTAAATCCCTGCCTCATTTGCAATGTCGACCTGCCTAATCTGCATCCTTCTGCCGACAGTCTAGACATACCCTTAGGACTAACAATTTATTAGCTTTTGTAGGTAAAACCCACTTCATCAGATGAACTGGAGTGGAGTTTACAGGGTATACATACACACAACAAAAGAAAGAGTCCATGTGAGGCAGATAAGAACTTCTCATTTTAAAGATGAAGAATTTTAAACGCAATGAAGGAATACTGGCAGGTCCAAACTTTAATTTTATCAAATAAGTGATTAAAAATTTAGAAGTAGTAAATATTTGGCCATAGTTTTAAAGAAAAAAAAAACGACGCCAGTAGAACAGATCTTTTACAAACAAGTAAAAATTACTGTATTTATGGTTCCAATCCTATTTTTTCTATTACATGAGAACCAGAAAATGAAGTGGACACTTAATAAAACTGACTAACCTGTTTTCACTGCCCTGATTTTGCAAACCAATTCAGGTGTGCAATAAAGATGTTAAGAGGTGGGTAACTGACTACTCACGTAGTCGATACAATTTGTATCGACTACACAATTAGTTGATAAGGAAAGGTGCTCTGTACCAGCTCCCACTGGTCCAAGAGTCACTCCCACTGCAGCTCTGCAGTTTAAATGTAGTCGGAGATGGGTGCACCAGCAGCCCTGCTCCTACTACATTTAAACTGCAGAGCCGCATCTGGGGTAGGTCTCCAACCAGCACGAGCTGGGACAGAGTCAGGACTGCTGAGGCTCTGCATTTTAAATGTAGTAAGAGCCACTCGGCTCTTACTACATTTAAAATGCAGAGCCGCAGAGATCTTGGACCAGGCTTTTTCAGTCCTGGCTCGCACTAGGTTCAGCAGCCCCTGGCCGGGGGGGGGAAGAGTCTGCCTCCCCTTCCCCGCCACCATTGCTATCTGCCCCCCCCCTTTTTTTTGTAAATGTGTAACTGCGGAAAAATTCAGCAGTTACACATTTACACGTGTCGGGCGGGGAGGAGAGAGGCAGCTTTTAAACCAGCTCTCCATGTATACTGGCTCCCATGGAGCCACCTGCCTTCCCTGCCCCAAGGGCTGCTGCCACTGACACAGAGTATGGGCGGAGGGGGAGGCAGGCAGGCAGGCAGGCAGGCGATGGAGCTCATGGGGAGCCAGAGACAGCAGTGTGAGGAGGAGGAGGCAGGCAAGCAGCTCTACGCACAGGGAGCCAGCTTAAAACTTAGACAAGGCCTTGCAGGTTTGGCCCTTCAATGTAGCATGTTCGTTTTTTTATTATTTTGGTTTTTTTTAAACCGCATAAATGCTGGAAAAAAACGTAGATCCAAGCAACACACAGGTAGACTTGAACAGGAGCTCTAAAAGCATTGAGTGACTGTTTGATCAGCTCCTCATAAGAAGAGCATGAAAGATCCTACTTTCCAAGGTTAACTCTCACAATGACTGTGGGTTTAACAATTCAACTTCTCAATCTAAGCAAATGTTTTCCAGCTATTACATTGCTATTGTTATACTGGTATAAGGGTGTCCACATCATAGGGAGTTATACCAGTGCCTTTTTTTTTTTTTTTCTTCCCAGTTTACCTTGCATCACTTTGGTAGGGTTATATGCTAAACTGGAAAAAGTTACTTTTCCAGAAGTAGAGTGTCCACAGGGGGAGTGATAACAATATCAATATAATTATATTGAGGTAAATTTCCCCATATAGACAAGCCCTTGGGAAAGTTTCCATCTACTCCTGCTGTATTAAGATTGCCATCTTCCTTACTCCCACAAGTGGTGAACTGTCCTTAAACCATACCATACATTTAACATAATAATAATGACACCATTCCTGCAAGCTATTTTGCCTGGGTAGACCTTTATACCTGGTAGATCCCCATAGAAGTAAATGAGGCATCTTTCTACATGGACTAGTTTGCAGTAGTACGACCTTCATTGATCAAATCCTCTCAACACTTGGAGTAAATAATGAGTCTGGTCAAAAAAAGGTAAGTATTTTCCAAGAAAAAAATTAAAGTAAAAGATTAAATTGACTTTTTCCCAAAAAAATGTTTTACTGGAAATATGATCTTTTTGCCAAAACTAAGCGAAAAAAATCATTTTTATTAGGAGCTAATTGAACATTTTTCAGTTTGGGTTCCCCCACTCCCTATTTTCACATACATTTAATCTCTTTTCTTGATAAAAAATGAAGAGTAGGAAATCTGAACCCAGAAAACGGAAACATTTTCTGTTCACGTAAGATAAAAAGCTTTTTGCTTCAAAGCAATACATTTTTTATTCATTTCAATAAATGTTTTAAAGAAGAACATTTCTGTGAAAGTTTGCATATAGGTGGACAATCATTTTTTTAAACAAAGACCCCTTCCCCGGGTGAATAAAATTGATGAAGGGAAATAAAAGGTGGTCTAGAAAAAGTAGGAGTGCAGAAGAGGTACTATTGTTTAGGTTACAACAACACAGAGGCTACAAACCAAACCACAGCTTAGTTGTGCTGGTTGTGGTAAAATCATTCACTAAAAGACATTTCTGCCTCAAAGAGGTTACGTTCCACATAAACAACGCATGCATTTTAAAAGTCTTAAAGGTCATTTTATTGTTTTCAAATTTTTTCTTCCGTGTTCATTACATTAGAAATATTCCCTACCTTGTTTTTCCTAAATTACTCCATGGATAACTAAAGAACTGGTAAAACAACCACAACTATAAAATAAGTGAAACTTGTTTGAGAAGGAAAGTGAGTTTTATTCAGTCTGATTACAACTATCTGTGTTGAATTTTTGTATTGGTATTCTGTTTTGTTTTCTTGGCTGTCCAGTTGGGTTTTTGATACTTATTTAATTCAAATGCCTAGGAAGCAAATGAAAGGAAAGTTATATTTGTCAAAGCTTTAATTAAGAACTGTGAAAAATCCCAACCTATTTCTCAGAGTCCACTAATGAGACATTCATTAGAATCAGAAGAGGGAAAATATATTCATGATATTTTTAAAATAAAATGAGGAAAAAGAAAATTCAGGGGTATTGAGGGAGAAGGTCTTTGACAGTTTCTTTATACATTCTTATATTAAGACACAAAAAAGGATACAAATGCAATTTGTTTTTTTCCCTAAGTAGTTCCCTTTAAGCAGGGTATGCAGATAGCTTAATCCAAAAACAAGGAACAAATGGATTTTTTTTAATGCAACAGAAACTTTAATAAATTCTGTAAAACATTAATGAAAAGAAGTAATTTTGATCTCATAGTGTCCGCAAGCCAAACACTTCATCACTGTGCACAAACAGGAGAATCAGACAATGAAGAAGTGAAACTGGCCTTGCATCACCTGCTCAAAGTGAGTCAGTGCAAAAATAGGGAAAATTATGTTAAGAGTTGTATGACTCAGTTTAGTAATTAAAGCTGCTACTAGGAACAAGAGCAGACAAAAGCAGGTTTTGTGACTTTTCAGCTGACAGTACCCCTTTAAAGCACCTCATCCACTGGAAGCATCAGAACCAGAATTTAGAACACAAGAGAAACTAACACACTATTCTGTGCTGATTATACCACGTGTCTCTGTCCTGAGACATCAAATGGAAGGGGGAGGAAAAGAGGTAGACAAAGTCTGAGGAAACAATAAACATGTTTCTCATCTCATGCTGTGGTTTTATACTAACGAGGTTCCACTGACTATTAATTTGTAACAGTGAGAGATCAGAATCAGGCCCTATCAATGCAAGAGACATGTGCACAGCTCAGTAAACCTAGAATAAATTGTATTCAACACTCCTTTAAGCCTTTTCCCCAACCTTGCCTTCACACACAGAAAAACACACAAAGGAGAAAGAAAGATGCATTGCACACACGTAATTCTGAAAATTCTTTGAGAAGGAAGCCTGAGAGCTAACATGACAGGTTGGCTTTCAAACTGAATTCTACCTCATACTATGGATTATCATCTGTAAAAGCAGCAAAGCAATATAGCAAGCCATTGGCATGGGTTTGCATACTCTAGTGTGCTCAATGCTTGTATACACTTTTGTTCATTTATAAGCCTCCTAACTCTTTTTTACCAGGCTGCATTGTGACTTTCCATTAACAGTTAAAAAAAAAATCTTCAAAATCTTTATAATGAGGCATTGACTTAAGGTAGTACAATAAGAAAAAAACAAAGCTGCATAAGAGATCAGCAGCTGCAGCAGCATGGCATTAAAACAGATAATGAAGGGGGAAAGAGCAGGTGTGCTTTTTCAGAAAGGTTTCTTGGTCATTTTTGTCTTTCCCAGTTTTCTTACCCAGATTGTTGCCTGCTGATCCCCTAACTCATATGTATGCACACATTATAACGCCCTGACAAAGCAACTGAGCATCCTTTTCCGAAGCACTCACTTTTTTGCCACTTCTCCATTACCAGAGACAACTCTACTGTCCCGATTACCCACACTTACCATCCTAGTGACAGAGTCAGCTCAACTTGCCTCTGCCCCCACATCCTGTCTTCCTCTATAGCTCCAAAATCCAGCATTTGCACTCCATTCCTAATGCCAACACTTGCCTCAACTACTGCAATGTTTGGCTTTCTGCAGTTATAACTCACCCTCTTCCACCTCATTATCATTTCACACCCTTCTTTTTTTGATTTACACCCTTCTTTTTGAGTAAATCAAAGCACCATTGTAGTTAAAGAGAATGTTTTCATTATGTCATAAATTACAACTTCAGACTTGTAGTTCGGACTAGGGAGTTTTTCAGATCCAGTGAAACTAAAATGCCTGTCAAATTACTTCCATCTCAGAGTCAGTATTGCTTATTTCTAGAACAAATCAGAGATGCATTTTGAAGAAAAAAAAATTCTAGTCTTCCAGCCACTTTCAGGTCCTACTGCAGTCCACAATTTCTTGTTGTATACAACAGGAGATGGAAGGGGCCTTTCAAGAACAAAATTCTCTCCGATCTACAGTCTAGATCTTGATGGGTTATTCTGAACTCATTCTGTACACAGAACATAGATTGATATTGATGGGAGTCTGTAGGGCAGTCAGGAGTGCAGAATATGCCATAGAGATCTGCACTGTTGATAACAGACCCACACTGTGGAGCAGAGAGTTTTGTCCTAAAAGCACAGTAATATGATCTTTTCAGCTAAAATGTAATTAAGGCAAACATTGCCCAGGTTTGGGAAGTGGCTACTCTACATTAGCTACTCTTCTGAACTATTCCTATTAGGAGTTCCTTTGATGATTTATGATTTTATGAATATTGTTACTACATGAGGTTCCAGAATGTGCTTAACTGCTGGACTGTCAACTTCTTGATGGGATTCTCCATAGCAAAAATGAAGTGACATGCTACTTTAGCATTTTACCATGCAAAGGTCCTATCAAATGCAATAGCAGTGAAAATGTGCAAAATCCTGGTTTAACACAGGATCTCTCTGAGGTCGAAAGCTGTCCCTTTTGTTTTATAGTTTAACATACATTTGAGATGGTTAAGGAAAAAAGAACTTACATAGAAATACCTGATAAGGATCTAACTTCACCAAACAATGGGAAGGAAATTCAGAGTTAAAGTTAGCACTTAGTACTTAGCACTCCCCATTGTGCCTAGATATTATATTCTAGAATGATTTTACAAGTCATACAATACTAAGGCATAACTCTGTGAGTTAAGGAACCTTTGCTCAGAATTTCCCATGCTTTTTCAGTTTAAGTTCAGGCCACGAACATTATTTTTACTCGGTGTTTGTATTTCTTGAGACTAATTGTTCCACAATTTCTGAACCTTTGTGTTCCTTGTTGTGAGTGGAATACAGCATGCGGCACACGTTCCACTCACAACAAGGAAGACAAAGGATTCAGTGATCAGAGGACAATTAGTCCCAATTAGGCCTATTTCCCAGCTGAGTATAAAGGGTGGGGGAAGGGTGTTAAAATTATAAAGAAATAGGTCCCTCCAACAAATTACTGTGAGATCATTAACGTTACAGGTTGACTTCAGAATCTGCACCTCAAACACAACACTACATTGAGAGGAGTTTCACCAAGGGTACGTCTACACTAAAAATGGTACATTGGCAGAGCTTCGCTGCAGCAGTGATTCAGTGTAGTTGCTACCTACAGTAACAGAGGGATTCTCCCATTGGTGATGGCAATCTGCCTCTGACAGGAAACAGTAGCTATATTGATGGAAGAATTCTTCTGTTGGCCTCACACGGTCTTATATTGTGAATTAAGTTGGCTTAACTGTGCCACTCAGAGGTAAAGATTTCTCAACCCCGGAAAGTAGCTTAATTTTCTAGGGTTGACCAGGCATCCGGCTGTGCCACTGCCCTTGGGAAGCCAAAGTTATTAGCATCCAGAGGTGACGGAACACGACTTGTAAAATATATTATGCAACAAATGTTGGCAATTTTCATCACATAGTTTATTCAACAAATCACTTGTTCTGGCTTTCAACCAACTGTCCTACTGACATTTTAAATTAGCTTAAAAAATCAGGGTTAATAATACTTACATATGTACATGTGGAGGCTGGAACCTGCTCTGGTTGATGTTGTAGTGTGTAAATGCCTGGGTTGGATTTGAACTGTATTCATCCACTGTTATGGTAACTTTGCCTTGTGAAGGAATTCCATGAGCCATCCTTCCTCCTTATAGACATGAGCAATTTACAACTCTCCAAAGCCAAGAATGGTGGTGGGCATTGTGTTCCAGCCAACTTCTGAACCCAAGGATCGCATCAACTCTATAAACTTCTACAAAAGGGAAAAAAATAACACAGAGACAGTGTTTAAAGTCCTGAGACTCCAAAAAGATCAAGTTATGCTATATTTTAATTTAGTCCTATGCTGATTTCCTTTAGAAATTTCTACTTCTAATATACTCATTTATTCTAGTATCTAGCCACTAAATGTTCATTATATCTGAATCTTTTTCAAGCTTCCTCAATTTGCACTGGTTTCAAGTACCTTTGTAGTATGGACTGCTTAAAATTAGACTTTATTTACACTACAATATAATCTGTGTGGAAAGCCCCAGCTAAGTGCCCCATATTTACTATTCCTCTTAGTTTTAAATAAACAAGCTAATTACAGCCGTGAAAGTTAATAACTGGGCCTAACTTCATGAAGGTCAAATGGCTCCAGTCAAATGCCTGCAACTCTCTTCGAAGCATTGTAAGCTTTACAAAGTTAGTTACATTTGTCAGATCTTTTGCCAGCTGAATGCAAGACAGACCATCTTACAAAGCTGTAACAAAAGGTAAACTCAAACCACTTTGGGTCAAAGTATTCATATCTGTCAGAAGGAAAACTAGCAGTTGAACAGCATTACTGATATACTCATTCTATCGGCAACAAAATTAAGCTTTCTACACACTTTACATCAAGATAGCAAACTCAAGCCCAGGACTAGATACAGCCCCTAGCTTGCCTGGATCCAGCCCCCAAGGCTCAGGGCTCCCCTCCGGCATTGGGGAGCCTGTACTGGCACTCCAGCCCCCTCCCCCCACTGTGGGGCTGGAGCATGCAAAACCTACTAGGCTTCCCCCCCCACCCCACCCCCCCAAGGCTCTGGTGTGTGAAGGGAATGTGGGAAATGTCTTTCTCCTTCTCGGTCAAGGGCCACATCAGTGAGGGTTTTTTTGTGTGTGTGGCCCCCAACTGATTTTTCTGTGGGTCAGTGGTCTCTGACCCAAAAAAAGGTTCCTCATCCCTGCTTTAAATAATCAAATAGTTGTGATTTATTTGCTACTATTATCAGTCTCTTAGGGTATGTCTAGATTACATGCTTCTTTTAAAAGAAGTTTTTTTTTAAATAATCTTTCAAACAAGCTTCTTTTGAAAGAGATTGTCTACCCAGCCACCAATTTTTTCTAAAAAGCGATTCGCTTTTTCGAAAGAGAGCACCCAGGCAATCTGGATGCTCTCTTCCGAAAAAGCTCTGTTTGCATTCAAGAACGCTTTTTTTGAAAAAGCTCGTTCGAAAAAAAGGCGTTCTTCCTCATAAAATGAGGTTTATCGCTGTCAAAAAAACCACTGCATTCTCAATTTAATTTCGAAAGAACGTGGCAGCAGTCTAGACACAAGTGAAATTTTTCCGAAAAAAGGCCACTTTTTCCAAAAAAACCCTGTAGTCTAGACATAGCCTAAGTGCACATGTAGAATTCTTATTAATGAGAATTCTGCATATAAGAAAACCATGCTCCTCTGCCTATATGCACATGTCTGAGTCACAATGTGCCGGTCACTAATGAACCAACACCTCTACTAAAACAATGGGGAATTCTGTGTTTGTTAAGACTTAAATTTATTAGGGCATAAGCTTTCATAGGCTGGAGCCTGCTTCATCACTTCGTGCATCTGATGAAGTGCAGCCCATGAAAGCTTATGCCTTAATAAATTTATGTCTTAAGGTGCCACATAACTACTACTCCTTTTTTGCTGAGATAGAGAGGTAGCTGTGTTAGTCTAATAGCTTCGCTGGTGCACTAGACATCACCAAATTCTAGTCACACCATTATGCCAATTCTCTCTCTCTCTCTCTCTCATATATATTAGCATTTGGAGTGGAAAAAGCCCAGTACTTTAGTACTGTGAGCACAAGCCTAAGAGCTAGGAACTTCTAATCTCAGTTCTGACTTCTTTATAAACTCTGCCCCTTCCCCCGCCATCTGTAAAACGAGGATACTAAGACTTTACAAGGATATTGTGAAAAACTGATCAGTTAATGTCTGTAAAGCACTTTCGAACTCTGTACAAGTATTATTTATGGGGCAGATCCTCAGCTAAAGGATCTGGCCTTTAATTATTAAATGCAACAAGCAGAGGTTATTCTATTTATGTGTAAGTTACAAGAGTAAATTTCCATTTGTTGAGATGAGAACATATGAAATAGGAGAGAGGAGATGGATAGGAACCTCTGGCACCAAATCATGCAATCGTTTTCGTACCTCCATGCTCTTGGACTACTCTTAGCTCCCAAACATAAATGTTTACCACATGTAACATTAAACTTTTGAAATCTTTGCTTTGTAATAAAAATATATTTAGATTACAAGACTAGTTTCCAGTTTGGCATAAAACACTGCAAAACTTCCCCAGCAAATGGCAGATGGCCTGCAAGTATTTTATTTTATTTTACAACCTCAGGCCTACCTTCTCTTCTGTATGTTAGGTGGACGAAGAAATTCTACCCTCTTCATTCCAGAAATAAGATTCTCTCATTCATTTCCAGTATCAGTAAAAAGTAGGCAAAATTAAACTAAACCATAAAATTCTCATGAAGAGAAAAGGCTACTTTGTGATTTGGTATGTTTCAGTGAAGTCACTGTTTGATTTTTGTACAAATTTGCTTTCACAAGAACAGCACTAAGAGTCTGAGGGATAAAATTAACAAGGTAAGATTTACTAAATCTTACCCTGTTAAGTGTGATGTAAGATTCATGTAATAACTGCTCACAAATCATAATGTGGTGGTTTCCATACCAAGTTTGCAGCTGTTTCCTTAATTTCCCTCACAATTATATTTTACTGTTATTTTGCATAACAGTATAACACAACACCTGCTTCAAATTGCAGTCCTGTTCTAAGTACTGTAATTCTTTTGAGATACAAACTATTAAGAGTGTGCAGCATAAAACTGTGTAATTGCACTGCACTGAAAAGTAAATACAAATGAAAGCATCTTCCTGTTAGAGAAATGACTGTCATTAAAAAGAATGTTAGCCATCAAGGCTTGAAGGGGAAAAGAAATACACATTTTTATACAGCAAAACCTTAGGGTTTGCATAAATTAGGGAGTAGTGTGGAAATTACATGCCCAATCTCCCACTCACCCCCAATACAAATTTACTGTGTAAAGCAAAGAAAATTAAAAGCAACCACAACAAAATTTTTGCTCAGACTTTTAGAAAGGCTATATACTTTCACTAATAGGATAAGCAAAAAAGTCAGAACATTACATTTCCTATTACACATAACCCAGAAAAAAATTTAGTTTGCTCAGAGTGAATTATGCACACAGATAATATTAAATATCCTTTTTACAGTATTCATAACATTAATACAAAAATATTAATTCCAGCAACTAGCATAAAACAGATGTACAGAGATGATGCTGGATAATCATAAAATTAGTGTGTTTAATTGTAATATTTATAGTAAAAACTACAGTTGCTCCCCACAATATTAAATCTAAATATACACCTTTACGGTTAAATAAGATTAAGTTAAAGCATCAAATTAAACTTAAGTCAAATATATGACTGGGAGGCTGATTTTAATTTCATTTTCCTAACTTCCCTTGAATGATTTATAAAGCAATACAGTTCACCTATCAGAGGTGTCAGACTATTTTCTTTAATGTGGAGTTCTTTGAAGACAATGTCAAAAAGAAGCAGAGTATTTCAAAACTTTCCTAAACAAGTTAATGAAAGACCCAAGAAAAAAAAAGGCTTGTTTTCAGCACCATTGTTCTTCTCACCACCCTAACAAGCACAATAGTTACATATTTTTATAGCTGTCACGTGCAAACTAGTATGCGATATTTACCACTTCTTACCTGATTTTTAAGCAAGGAAAAGAACTATAAAAAGGATATGTCATCCACTTTATTATATCATGTTTTACTAACGATATGCCAGAGATTACTGTGGGAATGACAATAGGTATCTTTCAGCATGTATTTATGATTTAGAAAGTCATAAAGAGATACCTTAGTGTATAGGCCTGTCTGTTCACTTTTAAATCTATAAAACATATGAGGCTGGCACTTCTTAAAAAAAACAAAGGGCAACCACCAATTTTCTACTTCTGCCTACTTTTCTAAGGGGTTTCATACCGAGTAGCTTTTATAATTTAATTTTAATTTTAAACCGCAATTAAAACATTATACATAACTTTGTAGTTATATGACACTGATATTAACCCCCTCCTTCCCCAAATGTAAGCACTTTTGGGTCCTTAATTTGAATAATCAATGCTTTTTCTCTTCTAACTGGTGTTTAGCTGGAGAAAATTTAGAAGTCTGTTAGGACTGAAGATGGGGAAGGGGGGGGAAAGAGGTTAAACCAGATTTGAATGCTTCCTTTTGGAAAAGAAGTAGGCTTCCAATAGATCATATCAATGTTGATGGAGCATCGGCATATTAAAAACCAAAAACACACGCCTGCAAGAAATCAGACAGTTCCTTGGTCTCTATAGGTATAGCATTTGCAGGCTGTGCTAATGATTCTTTAACAATCTGCAAAATCTCTGCAATGTGGGGCTGTGTTTTTCGTGCAACACAACTTCATCCTACCCCTCACGAGGGGGGCACATCTCAGTGACACCGTGTACACTCAAGTTTTCAAGTTTCGTTCCGGACCACACGTTACCCGCGCTGCACACGCTACCGGAGAAGCGCTCGCAGGCTGCAAGAGCGAGCGGGAGGCAGGCAAAGGGAAATCAAACGAGCGACCGCAGCTGATACAAAACCCAGTCACCCACACCTGGAGGCGCCCTGGGAAACAACCGCGGCGCTGGGCCGCCGTCAACTCCACCTCCCGCCCCTGCGTGCACACACCGACTTCCTCTGCCGCCCGTGCCTGGGCGATAAGCCCCGCGGCGAGCCGGTCCCGCGCCGGGCAGTTGCCAAAATGGTTAGCTGCGGAGCACGCCGCGCGAGGCGGCAAAAGCGGGAGGGGACCCGCCTGCAGACGCTACCTCCGCTATCAGTCAGTCTATGCCTGGCTGCCGCCGCGTCCTCTTCGGGCGCCCCTGCGCTGGCTGCCGGGCGCACGCCTCCCTGTCATTCCCCTCTTCCCAGGCTCGGCTCCATGGAGCCTCATCAGCGGCCAATGGCTCTGGCACCGCACCATCCTGCCTTTTGTACGGCATCCCCCCTTCCCCAACGTCATCCAGCCCAGCCGCGCGTCCCCTTCCACCCGACGAGCTGGCATTACAGCCCAGACCAAACGCGCGCACACACACACAGCCCCCGGGAAGCGCAAACCCGCCTTGCAAGCTTCTGTTGTGCAACCGCTCCGGTGTGGATTATTTCCTCGGGGCAGACGGGGGCATTTCTGCATTTTTTTAAAATGCATAAAGTTTCCATCCTCCTTCTCCCTCCCCGCTCTCTGAAATCAATACACGGGTTTTTTTTCACGCCCACATTCGCACTAAACCTGATTTTTTCGGGGGGGGGGGGCCGAGCTATCTATCTATCTATCGATATAGATAGATATGGTTGCAACAAGGGAACAAATGCTTTTTATTGCAGCTGTGTCATTTCCCCAATTCCTCCGCCCCCCACCCCAATCCCTCCTCTCCAAAGGTTTCCAAGCGCCCTAGGCCTCCGAGAGCACGATTTCATGGCATGTTTTAAAATGTGGTTCCCTTGCATGTAAAACAGACACGGAAACTCCAGCCCTGAATATAAAAGAACCCGGTTTGCAATCGGCACTTTTCTCGGAGTCTTTCTCCCTCCGCCCCCTCCGGCTGCCTGCTTTGGGAGAAAGCCCCCTTCAAATGCACACAAAACCGGAGCAAACGCTACGTTTCAGTCTGCATGCAACTGTACTTTGCATTGCGCCCGCTGGATCTGCGGTTTCCTTGCTCTCTCCAGCGAGCAAAACGCTCCCTGGCCTACCCTCCCCCGGTCGCGCTCTCACATTATAACCCCGATCACCCGAGACTTTCTAGTAAACAGCGAGGAAAATTCATCCCTCGCTCTGCTGCCAAATCACTTCCACCGCTAGCTCCCCCCAGCCCAGGCAAAACGCCGCGGGGAAAGGTGGGGGCCTGCCCGGGATGGAGGAGGGAGACAAGACACACAGCGCAACAAAATAATTAGCTTTCCCTCTGCACAAAACAGCCCCCCAGCCAACGCAAACCCAGCCACCCCGCTACAGGATCGTCCCGGCCCGCGGAAAATAAGCAGCGGGGTTGGTATTATTGTTTCAAGCAGCCTGGCTTAGGCACTGCTGCCATAGCCCCTGCCTGCTCCCCTCCTACTTGTACATGACAAGGCACCTCTAACCCAGGGCTTTGTGTTTGGCTATTTCTCCATTGGCTTTCTCTCCCCTCCTCTCCAGTCGGGGCGGATTACCTTTCCTTTTCGGGCGGCTGCTGGGTGTCCTAGGGATGCCTTCAGTGCTGGGAGAGGAACCGATCCATGGGGGGCTGGAGAGAGCCGGGCAGGAGAAAGGCTGGAAGGTGGAGATTGGTGGAGGCAGGGCAAAACCTTCGACCCTGAGGGTCCCCCGGCTGGCTGGAGAGTGGAAATGAGAGAGACAGAGAGAAAGAATGAGAACAGCCTCGATCTGGGCGAGGGAGCGAGGGAGAGACAGAGGGGAGCGAGAGCGAGAGCCGAGGCGAAGGGAGAGTGCACAGCCGTGCAGTGAGAGGGGACTGCCACTGGGGTCAGGGAGCAGAGCACCAGGAAACAGGGCGGCCAAGGCGCTCGGCACACACACACCAGGCAGCCAGCTCCTCCTGCTGCCTCTCACTTCGCTCCCCAAGCAAGGGGGGCAGCGCTCTCCTGCCAAACTGCTGCAATTCCTCCCTCCCGGGGAGCCTGGAAGAGAAAGAAAGGAGAAGCTCTGTGTTAGCTGGGTCAAAGGAGAGAGACAGACTGAGCATCCCGTTTGAAATAAATAATAATTAAAGGCGTGACATTCAGGAGACTTTTCTGATAAGGGAGCAGCAAACCAGCCTGCACTGGAACAACCTCCCCAAGTCCTGAAGGGGGAAAACTCTCAGCTGGGGCTAGGTGAGAACAAATTAGGCATACTTTCTAACAAAGAGAAAAAACCCGTGTGGAACAGATTTCTCCACTTCTGCTTTCCCTTGTGAAAAGCACATTTTCTGTAATGCAGGAAATACAAATACAATGGCTTGGATGAGATAGGAAAAACTTAAAAATCAACGAATAGTCTCCTAGCACCTAGGCTAATTCTTGTTATGGACAAATTCACCTAAGTGCTCAGAAAGAAACATAATAGGTGTGATTTTTTAGTATTGTTCGGGATTTTTCTTTTTCCCCCCTTTTCTCCTAAAAAGCCTATAGTAATTGTGTCAAAAATCACATCAGAAACAAAGACGTCTTTTGGACTGTTTCTTCTTTTTCTCTAAAGACAACAAATGGAAAATAATATTTCTATAATCATGCAAAGTAAGGGCAAAAAGGGAAGGGGAATGTCAAAGAAAACCTAGAAAATCAGGCAGATACAACTATTTCTAACTGGACCTTGAGGAATTATGCCCTGTGGGGTACTATGAATTTAAAAGTAATGCTGTCTTTGGCCAGCCTTAAGGTATGCCTGGCAACCAGATCTAAACTGCTTGTTGACTACAGCCTCCCAAATTACAACAAATTAGCAGTTATCCAACTAAGCAGCCTAACATTTATTAGGTCTGGGGAAATTTTTCAAGGCTGGTCATAAGGCTCCTCTGGGTTTGTTTTAGGGCAGTGGTCACCAACCAGTAGAGCAGGATCTACCAGTAGATTTTGGAGCCCCTGACCGGTGATCCTAATTGGTTTGGCTGGGAAGCTATCAAGTGCTGGCACTTCAGTTGCCCCTCCACCCACTGTCACGCTGCTCCTGCTCTCTGCCTTGGAGCCCCCCTTTGGGACCCTCCTGTTTGCTGTGCAGGTTGTGGGAGGGAGAAGAGGTGGGCACCGATGGCAAGGTGTCTCTCCTCCCCCCACTTGTGTACCCTATCTCCACACAGAGAGAAGGGGATGAAAGGAGCTTGGCAATGCAAATCTGTCACTCACACGCTGTGTGTGTGTCTGTCATTCTCACACATACACACTGTCCTTCCCTCTCATCTCCTGACCCAATGTGTACATGGGGGGTTGTTGTTACTACTTTTACTGCTTGAAAGTGGGTTAGTTTTGGTTTTTGACTGGTCGGTACATTTCATCATTTTCATTTCTCTCTTATGCTTAACTGTAATTCTTTGGGCAGTGAGTTCTAAAATGCCAAACCTGCCGTGGCTGGAGTCATTATCCCTGTGGGAATTGTGCTCCTGGAAGTGGCTGGCATGTCCCTGCAGCCCCTGAGAGAGGCAGAGCAGGGGGTCTCCCCATGCTGTCCTTGCCTGCAGACACCACTCCTGCAGCTCCCATAGATCCGTAACAGAGAACTGTGGCCAGTAGAAGCTGTGGGGTTGGTGCCTGTAGATGAGGGGCAGCACATACAGCCACTGCTGTAAATGCCAGCTGCTTTCAGGAGTGGTGCAGGGCCACAGCAGGAGTAAGCCTGCTTTAACTCCACTGCCTAGCTGCTCCCAGGGAGGATGGGGTTTCAGCCTACCAGCCTGCCCTCCCCAGGCAAATGCCCTATTCCTTAAGCCACTCCAGAACCCACCCCACCCCTGGGCATCCCAGATCCTGCCTTCCAAATGTGGGAGCCGGGGTTGGCTGCCCAGCCGCCGCCTGAGTGGGATCAAGCCCACCACTCTGTGCTCCAGACACTGATGCCCTATCCCTGAGATCACTGGAGATCCCATCCCAACCTCCCACGGGTCCTTGATCTTGCCTTCCTAATATGGAAGCCAGTTCCATCCCTGGGGCAACTGGTGCTGGCTGTCCAGCTGCTCCCGGGAGGGAGAGGAAAGGGGGCAGAATTCAAGCCCACAACCCTGTGCTCCCCAGGTGAATGCCCTACACCACTGCAGATTCCAGCCCACCTCCAGGGGACCTTCCTATTGCAGAAGCCAGCTCCATCCCTGGGGCAACTGGTGTTGGCTGCCAGGCTGCTGCCTTACTGGGTGGAGTGGGAGCCGGAGGGATTCAAGTCCACCACCCTGTGCTCCAGTCGTTAATGCCGTATCCCCTAGGCCACTCAGAAAACCACCCTACCTTCAGGGCGTTCACTGGAGATCCCACCCCATCTCCCGCGGGTTTCTTATCCTGCTTTCCAAATACAGGAGCCAGTTCCACTGGGGCAGCCTGTGTTGGCTGTCTAGCCACTCCCAGGGTGGGCAGGACTCAAACCCACCACCCTGTACTCCCAAGGCAAATTCCCTATCCCCTAAATCACTCCAGAACCCACTCTACCTCCCCCCCCTACCTTCAGGATGTCCTCTCCCACACTCTGAACCCCTTGGCCCAAGACCAGAGCCTGCATCCCTACCCCAGCCTCATGACAGTGAATGAGACTTGGGGAGGAAGGTGGATGGAGTGAGCAGGGTGAGGCCTCAGAGAAGGGGCGGAGCAGGGGCAGGGCCTCGGGGGGGGAGGGAAGGAAGCCGAGCAAGGGTATTTGGGTTTGAGGTAGATCTTACATTGCACTTAAATTGAAAGAGTGATCTTGTGGTTAAAAAGATTGGAGAGCACTGTTTTAGGGTAATCATTGTGGGTATGTCTACACAGCAGCGTTATTTTGGAATAACAAGTTATTATGAAATAGCATAATGCACATCTGCACTATAAGCCATTATTTTGAAATAGTGTGAAGCTGGACGACTTCTTACTCTGACTCATGGTAATCCTCATTTCACGAGGAGTAAGGGAAGTCGAACGAAGAGTTTTCTTCCTTCGACTTCCTGCCATGCAGACAGCGCCAAAAGCTGAATTAAGCTATTTTGACTATTTTGCTACACAATTGACATAGCTGAAGTTGCGTAGCTTAATTCAACTTTAGCCCTGCTGTGTAAACGTACCCTGCAAGGCCTCAAAGAGATTTCTCTTGTTTCAGCTAAAATGGTCCTCATTAACAAGTGAGTCTTTCCCTTCCTTTTCACCAGATAAAGGCAGCATTTAAAGTACTGAACTGGAGTGCGAATTTCAGAGAAACACATCCTTCCACTGAAAAAAAAAAGATTGGCTTGAAATTTTTGGATAGTGTATCACACCGAGAATCAAAAGAAACAGGTGCTGTCTATTCTTTGGCTCTATCATTGGTTTGCCTTTCCCTGGGCACTTCTTTGTTCCTCAGTTTCTGCATCCATAAACTGGGACTATATATTTACTCCAACTTGCAGATCAGCTTGCTTCCCTCCACACATTTCAGTTTATAAGTGCTAAGTCATTACTCAGTCATCCAGATCACCATTCTGAAAATGTGTCTGGGAAATGCAACATTTTCAGTCCTATGGGGACCCATTGGACCCCTACTTCTTTTAATAAACTAATTAATTTCTTACAATTCTGGGCCTCCTAGGTAATTCTATTCTATGCGCAGAAGAGCGGCAAGAATTTCTGAGTAATCAAGTTGGCAATGCAAACAGGGAGGAAAAATTTGGGCCAAAATGTTCTTAAGGGAGCACTAGTTTAAATTGGGTGCACCAGAGAGCAGTGGCTTCTCTGGAAGGGTTTGAAATAGGAACTGATGTGGCCCTGAGTTTGTTGCAGCAGAACAAATCTTAGATTGATTAAAGTGGTTTCTAGAAAACATCTTATTTTGTTTTCCCACCTTGCTTCCTTCATTGATAAAGAGGTGTTAAGTTCCAGAAAAAAATAAACACAAGAATGCAAGAAAGCAGGAATGGAAAAGTTGTGGTATGTTCATCTTTATTTTGACTGTGAATTTTGATATATTAATAAAATGTTTTAGGAGATTATCTAAGGGTATACATTTAGGAATAGAAAAAGTAACACGTGGTCTGTGGTGAATGCCACAGGTTTGATTTCCTGGTTGAATGAAATTAAAAGTATTCTCCAGGTTTTAACAAACAGCTTTTGTTGTAGGATGAGGCCTATTAAAAGTTTTATTACAGATTTCAGTATTTTGTCAAATAAATAGAAGTTCCCTCTGCCATCCCATCCCAGTCCCTCTATATTTTATCTCTGGCAAACAGAAGAAAGGAAGGCAGAAACACAACTCCCAGTGAAAGTCAATGTTCCCTGTGGAAAGTCTTTCCAACACATCTGTGAAACTGCACAAGAAAAGCATTTTTAAAGTCTTTAAGGATTGTTTCCCTAAACAAAGAAAAGTTTAGGAACAACATCCACAGGGAAAGAGAAATGAGCTCTCAGACTCTGACTTAAATCATAGTACTGGTATGTTTCAGTACTGGATAGACATAGAAAACTCAATTCCTGTCCCAAAAAGCATACAATCTATGGGTCAAATTCTGTTGCCCTTACTCATGTTGAGCAGAACCTTAGTCCATGAAGAGCACCATTTATTTTAACAGGACCAGTTCCACAGCAAATTGCTGCCCAGTGTGGTTCAAGCATGGCAGAAACTGGCTCTATGTTTATTTTTAAGTTTCTCCTGACTAGGATGCAACACTGGAGAGACTCTTTGTACATTCTCTATTGCTTTAGTGTTTACAATTTCTGACAACTTGAGGTGGGAGAATTAAGGATTCTTGTTTGAAGAAAGGTAAGATCTGAGAATCTGGTTGTCCCCAAATGATCATTAAGCAACATATGCAAGTAAGAACTCGGCAAGGAGAACTCTACAACAAAGACCTAAGGCTTCCTCATATTCACACGAAGGTCAGTGGGGTTTTGCAGGCCCACACCTCTGATAAAAAAGATAAAAAGTAACTGGGGAAGAGAAGACAATTACAGCAAACACTAACACATTGGGTCAGTTGTCACACCCTAGAGGGAAGCTCTAATGTTAGAGCTATGAAGGTCTCTGGGTTTTGTTTCTTCCCATTTTACAGCCTGAAAGTTAGCATGCTGGTTAGGCAATTTAGTTGACTATGGCTATGTCTAGACTGCAGCCTTCTTTCAGAAGAAGCTATTCCGGAAGAGATCTTCCAAAAAAACTTCTTCCGAAAGAGAGTGTCTACACAGCAAAAGCATATTGAAAAAGCAATCTGCTTTTTCAAAAGATAGCATCCACATTGAATGGACGCTATCTCGCATTTCAGCTGTGATTACTATGGACGGAATGGCCACCAAGGCACCTGTGCCTTTTCCTCTTTTCTCTTCTTTCGAAAGAACTCCCTCTTCCCCGTCCACACATGCCTTTTTCCGAAAGAGCTCTTTCAGAAAAGGGCTTCTTCCTCGAAGAAGAGGAAGTTACTCACCTTGTGCTGTAACGACGGTTCTTCGAGGTGTCTCCATGGGTGCTCCACTGTAGGTGATGGGCTCCTCCCGGTGCCGCAGCTCGGAGATTCTTTAGCCGTGGTTTAGCTGGACCGCACATGCGCGGAGGCGTTGCTTGACTTTCGCGCCACTTCTGAGTGTGCGCGTGGTCCGGCTCCCGCCAGTTCCTCCTAATCGGGTTACTCTGAGGGTATGTCTAGACTGCATCCCTCTGTCGGCAGAGGGATACAGATTAGGCAGGTTGACATTGCAAATGAGGCAGGGATTTAAATATCCCGTACCTAATTTGCATAAAAATGGCCACCGTGTTTTGCCGACTCAGCACTTTGTCGGCAAAAAGTGGCAGTCTAGAGGGGGATCTGTCGAGAAAGAAAGCCTTTTTTGACAGATCCTGTAAACCTCCATGCAGGAGGCATAAGGGATCTGTTGAAAAAGGCTTTCTTTCCATGTGAGGTGTTAGTGAGATCGTCTGCAGTCCCTCGACTATCCTGTCAAACTGGCTGCTTGTTGTTATGTTGAGCAGGCGTTCTGTTAGATTGTGGGCAACGTCTCTGCTGGCGTGGCTTGCCTCGCCTCATTGCTGGGGTTCATATTGCCGGAATCTGGGGTTGGTGAACAAAAATTGTCGCTGTCTGTAATAAGGGGTATAGCGCCTTCAGCGATATGGTGGCATATACATCCCCAGTGTTTTAAGCATCGTCCTAGAGTCCTTTCCTGAGTGGAGGACCTGATTTGTATTGGCTGCGAAGAGACTTTGCCTATCAAATGGCAGATGCTCCACTTTTGCCTGAAGTTCTTTAGGCACGGCCGCCATCTGGAGCCAGGAGGAGCGTCGCATCACCACAGATGTTGCAGTGGTGCGAGCTGCTGCGTCTGCGATGTCTAATGAAATTTGTAAGGCCATTCTTGAGGCTGTATAGCCCTCCTGCACCACTGATTTTAGTAGTTGGCGGTTATCCTCCAGGATATGCTCCAGGAGTGTCACTAACTTTGAATAATTGTCAAAGCTGTGATTAGACAGGAGGGCAGAGTAGTTTGCCATTCTCGGTGTTAGTGTGGAGGATGAGCTAACTTTCCTCCTGAAAAGGTCTAAATGTTTGGCATCTTTATCAGAGGGGGTATTCCTGTATTGTGGAGTCTTTGCTCGTTGTTGGGCGGCGTCGACAACCAACGAGTTTGGCTGCGGGTGGGTGAATAAAAATTCCATCCCTTTAGGGGTTACAAAATATTTCTTATTGGCCCTTTTATGCGTGGCTTAGGAGGAAGCTGGTGACTGCCAAACGTCATCTGCGATCTCGAGGATTGCCTCGTCCAAAGGAAGGGCCATCTTAGTTTTCTGTGATGGTTGCAGATTTTTAAGTAGGCGATGTTGCTTTTGTTTTACTTCACCCAGTTGTACCTCTTGAGACTCTGCCACCCTCCTGAAGAGGTTGTGGAGCTGTTTGATATCGTCCACCGGAGAAGTGTCTCTGAGGAAGACTGCGTCGTCTGGGGACGAGAAAGACTGGTCAGTTGGGGATTCAGGTTGAGATTGCGAATGTTGTGGAAGAGACTCTTGATGCTCGTCAGGATGGTCTACTGGCACAGGTGCGTCTCCTGAGGGAGTTGGTGGTCTGGTAGGTGGATGAGGTGGTGATGGTAGCCTGGCGCTACTATGTGAGCGTCTCTCATGGTAACATGGAGACATCGACCGGGAGTGAGTATAAGAGTGGTGACATGAATAGTAGCCCTGGTGATGGTAATATCTATCATGGTAACGATGAGAAGAGGGGTAATAGGGAGAATACCTCCTGTCTGATGCGCAGGAGGATCTTGTAGGTGATCTAGGGGAGAGAGACCTCTGTCTGGAGTATGCAGGAGAATGAGATGACCTGTGATAGCGCTGAGGCGAGGATGAATATTGTGGAGACCACCTGTGGTAGGAGCTGGGGGGATTCCCGTGGTGAGAGTGAACTGAAAATACTGAGGCTGGTGATGAAGGTTGTAGGGAGAAGGCAGCTGGTTCCAGGCTAGGAGAAGGTGTGATTATCCTCCTAGATTTGTGCATGGCCCTGTGTGTCCCAGGAGACAATCGCGCATGGCTCCGAGGCATTCTTTGTTCCAATGTAGGAACCGTATGTGCTGGAGGCGCCATCTGAAATGGCTCATCATTAAAGCCCGGTGCCGCTTCCATCGGTGCAGCGGTGTGACGGTGAGCGGCGCGGAAGATGTCGGTGCCGTGTGAGCCGGTGCCAAGGTGGCTGATACCCTCATTGTCAGCGATCTTGTGGACGGTGCCCGGGGGCTCGGTGCCACTGGTGTCAGTGCCGTAGGACTCAAGGGTGCCGAGGAAGAGGAGGCCGAAGGACTCAAGGGCGGCGCCTGAGTGATGGGTCTCAGTGCCAAACCGGTGCCATTGGGCACTCCTTCGGTGCCGATCTGCTCGGTGTCGACATCTTTACTTTAGTCGGCGCAGGTGCCGAATCGGCCCTTGGAGGCATTCCCGATGCCGGTGCCGCTTCTCTGCGTAAGGACAAACTCGGCTCTGAGACTGTACAGCTCGTCTTATGTTTTTGAGCCTGGCTGCTGGAAGATGAGCCAGATGTACCTGGTTTGTCACCCATGCTTATTCTATGGGTCGTTGCTAGTCTTTCCGCGATCTTAGAAGCTCCTGATGGCTCACCCTCAGGGGGCTGAAGAGCCTTGTTAAATAGCAGGATTTTCAGGCACATTTCGCAATCTCGTCTCACGCATGCCATAAGGTTTGAGGAGTGCTGGCACTTTTGAGGGATGTGGCCCTCACCCAAGCACCTAATACAGCTGTCGTGGACATCCGAGGCTGGCATCGCCTCGCGACATGTGGAGCATTTTTAAAATCCGGGACACCCCGGCATTTTGGTTAACTCTATACCAGTGGTCCCCAACACGGTGCCCGCGGGTGCCATGGCGCCTGCCGGGGCATTTATGTGCACCTGCTGAGTGATCGGGGCCAGCCCTGCCCCGGGCACGTGGCGCATGTGTGGCGTTGGCCCCCGGGTGCGTGGCGCATGGGCGACGGCGATCCCCGGGTGCACTGCGCATGGGGGGCACTGCCCCCGGGCGCCCGGCAGCCCCAAAAAGTTGGGGACCACTGCTCTAAACTAACTGCTAAGGCTAACACTAAGAGAAGAAAAACTTTTTTTTTTAACTATAAGAATATATATGTGTAAAACGATTAACTATGACTAAAGATTAACTTTAAATAACTATTTACAGACCTTTGAAATATTTTCCTGTCAGGTTGAGAGAGAGAGGGAGTTCACTCCTCCTGTGACCGTGAACAGTTAGGAGGAACTGGTGGGAGCCAGATCGCGCGCACACTCAGAAATGGCATGAAAGGCACGCGATGCCTCCATGCATGCGCGGTCCGGCTAAACCACAGCTAAAGAATCTCCGACCTGTGGCGCCAGGACGAGCCCGTCACCTACAGTGGAGCACCCACGGGGACACTACCGAAGAAGAATGAGGATTACCAATGTTGGAAAAACCCCTCTGTTCTATTGATTTTCTTTCGGAAGAACACGATTGCAGTGTGGGCGTAAAAACTCTGTAGTGTAGACATACCCATGCATGCAAATTAAGGTCAGGAAGTCAGAAGATTCATACTACAAGAGATCCAGACCAGCTAGAGAGCTCTTCTGTTAGCTATTAAAAGTGCTTTCTATTAAGAAAAGAAACAGAAGAAGAAACAGCAGCTAATTCAATCCTAAAAATATGAATGTGACCTCATGCCCAAGGCTTAGGGTTTTCTGATCTCATTCCTCTATGGTTTCTTCTGGTTTCTAATTTTATTATATTCCCCCTTCCTAAAAAACAAAAACAAAAACAAAAACCTAAGCTCCAGAAACTAAGCTGTTGAACATTCCTGAAAAAACAGCATCTTAGGAAAGAAACAAGAGTCCATCTTCCTCTCTGCCCACTTAAGTATTCCAGGATTCTGAGAAAGGGACAATTCTCACAGGGATATGATTCTCACATGTACTGACAGTATCTTCAGTTTGGGAGGAATACATCATTGTAATGCTGATAGAGCATCAAGTAAGGCTACAGAAGGAAATATCACAGTTTCCTCTGGGCATTGTTTTTACATTCAGTGGAGCAGAACTTTGTCATAGTTCTACCTTGCTCTTATTAAATTAATTGATTGGAATATCCCAACTTGTCTGTAGAATGCACAAAGCAATGTAAAAATGTAATGTGGACTAATCACTTACATTTAGAATTTTCAGAAGTGCATCTACCCGTACATGCATCCAGGAAAGAAACTATTGCAATTAATTTTTGTTCTTCTCAATATTCTGCTAAGCACTATTTTTAAAAGTACAAAGGAAACTAGAGTGACTTATAACTCCTTGTTAAATTGGGCATAGTTACTTCCGTTTTATATATACACATATATTTTTTAAATGTTAACATTGATTCACACATGGTAGTTATTGCACGGACATTACATCAGGAGCAGGTAGGATCCACAGACAGTGAAACCTAGTGAAATGCGGGAAAGCCAGTCTTTGACTGGCAGAAAGATGTGTGGAGATTGCCTTCTGTGGCAATCTGTGGCAGTACACTCTCCCGTCTTGAACACAAAAAGCAATATAATCCTGCTTAAAAGTAGTGTTGGTTTCCAAGCTTTCTGCTTGTTCTTTAAGTGGATCGCAGACACATACGCTGTTTGCTAAATCAGTTCTCTCAAGTTACCAGTTATTTGATAATGTACAGTGGGAGGATTCAGGTTGTTCAGAATGGTTAACTTTGCTGCAATACAGGTTAGAGATCATTATCATAATGGGGATTTCAGCTTTTTTGTGGCTTCAGCCCAGCCATTCACATAGCTAACATAGGGTATGTCTACACTACAGTGTCAATTAGAGTTAACTTATTCAAAATAGTTAATTCGAATTAAGCTAATTCGAATTAATGCATCTACACACAAAACCTATTTCGAAATAGCGTTTTGCTATTTCGAAATAGCGCGTCCACACTGAGTGGACCCTGAACCGAAATTAAGGCTGGCCGGAAACCGTGTCGGCAGGGCATCAGGTTAGGACTTAGTGTGTGGGGCTGCTGCCTGAGGCTAACTGAGCTCCGTGCTTAAAGGGACCCTACCCCCACCCCGGACAGACAGTTCTCAGGGTTCCCCCGCTTGCTTGTCTACCTTGATGAAGGACAGCAAAGCAGTCCTGTCTTGGAGTGCCCTGAGTGCCTGCACTCGGGACACCACAACACTCGGCCACATGGAGCCAGAGCTGCCCCTGGGCACGCCGGTGCGTCTCGTGGGGTCGTTGCCATCAGCCCGGCTGCACTTGCTGCAGGCTGCCATCCGGAGGGTCCATCAGGGGGCTGTCAGGATCCAGGAGGCCCTGTGGGAGAGCGTCCACCCTTATGAGCCCTCAGAGCCACCCCGGTCCTCCCCACTGGGGGCTCATGCCCCATTCCTCCCTCATGTCCTTCCACTTACCCCTCCCTAGCTCCCCTTCCTGATGTCAAACAAAAGACACGTATGTTCAAAAATAGAAACTGGGTTTATTGAACAAAACTGGGGAGATGAACCCCTGGGGAGACTGGGAAAAGGAGGTGGGAGAGGGGCAGAGAGAGGGTGGGAGAGGGGAGGGGGAAACCTGGGAGGAGGGAACTGGAAGGGGGAAGCAAGGGGAAGAAGGGGGAGGGAAAGCTCGGGGCCCAGGGTTAGGGGTCTCGCTGGACCAACTTGATTTTCATGCAAACCTGCTCCTGGGTTCGCATGTGGCCTTTGGTGGCTATGCTGGCAGCTATCCTCCCATAGACAGCCGCATTCCTCCGTCTAGTGCGGAGATCATGGACGTTGGAGGCATCCCCCCCCAAACCTGAATAAGGTCCATGATCTCCACCATGGACCAGGAAGGCGCCCGCCTCCTCCAGCCCCTGTCAGGCTCCTGGGAGCTGGCAAACTGCTCCTGGGGAGCGGTGGAGGGCTGGCTGCCAGTGGCTTGCTGGCTCATGTTTTGGGGCCACTGGGTCAGGGGCCCCAGTGGCCACTGATGGCTCTGCACTGGCAGGCTTGGAGATGGCACAGGCACTGTGGCCAGGGTCTACCCATTTAATGGCTCCGGGGCTGGGGGAGAGGAGAGTAAGTTTTCCTGGTTGTGCCCAGAGTGGCCAGCGGGGCTCCCTGGGAATGGCTGGAGGCCCCCTATTTCGAATTAAGTGTCTACACAGCACTTAATTCGAAATAGCTATTTCGAATTTGGCGTTACTCCTCGTAGAATGAGGTTTACCAAATTCGAATTAAGTGCTCCGCTATTACGAATTAATTTCAAAATAGCGGTTTGCATGTATAGACACTGTTAAAGTTAATTTGAAATAACGGCTGTTATTTCGAATTAACTTTGCAGTGTAGACATACCCATACATATCTACTGTAGGGAAAAGTTCCAGTGCTCTAGGTTTTGCCAAAAATCAAATGCACACTCGGAGAACAAAGATCATTACCATGAACATCAATCGTGTTTGACCTGTGACCTATGCATCAGTCCCCTCCCTCCTCATCATGTAGATTATTCAACCCAGAAGCAGCACTGAGCAGGGTTTCTGAGCTAGTGTGGAGAGGCATACTGACTAAAACCCTCTAACTACATTACATTTCCACTCAAAACCAATCAGAGTCTGAGGGAGCCACAACTAAGTGTGAGTTCTGTCTCCTGCTCCTCCCGTGGCTGTCTTTCTGATTTTAGTGAGAAAAGTCAAGTACAGGTGAAGACAGTTCATATTACACGATGTGCGCTAAGGAGAAGAAAGACTTACCAACCAGCATTGCCTACCGTTAAGGTAAAATTCTCCTCTCAGTGTGGCTCTCCACTCACACATTGCTCTCATTTCATATGTGAAACTTCCCTTCACAGGTTGATATCCGTGGGAGTTCCACACATGGAACAACTGCAAAGTCTGCCATAGAGATTCACTCATGGTACAGATAAAAGATTTTCATGGTGGATTGGGGTGGAGAATTTTGCTCGTATTTTGTAACAATCCTGAAGATTATTTCAAGGGGGATTCCCTTTCAGATTTAAGTCCAGACCACACTAGAAAAACAATCATTGTCAACAGATAGTCAGGATTAACCTCTATATGGAATTATCTCCCAATTGATCTCCAAACAGTTATTGGTCTTAATTTTAGCTATACATAAAACAAACAAGCTCCAGTGAAGAGAAAAAGAAAAGTTTTCTCCATATTCATTTTATGCAATCCCACAGTTCTTGGCTCTTGATGTTCCTGAATTTTGCTAGTAACACCACTGATCTGAAAGTTCAACTAGCTTAGAACCCGAAGACAGAAATCATAATAATTGTAAATATGAGCTATTACACTTACTATAATATACATGAAATAAACATTTCAATTGTTATAAAAATATAGCGTAGATTATTCATAATGCTCCTATGGACAGAGAACTAAGATTTAATTCACATGAAGTGACCATTCACGGACGGTAGGTTCCTATGCAGAATTGGGAAAGGATCCTATGTCCTAGAAAGAGTAATCTCTGGCCAGCATTCATTTTTACACTTTGATTTCACACTAAAATGCATATTCTCTAACAGTTATGTGTGTCTAGATTTTGGGAACATACAAGCAGAAACCTCCTGCTAAAGGGAAGAATCCTGGAGTTCTAAGCTCTTGGTTAGGTGCATGCTATGAGAAAACTATTCTACTCTAGTTATTGTCTAGCATTTGAGTTCAGTGTTGGCAAACTGGTCCCTACATGTCTTTGAGGCATATGGAAATTGATGATGAAAGTGTCTAGTGTAACTAGAAGTATAATTTGATGAAAACTGAAGCAGTGAACTGTGAGAAACTGCTAAATCAGTGTCATCAAACTGTGCTTGGAAAATAATGAAACAGAAATACTATCAGTACATGAGAAATGCAGGGCAAGTGCTGTGCAACCACATAGTAAAGGCTAAAATTAAGAAAAGGTGGGAAATATTTGTATTATATCATATTATTATTATTAATTTTGAAACCAACATCTAAAAATATAACAAAAAATAACTTTAGATAGACAGTGACATCATGTCTCCTCTAAACTGTTCAGATCTAAAGCTTGGCACAGGCTTTTCACAAGGAATGTCATGTTTGGTCCTGGCGCTGTGGCTGTCTGCGCTCACCATGTGCCTGATAAGAACGCTTTGCAGTGACCAGTGTAAATCCTGGCTATAGCCCAAGGCCTCAGGGGAACAGAAAGTGACCAAAACAGAACATATATTACATGATTTAAAGTAATAATTTACTAAGGGAGAAAGAATGTAACCTCAGAAATAAGATGGCACTAACCATTTAAAATATAGGAGTTCATGATGGAGCTAAGGGACTCTACAAAGACAATTTGAAGACTACAGTAAGGAGATCCTGATATTTTGACATTGAGATTTTTTGTTTGTCTGTTTTTTGTTTTGATTTTTAGTGCTCAACTATGTCACTAAACACACTAAAATTACTGATGTTCAAAACAGTCAATGATTCCGTTCAGATTTATCCATGTTTTGAGCAGGCAATATATCTAGGTAGGGGGGTGGAAGCCCGCATATTCAAAGACATGCCAGAAAATTTATACCAAAAGATCAGAGGGAGACAGAGACAGCTGGAAAAATTGGAGCTGGGGCTCTGATTTTCATACCAGTATAACAACTAATGCAAAGAGAATGCAGATGATAGACTGCGGGTTATGTATGTTATTCCTCCAGACATTTAGCAGCATACTCATAGACCTGAACAATAGTGAGGAAGTAATGGGGTGGGAGGAGAAAGCACTAGAGTAGGTTAAAATTAATATCGAGTTTGATTAAAACTATGTCAAGATGTTATTTATGTATAAAAAAAACTAATATTAAAGTAATCATTTACAATAGTTAGCACTTTCTTCTTTTCATTACCGTTTCAAAGCATTGTACAAACATTAATTACTAGCCACGATACGAATGTGAGGTGTAGGTAGTCAATATGAATTAAAGAAGATTTGTAAGTGGTAAAAAATAAATGCTACAAGTAAGTTTTATAATGTGCTTTAAAGTTTGGTTTGAGAAATTTAATCACACAGTTTTATATAAAATAACTGTCAATGGACCTGAGTACAACTTGTGTTAATAAACAACTGGAAGATTTCTTCCAAGAAAAGGGTGGAAAGATAAAAGGCTTAGTAAAAAAAAGGATGAGTGGAATCTTGAGAGGGTTTCCAGCCAATATATAGAGACTTCTAAAAGCAAACCAGGCTTGAGTTCCTCGGCTTTTGATGTCATCTTTACATATGTGGAAATCTCAAAACCAAGGTGTGAAAACACTTTTTTTTCTCTGCCAATTGACTGTTCAGATCAAACTCTGCATGTTGGGAATCTTTCTGTATAATTTTGTTTTTCAGACCTATTGACCCTATAGGACTTATTTAATAGTATTATTACTGAGAATTCAAAACTCTCATTGTTAAGTCTGCCATCCAAAGCAGAAGCAGTCTATAAAAATCAAAATTATTTGGAATTTTACTGAGGTCCTTTGAGTTTGTCTAGGATTTCATGTTGATTTCAGTTTTGCTTTCAGACTTGCACATGCCATTGTCTTAGACAGAGGCTGAGAGGAACAGAGCCACTCCGTCTCTTTGTAACACCCCAGTAGTCACAAGGAACTGTCCATGGAGATGTCTGTCACTGAACACAGTGGTCTGGAAAGCCTCTCACCTAAAGAGAGGAGAATGAGAATAAAATAGAGAGAGTAGGAAAAATGAGTGAAAAAGGTAAGGAAGGAGATAAAGAGGAAAAAATAGAGCTGGTCTGCACAGCAATGACTGGATCCAGATTCAGATCACAACTTCCTACAAGTAAAGAGGCGTTTGGGTTTTGGGGTTCTAGTTTGGGATCTCCTTACACACAGGCAAAATCAGTAGTGTTTGGAGCCAAATCCAGACCCTTAGTTTGGGGTGGAGATTGGTATCCAGGCTCCAACTGGAGCAGGCTATTGAAGAGTGGAAAAGAGATGCTGGATATATCAGTGGCCTGAAGAGCATTCTCTTCACCATTATAATCTAATTGCTGACCTTCTAAAGCTTCCCTCTTTCACCATCAGAAGTTGGCCCCTGGTCAAAGAGACAAAGACATACACTCCTAGATTTTTCCTAATTTGACATTGTAACTTTTTTTCTAAAGAGATACTGTGGGTGAGGTAATATCTTTTTTTGGGCCAACTTCTGATGGTGAAAGAGGCTGGTGTCCGTGCGGAGCCAGCAGGGCCCGAAGCATCTGAGCCCCAAGAGGGAGGGGCAGAGTTCATGTCCTGGAATTGGGGGTGGGGCAGGAAATTTTTTTTATAGAGAGAGAGAGATTATGCTTAGCCAGGTGCTGTATAAGCAATCAGAGCTGCATGGAAGGACCCCTCACCCAAAAGGTTCTAATGACTTAGATTCAACTGCAGCATTAGAGCTACTGATAGAGAAGAACCAACACCCCAGCTCCACCACCCCTGTTTAGCACTAATTCTTCTGCACTTTTTAGTAATTTGAGTTCACAACTTTATTTTTGCATGTGGCTCACAAGAAAAAGTTTCAGAGGGGTAGCCGAGTTAGTCTGTACAAGATAAACGTAAAAAACAACAAATGGTCTGGTAGCACTTTAAAGACTAACAAAGCATGTAGATGGTATCATGAGCTTTCGTGGGCACAGCCGGTCATCGGAAGAAGTGGGCTGTGCCCACGAAAACTTGTAATACCATCTACATGCTTTGTTAGTCTTTAAAGTGCTACCAGACTATTTGTTGTTTTACAAGAAAAAGTGTCACTCATGAGAGCATAGGTATAGTCTGGATTCAAACATAGAGCTCCTGAGGAAATAAGTTCTGACCTATCCCGTACAAGGAATGACCACAATACTAACATCTGGAATTATACCCACCCTTATTTATGTCAACATTCCAGCCCATCATATTTAAAAAAAAATGTTTATTCATTTATTATTGGCAGTCCCTGAGAGCAACCAAATGGCATGGCAAGGATTTGCCAGATGTGGTATTCTATCTTGTTTGTCAGAATTGTCACGTTTTTTAAAAAGAAATGAGAAAAGGAGCCCGTATAATCCCAAAAATTACAGGATACCTGGTGAAAAGTATAAGATACACATAATGCTGGTTAGATTAATAGGTCTTTTGCTTTAAGCTTAGGATGTTCACATGGTGTTGATAGCTGGAGTTCTCCAAACACATAGGGCACTACTAAGCTCTGGCAGAAGCGAAACTTCTTCCAGTTGACTTCAATAGGACTGAAACCCTGCTATGCCAAGGATGAATTTGATCCATGCTCTGTACTTTAGGAGCATCATTTGCATAAAGTGACACTGGTTTTGCCAAGATAAGCAGATCAAACCTGGATTTCTTTCTTTATTCCAAGCTCCACGGACTTCAAATGCAATTTGAGTGTGCAAGGAATGCAGGATCAGTTTCCCATCACTGAATGAATAAGATAGTAATCAAAGGCCTGATAGTATGCCCACTGAATCAGCAAGAATTTTACATAGACTTAAACAGATGTAGGATTGAGCCTTAGGTTTACAAATCTAGACCTATTATATTCCCTGGGCTGGGTGGATTTTCATTTACAATAAGGTCCCGTTCCACTAAAGGGAACATAAATGTAATTTGCTCTCAGCTTACGGCTCTTTACACTGCCAAAGTGTTGTACAAGAGCAATCAGGCCCTTTGTACGTTAATTATTGTGTTACCTGGACTGCAATATTCTGTACAAATGCTCGTTTTAAAAAAGTGATTCTATATTAAATGTTCACATGTGTGTGTTGAGGACACACTGCACAAAACACCCTTATGACTTATCCTGCCACTTTTGGAAATAGTGCTGCTCCAGGAATTTTTGAGAGTCACTTTCACATACCCTTTTGGATGCCCAATTCTGGTTCTCTTATATTAAAGGAAAGAGGATGAGGTTCTTGGTAGATGGCCTCCTTGAACATCTCATTGTTTTTTTGTATGGACAACAAGACAATAAGGGCATGTTTACACTAGGACATTATTTCAAAATAACTCCAGAAATAATAATTTCAAAATAGCATGTCCACACTATGGGGAAGCCTCAAAATTAGTCCGAGGCAGGCTCCATTAATGTTGACGCACTATCTTGACTTAGAGCCCCAGGAAACACTGGGGAGTAATTACTCTGAATGACTCTGGGGAGTTGTTATTTTGAAATAGCGTCACCAGATCATCTACACTACTGCTATTTTGAAATAACTCTTTGGAAATTAGCATTATTCCTCATGCAAAGCAGGAGTTATTATTTCAAAATAACCAGCCCGTTATTTTGAAATAATGGGCTTAGTCGTGTGGACGCTCCGTTTGTTATTATGAAATAAGGGGAGTTATTTTGAAATAACTTCCTAGTGTAGACCAGGGATAGCATAGAAATAATCTCAAACATATTATATTAATAAGGCCTTCACCTTTCAATAACCTTTTATCAGCATTCTTAATATTGTCTCCCATAGTATTTATTTGTTATACATGTGCAATCCTTGCTACAATTTAAATAACCTCACTAAAAATTAATATTAGAACATTTTATATTGCATTTTACTTGTCAGAAATCATCAGAAACTATATTTCAAGAAAACTGAAGGCAATAGATGTAGTTTGCCCAGTAGATTAATACTGAGCCATGAACTTTCATCCTCTGCAGCAAGATTTCCATCCAACTGACATAGAACTGACAGGCAGTAACACTCACAACCAGGGGGATCCAATTTAGAGGGAGTTCAAATGGTTTCAAGCTACTCATAGGTCACAGAGGTAAAGTATGCATAAGAGAGCTGGCTTTAATCAGAAGGTTTTCAGCAATGTCATGCCGGAATGATGGACCACATTTAAAATGGCCTGGGTGTTAGACTTGAGAATTAAACCAAATATATTTAAATATTGTGAATATTCTCTAAGCATTTGCACAGAGATTTCCACAGGCTCTTACACTGTACTTTTTAGGACAATGGAGCAAGACCCAGAATTCAGCCCTGGAACAAGTGAGTGCAATTCTCAATGAAATCAACTAGGATTGTCACTGGTTATGCCAGTTTGGCCCTAGATCTGTAACTGCATGGAAGCTGTTTTAGCAGATGGAAACAAAACAAAAATGAAACACATAAAAAATCCTACATCCCTGGTGGGTGACAATTTAAAAAACAAACAGCAGCAGCAGAGCAGACTCAAAACTCTTCTCTGACATGGAACATGCATGCTTAGGAAAATTGGGAGAGATGGCTAACAGCACATTCATAAAGGAGAGAGAAAGAAGATTTTAGAGTTAGTCTTTGCTAATACAGTTATCAAATACTGATCTAATTCTGAAATAGCTAAATGGAATCTCAATTTAGCAATTTAAACTAAAGAATAATGCGTCCTTGGGTAAAAATGTGAAGACTCTGTTTCAATGAAAGACAAAGGGTATGTCTAGACTGCAGAGTTAAATCAGAAAAAGAAACGCAATTTGCACTATGCAAATTGTGTATCTTTTTCCGATTTACTATCAAAAGAGCTTTTTCTGAAATTTGGCACGTCTACACGGCGCCAAATTTTGGAAAAAGTGCTCTTTCGACACATCCCTTATGCCTAGTAGAATGAGGTTTACAGGGATGGCGAAAAAGCACATCTGCTTTTTGGAAAAAAATTTCAGAAAAGCGGACGTGTTCCTTGGATGCAGCATTGCTTTTCTGGGATACCTCTGTATCAGAGGCATCAAGGAGGGGGGAGTGCATGTAGTCAAGAGGATTAACCAATAAGCCCAGGCTTATCAGTTAATCATTTAAACGTCTACACATTAGCATCCCTACCCTCAACCAGACCAGGTTTAAGTTCCATGCGGGAGGGAAGGACGAATCAAGGTAGGTTGCCTACCCGAGATCTGCTACATCTGCAACAAAGGTTACTGACAGATCAGGGGTAGCAAAGGGTACTCCTTACATAACAGATGTCGAGTCTCTCCACACAGGCCAGTGAAGTGAGGACCAAAGGCAGAATCATGACTGAGTCCAGGTGGTGTCTGTTTGGGGAGTGGACTGATGCAAGCCACAAAGGAAGAGGTCTGAGGCATAGCCTTGCAGGGTGCACCATGTAGATACATGCTGCCATGTGATCCAATAGCTTGAGACTGACCCATTAGTGGTCAGACTGTGACCTTGGAAATCAGGCCCAACATAGCTTGGAAACAAGCATCCAGTAGGGAGGCTTTGGCCTATGTTGAATGAAGCACTGTCCTAATGAACTCTATTCTTAAAACCAGGATCAGAATTGACCTCTGCTTGTGTATGAATAGCCCAATATCTATGATGGCCCATATTGGGCTTATGTTACGCCAACCTGAGCCTGCTACCAGCCTTTCATTAGCCAGTCCTCAAGATACAGGTAGACTTGCATGCCTTGATGTCTGAGGAAGGCTGCCACCATTGTCGTATACTGCATGAAGAACCAGAGGGCTTCTGATAGATTGAAGAGATGAGCAGTGAATTGATAGTGGTGTTGCTCCGTTATGGAGGAATTTTCTGTGACCGCAAAAGACAGAGATGTGGAAATAGGCGTCCTTTAAGTCAAGGGAAGCTTACCAGTATCCTGGATCGAGGGACAGGGGCCAGAATTATGGAGGTCAGAGAGACCATAAAGAATCTCAGTTGCCTGAGATGTTTCTTAAGGTGACAGGTGGACTGAAAGCCACCATTGGCCTTTGGAATTAGGAAATATCAGGAGTAAAGCCCCTTCCCTCTCAAGCCACCACCCAACAGTCCCCACAGGACTGGATTTGCACCTCCTGGACGAGGAGCTGCTCGTGAGAAGAGTCCCTGAAAAGGAATGGGGGAGGGGACTGGCAGGTAGGTAGGGATGAAAGTTGAAGGCTATAGCCAGCTGTTACTGCACTCAATACCCAATGGTATCTATAATCAAGCTAAGACAAAGGATGACAGGCTGTCCAAAACCAAAAGAGGCATCACTTCTAGTCCGACAGCAAGGGGTTATCTACTTAAAGATAACATAGGTGTGACTGTTCAAGCTGCAGTCCTTCCCTGTGATTGCAATGCAGACATTCCCTTAGTCATACTGATCTCCAGAGAAAGATCATAGAATTGATAGCAAAACATCCTAGTGAAACATTGGACTAACCAAGATACCCATACTAGGGTCACTAAAATAAATATTTCAGTGCTTGAAAATTCTGAGAACATTGAGCCTTTTAGTGTCCTAGGAAGCATCGCTTTATTGCTTGGCATAAGTGTTTTCTTCTCATGTTGGACCTGGACCTATAGTCAAGATGTGCATTGTCTCATTCAAGATTATTTTTCAGTATTTAAAGAGTTCTCTTCCATTTCTAGCTCTAACTTCCTATCCAGGTAAAATAACTAACTTGCTAAATAGCTAAATGACTGCTTCCTCACTATTAGACTGCATAGCTCTTCCCACCCTCCTCTAGACAGGAGTCTCAGCTTTGTAGGATAAATAATCAAGTTAACCTTGTTCTACCACCTAGCTCCTCAAAATTAGATTTAAATACATTTTCTTCTTTCATCCCAGGTTGCAAGGTCAGTAAAGCATATATTCTTATGTTCTGGGGAAACAAAAAATCTTTTTTACTTTTCTTAGGCTTCAATGCCAGTTTGGAATAAAATAGGTCTATAAAGAGTTATGACAGTGGGCACATTTCCCAGTTGCTCCAAATCATTCATATCATCCTATTAGCCCCTGATTATTATTTTTTATCCTAATGTAATTCTGAAGACTCTTTTTTTGTCTATGTTTCCATTTCTATAAGTATGTTCAGGGCTTCCAGCCAAAAGGATGGATAGGTGGGTAAGGCACAGGGTCTGTGTGAGGCTCATCAACGCTAGAACCTGGGGCTGATGAACCCTGAGAAACTGCCGCAGTTGACATCTCTGGCAAAGCAGCAATCTGTGTGGTCACCTACAGAAGGCCTGATTGGCAGTGCTCCTGGAGTACTTCTTAAGGCAGGAGGGGCATCAGGAAATTGTCTGTCTGTATAACTACATGGATTCCCCCACCTTATGCATAAGTGAGTTCCTTTGCCTTGTTTGGGTTTCTGGCTCTGGCCCTCGGCTCTGGTTCCTGGCTCCAAATCCCATCTTGGATCTAGTTCCTGGCTTCTGATTCTGGCTCTGACCCTTTGCTCTGGCCCTACCAACTGGACCTAACTCTAGGCTACACCCACTAGGCCGGACAGCCTATGCCCTGGTTGTGACACTGTACAGTAGTTGATCTGGGGTCTGTTTCTAACAAACTAATTTAAAGCAAATTTACAATTTAATTGGTGTGTGTGTGACCTTCCTCCTCTTCCATACCTACAGGAGACCCTAAACAATGCAGCTGTTTGCTTAACATATTGTAATGGCATATGATATTCAGAGGGGAATATTTCCCTTAATTACAGGGCTATATACTTTCCTTCATAACCTAGTTGAGTCTTCCATGACTTTCAGTTTTCATTTCTTCAGCTCCTTGAAATGTAAGGTGGCAGAATCAATTTTTAAGCTCATTGCTGGAAGTTTCCCTCTTCACCACCCAGTATCATCTTCTAAGTTTTTGGAAGACCTCAGCATCCATTCCTATTGAGAAGCTGGCCATGGACCACCATCAAATTCTAGTCTCTAGCCAGAGGGAATAACCCCTACAGCAACTCCATTATTAAAGTACTGTCTAAGTTCTACCATCATGCTGGGGTGATGAGTTTTATTACTTCTCCTTTGGGGAAGAGATGTCCACCATAATACAAAAATGCAAGGGCAAAAATATCTGAGGAGCCAGGGAGTTCAGAAAACACCAAAGCAGGAGATCAGTATGACTGAGGGAATGTCTGAATTGCAATTACAGGGAAGGACTGCAGCTTGCACAGACTTATGCTAGCTTTAATCTAGCTAGTTCAGCTAATAAATAATAAAACCCAGGCAGCCTGGGCTTCCACACACAGGCTAGTTTCACAAGTCATTATTCTGGACAAGTCTGTACAGCCTGCACTGAAGTGTGCTGCTGCCATTTCACTGCTCTAGTACATGAGCTAGCTATATTAAAGCTCACCCAGTCAAGTCTGAATATAACCTGTGACAGCAGTGTAGACAAACCCTTGCTGTCAGATTAGAAGTGATGCCTCTGATCTGCCCACCCTCATTCACAGCACTGCATGGATTTTAAAAAAAGGCCAAGCTGGAGAAATATTAATGTATAGGCTATGATGCACGATAGATCAGTTTAAGTGAAAAAAGAGTCAGAGGCCAGTGAAAAAAGGCTGGGCTAAATAATTAATAGAAAAAGATATTACTAGAGAGAAAGAAAAATATGATCAGTTCCACTAAGAATGAGGGATACATTTACAAACTGTTTACATTTCCATGGAGAGGGAGTAAATTACTAAAGAAATGCACTTTCTGAAAAGATCAGGAAATTCAAATCTGAGAATTTTAGGACCCCTCCCAGAATACTGATGATAGTGGCAATAGGCAGATGTGCTACTCTGCAACTAAAGGTTGCAAACTTCGGTGTGTTTGGTAGGTAGTATGTATTACCCTCATTTAACAGATTGCAAAACTGACTACTTGGTTTGACTTGCCGATGGTTTACAATGAATCAGTGACAGAGATGGAACTAGAATTGAGTTCCAGACTCACCCTTCAGCTTAATTCTTTAGATCAGCGGTTCTCAAACTGTGGGTCAAGACCCCAAAGTGTTAGTGGAGTTGCCAGGACCAGTATTGGACTTGCTGGGACCCAGGGCTGAAGCCCAAGCTCCACTCCCACCTAGGACAATGGGGCTCGGACTGCAGCCCCTTCTTCCTCCACCCAGAAGTCAGAGCTTTGCGCTCAAACACCCTCTTCCCAGGGGCCATCTATTAACTTTACTAGATGCCTCTGCTTTAGATCACACTTAACTTCTAAGGCAGGACCACAATGGGGATGCCCCAGAACATACATGATGTAAACTGGTGATTTGATGTGCTGCTCAGAAGAGGGACTTAAAACCAGGTTGGCCCTACCTACAGTTAAGTTTTCAACATGGTATGTGATGTATGTGTGCATTGAAGATAACAAAAATAATGTGTTGAGAAGAGGCTGCAGTGGTGGTGATGACTGTGGTGTTCCATACAGAGAAGGACCAGGGTTGAGGTGAGAATAGTGGGCCTGTCGGACGTTCGGAAACAAGAAATGATCTTGCTGAAGTTTTGGGAAGGAGAAAAGAAAGAAAGGCTTACACTCTGGCTGGTGCAACATGGGAGTTCCATCAGTGAAGCCTCCTAGGAGATGCACTAACACAGTATTTCCTGGCTAGCCTGAAATGGGACTCCCCATTAGAGGAACTACAAGAGCTATAACAGCATCAGGTAGTCATAGCATAGGCCTCAGTTGGAGTATTGTGCCCACTTCTGGGCACCACATTTCAAGAAAGATGTGGAGAAATTGGAGAGGGTCCAGAGAAAAGCAACAAGAATGATTAAAGGTCTAGAGAACATGAGCTATGAGGGAAGACTGAAATTGGGTTTGTTTAGTTTAGAAAAGAGAAGATTGAGAGGGGACATGATAGTGGTTTTCAGGTATCTAAAAGGGTGTCACAAAGAGGAGGGAAAAAAATTGTTCTCCTTGGCCTCTGAGGATAGGACAAGAAGCAACGGGCTTAAACTGCAGCAAGGGAGGTTTAGGCTGGGCATTGGGAAAAAATTTCCTAACTGTCAGGGTGGTTGAACACTGGAATAAATTGCCTAGGGAGGTTGTAGAATCTCCATCTCTGGAGATATTTAAGAGCAGGTTAGACAGACATCTATTAGGGATGGTCTAGATCAGTGTTTCTCAACCAGTGGTACGAGTACCCTTAGGGGTACTCGAGAGAAGTCTGGGGGGTACGTCAACACAACTGAAATTTGGAGAAATCTAAATTTTTGTTTTAAGTTTTACAGCACTTTATTATTTTAGTACTTTTTACACCCAAAATTTCATCGCCCGCCTGGCTACGATTAAGTTGTTTAAACAAATGTGTTGTAATGGTAGAAAAAAATTATGTGTCTGAAAACTGTAGGTACTAGGTACTGGGGTACTTACAATTTTTTTTTGAAAAATGGGTACTTTATAAAAAAAGGTTGAGAAACAGTGGTCTAGATGGTATTGGGTCCTGCCATTAGGGCAGGGGACTGGACTCGATGACCTTTCAAGGTCCCTTCCAGGTCTAGTATTCTATGATTCTATAGGCTCAAATCTAGTCTGATAAAAAAAACCCTCTAAAACTACACCAGAAATTGTAACTGTGGCTTTAAAAAACACACTAAACGTTGTGATGCAAAAATCTGGATATAATATAATATAATATACTGAGTCAAAAATAGTGGTTTTAGCCCTTTTGAAGGCCTGGTTAGAAAAGAGTGCAAGGTGTGTTTGTATGGTGCAACACAGTGCAATAACATTACTGCAGAAAAAAAGATGATTAAAAGGGAGCAGCTTTGCTGTAACGCCAATGTTCTAGCTGTGTAATCTCTCTTAACACTTATTCTCTGCCCATGCTAATTGGAGCCGCTCTTCCCTCAAGTGAAGTGTTCAAGTTTCCTGCTGCGAAATGAGTAACCCACATGTTGATGAAGAATGATGGTTTGTTAGTTATACAGGAACGGAATATTGTGCAATTTTTCTATGTCAGAAACATGGACTATCAGTCAAGATAGCTAATTATACTCAACCCCCAACATTTTCAAATGCTTAGACATTTAAATGCATATTTAGGCATCCAAAGAAAGGTGGCCAGGCTGTGAGAGGTACTGGGAGTTCACAAATGCCATTGTCTATTTGGGGCTCAGCACCTTTGAAAAGCAGACCATTTGGGGAATGCCTAAATTGGATTTGGATGCTTAATCTTAGGCATCCAAGTTTTAACATGCACAACACACCTTGGCTGTGTCTACATTGGCACCCCTTTCCGGAAAAGGGATGCTAATGTGAGACTTCGGAATTGCAAATCCGCGGGGGATTTAAATATCCCCCGCGGTATTTGCATTTACATGGCTACGAAAGTAGGAATAAGAAATCCTCCGGAAAAGGGCTTATTTCCCGGAGAATCGCGTCTAGACTGGCGCTTTTCTCCGGCTTATCCCCAAGCCGGAAAAAAGCGGCAGCCATGTAAATGCAAATACCGTGGGGGATATTTAAATCCCCCGCGGATTTGCAATTCCGAAGTCTCACATTAGCATCCCTTTTCCGGCAAGGGGTGCCAATGTAGACGTAGCCCTTAAGCAATGGAACATCTCATAAAATATGTTCAATCGCAACATGCAACTTCCCCTTTACTACAGCACCATAGTTTGTATATTTGCATGCTCTGGCCAGCTAGCTCACAAGGATCAAGGCTTTGTCAGCCTAGGAAATAATGGAAACCAAAGCTCATGAGTTTACTCCCCTATCTCAAACCACACTGTTGTATTTCTGTGATAACACACAGAACTTAGTAAGCATCATATAATGGCTGCATGATCTGAGGTTTGGAAAAACCTAGAAGCATCCAATTTTTTTTCACTGATGAAATCAGCACTTACTTGGCATTATCATAGATATCTCAATTTCTAAATAATTAACCAATAACCAATATGTTTGGAATTGCCATAGTAAGCTCACAGTCTAGGACTGTTTGTAGTTGAATTAACAGAATAAATAAAATACACCAAAAATGTGCACAAAGATAGAACCTGATAGAATTCATTCATTATTTGTAAGAAAATCAGATGAGACACAATTCCCTGAATGCAAGCCACCCTGTGAAATAAAAGGTGTGTAGGAAGTAGGGAATAGATGAGAATTTCAGGATTGTTTGGTGTAGAGCACTCTCTCTCCATTAGTTCATTCTCTTGAGTTAAGCTATGAGGAGTGTACTGTACATGATCTACACTTTAGAATCTAAAAGGGAGGGATTTGTATGTATACAATATATTATGCACATTTTTTTAAACAAATACCCTCCAAGAATAATGCAGATTTCTGGCCATCAGTGCTCAGCCCTGCCCTTCCCTGAAGTATAAGGCTATTGTTTCTAGCTCAGGTTGGAAGGTACAAATCTGTCACTTTATTTTGTACAGAAAATCCATTTTAGGTCATTTTAATAGATTTCTAAAATGTGTTGACAGTTTTTCTTTGTCTGCATTCGGTTGGGCTTATACAGCCTGACCCATTGATTTAGCAGGTGCTGGATCAGCCTACAGAGAATAAGATATCCTAGGAGTCACAGGCAGAGAGATACAAACACAGCACTAGTGTCTTGTTAAAATGCCCTGAAATAGTTCTAAGCCAGGTTTCCTGTTGAATGGGTTATGTACAATTCTCAACTCAAACCTGAATTATGCCTTGTTATTCACTGAAACTAGACATAGACTTGAGACAAAACCTTTGGAGCCAGGACAGAACTTGCCCAGAGTTCAGGATTTTGGCTTGGGCCCATCCCTAATCGGGATCCTACAGTTTGCACATCCCCATACCATCAAGGCTTGCCATGCTTCAGCATGTGTTCCTCAGGAAAGGCCAAGAAAAATTTCCAACCTGACTCTGGGGAGGAGGGGGGACTTGCTAGGGAACAACAGCTTCATTTTCCTACAGCATTCAAAAAGTCCCATCGCTGAGGGGGACAGGCTGTACCAGAGAAATCCACAACCAAAATGGCAACAGCCCTTATTAACAGGCACCAACCACTGTTCAGTCTGTGCTTGCCCTTCAAACAGTGGATTTTAACCTTTTTTCTTTTGCAGACCCCTCCCTAGACATTGTCAAATGGAGGTGCAGACCTGTTTGTAAATCTTAGGCATAGCCTGCAGACCGCCGGGGCTCCATAGCCCATGGGTTGAAAACCACTGTTCTATAGCAGAGGGGAGGTTGCGGCCATCTTGTGCTCTTAACAGATGCCACTACAGATTTACCAGGCACTGCACTCTTATGTGTGTGCTGCAGAATTTGACATAAACTCAGGCTGAATCTGGCACTCTGTTTGTTTGTTTAAGTTTCATTTAAATGATGGGTCCTGACCTGGTTTGTTGTTGGTTTGTCCTAGTATGTTGATTTGTATTGTCTAATAATGTATCTCCTGGGTCCCTTTTCATGACCTTGTTCGCCATTCACACAAAACACACAATAAAATTGTTTTTGAAAAAAGAAAAGAAAACATTTCTCATCAGGTTGTGAATCATTTAGTTCCATGAACTGGAACCCAGAGCTTCCCTCAATCTGTCTTATGTCAAAATTCTCAATACTGAAAGAATCCAGAGGAGTGAATCACAAGTGACCTGTCTCTTTAGAAAGCAATGCGGAGGATGCCATTTTCACTCATCTCTTTCCACAACAACAACACAACAAAATCTTAACCCAGTAAAAGGGACCCCAGAATCATTGTCGTATGCAGAGATCAGATAAGTACCTGGTTTCTTCTGTTTGTGAAGACAGCTTTATCCAAATAAAGCATGGCACATTTTATCATTCTGTAATAGAAGAGACCTGCCACTCTTTGAATATCATCATATGGTTGGTGGCCAGCAGATAATGGACTGCTAAGTGTCAAGGTGACTGGCTTTGAATGTGCACAAAACTAAAAATTATAGACCTGTCATTCCAGAGGCAGGCCACAATTAGCAGTCTATGCAACTTGAAATTTCCATTTTGCCAGCTGAATAATCAATTGGCTGCAGTTTCTCAATTTAGATGCATTTTTAGGCTTTTTTGCATTCAGGATTTTATCTTTTTTATGGGGGTTTTAAAATAAATATGCAGTGCACTTAAGCAGATGGGGTCATCTTAAAAACAACCCTCTCTCCCCAGACGCATACACAAACAAAGACATCCACTGGTATTTTATAAGCAACTCCTTTTACATAAATTTGCCCTAGTCCTGCTCTCACTTATAATGTTTCTGACAGGAATTTTGTCATAAGGACCACAAGCAACACCAGATTAATAATTTCAAAGACAGTGTGCCTCCATTAACTATTTAATCTCAAATATACTGTTGTAAAATTTTGATCCCAGTCCACTTGATATGTGGCTTACAGCATACTGTAACTAAGAATTTCCTTATAGGGGAAATGTATCTTCATTTAGGAAGATCAGCACAAATCTCAAACCCTGTGGACACTACACAGATTGTAAATTGCCTGGAGCAAATACCTTAGCTTATTTATGCCAGTAAAATACTGCCTAGAAATATAGTGATTTATGAATAATACAACTACACAAAACAGCTCCATGTTGTGTTGGTTGGCTGATATCAGCACAAGTGGTAAAAATAGTTGTTGTACATATTGTAGAATTTTAAAATGTTTTAGTACATTTTGTTATCCTTTTTTATTCAAGTGTTTCACCAATATTTGGGGCCAAATGAGTTTCTATAAGGGGCAGAAATTGATGTTGGAGTCAGGTATTTCATTGCTGCAATCCCATTTACAAACAATGTACACAAAGTTGTGTTTTTCTGGACACTGCAGGAATTAAGCAGTTGGAAACAGATTGCTCGTTCAATATTCCAAGCTTTTTTTCTGACCAAGACTGCTACCAAAGCCCTCTTTTTTAGCTTTCTCTCTAGCTGTTTCTCTAGCTGTTCTTGGCTTTCTGCTGCATTCTCCTTTTCTTCTATGGTATTTCTGGCTGCTTCTCTGACACACAGCTCCACCAAACAATGCCCAGGGAAACCTTTCAGTCACATAATTCAGCTCCTGACCAGCCTTGCGTGTTCTAGGGCAGTGCTCTCCAAACTTTTTAATCACAAGATCACTTTTTCAATTTAAGTGCAATGTAAGATCTAGCTCAAACGCAAACACCCTTGCCCCATTTCCTTCCCACCCCTTCTTTGAGGACCTCCCCAGCCCTTCTCCAAAGCCTCACCCTGCTACATCCCCCTTCCTCATTTTCAGAAGACTAGGGTAGGGTGCAGGCTCTGGTCTTGCGCCAAGGGGTTTGGAGTGTGGGAGGGGCTCTGGGCTTAGCCCAGGGTGGGGGATTGGGTCCAGGAGGGGATTCAGAGTGCAAGCTCTGGGAAGGAGCTTGGGTGCAGGGGAATTCATGTCTGGGGCAGGAGGTTGGTTCAGGGCTGAGACAGGGGTTCAAGAAGCAGGCTCTGGCTGGGCACCGTTTAACCAAGACTGCGTCCGGGTGGTGGAGCAGTGGGGTTAAGGCAGGCTTACTCTTGCCCTTGCCCTGCTTCGCTCCTGAAAGCAGCTGGCATGGGCAGCAATGGCTCCATGGTGCCATGTGCTGCCCCTCATCCACAGGCACTGAGCCCACAGCTTCTAATGGCCACGGTTCCCTGTTATTGATCAATGGGAGCTGCAGCAGTGTTGTCTGCAAGCAAGGACAGCACATGGAGACCCCCTGCTCTGCCTTTCACAGGGGCTGCCGGGACTTGCCAGCCATTTCCGGGAGCAGCAGTTCCCACAGGGATAATGACTCCAGCCACAACAGGTTTGGCATTTTAGAACTCACTACTCAAAGAATTACATTTAAGCATAAGAGAGAAATTAAAGTTATGAAATGCACCGACCAGTCAAACACCAAAACTAACCCACTTTGCAAGCAGTAAAAGGAGTAACAACAACCCCCCACGTATGTGTTGGGTCGGGAGAAGAGAGGGAAGGACAGTGTGTGTTTGTGAGAGTAAGGGTATGTCTAGACTACACCCTTTTTCGATAAAGGGATGTAAATTAGACATATCTAAAGTGCAAATGAAGCTGGGATTTAAATATCCCGCTCTTCATTTGCATAATGACGGCCGCCGCTTTTTTTTGAAACGGGGCTTTTTCGAAAACCCCCCCGGCAGTTTAGATGGGGCATTTTCGACAGATCTTTCAAAAATGGAGTACAGGTCTTTCGAAACGGGGCATTTCTGTTGAAAATGCCCCATCTAAACTGCCGGGTTTTTTTTTAAAAAAGCCCCGTTTTGAAAAAAAGCGGCAGCCACCATTATGCAAATGAAGTGCGGGATATTTAAATCCCCGCTTCATTTGCACTTTCGATATGTCTAATTTATATCCCTTTATAGAAAAAAGGGTGTAGTTTAGACATACCCTAAGAGAGACACACAGGCTGTGTCTACATTGGCACCCCTTTCCGGAAAAGGGATGCTAATGTGAGACTTCGGAATTGCAAATCCGCGGGGGATTTAAATATCCCCCGCGGTATTTGCATTTACATGGCTGCCGCTTTTTTCCGGCTTGGGGATAAGTAGGAATAAGAAATCCTCCGGAAAAGGGCTTATTTTCCGGAGAATCGCGTCTAGACTGGCGCTTTTCTCCGGCTTATCTAAGCCGGAAAAAGCGGCAGCCATGTAAATGCAAATACCGCGGGGGATATTTAAATCCCCCGCGGATTTGCAATTCCAAAGTCTCACATTAGCATCCCTTTTCCGGAAAGGGGTGCCAATGTAGACGTAGCCACAGTGTGTGAGAGTGACAGAGATTTGCATTGCCAAGCTCCCTCCATCCCCTTCTCTGTGTGTGTGGAGATGGGGTACAGGAGTGGGGGGAGGAGAGACACTCTGACATCAGTGCCCCCCCTCCCTCCCACACCCTGCACATCAAGCAGAAGTTTCCTAGGGGGGCAACTCCAAGGCAGAGGGCAGGAGCAGCATGACAGTGAGTGGAGAGGCAACTGAAGAGTCTGTGCTTGATAGCTTCCAGGCCAAACCAGTCAGGATCACCTGTCAGAGGCTCCAAAATCTACCTTTAGATCTCGATCTACTGGTTGGTGACCACTGTTTTAGGTAATGACTATTATTGTTTCAGAAATTTTTCTTACAAAGGACTACTTCTTACATTTATCCAGCTGTTACATCCACCAATTTCGGTGAAGTTTCATCCCATTCCCCATTTAGGAACATACACATACACACCACAGGCCTAACTAAATATATATGTTTAGTTGTAAAGAGTGTTAGTGCAGAAGGACTCGTGAACTTCTTTTTCCAACTTTATTTCATGTGGGTAATCTCCACAGCTTCACCTTGGCCAGAAGATCAAAGCAGAACTCAACTGAAAATGCCACGTTCTATCCAGTTTCCACCTGAAATCATAAATGAGCCTAGGTTTGCTTAAAGCTCAGCCATGCCATTAGGTTTGTAATACTTGACGGCTACGTCTACACTGGCATGATTTTCCGGAAATGCTTAAAAACGGAACAGTTTTCCGTTATAAGTATTTCCGGAAAAGGAGCGTCTACATTGGTCCCGGAGTTACCGTTATAACGATGCGCTTTTCCGGAAAAGCTGTCTACACTGGCCCTTTTCCGGAAAAGCTTTTCCGGAAAAAGGACTTTTGCCCGAGCGGGAGCGGCATAGCTTTTCCGGAAAAGCGGCTGATTTCATACAGTAGATCGTCATTGCTTTTCCGGAAAAGCAAGCGGCCAGTGTAGACAGCTCGCACCTTATTCCGGAAAAGCGGCTGATTTTCCGGAATAAGTGGCCCAGTGTAGACACAGCCGACGAGTATCAACCAACTTTCAGGTGCATAACAACATGAATCCTGGTAAATTTGGCCTAGTTCTAGCTTTCCAAAAAAAAAAAAAAAAAAAGTTTCCCACAGCTGTACTACTGCTGCTCAGCACTTTGGTTTATGGGCCTGATCTTGCAGCTTCTCAATGTAGGCCTGGAAGAAGCCTTGAGAGGCCAGTCCCTTGCATTGAGGCAGGACCATCTATACCTAAACCATCCTTGACAGATATTTGTCAGAAACTATCCTTATGGTTAGAAAGTTTTTTTTATAACATCTAACATCTACATTGCTGCAGATTAAGCCAATTATTTCTTGTCCTGTCTTCAGAAAACATGGAGAACAACTGATCACCACTCTCTTTCTAAGACCTCTTCACACACTGGAAGATTATTGTCATGATCAAACATAAATTGATGCTCTGCACTGCTGCCAGAAGTGTAACTCCTACATACTGTTTTGAATGACTCTTACATAGCATAGTGTCGATGTATTTAGCATGTTCTGGCAAAGCAAAAAAATGAAATATATAAAATGATGGGACCAATTTTGCTCCCATTAAAATTAATGGAAAAATCCCTTAGTTTTCTATAGGAGCAGAATCAATCTTTCTGACATGTTACAACAAAACATTTACAGTTCTAGAAAACCCATTCCTTTTCTATGCACAGATTACAAAAACAATCACAGCCTAACTGTTCCTTCAAAAGTGATTCATTTTGAGTGTGCATGTTTCTTTAATTTTGTAGACACTTGCTGATTTTCTCAAAGTCTTGGTAGGAAGAGGGTGCCAAAAAGTGAGAAAATGCACTATTTTAGATACTACTGTAACTGGGGCTATGTAATTGTCTGAGCATTTGACACTCTTGAAGGTACTCATCCTCACACCACACCCATGATTATTATTTACTATTTACTGTTATTTATTATTTGTATTTCTTTTACATCTTGGACTTCTAGTCCTGGAGCAGGATCCCATAGTGTTAGATATGCTACATAACACAATACAAACTGACAGTCCCTGCTCCAATCATCGTATAATGTAAGTACCAAACAAAAGAAAAGATGGATGCAGACAGACTGGGGAGTACAAGGAAACTTCAGGCAGTATTGATCAGCATGATAACCAGTAGTTTCTGAGGAGGGATTTCAAGGAGTTAATGAGGTAGCTTTATGGATGTTTATGTAGCACTCCTCTTTAGCATTTTCCGACAGCATGGAAGAAAGCACAAAGGTGCTCGGTTGAAAATGTAGTAAGTGGAAGAGGGAGGCTGGCATCATGAACCAATCAGAAATAAGTAATGACAGTTTGATAGCAAACCAAAGATGTTAGACAGGGTGTGGATTGGCCATAAACAGCCTTGAAAGTGAAGACAAGCAGCTTATGTTTGATGTGATAAACAAGGAGGAGTCACAGGAAATTCTGTGGCCAGCAATGTGCAGTATATCAGACTAGATGGTCCTTTCAAACCTCAAAGTCTATGAAACAAGGATGAGATGCAAAGGAAGAGATGTCATGGTCAGAATGATGGATTAGCAGAATGAGCTTTGCAGCTGCATTCCGAATGGATCTGTGTGGGGGCAAGTCTGCATTTATTGAGAGAAGGATACTGCAGTAATAAATAGACTGGCAAAGAATTTTAGCTGCATGGATGGACAAGAAAGGCCATATCAAAAAGAATGGATGTAGCCTGACATGAAGATCTGGAGAGAGGTCTAAGTTGAAGACGATGCCTATGTTATGGGCCTGAGTGACAGGCGGATGATGTTGTTCACAGTGACCAGGAAAGGAGTTAAGGATATACTATTTTACAGGTGGGAAACTGAGGCAGAGAAAGACAGGGTAAAATTTTCAAAAGTGAATTTGAATCTTGGTGCCTAAATCCCAGTGACTTTCAAATTTACTGCGACTCACGATCCTGAGTCACTTAGGTATTTTTGAACATTTTATCTTTAAGTGATTTCACCAAAGTCACACAGGAAATTTGTGGCACTTGGTAACTGAAGCTAGCTCTCCAGAATAGCAGCCTAACCACTGGACAATCCTTCGCTGCTCTTTCATTTGTGTGTTTCCTGCTGCCTTGACATTATGGATGCAGCTGATGTGATATGTTCTTACTACCATATCACTGTCTAAAAGAGAAAGAAATCAGATTAATTTTTCCTATTCCCTGCAAGTGGGACTCATAAAAATGAGTCTCCATTCTGAAGTCAGTGGAGTTACTCCAGCATAAAACTGGTGATTTAAATGGAGAATGGGGTCTTATGCATTTGCCGTGAAATTTGTGACTATACAGTTCTGCAAGGCAAGGTTGTGGCAGATGGCTGGCAAGTGGTAAAAGAAAAATGATGCAAATTCCCTTCCAGATTTAGGGTAAGCAATTTCCATACTGTTCTGTTCTCTCACTGCTGGATGTTCACAAAACTGTAAATAAAAATATTATTTGTTTTATAAACCCTAGAAGTTTGCATTTTCATTTTGATGCCCAGTCCTTTTTTCTATATTTCTAAATGGATTTCCATCGAGAGGGAAGTGCTTATTTTAATACATTTATTTGACAGTTTGCCCTGAGGACTGTATGTCATAGGCAGCCAAAGAGTTTGTAATGGAGTAAGGATCATTCATTGGATGCCCCAAATCCACAGACATCATCTTGAGTCTTAGGTTTATACTAGCAGGAGAGTGAAAAATACATATATCCAACCCTCTCTCTCTACATGCTGTACATCTCAGGAGATGCTGTGTGTGCTAGAGTCCACCTAACAGGTAAAATAATTATAATTGGAACTCAGACAGGGTGGGTGAGATAATATTTCTTTTGGGTCAACTTCTGATGGTCAAAGAAACTAACTTTTGAACACCACAGAACTTTTCTTCAGGTCTGTGGTGCTAGAAAGCTATTCTCTTTCACTTACTGATAATCCCATCAGCCATCTTGTCATGCTCATATCCTGGGACCAACATGGCCATGATATCACTGTACTGTAATCAGAACTATCTTTTGACTATGCAGTCAAAGCAGCGTAAGGACAGAAAAATCTGATTCACTGGCTTATGGTAGTAAAACCACCTATTTTCAGCCAAGCCATGCTCCACATATTGGGATTCTTTGGCCTTAATGTGGAAGTTTCAGCATTCATGTAAATTGCTGTTCAGAGAGTAGGAGAATAACCTTAGTTACATTTTCAACCACACAACACAAGCCATATATCTGAGAACTCTGGCACCAATATGATTGTGAGATACTGTGTTAAGGACGCAGAAACATTATTAAAATTCATGGAATTCATGCACAGATCTTCTCATTAGTTAGCACAGGCATGAAAGTGCCCAAGCCCTTTTTACATGATAGTTTCAACAATTACTGACACTGCTAGAGCAACATGGAAGCTCTATTATAACTTTTTTTTTGTAAACATACTGCAAGAGTGGGACTTACTGGTATCAGGACAGAAGGGGAAATGCCTCAATTTAGCACATTCATTTGTACAGTAATTGTTCCCCTTGGTGGAGATGTATCATGTACAGCAACAGAACACTAGGGAAACTATAGAAGGTGCTACAATTCACCTTCACCCGAAATCAACACTTCAAAGATCGACTTCTTGGGGTTCAATTTAGTGAGTCGAGTAAGGACCTATTAAACCTACTGCAGATGGCGCCCACTTCGACTCCAGTACTCCACCAGGCTGTGAGGAGCAAGGGAAGTCGATGAGAGAGTTTCTCCCGTTGACCTCCTGCAGTGGGGATAGCAGAGAAATTCAATGTAAGGTACATGGACTTCAACTACACTATTCTTATAGCTGGAATTCTGTATCTTAAGTCGACTTTCTTTGATAGTGTAGTCCTGGCCTAAAAAGCATTGCTGTAAGTTACAGGAGAGCATTTCAGTTAAGGATGTAGGAGTGCCTTGAGAAGCCACCATGAAACTACAGTACCTCTCTGTTCATCTACTGCAGTGGTTCTCAAACTTTTTGGCTCAATGCAGACCTTTCTGCAGGCCACCCACCAACCAACCATGATGACAAAATGGGTACAGGAGGAGATGGAGGTGCGGGGTCTGACTAGGAGGTAGGGTGCAGGAGTGGGCTAGTGATGTGAGGGTTCTGTGCAGGAGGTTGGGTGCAGCACAGCCTGAGGGTGGGAGGGTCTTGCCGGGAGGTTGGTGCAGGAGTGGGCTGAGGGTGAGTGGTCTGGGAGGGAGGGTGCAGGAGCGGGCTGAAGGTGGGGATCTGGTCAGGAGGCTGGGTGCAGGAGTAGGGCGGGGGTGTCTGGGAGGGATGGAGGGAGCAGGAGTTGGGTGGGATTGCTTGGCCTCAGTGGGAAGGGGTGCATAAGGGATATGGGGGTGCAAGGTATGGGGGTATAAGGGTGCTTACCTGTCTCCATGCTTTCCACCACTCCCAAGCATTGCTCCCTTCTCCCCCTGATTCTGGCCAACGGAAGCAGTGGGAAAAGCCTCCAGGTGAGCAGTATCCTGCGTTGATGTTCCCCCAGCCAAGGGGAGAGGGAGCAGCAGCACGCAGAGCCGCTTCCTTCCCCCACAAGCTGGATCCGGCTTGTGATGTTCATCCCTTGGCCCTGCAGTGGGAAGCTGATGCTGGTGCTCCAACCTCTTGTGGGGTAAAGGACGTGGGACTGGAGCACCAGTACCCACATCCCACCTGCAAGATGGTTGCGAACCACCTGTGCTCTGTGGACCACACTTTGAGAGCCACTGATCTCCTGAAAAGTTTTTACATCTCACCTTGTGACGAAACAGAAAAAGTACCTAATACCAAGCAAAGAGAGCATGGGCCTTACCCTGCCTTACCTGGAGTTTTGCCATCAACAGGAAATAGTCCGTTTATCTGTACCAAGATCAACATAAACTCAAAACAAAAGTGAAAAGACTCCAATTGGTTCTCCTTGCCTGTTGTCAATATATTAAAACTCTAATTTTCCTCAGAGCCCATCCAGTTTATTTCTCAAAGTTCTGGTACTTTCATTGCCAATAGCATAAGGATATTTGGTTTCTAAGTAGGTGGCGTGTGGAAGAGGGGGGGAAGAGGAAAGTTTGTCAAGTTTTCCATGATATAGTGAAAAAATGTTTGGCAAAAAATACTACACACTAACTTCTGCTGTTGCTTCTCTTTAAAAGAGATCATTTTAGGGGCTGGCTGCTAAAAGAATACCATATTTTTAAAACCACAGGTACATTTAGCTTTCATACTAAAATGACCATCAATAATATAATAACTGTATGCATCAAGTTAATATTAAAATCAGAGGCTTCCTGGCACATGCCTACTACTAATATTCCACAGATATTTGAAAAAAACAATGGTGGGTTTAAAATTGAGAAATTTCCTGCATTTATTTAGGGATGAGGTGCAGGGAGAATTTTTTCCTGAAAGTAATTCTGTCACATCATGTGCATGTATCTGTCACTTTGTCTGAGCTGTCAGTGAATTACAGCTTTGATGTGTTCCCATAACTAGCCTCCTGCAAAAAGGTTCAATTCGGAACATTTCTGGCTTGCATTGGCTTTATAATATTTTTGTTTTTGTGCATTGCCATGCTTGAAATGCAACCTCGAGCTCTGCATGCTGACAGACTCCATTAGCATTAATGCTGTTCTCTTATCTTCCACTCTCTCGCTTTCTCTCGCTCTCTCTCTTTCTTGTCTGATGGTTCACTGACACAGTTGACAAGGCTGACACCACCAATCAGCTTCTACTCAGCAAGGTCACTGTTCAGACTTGACTCCTGATTGGCTGCTGTGCCTCACTGTGTTATTACTGTCTGATTTGATCGGAGGCAGGGGGGGTGGTCTCCAATCAAACAGAGAAAAGGTCCTGGAGAAGGTAATTAAATCCTGTCAGAGGCAATTATCGGTTCCAGGGCCATGACTCTGGCACTGAATGCAGATGATCTGAAGCTCTATTCTTGTAGAAATTCAAGAAGGCTTCTGGCACGGATCAGTTAGACATAAAGGAAACAGCAGGCTTTTTGCAAACAATGCAGTTCTGTATTTTGAACCTTTCTGCACATCTTTTCCCCCTCTTATTCTTAGAGATTGGTTACTATTGATCAAAGAAATATTTCTTTCCCCTCACATTCTAATTAAATGAATAGATAAGATTTTCGTATACATTATATATATATGACAAGTTACCAATGAGAACTTTTGTTCCAAAACACTGGCTACTTAAAACATCCTCCATCAAGGCAAAATGGCTTCAGAAATATGCCAAATTGTTGTTTTAGTAATAGAAAGAAAAAAACAGGTAAAAACTGCATTATGTACTTAGAATGGATAATGCCTCATCTTTAAAATGTTATGGATGCAAATTAGGAGTTGTTGTAGCATGACTTCCCATTTATAAAATATAATATTAACATTTATATAAGCTTTTGAAATACAAAATTTGGTAGCCTTTTAAACATGTCAGGGTCTATGTTAGTGATTTAGACATCAGATTGTTCAGAATAAGTTCAAATGTCTAATTTGCCATAAGGACTTTCAATTTTACTGAAGTGTGATAAAAAACTGTATGTGCAGTTATATGTACAGCGTAAATACACATGGAAACTGAAGCTAAGAAAGGTCTAACATTTTATACAAAATAAAAACCCTTCCCTAATAATAACAGACATTTCCCGATTTTTAAGCATGCTTCAAAATGTTATCTATTGGCCAGATTTTGAGCTCAGATACACCACAATAAATCAAGCATAACACATTTCAGCAAATGGGGTTATTCCAGATTTATACTGATGTAGCAGAGGTCAGTGTCTGATCCTCTGCCTTCATACCTAGGTCTAGTAGAGGAACACCTCCTTACGTTTAGAACTAAGCTGTGGGGGAGAGGAGGCACAGGGATGTGTAAAAAGCCTCTTCCATTTGTAGAGCCCCACACAAGGGCTGATCGCCATTGTAGTCTCAGTGAACAAACTCCATTCCCTAGTAACACACACTGTTCCCAATGCATTTCAACAGTAGGCACAAGCATTGTACTGAGGGTGAGATTACACATGGAGGAAACCTGTACTTACTGAATTCTTAATTTCTGAACTGAATTTTGCAAGTCTGGAAGGGAACCGCATTTAAAACACTGGCCAGTTTTGCTGCTGCTGTTGAAATATTCTAACTAAGATTTAGCACAAATACACTGCTGTTTTTATCAGGTCTTTACTGCTTTCTTGTTGGGTCATCAAATTGTTTAACTCCAGGCTATCTTGTGGACTGGTTTTACATTGCCACCCCTGGGCATAAGTGGATGTAGCCTCTTTTCATTTCAGCTACATGTACAGCAGGAGAGCAGAGGCTGCAAAGCCAACTCCCCTCTCACCCAGAGCAAATACATATGGAATGAGTGGAACCTGGAATTTGCCCTCAATAACCCAGTCAAACCAGCTGAACTGATGTAAGTGGGGAGGCAGGATTAAGCCGATACTCTTAAAGGTCAGATTATTTTCCCCCAGGAACAAGTAAGGTTCAGGAAAGCAATTGCAATTCCGTGAGCTATCCTGAGGTGGTCCAACCCACACACCACCCCTAATAGAAGGCTTTACCTACAGGCACATCTGGCCCACCATTTATTAAGTTGTGGGCCTTGTTCCTGCAATATGAACGTCTAGGGCTAAGCCCTGCACCCTTGTGGCATCTCAATGATTTCAATGAGAGGCTGCAGGGGTCTATCCTAGTGGACTGCATTTCAGAACAAGCAGTCATGGATTGAAAAAATGAAAAGTTCAGATCCATAAAATGACTGGATGAACAAATATATTTACTGTAATTTAGGTAATATAACCCCCGGGTTATATTTGTTTTTACAAACCCCGCACCCTCCCTATAGTCGTGCGTGGGTTATATAGGTTTTTTTTTTACTCACCAGCGACTCTCCGGGCGGTGAGCGCTCCCCCGCCCGGAGGCTGGTGGTTCCTGCAGCTGCGCAGGAACCGGGCAGTGAGTGCTCCCCCGCCCGGAGGATGGTGGTTCCTGCTCCCCCACCCCTTCCTGCGGCTGCGGAGGAACCAGGGGGATGAGCGCTCCCCCGCCCGGAGGCTGGAGTCTGTGCAGGAACTGGGGCTGTGAGTGGCTGGCTAATTCCGGCCCCCCCTTCCCGCACCATAAATTAGCAAATATACCCCCGGCAAAGAAAAGTCTTGTATACCCTGTGGGTTATACTCGTGCGTGGGGTATACAAGATTTTTTTTACTCAAACAGCAAAAACCGTGGAGTATATTCAGGTGCAGGGTATATTCGCTAAATTATGGTAATTCCACCTGTTATACACTAGTTTCAGCACCACAGACCACATTATCCTTGCCAACAAAACACATGCTAGCTAGGCAGGTGGCTATAAAATACTAGAATAATTGCTAGACTCACGTTAAGAGCTTTGAAAAGGAGCCATGAGGGTTTGATCCTGCAAGAAGCTGAAGATAGAGTGTTGAATGCTCTTGAGGCATACACAAAATTATCTTAAGAAAAAACTGTTTTTAACAGAAGAGCTTTGCATTATGAACTAAACTTCAGTAGACTTGGGCTCTGAGTTCAGGGGGAGAAATGATTCCAGACTTGTGGACCCTCCAATGAGAAAGTCCTGTTACTAGCCCCAAGACAGTGACATTAACATCCTCAACTTGCCTCCACTGACGTGGCAGAGCACAAGAGAAGGGAGGGAATGTCTTCTATTACCTAGCTAGGGCTGAAATCCCACAGGGTGTTATCAATATCAATACCTTGGGCTGTGGAGAAAGGTCTGTAGCTGTAAAGGATGTAAGTCAAGTCTCGATTAGGGATGTGAAAGTATAACTGTGTAAACAGTTAACTGAAGAGCCAAGGCTCATTGGTTAATGTTCATGGTTATGCACAGGCTCCCAGTATGCCTTGGGAGCTGGCTTGAAGGCCAGCTCCCACAGAACTGTCTGCCACCCTGCTGCCTCTGTGGCAGCTGATCATGACAGGCAAGGACACTGCTCCTGCAGCTCCCATTGATCAGTACAGATAGCTGTGGCCAGTAGAAGCTGTGGGCTCTCTGGTGTAGATGAGGGGCAGCACATGGAACCATGGAGCCATTGCTGTGCATGGCAGCTGCTTTCAGGGGTGGAGCTCCTCCCAGGAGGGGTGGGACCCAAACCCACAGCTCTGCCCTCCCCATGCAAATGCTGTATCCCATAGGCCACTCCAGAACCCACCCCATCTCCCTACCTTCAGAGTGTCCCTTATCCTGCTTTCCAAATGCCTGAGCCAGCTCCATATCTGGGGCAACTGGCTATCCAGCTGCTCCCAGGCAGGGTGGGTGGGTGGGGCCAGGACTTGAGACCCCAACCCTATGCTCCCCTGGCATTTGCCATATCCCCTGGGCCACTCCAGACCACCTTTCTACCTTCAGAGGATCCCTTATCCTGTGTTGGTTGTCTGGTCATTCCCAGGATGACTGGGAGGGGTGGAAGGCAGTGCAGGACTTAAGCTGTCAAGGGTGGGGTGGGACTCAAGCCTCCAACCCTGCATTCCCCAGGCAAATACCATATCCCTTAGGCAACTCCAGAACCTGTCCTACATTTAGTAGTTCCCTTATGCTCCCTTCCTAATGTGGGGGCCAGGCCCATTCCTGGGGCAGCCAGTGTTGACTGTCTGGCTGCTCCCAGGGTGGGCAGGACTTGAGCCCACTACCCTGTGTTCCCTAGGTGAATGCCCTATTTCCTAAGCCACTCCAGAACCCACCCCACCTCCCTCCCTTCTGTGGGTCCCTTATCCTGCATTCCTAATGCAGAAGCCAGGCTCACCCCTGGGGCAGCCTATGTTGTCTTCCCTGTCACTGCCTGAGTGGGTGGTAGGATCGAGCCCCTATCCCCTAGTCCACTGCAGAATCCACCCCACCTCCCTACCTTCAGGGTGTCTCCTCCCACACTCTAAACCCCTTGCCCCAAGACCCAAAGCCTGCACCCCAACCCCCAACCCCAGCCTGGTGAAAGTGAATGAGATTCGGGGAGGAAAGGGAATGGAGTGAGCAGGGTGAGGCCTTAGAGAAGGGGTGGACTGGGGCGGGGCCTCAGAGAAGGGGGGAAGGAAGCTGGACAAGGGTATTTGGGTTTGAGGTAGATCTTACATTGCACTTAAATTGAAAGAGTGATCTTGAAGTTAAAAAGGTTGGAGAGCACTGCCCTAGGCAAAGTAGGTGTGTCCATGTAAATACTGTTTGCTCGGGATGCATCTTCCCCATGGTTCATCAATAGATGGCAGAAGGGAGCTCATTCAGGCTACTAGTTTACAGCAGGATTACCCTCCCTTAAGCGAATCCCCAGCTGCCCCCTTAGACAACTTTCTAGCTGCTCTGTGCTGCCTGAGTAGTGCAAAGCACCTAGACTGGGTTGGCCAATAATGTTTATTTAATACATTGAATTCAAACCAGATCACTTTATTTCACAGCTTTAACTTTACTGAAAGAAAGGAAAGCTTATGTTATAATTGGGCTTTTTTTGTTTTCTAGCTAGGGTTCTAATCACATGATGTAGGAAACATGCATGATAAAACAGTAACCTTGCGAAGGGACATTTTCAGTATAATGCAGAATGAAAAATACATGTTCAACAGTAACAGTTGGGTGTGTAATTCCCCAAGCAGAAATGGTAAAAAACGTACTCCGGGTGCAGGATAATACACAGGATTGAGTAAATAATAGAGGAGCCCTGTGTAGGTGATTGTCAGCCCTGAGTTCAGATTTTCCAAGTTAACTCTTTAACCTTTCAGTTTACTTCCTAGAAAGATGAACTTTAAAGCTCTTATCTAAATAAAAAAACACCTCTATTGAACATTGAACCCCATTAACTTAAAATGGGTCCAGACTTTAAAAAATATCAAATATATTTGCAAGATCTTTTTGGAACATTCAATAATAATCTGGTTTTTGAACAATATAAAATTATATGAAAACCATAGAAGAGTTTTTATAGCATCCTGCTGGCTTCCTCATTACTAAGAACGCTTCAGAATTTTCTATGAAGGAACACTCTAAATAAAACAAGACACATGAAAAAATGCTCTTTTCTGTAACTGAATTTGGGATTCTGCGTGTCCTCTGTGAAGTTGACAATAATAGCTATCTAAAACTGCTTAGCTGTTGCAAGACAAACATAGTATCTTCAACTCATGACTCTGTTTTAAATTGTGTCAATTCATCATTTTTTCAACTTACTCAGAATTATATACACAACAAACGCAGTTACAGAGAAACATGATATTTATTCCTTACATTTGATGTTAAAAAATGTAGCTGTATTGACTTACCTCAAAGATCACATGATATATTACTGCTCCCTGACTGGATGAGAGTGACTCTTTCTATCTGCTCTGCAAACCTGACTTGATATTTACAAATTCAACAATGAACTTTCTATGTACAGTACATTCTGCAACATTCACTTATCATTTACTGTTTCCACAAACATCCTTCCAGTAAAAAGCCACAAAAATCAAATATAAAGAAGGCACAACGGTCAAGGCAAATGTATGTAATAATTCAAATAGATACTCACTGAACAAACTTGCAGTGTTTGCCAAGCTCTTGTTAACCATCTCACGCTTTCTGCTTTGTTTGTGAAATGATTCAGACAGACAAACAAACACACAAAAAACCCTAGCTGTTTCTATCAAGCATGAAGGCTTAGCTTACATTTTAGACAGAGCACAGTTATCATATCATATAGGTAAATTTCAGGGACTCAGTATCCAATTTTGTATGGTTTCTTCTTTCCCATATGTCAAACTTCAAATTCATTTTGACAACTAAACAATGTTTCCTTTATTTCATTATAGTTTCCTTATCTGTAGTCAAAGCACTATGACAATTTCACAGAAAGGACAAGAAAAAGATCTTCTGGTAGATAGGTGCCTTATTTTAAAGATCTCTTGAAAAGATATGTTGGTAAACACTCCATCTCTGTTTGATTTACTTTGAAGGCAGTATCCAATTCTTATTCTATTCTGCAAATCCCACTGTAGATCAAGTTCCCACTATTAATATTCTACCTCTTTAAAAATAAGTCATCAGGCATACTGGACAGAGGTTAAAAGCATTCAAGCTATTCTGTGCTTTCTCATTCCATGTGCTTTTGAAGCTCCATAGCATGTTTCTTAATATCGTTCAACTATCATTTGAACAATTAATATCAAACAATTCAATGAAACAATCAATCTTTTATTTGTGTCTGTTCTGTACTCAGATTATAAAATCATAGAATCATAGAACACTAGAACTGGAAGGGACCTCGAGAGGTCATCGAGTCCAGTCCCCTGCCCTCACGGCAGGACCCAGTACCGTCTAGACCAGTGTTTCTCAACCAGCGGTACAAGTACCCTTAGGGGTACTCGAGAGAAGTCTGCGGGGGGGTACATCAACACAACTGAAATTTAGAGAAAATTGAATTTTTAAAAAGTTTTACAGCATTTTTTTATTTTTGTACTTTTTATACCCAAAAATGTCATTGCCCGCCCAGCTATAATTACATTATTTAAACAAATGTGTTGCAACGGTAGAAAAAAATTTTGTGTGTCTGAAAACTATAGGTATTGGGGGTACTTATTTTTTTTAAAAGGGGTTCTTTATAAAAAAAAAAGTTGAGAAACTCTGGTCTAGACCATCCCTGATAGATGTCTATCCAACCTGGTCTTAAATATCTCCAGAGATGGGGATTCCATAACCTCCCTAGGCAACTTATTCCAGTGTTCAACCACCCTGACAGGAAGTTTTTCCCAATGTCCAACCTAAACCTCTCTTGCTGCAGTTTAAGCCCAGTTTAAGATCTGGCTATTGAAGCATCTGAGTCAGCAGATCAAGGAAGGCCTCCAGAGCACACTACCAAATTTTATGCTAAGGGAGCACTACAATATCTGGTCCCAGTTCTCACACAGACACTAACTAAACAGGATGAAAACGATGATGATGATGACTAGAATCCCTGCAAAGCAGCTGGGATCTGCATCATGCTTCTGGCAACCTGCTGTGAAGATGACATTGTTCCTCATGTGCTGCCCTTCATTAAAGAACACATTAAAAACCCAGATGGGTGACACTGAGACACAGCCGTCATGCCTTTTGGGTGCATTTTGGAAGGCCCAGAGCCCAATCAGCTCAAACCACTAGTTATTCAGGCCATGCCCACACTAACAGAACTAAGGAAAGACCCTAGTGCAGTGGTTCGAGATACGACTGTCTGGATTGTGGGCAGGATCTACGAGTTGCTGCCTGAAGCTGCCATCAATGACATTTACCTCACCCCGCTGCTCCAGTGTTTCATTGAGGGCCTGAGTGCTGAGCCCAGAGTGGCTTCCAATGTGTGCTGGGCCTTCTCTAGTCTGGCTGAAGCTGCCTATGAAGCTGCAGACGTAGCAGATGATCAAGAAGAGCCAGCAACCTACTGTTTATCCTCCTCGTTTGAGCTAATAGTTCAGAAACTCCTGGAGACCACAGACAGGCCCGATAGACACCAAAACAATCTGAGAAGTGCCGCATATGAAGCTCTGATGGAAATAGTGAAAAACAGTGCCAAGGACTGTTACCCTGCTGTCCAGAAAACAACTTTGGTCATCATGGTTGAGAATGTTCCAGAGCACAGCTGGCTTGGGGGAGTACAAGAGGATGCTCTCATGGCTGTGGGCACCTTGGTGGAAGTCCTGGGTGGCGAGTTTCTGAAGTACATGGATGCCTTCAAAACCTTCCTCGGCATTGGATTGAAGAACTATGCAGAGTACCAGGTTTGTCTGGCTGCAGTAGGCCTAGTTGCAGACTTGTGTAGAGCACTGCAGTCCAACATCTTGCCTTTCTGTGACGAGGTTTCGCAGCTGCTCTTAGAGAATTTGGGGAATGAGAATGTCCATTGGTCCGTGAAGCCTCAGATTCTCTCTGTGTTTGGTGATATTGCCCTGGCCGTTGGAGGAGAGTTTAAAAAATATCTGGCGGTTGAAATGAATACCCTCCAGCAGGCCTCTCAAGCCCAGGTTGATAAGTTGGACTATGTCATGGTAGACTACCTGAATGAGCTGAGGGAGGGCTGTCTGGAAGCTTACACTGGCATCATTCAGGGATTGAAGGGAGACCAAGAAAATGTGCATCCAGGTATGATGGTGGTGCAACCCGGAGTAGAATTTATTCTGTCTTTCATCGATCACATTGCCGGAGATGAAAACCACAAAGATGGAGTGGTAGCTGAGAGGCGTATTGCAGGACTGTAAAGGAATTGATTACAACTTTCTGATTCTGGTGCCAGATTTTAAACCAGTCCCAGAGCAGATCAGGGAAGTTACAGGGTTGCTCCCAATCTATGATGGCTAGTTATTGTCCTCCCAAAGAGCTATTCAGCCAGGCATGTCTACACTAGGAAATTATTTCAAAATAACTTATTTGGAAATAATAACTCCCAAAATAACTATTTTGAACTAGCATGTCCACACTACAGGGAAGCCTCAAAATTAGTCCGAGGCAGGCTCCCTTAACGTGCACATGCTACCTCGACATAGAGCCCCAGGAAGTACTGGAGAGTAATTATGCTGAATGACTCTGGGGAGTAGTTATTTTGAAATTGCAGCAGTGGAGCATCCACACTACTGCTATTTTGAAATAAGCATTATGCCTCCTGGAAAGCAGGAGATATTATTTTGAAATAACCAGCCCATTATTTTGAAATAGTTGAAAGCCAACTCCATATGCAGTACAAGGGAACTGTCCACAGCAGATAAGTCCATATGTCTACACTGTGGAGCTATTTCGGGATACCAGAAGTATCCCGAAAGAGCTATTCCACATCTATTGAAGCAGCCAATTATTTTGAAATAGATTTTAAAATAATGAGCAGCTTATTCCAACATCCCAGTAACCCTTGTTCCATGAGGGTTAAGGGGAATTTCAGAATAGCGAGTTATTTCAAAACTTGGCGCTGTGTAGACAGCTCCAAATTACAAAATAAGCTATTTCAAAATAGCATCAAAATAAGCTACATAATCTGCATAGCACAAATTGGGTAGCATATTTCGAGTGAAGGGTGCTGTGTAGATGCACCCCAAATGGAGAGGTCTGCTATTTTCTGGTCCAGCAAAACAGGGGCAGAAGGGCTAGGGGTGGCCAGATAATCTGACCCCTGTTATCTATTTGAAACTCTTTTTTGAGAGTGAGGGATTTCAGTAGGCAGAATTTAGTTATAAAAATGGCAGTTGACCAGGACACAAGGCTAATTACCAACTCATAGGAAGTATCATGGAATCTTTAATGTCCACAAGTGGTCAATCCCCTGGTTTTATGGCACAGGCCATCCCAGGATTTGCTAAAACGCCCACCACCAGTAGCCTGGGTTTTCCTTGTATGTTTCCACCCCAGTGCTGTTTAGATCTGATGGGATCACAGCCAAAGATGGAAAGACTGCAGAGAGCATTGGGGATACCCATTTATTTTCAGAATCTTTTGTTTTCGTGTTCTTATAATGACAACCTTAATCTACCCACTTTTTTAAAGAGAGTATTTGTGACAGCATAAAAGAGTAGCTATTGCTAATTGGCCAACGAATTTTACACATTTGTGGTTTAGAGACCTTCCTATATATTGAGGGTGTTTCTTTTATCTATCAACTTCTTTGACCTATATAGATGCCACTATCACATTGCGTTCTTTTTATGCAGCACAGCTGAAGCTGATTAGCTCAGGCAGGCTCCTAGGGTGAAATCCTGACCCTACTAAAGTAAGTGGGAGTTTTGCCATTGACTTCAGTGGGAACAAGATTTCAACCCTAATGTTAATGCCTTATGGCATCACACCTACTGTGAAATTTGAAGACATGAGGTCAAACATTAAAGTCCTTTCTGAGGCAAAACTTTATTCACTTTAATTGGGGTTTTGTCTGAGTTAAGCACCAACTAAGAACACAGTGAGGACTTCAGGATTTAGTCTATGGTGCTCTTCAAGAAATGTGGCCCTGATTAAGGAAATCACTTAAGCATGTGCTCCTGCTCATTCTTAATCAGAAAAGCACATAAGGACATGCTTACTTTTAACCACCTGCTTTAGTTCCAACTGACTTTAAGCACTGCCCTGAATACAGATGCTTTCCCAAAAAGGGGGCCTTTTTCTGTGGATATACTAGACCTACCAACAACAGAGAGTCTTCAGAATTATCCCTCTGTCAATTAACAACAACAACAACAACAACAGTGTTTCTCATTTACAGCCTGGGGTGGTTTACACAGTCAAAGCACTATGAAAATATAAAATGTGCTTTAGCTGGTGTCTTCTGGACCATGTGAGAATAGTACTGTGGCCATTAAGTTCTCCCTGTCATCATAGTTGTACCTTGACGAATTAGAAGTCCCAAACAGTAGCCCATGGGGATAGACTGGGATATAGAGACTCCACCAAATGACAGAGTACAGCAAAATAATTTGTGTCCACCATTCCAGAGATGGACTCCATGTGCCAAAGGAATGGTCATATAGACCTCAGGGGGGTGTTAGGGAGAGAGAGAGAGAAAAAGAGAGAAAGAGAGGCAGCGGGAGAGCAAAGAGGATGTTGAACTTTATCTCAACCTTATATCCCACGTTGATTTATTGCATTCACTTTTTCAGAGTGGTGGGGAATTCAATTGTACGTGTAATATTTCTTCAGTGGGAAGTCAAAGCAATTTACTCATAGCAAAAAGTAAGGACTGGGGCGTTGAAGCAGTCTGCTGCTTTTGTGATGCCCCGTCAGCTCCTCACTTTTCCTCTGAAGGGCCCTATCAAGTAACTCAGCTGGCAAAATACTTTAGAAAAGTTAAACTGTTCCTGTGAAAAAGCACCTGTAATTGGAGATCGGGTGCCATTTAGAAAGTTATTATATCTCGGGATTTAATAAATCTGCTACCTCTGAGACCAAATTTCCTGGACTCGAGAAAAAGTGGTAATAATGAAGACCTTAGTAGAAGGATATGATCTTCTTACCATTAAATCTATTAAAGAACATAGTATATTCAAAACTAGCATGGAGATAGCTGAAAATAAACAAGATTCATAACTAAGGTTTGACTATTTTGAAGCTGCAAAAAAAAAAAAAAAAAAAAAAAAGGAGACTTTTCATACATTGTGAAACTTCCCAGAGAACGCAAAAGGAAGATGATGGAGATATTTCTGTATTATCTGAGCTGGCGCATTCCTTGATCTCTCATTACTAAGACCATCATGGCAGGAAATTTTACAGTATTTACCACTGTGTGTTATGTGACAAGTACTTACCATAGTGCACAGAACTCATATGTGGCAAAAACAGAAAGCCAGCTTCCTTGCTATTTGGTTTTGTTCTCTGAGACACAGCCACCTGAATCTTCCTGTCTAACAATGATTCCCTAATACAAAGGAAATGTATGATATAAACTAAGGTACTATTTATGTTTTTAGAATAATTAGTTCATAGTGCAGAATTTAATAAACTAATTATTCAAACTGGCTTATAGAGAGCCTTTCATCTGAAACACTCAAGTGCTTTGTAGAACTTTATAATATGCAGACATCACTTTACCTACAGCTCAAATGTTGCACAATTTAAGACAGGAAGTGAAAAAGTACTGTGTCCATTTGTAACTGCAGAGGGAAACAAGGCAGATGCAATCTGATCAGGATACAAGCGGTTAATATTTCAGCTTCATGTCTCCTTTGTAAGAGAGCACCTCCAGTAGGAAAATGCTCCTTAACACCAGTAGGGACTTACAAACACTACTTGCATGTTAGGTTAGACAAGAACATAGCCAATGTAAAAGCAGCCTGGAGGGTGGAAACCATCTGGCAGTACCAAGAATCAAATACCAAAGGGACTGAAATGCTAGCCCTGTGAACTAGCATTCCTGTCCCTACTGTGATCATAGTGACAGTGCTACTCTATTTGCAAGCAGATGCTAACCTTCCTATCCTTTTTGTACTTAATTCCATTTCATTTATTATTTGTATAGTGTGACTGTCCATCACCAAATTGCTACTAAGAGTCTGCTACATATTCTACAACTAATGAAATATGCTGAACAAACAAGATTGGTGCCTCTCCAAAATATATTCTCCATTATAATGGTTTTTTTCCCTTCCCTCCCTGGCCAGCATACAATACAAAAATAGTATTTTTCCCTCATGCAGAGTCAGGATCTAGGATGCATTCCTGGAATACATTGCATTACGCTGAAGTGTCAGCAGGCTTGCTTACACTGCCACGTGTAAGACATGCTGCAGGCTCTCGTTATCTCCCAATAAAGCTTTGTTATGGTCTGGCTGTCAGTGCTACTTTGGCATTTTTCAGTGTAGTGACAGGTTTTCTGAGGCTAGCAGCTCCCACCATGGTATTCTTCAGTAGCACCAGCACACAGTAGGCAGTGGTCCTCTTAGCTTGAGTTTGACTGATAAGGCAGAAAACCCTGCAGAGCCTGTAAGAGAGGGACACAGATGTAAAGGAGCTCTCCCTATCAACTTTCTTCAGTGTGATTTGTCTTTTTTGGATAAAAATATACATGACTGAGAATAAGTTCAATTCCAAACTAGCAGCCAATATCTGTAGCAGGACTCTGTATGTTCTGAAACCCACTTAGTTAAAAAATAAAAATATTGTGCATCCCCCCCCACTCTTCACCCCATCTGAAAACAAGTTATCTTCAAGCTTTCAGAACTTATTTTCTCACCACACTCTAAATACCATTGTTGTGAATAAAATCCAATTTTAATTATTTCAACACTCATTAACAGATTAAATTTTAATAATAATGCTTTAGGGTGTTCTAAAGCTTGATATTTGCTCCTGTTCAAACAAAATGCTCTCTCTCTCTCTCTCTCTCTCACACACACACATACACACACACACACACACACAATCAATTCTCTCGGTGCCTCAAGCATCTCGGTGCCTCAGGCATTAAAACAGAAGTTGGTTTAGGATTATTCTTCATGCCTAATTTTTAACCAAATGATGTAAGGTTGATTTCAATGAAAATATGACAATTTACACACCAATAGAGGTCTGTTCCAAAGTGTTGAGGAATAGATCTCTATGAGGAATATGGAGAGACTTTTTCTTGTCTGGTAATCTAGCAGTCATTTTTCCACTATTTGTTTCTTTCCAGAAACAGGGAAGAGGTTCTCTTTACAGCAACAAACATCTACCTAATTTTACTCCTGAGTCTGGGGAAATACCCATTACATGTGAATAATGAATAAAATCCAATGCAAAGACTTAATTTTTTTTTAAATGAAATTCATTCTGGAACGCAAGTAAAAAACCCCAGAGTTTGTTCAAGTGTCCCAAATGGAGTATTGCCTGTACTATACAGTATTATGTTAAGCTTCATTAGTCATGCTGCTTCCTGAAATAAGACAGGATTTGAGTTGCAGGTTTGATAATCAGATCATTTGGAAAATTTAGTGAGTGATATAACTGGACAAATTTAGAGATGACCCACCACAGGAATACCAACTACCTGTACCCACACCATATACAAACATGTTGAACTGAGATGGCAAATGAACATTAAATTAATATTTAATTTTAAAAAAATCCCCTTTAGTTACTACAGTTTAGGAGTTGGCTCTAGCACAGTACAGTTCTCTTCTAATGCTACTATGAAAAAACTCAGAGGAATTAGAATAGAAAACCTAAAAGACTATTTCTAACAAAAAGTGGGGCTTCCTTCCTCTAGATTTACTCACAACAGCATCCAAAAACTTCTCACTGTTTCAGTGCATCTCTGAATAGCCAGCATGGGGCTGTGCATTTCTGGTAGAATGCAGTACATGTGTGCCAAAAGCAACAGATTTCTGTAAAAAGCACTTATCAGAAAGGTGCAGGAGAAACCCAATATAATAGTATTGTTTCAGGGCCAAATCCTGCTGACTTTATTCAGTCAAAAGTACTGAACTCAAAAGGCATCTAGCTTGAGCAAAGGCTATAGCACTTAGTTTGGTATTAATATCATCATAGCATAGAAATATGGATATATATATTGTGTTAAAACATTCTGCTGCAGTTCACTTTAATCAGTCAAAAGGGGAAAACATACAAACATGAGTGACATACAAAGAACACCACCACCCAGGAGCTAGAGGCGTAATAATAATGCATGGCAAAAAAGTGATAATTCAATAGTAATCTGTCTGAAAATTCCTCCTGCTTGTTTAACGCTTTACCCGATTTCGTCAATGTTAGGCACTGAATAAAAGCATTGGTGAGGCAGACACACCAGGATATTCTTTAAAAAAAGCCATGTTCAAATGGGAGAATTACCATCAGTGATTAGTGACTACTACCAAAAAAATTAGAAATAATTCCAACCTTTTAAAACACAGCTTGTCATTTGGTATCTGAAAGCAATTTGGAGTAAAACTAATCTTGATGACTGAGTCATTGCCAAACCTAATAATTTGCTGCATAAACTTTAAACCATATAATTGCTCAAGGTGAACACAGGCTGCTATAATAGTAACTTTTCTATCTCTGAGATCAATCATGCAATACTTGAATCAGAAATTGTGGCTGTAGGATGAGACCCCGCGTTAGCTTCTTCCTTTGTTTTCAAAGTGGATGAATAGGAATTTAAATTGTATCAAACATGATTGGTGTACAAACACTGCTTTGATGAAAGGCTTGTCTACACTGGTAAGTTATTGTGCTGTAACTTCCTCATTCAGGGATGAGAAAAAACAACCTCCCCTCAAGATCAGCAAATTACAACGCTGTAAAGTGCCTGTGTAAACGTGCTCCCAGCGCTCTTAGCTACTCCCCTTGCGGAGGTGGTTTACCTAGAGCACTGGGAGAGTTCTCTCTCAGCACTAGTGCTGTGACCACACTGCCAGGTTAAAGTAGTGCTTTCAGTTTGGAAGTGTAGACAAAGCCTAAACGCTGGATGCTGCACAGTTATATATAGACTACACTCAGTAAAACAGCCTGTTTGTACCTTCAGAATAAAATCCCATCAGTTTTTATATGTGTGACACCAGATTAAGACTAAGATAGATTTTTCAATACGTAGAAAGGACAGTTACCTGTTTTGTAGCTGGTGTTCTTTGAGATGTATTGCTCGTGTCCATTCAACATGGGTCCGTGAGCTTGCCACATGCACCGGTGTCAGAAGTTTTTCCCTAAGTAGTCCCCTTGGGGCCAGGGTCCCCAGCACTCCTTGGAGTGGCATGCACATGCTGCACTATATAGGGTACTCCCGGCTCCTCCCTCCTCAGTTCCTTTTTGCCAGAACTTCAGCACAGGGGAGGAGGGTGGGAGGTTGAATGGACATGAGCAACACATCTCAAAGAACACCCGTCACAGAACAGGTGTCTTTTCTTCTTCGAGTGCCTGCTCATGTCCATTCACCATAGGTGATTGTGAGCAGTGTCGATGGAGGTGAGTAGGGGTTATGAAAATGCAGACTGCAGTACAGCCCTGCCAAACACAGTGTCATCCCTAGCCCGCTGCGTGATGGCATAATGAGACATGGAGGCATGCACTAACAACCACGTCGCAGCTCAGCAAATATCCTAGATTGGGACATGTGCAAAATAAGTGCATGAAGAAGCCCAAGCGCTGGTAGAGTGGGCCCCGCTCAGTGCCGGTGGCTGAGCCCCTGCCAACTCGTAGCACGTACGGCTGCAGGAAGTGATCCACTTTGAAAGTCTGTGGGATAAAATCAGGGAAGCCTACCCCTACTCTGGCCGCAAAGAGCTGCGTGGACTTGTGGAAGGGCCTTGTCCTTTCCAGGTAGGCCAGTGCCCTCTGAATGTTCAATGCCTGGAGGTGCCTCTCCTCGTTGGTTGCATGCGGCTTGGGATAGAAGACTGACAGAAAAATGTCCCAGTCCATGTGGATGGCAGCACCATTTTTAATAGGAGGAAATGAAAAATATTTATGTCATTATGGAAATCGTTTGGATGAAAAATGCTAAGTTCATTTTCTTAGTACTCTAGATTCCTACAACCAGCCATTACCTCCTCTCTATATACCTGAACCCAGTTCTACTTGATAAACAGTCATAGTTCATGCTTATGTCCTCCACTGTGGGATTAACCCTCTCAACAAATGTCAGTACAATTTAGAAACTCGCCAGAATCAAGTAACAGGGAGAGTCAACTCCTCTGGGCAAAAGTGTGATATCTTTTACAAGGAGCTTGCAATCTTTTAGCGTGGAATGAATGCATGTGCTAGGATTAAGCACACACCAGCCAAAATGACAGATTTATGAACATCTTTTTTAACTAATATTTTGAAAATTAATTTGACTGCAAGGTTTGGAGGACATAAAAAAGGGTTTGCAAGACAGACAAGTGATTTGAGTTTTTGTCAAGATATACTATATATTTGAGAGTGTTTGTGTGTCTGTCCGAGTATCTCTCTCTCTGTTCAAGAACTCCTCCTAAATGGTAAGTGCTAGGACCACCAGATTCGGTATATATGAGGGGTACTGCCAGTAAAGAGTTAAACTCAGAGAATCCTTGAAAAAATCCAGGAAGTATTGGCAGGGAGCCAGGAGAGCCAATGGGAAGAAAGTGTTAAGATTTGAATTGAAAAACAGGTTTTGCCTGCTTTGGTCTCCTTTGTGTGTGTGAAGCAACAGGAGCTATGGGAGAGATGGAATGAGCCTAGGAGGCACAAATAAAATTTGAAGCAATTACCAGTCTAGGAGAACAAAGCCTTGAAGCAACACATGTAAGTAGACAAGGGAATGTTTAGTTAGCTGCGATCAGGTTAATTTCTTTTACTTCTGGTTTGGAAGTCCTCTGTGCTTGGATCATGTGTCCCCTTCCCCATATACTGTAACTGAAGTCAAATCCCAAGGGAGCAATTCTCTGTGCTTTAATCTGTTTTTTTTTCTCTATTGTGCTATAACACCTAGCAACCAAGTATGCTTTACCAAGCATATCTTTTTATTTTGTTAATAAAATCACCTTTTTTAAGACTATGATCTGATTCTTATGTCCTGGAAGGTGATAGGAGGTCTGTGTATGCATGCTTAAGACTGAGAGAATTCCAACTTATCACCTACAGACCACATTATCAACACATTATCAACGATCTACAACCTCTCCTAGAAAATGACCCCTTACTCTCAGAGACCTTGGGGGAAAGGCCAATTCTCACTTACAGACAACCCCCTAGCCTCAAACAAATTCTTTCCAGTAACCACACAACACACCTCCATCATAATCATCCAGGAAACTACCCCTGCAATCAGCCCTGGTGCCAACTCTGCCCACACATCTATACCATTGGATTTCATCACTGGACCCAATGACATCAGCCACCAAATCAAAGGCTCATTTCACTGCACATCCACTAAAGTGACTTCTGCCATCAAATGCCAGCAATGCCCCACTGCCATGTATATTGGCCAAACTGGACAATCTCTAAGGGAAAGAATTAATGGACACAAATCAGATATCCGAAAAGGCAACACACAAAAACCTGTTGGAGAACACTTAAATCTTCTTGGACACTCATTAATGGCTCTCCAACTCACTGGTTTGTTTCAGACCAATTCCACATGCCAAATACACAGAGAAGGATTGGAACTTAACTTCATTTACAAGTTTAATTCTTAAGCTAATGGTCTGAACCAGGATATAGGATAGCTCGCACACTATCTTCCACCTTTTAATGACTTAAACAACCAACAAAACAATGGAGGTGCTAATAGTTCATAACAGCCTCTTGTAACTATTAGCACTATCTACTCACTGTCTCTCTTTTTCTTCCTCCCGTCCCCTTTTTCCTTCTTCCACCCATGCCCCCTCTCTTATTTATTCCTATATCTGGACTTCTTATACTCTGGTCATGTGAAGAAGTGAGTTTTCTCCATGAAAGCTCATGATACCATCTACATGTTTTGTTACCCTTTAAAGTGCAACTAGATTATTTGGGTTTTTTTAAGTTTTTCCTGTTACAAACTAACTCGGCTACCCCTCTGAAACTTTTAAGACTGAGAGCTCAGCTATCAGAGATTGCAGTTTGTTTTTTTCAAGCTGTCTTGTGGTAAAAGAGCATGGGGAGCCCCTCTGCAAGAAGTTCCCAAGTGAATCTTCCTAGGTTCAAAAAGGGGTATTTTTTCACTATGGTGGAGGCAGCTATCACCTAAGGTCAGGGAATCTGGAAGCCTGGGGAGCTTTTTAAGCAAAAGCCTATAGAGGAAAAGAACTTTTAAGGTCTCTTGTGGGCCTCCACTTTCTGCACTCAAAGTGCCAGAGTGGGGAACAGACTTGACAAACTTAAAGCAAGGTAAGGGTTTGGTTGTGCTGCCAGGAAAATGGGATGTGCCTAGAAAGGGATTGCTTCTCATAAAACCATACAGAAAAGAGACAGAATCACCAGGCAGGTGAAAGGGGCTGGCTGGGTACGCCCCCTCCCTCTGAGACTGCCCACAACCCTGAGCCTCCCACCCCAGGAGCTAAGCTCTTCCCAACGTATATAGGAACATTGCTGGCTGTTCCCCTTTGTCAGGGAGCCAGGGAAAAGTGCACAGTTTGCTGCATTCCTCACTCTGGCTGGGGAGCGCAGGGGGCAGACAAACCTGAACCAGCCCCAGCTGGAAGACATGCACCCCTCCCGCAGCTGTGCTTGCTGGAACTGCAGCATCCATGGAAAGGCACTTTTCACCTGGCCCCAAGCTGTTGCGGTGCAAGAGGGCTAGGGCAGTCCTCTTCTTGGGGGCAAATTAATTGAAGTAAGGACCCGAGCAACACCAAGTAAATCTTCTGGTTAAAAATAAAATTAAAGATTCTGACTGCTCCTATTAACTTCATAGAAACTATGAATAATGAACTATGGGCATGTCTACACTACAGAGAAGATCAACCTCCAGAGGTCGCTCTTCTAGCATTCGATTTAGCAGGTCTAGTGTAGACCCTCAAATCGAATGCTGAGGGCAGCCCCTGCCGGCACTGTGTGCTCCTCGTTCTGTAAGGAGTAAGGGAAGCCAAAAGGGAGAGGGTGCTTCTGTTGGTCTCCTGCAGTGTAGATACTACAGCAGCTCAACTTAAGGTAAGCTGAATCCAGCTACGAATTTTGCCTAGCTGGGATGGCTTATCTTAAGCCAACCTGTTGGTCTAGTGTAGACCTAGGCTATGGTATCCACAGTTAAAGAGAAATTAATTCTCTGTAGAGAAACAAGGAATTTTTTATGTTTTGAACTAGGCCCTGGATTCAACCAGAACAGGAAAAAGAGATTTGATTTCTCTCAAGCATTTCCAGAACTGACCTCTGTCTACCTCCAGCCACCTAAGCCAATTGTAAGTTTCCTGCAAAAATAAACAAGTTTAGTATTGATCTGCTGTAGAACACATTTGAGCCTGAAACCGAAAACACCATTGGAGAATAAAACAAGTATGATTAGAAAGGATACTTTTTTATTTTGTTCTTGGTAGTAATGAGTTCCAGCACACAATCACTTCAAGAAATGGTGTTTGTAGATTAAGACTATATCTAAACCAGTGGCCTGAAGGCCGCATGCGGCCCAGCGCAGTTCAATGTATGGCCTGCAAGATGCTTTGTTTACCTTTGCCTGTGTGCAGGGTTGCCAGATTCTGCTGGTTTCCATTTGTGTAGTTTTTTTTCCTGACTGGTATTACAAAAGTGACACACACGTAAACCGAGGGCATGTGAAGCGAGGTACGTGCTCATTGCACACTACATTGTGAAAGCCATGCACTTCCTTTGCATCCAATCAAAGCGCTGCTGGGTGTCAATCAGCACAGCCCACAAACTCTAGGTATGCTAGCGCAGTTAGAAAAACTACCATCTGGGAGACCTTGGTTGTGACAATCTTGCAGCCCACTGAGGAGGGCCACACATTGCGGCCCATTCACTAACGTAAGTTGCCCATCACTGGTCTACACTGTGATCTAGGAATGTGATCCTCCTGCTCATGCACATATACCAGTTCTATTTCTTGTGGCAGATCCCTGTTCATATCTCTTCTCATCAGGCAGAAAGGGGTACTGGAATTGGGGGTCTCCCACATCTTTGCTGAGTACCCTAACCATTGCAATGAATGAAATCCTTCTTCATTCCCCTCTGTTCTTACCTGGGCTGTTTTGTGTGGAGTTAGTGGCCTCTGAGCACACTTACCAAATCGGGCACTGCATGTGAATGCCTCTCTTCCCCCTGCTGCAAGGATTGTCCTAGGGCTTAATGGAGAGGCAGGCATCCAGGGTCCTAGAATGAGGCAGCAGTGCACACATAGCTGCAGAAACATAGACAACCAGGCAACTTTTACTGCAAAAACATAGGTGCCAAGCAAAGTTAGACACCTGTAGGGTAAGACAGCAACTGAACGGGAGTTTTGTACATTATGGTAGTGCCTAAAACAAAATTTGTGCCCAAGTACCTTTGTGGATCTCATGATAGCAGTTTTGCCAATGACTTCAATGGAGCTCAACCAGACTCTTTTAAATGTGAGGTCAAATTTGTGACCACCCAAGGCATACAAGAAGCAGTCAGTAGGAGCCTGATTCTCCTTTTACACCCATTTTAACCCAGGGTAATGGCATTCATATCAGAGAAGTTACTCCTGATTTACACAGCAGTGTGAAAGGAAAATCTAGCCCAATGTGCTCCCAACAGATGGGAGGACAAGCGTGCACAGCAGATCTCTGCAACCTGTTTTGAGCTGTCAGAACAAATGATTTGTGGGTCTCCCCAAAAGAATAAGTCAGAGAAGCAGGCACACCAGTCACAAATGAGGAATGGGCTAGTAAGTTCCACACACTGCAATGATCCACAGGGAAGATTGCATCCACTATAGCCCCCTAATGGCCAGCTACATGTGTATTTTGCCTCCAAAACGTACACTGGTGCTGAAGATTTCTTCCCTCAGACCCAATATATTAAAGTTGGAATTGGAAGGATTAAATTATCAGAAAATGTTCATTTGTAAACAGACAAGATGCATGAGGTAATATCTTTTATTGGACCAATATCTGTTGGTAAGAGAGACAAGTTTTTAAGCTTACACAAACTCTTCTTCGGGTCTTTGTACTCACAGAAACCAATGAAAAAATATTTCCATTGATGACAATTGAAATTTACAGATAGGGAAAGTAAGAAAAATGTTACTTAAGAACTTATTAAGATTTGATGTAAGGATATTTACTTTGTATATTTTGACATGTGGTGTTGACAGTTTGTGTTTTAACAGTTATAATGCTTTCATTTTTTGGATCTCAACTTCTCCTGTCATTAAATATTTATTGTCTGAACTATCCCACTCTCTAAATGTCTCCCCCTTATTATCCCACAACTGTGAATTTTAAATGGATAAAAATCCCAGGCTTAGAACCCATACTTTTGTACACCTGTTAAAATTTAAATCAATAAATGTAACAATGTTTTAAAATAAACATTTATATTATCCACTGAAATTATTTAAAAAAACAAAGTGCACGCACGCATACACACCCACACCATGCATACCCCTCCACTACCACCCTGAATTGTCAAGTCTAATTATAGTGGAGTTTAAAGAAAACAAAGCCCATTCAGTCAAACTTTTTTCATTTAAGATTCAAATGTGTAAGATGATAAATCAGTTCCAATTGACAAGAATGTGCAGTTCCCATACTGGGCTCCCATTCCCATTCTACTTCCCATTCCCATACCAGGCTCTAAATGGAGAGTGGGTTTCACTTTGGGTCAAACTCACCAGGCAGAAGTCATACAGATGCTTTAATTCTCACATGCTGGACCTCTGCCCAAGGTTGACTTTTACCCCATCATCTGAATTAAAGGATCTACAATGCAATTCACTGAATGAATCCAGAGATTTCTTTCTATTTCACTTTAAATGGTTCACTACACCCTCATTCTCAATTGGTGGATTATCTAAATCATTATAAAAACCCAATAGTGACTGATCACATTAAATACATTTTTCTCTGATGTCAAGTAAAGAGACCAAAAACTCAAAAAGTAAGGAGGATTTATGAAAAAAAAGGAGCAACACTTGCAAATAGAAGCATGGCCTTCTTTATTTCCAATGTGCACTTATTTACCTTTGCAAGCATATTTATTGTTTAAAAATTAACACACCACTTAAGTTATCAAAAATAGCGTACACAAAAATATGGTCTCCACATTTTGTGTGGACCTCTGGTATCTCAAAAGAATGAAAGCGATATGTTACCCTTGAATCTAGGCAAGTGTAATTTTGCATAGAGTAAGATCTACAGTAGGTAAAACACATGGGAAGTAAATGGTCTTCAGTATAAGCAGCTCAGAGCCACAAATCCCTATGATATATGATTTAATATTAAACACTCTACATCTAAACTCCTAGAAGTCCACTGTAATTGCACCTTTTACATCCTGTGTTGCACTCCAACTCCTGAATTCCTTAGCTCCCAAGAGCAGACTCATAAAGATGCTGTGCTGTTTGATTTGGCACTATTCACAAGCCTTGGCAGATGATCAAATAGAGGGCACAGAAGAGCAGGAAAAGCCTTAAGAAACTATCTGAGCTGCTGTTGTTACTGCCTTCACGGAGTGAAAACTCAATGGTAAGTACAAAGTAGCTGTACCTATTAACAAACATGGATTACTCCAATTTAATGCTGCTTTTTTATATGTCTTGGAAAAAATAAACAGGATGGCTGTGTCTAGACTGGCAAGTTTTTCCGCAAAATCAGCTGCTTTTGCGGAAAAACTTGCCAGCTGTCTACACTGGCCGCTTGAATTTCGCATAAAAGCACTGACTTCCTACTGTAAGAAATCAGTGCTTTTATGAAATACTATGCTGCTCCCGTTCGGGCAAAAAGTCCCTTTTGCGCAAAGTTTTGCGCAAAAGAGCCAGTGTAGACAGCTGAGATTTGTTTTCCAAAGCCCGATCGCGAAAATGGCGATCGGGGCTTTTTTGCAGAAAAGCGTCCGTGCCAATCTAGATGCGCTTTTCCGAAAATGCTTTTAACGGAAAACTTTTCCGTTAAAAGCATTTCCGGAATATCATGCCAGTGTAGACACAGCCGATGGGTTTGGTGAATGGATACTCATTTGCATCTTAATTTTTATAAATTCTGAAAACTCTTAAATATAAAGACAATTGATTTTTCTTCTCCACTGCAGTATCTTAGGGTATGTCTACACTACAAAGTTAATTCGAACTAACAGCCGTTAGTTCGCATTAACTTTAATAGGCGCTACACATGCAAACCGCTAGTTCGAATTTAAATCGAACTAGCAGAGCGCTTAATTCGAACTAGGTAAACCTCATTCTACAAGGACTAACGCCTAGTTCGAATTAAGTAGTTTGAATTAAGGGCTGTGTAGCCACTTAATTCGAACTAGTTGGAGGCTAGCCCTTCCCAGGTTGCCCTGGTGGCCACTCTGGGCCAAACCAGGGAAACTCTTCTGCCCCCTCCCGGCCCGGAGCCTTAAAGGCACGGTCTGGCTACACTGCTTGTGCCAGTTGCAAGCCTGCCAGCACCCAGCCAGCAGAACCTGCACCTGGCACATCATGAGCCAGCCACCCGCTGCCACCCAGCCCTCCACCTCTTCCCAGGACCAGGCTGGCGGCTCCCAGGAGCCTGCCCGGGGCTGCAAGAGGCGGGCGCCCGCCTGGTCTAGTGCGGAGATCATGGACCTCATCGAGGTTTGGGGGGAGGCCTCCAACGTCCACGATCTCCGCAGTAGCCACAGGAACACGGCCATCTACAGCTGCATGGCTGCCAGCCTGGCCACCAGAGGCCACATGCGAACTGAGGAGCAGGTATGCATGAAAATCAAGTTGTTCCAGTGAGACCTCCGACCCTGAGCCCTGAGCTTAGAACATAAGAACATAAGAATGGCCGTACTACTGGGTCAGACCAAAGGTCCATCTAGCCCAGTATCCTGTCTGCCAACAGCGGCCAACACCAAGTACCCCGGAGGGGATGGACCGAAGACAATGACCAAGCAATTTGTCTCGTGCCATCCATCTCCAGCCTTCCACAAACGGAGGCCAGGGACACCATTCCTACCCCCCTGGCTAATAGCACTCCATGGACCCAACCTCCATGAATTTATCTAACTTCTCTTTAAACTCTGTTATAGTCCTAGCCTTCACAGCCTCCTGTGGCAAGGAGTTCCACAGGTTGACTATGTGCTGTGTGAAGAAGAACTTTCGCTTATTAGTTTTAAACCTGCTGCCCATTAATTTCATTTGGTGTCCTCTAGTCCTTCTATTATGGGAACTAATGAAGAACTTTTCTTTATTCACCCTCTCCACACCAATCATGATTTTTTATACCTCTATCATATCTCCCCTCAGTCTCCTCTTTTCTAAGCTGAAAAGTCCCAGTCTCTTTAGCCTCTCTTCATATGGGACCTGTTCCAAACCCCTAATCATTTTAGTTGCCCTTTTCTGAACCCTTTCCAAGGCCAAAATATCTTCTTTGAGGTTAGAGACCACATCTGTACACAGTACTGAAGATATGGCATACCATAGCTTTATACTTCCCCTCCTCCTTCTTCCCCTGGCTTCCCCCTTCCAGCTCCCTCCTCCCCTGTCCCACCCTCTCTCTTCCCCTCTCCCACCTCCTTTTCCCAGTCTCCCAGAGGTTAATCCCAGTTTTGTTAAATAAAGAGAGTTTCTATTTTTGAACACACGTGTCCTTTATTTTTTACATCAGGAAGGGGGGCTAGGGAGGGGTAAGTGGAAGGAGGTGAGGGAGGAATGGGGCACGAGCCCCTGATGGGGAGGACTGGGGTGGCTCTGCGGGCTCCTCATGGTGGAAGCTCTCCTGCAGGGCCTCCTGGATCCTGACAGCCCCCCGATTGACCCCCCCGGATGGCAGTCTGTGGCAAGTGCAGCCGGGCTGATGGCCGAGTGCTGTGATGTGCCGAGTGTGGGCACTCAGGGCACTCCAAGACAGGACTGCTTTGCTGTCCCTCATCGAGTTAGACAAGCAAGCGGCGAACCCTGAGAACTGTCTGTCCAGGGTGGGGGTCGGGTCCCTTTAAGCACAGCCCTCGGCTAGCCTGAGGCAGCAGCTCTACACTCTAAGTCCTAACCTCATGTCCTGCCGGCACTGGTTCCAGCCAGTCTTAACTTCGGTTCAGGGTCCACTCAGTGTGGACATGCTATTTCGAATTAGCAAAACGCTAATTCGAATTAGTTTTTAGGTCTAGATGCACTAATTCGAATTAGCTTAGTTCGAATTAGTGCTGAAGTGTAGACGTACCCTTAGAATATATTAGTCAGTAATATCCATACCTTAGGCTTGAGTGAAAACACAAAACCATTACAGAAGTGACCTGGAAAAATATGGCATGATTGTAAGTCAGTATTTTTAAAAAGCTTTTGCCAATTACTATGAGATTTAATTCTTAAAATATAAAATATGCTCATAAAGATGTAAGAGTCAGAAAACTGTTTATGTACCAGAAAGTTTAAATGAAGAACAGGGACTTCAATGGGGCTTGACTGCAGGGTAACTGATCTTGACAAGGAGCTCAGCAAACTCTGCTTATATGATGGAGTTTATAAAAGTACGCTACCCTCAGCTGCAAGGGATCTGGGGCATGCCTTCATTGCAGGGATAGCTCAAGTTATAACCTGAATTTTACCAGGTGACCATAACTGCATCCCAGTGCACGAGGCAGGGGGGCCACCGGCTACCTGAGCTCCCTAGTCTGGGGTAGGGTTGCCAGGTGTCCGGTATTGACCCGGACAGTGCAGTATTTTCGCCTCCTGTCCGGTAAAAAATTCAGAAAATACCGGACACCTAAAATGTCCGGTATTTTCTGATTTTTTTTCCTGGCCAGGAGGCAAAAATACCGGACACCTGGCAACCCTACGACACACTTGGCAACTGGGTCCAGCCCTCAGCCCCTCCCCCCAGGCTCCCGACACCCCCAGCGCCCTGCCCCCAGACCTGCTGCTTACATGGTTCTGCAGGGAAACTGTGTTTTGGCTTGATCAAGAAAACAAAATGGCCACCAGCAAAAAGTCTAAAGACCAAGGGGGAAGCAATGCCTTCCCTGGGTCTCTGTGCTCAACTGCTCCCCTGTTCCTATCCCTATTCTGACTCTGCAGGCACTCTGAAAGGGGCTATGCTGTTTTAATGCTGGTTTTTTTTTTTTTGCTTAATAACTCTGAGTCCCTTTTTTTTTTGATCAACAACTTTGGTCTCTCCCCCCCGCCTTTTTCCCCTCAACAGAATTTATTCCCCGGTGGGTTTTTTTTTTTGGGGGTGGGGGGCAGGTTGTTCGGTATTTTTGGTTAAACCATCTGGGAAAGGGCTGGCACAACAACCTCCTTCCATTCCACCTCTTCCCTCAACCGAGGTGGCTCGGGGCACTAGTGGAGCCAGGGGGACTTGGGCCAGCAGCAGATGTCTGCCCCCCCACCACACTCACCAGCAGCACCAGGAGAAGCAGAGCAAGGCAGCCCCTGCTCACTTTGCTCCCCCAATTGTGTTGCTCCGCTTTCCATGGCAGAGTGTGGGGCAGTCACACCCAACCCCACCCTCCAAGTGATGCAGCCAGAGAGCAGCGCACTCACCACCCTCATTCACTCTTTTTCAGCAGGCTGGGGATTGGTGGGGCTCCACCTGGGCATGCGGGCTTCAGGGTGTGGCCAGAAACAAGGAGTTTGGGATAAAGGAGGCTATCCAGGCTGGGGCAGGAGACTGGGGCATGAGGACTGAGTAAGGGTGCAGGGTTTGGGATGCAGGAGGGTGCCCTAGGCTGGGATCAAGGGGTTTGGATGACAGGAGGGGACCAGGGCTGGAGCTGGCCTGAGGTAGGTGTTGGGGCATGGGAGGGGATAACAGTGCAGGCTGTGGGTGGCGTTTATGTCAAGCAACTCTTGGAAGCAGTGGCTTGTCCCCCATCCAGCTCCTATGTGCCATGGAGATGCAGCCAGGTGACTGCACAATGCCCCACCTGTAGGCCAATGGGAGCTGACAGGTGGCACTTGGGGCACAGGCAGCATGTGGAGCCTCCAGACTGCCCTACATGTAGGAGCCAGAGGGGGGACATGTCGGCAGCTTCCTGGATGGTGCAGTGCCACCAACTAGACAGTCAATGGCCCAATCGGTGGTGCTGAATGAGGCCACCAGGATCCATTTCAACCGGGTGTGCCAGTTGCAAATCGGACACCTGTTCATCCTAACCCAGTGGTGTGCAACCTGCAGCCCAACTGGGTAATGTGACTGTGGGCCATGAGACATTTTTCTGATGTTAACTGTCCATAAGTACTATCCCCTACAGTTCCCTATGGCCTTCATTCTCTGCTCCTATGGTACCTGTATCCCACACTGTAAGGTAATATTTGAGCATCTGTATGATTAAGCCTTTGTGACTATAAATCACCAGACAGGAGAGAGTTATTGATTAGTGTGAAGTGCCGGTCTCCAACAGGTGTTATAACCTCACCAACAGGAAAGGCGCATTGACCCCAGATGGCTTGTTGGGGAATGCTAAAAAGGACAAAGACTTCCCCCTTCTACCTCCAAACATGAAGATGAGTCATGCAAATTGATCCCTTCAGTCAACTGATTTTGCAGGGTCTGAGGTGTTTACACTTGATGACTGGTTGATAAAATCTCACAATCAATTAGGGGGGGTTGCCCTGCTTCCTAACAGTCTGGCTTGACATTGGGACTTGTGCTCTAGAGTCACTACAGTCCAGCTTAACAAGCAAACCCACGTATGACACCTGTGTTACACTGGGCATCTGTGATTACTGGTAACCCCCCGCTGCTCTGCTCCATAGGACACTCTCCCCAATGACAGCATGGACCCTCAAAAGCTATACTGCCATCACCACAGCTAAGCACCACCCCAGCCCCATTACAGAAGGCAAGGAGAGTCACAAGGGTTGAAGCTGTTTGAAGAGTTAATGATGCTTCAAGCCAGTACTAACTCTCCTATTCAGATTTCCACTTGGATATCTGCCAGGTTGCCAAGGGAGCACGCCATGCAAAGCAGCTGTTCCCCACTTCTGAGTCCTCTCTACCCAGATGCCCTCCTCACAAACACAGAGCAGATCGTTGTGCAAAGAGAAGTACCTTTGGGCTCCTATTGAAAAGAGGAACAAGCCACAGACTCACCAGCCCCAGTACTGCAACTCTGGGTGGATTTCCTACTCTTTTACATTGTGAATGAGGAAAAGCACAGGGCTCAGTAAGCTTTTCATAGCACTTTATACTGCACCTGGAGTCAATCAGGGCACTGCTTTATATAAGTCTGGCTATAAAAGCATGAGCCTCAACTGCCTGAGCTAAAAAGACACAACTCTGTAAAAGACTCGTAGACCTGTAGGTGGCTTAGCCACTAGAGGACAACAGAGAACCATACTGTGTAAGCAGTATGACATATTATGTATTACAGGGACCTTTCTGGGCTGCATGTTTTTTGAATTAAAGCTTGCTATACATGGTCAAATAAAAAGCATCACTTTGCTTGTCCTAGGCTTTGAAAACAAGACTTATTTTGGGGGATCCTAATCCTTTCTTGGAAGTAGAAGACTGCACATGAAGCAGCTGAAGCACAGGAAAATAATTTTTTATCAAGTGACTTTCTCTCTTCACTTTCTCTTTTATCTTTATATTCAGAAGCTTTTAAGTCATTAAAAGCTTACTCTGCTCAAGTTTGTCATACAACAGAAACCAAAATTAGACTTGTAAAAGACAGGAATTTCACCTCACACCTAATTTGATTGAGCTTGAGGGATCAGGTTCTAGATAATATGTTGGTGTTTGTTAAACTGCAAAATGTTTCCTGTAACAGACAAAATTATAATAAGTTTTCATTTTAGTATGCTGCTATGACAGTGGTGTTTGCGTCAGTTCATGAAGCACAGTATATTCAGTACAGATGTACAGTTTTTCCTCATTTCCTTTTGATCTTTGTTTCAGCAAAGTGCTCTGTAATATACTGGTTTTATTCTCCTGAAACATGATTAGGTGGCATCTAAGAGAGATGTATACCTCTAGCATTTCTTTCAGACACAAATTCCATCCAGTAGCCAAGTTTCAGTCCCAGTTACAATCCCTTAAAAAAATTACTTCTTAATGAAATTGACTTGCTTATGCATTACAACTACTGTACCTAAAACATAACATAGATGAAAACGTATTCTTTGCCATTTTAGTTGCAATTTGCAATATTGATTTTAACCTAATACTAGATCTTGATTTAACTAAGTGCACTATGGACCCAAGGATCTTGACCTCCGGACCAAAGATTTATTCTTTTTTATAAGCATAACATAGGCTGCCTCACTTGTATACTTCTGGGTGACGTATATGTCCCTTTGCCTATCACACTTATATGCGTCCATCTTCACTGATGAGAGCTGGACAAGAATATGTATTCTAAGTGCTCAACTATACCTAGAAGTCATTCATTGTTTCACGAACAGATGTAGAAGAATTGTCACTATTAGGGTGCCAGCTTCAGATTCAGAGCAGACCCTACATTAAATTCCCTTATGCCCTTCAGCAAGTCACTTAGTCCCTCTGTGCCTTGGTTCCCCATCTATAACACAGGCATAATGGCTCTTCTCTACCTCAAAAGAATGTTAGAAGAATAAATCCACTGAGGATATTGAGGCACTCAGATACTAAAGTAACGGGGCACCATATAAGTACCATGGATAGATAAAAGGCTTCTACTTGCAAGTGAATGAGATTTCTAAGAAATGCATTCAAACCACATCAGGGGAGGTTTACAATAGGGAATTAGGTTCCTACATCCTCCAAAAAGTCACTGAGGAGGAGGTGCATAACTCCACTCGGTGCCTTTGACAATCTCCTCATCCAATGCCTAAAGCTTTTATGATAGCAAACTACCTGCCCCTGTTAATACTAGACTAGTAAATTGATTGCATATGACCCTGTTTTGTCAGTTTTATATTCAACACCACTGCTTTGCTTCCATGTGCATGCGCAACCCCTTCCCCCCAATCCCTCTGGAAATGAAAAGCCTTAGGACTGATATAATGTACTGTGAGGGTTCTTGTTGGGCACTTATGACATATATATGCTTTTTAAAAATGGTTTTTACTTGGGTTGGCCTGGGTTGGGTTGAGTTGGGATTGGTCGCATGATTGAATGTATATGGTACTGTTTAAGGTTTCCTGGTTGGTTGAGCTTCCCCTTGTGGTCAGGAAGTTTGGAATAAGACCTTTTGGTTCTGTTCTTCTAAAAAGGGGACTGTAGATGAGTTGCTCATTGCTGTCAGTACTTGGTTGCTCCCTAACCAGTGAGTAATTAAGGGAGAGTTATTAAACATGCTCAGGTTGAAGGCAGGGTTTGAAAGCCAGCTAGGCAGCTCAGTGTGGGGCTGGCAAGTCAGGAAGTAGGATTTGCCCTTGGAACAGTGAGCAGGGAGAGCCACAGCACCCAGTGGTGGAGATGGGAGTCAAATACCTGGGAGGCAATGACCCCAAAAGACAGGCAGAGGCCCAATGGGATATGCACTGGAGTAGGATGTGGTCCAGGAAAACTGATTACAGACTGACATCGTACAGAGACAGGTGAGCAGCCTCATTAGCTACGTAAGGCACTGAGTTACAACCCAGTGGAACAGGGTGGACCTGGGTTCCCCTACTCCATCCAAACAGTGACCACTAGGCAGGACAGCTGTCATGTGGAACTGTTATCCTAAGCAAAAGCCCCTCAACTACTACCCAGATCACAACTGGTGGAGAGTATACTCAGTGTGATCCAGGTTTGTGGGAAGATCTAGGAAGGTGGGGAGGAGAGGAGGAGGACAGAAAAGAAAGAAAAGCCCCTGAGAATGCAAGTGTAAGCAGGATCTGAAGGAATGCTTCCATTACAGCTAGCTGGAGTGGGGGAGAAACCCTGGGTGTGTCTATGTAAATACAGTTTGCTCCTGCTTTGCTTAGATGTGTTAGGTATTCAGCAGATGAAGTGGTATTTTGCTCATTGTAATCCACTTAATTTGTGACCGAACACCAACTTTGCTTGTATTAAATGTAGGAATAGCTAAAATATGGTTGCCAGTGTTTGTAATTTTGTGGGAATCCAGAACAGTAGGACTCTGTGACATTGTTCCAAATGAAAGGGCTCAGTTAGCAGAAAGAATCTCACAAATGCAGGGGCTCAACTTTTCAGCTCTATGAAGGTAAGGGCAGGTCATTCTGGTCTGGAAGCTATATGGCTTCCCCTGCTTGGACGAGTTTGACCTGTTCCCCCATCACTGTTCAAAGACCAGAGCTAAATAGGCATCATTAGGTGCCTCTCTCCTTATGTGAATTGTGTTGGGATTGTAGTTTTCTACCCCGTTCACTAAGAGTTGAAATCCCTGGGAGCTGAAATCATTTGAGACTGATGGGCAGAAGTCACTGCCAAGGAGTGGATAGCAGCGGATGGTGACTGAGAGCTAACAGGTCCGTGGCAGAGAGAGGTGCCGAGCATCCAGCAGAGCGGCAGCAGCATAATGAGCAGCCAGCAGGGCAGTGACAGTGAGGTGTATTGAGTGGCCAGCAGGGCAGCGGCAAAAAGCAGTGAGTAGGTGGATGGTGACTGACCATCAGAGTGAGTAAGATACCTCCTTACCTCCCTCCACTCAGGATGGTGGTGAACTTTGTGGATGCTCCTCTGAACTCTGGTCTGCCCTGACCAAGGGCAGCAACTATGAGTGGGGTGCAGAGAAGTGTTGGGCATGTGAAGGAAATATTTACATTGCTGGACTTAAGAACCTGAGAGGAAAAGGACATTGCCCAACCTAGTTGGGGTGGGACTTTTATTCATGGTTTTGTTTATAAGCTATGTTTATGGTGTTTTCCCAAATTAATGCCACATTACTTCCCTCCCTTTTTATTAAAAGTTTATTTTCTGCACTCGGACTTTGTGCTTGCAAGTGGGGAAGCATTGCCTCCAAAAGGCGCCCAGCGGTGGTGAGTGATTTTTCCAGGTTACTGGGTGGTGGCTCAAAGCATTTCTGTATTGGATGGATGGAGAGGAACCCCTAGATATTGAACCTGGTCCTGGCTGCTGCTGGCGCTACCTGGCAGAAAGGTTACACAAGTGAGGGAAAAGCTATGGAGATGGACCAGGTGCTGAAATGGCCGGCTGACAGCAAGCCAAACAAATGACACAACAGCAGCTACAATAAGAGGAGCTACAATAACAGCAGTGGCTCCAGTGGCTGCCTACTTGCCACAACCTGTTGCCCACCAAGAGCAGCTCATCCGGCTGATCACATGATAGCATCAACAACAACAGTTGTTCCAACAAATGGCCGTCACCCTCCAACTACAGAGGGCCAAGCCAGCGTGGGGACAGAAACAACTAGCCTATGGCTATGAGTGACTGCCTTGGTGAGGCTGATGAAGATGGGCCCTGAAGGTGAGCTGAAGGCATTTCTTCTGATCTTAAAAAAAGAATCACAACAGTAGTAGAATGGCAGCTAGAGCATTGGGACATTTTGCTGGTCCCATACTTGATAGGGGAACCTTGACCCCCAAAGAGGTCCAGGACTACACCAGGATTAAAGCTGCTATCCTGGATGCATTGACAGTACCCCAGAAACACACCACCACCATTTCCACCAAGAAGAGTTTCTCATGGATGCTTGACCCACTGTTGGTGGTGGGTACAATCAGAGAGGTAAATGGGAAAAGGGGGAAGGGATATGTCCCTGGAACAGTACACCAAGATACTCCCAGCAAGAAGTAGGGAGTAGGTTCTGCAGCACTGACTCAGAACATTGAGGCGGTGGTGAATTTCCTGCCTGAAGACTTCTTAGCCACTGAACGCTCCCTGGAAGTGATCACCTCCACCAGAGGTCTGAAAATCAAGGGCATCCAGTTCAAAGGGGTCAGAAGCTACCAGGGATGAGGTGCACCTGGGGGACAGATCTGAGACCCTCAACTCATCTGGTTGCAGGTGTGGGGGCCCAGATGTGAAAACCTAGGTGTCCAGCCAATACGAGTGAGGAGTACACCGCCCCACGCCTAAGAGGGGGGCCCCCGCACCTAAAAGGGCCCCGCTCCCGGGTGCATGTGCGGTGCTGCCCCGGGCACACGGCACATGCGCAGACCAACCCCCACGAATTGGGCCCCGCACTTCCTAAAGCCAGCCCTGATGGGGTGTTTGTATGCTGCTGAGTAACACCGCCCCCTTCCCCCTCGATTGCAGACAGTGCAAGAGACTTCACTGCCATCTCCACTCAAATTTCACAGATTTCACAAATGTTAGAAAAGAAAAGCTGGGTTTTCACAGACACTCCACTGAGTGGAAAAGATGCACATTTCCAATTGCCTGTTTCACTCCACACTGTTAGCTCCTGTCCCAGTTAACTCATCCAAAAAAAAAACCACATCCACAGAGAACACAAATGTTTAAAATATTAAAAGGCAAGTTTGAAAAAGACAGAGGGAAAATGCATTGTAGAGTGCGATCTTCATTTCAGGATTTCACTGATTTTTTTTTTATCTACACATATAAAACATATGTATATTGCCTTTGATCTCTGATGGTGGCATCCCTATGTATAGAATGGAATTCCTGAACTCCATGCAATGAACCTACCCTTTCCACACTTACATCCTAGTTCTACTCAGCTGCCTACTGCAATTCTTAATCATCTTAACCCCATTTTGTTAAAGCCTGACCAAGTATTTTGACATTTTACTTACTTGTTTATTACTTCCCTGCTATGAATCTGTCTGTCTCTGTCTGTGAGCCCCATCAGGCAGGGACAGTACCTTTTTCCTGTCTAGAAAACATCCAGCCTAGTATATTTATTATTATCATCATCAACACTAATTAATTGTGTTTAATGAAAGTACATTCTGTTCTGTTAAACAAGGTAACCAACATAAATATCCTACTTTGATTGTGAAGAGATGAGTTGCAATGAAATTTTGAAACAAGTGATAATGCCAAGGAAAAAATTCCTCACAGTTGACAAACTGTTCAGAAAGTGTTAACATGGCTCATTCATTTTCAGCAGCAATACCAAGTTGAAAACATACTTTTGCTGGTCTGCAGTTGATTGATGTACATTACTCATATCAGGCTAATGGCACTTTATTTTCCAACAGTAGCGAGTAATGAGTGACCTTGAGTGCATATTGTTTTGCTGAAAGGTTTTGTTGCTCCGCTTACTCTATAAGCACCCCCAAGGAAATGAGGGCCCTGTATTGGTGTTTTTCAGCAAACCTCATTTCTTTCATGGCTTTCTGTAAAAGAATTTGATACAGGGATAGAAGCTAACCTCAGTGAGTAAATGAAATATTGATCCATACTACTCTGGCCTTGCCTTCACCTTGTCCCAGGGCTGTGAGTTACTGACTTTTCCGTTTTGGCTGTAATAGGAATTATTACAACAGGCCTGTGCGAGTAATTACTTGGCATGGCAAAAAGGAGGGTCCATCATATATTTCTGTAGAGACGTTAGTTTCCATCAGCCCAGCAGTCTGCTTTTTTGGCCCTGTCTTTCCTACACTTGATTCAATTCTTTTAACCATCATTAATCAAGCTCCTTGTCAGTAGAAGTTTATCAAAAGTATTAAGTGAGCAAGGTTGCATGGCCTCCTTAAAAAAAAAAAGGCAAAAAAAGAAAAAAAGCATAGATGCAGAGCAGTAAATTTCAAAATATGGACGGCTGGTTCCGTGATATATATGAGTGTCTCTTCAGCTAGAAAGAGCAGTTTGTTTTAGTGATAGATATTGTAGTTTGAGCCGTGATAGAATCCTTCTCAAGCTTATATGTCGTGGGCTATCGTTTATGAGAGACTGTGTGTTTCTAAATGGTGAAGGTCATGGCTGATGGCAAAAGTAAAAGCAGTGGTGATTCATTAAAAATAGTTAATAGGGCCTGCAGCTGACGGGGATAAATAGCAACATGCTGCTTTTCAAACCACAAGCAACTAGTTTAGGCTATTTTCTTGTGTTTCCACCACCTCCGATTACCAGACAGCTGTGAACATACACGGAGACGTAAGCAAGATTGCTTCCATCCTGTTAATAATAGATGCAGGATGGGTTTCCAGAGTGAATGACACTGCTGGATACAGATTTTTCACGAGCAGCTAGGGCAGCTTGGCTAAAATTTGCCACTCGATGATTTGTTTGCTAATAATCAAGCCTGTGCATTAGACCAAGTTCTTGAAGGACCAAATGTGCACCTGATATGCACTTGAGTAACTATCCAGCTGATGCACCATCCTTAGCTCCTTAACTCACACTAAATTACCACTGAATTTTCCACCAAGTCACTGGGAGTTCTGCCTGAAAAAAAGGACAACGGATGAGACCTCTGGGCAACAGAATGGCTAAAATAATGAAGAGCCTTGCCTTATCACATGTACTGTACATCAAAAAGTCTAATTCTTCTAAGCTGTTTTTATTTTGTTTGGATGGAATTTATATAAATCCAATTAAAAGATTAGGGTTTTTATTTAATTGTTTGGTTGAGATGAAGGGTATTTTATTCCACTTGGAGAAAGTGAGCAAAATTACTCAGCTGAAGTTAGTTTAGATGTACATTTGGGAAGTAGGGTGGTGAATGCTTACATCTCATGGATACAGCCCTTGGGCTGTCTGCAAATGACAAACTATAGATTTCTTTTGCTACTTTATACACAAAAGGCATCTAATGACACTTATATATTCACTACTCATAAAATACTCAGAGCAGCGATTCACCGTGTCAGGAGATAAAACCAGCTCCTCACAGCTTATCATTGCGACTGTCATGGTTTCTAAAATACTGTGCAAAATTGCACACCATTTTGGAATGGACAAGGACAGAACATTAGGGGCCAGAATATCCTTTGATAGAATTGGTGTCACTCTATTGATGTCAAAGAGCCTGTTCCTCAGCAGGTGTAAACTGACATAGCTCCATTGGACTCAATGAAGTAACACAAATTTACTGGTCCTGTGGCTTTAACAACCAAAACCCTCTTGTTGCAGTCCCCAGAAGCATTCAACCTTCATTCCACTCTGAGCGCACAATGTGGCAAGTATATATTGTCATAAGGTTCTGTGTGCTGAACCTCAGTGGTTTTCCCTCTTGTGTGCAAAGGAAGGGGATCCATGTGAGGAATTCAGGGGATTGGGTAAGGGCTTCTTGAACCCTCTTCTTTGCAGGGGTGTAAATGGCCATATAGTTAAGATAGGTAACCGGGTAACCAGACCAGGTTCACAGTGGGTGAGGGTGGGGAGCTTAGCCCAGCTGCATGGAGCACCAGCTACCATGGCCATGCCGGCAGCCCCAGCCCCACGGCTTGGGCAACAACAGGGAGACCCTGGCCCAGCCGGGCAGAGCATAGTGTCAACTCTGGCCCCAACCCTGGCAGCACTGGCAGCCCCAGCCCTACAGCCTGAGCGGGAGCAGGGATATTCCGGCCCAGCGGCAGCCACAGCCCCGCTCCCCAGGTGGGGGGCAGGTGGGACCCGGGCAGCCCCCTTCATTGAGTTTAATGAGTTAACCATTTTACATCCTGACTTCCTTGTACATTCATATTTCTACTATAACTTATCGCCTGTCATCCTTAATGAAGCATGTACAAAGAATGATGATTTGATTGGCAAACTGAGAATCTTTCCAGAATACCAGTTAGGGTTTTTTTTATAGCAACAGGGATTTTTAAAAAAACAACCAACCAACATACAAATGATTTTCAAAAGTAATGAGCACATTCTTCTCCTACCTTCTTGTGCTGGTTAACTGTTTGCTCCAAATCCTCCCTCATGGGGTATGTTTACACTATAATAATGAGGCTTTACTGCAACTTGTGTAGAAATAAGCAAGCTAGCCTTAATCTACAGCAGTGAAGTTGCAACACCATGGGCTTCAACGGAGAGTATAAAGGTTTGACAGGAGCCCTGGATACCTACTGGGGTGGCTAGTCTGTGCGGAAGCCCGTGCTGTGACAATTTCATTGCTCCAGTACCTGAGCTAGCCAGATTAAAACTGGTAATTGGAATGTAAACACGTAGTCCAACACCCTAAAACTCCCCCTCTTACTTTGTTTTTCCATCTAGCTAATCACCTTTTAACATAACCCTAATGAATGGATAAAAACAACAAAGCAAAAAGCCCCACCCCCAACCATCTAACACAGAGGTTCTAACCTGGGGAGGGGAGGTGCGCATTGGACTTTCTCTGGGGGCATCTCTACACTAGGAAATTATTTCAAAATAATTAAATTTGACATAACTCCCAATTTTATAAAATCGAAATAGCTTGTCCCCAGTACAGGGAAGCCTCAAAATTAGTCCAAGGCAGGCTCTGCTAATGTGGCCACGCTACCTCAATTTAGAGCCCCAGGAAGTTCGAATTGCTCTGGCGAGTATCGGTAGTTATTTCAAAATATCAGCATTAGGGCATCCACGCTACCGCTATTTTGAAATAACTATTGAAATTAGCATTATTCCCTGAGGAAAGCAGAAGTGGAGTTCAAAATAAGCATCCCGTTATTTGGAAAAAACAGGCTTGGTAGTGTGGACATTCCGCTTATAACCAGGGCTGGGGGGCATAGCCAGCTCTCTGACAGTTGTGGCAGAAGTGGGCAGGCCAAGCACCAGGTTGCAGCATCACTCAGGTTTGGCCCAGCTGCCTCTCCATCATGATGTGAGTTTGGCTGGGCCAAGTTTGAATGAGTGGCATCATGAGCCGGCACACTGGTCAGAGAGCCGCTTAGGTTTGGCCCAGCCACCCCTGCTGCCCTAGACAGCTACCTAGTCTGGCAATAACAAGAGCCTACCCCCGCATCCCTCATCATATTGTTCTCTCTGCTTGTGTTTTATCCCTACCCCCACTTTTTGTCTGTCTTGTCTACTTAGACTGTGAGCTCTTCAGAAGTGGGACAGCCTCTTATTCTATATTGAAACAGTACCTAGAACAATGGGGCCCCATTCTTGGATGGTCCCAAGCACTCCCATAATAAATGTAATACTGAGTTCCCTGGGAGCTGAGGGCATTCTGCACTATTAGGAATCGGATTAATGAAGCCTGAAAAGACTAATTCTAGTAGTAGGTTAAAGAAAACATTGAAAGAGAGAGAAGAAAGGTGAGATTAGTTAACCCGAGAGTTCAATAAGCCTTGACCTGCTCTGCTTGGTCCTTTCTTCCTCATATGTGCCTGCAGCTGACCTGGTCATAACTGTATTGCAGCATTACAGACACTCACTCATTTTTCTCTCCCTTGTTCATCTTTGAAAAAAATGTTGATTTTGTTCCATTTTATATAAAAGAGTTCTCTTGACTCTCTGAGCTTGTGCAATTGCTCCCTTGACAAACCAGATGGGTCTGAGTTGCGGAGCAGAAAGCCCTACCTTTAGATTTAGTTTCTTTTCAGTGACATTAGGCATGTAGGCACCGATCAAATGCCTCCTCACTCAACCAATGCTGTTCAGAAGCAACACCACCATCTAAACTAAATATGCTCATAGCAGAAAGTATTCGCCTACTAAGTTGAAAGGTACTAGATTTCAGAGATCAGCTGTGATTAATTTAATGCTTACATTTCGACACTGATATAAAAGGATCGGTTAAGCAGACATAGTCATCTTGAGAAAGACATTTTGCAGTGGTTACAAATTGACTTTTTATGGAGAACATAAGACTATTCCTAACCTATTGCACTGATATTCTATTTTGTTAATATTTTATGAAATAAAAGTCCTCCCATTAGGGAAGGCAAATTGCTTTATAATTATAGCACTTCACAGAGTGGAATGACTACTTCCTTTTGTGGAAAATGCACAAATTAGAATTTCACTACCATCTAGTATCTTTTTCGCCATTCTGAAGGCACAGGGTGAAGGCTCCTCAGATTTTTCCAAGTTTAAAATTTAGAAAATGTTAGTTTAAAATTTAAAAAATAAAATTATGATTTATCTTCAGTGCTGCAAATAGTTAATTAAACTAGTTATTCAGAAATGTCCACTCTAACCAGTTCCAGATGGCTTAGGAATCTAGCAATGAAATACAGATCTTTCACCTCCACAGGCTGATCTAAACCCAGTTTGAGTACTGATTTAGTGAGACTGGTTTTAGAAATAGATTTAGTTAAATTCAGGCACCTCTTTGGTATGGTCCTTCTTCAGCCAATTTAAGAGCACATTAAATCAATTTTGTTCAATGTGGTTATAAAACTAAATTAGTTTCTAAGCCAAATTGGTGTTCAAATTTTGTGTAGGCCGGCCCCAAGTCAGTCACTTAGAATCTAGTCAAGGTCAGTAATACTCTGCAGTTGGCAGTACAGAGCTGAGTGCAACACTGAAAACATTCTCCATCTTTTGCCCCCGTTTCTGAGTACCGATACTATAATGAAAGTGGAAATTGTTGATGGTCTTGCTTTTTTATGGTATGACAGTTACATAGCTAGCTGCGAGATCATAATCAGGGAAAATTCTGTTTTGGATCCAAAGGTTGTAAGCACAAACTTGAGTCAAATAAAACACTGTTCGGAAGGGAATAGTCACAGATCATTATTGCAACACAACAAATGCAAACTCATCTGAGTCATCTTTACTGGGGAATAGTCTCTCTAATATGTTCTGATTATGAAGGCCTTAATTTAGAAGTATCATAATTTAACTGGACAAGATGCAGAAACATCTGTCAATCACAGCTGAAACCGAACCAGAGTCTGCCTGAGAGCTGTGAAATGATGCCCAGAGATGCAATACTGCCCAGGGTCTGAGTTTTTAAAAAGAATGATGGTTCTCTCAGCTGGCCCCCCGGCCAATAAATAGTCTGAGACGTAGCTTCTGAATCCTGAAGCTTGGAGCTATATTCAAATGTCAAAGTGATGATGAACTGATTGGTCTTAGTGATTGGTCTCATATTTAGATTATAAAAAAGAGGATCAGGATAATGCTGTGTTCAGTAATATAAACCTGCTTCCATACATTTCATATTCTACTACTTCTTCATTTCAAGCTCAAGGAAACCAATTTATTTTTGTCAAAATAATTCTCCATTAGGTTCTTTCTGAAGTTAAGTTGTCCAAATGCTTAAGAGAGAAGAAAAAAAATCAGTTGACAATTAACACAATCTTGCATTTACAATAAATCCCCCCTCCCCAACTAATTTAGTCCTTGCTTTTTTGATTACTGTCCATGACACCTTGCCCTCCAGTTTCTTGCTGTAGAGGTTCAGTTTGTAGCCAATGAAGTTCAGTTGCTGTAAGGGATGCCTATCAATCTCTGGAATAATGGTTTTTTTCCTCTGCATATTGAACACTGACCTTGCATCACATATACTTTACATGCAAGCAGGTATTTATTTGTCAAGAAGATGCAGAGATAAATTACCTTTAACATTTCTACTGCAATTATGGGTTATGAATTTTAGCCCTTCATGCCTAGCTCTTTGCACAGCAATACTTGGTTTATTTAAAAAACACGAAACCTTCCTGTTGTAAGGTCATGGACTCTGAAGAAAACATGTTATTATTTCTACTATGAAAACTGGTCTAATGGATTTTCATTTAAATACATTTTTGAGTAAAAACAGAAACAAAACTGGAATCTAAATACTATGATTAGTGAGGCTACTGAAAAATAGATTTCCTTCTTTCCATTACCCATGTTCCCCTCTATAGCTAAATTTATCTAGGGATCTATGTTATACCAGGACCATGGTTTTCAACTAGGGATATGCATATCTCTGGGTTACGTAGAGGTCTTCAAAGGAGTACATCAACTCATCTAGATATTTGCCTAGTCCCACAAAAGTCTACATAAAAAGCATCAGCAAAGTCACTAAAAACTAAAATTTCAGGCAATTACTTGTTTATACTGCTCTATATACTATACACTGAAAAATAATTTTATATTCAAGTTGATGTATTTTATAACTATACTAGAAGATTTACCTGGTGTTGCTCAGTCCTTACATCACTTAATTTTTGTTTTTTGGAAAATAAAATGAAAATGTATGTGCTTCATTTAAATCATTGCTCTGGGGTGGGGTTGGGGATGAAGGGTTCAGTTTGCAAGCTGCCCTGGGGAGATAGGACTATCCCAGCTCTCTCTCACTGTTGCAGTTTGGGGCCAGGTGAGAAGCACCTCTCCATGGCACCTGCAACTACAGTGGTCTCAGCCCGGGGAAGGGTATATGTTCCCCAGCTGGGGCAGGTCCAGGTTCATTTACCAATGCTCTCTCCAGCCAGACTGAGGAGTGCAGCAAACTATGCACTTTCTTCTTGCTCCCTAACAAAGGGGAGCAGTCAACAATGTTCCCATACAAATCAGGAGGAGCAGAGGAAGCTTCAGAGTCATGTCCCCCCCCTCCCCCAGTCCTCCCTAAAGGATGCCTGGAGAGTGGGAGGCTTGGACCTGGGGCAGTCTTGGAAATGGCAGGACGGCGGTGTGGGGGAGAAGGGGGTGACGCGTCTCCAGCCAGCCAGTCAGAACCTGCTGATTCTGTCTCTTTTTTGTGTGGTTTTATGAGAGGCAATCCCATTCCAGGCACATCCCATTTTCCGGGCAGCACAACCAAACCCTTACCTTGCTTAAGTCATGATAAGAGGAAGCTATATAACTAATCTGGTGGTCCTAGCTCTTAGGAGGAGTTCTTGAACAAACAGATAAGCAGATGGACAAACTCTCCAATAGATGGTAAAAATGAGAAAGTGAGCTATTTTTCAGTAACAGTGCGCTGTGACACTTTTGTATTTTTATGTCTGATTTTGTAAGCAAGTAGTTTATAAGTAAGGAAAGTGGGGGCATGCAAAATAAATCAGACTCCTACAGCGGGTACAGTAGTCTGGAAAAGTTGAAAGCCAATATTGAAATATTGAAAATATATTTTCTCTATGCAAATATTGAAAATATATTTTCTCATTAGAGAACTGTCAGATGACTTTTTCCTTTTAGCACTCTTTTATCTGAAAATATGCACCAAAAAGCACAAATGAAAATGAACTTTGAGTAGAGGAAATTACTCTAGTTCTAATTTGTGCATAACATGTAATTTTGCTATACTGGCTGTGATGAAGAGGACCCCCAGTCGGAAATAGCAGGGATATTGCCAACCAAGATTGAGTTGAATTGACAGCGCTGTTATGGAAAAGAGTATGGAAGCTTCTCAGTACCTGCCACTCTCTCTGCCTGACACTCAGGAGTGCCAATCTCATTTTCTTGAATGAGTTCTGTTTCCTTGAACAATATGCTCAGGGACAGATTCTGATACTTTTTTTTAATCATGCTGAGGGGAATTTTAACTCACAACAGTGCCTTTGAAGCCAATAGGGCTATTTGTGGAGAAAAATATTCTTACTCATGTGGAATAGTATCAGAATCTGGTCCTAAGATACATTAGAATATTCACCTAGATACCTTCCCCCATAGGAATGCTAACCCTTATGTACCTTTCTTCTAAAGAGTGGCTTAAGCTACAAAGTTCAGCTTTGGATGGGAACATTGCCACAGTTCAGGAAGAGAGAGGGGTTTGTAGCTATGGTTCTGGCTTGGTTTCATGAAGAGATGGGAATAGTATAGTACAAATATAGAAATGACTTCCTCTAAACCCAGGACTGTTTTGAGCAGAGCAGTAATTTACAAAATTCCCTTTCTGATCCATATGATACTGAGGCTTTGAAGTTCTCTCTTTGAAGTCACATCACTTACCTACGAAGTAAGAAGCAGGGTGGATAAAAATTAATGATTTTTTTAAAAACTAAAAAAAAAAATGGATATTTTTATTTAAATTGGATTTTGATTTTTTTTAAATCTTCAATAAATATTAAATTTCTCATTTAAAAATCAGTTATATTTACATCTTATCACAAACATGCTACACCCTACACTGACAGTCTCATAAAAATGACATAATGGCTCTAGTCTGTTCAGAGTAACTACTAGCTCTTGCTTTTTTGAATGTTCTGTGCTTCTAATTTCTGTTTCTCAGCAGACTAAAAGGTAAGATGTGCAAAAGATACAGGCTGGATAGAATTGTTTTTTGTTCTGTGCTTACGTGGTGGTGAACCTCGGACAAGCACAGCAGAGAAGTTAGTTAAGACACTGTCTTAAAGACAGACACACAATATATATATATAGGAAAGGATGGAGGCAGCAGAGGGATGGACGGGAAAGAAAAAGGGAAGACATTATTCAGCACATACGCAGCTTCCTATATTCCCCCCCACTTTTGCCACAGAAAAGGTCTTCTTGCTTCTGGGTGTAAGAGAAGCCCTTCCTGGGAATATTTTGAAGAAATTGGTTCCCTGGATAAAAAAGAAGAACATATCAAGTGTAAGCTGTGGAAGATGAAGATGCAGGGCCTGGCTATAAGAAAGTTACATAAGGGAAACATAACGGAAATGTTTTGTTTAATCGATTAGCTGCTTAAACGGGGAGCCCCCCCACCCTGCAGCCAGGGGCTGCTCTAGCCAGGCTACAGTGCTCCTGCCTGGCCAATCGCAGTGGGGACTGCTCCGGCTGGGCTGGAACAATGTCCTATCTGAGGCAAACAGGGGGCTATTCCAGCCCCTGATGGTTAACCGTAACCAGTAAGGGTGATGCTTACCGGTTAACCAGTCACATCCCCAGTAGATGAAGATATGGCTGAATGGATCAACTAGTTAGTAACTTAAAATAATTCACTTTGCAATGCATCATTCTTCAAGACCCTCTCTATGCCAAACAACCTTTCCCGCAGCTTTTTGTGCTTGTGCTTACCAGGGAGAGCATCAGAGGCACAAGCTCTGGCCAGACTAGTCAAAGCAGGGAAACTGTGGGAAGCCTCCCGGAAGCCAATAGCCTTGACTTTATGGCAAGGCTGCATCTATGCTACCGTAAATTTGACCGTGCAAAGTTACTCCTTGTGAAAACCAGGAGTAAAGAAATCAACTTCAAGAGTCCTTCAGGTCGACACGACAGGCTTGGTAGTGTGGGTGCATCACTTAGAAAATCGACCATTTGCGGCCAAAGTCAAAATAAAGTCCTAGTAAACTCTTCTTCTCCTGAGAGTTTTTCCATGAAGTCCTAAGACTATATGGTAGTACAGCTTGCATACTGCAGTGTATAAACAATTACAGGTTATAATAATATAACAATTGAGCACTTCTATTAAATATGCAGGAGTGAACAGTTTTATGGTAGTTTCCCTGGCTTGTCAATGCTTGATTTCTCAGTGTGTCTCTTGAATATGATTTTTCTATAGCACTCTGTGACAGGGGGGTCGCTTACCTCCGCCTGTCAGGACACGCCCCCTTACACTCTGGGCTATGGACGGGGGACGCGCCCATCCGACGGCCTCGGGCCGCTGCGGGCTTGCCACGCATGCGCACTAGCAGCCCCGCACGGGGGCAGCTTTAGGACCCCGGGGAGGTTTGCGCCAGAAGGAAGGCGTCCGGCCGCGCGGGTGTAGCGGGCGGGACGCTTCTAGCTGAGGAGGGGGGGGGGCCTTCGGGCCCGGTAGAAAAGGGGGCCGTCGTAGGGGTGACATAATCCCCAAGAGCCACGCAAAGGGCGGGCGGGGAATTTAAACAGGGGGGACCGACTCCCAAAGGGGGGGAAAGGCGGTGGACCCCGGCTGGGGTAGTTGGCTGTGCTCTCCCCCACAGGTCCCGTGGCTACGACGAGAAGAGAACCAGGGAGCGCCAGGAAGCCAGCGGGCCAGCTTAGCAGCCTCGGGCAGAGATGAGTGGTAGTTCGTGGGCGATGAGTATGGGACTGAGTTTGAACTCTGAATGACCAGAAAGATTCGAACATTCGCGGGAGGGAAGAAGGACTGGAAAGCAGAGCAGGGCCTATTCTGAGCCAGACTGGGGTCTCTGTAGGACCTGCCCTGCTACAGGCTCCCTCTAACCCAATAAAAGACTCTCTCAAATTATCCATTCCAGGTTTTACAGTGGAGCTAGTGTATATGGGACATAGATATTTTGAGAATTTATTGTTATAGCCTCACAAGCAAATCTATTTATTGTGGAGCTGTCAAATTCTTTTTCTTATGGATATGTAATCAGTTTTTAAATTCAGATTATTGTGACCTATAATGGGCAAAGACATTGTGATGCAACACTACATGCTGTAACCCAGGTTCTCAGAGCGGTGTAATGTTTTAATGCACTATCAGAACAATGAATATGGGTACCACTGGCATCATTCACCACTTCCTTATAACACGAAGAATAAAAAAAAATTCTTATAACTAAAGTCATAGTTCTTACTTTGCCTTATATTCTGCTGGTCTGAATCCCCCTTTGTAAGCTGATAGAATGTGATTAATAACACTCAGGAGTTTTTTAAAGATTGTTTTTTAGAAGAAATGGGGGTGTATTTTTGGAAGTTAATTGTGTGTTAGTTTCTGTAGTCCCCGTGCCATGTTTTTTAAATTTTCATTAAAAGATTTTTGTTGTAAAAATGTCAATGATATGCCACATAGTGGAAACTCTCATATGCTCAGATTCTTATGCTGAATCTTGGGACAAAGGTTGGACTAGAACAGGGGGTTATTATACTACAGGAGAATTTTCAGGAGAGTCAGAGTATCGTCAAGTAAAATAAACAACATCACCAAAACAGGACATTTCCCCAAGAGCCCTTGTCTCAGTGATATAACCTGAAAGTGCCCAGTTATTTCTTTTCAGATAGTATTCTCTTAATTTTTCTTGATTCTGAAGGAAGATCCCTGTTTCATAATGAGAACAAGTCCAAAGAACCCCCAAAGATGTGGATTTAAATTAAAAGAAAATGTGATTAGAGATAAAATAGAATCAAAGGCAGAAAAAACTGAATTAATGAAACAAAAATGTAGTGGTATTTCTGGAAATCAAAAGCTTGTCTATCTATTCTCCTCCAAGCCTGGTGCTCTCAACCTGACTAGTTAATTAATATTATTCAAATCATCATTACTTCTAAATGACTCTCTACAGCAATTATTAGTCTCCAGATAAAATTATGAGCACACATACAAATCTTTTCTTTTTTTAATTTAAAAAGGGAATTATGCAGCCAGAGTATGAAAAAGCAAAAAAGGCAAATATCGGAGATGGCCTAAGTATTCCAGACATATGGAAAGTTTGGCTTTGTATCAAAAATATATAATCCAATCAAATGTCTACTAACTTCCGAGGGGAAATATAAGAACTATGTTAACCAAAAAAGGAAAGAACCCCATCCTCTCTCCTTTATTTATATAAGTATTCCAATGCTTTACTCAGATCCCATTCACCTCCTTAGAATTACTCACATTAGTAAGCATTGCAGGATTGGGCCCTACATTTTGTACAATTGTTTGTTAATGCAAATCTATATTGGTGTGCTAAATCCTGTACAAAGCCCACTGAGGTCTACTCAAATGCACTAAATGGTTGTTGGATCAGGGCATTAAATATGGTAGTTAATAATCTAATGTATAAATTCAATTTGTATGTTAAAATTGTGGGATTTTAGCTTATGAAAAACTGTTAGAACAAATTCAGATACCAAACTGAGGCTACTTGGAGAATTTAGTCCCAAAATTTCCAGAAACTTAATTTTCATTCCATGAATCTGGAATATAAACCAATGATCCTACATGGCACAGAACACATAGCTTTCCCGAGCCTAACTTTATGAAGCAGGCCATCAAGATCACGAACTTGACTTTCATTAACATAAATGAAAACATTCTTGACCTTTAGGAAACATTCTTGACCTTCTAAGATCATTTCTGACATGCTCATTCCCAAATCACAAGTCAAAGAAAGAGAGATGATAGAGAGATAATCACAAGAAAGATTATTAAATATATGTGCAGCAGTATGCTGTTAGTAATTAATCTCTGACTCATGTATGTTGGGAGGAAGGGGACAGGGAAAGAATCTCTCCCACCCCCAGCTTCTCAGTTTCAATCTGTAGTGAGAAAGAAGTCAAATACATCAGTAACAGGTTAATTATGGTGATTTAAATGACTGATTAATTAAAAAGACCCTGAAATTAAATAGAAACATCAGACCATCTTTCGAATCCTCCAAAGTTCAGAGATTTGCAGATCCAAGATTTGGTCTGGTCCAATATAAAGACAGGGCCAGGCTCTAAAATGGGCAAGTGGGCATTGGATTTCAATCCTTCCTGATCCCACACCTCCAGATCTGAAATTTTGCTTTGGATAACATTCTCGGTATTTGATGAACAATCCTATGATAAAGGTAAAACTCCATCCATGACTGATGAGATATACTTTCATTTCAGTGAAAACAAGAAGGACTTGTTTTATACACTGCATAGCCCCACACTATTTTCCTGGCATAGCACTATAACAGAAGTCATCTTATTATATTTACAAACTCTGGCTAAAAATTGACATGGAAAATACCACAGGGGCATTTTTAAAGCTTCCAAAAATAGTTCCAAATCTCAGTCTAAATTACATAGCCAAAATTTGCTTTACAAGGAGGTTTTCTGCTGATTTGTATTTGACTAACTTTTTTCCCTGGTCCTTTGCCACCATCTTGTAAAAGAGAGGGAAGGTTATTTTCTAAATATAAAGAAGATAAAGCAGCCAAGAATCCCTTCATGTTTAATCCAGGTTAGGAACACAACCTGTGTGCTGACACCAGGCAACACTATATCTCTGTGCTAGCTAGTCTGGGAGATGAAGAGTCAGAAAGAACCACATGATCTGTCTGTGTCCAGTAGTCTTGGTAAAGAATTCTCTTTATAGTTCATTACTGCCAAGTCCTGGCTCTCCCCTAAAGGGAAGAAACAATAAAGGGATTATTTTTGGCAGTGCTATAAATAGAATATACAGATTATTATTCTTTATTCCTTTTAATTATCTTGTTTTAATGTTAAGTCACTTCCTACGATCTTTTAAAAACATCCCCAATGCACAACCCTTTTCCTCCCTATTTATATTAAATCCAGAAAATGACCCTACACTTTGTGTAAATCCAGAAAAGTGATGTAATTTCTAGTGTGGTCTCTTCTATGGGTGTTCTCTCTCTGAGTGGAAAGAGAGCGCAATAGCTCCACCTGCCTTACCATTCCTGATTGACTGTCCTCCACTAGCTAGCACAGAACCCATGCTATTCAGGCTCTTAGCCACAGCTGTACATGCTTTGGTTGCACTCCTATTTCCATCTAAGTAAGATATTTCATAACTATTAATTACTCAAATAGCCTCAGTTTGATCAAATAAATAATTTCCTTTCCATAATATTTTGTGCAGAGTATGACAACTGGAAAATAAATTAAGAATAAGAAGAATGTTTAATGTTAATATTTAAATAATAATATTGATTTGGTGTAAATGAACACACCTCCAAATAATGGTGTTTCATTATTTGAACCAGCAGAGAATTATTCAATCATCAATATTTTCATTAGTTTGAAGAGTGGGCACAGCAAGTTTCAATGACGGAGCAGGAGCAGGGCATGAGTGCATTTCAACAGCATTCTCAATAGAAGCAGTCACTTGATAACTTGAATGAATTCCACAGATATCCTGAGCTGGAAGCAACAACTCATTCAGCTTTTCCCACAGAATACTAACAGACCACATGCAACATTCCTTTGATTGATTTTGCTGAAAGTCATAGACAATTGCTGGTTGCTATTTGTTCTTTTTATCAAAACATTTTCTACTACTTTTAGACATTGCACCTCAACACAAACCATACTCTGCAGAGATCATTTCTGACTGTTCCCTCCACGACAGGGGAACCACCATCCGTTCCATCCTGAGAAAGGGATACAGAAGGGAAGTTACAGAAGCTCTGCAGCATGTTCCTTTCCTTTACCTTGCCCTGCTCCAACGGAAGAACTGTGGGGTCCAGAAGCTTAAGTTTTCTCATATTACTCTTCAGCTCCATAGAGCTTAACATCAATTTCCCCTCTTTACAAAGCAGTGGATGCACAATACTGAGGGACTGTAGCCAGGAGCAGCAGCATGGGCACCATGCTGCCATGTGAAGACCAGACAACCTAGAGAGCTGTGCTTCTAGTACAAATGACCTTCAGCTACATTTATTCTGAGAAAATTGGAACACACAAATGTATGTCTCCCCTGCTTGCTCCACAATGAGGCAATCCCCTATTGCACAGAAGGAACAGAACAGAGGTTCCTGCACTCTGTGTGGGGATTATTTTAAGGCCACACACTTTAACAATGGGTGTGATCATGAAAGCCTTACTGAAAGAAACCTCCCAAGTAAGGAGTGAAATAACAGACCCATAGTAAGAAATCACACCAAATATACACTATACTACAGAGTATTGCAGTTCTGGCAGATCTAACCTTTAAGTACTGAATGGATCACAAAAAATAGTTGGGGATTGTTTTTGTTTTTGAATACTTTTGTATTCTGGACTTCTAGATATTGAAAGGCTGCATAAAAATCATTCAGTATAAAGCTAATCTAATTTCAAGAAGTGTCAGACATAGCCAATGATAGGTGCACACTCTCAGCTTGCACTTTCTAAGCACTTTTAAAAAGCTTGTTTAAACAATAGGCTTGTTATAATAAAAAATAAAGACCCCACTTCTAATCAGCAATGTCATATTAATTTAATTGTTTTAACTGTTGCAGGCAAGGATTTTTAAGGTGGGAGAAATCCAAGGGCACATACAATTGCTGATCTAATTTGTATGTGCATTTAATAGATCACTTGTACAAATCAAATATGTTTACATCCAAATGACCAGCAAACTAAGCATCTGAATAAACAAACACAATTTACAAATATATCAATTGTGCAATCAAGTTAAGCATGACTGCACACGATCATGGTTTTCTCAGGTTTTGAAAGTCAGATTCCAATTATTTAAATCATTCATAATTAAAATATAAAAATAAAATTTGTTGTTTCATTTATTGTGAATAAAGGAACTCAGAACAAATCTCTTTTATTAAAAAATGAAGCAATGTAAGGAAGGAGCAGGTAACTGGAAATCTTGTACTCCAAAATGATGTTTTTATTCTAAGTAAATATTAGCAAAGCAACAAAAATCTTCCTTGTATATTGTTAGTGACTTTAGTGAAACATATTTTCAAATGCTGCTTGACAGAGAGAGTAAAATATAATTAAATGCAATATTACCAAGTAAAAACCAACAAAGCATTTTAGAAGCACGAGAAGCTTAGCTTTCTCTAAGTAGTAAATTTTAAAAAATAAATAAAACATACAGTACTTTGCTCACACTGTAATTTGTCAACTGTTGAGGAAATTGGCATGTCTTTTCTGCTGATTTATTAGTTAATCCCAACAATTCATTGTGGAAAAGGCCAACAATGAATTACAATGTGGGAAAAAATTAAGCAGTGCATTTACAAAGTATTTAAGTATACAACTCTGAGAAACAATTTATAAAGCTACTGCAGCTAGCTGGACTTGCAGCTTCTTGGATACCTATAAAATGTTACCAACAGTATTACTGATCCAAATGATTTATTGTTAACAATTTCAATTTGTATCTCTCTATTTGTTGATATCACATAATTGAATGTATTGGTCTTTGTTCAAAAATAAAAAGACACAGTATGGTTGATAATACTGCATACAGCACTTAGATTAAACATGTAGGCTGTGTCTACATTGGCACCCCTTTCCGGAAAAGGGATGATAATGAGACACTTCGGAATTGCAAATCCGCGGGGGATTTAAATATCCCCCGCGGCATTTGCATTTACATGGCTGCCGCTTTTTTCCAGCTCGGGGTTTTGGCCGGATAAAAGCGCCAGTCTAGACGCGATTTTCCGGAAAATAAGCCCTTTTCCGCAAGATCCCTTATTCCTACTTTCAAGTAGTCTTGTTAACTTCAATGAAATTGCTTGCCAACTTTAAAGTTCAGCATGTCCTTAAGTGCTTTGCTGAACTGGTCAATGATGTTCTGCATCTTACACATTCAAACCCATACATTCTAATGTAGTAGCAAAGGAGTATTTGTGTCACTATCCTCTATTATACATAATGATAATTGCTTAGTTTTTTTAGTCATAGGCTGAACACAACTAAAAGCTAAAAGACATTTTCCTTTAGCTGAAGGGGTAGGAGCTGGGCTTTTGGAACCAGAAAGATACAAATGTGATACCACCTGCTGCAGTTGGGCCTAATCCAAAGCTTATTAATGTCTCCCACTGAGTACAACGGGCTTTGAATCAGCCTACTGAGCTCTGAGTTGCCAGGTGGTACACCACACTGACAACTGTGAAGTCATAGCTGGCCATAGATTTGTTATACCAGTAAACATACACTTAAATATTCTCTGGAGTAAGATACTGGTGGATCATAGATCACCTGAAACACTGTATTAAATCTTATAAACACACCGTGTAATATAAAAACAAACATTGTGATTCTTAGCACTGGAAATAGAACCCATGAGAGAGAGAGAGAGAGAGAGAGAGAGTGTGTGTGTGTGTGTGTGTGTAACAGCCCCACTGTGACCAGGCATGTTATATGGTATGGTAGTTTACAAATTTCATGCAATAGATGTTTGGCTACCTGAACCCAACTTTCTTGCAAAATGTGTGAAATCCTCATTCATCTGGCAAAGCAGTTTCTTTATTTCGATGGTAGGTGCAAGCATTAGAGTGGAAAGACCAGATTCTTGTTCCAGCATCATGGCTACACTGCACACTAAGCCCAAACTTTTTCAGCTTTGAGTTTAAGCCCTGCTTCTGCTCACACACAAATCTGACTCAAGACAGCAAGTACTCAGGAGCTGCTAGGGAGGCTGGGTCAGAGACTGAGTTGTGCTGTGACTTGCATCCAAGCCCTGTCATTTTGCAGGGTGGATGCAGCTCAACCCACAGACCCAAATCAAAAGGTCTGCATAGTGCACTATAAACATTGGCATAGCTGTGAAACTCAAGCCCAGAAACTTGTAAACCTGGGTTTAGAATGCAGTGTGGATGCTCAAGGGTGGGCTTGGACACACTGAGTTCCCAAGCCTGGCCTAACAAAGCAGTGTAGAAATAGTGTCTCTCTCTCCTATTAGACTGACGGAATAGTTGTGTACTGGTGTCCAAAAAGGACTCTTTGATAAACAACAGAGACAAGTTATTGGAAACCATGCTCGTGTACATGTCTTCCATGAGTTGGTGAAAAACATTGTCAGTATTGATTAATGACAGAAAACAAACGATCTCTAAATGAGCTGATGCTATGAGTTTGAGACAGTACCACTTAGAACTGCATGAATAAACCTGTGAAGCCATTGTTCCCAGTTTAATTGCCTACTATAATCCTTAGAAGTTATTGGTATCCAACATATGAGAATTTGCTCATGATTTCTCTAAGAGGTAATGGGAGTTATTCCTACATTTCCTCTTCTCTTGCTCGCATGCAGCCATATGAGGCTCCAGGCAGCAGAAAAAGGAATGATCCAAAGGTTACCAACTTCAGAGATAAGAAGAAATATGGGCATCCTTTACAACACACAGACCTTCTAAAAACCTGTGCTGGGCCTACCTTCTTAACTAAAACCTGAATCGTAATCTACCTCTCTGCTCCAGCACAGATACCAAGGAACTGGGGAAAGAATTTCTGTGGTACAAAGCCTTGTGCTATATTTGTGATGAAAGCAGAGCACATTTGTTGCTTCTGTGTGCATTTATTATAACCATGACTTTTATGTTAAAAGAATAGGTTGCAAAGTCAAGCACTCTAACATTTGGAAATGCCAGAATTAAGGTTGCCGGGGCGACCCAACTTTTACCCCCTTAACATCCATGATCATGTACTATTTCTTCACAGAAACTGTCTAATTCAGTGTACAGGATGGACAGTACCCACTGTATGATAACTAGTTCATATTTTTGTTTATTCTCATTCAACGAGTGGCTGTCTGGTCTTATTTATTGCTCACAATCCAAACTCCAAGCCCCCTGAATACAAAAATAATTTACACATGAGCTTTTCTGTGATGCAGTCAATGTAGTATCTTCGTTCTTTACAAACATTAACATTTTTTCTTCACAACATCTGTGAAGTGAGGTCGTATTAGCTTCAATTTACACATGGGGAACAGGGGCACATATCAATGCCAAATTATCAAAATGTTAACTAATTTCGGTTGCCTGATTTGAGAACTCCAGGACCTGATTTTTTTGGAGTATTTAATAATATATAGCCCTTTGTAAGTTCAAAGCAGAGCTCCCATTGGCCTCAGTGGCAGTTGTGAGTACTCAGCACTTCTTCATTTCTCAGCGTGTGTCTACACTGCACTGTTATTTCAAGTTAACTACTGTTATTTCGAAATAGCAATGCGAGCGTCTAAACAGCCATTCCGTTATTTCAAAATAATTTTGAAATAATGGACGGCTTATTCAGTAATCTGTAAACCTCATTCTACAAGGAATAATGCCTATTCCGAAATAGCTATTTCGAAATAAGGCGTGTGTAGATACGCCACTGCTGCTATGTCGAAATAGCTCCTCATCAGGGCCTCCTGAGGCTCTAAATCGAGATAGCATATCTACATTAGGAAAGCCTGCCTTGGACTAATTTTGAGGCTTCCCTTCAGTGTAGATGTGCTATTTTGAAATAAGAGTGCAGTGTAGACATACCCTCAGATTGGATATCCAGAAATTGAGGGATTGTGATGGGGTGTGCATACCCCACACTGAACCAGGAGGGGTTAAAACCCTGTGGGCAGAGGAAGTCCTTCCTCACCACCCAGACTGGGCATGCACCAAATGCTGGAACAGGATAAAAGAGAACAGCTCAGCTCATTCTGGGCTGGCCACTGGAGGAGAAGGCCCTCCATCGGGAGCTCCAGAGACACATCAGCCAGAGACTCAGATGGAGGGAGCCAGAGACCCAGGAGACCACTCAAGCTATCAGTGCCGGAGGAGCCCCAGGGAGAGGCAGATGCAGGGGAACCGGAGGACTCAGGCTATGTCCACATTGTAGCCTTCTTCCGGAAAAGCTTATGCAAGTGAAGCGTGGAGTGGAATATCGCTGCGCTTCATTTGCATAATTAATTAGCAGCCGTTTTTGCCCAAGAGGCTTTTGTGCAAAAAGGAGCTTTGTAGACAGTTCCTTTTTGCGCAAAACCCCCCTCTTGCGCATGAGCTGTTCTTTCTCATTTTTGTAGATGTAGTGTCAGAGACCACATGGAATAGACCCGCACCAATGCTGGTAGGAAGTGACCTAGGGAGCATGCTGGAGTGGTATCCTCCACCCAGGTGAGCTTGCCATGTTTCCCTGGGTTGGGACCCAGCGGAGCAGGGTGGGCCCGGATACCCCTAACGGGGCTACTGACTCCTTATTGACTCTGGCCATTGGGCTGTGCTGCCCTGAACTAAGGGCTATACCTCGTTGACTCTGGCCATTAGGCTGTGTGACTTAAGGGCTATCCCTGTAGACTCATGCCATTTGGGTGTGCTGTCCTGACCCAAGGGCTATCCCAATAGACTCGTGCCATTCGACTGTGCTGCCGTGACTTCAGGGCTACCCTATTGACTCTAAACATTAGGCAGTACTACCCTATATTGAGGCTTGCTTTTATGGACTGAAAGAGATTGCTGACAACTTGGCAGTCAACTAGGCAGCGTCCACACCCCTGGGCACCTGCACCCCAGGGACAGGGGGTGCATACGCCGTGACGGGGCACATAGAGGCCACTTGTGAAAATGTAGACTTATGGGATTTAACTATCACCAGAGATGAACTCCGTGAAATAGGCATGGATAGAATGAAGTTCTCCATTCACCTGCCTTAACAATACAACTATTCTTCCTCTTAGAACAGTTCCCTGTCTCATTTAGCACACACCTTCCAATTTCTGCAAAACTGAGGCAGTGTCCTACAACCTCTCGCACTATACAACCTTGATTCATCCTCAGAGCACAATATTTCCTGTGCATGGCACAAGATAAGGGTCCTGTGGAAAAGACAGTATGGTTATATAATTAAAGATTATTACAATGGATATGCACAAAGAGACTAAATTAAGGTTATGTAGGCAACCTAATTATGGCATTTCCTAACTTACGAGTGCTTGAATTTGCAAACTTAACATTCTCTTAATGTAGTACTTGGGATGTCATTTTCTATTTTTTTTTTAATAATCAGAAATGTTATATGTGGAACCACATGGGTCATCCATAGAGTTGGAATCTTTAGACCCACAGCACTGTTCTCCACTTGAGGTAACAGAGTAACTGGTGACACTAGAAGGCTATTATGTTCTATATGGACCAGTGGGTGATAATGGAAGCACTGTGGCAGTGATTTTAACAGATATTTGCCAGATGGCAAAGGAATGTTGAGACACAGGAAAAATGGGTTGAATTCTAGATTCTTTAGGGGAGTCTTCTCTAGTGGTTACAGACGTTTTCCCCCTGTGCCGCCCCTGCCCATATTCTCCCTGTCCTCTTCTGGTTCTTATCCACTCTCTCCCTAACTCCAGCCCCATCTTCTCTCTTACTGCTCTCTCTCCTGCCCATGCTTCCATCCTCTCTCAGACAGCTTGTGCTATTACCCCAGTTCCCCAGATCCTTTCCCTATCCTTCCTGTTCTATAGCTCAGCCCCACAGCTTTGGATTGCAGTATGCTCAGAACAGATGATTAACATGTATGATTACCTGCCCTGTGGGCGGGTGGCGTATGTGTGCACCCGTTGCAAGGAGCTCCTGACCCTCAGAGACCGAGTTCGGGCTTTGGAGGCCAGGGTGGCTGAACTGGAGGAGCTAAGGGAGGTAGAGAGATTTGTGGATGAGACTTTCTGGGACACTGTAGTACTGTCCCACCTCCAGTCTGAGAGCCCCAGTGCTCTTAAGGAGGATGAAAGTCTCAAGGGAACAGAGCATTCAATGGGAGCAGAGGGAAACCATCCGTAGTTGGGACCCTCCTCCCAGAGGATGTTGCGGTATCCTCTCGCACTGAGGATACCTCTGAGGAGGAATGCCAGTTCGGAAGAGGCAGGTGTTAGTAGTGGGTGATTCGATCGTTAGAAACATAGATAGTTGGGTTTGTGATGACCGGGAGAACCGTATGGTCACTTGCCTGCCTGGTGCGAAGGTTGCGGATCTCTCGAGGCATCTAGATAGACTTATGTGTAGTGCTGGGGAGGAGCCGGTGGTCGTGGTACATGTAGGTACCAATGACGTAGGGAAGGGTAGGAGAGATGTCCTGGAGGCCAAATTTAGGCTGCTAGGAAAGAGACTGAAATCCAGGACCTCTATGGTGGCGTTCTCGGAAATGCTTCCAGTTCCACGCGCAGGGCCAGGTAGGCAGGCAGAGATTCAGAATCTCAATGCGTGGATGAGACGATGGTGTAGGGAAGAGGGGTTTGGATTTATTAGGAACTGGGGACACTTTTGGGAGAGGAGCCTATACAGGAAGGATGGGCTCCACCTAAACCAGGGTGGAACCAGACTGCTGGCACTAAACATTAAAAGGCCGTAGAGCAGTTTTTAAACTGAGAGATGGGGAAAGCCGATTGGTGTGGAGATGCACGTAAATCGGAGGGAGACTTCTCTTAGAGGAGAATCCATTGATAGAGATTCTCTAAGCTGTAGTCAGAAAGAGAGGAGGGGAGAGGGCAAACCGTGGGCCAGAGCAGACAAACAACCGCGTACAAAGGAATCCAATGCATCAGGGAAGGGCAGACAAATAAGCAGTGGCAAATTTTTAAAGTGCTTCTACACAAATGCTAGGAGTCTGACTAATAAGATGGGTGAACTAGAGTACCTAGTATTAAATGAGGAGATTGACATAATAGGCATCACTGAAACCTGGTGGAATGAGGAAAATCTGTGGACACAATCATACCGGGATATAAAATATATCGAAAGGATAGAGCAGGCCGGGTGGGTGGCGGAGTGGCACTGTATGTGAAAGATAATGTAGAATCAAATGAAATAAAAATATTAAATGAATCAACATGTTCAATAGAATCGCTATGGATAGTAATTCCATGCTCCAAAAAATTAGCAGTAGGGATATATTACCGACCACCTGACCAGGACAGGGATACTGACATTGAAATGCTGAGGGAGATTAGAGAGGCTACCAAAACAAAGAACTCTATAATAATGGGGATTTTAATTACCCCATATTGACTGGATACATGTCACCTCAGAGAAGCGGAGATAAAATTTCTCAATGGCTTAAATGACTGCTTCTTGGAGCAGCTAGTGCAGGAACCCACAAGGGAGAGGCAATTCGATTTAGTCCTGAGTGGAGCGCAGGATCAGGTCAGGAAATAACCGTTACAGGACCGCTTGGGAATAGTGACCATAATATAATAACATTCAACATTCCTGTGGTGGGAAGAACACCTCAGCAGACCAGCACCCTGGCATTTAATTTCAAAGGGAATTACACAAAAATGAGGAGGTTAGTTAAACAGAAATTAAAAGGCACAGTGACTAGAGCCAAATCCTGCAAGCTGCATGGAAACTTTTAAAGACACCATAATAGAGGCCCAAGCAAATGTATACCCCAAATTAAAAAACATAGCAAGAGACCTAAAAAGAGTCACCGTGGCTTAACCACCATGTAAAAGAAGCAGTGAGGACAAAAGGCATCTTTTAAGAAGTGGAAGTCAATCCTAGTGAGATAAATAGAAAGGAACATAAACACTGTCAAATCAAGTGTAAAAATGTAATAAGAAAAGCAAAAAAGATTTTGAGGAACAGCTAGCCAAAAACTCAAAAGAAATAACAAAATGTTTTTAAGTACATTAGAAGCAGGAAGCCTGCTAAAAAACCTGTGGGTCCCCTAGGACGATCGAACTATAAAAGGCGCAATCAAGGGGCGATAAAGCCATTGCGGAGAAACTAAATGATTTCTTTGCTTCAGTCTTCACGGCTGAGGATGTTGGGAGATTCCCAAATCTGCACCGTCCTTTGTGGGTAATGAATCTGAGGAACTGTCCCGGATTGAAGTGTCATTAGAGGAGGTTTTGGAACAAATAGAAAAACTTAATGTTAACAAATCTCCGGGACCGGATGGCATTCATCAAGGGTTCTAAAAGAACTCAAATGGGAAATTGCTGAACTATTATCTGTGGTTTGTAACCTATCCCTTAAATCGGCTTCCGTACCTAATGACTGGAAGGTAGCCAATGTGACACCAATATTTAAAAAGGGCTCTAGAGGCGATCCGGGCAATTACAGACCGGTAAGTCTAACTTCAGTACCGGGCAAATTAGTCGAAACAATAGTAAAGAATAAAATTGTGAAGCATGTAGAAGAACATAATTTGTTGGACAAAAGTCAACATGGGTTCTGTAAAGGAAATCCTGTCTTACTAATCTATTAGAGTTCTTTGAAGGGGTTAACAAACATGCGGACAAGGGGATCCAGTAGATATAGTATACTTAGATTTCCAGAAAGCCTTTGACAAGGTCCCTCACCAAAGGCTCTTGTGTAAATTACATGGCCATGGGATAAGAGGAAGGTCCTTTCTTGGATTGAGAACTGGTTAAAGACAGGAAACAAAGGGTAGGAATAAATGGTAAATTTTCAGAGTGGAGAGGGGTAACTAGTGGTGTCCCCAAGGGTCAGTCCTAGGACCAATCCTGTTCAACTTATTCATAAATGATCTGGAGAAAGGGGTAAGCAGTGAGGTGGTAAAGTTTGCGGATGATACCAAACTGTTTAGGATAGTCAAGACAGAAGCAGACTGTAAGGGACTCCAAGAAGATCTCACCAAACTGAGTGATTGGGCAACAAAATGGCAAATGAAATTTAATGTGGATAAGTGTAAAGTAATGCACATTGGGAAAAATAACCCCAACTATCGTACAGTATGATGGGGGCTAATTTATACGACAAATCAGGAAAGAGATCTTGGAGTTATCGTGGACAGTTCTCTGAAAACTTCCACACAGTGTGCAGCGGCGGTCAAAAGGCAAATAGGATGCTAGGTATTATTAAGAAAGGGATAGAAAATAAGACACAGAATATCTTACTGCCCCTGTATAAAACTATGGTACGCCCACATCTTGAATACTGTGTACAGATGTGGTCTCCTCACCTCAAAAAGATATTTTGGCCTTGGAAAGGGTTCAGAAAGGGCAACTAAAATGATTAGGGGTTTGGAACAGGTCCCATATGAGGAGAGGTTAAGCGACTGGGACTTTTCAGTTTAGAAAAGAGGAGACTGAGGGGATATGATAGAGGTGTATAAAATCATGAGTGGTGTGGAGGCGGATAAAGAAAAGTTATTTATTAGTTCCTAAATAGAAGAACTAGAGGACACCAAATGAAATTAATGGGTAGCAGGTTTAAAACTAATAAAAGAAAGTTCTTCTTCACACAGCGTGTAGTCAGCATGTGGAACTCCTTGCCAGAGGAGGCTGTGAAGGCTAGGACTATAACAGAGTTTAAAGAGAAGCTAGATAATTTCATGGAGGTTAGGTCCATAAAAGGCTATTAGCCAGGGGATAAAATGGTGTCCTTGGCCTCTGTTTGACAGAGGCTGGAGAGGGATGGCAGGAGACAAAGCGCTTGATCATTGTCTTCGGTCCACCCCCTCTGGGGCACCTGGTGCTGGCCACTGTCGGCAGACAGGATACTGGGCTAGATGGACCTTTGGTCTGACCCGGTACGGCCGTTCTTATGTTCTTATGTTCTTATGTTCTTATGTTCAGATACAATCTAAGAGCTTTTAGCTGCCAAACTTAAACAAGTCTCTACTGATCATGTGTCATCTGAGATTTCTCAGAGAATCATAACTTGGCCAAATCTGGGTGGATTTTCACATGGAGGGAAAAAACATATCCCTGCTACCAGAGGGATCCGCTGTCAAATTCACTACAAAGCATGGAGGCACTAGCGGCTATAGCATCTCAATTAAAACAGTTAAGATTTTTTAACATAAACAAACAATGTATTTATCTTTAATCTAAATCTGAGAAATAGCTGCACTGTTTTAACTGAAACAAACAACAAACAAATCTGCCAGAGGCAGACACCTGGCATAGAAAATTTTAGCCCAAATAGTTCTAGTTTGGCAAATTTATAAGGAACTGAAAAGAGGCTCTTAAAATGACATGCAACCTTGACTATAAACATTTTTACCTTTGCTGATTATAATTATAAAGTGCCTACAGCTTTCTATGCCTTGTTCTATTTCCCTTGTCTTTGCACCACTTACGAACGCTTCCATTGTACATTAACATGAAATGTTGAATGCCTATATTTCATGATGTGAAAATGTCTGCCAAAAAGTTCTGTGAATGTTGGAGTCTTTGCACTTTCACACTGTGGAATTTTGAATACTCAAACCATGTTATATGAAGCAGCAAGCACTTTCTGGCAGAATTTCACAGAGTTCCTTCATCAGCTTCAGTAAACACTGAAACATAGGAACACTGTTACCTTCTGTAATCACCCAATACTTGGAGCTCTCTCATCATTATTACAGTTATGCCCTTATTCGACAAGAGAAAATTATTGTTTCCCTGAGATCACATTTCTATTGTTAAATCAGAGTGAGGTCTACTCCCAGTTCTGTTATCAGAACTGATGGGAAGTTGTAAACTCGTAAAGGGCACAATCCTGTTGAACCAGTCTATGTGTTTGTAACAAGATTAATAATCCCTGCACACAACAAAATTTAGAACCACAATTCTCCACTATGTCCAATTTTAGCTTGGACACATACGGATGATGGTAGCTAACTGCAGTCCCGCCAATTCCTGGCTGCTTAACTCCAGCATAGTTAACACAGCAAGGGACCTATTCTACCATATCCTCCGAGTATAAAGTCATAATGGCTCTTATGCCAGAGAAGGGTGAGATGTACTGGAACACAGATCTACCAGGCTCCCTCCTGCTTTACCCCTAGCCTATCCATCCCTCCTATTTATACTGAGGGCATGACTATGCTGTAGCTGTCAGCTTTGACTGAGAGAGATTCTTCTTCCCCTCTCTCTTGCAGTAGAGGCTTTGCTGGTTTCAGTGTTTTGTGTACCACGCAGGCAGTGCAGAGTGAATGTAGCAGTCTGGAGAATCCAGCCACAGAAGTATCACTGAGACAACTTTCATAACTGTTTGGGGTGGAACTAGAAATACCAACATGAATGCCACATATATAGAAATACTTTGAAAAAGACTATGTGCCTAGTGTTTCTGACACACAATAGGGTAGGAATACTTTGAAAAAGACTATGTGCCTAGTGTTTCTGACACACAATAGGGTAGGAAATAGTACAATCTTGTAAGAATTCTTGTTATGGATGAATATTCAGACTGCCTCCGCAAATTTGGATATGGTTTGGATAAGTATATGCATTTTTATGCACCTTTGAACCTTCAAAGCTTTTAAGGTTCATTCTTTGCATGTTTGTTAGTTAGCATTGAGCTTCTGTGATCTTTGATATTATGGGCTCTGCAATGAAGCTGAGAAACCTCACACGAACATGAAAAAAGTTAGAGTGCCTATGGGCCCGGTGAGCCCCACCCACTGTATCTGCAGCCAATGTCAGGCCTGGAGTGAGAAGAAAAGAGCACCTGTCTCAATTTAGGGCTGACTGGCAAAGGGGCAGGCAATAGCACCCTTCCTACAAGGGGCGAATGACAGTCAGGATAGCTGCTGGGGAAGAAGCACTGTGTCCCTGCCTGAGGGAGACTGCTGAGCAGACTGAGGAGCACCTCATATTTGAGAAAACTGTGTGACTGAACTAGTGCAATGGTTTGCAATCTATTTACTGCTAGAAGACTTACCCGGGTCCTTCAAAACAAGGACCTGGCAGTGTGAAGGGTGCAGGGCAGGAGGCTGAGGACATGGGGGGTGAGGAGTCAAGGTAGAGGGTTGCGGATAGGCTCAGGGCAGGGGGCTGAGAATGTGGGGGAGAGGAGTGCAAGAGCGAGGGCTGGGGAGTGAGCAGGGGCTCAGGGCAGGATTTCCCATCCAGTCGAGCTTTCTCTCCCCCCCTGGCTGGCAGAGGCAACCCCGCTGGCTGGCATAGGGCCTTTTCTCTCCTGTCCAGATGCCCCAGACAGCAGAGGCCTTCCCCCCACACCGGCACTGTGGCTAAGGGCTCTGTGTGTATGTTGGGGGGGGACAGAGTTTGGGGCAGGAGGAATCACTTACCCCATTTGGTAGAAGGCAAGATGGTGAGCCCCAGTCCCAGCTGGCTACTCTCTTTCTTGGTGGTGCAGCTGCTCCCCAGTGGTCACATCCCTCTTCTCTATGTCCCCTCCATTTCCACGTTATGGAAAATAGTCCCATTCCTGGCACTTCTCATTTTCCTGGCATTAAACCCTGACCTTGCTTTAAGTTAAGATAAGAGGAAGCTGCATGCCAAATTTGGTGGTCCTAGCTTCTAAATCTTAGGAAGAGCTCTTGAGCAAACAGACTCACGGACAGACAGATGCACATTTCTAAAACAGATAGACTGTGGGAAGCATATGCAGTCTCCGTATTACTTAGGTCGCATAAATATAAGACAAGTTCTATCTGTATGGCCCTGAATATGTCACATGGGCCACAGCTGTGTGTTGATTGGGCTTCATGAGGCCTGTGGGCCATAGGCTGAGAACCACTGAAGTAGAGAAACCTTGTGGGGGTAGGCTACAATCTTATAGCTGCCCTGCCAAGAGGGACCTGAGATCTTGGCAGGACTCTGCGAAAGGAGATGCTACTTCAGTCACACCACTACAGATTGTTTGGACTACATAGGCCATGCCCCAAACTGAAAAGATGGAAGTAGAAAGCAGCTCAGAGCAGTGTACTTGGACTTTCTACTGGAGGTGTCTATTCAGGAGTTGCTTCACACGGGGCCCTGGGCTGGGACCAAGTGCAGAGAAAGGATCTGGTTCTCCCTACCACACCTCCTTAAATTCCACCAGGGAAACCAGAAGTCAGGTGCATTAACCACTAGGCTGCCTGGCCTTCCAACCATTCTCTTACAGGCTGCAAAGTATCACAGAGCCCATAGTCTTAAAGACTCATATTTCTCACATACAACCTGAATGTTTAATAACTCAGCCTGCTGATAAAAAACGATGTAAGTATTTTACATTTAAACTTATTTTATACAAGTTATCACAACAGCAACGAGTAAGGATTTTCTAGTAGTTTCAGCTGGGGCCTGGAAGTTACTAGTTCAGTTCCTGCTTATGACCTGATGAGCATATGGCAGCCTAGAAGTCAGGTGCACTAGCTACTATCTTCCCTGGTGGAATTTAAGGGGGTGTGATAGGGAGACCTTCCTCTGCACTGGGTCCAGCCTAGGGCCCTGTGTGAAACAACTTCTGAATAGACACCTCCAACAGAGAGTCTAAATCAGGGGTGGGCAATTCTGGCACACGGGCTAGATCCGGTCCGCAGCGCTACTCCCTGGCGGCTCCCCACCTCTATGTTTACCTGTCTGTCCCACTTCCTGCCACTCACATTGGCTGCGAATGGCAATTCGCTGCCAACGAGAGCTGCAGTCTTCCGATGCCTGAAGAAGCACAGGTAAACATAGTGGCGGTGGCCCGCCAGGGAGTAACCCTGGCAGACTGCCTTTTTTTTATTGCCCACCCCTGGTCTAAGTACACTGCTCTGAGCTGGTTCCTACTTCCATCTTTTCGGTTTGGGGCACGGCTCATGTAATCCAAATAACCTGTAGTGACCCAAACTTTAGACAGTCACTTATTATCCTGATGACTCAATTTCTGCCTCTGACATGGGATAATAATACTAACCCACTTCATAAAAAAATTCTGAGGCCCAGTGTTTGTAAAGTATTTAGTGCTTTTTTATTTAAAGGTCCCAAAGCAGCACAACAGTAATTTGGGCTCAATTCTCATTTGCAGCAAAACCCTTCACATTTTTCTAATAATATAGAGGCAGTAGATTAAATCTGCTCAAAGTCTAAGGCCCTTGCGAGCACTGCTAGGACCATTATAGAATAAATGAGAATCAAAACCGTTTTTTTCCAACTTCAATGCAATGAAGCATTTTAAAACACACACACACACACACACACACACAGAGAGAGAAACATTTCATTAGCTTTGGTTTGGTCAGATTACCAAATATATATATAAAATATATATATTCAGCAGAAAAGGAGGACCTGGGGATTACAGTGGACAAGAAGCTGGATATGAGTCAACAGTGTGCCCTTGTAGCCAAGAAGGCTAATGGCATATTAGGGTGCATTAGGAGGAGCATTGCCAGCACATTTAGAGAAGTGATTAGTCCCCTTTATTCAGCACTAGTGAAACCACATCTGGAGTACTGCATCCAATTTCTGGCCCCCCAGTACAGAAAGGATGTGGACACATTGGAGAGGGTCCAGCGGAGGGCAACCAAAATGATTAGGGGGCTGGAGCCCTTGACCTATGAGGACAGGCTGAGGGATTTGGGGCTTATTTAGTCTGCAGAAGAGAAGAGTGAGGGGGGATTTGATAGCAGCCTTCAACTTCCTGAAGGGAGGTTCCAAAGAGGATGGAGAGAGGCTGTTCACAGTAGTGACGGATGGTAGAACAAGGAGCAATGGTCTCAAGTTATAGTGGGGGAGGTCTAGGTTGGATATTAGGAAAAACTAATTTCCCTAGGAGGGTGGGGAGGCACTGGAATGGGTTACCTAGGGAGGTGGTGGAATCTCCATCTCTAAAGATTTTTAAGTCTCTGCTTGACAAAACCCTGGCTATAAGGTTGCCAGGTGTCCGGTTTTGAACCGGACAGTCCAGTATTTGAGCTTTCTGTTTGGAAAACAAATTGAGAAAATATAAATGTCCGGTATTTTCTAAATAAAATGTAATGTAGATTGTGATGTAATGTCATGTGTGTCCAGTATTTTTGTTGAAACCATCTGGCAACCCTACCTGGCTATGATGATTTAGTGGGGGTTGGTCCTGCATTGGGCAGGGGGCTGGATTCAATGACCTCTTAAGATCTCTTCCAGCTCTATGATTATATTTATCTATCTATCTATCTATCTATTTAAAGACTTGAGGTTAAATAACAATCTCTGCAGAACAAAATGTAAGGATTCAGACTGAGAGAGAGAGAATTTCCTTGTAGCTTATGGGCCTACAGTCACTCATGCAAAACTCCTATGGCCTTCCAATAGGAGATTTTCTGTATGAAAAGTCCAAGATTAAGGCTCAATATTAGTAACTCTTGATTTATGGCCATTGTTTGGTAAAAAAAAATTGGCTACAAACATAATTAATCTGGCTCAATACTCACAGATGATAGAAATATAAAAGAAACAGAAACAGAAAACATGCTTTCTGAAAACTGATTTCTTTATAAGAAAAGTTTGTTAAATCAGCTGTCATGCAAATGGCTCAGTCTTGTTGCAAACTGTCATTAATTTAAGTACACCTTAAATTGAACAGAATTTGCTATTAGATAAAGCAGCTAGGTTGGAAAAATAAAAAGCTACACAGTTCAGTAAGCCTATAAAAAGAATGTAAGAGTCACACACTGTAGTGGATTTTCTGTGATGTCCTAAAGGCTTTGTAGATACATAGGCAGTTCAGTCATGAGACTAGAATGCTTTGATCATGCCAGCAAAACATATCATGGAAAAATTAACAGACTAGGCCTATTATGTAGTGAGTGCACATGCAAACATCAATGATACTTCCCAATACACAGAGTAATACATAAGCTTCTGTTCAATTAAAAACATAAGATTTTTGTTTGTGTGTATGTTTTTAAAGCATCAGCTGTGTCAGACAAACTCATAAACACGGAGCCATGACTTGTGTTGAATTTAGACAGAGGATAGCTTCCAAAACCACACCTTAGGCAGGCATTTGAACAGATATGTTGTCAGTTCTAACTGGACCCAACAGGATCAGTAGATGCAAAATGGCATTTGTATGGGTACAAACAGTTGATTAGCATTTTGTGGAAACTGCGAATAATACACAAAACCCCAAAACTGAATACACTGTATCAGACTAGTTATTGTTGAGAAAGCCACTGTCAGCTTACCAAGATACAAATCAATATTGCTAGAGAGGAAACAGAGCTGGAAGACTAATTCAGTAAGCTCATAGCAACTGCTCAGGATAATACAGCACACCCAGGGAAGAAAAACTGAAAACCCCAGGAATTTGTGGTAACACAATCTCTCCCATTGGTGTACCTGATCAAAAGATGCACACATATTTGAGAGGTAGATGAAATAATTCTTTAGCATGCTCTAAGGGGCATCTGCCTGCATCAGCACCACCTAGTGGCAAAAATGGCATTCAATAATTTCAAGAAAAAATTCTACAATGGAATTTGACAATGTAATCTACACCAGAAAAAGCACAATTACTTGTGAAATGTAATCTAATATTAGCTACCAAAACTGTATTCATATATACAAACACAAATACACACACCAAGCAAACAGATGACATCTGTGGAATGCTTATATGCTATATAAAGTTTGAGTTGCAGTTTATCTATTTTACACGAATGTGTATCTTCTGTGTATCTTTATGCATTCAGACAACTACAGGAATATTTTGTTAGATGGGACAAAACACACCTCTCATTCAGGATTTTCTGAATCCTTGTAAGTTTTAGTACTTAAATTAATACTAGTGTGACTTTTTCAACCTTCAGAATAATGTTTTAAGGTTAATTATGACATAGATCTTTGGCCCAGATTAAATCCCCTTTGTGCTGCTCCAGTGACACAAAGGGAATTTGAAAGGTCTACTGAAGTTGGAATTTCCCATATAAATTTTCCCATGTGGTATAAAGTCAGCCTACCTAGCTCTATACTACTCTCACACTATAACCTTCAGCACAGCAAAGGATGGAGTGACAACAATTCTGTACCCCCCGCTTGACAATGGTCCCAACAAGAAACCATCCCAGCTGGTGTATGCTAGAGCAGCTCTGTTGATCTGTTAACTTAAGCCTTCCTTAAGAGGCCCTGGATCAAAGAAGTCAAAAAGGTGTCTTAGCTATGTTTTGCATAGCTGAAAAGGATGTATGATGTGCCTGGTATTCATCTTGATTGTAAAGGTTTATATCAATTTTATTATCTCTCTCTATATATTTAAAAAAACATTTCCTGTGGGGACAAAAAGAGTGACATCATTATGTCACTCTGTGTCCTGAAGCCCCTCCCTCTCTCCTCACCTTTCCCTCCTTGGTGCTCTGCGGCTCTGGGGGAAGAGCGCAGGCCCATTGCTTCAGAAGGGGAGCAGCCAGCTGCAACCTCAGCCTAGCCCAGGCCCCTGGCAGCCGGGGGGGGTGGGGAGAAAGCCGGGCCAGCTCTGGCCTCGGCCCCCTGGCAGCCAGGGGCGGGGCGGGGGGGGGAGGGGAGAGCTAGGCCAGCCACAGCCTTGCCCCGGCTCCCCGGTGGCCAGGGGTGAGGAAAGCCGTGGCTGCCTCCAGAGAGGCAAGCTGGCAAGCATAGTGAGCAGGGGGGCACCATACCTAGTAGTTCTTATATATTGTTTAGTAGGCACTTCATAAATGTTTTATGTAAAATAAATAATTCAAGAAACATACAGCTTTCTTCCGTAAGTCTTATAACATCATGGGACTTATATTTGTGTAATCACATTGACTGCAGTGATGGAAGAATTAGGATTCATCCATTTAAAATGTGACCATTTTCCAAATCACAGAGCCATTGTGCTCAGTACTATATCAAATACAGGGGAAGACTTGACTGCATCCCTCTCATTACTGCTTTCACCATTCTCCTTCTGAATTATTCTCCCTTGCACATTAGTCTCCCTAGATATAACAGATTGCATTTTTCAGATTTGAACCTTATTTTGATGACATTTTCTCCCTCTTCTAATCCGTCTATTATTATTATGGTGTTTATTATATTATTATTATTATTTTACTGTCCTCACCGGCATTAGTAACTCCTTCCAATTTAGTATCCTCCAAAACAAAACCAAAACAAAATGAAGCAAAAAAAACAAAAACAAAAACAAAAAACAAACAAACCTTGAAGAAGCAACAAATAGTGCTGCAGTACCTTAAGGTACATGTAGACTGCTTTCTTCTTCTGAAAGAAGAAATGCAAATGAAGGGCTGATTAGCATATTCTCATGCTTCATTTGCATATCCTATTCCGACCCTTTTTGCAGAAGAGGGTTTTTTTTTTTTTTTACCAAAAAACGCAGTCTAGACACGTCTTTTTCGCAAAAAAAAAAAAAAAAACCCTTTTTCGAAAGAACCTGTAAACCTCATTTTTTCTCACAAGGTCTGAGAGAGTGATACCAAATCCAAAGGTAAAATTTTTTTCTTTTAAGTCTAATAAGCCTACATGACAGACAACAATTTGGTTGGCTGCCCAATTTAGCACCAAATGCAACAAAGACTATGCTATCTTTTCATTCCAATAAACAGAGGTTACATTGGCTAGTATGCAGCTTGCCAACCTGCAGGCACCTAACTGTCTGCAGCAGCAGCCTGACCAACACTATTCTCTACATTGGTTAATCTGATCCAGGGTCTTCTCAAGAACTGCTAGAAAGTCTATGCCTCTGTTTCTTCTGGACTCTAATTGGCTGTGAAAAGGATGATGAATAATCTAGCATTCTGAGTCTTAAAATCGCACACTTTATTTTTTTCTAGAGCCCAGTTTAGCCTTTCACTTAGCCTTGAAAAATAGATCTTCACCAGGAAGGGGCTATTAAAAACAAATTCAAAATGAAACCTGAGATTACTTGTTCCACAAAATTAGGAGGCCTGAAGTTCTGCAGTACCAACAAAATTGTCTCTGACAGCAGCAAAGATGAGCAAAAATACAGATTTTTTTAAAAAGAGCTTTTGGCATTTCATAGGTAGGAATCAAAGGAGTTTTCACTATAATCTGTTAAATTGTCTCTCAACCTCCACATACACTCTTTAATCTGTATTTTGTCTTTAAATGACCTTACTATTATTATTTTTACTATAATCTGAAAGGTATGTTTACCCTGCCGGAAGAGGCCATTTATTAATATTAATATGACAATAATATCTTAAGGCCTCAGTTGAGATTAGGGCCCTACTGAGCTAAGCAATACACAAACACATAGTGAGCGACAATCCCTGTGCTGAACAATTTATATTTCAGACAATGCCCAAGATACAGAAAAACTGGACGGAAAATTCCTATGTTGCTGTTTATACAGTGCCTTGAATGTATATGACACTTTACAGACAAATCAATAAACCTCATTCCCCAATGCCCTGAACTTTACATAGTTAGGGACAGCACAGAGTATCAGTCTCAGTCCCCAGGCACATAAAAAACTTACAGTCTATAGTAAAGCTTAGGTTGCAATATAGCATTCCATCCATCCAACTAAATCAGATGACCTATTGTGTTAATTATAATGTTGTGGGTCATGAATAGACTAAGGCTATGTCTGCACTGGCCCTTTTGTTGTTCAAACTTTCATTCTCAGGTGTGTAACTCCTGCCTCCTCCCCCAAAAGACAAGAAGTTTTAATGGAAAGTGTGGGTGGTGCTTCATCATCAGGTGTCACATTCCCAGCTATGAAGCTACCGCCCTTCCCAAGGGATGATTTTATTTTTGTCACCGGAAGAGCGTGCTCCCAGCAATTAAGAGCAATCACACGGTGCACCTTATAACATGCATGGTTGCAGCAGTACAGCCACACTGTTGTAAAGTTCGCAGTGTAGACATAGATTAAGATTTCTAGAACGTTACGTTTAACTTTGCTTGTTTGCTCATCTGTTTTGCACATCCTGATTCTTTTATTTCCTAAACAGCAACACTGTTTACTCTGCCCAGTGTCGCAATTTACAGTTTGCAACAAACTTGCATGTTCATCCTTCTACCTTTAGATGCTGCTGCAGTCCTTTGTTAGTAAAGGGTTAAAAACTTTTCTTATCTTCCTAGTGGGTTGTAAAAGAAACTGCTGAAGCTGATCAATGACCACTGTTAAGACCTGGAAACCAATTATAAACCTGAAATTTGTGATGAACAAAGCTCTGAAACACTGGGATGAAAACTACTGAATTAGTCCAGTTCATTAAAATCATTAATAGTCATGAAATGAAAACCACCAGAGTCCAAAAAGGCTTAATGCCCTATCCATATTAATTAGATAGGAGCAAATCTGAAGTGAAAAGCAGCACATGCTTTGTAGAATTAGCAACTGCTCTCTACAGACTACACAGATCTCTATTAAAATTCAGTTTAATTAAAATTGATCACGTTAAGAAACTGATGTGGTTAATTAACTGAATTCCTGGACTTCTTTTCATACATTTTACAGATGCATTGTATACTGCCTTCCTAGGTGACAGCTTATATTGCACAATGAAAAATCACAATTTCACAGGTTAGCACTGTCTGTTCCATGAGACCTAAAGTTACACTGTATTCACTAGACGAGATTAGTAGGCTGAAGGAGAAGACATCTTAGATGTTGCTAAACCATTCCCAGAAGAAAACCTGGCTAGAAATCATGTCGGAGGCTATGTCTACACAGCAGCATTATTACAAAATAACATAGTGCGCGTCTACACTACCAGCCTTTATTTCGAAATAATGTTGAGCTGGAGGACTTCTTACTTCTACTCACGGTAACCCTCATTTGACAAAGAGTAAGGGAGTGTACTTTCTTCGACTTCCTGCTGTGTAGACAGAGCCAAAAGCCAAATTAAGCTATTTCAACTTAAGCTACGCAATTGACGTAGCTGAAGTTGTGTAGCTTAATTCGACTTTAGCCCTGCTGTGTAGACATACCCTGACAGTTTACCCTTAGGCAAATGGAGATCTTTGTACACGTCTGAGTAAGATCTTGAGATCTATTATGGATAAATAAAATATGCTTAAGAAAGTAAAGAGATATACTGACATAAACCAGCTAAGGACCATGATATGACTGGGGAGTATACACAGGTGCAGAATGCAGCCATTTTAGTTTTTAAAATACACATTCCCTACCAATGTTCCCTCTGCACTTTTCCATGCATATGTGGATTTTTTCCATGTGCCATTTTTAGCCACGTAGAGAATACATTTTTATGGGCACTAAGACTTGTGCGGATATGCACCACTATAGGTTGAACCTCCCAAATCTGGGACTCTCTGGTCCAGATACATCCGTGATCTAGCAAGGCCACGAATGTTGCCGGACCAATGAGCCCCAGGATCAGGAGCCAGCTGGGAGAATGTGGGGTCCCGGCTGGGCCAGCAGCAGGTTGGCAGGGGAACCTCGGCGTCAGCAGGGCCAGGCGGCATCAGGGAGCCTCTGTGTTAGTGGTGTCAGATGGCTGTAGAGCCCTTGGCAGTGGGGCCGGTGGCAGCCGAGTGGCCCCAACCAGGGAATCTTGGGAACCTCCCGGTGGCAGCGGGGCCAGGCAACAGCCCGAGAGCGCCAGCTAGGGAACCCTGGCAGTGGGGCCAGGCTGCAGCAGGAAATTCCCAGCCCCAACAGGGGAATCTCTGGTGGCCGCTCCAGCCAGAGAACCCTGGGAAACCCTCAGAGGTAGCAGGGATAGCAGCGGCAGGGTAGGGCTGGCTGGGGAATTCCTGGAAATCCGTCGCAGCAGAGGGGGCAGCAGTGTGGGGAGCCCCAGCCTTGAGTGCCCCAGGTAGAGGAGCTGGCAGCAGGGGAGCATTGATCTCCCCATGTCTGGCACACTCCCTGGTCTGAGACAGCTCAGGTTCCGAGGGTGCAGGATCAGGGAGGCCCAACCTGTAGTAAAAACAAAAAAACTAGCTAAGGGTGCTCTACTAATCAGTTTGGAGGCATGTGAATCTCTCCTGAGTGGTGCACAATTGTACAGCTTACAAGGAATACTGGTCCCTACACCTTTAGCCAAATGTGTGTGGTCCCTAGACTTGGCCAAAGTCTGGATCCTGCAACTTCTTCTGATGATATCTCTGACTTAAATAGTGCTCTATACCAGCAAAGTAGTCCATCCACCTGTAAGAAGTTCCAGGCCCAGGCCCCAAGCTTCTACGTTTTAGGGTTAGATCAGCTGACAGAAATCAGCATAGCTCTACCAGCTTCAGTGGACACATGCCGATTTAGGTTGGCTGAGGATTTGACCTTTAAACAATCATATGACAAAGCTAATGTGACATTAAGAGAAAAGCATTTTGAATTATGACCCCCATATGCTCATGGCAGACCAAAAACATTTTCATTTCCATTCCTCTTTGTTGGTGTATATTTAATCTAGAGGAACATCTTGCATATTAGGTATTCCTGCAAAGATTCTCATACTCTGGTGCATCACAGCTTAAAAATGATCAGAACCTGGTTCTGCATAGTGCGTGTCACTCATAATAAATGGGAATAGTTAAGGCGCCTGGCATGTGAAAGGAAGCAAATGAAGTATGCAGAGTTAGTGTCAATATTATTACAGTATGTAGAATTTTAGCACCACCAAATGACATCACTGTCTTCCAAGTTATAGAGTAATATAGAAGTTAAAAAGGGTCAGAGACACAATAGCTACTTTTGACACAACTCATCAGAGGAAGGTAAGAGTACAACAAACAAATTCAGGGAAAAATGAAATATTTTAGCCATTTAATTCCTGAAGGAAGGAAGGACTGATGTTATAATTGTACAGTTGCCAGGTATCAGGATGAAAGCTAAAAGAATTAGATGCATAAAAATAAAAGGTATTCAATACTGTAAATGCTGTATGATGAGTGACACAAACCTTTGGATTTGAAAATCCTGTTATCACTTCTGGCCACCACGCCAATTATTGACCTTATGTTTTTCTTCAGAGTTCATTTACGGTTTAGGGTCAATTTTCACATTCAGCATACATTACATTTTATTTACATGTATCATAGCCCTATATTTATAGAATTTTATATAGTCCTCACTGCGTCCCTCCCCAACACTTTTCTAGGATATATGAAACATAGCTGACTCTTAGTTCCCCAGTGGCCAAACCCTGTCAATGCCTTGCCCTAGTTCAGTAACACAATTGAGGTCGAAATGATGTAAAGCGCACACACTCATTTTTGCTTCTCTCTAAAGGCAAATGCTGCCTTATCATGGAGAAACAGGAGTTCCATGCTCATGCACTACACAGTCAAAGTTCTTTTAAGCCTGATCAGAAAACTGGACACTTCCTGCAGTCTATTGTTTGGAAGTACAAAATAAAACATACAAAAGCAGACTACTAGAATGGGCTGAATCTCCCATGTTTGTTTGCATTGTCTAGTACTTTATGAGCCCCCAAAGATGCCTTACATTATAAGGACTTGCCAGTAAAAGTAAAGACAATAATACTGCAGAAAATACTAAACCCATTGTATTTAAATTGGCAGTCAGTGGTAAAAATACTGTGGAACTGGAGAGGACACATTCAATGCACCAGTCTGAGCATAGGAGGAGCTATTGGAGAACACTGATTCCCTAAGCTAGGGAGAAGAGAGGTGGCTTAGAAGAAGGGAATGCAGGTCCTTTCTGGTTACTTTAGCTCCTACTTGCAGTCAAAATGGACTATATAGGTTTTGCAGATTAAGTGACAGTGATTTGATGCAGGCTTTTCCGGATGTGTCTGACTTGACAAACCATGTGGTAAACAGAGCAAAGTTCAGCTCTGGAAACTGATTCCCTAAAAATGGCATCACATATTTCCATTGTTGTCTCTTTCAAAGACTTCTACATCCAATCTACTGTTTGCCACTGATGGCCTTCCAAACTGCTTGTACTACAAGGTCAAGCTGTAACTGTGCATCCAGCCCATGACAGAAAAACAAGCTGGACTTTTACCATGAAAGGGAACAAAGTTGGAAGCTGTTAAGGGGATGGGAAATTCGTGAGACTCACTTGCAAAGCTGTTCAGTCCAGATTTGTCTTCTGCAGGAAAAAAAAACACAAGGCCACTCTCCAAGTCCCTCTCATTTCCTGATGTTCCAAGGAATCTTCATGGAGATTTGGGGCCTTCACAAGCCCTAGAATTCATTTGTTTCCTTTATCCCTGGGAATTGCAGTTCCAATGGATTTGGGCTCCCACAGACTAAAGCTTTGCTTAAAGGTGCGTTTCCCCACAAAAAGGAAGCTCTCTTACAGAAAATGTAACACTGCCCCAGGTAATCTCCAGAGGAAGAACAGTGTGCTTTCCTATGTTCTGCACACCCAAACACAGGAAAACATTCTCCCGCCCTGTACAGTTCATCTTCCTCCACATGTGAATTACTAATAGGGATGTTAGATATTGTGCATTTTAGTAATTGTGTAGCCACAACAAGTTTTTGTGGTAACACAGTTACTAATATACTCTCCGAGGGCAGTCAGCAGTCAGTGCACTCCCGGCTCCTTCCCTGCCATCCCACACTGCTGCCTCTGTATCAAGGGGAGCTGGTTTAAAAAACAGCTCTTCATGCAGACCGACTCCTGCTGGCCCCCCCGCCCCGCTCTGCTGCCTCTAATACAGTGGCAGCAGCACGGGGTGGCAGCAGCCCCTATCTGTGGAAGGCCAGAGTTTCCTGCAGACAGAAGCTGCTCTAGCATCCCACAGAGCAGCCTCTGTCCACTGCAAGTCTGGGCCCACCATGGACAGAGACTGCTCCAGACAGGGGCTGCTGCGTGCTGGGGGCCCAAGCTCTCCACGGACAGGGGCTGCTCCAGCATCAGAGGCAGCTGTGCAGGGAGCCATTTTTAAACCCACAAGCACCTCCCCACACGCACCGTCTCTGAAACAGAGGCAGCAAAGGGGGGGGGGGGTTGTTTGTAGTCATTTTGATTAACCAATAAGCCTGGGCTTATCAGTTAATCATTTAAACAACTATGCACTAACATCCCTAATTACAACCCATCAGATGGTTATCCATTGGGTATGGGGAAAGGGAAGAATGCTGCTATGAAGATCTCTACCACAAAGAAGGTGCAAGATCTATACTTTGAGGGCCCCTCCATGTGCAACTAAAGGGGTAGCACAATCTGGCAGGATGAACAGAACACAGTGAATGGGAATGCATACCTCATTCAATTCTCTGCACAGCTTACTCCCACAGACGTGAAATCAGGCCCTTAATTTGAAATGAAGAGTATTTGTAGAATCAGGCCTTAAGAAACTAAATTATTAAATGCTAGTTTTATTTAGTAATTAAATTAATTAAATATAATAATAAATCACTTATTTCTAATTATTGTGAATTATTGGACAGCAGGGACAAAGTCTGTTTCTATTCAAACAGGCTCTTTCTCTTCCATACCAACCCCTATTTTGCACAGTTTGAGAGGAGACAAGAACAAACTAAATTATGATAGAGCTGTTCTGTCACTGAGGGTGTGTATAGACTACATCCCTTTTTTCGGTAAAGGGATGTAAATTAGGCATGTTAATATTGCAAATGAAGCCGGGATTTAAAAATCCTGCACTTCATTTGCATAATGGCGGCTGCCGCTTTTTTTCAAAAAGGGGCTTTTTTGAAAAAACCCGGCAGTTTAGACAAGAATCTTTCGAAAATAAAACCCTTTTTCGAAAGATCCTGCAAACCTCATTTTTTGAGGAGTACAGGATCTTTCAAAAAAGCGTTTTATTTTCGAAAGTTTCCCGTCTAAAGTGCCTTTTTTTTCCGAAAAAGCCCCGTTTCGAAAAAAGCGGCGGCCGCTATTATGCAAATGAAGCACGGGAAATTCAAATCCTGGCTTAATTAGCAATATCGACATGCCTAATTTACCTCCTTTTTACCGAAAAAGGGATGTACTCTAGACACACCCTCAGATTCACCAGTTTTATACTGATGAACCTCCATTGGTTTTGTGGCGTTACTCTTGACTTCTACATGAGTAAGTGATAGAAGATTAAGCACCTAATTCTCCTAACTAGTTCTCTTTCATCATAGGCAAGTATAAGGGTCTATGCTTGCTCAGACAGAAAGGAAAAAATGATTTCAGGCTATGTCTACACTGAGAAGTTTTGGCGATAAAAGTGCTATCGGCATGCAAAAATTGCCAAAAGTGAAAACCAGTTTTTCTGCCTCCTACTGTCGATATTTCATTGCCACATTGATAGCAACCTGAGGCAGATAAGAGCAAAGCAATGTGAGTAAGCATCCCACAATGCAGTGCTGTGGGAAGGCAGAGATGATCCCTGCACTTCTTGGGATTCCTGTCACTGTGTTTCTAGTGCAGGGCACAACAGGAGCATTCCAATGATTTATTATTTGTTCCCCAAACAGAGCAGCTCACTTAGAGGTCAGATGCTACCCCGAGCTTTGAAAGGGGAGGGTTGAATGCTTGCGAGGCAGCAGAGATCACAAAATACTGAGTAGGCATTGTGGAATACTGGTGGAAGCTAGTTCTCTCGAGCGAAAAAACAAAAAACAAAAACAAAAACAACAAAAAAACCCCAGCGGAGTCCACACTAGCTCTTTGTTAGCAATAAAGTCTCTCATAGGCCTGGAAGTTTTTGGTAGCCAAAACTGGCTGTTTTTCCCAACAAAAATCACATTGTAGCATAAATGTTCTCACCGTTTTTGATGACAAAGTCAGTTTCTGATAACAAAACGTGCCAGTGTAGACAAGGTGTCCGTGAGAAATTTAATCATACAATCCTTGGGACTGTTCCAGTTTTCAAGAAAATTAGAAACTGTGCTTCTTTAACAAGTAAGAATTTAAAACAACCAAGTTTTACACTTCAGTGTTAGCCAAATGAAAAACTGAAATTTGATAACTGAAGACTTCTGCATTTCCTTATGTTTTCATGGCCTTTATATTCCTCATACACATGCATATATGTTAACAGTGTAAACGCACTATTCCCCTAATCATCTTGGATCCATTACTTGAACACAAGGGAAGGTGCAGACTAGAACTGGGAACTGGGTCAGAAAGAATGTAAATCTCTTAAATGAAGAGACTTTTGGCAATGAAAAAAATCTACTGCAGGATTTCATATCCAATGTCTGTCAGAGTGCAGTACGGGCAAAAATGAAATCTCATTAGTATAGATATAGTCTCAGTAGATTTTGAACTGAACAGGCCAAATTTATCATTGGCAAAACTGCCATGAAGTTACATCAGTGAAAGTTTGGCCCATTATCTTGACATACTGTTTCCATCAAAGCAATAGACATGCTGTACTAAAATCTGTTTCTCTCACCAGCTATCTACCTAACCACAGACATAAGGATTGCACAGAGAAGTATGGATTGTTCTATGTATTATTCAGTGCTGAATTCATAGACAGCTATGTGAAGAAACAAACAGCTGAAGTAAAGATGAAACTGTTGATATGAAACTTCTTTCCAGATATTACTTCATGCCCTTGTATTTATAGTAGTTTTAAGGTTGTAAGTTTATGAATCAACATGCCAAGATTTCCAAAAGTGACAAATGATTTTAAGTGCCCACCCAGATGTCCCTGAAAGGGGCTTGATTTCCAGAGAGTGGATAATCATCACTCTAAAAATATCAAGCTCCTTTAAGGTATCTCAAGGTGGGTAATCAAACAAGGATGCATCTAAAATCTGTAGCTATTTTTATCTTTGGCTATCTTTTGATTTGAGAAATTTTATGCCAGCTTTGTCTGACAGAGGTTCTCTACTAGACTTACACTTTGTATCTCTGGTAAAACTATCTGCATATCTCAGAAAACCTGAAATTTCAGGAAGAGACAGTAGTAAACATTCTTCTGTGATGCTAAAAACTATATCTATATATATATGTCAATGATGTAAAAACATCAGTTTATATGACATATATATTAGAGAAACAGATGAAGAATTATTACAGGTATTTATTTAAAATCAAGGACCACCCCCCATTTATTATGCAGCAATTTTATAAGAAATACCAAGTCATAAAGGATAAATTGTTGCAGCAAATATTCAAACTTGGTAAGTTCAGTTGTAGTTCATTATATCATGCTGTCTCAATCCATTCTTGTTCACTGTGTGTGGTGCTAGGAGCTTTATAGCAACCCTCTTATGTTAATTCTGCATGAAAACACCATCTGGCCCTAAACAACTATCTAGGCCATGGATCTGTTATAACCTAGATATGGTCAACATGTTATTGAAAGGTCAAAGAAAGGTCTAATTACATGCCTTAGTATGTGGAGGGCATAGTCACTGGAGCATGAACATACTCAGGCCAAGCAAGACTCAATTAAAATTTAATTACCAGTGAATGTGACAACTCTTAACAAGTGATTCCATGTAAAATTACACTGCTCTACAGCCAAAATGCTTCTGAAATAAATGTAGTCAAACTTTACTAATTCTGGGTCACTGAGAACGAAAATGATGCTTAAAATTGTTGATTGGCTCTAGTTTTCAAGATATGCTATTGGGTCAGTATATACGATCCTTGACTTGGGAATGGCAGAGGATAAGTGAGTTATAAAGGGAAGGGATCTCAATTTAAACCAGAAATGACTAAAATACATCTTTGACTGGATCTATGAATAAATCTATGACTGGGTTTGAACAGTACTTGCTTTTTAGGCAAAACAACGAATGATGCAATCTGAAGCTGGTATTGCGTCATACATGATATGAATTGCATAACGAAGCTTGCATCACTCTGCTGAACAAATTGCCCTATATCAGCTCTAGAAATCATACAGTGTCGTGCTCTCTTATTTGTCAGTGTTTGATTTTGCAAAGGGACACATTTCTGTTTAGCCAAAGTGAGCAGAGATGCCTCGTACTTGTGTGAATGGTGCAGATAACTTCTGCTATGTTTGTGGTGAAGTGACTTTTGCATCACAAAAGCGCAGTATAACCACTATGGTTAAGAAAGCCTATCGCCTTTATTTTGGCTGCAAAATTGGAGATCAGGACAAGAGGTGGGCCCCACACATATGCTGCAACACTTGTGCAACAAATCTTCGCCAGTGGTTGAACAGGAAAAGGAAATCTATGCCTTTGCAGTGCCAATGATTTGGAGAGAGCCAACAGATCATACCAGCAATTGTTACTTCTGCATGGTGCCTCCAGTTGGGAAAGGTGTGTCAAAGAAGAAAAAGTGGACTGTGCATTATCCAAACATTCCATCAGCTATACGCCCAGTACCCCACGGAGAAGGACTGCCGGTTCCTGATGCACCAGAATCATTCTCACTTGAGTCAGACGAGGAAGAGGAAGAGGATGAAACTTCTGGTCCTGAACCATCAATGTCACAGGACCCACATTTTCTCCCATCCTCCTCCTCTGAACCACACCTCATAACACAAGGTGAACTGAATGACCTTGTCAGGGATTTGGAACTACCCAAGAGTAAGGCAGAGCTGTTGGGCTCCAGACTACAGCAGTGGAATCTCCTGGCAGGTGATGTTAGGGTTTCCGTGTTCCGTGACCGTCAAAAGGATCTTGCCCCATTCTTCTTCATGGAAGGTGATCTTGAAGCCTGCAACAACATCGATGGTGTGATGGCAGCCCTCAACATCGTTCACGATCCAGATGAGTGGAGACTGTTCATTGATTCATCGAAGACGAGTCTTAAAGCTGTTTTGCTGCATAATGGCAATGTTTTGCCATCAATTCCAGTTGGTCATGCAGTCCATATGAAGGAAACCTATGACAACATGAAACAACTTTTGAGGTGCATAAACTATGACCAACATCAGTGGCAGCTTTGTGGCGATTTGAAGGTTGTTGCTCTCTTGCTTGGTCTGCAGACTGGATACACAAAGTACTGCTGTTTTCTCTGTGAATGGGATAGTCGTGCAAGAGATTCCCACTACATCAAGATAGATTGGCCACTCCGACAGTCATTGGAGCCTGGGAGGAAAAGTGTTCAGCATCCACCACTTGTTGAATCAAGGAAGATTTTGTTACCACCCTTACACATCAAGCTGGGTCTGATGAAGAACTTTGTCAGGGCCATGGACAAAACACAAGCAGCTTTCAAGTACCTCTGTGGAAAATTTCCCGGGTTAAGTGAAGCTAAGATAAAGGAAGGTGTCTTTGTTGGTCCTCAGATTCGTGAACTTCTTCGAGATGATGCATTTGACCATGCACTGCGTGGCAAGGAAAAGACGGCATGGAAAGCCTTCCAGTTAGTGGCAATAAATTTTCTCGAAACAACAAGGCAGACAACTACAGGTTGTTGGTGGAAAACCTCCTCAAGGCATACAAAAGCCTTGGTTGCAACATGTCACTAAAGATACATTTTTGCACTCTCATCTAGATTTTTTCCACCGAACTGCGGAGCAGTGAGCGAGCACGGCGAGCGATTTTACCAGGACATTGCAACAATGGAGAAACGCTATCAGGGCAAATGGAGCTCATCAATGCTTGCAGACTATTGCTGGACAGTGACAAGAGATGCTCCATTTAATGAATACAAGAGACAAGCCAAGAAGCGAGTAGACACTGAATAGGACTAAACTATGTACATAATAGTTTTTTGCCTTTTGTTTCATAATAAATTTTATTTATATAACCCTTTTGCTGATTTTTAAAGTGTTACATAAACAGGACAGGTGAAATATTATCATGTAAAGCAACCATAAACACATGAAAAGACCTAGGTTTACAATTTATGATTAAAACTATACTATCTACACAATATACATAGACGTAAAATGTAAAAACTTAAATATCTTGGAAACAGTAGCCAATCAGTTGTTTTAATTGTCATATTTGAATTCAGCACATCAAAATACATAATAAATAGCACATTTTATCTCTGAAGCAGACGACTTCTAAAAAATTGTAGACCAGTGTTATTTGATTGTTGCTCAAACTGTGTTCTGTCTTGTCTTGTTATACTATAAAGAACCCGAGACACCCTCAGATAATTTCCCCTTCGTATATTTAACATCCATCAATCTGTTCAACCAACCCATATAAAAATATTAAACTATTGTACAATGATTCAAAATACTGTAATATATTACTACTGTAAATTCCCATGGCCCATTATATTTTAAAAAACAGAAGAACTGGAGGTAAAATTTTAGAAATCCATTACAGAAAATTTCCAGCATAATGCTTTTCTTTACTAACGGGTATCCAACTCCTCCCTGAAAAGATTAACACTAAATTTTGTTGCCAGTGTTTTTTCCCTTGCATCACAGACCTGTTACAGCTCCCCTTGGACACTCACAAGGCTGCTTCATTTGATTGCACAGCATGTGGGACTCAGCCAGCAAGCCCAATTCCCACCACTACAGACACATAGAGAGAGGGACACTTTCCAGGCTGCTGTGTTTGGGTCTCACCATGCTAAACCTGTGTTCTAAGTTTCCTGAGTCTGACCAGGCATCACCCTGTTTTTTTGATTGTCCTCTCTGGCTCACTTCCTGGACACAGACTCTCCATGTTACCCCCTAGCAGAAATGGAACCTTGTGGTCCTGGCCATCAGGACTAGCGATGTTAAAATTAGATTAATCAACTAATCAAGTAGTAGATGGAATTTCCATCGACTATTTGATTAGTCAGTAAGGGCGCTTCTGCTTTGAAATGTAGCAAGAGCCCCCCTGGCCTTTGCTACATTTCAAAGGTGAAAGTGCCGAGCGGCATTCCGCCTTTGAAAATGTACAAGTGCCCCAGTAGGGCTCTTGTGCATTTCAAAGACTGAAACGCCACTTGGAGCCCAGGGCCAGCTGGGGCTCTTGTACATTTCAAAGCGGAAGTGCTTGCATGGAGCCCGGGGTCAGCGAGGGACTCCCCACTGGCCCCAGTCTCCATGCAGTGTTTCAATCTTTGAAATGCACAAGAGCTCCAGTGGGGACTCTTGTACATTTCAAAGTTGGAACGTCACCGCTGTGCCCCTGCCCCCTCCCACGGAGCTGAGGGAAAAGCGAAGTTACTCACATTGGTGCAGTAACTGTCGTTCTTCGAGATGTGTGTCCCCGTGGGTGCTCCACAACAGCACCCACAGGACAAGCCCAGCACCACAGGATGGTGATGTTCAAAGCCATAGTCAGTTGGACCGCACATGCGCCGGGGGAGGGGGTGGTGTCTCGTGCACGATCCGGTCTTATCCAGTTCCTCAGACCCGCCTCAGAATCTGCAAGAGAATGAAACAGACTCCGAAGCGGGGAGGTGGGTGGGTAGTGGAGCACCCATGGGGAGACACATCTCAAAGAATGACAGTTACTGCACCAAGGTGAGTAACTTCGCTTTCTTCTTCAAGTGATGTCCCCGTGGGTGCTCCACAATAGGTGACTGAGTAGCAGTACCCACCCGAGGAAAGGAGGTGGGATTCGGAGGTCCCAATGTATGTAAGGAAGAAAGCACTGCAGATGCTACGGAAGTATCCAAAAGCAATCTTGTTTGGATAGCGTAGTGCTTGGCAAACGTGTGATAGGATGACCAGGTGGTAGCCCTACATATATCAGAAAGGGGAACATCTTTTAGGAAGGCAGTGGAAGTAGCTACTGCCCTCGTAGAGAGGGCTCTAGGGCATTGTGGGAGAGGCACATTTCGTATAGCATAGCACTGGAAACGCTATGCAGGAAACGATGTTGGAGATTCTCTGGGATGATATGGGGTCTCCCTTAGAGCATTCAGCGAGGGAGACTAGTAACCTATCAGTTTTCCTAAATGGTTTAGTACACTCCAAGTAAAAGGCTAAGGCCCTACGCACGTCTAGTTTGTGGAGGACTGCCTCATGCGGTGAAGCGTGAGGCTTTGGGTAAAAAGCGGGTAGCACTATTGGCTCACTGAGGTGAAATTCTGAGCAAACCTTAGGAGTAAAGGCTGGATGGTGTCTTAGGATAACACTACCCTTGTTAAAAACGGTGTAAGGAGGCGATGCCATTAATGCCTCAATCTCACTCGCTCTGTGCGCTGAAGTGATGGCGATGAGGAAGACCAACTTCATTGTAAGGGTCTGAGGTATGGTGACTAGAGGCTCGTAGGGTGGCGTTGTTAGAGTTGCAAGTACCAAGTCCAGGTTCCACAATGGGGTGGGAGCACGCAAAGGTGGGTTTAGGTTTAACAGGCCCTTGAGAAATCTCCTGGTGAAGGGGTGGGCGAATAGCAAAAACCCTTCTATTGGTTGCCAAAACGCAGTTAGTGCCGCGAGATGAACTTTTAGGGATGCTAAGGCTAGCCCACTCTGTTGCAAGTGCATCATATAATCCAGAATGATGGAGATCGGGGCTAATTGAGGGTCCATATGAATTTTGGAGCACCAGGAAGTAAATCATCTCCATTTGGCAAGGTTAGTAACGCATGTATTTTGTTTCCTACTGTGTATAAGAATGTCCTTGACACAGTCAGAGCATAGGGCCTTGGAAGCGTTTAGCCAACTAGGTACCACGCTGAGAGATGAAGAGTGTGCAGTTGCGGGTGCAGGAGAGAACCTCGCTTCTGGATTAGGAGGTTCTGGATTAGTGGGAGGTGATATGGTGGGAGTCGTGCGAGTCGCAAGAGGAGTGGATACCAATGTTGACGTGCCCACTCGGGCGCTATCAGAATTACTGAGGTTCTGTCGAGTTTGATCTTCTGTAGGACTCTGAAGATAAGAGGGATAGGTGGAAAAGTGTACATGAGAGGACCTCTCCAATTGAGGAGAAAGACGTCCCCCAAGGAGTGGCGGCCTAGGCCCGCTCTGGCACAGTAGCGGTGACATTTCCTGTTGTTGGCGGTGGCTAATAGGCCTATTCGAGGAGTGCCTCAGCGGCAAAAGACAGAGTGGAGGACTTCTTGATCTATCTCCCATTCGTGGTCTATTGCAAAGTTCCTGCTGAGGGAATCCGCCATCGTGTTGTTGATGCCAGGTAAATAGGATGCCGCAAGGGTAGTGCCGTTGGCAATGCACCAACTCCATAGTCGGGTTGCTTCCGTATACAGCGATTGGGATCGTGCACCACCCTGACGATTTATATAATATATGGTCGCTATGTTGTCTGTGGAGACGCCCACTGTGGAGTTGCAGAGGTGTGTGAAAAAACGTCTGCAGGAGTTGGCAACAGCCCTCAGTTACAGGAGATTTATATGTAGTAAAGACTCCTGTGGCGACCAACGGCCTTGGATGGAAAGATTGCCCATATGAGCGCCCCAGCCGATAAGGGAGGCATCTGTGGTAATGTGACAACGAGACGGGGTGCCTGACAGTAAACTGTCGTCTACCGTCCACCAGTGGAGAGAAGCCCTGACTGCGGACGGGACGGTCACCCGCTTGTGTACATTGTGCTTGATAGGACTGTATATTGTGATCAGCCAGTGCTGTAGTAGCTGAAAGTGTAGTCTGGCATGGGGGACGACATATGTCGTGGAGGCCATATGACCCATCAGTTTGAGTACTGTAATAACTTGTACCGAGCGCTGGTACAGGAGTTCATCTAATAGGTCTTGTATTGCTCAAAATCTGGTAATGGGTAGATATGCCCTTGCTGTAATGGAATCGAGGCAAGCGCCTATAAACTCTAGGTTCTGAGTAGGGATCAGAGTGGATTTGTCCTCGTTGACAAGGAGACCTAGGAGAAGGAAAGTTTCGATTGTGATTCGCACCATTTCTGAAGCTTCTGCTGACGAGCATCCTTTTATCAGACAGTCATCCAGGTAGGAATATATCACAACGCCACTGCATCAAAGGTGCACGGCCACCACTGCGAGTGTCTTCGTGAACACTCTGGGTGCTGTTGCAAGGCCGAAGGGCAGCACTCGATACTGAAAGTGGTCTGTGCCTATCATGAATTGTAGAAATTTTCTGTGAGTGGGATGAATTGTCACGTGGAAATAAGCATCTTTTAGGTCGAGAGCAGCAAACCAGTCGCCCTGTTCCAAAGCTGGTAGTATGGAGGTTAAGGTCACCATCTTGAAGCGTTGTTTCTGGAGATATTTGTTTAATTGTCAAAGGTCTAATATCGGTCTCCATCCACTGGTTTTTTTCTGTACCAGAAAATAATGGGAGTAGAATCCTCTCCCTTGGAACTGAGGTGGTACATTTTCTATCGCCCCTATATGAAGCAGGTGGGTAATTTCGGCACGTAGTAGGCCTTCATGAGAGGGGTCCCTGAAAAGGAACGGGGATGGTGGGGTTGTGGGAGGAAGAGAACGAAATGGGATGACATAACCAGAGTGGATTATCTCTAGAACCCACTTGTCGGAGGTGATGTTGGCCCATTGGTTGTAGAAGGGCCTCAAATGATGGTGAAAGATGTGGGTGAGACTTGGAGGGGCTGTGTGCTTGCTCTTGACCACCGTGTCAAACGTGCTGCTTGTTGCCGGGTTGAATCTGCATGCGGTTGTTTAGGTTCCGCCATCTCATTGGTCTGTGGCATTGATTATGATGTGACTGATCGAACTGACATTGTTGAGGTTGCCAGTGTTGTCTGGAATGGAAATAATCGTAGCGTCTGTGAAGTGTATAACACTTCATCCTATACGGTAGGGTGTACATTCCAAGTGATTGTAATGTTGTCCTAGTGTCCTTACTAGAATGCCAGACCGAGTCTGTCTTTTCGCCGAACAATGCGTCTTTCTCAAATGGCAAATCTTCAACTTTTGATTGCAGTTCCTTTGGGACTCCTGTGGACTGAAGGAATGAGGCCCTCCGCATGACTACAGCCGTGGCGGTGGTGCGGGCTGCTGTGTCTGCTACATCCATGGCAATCTGAAGACTGGCTTGAGTGGCAGCATAGCCCTCCTGAACCATGGACTTAAGAAGAGGTCTTTTAGATTCTGGAAGGGCCTCCATCAAGGCTGTCAACTTTGCGTTGTTATCAAAGTTATGATTTGATAAGTGCGCGAGGTAGTTGGCTATCCTGAGGAGTAAAGTTGAGGAAGTATATACTTTCCTCCCAAATAAATCAAGCCTTTTCGACTCCCTGTCTGTTGCGTTGGTTTTATACTGCGGCACTTTCGCTCGCTGATGTGCTGCGTCAACTACCAGAGAATTGGGCTGAGGGTGAGAAAATAGAAATTCTGACCCTTTCGGAGGCACAAAGTATTTTTTTATCAGACAGTGTGTTAGTAGGGAGGGCAGAAGCGGGAGTCTGCCATAGCTCGTTAGCCACCTCCAAGATTGGCTATACCCCTGGATGAGGCTATTTAATGGTGTGGGTAGTTTGTAAGTTTTTTAGGAGGCGGTGTTGCTTCTCCTTAATTTCCGTGAGTTGGATTTCTTGAGACACTGCCACTCTCTTAAAAAGATCCTGGAATTGTTTCAAATCGTCTGGTGGGGAGACATCTCCAGGGATGACTGCTTCATCTGGAGAGGAGGACTGGTCTGTAGGAGACACTTCAGGAGGCTGGGGTGACTCTGTCGTAGCCCAGGGCTCTTCCTCCTGAACAGCAGGAGGAGGGTAGTGTGGAGATGAGCCTTGATCAGGAAGCGGAGGGGCAGAAAGTGGGGAGTGTCTGGAGGAGGAATAGCCCGTCATAGATCGTGGCGAAGATCTGGGCGAATAACAATAATGGCGGTGATGTGGTGAGTATTCCCTATGATAGTGGGGGTAGTCATAGCGATCCCGGTAACAGCAGGATGATCGTGAGGGAGAACGCTTATAATGATGATGTCCAGCGTAACCATGTCGAGAAGACGATCTCCTCGACTGGAGGGATGGAGAGGGGGAGTACAATCTCCTTGGGGGTGGAGATGGAGAAACAGAGAAGCAATGAGAGTACCCACGAGTATCCCTAGAAGGCGTCAGGAATGGAGATGGAAGTCTATCAGGTATATCTCCTGGAAAGCCATGGTGATCTCCTACTTGATGGCGGAGGAGATGAGGGAGACGGTGAAAATGCAAGAGGAGGCGAAGCTGGGGACGGACTATGAAGGTGGTGGGTCTTTGCACGTGCTTTGGTCGGTGCTGTCCGTTCCAGCACCGAGAATGGTGCCGAGCACTGATTCGCTGAGGCTGACTCATGATGACTCCGTGCCGATGTCGGTGATGATCGGCTCCTCGGTGAGGTCGGTGCGTCACTGAGCCGCGCTGGAGTCGGTGCCGAGGGTTCATGAATCGGTGCCGGTAGTTCTCAGTTCTGCAATTTGGTCGGTGCCGTACGACCCCGCGCTGAGATCGGTGCCATTTGCTCCCGTGCCAAGGTTGGCGGCTCCTCTGGTGCCGAGCTTGAGTTAGAGGAAGTAGAGGCGGCCTGTAAGGGTGCCAACTGTGCCTGTGGTTCCGTCGGCAGAGACGGTGCCAATGACTTCTGTGTCGACGCTGCCAGTTCCGTCATTGGAGAAGTCGCAGCCGCGTGGCGGGAAGTGCCCGGCAGGCTTTTAGATGCCTTAGAAACTGAACGGGTACTTGTAGCAGAAGTGCCCGACTTAGACCCCGAAGTAGTTCTGCCATGAGAAGTTAAAAGCAGCGATCTACTTGGGGAGGACCTGGGCTTCTTAGGAGGAGCCCTAGTCGGAGAGGAGGCGCTCCGTTTCTGCGGTTGCTGAATGGGCCGAGGTGGAGAGGCTGAACCAGCAGGCTGGAGCACCTTATCAAAAAGAATCATGCGGAGCCTCATTTCGCGGTCACGACGAGCCCTTGTTTTGAACAGCATACGCATTTTTGCCATTAGTTTTGAACAGTGTACGCATTTTTGCCATACATGGCTTTCGCCGAGGCAGTGGATACACGCTGCGTGGCCATCGGAGGCAGGCATGGCATCTTGGCACAGGGAGCATTTTTTAAAACCGGGGGAACCCAGCATTTTTAATGTCTGTGTTGCTCCTTTCCCTTTCCTCTCTTTCTTACTCTCTATTTTTTTTTCTTTGAGGAATGGCAAACTATATACAGGAGCCTATGGCTATAACACGGGAGAGGGAAGGAGAACAAAAACTTAACGGTATATATACTAACAAGAAACTTTTTGTTTGTTTGTTTGTTTTTAAATTCGAATGTGAACAAGTCTAGTAAGTATTAGAAGAAATAAACTGAGGAATTATAACTGGTTTTATCTCACAAAATGTTCAGAAGGAGGAGAGAAGATTCGCTCCGTCTGCAGCCTTAGGCAGTTGAGAGGAACTGGATAAGACCGGATCGCGCAGCATGGGACAGCGCGACCGCCGCGAGATGCGGATCTTTCGAAAAAGGGGTGCTTTTTCGAAAGATCCCATAAACCTCAAAAAATGAGGTTTCAATTTTGAAAAAGCGCTTTTTCGAAAGAGCGCCATTACGTGATTATGCAAATGAAGCGCGGGATATTTAAATCCTGGCTTCATTTGCACTTTCGAAGTGCTTCATTTACATCCCTCTGCCGACAGTGGGGATGTAGTCTAGACGTAGCCCATGTGAGAGTTTTTGGGACCCATCCTGCACAAGCAAGAATTCTCTACTTCTCACCACCACCCATTCACAGCCAGTTTCCTTCTTTCTCTGCTGGCCTGAAGTTTATTAATTCATGTCTCTCCTGTCTTTTGACAAATCTTCCTTTACCTATGTAATGCCCCACACTGTCTTAGGCTTGATGCTTACAGCAGTAACATCTGATCTTTTCATTCTGCTGTTGGGGAATTTCTCTTCTTCTTCAAACGCCAGCACCCTGCAAAGAGGTCAGAGAAAACTGGTTCCCTCTATGATGCAGTCACTTCTTCTCTTCGTGTAAGGGAGGCCTGGGCAAAATACGGCCCATGGGCCGAATCCGGCCCGCCAAGCCCCAAATCCAGCCTGCGGAGGCAGCAGGGAGCCCTGGGCAGGTTCCCTTGCTTGCCCCACAGCCCTGCGTGCCATGCAGAAAAGCGGCTGCAAGGCTCCTTTCTGTTTTGAGGGGAGGGAGAAGTTTTAGGATCCCCCCAGCACATTCCCATTGGCCAGTTTCTGGCAGGAACCAGCCAATGCAAGCTGCTTGTTAGAATAACAGGCAGCCAAGAAGAACCATGCCCCCTCTCCTGGGCTCAGTTATTCATGAAGCACATGGCCAGGCAAGCAGGGTGGCTGGCTGGGAAACATTTTAAGCTCTGCAGGCAGGCAGGCTAGTTTGGCAGATGACAAGTAAGTCTTTTGGCCACAGCCTGCTTCTGGCACCCCAGCCCTTTCCTGCCCCAACTCTCTGCCCTCTCCCCCCAACATACCCAAACCTTCTGTCCCCCTCTTACACCCATACCCCCTCCCAGAACTGGCATCCCAATATCCTGCCCCTGATCACAATCCCCTCCTATCCTAGGTCACATCCCAAACCCCTGCGTTCCAGTCCCCTAGGTCACAACTGCCTGCTTCATCCCAACTCCCTCCCAGACTCCAGTCTCCCTCCTGCACCCGTCCCTTACCCCAAGCTCCCTTCTGCACCCAACCTCCATTCCAGACCCCGCATCTCATTAATACAATGGAGGAATGTGGCCCTCGACCACTTTCCAAAATCTTGGAGTGGCCCCCCATCAAAAATTATTGCCCACCAATTATTGTTCAGATGTGGATATTTACCAACTGATCTATTCACAGATAGACATCACCTCCTTGTCTCCTTAACGAAAGACACATGAGGAAGAATACAGGAAGAGATCGTCATAAGACTACAGGCAGTATAAAAAAATCAAACTGGAATTCATATATTGTACCAAGAAAGATCTCCCAAAATATCACTCCTTATAAAACATATCCTAACAATCCATAGTAACAGTTCAAACAGCTGCATTATCTCTACTGTAATCTGTAGTGCTGTGAAATACTGGCAAATAGATGGCTTCACAATTTTCTCATGACCCAAACTATGACAATTGTGATATTTGAAGAAGACTGACACATGGCTTTATAGAAAAGTAACTAATGCTCTGATCCTACAAACATATACATATATATGCACAACTCTACCCTCCATAAATAAATAGTTTGAAGAATCAGGACCTCACTGTTGCCTATCCTCCTTGTACAACCTAAGCAGAGAAAAGGCTGTAAGAAAGAATGCAAAACACAAACAGCTGGAGGTAGCAAAGTATACAGAAGAAACTAACAGTAACACATAGACAAAGGCATTCTTATAAAAAGGTGGTAAATTAGATCATTTTCTTCCTTTCTTTTGCTTTCAAATCATTTAATAAATCCATTTCCATCTCTAATTGTATTATTTTCTTATTTTTTATCTTATCTTCAATAACATTTTTCAGTTGTTTAGAATAACAAAAATATTAATGAAATGAAACTAGGCACTGGCAAAAAGAAAGAATTTTGAGTAAGCTCTGTTAAAAAAAGAAGAAATAGTCTCTGATTAAATATGGATCATGAGATATCTGGAGAAACAAGAATTACGTTACTTAAAATCTGAACAGTAACAAGTTAACTAGAGAATCCAGTCCTGTACTACAACATAAGGAACATTAACCAACAGAAAATATTTTGGAACAGAACAACTTATTTAGGAATAGAAAGTGAAGACACATAATCTGCAGTGAAACAAGCTGATACCACTGAATATATACAAAAAATGTATCCAAATTGTTTGCCACATGAATCGTCTCATCTGTTCCAAACATGTATTTCAAATAGGTATTAAATATGAGAAGACCAGTATCTAAATTTACAATTTGTTAACCTGTGTACTTCAAATTATTTTCCAGATCTTCCACACCTCTGTGCAATTCAATTTTATCACAAATAATAGCACACAGCTGAAGCTGTAGAACTGCAACATTATTTGTTTCATTAGCTTTTTCTGAACAGTAAGTATTGATTTTTGTACATCAGAAGCTCTTATTCGAGGACCATTAAAGACAAAATTATATATTCTAAAATTTGCTCCATCCTATTAATGGCTATTGCCATAGATTTTAACGAAGGAGTTAATAAAGGTGATACAAGAGATCTAGAAGTCTGAGACCCAACTGACTGCACATTTCAGAATTGACCATTTCAAGTACCTTACTTACAGATGCATTGTCTATGGTTCTTACCATACCATAAGATGGTGCCTTCTGATGAAGGCTCTATCCTTGAATACTCCAATTTATTTTTCTTTTATATCTCAAAGGTATCTTTTATGGTTAGATCAGGCATCACAGAAAAAACAAGCCAGAGACTCACCCTAAAAAACAAACAAAAAATATAATGCTGTCACCTGCTTTAAAAAAGATGACAGGAAAAATGTCCAGGAGCTACCACTACCACGAAATGAATGATTTAATAAACTCAGTTTGCCGAAGTACTTCCTCATTCCAGAAAAATCCAACCACAGGAAGAGAACAGTTATAAGAACCCATGATGTCAGGCAGCCCAACGAATTCTCTGTCTCCTTCTCTTCCTGAAGCATCAGATTTCTATCATCATCAGAACTCATGACTACTCTTCAGGTTTTCTGGGCCCAGTTGAAGATATTGGTTGGGAGATTTATTTCAAGTGACTAATTACAGGGCCAGATTCCATTCAGTTCAATGGAGTTAAGCTGATTTACACCAGCTAAAAACATGAACCTTTGCGTATAGTTACTCTTACATTAGCTTCTATCTCTGATATTCTAGATGTCCCCAAAGCCTTCCCTAGTCACCATATGATCTTTAATCATACAAAGGGTTATTTTTATTCCTACAAATATTAATTAGTAATTTGCATAGACAGTCTTTTATACTTACTGTAATTTTTCTTGGCTGCCCTTTATTTATCTGTATTTCTCCTTTTGGTATTTTTATTTTTAATCTAGAACCCAGTATGATCTATCCCATCCTGCAAGATTATGCCCAGATTAAATATAAATATTTTCTAGTAGTTAGTATTGGTATTATGGTAGTGCCCAAAGGCCCCTATCAGGATTGGGACCCACTGTGCAGAATGTTGTACAAACACAGAAAGGAGAAACTTCCTGCCTTGAAGGATTTACAATCTAACTAATGTTATTGTCCTGTTAAACTCACTGGAACTATTCACAGGAGTAAACTGACTCATACGATATCATCTACAGGTTTTGTTAGTCTTTAAGGTGCTACTAGACTATTTGTTGTTTTTTAAGTGTTTCCAGTTACATACTAACTCAGCTACCCCTCTGAAACTTTTGACTCAAATGTATTAGAGTGGTAGAATCAGACCCATAGTTTTAAAATTTGTCCCACAACATACTTTTATTGTTGTGCTCATTATTATTCACTTGAATAAGGAGTGTCCCAAAACAAGATCTAGAAACACGAGACTGGATTCTCCACCTCATTATATTGTTTTTTTGTTATTGCAACACCACTGCACGTCAGTAGAATTACACCAGGATAAAATTTGTGTGGTGGAGTAGAGAATCAGCCCCATACTACCTTCAGCATTGCTGCCATCTTATAATGAGCTGAAATCTCCACTTTGTGCATGTATACTTATACTTTCTCCTTTTTAGCACTTTGTCATACAGATATTTTTTCCTCACAATCATTTAACTATTTTCTCAGATGGATTATAAAATTGCTTATGCCATTTAAAATCTCAGATTGTCATTTATAATGACTCTACTCCATTACCAGTTTCCTCTAAATTCCTTCTTTCAAGGACTAACTGATTCTTCTCCAAATGAGGTCATGAAGATTATGTCTTTCTAGGAATACACTCCCTCTCTCCATTCCATGTTCAATTCAAGTATGAAGTGAACTGTATTGCAATCCAGTGGTAGGACACTGGGTTTAGAAGTCTCAGTAGAATGCAAGTAGGTAAAAAAATCTGATGAAAATATATCTCATCCAAGGGAGAACAACTTAGATGAACACATCTCTGCTGTTTAAGAAAAAATGAGGGGTAGATTATTATTACTACAATATATGTGCTGTGATTGCAAAAGTATCAGCATAAGCTCTGAACTGTTAGAAAACCAACCAGGCACAGATCCAATAAAAGAATATTCAAACAAAAGACATATTATCTCAAAGTGCACATTTTTATTTAATTAGAGGTAAAACAGAACGAGCAGTAATAGGTCAATAATAATGACTTATAGCTTCCTTTATGTGGCACATTTACAATAAATGGTAATTTACCATTAAAGAGACATATTAATATATTTTTTCTGGAGAAGAAATCCATTTCCAGCTTTAGGATTTGCATTCAGTTATTCAGCCACAGATATTATAGACCCCACAACCCCTTTAGCAAATGCAGGAAGAATTAAAGCATAACCATATATGACATCATTCCAGCTGCACTGAAGGCTAAAAATTGTTTCATCCCTGCTATTAGAAAAACATTCCACTTTCCAGTCATTAGACTTGCTAAATGGGTTCTCCTGTCATACTCTTGGAATCGCTTTAAAAAACAAAGGTCTCTTTAACACATAGGAACTTTGCTTTCATTTTATTCCAGTAGATGAAGTGATACCAATTCTGATTATTACTTTGATTTCTAAAAGGCAGATACATTTACCAGGCTGCATTTAGACTTCCTACTTTTGTTTCAGAGCTAAGTAGATTTCAATGTGAATTTTCTGAATTAATCATCTGTACTCCAAGTACTATAAATTCTGAAAAATTTTGTTGTTACTCTGAGTCATAGAGTGACTTCATTTTTAAGCACAACTTCCTACTAATTTCCAATCCTGTTCCGAAGATGAAGCAATCAATTTCAAATTAACTTAAAATTTACTTATAACAACTCTAATTATTTAAAACACAAATACAGATTTTTATTAACTAACACTCCTCCCCATCAAGTGAAAATATCACCCAGAATTTGTGCACTTATTACGGCTATCCTCCTAAACTCAGACTCCTTTTTAAGCTTATACTCTACTAGTGAGATTTTCTCTGTGTTTAGTTTCTAATGGGACTTAGATATCCAAATGCTTTGGACAGCTTTCAAGTTCTCCCCAGTTCATAAATAACCTAGCTTCTAATAGACTGGTTTGCAATGGACTCAGCTGAACAACATCTTTGCAACTGGATGAAGACTGATTTGCAACACTTTCACCAGAATAAAATACATTTAAAAAAATCACAGCCCAGTCTCAGTGGTGTGATTATTTCACAGTGCTTCTCATTCCCCTGATCCATTCACTGGTCTCTTCATAAACAGTCTTCAAAGAATGACTATCAAGTTCCAGAATCTAAGCTAATTTCATAAACCTTTGAAATTAGATTGGATTTAGCAGGACTGTGCTTAGTTCAGATTTATGGCTGGAGTAAATCTGAGATAGTGGAAAGGTAAAGGTTTTCATCTGATTTCATTTAGTAGCAATATGGTCCAGATGGCAGCCAACAGTTTAAAGAGGATAGTTGAAATAGTGTATACTGCCATGCAGGGTGGTATTGGATAAAACTAAAACATAAATAACTAAGATAACATTACAAATTTAACCACATCAGTTTTTAAATATAGAGAGAGGAATTTAAAATAACATCTGGAAACTGAAATATTAGATTCTACCAGGGTTAAGTATATCATAATTACTAATTACAGAGAAGATTAGCAAGCTACAGTTCAGGATGTGTATCAGTTTGAATGACCTAATAAAATGGAGAGAACTAATTATTATGTTAAACCTAAGAGTAGCAAACACATGATGAATTTGTGAGTATTTAACCAATAATTGTGAGTATTTAACCAATTCTGGATTGTAAATAACTTAAGAACATGACCTTAACTCTCCAACCCCCCACAAATAAAAACACAACCCTCATCCACACATTAAAAAAAATGCAGAGGTGAGGTGGTTGGCAAGAGAAATCTAATCAATGTCACTTTTATTCTGAATAGATAAGCATAAAGATAATTATGTTTGCTAGAAAAAAAATCACTTCTTGATTATTCAAATGATCAGCATCTTCCAACCTCTCTCCCAAGTAAGATCACTTCACAAAAAGTGTAGGTAAAACAAGCACCTGAGCAGCACTTTGTAAAACAAAGCATCACCTGAAGTAGATAAAGAATTGTATTCATTTTTGTGCATCATGTAATAGAAGGACATGTAAAGTGAGGTACATGCTGATTGACTGTGTGAGCTGTGTGCTCCCTCTGAATCCAATCAAAGCACTGCTATGGTTCAATTGGCACACCCCACAAATTTTAGATACACAAGCGCAGTTAGCAAAACTACCCTATCCCAGGAGACTGTCTTGGTTCTGACAATCTTGCGGCTCACTGAGATGAAGGAGACCCACTCATGAAGCTCACTCACTAGGATAGGTTGCCCATTGTTGATGTAGATTATGCAATGGTTAACTGCTGTGGGGAGAATTTTGCTTTAGAGGGGACATTCCTGAGTGAAGTCAACTCATAACCAATTCTTCTTATAATTTTTCCACATATCCCATCAGCTTTAGTTCCAGACCTTCTATGTTCTAGATAAGGAATCCTAGAAGTTGACAGGCTTACCACAATGTGCCATTTTCTTTACATATATTTCTACCAACCTAAGAAAACTTCAGTGAAAACAATTTAATGTTTTCAAGTTACCCTATACTTAGTTGCTGCCTGCCAGTATCTATTTGCATAACTATACCTGTTAACAGAAAATTCCTAATGCAGACTTCTGCACCCAATGACCTTATATGTTTTTTGGCTGATCCCAGGAGTTGATTCCATAATGTAAAATCAAATGTGTAGATCAATGACATATTGATCCCATGTGTTTCATTTAAAGGGAAAGGGCAACCATTTGCCTTCAGCCACCACAATGAAATTTCAGAAGCTAAGAAACACCACTTATCACATTACAAAAAATTTGCCCTCATATTTTGATACTTCAAAATGTTAGTGGTGAGCAAAATGGATATGGGTTTCTTCAAACAATTTGTGTAGGGTACAACAAATGATCTGGATGAGGGGATGGATTGCACCCTCACCAAGTTTGCAGATGACACTAAGCTGGGGGGAGAGGAAGATACACTCTAGGTTAGGGATAGGCTCCAGAATGACCTAGATAAATTGAAGGATTGGGCCAAAAGAAATCTGACGAGCGTCAACAAGAAGTGCAGAGTCCTGCACTTAGAACGGAAGAATCCCAAGTACTATGTCAAGCTGGGGACTGACTGGCTAAGTGACAGTTCTGCAGAAAAGGACATGGGGATTATGGTAGATGACAAGCTGGATATGAGTCAACAGTGTCCCCGTTCTTGCCAAGAAGTATAATGGCAAATTGGGCTGCATTAGTAGGAGTGTTGCCAGGAGACTGAGGAAAGTCATTATTCCCCTTTATTCGGCACTGGTGAGGCCACATCTGGAGTACTGCATCCAGTTTTGGGGGGCCCCACTACAGAAAGGATGTGGGCAAATTGGAAAGAATTCAGTGACGAGGAACACAAATGTTTAGGAAGTTGGAGCACATGAGTTATGAGGAGAGGCTGAGGGAACAGGGTTTATTTACTTTTCAGAAGTAAAAAATGAGGGGGTATTTGATAACAGTCTTCAACTACCTGAAAGGGGAAGAGGTTCCAGAGATGATGGAGGCAGGCTGTTCTCAGTGGTGGCAGATGATAGAACAAATCATCTGGTTTCAAGATGCAGTGGGGGAGGTCTAGGTTGGATATTAGTAAAAACTATTTCACTATGAGGGTGGTGAAGCACTGTAACAGGTTACCTAGGGAGGCGGTGAAATCTCCACCCTTAGAAATTTTTAAGGCCAGGCATGATAAAGCCCTGACTATAATGATGTAGTTGGAGTTGTTCCTGCTTGGAGCAGAAGATTAGAGTGGATGAGATCTTCTGAGATCTCTTCCAACCCTAGTAGTCTATAATTCTATGAAGCATTTTGAGGTACATGGCATGGAGGCTGTCAAATTAAAAGTCACATCACCTGTACTGGGGATGTGAACACATACTCGTGTACACAGTTAACCAATGAACCTGTGCTCATCAGTTAACATGTATGCTCACATACAGCACTCCCTCCCCCCATGCAACAATATGGGGGGGCTGCATGTAAGCCCTTTCAAACCAGCTCCCTGCACATATTGGCTCCCACGGAGCCACCTTCCCCTCGCATTGCTGCCTCTGATACAGAAGCAGCAGAGAGGGGCAGGCTGCGCCGCAGGAGCCACTTCTCCACATATGTAAACATGTAACCACTGAAAATTTCAGTGGTTACACGTTTACATAAATAAACTCGTTTTAACATCCCTAACCTGTACATGACTGTATGACTATTCCTAGCATTCATAGTTTACAAATATCAAGGGAATACTGTGAATAATACTGAATTCTGATATGTCCTCTCTGGCCAACTCTGCCCTTCTCCATTTGGCAGTAGCAATCTAATACTGTACATAATTATATACAAGACAGGTTTTTCTTCACTGATGTAGCATATTTTCATAAAATTTGGGGATTTTGTTATTAGGTCAGCCTTCCAAAATGGCCATGAAAATGTACCAGGCCTGGCAGAAAAATCTGTATTGGTGCAGTGTTGGGAACAACTGCCACAGACAAATATTTACCCTACACACCAAAATATATTCCTCACTCTGGATGAGAGTGATCAGAATTTTGCAAGGATGACTTAAGTGCATTTCATAAATTAAAATACACAAATTGTTGAAGAGAGAAGGACCCCTAGAACATTTCACGGGGGGGGGGGGGGACGACGACAGGTTGGAAGACTGGAGAAAAGTGGTGACATTTTAACTTCATTCCACACAGGGTAGAACACTGCATTATATTTAACATACTTCACTTTCTCATAAACCAAGCAGCTAAGCTGACTAGCCTGCAGTAGCTGAAATTCATCACTGCCTTTTTGCTAATTATTCACATGCATACAATTGCCTGTGCTACTACTGGTCCATATGCAGCACATGCTACATCCCTGTCATTTTTAACATGGATTGGAAACTAAATACACATAGCTCTTATTACTGAAGAACTATTATAAGACCTACATTGTAGATCATAAGCCAGGCCTATGAGCATAGGGACAACTTCTCAGTCCAGCATCTAGCCATAATATTGAAGTAGAGCTGGGCACTTGGGAAATGCACTGAGAGGACAGGATCATTCTTCACAGAGAACTTACAAAGATGCTCCTCAGCTGCAACTGCAGCCTTTAGGCTGAAGTATTCCCTATGACCTTAACACATCTTGTTTGTGGAGGTACAGGATTGGGGCAGTAAGGCATCTAGATGCAGCCTTACCGCCTTCTCTGCTATTACCTGATACTCTTACAGTGATGTGTGGGATGCCAAACTCCTCATCAGGAGAGTGCACTCCCTTTGGAAACCTACCACAAATTTGGCCCACCCTCCCCAATCAGTTCCTTTGCAGATATGGGGCAAAATGTTCCACATAGGGAGTATGAAGGCAATTGAAATCCACAGACCATGACCATACAATGCCTTGTCTCTAGAAAGTGTAATCTTGTAATCAATATACTGTTTAATAAGAAGCCAGCACAGCCCTTGGGAGTTGTGCTCTGAATGTTTAGTTCTGACGATAAGCTTTGATGCTGACCTCTCAGCTTATGAAGCTATGTACAGGCACAGCACTTCACTAATGTTATCTGATGGTCACAATGGCATAGATCTTTGAAAAAAATAACTATTGAAGAGAGTAAGTAATGTGACGCTTGTTAAAATAGAACATATACAAATACCAGTTGATCTAGATGGTCTCCATTTTAGCATATGAAAGGAATTCACGGTCCTATTTTCCAAACTGTTGACAACAATTTTTGAAAAGTCTTGAGCAACTGATAATGACTGAAAGACTGCAGAAAAGAAAATGTACTGACTTGCAAAATTGGAAAGAAGAGTATTCCCAATCATTTCGACCCTGTAAGTCTAAATTCTAGTTCTAATTAAATAATGGACGGTTTTTTTTAAAAAAATCGGTACAAACATTAGGAACTGAATAGACTAACAGTGTTTATGAAGGTAATATCCTACTAAACTTCACTGTATAGTTAATAGAATACTATTGGAAAGAAAGGATGCATTAGAGGTAATATATATGGATCTTAGTAAAGCATTTGATACTGGGTCTCTTGGAATCTTACATGAAAAGGTAAATTCAAATTGACTTAGATCCACTGTACTGTGGATTGAAAACTGGCTGAAAGACTATAAACAAAAGGGAACGATAAGCTCTAATTATCTGGAAACTTCCCCTTCAGGGAGGCTACTGTATAATTCTCCACTATTGTTTTCCTCTTTCCTCCCTAAAGCATCTATTACTGGCCACTACTGAAGAACAGACATTGGACAAGCAGTCTCTGTATTATGGCAAAGCCTATATCCCTATGGCAATACATTAAGTATGGGGGATATTCAACAGGGTCCTGGAAGGATAGTTGGCAGGCCTGGTCCCATTTAATATTTTCTTTCACAGTTTGAAGAAGAGAGTGTGAAGAACATGCTAGTTATATTCACAACTGACAGTGATTGAGGAGGAGCTGTAAATATATGAGAAAAAAAATACAGAGGGACCTAGAGAGATTAGAAGCATGTGCATAAAATGAGATTTAGCTTAACAACATAAACTAATACAAGTGGCAAGAAAATCTGAATCACTGATGGATGAAGTAGAACAACCAATTTTGAAAGCAAATTAGGTATGATAAAAGAGAAAAAGACATGAATTTCACATTGAAAATGAAGTAAAAAGACTAAAGTGATTTTGGGATCCAGACAAAGACATACAAGGGATGTGTCTACACTGCAGGGCTTAACTCGAAATAAACTATGCAATTTGAGTTACTGTCTTTTAGAGAATATAACCTGCAGGTTATATTCAGTTTTACAAACACCTCCCCGGGTATACTGCGGGGTATACTGTTTTGTTTTGTTTTTACAGAAAGTACCGGGAAGGAGCCTGGAGCCCTGTCCCAGGCGGCGGGTGGCCCATGCCGTGGATCGCCGCAACCCCCTTCCCCCACTGCCTCCTTTGTACCCCGCTTGCAACCTCCCCGCACCCCCTTGCAGCTCCCCGGCCCCGCTCACCGGCGCACGGGAGCGGGCCGGGCTATGGCGCTTGTTGCTCCTGTGCGATCCAGCCGGGCACCTTCCCCTGCCTGCAGCCGCCGCCACACGCCGGACCCACTGCGCGTTTGCTTGTTGCTCCCGGGCCGGCGCCTGCCCTGCCGCCCGAGCCACACCCCGACCCAGGAGCAACAAGCAAGCGTGTAGCGGGGCCAGCATGCGGCGGCTGCAGGCAGGGGAGGGCACCCGGCTGGATCACTCCCCGCCCGGAGGCTGGCGGCTGCGCAGGAACCAGGGCGGTGAGTGGCTACTTCCCCCCCCCGCACCGTAAATATACCCCCGCACTGTAAGTATATCCCCGGCACAGTCTTGTATACCCCGCGGGATATTCTCATGCGCGGGGTATACAAGATTTTTTTTACTGAAACAGCAAAAACCGCGGGGTATATTCGGGTGAAGGGTATATTTGGGTGCAGCGTATATTTGCTAAAATACGGTACGTCAATTGGGTAGCTTATTTCGAAATAGGGAGCGTCTACACAGCACTTATTTTGAAATAGAGCACTCTTCTTCCAACTTCCCTTATTTCTCGTACAATGAGGGTTACGGGAGTCCTCCAGCTTGCTTGTATTTTGACACTATTTCAAAATAACTGCCTTCTGTGTAGACACGGACTAAGTTATTGTGGAATAGTGCTAGTTATTTTGAAATAGTGTTGCAGTGTAGATGTACCCCAGGTCACAGGAAAAGAAGGAAATTGTTCCCTCTTCAAAACAGAGCACTGTGAGTTAGGCAACAGACTGGAAGCTGAGACACAACTGGTTCTATTTCCAACCCACTGCCGAGTCACTGCGTGACCTTAAGCTACTTACCTTACCGCATGTCTATTTCCTCTCCCATCCTTTGTCTATCTTTCCTATTTAGACGGTAAACTGTTCAGTGCAGAAATGAATGACAATTCAGTATCTGTCTAGATAGCATTCATTCGAGCCAGAAATGCTGGAATTTGATTGGCCATCACAGCACAACTCAGGAACTACCAGCCTTAAGCTGACCAGCCATCATGCCAAACGAAGCTGCCAGCTGTCTGCTGAATGTGTCAAGCGCCTCAAAAGAGAAGAATGTCAGATGACAAGACCATGACAAATGGTGTCAATTCTATCGGAGAAATGCCCCTCACCAACACACAGAGCCATCCACAGCCACAGAGTTAGACAAAATTCTGAGCGATATTTGAAGTGATGCTGCAGCTGGCTATGGCAATGTAGCACCAGAGTTTTTGAAGCACCTTGGGACACGTACTTATCAGTTGCTGGTACAGTTCTTCTTCATGAACCAACCGTGACTCCTGAAGACATGGCGAATGCCACAAGTCATTGCTCTCATGAAAATGGAGAAGGCCTCACAATGTTGCAAGCCATCAACCAATATTTCTGTTATCTGTGCCATTCAAGGTGCTAGAGAGGATCTCATACTCCAGTGCATCTTCCCAGAAGTGGAATCAGCACTCAGCATTGAGCAAGCAGGCTTTCAGAGAGGTTGGAAAGCTAGCAATCAAATGCTAGCTTTGATAACATGAATCAAAAACCGCCTTCAGAAAACTATGAAGATGGGAGTCATATTTCTGGACCTGACAGCAGCATATGACACATTCAGGCACATAGACAAGTCGTCAAAAGCACTTTCAGCATGCATAGTCAACACTGTTGACCTCCTCCTCAACAGACATTGCTAAGAGTACATGAAAAAGAAATCAAGAGTCTACCCCAAGGCTCTGTGTTAGCACTGACCCTTTTTGTTCTGTACACAACCCACCTCCCACATACCCGGTTCCAAAAGTTCACATACATAGAGGGCATTTGCTAAGGCATCCATGCAGGATCATTACCAGAATCTGAAGATATGCTAGATGCTGAATTCACTAAGATTGCCAAATACTGTAGTCAGTAGCATTTGCAATCAAATGCGCCCAAGACAATTTTGAGTGTATTTGACAGGTTGAGTCACAGAGGTCCCTGGAGAGTGTCACCTGATGGGACGATCATACCACTGAGCCCACCTACCTGCCCTCTTGTCTTTCTGAGCCAGGAACTCTGATCTTCCCCAGCAAAGGCACAGAGTTGGGCTCACAGCCTACAGCAGAGTAACACAGACAGTGAGAGCCACTCAACTCTGGGAAGCCTCAGTCATAGGGACTTGACACAGCAGTAAGGTGCACAGCCCCAACAAAACCAATTCCCAGATAAATCCATGTTATTCTGCAAGCTCATAAGTTTGCTCCCTTTATCAATGAAAGAGAAATATGCCCAGCCATTGTTCCCCTGCCCTGGTAATAATTATTTACACTGGGTTTATTAATAAACAAAAGTAATTTTATTACATATCGAAAGTAGGATTTAAGTGGTTGCAAATGATGACAGATTAAAATAAGTTACTAAGCAAAATATAACAAAATAGGCCAACTAAGAAACTTGTTACATGCAATTTCTTACCCTACCAGTAGTTTAATCATCTTTATCACATGCTAAGCAATCTCCTAGCTTGGACCCAATTCTTCTCCTTGTTCAGTCTTAGATGTTTCCAGCAGTCACGTTGGTGGTAAGCAGGGTGTGTTGTGGGGTGTCACAACTGCCAACTCCTCTATTGTTTGATTTATGGCCTATAAATAGATTTTGTCCACAACGGGAATCCTTTGTGTTCAGTTGCAACCCTTTCAGACCCCTATGTAAAAGCACCACATTCAAAATGGATTCCAGCATCAGATGATCTGGCCACATGTCTTAGCAGCATCAACCCTAGTCCAAGCTTACCAGAAGCACATGATTGTTCACAGATCATTGTCTTGAGCATCAGGCCATTAACTTCCTTAAATATCACTAATGGCTTTCACTAGCACACCCAGATCAACAAACAGATTTCTGCTTCATACTTCTAACTTCAAATATAGGAATGATACATGTACACAAATAGAATATACACATTCGGGGGATATGTATATTTTGCATGAAAGATATTTGAATTATGCATATTCATATTCAAAACATATTTCCATAAAAAAATGAGGGTACAGAATTACAGCGTCTTCCATCTTTACAATGCCAAAACAGCCCAAAATGTAAATACCTTTCTCAGTGTGAGTAGTTTGAGTTGGGAATCCCATATCTAACACAGAGTAACACTAGATCAGTAGTGGGCAATAATTTTAGAAGTGGTCCCAGGTCATGCTGGAAGGGGTGGGGAGGCCAGGACACAGCTGTGCTCCCCCATCCATAGACCCTGATTGGCCTGGGGGGCAGCAGAGGGTGCATGAAGTCTTTGCTCTCTGTCCCCTGGTACCTAGAGAGAACCATCAGCTGTTCTGGCAGTTCCCTCTAGGCGTCGTGCACCCCTGGCGGCAGGAGGAGACTTTGCACGCTCCCCCTTCCCCCAGGCCAATCAGGGCTTGGGGGCATAGGAGCATGCAAAGTCTCTTGCCCCCTGACCCCGCCCTGCAAGGGGCACAAGGCATCTAGAACGAACCACCAGCTGTTTTGAACAGCTGGTGGTTTACTCTAGGCACTATGCACCCCTGGTGGGAGGGCGGAGACTTTGCGCACTCCCCCATCTCTAGGTCTCGATTGGCCTGGGGGTGGAAGAGCAGCAGGTCAGCCACAGGCCGGATCAACCTGCTTGGTGGGCTGGATCTAGCCCGTGGAGGCTCTCTTGCCCACCCCTGCACTAGATAGATCTCTCACATCTTAACCATCTGAGGAAAACAGAGGTCTCAAACAAATTAGCCAGCAATTCATGGTGAACAAATGCTCAAACTCTCAGGTCATCCAGCCCTCTGTTACTCTGAAGCAGAATGCTGTGCTCTGGTCTAGCCCGGTTTTATGAATATTTGAGGGGTGTAAACACCAATTTATTTGGGGGCACTCCTAAGTGAGAGGGAGGGAAATAAGAAAAAGATCACTCAAGGAAAGTCCCATAGCAAAGACTGGAAACTCTATTGCTTAGTATTTAAAACTACATGGGACAAAAAATTCTAGTAATTGTACAGTAAGGAAAATTCTGCATTGAAAGCGAAGCTAAATGATCTAGTAGATCATTTTTTATCTACAAGTTCTATGGTCATGACTATTGCTAATAGTAGTCAGCTCATGATACCACTCTTCAGGGCTGCATTCATCCAGAAATCTCAGACATTGCACACAGCTCACCAGCACTTAATATTACATTGAGTCAACTGTGCAACTCCCAGATATTGCATTAATGCTGAAAACAACTTGAACCAACCAAAGAAAGAGCAAATAACGAGCCACGTCCCTGTCTTATTTGCTAACAAAAAAACCCTTAGAGTGACTTCGCTCTGTGTTATAAACATTATAATGCCAAACAACATATGCAAGCCATAGCTATCATATACATACTGAAAAGCAGGGGACACGCCCAATTCATAGCCCCAGGGAACTCTGTAATTCAAGGAGCAATATCAGAAGATCACTTATTTATAGTGACAAACTGGCATCACTGAGGCAAATACTAACGAAGCAATGTTAGAACACTGCCCACAAGGCTCAGGATCTGCTACACATATTATAAGAGAAACCTATGATCTATAGAATCAAAAGCCACAGAAAGATCAGTAAGAATTAAAATTGACAATGTGCCAGAATTCACCTACTACAAACAGAAGGTCACTACAAATCCTCATTAAAGCTGTCTCAGTGCTTTGGCCTGATTGAAATTTTTTAAACAGTGTGTTATTATCATGAAGGTAACAGCTGCAGTTGCCCTGCCACAACCTTTTTCCAGAGCCTTTGCTAAGAGAGGTAGATTTGAAATAAGGTGGAAATCTGAGAAATTGCCTGAGGACAGCAAAAGGCAGCTTAATCAACTGCTCCAGCCTCCAGCAAAGAAGAAACTCTCCCAGATGCCAAAGAGGTGTTAATGATAGATATTATAAAAGGGAGCTGCTGCAGTATATCTTCCAAGCACTGCCACAAAAGCCTTCCTGGCAACAGATCAAGAGAACAGGTTGCAAGTGCAGGGCCACATCTATAATAAAAGACAGTGTGACAGATTAAAAATCCATAAGCTAGACTGAAGTACATAGTTCAGAATCCCAATGACCCAGCTCAAACTGCAGTTGCTGTAAGCCTGGACCTTTAATAGAAAAGCATTTTTGTTGTAAGAGTGGAGCTTCTTCCCACTCCTTATCTTGTGTCTCTGTTGATGGAAATCCCACCAGCCCCAATGTCTTTTCCAGTGCTTTTTGCACCCCATCAATTCCCTAGGAGCCCTCTCCTCCCGTTCTGGCTGTGAAGCTACAGCAGATTTTAATTAAGATAAAAAGAGCAAGAATTCCTTGAGTTAGCTTGGACCTATGGTGTAGCAGCTGTATTAGTGAAAGAAGGGCATGAAAAGGAATGGACTGTCTTTGGTTGAGCAAGCCGAATATTGGGGATTTTTCCTGGTCTTGGAAATGAAATTTACATGGGCATGGGATAGCCCCTTTTTTATATCAATTACTGTGTTTTACAGTTTTCCTTAAATAAAATAGCTCATTTGGACATCCCCCCCCGCCCATATTTGTACCTTCTACCTATCTTCTTTAAAACCAGGAGACTCCACCACTGTTTCTTCCCCTTCTTAGAACTCTTTATTGGGCAATAGTTCCATCCTCATAATGAAAATTGTCATGTTGTTTCCCCATGCACAAAGAACAATAATATAATCTCAGCCTAACCTGTTATTAATATTGGTTTAAGGAAAACTATAAGAGAGAACAAAAGTCTCCATGAGCCTCTCTTGCATCCCCCTACCCCCTCACTTCACATGTAACACACTGCAATCACTCTGCTTCATCCAAAGGCAGACTTGGAAGACATTTAAATGCAAGTACACAGACAGCACCATCATAACAGGTACAAACTACAGATCTATACAGTCTGATTTGATTTTTTCAAGCTTTGACTTTGCTCCAATTTAAGCACAGCTGACCCAGGATAGGGCTTAAAATGGTCCAGTTAACAAAAACATGTAGATGGTATCATGAGATTTCGTGGGTACAACCCACTTATTCAGATGAATGGAGCATTAAAAGTCCAGATCCAAGAATAAATAAGGGAAGGGGGGAGGGGGGGCCGGAAATGAATTAGAGTGTTCAAGAAGCTGAAAAGAACAATTTACACCTTCTCTAAGTACCGGTCATCTTGTTTACACCACCCAAGCAGTTCCTGATTTGAAATTATTCTTGGCCAAAAAAATACAGAGGATCCTCCGAAGACTTCTGGTGTGAAAAGTCAACAATTTATCGAGGTCGTACTCTGTCATCTGCCAGCATTCTGAGCCATACAATAGTGCTGATAAAACACAGCTATGATAAAACTTCAGTTTGGTACGGATGCTGTACTGTGATGATTTCCACACATCATTCAGACTCATGAAGACATTTCTGGCTTTACTGAATCTGCTCTGGATATCACTTCTGACGCCTCCATCTTGCCTGATACTACCCAAGTATGTAAAGCTCTCTGTGATAGGTAGGTCGTGGCTACCATCATTATGAAAAGACACTGGAGATGGATAGGGCACGTGCTCAAGAAAGATGGAAGCTCCATCACAAAGATTGCTGTGCACTGGACCCCTGAAGGGAAGCAGAAACGAGGACGACCCAAGACAACATGGCGCTGGACTGTTGAAGTAGAAATGAATTACACCTGGGGCACTATTGAGAGGCTGGCCGGAGCCAGACAGAAGTGGAGGACCTTTGTTGCTGACCTATATGGCAGTGGGTATAAAGGATGCTGCTGATGATGATAAGTACGGGTCCTTAGTTGGTTAAGTCAGGGGTTCTCAAACTTTGGGATACCACGACCCCCTAAAATGCTAAATGAATGTGTGTGGGCCCCTCCCCCCCTCACTGCCCTGGGTCACTTCCTCCCCACTTCTCACCAGACTCTTTGCCCTCCTGGGGTTCCTTCAAGGAGTCTGCGGTCCTCAACGCCCTTCCCCCCTGCAGGCTCCTTCCCCCCATCTCTTTCTCCTCTGTGCCTCTTTTCCGCTCTGCGTCCCTTTGGTTCCTTCTCTCTCTCCTCTCCTCCGTCCTCCACTCCTCTCCCGTGTCTCCTCGCCTCCTCCTCTGACCCCCACGTACCCTTATTTACCTCTGGGTCCTCTGCTCCGACCCAATCCCCCAGCCCACTGCCTGAGGGACCCCGCCCTCTCCAAGCTGGGGAAGCGTTCGGTCGCCCGGCAACCATGGCCGCGCTGGCCCCTCGTGCATCCGCTTTGGCACCGGCCTCACTCTCCCGCCACCTTGCCTCCTGCTGCAGCTGAGCCACGCTCCTGGAGTCCCATGGCCCCGGCCACACTGCGCAGCTTGCCGGCGGCTGCCTTCCACTGCCCTACTGCTCTTTGCGGCCCGGGAGAGAGGGGTCGCAAGTGAAAAAATGAATCCAGCTGCGACCCCCCTCTAAGTTGCTCGCAACCCCTCTGGGGGTTGTGACCCACAGTTTGAGAAACGCTGGGTTAAGTCATTAGGATGTGGAGTGTGCTTGAACATAGAAAGCTCCACACTGAAGTATACCATAATCTGTGATCCTGGTAAAATAGCAACCTTTTCAGGTCACAACACAGAATTAATATTGGGAAATTTTTTTAGCTGATTATTTATTCCTGAAGTTCCAACAGAGCTGGAGTTGATTTAACAAAAAGTAAAGCAAAAGTGTATAGAGACAATGGAAAAGATGTTTACTACTACCCTCTGGGCTGGGTCTCAGAAGGATTAGTATCTTTTGTATAAGTCTGATAAATGTTTGTTCCTGGCTTCGACAACTGGCAGTGGGGGACAGGATGGTACCATTAGGAGAAACTTGTCTTTCACAAAAGTTACTGAATGTTTTTTTCCTTTTTTCCTTCCTAACTTGAAAAGCCTCCTTCTGGCAGCAGCTGAAGTTAGAGAAAGTTCTTCTTTAATTTCTGAGCAAACTGACAGAGAAGTGTTGAGTGCTGGTAGCTTGTAAGCCCAGTGATGGTTTTTAAGCATCAGCTGGAGTAATGGGTGTTTTGCAGTGGGTGGTAGACATTGGGCAACCCTTTTCAGAGGAGCGGTTATCAACTTTGTTTTCTAACCATCTATTTCAGTCTATACTTTTCAGGTACAAGGCAGATAAGACCAATCAATTTTCTCATGGTTCGTGGGTCCTGCCAGCAGCGCATCTGTTCTCGCCCTTCTAAACATTTTCCTTTAGGAGTGCTATCTGTATCATTACAAAACATTTTAAATATTATTGCTCAATTACTGGAAGCAAACTTTTATGCATATATAATTAATCCTACAGAAGCACCAACAGGGAGGAGGAAATGAGAATCTAATATTAAGGTCAAATCCTGGGGATTGTCCCTGGTGCACCAGCAGCAAGACAAGATGCAATGGTTGTGGTTTAATTAGGCTGCAACATTATTAACTTAATTCATCTGGGAACTATCCAGCAATAACTTGTACAATGCAGGTCATGATTCCTTCCTTAATCATTTCCACCTGGTGGAAGTCTGATGTCAGCCCCCCTCCACATCCCTTCACATCTGATTCTACTGCATTGTTGGGACTCCATGGCCCTCCTTTGATGTGAGGATGGAGGGAGCTAAGGAAGGTTTATCTCCTCACTAAACCAGACATTAGGAGCCACAACCCCATTCCCTATATTCATCAATGGATGCCCTCCCTGCCCGAAATCTTCTTGCAACTCTGCTTTTATCAGGGAACGGGACCCCCCTGTGGAAAGAGTATTTGTGCTGGAAACTTGCCACCTGCTGAAACTATAGTAATTACACCTAGCCTCTTGACCCACTCGTCGTATCCTGACCAAGGCAAAACACCTACTCCAGTTCATCCAGTCTGGCAAAAGGAAAAAATTCCTTTGCCCACCCAGTTATATACTGTTCTTAGAGATGGGCAGGTGTAAGCCGTTACTCTGGACGTGAAAGGAAGCTCCGACTGGAGGGATATGGTATATGCACCCTCCCCTATGTGCATAAAGACCAGTGAGCCCCACCACTGTGCTTATCAGCTCTGGTGATTCCTTACATCCACTAGCCACCCTCTTCCCCTTCCCCTCCATTTCTAAGGTAGGGGGACCCTTAAAGTAGCCACTATCTTTTTTCCCAGCTAGTCCAGATTAGGGATGTAAGTGACTAATCAACTATCCAATAAGCAAAAGCTTATTGGATAGTCAACACACTAGTTGACTAGTTGTCCCCCCCCACTTGCTGCCTCTGTCAGAAAGAGGCAGCAATGTGGGGGAAGAGGTAGGGGTACTGGGAGGAGCCGGCTTAAAATCCGGTTTCCCCCAGCTCCAGCTCCATGGGAGGGAGCAGGGGCGCAGCAGCGGTGTTCCAACTTTGAAATGTACAAGAGTCCCCACTGGGGCTCTTGTACATTTCAAAGCGGAAGCACCTGCATGGAGCCCGGGGTCAGCAGGGAACTCCTCATTGGCCCCGGGCTCCATGCAGTGTTTCAATCTCCAGCAGGGACTCTTGTACATTTCAAAGGCACAACGCCATGCTAGTCCTTATCGACTAACTGAATAGTTGATGGAAATTCCATCGACTATTCAATTAGTTAATTAAGTTAAATTTAACATCCCTAGTCCAGACAAAGTCCCCCACCCTTGTGAGATCAGACGCTGAAGAAGAAACAGTGGGCACCAAGACCACAGATATTTTACATAAGAACATAAGAACGGCCGTACTGGGTCAGACCAAAGGTCCATCTAGCCCAGTATCCTGTCTGCCGACAGTGGCCAGCACCAGGTGCCCCAGAGAGGGTGGACCGAAGACAATGATCAAGCGATTTGTCTCCTGCCATCCCTCTCCAGCCTCTGACAAACAGAGGCCAAGGACACCATTTTATCCCCTGGCTAATAGCCTTTTATGGACCTAACCTCCATGAAATTATCTAGCGTCTCTTTAAACTCTATTATAGTCCTAGCCTTCACAACCTCCTCCGGCAAGGAGTTCCACAGGCTGACTACACGCTGTGTGAAGAAGAACTCTCTTTTATTTGTTTTAAACCTGCTACCCATTAATTTCATTTGGTGTCCTCTAGTTCTTCTATTTAGGGAACTAATAAATAACTTTTCTTTATCGGCCTCTCTACACCACTCATGATTTTATACACCTCTATCATATCCCCTCAGTCTCCTCTTTTCTAAACTGAAAAGTCCCAGTCGCTTTAACCTCTCTTCATATGGGACCCGTTCCAAACCCCTAATCATTTTAGTTGCCCTTTTCTGAACCCTTTCCAAGGCCAAAATATCTTTTTGAGGTGAGGAGACCACATCTGTACACAGTATTCAAGATGTGGGCGTACCACAGTTTTATACAGGGCAGTAAGATATTCTGGGTCTTATTTTCTATCCCTTTCTTAATAATTCCTAGCATCCTATTTGCCTTTTTGACCACCGCTGCACACTGTGTGGAAGTTTTCAGAGAACTGTCCACGATAACTCCAAGATCTCTTTCCTGATTTGTCGTAGCCAAATTAGCCCCCATCATACTGTACGTATAGTTGGGGTTATTTTCCAGGAGACAGCAGGAAGAACATACACTGAACCTCTTTAAAGTAACAGAACCAGGGGCGTGAGCCACACATACTAATGCTGCAACACAACCACGCACCAAAGATGCAAAGAAGGAAAAGAAAACAATGAATTCTTCTTGAGGCTCTTGCCTGCTTATTATTGAATGAAACAACAAGGTAGCTAGCCATGAGACAGGTTCCATAAATTTATGAAGAGGAAATGCAAATAAAGGAATAGATGGCACGTTAGTTCCTGTTATGTGCTGCTCTGCAACACAAAGAGGATGGAAAGTTGCCCCTAACTCTTGTATAGGGAAATTCCTTGGTGGCATGAAGCCAGCACAGCCTTAGGGGACTGGTCTAGCCAATGTGAGTTAGAGCAGACCTGTGCAGATGTGTCCACACTGCAATGCAGGCCCAGGATTAGCAGAACTTCAGTTAGCAGAGCATGGATTTGTTAATCTAGGGTTTGAGCACCTACCTTCATTTGTAACCCTAGGTTAGGAATTTCTGAAACTTGTGTTCCACGCTGGGGTTCCAGCATCTACATGTGGGCCCAAATCCAACTATCCACATCCCAGACTTCCTTGTTCTCTCAAAACATGGCCTTTGTTCATGCAGTGTATTAAAATTTAGCAGTCCACCAAAACTGAGTGTCCAGAGGATGAAGTCTGCCTATGGAATTGAGGAATACAAGAGCACCAGTCCAGTGGGGCTGCATCTACACTGCAAAACAACAGGACCTGAATCATGGATTCCATCTTGACTCAAGCTCTGATCCTCCATTCTGAGGGGGTCTTGGGGCTCTGGTGTTAAGCCCTGTGGTATAGCATGATGTGTTGTAGATGGAAGCAAAGGGGTTAGGGTTAGCTTGATCCTAAGTCTGAACTGTAGGCTTATATTGCAGTGTATTTACGGACTTGTGCGCTGGGAATCAATTCCTAACCTGGAGTTACAAATGAGTGTAGATCCTCAAGCTGTAGGCTAACAAACCCAGCATCTGCTCACTTGAGTTCTACCAACCCTGGACTTGTGTTGCAGTGCAGATGTACTGTCAGTGTTCAAACATGTGCTGGGGGTTGCTTCAGCCTCTGGCTGCCCCCAGGATTGGTAGATAGGAAATATCTTCCTGGATCAGACCTGTGGTCCATCCAGCCCAATAACCATTCACCAAAAGTACCACATGCTTCAGAGCAGATGCAAGAAATCCTACAGAAGAAAGTTGTGGGATAACCTATCTCTAAGGGAAGTTTCTACCCAATCTCCAATAGAGACTGATTGATGCCCTGAAGCACCCTTTCCAAATCTTTTTAAATATATATTACGTTCTATTTTATATTTCTATATAGCCTTATTATTGATATAAACATTTAATCCTTTTTCATATCCAGCTCAGATCTTAAGTTCCATGGTACCCTGAAGCAATGAGTTCATAAGCTATTTGCGTATTATGTTCAAACTGTTTCTTTTTATCAATTTACAATTTTTGCCACCTACTAACTTCACCGAATGTCCTCCTTCCTGTGTTATGAACAATGAGATCAGAGGCTCTTAATCTACCTTCTGTTCCATTATTTCTCCACTGACTTACCTCTAATAGTAATCATTAACACTTGTGCAAAGAGAGTACAAAGAGTGTAGAATGATACTACTCGTATAAGCGAGTGGAAAACATTGATTTGATGGTGTTTTATGCCAATATCTGTTTAAAGGCAGTAAATCAAGCCCAGTATAATTTGACCTGGAAATAAAACATAGGACAATGTCATTTCTTGCCATATTAGTGCTCCGTCCTGACTACATATCTACTACTTACCGCAAACAACCTATAAAGTTATGTTTCCCTTCCACTTGTAAAATCTGTTATGGAGTGCGGCTGGCACAGAACTGCTGCCATGCTCCACCCCAGAAACGGCTACATCTGTTAGCGCCTGGGGATTTTAAGGCTATTAGTAACAGACATCTTGATGTTGTATCATTAATAATGCATTAGCACAAGTTTTAACTACTACTTCACAATCTGTGTTCTCCCATAGACTTGAAACACGTGGGCTGACTGCAATGATGGCAAGTGGAATCTGGACACAAAGCATACAGGAGATTTGTGTGAACTCATTTTTCTGAAATGGAGATGCAGGCCCCTTGTGTGGAACCTAGCAATTTGAAACCCTGTCACAGTTATAAAGTCATCACAGCCTCAAAATACAGTCAAGCCTGTTTTTCAGTTCAGCTTGTCTGGTCATGAAAAATATTCAATTTGCAGATGGGATAGGTATATCTTAAAAAAAAAAAAAAAGATCTGGGTACCACCAAGCTCTTTTATGGCAGCCAAATCTCATGCAGTTTATGTGCTATGCAAAATTTCCTGCTTCCAGTTTCAGGTCAATTATTCTTCAGCTAAGCAATAATTAGCACAATACATGGAGGAGAATGGTTATATTCATTCTTTAGGAGTTTAGAGGAAAGAAAGACTAGTATAATGTCTCCTCCTGCTTGAAGCTGGAATTATACAAGGTTTCTTCCAACCGCATCACTTGGTACACAGGGACTACAGTAATGGAGCAAAATGAAAAATGTAAGTATACACAGATACCTCACTTCATCTACTTGCCCCAAGGATTAATTGAACCCTATCAGAGTACTCATAGTGGCAGGGACTCTATAATTTGATCCTACTTGAGAGAGGTCTCAGTATAAACTTAGCCAAATATTCAGCAGGAGATACCGTTTTGTTCCAGTTCCTTTCTCCCTACAGTCTCATGGCGCTATCTGCAGTTATGGACCCTTTCAAAGCTGGCTGAATTAAACATAATAAATAATGTATCCAACAAATTTAGTCCATTATCTGTCTGTGATTCATTTGACAGCTGACCCTGGTGTCTGAGGATACATTTATTATTCTTGAGTGTTTGCTGACTAGTTTGGACAATCTATTTTCAGCCCATGTGTTGTTCAAAACTGTTCCCTTCAATTATGCACCGTTTGTGGTATTAGTCACATAAGTCACATGGTATTGTTTCCACTCTGATTGGTTATGTAGAATGTTTTACATGCTACACTAACGAATACTCGTTAGCATGTGAATATTGGGATTCATACAAAGATCAGCCATTCCTTGAATATGGAAGCAAAACCCAAACCTAAAAATATCAAAGCAAGTACAAGCTTTTGGTGTTTATTTGCCAGGCATTAAATAACCTGTGCCCAGCATACCAAAGATCACTAAAGGTAAATAACTCCACTCCTCAGGTACAACAGCACTTTCTACCATTAAGGCAAAGCTTGTCTGCACAGGAGATGGAGCTTACTCGGAAGTCACTCTCAGGCCAAGTCTACATTAGACCTGGAAGTAGGGATGTCAACGAGTAGTCAACTAAACAATTAAGCGATAAACCTAGGCTTACTGATTAATCTAGTCGACTACTTGCATTCCCCCTTCCTTGCTGCTTCTGTATCAGAGGCAGCGGGGGAGGGGAAGCAGGAACCTGTGGTAGGGGAGGCATCTTAAAAGCTGGTTCCCCCTAGCACTGGCTCCGCAGTGCCGCCTCTATGGGGGCAGGGGGTAGAGGAAGGTCCTAGCTCGCTACAGGCAGCCCTGGGGAAGCTGGTACTGGATGCCCATCTGCCACAGGGGCGTGGGGAGTGTGGGGGGCGTGGGTGGGACTCAAACCCACAATTGCTGCACTGTGCTGAGTGCTGCATGACTTCATCTTCCACTGGCATATAGATATCTAAGAACACTCAGCAATTTTCAGATTTCACTCTTACTATAGCATTTATGTAGGTCTCCTCAATGGCATTCTGTATTAATAAGGGACAGTGTTAACTCACATGATCTTCATTTCTCCACTGTTCAAGCCTCCTCTGTCAGCCACAGGGATTCAAAGACCCTGACCAGTTATAAAAGGACAAATGAAAGCAGTGGGGAGAGATCCTGCACTGAGAATTCTCAGGCTGCATTATGCACCTGGCTATATTCAACACATTACTGAATAGCATCTGCAAGTGTAGCAAAAGCCCCAAAAGGGCTTTGAATCAACACCAGCTGCCCAGAGGTAGGTGGAAGTCTGAGAAGCCTGGAGTCAAAGGATTGTAAACATGTCAATAGAGTGTGTGGCTGGCATGGTTCCAAATCTGGGGTGTTGAATTGGCTCTGTAGCCCGCTCTGCCACTCTTAGGGATAACGGGATGTACCATTATTAATCCATCTCTGAGATGGATTATCTTTTACAAATCAAACAATACCTTTCACAGCTGCACAAAACCCACTTCTGGCTGTACTGCAGCAGCCAGCCACTGTGGTGGGGGTTGAGTTATTAAATAAAATCTTCTCAAGGCCTTTTCTTTGAAAGGCATACATGATATGGGCCAAAACTAATTTCCCCAACCAACAAGTTTAGCAAGAATAGATCAGCCAGGTACAGAATCTATAGAACAGGGGTTCTCAAACTTTTTGACACGGGGACCAGTCAAGCTATTCACGAGCTTTCGGAGGACCGGTAACATTCATTTGCATATTTGAATATTCATTAAGCAAATGACAAATATGCAAATACATTGGTTTTGGTCCTCCCAAAGCCCCCAGGGCCAGCTTTAGCAAAGCTTTTGATACGGCCACCCACAACATTCTTACCAGCAAGTTAAGGGAATATGGATTGGAAAAATGGACTGTAATCCAATAAAACCCTGCACCACCTCATCGTGTATTGAAAAGGGGCTCATTTATTTTCAGAAAGCTGACACCATCTTTGGAATTTTTTATCCATATTCTCATTCCGGATGGTGAATGCACCAGGTTCTCTCCATTCTGACACATTGTAGTGCCTTTAAACCTCACTGTCAGCAGTGGGGATATTTAAAAGGCACTGCTTTTAAATTTTTATTCAGGATCTCCGTGCACCCTGAACTGTCCCGCTCCCCGCTGGCCGATTCTCTCCCCCTTCCCCCCCACCTTGGGCCAGCCCCACTGTCCCTGCCAGCCGATTCTCTCCCAATCTCTCCTGGCAAGCCCTGCTGCCCCCGCCAGCCCTGCTTCCGCCGGCCAGTTCCCCAGCCAGCCCCGCGATCTCCCCCAGCCAGCCTCACTGCCCCCGCCAGCCGGTTCCCCCCCGGCCAGCCCCATTGCTCCCGCCCCGGCCAGCCCTGCTTCTTTCAGCCGGTTCCCCCTCCTCCCATGATCTCCCTGACGAGCCCCACTGCTCCCGCCCCGGCCAGCCCTGCTTCTGCCAGCCGGTTCCCGCCCCAAGCCAGCCCTGCTTTCGCCGGTTGGTTCCCCTCCCTATCTCCCCCGGGCAGCTCCACTGCCCTGACCCTGCTTCCCTGCGGCCCATATCCAACCCCGAGCCAGCAATAAGAGCTCACCTGGTAACCCTCACTATGCCTCTGCCGGGAGCCTGAAACATACGGCTGCATCCGCCCAGCCTGGCTGAGGGCTTGGGGAACCCGGCGCTGCACGAGCAGTCTGGGAGCCCGGAACACCCTGGCAGCCACGCTGAGGCCCGGTATTTTTTTCCCACGGCCCGATATCGGGCCGCAGCCCATAGTTTGGTAAACACTGCTATAGAACATTTGACAAGGACAGAATCCTTGGAGAGATGTGAAATCTTTGAACAGAGTCTGTTTTTATCCCCTTCTCCATTTAATATTAACACTCAGCACAACTGTGGGACAGAAACAAGTGGGTCACCCAGCACATCGGCAGAGTAAATAAATATCATTTTACATGTTGTGATACAGTCAAAGTCAGTGCATTTGAATTCAACTCAAATCTGTTTTTGTTTTACTAGTGCTGAGCAGCCTGCAAACACATTGGGCTTTTTTTTTTTTTTTTTTTTTTTGCTTGGGCTTAAAAGTAAATATAAAATGAAGCCATATACAATTTTTACTCTTTCACACTTTGAACTGCTCTATCAAAGCAAAGAAAAAAGGGCTCCAAAGTGGAAAGGGTGACCTATTTCACTTATGTGGAGGCAGCAGAATTACATTTACTTCAGCTTTACATGTACTGGCCATTTGAAAAATTTAACACCGGTTTCTCTCCCTTCTATTAATAGAGACCATTAATAAGTAACATTTGCAGGTTCTTTGCAGCCATCACAATCTCTGCAATCTGCAAACCTCAATATTCGTGGACAGGCTGAACTATACAAGACCTCACAAAAAAATACCTGGGTCAGATCCTCATCCAGTCCAAACTGGAATAGCTGCACTGACTGTAATGAATCTACACCGATCTACATCAGCTTAGGACCTAGCAATTAGTTTTAAAATGGCTTTACTTTTATAAGAAGCACTTCTAGAGCACCTTCCAATACAAGGATCTTAGTCTATTTTAAATAGCTACTTGAGACTCACAACACACATGTAAAGTGGGAAAGTATTATCCTCATTTTACAGATAAGACAAAGAGAAATTCTATGTAATTGGCAGACTAGAGAATAGAACCAAGGTGATCTGATTCTTAGCCTTGTGTCGTCTCGTAAATCCATCTTTCCTCCTACTCTAGAATATATTAGAACTGGGTTTCAAGCATACAGGGCCACATTCTCAGCCGACATAAATCAACAAGCTACTTTAAAATCCATGGTGTTATTTTCATTTACATAATCTGGTCCAGAGTTTTTATTTGCATGACTAACCATTATATGTATCAGAAATAAGCAAAGAACAAATACATTCTGTGGTATACAAAACACCAGAAACTTTGGTTACCCCCTGAGGCTTGCAAAAAGCAAATAATGTAATGCAGCACGAGCAAATAATGTAATGCAGCACGTTATTTAAGTTGATTATTTTTAACCTGTTCCCCCAAACAAAAGCAGGGAAGTTAAGTTCATTAGGATAATTTGTGGGGGGGGGGGGGGCGGCGGAGTGTAACTGATGTCCTAATAGCAACGTTGTCCTTGGCTGACCGATTTTTAAAGGAGTCATACAGAGTGATGACATCACTTATCCCTGGTTAACAGCTTTATGTCTGACAGGCAAAGAGAATGAGAGAGGTACCTCACACTGAAGACTGTCCTCCTTAATGCTGAATAAAACAGTGATCTGGAAAAGGCTCTGCCCTAGCAATGGAGAACAAGAAAGCCTCCTCCCCTATCCATCAGAAGTTTTTACTTTTAAACAGAAACTGACCACTGTCCCGCTCCATGGAGAATGCATGTTGGAGATTATGAAACTTCACCCTGTCAGGATGTCAGGACCGCCCCCCTCCCCCCCCCCCACTTCCTGTGATGAGGTGATATTATTCCCATAAACCAGCGGTTCCCAACCTTTTCCAGATGGGGACCCATTTTGACAATTCAGGAAGACTTGGTGACCCAAGGCAATTCAAAAATGGAGGGAGGAGGCCAGAGCCACCTGGAGAGACACTTGGCGACCCTTTTTAAATGTAATGGTGACCCATATTTGGGTCCTGACTCATAGGTTGGGAAACCCTGCCATAAGCCTAACTCCCCCTGCTCTTTTTCTTAAGTACTAAAAGAATGTCAGGAGGCAGGGCACAAGCCACTTGGAAGGAAGCTCCTTCTTCTAAAGTGCATTAATATAGTCAATTCCCACGTTCACAATCTTCATTCCAAATCCATCAACACCTACAACCATTATTTGGAGTAAATGCTAGACAATGAAATTGCTGCAGTTTTCACTGTATGCAAAGGAATTAACAATCTACTATGTAAAAGAAATCAAAGTCACAGAGGCACAGCAACCATGTACTGAGATGTGAATAAGCATATTATCCCTTTGGTATAAACAGGAGAGAATAGGCATTAAACTATAAAATGTTTACTTTATTAGCATCCCATTTAAGTAGCTACTTGCCTCCTATGTACACTATTCTCTGTGCTTTCACAGCACTGGGAGGTGCTAGTTAAACTCTCAAGTAAATTATGTGCTTCTTTGCTCTGGACACAGATGGAACATACTTTAGCTCTGTATCCAGATGAACTAATTGTTTATGCATCTGATAAAATCTAGATATATCGGACAGTGACTTCAAAATTTAACTACTAGGTTAGGAAAAGTCTACATGCAAACCAAAAACAAAGACAACTTTAAAGGCTGAATAGTCTGCCTAAATATGCAGAGAGCATGGGCAAAACTCTTCCCTTGGATCAACATCTAAATCTTTATCCCAATATTCTACTTTCCCTACAGGCACAAAACTGTCAGTAAGCAATGCAAGATTTAAAGGGAACTATACAAGTGTACTGCTCAATCACATAAATTAGGATGCTTGTAATGCTCATAAACTCTTCAATCAGGAAAAGCTAAAAACCACATCAACAATGCAAGCGTGAAAGTGTGATTGTGTGTTTAGCCACCGACTTGGAAAGGGATTAAAAAGAAAAAAAAGAAAATTTATCCGCACAAGCATGTGACTGCTTTACCAGATTCCAGCAGCACAAGCTCATCTCTGCAATGAGATGCCCCATATAAATCACTTGGGCTGTAAATCAAACAACAACTATGCATTTTAATCTAAGTACCCATAAAGTTAGCCAGAGAGGATAAATAAGAAGTTACTTAAAATATTCATGTCCACAAGCAGCCAGTGTATAATGATCAGAACACTTTTGGGGAGCTCTCCATGGGATGGAAGAACTGCTCTTGGAAGAAAGTTAGAACCCACATACTACTGAAAAAACTTATTCCTTAGCCAGTCACCAGATTGCTCCTCCAGTAGAAAACTGGCCAGGATGTCTCCCCATATTGTTCTATGAGGGAAGGGGATCCACCTCCATGGAGCAGACCAAGGGCATGTCTACACTACAACACTATTTCAAAATCACTAGCGCTATTCCGAAATAACACGGTCCGCGTCTATGCAGCAGGCAGTTATTTCGAAAGAGTGCCAAAACACGGGCAGGCTGGAGGACTTCTTACTCTGACTCCTGTCACCCTCATTGTAGGAGGAGTAAGCAAGTCAGAGAAGCGTGCTCTATTGCGAAATAAGTGCTGTGTCCACACTCCCAATTTCGAAATAAGCTAGGCAGTTAAGCTAGGGCAGTTGAGGTAGGTCAGTTTGCGCAGCTTATTCCGAGTTGAGCCCTGCCGTGTAGACGCGCCCCATGTGTGCCGCTCAGAGAGCTTGCAGACCCCCTGGCTACGGGAAACCAAAGGCCACCTGAGTGAGGACTCCTGCCCTCCCAGCAGCTCAGTCCCGCACCGCGTCCCCAGGCAGGCTCCCTGCGCCCCTGCCTCGCTCTTCACCAGCCAACCGGCTCGGGGCCAGAGCGCACAGGCCCTGTCTGCATGGCGCGCCTGCCGTCCGGCGGTGTGGAAGGAGACTGGCGCCAGAGAAGAAACGGGGGGGTCCAACCGCCCTGCCCAGGGGGCGGGAGAAACAGACACTGCCCTCAGAGCGCTCAATGGGCGTGGCGTGAAACGTGCCCTGAGCTAAGCCTGCCCTGGGCGGGCTTCCACTGGAGATGGCTGCGGTGAAACATCCCTGCCAGCGAAGCCAAGGGGCCGGGGCCGGGGGCCTTCCCCGCCCGGGGTGCCCCCGGTTAAATGGTCCCGCACGCCCCTACCGCCATGACCGCTCCTCCCTCACCCCCCCCCCCGCGGGGCCCGCCGCACACCTGGACTCCTGCGGCTGCGGGCAAGGGGCGAAGGGGCCGGGCTTCCTTGCAGCCGCTGGCTCCGCCGTGACCTCGGCGAGCAGCCCCTTACCCGGGCGCAGCGGCCCCCGGCGGCCAAGGGATTGCAACTGCTGCTTCCTCGCTGCCCGACGCTCCGCGGGGCCACCTGTCAGCCAAGTATCCGGCAGTAGCCTGTTCTGCCTTCCTGGCCCCGCCGCTCCTCGTGAAACGCCCCTCGGGCTGGACAAGCCCCCCTTTGCCTTCCTCTTGCCAAGCGCGTCTTCGCTTTGCCCCCCTCAACACGCGGGACACCCCCCATACACTTTTGCCCCTGCCCCAAACTTGGGAGTGGCGGTGGAATCCCATAGCCCTTCTCCGTGCCCCAAAGCGGGGGAGGTTTAGCTCTAAGGATCTCATCCAGCTTTGCCTTTACTTCCACTTCTCGCAGCTCTTTCTCTTCCAGCTTTCGGAATCCGGTTCCGAATAACTTAAAAGATTATAATGTTACAGAATTTACCTGGTAGACATGTAGGGTATACATGAACTAAGACTCCACCTAGTGTTGCGATTGAGACTTTAAACAAATCAATGCTCTACTTTAGGACATATTGAATCCTGGCAGAGAAGACAAAGGGTTGGAAAGCAAAGTGAAATTTGTTGTTTCAGACAACTATGGGAAACCCAGAATAGCCTATCTGTATCAGTGAAGGACCCAATGCCTGTCAGAACTTTTCATTGTCTGGGATGCATTGATTCAACATTTCTAAAATAACTTTTTATTATTACTTTTTAAAAAATTTTAATGAAAAGCAAAGCTTAGATAAAAAGATTTGTAGTTTACAGTTTTTATTTTGCAGACTGAACTAAGCTCCAAAACTGCCCTGCATACATTCTGAGCCACATTTCCTTTTGTAGGATTATGAGAGTGTGAAAGGCGGGGCCAGAATTTGACCAGTGCATAATGAGGTTTTTTGAATATTTCATATGGTCTGTGGGTTTGCAAAACTAAATTAATTAACTTCTTCCCTTGTATTTTAACCTTACAGATTTTAAGGGGATTCTGTTAGACAAGCAACATGTATTTTCCAAGCTAAAGGGAAGTCTGTGCTATGTATTAGAACAAATCCTAACTAGCTAAGTTAGCAGCAGTGGATAAATACTCTAGGATGCTGTATTTATATCTTCATTATAATTTCTTCTTTCTCTTTCTAATCTCTGGTTTTCACTCTTCATGCATATTAGTTGATATACGTGGAAATAATGGGCTGAACAAAAAGAAGAACTGATTAAAAACTTGTGACTGTAAACTCTAGCTAATAATTTTGTGTTGATCAGTTTGGAAAATAATTCAACTAACTTCTAATTTGAGGAGCAGGGAAACCACTAAATGAATACATAATTTCATGTATAAACATCCCCTCCTCTACCAACACAATATTTACAAAAAACAAAGAAATACTGCAAAACAGATCTATTTTTAGATTTTGCAATAACCACAGTAAGGATTCAACAGTGCTCACAAAAAACAACCACAATTGTAATGTATCAAAATATCATGCCAATGCAAGAATTCATTCACTAATACATATTTTGCTTACATGAGAAAGGCCATTTCCTCTTATGGATTCCAATATAACTGCACGCATAAAAAAGAAATATTTGTTTGAATAAGTATCAAATGATGTGTTTTGTTATCTTTCATTAATCAAGGAGCAAATATTATGCATGGTTTGTCATACTACAATATGTATGTGTTATAAAATAAAACATAAAATGTAAGTTATCGAATAACAAAGAACTGAGCATTTAAACTGTGGTTCAGGAAAGAACTTGTGTAACTTGACTCCAACACAATTTAAGCATTTACTTACGTTTTTTTCCTTAGTAAGATTGGTTCCCTGAATTTGAACCTTAATTGCTTTCAGTTCACTGATGTGAATAAATTAGAAAATAATTTTTAAACTAAGGGTCAACTTATGCTCTTGGTTATAGATATAAGACTCCCAATAATATCAATGGGTTTTCTTTGTACCTGCATTTTAGGGCATACTTTGGATCTCAATATTTACCCAACATCTCATTTAGGGCCAACTGAAATGCATTTTAAATTCTGCTATCTTCTATAGAATTATATCTATTACATTAGCCTGGAGGATACTTATAAACAAAATCTTGTCATGAATACTGTACAAATTGTCAGATGTGTATATAGCCTTGAAATGAGAAATGGGGAAAATGTTGGAAGGAGGAATATATGAATAAAAGAGAATGTATCCCTTTCTCAAATCCAAAGTCATATTCCTCCTCATCCTTTATAGATAATATATTTCCTGATTTTAAGCTCGGAAGTTTTGCAAAAGGAAAACACTTCAGGAAATATTTGCCTGACAGATTCACTAGTCCTTTAGGTAAACAAGATTGCATTACATTGTGGAAAGTCTTTGTACTAAAATCATCCTCTTTCAGTAAATGTTTAAATCCAAACAAATTAAAAACAGTGGGCCTGACTTTGCTTTCAATTACACTAGAATAACTCCATGAACTTTAATGAGGTTATGCTGGTGTATGAGAAAAGTCAGGATTTAGCTCAGTATCCACTGCACCATGGAACACTGTAGGCATGGCGTTTAGCATTTTTCTGTAGAAAACATTTTCTCTGTAAGTGCCTTTATAATGAGATTTTTATGTTAGGAATCCAAATGACTTTACAAGTACTTCTTATTTGTTCCCCTTTGATTGATTTTACTAGTATATCCTCTATATTTTAACCACAATCTAAACTAATGAAATAAAATAATGAAAACATGACATTTCTAACCTATTGATTTATGTCTCTTTAAATAACACTAAATAACACAATCAGAAGAGCTATAATCTCTAGGCAAGGCTTTTTCATACTCAGGCCTGATACAGCTTTCCTATCCTAAAAATTACTCAGCCAGAATGCACTAAAAATGTCTTATATAGAAGCAATGAGGCTATTCTTCATTTACTGAGGTGCAAGTCTGTTTTTCAAAATTAGTTTATACCAACCAAGATGGTGAGCAGGTTTCAATTCTGCCATCAGTGTAAGTGTGGCAGAATCAAAACCCCATTGTTTTCATGGTGGAAACATGCAGAACAATTTGCTTTAAAAATGAATTTAATACTTATGAAAGTGATTATTGAAACCAGACTCTAAGATGGATTGGCTATCACTGGTTAAACTTCTTGACACACAGCTTTGCCAAAGCACCTTCCCTTTCTTCCACTCCTGGAGGTTTTTTAAGTAGAGACTGATATTTAAGCAATTTTATGAAATTATGTAACCAAATTCTTTTTTATCTGAAATCTTTAAAAGATGTTGACCCAGTTCTCCAGAGATGAAAAGCTAATATACTATCCCACTGCAGCACCTAGACACCTGAAACAATTTCATGTGCCTGTGTTTTAATTATACTCCTAATCAGAGATGTTTACAAGAAGTATTTGGGTTGGAATATGGATTAGGCACATGGTTCAAAACCCTGGTTCTTTTGTCAGTGACAAAAATCCCACTGATTTCAGTGAAGCCAGGATTTCATCCACAATATAGTTCAAGATTTGGGTTCAAGGTTAGGGTTTGGATACAATGACTTGTATCCTCTTGTGACTTTGTCAGAATCTGTGAGATTTCCACCACCTGAGGAAGAAATAAAAATGTAAGTAATTTTGCAGGATTCTGATAAAATCTAAACTAGAAAATAAGCTCCTAACCATGGGCGCCATTGGGGGGAGGGAGAGGCTAGACGACAGCAGCCCCCCTGCTTGATTTCCTACTGTAGCAGGATACTATCTCCTGCCTCCCCTCTCTAGCTGGGAGTGAGAGGAACACAGGTAGTTTTATTTACTCCTCTCCAGTGTTCCCTGTAAGCTGCATGGCTGAGTCCCATTCAGAGATTCAGAGCTCCCGCCCAAGCAGAGAGCTCAGCAGACCGGCAGGGCATGAGGCATATGGCTAAGAAGTAGCTAAACAAGCTAACTGCATGCTTGATTTGAGTTCCCAGAGCTAGAACAGGTAAGCAGGGGGAGAGATAATGAGGGAGTAATGAGATGATAGAGTCAGAGGGGAATTGAGTTGAGTTTAGTTGAACTGAGTTGAATTTGGAGAGTCCTGTCTGTGTGACGAGAGAGAGGCAAAAACCCAGCATTCTCAACCCTCGGGGCTGGGAAGGGGAGGTAAGGAGCTGACTGCATGGGATTGGTGGGGGAAAGTTTACATAGGTGTTAATGGCTTAAAGTAATAAAGAAAAATAATCTTTTAACAGAATTTTTTGGAGTGTTGTAGGTATCTAAAACTCTGATCTTAATGATTCTTCTAAATTCTGTGTTACTAATTAATACATGATAAATTGTATTGCATTAAGGCCAGATCTTTGCTATCTGGTAGAGTTCTGTCTCTTATGAGTCAGAAGTAGCAAGCTAGTTTTGTGATGCTAGTTTTGTAGGATGAAGCCTTATTGCAAGCTCTTAGAAACGTGCATCTGTCTACAAACCCTGAAGTCATGTATCATGGGCGGTTGGTGCAGCGGGAGCTGGGAGAGGCATGCCCCCTGCCCCCACCTACAGCACTGTCCCCTCCGCTGAGGACCTGCCCCCACCACAAAGAGGGGAGGAGGAGGAGCAGCAGCGCCCCCCACCACAGGGAGGGGAAGAGTGTGTGCACGTGCCCCAGCATCTCCAGAGCAGCAGCAAGGGAGGCAGAGGTGGCCTGAGCCAGCCCAAGCCTCCCCCAGCCAGGGAGCAGTGAGGAGGGAGGAGGCCTCCAGCTTCCCTGCTCCCGGAAACAGCGGAAAAGGAGGTGGCGGCGTGGCCTGAGCTGCCCCAGAGCATGGGGAGGGCAGGCACTAGGGGCAGCAACACTCCGCCCCCAGAACGTTTACAGCAGGTGTTCTGGGGGCGGAGTGTATCAGGGCCAGGCTGGAAGTTTGGGAAGGCACAGCCTTCCCCCGGCCTAAGCCACCAGACTCCCATGACAAGTGTTAACCTGATGCCCATGCCATGTGTTTATTTGTTCCGGGGCTTCTACTCTTTCAGTTGGTGAGAACACACAAGGTGAAAGTTTCAAACCAGGAGAACTTTTATCTGTTGTATCTGTTTTAGCTTTTATGTTTTTATAGCATGGATCCTAAAAATTCCCCAGAGAAACTGTATAAGCCTTAGTGAATGCCTCGTACTCTCCTTTCTAGTGTCAGTAAATATTGTATTAGTCATGCTCTCCTTGCAAATATTTCTAGTGGAATCATAGATCTGTTTAGCATCTTAAAGCTGAGCTATGTATAGATGATATGCATTTTGGTGTGTTTACTCGCTTGAGCTGTTAGAAAGGATGATGATACATGTACTCCAAGGGTATTCTTAATTTTCTTTTTTATTTGATTTCATATTAAATATCGTACACAGTGCTTCTTGTTAACTATTCCTTCTGTTAATATATTTTCATATATGTGGACTGTTTAAAATATACAGACTGTTTAAAATATATATATGCTTTTTGTTTGCATTGGTGGTGCACATCCACACACTACCTCAATGTTGGTGTTACACATAACAAATTTCAACCAGCCCAAGGAGAGAAAATGTTAAGAGGGAACACTGCTCTTCTTCCCTCCTCCAATTTGCCCACTGAAGTGAAAGAAATGCAGGTTCATCAAGCAGAACAAAAGGACAGTCTGGTGGGTGGAGGGTGCAGGAGCAGGCTGGAGTTTCGGGGTCTTAAGATCCACAATAGGAGATGGACGTTTATGTGACTTGGTAATTTTAGCCTGTGAATGTGAAGCTTCACAATATCTGGATATCAATAAGGCCAATGACAATTTTGCCAAGATGAGCCCTTGGTGTTATCCATTGCTTTAGTTTATATCTGAAGTGTTGTTTGTTTTACAGTAATTTATTTACTTTTAAACATTCCTGGAAGACACTACCTCATTCCTCTCTTCACAATTTGGACCATAAGACATTTAAAAATAACAATAATTGCAAAGCTAAGCAGATTTTATTTATGTCTACTGAAGACAGTGTACAAACTATCAAACTTGTATTAAGGCTCTAAAACTGACACCTGAAGATTTGTGATAAGAACAAACAGCAAAATATTTCCAAATTTAAAAATAAACTTAAAATATGGCTTTAATTGGTATTTGTTATATATTTTTTTTCTTTATATAACAATTAGGAACGCTGTTCCTGTTAGTTAATTTCTAATCACCTGAAAAAAACCTAGGAATTTTCAGGTGCCTAAGTAGCCTCTGTAATGGAAGCATGGTTTAAGCCCCCCCCCCCCACCAAATCTGAAATGGCGCCGCTGCTCCTAAGTGAAAATAAAGATGAAGGGGCAAATTTGATCCCCCCAGACTTTGATGAGATTTGCAGTTAAGTTCCAGTTTTGGCCTAATTCTAATAAGAGTTTGTACCTTTGCATATGCTGTCCTTCAAATATGAAGCTGGATCATAGTCACACTTTCATGGGCTTGAAGTGTGAAAGAATAAAGCCACCTAGGGTACATCTACACAGCAACATTATTTCACAATAACTAGTGTTATTTTGAAATAACTTAGTCCGCATCTACACAGCAAGCAGTTACTTCGAAATAATGTCGAAATACTGTCAAGCTGGAGGACTTCTTACTCCAACTCCTGTAACCTTTATTGTACAAGGAATAAGGGAAGTTGGAGGAAGAGTGCTCTATTTCGAAATAAGTGCTGGGTAGATGCTCCCAATTTTGAAATAAGCTACCTACCCTATGTGAACACAGATACCTTACATAGCAGCCTGAATGCTTACCAAAAATTATAAAAGTGAATCATTTACACCATCATACCAGTTAGAATGCCACACACTTGGCTAAATTTTGCTCTCATAATAACTTGTGAATCTCCCCCCCCCTTTTTTTTTGGCAGAGAAATGCATATAACCCACGTACTGAACCAGGCTTTACTTAGTTTTGGAAATGTGGCTTTGGCATGGAAATGTGAGAAGCTGCAATCATGGAAAGAAAACACTAGTGTGATAGCAGAGGGTTAATAGATGCAGAAGGGTCCTGAATATTGGCCCTAAGACAGATGCTTTAACAGCAGAGATGATCTGGAGGGAAGAGAGAGAAGTCTAAAGAGGAACCTGAAAAAAAAAACCTTGAATACCTGGAAGAGAGCGTCAGAAACCTAATCCTGGGAAACAGCCAACCAAATTGATTAAAAGTCTGAGTGATATATATTTGATTTTTATGAGAAGGTTTACAGTAATAGTATAGTTGCCTTTGTAACATCAGCTGAAGCTCTGCCCCAATATCTGTAATTAGAAAGGGTTTTTTTATGCATGATGATGGACAATTTTTATACGACTACTGAATTTTATTTTGCAACTATTTAAGCAAGAATACTTTTAAATCTTTATCACACATCCCTGATGAACTTTAATCTTTAGCTAACTTAGTACAAGAAAGACAATAACGTGTTGAAATAGGAGCAGAGTTATCTCAGTGAATGCTAGTAACATTGTCATCTGTTATATAGTACAAAAGTAGTAGAAATTACACTTGCTCAGACAGAAATACACAGCAAACTAACCCATATTTATCAAGCCTGACCGATGATCATCACTGAAAAAGATCTAGACATCTACAGTAAGGATGTATCTAAACAGCAACCTAAAACTCAAAATAAGATATATTTGTGCTATGCAAATTGTGTATCTTATTTCGAATCTATTTAGAAATAGTTTATTTTCAAAATAGTTTATACAGCGCCAAAGTTTGAAATAATGCACTATTTCGAGCCATCGCTTATCCCTCGTGCAAAGAGGTTTACCAGGATGGTGAAATAGCATGCCTGTTATTTCAAAAAATATTTTGAAATAATGGGCAGCTTGTGTAGACATGGGGTAGCTATTTCGGGATACCTTTGGTATCCCAAAATAGTCGTGCAGTGTAGTGTACCCTCAGTGTCTGCCTATGTAGTTACTGTGATCTGCATACCACAAATCTGTCTTAATCTCCACCTGTCTCATAGCTAGATCCTCTACTCCCAAAAGGCCAAAGCAGTAGTTTGTTGGCTTTAGCTAAAAGGGACAACGTAAAGCTTCAATAAATGACTATACAACAGCAAGGAATATTAATATAGGTTGTTACCCAATATCCACAGAAGTCAATGGAAAGTCTAACATTGACTTTAGTTAATGTTGTAGCGTGCTCTTAATTAAGTTTCTGTCTTCTGGTAATAACAATTTCCCACTGTTTGCTGAGTAATTAATTTTCTCTTTGGTGTACAATGTGCCTGCTTCAGGTGAAGGGGTTTTGTGTGTGTACGTTCACATTAGCCACTTTTCCACCTAATAAAGATTTTCTTCCCAAAATAACGAGTCTTTTGTGCATTAAAAATGTGTCTGCAGAAACACAACAAGCAAATCTGATTGCATAGCTCATACAGTAGCACATTCAAAGAACTTGGGATGCCTGTGAAGATTATGGTGTGTAAAATGTTTTGCCAGCCACTTTTTTTTTCTGCTGTTCATTTCCGCAAGGAACCAGTATAGAAGCTTCAGAACACAGTTTATTTTTGTATAATTCCTGATAAAAAATAGACTTTAGAACAAATATAGGTATCTTTAGAAACAAGTTTAATTTTGATTCTTACTCAATTCAATGTAAATTACTTCACCTATATTTCTATGCTAAATCTATTTTTCCTACTGAGGATTGTTCTCCAAATTACATATATGTATTTTAGAACAGATCCCTGCAACTATTTCCTTCAAACACAAAAACACCACAGACAGCCTTTGCAAGAACAGTTTTTGAAAATTCATTCTAATTATCCAGTCCCTCAACATTGTGGATTAATTCTGAAAGCCACAATACTTAATTATTTACTTAGATCTGGAGCACATATTACCATGCACTTTCAGAAAGCAGTTACTGCACATGCATGCACAAGCAGGTAACTGATTTCCCCAGATCTGTGCATTGATACAAGAGGCCAGCATGATGCCATCCGAATGCAGTGTTTCTGAATGCATTTTATGTCACACACCAAATTAATTGTGCAGAAGAGGACACCAGTGGATTCCAGTCAACATGAAAGAAATAACGATAATTTGCTGATGACATTTTTCACCATTCTTCTGCCGTAATTTGTTTACTGACAGCCAAAGCAATTCCTCCCTTCTGGGAAAAAATAAAAGAGAAATTCAGTAAAACTTGCAATTAAATTAAAAGATTTTTTTGAATGGGTATATTAAATATGATAATGTGTTTAAAATTTATAGAGGCAGTTTCTTTGAGGTCTGATGTGAGTTATGAAATCTAATTTTGTTTTCATAGCTCTGTGATAAAATTTTATCAATGTTGTAAAAAGGGTCCTTACTAAGAATGACCGGAAATCTGAACTACCTGGTCATGCAATAAAAACACATTCTTCTACTGCAAAGTGTCAGACAAGCAAGGTTTAGCTGAAAATTGATCGATAAGTCTTCCTTTTACACTTGAGTGCATTCACTTTTTCTTCATAGTATAATAGGTTTTTTAATGTTTTTTCCATTAACATCAGACTTTACTGTTAGCAAGAAAAAGGCAGACATAAAAAAAGAGAGACAGAAACAGTCAGGAAAAACTTTAGTTATCTTTAATGATATTGGGCTATAACTTAAAAATGGCTTTTGTTGTTCTTAAAAAAAAAAATGTCAACTTAAAAACCATGGGCTTCTTCCTACAGTGCAAACTGGCAGTAAAAATCAGCTTGAGCTGTTATCTTGGGGTTTTCCTTATGTTGGGAAATCGCTTACTCCTGGTCTACACTAGGGGATACGTTCAAATTAAGATACGCAACTTCAGCTACGTTAATTGCATAGTGTAAGTTGAAGTATCTTAACTCGAATTTTGGCACTGTCCACCCTGCGGGAAGTTGAAGGGAGCACACTCTCCCTTCAACTTCCCTTGCTCCTCGTAGAAGCAGGACTACTGGCATCGATGAGAGCGCTCTCTCAATTCAAATTAGCATGTCTTCACTAGACTCACTAATTCAAGTTCCAGAAGATCAACTGCAGCTGCTTCGATCTTATCTGTAGCGGAGATCTGGCCTTAGTGGCCTAGAGTCTGAGACATAAGCTGTATTTCCTATATTGGATGCAGGAGATGATTCCGTGTTTCTAAAACTGAATGGGCTTTTAGTTAAAGAATTATTTACAAATATTCTGCAATTGCAGCTAGAATTCTAGCTCTATATACATAGACTGGTCTTCTGCACTATCCCCCCCTGAAACCTGTGTTAGTTCCTTCACATTCAATGCAGGTTGCATCTAGTTGGACCACTAATTTTTTTGTTAGTGGGACAGAGACAGCAAAAACAAAAAATTTGCTGATCAAAAAGCTGCTTGATTTTGAGAACTCTTAACTAATGTTCACAAATTTAATTTTTTCTCTAAATTTTTCTTTTTTGACACTGAATGCTACCATTTCCAAATGATGAAGAGTCCCATAAATTTCCTGGGCTTAGTCTTACTGTTCGGCTCTGTCTGTGAGTTTGGCCCTATGACACTGAACTGTTATGTGGGGTATTTTCTGTTCTTTTTTAACATTATTGTAAGTAGGAGTTAATCTAGGATTTTTGAGGACAAGAACTTAATTGCTCTTCGTGGTTTGCCTATATGTGACATCACTTGTCAAAAAAGCAACAGTCCATGGTGCTTTCAGACAGATGTCAAATGAATCAAAACTGTGACATATACTTTAATCCCTGATATATGAAACAGGAAATGTGTATACTAAGGGACTGATTCATTATTATGAAGCATTCAGATCTATCTTGGGAGGGTTACTGTAATTTGTTTGGTTTGTTTGGCTAGGCGAAAGTGTGTGCTAATTTGTAAATAGCTCTTCCATTGGCCATTCCCAAATGTGTGCCAGAGATGAGCCCCCCCCAACTTTTGATTTTAATTTCCTTCTATTATAGGCCTACCTTTCCCCTACACTTTTCACAGTTTAACGCAGAAAAATGAAAGGTTGCCTTTCTCCTGCATATTCAGTTGAAGTATTTCATTTATTAAAATTCATAATCTCATATTAGTAAGATTTTTTTTAAATCTTTGCTTCAACATTTTTCAATACAATAGTTTACCTGTGACTAGAAGAATGCAAGTACTTATCATGGGAAGAGTTTTATAGCTTTCAGGAATAGAGATGGAATGCTCAGTCTATATAAACACCAAACATACTGCACTCTTCCTTAGCATTTGTGCGTTAGTTTTTGTGTTTCTTATGAGGGCCAACATTTTTAAAAGGTACTTGTTGAATAACATTATTTTTTAAGAAACAAAATACCTTTATGAATTTAGCTCTTTCAGGAGAAGAAACAAAAAAATGATTCATAAGCACATATTATTGTGTGAGCTGGGGAATATAAGGGGTTTGAAGAGTCAGATCCCTCACCATACTACAGCATATTTGCATCACCAAAGTGATTATAAATCTGCCTTAAATGTGCAGCAGGCACACAAATCTTGGATCTAATTCATTCCTCCCTGTCTGGCATACAATTTGCAGTGGTCACAAGGAGGTATAGCTTGTGATCCCTGGCCAGTTGTGATTGTCCATATGAACCTTTACGAGCCAGTTAAGCATACCTCTGGGGTTTCTTTAAATTGCACTCAGTGCTGAACTGGCTCCTGGAAGTCCAGGAGGATAAGGGAAATACCATGAGACTCTAAACAACTTTTGCCCCTCACCACAGGTGTGCCAACCAGCTTAGTATCGGGACCAGAGAAGTTCCTTTAGAATAAGACTGCTTTAAAAGACACACACAAATAATAAGAAAAGAGGAAAGGAAAAGAAAGAGGCCCATTCTAAGGGAAAGTGGCTTGTGTTGTCTATCATTTTGGATGGAGAAATATACATATTTCCATTAAATCTATATAGAATGCAAATTCAAGTTGACTTTAACATGCTACAGAAACTATGCAGATTGCATGAACTCTTGAAAAGGCAAATTTTTATCACCAGCTGAAGGCAATTGTATGAAAATTGGAGAAAACCCTACTGGGACTATCTTGATGTGTTTTAATCCTAATTGCAAAGTATGTGCATTTAACACAAAACAAAGCAGCATAGCTACTTTTTTCAGTTCTGTCTCTTCTGGGGAGATGGTAATTTTACAGTACATTCATAAGGGATTATCATTTTAAAGTGATCTTCATTTTAGAAAGGCTAAATGATCCTCCAAAACTGCAGAGAGGCTTCCTCTTTACTTTCCCATGCTCCTTGATCTTCATTCTTCATTATCCTAAACAGGGACTTTTCTCTCAGACCTCTTTCCCTTCCCTCACTTTCTTCCTGTCTTTCCCCTTCTACCAATGGGCTACTGGGCTACTGAATTTTGCTTTCAGTTTATTTAAGCTAATAAATTTGCACAGATGTAAGAGAGTGCCACATTTGGCCTCTCTCATTTTTTTCCATAGGTAGGTCCTTTTAGCCCATTTGACCAAGGTTCCTGTATTCTGACTTAGCTGAGCTATTATATCAGGAAACAACCTCTCTTTACCCATAATCTTGTGGGAGGTGTACTTGTTTGTGGATTCAGAAAAAAATGGATCTCCTAAGAAACACAGAAAGTAGGGCACAAATGCTAAGAAGGAATAAAGTATATTTGGTGTTTATGTAGAGCATCCCATAAAGTTCTAATAGTAATGAAACCAGAGAGGAGACTCATAGACAGTAAAAGGTTGTTATACAGTAGTTACAGGTAATAATTACTGATCTACTAAGTTTATCAAACTGGTCCTAAATAGAAACAAGCTATTTCTTATAAAATAAGAATACCCACAAAATTTCACTCAAAACACAAAGTGAGGGTAAATATCTTTGAGGGTCTAAGAAGTCTATTTTATTTTTACATAAAAAACAATTATGTGCCTCGTCTCTACTTTGTTTTGGTCAAAGGGTTTAAGATATATTTAATATAGCCAAAAACAACTAGGGTGCTAGGTAATAGGATACAGAGATTTTAACAACAGGGGTTTGGTTCAAAACTGACTAAAATAAAAGCGATTAATCTCACCAGATGAGGATTTGGTGACCTATATGAAATTAGTTATTTATCTCATTCCAGTTACTCAATGGCAGTACCTATATATAAAAAAATACCATCAACACAATTATTATTAAACAGCATTCTTGTTAGCCTTAGCAGAGATTCATGAATTGAATTGGCAAGTAGACTGAACTAATCCCTTCCCAGCCTCCTCTTTCTCCATTTTGTTTATTTAGACCCTGATTCAAAACCCACTAAAATTACCAAAAAGATTCCCAAAACCTTGGATTGTAAACTTGTTGGGAAACAGACTGTTCTCTCACTGCAACTACATACAATGCAGTTTCTATGTCACCCAAGTAACAACTCCTTCAAGTCAGTAATAATGATATTTTAAGATTTAGGATGGAACACATGGTCCTTCTACTTCATCCTATGGAATTTGGGAGTTTGGACTGAATTGTGTGGTACTGTATGCAGCATCACAGACAGAAATGAAGTATGTTTGTTTTAGCTGTGCCAAATCTGGGTATACTTAATAGAGTTAGTCAAAATTTAATGTCATATTTTTGATATTCCTCTGAACTTTTCAAAGATTTTCATCAAAATGTTCCATGTTTTTTGATCAGCTCAGATATCTAATATTTGCACCAGCATTGATTACTAGCGCACAATTGATACTATATCTTTGTACCACATCTTCTTGCTGTTTTGTTCTACTCTCTGACTGCAGTTGCTGCTTCTATCATTTATAGTTGTTCAATAGTCCTGTGCTCTGCTGAGCTGGAATTACAGCCAATGGCACTTCCTAGTCATTACTGTTGGGAACTGATGTCTCAGAAATGACTGACTCATCCCAGGAAGAGACAAGTGATTTAGTGGGACCATCAGCAATTTATATAAATAAATAATGTACATGAAAACAGTAACAATGTGAGGAAGGACATAGAGTAGAAGAGGAAGAACAATAAGTCACGGAAAAAGAAGGGAGGTGGAAATGTGAAAAGAAAGAGCTAGTCAAATAAAAGGCATATTTAAACTCTTCATTGCTAATATTTACTTCAATTGCAGTGCTGTCCCGTTAAATCAACATTACACAGTATAATGTTCAGCATTTTCTCTATGTACCTATGACAGTTGGAAGCAGTTAAGAGGTTAAACTTTATTCATTATTTCTTAAGTAATTTAAGTCTACAATCATCTTTCAAAAGATTTTTATCAAGTCTTTGAAAGAAAAGATAAGTAAAAATTCTGACGTCTTTTTAACGCTTTACCCTTTTTCTTGTAGGTGTGGTCACTCTAGCTTTTTCATTCTTTGATCTTTGAAGAAGAAACTATATATGTCTTTTAAATGTTTTCCGGTCACCTAATACAGTATTTTGACCAATTTCAGAGCTTAATAATGATGAATAAAGGCAAGATTATTGCTGAAAGGGATAGTGTCAAATTCTATTTCTTTCTTAAAGGAAACAACTTGGAACCAATTTTCCTTTTTGCAAAAGGTTTCTTTCTTGTATTTTTAATGCAACACCAATGGGGTGCTAACAGTATCAACTATGTTAACACACTACTGGTTTTTGTAATGTTCACCAGTTTTGCTTGAGCTGTTGCACCAATTATTCATACCATAGTTGTATACCTCCTGGTCAACAGCCATCAACACTAGAGATATACAAATGACTGATACCCCAAAACCACAACCCACCCTCCCCCAGAGAAAACTGAATACAACTCGAGCATGTCTGAGATATATTCAGTCTAAGGCAGAAGAGTAGCTCAGTCCCTGTTTGTAAAGTGGTCACCAATTTTGTTCAGTCAATGTGAAGCCCCATTGTTGTTTTCCTTTTTCCTAATTGCATAATAGACATAGCCATTACAGCCCCATTTCACCTTCATCATAACATTATCATCAGCTCATGCCACTTGTTGGTAACACACTTAGACCTTGATTTGACAAAGCACTTAAGCACATGCTTAAGTTCCAGTTAAGTCATGCTCATTAGCTGGGACTACTTACAAACTCATGCTTAAGTGCTTTCCTGTATAAATGCTTCAGTCAGCATGGGGCAAATCACCCCATTTCTCCGAGCCAAAATACCAGAAGCTGGTGCTAGGGAGTTTAAGGTGTGTGTGTGGGGGGGGGAAAGGTTTGAAATAATCGGCCTCCAAGCACTGATGTAGTGGAAGTAGACTTGTGGCATGGATACTACTGAAGCTCTACAACTGTAATAATCTTTGGTGCTGCTTTGCCTTATCTTCATGGGGTGCTACAGATGTTGATGGACATGACAGTTATTGTACTTCCCTCATCCCTACTCACCTCTATACCTCTCCATCAAACTTTGCTTTGGGGAAGATGCTAAAAACAGCTCTAGCACTGCAGGCTATGCATAAGCTCAGGAAATTTTGCCTGCCCAGTGCTTACAGAGAATTGACTCTGCTGCTCCTGGGGCTTTCCACAGCTATTGGGAAAGAGGGAAGATTTCTCCCAGTGCATCCTATGTGATGCCCTTCCGGAATTCAGAAAAGAGCAACTAGTAGCAAAGACTCAGCCAAAAATATATAAAACATTTGTCAGTGGCTTAGTTAATTACATTGAATGCTCTATCCACAGGCTGCTGGGTAGCCTTTTGCTGGCTTCAACTTAAAATGTCTAAATAGCTTACCTAGTTGTTGAGATGGTAATGAGCACTGTTAATAAGAGCCAGAAGTGAACCAGGAGTTTTGGCCTAAATTAGAAAATTATAGTCACCATTAATATGTTGGGAAGTTATTAAGCGCTTTCATATTCTCAATCAAGGCATTGTCCATAACATGTAAAATAATTAGAAACCACAAATTAACTAATATTTAAAGTAAAATATACATTTACAGATTAAAAAAGGAATGTTTTCATAACAAAAAGATATTCCTTCAGTGTACCGATCTATATTGATTTGTTACTTTTAGAAAAGATTTAAGGAATAGACTAATCCCCCTTATAAATAATCACATCGACTCTACAAATTCACATTGGGGGAACAATGACTCTTTAAATTATGGGTAACTTTTGCACCCATTTACAGTACTGTAAATAAGGATTAACACTATTGATGTCAATGGAATTACAGAATTACAACCATGTAAAATAAGGTAAGAATTAGGTTCTTTAAGTAAGAATTAAGTAAGGTAAGAATTAGGTTCCAGATTTTTTTCTATTTTTATACACACGAATGAGGGCATTTTAATTCATTTTAAAGCTGAGATAGACATATATGATACATGAAAAAGTTGGAGAAATATTTATAGATCACTTGGCTTCAAATCTTCAGGTTGAACATTGAAGAGTAGGCAGGGTATTTCTTTTTACCTTGAAAACACCTTGCAAGTGAACACTTCGGGGCTACCAAGTCCTCATGTTAATTATGGATAAGAAACTGTTTAGACAAGTAAAGCATGAGATATGCAGGCAAACAAGGTGCTCTTGAGGATATACTGTACAGTCTGGTCACTGGTCTGTCACTGCTCATTTACATTGGTTCATCTTAACGTTTCTGTAGCAGCAGGAAATATACTTTTCAGAGAAAACAGTAAGGTTCAGAGATGTTGATACCATCCTAGCTTAATAATAAAATGGTTCTTGTTCATACAAAAATATTGAAATCTGTTTTGCAGCCAATGTGGAGATGATTCAAATTGATAAAAACAAAACCCAGACATTACCAGGTTTATTAAAAATGTGGAGGGCTAGAATATATCTGACATAATCATATAGTCAGGTAGCAATATGGGAGCCAATTATTACTAGATGGACCACCTAAGTTTCAAACAAATGAAACATATCCATAATTAAAAAATAGCAAACATTTGGAAGAACGATTTACAATTACTTTACAATTTACAATTGACAAGCACTGTCAACAGTGACTATGAACTGCTGTAACTAACTTTGGGTGAGTCTGCTCATTTATTAAAGTCATTTATTCAAAGTGATTTTACATCATCCTTTTGGTTAATTTCTGTATTCTGCTTAGATTATATTGTTTGTTTACAAGTGACAAATATTAAATTTCACCATATGATCTTGGGGACATTGTAGAGCTGGGCACAAAACTTCCCTATTTAAAAAAAAAAAATGTGTTCATCCAGAACACATTACCCGATCAATGGTTTACAGCCAGGCCCTAAGATACAACAGGATTTGCTCAATCCCACAGACAGAGACAAACACCTACAGGATCACTATCAAGCATTCTTAAAACTTAAATACCCACCCGGGGAAGTGAAAAAACAGATTGACAGAGCCAGACGAGTAACCAGGCATCAGCTTCTTCAGATAGGCCCAACAAACAAAATAACAGAACCCCACTAGTCATTACCTACAGCCCCTAATGTAAACCCCTCCGGCACATCATTAACAATCTACAACCTATACTGGAAAATGATCCCTCACTCTCACAGGCCGTGGGGGACAGGCCCATCCACACCTACAGACAATCCCCTCACATGAAACAAATTCTTTCCAGAAACCACACATCACACCTCAAACATACTCACCCAGGAACCCGCCGCTGCAATCAACTCCAGCGTCAACTATGTCCACACATCTACACAAGCAACATCATCACAGGACCTAACCACATAAGCCACCATATCAGATGCTCATACAACTGCACATCCATTAACATGATCTGTGCCATCAAGTGCCAGCAAAGCTCCTCTGCCGCATGTATTGGTCACACTGGACAGTCTCTATGACAAAGAATCAATGGACACAAATCAGATATTTGAATGGTAACATAGAGAAACCTGTTGGGGAACATTTTAACTTGCCCGGGCACTCATTAATGGATTTAGAGGTGATTATTCTATTACAAAGTAATTTCAGGAATCAACCGGAACTGGCCTTCATATACAAATTTGACACTATCTCCCATGGCTTGAATAAAGACATGAACTGGATGGGCTGTTACATTCAACACCCAAATAACATCAAAAGCTAAGTATCGGACACTTATAGACCACTCTATTAGCCTCATTTAGCATGGATACTTTAACTGAGGGGTTTTTTTCCCTCCCCCTTTTCCCTTCTTTTTCTGCTTTATGTTTGAACCTCTGTGCCTCTTGCTCCATATTTGTCATCTGAAGAAGTGGGCTGTGCCCACAAAAGTTCAAGATACTATATATATTTTTGGTTAGTCTCTAAGGTGTTATAGGACCATTGTTGTTTTTAATTTTTTTTAATTTACAGACTAATACGGCTACCCCTCTGAGACTTCCCTATTTTTGTTTCATTAATATTGACAATGAATTGATGATTCCTTTAAGGTTCTGCAAATTTAACTCAAGATAATGTTTTACCAAGGTTTTACCACAGCAAAACAGGTATTCCCATGCATACACACACACATCATCCCCCCCGGCACAGTAAACCGAGTTGTATTTTCTGCAGAAAATGACTTTTCTTTTCATAGAAAACAGAAAATAAAATCTGAGGTGAATCAACATATGGGTGTTTTCAGCATAGACTGGATTTTCTTTCTGAAAATAAGAGAGAAGAGCAATGAAGAACTATTGCTAATTATGTTTTGACTGGCCCAAGAGCACTACTCTTAATTGATTAGGATCCTGTATTATCACATTTCAGGGTAAAAAAAAAATTATAAAGACAAGAATTAGCCCAGTAAAATTCAAATTCCTATTCAGTTGCAATTTCATATCTGGTTTTGAGAATTCAGCTGCCAAATCCCTCTAAACATTTATTTTAAATTGTTTCTTTGGTTCCATTTTCTCTGATTGAAGGAAAAACAGCCTGCATCCAATTATAATTAAAATATTAATAGCTGCTATGGAAAAGCAGTTAGTAGCTAACCATAGGCCTTATGATCTCTCCCGGTATAAATAATGTCAGGGGAATCCTTAATTATGCTCAGCATAGTCAGTCTTATGAACTTCCCACTAAAGGCCATACGTGAGTATTTAGAACTGGGTGTGATAGGGAAAATTAATGCGGCGTTCAGCTGAAATGGGCTCTTTCATTTTCATGGAGCTGAATCAGTGTTATTGAGGTTAGTCTCACAGAAACTACTTGGCAAAACTCTAGTAAAATGGGGTTTTAGCTGATTTCAGGCCCTGGAGGAAATGATCAGGACAAGTGTTCCTTCTAATGTTTTGTGCTCCTGAGAGGAATGAATTTTCTTATGTCCACCCACATGGAGGGGATGTGCGACACATTATGATCATATCTGTGCATGTAACAACATTTGTGTGGTGGGAGTGGGATCAATTGATTCTGCGGGGGGGGGGGCCCTCAGGGCTGTGGCAAAGAGGGTTGGGGTGCAGCAGTGTGAAGGCTGTGGCTGGGCAGGTAGGCTCTAGGGTGGGGCTGGGCATGAGAGGTTTGGTGTGTAGGAGGGGGGGCTCCAGATTTGGGAAGGGGCTTAGGGATGGAGGTTGGTGTGCAGGAGGGGTACAAGTTCTAGGCTAGGATTGGGGTGCAGGAGGGGGTACAGGCTCTGGGCTGGGGATTTGGAGCTGGGGATGAGGGCTTTGGGGTACAGCAGGGTGCTCAGGAAGGGGGGCTCAGGGTAGGGCAAGAGGTTGTGGCTTGAGCTTACCTGGGCAGCTCCCTGCTGGGGATGACAAGGAGGAGCCCCTTTGTCCCAGCCATGGCAGCTCTGTACTGGGGCTGGCAGGGTGGGGTACCCCTGCCATCTCCTGCAGCTTTGGGGCTTGGGGAGAGATACCTCTCCCCGCTGCAGCCCTGAGACCCTGTGTGGGGCTTAACAGAAAGCTGCTCAGCCACACAGCTTAGGGAGAACTTAGGTCAGGACTATATTTGTAAAGGTAACATTTGACGTATAATCACCCCAATCATTTTTATGGGAACTATTAGTTTTCAAGAAGTGGAAAAGTAGAAAAAAATTATTTAATAAGAGAAGGGATTTCTCACTATTAGTGACACTAAATCAATTTTATGATGGAAAGTCATTACAATGTACTAAATTTCATTGATATTATTTACACTTTCATTAATGAATTCCTCGGGCATTTGAATGTTCAAAGATAAGGTAAATATCCCTAATTAAAATAAAAGTAAGTTGATACAGAAAGCGATAAGGTTATACTGTATGTGCCATAATGATAAAGTGATATTTACTTTAAAGAATGTATTTATAACTGTACAGCATTTACAGCCTTAGTGAAACATGATTACATGTTTGTACAATACAACCTGTCCTTTAAGTTTCTCAGAAGAAGAGACAACAATATTTGTCGCATCTGGACCTTGCTGCTTTCGGATTCTGGCATAAATAGCTCTAACTTCCACCTGATGCTTGATGGCTGTGAAAAACATTTTAGAAAACAAATTATTAAAATTCTACTTTCAAAAATGTATTACAAAGATGTAGAAAACAGGTAGGGTTGATACTTATGATACTTGAAGCTTGTATCCAGCCCATCCACATACACTACTCCATATATAAAAGGCATCAGTACATGAGAAAGTAAAGATACCAATAATACATTTAATGCAAATTAGTTGGATTCTGAACCATAAATACCACTACAGAGCCTTAGAGGAAAGGATTCAAAAATTTCCTGGACAAGATTTTGGAGACAAGGATGATTAGACTAAAGCAAGTGACCAGCCAAACTTCATTCCCTGCTGAGGTTCCAGATATTTGATCAGTATGTTTTCTAGTTTTCAGCATTCACGTCCTCAGTGTCCTATGTTAGGCTGTTGCTTTGAAACTGTGATGGGACTTTGCCAATAGCACGCTTACTCTTATAGGAAGGAAGAGGCACAGCAGAGCTACAGGGCAGGTCAGAGCTGCATTAAGATGTTTCCAAGTCTCAGAGGGTTAGCTGGGTTTGTCTCTGCAAAAACGACAAGGAGTCCTGTGGGACCTTAAAGACTAAGAGTACGTCTACATTGCGGAACTATTTCAGGATACCAGAAGTATCCCAAAATAGCTCTTCCGTGTCTACTGAAGCAGCCATTATTTCAAAATGAATTTTGAAATAATGGGCGGCTTATTCCAACATCCTGGTAACTCGCATTCCATGAGGGTTAAGGGGCATTTTGGAATAGCAAGTTCTTTCAAAATTTAGCGCTGTGTAGACAGTGCCAAATTACAAAATGAGCTATTTCAAAATACACTCAATTGCAAATTGCGTAGCTTATTTCGAGCTAAGGGTGTTGTGTAGAGGCACCCTAACAGTTTTACTTGGGCATAAGCTTTTGTGAGTAAACACCACTTACTATAGGACAAGCCCACAAGAAAAATAACAGAATACCACTAATTATTGCCTACAGCCCCAGCTAAAACCCCTGCAGTGCATCATTGATAATCCACAACCTACCTTGGAAAACAATCCCTCACTCTCACATGCCTTGAGAGACAGGCCAGTCCTTGCCTACAGACAACCTCCCAACCTAAAGGAAATACTCACCAGCAGCCACACTCCACACCACAGATACAGCCACCCAGGAACTTACCCCTGCAACAAACCCTACTGCCAATTCTTTCCACACATCTATACAGGCGACCCATTCTCAGGACCTACACACATAAGCCACACCATCAGGGGCTCATACAACTGCACATCCTCTAATGCAGTGTTTCTCAAAGTGACCCACTCTGAGAAAACTCCCACCAGGCTGCTCCAGTTTGTGTACTCACTGGCTGTGCAGCCACGGGCAGATGACCATTTTTGCGGGGCCCAGGGCAGCACAATTTTGCGGGGCCCCCCTTTGCCACGGCGCATGCACAGTGGCGCCACGCGCATGCGCGGGGCTTTTTGAAGTGCGGGGCCCGGGGCGGCCGCCCCGCTCGCCCTGCCCTATTTCCGCCCCTGTGTGCAGCCATGAAGTCTTGCGGCTCTTACTGGCTGCGGTTCGCCATTTGCAGCCAAGGTGAGCCGCAGGAAGCAGCGTGACTTGGGCTGCTGAGTGCCTAGGTAGGTTAAAATGGTCTCCTACAGATTTATGTGTGTTACCATTTTGAATATCTGATTTGTGTGTATTAATCCTTTGTCGTAGAGACTGTCCAGTTTGGCTATTATACATGGCAGAGGAGCATTGCTGGCACTTGATGGCATAGATCATGTTAGAGGATGTGCAGTTGTATGAGCCTTTGATGTGGTTTATGTGGTTAGTCCTGTGATGATGTTGCTTGTATAGCTGTATGGACAGAGTTGGCAATGGGGTTTATTGCAAGGGTAGGTTCCTGCATGAGTGTGTCTGAGGTGTGTTGTGTGGCTGCTGGAAAGAAATTGCTAAAGGTTAGGGGGTTGTGTGTAGGAGAGGATTGGCCTATCCCCCAAGGCCTGTGAGAGTGAGGGGTCATTTTCTAGGAAAGGTTGTAGATTGTCAATGATGCGCTGGAGGGGCTTGAGCTAGGTGCTGTAGGTGATAACTAATGGTGTTCTGTTATTTTCCTTGTTGGGCCTGTCTTCAAGAAACAGATTTCTGAGTACTTGTCTTCACTTCCCCAGGTGGGTATTTAAGTTTTAAAAATGCCTTATAGAGATCCTGTAGTGTTTGTCTCTGTCTGTGGGAGTGGAGCAAATTTGGTTGTATCGTAGGGCCTGGCTGTAAACAATGGATTGCGTGATGTATTCTGGATGGAAGCTAGAGGCATGTAGGTAAGAATAATAGTCATTAGGTTTCCGTTATAGGGTGGTAGTGATGTGGCCATCATTTAATTGTACTGTAGTATCAAGGAAGTAGATCTCTTGCATGGACTGGTCCAGGCTAAGATGGATGGTGGGGTGGAAGTTGTTGAAATACTCATGGAACTCACTAATGGACTTAAGAGTAGCCATTCTTCTACAAAATAATTTCACAAGCCAACTACAGCGAGAGAGTGAGTAATTGACTTTCATATGCAAATCTGACACCTTCTCATTTGGTTTGAACAAAGACTTGAACTGGTTAACACAACACCAGCTTTCCTTACATTCAATACCCTATTGACATCAAAAGCTAAATATGGGGCATTTCTAGCCCACTCAATTAGCCTCATTAGCAGCAGGACAACAATTGACACATATATTTTTCCTTTTCTCTCTCGCTTCTTAGTCTGAGGGTCCCCCTTTTTTCCACTCTAGATCATTTCATCTGAAGAAGAGGGTTTTTCCCACAAAAGCTCATGATACTATACATATCCTTTTGTTAGTCTCTAAGGGTATGTCTACACTGCATTCCTCTTTTGAGAGAGGAATGCAAATGCAGCTGAGCAAAATTGCAAATTAAGCACGGATTTGAATTTCCCAGGCTTCATTTGCATAATCATGGACCGCCGCTATTTCGAAATACCCTATTTTGAAATAACAAACGCTGTGTAGACGCGGTTATTTCGAAAGAAAACCCTTCTTCCGAAATAACCGGTAAACCTCATTGTATGAGGAATAAGGGTTATTTCAGAAGAAGGGTTTTCTCCCGAAATAACCACGTCTACAGAGCGTTTGTTATTTTGAAATAGGGTATTTCGAAATAGCAGCGGTCCGCAATTATGCAAATGAAGCCCGGGAAATTCAAATCCACGCTTCATTTGTAATTTTGCTCAGCTGCATTTGCATCCCTCTCTCGAAAGAGGGTGCAAGTGTAGACATACCCTAAGATGCCACAGGACTACTTACTTTTTTTTAATTGTTTTTAAAGTTGCAGACTAACATGGCTTCCCATCTGAAACTTTTAAACATGTTTTCATGTTGTTGTTTTTCTGAATTTCAAAGGGCTAGATTGTGATTGTGCACCTTTGAATAGGCACACTCCTGGAGAAGCCCCTTCTGTCCAAGTATGGCTTTTCTGAAGCCTACCTCACTTTCTCCTTAACTGGGGCACTCTAAAAAGAATCCCTACAGGCCAGATATTCAGACAGTTTCCTTCTGGGATCTCATTTTTTATTCCAGACTGAAGTCTTTCAAAAGAAAGCTCAAACCTTCAAACTCTTCATCACAGTTTCAGCTAGGCTCTCCCCCCAGAGTCTGTCCTCACTTTAACAGTTCATTTATTTTGGCCCAGTCCCACCCTAGACACCATCCTCCCCGAAGGCCCATCTTTGTACTCTCTGAGTACATGTTGCCTGGAGTTTGACCTTCTCAGATAATGCTCTCCCATCCCAGCAGGCACTAGCCTCCTTACTCCCTGCCGTGTTTGTAGGCATATTCCAATCCGCAGCTGTCATCCAGGTGAGGAAGATACAATACACTTACATTATTGGAATTTAGAAATCTACTGCTGGATTGGTAACAGAGGTAACATGAAGATAGTTTGCAATTTGGAAATTGTATCACACCAGGAATATCAGGAATAATCATGAAGGAAAAATAGGAAAATGAATAAAACTTGAAGAGCAGTTCAATGGCTAAAACAAAGATATAATGTAAAAATAAGTGTGTTAAAATAGAATTATTATAAAAAGACTTGGTTGGTTTTAATGTTCTTTTAAACTAGAAGATTTATGTGGTGTTGTTTGGCGTCCTTCAGGGAATGGAGCTGGGAGTGTAGAGGGTGCAGGAATTGGGGCAGTGACTTGGGGATGTGGGAGCTCAGAGCAGGAGGTTGCGGGGGTGAAGGAGTCAGGGCAGGAGGTTGGAAGGCGGGGGGGGGGTGCTCACAAGAAGGGGTGGTGGGTGCAGAATTCAGGTCATGGGATGAGGGACTGAGGGCAGTGGGTGGTGCGGGCCTGCTGTTTGGCTGGTGGCTGCTCCATAGCTCTCCGAGGCTGTCTGAGCAGCAGGGGCACGCTTGCTTGGTTCTCTTCTCTGGTCATCCTGGAGTATAACTGTTCCTGTTATCACAGCCCTCACTTTTCATTTGATAAGAGACAACAGCATTCCATGCATATCCCATTGTGCTGGCACAAGTAAACCCTGACTTGGCTTTGTCAGAAGTGGGCCTTCAGGCTATATGTTGCCCTGGCCTGCTTTATATTATGATAAGAGGAAGCTGCATACCAAATCTTGAGGAATTCTTCAAGAAACACAGATGTGTGGACAGATGCACAAACTCAAATATATATAGTAGATAACTGTAGTTTGTAAAGTGCCATATTAAAACTATTGGATACAATCCTGGCCCCATATGTGTCAATAGGAATTTTTCCATTGTCTTTAGTAGGGACAGGATGTCATCCATTACACACAGTAAAGTTACAGTTCAATTTAGCTTCTCTAATAACAAACAGTGCTACAAAGCAAATGTTGGTACCTTCTTTGATGTTTGCAAAAGGATATATCTGAACCTGTGATTAGTTACCTTCCCTGCTCAGAAAAGGATTTCCATCAGAAACACACAGAAACATGTCTCTTTCTATTTCATCCCATGACTGGAGTGGCTCACCAGCCCGTGTATACAGGGCCTTGGCAGGCTGTTGCATATTTAGCCTGCTGGTACAGTTATCCAGAAGCTGAAAAGGAAAAACAGTGTTGATATTGAACACTGTATACAGATGCACAGATTTATGCCATAAAATAAATACAGAAATACAACTCATAAGACATGGTGGGAGATGTTGAAAGAAATGTATCTCTTGCTGTAGAATCTCTCCTGGATTCCCAACCTGAAATCCTTATTCAGGCAAACCTTTCCGTAGTGATAATGAAAATTTTGCCTGAGAATGAAGGTCAAGTTTGTCCAGAATGAAGGTCAGAATACAGAGAAAAGCAGAAATATAGTAAGTAGTATATAAATAACACTGAAAAGAGGACATGAACAGTTAGCAGTGGGCACTCTGGGCTCATCTAGGCTACAACCCTCTTTCGAAAGAGGGATGTAAATTAGGCAGATTGAAAGTGCAAATGAAGCGCAGATTTAAATATCCAATGCTTCATTTGCATATTCATGTCCAATCGCTGTTTCATAAAAATGTATTTCGAAAGTGAAACCACAGTCTAGATGTGGTTCTTTAGGAAAAAAACCCCTTTTTCGAAAGATCCCGTACTCCTAATTTTTTCAGGAGTATGGGGATCTTTCGAAAAAGGGGTTTTTTTTCGAAAGAACCTTGTCTAGACTGCAGTTTCACTTTCGAAATGCCCTTTTTTGAAACAGCGGACGTGAATATGCAAATTAAGCGTGGGATATTTAAATCCGTGCTTCATTTGCACTTTCAATCTGCCTAATTTACATCCCTCTTTCAAAAGAGGGATGTAGTCTAGACATAGCCTCTATTAGAACTCGGGATGTAATAGTGTGGATGATTAACCGATTAACAGATAAGCAAAAACTTATAGGTTAATGCTATAGACTACACATATCCCCCTCACCAGTAAATTTTTTAGCAGGCTGGCCAGCAGCCCGGCTCAGTTCTGGCTCACGCCAGGTCCGGGACCTACCCCCACTGCAGCTCTGCATTTAAAGTGTATTAGGAGCCAGGCGGGCAGGTAGCCCAGCTCAGTTCCAGCTCATACCAGGTCTGGGAGCTCAGCTCTCCCCCCAGACAGGGGCTGCTGCCAGCCCACGCTGCTGCCTCTGTATCAGAAGCAGCAGCGTAGGGCAATAGGTAGCCAGTCTGTGAGGGGAGCTGGTTTTTAAACTGGCTCCCCTTGTGGACCAGCTCCCGCCTGACACCCTGTGCTGCTGCCTCTGATATAGAGGCAGCAGCGCAGAATGGCAGGTGGCTTCTTGGGAGTGGGGCCTGAGCGCACTGGCTGCCAGCCTCACCCCCGGCAACTACAGAATAGTCGAGTGACCAATAAGAATTCATGAGATTAATTGTTTATTCAATTAACCAATATTTAACATCCCTAATTAGAACTATCACTTTATCCTGGGACATTTTAAAAATAAACACCAAAGAAATAGAGACCAGAACAAATGAGCCTTCAATGTACGTATGTTTTTCTGCATGTGAATATTTAATATAATTCTATTGGTTTCTCATACGTTTGTGTATGAGAAAATATTCTATATCTAAGAATCAGCATATACTGCAGCGTTTTATAACATTCTGCCATTGTAAGCATGAACAAAAAGCTAAGAACCTTTCACCCTGCTAATCTGATGATGCATCATATACATTGCTACTGCCTTGGGTCACAGTACATCACAATTGTTTTGCCTGAATTGTTTCCATTATATTATTAAGGGTAACTGCAGAAATTCCATTTAAGAGGTTTTTGGTAGCTACATCATGTTGATTTGGGATTATTGAGGGGCATCACATTACACACAGTAGAAAATAATTAAATGAATCCAAGGAAAATCTGCTATAATGGGAAAAGCATGTTTTACCCTTTTTCTTCATTAAATATATATTAAACTTGCCAAATAATTATAAACTCTGACTCCTAAGGCATGTGATTCCAACAGAGAATTCAATCCTTAAAAGCCCATGCTTTCCTTAACAGGTTTTGCATCCTTCTTGATGCCATTCTCTGTAGCAATAGGCAGACTGATTCCTTCTCCTGTACTTTACCTCTGAAATTGTTTTCCCCCAGGCATAAACTCCTTGCTCAGGTTTATAACCGTTCTGGTAAGCCCACACTCTTTTTGCAGATGGCTGATCATACAGACATCTGTGATTGGATGACAGCAGTTTAGGTGAAAAATGAGAACTTTTGAACTGTGATGCTTGAACCTCTGAGAAGTGTGTCTATAACATAAAATAGAAAATGTAGAAGATGAATAGAATGATCAATTTTTAAGTACAATACTATCTTACATAGTGAGGGCAGTGCGATCTCAGTCCATCCCACTGAATAATTATTGATACTAGAATTCTTTGGGGAGGCCAACAAGCATATAGGCAAGGGGAATCCAGTGGATATAGTGTACTTAGATTTCCAGAAAGAGGTAAATATAACTGGACCGCTTGGAAATAGTGACCATAATATAATAAAATTTAACATCCCTGTGGTGGGAAAAACACCTCAGCAGCCCAACACTGTGGCATTTAATTTCAGGAAGAGGAACTACAGAAAAATGATGAGGTTAGTTAAACAGAATGTAATAGGTACAGTGACAAAAGTAAAGTCCCTGCAAGCTGCATGGAAACTTTTCAAAGACACTATAATAGAGGCCCAACTTAAATGTATACCCCAAATTAAAAAACACAATAAGAGAACCCAAAAAGTGCCACCATGGCTTAACAATCAGGTAAAAGAAGCAGTTACAGATAAAAAGATATCTTTTAAAAAGTAGAAGTCAAATCCTAGTGAGGAAAAGAGAAAGGAGCATAAACTTTGTCAAATTAAGTGTAAAAATATAATAAGAAAAGCCAAAGAGGAGTTTGAAGAACAGCTAGCCAAAAACTCAGAAAGTAATAGCAAAAAGGTTTTTTAAGTACATCAGAAGCAGAAAGCTGGGTAAACAGCCAGTACAGGCAGTCCCCGGGTTACGTGGATCCGACTTACGTCGGATCCCTACTTACGAACGGGGTGAGGGAACCCCGCACTAGCTGCGCCCCCTCCCCCCCAGCAGACCGCCGAGACGCGCAGCGGCGGTCCCGCCGCCCCCGTCCTCCGCGGTGAGAAAAGCCTGGTCTGCTGGGGCGAGCTGCGCCCCCAGCAGACCAGGCTTTTCTCGCCGATGCCTGGGGTAGAGCAGCTGGGGGGCTGCCGGGTTGGTCCCACAGCGCTGAGGTGCGGCACTACTGGACCAACCCAGCAGCACCCCAGCTGCTCTGCCTCAGGCGCCCCAGCCGCTGCTGAAACTGACCAGCAGCTGATTCCAGGAAGCCCGGGCAGAGCAGCTCTGCCCCGGCTTCCTGGAATCAGCTGCTGGTCAGTTTCAGCAGCGCTGACTTGGGGACACCTGGGGCAGAGCAGCTGGGGTGCTGCCGGGTTGGTCCAGTAGCGCCGAGGAGCGGCGCGGACCAACCCAGCAGCACCCCAGCTGCTCTGCCCCAGGCATCCCCAAGAACAGCTGGGGTGCTGCCGGGTTGGTCCCGCCGCCAAGGGTCGGCGCTACCAGACCAACCCAGCAGCACTCCAGCTGCTCTGCCCCAGGTGTGTCCGATTCAGTCGCTGCTGGTCAGTTTCAACAGCGGCTGAATCTGACGCCTGGGACAGAGCAGCTGGGGCGCTGCCGGGTTGGTCCTCCGCAGCACCGCACCTCGGCGCTGCGCGGGACCAACCTGGCAGCACCCCAGCTGCTCTACCCCAGGTGTCCCCAAGTCAGCCGCTGCTGAAACTGACCAGCAGCTGATTCCAGGAAGCCCGGGCAGAGCAGCTCTGCCCCGGGCTTCCTGGAATCAGCTGCTGGTCAGTTTCAGCAGCGCTGACTTGGGGACACCTGGGGCAGAGCAGCTGGGGTGCTGCCGGGTTGGTCCAGTAGCGCCGAGGAGCGGCGCTGCGGGACCAACCCAGCAGCACCCCAGCTGCTCTGCCCCAGGCATCCCCAAGAACAGCTGGGGTGCTGCCGGGTTGGTCCCGCCGCGCCAAGGGTCGGCGCTACCAGACCAACCCAGCAGCACTCCAGCTGCTCTGCCCCAGGCGTGTCCGATTCAGCCGCTGCTGGTCAGTTTCAACAGCGGCTGAATCTGGACGCCTGGGACAGAGCAGCTGGGGCGCTGCCGGGTTGGTCCCCGCAGCACCGCACCTCGGCGCTGCGGGGACCAACCTGGCAGCACCCCAGCTGCTCTACCCCAGGTGTCCCCAAGTCAGCTGCTGCTGAAACTGATCAGCGGCTGATTCCAGGAAGCCTGGGGCAAAGCAGCTCTGCCTCGGGCTTCCTGTAGTCAGCCGCTGGTCAGTTTCAGCAGCGGCTGAATTGGGGACACCTGGGGTACAATATGTACCAGTTCCGACTTACATACAAATTCAACTTAAGAACAAACCTATAGTCCCTATCTTGTACGTAACCCGGGGACTGCCTGTAGAGCTCTTGGACGATCGAGATGCTAAAGGAGCACTCAAAGATGATAAAGTCATAGTGGAGAAGCTAAATCAATTCTTTGTTTCAGTCTTCATGGCTGAGGATATTGGGGAGAGTCTGAAACCTGAGCCATTCTTTTTAGATGACAAATCTGAGGAATTGTCCCAGATTGAGGTGTCATTAGAGGAGGTTTTGGAACAAATTGATAAACTTAACAGTAACAAGTCACCAGGACTAGATGGCATTCACCCAAGAGTTCTGAAAGAACTCTAATGGGAAATTGTGGAACTATTAACTGTGGTTTGTAACCTATCCTTTAAAACATCTTCTGTACCAAATGACAGGAAGATAGCTAATGTGATGCCATTCATGGAGGTTAGGTCCATCAATGGCTATTAGCCAGGATGGGTAGGAATGGTGTCCCTAGCCTCTGTTTCTCTGGAAGTGGGTGACAGGGGAGGGAGCATGTGATGATTACCTGTTATGATCCCTCCCTCTGGCGCATCTGGTATTGGCCACTGTCGGCAGACAGGATACTGGGCTAGATGGACATTTGGTCTGACCCAGTATGGCCATTCTTATGTTCTTAAAATAATGGTGTCTAAATTAGCTGTTACCATCCAAGAGAGAGACCTTGGAATCATTGTGGATATGTTGAATAGGATTAGTCCCTGCAAGACACCACTAGTTACCTCTCTCCATTCTGAAAACTGTCCACTTAGTCCTACCCTTTGATTCTGTCTTTTAACCAATTATCAGTCCATGAGAGGACCTTTCCTTTTATCCCATGACAACTTACTTTACTTAAGAGCCTTTGGTGAGGTCCCTTGTCAAAGGCTTTGTACAGAATATCCACTGGATCCCTTTCAGAACTCTTGGGTGAATGCCATCAAGTCCCAGTGCCTTGTTACTGTTAAGTTTATCAATTTGTTCCAAAACTTCCTCTAATGACACCTCAATCTTGGACAATTCCTCAGATTTCGGAATCTCCCCAATATCCTCAGCCATGAAGACTGAAACAAAGAATTGATTTAGCTTCTCCACTATGACTTTATCATCTCTGAGTGCTCCTTTAGCATCTCGATCGTCCAAGGGCCCCACTGGTTGTTTACCCAGCTTCCTGCTTCTCATGTACTTAAAAACTATCAAGCCTATTTTGCTATGCTGGATATATTTGCTCATGCACATATCCACTGTGTCTTTTTCATCTTTCTTATTAAGAAAACAATTCTTTGGCTCCATTCAGTATCATGGACTCATAAACACTGTGGCTGCGTCTAGACTGGCAAGTTTTTGCGCAAAAGCGATTGCTTTGCGTAAAAACTTGCCAGCTGTCTACACTGGCCGCTTGAATTTGCGCCAAGAACACTGGACGATCTAATGTAAGATTGTCAGTGTTCTTGCAAATACTATGATGCTCCCGCTCGAGGATAAGCCCTCTTGCGAAAATGTATTTGCGCAAGAGGCCAGTGTAGACAGGTAAAAACTGTTTTTGCGCAAAAAGCCCGATGGCGAAAATGGCTATCGGGGCTTTCTTGCAAAACCGCGTTTAGATTACACGGATGCTTTTCCGCAAAAAGTGCTTTTGCGCAAAAGCATCTGTGCCAATGTAGACGCTCTTTTCCGCAAATGCTTTTAACGGAAAAACTTTTCCGTTAAAAGCATTTGTGGAAAATCATGCCAGTCTAGACACAGCCTGTGATCATCTAATCCAGAGGTGGACAATAAATGGCCCATGGGCTGGAAGTGGTTCACCAGGGTTAGCGTGTGTAGCAGTGGTCAGTGTTAACCAGTGGCCAGGAATGGCAAACCATAGCCAACGGGATCTGTAAGCAGCCATATCTATGGATGCAGAGGTAAATAAAGCATCTGGTGGCCCAGCAAGGGCTAAGCTTGGTGAACCACATCCAACGTGCAGGCCTCTTATTGCCCATCCCTGATCTAGTCTGACCTCCTGCACATTGCAGGCCACAGAACCTTACCTGTCTCCTCCTGTAATAGACCCATAACTGCTGGGTGAATTACTGAAGTCCTCATATCATGATTTAAAGTAATCAAGTTACAGAGAATCCACCATTTACTCTACTTTAAACCAGAAAGTGACCCATGCCCCATGCTGCAGAGAATGGCAAATGCTCCAGGAGCTCGGTAAATCTGACCTGGGAGAAACATCTTTCCTGTCTGCAAATCTGGTGATCAGTTGAACCTTGAGTATGTCAGAAAGGGTATGTCTACACTACAAAGTTAATTCGAACTAACAGCCGTTAGTTCGAATTAATTTTCATAGCGTCTATACATGCAAACCACTAGTTCAAACTTAATTCGAACTAGCGGAGCGCTTAATTCGAACTAGGTAAACCTCATTCTACGAGGACTAATGCCTAGTTCGAATTAAGTAGTTCGAATTAAGGGCTGTGTAGCCACTTAATTCGAACTAGTTGGAGGCTGGCCCTTCCCAGCTTGCCCTGGTGGCCACTCTAGGCCAAACCAGGAAAACTCTTCTGCCCCCCCTCCCGGCCCCAGAGCCCTTAAAGGGGCACGGTCTGGCTACACTGCTTGTGCCAGTTGCAAGCCTGCCAGCACCCAGCCAGCAGACCCTGCACCTGGCACGGGATGAGCCAGCCACCCGCTGCCACCCAGCCCTCCCCCTCTTCCCAGGACCAGGCTGGCAGCTCACAGGAGCCTGCCCGGGGCCGCAAGAGGCGGGCGCCTGCCTGGTCTAGTGCGGAGATCGTGGACCTCATCGAGGTTTGGGGGGGAAGCCTCCAACGTCCACGATCTCCGCACTAGCCACAGGAATGCGGCCGTCTACAGCCGCATGGCTGCCAGCCTGGCCACCAGAGGCCACATGCGGACCCGGGAGCAGGTGCGCTGCCAGGTCAAGGACCTGCGGCAGTCCTACTCCAGGGCCTACCAGCCAGGGGTCGACCCGGAGGCCTGCCCCCACTTTGAGGCCCTGGACCGCACCCTGGGGGCTCACGCCGTCCATGCCCCCTGGGTGGTGATCGACCCCAGGGCAGAGAGACCCGTCCCTGATACTGAGGAGGAGGAGGAGGACGCCGAGAGCCAGGAGCCTGCAGGGAGCCTGCCCAGGACCCAGGACCCCCGAGGCATCCCACAGAGCACATCGGCTGTGTTGTCCGAGGCAGAGGAGGGCTCCACATGTGAGTGCCATCGTGCTCCCCTTATGTGTACGGGGGGGGTGGGGGGAGAGGGAGCCCACGGACCGTGCGCCTGGGCCTTGCCCACCATGGAGCAGCAGCTGGGTGTCATGCAGGGGCCCTGGCCCGTTCCCCCTGCGCTGACCTCGCCTTGCAGAGGGCTGGGTTTCACCCACCATGTCCCCAGGGAGAACTGACCACTGCTCTTGTTTCACCACAGCCGCAGCACCTGGGACTGCAGGGGGCACCACCTCACCTGCAACAGCCACCCGCACCCGGGCCAGCAGGCACACCAGGAACCTGGAGGACTACCACCGGTGGCACCTGCGGCTACTGGAGCACCAGCTCCACACCCAGGACCACTGGGTCCGGGAGGACCTGCGGCTGCGGCTGCAGCAGCGGAGCTTGGAGGCGCTGGAGGAGCAGGGCCGTGCCCTCAGAGGCCACCTCCAGACTCTGGTGGACAGGTTCCTGCCTCCTCCTGCTCCGGCCCCTGCGGCTGTCCCAGCTCTCGCTCCCCCTCCCGCTTCCTCCGCACCCCCTGTCCCTCCTGCCCCACCCTCCACACCCACTCCCCCCCGACGCCCCAGCACCCGCAGTGCTGCGAGACGGGAGAGCCAGCAGGACCCCCAACCCTGAGCTTTCCCTTCCCTTCCTCCCCTTCCTCCCCCTTCTAGCTCCCTCCTCCCAGGTTTCCCCTCCTCCCCAGCTTCATTCCTCCCTCCCCCCACCCCAGTTATGTAAAATAAAAAGAGATTGTTGTTTTCAAAACAGGTGTCTTTATTTAACATTAGGAAGGAGGGTTAGGGAGGGGAAAGGGGAAGGAGGGGAGGGTGGAAGAAGGCCCCAATGGGGCATGCAGGGAGAGTTCAGTCCTTCTCCTCCACCTGGAAGCTCTCCCACAGGGCTTCCCGGATCTGGACGGCCCCCCGCTGGGCCTCCCGGACGGTGGCGGTGCGGGGCTGAGCGTAGTGGCCAGCCATGTGCTCAGCCTCAGCCATCCAGGCTGGCAGGAAAGCCTCCCCCTTCCGCTCGCACAAATTGTGCAGCATGCAACATGCTGCCACCACGGGAGGGATATTGTGCTCGGTGAGGTCGAGGTGGGTGAGGAGGCACCTAAAGCGTGCTTTCAATCGTCCGAAGGCCCCCTCCACCACAATGCGGGCCCTGGTGAGCCTGGCATTGAAGGCCTGGCGGGAGGGGTTGAGGTGCCCCGTGTACGGCTTCATCAGCCAGGGCTGTAGGGGGTAGGCCGCATCCCCCACCAGGCAGATGGGCATGTCCACGTCCCTGACCCTGATGTGGCAGTTGGGAAGAAGGTCCCGGCATGCAGCCTCTGGCACACGGAGTAGTTGCAGAACACCCTGGCGTCGTGTGCCTTGCCGGACCAGCCCACATTGATGTCCGTGAACTGGCCCCAGTGGTCACACACGGCCTGCAGGAGCACGGAGAAGTACCCCTTGCGGTTAATGTACTGGGAGGCCTGGTGTTCCGGGGCACGGATGGGGATGTGCGTCCCGTCGATGGCCCCCCCGCAGTTGGCGAAGCTGAGGGCGCCGAACCCCCGGATGACGGTGTCCGGGTCGGCGAGGCGGACCACCCTGCGGAGCAGCACCCGGTTGATGGCCTTGACCACCTGCAGAGAGACACAGCAAACCGCGAATCACTGGGGCGCCCGGGTAGCTGGGAGTGTTCGTTCCCTAGCACTGCCCCGTGCCCCACTCCCAGAAGCAACCCCTGCTGTGATCCTGGCCGCCGTGGGTGGCGTGTAGTACGGCCGGGACAGACCAAACCCTCCCGTGCGGGGCACTGTCGCCTCCTCCCCCACCCGTTTTCCCTGGGGTGGCCCATTCCCTCCTTGCAGCCCCCCTACCCCCCAGCCCAGTGGCCGGTGAGTGCCGTACCTGCATGAGCACTACTCCGACGGTGGATCTCCCCACGCCGAACTGGTTCCCGACGGATCGGTAGCTGTCCGGCGTGGAAAGCTTCCAGAGGGCAATGGCCACACGCTTCTGAAGGGGGATGGCGGGCCTCATGCGAGTGTCCCGTTGCTCCAGGAAGGTGTCCCTCTTCATCCTGAAGTTCTGGGTCCACTGTCTGTCTCCCCAGCGCTCCAGGACGATGCGGTCCCACCAGTCGCTGCTGGTGTCCAGATGCCAGATGCGGCGGGGCACACTGGCATCCGGGCAGTGCTGCGGCTCCTCCACGGCCCCAAGGGAGGCCAGGTGGAGAAGCAGGGGGCTGACGTGCACCAGGAGGTGCCAGGCAGCCTCCAGCCATTGCTGGCAGGCCTGCAGCAGCAAGTCCAAGAACTGCACCAGAATGCCCAGGGCGAGCTCTGGCTCCATGTTGCCAATTGCGGCGGCATCCCCAATGGGAACCACCGACACAGGCAGGCGCAGAGGAAAACGCCATTGTGGACGCGCTAGTTCGAATTAGCAAAACGCTAATTCGAATTAGTTTTTAAGACTAGATGCGCTAATTCGAATTAGCTTAGTTCGAATTAACTAATTCGAACTAAGTTAGTTCGAATTAGCGCTGTAGTGTAGACATACCCATAGATACCACCCACCAAGATGGAAAGAATTCTATGTAGTAACTCAGAATCCTCACCATCTAGTGCTCCATCTCTGACCATTAGGAATTTTTTGCTATTAGTAGTTACAGATGGGTCACATGCCATTGTAGGGAAGCTCATCATGCCACCCCCTCATAAACCTATGAATTTCAGTTTTGAAACAAGTTAGGATTTTTGCCCTTACTACTTCCTTTGGAAGGCTGTTCCTGAACTTTGTAAACTTTCCTGAAGATTACAAACCTTTGTCTTATTTCAAGCCTAAACTTGTCGATGGCCCAACTATATCCTCCCGTTATAGTAAAAATTCTCATTGTTAGTCCCTAAATTCTTGTCTACACTAGGACTTTATTTTGAAATAAGCCGCCCCCCCCCCCCCCCCCAGGTCAAATTTATAAGCGGAACATCCACACTACCAAGCCGGTTATTTCGAAATAACAGGCCATGGAATGCGAAACAGGACTCCTTTTCATCAAGAGTAATGCTAATTCTGAAATAGTTATTTTGAAATAATCATAGTGAGGATGCTCTGGAGCCGCTATTTCAAAATAACTCTTCCTCAGAGTAATACGAACTAATTACTCTCCAGTGCTTCCTGGGGCTCTAAGTATGAGGTAGTGCATCCACATTAACGGAGCCTGCCTCTGACTAATTTCGAGGCTTCCCCATACTGTGAACACGCTAGTTCGAATTTGTTGAATCGGAAGGTAAGTCGAATTTACTAATTTTGAAATATTTTCCTATGGTAGACATAGCCTAAGTGTATGACCTTGCACTATTGAGTTTCATCCCATTTCTATTCCTCCCATTTTCAAGGTCCTACAAATCGTCTTCTATGATATCCTGGCCCTTCTCCATATTGCACTACATCCCAACTTTATGTCATCTACAGATTTTGTTACATCCACATTCCCACTTTTTGTGCCAAGGTTATGCATGAAAACGTTAAATGAGACTGGTCTTAAGACAGATCCCTCAGGAACTCTACTAGTAACCACCCTCTGCCTGACAATGTGGAACTATATCAAATGCCTTATTTAAATCCAGGAAGATTAGACCTATTAAATATAAAAAAATTAGTTATGTTCTTAAAGCACATTTTTTATATGATCTACCTTTTGTAAAACTATGTTGTATTTTATCCCAAATATTGTTTAAGAACCTAGTGTATATACTTGGTAGCCTGGGAATGCTTTTTCAGATAATGGAATATATAGCATGTATTGCAACACATGATCAGGGCGAGTGTAAAATCTAACACTGAGATAAAATTCCTGGACAACATGAATTCTGTTTTTAATTTAGAAATATTGATACAGATGACATATTATACCTCCGTATGTTGTATATTTTCCATGAGTTTCATCTCTTCTTGGGTTTCTTCAGTCCAGCCTCCTTCGACTACTATAGGCTGAACTGGTCTTTTTGTGGGCACCAAGTTGGATGGTTTAAAGGCTGTTTTTCGTCGCCCTGATGCAGAGAAATTTCAAAATAATTCTTGTAAAACCATGTTTTCTTACTATGATGAACTGATTTTATTTGTTCTTACCTTTTCAACCTATTAATCCTAAAATACTAAATATAATTTGTAAAAACAGAAAATATAAAGCCAGGCAATGATCAATACAGACATATTTATGCAGACCAAGTAAAAGCCTAATGTGAACACCACAGTCCAGATAAATGTTAGATAAAATTTCTAACCTCACAGCATCAATATGATATGATAGAGGTCTATAAAATAATGAATGGCGTGGAAAAAGTGTAGAAGGAAGTGTTACTTCTTTCATATAATACAAGAACTATGGGTTACCCAGTGAAATCGATAGGCAGCAGGTTTAAAACAAACATAAGGAAGTATGTCTTCAGCCAATGCATACAGAGGCAGAAGCAGAAGGTACTAGTGCTCAGAGGGGAGAGCGAAGAGCTGGCTTAAAAGCTGGCTCTGCATGAGCACTGTCTCCTGGGGAGCCACCTGCTCTCCTCCCCTCCCTTGTGCTGCTGTCTCTGATAGCAGTACACATGGGAAGCCAGCTTTCGACCTGGCTACCCATGCATATCAGCTCCCGCCATGTTGTTACCTCTCTATCAGGGGCAGCAGTATGGGGAGGCACGTGGGAGCCAATACTCGCAGGGAACCGGCTTTTAAGCTTTTAAGATGGTTCACTGAGCAAGCTTCCGCTGAGCCGTCTCCCCCCATACCTGTGCTGCTGCTCTGAATCAGAAGCAGCAGCATGGGGAAGGGGAGACAGATGGGAGCTGGTACATGTGGGGATCCAGCGTTGAAGCTGGCTCTTCATGTATACTGGTTGCCACCGAGCCAACTGCCCTCTACCTCTCATACACAGGCAGCAGGGTGGGTGGAGTGAGAAATGGGAGCTGGTTCTCACGGGCTCCCACCTCCCCCCGCAGCATGTAAACGTGATTCTGAAAATTTCAGCAGATACACGTTTACACAAATATACACATTTTAACATTCCTAGTTCTGAGCATCTCTAAGCTTCTGACTTCTAATAGTTGGGTCTGGACAACAGTGAATGGGTCGATAGTTGCCCTGTTGTGTTCATTACCTCTGAAGCATCTGGCACTTGACCACTGCTGGAAAACAGGATACTGTGCTAGACGGACAATTGGCCAGACCCTGTATAGCTGCTATGCTCTTATGACAACCATGAGCCTTTTCGGTTTGCTACAGGAAGCTAGAGTAAACACAGTTGTGTTTGACATAATGGCCAGATCCTTTGTTTGGCTCTAATCCCTTCACATGGTTTTTGCTGGAGAAATGGGAGGGGGGCACAGGAAGCATAGAGCTGTTATGGCCTGTTATTGCTTTCCCATCCTCCTCTGAGCCTCTAGTGCAAAGGCAACCCCAGCGTTAACCACAGCCAGATAATATGTTTTAAAATATTGTTGTTTCTGTCCACGCGGAGGCCTGCTCTACACTAGGATTTTACATCAACCTTAGCCCTGTACGTTCAATTTTCTAAGTGATGCTTCCACACTACAAAGCCTGTTGTGTCACTCTTAGGGGCCACAGAAGTCTATTTCTGTACTCCTGTTTTTCACCAGGAATAACACTACGCCCAACCTTGCGCAGTTGAAGTTATGCTAGTGTAGATGAAGCATTGCCGGAAAGTTGATGCTATTGGCCTCCGGGAGGACTCTGGCAGCTGTCCACTCTGACCACTCTGCTCAGCACTTCCGCCTTTACTTCTCTCCCGGTGAGCTCAAAAGGCCCTGGGAACAATAGAATGACCTGTCCCATGTGGCCAGTGTTGCGAGTAAGCAGCACAGCGTGGTACATGAGGAGATGAGTTCTCTCAACAATCCTCCGAGTACTGCGACAACTGCTCCTACAGGTTCCAGTTCCCAGGGGCGCAGAAGAGTGCCAGCCTGGAGTGTCCGGGAAATCTTGGACCTCATCGAGCTGTGGAGAGATGGAGCTACCCTGCAGGAGCTCAAAATCAGCAGGAGGAATGCTGACACCTATGGCAGGATCACAACCTGCCTGGAGGCTAACGGCCATTCCAGGGATGCCCAGAAGCGCAGGGTAAAAATTAAAGAGCTCAAAAAGTTGTACCATAAGGCGAAGGAGGAGAGTGGATAGTCTGGGACAGCACGTCACATGTGCCACTACTACGACCAGCTGGATGTCATTCTGGGAGGAAGGCTCGGTTAGCTCCCCCAGAATGGTCATCGACTCCAGACAAGACATGTCTGGCATCAGCCTGCAGGAGCAAGGATGGCGGAGGGTCATGAAGAGGAGGATGCCCAAGAGTAAGGAGCTCCTCATAATGCTGGAGCTGATCCTCTCTCCCAGTACATCTCCCAGGACATCAGTGACACTGGGGAGGGCATTTCTGGTGAGTTCACAAACTCTGTCTAACTACAAGCAGGTTCAGGTAATAGGGTGTAAGGTGCAGCATTCTCTCTCAGCCTACACTGCACAGCTTGTTCACATTTTTGCAGATGGAGCAGGAATCCTGTCTGCACAGCTCCATGAAGTTCTCACGCGGGAACTCTTTAATCCTTCTAAAAGGTTATTGGGAAAGCCAGCTTTATGCTGTCCTCTGTGGTAGGTTACCTTCCCACGCCAAGCAACCAATAAGTGGTCTGGCATCACTGAACCACAAAGCAGTGCAGAATAGGGCCCAGGTTTATGGTCAGCATACACTCCTGATCACTTGCTTGATTCAGAGAAGATTGATATCTTGCATGACAACCTGGAAGAAGGGAACCTATTAGCACTCTCTCAGAAGCCATGTGTGCCACACACACATCCCCCATCCTTGCCCTGTGGGCAGGAAAAGAAGCAGTGTCCCGGGAAGACCGTGTGTGCCAGACCCAGCATGTGCCAGACACAGCAGGAAGCCAACCAGCCACTTCCCCCTCTCCCACCTGAAAGCTCCTGTCCTGCTGGGTCAGCCAGCATGTGGAAGAGGCTGGAGATCCTAAGGATGTGGATGGAGAAATACTCCTTGTGGTTGATATATTCTGAGGCATGATGGTTGGGGACCAAGATGGAGAAGTGCATTCCATTGAGGCCCATGGTAGCAAAGCCTTCCACTATGTTGTTCATGTTCCCCAGAGTCACAACCCTCTGTAGCAGGATGTTGTTAATGGCCTTGGCTACTTGTATAACAACAGCCCCAAACGTGGATTTCCCCACCCCAAACTGATTCCTGACTGGCCAGTAGTTGTCTGGAGTGGCAGGCTTCCATAGGGCAATTCCACGTGCTTCTCCATGGTCAGAGTGGGCGTCATGCGGGTATCCTGGCACCTCAGGGTAGGGGCGAGCCATTCGCAGAACTCCAGCAATGTGGCCTTCCACAGGTGGAAGTTCTGCAGCCACTGCTTATCTACCCATCTCTGCATGATGATGCTTTCCCACAGTCTGAGCTTGTCTCACATCGCCAGAACCGGCACTGCACTGTGTTCAGAGGATTGACTGGCGGGTGCACTAGCATGAGTGCCAGGCTTTGCTGGAGCTGGGCCTCCATGCCCTGCTGAGCTTCGTCCTCATCCTCTTCCTGGAGGAGCAACATGCATATGTTCTCAAAGTACAGTGCCATGAGGTGCCCCATGACACCCATGACCAGGACAATGCTTTCCAGGCTGGCTCCATGCTCACAGTGCTTTGGTGTCTGCGTGGGCAACCAGGGCACAAAAAAGCATCAGCACACTGCGTCACCTTTTTCACACGAGGGGGGAGGGACTAGAGGAGTGCTTCATGGGTCGCAACCAGCAGAATTTTGGACCCAGCAGGCACTGTGAGCATAGCCAGAATGCCAAACTGCCCATGATGTCTCACTCTGAATCGATAGTAGACTCCTTAATGGGGACATGGTACTTCGGACAACATTTGATTCTTCCCCTAGTGAGGACATGGACCTTCAACGTCTCAAAATTGGATTCTCAGAAACTGACCATAGTAGATTCAACCTTATCTTGTAGTGTACGTGTGCCCTGAGTGTATTGCTACACTAAACCTTTTTCCTTAAGTTAATTAATTGCCAGGTAACTTGAGGCAGTTTACACATTTATAAAGACTACTGTGAACACTACCAAAATATTTGTTCACAGCACAAACCCTTAAACCTATCAGGAAAAACAGGTTACTGAATGAATATATCAGAATAAATTTGTCAGCATAGAAAAGGTTTTCTATGTCCAAATACCCACTGAGGCGTCAGGGTGATCTATTCTGAGTGGGTGAACCCAACACTTGCATGGAGCCCCAGTGAAACAGAGATCAATCCTATTGCAGAGGCAAGGGTCAGGGTCTCTGTGAGTGTCTCTGTCGGTTTGTTTAAGAACTCCTAGGATCCACCAAATTTGGCATATAGCTTCCTCTTATCATAACTTACAGAAAGGTAAGGGATTGGTTGTGCCAGGACAAAGGGATGTGCCTGGAATGTGATTGTTTCTCATAAAACAGAAAGCAAGGGCTATGCAATATAACGGCAACATGGGGACAGCAGGGAGAGTTATACTGTATAATGACCACAGGGCAAGGGGCCAGAGAAGGGGACCGGGACAGCTATAACCCCATTAGCCCAGCAGGGGATAGGGATGCAGAAAGGGACCGATATCTACTATATTTTTGGGAGAGTGTGTCTGTTTGGGTGTCTGTCTGTATGTCTGTCCCCTAGCCAGGGGATATGAACCCCTCTCCTGGCTCTGCCCACTGGAGTTGCAATGGCCATGGAGAGGCACTTCTCACCTGGCCCCAAACTACTGTGGGAGATAGGGTCCTTTCCCCATGGGGCAGCCTGCCTACTGAGCCCTTCATCTTCAGAGCAATGATTTACATGAAGAAAAACAAAGTACAATAGACTTCCGATAATCCGGAACCTCTGAGACCTAGGTGGTGCCAGATTATCGGATATGCCGGACTATCAGGAGGTACTATAAGATGGTTATATATATACTGTATACAGTATTTACTATATATAAAGTGTTTTTAACCCTTTTTATTGTACATACTGTATACAGTATACTGTAATGTTTTAGTTTTTTCAACCCTTTTTTACCCTTTTCGCTCAGTTCAGCTGCTGCTGCTGCTGCTGCTGCCTTGTGACTCGTTTTTTGCCGAAGCTCACTTACTAGGCTCTTGCCATTTTGATGCCGGACTATCAGGAGTGCCGTACAGTTGGATGCCGGACTATTGGAGTTTTACTGTACCTGAATTAGGTACCTGAGTAACACCAGGTAAAGCTTCTAGTCATAAATATTTCAGTAGTTCCAAATTAAATATGCACTCATACCAACCTTGTAGCTGTCTCATTTTGTGCTTCATAGCATCTAGATCAGCCAAAATTTTGTCCTTCTCTAACCAGTTTTGTTTCTTTTGTTTTTCTGCCTTTTGCAAAGCTGTAATAAAAGAAATATATAATATTTCTACTGGTTATTTTTCTTTGTAGTTAGCAATTGATAGTTTTTCTTGGATGACTGATTAGTATAATTGGATCTACTTTAGCAAATAGTTTTTTTAAAGCACTTGAGATTGTTGGTGAGTTAAATAGATCCAATTATAGACAAGTAATTAAAAGGCAAGAATCCTAAAAAACAACAACAAAAACTCCAAAAGCAACAATCTGAAAGTATATAGAACTTAATGAATGTCTTTCCAGAGCAAGACACAAATGCATACTTCTATTTAACATGTATATTTACTTTTTCAGTATTGCACATTTAATTGTAGTAGTTTAATATTGGTTTAACATTTTTTAAAATATGCACCCTCTGATAGAAGAGCTTTATTCTTACAAATAACAGTGTTTAGACAATTAGCCCTCATTGTGATACAAATACCTAGCACAACACTTGATTAATCATTCAACAGTCTATATACATCTTACTATCTACTTTGAATTTTATTGACATAGTGGGCATAACTTGGAGGTGGATTTTTAGGTTCTGGATAATATGTGCAATATTTACCTTTCTCGTTGTTCAACGAGATGTACAATTGTGCAAAACCAGATGGATGTGATTAACTTTACTCAAGTGAGGAGAGCAAATTAAATATATAAGGGTATGTCTACACTAGCCCCCTAGTTCGAACTAGGGAGGCAAATGTAGCATTCGAACTTACAAATGAAGCCGGGATTTAAATATCCGGGCTTTATTTAGATGTTCCCGTCGATCGCCATTTTTAAATGCCACTAGTCGGACTAACTGCCGTGGCTACGCGGCAGTTAAACAGTAATTCGAACTAAGTCCTTGGTTCGAATTACCTGTTACACCTCATTCCAGGAGGAGTAACGGGTAATTCGAACTAAGGACTTAGTTTGAATTACCGTTTAACTGCGTGTGTAGTCGAGCAGTTAATCGGACTAGTGGCATTTAAAAATGGCGACGAGAACATGTAAATAAAGCCGGGATATTTAAATCCCGAGCTTCATTTAAGTTCGAATGCCTACATTAGCCTCCCTAGTTTGAACTAGGGGGCTAGTGTAGACATACCCTAAGTGTGATGTACTTATTGCATCATAACTTTTTCCCCAGGTAAGATATATTTAAGTTTTCCTCTCCAAAATAAAATGTTTTAAAACTTACTCTGAGATTTTCATTCTCTTTTGAAGGACTTGCCCACATGGAGATTTTGTGTATGATAAACAAGGATATAACTCTACAGCACACCAGTTTGCCACATGAAAGTTAGATGTGTAGACCAGGGGTAGTCAATATTTTTTGATGGGGAAGCCACTCTAAGAATTTTATAAGGGGTCAAGGGCCGCACTCTCCCACGATATGAATGGAAGAGGTGCGAGGTTTGAAATGGAGGGTGAGTGCACAAGGGAGAATAGGTGTCTGGTACGTTAGGTGGAGGAAGGCTTTGCCTTCCCAAACCGCCAGGCATAACCCTTCCCACACTCCACCCCCAGAATGCCGACTGTAGGTGTTCTAGAGGTGGAGTGTTGCTTCCCCCAGCTCCCGCCCTCCCGGTGTTCCAGGGCTGGGGAGGTTGGGACCATGCTGTGTGCCCTCTGCCCTCCTTGGGGCTAGAGAGGCTGAGCCTGGCCATGTGGTGCGGTACACCCTCCTCTGTCCCATGGGGATGGAGAGGCTGGGCTGAGCTGTGTGCCCTCTGTCCCCACCCAAGGCTGGGGCAAGCACATGCTTGTCCACTCCCCTCCCTGTGGTTCATAGGGGGGAATGCACACTGCTCTGCTTCCTTGTGGGGGGGTGTGACGGGGCGCCCTCGCCCCGCACCGCGGCTGGGGCCGGGCAGGCGCTGTTTGGCCAGGGAAGCAGGGAGGCCCAGCCGTGCACGGCTTGCTCCCGAGCCGCTTGGCCCGTCGCCCCGCTCTGACGTCATGCTAGGCGACGTCAGGGGGCGGGCCGGAGGTGGTGTGGCGCCCCGGGCAGCGGGCACCATGGCAACCGTGGCGGCGCGGGTGGAGCGAGCAAGCGAGGGTGGAACGGCCCCCCCCCCGCCTTTGCCCGGGATAGGCGAAGCGTAGAAGGCGCGGCGTTTAAAACGCCGTCGTCCAGTGGAGCAAAAGGAGGGGGACCTGGAGCGGGCAGAGAAGCGGTGGTGGAGCCACGGAAGGGGGGGAGACACCAGGTACAAAAAGCTCCCCCCCGGCGGGAGAGGAACATGGGGGAAGCCGACGGCTGCGGCGAAGAAGCGCCCGCCCGCCACCCTGTCCACCAAGGAGAAGGTGAGCCCCGGAGGGGAAAAGAAGTGGCCCAGGGCGGAACCCGGAGTGGTTGGCGGGCTGGCGAGTTTCGGCGGAATGCCCCGCCAGCCGTACCGGATCTCCCAGGATCCGAGTCCTTAGGGCCCTGGGCTGGGGCCCGTGAGTGAGGGTGGGCCCGAGCCCCCCTTTCTCCTCCCCCCGTTGCAGCATAGAGTGGGAAGCCGACCCGGAAAACCAGCATAATTAATGGGCGGCACAGAGCGTGGTGACAGAGGACGGCGGTAACGCTAGCAAGCTTGCCCTCCCCTAACTGAGGCCACAGACGTAGTGGCCCCTGGGCACGGTCACAGGGGGGTAGGGAAAAGATGGGGCCTCAGCATAAGGGACGGGGCTACAGGTGAGGCTGGGGGCTTGCCTTCACCAACCACCCATACAAGGGAGCTTGAGGTAGTAGGGGAATGAGGTGCAGGAGATGGTGTGGGGTCTGGGAGGGAGTTTCAGGGAAAGAGTGAGATGTGAGCTGGGACTAGGGATTGGGGTGCAGGCAGAGGTGAAAGTAACTTAAAATTTCTTACAGGAACTGTCCTATTGCAACTGGGGTCCCTGCCAACACTTTAAATAGCTCCCTGCTGGCTCTTGCCATAGCTTTGCCAGTTTTTGCCAGAGCCGCACATCAGAGTGCACCCACTTATATTCACCTCTGGGTGCAGGATCCAGGAGGGGGTGTGGGTGCAGGAGAGGATTCTGACCTAGAGGAGAGGTATAGGAGGGGGTTGTGACCTGGGGCAAGGGTGCAGGACGAGGGTTTGGATTGTGGCCTGGGACAGGAGATGGGGTGCAGAGTCTGGGAGGACAGATGGTACAGGAGCAGGGTTAGGCTTGGGGTGAGGGAGGGGCTGGGGTGCCAGAGGCAGGCTCTGGCAAGGAGATACTTACTTAGGTGACTCCCAGCCAGCTGCCCCGCAGGTGCCTTGGGCAGGCTCTCTTCCTTTTGAGCCCCCATGTGCTGCTCAGAGCAGCCCAGATGCAGGGGCCATGTGCTTTTCTGAACACCACAAGCCTGGTGGGGAGCGGGTACTTAACACACTGCCTGTGCCACAAACATGGCCCAGGCAGCTCCCATTAGCTGGTTTCTGGCCAATGGGAGCTGTGAGATTGTGCTGGGGGTGGGGGAAGCATGTGCTCAGAAAAACACATAAGCCCCAGAGCCGGCCACTTGGAGTGGCATGCAGGTGCAGGGCAGGCAAGGAACCTCTCGCTGGGCCAGGGACCAGATTGGGCATGGCAGGCTGGATCCAACCCATGGGCTGGATTTTGCCCTCCGCTGGTGTAGACTTTATAAGAACATAAGAACATAAGAATGGCCGTACTGGGTCAGACCAAAGGTCCATCTAGCCCAGTAGCCTGTCTGCCGACAGCGGCCAACACCAGGTGCCCCAGAGGGGGTGGACTGAAGACAATGATCAAGAGATTTGTCTCCTGCCATCCTTCTCCAGCCTCTGACAAACAGAGGCCAGGGACACCATTTCTATCCCCTGTCTAATAGCCTTTTATGGACCTAACCTCCATGAAATTATCTAGCTTCTCTTTAAACTCTGTTATAGTCCTAGCCTTCACAGCCTCCTCTGGCAAGGAGTTCCACAGGTTGACTACACGCTGTGTGAAGAAGAACTTTCTTTTATTAGTTTTAAACCTGCTACCCATTAATTTCATTTGGTGTCCTCTAGTTCTTCTATTATGGGAACTAATAAATAACTTTTCTTTATTCACCCTCTCCACACCACTCATGATTTTATATACCTCTATCATATCCCCCCTTAATCTCTGCTTTTCTAAACTGAAAAGTCCCAGTCGCTTTAACCTCTCTTCATATGGGACCCGTTCCAAACCCCTAATCATTTTAGTTGCCCTTTTCTGAACCCTTTCTAAGGCCAAAATATCTTTTTTGAGGTGAGGAGACCACATCTGTACACAGTATTCAAGATGTGGGCGTACCATAGTTTTATACAGGGGCAGTAAGATATTCTGTGTCTTATTTTCTATCCCTTTCTTAATAATTCCTAAGAAATACTTTGCTACTGCACTCTTAAAGTTCCATAGGGTTTTGACCCACAGCTATTGTTTGAAATAGTAGTAGGTCAAAGCCTATTATGGAACATTTACAGCACAGATGTAGGATCCATAAGGTGACTTAATGCAGTCCAGCCTAGTGTACTGTAGATTTACATTCTGCCTTGCTGTGCACTCAGGGTACGTCTAGACTACATCTGTTTGTCAAAAGCTATGCAAAATGCGCTCCGCATTATGCATAGCTTTTTCCAATAGTTCTGTCGGAAGAGGCTTTTCCAACATTTGGCCCATTCTAGACTGGGCCAAATGTTGGAAAACACCCTTCTTTCAAAAGCCCCCTTCTTCTTGTCTTTAATAAAGACAAATGCAAAGTGCTCCACTTAGGAAGGAACAATCAGTTTCATACATACAGAATGGGAAGCGACTGTCTGGGAAGGAGTATGGCAGAAAGGGATCTAGGGGTTATAGTGGACCACAAGTTGAATATGAGTCAGCAGTGTGATGCTGTTGCAAAGAAAGCAAATATGATTCTGGGATGCATTAACAGGTGTGTTGTGAGCAAGACAGAAGTGAATTCTTCCGCTCTACTCTGCGCTGGTTAGGCCTCAGTTGGAGTGTGTGTCAGTTCTGGGCACGCATTTCAAGAAGATGTGGAGAAATTGGAGAGGGTCCAGAGAAGAGCAACGAGAATGATTAAAGGTCTAGAGAACATGACCTATGAGGAAGACTGAAGGAATTGGGTTTGTTTAGTTTAGAAGAGAAGATTGAGGGGACATGATAGCAGTTTTTAGATATCTAAAGGGTGTCATAAGGAGGAGAGAGAAAACTTGTTCATCTTGGCCTCTGAGGATAGAACAAGAAGCAATGGGCTTAAACTGCAGCAAGGGAGGTTTAGGTTGGACATTAGGAAAAAGTTCCTAACTGTCAGGGTAGTCAGACACTGGAATAAATTGCCCAGGGAGGTTGTGGAATCTCCATCTCTGGAGACATTTAAGAGTAGGTTAGATAAATGTCTATCAGGGATGGTCTAGACAGTATTTGGTCCTGCCATGAGGGCAGGGGACTGGACTCGATGACCTCTCGAGGTCCCTTCCAGTCCTAGTATTCTATGATTCTATGATTCCTTGTAGAACGAGGAATACAGGGGCTTCCGAAAGAGCACATTTGCTCTTCTGAAAAAAAAAACAAAAAACAAACCTGAAAAAACCCTGCAGTCTAGCCATAGTATCAGAGTGAATAAGCCCTACATATCTCACTTGTTAGAAGGGGGAAAGAAGCCCAACAAATTCATACCATCCAAAGGTAGAAAAGGTTCTCCACAGGAAACCCAGACCTCTATCGGATTTCTGAGGATGATGGTGAGCAAAGAATCATCTATGATGTTCATACTGTCTGCAGTCATCTGGAATAATGCTGACTTTATCTTCACTTCCTTCATCTGCTTACCTTCATAGTTGGAAAGAAACAATTACTAAGTTTACCTTTATATCACTTCAGGATAATGAGTTTTTTTTCTCATCTTATTACAATAGAACCTCCGAGAAATGAATACCAGAATTACAAACTAGCCAGTCACACACATACTTCATTTTGTGCAAATATTCAATCAGGCAGCAGAGAGAAAAAACAAAAAAACCAACACAAAACCAAATACTATACAGCATAATATTGGGTTAAATGTGAAGTTCTAAAACAAAGGGAAAGGGGTAGCAGGGTAGCACGGGCCATGAGAGGAGGGATCTTTGATCTGACAAATCCGCTTGTTCAGGACCGGTCAGGTCCCAAGGGTGCCGGACCAGGGAGGTCCAACTTGTAGCAGAGTGACATGTAATAGAAAGAAGAACAGGAGAGGTGAGAGTTGTGTAGGTGAGCGAAAATGTGATCAAATCTGGACAAAGCAAGTGATGGTCTCATAATGACAGGTTAAGTAAAGTTGGATAAGTGTTTTGGAGTTTCTCCTGTCACCTTACAAAATTATTAGGAATTGTTCATCACTAGTTTAAATATACTTGATTTGAATATTTTGGCAGACCCATTGTGATGCTATATTTAAGGTTATGATCCATTTTGCATTTGCAGTGGGAGTTCAGTCTGCTTGTGTCTTTGCTCCAAATTTCACCATATACCTGAGTAAAGCTAGAATTTTCTGGAGAAGTTTCCAGTAGGGCTGTCAATGTCCACTACATAATTAACCAATAAGCCTTGACTTATTGGTTAATCTTATGAACTGCAGGCACTCCCCCCCCCTTTGCTACCTCTGTATCAGAGGCAGTAATGGTGTGTGGGGGACGGGGGAAGCGGGAGCTGGTGCCTGTGAGGAGCTGGCTTTAAGCAGGCTTTCCACAAACACCAGATCTGCCTGCACCAGATCTGCCTCCCCAGCCCGCTTTCCCCATTGCAGCAGCCTCTTTCTGTGGACAGCTCGGGTCCCCAAGCACTGCTGCCTCTGTATCAGAGGCACCAGCTTGGGGTGGCAGGCAGAGGGTCTGCGTAGGTTGCTGGTTTTTAAACTGGCTCCACTCATGTACCAGCTCCTGCTTACCACCCCACGCTGCTGATTCTGATACAGAGGGGTGATACAGAGGCAGCAGCGTGGAGTGGCAGGGGGCTCCCCAGGAGTGGGGCAAGGAGTGCATTGGCTGCTGTCCCCGGCCCCAGGGACTGTCGAATAGTTGTGTAACCGATAAGATTTCATGCAGTTACACAACTATTCAATTACACTATATCTAATATCTCTAGTTTCTAGAAAACCAGTTAGTTACTTTATAAATTCTAATCAATTGAAAACAGGCCCCCAACAGTTCACATGCTCAGTCTCATGATTAATCGGGTTCCTTTTTCTTAAACTACAAATGGAAATAAAAAAGCCAAACTGTATACACAGTGCTGTGAAAGATTGGTAAAACTCTCTGGGGTTATGCAATTATTTAATTCATTATCTATTTATTATTCATATTAACATAGCAACTAGGAGTCCTAGTCATGGACCAGCCTGCCTTGGTGTTAAGCACAAACACAAGGCAAAAATATGCTCCCTGCCCCAAAGAGCTTACAATGCATGTATAAGATGAGACACAGCAAATAGACGAAAAACTTTTGCAGTGTGGTCACCGTGCTGGTCATCATTATAGAAGAGAGACAAGGTGGGTAAGGTAATGACTGTTATTGGATCAACTTCTGTGGGTGAAACAGACAAGCTTTTGAGCACAACAAACTGAAGAAGAGCTTGGTGGAGCTGAAAAGTTTGTCTCATTCACCAGCAAAAGTGGGTCCAATAAAAGCGAGTACCTTATTAGCTCTACAAAGAAAAGTAGCATTCTTTGTTAAAACGGAATCTTCCTATGCTGTGATTGCCATGTACTGAATTTTTGTTGGTGACTCATTCTCTCATGCAGTGTACACAAAGAACACATTATGAGCAGATTAGAAGAGGAACACAAAACTACCTTTTGCTATGTGCCCTCACCAATGTTCCCTCCATCCCAAACTGGGGATGTCGGGAATGGATTTTGCTTGGCTGTGGGCTTAGTGGTGTTTCACAGAAAAGATCTTTGACAAAGTAGTAGTAGATTTACCACAGTCCAGGAAATCCATGAACTTGTTTGGGTGGAGTTAAGGAGCAAAGTTATATAGTTTCATTGCAGTGAGGCTCTTTGACAAAGTAGTTGCTGGTTTTTCAAAGACCAACATTTCCATAAAACTATTTGGCTAGTTCAGGAATAGAGCTCAGGAGCAGAGCCTCTGAACTGGCTCCCATGTTCTGTGACACAGCAGCAGCTCAACTCATTGAACATCTTATCTGAAAAAACCTGGACATGTAATACACAAAACCAGATACACAATGCTATATTAAGATTCTTTTCTATATCTCTAACACACAACTTTAAAACAAGGAAATTCAAAATGAAGACTACCAGTAGTAAGTGCTCTATTCCCCCCACCTTCCTAGCAATACAACCATTACACTCATCAGATAATGTGTTATGACCATAACTCTGCTCCAATACCAATGCCAGCGTTCCAACATAGCCTTCTGAAGATGCAAATGACATTTTACAGAACTGTGCAAAATAATGTTGTACTGGGGGTATGCACAGAGAAGTCCTTAGTGGAGGTGAAAGGGTATAGTTTGGGGAAGGTAGTGCTGGAATGGCTGACGTACCTACTGAGGCATAGTTAAGGTGATATGTTCTCTGTGGTGTATGCTAATTGTACCGTTGTGGAGGTATGTGTGGTTTGGTATGGAAGTGCAGCAAGTATACTGTTGGTAGCCTTAGCTTTTTATTTTCTTGCTTTTTTGATTCTGTGTTAGGTATATTGGTGAAATCCTGCCCCAATGACTTCAGTAAACAACAGTTTCACCCATAATGTGTAGAGAAACCTTAACTGGCATACAAGGCAGAGATTTTGAGTACTAACCCATTTTTGTGCTTAGCCTGATACCTTTCTGGTCTCCTGAATTCACAGGAGAAATAAATAAAATTGCACACACTGCACTTAATTGCCTATTTTGCTTTTTGTAATGTGATATTTTTGTAATGCTAGGTATATGGAGGTTTAAAAGCCTCCTTTTTAACAGCAAGGAAGTTAAAACATGGATTTATTTGTTGATGACTTTCCAGTGATAGCAGTGCTTATTTATTGCATGAAATGGCATTCTTTAAGTGTTCAAATGGGTCTTTGCTGCCATAACTCAGGATATTGGCATAGCTAATTAAGTTAAAATGTGAAAGTGTCTGAATACACAGTACTGTCACAGTATTTCATAATCTTACTGCTTTACGTTAATTGAAAAAGGTAAGGATTTGACTTTAATACCACAAAAGCAGACAAAAATGAGTCTTCAAAAAACCTTTTGATACAACATAATGATTTTTATTTTAGAAATGTAGTTAGCGCTTATTGCCCTGCCAAATAGAGTAGGTGCAAAACATGCACACACACAAAAAAAGATTTTAAACCACATGCATTTCAAAAGATTAGCAAATGATGATGCTAACTAAGCTGGAAATATGCAGGGGGGTAGAATTAACATGAAGTGGATAAATAATTAGTTAAACAACTGCAAACACAGAGTAACTCAGGTGGGGTTCCACAACAATCTGTTTTTGGTCCAATTATTTAGCAAATTTATTAATAACCTGCATGTAAGAATAGAGAACATACTGATCAAAATCTGCAGATGACACAAAACTAGAGGGGCTGGCAAACACTTTGGAGGTTAGAGCTAAAATTCAGAGGGATCTTGATAAATTAGCGAATGGGCTATAGACATAAAAATGACGTTCAACAAAGGCAAGTGTAAGGTGCTACAATTAGGGAAGAAAAACCAAATGCACAAATACAGAATGGGGGAATCAATGGCTTGTCAGCAGCCCTGCTGAGAAGAACCTGGGAACTGTATGGAGCACAATCTCAACATGTCTCAGCAATGTGAGGTGGTTGCCAAAATAGCAAATATAATGTTAGGTTGCACTGACAGAGGTATCACATGCAAGTCATGGGAGGTGAGATGTGGCGCTGGTTAGGCCTCAGTTGGAGTACTGTGTCCAGTTTTGGTCAGCAATGTTTAGCAAAACTGGAAATGATCTAGAAGCAACTGACAAAGCAAATAAGAATGGCCAAACTGGGTCAGACCAAAGGTCCATCTGGCCTAGTATCCTGTCTGCCGATAGTGGCCAATGCTGGGTGCCCCCAGGGGGAATGAACAGAACAGGGAATCATCAAGTGATCCATCCCCTATCACCCATTCCCAGCTTCTGACAGAGGCTAGGGACACCATTCCTACCCGTCCTGGCTAATAGCCATGGATGGACCTATCCTCCATCAATTTTATCTACTTCTTTTATCTTGTGTGTCCTGGCCTTCACAACAACCTCTGGCAAGAAGTTTCACAGGTTGACTGCGCGCTGTCAACCTTTTGTTTGTTTTAAACCTGCTACTTATTAATTTCATTTGGTGACCCCTAGTTCTTACGTTATGGGAACAAGCAAATAACTTTTCCTTATTCACTTCCTCCACACTATTCATTATTTTGTAGACCTCTATCTTATCCCCCTTAGTCTCCTCTTTTCTAAGTAGAAAAGTCCCAATCTTATTAATCTCTCTTCATATGGGAACCGTTCCAAACTCCTGATTATTTTTTGCCCTTTTCTGAACTTTTTCCAATGCTAAGATATCATTTTTGAGATGAGGTGATCACATCTGTATGCAGTACTCAAGATGGATTTATACAGAAGCAATAAGATATTCTCTGTCTTATTCTCCGTCCCTTTTAAAATTATTCCTAACATTCTGTTTGCTTTTTTGACTGCTGCTGCACACTGAGTGGATGTTTTCAGAGAACTATCCACAATGACTCCAAGTCATTACAAAAATGGTCAAAGGGATAGAATACAAACTATATAAGCAAAGGCTAAAGGATGTATACCTATCGGCTACGTCTAGACTGCATCCCTTTTCCGTAAAAGGGATGCAAATTAGACACATCGCAATTGCAAATGAAGCGGGGATTTAAATCCCCCCCGCTTCATTTGCATAAACATGCCGCTTTTTCGGCTCGGAGCTTTGACGGAAAAAAGCGCCAGTCTAGATGCGGATCTTGCGGAAAATAAAGCCTTTTCCGAAAGATCCCTTATTCCTCTTAAAAGAAGGAATTCCTTAAAAGAAGGAAAAGGCTTTATTTTCCGCAAGATCCTCGACTAGACTGGCGCTTTTTTCCGTCAAAGCTCCGAGCCGGAAAAAAGCGGCAGCCATGTTTATGCAAATGAAGCGGGGGGGATTTAAATCCCCGCTTCATTTGCAATTGCGATGTGTCTAATTTGCATCCCTTTTACGGAAAAGGGATGCAGTCTAGACGCAGCCATCTAGAAAAGAGGAGATTAAGAGGGACATGATGGCAGTCTCCAAATAATTGAAATGCTGCAAGTTGTTTTCCTTTACCACAGAGGCAGGACAAGAGTCAAGGGGTTCAAATCACAGGATAGCAGGTTTAGATTAAATCTCAGGAAAAACTTCCTAACTGTAAGAATAGACAGTCAATAGAACAGACTGCTTAGGAAGATCATGGAAACTCTTTTACTGGAGGGTTTCAAAAGGAGGCCGGACACCATCTGTTTTGGATAGTTCAGACAAAACAAATCCTGCATTTTAGCAGGGGGTTAGACAAGATGACTCTGACAGTCTTTTCTAATCATATGGTTCTATGATTCTAAGATTGCTGCTTCTGTGACTTCCCCGTGGCAGACATCAAGTGTTAACTATATAATGATCCAAATTAATGGTTCAGCACAAGTAAATAAACTAAAATAATACTCAACGGCAAAGCAAAAAAACTCACAAATTCCCCCTCCCCCCAAAAAAAATTATGGTGAAGCCTGAAACTCACCAAACTGCAGGTGTTGTGGACTACTATGGAGAATGAATCCCTAAGACTCTGGAGAAAAAAAATAGCTAGCAGCTGTAGAGGGAGATTCCTAAGAAATGAGAGTATGATCTTATCTTTTTTACTGCTGCAACAAGGCACAGGTGGCAGTATGTCTCTCACAACCAGGTCCCAGACCATTAAGAACAACACAAGCAATTGCATCTGGAAGCCTATTCTATACCACAATAGAATCATAGAATCCTAGGGCTGGAAAAAACCTCTGGAAGTCATTGAGTTCAGTCCCCTGCCTGAAGCAGGACCTGCCCCAACTAAATCATCCCAGCCAGGGCTTTGTCAAGACGGGACTTGAAAACCTCTATGGATGGAGATTCCACCAGCTCCCTAGGGAATTCATTCCAGTGCTTCCCCACCCTCCTAGTGAAATAGTTTTTCCTAATAGCCAACCTAGACCTCCCCTACTGTAACTTGACACCATTGCTCCTTGTTCTGCCATCCCTCACTACTGAGAACAGCCTCACTCTATCCTCTTTGGAACCTCCCTCCAGGAAGTTGAAATCTGCTATCAAATCACACAATAGATATGTGTGATTTACTGTATGATATAACAAAATCCCATTTGTGTATTTACAGGCTTGTGTTTCATAGAAAGTGGTAGTTTTCCAGCACCAATGAAAAGAATGGATATGATGTGAAAATACGATATTACCTGTTTATCCCACAGGAAAAATATAACTTCTTAACACAGATATTTTTTTAAAATGGTACCCAGAGTCACTTTTGTTCAGTGCAGCACTGTACTGTTTTTAACTCATTTCTATATTTATTTTGCATTGGGAATTTATATTCATTAGAGGTATTTTTATTACTATATCATTTAAAAACAAGAGTAGACATTTTCCTATTTTTTAAATCTTTTTTCATAGTTTCTATGTAGTTGTTTGCATGTGGTGTTCCTTTCCCTTGTTTAGTTTTCCCTCTTATGAATTTATTTTTTGTGTGTGGTTGAACCTCCATTGTCTGGCACCCTCAGGGTGTGACTGGTCCTGGCCCTTGGAATTTGCCAGACTTGGGGAGGTCAGTGCACCAGGGGCTCTGCTTTTCCTCCTAGGCTGTTCCACTGCTGACCGGGGCTCTAATCACCTGGGGAGGGAGGCTCCTCTTTTCCCCTCATGACTCTGCTGCCACAGCTGGGCGGGGGGATGGTCTGTGCTTTCCCCAGTGGCTCCCGCTGCTGCCTGGGGCTCCATGCTCCACCCAGCGGCCCCACTTCCTCCTGGAGCTCTGCGCTCCACCTAGTGGCTCCGCTGCTGCCAGAGGCTCTCCCCAGTGGCCCCACTCCCTGTTGGAGTGCCATGCTGCATGACTCCACTGTCACCAGGATCTCTCCCCAGCAGCCCCACTGCCACAAGGGACTCCGCTGCCAACCAGGGCTCTGCTCTCTTGGCCCCAAAGCCTGGCAACGCTCTTGGACCTAAGGGGTCACTCCGATGATGCTGGACCAGGGGTGTTGCTGGACTAGATCACAGCGTTTCAACCTGTATAATTTGCTGTTAGAAAGGGCCTCATCCTCTTTTGTTCCTATCTATTAATTCTGCAAGCAGCATGCTAGCTCAGATGAGGCCTCTCATTAAAAGTAGCTGACTTTGTATTAGACAGACTTCCATTTCTTATCAAGTTTCTAAATTCTTATCCCATCAGTTCAATTTTACTAACAACTGAAAGGAGAAAAAAAATAGCCGCTCAAAGGAATGCCTAGCAAAGAATGGCTGATGGTCTACCAGTCCTTTTTCCAATTACTCACCCATGATGCCAACAAAGTGATATCTAGTATATAATCAGCTCTTTATTATTGGTTTTCATTGAACTTTATCTTTTTTAAGGGGGAAGGGAAGGTGATATTGACTCACTGAGGGAGAATGTGAAGGCAGAAGTTATAGTCAATATCTGGACAGGCTGAGGGCTTGCATGGGGATGGAAAGAGAAAGGGGGGTTATTGGTCAAGAATTAAAATAAGAAATTAGGAAAGGGAAAAGCAGTGAAGTAGGCCTAGAACTATATATGCATCATGCGGAAGCTACATATAGGACTAAATAATTAACTTTTATGGAGAGATTTTCAAAGGCATAAAGGGAAATTAAGTGTTCAACTCTCATGGAACTTCAATGGGATTTGTATGTCTGCCCCATTTTGTGCCTTTAAAAATCTCCTCCTTAAATCTTAAAGTTGTCGTCACCCTTTTCCTCCTCCTCTTTGTTTGTACCTTGATTATTTTAGAGTTCGCTGAGGGCTCAGGGCCAGTTCTCTGGAGCAGGGAGCTTCCTTTTTATGTAAACTATGAAGGGTCTACTAAGCTTTGGAGGGTAGAATTTTCTGAAGGGCCTGAGCAACTTATGAGCAGAACTCTCATAGGATTCGTGATTCTTATACATTTAGGCACTTCTGAAAATTGTACCCTTGGAAATAATATGCACAATATAATATATTGTAGCGGTAATGGGGGTTGTCAATTATCTGCAGTTAACTCAAGCGATTAATATAAGACAAAATAGCTAGATTAAACATGAATGATTAATCACAGTTTTAATTGCACTGTTGAACAATAATAGAATAGGAATTCATATTTATTATAAATATTTTGGGTGTTTTATCTACCTTTTCAAAACTTTTGATTTCAATTACAATGCAGAATACAAAGTATACAGTGCTCATTTCATTTGATTACAAATATTTGCACTGTAAAAAGATAAAACAGTATTTTTCAGTTTACCTCATAGAAGTACGGTAGTGCAATCTCTTTATTGTGCAAGTGCAATTTATAAATGTAGATTATTTTACATAACTGAACTCAGGGTCAAAACAATGTAAAACTTTAGAGTCTCTAAGTCCACCCAGTCCTACTTATTCAATCAGTCACTAAGACAAACAAGCTTATTTATATTTATCAGAGATAATTCTGTCCACTTCTTATTTACATTATCACTTGCAAGTGTGAACAGGTCTTCATACGGCACTGTTGTAGCTGGTGTTGCAAGGTATTTGTGTATCAGATATGCTAAACATTCACATATTCCCTCATGCTTTGACTGTCATTCTAGGAGATGTGCTTCCATGCTAATGGTGCTAATTAAAAATAACGGTTATTTAAATTTGTGATTGAACTCTTGGAGAAATTGTATGTCTTCTGCTTCACAATTTTACCTGCATTCTGCCATATATTTTCTGTTAAAGTAGTCTTGGATAATTACCCAGCATATTTTGTTCAATGTAAGAACACTTTCACTGCAGTTCTGACAAAATGCAACCAAGGCACCACTGTGAGATATCTAAAGATAGCTATAGTTCTAGACCCAAGATTTAAGAATCTGAAGTTCCTTCCAAAATCTGAGAGGGATGAGGTGTGGAACATGCTGTCACAAGTCTTAAAAGAACAACACTCCAATGTGGAAACAATAGAACTTAAAGCACCAAAAAAGAAAATCACTCTGTTGGTGGCATCTGGCTCAGATGATGAAAACAAATGTGTGTCAGTCTGCACTGCTTTGTATCGTTATGAGGCAGAATCCAGCATCAGCATGTTAAATGTCTACCTGGACGATCAATCAGAATTCCTTAACAGCTGAAGATTCAGTCATGCAGATGACCTTTGCATCGCCACCCAATTGGAAAAATTTGATGATGACATTCTGCACACTCTATTTGGGTCTTTGAATGTGCCTGGAGAATACTATTACATATGAGTACAGAATGCCAACTCTAGAAAGACACAAGTGCACAACTTCCACCTGAAACACCATCAAGTCAAGCAAAGACTCCATATAGCAAGGAATGGCACTATCTTGAAAATTATGAACATAGGGTGTTCCTTAGGGTCACATTAGACTGAACACTAACATTCAAAAAGCACATCAAGAAACTGAAAAAAAAAAAAAAAAAAAAGAACTTCAGGAATCATGTATTCCAGAAACCAGCCAATACATAATGGGGAGCTGACCCAAAGACACTCTGAGCAACCAGTCTCACTCTTATAGACTCATAGAATCCTAGGGCTGGGAGAGACTTCAGGAGGTCATCAAGTCCAACCCCCTGCCCAAAACAGGACCAACCCCAACTAAATCATCCCAGCCAGGGCTTTAAGCCAGGACTTAAAAACCTCTAGGGATGGAGATTCCACAACCTCCCTAGGGAACCCATTCCAGTACTTCACCACCCTCCTACTGGAATAGTTTTTCCTAATATCCAACCTAGACCTCCCTCCCCTACGCAACTTGAGACCATTGCTCCTTATGCTGCCATCTGTCACCACTGAGAACAGCCTCTCTCCATCCTCTTTGGAACTGCACTTCAAGAAGTTGAAGGCTGCTATCAAATCCCCCCTCACTCTTCTCTTCTGCAGACTAAATAAGCTCAAATCCTTCAGCCTCTCCTTGTAGGTTATGTGCTCCAACCCCCTAATCATTTTGGTAGTCCTCTGCTGGACCCTCTCCAATGCGTCCACATCCTTTCTGTAGTGGGGGGCCCAGAACTGGACACACTACTGCAGATGTGGCCTCACCAATGCTGAATAAAGGGGAATAATCACTTCTCTAGATCTGCTGGCAATGCTTCTCCTAATGCACCCTAATATGCCATTAGCTTTCTTGGCTACGAGGGCACACTGTTGACTCATATCCAGGTTCTCATCCACTGTAATCCCAGGTCCTTTTCTGCAGAACTGCTACTTAGCCAGTCGGTCCCCAGCCTGTAGCAGTGCATGGGATTCTTTCATCCCAAGTGCAGGACTCTCCACTAGTCCTTGTTGAACCTCATCAGATTCCTTTTGGGCCAATCCTCCAATTTGTCTAGTCCACTCTGGACCCTATCCTTACCCGCCAACATATTTACTCTTTTCCTAGCTTAGTGTCATCCGCAAACTTGCTGAGGGTGCAATCCGTCCGCTCATCCAGGTCATTAATAAAGATGTTGAACAAAACCGGCCGTAGAACCGATCTTGGGGCACTCCACTTGAAACCGACCACCAGCCAGACATCGAGACATTGATCACTACCCCTTGAGCCGAACAATCTAGCCAGATTTCAAGCCACCTTACAGTCCATTTATCCAATCCATACTTCCTTAACTTGCTGGCAAGAATATTGTGGGAGACCACATCAAAAGCTTTGCTAAAGTCAAGGTATATCATATCCACTGACTTCCCCATGTCTACAGAGCCAGTTGCCTCATCATAGAAGGCAATCAGGTTGGTCAGGTATGACTTGCTCTTAGTGAATCCATGTTGACTAGTCCTGATCACTTTCCCCTCTTCCAAGTGCTTCAAAATGGATTCCTTGAGGATTCCCTCCATGATTTATCTAGGGACTGAGGTGACGCTGACTGGTCTATAGTTCCCTGGATTGTACTTCTTCCCCTTTTTAAAGATGGGCACTACACTTGTCTTTTTTCAGTCATCTGGGACCTCTCCTGATCACCACAGGTTTTCAAAGATAATGGCCAAAGGCTCTGCAATGACATCTGCCAATTCCCTCTGTGTGACTCAGTTATGGAGTACTGTGCTCCATTATGGTTATTCCAGCTATGTATACAAAATAGATACTGTGGCATGTCTGGGTCCCAGAGCCCTGCTCAGTCCACAATCTGGCAGTCTAGGTACTGCGGCATGGATCCCGCTTGCTCTTGCTAGGGTTTGAGCTTCTGTTCCTTGACTAAAAAGGGTGTAGGGGCAGTTGCCCCTTGGTCAGCCTGGGCTGGGTAAATAGTCCTCTCCAACTACTGGCTGGACTCTCAGGCTACAAGGGGGGGAAGTGAGCCCAAACATCCCTCGTTGGTGCTTCTCACCCCCCCTTGCTGTCTCTGGCAATGCTGTCGTTCTCTCTCTCAGTTTTTTCTGGTTTTCTCCTTACCTGTTCTGGTCTAGTCTCATTCCACTACCTCTCCCACTCTCCCCGTCTCCCAGGAGGGGAGGCCTTTTCTAAAAGACCCTGTGGCAGCCTGAAGTGAGATCTGCTGGCCCTAATTTATTTACAGCAGCTCTGTCTCTGCTACTCCTGATTAGCTAGGTCTGTTACTGCCCTGCAGAGCTGCCTTTCTCTCTAATAGCCCTCTGGCCTGACCCTATCACAATAATGAACTCGCTGAATCCTGTGGAATCATCACAAGGGCTATGAAACCACCTCCCACTGTGTCAGTATACTGACTCATGACAGAATGGTGGGAAATGTCGAGGTTCCTGAAGAAACCGATTCTTTCAGAAGAACACTCTCAGGTACTGACCTCCAATGAACATACTGCCATTCTCCAGATTGAGAGAGAGTTACGTGGCAAAAACTGGTGACAATATGGCCAAATGGAAGCTGGAAGAATGTGAGAGCCCAAACAAACCCAAATGTGAATAGGAGGCTGTGTCTAGACTACACCTCTCTGTCAACAGAGGGATGCAAATCAAGCACGTTGAAATTGCTAATGAAGCAGGGATTTAAATATCCTGCGCTTCATTAGCATAAACATGGCCACCACTTTTTTTCCAAACTGAGCTTTTTCCAAAAAAAACCGCAGTCTAGACACGGATCTGTCAAAAATAAACCCTTTTTCGACAGATCCTGTAAATCTCATTTTTTGAGGAATACAGGATCTGTCAAAAAGGGTTTATTTTCGACAGATCCATGTCTAGACTGCCATTTTTTTCGAAAAAGCTCCATTTCACAAAAAGCGGTTGCCATGTTTATGCTAATGAAGTGCAGGATATTTAAATCCCTGCTTCGTTAACTTTTATTCGGCGTGTAACTTGATTCTGCATCCTCTGTCGATTGAAGGATTCAGTCTAGACGTAGCCTGAGAGCCTAAACTAAGACTTAAACACTGCCTGATGCGGTACCTCCTGTCAACATCCTGTACTTCTTAGGAACTATTTGTAATAAGTGACAACACCAGGTCATGGTTGCAGTTTTGGAGTGATAAACTATGAATGTGAAGATAAAAAAAAATCTGATTCTCTAAGGAATACATAGTATCATCAGAGGCATCAGTTTAAAATAATATGAGTAAAATATGTAACATAACACTGTTGTACAAACCAGTATTAGCTCCAGTGTGGTAAGCAAAATACAAGTAGTAATTCTACTTTACTCATCATTCAAAAGGCCTCATTTAGTGCATTCTGCTCATTTCGAGACACTGCACTTCAGAAAAGATGTGTACAAACTGCAAAAAGTCTAGAAGAGCACCAATAATGATTAAAGGTCTATAAAAAATGACCTATGAGGAAAGACTGAAAAAACTGGGCTTGTTTAGTCCAGAAAAGAGAAGAATGCATTGTGGGGGACATGATAACAATCTTTATGTTACATAAAAGATTGTTATAAAGAGGAGAGTGATACACTGTTCAGGTATGTCTACACTTGATTCCTCCTTCGAGGGAAGAATGCAAATGTAGACTTCCAAAATTGAAAATAAAGTGGGGATTTAAATATCCCGCACTTCATTTGCATAATCGCGGACTGCCGCTATTTCGCAATGGCACTATTTCGCGGAAAAAAACAACAACCCGGGGTTATTTCAAGAGAAAACACTTCCCTCGAAATAACCCTTACTCCTCAAAAAATGAGGTTTAACGGTTATTTCGAGGGAAGGGTTTTCTCTCTAAATAACCCCGCAGGGACAGAGTTTGATGTCCCGAAATAGCACTTTTGTGGAAAAGCGGCAGTCCGCGATTATGCAGATGAATCCCCAGGATATTTAAATCCCCACTTCAGTTTATTCATTTGCAGTTTTGGATGTCTACATTTGCATTCCTCCCTCGAGAGAGGAATCAAGTGTAGACATACCTTTCTTCATAGCCACCGAGGACAGGACAAGTAGTAATGAGCTTAAATTGTAGCAAGATAGATTTAAGTCAGATCATGGGTGGGCAATAAAATGATGGTGGTTCACCAGAGTTAGTGCCTGGAGGGCCGCCACCACTATATTTACCTCCACCTCCACAAGTATGGGGGATTGCAGCTCCTGTTGGTCACGGATTGCCATTCCTAGCTAATGGGATCTGCGGGAAGCATTGTCCTGGTCCACGCTGCTTCCCAGAGATTCCATTGGCTAGGAACAGTGATCCGTGGTCAGTGGGAGCTGCAATTGCCCATACGTGCGGAGATGCATGTAAATATAGCAGCAGTGGCCTGCAAGAGGACAACACTGGGGAACTGGATCTCGCCCATGAGCCAGTATTTGCCCATCCCTGAGTTAGACTTTAAGAAAAATGTCCTAGGAGTAAGAGTAGTTAAGCACTCAAACAAATTGCATAGAGGTGTTTCAGAATCTCCATCACTGGAGGTATTTTAAGAACAGGATAGACAAACACCAGTCAAGGAAAATCTAGGTAATACTTAGTCCTAGTTCAGTGCAGGGAATAGGACCAGATGACCTCCCTGGTCATCTGAACTCCATGGTCCCTTCCAGTCCTACATTTCTATCATTCCATGCTGCCTATTGATCTATTCTCCTGGCAGTGATTCTTGTTATACTAGTAGTTTGAGCATCACCAGTCATAGAACAAAGAGAAGAGTTGCCAGCCCTAACAGTGTGATATATAAGGTCCACTAGGCCAGTGGTTTTCAAGTACAGGTTGTGACCCAGTACTTGGTCACTTACTGTAGGATGACCAGGTGACTAAGGCAGGCTTCCTAACTGTCCTGGCACCATGGACTGCACTGCACCTCAGAAGTGGTCAGCAGTGGGTCCAGCTCCTAGGAGGGGGACCATGGAGCTCCAAGTCCTGCTCTTCCCCTGAGCACCGGCTCCCCACCTGGTTCCCAGCCAATGGGAGCTGGGGTGGACGGTGCCTGTGTGTGAGAGCAATGCACAGAGATGCTTGCATACCTCTGCCTAGGACTCAGACCTGTTACTGGCTGCTTCTGGGGCATAAACATGGTCTGAGGTGCTAGGACAGGCGGGAAGCCAGCCTTAGAATTCCCGCTGTTCTGTTGACTGAGTCACTGGAGATAAGCCTGTGCCCAACTCAGCACCCTAATCCCTTGCCACAGCCCTGACCACCCACCTGCACCCCAAACCCCTCGTTCCTGGCCCCACCCCAGAGCTCACACTCTAGTCAAAAGATCAAATTATGTTGGGTCACAGGCATCAACAATTTTCTTTAACTGAGTTGTGAAAAAAAAGTTTGAAAACCACTGTACTAAGCTATTATTTGTTTCACCCGGTAAAGCAATCAGCAGATGTTAATTTAGATATTTCCAATGATAATTAGATTTTCAGGGTAGAAAATTTATATTTATGAATACTGAATTATTCAATAAATAATATACTTCCCCAGGTCAATAAAGTATTTAAGCACAGTTCAACTTTAAGTGAGCAAATCCATGTCTATTCAGGTAAGAACTTACCCACATGCTTAATTCTCACTGAAGTCACAGAAACTGAAGTGTATGCTTAGATTCCTTGCTAAAATGGAGACTTTATCAGTTTAGAAATCTAATCTTGGACGCTAGGGTGGGGAATCTACATCTGCGAACTGGATCCAGCTTGTAGCTTGTGTTGATCGGGCTTGTGAGGCTCAGGGCTTATCTCCTCCAGCAGTGGGGTGAGCTGGTGCTGCTGCTCCAGCTACGCAGGGAGCGCCATAGCTGGAGCACGAACACTGTCTCCCCACTAAATGAACCAATCAAGGCAAGCCATGGACTGACTCCAGCACATGGGTTCTGTCTGGCAGGGGAGAGGAAGCAGTTGTGTGCGCTGCAGGGAAGTGTTCCCTGCAGGCACTGCCCCCGTCACTCCCATTGGCTAAGAATCACAGCCAATCCCCTACCCCATTCTCCTCCCACCCAGACTCTGCACTCCCCACCCTCACCACATTCCTGCACTCCCCCTCCCTCCCATTCAGACCCCGCTCCTGCACCTCACCTCCCTCCCAGATCCTGCGCCCCCACACCCAACCCGCTTCTGCACACTCTTGCCAAGACTCTGCACCCCCCGCCCTGCTCTTGCATCCCCTTTTATTTATCCAGGCCCCACACCCTGACTCCACGCCTGGACCTCCCTCTCAGACCATCATACCCACTCCTACACCTTACCTCCTTCCCAGATCCTGCACCACTCCCCAGCAGTCTCCTCCTGCACACTGAACCCCTCATCTTTGGCCTTGCCCAGAGCCCTGGGGATAAGCCCTGAGCCTCAGTGCCTCTCTCCCTCCCCCAGAGCTGGAAATTTCTTCCTGCTTCTTGGGGGCAACATGTGTGGAGGCCAGAAAGTGAGGGTTATATGTGTTGTTGCTGTTTGCTTCTCACTTGTGTCTGGCCATGTGGCCCCTGACTGATTTTTCTGCGGATCAGTGGCACCCAACCCAAATAAAAAGGTTTCTCACCTCTGATTTATAGAAAAATAGGCCCAAACAAAGGTCCAGGAACTGGGATGTTAAAAATTCCTAACTTGATTTTCATGGCTGAGGTCCATCTCCAGGAATTAATGCCATTATTCAACAGTAGTTCTGTTTTTGAAACTGCAGATTCACATATTGTTAAAAGCAATTTAACTGTTCTGATGAATCTCTTCGGAAATCTTTACTAACTCATTTGATAAAATAATTAAAAATGCATCCATAATCTCAATTGTCTTAACTTTTATAACATTAAAGAAATCAATCTTTACACATTTACATATAACAGCAAACCCCAAAATAAAATTTGATTGCCAGCCACCATCAGTTTACGTAAAAAGTTCATAACCTGGTATGAAATGTATATCACCCTGCATATAAATAGTAGTCAATAATTGTGTCAAAGCCCCCCCATGCTTTATGAAAATTGGATTATGAATATGCATAATTTAAAGAAGTTTTAGGCAAAATCCATCTTGTAACATATCCAGCTTTGGAAATTGCTTCTCCAAGTAGGGCAAGTAGGCAGGTTCAGTGGCATGACCAGCACACTGGATGACAGCCCCAAGGGGACCTTTGTGGTCGAACATGTCATAAACTGATTTTGTAATAACCTGGCACTTATTTAATGTAAAATTTACATGGTAAGTTTGATTTTCAAATTAGGGCCATATGGAACAATAGTTTCTAATTAGCCTGTACAATTACTTTAGTTGTATATGTACATTGAAAATTTGCAGAAATGGCAAGTTAGACAGTAGCTAATATGATTTGTACGTTCAGTCAAAGTACATAGACTCTCAAATTAGGAATATGATTGCTTTAGGCTTCTGACAGTTTGGAAATTTCTCTAAGTATGTGGACTTAAACTTTTCACAAATAATTTCAAAATTAAATATTTACATATCATGTAATTCATGGTCAGCCCCCAAAAAGATTGTGTGAGATCTAATTTGCACAAGATTGAATCAATGAGAGACTGCAGTTCCTTACTAACATGCAAAAGTAAATAGATATAAATATAACACTTTTGTCCAGATACAGTGTATTCTCATTAATCTTTTCTCTAGTAGTGTTTGTTATTCTCTAAGGCCTGATCTACAGTAGGAGTTTACACTGAATTTAGCTGCATATAATCAATTTTCTAAACGATGCGTCTAAGTCTGTCTTGTCGAACATAAGGGCCTCTCAAGTCGATGTCAGTTATTCCTGGTTTCATGAGAAGTAACGCCATTCCTGACCTTGCATGACTGAGTTTATGATAATGTAGACACAGCTCTAATGAAAGTTGAGGCCATTGGCCTCTGGGAGGCATCCCACAGTTCCCTGCTCTGACTGCTCTGGCCAGAACTTGTGCCTCTACTGCACTCCACATGAACAGAGAAAGTCCCAGGAAAATTTTAATTTAATTTCCTGGGTGGCCAGCATTGCGAGCACATTCAGACCGAGCAGCACATTGCAGCACATATGGACATGACATCGACCAATTCAAAGTCTACAAGGACTTCCATTCTCTCTCAGCTCCAAACCAGCAAGCAGAATGCAGACATTTTTGCAAAGATTACAAGTTGCCTGGTGGCTAAATGCTATTCCAGGGACACCCAGCAGTGCCAAGTCAAAATTAAGGAGCTGAGGCAGTCCTACCACAAGGAGAAGGAACCTAACACACCATCTGGTGCAGGACCTCACAGATGCCACTTCTACAGGCAGTTCAGAGGGGCAGGGGTGAAGGTGGGGTTGGGGGCTGACCAGCTTCCCAAGTGTGACTGTGGAATCTGGTCAAGACAAACCCGGGGTCAGTGTGGAGGACAGTGTGGTGATGGAGGGGGAGGAGGAAGAGGAGACTGGTTAGCTGGTGATCCACGAGAGCCAAGATCTGTTCATGATGCTGGAGCTACTCACCTTTCTCCAGGATGTCTCCCAGCTGAGCATCGATCAGAGGGAGGGTACTTCTGGTGGGTTCACAATTTTTTTCTTACTGCAAGCACGTTAAGGCAATTGGGTGTGCAGTACCCTCTGTGCCTACACAGTGTGGGGGGCCCAGAACAGCTTGTTAATGTGTTTGCAGATGGACTAGGAGTCTTAACTGCACATCTCCATGAAGCTCTCAGATAGGAACTCTTTGATCCTTCTCAAAGGTTTTTGGGGAGGCTAGCCTTATTCCACAGTAGGACACCTTCCCACACCAAGCCACCCATAAGTGGTCTGAGGTCACTGAACCACAAAGGAGTGCAGCATAAGGCCCAGGTTTATGGCCACATTCAGTCAGCATCCACTCCCAATAACTCTGCGTGATTCGGAGAAGACTGATATCTCGCATGGCAACATGGATGAAAGACAATGGGAAACTATTACCACCCTCTCTGGGAAGCAACATGTGCTGGACACACCCATCTCCCCCTGTTTCTACACGCTGGGAAAGTAGCACTGTCCCGGAAAGCTGTGAGTGCTGGACACTCCCTCCCCCAAGAGCTGGGAAAATAGCACTGTTCTGGAAAGCCACGTGTGCTGGACACAGGGTAGAGAGAGTGTGCTGGACACTCTCTCTCGTTGCCTCCCTCCCACCTGCAGGCTTCTGCCATGACTAGGCCCATGTGCTGGACACACTGAGAAGCTGCCCTCTACTGCCACCTCCCTCCCACCTGCAGGATCTTGGCCTGGCAGATCTCTTACCATGCCTGCCTGCCTCTGAACGGTGTGTGTCCAGATGCTCCACTGAGAACTCTGTGCATCTGCTTTAAAGCAAACATTTGGCCTTGCACAGAACAATTCTCCTTTGACTTTACAAAGACCTTTGGTGTAGGCTAACAGATTTGGGGCAGGCTAAGCACAATGTATGTGCCGCAATGTGTAACTTTTCATTGCAGCTGGGACTGCAGCCAGCTCACTACATACTCCCTCTCTTCCAGCATCTTCCCACCTGGCACACTCAGATCCATAAGTGAAAACACACAAGGCAAGGCATGTTCAGAGAAAAGAGGGAGTGCATAAACTCCCTCGTGTAGGAGATGCAGACAGAGCGGCAAAACAGGATCAATGAATGACAGGAGAGGAGAGCTGCCAGACAGCAGCAGGCCAGGCAGCAGGAGACACTCTTTGCTTCCCTGAAGCTGTGATGGAGCATCAGGCTCCATGAAGAGGGAATCCTCCCAGAACCCCATCTGCCCCAATGACATTAGTCCCTCCTCCCGCAATCCCATTGCTTCCACTCCCAAGGCCACCAGGGTCTGCCGGGGCCCCAGGGCATGGGGTTGGGTGAGGAACTCAAGGGCAGTCTTACCCTTACCTCGGGAGGGAAAAGGGGGTCCCATGTGCATTCCTGAGCCTCCCCCCAACTTTGGGTTCCCACTTCTTTCATTTCCCAGCTGTTTTCCCCAAATAAAAACTCCTGTTCTTTGAACAACGGTCTCTTTACTGCTTGAATTGCAGGGGTGGGGTGGAGTATTAAAGGCAAACACAGGGAATGCAGGGGCAACTTGTTGGAAGCAACACGGAAAACTCTCAAAAGAGACCATTCATAAAACTGTGCTCCTAGGCCTCTCTGATTTGTGCTGCCCTGCAGTCTGCTCTCCTTATTTCCCTCGTGTCTGGTTGCTCAAATTTTCTGCTTAGGCGCTCTGCCTCAGCACCCCACCCTGTCAGATAAGTTTTCCCCGTGCTGTCGCAAAGATTATAGAGCACATAACAGGCTGTCACCACAAAGGGAATGTTGCATTTGCTGCACTACAACTGATTCAGCAAATAGGTAAACCTGCCCTTTAAATGTCCAAAAGCACTTTCAACCACCATTCTGCACTTGCTCAGGCTGTAGTTGAACTCCTTCTTGCTGGGGTCCAGCCTACCTGTCCGTGTACAGCTTCATAAGCCATGGGAGAAAAGGGCAGGCTGGGTTGCCAAGGATCAAAATAGGCATTTCCACCTCTCCAATTCTGATTTTTCTCTCTGGGAAAAATGTTTCAGCCTGCATCTTTCGGAAGAGGCAGGAATTCCTAAAGATGTGCGCATCTTGCATCTTTCCTAATCTTCTCACGTTGATGTCAGTGAAAGGCTCTTGTGATCCACCAGCTCCTGCAGCACCATGGAGAAGTGCCCCTTGCAGTTTATGTACTCCTTGGCAAGGTGACTGTGCACCAAGATGTAGATGTGTGTTCCATCTACCGCTCCACCATAGTTAGGGAACCCCATTGAGTCAAAGCCATCAACTATGGTATCTACGTTTCCCAGTCACAACCCTCCATAGCAGGATGTTATTGATGGCCTTGGCTACTTGTATGATGACAGCCCCTGCTGTAGATTTCCCCACTCCAAATTGATTTCCCACTGAACAGTAGCTGTCTGGCATTGCAAGCTTTCAGAGGGCTATTGCCACGAGCTTCTTCACAGTCAGAGTGGGTCTCATTCGGGTATTCTGGCACCTCAGTGCAGGGGAAAGCCATTTGCAAAATTCCAAGAAAGTGGCCTTGTGCATTTGGAAGTTTTGGAGCCACTGCTAAAAGTCCCATGTCTGCATCACAGTGCGGTCCCACCAGTCTGTGCTCATCTCGCAGCGCCAGAACTGGCATAGCACAGTGTCCACAGGATTGGCTGGTGGCAGCGCTTGCATCAGTGCCAGGGCTTGCATAAGCAGAAACTCCATGCCCAGCCGAGATTCGGCCTCATCCTCTTCCTGCTCCTGAAGTAGTGCACCATTAGACATGCCACGGCACACATAAGCATCACTATGGCTTGCTGCAAACTGGGATCCATGCTGGTGCTGCTATGGCATCTGCATAGGAAACCAGGTAACATTGCTTCCTGTTGATCTCACACAAGGGAAGAGGGACTAGACAAGTGCATTATGGGACCCTGACGACATGAGCCCATAACCACCTGCTGCAGAGTTTTGGTCCCAGCGGGCACTGGCAGCATAGCATAGAATGCAAAGTTACCCAGAGTGTATCACTCTCTGGGTCAACAATAGGCTCCCTAATGGGGATGCGCTACTAAGGACTATATTCGATCCTTTCCCACAGTGATGACACGGACCTTCAACTTTACAGAATCGGGTGCCCAGAAATCAGACATATTAGATTTGACCTTACCTCATAGTGTAGACATGGCCTAAGAAAACAGAAAACAAAGAAAAGGATTTCCACAGATAATCTTGGAAGCATGTCAGCAGTGGCTTTTTACAGCTTTCTAAAACTCTGTTAGCTCCATGAAAGTTCATATTGAACTTGCATATAGTCCAATATACATTTAATTAAGGACTTTTTGACTTTGACCTTTTACCTGCCATATGCAGGGGAGCCCCATCCCCAGCACTACCAGTGACTGCAACTCTCTCTTTATAATCTTCTTCTGAGTTACTGTGTCTGAAACACTCGTTCACAGCCCATGTGACTAAATCAGGTAGGGTAAGGATTAGGGTTCCATCACGGGTGTATAATCTGCAAGCTTTCCTGGTAAGTTCAAGGTGTCTTGTACACATGGTAAGCAGCTAAGAAAAAGAAAAAGGAAAAAAACCAAATGATTAATCACTTGAAGAAGGTGAAATTCTTCCCTTTGCAGAGGATTTAAATGAGGGATTTAAGTGCTGTGCAAATCTGTGCTGCCTCTTTACTTAGGGGAGAAGTTTCTCAATAGTATAAACCCATATCATTTTATTAGATATGTTCTAATTCATTTGCAAATGAGAGACTAGTTGGATAATATCAAGAAAAAATAACAGGCAACCTACTTTAATTTGCCCTTCTATTAAAATTTTAGAAACATAATAAAATGTAGGAGCAGACAGTGACTCATTTAGCTGAGTATGTTTTCAGTCCATATGGAATTTGGTAGACTAAAATAAGATGTCATGAGATAATATTTGCAAATCAGTCTCCTACTATATTTCTTTATAGCTAGCTCCGAATTCAAGTCCTGTAGCATCTTGCAATGCCCTCACAGAACCCTAATTAATAACTATCCTTTGATGTATTTGAGATACACAGTATTCCAAAAGAATAAAAGTTATCTACTGTCATAACATAAAATGTTAAGCAAGGTCTCGTGTCCTACATAGCACATTTGATGTAAATATCTGGTAGAGCTCTCTATATTATGCAGCAAGAACTCCAGCTCTGTGTCATTACCTGCCCACAACCTTCTTTATAGCAGTACAATAAAATCCCTTGTTACGTTCACATTCAATTCTATTTATTTCATACTATTCCTCTTGTCTCCCCACGCTTTCAATGTGCTACATAGTTTTATTTTGCATTATAGATCTTGTCAGGGAGATTTGGACAGCAGGGTAGTTTTGATTTTTGCAAAGGCATGATGGTGATGTTTTGGGGTCTTTTTGGCAATCAGGAAGATGAGCAGGGATGGAGACAGCTTTAAATGCAGGAAGTGGGGATTAACTTCATTTCCCACCTCAAACCCTGATAATTAGGGTCTTGTCTACACTGGCAAGTTACAGCACAATAAATCCACTCACAGTGCTCTAACTCCCAAGGGTACATCTACACTGCAACACTATTTTGGGATACCGGAGTATCCTGAAAAAGCTATCCTGCATTTCACAGCAAGCCCGTGATTTTGGGCTCACTATTCTGACCTCCCCGTAAAGCTCATTCCATGAGGAGTAAGGGACGTTTCGGAATAGTGCTTTATTTTGGAATTTGGCGCTGTGTAGACAGTGACAAATGATGGAATCAGCTATTTTGAAATAGCATCGAAATAAGATACACAATTTGTGTAGCTCAAATTGCCTATCTTATTTCAAGTTACAGTGCAGTGTAGATGCACCCAAGGTCTCCACACTGATAAGGCACTTAGTGTGCACTAGCAGCACCTCAATCAGAAGTATAGCGCTTGCTGCGCAGTGGCTGCAGTGCTAGGGTGCCAGTGCAGATGCTGCCCCACAATGCCTATTTTTGCCTATCTGGTCATCAGTTTGAACTCTACTGCCCAGCCCTCAGGTGACCAACCCTCAGACCTGCCCTTTACATTCCTCTGGAATTTGGAAAGTCCTTTTCCTGTTTGCTTGGCAATGTGTGGAATGCTCTAAGTGCATTTTTCCAGGTGACCATGACTGCAGCACACACCAGGCGCTCCCCTACTTGGAGCCATGCTGAGGTGCTGAACTTCATCAGTTTTTGGGGAGAGGACGCAGTCCAGTCCTAGCTGTGTGCCAGATGTAGGAATTATGATATCTATGGGCAGATATCAAGATGCATGACTGAAAGGGACTATGACTGGGATGCACTGCAGTGTAGACTTAAAGTGAAGGAGCTGTCCCATATTAGATGTTTTGCACATACTATAAGCCTTGTTCCCCAAAATATTAAAAAACACAGAACATGAGACTACTTTTGAGGAAGCTGAAATGGTCTTAACTGCATGAAAAAGTCTTGTCACCAGCTTACAGAATGTTTGACCCAAAAATTCTGTAAATATTTCCATAGTTCCAACAGCCAGTCATTCAACATTCATCCATCAGGAATATTTAAAATAAGCTTGAACATCTTGTGCTCAGTATCATAACTTTTCTCATAAATAAGACAATTTACAGTAAGGAACTTGGTACTAAGTCAAATAATTTATTTTCAGAAATTTCCATTTCAATAGAGAAAACTTAAAAACTTTTAAAACCTTTCAAAATTAAGCCAAATTTAAGAAAAAAAGATGTTTACATTTTACATAAGGCATATATTCCCATATATATACTATACCATATATGCCACTTGTCATTGAAGAATTATTCTTGATTATAAACAGGAGGAGGCTGTGTTTGGATCCAGATCAGAAGATTTAAACTATGATAAAGAGTTTGGGTCAGAAGCTGAACCTACGATCATGTCTGAAAATCTCTTAACATTTTCTTCTGAAATTATCAGTCAAATTTGGAAAAGATCATAATTTTAAATATTATTGCAAGATTAATGCCATGAAAATCTTTTATCATACTGGGTCATATCAAAACTGAACCTGGAAAACAGGCTCCTACATACTCTAGATTGGACAGGGAACCAAATCTATAGGGTAGCATTGAAATTTGAGATCGCATAACAAACACCCCAGCAATACATGTGTAGAGAAATTTAGCTTTGAGATTCTGGTTTGGGTTCATTGTGGTCACTAACAAAGGCTGCTTATCCTTGCCAATACTATAGATGTTAAAATTATCTTTGAGATAATTGTTACTAATACTTACCATTGGGAATGTGCTAGCAATGATTAAATGCCCATTTCGGTAGCCAGCTCCATTTCTATATGCAATTATTTTCACTGGTTTCTGGTTCACAGCTGCAGAGATCTTTTCTGAGATTATTTGTATAGAGGTTTCAGTCCGCAAAGATGCTAATACTTCTTCTAAATAATTCAGGGTATTTTCAGCTTCCAATGTGGATAAATCAGTCTTTAAGATAGAAAAGAATCAGATTCAATCAGGTTACTGATTTTGTTAAATTAATATTGAATTGAACTTTTTAAAATGAAGCTCTCCAATTTAATGTAAAATTTATTCACTTATTGAAATATGGAATATACTAATATCTATTCTGTATATACCTTTTGATGATCACACTAAATCTTCAGATATTTCTCATAGCAATGATCTGTTAAAGACGATGTGAGATGGCTAAAACAAAATGTTGCAGGAAAGCTAAAGATCATTGAACATATCTTTATACACAACTAGTTATATAAAGATGAAACAGCTTTCAAAAAATCTCCACTTAGTGAATGCAGAGCTCCCGTTAATTATTTACTCTTAATACCAGTATCTATAGGAGATCTACCCTTACAGTCAAGGGACAAATATGCCCTTAGCAGATACATTTTAATGCTAACAGGAAAATATTCTAAAATTTGGTAGAGCACAAAAGAATATTTACTTTATGTTTATAACCTCAGTAACAAATCTGCCACTCTTCTGACTTCCATTCAACTAGAAAAACATTCAATCTTTTTATAGATTTTGAACTCGACAGTTAGTACATTCCCAGAATGAAAGGCAGTGGTGAAGACTCTACATAAATGTCACATGTACTGCAGCAGTGACCAACCTATGACAGATGCATTAATTTGCAGTAACATTCAAGGTTCTTCTTGAGTGCTTATGTTGCGGAGTGAATGGAGGATCCCCCTTTCTCTCCAACAGACTTTCTCCTACTCCTCCTGTCCTTCCAAGAACTTCTGGACAAGAGGGAGGAATGCTAGATGTTAGAGAAAAGAAACTGCCCCCCCAGTAAAAAAGTTTGGCCAGGCTGCTCTTGCTGTAGTGGGCTGCAGTACTCCTTGGGAGAAACCGGCCGCACCCCTCCTGCATATCATTGCCTTTAGAAAAGGGAAGGTGTGAAAAAAATAGCCTCAGACTCTCCCACCCGTCACCTTGGCGTGAGAACTGCGGGGCTTACCTGGTCGCATGAAACCTGCACAGTTTCGGCCCAACCCCTGGGACACAGACCCCCACTTGGTAACCACTGGGCCATATATGGTAATATGCAAGCGCGGGAAAGCGATGTGCAGATCTGGGGATAAATACCCATCGCACAGTTCACTCGAGGAGGTCTTCACAACACATGTACCACCGTGCATGTGCCTTCCCGTATACTTCAAAGCGCTGCCGGCCTGATCAACCGACCAGCCACCTCCCCTGACTCTCAGGCGTAACCAAGGCCTTCGCAACCGAACCGATATCTTTGAAATGTTCCGTGTGCTGTGTAAGTTGGTATGTATGATTTGATTTTCTTTGTTGTATAAGCTTAGTGTTGTAGTTGTTTTGGATAGTACATAGAGTTTGTAGTTATCACTGTTATTTAATTAGTGTAGCTGGATATTGTTAGAATAGAGACTAGTTCCCAGAAAGCTCCCAAACCCTCCCTTATTGTAGCTGTGGCTACTGTTCCTCTGCATTCAAGCAATGGCCTGAAAAGTCCAGCGTCTGGAACATTGAATACCCAGTCTCAAAAAAATTATTGGTTGATTATAAAGGTCCTAGCCTTTTTCCAGGGCTGGGTTCCAAAGAACATATTCAAGAGGGATGTGCTGTTCCCTTTAAATTCATATCAGGAAAATATTCTCCAATCCTCACTGATACCTCCAATACCTTCCTGATCTGTTCACCAATGAACATTCAAACTGAAAAGACTATATGAAGGCTTGCAGTTTGTTCAAGTGAAGTTCTGCAGTAGTCTAACAGGGTACGACAAACATTTTCAGGTTATTTTATAAATCATGATCCTACATTACAGCTAATAGGGCAAATAAAAAAAATACAAACCTTCATCACATTAACACACTTAAAAGGCCCCAAGGAAAAATGACTTGCTTCCTCAGAGCCAGAGGCACAGAAGAACATGCTACCTCTGGGTAATTTTCTCATTTCTTTCTTTCCTCTTATGGCCCTTGCACAAGCCAAGCATAGCATGAACTTTTGCTTTCCACTGGGAGAAAGAAAATAGTAGCCCTAAAAAGAAGAGGAAACAATAGTTCCAGTGCTTTAGAGTGTCCTGATGTGCATCAGTTCAGTTATCTAATTACTTCCTATTAGCATTCAGGATTTCCTCAACACAAATCCACCTTTGCTAACTTTCCTGATGCTGTTATTTAGGATACATGAATAGCCAGGCCCACCAATGGGGAGCTGGGTAGTTGCCCTGGGACATGGTGTTTAAAATGGGCCTGGGACTCCCGGTGGCTGCTGCTGCCTGGAGCCCTGGGACCTTTAATTTGCCACCTGACTGCTGGGCAGCTCTGAGGGTTGCCTGAAGAGGCAGGGGCACCGCACAGCATAGAATCATAGAATCCCAGGGATGGAAGGGACCTCAGGAGTCATCAAGTCCAGCCCCCTGCCCGAAACAGGACCAATCCCAGTAAATCAACCCAGCCAGGGCTTTGTCAAGCCAAGACTTAAACACCTCTAGGGATGGAGATTCCACCACCTCCCTAGGTAACCCATTCCAGTGTTTCACCACCCTCCTAAGGAAATAGTTTTTCTTAATCTCCAACCTAGATCTCCCCCACCGTAACTTGTTCCAGGCAGTGCTGAGCAATGGGGAAAGAGTGCACTGGTCCTGGCCCTGCTGCATGATGCCCGTCCTTTCCAAGAGCATGGAACCAGGTTTCCCCCCTCCTGCCCGAAGATGGGGGGAAGGCTGTCAGTTTCCCCTGTGAGTAGCTGTTGTTCATTTAAAATAAGACAAGGACACAAATGGCTTTGGATCTTCAGCCCTCACCTCTGGACACTGGAAAATGGGATTGAAGTTGGAATGGAGCAATAGCACAACTGTAACATCAGAGGTGAGTAACTAACAATTTACAATCGATTAAAGTGACATATTGACTGGGGATTTTCTTATGATTTAACCAGGACCATGTCATACTTAGGAAACAGAATCTCCTACAGATGTGACTGCTCAATACTTTACAAAGTATTTTTGTTTTGTTTTGTTTTTTTTTTGCTAGCAGGAAGAGAAACGTTTCATCTGTCCATTTCAGATAAATACAGACATGCAAATACACATTATACACAGCCTGTTGTCTGCACTGAGAGTGGGTTAAAATTCCCTATATCACATTTTACCTACTTCAAAATATATTACTTACTGGCTGGTCTATTTTTTCTCTACCGGCCACAGAGAATGTGCAAACAGAAGCATGATTTGCTGCTGTGATTTCTTGATCCAGTTCTGTGCTGTAAAAGGCTCTAAATACTCCTGCATTTTCCAAGTAATACCACTTTTGATTGGCAGCCCCATTGCTGTATTCTTTATATTTCTGTCAAAACATAAAAGATAAATCCTATTCCCACACTATACCATTCTGCTGTTCAGCATTTGGCATGAATGCTTTGTACTGCTTTAAAGAAACAGCTTGTTTTTCAGATTAGACTTTAAATACTCAAGTCATGTCTGATGTGTGGGACACTAAACAGTTCATAGTGACAAGTTTCAAAGGGGTAGCTGTGTTAGTCGGTTTCAGCAAACACAACGAGAAGTCCTGTGGCACCTTAAAGGCTAACAGGTATATTTGGGCATACGTTTTCATGTACTGGATGGAGTCCATCTGACAAACTACCAAAGCTCCAGACCACCAAAGCTCATGCCCAAATAAATTTGTCACCGACTCTTCGCGCTTTAAACCGCTCATGACATTATAAGTAAGAGTAGGTATTTACCCCAGTATCTTTGGCAAAAATTCCTCAACATTCACTGTTGTATGGTGAATTGTCTAATCTTCTGTCATGGAGGTGGCCCCATTTCAGAAGGGGTACGTGTATATAAGCAGTTTTAAAGTGGTGTGTGACCTTCAGGGTAAAAGGGGCATTAGAAACATAAAATGCTGTCAATAAAATAGACAATATTAAGGTACGTTAAAAAGCGAACTACAGTTTCGACTTCTATGGTCTGGACTTCCATGGTCTAGCAACATTTGTATCCTTTTTGGCCTCCCCATGGGCGCTCCTGGCCTGGAGCACTCCCAGGGAAAAGCTGAGCCCCATGCTCAGCAACTCCTTCTCTGCCCTCCCACAATGCCACAAATAGCTCATTTGCAGTACTTGAGCTCAGGGAGAGAGGGGACGAAGCAGGATGGCTGCAAAGCCCCATGGACAAGGGCCAGAAGTACAGTCCTGCAGCAGGTAACAGGGGCCAAGAACACAGCCCAGCTGCCACGGGCTCAGTGCTCCCCCATGGGATAGTGCTCCTGGTTCCCAACCATGGGGCTCCACAGCCTCTTCCCATGAGTGCATGCCCCCATCCCCACTCGGTCAATGCCAGTCCCTCTGTGGCTGTTGGAGCAGGCCCCACAGCTGGTGATAGCAGAAGGGCCAGCACTGATCTCCCCTGGTCCAACAGATTTCCTGGTGTGCGACTGGTCAGGTCCTGAGGATACTGGACCAGTGAGGTACAACTTGTAATCATGGGTACATGATCTGCCATCAACATCTTGCTGACAGAGATGGGCAGTCTTTAAACCTGGCCTTCTTTCAGGGTTCTGCTGTCATGGCAGAAGAACCAAATAACTCAATGAAGTCATAAGTGAATGGAGGACAGGACGGATGGATCAGTGTTAGTGTGTAAGACTAGGACTTAGGAAACCCAGGTACAATTGCTTGCTTCAGAAGGGTCTTCCCCTGTTACCTTGGGCAAGTCACATAGGCTGGATTGATTTGATGGGAATTAAGTACCTAAACACTGTCGAGGAGCTAGGCTTTTATCTCTCCGCTTTGTACTTATAAAATTAGGATAACAGCACTTCCTGACTGCAACAAGATTTTGTTAGGACAAACACATAAAAGATTGTGAGGCACCCTGATGCTACCATAATGGGAACAATACAGATTAGATAGATAATGGTGATTCCTAGAAATGAAGGTCTGGGAAACCCTCTGATGTACTATTTCCTTTGGACACACACTTCAAATTAAAACAAACATTTAAACTTAAGTATTTACAATAAACTTCATATCACTAAGGCAGTAGTTCTTAACCTTACTGAGCCTGCACCCCTTTGGTTCTCAAAATATGTTCTCACGCCCCTTATTAAAAATCATTGAAGTAGGTCAGTTCTTTAAACCTAATATATATCATAAAAATCTGACATGTCTCGCACCCCCAGAAAGGGCATCTCGCACTCCCAGGGGGTGCGTGCACCCCAGGTTAAGAACCACTGCACTAAGGAGAGAAACAGAAAAAAATGACAAGCTAAGAAAGTTGTGGGATTAGAAAAAGTTCCAATTCACAGTTAGAATGAACTCAGTGTGCATAGGTCTATGCTTTTTTATGTAACCTTGCCCAAAATATTCCTTGAGTTGAGTCAAAGTTCATGTGTCTCCCTCCTTGAACTGTCAGAGCTTTCCAGAAGTCCCGGGATTTGGTGTAATTCACAGGTATATCCCAACAATGGGGATCTCTGCTGACAATACTTAATGGAAAAGGAAATGTCCACTCAGAATCAATTTATTTAATTTCTGTGGCTGTTCCCTTGTGATGGGAGTTCTGCCCCACACTGACCCTTTAAGGGTTAAAACCCAGCTCTGAAAGAGGGCTGGAGCGGTGGAGCCAGCAGCTGAGGCAGAGACAGCTAATTAGGGCCCACCCAGCTGAGGGCAGTAAAGGGTCCTGGATGGGAGGAGACTCAGACTCACTCTTGCTCCAGCTCTGGAGCAGGAGGGACCTAGCTTCAAGGGAAGCTAGAAGCTTCCTTACTTACAGCAGGGCTCGGGAGAGGCAGGCAGAGCTGGGGAAGCTCTGGCCAGGCATGCTCCCTAGGCTACTAGGGCTTCAGGGAGGCAGCCAGGGCAGGCAAAGGCAGCAGGTCCACACCCTCTTGCCAATGAGGACTGGCCATTTCAGACTGCAGTTTGCCACTGGGATAGGAGCTAAATGAAGATTGGCAGTAGGATCACTGAGGCAAGGGTGGGCATAGAGGGTTGGAGGTTCCCTGAGAGGGAGGACCCCAGAGTGTGGGGGGCACTGCAGCAGGGCAGTATTCAGATGGGAGGGTGCCATGGTCTGGGAGGAACGTGGGTCCTAACATAAAGTGGTGGAGACATTAACAGGGAACAGGAGGTGTGACACCAGCTGAAAGGGGGTGCTCCAGAGCTGAAGCGCTGATTCCCCGACTGTCTGGCAGGAAGCGCCATGGCAGAGAGTCATGTTATGTTACGTTATGTCCCTATATAATTATATACTGTATGTCATTAATTACAGGCCTATTGCTATTTTTCAAAATATGCCAGTGATATTTTTCCCCAATCTTTTCAGTCATTGTCAGCATCCCAAGTACATATATGTACAGACACAATATTTTATATCATAGTTGGGGTGACAGTTTCTTCTGGTCTAGCAGGCATCCTTGAATACAATGCAGGTGAAGAAATTAAAGCACCAAGAATCACTTTTGGCATATACAATTATTTAGTTCATGCACACAAAACAGTGTACAACCCTCAAGGGGAAATAAGCCATTTCAACTACAACTTCATTGTGCATGGCAGCTTGCTGTGTGAAATATGAATGAGAAACCATATGGAATTCAAGATTTTGCAAACCCCTCACATTACTATTTGGAGTTCCTGATTTTTTCCTTGTAATTTCAAACTCCTGGGTCAATTTAGAGGGGAGAATACGTAAGATCTGAAAGCATCTAAACTGAAGTTGCTAGTATTGCCTTCTGCAGCCCCACCAAACAGTCATGCTACAAGAAAATAGACTTCCTCTTGCTTCCCTTCGGAAAAAGGCTCTTTCAGAAAAAAGCATGTGTGGACAGGGAAGATGGAGTTCTTTCGAAAGAAGAGGAAAGAGGAAAAAACACAGGTACCCTGATGGCCACTCAGTCCATAGTAATCACAGCTTAAATGCGAGATAGTGTCCATTCAGTGTGGACGCTCTCTTTCGAAAAAGCAGATCGCTTTTTCAATGTGCTTTTGCTGTGTATATGCGCTCTTTCGGAAGAAGTTTTTTCGGAAGATCTCTTCCGGAAAAGCTTCTTCTGAAAGAAGTCTGAAGTCTAGACATAGCCTGAGAACCACTGATGTACACAAAGAACAGAGCTGAATAGGAAAGGGCTCACTAGAATCATTTTAACATTGCTCACTTTTATTATATTGCTTGAACTTTAAAATATTTGTCATAAGGGCCTGATTCTGCAAGCTGTAATGCATGTGAGTAATCACTTTCATGTAAATTACTTATGTGAGTAATGTCCAGCAACTGGCCTTAATTACTGCAAGAAATAAAAGATAAAGCTGTCATGAAAAGAGCGGAAGCACTTCCAAAATACAGGTTGGACCTTCCTGGTCCAGCACCCTCAGGACCTGACTGGTCCTGGATGAGGGATTTTTCCGGACCAGGTGAGGTCATTTCAAGCCCCCTGCTGCCAGCCCCGCCGCTATGCCCCCATGGGCTTCTTGGCTTCCCCCGTGGCCCTGCTGAGCCATGCACCATCTCCCAGGCCCCCACTACCCTGCAGTACGTCATGACTTTCTGATCCTGGAACACCCGTGGTCATGCCAGACCACAGATGTTGCCGGACCAGAGAATCCCGGATTTTAGAGGTGCAACCTGTACTTAAAAACCAAACTGATTTTCAGTAGTTTTTGGGAAATATACTGTACATATTTTATGAAATTGATTGCACTATTAAATGTCAAATTGCAACAGTTTTTATCTCATTGACCGATGTCATAAATTCATTGGCAAAGATAACTGCAATTGTTTACACTCAATACAGAGAATGAAGCTGTAGCCTATATTTATCAATTGCTATAAAAACTCAGTGCCTCATCCTGACACAGTTACTCACAATTCAACATGCTGACTTTAAATGTTTCTTATTTTAAAATTAATGTGCATGAAACTTTACTTTGGCATTACTAGACTCCAGAATATAACTTTCATGTTGGTTTTATTGATAATGTATTGCATGGAATTATTTTTAAATCTCTGTAACATCTGTAGCCCATGGACTTCCTGTGTTATCTAGAGTATACATAACACTATTCAAAGAAAATATGATTTAAAGCAGATCTTGATTACCCTGAATTCATCTGAATCCTTGGCCTACATCTAGCAATACAGCAAGAATTTTGTCTTTTCTTTTAAACTCAATCTCTTACCTCCAGAACAACAGAACACCCTCGTATGTCCAGTGTACTCTTTGAATATCTAGTCTGTGTCGTGGGCATTGACACTGCTAGCACTAGGTTTGGATCACTCATCAAATGAAATGTCCTAAAAAACAAAAGAATAACAGTGACACTATACAGCAAAAATGTAACTATTTTTATAAGAGGCCTAAATTCATTAGGCTTTCTCCTAAAACAGCAAGAATACAGGAGTGCTGCCACCATAATGCACTCTTTTAGGAAGAAGCCCTGACAGAAGTATTAATTGCACATACCAAAATGCTGACATAGCCCTTGGTGGGTTTGGTTCACAAAAAACTAGTTTATTTTGAGTTTCAGATTTTCCCCAAACAGTACAAAGAACAGTTTGAGCAAACCAATTACAAACATAGTGGCTGTGTCTACATTGGCACCCTTTTTCGAAAAAGGGATGCTAATGAGACCAGTCGCAATTGCAAATCATGGATTTAAATATCCCCAGCGGTATTTCATTACATAACTGCCGCTTTTTCGGCTCGGGCTTTGCGGAAAAAGCGCCAGTCTAAACGAGATCTTGCGGAAAATAAACCCTTTTCCGCAAGATCTCTTATGCCTACTTGCAAGTAGGAATAAGAGATCTTGCGGAAAAGGGTTTATTTTCCGCAAGATCCTCGTTTGACTGGCGCTTTTTCCGCAAAGCCCCGAGCCGAAAAAGCGGCAGTTATGTAATGCAAATACCGCTGGGGATATTTAAATCCCCCGCGGATTTGCAATTGCGACTGGTCTCATTAGCATCCCTTTTTCGAAAAAGGGTGCCAATGTAGACACAGCCAGTGAGTTTCTCTCTTTCTTCACAAAGGTTCTGGCACTATTTCTTGCCTGACAAGACACCCGCTTCCTTTCCCCAATACAATCTGCCTCATTGCCCCACTTTTGGAGAGCAACACTTTCCTCCTCTCAGCCTCAAAAAAAAAAAAAAAAAAAAAAAAAAAGGCCTCAGGACCAAAGACAGGAAAAGATGTGCATGCTTCTCTCTCCTCTTCCAGCACACAGGATAGCTAGAGACCTTGCCTTTGACCTAGTGACATCTGACATCTTCTGTGAGTTCCTAGCTGTTTCCTATCTCTCCTTAATGTTCCATGCTGGGCATGAAGTTCAGCCTGGGATAATTTCTCATGTACAGACTGAAGTAAAGCCAACAAAGTATGGTAACATCAAATCTACTAGGATTAGATGCTGTTTTCCAGATTAATATGAGAAAAGCTTGTCTGACAAACAAATTCTTATATTCTTAACTTTACATCCAGCTGACGGTATACAAATCACAGCTGATTGATTACAAAATACAGGAGAAACAGACACAGGCTGTGTTCTTAATAGCATTCAGAGTCCAACTCTCCAGCCAAATCCAACACACCTTCCTAAAAACAAAAGAACCACCATATGCAATGCTGCTAGTCCCTCAGATGCAAGAAAAGCAAATCTGCCTGACCACCATACACCTGCCTCCTGAAATTTTGGTTTGGAGATGAGCCAGTTTTCTTCCAAAGAGAGGAGAAGGCAAGGGAGGAAGGAGATCAAATAGCACTGGTTCTACTAGAAAGACATTTACAAGTAAAGCGGCGGAGTCTGATCCTGTTGGTGGGAGGATAGTGAGGTGGGACCGGAAGCTGTCTTTTGCTGTGAACCCAGATAGACATCCAGGCCAATTTTGCTTAGCTTTAGGATTTAATGCAAAATAGTTGCAAACCCCAAGATAATAGATTTTTGGGGACATCTACCAATACTATTAACATGCAGACAAAATAGAAAGATTTTAAAAGAAACACAGTTCTGTATTCTTGGGATCCAGGCATAACCTGTTGTTCTATATGCATTGTCCAATATCAAGCTACGAGTCAGGAGATTAAAAGGGGATGAAACAGATGGTGACAGACACTTATCTCTCTACCTCAACACTGCTGCTTTGATTGTATACTGTTAGTGATGGAACGATGCAGTTTCTCTCTTTGCAGACCCACAATCTGTTTAATGTATCCGTTGTCATGCTGCTGCAATGGATTTCACTTCTCAGGGGAAGGAAGTGGAGGAGGAAAGATAAGTAGTGCACTGTACAGTAGTCTATTAAGCTAGTGGCATTTTAAGCATGCTCAGTATGTTATTGTGTTAAAAAACGAATGATGTATGTATGCTGAAGTTTTCCTTTTCTGTTTTTGAAGGACACAGTAGTTCTTAAATCAGCACTGGTCTAGAGCTCTGCTAGGAGTCCAATGCATTGCCTTACACAATCCATGTTTTGATCCTTTCTCCTTAGGCAGTGTGGACAGTGGGGAAGACAGCACTTCTCTGGTTGAGTTAAGGAGCATTCATAGGCATTGTCAGGGATTCCCTTGACTGAAGGGAGTGTTGCTTTGATAATGGTCTATCTTGATAGCTTTTTACATTAGCAGTTCGTTTGAGACTGTTGTAAATTAATGGCTAGTCAAACAAGAAAATGATCAAAGAAGAACTATTGAAACCCTATTAGAAATCCTAAACCGAGTTCTTTCCATCTAACACACTGAAAAATAACTTCAATAACTAGATAACAGTTCACAGAGCGGGAATTGGGTTTTAATAGATGATACGTAGAGCTTCCCTTTAAAACATTTAAACTTATATGTCAGTAAACACGCTTCTACCTGTCATATTCTCTCCATATCCAGAGCTGATTGGTATCATCAGGTTTCTTTTCCACCAAAACAACTTCAGTCCCAGCATGCAGGTTAGCATCCCATACCCCCAAAACAAGTTTTGGGAATGCACGGTTTATAAGGTGTTTGTCTCTGAACACAAACTGCTGATGGAGAGCCTTCTGCATTTTTGCACTGAGCTTTGGTTGAGGTCTGAACAAACAAAATTGTATTTAGGGTTAGAAACATGCTCTGTTAACTTATCATAATGATATAATGCTCACTGAAGTCAATGTAAAGACTCACAATTACACCAATGGACATTGGATGAGGCCCCATGTGTTTACATGTTTTCATTTGTACCCCCTCCCACAAAATAGCTGTTCACACAGCTTAATGAAGACCAGGTTAAGACACCTTTAAAAATTTGGGGGAAAGGATTATTTTTCAATTAATGTAAAAGGAAATTAGATATAAATGGGAAAGTTAGATCTCACTCCTTGTATATAATTCTAAAAGTTTATTCATTTTGTAAATTATCTTACAATGGTAAAGTCCTATTACTATCAAAAGGAGTTCTTCCTAAGCAAGGAAATGCATGATATGGGTGAATAAATATCAGGAAGCAGATCTTGCTATGGAGTGTGGGTCTGTGACATTTTTTGTCAGGATCAGTATCACATTGTTGAAAAGTATATCAAGTATAATTTCTGACCTGTACTTCTGAAACAACTCTGCACTGTCACAACATTCTTTATCCTTGTCTTTTGGAAAACTGTCATCTTCATCAAAATGATGGGAAGTTTTTTGCCAGGAATATTTGGATTTCTTATGCCAAGCATCTGTTTTAAGATGTGATTTTGCATGTGAATTACTGAAAAATATATAAACCACATTCAAAAACCAAGTGAATTTTTAAACATTAATTTGTGTTTACTTTACAATATAACTAGAAGTAAAACAATTAGATCTTGCATTCTTGGATCAATGAGAAATTTCTCTGAGTAAAAATTGAAGGACTTGGAACATAATTTGTATAATAATGTCCACAGGTCTAGAAAACCCATTTGTGATGGGGCAGACAAGCCCTGCACTGAAGGGCAGAGGGCAGCCCAGGCCCAGCTGGCGGAAGAGGACCCGCCTATCCAGCCCTGCTGGGCATGTGCCCAGCAGAGCCCAGGTATAAGAGCAGAGAGAGCCCTGCATTTGGGAGAGCAGGAGGAGGGTGGAAGTGAGCAGGCAGCAATCCTGGTGTTTCTGCAGCAGCTGAGGCCAGAGACAGAGCCCGCAACAGGCTCCGGGAGTAAAGCCAGCAGCCATCCCGCCAGAGAGACCGGAGCACTCGCAACCCCGACAACAGCCCCGGCAAGTACTGACTCTGAGACAAACAGACCACAGGGGAACCAGGGCGTGGTAGGAAGCAGCCCAGGGCAAAGGACTAAAAGTTTGGCTCGGCGTGTAGCAGCCGGACTCCTTGCCGAGTGGGCAGGAGTCATAGTCCCTGTCTAAATGGCCCTGGGCTGGGACCCAGTGGAGCGGGAGGGCCTGGGTCCCTCTACCACCCATTTTCCCTACCCTGGACAATCAACCCCTGGCCCAGGAGAGGCTTCTCTGGGCGGCTAGGCCTCAAAAGCCATATTTACCCCAGTAGAGGGGCACTAACTTTGGGGACTAGGCTGCTAGAGCTGTATTTGCCCTGGTAGAAGGGCACTGACTTTGGGGACTAGGCTGCTAGAGCCGTGTTACCCCCGGTGAAGGGGCACTGACTTCGGGACTAGGCTGCTAGAGCTGTATTTACCCCCGGTAGAGGGACATTGACTTTGTGGCGCAACCGGGGATGAGCCCCTTGACACCATTATAAGCATATGTTGTGAAATCCTAGACCCCCTGCATCTATGGTAAAACTTACATTGATTTCCTTGCCTTGTACCTAGATACTCTCCATAAAACAGCCAAGATTTTTGTTCTCATCACTTCAGAAATTTCTTAATCACACAGAATATTACGTTAGCATCACTGACGCTAAAACGAAGAGAAAGTCATGCTTTTGTATAGAATTGCATAAACTTCCCTTAGACTGGTAGACTAGAGCAGCTGAGCTCCCACTGAAGTTAAGAGAAGGAATTACATTTGCTTCTCTGAGAGTTGGCTCAGGCTCTAGCAGAGTAGCCCCTTCAAGTATTCTTTCATATTTGCCTTGAGTGGTGTTATTTTACAAATTTGTCCAGTACTGACAATTATCTTGTGAGACAGCAACAAATGCCAGTGTCTGATTTATATTATTATATACATTTATAATTGATTATTTGCTGTACTATTTGAAGCCTCCCTTCCAACCTTTAATAAAACAGTGCCATCTATCGCCACAATTACTAAATGCAACCTCTTTCTAGAGTGTCACTAGTAACTGAATATACTTCAGGCTCTCCACATACCTCTGCCGCTTTAATAACTCCTTGCTTTCACTGTCTGAAAGAGTTATTTTTGTTTTTTGCTAATGTAAAATTAGTTTCAGTGGAATTTCACTATACATATATTGGCCAAATTAAATAGATTTCAGCATTTCTGAAGCCAAAATCTGGGATACATTACAAGTTTTCTTCCATTCCCTCACCAGCACTGTCCAGTACATTTATTCTTCTGTGTTTCTGTCATTTGTCTTCCATTGCACTCCTGAGAATATATATTTACCACCACATTCTTATGTTCTTTATCTTGTTCTCCTTCTCCCCTCCCTATTACTGGCTTCAACTCAGATCTTATTTACATTCTTCCCAAATTCTGCCTGTAGCTTCCAGTAGATCCGACTAGCAAAGGCACTAGCAATTTCACATGCTGAGAAAGCATACAACTGATAAAAACAATGCCAATATTGTTGCCAATTTGCACCTGTTCATTATATATTTTAATCAGCAAGTAATATGAAAATGTAAACTGTTGCAACCTGGACGATCAACAAAAGTCCTTTTTCCTAGTATATCCATCACTTACAAATATTCATAAATTCATACTTAAATGCCATATTTAAATTTATGTAATACAGCTATTATGAAGATATTTTGGATTACTTACATATATAGATCTGAATCAGCTTTTATATTCAGAAAAAATTCTTCTGTTTGATTTTCCTGCAACTCCTCACTTAGTTTTTCTTCAAAAGCCATAAGACCTCTATCCACAAAAAGTTTGGCTCCAGCAGCAATATTGCTCCTTACTTCCAAAACTAGAACTAAATGCAAGTTTATATAAAGTCATTTGCTGCTAAATACTTATAATTATAATATAAGTCTAATCACAAAGAGTAGCTAGCATGTTAGATGTACCAAAAGGAATGGAGTTATGTTGTGTAGGGCTTTTTGTTTTGTTTGTATTAACACTTGAGATTACGCACTGTTGAGCCAGTTTGTGGCTAGTTTTGCTGTCTGCAAACTGGAAGGATATTTAACCCTTCCCTGCTTGTATTTTGTGTGTGTGTGTGGGGGGGGGGTTGTAGACTCCATTCCACCATCTCTTAATTTGTCTCTGTGCTATATTTTTTTCATTATAATGTTGTAGCTGTATCCTTAACTCCCTAAAGCACCATTGTGTGTTATTCATTACTGATAACAAGAGTTACACAAGTATAAAGGTATAGCACATCTGTAGCACCTTCCCCCCCAAACAACTCAAATAATTTAGAAATATGAATCAGTTAAATTTCACACTACAGGTTGAAACTCTCTTAAACGGGACTCTGGTCCGACAACACTGGACCACGGATGTTCCAGGACCAGAGAGTCCCAGTGGAGGGCTAGCACCAGGGAGCCCTGCAAGCTGGCAGGGCAGCGGGGCTTACCAGCAGGGCAGCGGGAGCTCCACATGAGACTGCAGGAGCCCCATGCATGGCATTGGGGCTTCCTGGCAGGGCTGCAGGAGCCCCATGCGCAGGAGCAGGAGCCTGGTGCAGAGGCTGCGGGGCTGCCTGGAGTGGCAGCAGGAGCCAGGCTCTGCAGCGGGAACCTGGCGTGCAGAGGCAGCAGGGCTGCCTGGCGCAGCAGCAGGATCTGGGCAAGACAGCAGGCGCCCAGTGCGCAGGGGTGGCAGGCCTGTCTGGTAGGGCAATGGGGGCTGACAGAGCAGCGGGGCCAGTGAAACAAGGGAGTCCGCTGGAAGGAAAGTGGTAGGACCAAGCCTGGACGGGGCTGGCAGCGGGGCCGGGGGGGACAGAAACGACCACCCCTGGTCCAGCAAAATCCCTCATCTACGACGGGTCAGGTCCCCAGGGTGCCGGACCAGGGAGATCCAACCTGTACATCTGACAGGGAAATACATATTCACTTTACGGATAGGGAACCTAACCACAGACAGGTTAAGTGAGTTGTTCAAGTTCACACTGCAAGACAGTCGCACAGCACAGAACAAAATTCTGATCATTTAGCTTTCAGTTCTTTTGCTTTAAGCACTAAATACACCACTGTTTGCTACTTCAATGGTTCACAGATACTAAGATTACTTTAATAACTATTTCTTTTCTACACTGCAAAATAGGGATATACTGTCATTCATACAGTGAAACATTTTCCCCCGGCTGAGGTTTTTTACATAAGAGGGGAAAAAAAGCCATCTTCATTAGGGCAGAATGCAAGGATCCTCATTTTCCTGCAGTCCCATGGTAGCAATTTAACTATGCTACATAGAACATCTATAGATCATATATACTGCAAAAATTTTTAGTTCCCCTTTCAGCTTAACACTTCTTTTATCATACATACATACATACATACATACATACATATTTGCTTAATGCCTAAAGATTTTTGGCTTTGAAATGTCAAGATCCTCACTTGGGCAGCTGGGACCAAGGGCCAAAGGAGGCTCAAACCTGTGGCTAACAGTAGCAGAGGACTCTGCAGTCAAGTTCCAGTCTGGAATATATGCCAAGGATCAGAGCTCAAGTCATATTTTAGGATCTGGTTAGGAGGCAAGGCCAAAGCCAGGCATTCAAGAACAAGGTTCAGTATCAGTGATGGTAGCTACAGGAAATACACAGTTACCCAGACACTTCCTGAAATGCCCCTTAAGTTTATATAGGGTGGGGAGTCTACCAGGATCCAAGGCTGCTGCCTGTTTGACCCCTTGAAGTGGGACTTCCCAGGATCTGAATCCTCAGATAGTCATGAGTAATGGAGCCCAAGCTACTTACAGTTGCTGCTGTGTGGCAGTAAGGAGTGATCAATTACCTACCATCTCTGCAGGATTGAAACCCACTGGGCTTTATGTAAATACAACAGCAAACTACTAATGTGGGCATTCTAATTGCAGGAGGAATACCAGCTAATTCGAGGTAGGGCTTTATTTCGGAATCCCGTTTCACTGCCGCGTGTAGACGCGGGCAGTTACTTCGGGCTAGTCAATTTCTAAAATGGCGACTGGCCGGGAACATGCAAATCAAGCGTGGGATATTTAAATCCCGTGCTTCATTTGCAATTTTGGTCACCCTCATTAGCCTCCCTAGATCGATCTACGGGGCTAGTGTAGACATACCCTGTATGCTTAGTTTTCCATCTAATAATGTATGACAGGTCTTGATTATTAATTAGATACCAGTTGATTCATGAACTATAATTATTGCTCAGAACCTAAACCTGCAAAGTTAGTCATGTGAGACATCATTGGTACTGCCCATACTGCTTGCATGGATGAGGCTTTGATGAATATGACCTTTATGCACTATGGAGTACATATATTTCTATTAGGTGATGTTAATCCTATGTGGATGTCTTAATAAAAATAAATGGATAAATGGATCACCATGCTTTCTTTACATTAACATTGAATATTTAATGCCAAGAGCAGATATAGTTTCTCTTTGATATTTAAAGTAGCTGAGGGCGCTGTAGGTTTGTTAGCTCTGGCCTACATTAGGAGGATGAAAATGAGGAGTAGGAGGCCGGCCAAATGACCATCCCCACCAGCCAGGAACTGCTCCTCAGCAGGACATTTCCCAGGCTTCTGACCAATCTGGGGAGGGCACTTCAAGTGAGTTCTCTACCTTTCCCTATCTACAAGTGGGATCAGGTGATGGTCTGCGAGGGGCTGCATGCTTCACTCTCTGCCTACTCAGCTGGAGGTCACACAACTTCTTGTTCATGTGTGTGCACATGGAGCACCAGTCTGGAGGACTCAGCTCCATGGTGCTCTCACACAGGGACCCCTTGATCCTTCTCATAAGGTTCCTCGAGAAGCCTGCCTTACTTTGGCCTCTGTGCTGGGACACCTTCCCACGCCAAGCCACCACTAAGTAGTCTGGGGTCATGAAACCACACGGCAGTGTCGCACACAGTCCAAGGCCATGCCCACATTCAGCCAGCATCCGCTCCCAAACAAGCGCGGTGATGCGGAGGAGATTGATATCACACATAGGAACCTGCCGGGAGGAAGAGGAGGGGAACCCACTAGCACTCTCTCCAGCAAGCCACTCACACACACCTCCCTAAACCCCCCCCTCCCCCCACCAATGAGCAGGGATAGAAGCTGTCTCTCTGTGGGACTTTGCCAGTGCTGGACCCGGTGTGTACGGGACACAGTAGGAAGCTGAGCTTCCCCACCCTCCTGCCCACATGCTCCTGGCCTGACCAACACCTTCCCATGGCTGCCTGTCCCCAGGCCATGGGTGTTGTGATGCTCCCCTGGGACATCTGTGCACTTGCTGGGAAGTGCCCACTTTCTAGGCAACATGTGACCTTGCTTGAATCACATCACCATGGTCTGAACTGAGACCTTCGGTGTCAGCTCAGAGATTAGGGCTAGGCTTCATACACAGTGTCTCCTGGGATGACTGCCCTTGTCACTTTTCTTCACAGCTGGGCTAGCTGCAAGCATGGCATGTATCCCACTTCTCAATCCATCTACCCAACTGAGAGGGATCCACAGGTGGAAACGTATTTGGGAGGAGCTCATGAGGGAGCAGATGGTGTGCCTGCAGTCCCTTATCCAGGGACTTGAGGCAGAGCACCAGGAGTGGGCTGCTGCCTGGGAGGAACCCTGGGCTGTCTGGAAGGAGAAGAAGGCTGCGGTGAGAAGAGCTGCATGACACCAAGTTCACCACCCTCACGTTGGTGATGGAATGCATGGCATCATGCATGGAGTGGGCTACAAGCCACCTCCACACCCACCCGTTGGCTTCCTTTCCAAGGCTCCCCAAGGCCACTGGGGCTCCAGAACACGGGACGGTGGGACCTCTAGGGCAGCTGGAGCCTCCAGACTACATGGAGGCAGGCATCAGTCCCAGCCCCATCCCTGAGCTCCCTTTCCCCATTCTAGGTTCTTTTCCCATTCCCTCCCCTGTTGTATGTCCCCTGAATAAAGAGTCCTGTTTTTTTCAAATACAGTGTTTTTATTGTTTGCTCTGCAGGGAGGGGGAAGGTGGGAAGGGAGAGGAGGGGAAAGGAGGGGTGGAGGAGGAAAGGCATACAGGGGCAATGCAGGGACCTCTTGTGGAGAAGCTCAAGAGAGAGTTTCACAGGTGGCCTTGGCTGACACTCTCCCTCAAGGCCTCCTGGATGAGCACAGCTTCCTGAAGTGCTCTCCTGATGGCACTGGTATTTGGCTGCTTGTAAGCCCTGGCCATCTGTTCAGCCTCTGCCCCCCACCCAGGCAGGAAAGTCTCTCCCTTGCTCCCATGTAGGTTGTGGTGCACACGACATGCCACCACTACATAGGGGATGTTGTGCTCGCTGAGTTCCAGGTACGTGAGGTGACTCCAGAACTTCCCCTGTAGGTGGCCAAAGGCAAACTCCACCACTATGCAGAACTTGCTGGGTCTGGCATTGAAGTTCTCCTTGGTGGGGTCCAGGATGCCTGTGTAGGGCTTCATGAGCCAGGGGAGGGTTGCAAGGGGTGGGTTGCATCTCCCAGCATCATGATGGGCACGTCCACCTCCCCAACTCTAATGGTGTGGTTGGGGAAAAATGTGCAGGTGTGCATCCTCCAGAAGAGGCAGGAGTTCCAAAAGATGCGGACATCATGCGCCTTTCCCAACCATCCGACTTTGATGTTGGTGAAGCATCCCCCATGATACATGACTGAGCGGTAGCTGTCCAGCATCGCAAGCTTCCACAGGTGATGGCCACGTGTTTCTGTATGGCGTGTCTCATGTTGGTGTCCTCTTGCCTGGAGATTGAGGGGCATGTGCAGCAGCAGGGGTGCCAGGACCTGGGTGGGGCTGGCTGGGCTTTGTCCTCCTCATTCTCATCCTGATCCCACTGGAGCAACACGCGGGCTGTTTGGAAATACTGCACCGCGAGGAGCAGCTCGAGGCCCAGGAAACTGGCACTGCTTTGCAGCAGCTTTGGCTTCAAAGTGGCAGTGCTGTGGCATCCATGTGGGCAACCAGAGCACAAGAAGGCATAGGTCCATTGCATCCCTTGCCTGTCCCACAAGGGGGGAGACAGTGGAGGAGTGGTTTGTGAGACATGGCTGTAGAGAGGAGCCCCTATAAGCATGCATCGCAGCTTGCTGGATCAAGCAGCCACAGGAAGTATCCACCCTCAAGTGTCATAAGAATATAAGAACGGCCGTACTGGGTCAGACCAAAGGTCCATCTAGCCCAGTATCCTGTCTGCCGACAGTGGCCAGCACCAGGTGCCCCAGAGAGGGTGGACCGAAGACAATGATCAAGTGATTTGTCTCCTGCCATCCCTCTCCAGCCTCTGACAAACAGAGGCCAAGGACACCATTTTATCCCCTGGCTAATAGCCTTTTATGGACCTAACCTCCATGAAATTATCTAGCTTCTCTTTAAACTCTATTATAGTCCTAGCCTTCACAGCCTCCTCCGGCAAGGAGTTCTACAGGTTGACTACACGCTGTGTGAAGAAGAGCTTTCTTTTATTAGTTTTAAACCTGCTACCCATTAATTTCATTTGGTGTCCTCTAGTTCTTCTATTTAGGGAACTAATAAATAACTTTTCTTTATCGGCCCTCTCCACACCACTCATGATTTTATATACCTCTATCATATCCCCCCTCAGTCTCCTCTTTTCTAAACTGAAAAGTCCCAGTCGCTTTAACCTCTCCTCATATGGGACTCATTCCAAACCCCTAATCATTTTAGTTGCCCTTTTCTGAACCCTTTCCAAGGCCAAAATATCTTTTTTGAGGTGAGGAGACCACATCTGTACACAGTATTCAAGATGTGGGCGTACCATAGTTTTATACAGGGGCAGTAAGATATTCTGGGTCTTATTTTCTATCCCTTTCTTAATAATTCCTAGCATCCTATTTGCCTTTTGACCGCTGCACACTGTGTGGAAGGTTTCAGAGAACTGTCCACGATAACTCCAAGATCTCTTTCCTGATTTGTCATAGCCAAATTAGCCCCCATCATACTGTACGTGTAGTTGGGGTTATTTTTCCTGATGTGCATTACTTTACACTTATCCACATTAAATTTCATTTGCCATTTTGTTGCCCACTCAGTTTGGTGAGATCTTCTTGGAGTCCCTCACAGTCTGCTTCTGTCTTGACTATCCTAAACAGTTTGGTATCATCTGCAAACTTTACCACCTCACTGCTTACCCCTTTCTCCAGATCATTTATGAGTAAGTTGAACAGGATTGGTCCTAGGACTGACCCTTGGGGGGACACCACTAGTTATCCCTCTCCATTCTGAAAATTTACCATTTATTCCTACCCTTTGTTTCCTGTCTTTTAACCAGTTCTCAATCCAAAAAAGGACCTTCCCTCTTATCCCATGGCTATGTAATTTACACAAGAGCCTTTGGTGAGGGACCTTGTCAAAGGCTTTCTGAAAATCTAAGTATACTATATCTACTGGATCCCCCTTGTCCGCATGTTTGTTAACCCCTTCAAAGAACTCTAATAGATTAGTAAGACAGGATTTCCCTTTACAGAAACCATGTTGACTTTTGTCCAACAAATTATGTTCTTCTACATGCTTCACAATTTTATTCTTTACTATTGTTTCGACTAATTTGCCCGGTACTGAAGTTAGACTTACCGGTCTGTAATTGCCCGGATCGCCTCTAGAGCCCTTTTTAAATATCGGTGTCCTCCCCAGAGAGCTTCTGGGGGCTCTAAGTCTGAGGCAAGCTCTGTTCAATGTGGACACCCTATTTCAGACTAATTCAGATTAATTTTGAGGGTTCCCTGTGGTAAGGACACACTAGTTCAGATTTGTTAAATAGGGGAGTTCTTAAGTCAAATATACTAATTTTGAAAGTTTCCTAGTGTAGACATGGCCTTACAGATAGTAACCTCCCAAAAGACTATGTAATTTTAACTTCACCAATACTGATCTAATTCCTGCAGCATTGCACAATTTACAAAGCTTCACTAGTATCCTAATTCAGAAACAACTATACGTCTTAGGGTGAGTCTACACAGCAACGTTATTTCTAAACAACTAGCGTTATTTCAAAATAACTTAGTCCGAGTCTACACAGCAGGCAGTTATTTCAGAAGAATGTCAAAATACTGTCAAACTGGAGCACTTCTTACTCCGACTCCTGTCACCCTCATTGTACAAAGAGTAAGGGAAGTCAGAGGAAGAGTGCTCTATTTCGAAATAAGTGCTGTGCAGATGCTCCCAATTTCGAAATAAGCTACACAATTGACGTAGCTCAGTTTGCGTAGCTTATTTCAAGTTAAGCCCTGTTGTGTAGGTGCACCCAACAATCACAATCATGTAAACAATTATGCCTATAGGGGAAATTAATATCCACAGAAACTAGGCAAACTAAATAAATGCTGGCAATCAAATGAGATGGAAAGTACAAACATATGTGCCTCATATGGGGACTACTGCAAAGAACATTGGTTACATGACGAGGTACTTAAAAAAGAAAGATTAAACCACTGATGCGCAGATGGGTGAGGGAACCTCAATATTTTCAAATGGAATGGAAGAAAGTCTACTTCTACTGATAGTGATCCAATCAATAGTTCCAGTATTAGAGAGGGCAGAAAGGATTAGCCAATATGCAAAATTGCAAGGGGGGGACTCTTATTTTTATTTGGGCATGTGGATCAGTTTATTTTTCCTTTCATGCAGAAGGTTACTGTCCATAATTTTCTAGAAAAAAAAGTAAAATTATCCGTGTCTTTCCAGACACATGGTCATTTTGAGAGTGTACTGTTGTAAATAGAAGCGAGGACTAGGAATACAGGGCTACTGGAGTCTAATCTTGGCTGTGCCACTGACATGCTATGTGACCTTATACAAAAGGCCATATGATCTCATTCTACCCCAATTTACCCATTTTTAAAATGGGTATAATATGAGTTTCTTATTTAATGTTTGTTGGGTAAATTAGAAATCCTTATGTAGACAATGCAAGTGCAAATTAATGCTGTGAAATCCTTATGTAGACAGTGCAAGTGCAAATTATTACTCTCATCGAAATCTATTATCCTGATTTTAACATTCATACCTTTACACACAACAGCAGCTGTTTCCCCCAAAATATTATGAGGACGCATTGAGACAATAATCCACAAATGCAGCGACAAACTAAAAAACTAAATGCTTACTTTCATGTTTAGGCATGGTACAGTAGGCATGAATTGCAGCTATATCTGATGCTAAATTATTGAGTAGGAGGCGTTTTTTGTGTTGAGCCATAGTCAAGCGTGGATCAATCCATGGTTCTCCACATGATACATAAACCTGTAACAAAGACAACTTACTTTTTAGCTTCACATTCATGTGAGGATATATGTACTATGTTCAATACGTAATATAATTGTGATTGTGAAAACATGCTAGTAATAGCTCACTTATTACCTGGTTCTCATAGTAAAAATGAATTAATATTAATACAGATCTATTAAATGTGTCAATAAAATCTAAAGAGTCAAGGTAATTGAAAAGTCATTCTTTTGCATTAAAGTTGAATTAAAAAGGAGAAAAATGACTCTTGCACCTACAGGAGTCCGCATAGGTGCAGGCGTTCTGTGAGCAGATCCCTTTGCAGGTTTAAGACCTAGGATGAAATCCTGGCCTTTGTGAACTCAAAGGGAGTTATATCTGGGATTTCCCTAGTCTAGAAATATTTTAAAACATAGTCTAATGTATAGAGGAGATTTAGAGATCCAACTAAAATGCAAAATCATTAACATATTTTTAAACAATTTAAAAAAACCATGAATTCAACAGGAAGCCAGCATCAAATATTCAAATAGGGTAGAAAGCTACCATCTTGACAATGTCACAATGCATTTAAAGATGCCATACTGCAAGTTGCTGTTCTACTTTGATCTTCCCACTCAATAGTATTTTGAAAATGGAAACACTCCAATGTAAAAGTCAAGTAACACTCAGTTCTTTTGGTTTGCAGGTCAAGAGACAGTATGAATAGACATTGGTTAGAATGGCAGTTATCTTATATAGGATAACAAAGATATGTTTTTGGGAAATGGGGCTGTAGTTTCTATATTTTTTTTCCTATATCTGGATTACTTTACTTAGTTTAGAAACTGAGATAATTATTTACTTGTTGTCCATTAGTCCACATGTGATGATGAGTGGGTTAATTAGTGGGGAAGGGGAAAAAGAAGTGAGTAAAGTCAGACACTGATTCAAATGCTGCAACACTGGGCCCTCTGTATACCACAGCACACAAAAAGAGTTAATGTGAGATAGTGTCTCCACTGTACAGAAGCACAGTATTCTGAATTAATATTATTACATGAGCTGCAGTCCCGTAAAATCTTTCTTACCAGCTGATCTCTCTCAAGGTCTTTCAAAAGAAAGAGTTCCATGCCTTTTTCAGTGAATAATCTTCGAGCAGCAGTAGGTAAATTCAACATCACAGTGCACCTTTAATGACAGAAAACAGACATACCCTTTGTCATATTCTGCATATGGGGACATTACAGTACAGACACTGTAATCATTCAAGCGCTGGATACATCTTTTAAAAATATTCAGTTATAAAGAATATTTGCAAATATAAATACTACTAAGCATATTGTGGACATATTATGTATTTTCTATGTTTTCAACTAACATCTCTCCTTTATACTACACAACCATGATCCATTCAGATCAATGGGGATCCTACTGTTGTCTTGAATATTCTTCAATGTTGCCCTTTGGCTCTGATTCAGGACAGCTCTTACGCACATAATGAAATGCACTTCTGAACAGGGATGGACGTAAGTGCTACTACTACTGTTTTTTTAATATGACATGTTGTCACTTTTAATGATAACCACTGTCCCTATTACATTTTATAGAGGTTATTTAAAATAGAATTATATGAATGAAATACATAAAGCAATTATATTAGATTATTTTAAAGCGAACTAGAATAGCAATACTACTCAATTCCTGAGTAGGTTATGGGACCTACACTATAGATGTAAACAATGAGGTTGGAACATGTTCAGTCTTTTGAATAGAAATGGATAGCATACTCAAAAACGTTTAGATGGTATTGCCTTCATTTTTAGTATGAAATGCACAGTTACAAGTTTTATATACAGAAAGCAAGGCATTATTATACTTCAGATAATATCTTGCATTCATTTCATTTATAAAATATATTTACAATAGGCCAAATCTATTTCTAGTATAACTTCCCTAAAGACAATTTCACTATGGCTATGTCTAGACTACAGGGTTTTTCCGAAAAAAGTGGCCTTTTTCGAAAAAACTTCACCTGCATCTAGACTGCCGCTGCATTCTTTCAAATTAAATTGAAAGAACGCAGTGGTTTTTTTCGACAGCAGTAAACCTTATTTTACAAGGAAGAAGGCCTTTTTTCAAAAGTAAGCCAATTGGTCAGTGAGGAGGGAGAAACAGTAACAGGAAACTTGGAAATGGCAGAGATGCTTAATGACTTCTTTGTTTCGGTCTTCACCGAGAAGTCTGAAGGAATGCCTAACATAGTGAATGCTAGAGGGAGGGGTAGGTTTAGAAGATAAAATAAAAAAAGAACAAGTTAAAAATCACCTAGAAAAGTTAGATGCCTGCAAGTCACCAGGGCCTGATGAAATGCATCCTAGAATACTCAAGGAGCTGATAGAGGAGGTATCTGAGCTTCTAGCTATCATCTTTGGAAAATCATGGGAGACAGGTGAGATTCCAGAGGACTGGAAAAGGGCAAATATAGTGCCCATTTATAAAAAGGGAAATAGGAACAACCCAGGAAACTACAGACCAGTTAGTTTAACTTCTGTGCCAGGGAAGATAATGGAGCAAGTAATTAAGGAAATCATCTGTAAACACTTGGAAGGTGGCAAAGGTGATAGGGAACAGCCAGCATGGATTTGTAAAGAACAAATCATGTCAAACCAATCTGATAGCTTTCTTTGATAGGATAACGAGTCTTGTGGATAAGGGAGAAGTGGTGGATGTGGTATACTTAGACTTTAGTAAGGCATTTGATATGGTCTCGCATGATATTCTTATCAATAAACTAGGCAAATACAACTTAGATGGGGCTTCCAGTCCTAGTATTCTATGATTCTATGAAAAAGGCGTTCTTGAACACAAACAAGGCTTTTTTGAAAGAGAGCATCCAGATTGTGGAGTTGTGGCTGATTAGACGATCTGTTTGGAAAGAAGCTTTTTTGAAAGATTCTTTCAAAAGAAGCATGTAGTCTGGACCTACCCTATGGCTGGGATATTGACATATTAATGGAATAGAATATATGTATTTGAATGTTTACCTGTCCAAAAAGTGGTGAAATTCTGTTTTGTGTATTTCCATTCCAGGGTCTTCATCAGGATGCATTTTCTGGTTCTCCTTCGTTTTCTGTTTCTTTTCTGGATGAATGTTTCTAAAGCAAATAAATACAGTTTTTAATTGGCACATATAGATTTTCAGTTTCCTAGTGTAGTTTATGGATTGATTAGGAAGCACTAGGCTGAGGAGGAGAGATGGTGCTGGCTGCCAAAAGGCAGGACAAGTCAGGAATCTTAGAAAGAGCTAATCTCGAGTTGTTTCCTCCTGCTGTAAAATACCTCCTTGCATAGTTTGTCTTAACCAACATTTTTTCCAGCTGTCAAAGTTCCTGACTCCTTTCTTGGGTTGTGGGTGGGGGTGGAGAGTAGGAGGTGGGCCATGTCACGAGGTCAGGCCTGAAGTGGAGAAGAAGCCAGTAAAATGAGATGGCAGATAAAAAGGGGTGGGAAGCATGAAAAACTCTGCCTACGTGAGAAAAATAAGGTCTTGTGGTGCTTGTCACAGAGATGAAGCAAAGACTAAAGCCTGTCTTCTCGGTTCCATTCCCTTACTGTAGAACTCTGAGGATACATACATTTTTTTCTCAGCATTCTACAGGTTAAATCACATGTTCAAGAATTTTTAAAGCAAAGTTTTAATACTTTATATTGGACAAAATGTTGCCATAATTTCAAATCATATTACATGTTAGTGTCTGGCAAAGCATCTACTTCAAAATAAGAATGACACATTATCTAGTATCATTATCTAGTATCACCTAGGACAGTAGCATAAGAATTACAATAATATACTGTGTGGTGATCAGGGCTCCGACTATGCAAATGTTTCTGCATATGCATCACTCTGAGTATGAGACTAGTCTCATTGACTTCAATGCTTGTGATGGCAATAGTTAAGAGAAAGAAAGTCTTTCTATTTGAAACGATCTAATTCAACAACTTCATAAAAAGATGATTTCAGAAATGATAAAAAATAAAAAAGTCAGAAATTTAGGACTATTCATTAACTTTCTATGTGAAAAAAATCTGAATTATTTTAAGAGCACTATACTCACATTTTAGATATAGTAGAATGAACTAATTATGGAATGTATGCCTCAAAGATTTCAATTTCAGGCTTGACTTTACTTTGAAAATTAATTTTTTACTTTATCATTTTTGCAGGCAACTCAGTGGACAGCCTAGCTGACTATTACTCATTGTTCAGTGATGTATGAACTATATTTAATCAATTTGAAGAAAATAACATTAAACTGTTATCAGAAGCATCAAATGTTCTATAAACCTCAAAAGAAAGGCCAAAAGGTAACTTCTCCACTAACAAAATGAGAAACAATGTATTTAACTTATTCTTTATATCAAAGCTTTTCAATGAGTTATGAATTACTATCTTTCTGTCATATAAAATGAAAATAAAACTTGTATTCTTTTTGCCAAATATATTTTTGTTTCAAAACATTTTATTCATATACATACTAGAAAACAAAGATATTTTAAATATTTTCAAAAAAGCATTTTAAAATAACTATTTCAGAGCTAAACACTCATTTGAATAGCTGGCTGCAGAGTTCAATGACATGAGATATATACATTTACATCCAACAAAGATGTCATCATTAAATCACTTGGTATGTCAGAATTGATTGTTTCATGACAAAATAAATGTACACAATGGTAATTGTCTCATGGTAAAATAATAACTCTACTTCCCCCCAGACAGTTTTATTAATACTCCCCCACTCTTTCAAGTTTTGTGTGCCATTCTGAGTTCGTCTCATAATGGTCCCGAGAAAACCCTCCATTATGGACCTCTATTAATTCATTCTCCATTTTTCTCACTGCTACTTAGATAGAATCATTATCATGTAGTTTTGGTCTTAGCTGGCAAGAAAAGGGTGGTTTGCTTGTTTTTCTAAAGGACTGGGAAGGCAAACACAGTCTTTCATTTCTAGATTACTGCTTCAAACTTAGTTGTTCAGGAGCCTATGCTATATGAATTGCACTGAAGGTTTCAGTTCATTTCCAAGCTAATTGATGTCAATATACTAAAAATACTTTCACAATGGTAGCTGTTGAGGTGGGAGGTTAAAGATTTCATAGGTAAGACACCCAAGCTAGCCTTTACCATTCTTACAGCTGATTTTATTGGGTCAGGGTAGAAACACAATGAGCCAGATTTTCAGCTGGTGTAATGCAGTCCAATTTTTCTGACATCCTTGAATCTATGCCAATTGACACAAACAGAGGCTCATCTGTGAGAGAATCGCACTGTTGAGGTGGAGAATCTCACTGTGTCACTTTCATTAACCTACTCATTCCCTGGCCAAATAGATGATTTTGATATCCATGACTTTAAACAGTGCTGCCTGGTCACTCATAAAGCAGGAGTTCCTAAAGCAGCGGTGTGGCTTGCTACTTCCCAAGTAAGGAATGTATCAGATCAGTTTTGCATTCTGGCTTCAAGGAAAGGAAGCTGATAATGAACTTAGATCTCCCTGCACAGCAGCATAATGTACTGTCAGCAAAAGACCTTGAGCAAGCTGGCCTTTGACAATTTAAGCTCACACATCACAGATGAATGACCAAAGAACAATTCTCAGCAAAAATTAGTCTAAATACATTGATAAACAGTGTGTGACTTTTTCTTTACTATTTCAAGTAGTTATTTTAGGAGACTGTACTGTAACTTTTAGAAAAAAATCCTTTAAAAAATGATCAGTAGCAAAGTTATTCTACTAAGTGGAAATATATGCAAGTTAAAGTGAACCATATTTCTTAAGAAATTATTTAGTCTATGATGTTGTTAAAATAATTGCTATTTCCTTACTGTCTGTTTAGCATATTTGCAACATCAGGTCCAACGATGGTGACAGCCTTACTTTTGTCCCTGTCTCCATTGTGCAAAGCCCTCAGTCTCACAGGTATTTGCCAATCTGACTTCTTGCCAGCTGGTTTCTTAAGTGAAGGACTGTTTGGAAGCAGCAGTCCCTCAATTGGCCAGTCAAAATCCTTTAAATTGAAAAGCAAAATATTTGTTGAGTTTAATATATGTAGCCCAGTAAGTAGGTTTATTTGTTATTTTGGTTTTTATTTTGTTACACAAACCCTTGTAATGTTTTTAAAGTTAACCTAATGAAAGTTGAGGTATCATAGTAATGGGTGAGGTATAAGAACCTAGACAGATGGACAGACAAAATGAAATCTTTCCAAAAAAAGTTGTGCAACTATGGAGTCCTGGTTTCTCAGTCTTGGAATGCAAGATCATGACAAAATTCTCAGATTTCTCAATGGAAAAGAAAGGGAGTGCTGGACCCTGCCACTGAACTGAATCAGCTGCTCTTCATCATTATATAATATACCTTGCTCATGAAAGAACAAAGATACCCATTCTCTATAGTTTGGGAAAGAGGGATTATGTTGAAGAACAAGGTATCATCATTTTCCCACTGCACAGACCACAATAATTCTGGGCAGATTATGGCAAGGAAAGGGATAGTTCTTTTCCATAAAAAAATTAATTAAGTAGGAAATTAGACTTACCTGGTGTTGTCCAGGTCCTTCAGGGCAGGGCCTTGGGGATGGCGGGGGAGGGGGTGCAGGAGGCTGGCAGCCAGGGGCCTGTTCTTTCACCCCAGTCCCCCAGGGACTTGTTGTCTCCCTGCTGGACCGCCCAGCCAACCAAGGGCTTGTTGTCTTCCCCTGTGCCTCCTCCAGTCTGCCAGGGGTTTGTTGTCTCCCACTGGGTTCTCCCTCCCCAGCCACTAGCAGCCTGTTCTCTCCCTCTATGCTCCCCTCAGCTGCCAGGGGCTATTTTTATTTCCCACCCCCCCGCGTTGTGTCCAAGGGCTGGGAGAGGGGGGAAGGGTTTGGGCAGTGGGACTACTTACTGGTGTGATGGCAGAAAAGATGGTGGAGCCTCAGCCCTGCTGACCACTCTGTTGGTGGTACGGCTGCCCACAGTGGGCACACTGCAGGATAGCTTTCCCCTGCAGGCTCACTGCCCCCAGTGGACACTCTGCAGGATAGCTTTCCCCTGCAGGCTTACTGCTCCCAGTGGCCGCTCTTATATTGAGTCCCTCTACACAGCAGCCTTTCCCTTTTCATGTTATGAAAAACTGTCCTTTTCCCCGGGCTTCCGGTTGCCCTGGCACAACCAAATCCTGGTCTTACTTTAAGTTAGAAAAACTTAAAAAACAACAAATAGTCTAGCAGCACCTTAAAGACTAACAAAACATGTAGATGGTATCATGAGCTTTCAAGATGAAAGGTGGGTTGTGCCCACAAAAGCTCATGATACCTTCTACATGTTTTGTTAGTCTTTAAGGTGCTGCTAGACTATTTGTTGTTTTTTAAGTTTTTCCAGTTACAGACTAACACAGTTAGGAGAAGAGGAAGCTGCATACCAAATTTGGTGGCCCTAGTTCTTATAATTTAGGAGGAGTTCTTGAACAAATGAACTCACAGAGAATCACACTCTTGAATCTGTTCTTCATATCTGTTTCCATTCTTCCATAGTAATTTTAGTCACTACCAGTGTTCCCTCTAAACTGTGCAGCAGCACACCTTCACAGGTGATTAATCAGCCCCGTCCCAGGCAGTCAACTCCTTGCACAGAGCCCTGAACCTCTGACTGGGTGGGGCTGATTAATCACCTGTGAAGCTGTGTTGCCAACCAGCTTAGAGGGAACACTGGTCACTACCTCTCATTCTTTTTTTTTTGGTCATGAAAGATAGCATTTATTCTGTATTAAAACAGCTCAATATTTTATGTAAGTTAGATTAAGTTCCTTTTATACCGATATCTGCACTAGATATAATTTTCAGATATTGAAAGATTTTTATGTATAGCCTCTATTTTTGCATTGGATGTCATATTATTTGATTTGTAAAATATTGTGAATATTGAGATCCTAAAAATTTTCTTAAAGTATCTGTTTGAAATCTAATGAGGTTCTGAATAATTTAGTTTATATAGACCTTCATCAGTCTTCACAGTTCCCATTTCTATTCTAGGATTTAAATCCTTATTTTCATATATTTGCAATAGAGAGGGTGGAATTTTCAACTTTTGCTTTGTCAATATAAATACATGCATACCGAATTCATGAATATTTAATAGTGGCTAAGAGCACTGTGAAGTTTTGTTTTCATTAATAAAAAGCAATCTGCTATGACTAGGTTCAATATGGCTGAATATTCTTTCATTTAGGTTCCAGTTCTGCCACACCTTACTCCATAACTAGTCACATTCAATTACATGTTACAGATGATAGAACTGGGCCTTTGTTTTTCAAAACAAGCAAACAACAAAACAAAAATTCCCCCACAGCTAACATTTATAATTACTGAATACCAATAAAACCAGCTAAAATTTTTAAAGATTACACATATATTCTGCAGATCTGAAGTAGACATAATAATAACCTCGATGAGAAAAATTCAATCTCTTGCAGACAATGTCCCTTTTACTGACAGTTAATGTTTGATTCAAAGGTGAGTATTGCTACAATCAACCATGAAAATATTAAAGCAAAAAGCAAAAATAAAGTAAATATTACCTTTTATATGAAAAGTTTCACAGTGAATTGCACATTGCTGTAGGTAGAGTGTTTTTTGTTTCAGAATTAAAGACTGGTAGAATAAATTTAAAATTCCATTAAGTTTACATTAATTCGTTAAAACAACAGACATTTTTGCTCTTGTCCCATTGTGTATTTGCATTTATTCTTTTCCAAAAGATAAAGTTTGCTTGACATGCTTGGACAGCGCATCAAATCTGTTTGGCTTCAGCAGATGCTTAGCAAACTAAACAAACTGCTGCATGTGTTGTTATTTTTTGAATGCATGAAATTACCTCATTAAGTTCTCCATTTGGAAGGACAGGCCACATGTATGTCAACTTGTTCCACAAGGGATTTTCCACTTTGGAATGTTTCCACTGGTCTGGTTTAGTTGTCCCTTCATGTTTTATAGCCCATCTAAAAAAATGAAATCGAATCTCTTTTTTATAATTACATTTCCAAATGGGAATAACTTTTAAGCAGTTAAATTGCAACTTTCTCTTTAGAGATGCTGCAGAGCAAAACCCTGCACACAGTTTTGAACAGCTAACCTCTTCAGATGGTGATGAGTGTACTAAAACTCAGGATCAGAACACCCCTGATCTTTAAGGTTTGAAATCCACCTCTCAATCTGAACTTCCCCAAATCTTGAAGTGTTCAGATTTTACTTTGGTTAGAGACAGGTTTTTGAGCTGTAAAACTGGGCCCAGATAGCAGTTGCATTCACTTGCAGGATTAATTACAGGAATCTTGATCTAAGTTTTAATCTTTCTCCTTGAATAGTTCCTTAACAATACATGATGCTGAGAGTGATGGAATGCACATCATGTTCACAGTTAAAATAATTTTCATATTGTGCCTACTTACATATCACACCAAAGTAAATGATAAGCAGCTATGAGTTGCAAGGTTGAAGACATTAATGACTGTCTATGACTACCAGAATGTAATGCATGTATGGTGCTTATTTAAAGAGAAAACAATCAAGGAGTAATCCTTTATATACAAATATAGGCCCCCATATAGAAGGGATTTCAGCACGTTTAACTTCAAACATATGCTTAAGTCCCATCAATTTGACATACACATATACTTAAATATAAGAGCGTTCTTGAATAATTCTTCTGAATAGAGATGCTTTCCTGAATTGCATCCATAATATCCAATATATTGTCCAGCTATAGATATGTGACATCTTAACAAAACTGTTTTGGCTTACTTGCTCTACAGATTCCAGGTTTATTAAAACGATGGAAGATTTTGATAAAGAATCTTTATTATTCACCCTGAAAAGAATCTCTAGAATAGTGATGGGAAAGCTAAGCTAGTGAGGGGGCTGCTTGACTAGCTCTCCTTCATCCAGTGGGCCACAGTACTGTCGTTAACCAAGACAGTCTCCCAGGACAGGGTAGTTTTGCTAACTGCGCTTGTGTACCTAGAATTAGCAGGGTATGCTGATTGAACTCTAGCAGTGCTTTGATTGGATGAGGAGGGAACGCATAGCTTTCACAGTCAATGTTGTGTGCAGTCAGCGCACACTTCACACACCCTTGCTTTATATGCATGTCAATTTAATAATACCAGTAGGAAAAAAACCCTACTGTTACTTGTTTCCATAACTGGCGTTCTTTGAGATATGTTGTTCATGTCCATTTAACATAGATGTGTGTGCTCTCCACATGCACTGGTGCTGGAAGATTTTTCCTCAGCAGTACCCGTAGGGGGCTGGGTCTCAGCTCCCCCTGGAGTGGCATGCACGTGCTATGCTATATAGGGTGCTCTCAGGCCCCTCCCTCTTCAGTTCCTTTTGCTAAGAGACTTCAACAGCAGGAAAGGAGGGCGGGAGGATGAATGTTCATGAGCAACACATCTCGAAGAGTACCAGTTACAGAAACAGGTAAGAGAGGGTTGTGCAGTAACGAGAGTTCTTTGAGATGTGTGTCCCCGTGGGTGCTCCACTCTAGGTGCTGGTGTGTCCTTGTGCCAATGATTAGAGATCTTTTCCATCAGTGCCCTGCCATGCCACGCATGTGCAGTAGTGTCCCTTTGTACCATTACTGTATCTTGATTGCGCACATGGCATGGTGTCTCTGTTCCTTCTCTACCTTGGATATAGCCTCAAAGAGGCTCCAAAGCAGGGGAGGAGGGAGGGTAGTAGAACGCCACCAGGAACATACATCTTGAAGAACCCTTGTTACAGGACAAGGTTTGTAACTTTCTCCTCTTCTTTGAGTAATGTCGCTGTGGGTGCTCCACTCTAGGTGCCTGAAGAGCAGTCTCTGTCTCATGGAGGGGGGTTTTGAAGCCATGACGGGGAGACAGTGGAGAGGACAGAGTGTCCCACTGATGTTGTTGGGATTAGGTCAGATGTAGTCTGGTGAATGTGTGTTCAGAGGACCAAGTTGCTGCTCTGCAGATGTCCTCAAGTGGGACATTGCTGAGAGAGGCTGTGGTTGACACCACCGCCCTGGTGGAATGAACCATGATAACAGGTGGCAGTTGCCTGTTATGGATAGTATAACAAGTATGGATGCAAGAGGAGATACATTTTGATATTGGTTGCAAGGAGACAGCATGTCCTTTCAAGTGTTCAGTGAAGTAGATGAAAAGGCTCATGGATTTCCTCCAGGACTTGGTCCTGTTGAGGTAAAACGTGATCACTCGTCGAACATTGAGGGTATGTAATGTTACTTGGATCACATTGTTATATGGCTTTGGACAGAATGCAGTTGAGTGGATTGGTTCATTAATATGGAAGAGCGTGGGGACTATTGGGAGGCACAGACTTTTGCAGGTACAGAAACCAGGTCTGTATGGGCCTCAGTGGTACATTAGTATGACCGGTGCTCAGTCCCATTTGATTTTCATGATTATCCAATGATTCAAGGGTAGCGGTAGGAATGCGTACAGAGGTGGGGCTTCCCATTTCAGGCTGAGATTGTCTGCCATAACATTGGGAGCTCCTGATAGGTATGTTGCTATAGGGGTAATCTGGTGCCGTATGCACCAGTTCCAAAGTTTCATTGTTTCGGTACAAAGGGGAGCTGGCCCATGCTCCTCCTTGATGTTTGATGTAATGCATGCATGCTGTATTGTCTGTGAGGATGCAGATAGCCTTATTCTTGATGTGTGGGAGAAAATGAAGGCATGTGTAGCATACTGCTCTTAACTTTAGAAGGTTGATGTGGAGTCTAGTTTCCTGGTAAGACCATTTGCCCTGAACAGTGTGGGGGTCCAGGTGTGTTCCCCAACCCATAAGGGAGATGTCTGTAATTATAGTAATCTTTGGGGAAGGTTGTTGAAAAGGGATACCCTTTAGCATGTTGTGCATCTATCTCCACCAGTGTAGTGATGATAGGATGTGGTGTGGTATGTTGACATCTGTGGAAGGGATGTAAATAGTGGCCAGCCATGCTTGAAGGCACCTCATATGAAGTCTGGCTAATTTTGCCATATAAGTTGTGGCTGCCATTTGGTCAAGGATTTGAAGACAATTGCATACTGTTGTAACTGGTGAAGCTTGTGCTGTGTTTATGAAGGTGGTGAGTGACTCAAACCAGTATTTGGACAGTGTCGCTCTGGCTGTGATGGAATCTAGTCAAGCTCATACAAATTCGAGAGCCTGCATAGGTTGCAAAGTGGATTTTTCATAATTGATATGGAATCCAAGGTTGAGTAGTAGAGCAATAGTTGTATTGACCATATCCTGGGTATCATGATAGGATGTGCCTTTGATAAGGCAGTTGTCTAAGTAGGGGAAGATTATCACTCCTCTGTGGTGGAGGTATGCCACTACTACCTCTAGGCTTTTGGAGAAGACTCTTGGTACTGTTGATAAACTAAATGGGAGAACCTGGTATAGGTAATGGTTGGTATCTACTGTAAAGCACAGGAAACGTCTATATGCTGGATGAATGGTTATGTGAAGGTAAGCGTCTTGGAGATCGAGGGCTGAGAAGCAATCTCCGCTGTTGAACACCGGTATAATGGTTGCTAATGTGACCATTTTGAACCTTCGATTTGTTACATGTTGAGTTTAACGAATCAAAGGTTCAAAATGGTCACCGGTTGGACATTATATTATCATTATCACTAGAAAAAGGACTGTAACCGGTTGGTAAACTGAAGGTTGGATGGCATAGAAGGTGGTATAGTGGAGACGTTGCTCTAGCCCTCGACCAAACCTTCAAATTTGCTGCTTGGACATGAAAGATTGGTTTGTGTTGGATTCTTGTTGACACTGTGGTCTGTGCTTTCGTTGTCTCTGTCTTTGTCCAAAATCATAGCATCTGTATGATTGTCTACATGACTCCCGTGGTCTTGACTAGAGTTGTATGCCTGACACTTGTTAGGCAGAGTACACATCCTAATGTTCTGAGGGTGGTATGTGAGTCCTTCATAGTTTGTAAAACCTCATTGGTTTTACTAGCAAACAGATGGGACTTGTCAAATGGAAGGTGTTCTCCTTTAAGATGGAGTTCTCCCAGTATACCATGAAGCCCTGCACATTATGATTGCTGTAGCAGTGCTACGTGCTGCAGTGTCTGCCACCTCCAGAGCCGCCTGGAATGCCGTGCGGGCAATAGTGTGGCTCTCCTGCATTATAGATTGAAGCAATGGAGCACTTCTGCACCAGGAGGAACTGCATGAGGTCCTGCAGTTTCGAGTAGTTGGTATGGTTATAATCGACCAGGAGCGCTGAATAATTGAGTGCCACCCAAAGTTGTAAGGTAGCCAAAGAACATTCCTGCCAAGTATATCAAGACCAAACCTTCCTGCTGAGTATATCAAGACACTTAGGGTGTGTCTAGACTACAGGGTTTTTTCAAAAACAGTGGCCTTTTTTCGAAAAAACTTTCCCTGCGTCTAGATTGCCGCCGTCTTCTTTCAAAATTAAATCAAAAGAACGCGGTGGTTTTTTCGACCGCGGTAAATCTCATTTTACAAGGAAGAATGCCTTTTTTTCGAAAGTCTGGATGCTCTCTTTCAAAAAAGCCCCATTTGCATTCAAGAAACTTCCCCTACATCTAGACTGCTGCCACAGTCTTTCGAAATTAAATTGAAAGAATATGGCGGTTTTTTAGACCACGGTAAACCTCATTTTACGAGGAAGAACGCCTTTTTGCGAAAGAGCACTTTCGAAAAAGGCGTTCTTGAATGCAAATGTGGCTTTTTTGAAAGAGAGCATTCAGACTGCCTGGGTGCTCTCTTGGAAAAAGCGGCTCGCTTTTTCAAAATAAGTGGTTGCAGTCTAGATGCTCTCTTTTGAAAGAGGCTTGTAGTCTAGACTTAGCCTTATAGTCCTTAGCCTGGGGAGTGGAGTGGAATTGTGGATACCTAAGAACATAAGAACGGCCATACTGGGTCAGACCAAAGGTCCATCTAGTCCAGTATCCTGTCTGCCAACAGTGGCCAGTAACCAGGTGCCCCAGAGGGGGTGCACCAAAGACAATGATCAAGCAATTTGTCTCCTGCCATCCTTCTCCAGCCTTTCACAAACAGAGGCCAGGGGCACCATTCCTTACCCCCTGGCTAATAGCCTTTTATGCACCTAACCTCCATGTATTTATCTAGCTCTTTTTTAAACTCTGTTATAGTCCTAGCCTTCACAGCCTCCTCTGGCAAGGAGTTCCACAGGTTGACTGTGCACTGTGTGAAGAAGAACTATCTTTTATTAGTTTTAAACCTGCTACCTATCAATTTCATTTGGTGTCCTCTAGTTCTTGTATAATGGAAAAAAGTAAGTAACTTTTCTTTATTCACCCTCTCCATACCACTTATGATTTTATATACCTCCATCATACCCCCCTCACTCTTTTCTAAACTGAAAAGTCCCAGTCTCTTTAGCCTCTCCTCATATGGGACCCGTTCCAAACCCCTAATCATTTTAGTTGCTCTTTTCTGAACCTTTTCTAATGCCAAAATATCTTTTTTGAGGTGAGGAGACCACATCTGTACACAGTATTCAAGATGTGGGTGCACTATAGTTTTATATAGGGGCAGTAAGATATTCTTTGTCTTATTTTCTATCCCTTTTTTAATAATTCCTAGGTCCTATTTGCTTTTTTGACTGCCGCTACACACTGCATGGACGTTTTCAGAGAGCTATCCACGATAATTCCAAGATCTCTTTCCTGATTAGTTGTAGCCAAATTAGTCCCCATCATATTGTATGTATAGTTGGGGTTATTTTTTCCAATGTGCATTACTTTACACTTATCCACATTAAATTTCATTTGCCATTTTGTTGCCCAATCACTCAGTTTGGTGAGATCTTTTTGAAGTTCTTCACAGTCTGCTTTGGTCTTGACTATCTTGAACAGTTTAGTATCATCCGCAAACTTTGCCACTTCACTGCTCATCCCTTTCCCTAGATCGTTTATGAATAAGTTGAATAGACTTGGTCCTAGGACTGACCCTTGGGGAACACCGCTAGTTACACCTCTCCATTCTGAAAATTTACCATTTATTCCTACCCTTTGTTTCCTGTCTTTTAACCAGTTCTCAATCCATGAAAGGATCTTCCCTTTTAGCCCATGACAACCTAATTTACACAAGAGCCTTTGGTGAGGGACCTTGTCAAAGGCTTTCTGGATATCAAGTACACTATATCTACTGGATCCCCCTTGTCCACATGTTTGTTAACCCCTTCAAAGAACTCTAATAGAATAGTAAGACTTTTGCCCAACAAATTATGTTCTTCTATGTATCTGACAATTTTATTCTTTACTATTGTTTCAACTAATTTGCCTGGTACTGACGTTAGACTTACCGGCCTGTAATTGCCAAGGTCGTCTCTAGAGCCCTTTTTAAATATTGGCGTTACATTAGCTATCTTCCAGTCATTGGGTATGACTTAAAGATAGCTAATTTAAAGAAGCTGATAGCTAATTTAAAGAAGCTGATTTAAAGGATAGGTTACAAACCACAGTTAATAGTTCCTCAATTTCACATTTGAGTTCTTTCAGAACCCTTGGGTGAATGCCATCCGGTCCCGGTGATTTGTTACTGTTAAGTTTTTCTATTTGTTCCAAAACCTCCTCTAATGACACTTCAATCTGGGACAGTTCCTCAGATTCATCACCCACAAAGGATGGTGCAGGTTTGGGAAACTCCTTAATATCCTCAGTCGTAAAGACTGAAGCAAAGAAATCATTTAGTCTCTCCGCAATGGCTTTATCATACTTGATTGTTCCCTTTGTGTCTCGATCGTTCAGGGGCCCCGCTGGTTTTTTTTAGCAGGTTTCCTACTTCTAATGTACTTAAAAAACATTTTGCTATTACTTTTTGAGTTTTTGGCTAGCTGTTCCTCATAATCTTTTTTGGCTTTTCTTATTACATTTTTACACTTAATTTGGCAGTGTTTATGTTCCTTTCTATTTACCTCTCTAGCATTGGACTTCCACTTTTTAAAAGATGCTTTTTTATCTCTCACTGCTTCTTTTACATGGTTGTTAAACCACGGTGGCTCTTTTTTAGGTCTCTTACTATGTTTTTTAATTTGAGGTATACATTTAAGTTGGGCCTCTATTATGGTGTCTTTAAAAAGTTTCCATGCAGCTTGCAGGGATTTTACTCTAGTCACTGTACCTTTTAATTTCTGTTTAACTAACCTCCTCATTTTTTCCTAATTCCCCTTTTTGAAATTAAATGCCAGAGTGTTGGACTGCTGAGGTGTTCTTCCCACCACAGGAATGTTAAATGTTATTATATTATGGTCACTATTCCCAAGCGGTCCTCTAATAGTTACCTCCTGGATCAGATCCTGCGCTCCACTCAGGACTAAATCGAGAATTGCCTCTCCCCTTGTGGGTTCCTGTACCAGCTGCTCCAAGAAGCAGTCATTCAAGGCATCGAGAAATTTTATCTCTGCATCTCGTCCTGAAGTGACATGTACCCAGTCAACATGGGGATAATTGAAATCTCCCATTATTACTGAGTTTTTTATTTTGATAGCCTCTCTAATCTCCCTTAGCATTTCAACGTCACTATCACTGTCCTGGTCAGGTGGTCGATAATAGATCCCTACAGTTATATTCTTATTAGAGCATGGAATTACTATCCATAGTGATTCTGTGGAACATGATGATTCATTTAAGATTTTTTACTTCATTTGATTATACATTATCTTTCACATATAGTGCCACCTCCCCACCCGCACGACCTATTCTGTCCTTCTGATATATTTTGTATCCCGGTATGATTGTGTCCCACAGATTGTCCTCATTCCACCAGGTTTCTGTGATGCCTATTATGTCAATCTCCTCCTTTAATATGAGATACTCTAGTTTACCCATCTTATTATTTAGACTTCTAGCATTTGTGTGGAAGCACTTTAAAAAATTGCCTTGGTTTATTTGTCTGCCCTTCCCTGATGTATTCTTGTATATGTGATTGTTTCTTGTCTGATCTGGCCCATACTTTGTCATCTCCCCTCCTCTCTTTCTGACTAAAACCTAGAGAATTTCCATCAATGGACTCTCCTCTAAGAGGAGTCTCCGTCCGATCCACACGCTCCTTTGCACCAATCGGCTTTCCCCCATCTCTTAGTTTAAAAACTGCTCTACTGGCTTTTTAATGTTTAGTGCCAGCAGTCTGGATCCATCTTGCTTTAGGTGGAGCCCATCCTTCATGTATAGGCTCCCCCTCTCCCAAAAGTGTTCCCAGTTCCTTATAAATCTAAACCCCTCCTCCCTACACCATCGTCTCATCCACGCATTGAGACTCTGAAGTTCTGCCTGACTACCTGCCCCTGCGCGTGGAACAGGAAGCATTTCTGAGAATGCCACCGTAGAAGTCCTGGATTTCAGTCTCCTTCCTAGCAGCCTAAATTTGACCTCCAGGACGTCTCTGCTACCCTTCCCTATGTCATTGGTACCCACATGTACCACAACCACCGGCTCCTCCCCAGCACTACACATAAGTCTATCTAGATGCCTCGAGAGATCCACAACCTTCACACCAGGCAGGCAAGTCACCATACAGTTCTCTCGGTCATCACAAACCCTACTATCTATGTTTCTAACGATCGAATCACCCACTACTAACACCTTCCTCTTCCTAACAACTGACATTCCCTCCCTCAGAGAGGTATCCTCAGTGTGAGAGGATACCATAACATCCTTTGGAAGGAGGGTCGCAACTATGGGATGGTTTCCCTCTGCTCCCATTGAATGCTCTCTTTCCCTGAGCCTTTCATCCTCCTTAACAGTGCTGGGACAGTCAGACTGGAGGTGGGATGGTACTACAGTGTCCCGGAAAGCCTCATCAACATAGCTCTCTGCCTCCCTTAGCTCCTCCAGTTCAGCCACCCTGGCCTCCAAAGCCCGAACTCGGTCTCTGAGGGTCAGGAGCTCCTTGACACCGGGTGCACACATACGCCACCCGCCCACAGGGCAGGTAATCATACACGTTACACTCGACGCAATAAACAGGATAGCCCCCACTCCGCTGCTGGGCTTCTGTCTGCATTTTCTCCTATGAATAAATTTGATTATAGACGTGGTTTTTATTTAAATGTTTGGGATATAGATTATAAAAGTTTTACCTTTAAAGAGGGTCAGACGTAACTAGCGCCCTCTACGCGCCCCCTCTAAACTTGGCTCCGTGATGCACGGTATCCATCACCAAGGACTTTGGAAGCAGATGCAAGAAGAGAAAGTCCATACCTTTGACAGGGACAAAATATTTTCTATCAGCCCTTTTGTTTGTGGGCATAACCTAGGCAGGTATCTGCAAGATGGTGTTGGCCAGGTCAAGAATGGCTTCATCCCTGGGGAGAGCTATCTAAGATAATGTAGACAGCTGATGTGGAGAATCCTCTGTTGTTTCTCCTGTACTTCTTGGAGATCTGTCTCCTGCGCATTGGCCACAAGTCTGAATAACTCCTGAAACTGCTTTAGGTCATCTGTAGGAGTTGTAGTTGTAGGAATGATCACTTCATCAGGGGATGAAGATGAGTTATGAGGGAGAGATCTGTTCTCCTCCTCCAACACAGGTTCCTCCTCCTCTAACTGTGGCTGTTCTGGGGAGTTGGGCAGGTGTCATAGGTTTGGTGTGGAGGAGACTCTGCAGGTCTTTTTGCGAGAATTGAGGGTGCAGTGTGGTGACTCCTGTAAGCTGACTAGGTATCCCTTAAGGGCCATTTACTCAGATGTGGAGGCAGCGGCTGAGGCCAGTGATGACCATACCAGCACAGAGAGGGAGGCAATGGGTGGACCTGGATGAGTGCGACTCTCAGGGAGGACGTCTTTGTGTCGATGAGGAGTGCTGGGACAAGAATCTACTTTTTGGTCCTGTATCTGCCTCACTAAATGATATTGACAGTGCTGGGGATCCGGGGGAATAGATTGAGTGGGCTGACGATGTCGGTGAGCGTGGTACCAACTGTACATCAGTCTGAGTTTGTTCTGTTGGTGCCCTTTTATTAGGTGTGGGTTCGTGGTGCCATCAGTGCCGGAGGGATCATCGGTGTTGGTGCCCTCAGAGGCAACATGTTGGCACGGGTAGGCTTCAGAACTGTCTTCACTGCCAGTTTCAGTGCTGTGTCAGGCAACAGCACCATTGGTGCCAGTGTTGATGCCTCAGTTCAGAATGTGCACATTTGTGTGGTGTACTGTGTTTTGCTGGTCTGGTGCTGGAGGTGCTGGGCTTAGCAGCAGCACTGGCTCTAGAAGAGTTCGGTGCCGGGAGCACGGATATGGCCAAGGATGTTCTGGCCTTTGCCCTCGCCTTGTCTGAAGATGAAGATGAAGAGGGAAACTTCTCCGAAGTTGAAGTTTTTTCCTCTCTTGGGTCTTTGCTGAGAAGGGAGAGTCCTCTTGAGCTGGTTGAAGGGTTTTTTCATACAGAAAGGTCTTCAGCCAGTTTGTTCAGTCGTGTCTTGCCCATGCTGTAAGATTGGAATAGGGTGGGCACTTCTGGGAGAGATGGCCTTCTCCCAGGCATTTTATACAGGAGGAGTGACCATCAGAGGTGGGCATAGCGTCTCTGCACAAGTCACTCCTCTTCAATCCTGGTGAAACAGGCTTATTGAGCAGGGAACAGAACGCAGGAATTAACTTTTTTCAAGTTTTTTTAAAGAAAAAACAGGGAAGAGGGTCCAAAAACTTGGAAAAGAGTGAAAACTGAAGAACTTTTCAAACTGTTTTGTTGTTTTAGGCCAAAGAAGGGTGACTGCAAGGAGTTCCATCTGCTGCCGAAGACGGCAGAAAAGGAACTGAGGCGCTGCGCTGTGTGTGCAATCAATGGACACTAACAACATGAGGGGACACTGCTGCGCATACATGGCGTGGCTGGGCACTGCTAGAAAAGATCTCTCATTGCCAGTGTGAGGACACACCAGCAACCACAGCGGATCACTCACGGGGATAGCACTCAAAGAAGAACTGTCTTTTCTTCTTCGAGTGCTTGTTCATGTCCATTCAACATCAGTAACTGCTAGCAGTGTCTGTGGAAGTGGTTAGGAGACTCAGGAACATGCAGATTGCAACACTGCTCTACCAAAGGCCGCATCGCTCTTCACATGGTGCATGATCGCATAGTGGACTGCGAAGGTGTGTCCCAATGACCACATTGCCGCCTGACAGTTTTCGTGGATCGGGACATTCACCAGAAAGGCTGCAGAAGAGGCCTAGGTCCTAGTCAAATGAGCCTAGACCAAATTCGGGGACAGTGTTATACTTAAAAGAAGCACACAGGATCTTTTTCAGGGGGATAAGGCAACACGTCATGTTTATTGACAATATAACAAAGCAGCATATGCATTTATACACACACACACACACACACACACACACACACACACACACACACGCATGCCCTGTTGATGGAATAGTTACCAGTCTGTTGCTCAGCCCGACCTAATGGCCAGGTAGGTTGGGTGCAAGGAAGGAGCCGGGTTCGTGTCAGTGTGGGCTGATGCTCCACTTGGTCTTAGCAGGACAGAACACGAAGAACCATACAAGACAATCCATCCTTTATAGGATTTTCCTTCCATGCAAGTCTATGCATTTTGCCTTGTCAGGCCTTAATCTGTCACTCGGCATCACAATCAATCTTTCTACGACATATGCTTATCGGGAAGAAGTTGTTCTCATAGTCATTTGATATCCATATGCTGACGACCCCTTGGGGTGTTGTCCTTCTGGTGAAAGTTGTTATCGATTCCCTAGTCAAGGGGTGAGTGCCACTAACTTCAGGGTTCGTCAATCTGCCCCAGTCCAATCTCCGTCTTCAAAGTGTTTAGCTTAATTGATGACTCTTTTGGTGTCCAACTGAGTTCCCGGCTCCTCCTCTGACCATCTGGGCATGCAATAACCTACACACTTATCTCTTCTCAAACATTCTCTCATTCACACAAACAATACAACTGAAGAAGTGGGTTGTGCCCACGAAAGCTCATGATACCATCTACATGTTTTGTTAGTCTTTAAAGTGCTACCAGACTATTTGTTGTTTTTTAAGTTTATCCTGCACAGACTAACTCGGCTACCCCTCTGAAGCTTACAAACAATAAATACAGTTAGCATAACTGTAGCATGGGACAGAAGAGAGTACTTCTAATCACTTTAACAAGGTTACAAGGTCTTTCAACATGCTAACAGCCTTCTCTCTATTATGAGGCTTTATCTAACATTAACATCACTATGGATTACAATGTTCCATCTCTTCACTTCGATATGCTAACATCAAACAGAGCTGGAGCTAAGTTGACAAAGCTGCCTGGCCTGTCTGAGGCCTACAACTAGTATTTAAGTCTAATCCAAATCTTTTGCTATAACATACATTCATTATAACTAACTAGCTTATTAGTTACAGAACTCCAGGGCTACACCAGAATGCCTACTAGGTCATAGCACGTGCGGATGCAGGTGGTGACCTAGCTGGATATCCTCTGGAATGTTATCGGATAGCCTTTCATCCTATCCATGTAGGCCACAAACACCTGTGTGGGCTTATAGAAGGGCTTTGTTCATTCTAGGTAGAACACCAGGGTCTTCCTGACGTCTAGTGCATGCAGAAGTCTTTCTCATTGGTCACATGAGGCTTCAGGGAGAAGACCGGGAGGAAGATGTTTTGGCCCATGCAAAATGCCCACAGCCTGATTGCTTTCTTGCAGAGGGATGCTGAATGGCCTCCTCCCTGCCTGTTGATATAGAACATGGCTGCTGTGTTGTCCATGAGGACATGGACCACCCTGCCCCACAGCCACGGCAAGAACACTTTGCACACGTTCTTGAGCTCCCTGACATTTATGTGGTGCACTGTCTCACTCTGGGACCACTGATCCTGTGTCTGGTGTATTCCGAGATAAGCTCTCCACCTCTGGCCCAAGGCATCGGACACTAGTTCCACTGAATGTTGGGGCTGCCTGAAGGAGACACTGATGAGGAGATTGTGCAGATCCGTCCATGGCACTGCAACTTCATGGTCGAGGGGGTGCCATGCTGGGGAGTACACTGACACCCGCCAAAGCTGCAGAGGGCAAATCTTGAGCCTGGTGCATGGTACCCCATGTAAGTGCAAGCTGCCATATGACTGAGGATGCATAAGCATGCCATTACCATTGTCAGGAAGGCAAGGGACATTGGTCGATGAAGTCCTGCAATGCTCTGAACCTGTCCCAAGGGAGGGATGCCATGGCTGCCATAGAGTAGAATACTGCAGCTATAAACTCAATTCGCTGCACCGTAACTAATGATTTTTTGTTGTTTACCAGGAGCCCAAGGTAATGGCACGTGGAAAAGAGGAGATCGACATCTTGCTGAACCTTCTGCTGTGAATGGCTCTTGATCAGCCAGTTGTCCAGATAGGGATATACCTGGACCACTGGATGATGCAGGTAAGTGGCTACCACCCTTAACTCCTCACCTTTCCTGTATCCCAATCCTCTGCTTCAACAAACAGCCGCCTCCTGCACTCCAAATCCCTCCTCCCAGTCCCACCCCTGAGCCAGCACTCACTGCTGAGAATCCTCACCTATTCCCACATCTCAACCCCCTACACCAGCCCAGCTACAGTGAGTGAGGGTGGGGTAGAGTGAACCAGCAAGAAAGGTGGAATGTAGTGAATGGGGGCAGGGCCTCAGGGAAGGGGTGGGGTCAGGCATATGGCCTCAGAGAAGGGCCAGGGCTACAGTGCTTGGTTTTATGTGATTAGAAAGTTGGCAAACCTAGGTCCATTGTGGGGTGATAAGTGACAACTAGGGTGGTATGGTCAGTGGGGCCTTTTTTCTGTATTGAAGCAGGCTCTTTATGGGTATTTAGAAGGCCTGTTCCATGTTGTTATCTACTTCGCTTGTGGAGTGTCCTTGCTTGCTGAAGATAGTTTTAAGCGTATTATGTATTTGGGACTTTCGCCTCAGAGCATATTTTATGGAATTTGAGTGCTTGTCTATAGACAACACATTTCTTGATGTGTGGAGTAGTTACTGGACCCGTGAAGGTGTTGCGATCCATGGGGTTCAGTGGTCCCTGTAGTTTATGCAGCGGTCTGTCCCTTCAGCCTGGACCAAAATGTGCTAGATAGTGTTCTGGCACTTTTGCCAAACGGAGGATGCCATTTGTTCTCAAAATAGATAGTTACCTCATTCGCACCATGGGTGAGATGTCACATTGGAGGGACATTCCCATGCTTTGGGGGTGTTCCAATAGTATCAGAAATGAAAGGGGAGTGAGACACTCAGTAAGATGTCAAATGGATTCCTAGGCAAAAAAACCTTGGGAGCCACTGTAATAAATAATGTAATAAAAATGCTCAAAGTGTATCTTTTAAAAATAAGAAAATTGACAAGATAATTTGTTTTCTTACTTTGGCCCACTGAACCTATCTCACGTAACACAGAATACAGAGACAGATTCTGCTACATTTGTTCATGCTGAAAAGTGCCTCACTCTTCAAGCATTCCCACTTAAATGGATGAGGATATTTTGGGGGTAAGGTAGTACTCAGTGCAAGTAAGGCTGGCAGAATCTGGTCTAGTATTATGTGAAAAGATGTGTGAGTAAACCTAGCAACAGAGATGAAAGTGGATTTGTGGAAAATGACAGATTTGATGGCTTTTCCCCATTATTACTATTATCTTTTTCTACCAGAATGAAGTTGGTTTTATACCTAAAACTATTATTATGTCCACCAAAAACCAAAAAAAGGTGTAGGCCTTTCAAAACTTTAGTTTCACAAAACAGAGGCTGCTGAGAGATATACCTTCATGTACTACAAATCCATTCAAGAGTGTCCACCAGTGATTCCACAGTATGCCTAACTAATCCTTGAAAGGGGACAAGGGAGAAACTGAGGATGGTTGTCAGCCTAGAATGCAGAGAATGAAGGCTGAAATTCACTTCTAAGAAGAGTTCCTTTAGGTAGTCTTGGCCCTATGCACTAGTTAAGGACTCAAACCTGAAACATGTGGTGCACATGGGTAGCAGTTTGCCTTCATGCCTCATGCTAGGATTGGGGCCAAAGTAATGCCATTTAAGCTTTGAGAAGAGGACTAAAGTAAGACAAATAATGAATAGGACATTTTCTGCAGAGGGGTAAACATCATCTTGAAAGAATTTTCTTCTAGAGTGTCTCAAAGAGTTTTTCAACTAGATGAGGGAGATGTTAAGGCAAGACTAAATTTGCACATTAAGAACACCTGACACTAAGTGCCAAGAATTTGCAAAATGAAATCAGAATTTGGTAGAATCCTGAATTTCAAGTATTTTATTGTTTGGAAACCTGTGCCATAGAGACTCCATAGGATGGAATCTCATACGTTATGTCTACACTGCCGCTTTTTATTGGAAAAAAGTACGCAAATTGAGCTCCGCAATTTGTGTACCTTTTTCCGATAGTTTTGTTTGAAGAGACTTTTCCGAAATTTGGCCCATCTACACTGTGCCAAATCTTGGAAAAAACCTCCTCTTTCAGAAGAGCCCTTGCTCCTTGTGGCACGAGGAAGACAGGGCTTCTGAAAGAGTGCGTCTGCTCTTCTGCAAAAAACGTTGGAAGAGCAGACGTGTTCCCTGGACGCAGCAGAGTTTTTCCAGGATGCTGGAGGTATCCCAGAAAAACTCCGTAGTCTAGACATAGCCATACTGATTTCCTAGGACTTACTGCCAATGGGTCTCCCCTGACACGGAACAGTGTCCATAAGGTACTACAATGCCATTAATATTTTTATTTTGTGAGTTTAACAATTACCTTTATTTTGTACATTTTATGGCTTTATTTTCCTGGCATTCCTGTTAGTGCTAGAAATAGAAAGAGAAGGAAACATTCCACTGACATACTCTTGGATTGAATAGTATATCAATGGGTCTTTGATGATTCTGCCAGGTTTTGTGTATTATTGTTAATGAACATTCACAGCATTCACCAAAAGGTCTTTGTAGAAAGTGCTATTAGGCTGCCAAATTTCAGCACAGTATGAATTTTCATAGCCAAGTTATAAACCCCTGAAAATTGTGTTTTATAAATGAAAAGCTGACAGATCTTCAACTGCAATGGCATTAATGGATGCAACTGTAATGACTGTATATGTGCATAAAATAAATTATATCCTTACAGCCTTTCATATGTTTGTAGTATCACTTATCACTGAGCGATCTGAAAGCCATATGTTTCCCTCAAAATGCCACTAGGTGGAGGTAGTGATTCACAAAATGCCTCCAGACAGTTTTCTAGCTGCAGCACTGCAGTTACTTCCAGTTAACATAATTTAATTTCCCTATTCAGTGTATTACTGAATTGTGTGGGTTATTTTTTCAGTGGATGCCTCACAAAATGTAAAATAAAACTATTCAAGCGCTGAATAGATAGAAAATCTCCCTCTCTCTCCCTCTCTCTCCCAAACACAAACACACAGCTCAAAGCAAGTTTAAAGACAAAGTAACAGAAGTTTAAGGCTAGACATGATATATGTGTTAAGATTCTTAATTATGAAAAGAAAGAGAAGAAGCCAAGGAACAACACCACGTATAGTTTCATCTGCAGCTATGAGAGACAGCCTGATCTATGTTTTTAAATCTCCAGTTGCTTACATTTTAACACTTTGCTGGCAAAATTACACCCAGATTTTTTTAAAAATCTCCATCTTTCTTCCACACCACTGATCCTTTCTGGCAAAATTTGCCTTAACTGTTCATTTATTTTCACCTAGTGAAGTCAAAGGGGGACTAACATATGCAGGTCTGGGCCCGAAGGTGGGCTGTCCAGCTGTCATTTCTACAGAGCCTGTCCCATCAAGTGGCAACAGATCCAGTCTTCTGAGGTGTCATTCATGAGTAGTGACTGATATCGTAGATCCTGTCCCTCTGCTTCCCCCCTCAAACAAATTTTGAGCCATTTAAATGACTTGATGTATAGAAGCATTTAAGGTGAAAATTCACCCAGGAAGTTTAAAAGGGAGGTCACACGACTAGGAAGAGGAAAGCTGTCAGATACTTTGTCTTAAACTTTCCAAGTGACTAGTGATTTAGCATGTACTCATTTTTGAGTGCTCAGTGTGAGATATCATATAGGAGCCGAGTTAGCAGAGACTAGTTGTGCAGCACAGTCTGCAACCTGAGCTCTTCTGAATGTTGACATTGCAATACCTTAAAACTCAAGCACCTCATAATGAGTCACTTCAGATAATTTAGGCCTTTGTCCAAGAGAAAAGCAATTAACAAATAAGAAGAAATAAGGCCTATGATTCTTCTTCACTGAAGGTCACAGTCTGACAACATTCTCACTCCAGGACATTAGCATCCTACTTTGTGTTATACGGAATTCGCCAAACTTTGAAAATGTTTTGGTCTTTAAGGTCATTGTCAACAGGATGGGATGGCAAATGAGCAAGTCCCACCACTTGGGACCGAACATCATGCTCTGGACTGACTGCTATCCTTGACACCTTGTAGTGAGTTCATAGTTTAAAAAGATGAAACTGCTCTCTAAATAAATAAATAAAACGAATCAATAAAAATGACTGAAATTTAAGAACGGTCTCAAAAAGTTAATAGAAAAACAATGATGTAAAAATTACCACCCTCTCTTCAGTGCTTCAACACGAACTCTCAACAGTGGTAGATGGATAAGTCAGAATTCTGATGAACTGATATGTGTAAAATTACAGGTCAGTAATTTCTTCTTCTCTAGAGATACTCTCTCACATAACTCTCACTCCTGGAGAGTAAGGATCTCAAGGATTGTTTCAGAGGAAAAAAAGAGTGCCAGTAGAGCTACAAAAGGCAGTAAAATAAAGCCACACCAAAAGACAAATAGGAGAATGTATTTAGTTATTTAAATAGTAAAAGGGTAAGATACTTTCTAATAATCACAGGCATAATACAGATGAAAGATGTAAGCAAACAGAAAAGCTTGAAATAAAATGGATCAACTTGAATAACAGATATTATAAAGTAACAAACTCTGGCTGTTGGGAGGATTTGGACTCCACCTGCCTCAGAAACAGATTTTGCATCATAGGGTACGTCTAGACTGCATTGCTCTTTTGGGATACTGGAAGAATCCCAAAATAGCAACGGCACGTCTTTAAAAGCACCCGCTATTTCCTGGGCGCGCTATTCCGGTGTCCCTGTAGCCCTCATTCCATGAGGTTTAAGGGATTTGTCAGAATAGTGCCTTATTTTGAAATTTGGCGCTGTATAGACAGCGCCAAATTTCAAAATAAGCTTTTGATTTAGACTTGGAATAAGCTACACAATTTGCATTGCACAAATTGTGTAGCTTATTCCAATGGAAGGGTGCTGTCTAGAAGCACCCATAGAGAGATGAAATAGGATTCCTTCTTAGAAGCCAAATCCAAGCAATAACACTTTGGGAAATACAGGGAGAGGACCAAGGATTGCCTTGCAGATAATTGTGATGTAAATATCAATGAAGCAGGCAGCAGAGATCACTGTACTCTGGATAAATGTTTCTTGACATGGCCAGTCAGGTCACAGCAGTGTGAAAGGTAATCAGACGGTACTTAGACCTGATCCCCTTAGAAACAGTGCTGCACAGTGAACTGGTATCAAATGAAACAAAGAGCTGAGTGAACTTTTGAAGGAGTCTAGTATGCTGCAATTAGTATCTGCTACAAGGGTCTCCCTAGGATGGGTATATGGGGAGGTGCACACTGAGGGTATGTCTAGACTGCATCCCTCTGTCGGCAGAGGGATGCAGATTAGGCAGGTCGACAATGCAAATGAGGCAGGGATTTAAATAGCTCTAGTTCCCCGATGGTCTCGAGATCTTTCCATGCTGATTATTAGGAAGTGTCTAGAATAAAACTCTTCTTACATCTGGTTCCAGTCTATATAGGTTTTTCAATGTAGTCATCTAAATAAATCCTGTAGTATCTGAGCACCTACCGGTAGTGCAGTAAGTTATGTGACTAAGATCTGTTATGTATGGTTCATTCCCTCTGCCAGCCTCTTCCCAAGAGGAGATGTGCATACTGTGCAGTTTTAGTAGGAATTTGCCTTTTTACAAAAATGCTCACACTGCTACCTATGCTTATGTTAGAGAAGGTCAAAGAAGCGCACATGGCACTGGAGCTGAGCAACATTTGGTTTTAGTTCCAGTCTCAGACCAGCCCCAGAGAAAATTCAGTCTCCTGCTCAGTAATAATAATTCTATCCTAGTAATAGAAATCCATACCATATCAAGGAATGGAGTGGCCAATCATGGTCTTCACCTTGGAACTTCAGATATGCTAATTCCAGGCCACTGAGAACTTTTTAGGACTGAGGCCTTGAACTTGACCCACTATTCTTTGGGAAACAAGTAAAAAGAACAGAAGACATCTCTGATGTGTTTGTAGCAGCCTGTGTTGCTGAAGGGTATGTCTACACTGCAAAGTTAATTCGAATTAACTTTAATAGCATCTATACATGCAAACCGCTATTTCGAAATTAATTTGAAATAGCAGAGCGCTTAATTCGAATTTGGTAAACCTCATCCTACGAGGAGTAACGCCAAATTTGAAATAGCTATTTCGAATTAAGTGCTGTGTAGACACTTAATTCGAAATAGGGGGCCTCCAGCCCTTCCCAGGGAGCAGGTTGTGTGTCATCTGCACATTGACAGAAATTGAATCCACATCGTCTTAGCAGTTCACCTACTGGATGCATGTAGATGGCACATAGAACCAGAGAGACAATCTTGGTGGAACTCTACCAGTAAGAGTCTAATGGTGGAGGTGCTGTTTCTTATCACTATTCTTTGGGTATGTTCCTCCAGGAAGGACTTAAAACCATTTTACCACATTCCCCTTGATCCCTACCACCTCTCTCCGATGGGTGAATATTATCTCATGGTCAATAGTATCAAATGTTGCAGAGAGGTCCAGGGGGGTAAGAAAGGATGTTTGCCATCCATTCATTAATAGTAGGCAATGATGCATCGGTGCCTGTGACAGAACCCTGAGAACCAGAAGCTGAACCAGTACTCTGGTCACTGTTAGTCCAATTAGTGTCCCCAAAGAAAGACCGGACTGATGGAACCTGGAGCTAATTATTAAATCAGCCTGATCTGGGGGACCTAAGAGGCTAGTTAAACCATTATTTGGAAGAATAGAAAAGTTCATGGGAAAGAATCCTGGGGGTGTAGTGGAATGAAAGAGAGAGAGTGAGTCAAAGAGGCTTGCAAGGCCAGGCTAATGCGAGATTTCTGTGGGGAGGGATCTCTTTGGCAAAAGGGGATGATGTTTGTAAATAGAGTTGCTGAGTGGGACTGTAAAAGGGGTGGTGTGTAAAATAGCACAAATGAACTATACATCAGGATTTACAAACTGAAGGTGTTAAAGTCATTTGTGTGATAAGACAGGAGCACAGAGTCCTATCACAATCCCATGGCTTCTGTTCCATGTCTTGCTTGAATCCAGTTTATGATGAATCTACAATATTTGCTTGAGTTAGATAAGCCTGTAGGTAGTCTTTGGCTAGATTCTCTATGAGCTTTCTCAGGAGAAGAAAATTTGAGAGACAATTGTCTAGAATGGATGTGTGCAGCTTGAGTTTCTCCATAACACTTTCTCTATTGCTTGTTTGAAGGAAGAAGGCAAGATTTCTTCCACTGTTTCAGTGATGAGTGGCATCAGTTGCTCATGATTCTCTTTCATCAGCCAAGGAAAGGAAAGAGTTAGATTCACTGGTCTTGGGTCAGGACTGCACTAGGGTGTCCAGTACTTTCTGAGGAGTGAATGTATTGACCTCCAGGAATGCAGTGGGGCTGTTTGTTAGCTGGTTTAGATGGAGTGGATCTATCTAGAGAAGCCTTCTGAAGTGTGTATGAACTTTTCAGTGAAGCTGGATGATAACTCTTAAGAGCTCTGGTGCAGGATGCAGTAGTAAGCCATAGGCACTCCTGATAGATGAAGTGGTTTACCACCCAGTGTTGCTCCTTAGGGCAGAATCTGGCAGCTTAGATGGAAGCTGTCAGGAAGGTTCTCTTGTCCTATAGTACAGCTCCACTTTCATCTTGGAGAAATTTGTTGTGTCTCAAACCATTCCTGCCTTTGTTTCTGCCATTGGTACTTGAATTTCTGACCCTCTCTCTTCATCTGGGATAGGAGTCAGGAAACCCAGGAGATCTATATTGGCAATTGGGAATAAGGAGCCAGTGAACTGATGATTTATTCTAAGTTACAATGATAATGATTCCTTGGAATGATTCAGTTCTGTGGGAGGAGTGTTGCACTCCTTTAGCATGCTTTCAAATATGAGTCTGAGTGTCTTCATTATCAAATCAGGCTCATGCATTTTTCTTCTTGCATGAGAAGTGGGGGAGTTGAGCACTGCTTTAATGAGGTGATAGTCTGTCCAAGACAGTGGGTAGGCTGTGATATCCTAAAAAACAACAAATGGTCTGGTAGCACTTTATAGACTAACTAAACATGTAGATGGTATTATGAGCTTTCATGGGCACAGCACACTTCTTCAGATGACTGGAGTTATGAGTTGGGGATATGAAAACTCGAAATAAATAGGAGAGGGGAAGCGGAGGGAGGAGAGAAAGGAAAAGGGAGGGGGTGGGAGACAGAGCATCATTAAGCATCTGAAGAATGGGTACTTAAACCTAAGCAGATAAAAATCAAAGTCAATAGATAGATTCCTAAAACAGGAAGGATACCACTCAGGGAGCTGTTAGCACCTTCAGTGGTTATTAAGTAGGTAGCCCATATCACGATTGAGTCTATTAGCATGTGAATTGAATTTGTGGATTAACTGGGATTCCAGGCCTTCTCTGTGTATTTGGCTTGTAGAACTGGTTTGTGACTAGACAGCTACTTGCAGGTCTGTCAGACTGTGGTTAGGCAAGCTGAAATGCTCACCAACAGGCTTCTATATATTCCGTTTACATATACCCTATTTGTGTCCATTGATTCTTTCCCTCAGAGACCGTCCAGTTTGTCCAATATATATAGCAGTGGGGCACTGCTGGCATTTGATGGCATAGATCAAATTACTGGATGTACAGTCAAATGACCCTTTGATTTTGTGGCTTATGTTGTTTGCTCCAGTGATGAAATCGCCAGTGTAGCTTTGTGGGCAGAGTTGGCATCTTTTTTGGTTGCAGGGCTGGGTTCCTGGAGGTTTATGATGTGGTTGTGTGGTATGGTTATCAGAAAGAATATGTTTCAGGTTAGGGGGTTGTCTGTAAGCAAGAATAGGTTTTTCTCCTAAGGCCTCTGAGAGTGAGGGATCATTTTCCAAGATGGGTTGTAGATTGTGTATAATGCGTTAGAGGGGTCTGAGTTGTGGACTGTAGGTAACAACAAGAGGAGTTCTGTTATTTTCTCTTTTGGGTCTGTCTTGAAGTAGTTAATGTCTGGGTACTTTTTTGGCTCTGTCAATTTGTTTTTTCACTTCCCTAGTGGGTATTTCAGTTTTAGGAATGCTCTGTAAAGATCCTGTAGGTGACTGTCTCTGTCTGTGGAGTCGGAGCAAATCCGGTTGTATCGTAGGGTTTGGCTGTGTACAATCGACTGAAAAATGTGTCTGGGATGGAAGCTGAAAGCATGAAGGTAAGTGTAGCCGTCGGTAGGTTTCCAATATAGGGTGGTGGAAATTTGTCCATTATTTAACTGTATTGTATTGTCCAGGAAGTGGATTTCCCTTGTGGACTGGTCCAGGCTGAGGTTGATAGTAGGGTGGAAGTTGTTGAAATCCTTGTGGAATTCTTTAAGAGTCTCTTTTCCGTGGGTCCATATGATGAAGATGTCATCGATGTAACGTAAGTAAAGTAGGAGTGTTAGGGGGCGAGAGCTGAGGAAACGTTGTTCAAGGTCAGCCATAAAGATGTTGGCATATTGTGGTGCTATGTGAGTGCCCATGGCTGTGTAGCAAAGTCAGGGTTCGGAGTGCGCCCTAAGCCCCCTCTCCTTGTTCTGCCTCTATCCTGTTGTGCCCTACTATAATGCCACCCGTCCCACAGTCACCACAAGTCCATTCCCACCGGCGGTTTTCCGTTTGGGTTTCTCCCTGTCTTCCTTACATCCGGATCCCTCGCCTGGCTGGAAAGGCTCAGTCTCCCCGTCGTCCGCTCCATTCTCGTTGGCTACCTCCTCTTCTACATCCATGGTGGTCAGGATGGTATTTTCAGAAGATTATTGATGTTTTGGAGTTTCCTCAGGAAGTCAGTGGTATCGCGGAGGTAGCTAGGAGTGTTGGTAGCATAGGGTCTGAGGAGGGAGTCGATATAGCCAGATAATCCTGTGGTGAATGTGCCAATGCTGGAGATGATGGGTCGTCCAGGATTACCAGGGAGTTTTATGAGCAGTTTTTTCATGGTTTTTTGGTATTCCTTAGTGGGGTCACAGGAGAGACGCCTGTAGAATCTGGTATTGGTGAGTTGTCTGTTCTCCTCCTGTTCATAATCTGTCCTGTTCATGATGACTACAGTGCCTCCTTTGTCTTGGATTATGATGTTAGGATACCATCTACATGTTTCGTTAGTCTATAAAGTGCTATCAGACCATTTGTTGTTTTTTTATGTAACAAACTAACCCAGCTACCCCCTGAAGCTCCTGTGATATCCTAGATACTGAAATCTAATCCCTACTGCGGCAGCCTTACTGAAGCCCTGGTTCCAATTCCAGAGGCCACTACTCGGCCTTGTCGGTGGGGCCGCATGGCAGGCAGCTGCCCCATGTGCTGCAGCTGAAGGGCCTGCCTCACCATGGCCTCAGCTCCAGCTGCAACACATGGGGCAGCCACCCACCACACGGCCCCACCAGCTGGGCTGCGTAGCGTCCACCTGAGCTGGAACCGGGGTCGCAGTGAGGCTGCCCCAGTAGGGACAGCCTCACCACAGTGCTGGCTTCAGCTGCAGCACACAGGGCAGCCACCCACCATGCGGCTCTGCCAGCCGGGCCGCATGGCTGCCACCGGAGCAAGAACCCACTGTGCCACTCGCCTTCCAGCAGGAAAGTGAGTGCTGCTGTGCAGCTCTGCAAAGGAGGTGGGCAATATTAATTTTCTTTTTATTTGACTTTATATCAAAAAGCATTTAAAGCCACGCACCTTGTTAATTATCCCTCGTGTTAGCATTCTATCTTCCCTGACATTTTACAAAACATATACAAGATAGTTATTAACTTGGGTGCCATGGGGGCACACCTCCGAACGAGCGCAGATGACCTCCCTATTGGTGCACAAGACAAAACTCGCTCCGCTCATGGATGGAAAAGCTTAGAGGGAACACTGCTGACAAAGCATTAGTAAACTCCTTTATGAATCCTTTTGTAGTTTGTGGTGGTCAGTAAATGAGCACGTGCGCTATATTAGCTTTGCCTCTGGTTTTTATTGTTAGATAAAGATTTCAAATGACCTATCTGAGGCCCATGTTTTGGGTTTACAGTTTGCAGAGGAGATGATTGCAGTGCCACCTACCATCTTTTTACCATCTGTGTCTATGGTGGACTATATCATCTGGGGGGTGAGACAGGCCTAGTAGAAGGATCATTGAGTCATTCAGCTTGGTCTCTATGATGCAAATTATAGCAGGTGTTTCACTGATGATGAGGTAGTATAACGTTTGTTGGTAACTGATCTAGCATTGCTCAGCAGTAATTTTGGATTTGTTTTGGTACCTGTGTCTTGATGAGAGTATAAGGAAAGGTCCACTGACATAGTCTTATAGGTCTTTCATGCAGGAGCATATCTTTCTGCTAAGAGGGAGCCCTACTGAACAATGCATAGGCCATGTGTATTCAAGAAAATCACTGGGAAATGGGGATAAAAGGCTCTTAGGGAGATCATAGCAGCACATAGACAGTGTCTGGCTAGCTATGTGCTTCAGACTCCTTAATAAACCATTCTGTTTTTGATGCTTCTGGAAAGCAGGCTGAGGGCCTTTGTTTTTTGCTGGTGACTTGAGCTCAAGAACCATGAATTGTGTATATGAGCGTGTGGCTCCTTCTGTATGGTCTTTCATAGTTGTGGATGAATTCCTTCTGTATGTCTTTTGGCCAAAATATTGAAAGGAAGATTTGTTTCTGAGATTGGTTGATCTTGTTGCAGCGAGCTGGCAACACAGGCTTCTTCTCCTTTTGCGTGTCTAGAGTGCACTGGGCGAACTGAGTTGACTACCACCCAGGAAATAAAGAATTAAGAAGATAAAGGGTTTTGAAGTTAAAATCAAGACTTTTCCATCTTCTACCAAGAAACAATTACATGGACTCCAACAATATATTGAAATAAAATGCAGTACAGTATATCATTTGAGCATGATACTGTATGTAATAATTACGTTGGAGAACACCATTCCAAATCAGCATGTCTCTAATAAACAGGCACAAAAAAATTAACAGATTAGCATTCAATTACTGCCAAGGACAAATGATTTTTCTTCAGATACTGCATCTTTGCCCATTTTTTGCATTTACTTCTATTAGATACAAGGCAAAGTTTTCAAACCTAAACTTAGGCTCTGAAATTCATATTTATGTAGCTAAATAAAAGTGACCTGATTTTCTAAAATGCTGAAGAGAGCAAATCAATAGGAGCTGTAGATGCTCTGGGCTTCTGAAAATCAGGTTACTTTTACACCAATGCCTAAATAGCAACAGAGGAACGTAAATACTTTTTAAAAATGTGGGCTGTGGTTTTCACATGTCGAAGGTATAACCAGCCTATTCACATATGTAAAATATAGCACTTTCATGAAAACAGACTGAAATATTTCCCATTGTAAATCACATTTTGGTTTGATCTTTGCAGAATAAATCCTAATATATGATATTCAAAAGATTTGAAAGTAACACCAGTAGCGGCAAACTCATTATTTCTGGATGCATAGAAGTTAAAGGAGCTGAAAACTATTCAATCAACTCCATATTTTTATTTCAAGGTGAGCCATTCTAGTAAGTGACCAGGGAGCTTTGCAAACAGAAGCATCTAACAGGGAGTTTTGTGAGGGAGTTTAGAGGGAGAGTGGGAAGGAGGCTAAGTACACTTGACTTTCTTTAAAATTTTCCATAGGAACTCTATAGATAGTAATTCCATGCTCCAATAATAAGAATATAGCAGTAGGGATATATTACCGACCACCTGACCAGGATAGGGATAGTAACTATGAAATGCTAAGGGATATTAGAGAGGCTATCAAAATAAACAACTCAGTAATAGTGGGGGATTTCAACTATCCCCATATTGACTGGGTACACATCACCTCAGGATGGGATGCAGAGATAAAATGTCTTGATACCTTAAATAACTGCTTCTTGGATCAACTGGTTCTGGAACCCATAAGGGGAGAGGCAATTCTTGATTTAGTCCTAAGTGGAGCGCAGGATCTGATTCAAGAGGTAAATATAACTGGACCGCTTGGAAATAGTGACCATAATGTAATAAAATTTAACATCTCTGTGGTGGGAAAAACATCTCAGCAGCCCAACATTGGCATTTAATTTCAGAAAGGGTAACTACACAAAAATGAGGAGATTAGTTAAAAAGAACTGTATAGGTACAGTGACAAAAGTAAAGTCCTTGCAAGCTGCATGGAAACTTTTCAATGACACCAAATAGAGGCCCAACTTAAAGGTATACCTCAAATTAAAAAACAAACTAAACAACCAGTGGGGCCACTGGATGATCAAGATGCTAAAGAAGCACTCAAAGATGATAACGTCATTGTGGTGAAACTAAAATACTTTGCTTTGGTCTTAATGGCTGAGGATGTTGGGGAGATTCCCACATCTCTTTAGTGGCAAATCTGAGGAATTGTCCCAGATTGAGGTGTCATTAGAGGAGGTTTTGGAACAAATTGATAAATTCAACAGTAACAAGTACTGGGACCAGATGGCATTCACCCAAGAGTTCCGAAAGAACTCAAATGTGAAATTGCGGATCTATTAACTGTGGTTTGTAACCTATCCTTTCAATTAGCTTCTGTACCTAATGACAGGAAGATAGCTAATGTGATGCAATTATTTAAAAAGGACTCTAGAGGTGACCCTGGCAATTACAGATGGGTCAGTACCAGGCAAATTAATTGAAACTATAGTAAAGAATAAAATTGTCAGACATGATTTGTTGGGGAAAAGTCAATAATGGTTTCTCTAAAGGGAAATCATGACTTACTAATCTACTAGAGTTCTTTGAGGGGGTCAACAAACATGTAGACAAAGGGAATCCAGTGGATATAGTATACTTAGATTTCCAGAAAGCCTTCAACAAGGTCCCTTGCCAAAGGCTCTTAAGTAAAGTAAGTTGTCATGGGATAAAAGGGAAGGTTCTCTCATGGATTGATAACTGGTTAAAAGACAGGAAACAAAGGGTAGGAATAAATGGTAAGTTTTCAGAATGGAGAGAGGTAACTAATGGTCTCTCCCAAGGGTCTGTACTGGGACCAATCCTATTCAACCTATTTATAAATGATCTGGAGAAAAGGGGTAAACAGTCATGTGGCAAAATCTGCAGATGACACTAAACTGCTCAAGATTGATAAGACCAAAGCAAACTATGAAGAGCTTCAAAAAGATCTCACAAAACTAAGTGATTGTGCCACAAAATGGCAAATGAAATTTAATGTTGATAAATGTAAAGAATGTACATTGGAAAAAATAATCCCAACTATACATACAAAATGATGGGGACTAATTTAGATATAACTACTCAAGAGAGGGATCTTGGGTATCATTGTGGATAATTCTCTGAAAACATCTACTCAGTGTGCAGCGGCAGTCAAAAAAGCAAACAGAATGTTAGGAATCATTAAGAAAAGGACAGAGAATAAGACAGAGAATAACTTGTTTCCTTGTGTTATCTAAATCCATGATATGGAGATATACCTATCTCATAACACTGGAAGGGACCTTGAGAGGTTATCGAGTCCCTCACGGCAGGACTAAGTACCATCCCTATGTCTACATCTTGAATACTGCATACTGATGTGGTTGCCTCATCTCAAAAAAGATATATTAGCATTGGAAAACTTTCAGAAAAGGGCATAAAAATGATTAGGGGTTTGGAACAGGTCCCATATGAAGAGAGATTAAAAAGACTAGGACTTTTCATATTAGAATACAGGAGACTAAGGGGGTATGATAGAGATCTATAAAATCATGACTGGTGTGGGGAAAAGTGAATAAGGATAAATTATTTACTTGTTCCCATTACATAAGAAGTAGGGGTCACCAAATGACATTAATAGGTAGCAGTTTAAAACAAACAAAAGGAAGTTTTTCTTTACACAGCTCACAGTCAGCCTGTGGAACTCCTTGCCAGAGGAGGTTGTGAAGACCAGGACTTTACCTGGGTCAAAAAAGAACTAGATAAATTCATGGAGGTTAGGTCCATCAATGGCTATTAGCCAGGATGGGTAGGAATGGTGTCCCTAGCCTCTGTTTGTCTGGAAATGGATGACAGGCGAGGGATTAGCTGATGACTACCTGTTCTGTTCACTCCCTCTGAGGCATCTGGCATTGGCCACTGTTGGAAGACAGGATACTGGGCTAGATGGACCTTTGGCCTGACCCAGTATGGCCATTCTTATGTAATTATAGTTTTAATTATACATAGGTAATTGTGATTCTGAAGATAACAGCAGAAGTGTAGTGAACCTGAAAATGTACACTTTGCTCAGTTGACCATTTCCTTCTTTTTAAATAGCTCCTTTGTTTATATTTTGGGGTTTTTTTAAGTTCTAATGTGTTATTGACTGTAACCAGAGCATGCTCTCCTCTTAAATCTACAAAATGAAATGACAGTTTCAGTTGAGAATGTCTTGTCTGTAGCCAGCCTAGTAGCATTATGTCAAATATGCTATACACTGCTTTGAATGATTCCTACTGCAAATTTACTAGCGGATTTGAAATTTTCTGTCTTGCTGTCACTCTGTTTTTCTAGTAAAGATGCTGACTTGTGAATGTCATGCACATCAGGTGATATTTCCGTTTCTGGGGACAGGTGTTGCCCACATAATTTAAAGAAGGTCCTTGCAAGCCAAACAATGGAATATTATAGACTCTGATCTCTCATAGGGCCTGATCTTTTTCTCGCACTGGTTTTATCCTAGTATAAATTGGTTGGTTTTAATGGAGTTATTCCAATGTACACTGGTGTAAATGGGTACATTGCCTCTAAACAGACTTACCCTTTTCCTCAGCTGCTTTTAGCAAGGAATTAAACACTACTGTATATGGGCAAATTGAACGAGAGCGCTATACAAAGCTGTGTTGGCAAGTAGATGGCATACTTCTCCCTGGGTTACAACTAAAACAATTCCCTCATGTGGGGTTGGAAATGAGACGTTATGGAGGTGGCTGTGGTGACTCTATAGTTAAGGTTTCATACCGAATTGCAGTTAAAGCAGACCTAAATTCATTTTTTTCACATATAAATGACTGAATTTACTTTCCAAATTCTATACTCAAGCTCTTGGTAGGAAAACTACATTTTTCTACATGATCTATTGATTTTGGAAGAGGAAATAGTTACAAATTCTCCCTTTTTGAAATGTTGCTCCTGGGAAACTCATCTTACATTGCTCTCTCATGCTAAAAAAAAGCCAAATTCCCGATAAACGCCAGACATGCGTGCATTCAAATTTCACGTAACCAACATTATTCCACTAATTGGCCATAACATGTTCTAGCTACGAAAAGAGTATCTGATGGCGTTAGCGTCCATCAGCAACTTCCATTTTCTGCTGTTGTCTGCCTGTCTCACCAGCTGTGCTCCACACATATTCCTGGTGAGGCAAGGAGGTGGGTTGGAGAACAGGGGAGCATGCTGAAGGGAGTAGGGTTGTGCAGGGCACCTTAGAAGGTGATCCAAGATGTTTGTGATGTGTATGTGCAAGGGAGTGTTATTAGGGACGTGTGAGACAATAGTATTAATTAGGCATATTGGAAGCAGGGGATTAACTGGGTTTTGTGTAGTGATGTTAGGATGGGAGGCAGGTATTGTTACTTCCTTCATGCTTGTAGGACTCCTTACATAGGAAGCTATGCCAAGTGTGCCTTGAACTGAGACATCAGCTAGCTCATGAAGGACTTTTCACAGTCAAGTGCCTTAGTATGAACATCTCTGGCCAAGCAGTCCCTTCCAGCCGATGCCTCTCTGCCGAAATATCCATCCCACCATAGCCTGATTTCCTGCACAAGCCTCCTAAGATAAACTTGTTTCTGAGCCCATGCTACTCCTACATCTGGATCATCATTTACACATCATGGAGCAGCATTAAGGAGATTCTGTGGGTGGGTGGGTGCAGAGATGAGCAGAGATATGGGGGAGCAAAGAAAGGGGACTGGTAATATGGGGGCTTCAAATAGGAGGGATTGGGGTAGCATATGCAGAGTGGAGAGGAGATCCACTGTGATTAACTACCCAAGGTTATCTGACCTGCTCATCTTCTCCAACAAACCATAAGTGGCTCACAATAGTGGATCAGTGGATCTACTTCCCACTCCACTTCTGCCAACCCAGACACCTGTACTGCAAGTAGCAATTATAACCCAGACCCCAATCACAACCCCTTTCTCCCCATCCTAGTCTCCCTTCATAGTTTCTTCAGGCCTTCTTACAATCCCAACCCCCCCACCCTACAGACTATCTTCATGCCCACATACTGCCCCAGTGCTGATACATAGCAGTATTTAAGATTTCACTGTGGTATAGAAAATAGGAGACATTGTGGGAAGCAGAGCAGGGGAGGGATTATGTGTAGTTGTGACACAGTGGGAGGGGATGGGGGGAAACTTTGCTGTGTGGTAGGACACAGGAGAGGCGTGCACATATCCAGAGAACCAATCGGAAAAGCAGGATGAAGTGGGACATATGGGACATGAGGATTCAGCAGTGACTGAGGCAGGTCAGGATATAATAAGGATACCAACCATGCTAACTATTCATGCGAACGGCTATCAGCAGTGACATATAGTTATTAAAAGCTCTAGGAAATTACTTCAAACAAAAAACAAGTTAAAGTTGCCCATGCAGTTTCCACTAATGGAATCACTACCACACCAAAGTAAATTGGCATTTATGCCAACACTCACTTCCCATAACTACAACCAATAGAGCTTATACCCCAAATCTCATATTAGGCAGCCATAGCTACAAGTGCCACAACTACACAATCAATTCACTTTCAATTCTCACTGTACATTTTTCTTTCTGTCACAAGCAAATGCAACTCGGACCATATAGTTTCTAATGGACACTGAATGAAATCCTGACTCCGATTAAATTAAGGGCAAAAATCCCATTGTCTTCAGTAGGGTAATTACAAACCACTGACTTTAACCCATCAGATATTGGTAAAATGCCCTATTTTGGTTGAATGTGGAATTACGATTCTTCATTTGAATTTGGTTGTGAGAAGTTAGATATGTGTATTTGTAGGTGGCAAATGACCAAGGCTAGAGGGGTTCACCCCCCAATATATTTATCAACTCACCAACTGCCCCCCTGGAAGCCTAGGCCGGTAAAGTCATGTGTCCTGGTGGCAGGAGGGCCAAGAAAGAAGGCACATAACTGGGGGTGAGCCCTACTTGCATGCAGATATGTGTGTCTTGTTGTGACAAGCTTTTCCTGTAGAAGACCCAACAGACCAGATGGAGAGCAGCCCTGTGGGACAGGAGCTGCCTGGGGTGAGCACAGAGCAGACTTCTTCTCCATCTCTGCACCTCTTCTGCATTAAGCTAGAATTGACATTTCACTGCAACTTCCTTCCCCAGAGAGAGGGGCCTGCCACCATCCCGGAGAGTAGAGGTTCCATCCACACATGCACAGGGATTTGGAGTGGGATCTGTCCACCCCATACACTTAGGGTATGTCTACACTAGACCCCTACTTCGAACTAGAGAGGCTAATGTAGGCATTCGAACTTGCAAATGAAGCCCGGGATTTAAATATCCCGGGCTTTATTTGCATGTTCCCGTCCGGCCGCCATTTTTAAATCCCACTAGTTCGAACTAACTGCCGTGGCTGCACGCAGTCAAATGTTAATTCAACTCCTTAGTTCGAATTAACTGTTACACCTCATTCCACGAGGAGTAATAGTTAATCTGAACTAAGGACTTAGTTCGAATTAACGCTTGACTGCCGCTGCAGTAGCCGGGCAGTTAGTTCGACTAGTAAATATGCAAATAAAGCCCGGGATATTTAAATCCCGGGCTTCATTTGCAAGTTTGAATGCCTACATTAGCCTCCCTAGTTCGAACTAGGGGGCTAGTGTAGACATACCCTTAGGCAGTCCTTCTGTACAGAACAGAGAGCCTTGTTGCAGAGCCCACCTAAGAATATTTTCATACTCCATGTATGTATGTGAGAAAGAGAGTTTTATGTGCATCTGTTAAGTTCTTGGCCTCTGCCCCAGTTAAAGATGAGGAGCCACTGAGTCCTGGGCTCCAATAAATTCAGGAGACAATTAAGTAAACAGGGACAGGAATGAGGATCACAAGGTCAAAAACAGGGACTACAAGGGAACTCTGAGGAGATAACCCTGGACAGTGTCCACTGTTCTTTAAAGGCCTCCAGGGAGCCTGTGGACCTGGCCCCATGGTCGTAGAGCACCTCCACATCCAGCATTCTCCTCATGGTATAATGGATGTGCAAGAAAAAGGTTGACAAGGATTTTGCAGTGTTGTGGGGCCATGGATGGTGTGTGCAAATATCAGGAGGTGTAGGGGAAAGTGTACCCAGAACTAAGGAGAAGGTTCTGGAAGAGCTGGAAAAGGAGATGCAACCTGGCACACTCAAAATAAATGTATGGCAGGTTCTCCCTCATGCCACAGAAGGAGCAAGTGTTGGGGAAGGGGGTGAACCATACCAGGTACACACTCGTGCTCATGGCTCCATGAAGGAGCTGCTAACCAAAATCCCTCATGGGCCAGGGGACGAGGCTGGAATATAGATTGGCCCACTAGGGCTCATCACCCTCCACAGGTGATAGGAGGTCTCATCACTTAGTACTGGGACAGAACACGAGGATGAGGAAGTGATGGGTGTGGAGTATGAGTGAGTATTGCTGTTTACTAGGAGCAGCTCAGAAACAAAATTTGCTGCATGTTGCACAGCCAGCTCGAGTGATGTGGCAGAACAAGCTCACAGGGCAGAGGCCCCATGGAAAGGTCCAGAGGGCCAGGGGTGAGATTTTTATGTGCAGTTGTGGAACCTAGAATGAGTTAGGGAAAGAATGATGTTTGGCTGGCAAGTAATAGGACCTGAAGTAAAGTGGGCTATCTCCTTCAGTGGGGATAATTCACTTGAGTAAGGGTTTTCAGATTCTGTAATACAAATAAATTAAATTTCTTTAACTGTGAATTTTATTTCTGACAAGTGAAGAACATTTACTGCTCATTCCACCACAATACACATATTTTTGGTGGCATTCCCCCTTCCTTTCCTCTTCTGAATTCAGACTCCCTCTGCTTTACCATTGCAACAATGCACTTTGATCCCAGGAGATGATAGCCAAGCATCTGGGTGAGTCTGGGCCATTACAGCAGACTGCAAATCCAAGCATTCCCTGTATTGCTCTAAGAGTCTAATTTATGCTAGTGACCACTTCCTGAATCTAGGAGCTGCAAGATGTCATAAAGTACCCATTCCATCAATTACTGAGCTGAACTCAGTCCAGGAAGCACTGAGAATTGGAGCCACAGCAAAGTTCCTAGCTCACTCACTGCTCCAGTTGAAGAATGTGTTATAATGAAGGAGAAACACATTTTGTGAGAATTTCAGTACAATATTAAAAAGAGGGGGATAGGTTATGTATTATAACCACTCAGGACACTTTGAAATTTTGTTACACATCTGAGAAACAGGGATAACAATATTTCCCCATCTCACAGATATGTTATAAAGATAAATTCATTAATGTTTGTGAGATGCTCATTTATTCTGGTGAGGCCATAACTAGTACCTGGACAAACAGTTAAAACAAAAATTAAATATTACAGATGGAGAAAGTTAGCCTGCATATTTGAACTGTTTCCACTTTTAAGTCATTTTATATTGGTTAAATTGATTTTGAAGATGAAAATGTGGTCAAAAATTAATAGCAACATTCTATTGTTTAATTTTATTTAGTTTTGGAGACCGCAGAAACCATAGGAATTAATTGCAGCTTTCTAATAAACACAATGATGTAATGACTTATTTAACATTGCTGTTTTTTGTTTGATTCCAAATAAACTGCAGATTTTTTCTGGTGTGATACTAAAACAATTACCATCCTGAAAAAGGATAATTAATCACCAATTTTTTCACATTAGATCATATATCTCTAAAGAGTGCCCACAGATTTGATAGTCTTCAGCTGCTGTGTATTTATTTTTCATTTTTTCTAGTGATGTACCACCCCATCAGTGCTGACATTTAAATGAGTGAGTATTCAACACAAATGTGATCATTTGTACAGCATCCAATGTGGCACCATACTGAGATGATTGCTTCTGGGAGCCATCCATGGGTTCCTGAATAGGGGGAAAAGCCAGGCAAAATTTTATCAATTTACATTTTTCTGTGATTAATTTTTATGCAAATAAGGGCCCGACCGTGCTCCCATCTCACCTGAATCATGCGGATCATCAAAGACAAATTGAGCATCACTTATTTTAAAAATAGGCTTTAAGCTACTCTACAGCTGTGTTGGAAAATGCTAAGAGCAGGGCATGAACTTTTCTAATGTAACAGGAATAGATAAGAAAATGCCTCTTTCTGCATTTTTGTCCACAGTACCATAAACACAAATCTTAACAAAATCCTAAAAACTGTCTTTGTTTTGTATTCTGCATGCCCTTGTGAATATGTAACTACAAGGGATTTATTCAAATTTCAGAATATACAACCAGAAGTTCTTTCTAATAAGAAAAAAATATTGTTTTTGAGGATATGAAAGTTACATAGGCTAGGATAGGTCATTATGTGTATGCAGAAGTAAACACTCAGTTTATTTACATTTTAGATACACTCTAATATGGCGAATAAAGATATGATATAAAATGATATAATATTAGCATGTATATAATCTCTGCTTTTGTTGCAGTATAATCGCTGCTTTTATTGCACACGCACACACAGAGACAGGATTGTTTGTATGTACAATAGCTGCAGAAATATAATAGTCTTCTAAGCTGCAGGTTTCCATAGCATTGTAGTTTAGCAGATGTCACTGCTGAACAATGTTTAGGTTTTGACAGTTGTGCTGAAGAACATAAAATATCAAACTTAAAATCCTATTTTTTAATTTCTGAACCATTTTCCATTTTTCTTTCTGTTCAACACAAAAGCCTGTGGTTTTCAGATATAGGTGTTATCAACTGGGTTTGTACATTTTTGGCAGGCACAAAATATATTGTGGGTGTATATCTGAGTATTTTTGTCCAAATACTTATCTGCACCTGAAATTCATATATAGGCACAAAAATACAAGCACCAAATGACCCCACAAATATGAAGTTGTCCAGCAATGTTGTCTGCAGAAAATTGTAATATATTGTCAAGAGCTGTGGGCCTCAACTTAGAAACCCCCTACATATGTGAATCCTCATGAATTCAATGGAATCAATGATTGGGGAAAAGATTATCTTTGTCAGTAAAGATTTACAGGATTGGAGTCCATGTACCAAATGATTTTTAGATGTTTAAGTTCACTCATACAGTATGTACGTTATAACAAACTAACTTTTCCCCCCCCTTTCCTCCCCCTTCTTTTTCTGTTATAATTCTGATAGTCCTCCTTTTTTCTCCACTCAAGATCATCTGAAGAAGTAGGTTTTGGCCATGAAAGCTCATGATTACTATATAGATATTTTTGTTAGTCACTAAGGATATGTCTACGCTATGGGACAAGGTCGAATTAAGATACGCAACTTCAGCTACATTAATTGCGGAGCTGAAGTTGAAGTTTGTTATAATGTACATACTGTATGAGTGAACATAAAGGTCTATTCTGGCCCATTTCATCCTAAATTATTAAGTTTCACAATATTTTTGTAACATATTAAAGGGACATAAAGGGATTATTTCACTAGCCACTGAGATGCAGTTGCATCTAGTAATGGAACATAATAAGTACGGGAGCCTAGAGCAGGGAGCTGGACTTGACCTTCTAAGGTCTATTCCAGCTCTATGGTTCTATGATTCTATGATTCTATAATTGCAATAAACAACAGATCAGAACAGGAAGTGGATATATTCAGAAATTCAAATTAAGCATAATTCATCTCTCTCAAGAATCTTTACTAGGACTAAGTTGGCCTTGTGAGTGGAAGGAGTGTTACAGAAAGTGGAAATGAGCACTTTTATAACAGTGAAGCATATATTTCTTGTGTTTTAATAAAACTGCTAAAAGTAATTGAAGCAAAAATATATTGGCATGCTTCCATTTTGCATAGGTAGCCCATATTTCCATTTCTACAAATAATCCAAATCATTGCTAGACAAATTAAGCACTAACTACTTGGGTAAATTGCCTTGAAATGTAAATTAATCCACTTGAAAAGCCGTGTGAAATAAACCGGTTATATACATTTCATGTTTTACTACACCATGAGTTTAGTACACAAAGATGCTCAGCAGTCTGTCCAAAATCAGCAAAACACTTAAGCACATGATTAATTTTAAAGCATGTGAGCAGTCAAATTGATTTCATATTCACAAATTATGATATTCCTCTTTTATAGATCTAGAACAGTGGTTATAAAAGTGTGGTCTGTGGACAGCTAGTGGTCTGTGACCATCGTGCACGTAGGCCACAGGCTTGGGGCTCACCCCACCAGAGAGCAGGGATCCTGCACTGTTGCTCCCGCCCAGCCCCCCCTCCAAGGTTGGAGCGCCAGCGCAGGCTTCCCATTGTGAGGGGGGAGCCCTGAGCCTCGTGAGCCAGATCCAGGAAACAGCAGGGCAGGAAACTGCTTGCCTGGGGGCTTTCCCCACTAGTCTCATTGCTTGGAATCATGGCCAATGGGAGTAGTGGGGGTGGTGCCTGGGAGCTGCAGGAGGCACGGAGCCAAATAATTGCATCCCCATCCCCTCATGCCCAGACCCCACACCCACATCGCCATGACACATACCTCTTCCCACCGAGACCCCACACTACATCCTGGTCCTGCACCCTACCTCCTGCCTAGACCTTACATCCTCACATGCACCCCACCTACTGCCCAGACCCCCTACCCTTAGCCTGCTCCTGCAAGCAACCTCCCACCAGATATCCTACCCTCAGCCCACTCCTGCACCCATCCAGACTCCCCACCTCACCCCACTCCTTACCTCCCACCAGACCCCCAGCCCAACCCGCTCCTGAAACATACCTCCCACCTAGAACCCTCAACACCCAGCCTGTTCCTGTGCCCTGCTTCCCACCCACCCTCAGCCCGCTCCTGCACCCAACATCCCAGACAGCCCCCCACCCCTAGCCTGCTACAGAACCCTACCTCCCACTCAGCCCTCACATCCCCACCCCCTTCGGCACTCATTTTGTCATCATGAGTGGTTGGCTGATGGTCCATGGAAAGGTTTGCATTGAGTGGGGTGGATTGCAGGCGTAAAAGTTTGAGAAGCACTGCCTGAGAGCTACTAACACCAATTATACTGATGTCTAGTGGAGTCTAAATTGATATCAGTTGAACATTGAGGAGACTAGAAAAAATGTACAATGAATTACATTTACTAAGGGTCTGCCTGCACAGCACAGCACAGTTAGCTCAGGTTACAACTTGAGTGTTAACCAAACCCATCATCTGTCCATGCACAAAAATATCCAGCTCAAGCTTAGCAGTGCTTTATGCTGAAGCTAGCTTGCCTGTAACTAGAGGTGAGTTGAAGCTTCACTATTACTGGTCCTTGAACTATCAGAGACCAGAGGTCTTGAACAGAGGGCCTTCAGGCACCAATAAGCATCAACCTGCCAGCCAGAGACCTAAGACAGAAGCTGAACTCAGACATAGGACGCCAATCCTGGAACCTGGCTGACAGAGCTCTGCGGTACAGGATGGGTCCACAGCATCTACATAAACCATGCACCTGGGATCCACCCTATGTCTCCTTCCGCTCCCTTGCATTGACTTCTTGGCAGTCGACCCAGCTTAACCTTTAGTATCTGCAATGTGGTTCAAATCTCGTTTGTCTCTGGTTTCTACAGAGGTCTATAAAATCATGACTGGTGTGGAGAAAGTGAATAAGGAAAAGTTATTTAGTTGTTCCCATAACATAAGAACTAATGGTCCACACATCTACACAAGCGATTTCCTCATTGGGCCCAACCACATGAGCCCAACCACATCAGGAGCTCATTTAACTGCACATCCACTAATGTGATCTATGCCATCAAATGCCAACAATGCCCCAATGCCATGTATACTGGCCAAACTGGACAGTCTCTACGGGAAAGAATTAATGGACACAAATCAGATATCTGAAAACGCAACACACAAAAACCTGTTGGAGAACACTTTAACCTGCCTGGGCACTCATTAATGGATCTCCAAGTCACCTTATTGTTTCAGGCCAATTCCACAAGCCAACTCCACAGGGAAGGGTTGGAACTTAAACTTCATTTACAAGTTTGATTCCTATCACAGAGATATGAATAAAGACATTGGCTGAGTAGCATACTACCTTCCACATCCTAATGACTTAAGCAACCAAACAATGGGTACTTAGAGAAGGTGCAAATTGTTCTTATCAGATTCTTGTAACTCTAATTCACTATTTTCCCCCTTCCTTCGCCCCCCCCCCCTTCCACTATTTATACTTTGATCTGGACCTTTAATATCCCATTCATCTGAAGAAGTGAGTTGTGCCCACGAAGGCTCATGATACCATCTACATGTTTTGTTAGTCTTTAAGGTGCTGCTAGATTATTCATTGTTTTTTTAAGTTTTTCATGGAGGATAGGTCCATTAATACTTATTAGCCAGGATGGATAGGAATGGTGTCCCTAGCCCAGGGCTGGGCAAAATATGGCATGGGGGCCAGATCGGGCCCACCAAGCTACCGGATCCAGCCTGCAGAACAGCCTGCTGGGACCCTCAGGCATGCAGCTGCCATGGGTTTAAAGCGCAGTCCAGTGGCTCTCTACTTTGGAGGGAGGAGGAGGCTTCGTGTGATCCCACCACCCCCACCCAATCCTCAGCTTGTATTGGCCAGAAACAATTGGCCAATAGGAATTGATCCCAGCCAATGTCTCAGCTCTTATTGGCTAGAAACAACCAGCCAATAGGAGCTGAGGCATTGGCCTGGGGGATGGGGGCAGTGCAAATCTCTTCCCCCTCCTGAAGCTGAGAGCCACATTGTGGGAGCAGCCTGCAGCTCTAAGTGATCTTGGGCTGCAGCAGGCAGGAAGCCCAACCTGCCTTGGGGGGTGCTGGCCAGGAGATGCATAAGTAAGCACCTTGCCAGAGCCCGCCTCCTGCCAGAGCCTGCCTCTGGCTCCCTGGCCCCTCCCACACCCCAAATCCCCCCCAGGTAACCATCCAAACCCTCAGCACTCCCCTACCCCAGGTTACAGCTTCCTCCCAGACCCTGTGCTCCCTCCTACACCCCTCCCCCAGGCCAGAATCCTCTCCTGCACCCAAACACCCTCTCAGACCCCACACTCCAATCCCCTGACCCAGACCACAGCCCCTTCCTTCACACAAACTCCCTCTCAGACCTCACACTGTCTCCTGCACCCAGTCCCTTATCCCATGAGATATCACAGAATATCTCATGGTACCCATTGGCTTTCCCTGACACAGGTGTCATAGGGTGCGTTTACACAGCAGGGTTTAACTCGAAATAAGCTATGCAAATTGAGCTGCGTCAATTGCATAGTTTATTTTGAAATAGCTTATTTTGAGTTTTGGTGCTGTCTACACAGCACTTATTTCAAAATCGAGCACCCTTCCCCCGACTTACCTTACTCCTCATAAAATGAGGGTTATGGGAGTTGGAGTAAGAAGTCCTTCAGCTTGACAGTATTTTGACACTATTTCGAAATAACTGTCAACTGTGTAGAGACGTACTTTGTTATTTTGAAGTAACGCTAGTTATTTCAAAATAATGTTGCTGTGTGGACATAGCCATATTGTTTATAAGTATATATTTATAATTTAGAGCACCTGGTTGAAGTGCAGTGGTTTGAAAAATAAAGACGTTTCAGTCATGCTTAAAGAGAGTGAATATCGTAATTTTATCATGAAAAGTACAAACCGCTGCTTAGTAACAGTGAGCATTCTTAAAAGAACCCCACCAGAAAATGAAATAAAAAATTAAATGCACTCTGAGGAGCCTTAAACAATGACCGACAGAGATTACTATACCTAATTTAACCACTGTGGCTTTGTCTACACTGCAGGGTTTTTGTGCAAGAAGCCTTTTGCAGAAGAGTTTTTGTGCAAAAGCGCATCCAGACCTCAAAGCACATCACAAAAGCCATGTACTTTTGAGCAAGAGAGCGTCCACACTGCATGGATGCTCTTGCGCAAGAAAGCTCTGATAGCCATTCTGTGAATGGCCATCAGAGCACCTGTGCTTTTTCTCATTCGCATAAGAGCTGTAGCACAAAAAGCCCTCTGTTCTGTCGATTTACTTGCAAAAACGCGCTTGAGGTGGGGATGCTCTGCCAGTTTTTGCACAAAAACTTTGTAGTGAAGACATAGCCAGTGAGTATTTCCTAAAAGAGCTCACATTTTTTTCCTGTTCCCAAAATTATACATCTATATTGGAAAAATGCTCTAACATTTCTTCTGCAATGGAAGAAGTCACTAGGACTTATTGCAGGAAAGGCAGACAGTAGGTGCTATCAAAATTGAGGTAACTATCCTGATTGAGACTGTTACAATTGGTTTTTTGCTATTTTGTTTTTCCCCAGCCTTTAAACTTGATCTAAGTGCTTATGAAAGCTAATGATTTCACAGCACTAGAAAATTAAGTGTTCTTTTTAGGCACAGAAAAGGCATAGCTTGAGCAACAGCATAACATAACACATTTCCTCCCCGGCACTGAACAGGGCAGAAGGTAATTTTCCTTTCCATGCTCATTCAATCCCTCTCTGCCCCTTCCTTTGAGATGGCCAATCGTATTGCCAGCTGAGATGACAAGACAAAAAAAAACAAAACCCAACCCACGGTAACACTTCTAATCTTTGAAAATTGTAACAACCACAAAAAGGAGAAGAATCAGCTAATGTGATACAATGGCATCATCTAGAGACCAATCAAACTAAGGCCCCTTTGTGCTTAGGGTCACAGAAACACAGTAAATGACAGTCCCTGCTTCAAAGAACTAAGTTAATATAAACCCAAATTAAAAAAAATGCCACCTAATATGACTAGAAATGTGTCCATGACTTATTTTTAATCTATGGAAATTATTTTGTTAAAAAATCCTCTACAGTGTTGCTTACCCAATACAACAGAATTTCACCATGCCCTGAAAACAGAAAGTAGAAAAGACTTCAAAGACTCATTGCCTCCACTGAGGAAAATGCAAAAAAATTAAACAGGCAACACACAATGGGAGACATTGGAAGTCCTTTTTGTATTAATAATAAATGTCACTGTAGATAACAAAGGTAAGGACAGATGAATTTAGATGCACAGGAAATATCATTGGCTAGTACCAGTTGCTTCAGAGGAAGGTGCAGGAATGAGACAACTTGACTTCAAGGAAAATTTACTTCTAAATAATCAATTAGAGGTAAGTTTATGCCCTGAAGCCTAAAAACCATCTGAACATCCTTGACACAATTGCAGCATATAGTTTTCATCTTGAAAGTTTCGCTGTCTTTCACAAGAAATGAAAATATGGTTCTTGTAGCAAGTTGTGTATTCATAATTAGGGCAAGAGATCAACTGTTAGTAACAATCTAGAGCATGTAGTAATGCTTTTACATCATATTCCCAGGTCTCAGTTCCAATATCCAAATGAAATAACAAACCTAGATGGGCAGTCACTTTAACAATTTTTAGGTGTGAATATAGTACATTTCAAGTAAAAGTATGGGATCATTGCCCTGAACAAATGTATAGGTCTTTTTTTTTTGAGTATCACACTGATTTTTTCCCTTTCATTTTTCTTGAAAGCAGACCTTGTCAAAGCTGACTCACAGCACATGTTCTTGACCACTAGGGTGCCCCCATCAAACTTTCTAGAGACTTTCTAATAGTTCAAGTACCAGAGGGGTAGCTGTGTTAGTCTGAATCTGCATAAACAATGAGAAGTCCTGTGGCACCTTATAGAGTAACAGATTTATTGGAGCATAAGCTTTCGTGGGCAAAGACCCACTTTGTCAGATGCATGTAGTGGAAATTCCAGAAGCAGGTATAAATATACAGGCATATGAAAAGAAAGGAGTACCAATCCTTTCTTTTCATGTGCCTGTATATTTATACCTGCCTCTGGAATTTCCACTACATGCATCTGACAAAGTGGGTCTTTGCCCACGAAAGCTTATGCTCCAATAAATCTGTTACTCTATAAGGTGCCACAGGACTTCTCGTTGTCTAATAATTCAATAATTAATGCCACTCACTCAAATTTGGTGAAGCTGCCCCTCAGTCATGACAGAAGTGTGGCTGGGCCAAACTGGACCTGGCACACCATTTTGAGAGCTGGACTTGAGTCAAAACTCTCTATGACTAGAAAATGTTCATAAAACTGTGTGTTTTGGGGCATTATTCCTCCACTTGCATATTTTGGCCTGGAACTGAAGTAGAAGTGCCAAAATACTGTGAAAAACTATTATTTCAGGACACCTGGATAAATGTGAAGCAGAAGTGTCAGAAGTCTTGCAAGAAAACCTCTTCTCACAAGATGCAATGTGAATTTTGCACATTTGGGAGATTCAAGGGCGTTAGCTAAGATTCAGATAACAATCTTGGGAAACTATTGGGTACATGCCTAGCATACAAAATTTCCATTGTCTTGAACATGAGATGGATTTCTGCTGGATTTGGCCAATGGACATCAATCATACCCTATTGCCAAACCTTTTGAGCTATGTCTTTCTCTAATTGTGAGAACACGTCTCTTTTTTACTGTAAGGTTCCCTCTCAGTGGAGACCAGCAAAGGGCTCAGAGCTGAAGACAAAACTGGCCAATACAACAAACAGCTCCTAGCAGGAGTTCAGTATTAGGGCTCTCCCTATAGTATCCCAAATGACTGAAATGTGTGGACCTGCATTGTACATTTTTACAGTACATAAAATGGCTTGTGGTATATGAGAAAACTAACAACAGAGCCAGTATATTATCTTCTTTAAAAGTTTGAAAATATTAATCCGATTCAGAGACAATTTGTATCTTCAAGTCAGTAGCACAGCCATGGGCACCTACATGGCCACACAATATGCCAACATCTTTATGGCTGACCTTAAAGAACGTTTCCTCAGCTCTCGCCCTCTAGCATCCTTACTCTATTTATGCTACATTGATTACATCATCATCATATGGCACCACAGGAAAGAGACCCTTGAAGAATTTCATAGGGATTTCAACAATTTCCACCCCACCATGAACCTCAGTCTGGATCAGTCCACACGAGAGATCCGCTTCCTTGACACTACAGTACAATTAACACGATGAACGCATTTCCACCACCTTATACGAGAAACCTACCAACCGCTACACTTACCTTCATGCCTCTAGCTTCCATCCAAGACATATTTCTCAATCTATTGTTTACAGTCAAGCCCTAAGATACAACCGGATTTGCTCCAATCCCACAGACAGAGACAAACACCTACAGGATCTATATAGAGCATCCTTAAAACTGAAATACCCACCCTTAGAAGTGAAAAAAACAGATAGAGCCGGAAGAGTACCCAGATATGAACTACTTCAAGACAGGTCAAGAAGAGAAAACAACATAATTCCACTTGTCATCACCTACAGCCCACAACTTAAACCCCTCCAACGCATTATCAACAATCTGCAACCTATTCTGGAAAATGACCCCTCACTCTCACAAGCTTGAGGGAAAGGCCAATCCTCACCTATAGACACCCCCCTAACCTCAAACAAATTCTTTCCAGTAACCATGCAGCACACCTCCAGCATAATCATCCAGGAACCCACCCTTGAAATCAGTTGCAATCAGTGCCAACTCTGTCCACACATCTATACAAGCGATTTCATCACTGGACCCAACTACATCAGCCACTACATCAGGGGCTCATTTAACTGCACATCCACTAATGTGATCTATGCCATCAAATGCCAGCAATGCCCCTCTGCCATGTACGTTGGCCAAACTGGACAGTCTCTATGGGAAAGAATTAATGGGCACAAATCAGATATCCAAAAAGGCAACACACAGAAACTTGTCGGAGAACACTTTAATCTGCCCGGGCACTCATTAATGGATCTCCAAGTCACCATGTTGTTTCAGGCCAAATCCATAAGTCAAATACACAGGGAAGCCTTGGAACTTAACTTCATTTACAAATTTGGGACCCATCACAAAGGTATGAATAGAGATCGCCTGGCAAGCACATTACCTTCCACATCCTAATGACTTAATCAACCAAACAATGGGTACTTAAGAACAATTTGCACGTTCTCTATCAGCTTCATGTAACATGAACACTCTAATTCACTATTTTCCCCCTTCCTTCTCCCCCACTCCATCCCCTATTTATTTTGGAACTGGACTTTTAATACTCCATTCATCTGAAGAAGTGGGTTATACCCACGAAAGCTCATGATACCATCTACATGTTTTGTTAGTGTTTAAGGTGCTGCTAGACTATTTGTTGATTTTTAAGTTTTTCCAGTTACAGACTAACTCGGCTACACCTCTGAAGCTTTTGAAAATATGAAGAACGTTACTGGGAGCTGATATTTATGTTCGTTGGCATAGTGGATGAATGTGTGTCATCGATGGTGATGTAGCTTGCAGACTTGAACACTGAGATGTCACTTGGAGATGAGACATCCTGGACTAAAGGGAAAACTTCTTGACTTTTTCAAAAGAACACTTGAGACATTCAATCAGCAAAAAAGTGCTATAAGAAAGCAAGCATTCTACGGTGCCTGCCAAGTGGCTTAAAGCCTCTAATGTCATGTCATGCCACAGTGCTAAGCTTTGTAAGCCTCACACTATAGCCACGACATTGATTTTGCCAGCAGAAAAGGACATTTGTTTTGTGATGTTGGGGGGAAGCTCAGCTGTGCAGGTTGGTGCCATTCCATTGTCAAATGACACAGAGAATGGCTAAATTTCAGAACTCAGCAGTGATGTGGAAGATCAAATGTTGAACTACATTATGATGAATCAGTTCTATGCACCCCAATTTGACAAGACAACCGATATTTCTGGAACTGCACAAATGCCTCTTTATGTCAGATATGTGCATGAAGAGTCACTTCTGAAAAAATGTATCTTTTGCAAACCTCTTCCAACTCTTACTACTGGGGAACAGATGCTTTTCACAATGCTAAATAGTTTAATTTGCAAGAATGTCTGAATCGGGACTGATGAATTAAGATTTTCAGTGATGGTACTCAATCGATGATGGGAAAGCGCAGGAATTTTGGCACTTGAGTTCAGGGCTGAATGAACGCACTACATGATGTACTGCAGAGCCCTAGCTGCTAATAAAATGCCCAGCCACTGATGTCTATTATGCAGCAAACAGTGCAGATAATCAATTTTATAAAATGCATATTTATTTTGAATGCCAGGAAATTGATCTGATCATCACCACCTACTACTTCACACCAAAGTAAGGTGTGTAGCATGAGGGAGAGTGCTCCTTTGCTTTACTGAGGTATGGGAAGAGGTTAAAATCTTCTTAATTGATGCAGGGTCAGATTGTGATTGCCTGTGGTTGGCTCTGCTTGCTTTCTTGGCTGATATTTCAAACTCTATGAATTCAACATATGCCTCTATGCAAGTGAAGGATACAAATATCTCTTCTTAAAAAGTAAAAGCTTTTGTGCAGAAATTAGATCTTTAGGCTTCTCAACAGGCAAAGGGAAATTACTATATTGCTCACATTTTCAGATATCCTCTAGGACGGTGGCAGCATTGTGGATTATGATCTGAAAGCTGCCCTTGCTGAAAATGTAAAAGGACCAAAAGAACAGTTAAGTGAAATTTCCAAAAAAGTTGATGCTCACTTGCATGGGTTCGTGATACATTTGTGACTTCTCTGGGTTCAAGTAATCTTTCAGGGGAGATGGCAGAATAAACTGAAGCAATGTTTTGGCACCACTTCTGTCTTAAATTTCTGGCTTTAAATTGTAGAGGAATTCCCAAGGCTCTCTCTGGCTGCAATGACAATGCTCCTACCTTTTGCTTCAGCACACCTGTGTGAAGCTGGATATTCCAGATTTACAGCACTGAAGACAAAGTTCAGAAATTGGTTCCAGGTAGAAGACAATCTAAGATAGCATTTCCAACACTGAGCCTTGCATTGTTTTCCAGTGCCATACAAATCCAGATTTCCAGTGCCATACAAATCCAGATTTCTCATTGACATCAGCAGAAATAAAGCAGGTAAAGGGCATTTTTATAATACAATTTGACTGGTATTTTGAGTAATTTGCCTGCTATCTCCTGAACAAAACATTAGCTATTCTTGGTGCATCCTTCTCACTTTTGCAAGTGTGTGTGTGTGTGTGTGGGGGGGGGGCAACAAGTTAAACAAAATGCTTAGGTGTGCTGTGATCCCCCCCCCAAAAAAAAAATTAAAATAAAAGAGTTGAGAACCCTTGACACAGAGGGATGGATCCTGCAATCCTCACACAATCCATAATTCTCATTTGAGTGGCACTTTGACTGAGTGAGGATTTAAGACAGGAATTACAAATATTCATTGCAAATAGGATTCACACAAGCATTAGATTTTGGCCAAGTGGCTGTGGCCTCTAAAGGCAACATGTCTTGGCAGCAGTGAAATGGGAGAAGACAACAACTGTCCTCTGTTGAAATTCAAAGCAACTTAACTATTCAAGGCATAAAGAGCCTCCTTGCACTTCACAAGTATCTTGTCAGGTCCATACAGGTCTATAACCTAACGCCATCAGAGTTATGCAGGCTAATTCATAAGGAAACCCTGAACCTGCTCACAAAAGTTTAAGTGTCTTTGCTAATGGATCACTTTTCAGTATAGAAGCTAGTTTGATACTTCCATTTATAGAAAAGAATGGGACTCCATTTCCCAATCTCTAGCAGGGCTGGAAAACTCAACATGATGTCATACCCTTCCCTAATAATTCTCACCCTACCAGCAGGAATCTAGTCACTGCTGCCTTAACAAACTGCCTGAAGTTACAGTCCTGTGAAACAAACCATGAAATAAGCAAATCATGAGCTGTATGAGGACTTTGGGGCTGAGCCCAAGAAAAATTGCATATATTCAATTTGCTACCTCTACAGAGTCTTATAAAGACATGAGACAGCCACTCAGCCTCTGTTCTCCCTAAGACTGTGTTTAGACTACACAGTTCTTCCGGAAAAAGATATGCAAACTGCAAACCGCAATTTGCATATCCTTTTTCACTCCTTTTTTTGGAAGATGGTTTTCTGACATTTGGCCCGTCTACATTGGGCCAAATGTCCGGAAAAAAACCTTTTTTGGAACATCCCTTCTTCCTTGTAAAACGAGGTTTACAGGGATGCCGAAAAAATTTGTCTGCTCTTCCAAAAAATTTTTTGGAAGAGCAGACGCATTCCTTGGACGCGGCAGCGTTTTTCCGGGATACCTCCTGTATCCTGGAAAAACTCTGCAGTCTAGACCTACCCTAATAAATCCTCAGAAGAGCATTGCATTATTGAATGGCCATCATCCAGGACCTTTTCCTTCAATCAATGGCATTATTGCAGCTCTTCAGACAGCCGTTGAGGCATGCTCACACATGGGACAACAAATTCTTCCCAAAACATAAGTCAGAGGTAGTATAATTAGCTATGAATCAAGAAGTGGATGTAGCTGAAAATAAGCATAGAATTTTAATAAATACTTGATATTCAAAGTAACAACTAAAGGTTTTAAATAAGAGCTTTTCCAAAACTATCTGGCTATGCCATGTGATTTGAGAGGACTTCAAACATTTCATCTTTTACAGGTAAGAAGCTGTTCCATCTTCCTTCAGAGGAAGAATGAAACACTAACAAACTCTTCTGCAGTTTAGAAACTCCTGTCTGTGTGCATTATTCTTTCACAGCACAAAATCTCTGTTTTGCTCTGTACACAAGGCTGTAGCTAATTACAAGAAGAGACAGATGCTGAGTAGCCTTAAGGCTTTCTCTGCCACCACAGTGAGTCTCTGCTCTAGTCAACAAGCAGGTAGTGAGTGAACTCAAATGTTATCTGACAAGGCAGCAGATCCCATCACCTAGGGTTAGAAAACAGACAAGCCACTCCATGTCTGAAAGTAAAGATAGAAAAATTTCAAGCAGATTGTTTCTGACAGAAATCATATCACAGCCGCACTTTCTGACAAAGTCTCCATGAATGAAACTATACACTTTCTGCTTCCCATCTTCCCCTTTAAGAAAAAGCCAGTATTTCAAAGGTACATTGAAGATGACAGCTCAAAGCACAATGGTTAGCAAGTTCTTATAAGCTGGTTTTCCCTTTGGAAGGATTAAAGAAACAACTCCAGCTTATCTATTCAGTTGCAGGAGGTGGTGCCATATTAACCTAACAGATTCCCAGTTTTCTAAACACCTGAATCTTGTTTATATATGTGAAGTGTCAGGTTCAATATGGAAAATTAGGTGCCCAATAGAAGCTTTCAAAGACTAACTAGAACTTTATGTAGCAGTCTGACTTTTATAAAATTCACCATACACAAATACATTTGGTAAAATATCCTTTAAAATATGACCCAGTTACGGTAGGCTCTGTAAAATAACCCAGGTGAAATTTTGCCTTCAGGTGCACTATTTGAATCCAAGCACAAAATGTGGCTGTTGGGGTTGTAAAATCTTTGGAGCAGATTTTCCTCTCCTTTTTCACAATATCCATGCATACCAGGTGAAAGGAAAATATATGTTTGCTTGGTGACGTGATAAGTCCAGACAGTCTCCACTGTATAACAAATCTGAGCATTTCTCACTGGTAGGAGATTTCAATCTATTTTACAGATAGGATGCAATGGCTGCATCTCTGTAAGCAGTGTCAAAACAAGACAGGAAAAACAGTGTTCAGTGGAGCACATCTCATTTTTGTGCATGTGGGTTCTACCTATGCTAAAGACTACAACTTGCAAGTCAGGCATTTGCTCCCTATGACCAGCGCAAACCAGTAGGGAGGGGTTTGATCCACTGCTGATAACGATAGTTAATACCTCTCTCCTACTAAGATGGCAAGGTGCCATTCAACATTAAATGATCAGGTGAAGATTATGAGGTGTGCTTGTCCATGGTGCCATCAGGATACTGATGATTATCTTATTGTTTTCTTGCATTCCCCTGTCTGTCTATATTTTCCTATTATTTCTTGTTTTACGCTTAGATTATAAATTCATTGGAGCGGGGACTGTCTTTTTGTTCTATGTTGTACAACACCTAGCACAATAGAGTCCTAAGGCCATGACTACGATCTTCAGCAATATGAATATGAACAATAGCAATAATGAAATGTTCACAACTTCCATTTCTAAATCCTCTTTTCAGTGAGTAGGGGAAAAGCAGATTGATGATTAATCAACATGAAATAGAGCTGATACTAGTTGGTAGGGATAAGCCATTAAATAAATTACTTATCAAATATTGAAACTACTCCACCAATCAAAATTGTCACAGACATTTTGTCACAGACATTTACAGTTTGGCAATAATTTTGGCTCCATCTCCACTTGGATTTCCAGGTAAGGGCATCACTTTGTACAATAATTTTTATTTGCCAAATGTGTTTAATAAAGAGATTATGGATGCGGCATATTAATGTAGCCCTTGCTACAGTCATCCCTCACTGTGTCATCTACAAGATAATATTGGCAAAACATAAATAAAGGATAAAGGATATGAACAGTTAAAATAAAGGATATGAACAGTTCCTAAATACAATTTTATGTTCTGGTTTCAATGAAAGCAAAAAGAAATTAATACATTTCTGGCTAACAGTAAACCATTTGCCTCTGCAGCTTCTCACAGTAAGTTATATGTCAGGCAGGCCTTGCAAGTTTTAAAACATTTTAAAACAGTTGGACATTGAGGCAATCCCATACACCAAATGTGTGACTCCGTGTCCTGCTTGAGGTTAATACAGACCTAGAGTCCCAGTCTTCTTCTCTTTTTGCTGAAATCCAGTTTGAAAAAGTGAGGGTTATCTATAGTAGCTGTGCATTCTGAGAACTCCTGCCACTGGCAAGTAGCCTTTCTTTCTCTCATAAAATTGTCTTTGTAGATTCCCATTGCAGGAGATTATTTACCCTAAGGAGGAATGCTATGATGTGCTTAACTAAAGAGACACATAAGGACTGCTCGTCCAAATGAAGCATTTGAACTAGCTCCAGACCTAAGGGGACAGTGTTGGAAAAAAAGTGTGATTTCAATACATAGCAGTTTTACAATGCCTGAACTTAGAGATAAGATGAGAAAAGTCATGGAGACAGTAATGGGACTAATCAAATAACCAAGTCTTGCTGATACTGGAATTCTTGCTGGCTCATTGTTTAATTCATTTAGTTAGCCTCTGAAATGAGAGTACTTTCACCTTGGACTGGAATGAGTTCTGAAAGAGCTTGGCTCCACCCAAATAGTAATAATAGCCCCTTTCTTTTAATCTAACATATAATGAGGCCTTGCCCAGTATCCCCATGAAGCTATCTGGATAACAATGAAAATGCAATTCTATCTTAGGCAAAAATTTGAGTAGAGGATAAAAACATCTTGTCTTTGTGAAAAAAAACCCTGTACATTATGGATTTCAGGAGCCTTTCTTGATCGTTGTGACTGTACTTAGGAAGACAGTGTTCAGAGAAGGATGGTGAAAGAACACTACATGATTGGTTCTAATGTATGGTCCATAAGCCTAGTGAATACCAGCTTTAAATCCCATGAGCTAAAAGGGTTATTGATTGGTAGGTACATTATTAACAAATCATTAAAGGTTAAACTTGGTTTTATCCCCAGCTCTGTGATTCAATCTCTCAGTATCTACTTCATATGAACAGAAGTGTAAAAAATCTGCTCCAACCATTACCTTTCTCCTTTTTCTCTCATGCTGATCTCCAAACAAAATAGGATTGAGCAGTCCTGCTCTCTCTAGACACAGAGACAGTAATTGTGGAAGGCCCTTGTTAGCAGCATATGGACAGGAAAGGCTACTGGTGCAGGTGGTCAAGCAAGAGCCTCTCACAATGTGTCCACCAGAAAACAGTGTACAGAGTCAGAATAGATGCCCCAATGTGGTGATAAAGGTAAGCAGCGTGTCCTCCAAGTGCCCTTTAAGCACCACGACAAAAGAGAAGACAAATTTCATTCATGGCAACTGTTCTACAATAATAGAATTAGGCAAAGTTGAAGTACTACAGTTCTGTTATGAGATAATGCAGAAAAATGGTTCCATCTGATAATTTCCTGATTTGATCGGAGAATGACAGTTTAAAATCTAAGATTTTGGCTACATTAGACAGCTTTTTCAGTGTAGCTGTGCTGCTGTAAGCTCTCTAGCACAGCCGCTGACTACAGAGGTCTCCCACTGGCCTAACTACTCCAGCCCCTGTGAGTTGTGGTACCTATGATGGCAAGATAAGCTCTCCTGCTGACACAGTGCTGTCTACAAAGGGCATAAACCAGCATAAACGATGTTGCTTTGGGGGGGCGGGTAGCTAATCCACATCCCTGAGCGACATAATTCACATTGAAAAGCTGTAATGTAGCTGTAGCCTAAGTTGCTCACTGACACCAAGGGACAGAGTCTGTATCAAGCACTAAATTTCAGTCCCTGAGGGCACGTCTACTCAGCACCATTATTTCAAAATAACAAAGTGAGTATCTACACAGCAAGCCTGTTATTTCAAAATAATTGTGACCCTCATTTTATGAGAAATAACGCCTACTCCACAATAGTTATTTTGAAATAGGGCGTGTGGTGACAGGGGAGAGGGTCATTCTGTCCACACTCATCAAAACTCTATAGTTCCACTTCTCCTGCAGCCCTTAAAGCTGCAGCCACAGGAGAAAGGGCTTGAGGCACAATGCAGGTCCTGCCAGCCCTGTGCCACACACCAGCAGCCATCACTGCCTTCCCTGCTGCTATGGCAGACCCTAGCATGCCTCCTGAGCCCTCCAAGGCTGCCAGCAGTGCTGCAGGCAGCTCCTAAGCCCCTGCCCGGGGGTGGAAGAGGTGGGCACCATCCTGGTTGTCTGGCCATAGATCTTGGCATTCCTACATCTGGTGCAGAGTTCCTGGAGGTTTGCCTCCTCTCCCCAGATCTTAATGATATCCAGGGTCCTGTTCTGGCAGTGCCACATAGGCAGCATGCAGTAACAGCACCAGGAGATGCGGCATGAGGTTTAAGAGCCAGCGAGTGCTTTCCAGCAGGTCCGACTCCATGGCTGGAGTACTGTGGTGTCTGCAAGGGCAATCAGAGCAGGCAGTGGAATGGGTTTGCTGTCCCTCAAGGAGGCAGGAGAAAGAGAGGAGCCTGAGACATAACTGTACAGGGGGGAGAAGGAGTCCCTTTAACCATGAGCCTCAGATAGCTGCAGGAAGAGAGCGCTATCCTGATGCCCTGCCTGAAGTGCTTCCGGGGGGCTTTAAATGTGATTGAGGGTCCAATGAATGTGGACACTCTATTTTGAAATAGCTCAGCGTTATTTCAATTGGCATTAGCTGTGCAGACACACTATTTTGAAATAAGCTATTTCAGAGTTTTTCTTCCAAAATAAGCTTATTTCAAAATAAGTGTGCAGCGTAGACATACCCTGAAAATCCAAGCACCAAACTTATCTATTCTGAGGAGTCCATCAGTTCTAGAGCTTACTGCTTCTTATAGGAAGAAGGTATTAATTCTTTATGACTGGTAAGTTTCCCGGCACTCAGTGGCCAGAGTTCCTTTTGAGCTTTGAATGTTGTCTCTAAAGATGATGATGAAGGTACCAAAATTATATTTGGAAATTATAAGAATTATTGGCTCCAAAAATAACTTCTTTACTTCTGATCTAGCACCTTCCAAATCACTAAATCAGAATGGACAACAAATAAACACTACAAGACAAAGCTTCCTTCAATATGGTAATTGAAGCTTTCTTTCTTGTTCAGCTGATGGCCAAAGGTGTGTCTAGACTACTGAGTTTTTTTTTAAAGTGGCCTTTTTCCAAAAAAACTTCACCTGCATCTAGACTGCTGTTGAGTTCTTTCGAAATTAAATCAAAAGAACACGGTGGTTTTTTCAAAATTGGTAAACCTACTTTTACCAGGAAGAATGCCTTTTTTCAAAAGAGCTCTTTCAAAAAAAGGCGTTTTTGACCGCAAACAGGGCTTTTTCGAAAGAGAGCATCCAGATTGATTGGGTGCTCTCTTTCAAAAAAGTGGCTCGCTTTTTCGAAACCCTTGTGGCTGTCTAGATGATCTCTTTCAAAAAAGCCTCTTCAAAAGAGGCTTGTAGTCTAGACGTACCCCAAGAGGTGAAGATTAAGCAAACCAAAGAACTCTGGGAACAATGCCTTTCTCCCTGGCTGTGTCTAGACTACATGGCTCCATCGACGGAGCCATGTAAAGTAGTTTACCCACCATAGTCAATGAAGTGGGGATTTAAATAATCCCCGTTTCATTAAAATAAAAATGGCCATCGTGCTGTGCCGACAATCAGCTGATCCGGCACAGAGCGGCAGTCTAGACGCGGATCGGTCGACAAGGAAAGCCTTTGTCGACCGCTCCGGTATGCCTCAGCTGATTGTCGGCACAGCGCGGCGGGCGGCCATTTTTATGTTAATGAAGCGGGGATTTTTTAAATCCCCGCTTCATTTACTATGTCGGGTAAACTACTTTACATGGCTCCGTCGATGGAGCCATGTAGTCTAGACACACCCCCCAGTGATTTTAAGCACCTACATTTTATCAAAAGATGAGTAACATATCAATTTTGAACTTTAGTGCACATCTGCCACCTTGAGATCCTAGACAGAAGCCAAAGAGAGAAACTGCTATATTTTTAGAACTATATAACTACCTAACAGTACTATTAAGCAGAGGTAGAAAAAGCTCTGAGGAATAACACAGAATAGGTCCAACCTACTACTGCCATCAGAAAAAGAGTACACGATGTTCTCTTGAGTCTGCAGGTCCTTTACAATCTTGAAAAAAAACTTTCACAGCTATGGACTATGTAGCCCCACTGGCTAACTGCTTTAAAATAATTCTAGGATTTGTGAGACCTGGTATGTAATATCAACAATAGGGATGCGAAGAGACAATTCTGTAAAGGAGAAGCATGTATTTCTATGGCTTTATCTGGCAGTTTTCTTTATTTGGGTATCCATTGTATGAAATAACTACTTGAATTGTCTTTATGTTACCTCTATTTACCATTAGTTGTGAGATCAACCTCAGTACATGATCTATTAAACATCGGAATAAAAAAAAATTCTTTCTGGATTTGGTAGGTCTGTAAGAATATAACTCCAAATCTTTTATTGATTCTCTTTCACTCTGTATGTGCACAAATCCTATAATTTGTTTAAAAACTTCCACATATTACTTCCACATATTATGGGCTCAATTCTGTTTCCTTTTGCCTTGTGAAGTCATTTAAATCAGTGCAAAAGGAGCATCCTGATTTGGTAGTGTTTTATACTGGTTTGCGCTGGTACTGTTTCACATGATGGGATTGCTAAGAGTCTCTTTTGACTTGTACAATCTTTATTACTTATATGATGCTTCAGAACGAAAAACCCCAGATTGATTCCTGGATCTTGAAGTGAATTTTAAATATATATGTTTAGGAAAAACATTTTTATTATTGTAAAATATGACTGAATACCTTGAAAGTCACCAAGAGGCAGTAAATTGAAGCCTCACTAAAGCAATTTTTTACTGAATCAATTTTCAAACTAGGGCACATTTTCAGGGACAATGAAGTCTATTAAGTATCACAGTAAATGATATGTGCAAACTGGAATGTGGCTAAAAGAGAAAAGTTTGGTAAGCTTTCAGTCTGGTAAGATTTCTTATTTACAATGATTGGAGAATTCAAGTGACCATTTCTGATGGAAGGGGACACAGTTCCAATCATTAAGTAAACAGGAAAATACTCCTGGTGTAAATTTGTGAGTCTAAATTCTTGATGCAGAAGGAGAGCTGCTTTGAACCATGCCAGATGACAATGATCGTGAAGGGGGTATATGTCTCCCAGGGATAGCAAGAGGTGGTACTGTGGCCACAAAACAGGGGGTGCTAGAGCCAGTTACAGCAGCTGTTCCAGGTGAGCATTCTCTCCCCCTGCATCAAAAGGAGTCTTTAGGCAACTTTTAAAAAAAGTAATATGTGTGCAACCACGTATATATTTTCTTTTCCTCTATAAATCTGTAAGGGCACAATGCTGTGATTACTGAGAAAACCATACAAAATCAATAGCAGTTTTTCCAGTGATCTTGTGTAATGATACTGTGAATTTTTAAGTTACTCTGAGAAACTCCTCTCCTTGTATTGATACACTGACATGTATTTTATAGGGAAAGTGCAGTGTGTACTAAGTTCATGGTAGAGGTTAGGGAGAATACCTGTGTAAGAATCCCCTCTTAGGTTGTCATGCAAATCATATTATCATGGGATGTACAGAGCAGAGTCTTGCTACTGTCCGGGGCCCTGCATGAAGAAGACGCTCCAGATAATGGTGGAACTCCACACAGGAGTTAATATACTTTGGGCTTAGTCAAAAAAGCATATGAAACTTTTAAAGATAGAAACACTAAATTTAAGATTCTGCGTACTTAAACATGTGGCTGAGAACTCCCTGAGAAATGGAACCTGTTGTCAGTAAATTAAGCATAAACATTTTTCTGGATTGAATCTCTGGATTGCTTGAGAGTTAGGCTGTAATATAAAGTAACTCAACTGCATCAGTACTGGCACTCATGTCAGTTCAAAATTGTAAAAATGTATTATAGACAGTAAAGCCTATAACTGAACATGAGTATCGTAGTTTAAGGTCTGTACATGCTTCTTCATGAGTGTTTTGCTCAGTATACTGCCCTAACAGATGAAAATATGCAGGGCTATCTTGTACTCTGTGGGTGAAGTCACAGAATCATAGACTTGCATTATGTGTTTGCACAGGACTAACACTATAGAGCCCTGACTGAGAACTTCCAAGTGCTACTTTAACACACACACACATACTGCTACTACTGCTATTACAACTACAATGTTACCTTCATTGCTGTTGATGAAATATAATTATTTTGTTATTTCCTCTGATCTGAGAAAGTGGGTTTTGCCCACAAAAGCTCACGATACTACATTTATTTATATATATATGTAAACACACACACACATTCGTACTCGTTTTTAAAGTTACAGACTAACCAGGAGTCTTCTGTGCATATAGCTGCCTAAAAGGTAGGTGTCTTCCCTTTATATGCATTTTATAAAGTGCTATGTATATTTATATTTATACTTGAATAAATAAGAAACACCAGTCTGCTTTGTTTAACATATCAGAAAATATTTCCCAACTAATAGGAGCAGTACACAGTACACGTAGTAAATCATATCAGTGGTAAAGAAATGGTTTAAATGCAAGTGTCATAACTGAGTAGAGTCTAAGTCAACCGCACTATGTCATTGCCTCCCATACTGCCACATTAGTAATACATTATTCTGATACACAAAGAGAAAATTCAATCATCATATACAAAGAAAGTATTATGTGTATACACATAATATACATAGTAATAGAAGAAGCAATTTGGAAATAAAAAGTTATTTAACCTGGCTTTTCTTCTCAACAGGATTCCTTTAGCTGCTATAGATTTAAGCAAATTATAAAAATGGAACATTACTGAAAATTTTCTCTTTGCAGTCCACAATTTGGAAACTTAACAAAAGAGACAAATGTATGTAAAATATCAAACAAAAACATCAGCCTTGGAGGTAGTGAAAGAGAAAAACCAACATACACATGCTGTGGTGTACACGCTTAGAGATGTCTAAACAAGGAAATTATTTCAAAATGATAACTCCCAAAATAATAACTTGAAGTAGCGTGTCCACACAATAGGGAAGCCTCAAAATTAGTCTGAGGCAGACGTGCTAGCTCAACTTAGAGCTGCAGGGAGCACTGGGGAGTATTTTTTTTAATGACTCTGGGGAGTAGTTATTTCAAAATAAGCATTATTCCTCGTGGAAAGCAGGAGTTATTATTTCAAAATAACCAGTCCCTTATTTCAAAATAACGGGCTTGGTTGTGTGGACGCTCTGCTTATTATTTTGAAATAAGGGAAGCTATTTTGAAATAGCTCCTTAGTGTAGACCAGGGCTTAGCAAAGCACCTGTGTCCTGATATAGCTTCCAAAATATATATTTAGCTTTCTTGTGGTCTTTGTCATTGACATTATCTTGTGGGTATTTCCTTTGTTGTTTTTCAGAACAAAATCCACCAGCAGCAGCTCCTTGTTCATTTCTATGACTATCAGCCTCTCCGTGTAGACCATTCTGAGGGAAATTTCACTGGCATTAACAGTTGTCTTGCTCCTCATAAACTATGCTTATAATACATGCTAACAGGCACAAACTCACAAGCACCATAGCCACTTGTGGAGGTCTGGCTACAAATCCTGCTTCTCCAGAAAACACACCTACAGTTCAGCATTTCCAGAACTAACAAAATTGTCTTGAAGACAAGAAGACACCCTCCTGTTGGCTTTACTTCTGCAAAGTTCACAAGTACTGTTGTTAGAGCATACTTCTAGGCTACGTCTACATTGCGCTCTCTTGCGCGAGGACATATGCAAATGAGGTGTGGCAATGAATATCGCCGCGCCTCATTTGCATACTTAATGAGCCACCATTTTTGTGCAAGGGGCTTTTGCACAAGAAGGAGCAGTCTACACTGCTCCTTCTTGCGCCAAAACCCGCTCTTGCGCAAAAGCCGTTCTGCCTGAAAATAAGCGGCAGAACGGCTCTTGCGCAAGAGGGGGTTTTGGCGCAAGAAGGAGAAGTGTAGACTGCTCCTTCTTGAGCAAAAGCCCCTTGCGCAAAATGGCGGCTCATAAAGTATGCAAATGAGGCACAGTGATATTCATCGCCACACCTCATTTGCATATGTTCTTGTGCAAGAGAGCACAATGTAGACGTAGCCCTAAGGTTTTAAGTTCAGAACAAGAGCTCAGAGACTTCCCCAAGCTGTTCTTCTGCTTCAGGCTACCTTTTCTGAGACAAATCCATCCACTACCATTTTGGTCATCCTCTAGTATCCTAGATTCTCTGTGCACCCCAGGAAAGAAGAGAAAACACACTGTATTTGAAATAAGAATCCAACAAAATTAATGAATAGGATGCAGTGCTGCACATGAGGCATTACATGACGCAAGTCCATCTTCCACTGCTCTGCACCAGGTTCAAGGCTTTGTCAACCAATTTCTCACAATAAGACAGCTTGGAGAAAAGCTTTTATAATGAAGACAGAGGTCGGGAATCACTTTGCTCATACCATACCAGTAGTATTACCATCTGTGTAGCATAGTAAGAACACTTAAGACTTTACATAGACTAGATGTAAGAGAAAATTGCGGCAGGTATCTGTCTTTTACTTATGAAGAATGCCAAATTTGTATGCTCCTTGTTAAAGTTATTTCCAGAAAAGACTAAGTGGAATTGCACTATATCACCACCTCCTGCTTAAAATGGGCACAACCATTCTGCACCTTCAGACTCATGAAATGATGTGCCAGGGAAGAGGAAAACTGGATTAGGAAGTGTGAAAATGTTTTACCAGATGCTAGCCAGAAGACTAAACCTATAGACAGATAGCAATATGAAAGAGGCAGAGGTTGGAACAGCCTGTAACTAAGGTCAAGGGACAGCATAGAATTATAGGGTTGGAAGAGAACTCAGGAGGTTATCGAGTCCAGCCCACTGTTAAAAAGCAGGACCAATCCCAACTAAATCATCCCATCCAGGGCTTTCTCAAGCCAGGACCACCCTACGTAATCCATTCCAGTGCTTCACCATCCTCTTAGTGAAACAGTTTTTTCCTACTATCCAACCTAAATCTCCTCCTGCCCCACAACTTGAAACCAATGCTCCTTGTTCTGCCATCCATCACTACTGAGAACAGCATCTCTCCATCCTATCTGAAACCTTCCTTCAGATAGTTGAAGGCTACCATCAAATCCCCCCTCACTCTTCTCTTCTGTAGACTAAATAAACCCAAATTCCTCAGCCTTTCCTCATAATTCATGTGCTCCAACCTCCTAATTATTTTTGTTGCCCTCTGCTGGACTCTCTGCAATGCATCCATATCCTTTCTGTATCAGGGGTCCCAGAACTGGACACAATACTCCAGATAGGACTTGAATCTGGGTTTCTTATATGCTGGCACAATGTCCAAGCCTCTGAGTTATTGGCTACTCTGCCTCCTAGTATGAAAATCAGCACACATCCTTTTCTTTAGCTACTGAGAGGCTACGTCTACACTGGCATGTGCTTTTGCGCAAGAGATGTGCTTTTGTGCAAGAGCATCCATGGCAGTGTGGACGGCTCTCTTGCGCAAGAAAGCTCTGATGGCCATTTTAACCATAGGGGCTTCTTGCTTAAGAAATTCATGTTGCCTGTCTACACTGTTCTCTTGTGGAAGAGCTCTTGCGCAAGAGGGCTTATTCCTCGTGGGGAGAGGAATAACTCTTCTGGAAGAAGCCCTGTTTTACAACGCTATACTGTAAATTTATTTGCGCAAGAACACGCGTGCAGTGTAGACAGTAGGCACGTTTTTGCGCAAGAACAACTGTTCTTGCGTAAGAAGCTGCCAGTGTAGATGTAGCCAAAGGGTGTATGTTATAGGATTGCTAACAGGATGCCATTCTGAACAGGAATAGAACAAAGAACATCATTTGCTCCTCCTCAACTATTTTCTCTTCCACTTCCTCAGTCCAGTGCCTTTCTTCTTTATAGAGATCTCTTTTCTTTCGGTATATGTTAAAATAATGAAGTCTTAATAAAATTACACTTTATTACAGCTCTCTTATTAAAATCTTATTTAGATTCAAGGAAAGACCAACAGATATTGAGAACTATCAAAATCTGAGATTTAGCAACCTGAGACATAGGAGTGTTATTTCAGTAAAGAAGTATGGTACAGACAATACAAGTAATTTTTTATTGTTTAATTTTGCTTATATTTTAATGTCTACTTTGTATCATTTTGTCCGTGTCTACTTTGTATCATTTTGCCCATAACTACTTGTAAAAGTAAAAATGTGCTCTCTTTTACTGTTTAAAATTTAACAGTTTTTAAAGAAAATAAGGTTAAATTATTTATCTGGGAAGGATCAGTGATAGGATCTTTATGTTAAACATGAACATTTAAGACCCCAATCTTGTAAGGACAGCATATAAATGGCATGCTGCGCACACACGGAACCACTTGGACTTCATAGACAGACACAGCAATTCACTCACGCTATATCTACACTACAAGGTTTTTGCGCAAAAACCCGCAGAACGTCCACACCTCAAGTGCATTTTTGCACAAGTAAATTTACAGTAAATCAAAAGAACAGAGGGGTTTTTGTGGTGTAAGTATTCCTCTTTCTATGAGGAACAACTCCTTTTTGCGCAAGAACTCTTGCACAAAAAGGTGTGTGTGGACGGGCAACAGGGTTTTTTTGCGCAAAAAGAGCAAATCAAAAAAAGCACAGGTGCTCTGGTGGCTATTCTGTAAACAGCAATCAGAGCTTTCTTGTGAGAGAGCGTCGATGCAGTCTGGACGCTCTCTTGTGCAAAAGCGCATTGCTTTTGCGATGTGCTTTTGTAGTGTGGACGTGCTGTTGCGCAAGAAGTTTTTGCGGAACATCTTTTCCGCAAAAAGCTTCCTGTGCAAGAAGCCTTCAGTGTAGACGTAGCCTGAGAGCCACATTTTGCAGGTATTGGGGTGAGTTCATTTTTATAGGTAGATTTATACAGGTAAATTATTGCAGATAGCTTTATAGATAAGTAATTACAAGAGTTAGCAATTTAAGTTACTTCTCTACACTATTGCATTGTGCTAGTGGGAATACAGAATCAATGTAGCAAATCACAGTTTATTGGATTAGAATCCATGTATATTTCACAGGTAATTTTGGATACGCTCTTGTTTGGGCAACTTCTTGTTATTACATTCTACCATCTGAACTACAACTATATATAAGCCTTTCTTTAAAATAACATTTATTTCCATTGTATATATCATAATACAAAATAGAGGAAAGAATTTTTTTAAAAACCCCTAACTTCCATGTAAAAGAAATGCTGTGCATGACTCCCATGTATTTTTATAATGTATTAAGCTTTTTCGTTGTTAAAATACTATTTTAGCCATATTAAAAATGGTTTCATGTTAATAACAGGTTTTCAGTGAAACACTTCATTTTTTCTTTTCTTCTTTTCATCAGCAGCTATTCTGTTTCCCTTTTTATTTCCAGCTGCTCATGTCATTACTTGCTTAATTTTTCCTCTTCTCTTGTTGATTTTCCCTCCTTCCAGGTGTTTCTATGTTATTTTTCAACTAGTCTATTCAGTGATTGAATTCTCAAGCAGGGTTTTGCTCCATCAAGTTTATTTGTCATTACTATTCTAAATTAAACTAGCTTAATCAGATAAATGGTCACTTCTTTAAGTGGAGATGATTGTTGCGTGAATGTACATGGGACTACTGTGTAGATGAACATCCTTGCATTTTACAATACAATTTCAGCTTTCTGTCTACTGGTAACAATGTGAGGAAAACATACATAAATCAATATATTATTAGAATATATATAATAGAATCAGTATGCCAACTGGTGGTAATATCAACTAATGTTATTTACTCTCATTCAAGTTTTCCTTGTGGGCATCAATAATGGAAATAGTTGGACAATTTTTGCTGCCTTAACTACTGTCCTTAGCTAGGTGATATCAGGATGAGTCATATTACGTTAAGTGAATTTCATAAATGAGGAACTCCAGATCACAGCCTACAGATCCAAAAGCTTAGTTAGGCCTGGGACAAATTAAACTACCCCATAAAGCACATTTGAGCTCCAAGATAATGAAAGCTGGGAGGCTGGAAGAATCCATTCACAGCTGATTGTTTGGCCATTTGAGTAAGCACTTCTTACTCATACTTCACAATATGACAAATGATATGATACCAATCTGTATCATGAAGGTAGCCTTACAGGACCTCTATGGTTTTGTCAGCCTCAAAAGTGATGGTGCTTATTAGATTAAAACATTTCCCCTAAAATTAGAATTACACTGGGTTTCCATGGTTTGCAATATAAATTATTTTTCAAGCTATGCATATTTTTCTTAGAAATAAACTGGTAGCAGACATTTTTCTCTATAGGAAGGAAGTGGTTCTCTAATACGTTTTGTTGTTCAGAACTAATTAGTGCAAAATTGAGTTCATTTGACTAGTAAAATATTATCCTATCACCACAATATCTTTGACTTCAGTGGGAACCAGATGTACAGTCTGGGGATATAATTGGCCCCATATGATTTAAAATATTATTGAATAATTATGAATAATTGGGGACCTAAAGATACATTTAAAAGAATTTAACATAATGGGGATCATACTGTTCAAAGTTTGAATTGTTAAACTTACGTCATGTCTGTCATAATAATAGCACTGTTTTCCAAAAACATACGGTATTTTATGACCAGAATGGTTTTATTCCATTGTGGTGTATATTTTTATTTTGTGGACCTTCAATTTTCTTCTATCACTCCCTAAAAAGTCCCCTAAACCTAAACATCATGAAAACACCACCACTTTCAGAGCTTTGCTATGAGGGCTATTTTTTGGGGGAGGGGGGTGATAAATACTTATACTAAAATACATTTTTCCGATCTTAAGAATGGAAAAGATCTTAAGATCTTCTTCATAGAGCTATTTTTAATGTTGGTACAAATTAATTATGAAAAAAATCATACAGGTAAAAACCAATTCTAGAACATATTATGAGAATTCATGTAGATAGTGAATGGTTATAATATAGGGTGACCAGTACGAGCACTCTAGGACCTGGTCTACTCTAGGAGTTTAGATCAATTAGGTAGATTTTCTAAGTGATAGGTCCATGCTACCAAGCCTGTTGTGTTGACCTTAAGAGCCATGGAAGTTGATTTTTGTACTCCTGCTTTTCACAAGGAGTAACTCTATTCTTGACCTTGCATGGTTGAATTTATGCTAGTGTAGATGCAATGTTGCGAGAAAGTCAACACTATTGGCCTCCAGGAGGCCTCCTGCAGTTTCCCACTCCGACCACTGGCCACAACTTGCATCTCTATTGTCTTCCACTGAGCTCAAAAAAGTCCCAGGAACAGTAAAAGGCCTATCCCATCTGGCCAGCGTGTCAAGCCCATTTGTGAGCAAGCAGCATACCATGGCACATGTACAGATGGCATCAGGTAATCCCAACAACACTGAGACAACTTTGAGGACTTCTGTTCCCATGGGATCCAGTTCCCAGGGGTGCAGAACAGCACCTGCCTGGAGTGTTCAGGAGATCTTAGACCTCATTGAGGTGGGGGGAGGGGGATGAAGCCATCCTCAATGAGCTCTGAACCAGCAAGAGGAATGCCGAGATATACGGCAGTATCGCAAGATGCCTGGGGGCTAAAGGCTATTCCAGGGGTGCACAGCAGTACCGAGTCAAGATCAAGAAGCTCCACCAGTCCTACCAACAAGGTGAAGGGAGAAAGCAGATGGTGCGGGGCAGCACCTCACATGTGCCACTTCTACGACCAGCTGGACACTTTGGGGGGTGGCCTGGCCAGTGTGGTTGTCGAGTCTAGACAAGACACACCTGGCATCAGCCTGGAGAACACTGTGGTGGTGGAGAGGCATGAGAGGAAAGAGGAAGAAGACTTATATCTTGCATGGCAACCTGCATGAAGGAGGGGGTGAACCTATTAGCACTTCCCCCAGCAGGCTGCGTCTGCTGGACACACAACCCTCCCCGCTCTCCTACCCTGCGGGCAGGAAAGGAACCAGTGTCCCCAGACCGCATGTGACGGACCCAATATATGCTGGACACAGAGGCAAGTCAACCCTCTTTTCCCCTCCTTCCCACCTGCAGGCTTCTGCACTGGCTGGGGAAGTACCACTGTCCTGGGAAGCCACATGTGCTGGACACAGCAGGGAAGCCATCCTCCGCCACCACCAACCTCCTGCATGCAGTTTCCCATGACTGAATACCTCTGGAGCAAATGTGTGCTGATGCTCTTGAGAAATCTGGGCACCTGCTGTAAAGTGCCCGCTTTAAAGCAAACTTTTGGCCTTGCATGGAACACATCTCCATTGTCTTTACAGACACCTTCAGTGTACAATAACTGATTAGGGGTAGGTTTAGCACAATGTATCTGCTGTAAAGTCTGCCCATGTAACTTTCTTTGCAGCTGTGTCCTCCATCTCTTCCAGCATCTGTCTGCCTGGCTCACATCCACAGGCGCAAACGCACAAGGGAGGAGATGTTCACAGAGCAAATGGCCTGCACGCACTTCATCGTGGTGGAGATCCAGGCAGAGTGGCAGGGCAGGATCACGGAGCGGCAGAAGAGGAGAGCAGCCAGGGAGCAGCTTACAAGACATCATGAGACCATGTTTGCCTCCCTGACTGCTGTTATGGAACACATGGATCCTGCCTTCAAAGGGCCACCACCCCGAACCCCACCCATACTGATAGCACCCATGGTCCCTCCTCCACCAGCCCCTTGGTTTCCACCACCAGGGTCCCCAGGAGCCACCGGAGCCCCAGGACATGGAGGGGGGAATTCAAAGGGAGCCAGACCCTCCAGGTCCTTGGGAGGCAGAAGGCAGTCCCACTCCCATTCCTGAGCCCCCTTCCCAGTCCAGTTCCCAGTTCTTCCATTTCCCTGTTGTTTTCCCCTAATAAACACTCATGTTCATTGAACAACGGTCTCTTTATTGCTTGAACTGCAGGGGTGGGGTGGGGGATTAAAGGGAAACACAGGAAATGCAGAGGCAACTTGTGGTGAGCCATGTGGCAGAGTCTCAAAAGAGGCCTTGCATGAAACTGTCCTGCAAGGTGTCTCTGATTCGCACTGCCCCTTGCTGTGCTCTCCTGATCACACTGGTGTCCAGCTGCTAAAATTCTCTGACTAGGCGCTCTGCTTCAGTACCCCACCCTGCCAGATATGTTTCCCCCTTGCTCCCACACAGGTTATGGAGTACATAACATGCTGCCACCACAAAGGGAATGATGCATTCTCTGAAGTCCAGCCAAGTCAGGAGACTCCTGAACATCCCCTTTAAACATCCAAAGGCACATTACAGCCCCATTCGGCATCTGCTCAGCCTGTTATCAAACTCCTCCTTGCTGGGGTCCAAGCTGCCCGTGTAGGGCTTCATGAGCCATGGGAGCAAGCCCAGGATCATTATTGGCATGCCCACCTCTCTAACTCTGATTGTCCAGTCAGGGAAAATAATTCCATCGTGCATCTTTCAGAAGAGACAGGAGTTCCAAAAGATGTGGGCATCGTGCACCTTTCCCGACCATCACAGCCTGATGTTGGTGAAATGGCCCTTGTGATCTATGAGTGCCTGCAGCACCATGGAGCCGGACCCTTGTGGTTGATATACTCCGGGGCAAGGTATTTGGGGGCCAAGATGGGGATGTGTGAGTCATCTATGGTGCCACTGCAGTTAGGGAAGCACTATGGTGTCCACGTTTCTGAGTCACAATCCATAGCAGAATGTTATTGATGGCCTTGGCTACTCCTATGACAGCAGCCCCCACTATAGATTTCCCTACCCCAAACTGGTTCCCGACTCAGCGGTAGCTGTCTGGCGTGGAAATTCCATAGGGCAATTGCCATGTGCTTCTCCACGGTGAGAGCGGGTCTCATTCGGATATCCTGACCCCTCAGTGCAGGGGCGAGCCACTCACAGTTTTAGGACCGTGGCCTTATGCATGTGGAAGTTCTGCAGCCAATGCTGATTGTCCCATCTCTGCATCACAATGTGGTCCCATCAGTCTGAGTTTGTTTCACGGCGCTAGAACTGGCATTCCACTGTGTCCAGAGGATTGACTGGCAGGTGCACTAGCATCAGCACCAGGCCTTGCCTGAGCAGTGCCTCCATGCTACACCGAGCTTCGTCCTCCTCCTTTTCCTGGTGGAGCAACATGTCTACGCTCTCGAAGCACATTGCCACGAGGTGCACCACAACACACATGTAGATGATGATGCTTTCCTGTACACCGGGCTCCAGTCTCACACTGCTATAGCATCCGCATGGGCAAGTAGGACACCAAAAGGCACAAGTGGACTGCCTCCTGCCAATGTCATAGAAGGAGAGAGGGAGTAGATGAGTGCATTCTGAGGCGCTGGCAACATCAGCCCCCTGACCACTCGCAGTCGAGTTTTGGACCCAGTGGACATTGTGAGCATAGCTCAGAATGCAAGGCTGCCCATGGGGCCTTGCTATCTGCGTCAATGGAAGGCTCCCCACTTTGGACTACATTCAATTCTTCCCCACAGTGAGGGTATGGACCTTTGACTTCCCAAAATAGTGTGGTAGGAAATCAACTGTATTAGATTCAACCTTACCTCATAGTGTAGACATGCCCTAATAGAGACTCGTACTGACTCAAGAGTATTTCCACTAGAGTTAATGGCATTTCACTGGTGTTAAAATGTTGTAATTGAAAACTTAGGATATTTTTGTTGTGTTGTTGCCTCCATACAGATTTCAGACTTTAATTCAAGAAGAGTTGTTCCACCTCATGCAACATGAAGATTTTCAAGCATCAGTTCAATTATAGTTTTTTGAATAGAAAATTTTTTTTACCTCTTTCAGTCAGCAGACTGTGCTGCTAATATTGTGTAAAACTCCCCTTCTGATGAAACTGCCAGTTCCTGGCCTTGGGGCTAGCAGCTCACTGAGAAATAGGTACTCTTTTTAGTTACAGTGGTTCCTTAATTTGATTAATGATACTTTAGAAGTCTACTGAGGTCATGCTAACTGAAAATTAATTTTCTTGAAGAAATTATGTTAAGTACTATATGATTCCTGCACCAGTTTTTCTGATGATTCCTTAATGAACCACATTTCATACTGAAAACACCAAGCAGCAGATGTAGCAGACACTGTTTCTGCTGCATAAAAGAGCTGACTTCAGTGACAAGTATTCCTTTTCAGCCCACTAGAGGGCTGCGGTTTACGGTTAAACACTGATAGACAAATTTTAAAAAAGCAGGTTTAAATTTGTCATTAATACATATAGGACTTGGAGATAAAGATGATTACATTCCCACTGTATGTAATTCTCGATTTCTTATTCTTCATAGGTATTCATAGGACATGAGGTATGCTTTACAAAAAGACACCATGTAATGATAATATATTTATCAAATTTAAATGGTTCAATTATTTTTCATCCCACTATCTTTAGGAGAGAAAAAACTCCTTGAAAGAATATAACACTTAGGAATTACTACAATGCATGTGCATTACTAATAATTCTACCCTATTAGATGACACTGTCTTTTCATAATGAAAATCAAATGCAGCAGAAACTATATAATGGCAGTTCTGCTGTAGATTAAATTGAGTCTACCACAAGAGAAATGATCACTGATCCCAAGATGTTATGGAATAGTAAACTTACAAAACTGTGCTGCTTTTCAAGTTTATGTGCCTATGATTATTTAATTTTCTTTTGTGCATGCTCAAGTATAGCTGTTATGTGACTACACATGAGAGAACCTGAAATTAATTTGTCTGTATAAGATCAGTGACTGTACAAATTCTTATGAAAACTAACATGCCATGACAATAGTAATTTTGATAAAATTACAGCAAGAACTGCAATTCTCTGCCATCTGGCTGTCTCATCATAACTACTTTGATGTGCTTTTTATTACTTATTTACTTACTTCAACTACTTTATCAGTTGCTGTAGAGTTTATAAATGCTAACTGGAGAACATACAATATCAAAGAAAGTCTTTCCAAAGCTTAACACTTAAATTATTTGTATAAATGAAGAAATTCTGAAAAATAATACAGTCTGGAGAAGAGACCTTACTTATTTAAAAATTAAAAATAAATATCAATATTACATGGTATTGTATTGACTTTCCTGTATGGTTGGTACTTTTGGCTTCTTATATAAAATCTTTTAAATAAAAAATCTTGGAGCATAAATACATATTTTCCTAACACATATACACACAGTAGCATAATAGAACACATTTTTGTAGAAAAGATAACCATTTCTTTAAGGTCAGGGTATCAGTACTGTGCATTTCTAATTCAATCATATGTATTCTAAGGGAAATCATTTCACTTATGACTTCTTATGAATACTAACTACCCAGCATCATTTATCTTCTTTATAATGGGTGGAGAATGGGGAAGAAGGTCAAACACTGTCTTTATCCTCCTCCTGAAAACTCATTTGTCTGGTAAAGGTAGTGATCTGAAAACTCAAAACTTCATTCTTCTCATTTCATACCACAATGTAGAAAGATTTTACCAAGAATCACTTCTGTTTATTCGGAGGTACCAGTACTTTCATGCCCTCTTTTGTATTGTTTGCTACTTATTATTAGCTCACAACACACCATGCAGCACATTAAGTATAATCTTTGAAAAAGTATTTGTTGCTTTCAAGTTTCATAAAAACTCCAGCCTTGAGAAGACTGCAAGGCTAAGAAGGCTAGTAATGACAGAAAACTGAGTGCATTATCTCTTGTTCAAATCTACCCGTTTGGTACTGATGAAAGCTGTTACCATCATATGCCTGACAGATAAATTGTTATTGTTTTCTCTTTTTAACCACTTCAGAGTCACTTGGTTACTACTGCAATGGGAGTCATTTAAATACACCCATTGGACTGGATTCAGTAAACAGAGACATTCATTATATCATCTGAAATGAACTGCTGATATCTGTACAATTTCTGGTAAATAAACATCCAAATCACAAAATTCCCCATCAAACTGGTATTAATCAACAACCTTGTTGGCAGTCACAGCAGAAAGACTATTATATAATTATGAAGAGTGAAATGCCTTTTTCCCATTACCAAAACCCCACTGGAGTCAACGGAGCTATGACCAATTCAGAACAGCTGAAGCTCTGCCTCCATATCTCCAGGTTAGAGCTGAAGCATATTACTGAGAAAATCTTAACTGCCGCTGCCCATATTGTACTAGTTCTGTGAGGATTTAAGTCTCAACGGCTGTCAAATCTAGCACCTTTCATGAGCTCTAAATTCTGAAAAAGAATTAAATTTAAAACCCCCAGACTCTTCTGCCATCAAAAACTCCTAGTAGATGGCATAAAAATAGCTTAACTGTAATTCACTTGGAGCTAATTTCAGTCATTGCTTATACATGCTGAGTTGAAAATTAGTGTCAAACAACAAAATGGCATGATTTCTTAAAAGCATTTGGATTCAAGTTTCAGACACCCTAAATTCACCTGTATTCAAGTTTCCAGGATTCAAATCCCAGCAGTTAAGAAAATTAAATTTATATACTAATTAGGAAATTGGACATGTTTGTTCAATTCCCATTACCAAAACCAGTGAAAAGTACAGATGGGAACCTTAGTAAAACCAATTATATGATTATGGATATTCTCTGAAAAAGTGGAATGTTTTGCAACACAAGGAGAGTGTGCACTTTTGATAGATACATGTTGCTTCAGCTCCTTTATCATCAGTATCCTTCAGTTATTATTAAAGGAGAACTCCCATTGGCCACACAGATCTGCCTTAATAAGGACTGCATGTCTGGGACCAACAGAAATGGACAGTGTAGTTCAAGATTGTTTTCCATTTTTAACTTATTGATATGAAGATGTAAAGATTAAAAGATCACTGAGCACAGGTAAAACAAAGCGTGTTAGTCAATATTTGGATTGAGCATTGGAGAAGAAGCACAAGGTTACTGTAAATATATAACATATGATGAGAAAAAACATCAGTCTCGTCACTCTTGTAACAACATCCATGTTAATTTTGAGCATACCTTTTACATTATGTTTTAACCTGCTATTAAACATCACTTCTAATTTAATCCCCGTATTGTAAATTTTACAGTATTTAAGGCACAATTATCTTGAATCAATGCTATAAAAATAAACTGCAATTTGTATCTCATAAATAATTTGACATAACTAACTGTATTCTCTTTTTTTTATATCAAATCAAGAGAAATGTTTTATTTCAGAAAGTAAGCCTACTAATTTTGTGACCGTGATGGATATGTTTGGGATCATTTACCATAACAGATTTCTTTTTGGAAACCTTTAGGAAACATTTCTACTACTAACGAGTCCAGCCATGCTGAGTATGAGTCTGGAATATTTATGTGCATGGGCAGGAATCTACCTAATTAAAAACTGTATTGCACAAACTGTACTATTAAAAATAAAAAAGATGCTGTTTTATTCACGATTTATACTGACTGCTGAACTTGGCTTGGCATAAGTTAGTATAGAACAGATGTACAGAAGAATTTTAAATCTTGGTGGTAGTGAAAGCTAAAGTGACTGATAATCATTTCATTTGTAATATTCTAAAAGTATGACATCTTTTAAATTTTCCTTTGCCCTAGTTATCTTCATTCCAAATATAAAACTGTGCAAAAGCATCCTCAAGTCCAAAATGTATAAAGTTTATAAAGATTTCTCTATTAATTTTGTTTCATGTCAAGTAAACTATGGAAGGATAAGTTTTAAGATAGGAATTTAATAGAATTCTGATTCTAAATATTACAAATGATTTATAAAGTGATTTTCTGTTATGAAATCAACTATTAAAAGGTAAAAATATCCAAATAATTATTCTGGGAAGAGACTTAGACTTAGTATGACTGAATTGCACCTTTAAATGGGGTGTTGTGGGGAGAGATTTGTTTGGCTGGTCAAATAATGGAACAATGCTTTGTGGCTGTGCGGGGGAAAGGGGTGTCGAAATAACTATGTGAGTGTCTCCACAGCAAGCCTGTTATTTCAAAATAATTTGGAAATACAAGGACTCTTATTCTGAAATCTGTAATCCTCATTTCACAAGGAATAATGCCCATTTCAAAATATTGATTTTTGAAAGAGGGCGTGTGTAGACAGCACAGTTGTGATTATTTTGAAATAAGTGCCCTCTAGGGATTCCCACAGCTGTCCTGGTGGCCATTCTGTCCACACTCATCAGCACTCTATAGTTCTCCTTCCCTGCAGCCCTTAAAGGTGCAGCCACAGGGGAAACAGTTTGTGACATGATGTGAGCCCTGCTAGCACCGTGCCACACAGCAGTGGCCAGCTCTGCTTTCCCTGCTGCCGTGGCAGACCCCAGAACGCCACCTGAGCCCCCCACGGCTACCAGCACAGCTGCAGGCAGCTCCCAAGCCCCTTCCTGGGGGTGAAAGAGGAGGGCCCCATCCTGGTCTGCTGTGGAGATCCTGGATCCTATTGAGGTCTGGGGAAAGGAGGCCAACCTCCAGGATCTCCACACCAGATGAGGACATTTTCGGACAGATGGCCGTCTGCCTGGCCCAGAAGAACCACATGCTCACACAAGAACATGAAAAGTAAAGGAGCTGAGACAGGCCTATACAAAGGCCAGGGAGTGGCGCTCTCGCTCAGGGCAGCACACCACTCCTGCCCCTATTTTGAGCAGCTCCACCTCATCCTGGGAGGGGGATCGTGTTACCCCAAATTTCATTGGAGACCACCCCAGAATTATACTCATATGGATTTATCAAATGAGGAATTAACAACCCACTACCGGGTTAAACTCAAGGGGACTGAGCTATCTCTCTCACCCACACAAACACCAACACACACATTCATTCATCCATTCACACACATTCAGTCATACCCTCATGCCCTCACACCCTTACACAGCAAAAGATTGTAGAGCAAGCCAAGGCACATTGACTCCAGAGGTTTGCCTCTAGCTATGGCGAGCTGGACAGAAAGAGGGCTTCTGCCATGTGCTCTCTCCTTTCATTGGAACTGGGTGGCTCCTGTCACTCCCACAGGGGCCCTTCCTCCACGTTTGTCACTGAGGAGCATGCCCAGACCTCCCTCAATCCAGGTCTTTTGTTTGCTTAGGGCAGCTTTTTGTCTTTAATTAGTCACCACCTGGCTCCTGACTCCAAGTGTTCAGCCTTGCTGTTTCCCTCACCCCAAACACACTCCATTCACACACACATTCTTATCACAGGGTGGCATGCAGCTTAGAGCAAGTTACAACCAAAGTGGCTGAGAGTTACAAAGTTGCAAAGCTCAACAACCTTACAACAAGGTGCAGAATTTAGAAGGCAAGGTAGATGAAAGTTGCAAAGAGACAAGCACAAAGCTTCAAAGTTCAATAGTTATGAAGACACCTTCCAGAACACAGCATCTGACTGAGAACAATTTCCAGCTTAATCATCAGTAATAAAGTGACTTAGAAGACAACTGCCCCCCTTAAACAGTGTTCACAGCAACGCAGTCACCAGCAGGTTTTGTCATTCTCTAAGTCATGTGTTGGTAAGACCTTATAGTGCAATGCATTTCCAGAATATTTGTGTGTAAATCAAGTAATAGCTCGGGCGGAGGCTTTATGCAACAGATCAGTCCCTCCAAACCTTGTTGTGGACTCTGGGCTGGAGACATCTGTCATCAGCCTCCCAGAGGGCAGGGCTGTGGACAAGAAGGAAGAAGAGGTGGCGGAGGAGGAGGAGGCCAGCGCCGACAACATGCCAGCCAGCCAGCCAGGAGGATACCCTGTCCCTGGAGCCGGTACCCTCTTCCCAGGATGTCACTCAGGGATCAGATGAAGCCAGGGAAGGACCATTAGGTGACTTCCATAACTCTCCCTAAACACACACGGGGGGAGGTGGTGGGCAACGAGGGGCTGCACGCTCCTTGCTTGGCCTTCTTGGCCTGGGGATCACACAGCAACCTGTGCATGTGGGTGCGCATGGAACGCCAGTCCAGAGCACCCAGCAGCAATGAGGTTGCAACCAAGGAACCCTGCGCTCCTGCTCACAGGATTTGTGGAGAGGCCTGCCTTGCTCCCAACTCTGTGGGGGGACACCTTCCCATCACAAGCCACCACTAAAGAGGATGGGGTCATGGACACACACAGCAGTGCCGCACCTGACACAGGCTCATGCCCGCACTCCCAGGGCAGCATCCACTTCCGGGCAAGTGTGGTGAGGTAAAGGACACAAAGCCCCTGCCAGGGGAGCCTGCTGGGAGGGAGGAAGAGAAGGGGACCCCAGTAGCACCCTCCCTGGAAGTAGCATCTGCCACTCACACACACACACCTCACCCCAACACCCTCCCCCGCCTGCCCTCCTCCGGAGGACAGGGATAGAAATCCTCTCCCTGTGGGACATCGCTACTGCCAGACCTGGTATATGCGTGGAACAGAGGGAAGCTGAGCCACCCTGTTGCTGCCCTCCCTCCCGCAGGCTCCTGGTCTGGCCAGCACCTTCCCATGCCTGCTTGTCCCTGAGACATGGGGGTAGCAAAGCTCCCCTGGGACATCCGTGCCCCTGCAGGAAAAGGCCTGCTATCTAGGCCACAGATGGCCTTGCTCAGAGCACATCGCTTTTGTCTGACCCGAGACCTTTCAGTGTTGGCTCAGAGATAAGGGCTGGGCTTCAGGCACCCTGTCTCCTGGGACAATGTTCTCAACCTTTTTTATGCTGTGGACCAGCAAACCCATTCACAGATGAATATCCAGATAAAATGTTACCGGTCCACCTAGCTCCAACTCAGCCCCTTGCTCCACAGTGCATAACACCCTCTGTCCCCCCACTCCTTCGCCTCATGCCCTTAGACCCTGTAAGCTCTGACTCCTACAGCCCATGCCAACACCCTCTTGCCCAATGACCCCACCATGCCCTCACCCATTACTCTTTTGCCCCAAACCGCAAGCCACCCCTGCACTCCCCAGAGCAGGGCTGCCCCCTCTAGAGAGCGTGGCTTTACTGCCATGTGGGCAGGGGGAGCAGCACTCCTCCTTCACCCTCTTCCCTCCCCAAGCACGTCTTTTGCCCCCATAGGTGGGGAGGGAGCACAAAGCCCCAACCGGCACCATTACAGGGGGAGGTGGGAGAGAGACTCCTCCTGCTCTGCCTCCTCCTGCCACCACCCACAAAAGTGGCTCTGTGGACAGGGGGAGTGGCCATTAGTGGCTCACACGTCTCCCTCCTTCTTTGCACCCCTTCCCTTCCCAAGCACAGAGTGGGGAGGAGGCAGGGAGGCACTTCTTGCTCCGCCTCCCCTTGCCCCCGCCTGAGCCACTATGGCTGCTGGAGCTGAGCTGCCAGGAACTGCTGGCTAGAACTCCGACAGCTGCCATGGCCTGGCAGCCAGCAGTTTGTGGCCTGGCAGCAAACTGGGATTGGTGCCTGCCTCAGGTGGTCCCATGACTGGTGGTTGGGAACACAGCACCCGGTGGCCATGACTGGTGGTTGGGAACCACTGTTCTGGGATGACTGCCCTTCTTGCTTTTCTTCAAAGCTGGACTAGATGTGAGTGGGGTACAAGCCACACCTCCTGCACCAGCCTCTTGACCCAAGAGATCCTCAGATGTCGGTGACCCTGGGAAGGCCTCAAGTGGGAGCCCACTGCCTGCCTACATGCCCTGCAGCAGTCTCTGGAGTGGCAGGACTGGAGGTTGGACATCAACCTGGAGCTGTCGCAGCAAGCCTGGAGCATATGCGCGGCATACACCGCCCCATCAGCTGCCTTGTGGCTGCCATTGAGTGGTCCAGCAGCCTCTCCCCTGCTCTTGCTGTTGCTCCTGCTTCAACCCCCACACCTGCTCCTGCCCCTGTTCTCACCCCTCCGGCTTGTTCTCTTAGCTCCCCACCCACTCATGGCCACCGGGGGCTGTGCACATGGGGCGGTGGGACCACCTGAGGCAGGCACTAGTCCCACCCCCATCCCTGAACCCCTCCTCTCCCTTCCACTTCCCTCCTTCCCCCTCCCAGGTTCTTTCCCCAGTTCCTCCCCTGTTATATTTACCCAACATTTTTAAAACATCAATTTCTTGATTCAAAACAATGTCTGGTGTATTGTATCTGCAGGGGAGGGGAGAAGAAGGGGGAAAGGAGGGCAGGGAAAGGAGGGGTGGGGAAGGAAAGGCACAGAGGGGCACTGCAGAAGCTTCTTGTGGGGAGGCCCGGGGAGAGTATCACAGCTGGCCCTGGCTGACACTGTCCCTCAGGGCCTCCCCGGATGTGCACAGTCCCCTGATGGGCCTGCCGGATGGCAGTGGTGCATGGCTGCTGAAAGGCCCTGGTGAGCTGCTTGGCCTCTGCCCCAACCCTGGCAGGAATGTCTCTGTCTTGTTCTCACATATATTGTGCAGGACACATCAAACTGGCACCATTTGGGGGATATTACGCTCACCGAGGTCTAGCCAGGTGAGAAGACAGAGGAACCTCCCTTTGAGGTGGCCGAAGGCGCCCTGCACAACTATGCAGAATCTGCTGAGCCTGCCGTTGAAACGTTCCTTGCTGTGGTTCAGGTGTCCAGTGTAGGGCTTCATAAGCTAGTAGAGCAGACGGTAGGCTGCATCTCACACAAGGCGCATGGGCACGTCCACTTCCCTGAACCTCATGGTGCGGTCAGGGAAAAAAGTGCAGGCATGCATCTTCTTGAAGATGCTGGTATTCCTGAAGAAACGGGTGTTGTATGCCTTCCCCAACCACCTGACTCTGATGTCCACGAAGTAGCCTTGGTGGTCAATGACTGCCTGCAGGACCATGGAGAAGTACCTCTTCCAGTTGATATAATCGGATGTTGGTGGTCTGGGGTCAGGATGGAATGTGGGTGCCATCAATGGCCCCCTTGCAGTTGGGGAATCCCATAGTGGCAAATTCAGCAATGATGGGGTCCACGTTGCCCAGGGTAATGACTCTTCACAGTAGGCTGGTGTTGATGGCCCTCACCACCAGTATAAACAGATAGACAAACAGAGAATCACAGGGTTGCCAGAACCCTCGGGAATTTCCCGAGCCCAAGCCCTTCCCCACACTAGGACTAACCCCAACTTGCCGCATCCCCCGCAGAGCTTTGTGAAGTCGAGACTGGACAACCTCCTGTGGACGGAGAATCCTCCATCTGTTGTACCCGAGGGAATCCCATTCCAGCAGTTCAACACCTTCCTGAGACAATAGCCAGAGGGTCATACCTGCATAAGCATGGCCCCAATGGTCAATCTCCCTACACTGAACCTGTTCCTCACAAAGTTGTAGCTCTCCAGCATGGTGAGCTTCCAAAGCAACCAGTTTCTGGAGGGGGATGGCGGGTCTCATGTGGGTGTCCTGCCGCCAGAGGGCAGGAGCAAGCCACTTGCACAGCTTCATGAAGGTGTCCTTCTGCAGGCATAAGTTCTGGAGCCACTGCTGGTTGTCCCACCGCTCCATGACAATCCAGTCCCAGCAGTCGGAACTGGTGTCCAGTCTCCAGAAGTGGCGGTGCATGGTGTGCAGGGGAGGGTGAGAGGGGTTGTGCTTCATGAGCAGCATGTGGAGAGAGGTGAGGTGGTGTTCCGCAATGAGCTGTGGCTCCTGTTCTTGCAGTGCCACGTGGGCAGCCTGCAGTAACTACACCAGGAGATGCAGCATGAGGTCTAAGAGCCAGCGAGTGCTTTGCAGCAGGTCCAGCTTCATGGCTGGAATACTGTGGTTTCTGCAAAGGCAACCAGAGCACACAGTGAGATGAGTTTGCTGTCCCTCAAGGAGCTAGGCAAAGGTGAAGAGCCTGAGACATTACTGTAGAGGGTAGCCCATTTGAGCATGAGCCTCAGATAGCCTCAGGCAGCAGCTACAGGAAGTGACTGCTGTCCTGGTGCCCTGCACAAAGTGCTTCCAGGAGTTTAAATGTGATTCAGCCTCCAGTAAGTATGGACATACTACTTCGCTAGAAATCTGCGCTATTTTGATGGGCACTTGGAGTGTGGACGTGCTATTTCGAAATAGCTATTCCGGGAATTATTATTCCGCGAAATAACTTATTTCAAAATAAATGAGTAATGTAGATGTACCCAAAGTGTGCTGAATTTCCTGAGACAAGGTGGATGAGGTAATATATTTTATTAGACCAACTTCTGTTGGCGAGAGAGACAAGCTTTAGAGCTTGCCCAGAACTGCTCTTCACTTTGGGAAGCTTACTCAGAGCATCTCAGCTAAATACAAGATGGAATAGATTGTTTAGCATGCTTAGTGTCAGAGTTAGATATCAGTGTATTCATGAGAAAAAAATAATATATTGCAAACACTTCACTCTAAAACAAAAACATAATATTAAACTACTGGTGGAATATTATAGGGGACAACTATGCCACTGAGCACCAGGTAATTAGGAATATATTATGGCTAGAAAGAAAAATGGGGACAGAACAACATTCTGACCATAGAAAAAAAATCAGCAAACCATATGGAAAGACTGTGACCACAAGTGACTATTCATACTGGCCCCAGACAGTTCCTTAAAACATGAAGGGCGTGTCTTCTTTTTAACTCGTATACTCATCTGGAATCTTGAGGTCCGAGTAAACTTTATTAACCTCTCTCAGGTTAGGAAAGAGGATTCATTAAATGACTACCTCTTCCCACTGAAATCCCAGAGAAGAAATCATTCTTCTTGACACATCTACACATCCAGAATTTCATTCAAAGAGTTTCCACTTGAGAAAAATCTGACAAAACGAAGCACCTTTTCTGAATAAGAAGGCACATTTAATAAAATATAGTCAAACTGGCAAAAGCAAAATCTAAATTCTCCAATTTTACTTCAATTTGAAATACAGTTATTGTGGGACTCCGCTTTAAACAGAAATATTTGTCAGGTAAGTAATGTATATGAATCATTTCTCTGGCAATTCTGAACTGCTTGTCTTTCATAGGATTTCTTATGGCTATTTACATTTTCACTCAGTGAAAATCAATTACCTTCCTGCAATAAGCCTCATTTGCTACCTTTGAGTATAATAGAAACACCATTAGGATGATGACATTACCCAAAAGAAGGGCACCACGCAGTTGGTAGACATAAATTAAGAACCCTTTCACATATGCATTAGAAATACTGCTGTGACTGAAATATGCATAAAATCTGTATCTATTAGAGCTATTAGTGTGTGGTGGTGATGATTTTGAAGGAGGAGGGGGAGATTGTGATCTACTACTTTGACAAAATTATGTATTTCCTTTTTTTCTCAGTATGTGCCACTGATGCAATAAGCAGAGGCCCCCAGCTGAGCTGCATTTGGAAATGCCACTGAGCATGGTATGCGCGCTTCACTTCCCTTTGCTGAAGCAAGACACTGTCAGGAATAGAGTGCATGTGTGCTGCCAAGCCCGCTCCTCCTTCATCACCCTGACCTCCACTGTTCTGCGGATGTATGCTTGGGTGAAGATACCACTCATGCGGAAAACAGCTCCTGCAGATCAATTCATAGGATTTAGGGACATTTAACTTCCATCAAGCCCACATCATCTTATTGATATTTGTAGTCTAACTTATTACTGAACATTAATGGGACTAACATAAAGGGCCGTGTATTTACCAGAGGGGGGAAAAAACTAATTTAGAGATTTTCCCCTATGAGTCTGCTAAGCAGAGGAAACTGCTCCTAAATGCAGTTATTTTTACCTGGGCTCTTATGAGCTTAAGTAAAACAAAATTATAACACAGTGTGACAAAACAGGTTATGCTAAAAATGTATTAAAAGTGTAAAATGTGTGATTTTTTTCCTCCCTCCCTCCAAATTCTTTTGATATCTCTACAAGCCTATTATGATTAAAGAAAATATTAAGACACGATCTCTTTCATAAAAGGATTACTGATCATAATCCTCATATAGGAGTAAATGGAGAAGTTCTAGTAACATTCTAATAACTAATAGACTGCAGGCAAACATAGTTCAAAATATATTTTAACAACAGAGGGAACTGAATATAATATCCCATTTTAGACAGATTATAGGCATTGCATTGGGAAGGTTTAAGAATCCAGTCTTCCAAATCCTTATATAATCCGTTCTCACATGTGAGTTGTCTCTCAGAAGCCAACACAATTTATATAACTAAGTGTTTTCTGAATTAGGCATTAATATACCATTATAGCCAACAATAATTTCCTAATTCTCTGTAGTACCTGTTTGAAATATAATTGTTCATATGTGTTAAATGCCTTAACTAAACAATTTGAAGATTGGAAGTGAGAAAACATGCATATTTAATTGTTGCTCTTCACAGACCTTAGAGGCATTCTAAAGAGGATTTACTCTACATCATTTCTGCATAATTCTGTCGTATTTCCATTGCTCCATTGTATATAGTAACAAAAATTGTCTGAAACACTTTACTAGCTTCCATAATTATCATTCATTAAAACTGCTCAATTGTAATGGGAAAATAAAATTAATCAGTTATAATTTATTTTAATTCAGTTCTCCAAAATTCACTCTCTTTTAACCAGATACTTAGAACTATGTATGTATTTGGTAATAAAAGTGTTAAAACTTCAATATTTCAATGTGTTCAATGTTGCTTAAATGAAAGGCACAATAGAAATGTTAGTATCCAGGGCCCTGTTAGACATCTGAAGTCCCACAGTGAAAATCCACATTAACAACATAGTGTTTGTTGGTTATAGTTTTTCTCTTAATTATCAGAGTGTAAATTAGGTAAATGGAGACACATAGGTGTAAGTGAGAGGAGAATCAGGTCCAGGAACTGCTTTAATGAAGCATGAAATGTTGTATATGCTGTCAAGTAAACTAATATAGTCTCCAATTTTAAGTATGTGAGTTTAAGTGTTTTTCTGAATTGGGCCATAGTGCTCAAAGTCTTGCAAGATCAAATCCAACTTTAGAAAAACTTCAGTAACAATCACCAAATCATAATTGGTTATTAAGTGTTTCAGAATCAAGAGAAACCTATACATAAGCAAACTTACTCACAATATTATTAATATGTTATTAAGCTTCTATTAAACTCTGAACTACATTTGCAAGCAACTCTATCAAAGAGTGAATAGGGCAACTGTATAAAAATAGCAGATCTTCAGAAGTCACATTTTTTCAGTTTTAATTGTTTATTAGTTATTGCTATTCTGAACTAAACCAAATGAAGTATATGGAAATTACTCTGAAATGTAGTTTTGATACTGATACTGAGTCTGGGGGATGCTAAATTAAAAATAATTATTTCAAACCAGATTTGAGAACAATGAAAAAAATAACGAATAAAAGAATGCAGAGCTCTTGAGAACAATGTAATGAGTTAGCAGATTTTTATACTACATTTTCCCTTAGAAGACAGTATCAAATACATCACAACTATTAAGTGCAAACGAATCTTATAATGTGTACTACACACTTTGCAAATAAATCCAATGACAGACACAGGAAAGTTCAAGTCTCTGTCTAGGCATTCATACCACTATTATGTACAGTAAGAAACATGCAGAAGGAATGTGGCTTCAGATTAATCATTGAGACACTATACATTTCATAAGGCTAAAGGTCATAACAGTTGAGCAAATAATTTCCATCAACATTTTAAGTAAGATCATATGATATGCAATATTTTCATTTGAACTAACAGCCCAGAATATATAGAGGGTATTGCAGTGTTTCTCTTCCAATAAAATGATCTGATTGAGCAAATAGAGTGCTACAGTACAAAATATTGTAATTTCTGCCATACAAAAACTAAAAATTAAAATAGTGAAACCCAGATTATCTTATTTTTAATATCTCAAATAGAGAAAGTATTTGATGTGTATGCACACCCAAGTTCTATATATATGCTAATGATTATAAGAAAATAAATTCTATTCAAGATTATTCACTAGCCTACCAAAGCAAAGAAATTATGTGCTTATGTGCCATGCCCCCTGTAAAATCACTGTTCAAATGTGGACTTTAGAAGTCAGATCTCATTCATATGAAATTACAGTCTTGACTCTAGTCCATCCAAAAACTTATTTTATTTTTTCTTTGCTCACTCATGTTTGCACTTTCCTGTAAATTGAACATCATTATCCTACAAATACTAAATTATGCTATTTCTCTATTGGAGATGAATAGTATAAATCTGAAAATGTCAATGATTCTGGAAGATTTATTTTATCACTAGAGTTAAGTAAAATGTGAACTGAAATCTTTTCAGAGCTAAATTTATGTATGTACTGAATATAGATTGCATATATTTGAATCATAAAATGTCCACCAAGTATACCAGATTTTTATATTCAAATTGAAACACTACCGAATATACTTCTCTCCTATGTAACTGGCTCTCTTGCTTAGTTACTCAGTTCCCTTGTTCTGATCTTTGGATCCAATCTTGACAGATGTTAAGCATATCAAAGAGAGTGCAAGAAAAATTGCTTACTCCAACTATTATTATGCTCTTTTGGTATCTAATCAACACAGACACATAATGAAATAGGAAATGGATTAAGCTACGTATTCATAATGCTATCTCAGTTGTCTTAATAAGAACAAGGCTAAAAACTGTGTTCCTCCAAAGTGTTGGTACAACTGAAATATCTCTCAAAGCATGTACACACACACACACACACACATTGGGTAGGAGGCAAGACTGGGGAGCAGCTCTGCCTGGATCCAAATATGGCCTTGATAATTAAGTCTGGTAAGGTGTGATTGGCACAAGATCAGGAAGGGGGAGGTGAAAGTGGCCTTAAACCACCTTTGTAATCTCCAAATCCACTGGATAGATGGCAGACCATGCTGGTCTCGATCATATTAGAATAGCTCTAGGAGCCTTTTTGGTAATCAAGAATCTCTAAGTTATGTTACATTCTCTTCCCCTAGGAATTTCCTGTGTTCCAAGGGCTGGAAAGGAGGAAGATGTAGACATTGGTCTGGCAGTTCTGTGCCACGCTAAAGGCACGTCTACACAGCAGGGCTAAACTTGAAAGAAGCTACGCAACTTGGGCTGCTAATTGCATAGCTTAAGTCAAAATAGCTTATTTCGAGTTTTGGTGCTCTTCCCCCAACTTCCCTTACTCATTGTAGAGTGAGGGTTACAGGAGTTGGAGTAAGAAGCCCATTATTTCGAATTTATTTCGAAATACCAGGCTTGCTGTGTAGACGCGCACTACATTATTCTGGAATAACTAACACTATTCTGAAATAACGCTGCTGTGTAGACATAGCCTAAGAGTTCCCAACCATGGGCAGGCCCGCCAATGGTGGGGGGGAGAAAAGGGAGGGGCAAAGGTAACAGTTGCCACAGGGCCTATTGATTCAAAGAGACCCAGGGCTCCCAGCTGCCACAGGTTGCACCTCCCTAAACTGGGACTCTGGTCTAGCAATATCTGTAGTCCAGCAGGACCACAGATGTTCCTAGACAAGAGAGCAGCGGGGCAGGAGGGCCAGCAGCTGAAAGCCCCACACACAGCAAGGCTGGTGGAAGCAGATCCACAGCCTCGGCAGCCCAACAGTGGTAATGGGGCCTCAGTAGCGGGGCAGGGGCAGGCCGGCCAGGGCCCTGGCAGCCCAGCAGGGAAAGCCCTTCCACAGCCAGGGTTACCCAGTTGGGGTCAGGGCAGCCCAAAAGCCCCATCGGGGATGCATGCCAGCCTGGTAGGGGGACTGTTGCTGCCACGGCAACCCAGCTGGGACCAGGGCAGCTCAGCCAGGGCCACGTGCCGCCCAGCAGAGGAGTTGGTGCTGCCACAGCATGGCTGGGGCTGTGTGCCACCTTGCCGGCAGTGGGGTTGGGGTAGCTGTGTCGCCCAGCCGGCAGCGTGGCTGAAGGAGCCAGTGGTGGGGAGGGGTGGCAGGCTGAGGGGGCCGATGGCAGGGGACCTCCGCTGGTCCAGAAAATTCCCTCATCCGGGACCACTCAGGTCCCGAGGGTGCCAGACCAGGGAGATCCAATCTGTACTGTGTCAACAGCTGGAGCCACAGGTCCTTTAAATCACTGCTAGAGCACCGCAAAACTGGCTGATCCCAGCCCTGCCTCATCCACCCACGGCCCTTCGCCTTCTGGGAGTGCAGAACTAGTACTGCCCCCCTACACACACACGCTTTGCCCAATGGTCCATGTTGCTGTGACCTGACCCCACTCACAGGGATTTTTAAGGGTCTGGTTCTGTTGGCTTTATGCTGTCAGAGTGGCACAAAGAAGCACAATGAGACCCAGGATCTGCCCCACAGTTTCCCCTAGTTTGACATAAAGACATACAGTCTTTTGAAGGCCTTATCCCACTCCATCTTATTTGTCACTTGTCAATTTCACTATGAAGAACCAAGCTCTCCGCGGTACTCAGAAGAACATAGACAGAACAAAGGTGGCTGGGGTGATGCCTAGTGGAATTCAAGCAGCATTCACTGAAATACCCACATCACAAAGGATTCCACAAAAGCAGAGGTATCCACAGGGGATCAGGTCCACCAACTCTGAAGCTGTTTGACACCACCACGTCAGCAGAAAGCAGCAATAAAAGAGCCAAGAATGAGGCCCATAATATTTAGCCATACCATTTTGTAAGATGAAAATTAATTGTTAATGATTAAAGGAATGTACTGAGAAACAATATGAATATACACCTAAACAAGCAGAAATTAGGAAATTCTAGCGTCACAGTTGTATACACAGACTTAGCTCTTCCACCTCATACTATAATAAAAGGCTCAATGCAGTTATGCCGGTGATAAATTTACCATAGACATTTTACTTACGTAATCCCATACTATTTTCAAGAAATAGTACCATCAATACCTTTAGAAACCTTAAATATACTGGAGTTCCTTAGCAAAAGAGTTCCTTAGCAGCCTTTAAGGACCAGTACATGCCATCTCACTCCAATATCCCTAAAGCCTTAATGTGATTCCTTTCATGGGCTGTGAAAAAATGAAAAAAATCTTACTACAGCATGTCACGCTATACTCTTCTCAATCTTGCACCACCCTGGTCCAATAAACAAGAGCACAACTTGTACATCCTCCTTCACTATCTCCCAAATCTTACCCTGACACACACAAATTCTTCTACCAGGACCTGCACTTCATAACTACAAAACAGAGGAGAGAGTTTGTCCCTTGATAAGGCATGGGCTTCTGTGAAGCTCTGCCTCATTCACTGTCTACCATACAACTGAAGGAAGGGCTCACATTTTTGACGGCATGGAAATTTCTTTTGCATCGGGCCCACAGTTTGTCAGTGCATGCTAACTAAAGCAGAATTCCTACAGAACCTTTTCTTATTCAATTTACAAATCTGAACTACAATTTTTAGTATGCAGCCAGAGTTGTAATATATACACAAGCAATGCAAGCCACCTTGCTTAGAGACACTGGCAAAAAGCTGTTTAAAATACTGCTATTGTTGTTTAGGAAAAAAACTGCCTGGGTGTGAAGTAAAATTTACATAGGCTTATAACTTGGCAAGTCAAAACCAATTATCACTTCAGCACTGAAAGGTAGTTTTCCTATCTTCTTGCTAAAAGTCAGCTTTCAAACCAAAGCCACCTCTGCACCAGAGCTGTTTAAAAAAATATTGTTTTTATACAGAAGAAATTATTTTTTTCTTTCATTCCTATACAGAAGTAACAAATACATTTTTGCCTTTTTTTTAAATATTCACCTTCAAGCAAAGAACAAGATTTGAATTTTCTGCCCCCAAAGTAGAATTTTTAGAAAGTTATAAAAAAATGGTAACCAGAGGATTGTGATAGAAATAGTTTATATTTTTGCATTTAGTCCCTACATTTTTACTGTACTGTTCCCCAGGCTCCCTGGGAAACATCAGTGCTTGCTCTTAAAACAGTCAGGAGTTCCTGTTGAGAGATGAGAGGTGCTTTCTTCCTGCTTTGGCTAGGATGCCTCCACAGAGCTCCTCATCCCAACAGGTTGAGGAGTAAAGGATGAAATTATGTTCTGAACACTAATAGCCTAGTATAGTAGCTATACCACCAGACCTGGTCCTACCTCTTTTCATGCAGCAAAAATATTAAAAACAATGTGGTAACACCCAAATATTTTTAGGAAGTGGCACACTGGGTACCTTCCAAAGAACATAAGGACTAGTTTTAAAAATATGTTCTAACATCTAATTGCTTAATAAATGAAATGGTTTGTTTAAAAAAATATAACACACACATAAACATATACGAAGTCACACATTGTATTCATTTTTCTGAATAACCTCCACTGTATGCATTATGGATTAATTATGTTTGCACTGCAAGATTTATTGTGAAATATTTTAAATGGATCGGAATAATCACAATTGTTTCTTCATCTTAAAAACACTCAACTTTCCCCCCTCTCCCCCCACAAAAATTACCTACTGATTCCTAGAAATGAGTGTACATACTGTACTTGAAAAGGCTGTGGGGGTATGATTACCTGACACACTGAGGTTATTAATGGGATGAAAGAATTGGTTGTTGGATCAGTGAATACAATAAATCTACCTAAAGTCAAATTTTAAGTTCCAAACCAGAATTTTAAAGAAGTGAATGGGATTACTTATTTTTATAAAAAGAAAACATGCAAAAATTGTTGGGTTAGACTTGTTCCACCCACTTAGTTATCTTTGCATGTTCAGTGCTTTCTGTGTCAGAATGACAGTGTTGGCAACATTCTTGCTTCTGGGCCAGAAGGCTGTAGACCCATTTAAATAAGGACTCAGACTCAAACTCAGTGCTGACACTGCAGTAAAGAGCTAATAGGGAAGGGGGCTTAATCCGCACGAGATGCCTTTTTAGGATGAAGCATTAAATTGAGGTCCCCTCTGGCAACATCAATTAAAAAGAAAAGTTTTTTCCATGAAAAATAGATGTACTTTTTAAAAATAACCTTGGTAGAATTCACAAAATATCTAATGTGGACGTGCAATCTATGTATTTTAGAATATTTGTCTGTTTGTCTGTTTGATCAAGAACTCCTAAATAATAAGAGCTAAAATCACCAAATTCGGTATACAGCTTCCTCTTATCCTAACTGAAAGCAATATAAAGGTGCCAGGAAACTAGGATGTGCCTGGAATGGGATTGCTTCTCATAAAACCAAACATAAACAAGACAATCACCAAAGCAAGTACAGTCCACAAAATTGGCATAACTGAGTGAATGTTGAAAAAGACTGAACCAAGATGAGCCAGAAAAATGAGATGAACCGGAAATAGGATTGCCTATAGGATTGCCTCAATAAACCTTACCAAAAAGAGATAAAATGGAAAAATTTGGAGCAGTGCTCTGTTTTGACAGCATTTATATTCTCAAACATTTACCTGCACATGCAAATGTGAGGATCTGCAAGTGCATACGTATTTTGAGTAGCTCAACTCCTACATGAGCCTTGGCAAATGTGGTATCGGTACTTTAGTTTCAAAATGACAACAAAAATGGTATATATATGTGTTAGTTTGTCTTGGCGATTGAAGGGCCTGATCCTGCCAGATGCTGAATAGCTCTTGTGAGCTTATCTTTAGGGCTGGATCCTTCAAGATGATGAGTGCACCTAATGACAGCATTCATCAGTTTGTAGGTCTGGCCTTGTCAGATTTTAGCCTAAATCTTGGTTAGGACCCTATAATTTAAAATGAGTGCTAAATATCTTATGCTAACTTCTAGATTTATATTATTGTTAGGGAATACAATTAAAGAAAAACTCAATATAACCAAAGGCATGACCTAACCTAGCTTGTTCCCAGAGCTCAGAGAATATACTAAAGAATCTGTAAAATGGAAAAACTGGGTTAATAATATCATGAAATCCTGCCATCCCATGAGAAACTCCCACATTCATAGTGAAACTCTAAGTCATTATATGTATTGAAGTGGAGAAAAAAAGATCAAAATTATCGTGCTCTCAGAACTCTAAACTGTAGAAGAATAGCAAAATCTAAAAACTAAATCAAATCACTATTTCAAAAATGTAAATTTACTTGCGAGTTGCAGAGATGTATGTGACAGGAAAATCCTAGAATCTTTAAACTACACATTTTAAATTCTATGAACAATCAAAACTTTCTGCCAAAACCTGTCAGCCAACTTTACATTATCTCTAACAGTTTTTATTAGAAAAAAATTAATGAGGAATATTCACTATGACTCACTCCAACAAGAATAACATTACATGATACACTGTCAGATGTAGTCAGAAAGTGGTACTTAGAGTTCCCCACTAACTGCACCTAAAACACACCCTCTTTGTGATCTCTGGCTGAAGTTATGTTGAACATAGAATATTATTCCTGTTAACATAAAAATCATAATGCCTAATGCAATGGATCTCTGATCTCAGATTTCAGCAATATGTAGAAGACCAAATATAAGTAACAACAACAATGACAATGATGAAAACCATAAACAAATGTAACAATAAAAGACAGCAATAAACTATACAAGATAATCTGCGGGGCAGAGGTATCTAATAGAGGCTCTTCGGAGATCAATATTACACCTATTATTAAACACATCGATAGAAGTAAACATGACAAACTATAGATGATACTAAATTAGAAGCAATTGAAAAAATAGTGATGAGAGAAATACATTACCAAAGGATTGGGGATACAGTTTTTAAAAACAATAAAAATGCACTGAAAAACTATGAAATATGTGGTCAAATATTCAAAAGTGCTTATATGATGTGTGAGCCAGAATTTCATTTTCAAAACAGGTTTGGATACTTCGGAGGTATAAAAGGAATATAAAAGGTATATAAAAGGAAGTTACAAGGAGGAAGGAGAAAAATTGTTCTCATTGGCCTCTGATGATAGGACAAGAAGCAATGGGCTTAAATTGGAGCAAGGGAGGTTTAGGTTGGACATTAAGAAAAACTTCCTACCTGTTAGGGTGGTTCAATACTGGAATAAATTGCCTAGGGAGGTTATGGAATCTCCATTTCTGGAAATATTTAAGTGCAGGTTGGATAGACATCTATCAGGGATGGTCTAAACTGTGGTTGGTCCTGCCATGAGGGAAGGGAATTGCACTTGATAATCTCTTGAGGTCCCTTCCAGTTCTAGAATTCTATGATTCTATGACTCTCAGAACCTTCAGGTCAGGGGACTCAGGGTCAGAGGTCTCTGGATGCAGAGCTATAAAACTGTAGCAAAAAGTGCCCCGTGAGTCCCAGTGCCCAAGCCAAAATGTCTACACTACAATTTTATTGTCCTACAGCCAGAACCCTGAAGCCCACATCAGCTGACATAGGCACTGTGACAGTGTTGCAGATTTTTTATTGCAATGTAGACATAACATTGGTCTCATCAAAAGTAAATAGTACTAAGGCTCCTATGTGCTTAAATCGCTTTTGAAAATGAAACTTGGGTTCTTTCGAAAATTCTAACATGACAATGATTTGGGGTGCATAGGATAATATGGGGATGGTGATAATTTTTTCTGTAAAGCACTGGCATAAGTGCACCTAGAATCTTGCATATAATTCGGGGTACCTTCAGATTTGGAAATAAATTAGCAGGAAGTTCAGAAAAAAGGAAGAAAAATGATTGACTTAAAAGAATTAGTGGAACTATACATGTATAACTTCGGCATTAATTCGAGTGGTATAAATATTTGTTTAAGACAATTAAAAAGTGTGAATCAAGGGGAGATAAAAACTATTTAGAGTGCTCCAGTGTTGATCGAAAAGGAGTGATGGGAGGAATTTGAGCAAAGGACATTTTTTGTCTGAATGTCAGAAAAATATTCTTATCAATGAAGATTATTTAACCATGGAAAAGTTTTCCCCCAACAGAAGTGATAGAAACTTCATTGTTTGAATCTTTTAAAGCTGTATTAGGCAATGCACTAGAAAAACAAAACACAGTGCAGGAAATAATCCTGCAACGGCTGGAAGAAACACTAACTAACCTAATCTCTAATTTTACGGTTCTATGAATATGAATGGAAGAAAACATATAATGCATAGTGGGTTTCCCTCCCTGTTTCTTGTTGTTCACAACCATCCCATCGTCTACAGATAGCTGGAGAAGCAGAGGGCAACATACAATTCCAAATTAATCCCTAGTATTGTTGCTGGAGGCTGGAGTTGCACTGGTCTCTGAAAGGCGTCTTCTTGGGGAATTTTTGTTTTTGTTTGTTTGTTATTTTATCTTAGCCATTGGGTTTGTGCACAAAATCATGGGGAGACGGAAGGAATTATCAATGGTTACCAATGGAGGTGGGGGGAGGGGTTACAAAGCCTTAAGGCTACTTGTTAGCATTGGAACCACTGGCACAAATATTCTCCTTAGAGACACTTTCTTCACACTATACATTATGAAACCAATCTTTTCCTCCTCCATTTCACATTAAAGATGATTATTTGTTGTTGATTATGAAAAAGATGTACAATGTACAGCCCAAAGTTAAGGTTTCCATAGTTATCCCATGCATTGTAAAAAGGGTTCTGTCTCTATATACTAAAAATCATGGTCAGCCAAATTCCTCACATAAAATTATTGTGCTATGCATTCTGGAGCTATGCAGTCAGCTAATGTATGCATCTAATCATGTAGAAAAATTATCTGACCAGTCAAATACTGGTTGATAGAGCCCATAGTCATTTATAGGGGAAAAAACAACTCCTTTAAGATGGGAATAAGTAACCAATCCTCAGTCTAATATATCTCATTGCTAGAAAGTTTTTCCTGTTACCCAGGGTACATTTTTGCTTTTCCAAATCTTATTAATTTACCCCTCGTTTCACCTCTTTAGACCACTTTAAAAACCCCTGCTACTTTTTGAAGTTTACATCTCTTAAGTGTTTGTAGACTGTTCTCTTGCTTTCTTTAGACAATTGTAGACTGCACATATATAGTGCTTTTAATCTTTCCTCCTAATTCAATCCCTCCAGCCTAGTATTTTTTTGTATGCTGTTCTTCTAACTCCCTACATTTCTAGTAATAAGGTACTCCACTAGCTGCATCCCAGTAACTTGCTGCATTGTTATTTACGTGTAGCAAAGCCTATTAGGAAAGATCGGGTATAAATGGTATGCTTTTCTCAGACTAGACAAAGGCCTGAAAGGAGCCAGAATATCTGGGCAGGGTCTCCTGGAAGGAGTAGACAGAAAAATAAATTTTTTTATTATATTTTATCTGGTAGTCTTCTAATAATGATTTTGGGTCAGTTTAAAAAACAGCCTGAAACAAATTCTGTAATTGCCTGTTGTCTTTTATTTTATTTTTCCTTTTTTCATTTGATGTAATTTAAAATAAGAAATTGGTTAATATGTCCTAGGGTATCATGTTCATGTTCATGTTCATATCCAAGATAATATGAATTAAATTTGGCAGAAAGCTTTCATGAGACACTATCATGAAAATCTAACAATATAATATTTAATGTTATTATTATAACAATTTAACACTCACTGCATTCCATTCACTCCACCCTTTCACTTGAAATTCTATTTAAAAGATCATTCAAACTTGCCTGATGCAATTCATCCTTCATGAAAATAGTATTTGTTAAGCCTTTTATTTTTTAAGATGGCTGCAAGTGTTCATTTTCTAGGATTGCAGGGTTTTCTACATTGTTTAGGCCTGTTACGGGTTCCAAAGGAAATGTCTCTGATGCAGGCTGGGCAAGCAACAGACGTTTTTCATCTTACCCAAATCATTCAATAGGCTTGGCTTTACTGTTAATATGTAGATGTACTACTCCCATAACTTTTGGTGAATGATCAGTGTGCTACTGTTTACTGAAGGATCCAATTATTTATTTTAATCCTGATTATCATGCTGAAAATAGAGATAGCTTAGGTATGCCCTGAAGTTTCACTGGCAACTAACCGAGTTTTAAGCTCACTTGTCAGGAATAGGGTTGAGATATTGACAATGCGTTTAGTCCTGTGGCATGGTAACTGTGACTGGCTGGCAGCATCTCCCCCAATCTATGCTATTCAATAAGATTTACCACAAAGGTGCAATTTGTATTGCCAGGCTTTAGTTCTTGTTGTCTCCCTAGTTCTAATGTATTAAACATCAAATAAAAGCTGTGACCTTCGCTCATACCACAGTTGTATTGTCTCTCTCATTTCCTGCTGCGTTCATTCAAAGTGCATTAGTTCATTCTTTTAACTTGTTCATGTCTTATGCTTGGTACCACAGTGATAAACACTTTATAAATACATGAAATTAGATTAAGATAGAGGATTTCTGGGAACCTGAAATGAATGACTGAAATATCCTCACAATTCCCAAGTATTTGTTCATGTTAATTTTAAAGAAAAATCTTAAGTAATCATATTGTGCATAAATTAAGACATTTATGCAGATAGGGATTTATTGAATATGCATCTATGAGCCCTATCTATGGCTGCAATAGAATGCCTTGTTCTTGATCTGAAACTTGCAAAATTGTACTATGACGCTAGAAAACAAATACAATGTTTAAATAAGATAGAAGATTTTTATTCTTGGGGGTTTTTTACATATACATACAAAAGATACAAACAAAAAAGTGAATTAAAATATCGGAGCAAATCCTTTAAATCAACAGAAGCTTCATAATTTTATCTAAGGTCAAACATTGGTCTGACAAATATAAGAATTCAGCTTTACAAAACTTTCAATTTTATTTTGCTGAATACCATATAAGACTCTTGTAGTTCCATTTTAAGTTTCTATAACCCTCAAATTTCACTCTTCTCACAATTTGGAAAAATAGCTATATTTGCATTGAAACCACTTGGGAAAAAGGGAAAGCTGGCATTTTATGTGAAAAACTAGGTAGATTTATCTAGAAATAGGCTCCTTTTGCTTGAAAAATATTCACCTTACAAATGGATCTTTGAAATTTTTCCTATTTTTGAGTTGGGAAACAAGATGAACATTACTTTAACATCAACTTATTAATATTTTATATCCCTCTGCTGAAACCAGCTAAATTTGTGCACAGGCATAGTTGCAGTAAAAAGTTTGGCTGCTATCACCTTTTGGGAAATTTAACTTTAGAAGTAAGCTATCAATCATCAAATGTTTTATACGGGGATAAAGTTAATTAGGATTGTTTGAGATAACATGATCTTGGTAACTAATTGACCTTTCACTAACAGTGGTAAATAGGTCAATGGAGGGATGATAGGAGTTACTATAGAGAACTTTCTGGGTGTCTCGCTGATGAGTCTTGCCCACATGCTCAGGGTTTAGCTGATCGCCATATTTGGGGTCGGGAAGGAATTTTCCTCTAGGGTAGATTGGCAGAGGCCCTGGAGGTTTTTCGCCTTCCTCTGTAGCATGGGGTACAGATCACAGCTGGAGGATTCTCTGCATCTTGGGGTCTTCGAAATATTTGAAGGCTTCAATATCTGAGATATAGGTGAGAGGATTATTCTAGCAGGGGGTGGGGGAGATTCTGTGGCCTGCATTGTGTAGGGGGGTAAGACTAGATGATCATAATGGTCCCTTCTGACCTTAAAGACTATGAGTCTATGAGACTCCAAAGTTTCCTCAAGACAGTGTGTGATTAGTAGGAGATTAAGAGTTCTTTGAGTCTATCTCCATGTGGCCAGTGAATAAAACCTCCACCATTTTAAAACTTTTCAATATTGACTGGAACTTTTGTGGCACAGATTAACAAACCATAACTAAATCATAGCATAAAACCTTGCAAAAATATTCATTTCTTGTTTCAATAGTAGATCTATTCAGATTTTGATGTGAATAAATGGTTACAAAACCCTGAAAAAAGAGGATGTGGTTCCCAAATGAAAATCCTTCAGCAAGCTGTTCCATTAGATATTTATTCTTATTTGAAGTGTGACTTCAATTTGGCCAAATAGTAAAGTTCTTCCACGCGTTCTAATAGTCCCTACTCAGCTCTTAGCTCTGTGGCAGGAGGAGGGTGGTAGCTACTTGAGGGATGCCCAGCATGAAATGCAACTTTATGGGCAAAAGTCATCAAAACCAAGGACTCCTGTCACTCAAACTGCTGCAAAACCAATAAATATTCCTCAATCCCATCTGACTAAACTCTAAACTGAGGTACAACCCTAATGACATAATTAAGTGCTAAGAAACAATCAAAATAAACTGCTGGACATCCTATAAATTCCTTCCCAAATTCAATTTTTGTAATTAATTAGATCTAGAACATTCCTAAAAGTATTCTTTTACCACAGCACAAATATGGTACAAACTCTGCTGCCCATAAAGGCAATCCAATTCATCCAAATACAATCCATCCTGCTCCCCTGTCCTCCCAAACTTATCCCTCAAAATAAAGACTGGCAGTAGAGATATTTCCACTGTCAGTCAACACACCTTACATCTTCCTTAGGAGGAGGGATAACTCCTCCTGACCTGGTCTACACTACATGGAAAATGTGAAGTAAGATATGCAACTCCAACTATGAAAATTACGTAGCTGGAGTCAACGTATCTTACATAGCGTTTCTGCACCATCCACACAGCAGGAGGCCAATGACAGCAAATGCTCCCATCAGCTTCCCTTACTCCTTGTGAGAGCAGGAGTACCAGTGCCGATGTGGGAGCCCTTTGAGTTCCATTCTAGCAGGTCTATACTAGACTCGCTAAATCGAACCCTGGAAGATCAGCTGTGGCAGCATCGATCTTCTGCGTAGTGTAGATATGCCTGCGGTCAGGGGACTGATGGGCTCTCCTCCACTGCTGGCACATAGCTAGGCAGAGATTTGAATGCCACTAAATCCCAATCTAGATCTCTACCAGAGAAGCAGGAATCGGCACTGTTTCGGTTTACTAACATTTTTATGGTAACACAACAGGAAGTTATAAAATATCACAAAAGTACAGGTTGGACCTCCCTGGTCCAGCACTCTCAGGACCTGACTAGTCCCAGAGGAGGTATTTTGTTGGACCAGGGGAGGTCATTTTTGGACCCCTGCCACCAGCCCACCAGACCTGGCCACTGGCCTCCTAATCAGCTCCCCACCTCCTGCTGGCCCCACTACCTTGCTGACCTGCTGGGCAGCCATTGCTGCCATGGGTCCTCCAGGCAGCTGGCCCTGGGGCTTTGGACAGCTGTGCACATGGGGGCTTCTTGGATAGCCCTGTACGCCATGCACTGGGGCTTGCTAAGCAGCTGTGTGCACTGTGCCGGGGCTCCCTGGGCAGCTGTGCGATGGGGCTCCCAGTAGCACTGGCTGGGTCTCCCAAACCTTCTTGGGCAGCCACGTTACCACATGCTAGGCAGCCCCACCATCAGCTCCCTGCGGGCAGCCCACTGCCCTGCTGACCCCGCAAGGATCCTTACTGCTGGCCCTCCACCGGAACTCCCTGGTCCTGCAACATCCATGCTGGACTATGGATGTTGCTAGACCAGAGACTCCTGGGTAAGAGAGTTTTAACCTGTAATTTACTGACAAAAAACAAACATGAATAGTGTATGTAGGAGCAGTAGTAGCCTTCTTTTCAAAAGTACTAGGGGTGCCCCCTTTCTTTACTACTTTGTGGCATGCAAATATTTCAAAAATCTTACACACAGCATTAAAAGCCCTCCATTTACCCAGTGAATGGGGAATAAATCAAACACTATGCTTTACAATGTCTAAGCAAAGTTCTAATACCAGATGCACATTTCTGCATGTTTAGGGTGCATCTACACTGCACCTGGAGCTCAAAATAAGCTATGCAATTTGACCTACGCAATTTGAGCACTTATTTCAAAATTAATTGCTATTCTGAAACGTCCCTTATTCCTCATGGAATGAGGTTTACATGGACGTCAGGATAGTGAGCCCGTTATATTTTGAAATAACGGGCACGCTCAAAAGATGTGGAATAGCTATTTTGGGATAATTCTGGTATCCTGAAATAGCGCTGCAGTGTAGATGTAGCTATACAGTCCTCTCCATGATTTCAGTCAGTATTTAGGGTTTTTTATACTCTTACTAGCATTTGTTGGCAGAAGTAGTAGACTGCTATCTGAAAGTCTCAGAGGGGTGGCCGTGTTAGTCTGTAACTTGAAAAACTTTAGAAACAACACTTAGTTCTGCAGCAACCGTAGAGACTAACAAAAAATGTAGATAGTATCAGGAGCTTTCATGGGCACAATCCTGGATAACTTACTCCATTCATCTGAAGAAGTGGGTTGTGCCCACGAAAGCTCATGATACCATCAACATGTTTTGTTAGTTTTTAAGGTGCTGCTAGACTATTTGTTATTTTTAAAGTGCTATCTGAAAATAGGTCTTTGCTGCATAGCAGCCCGACTGCCATCAGAGCAAAAATAATCTACCATTTCAGATCTGTGTCAATATACTCACTTTTACTTCAGAAACTGTTTTGGAGCTGAATGGAGAGTGGGGGGAGGGAGTTTAGCCCATACCAGGGCTTCTTATTTGTTTAGCATGTGCATATGTAATGCACATACCTTCTTGGTGTGGTGTATTGTCCCACCTAGTGGCACTACGACCACTTCCAGGGAGAATAATGAGTATGCTCCGTGGACTTAGCTAGGAGCCAGCTGGCTTTTAGCTCGTGCAGTAGAGGCTCATGCACTGCACTCCAGAGGTCCCAGGTTTGATTTCACCTGTCAGAATTACACATAGTCCTCAAGCCAAGTGATGGCATTTTCAGTGGCATGATGCAATTCTTCTAGACCACCTAGTCAGCTAGCTATCAGCAACAATGTGGAGCGGCATCTGTATTATGTCGCAGATGCACAAAGGGCTATCAGGAAGGCCCCAGCAGTGTCAGACGTGCGTTGGCACATACCTTCTCCAGTAGCTTGCCAGTGGCACCCTCTTATTTGATATGAGGAAGAGCTGCATTGTTCAGAACTGGGATCCATGAGAGTGGAGTTGGACACATGGTGCCAGTAGCTGCATATCACAGTTTGGTGTGTGACGATTAACTCTATACTGGTGCGCAGTACTCCACCACTGAATACAAGAGCTGACATCCGCAGGGTTGGGACATGTCTTAACTTTAGCTGCTGTCTTCCTCAGGTGGGTATGGTAACACAGTGTATGATCTACGGTCATGCTTAGATAGACCACTTCTACTTCATGCTTCATCTTCTGACAATTCAGATCAACATTCAGAGCTCCAAAACTGATTAACTGCTTCATACAATATTGGAGAAATACCACATGCTGAAAGCTTGGTTGTTGAACAATCCACATATTTTTTAGCTATTCAATCCCAACAAAAAGATTTGATATTAGGATTTTATTACCTTAGGGTATGTCTACACTACAGTGTTATTTCGAAATATCTAATTTCAAAATAAGATATTTCGAAATAACGCGTCTACAGACAAAATGCATTTCGAAATAGCATTTGGCTATTTCGAAATAGCACGTCCACACTGAGTGGACACTGAATCGCATTTAAGGCCGGCCAGAACCAGGTCCCGGCAGAGCATCAGGTCAGGAGTTACTTTGTGTGGCTGCTGCCTGAGGCTATCTGAGGCCTGTGCTGAAAGGGACCCCCCCGGACATCCGGTTCTCAGGTTTCCCTGCTTGATTGCCTACCTCGATGAGGGACAGCAAAGCATTTTGTCTCTGCATGCTCTGATTGCCCTCACTTGGGACACCACAGCATTCTGCAGCATGGAGCCAGAGCTGCCCCTGGGTACTCTGGTGCTTCTCGTGGACTCGTTGCTGTGAGCCTGGCTGCACTTTCTGCAGGCTGCCATCCAGGAGGTCCATCGGGGGCTGTCAGTATCCAGGAGGCAATGCGGGAGAGCTTCCACCCTGAGGAGCACTAAGAGCCTCCCTGGTCTGCACCACTGGGGGCTTGTGCCTCCCTCACATCCTTCCACTTACCCCTCCCTAACCCCCCTTCCTGATGTAAAATAAAATACATGTATTTTCATGAACACAAACTCTCTTTATTTAACAAAACTGGGGAGGGAATGAAACTCTGGTGAGACTGGGGAAAGGAGGCGGGAGAGGGGAGGAAAGAGGGTGGGAGAGGGGAGGGAGAAACCTGGGAGTAGGAAGCTGGAAGGGGGAAGCAAGGGGAAGAAGGGGGAGGGGAAGCTCAGGGCTCAGGGTTGGGGGTCTTGCAGGACCAACTTGATTTTCATGCAAACCTGCTCCTGGGTTCGCATGTGACCTTTGGTGGCCAGGCTGGCAGCTATCCTGCCATAGACGGCCACGTTCCCCTGTCTAGTGCGGAGATCATGGATGTTGGGGGCATCCCCCCAAACCTGAATAAGGTCCATGATCTCCGCCCTGGACCAGGAAGGCACCTGTCTTCTCCGGGACCTGGCAGGAGAACAATAACTACAGTAAATTTTTTAATCATCTACAGAAGTCAATTTTTTTTAAATACATGCCAAGGATACTTTGAAAAATCTAAAAAGATTAATGTTAAACACGTAGGGCACATTTAAACTATGAGACAAGGTTGAATCTAATAAGGTCAATTTCCTACCACCCGATTTTGCGAAGTTGAGGATCCATGTCCTCAATGTGGGAAAAATCAAATGTTGTCCAAAGTAGCGTGTCCCCATTGTGAAGCCTGCAGTCGACAAAGAGAGCAAAGCTCTGTGGGCAGCTTTGCATTCTGGGCTATGCTCCTGGTGTCCACTAGGTCGAAAACTCTGCAGCGAGTGGTCAGGGACTCATGTCACCAACGTCTCAGAAAGCACTTGTCTACTCCTTCCCTGGCATGATATCAGCAGGAGGAAGTCCGCTCACGCCTTTTTATGTCCTGATTGCCCAGGCTGATGAGGCATGGAGGCTGGTAGGCAAGAAAGCATCATCATGCTCATGCGTGTAGTGGCATGCCTCATGGCACTGTGCTTCAAGAGTGTAGGCATCTTGCTCCACCAGGAAGAGGAAGAGGCTGAAGCTCGGTGTGGCATGAAGGTGCTGCTCAGGCATGGCCTGGAGCTCTTGCTAGCATACCCACCAGTCAATGCTCAGGATACAGTACAATGCTGGTTCTGGTGCCATGAGATGGGCTCAGACTTAGGGAACCACATTGTGATGCAGACTTGCAACAATCAGCAGTGGCAGATGAGAAGAAATTCTGAATGTGCAAGGCCACGTTCCTGGAATTGTCTGAATGGTTTTCCCCTGCCCTGATGCTCTAGGATACCTGAATGAGACCCACTCTGACCGTGGAGAAATGTGTGGTGCACTCTGTGGCTACATCGTGCATGGGGCCCAAAACAGCTTGTTCACATGTCTGCAGATGGAGTGGAAGTCTATCTGCACAGGTCCATGAAGCTCTCACATAGGTACTCTTTAATCCTTTTCACAAGGTGTTTTGGGAGGCCAGACTTATGCCATCCTCCATGATAAGACACCTTCCCATCAGGCATCATTGAATCACAAAGCAGTGCAGCATAAGACCCCGGTTTATGGATACATTCAGAAAGCATGTGCTCTTGATCACTTGGTGTAATTCAGAGAAGAATGATATATCACATGACAACCTTCATGAAGGGGAAGGGGAACCTATTAGCACTCTCCCCTGGAAGCCCCGTGTGCTGGACACACTTCCCTTCCCTCCCCCCCTGCAGGCAGGAAAGGAACCAGAGTCCTCAGGAGGCCGTGTATGATGGACCTGGTATGTGCTGGATACAGCAGGAAGCCATCCTTTGCTGCCATTTCCCTCACACCTGCAGTTTCTGGCCCTGGCTAGCCCCTTACCATGACAACCTGTTTCTGGACCTAGTGTGTCCTGATGCTCCACTGAGAAATCTCGGCATCTGCTGTAAAATGCCCACTTTAAAGCAAACATTTGGCCTTGCATGGAACACATCTCCTTTGTCTTTACAGAGACCTTTGGTGTACACTAATAGATTAGGAGTAGGTTTAACATAATGTATCTGCTATAAGTCTGCCCTTGTAACTTTTCTTTGAGGCTGGGACAGCGGTCAGCTTGGTGCGTCCTCCACCTCTTCTAGAATCTGGCCACTTGGCTCATATCAGCAGGCTCAAATGCATGAGGGACGACATGTTCTGGGAGCAGATGAACTGCATGCACACCCCTGTGGTGGAGATCCAGGCAGAGTGGTAGGATCAGAGCATGGAGCGGCAGTAGAGGAGACACACTAGGGAGCAGCTTGTGAGGCAGCATGAGACCATGTTTTCCTCCCTGGCTGCTCTTATGGAGACCATTGTGTCCTGCCTCAAGAGGGCAATCTCCCAGAGCCCCACCTGTCCTGATGACACCCCCGGTCCCTCCTCCAGCAGCCCCATGGCTTCTACCCTCAGGGTTCCCAGGGGCCACTGGGGCCCCAGGACATCAGGGAGAGACTAAAGGGGAGCTGGAACCTCCAGGTTCTCAGAAGGCAGAAGGCAGTCCCACTCCCATTCCTGAGCCCCTTCCCCCTTCCGTGTCCCAGTTCTTTCATTTCCCTGCTGTTTTCTCTAAATAAAAAAACTCCTGTTCTTTGAATAATAATCTCTTTATTGCGTGAACCGCAGGAGTGGGGTGGGGAATTAAAGGGAAACACGGAATGCAGGGGCCAAGCAAACAAATAGCCAATAGTCCCAGAGCCTTAACCCACTTGTAGTGAAATAAAGTTTGTGAACTCACCAGAAGTGCCTTCCATGGGATTGGTGCTGGACTGGGAGACATCCTGCGAGGGGGAGACTGGCTCCAGTGATATACCAGCTCCTGGCTCTCATGGACTGCCAGCTCCTCTTCTTCTTTCTTCTCCTCCTCATTTTTCAGCCTCTCATCTACCATGGTGACCTCCAGGCTGATACTAGGCATTTTTTGGCTGGACTCCACAACCTCACTGGGGACACCTGTCCAGGCCATTCCCCAAAATGGCATCCAGCTGGTTGTAGAAGCGGCACATCTGAGGTGCTGCACCAGACTGTCCACTCTCCTCCTTTGCCTTTTGGTAGGACTGATGCAGCTTCTTGATCTTGACATGGCACTGCTACACGTCCCTGTAATATCCTTTAGCCCCCACGCAGCTTGCGATCCTGCCCTGTCTCTCAGTGTTCCTCCTGGTGGTTTGGAGCTCATTGAGGATGGCCTCATCCCCCCCACACATCTCAATGAAATCCAAGAACTCCTGGATGCTCCATGCTGGTGCTCATCTGCGTCCCTAGGAACTAGACACCTTGGGAGCAGAAGTCTTCAAAGTGATCACACTGTTGTTGGGATTACTCGATGCCATTTACATGTGTGCCATGGTGTGCTGCTCACTCGCAATGGGCTGGCAATGCTGGCCACACAGGACAAGCCCTTTTACTGTTCCCGGGCCTTTCTGAGCTCAGCAGGACAGCAGTAAAGATGCAAGTTCTGGCCAGAGTGGTTGGAGTGGGAAGCTGTGGGAGGCCTTCCAGAGGCCAAGAGCCTTGACTTTCTGGCACTACTGTCTACACTAGCGTAAATTCAACCGTGCAAGGTTGGGAATAGCGTTACTCCTCGTGAAAAGCAGGAGTACAGAAATCAACTTCCATGGCCCTTCATGTCTACACGACAGGCAGTGTAAAGTAGTGTGAACACATCACTTAGAAAACAAATCTCATGCGGCTAAAGTTGATGTAAACTCCTCGTGTAGACCAGGCCTAACTGGCTTCATTAGTGAAGGACAAAGTATTAGGGAAGAGGATTGCCAGTAAGTACTTAGCATACAAATAAAGCAATTGATTATGCAGATAAGGCAAAATATAGTTATGAAGATACATTTGTAGCAAGGTCCTACATGAAAAAAAATGCAATAAAATCACAATAAGCAAAAGTTCTACTATTTTTATTTGATTTTTGTTTTAATGTAATAAATGCCAAGTAAATCATTAAAAGAAATGTCAGCCCTGTCAGTGGCAGCTGCTCTCCCTACTAAAAAGGGAGGGGAAGTGTAGAAGCAGAGCATCTAGCAAACCCCACAGCGGTCTGCAAAGTCACTAGTGGGAAAACAACAAAGGCCTTTCCATGCAACTAGCACAGATGTGCCCAGAGCCAAACTGTCAGAAACAGTTAAGATGACAGCTACTCACAGTTCATTATTTCCTTCTCACAGGTCACTGGGTGACAAGCTGGGTCACCATGCTTTGTCGGCTGTTCTAGCCCTCCCTCCACAATCCCTATTCAATTTAAATAAAGGTAAGCTGCTCAAGTTGATATACTAATGTAAACAAATATGTCCTAATGCTTGGAGAGAATGAGATTGCAACATTTATTGTACCTTTGTACCATGTTTAGTGTGATTTGTAACATTTAATCCAAGTGATGAACAAAAAATTGAATTTGGGTATCTAGCTGATATGGAGACCAGAATTTTGTTAGGATGCAATTAAAGCATGTAATGAAAGCTAGTTTGTCACCAATTCGAAGCTTTAACCTTTAGAACATTTATATGGCAGATATATATCGTTGACCTGAATTTCAGTGAAAAGATATTTTCCCATAAAAGGACAGAAACAAAATTTTTCACGAGTAAAATTAAGGGAGAGGAGTTAGAATGAACAAACAAAGGTTTTTTAAAATGCAAAACACAAAGTTTAGGATTGTTTTTAAAGCACACCATGTGGATTTTTTTTGTTTATCTCTATTCAACAAAAATATTCTAGCAGCTTTCAATTTCTTTCTCTTTATAGCCTTTTCATATTTCACCTTGTCGTAATCGTATTCTACAAAAAAGAGATCTATGGTGCTTCTTATTTATGTTTGACCACTTGGAATTTACCATGAATGAACAGTTTTTAAAGAATCAAAGTCAAATATTTGATTAACTCTTACAAACAATTCTACCAATTCCTAGCTGTGTCACTGTTACGAGTGGGAAAATGATACTTTCAGGCTATTCCTCATCAATTTTTCCTAGGTTAGTAAATCTTGCAAAAATCTAATATCGGAACCTGGCTGGCTGATTGAGCAGACCTCTGTCTTTCAGGACTAGGCCCTACTAAGTGCTGAGCACTCTGGCTGAGATCTAAGAAAGCACTCCTGCGTGTGCTTAACTTTAAGCTAGCATAGAAGTAGTTTGCTGGATGGGAGCAAGAGTGCTCAGAAAGAGTCAAGACTAAACTCCGGATGTAATATTTGTAGCTATAGATTGAGGAGTGACTCCGTTAACCCCAAGTCCAGCAAAACATTGAAATTTGGATAACTTTAAACATGTGATTAGTCCCATTTAAACATCAGTGGAATTATTTGCATGCTGGTGTAGCAGAGACTGATGCCTTAATCCTCAGCTGAGAAAGCCCAGGCTTCATAGGGTATGTCTACACTTGCACCCTAGTTCGAACTAGGGATGCAAATGCAGGCATTCGAAATAGTCAATGAAGAGGGGATTTAAATATTCTAGGCTTCATTAGCATGATCTCGCCGGCACGTTACTCTGAATGCCAGCTGTTCAAAAGTGAAAGTGCGTGCCAGGACGCGTTAGTTCGAACCAAACCCCTTGGTCAGCTTTGCCCAAGGGTTTGATTTACTGTCAACACCACTCTGGGATTACTGACTATCTGTTTGCTTGGCCCTGCTAGAGGTTCAGGGCCCACCATACTGCAATCATCTGACCTAATAGGAAATCCCTTCAGCTGGGTGGCTGAGTGTATCAGCGTTGCACTGGGCTAACATGGATTCACGAAGGGCAAGTCATGCCTGACCAATCTGATTAGCTTCTATGATGAGGTAACTGGCTCTGTGGATATGGGAAAGTCAGTGGATGTGATATACCTTGACTTTAGCAAAGCTTTTGATACGGTCTCCCACAATATTCTTGCCAGCAAGTTAAGGGAATATGGATTGGATAAATGGACTGTAAGATGGATAGAAAGCTGGCTAGACTGTCGGGCCCAATGGGTAGTGATCAACGGCTCGATGTCAGGCTGGCAGTCGGTTTCTAGCGGAGTGCCCCAAGGATCAGTTCTTGTATCGATTTTGTTCAACATCTTTATTATGACCTGCATGAGGGGATGGATTGCACCCTCAGAAAGTTTGCAGATGACACTAAGCTAGGGGGAGAGGTAGATATGCTGGAGGTCAGGGATAGGGTCCAGAGTGACCTCGACAGATTAGAGGATTGGGCCAAAAGAAATCTGATGAGGTTCAACAAGGACAAGTGCAGAGTCCTGCACTTGGGACGGAAGAATCCCAAGCATTGTTACAGGCTGGGGACTGAATGGCTAAGTAGCAGTTCATCAGAAAAGGACCTGGGGATTACAGTGGATGAGAAGCTGGATATGAGTCAACAATGTGCCCTTGTAGCCAAGAAGGCTAATGGCATATTAGGGTGCCTTAGGAAGAGCATTTCCAGCAGATCCAGAGAAGTGATTATTCCCCTTTATTCGGCTCTCATGAGGCCACATCTGGAACATTGTGTCCAGTTCTGGGGCCCCCACTACAGAAAGGATGTGGACGCATTGGAGAGGATCCAGTGGAGGGTGACCAAAATGATTAGGGGGCTGGAGTGCATGACCTATGAGGAGAGACTGAGGGATTTGGGTTTGTTTAGTCTGCAGAAGAGAAGAGTGAGGGGGGATTTGATAGCAACCTTTAACTTCCTGAAGGGAAGTTCCAAAGAGGATGGAGAAAGGCTGTTCTCAGTAGTGACTGAGGGCAGAACAAGGAGCAATGGTCTCCTTGTTGGATATCTCTAGGTTGGATATTAGGAAAAACTATTTCACTAGGAGGGTGGGGAAGCACTGGAATGGGTTACCTAGGGAGGTGGTGGAATCTTCATCCCTAGAGGTGTTTAAGTCTTGGCTTGCCAAATCCCTGGCTGGGCTGATTTAGTTGGGATTGGTCCTGCCTTGGGCAGGGGGCTGGACTTGATGACCTCCTGAGGTCTCCTCCAGCTCTATGATTCTATGATTCTGTTCTATGATTCTAACAGGGATCTCATGGAGCAAGTTATAGCACATTAAATGGAGTATGACTGTCAGGTTTTTGTGGCGGGTTCTGTTCAGTTAGGTGTGAAGATAAGGAAATTTCTGAGCCATTTTTACTTTATCCTGTGAATCCTAGGCTATGTCTACATTGCAGAGCTTTTCGGAAAAGCTCTGCCACGTCCAAGGAAAGCGTCTGCTTTTCCGAAAAAAAAAAAAATTCAGAAACGCAGATGCGGTTTTTTAGCTTCCCTGTAAACCTTGTTCTACGAGAAAGAAGGGATGTTTTGAAAGAGGGGCTTTTTCCAACATTTGGCCCCGTGTAGATGGGCTAAATGTCAGAAAAGCCTCTTTTGGAAGAAAAACAGATAAAGATACGCAAATTGCAGTTTGCAATTTGCATATCTTTTTCCAACTTTTCCCTGCAGTATAGACATAGCCCTAGCCTTAATGCAATAGGAAAGAGGATGCCATCCTCATTTTCTATCTGGATTTTGACATTTTCTAGAGTACAGCCCTAATCTCAGTGTAAACCTGATTTAAACTTTAAGTTTCCCATTACCAGATATTAGATCAAATCATTAAGACAATGTACAAAACATGCATCACAGGTATCCCATATGAACAGACAACAGGGATTCTCTCTGAGCTGATTTATTAGAGATCCACTTACGTATGCCATATTTTTCTGCTTACAACTCCCCCGAAATAATTTAGTTTAAATACTCTCCCTACCCATTTTACTTGTGAAATTTCTCACACTAAAATGCTTAATATGGTATATATCAGCTAACACATCTATCTCTGGCACCATTGATTCTGGTGACATTTCCTGCAGATTTTGAACCAATGGGGAACTAATTAGATCTTCTCCCACTGCAATAGTCTGAAGACTGGACAAGATTAAAAAATAATCTTTGCTTTTCCTTTTTTAAATAGGAATAAACATTCCAAAATGCTTGTGTGTTACAGTTGGAATGTAGATGCATAATAATAGTTAAATATTAAAATACTTAATGTTGATACTATACAAAATAATATACACCAAATTTGCTGTAGATAATTCAACAGACAAGATGGGTAAGGTAATATCTTTAAGTGGACCAACTTCTGTTGGTGGGAGAGACATGCTTTAGAGCTCTCTAATCAATGAAGGTTGGTCCAATAAAAGATGTTATCTAACCCACTTTGTCTCTCTAATGTCCTGGGACCAAAATGGCTACAATTACACTATGGATCATTCTAGTTAGACACTAATACTTATTTTTTCTATATATCCAGAAATACAAAATTTCAATAATATGTAGTACACAGACTCCCACTGATTTCGATTAAAAGGCAGTTTGCTTAGTGAGGATTTGTAATAGCACTATATTAACCTTGAAAGAAGCATTAACATGATCCCAGTAGCTACTCATTTTCGATTCAGTCTTTCAGTGTGCCAAGTGACTACATCTCTCATTGCAGGACTGAACATTCATTATTATAACCTTTCAAACACTTATACACAACAAAGTGAATGGCTGCACCTCTTAATATTTTGTTTTAAATGTACACCTGATATTCTTACAGACAATGGCTATTTTGTTCTATAATTTGCAGTATCAGTGATATGAATGGACATAGAAAACACTACAGAACTAGTTGTTATCTAAAATTATTTGTCAGGATACAGCATTCTTTCAATGCAGCTAAGTACTGAGAGAAGTATATACCTTTAGCATATTGTAAATATTTTTAAAAAATATACTACTGGGATTTAGAACTGATGCCAGCAAATCATGATTCAAATTTCAACACAATTCTATAACATTAGACATAACATTAAAAATCAGGATATTTGCATACTGTTAATTATTTAGTGTTTTTATTAACAAAACCAAACCTGAAAGAACCAATTCAGCAAGGCATTTAAGTTTGTACTGAAATCCTAATGAAGTCATTAGTACTTAATTATGTTTTTAAAACTATGCATGTGTTTAGGTGCTTTATCAGTTCAGAGGCTAATATAAAAATCTAATTGGCCATGGAAAATTCCAAGCCATGTGAGTAGAAGCTATTTTATAGCTCAACAGAAAAAAATAAAACATTGCAGAGTTCCACGATTGAGAGATGCTATCCAAAACTCTGCTGTCAGACATTTATCTTTCTTTCTGCCTTGTGTCTTGCAGTTCTCCCTAATCACAGCTTATAGTATCACGTCTTGTCATGTTTTGCCTAATGTGCAACAGACACGCTACCATAGCATTATCCCAACATTTATGGTTATTATGACATAATATGGTAACTTTCTTGGAAAAGGGCACACGTTTATTACAGGTGGTCTTAAAAATAAACCATCAAAGGATCACTCAATTTTGCCCAACAGTTTCAACTAATCCTAAACATGCTCCTAAATGCTTCTCTCTGATCACAATATTATTATGGCAGATTCCCATGTTAAGGATAAGCTCTGCCTGCCCAAATTAAAGCCACCCAAATGATGGTTGCTCTGTCAGCCCTTGTCTACACTAGGGAGTTATTTTGAAATAACCCTCCTTATTTCAAAATGATAAATGAAGCAGCCACACGACCAAGCCCATTATTTCAAAATAATGGGCTGATCATTTTGAAATCTGTACTCCTACTTTCCTCAGGGAATAACGCTTATTTCAAAATAGTCATTTCAAAATAGTGGTAGTGTGGACACTCCACTGCTGCTATTTCAAAATAACTACTCCCCAGAGTCATTTGAAGTAACTGCCCCCCAGTGCTTCCTGGGGCTCTAAGTCAAGGTAGCGCATCCACATTAATGGATCCTGCCTCAGACTAATTTGGAAGCTCCTCTATAGTGGGGACATGTATTTCAATTTTGTTCTTTTGGGAGTTATTTCAAATTTAGTTATTTCAAAATAATTTCCTAGTGTAGACAAGCCCTCACTGAGGCTACAGTCACTGCTCACTTTGTAGCAATGTACACACATGAAAATGAATGTTTCCCAGATCCCTGAGAAATATCATTTAGTGATGACAGCTTTAAACTATAACCATCCTGATTTTGCTCTAAAATAACTAAACACGGTTGCCCACAAGGGGATAACTACCAAATATAAATTTAAGAAAAAGAATTATTTATTATAGAAGCATGAAGCTGCTAACTATACTTTTCCTCTGTAACTTCAGTTTATTAAGAAGGTTATGTTTTAGATATAGCTTTAACCAAAATATACTCTTAGGCATGGTATGCCATGCTTCAGCTCAGACTGGATTTCAGGTTGATAATGAAACATGTATTATTATGTAACTTTAAGTCTAGTGGCAAAACCATGTCACATAACGTCAATAAAAGTCCTATTACTTAGCATTCTATGAGGTTCATGCATAGAATTTAAAAGTAAATTTCCCAATTGCTATAAAACTTGGTGTACACATCAATCTTTATGCACATAAATGTCACCCCTTTTCATTAATTTTGGTCAAAAATCCATATTCCCTTACAAGCCAGGGGGCTTCTGAGATATTTCAATAATATCCAGGAAATCAATCTTACATGAAACTGAAGGAAAACATCTAATGTCATTGAACAATAAATATCAGTTCTGTCAGTGGCTTACCTTTGAGCTGAGGCCTTAGGATGTTTCTCTTCTAGTTTCCTCACCAGTGCGACTGTGAGCTGCATGGTCTCCCTTAGGGGACCTGCAGGCATTAAATGGGCGTCCAAAGGTCCTGAAAGTTGTTTCTGATTGGCGTTGTTGACATTTTTTTGTGGAACCTAAAAAATGAAGTACAGCCATGCAATTTATATATTAATTGGAATAATATGTGGCTACTTTTTCAAGTAAGGCTGTTGATCAATAGAAAATATTGAAATCCAAAGAGCAATGTCAAAATGTATCAAGAAAGAAATCTAAGGAAGGAGTAATTTTTTATAACTTCTTAAAGATATACAGAATGTGCAATTTCAACAAATTGTCAGTCAGTGGAATAAAGGAGACTAAAACTAAAAGCTTTGGAATACAAAATGGTTCTATTTGTTAAAATCTCACCTTAATAAATGTATTTCTCTCACACTGTTTAATTTAAACAAAAGCAAATACACTTATTTATTTAAAAAAATAAAGAGGGTGGAAGTTAGTTTCTCTCTTTTCAAAATGTATTTTTGAAAAAACTGTTTCTGACCTGCCTCTGGCTTGGTACAATGACCTCTTCTGCTGAGCTGCTCTCTATATCCTGATGAGCTGGAGACCAGACCCCATGGTGGATGTGGTGTTCCATTTGGGTCACCTCCTCTCTTACATTTAGCTCCTCTAGGTAGGTCAGGACAAACTCAGGGTAAGCCTGTAGGAAAGGATAAAGGCAGAAAAGTGACAAGGAGTAACATTAGGGTATATCAGTAGAACCACAACAAACTACACATCAGGAATTATGGGCAGAGTGTCTGATATAGTCAATGTCACAAAAGTTACAAAGTTATTTATACACAGTATTTCATGAAGTTTTCCTAACTCAGATTTACATAATGACTTTTACAGATTTACTGCAGTGAAAAAATTACACTATGTAAAGACTAAGGAGTAATTTAAGATTATGAACCGACAGTTTTTAAGACTGAAACACCCACATAAACAAGTTTTTCTTGTTACTCACTGATAAAATAAATATTGTATTCCTATTTTAAGTACTTATATGCAATTAAATATGAGAATCATATTTAGCTAGTATCTGAAGTATAAGATATTAGCAGAATGAAACTTCTCAAAAAGGCATGAACTCAAACTTTCTTACCATCTCATATGGAAAAAAAAGCTAATTTAGTTGGGAAATAACTGCATTTTTGTTTTTAACAAATTTAAATGATAAAATCCTGTTACCAACTTTCACACTCTATTGACCTTGCTAGCCTGTCAAGTTAGCTAAGATTCTATATGTGAAAATATCATATCCTAGCAATAACATCCTATTTTGTTTGAGCAGGAAGGGACTTCTGCATTCTTGGCCACTTAACCAACATCAAAATCACCACATCTTTCATCAGGGTAACATGATTAGTCTCATTTTGTTAACCCAGACTGTGAAGTGACTGCATTGTCCCCCTTCAGAAGCAACTTCAGCCTAAGTGGCTTTCAGAGGGTTATAGGGTGGCCATGGTGAAGGATCCTAGATTATGCCTAAATGAAAGCATTTCTTGCTTACAGCCATTGTGGAGAATATGGAAAATTTCCTGCACTGACTGCTCTGGCTAGAACTTGTGCCTCTATTCCCCTCCCACTGAGCTCAAAAAGGCCCGAGAACAGTAGAAAGGCCTTTCCCGTGTGGCCAGTGTTTCAGGCCTATCTTGGGCAAGCAGCAAACCACAACACATGTGGAGATGACGTCGAGTAATCTGACCACCAGTGTGATGACCTTGAGGACTTCTGTCTCTATAGGCTCCAGTTTCCAGGGGCACAGAAGAGCGCCAGCGTGGAGTATCCAGGAGATCTTGGACCTCCTCAAGGTCTGGGGAGATGAAACCACCCTCACTGAGCTCTGAACTAGCAGAACATGGGATGCCCAGCAGTGCAGTGTGAAAATCAAAGACCTACCACAAGGCAAAGAAGTAGAGTGGCCAGTCTGGTGCAGCATCTCACACATGCTGCTTCTATGACTAGCTGGATGCCATTGGGGGAGTAGCCAGTTTCCCCAGAGTGGTCATGAAGTCCAGCCAGGACATGCTTGGTGTCAGCCTGCAGGACACCATGGTGGTGGAGGGGGAGGAGAAGGAGGAGAAAGATCAGGAGGAGCAGACTAGTCAGCTGGTGATTGATGAGAGCCAAGAACTGTTCATGACTATGGAGCCAGTCCCCTCTTCCCAGGATGTCTGCTAGTACAGCACCAACCCTGGGGGAGGGAACTTCTGGTGTGTTCACAAACTTATTCTAACCACAAGCAGATTAATGACTCTATGCCTATACAGCGTAGGGGGCCCAGAAAAAGCTTCTTCTCATTGTCTGCAGATGGAGCGGGAGTCTTGTCTGTACAGCTCCATGAAGCTCTCGCATAGGAACTCTTTAATGCTTTTCAAAAGAAGCCTTATAACGCCAGCCTTACACCGTCCTCTGCAGTAGGACACCTTCCTACGCCAAGCCACTAGTAAGTGGTTTGGCAACATTGAACCACAAAGCAGTGCAGAATAAGGCCCAGGTTTATGGCCACATTCGGTCAGCATAAGCTCCCAATCAATTGTTGTGATTCGGAGAAGACTGATATCTCACATTGCAACCCGCATGAAGGAGGAGCGGAACATATTAGCATTCTCCCTGGGAGGACACATGTGCTGGACACACATCCCCCACTCCATGTGGGCAGGAAAAGAAGCAGTGTCCCCGGGAGGCCACGTGTACTGGACTCAGCGTATGCCAGACACTGCAGCAAGTCAACCCGCCCCTTCCCCCTCTTTCCACCTGCAAGCTCCTTCCCTGGCTGGGAAAGTAGCACTGTCCCAGAAAGCCACATGTGCTAGACCCCACGTGTGCTGGACAGAGAAGGAAGCCACCTTCTCCTGCCCCTTCCTCTCATGCCTGCAGACTTGTGCCCTGGCTGGACCCTTACCATGCCTGCTTGCCTGTCCCTATGCTGCCCTAAGAAGTCTGAGTATCTGCTGTAAAGTGTCCACTTTAAAGCAAACATTTTGCCTTGCACAGAACACATCTCTTTTGTCTTTACAGAGACCTTGAGTGCAGGCTAACAGATTGGGGTAGGCTTAATGCAATGTATCTGCTGTAATGTGTGCCCTTGTATCTTTTCATTGCAGCTGGGCCAGCAGCCAACTCACTGAGAACTCTCCCTCTTCCAGCATCTGCCCACCTGGCTCAGATCTGCAGGTGATATTACACACGAGAGGGCATATTCTGTGAGCAGATACACTTCCTGCACTCTATCGTGATGGAGATGTGGGCAGAGTGGAAAAACCAGATTGTGAAGCAGCAGCAAAAGTAGCAGCTAGCAAAACATCACAACACCATGTTTGTCTCCCCATCTGCTGTAGTGGAGCACGTGGTGTTCTCTCTAGAAAGGGCCTCTTCCCAGAACCAAGTCCACCTTGATGACACCCCTGGTCCCTCCTCCGCCAGCCCTATGGGTTCCACCCTCAGGGTCCCTATGGACAGCTGGGGTCCCAGGACATGGTGGGGGGGGGGGAGCAAAAGGGGAGCCAGACCCACAAGGCCCTCAAGAAGCAGAGGGCAGTTCCACTCCTGTTTTCCTGAGCCCAGCCCCCCGCCGTTTCCTCCTTCCAGTTCCCAGTTTTTCCAGTTCCCTGCTGTTTTCTCCAAATAAAAACTCCTATTTTTTGAACAGTGGTCTCATTATTGCTTGAACTGCAGGGAGGGTGGGGGTTAAACGGAAACACAGGGAATGCAGGGGTACTTGTGGAGAGCCACGTGACAGAGTCTTGCATAAAACAGTCCTTCAAGGCCTCTTTGATGCACACTGCCCCTTTGCTGTGCTCTTCTGCTCATGCCGGTGTCCAGCTGCTCAAACTCCCTGGCTAAGTGCTCTACTTCAGCCCCCACATTCTGCACGGTTACGTTCCCCTTTGCTTTCACACAGGTTATGGATCACACGACATGCTGCCACCACGAAGGGAATGTTGTGTTCACTGAGGTCCAGACAAATCAGGAGACTCCTGAACATCCCCTTTAAACATCCAAAGGTACTTTCCAACATCATTTTGTACCTGCTCAGCCTGTTATTGCTGGAGTCCAGGCTGCCCATGTAGGGCTTCATGAGCCATGGAAGCAAGGGATAGACTGGGACTCCAAAGATCGCTCTTGGCATATCCACCTTTGTGACACTGATTTTCCAGTTGGGGAAAAAAGTTCCACTGTGCATCTTTCAGAAGAGGCAGGAGTCCCTAAAAATGCAGGTGTCATGCACCTTTTCTGACCATCCCAGACTGATGTCAGTGAAATGGCCCTTGTGTCCACGAGCACCTGCAGCACCATGGAGAAGTACCCTGAGGTTGATATACTCCATGGCAAGGTGATCAGGGGCCAGGATAGAGATGTACATGCCGTTTATCATGGTAAAGCCATCCACTATGGTCTCCACATTTCCCATAGTCATGATCCTCCATAGCAGGATGTATTGATGGCCCTGGCTACTTGAATGACAGCCCCCACTCTACCTTTCCCCACTCCTAACTGATTCCTAACTGACCGGTAGCTGTCTGGCATGGCAAGCTTCCGTAAGGTAATTGCCACATACTTCTCCATGATCAGAGCAGCTCTCATGTGGGTATCCTGGTGCCTCAGGGTTGGCGAAAGCCGTTTGCACACTTCCAAGAACTTGGCCTTGTGCATTTGGAAGTTCTGCAGCCACTGCTGATCATCCCATGTCTGAAATCACAATGTGGTCCCATCAGTCTGAGCTCGTCTCATGGCGCCTGAACCGGCATTGCACTATATCCAGAGGACTGACTGGTGGGTGCACTAGCATGAGCACCAGGCCTTGCCTGAGCAGTGCCTCCATACCATGCCGAGCTTTGTCGTTGTGCTCTTCCTGGAGGAGCAACATGTGTATACTGTTGAAGTGCAGCGCCATTAGGTGCACTGTGACACACATGAACATGACAATGTTTTCCTGTGAACCCGTCTCCATGCTTGCGCTGCTATGGTATCCGCACAGGCAACCAGGGCACCAAATGTGCAAGCACACTGGTTCCCCTTCATCTCATGCAAGTGGGCAGGGACTAGACGAGTGCATTCTGAGACGCTGGTGACACGCGCCCCTAACCACCTGCTGCAGTTTTGGACCAGGTGGACACTGTGCACATAGTCCAAAATGCAAAGCTGCCCATGGTGGCTCGCTCTCTGAGTCGATGGTAGAGACGCGCTACTTCGATTTACATTCAGTTATTCCCCATAGTGAGGACACGGACTGATTGTCAGTTGAAAAGGCTGTCTGCAAAACATCTGCTGGTTGCATAACTCGCAAGAGGGGTAAGTCCCAAGCAAGGGGCTTATATTCTTTTGGATCAGCTGAAGAAGCCATGGTGAAAATTAGCAGTGCTTAAGAGAGTGACCAGTCTCTAGATAGTGGAGCCACAGAGCCCTTTGTACAAAGTGGAGACCTACCACTGAGGTTTAATGATGTAGCCTTCCAGGGACACTGTATAAAGGCTGGAGGCATAACATTTCCTGTGTACCTTTGACAGTCACAAATGTAGTTTACAGTTTTATGCTCACTTACTGTTTTTTCATAGAAAAATATTCAAACACTAATTAAGTACTGTACTTCAAAACTGCAGATATGAAATATTTTTTTTTAAAAAAATGCACTCAAATATTTCTGTGATCTTCTTCCTCAAAACACCAACTAGGAGCCAGTGATTGCTGTAATGAGTAAATTTCATAAATACAAGGACAAACATTCTACGGGGTAGCTCTTGAGACCAGTCCATCTATTTAATTTATGAAGCACCTACTGTATTGTAGCATCCTTCCTAACTAATATTTGGCAATAGATTACCCATGGATATCAATGAAATTTCTGAGCCTGTATGGAAAACAGGACATTAGAGCTGTCATGCAGATCTGAGAGAACTTTTTTGTTCCACATATTTTGAGATCACTTGATAATGTTCATATCACAATAACTGTTGATGATATCATCAATTTTAGCAGATGCATCTAATGGTAAAGTTCAATATTTCACGCCTTAGTTGTAGTGTCTTCCTTTTCAGTTAGTTTGCCGTCAATCTTTCTTCATTTGTGAGCATCTTTTTCTTCTGAACTTTATTTTATTAAAGTAAATGCCTCAGACAGAAAAAGCAGGGGAGCAGACAGACTCTGTGGGCCCTTGGGCAAGGTGGGGAAGTGGTTCTGCACTCCCAGAAGAGGCAGGGACTCAGGTAGAAGAGGTGGGGTAGCCAGCCCTCTATGCCACCTAGAGAGTGGTGCACCCTCCTCTCAGCTCTCAGAGCTGCACAGACCATGTGGTGCAGATTTGTGATGGCGCTGAAAAGGGTCATAGCAGCAGCGGTGGTGGTCAGAAGCCTTGGGCCCCTTTGAATCACCAGGTCCTGGGACAAATTGCCCCCTCCACTCTGTCAGTGGGTCTGAGAAAAAATAGTACAATAAGTGACTTTTATTTTTTGAGGAACAGATGAGATTTTTTCTATCATCAGTACTATTGACTCTTATTTGTTGTATATCTAGATTAGAATTTGATGCAACACACTTGTTTATTCTCAGTTATTACTGTCTTTAATTCATATCTGATACACTACACTAAAGGTTGCATAAAACATTTAAGTGCTTAAGTGATTTAGGGGCCTAATTCCCATTGAGCCCAATGTGTCTAAATCACTTTTCAAAATAGTACTTAGGCAGTTTTGAAAATTTTGCCCATAATCTTGAAATATGTTTCACCATTTTTAGAATTACATTTGCTTTAAGTGCAAAATATTCATGATGATGTCATTGCTAGGTACAAATGCATAAGTATGGTTATTAAAGAGCACAGTTAGCATTTCTTGATATCTAGAAGTAAATTAAATCTAACTTACAGGCTTGTTTATAAAGAGATAAAAGTTATTTTTCAGGTAAAGCGTCTATTGGTTTACATGCAAAATTTATCTGAGGGAAGAGTATACATATTAGCCCATTATGAGTAAGGGCAACAATTATAGTTTTGAAGATAATTTTTAGGGCAAAAAATCCAAGGAGTTACTTTATCCTCCATGCATAACACCCAGGTGTTTGAGAGGTTAACTTGTACTGTACTTTACAGCAATGATATTGTCAAGAGACTGGAAAGAGATATCAGTGTCAGATTAGAAATAAGCACTTCGTAGTACACTCAGCATTTGATCGTTTTATAGTATTGCCTATAAAAGTGTTCATAGTACAGAAGACTTACTTGTATTTAAGCAGTATAAATAATAAATTGTAAATAATAGTTAATACAGTGAATAGCAGATATTAGTTCTTAAGGAAATGAGTTTCCCTTTCAATATTAATGTGTCACCTATTGTTACATTGTATTATGTCATTTTACTATGTCAGTTCTTGTTGGCTGACATTTGCTGCAACTTAAACATGACACTACAGATAAAGTGAACGTGCTAGGAAATATATAGAAAAATACACCATTTGGGGATTAGAATAACTAATTTCTAGCGCCCAGTTCACAGTGAGTCAAGCACAAGCCAGAATCAAACAGAAAAGTTCTGTTGTCAATAATTAAGTGGTGGACATTTTGGAAGTATATATATATATATATATATAGCTAGCACATGAAAAATCACTATGCATAACAAAAAAGGATGAAGTGCTATACTCAGCAGGTAAAGAAAGAAAGACCACTAATACTATCTCTCTATTCTGTCAGTCCATCAGGGCTGTGTGAATAGTAGTATCTAATCATTCCGATGGAATGTCCAAATAAGTAGGAAGAAAATGGAAGGCTAGTCCCAGGCAGACAATACTAGTGACAGGCCTGCTATTGATTTCCTGTTGGACTGAGTATTCTATTATTTTCTGTAAGCTAGCAGATTTTAACACTGTATATGTTGCCAACATTTCAGTGCACATTTTCAGAAAATTCACTGCACATTTGAGAGCGACTAAAACTTTTTAGGGCCTGGTAAAGTACAGGTCAATTAATCTTTGCAGAAAGCACTGGACATTTCCTCACCTAAGACACTAGTGAAATACTACTCCTTGTTAGCCAAATATTCTCCATGGATCCCTAATGCTCACACATATGAACTGACCTAAAGTATGTCAGAATTAATTCCTTCAAGCTGCAGAGCCAGGACACTCATGTTAACCCATACAAAATAAAAAGAGTCTGTCTGTGAAAACGATGCACAGCTATTGCACTCATGTTGCCCATATTAATACTGTCATTCAGAGACTTGATATGACTGCAGTCACTAAAAAGGAACTTCTTGATGCAATATACTCTGCACTTTAAATGTAGTAAGAGCCTGCCGGGTTACCCTGCAGTAGCTCCAGGGGACGGCATGAGCTGGGATTGTTTAGTTCCAGCTCGTGCTGCCCCTGGACACTGCGGCTCTGCACTTTAAATGTAGTAAGAACTCACCAGGCTCTTACTACATTTAAAGTGCAGAGCCACAGTGGGGTTAGCTCCCGGGGCTGGCAAAAGCCAGGACTGTTCAGTCCCGTCTCGCACCGCCCCTGGGACCCAGCGGCTCTGCCTCCCCTGCCCCTCCTGCCGGGGGGAGGCAGCTTTTAAGCCAGCTCCCTGCCAACTGCAGCTCCTGCTTTCCTCCCCCCTCCTCTCCCAACAGCTGACTGTTGCTTATCAAGTAGTTGACTACTCAACTAGTTGCTTACAACCCTAGTGGAGCCTGGGATGGAAAGGGTGGGACTTAGGACTAGCCTCCCCCCTGAGTGTCTGGGGCCAGAGGCTTTAAATTAAAAACACAGCAACGGGCTCACGGCTTCCAGCCCCACTGTTACCATGTTGCCTGGCAACCGCCTGGGGTTGCTATGGCTATTTAAAAGGTTCACCGCTTTGGCTCCTCCTGGGGTAGTGCTGACCAGGAGCTGGGAGCCATTTAACTAGGATTCTGCTGCCTGAGCACCACCTGGAAATTCAGTGGCCAGCTGCAGTCTATGGGCCGGATCCGGCTCCTGGGCCGCATCTTGCCCAGCCCCGCTCTCATTTAGATCAATTTAAAATCAAAAGACAAAAGCAAATTTAAAAATGACACTAATAATTAAAAAAAATTATAAAATATTCTAATACTAGCAGACTGGCCCAGCATTGCCCGGGTCCTACAGGGCAGGGGGCTGGCGGTGAAGGGGGTGCAGGACACAGGGCAGGGCCTTGGGGATGTGGTGGGGAGTACAAGAGTGAGGGTTGGGGAGTGAGGAGGGGCTCAGGGTGGGAGGTCCTATCCAACATGGCTCTTTTCTCTCCCCCCCAAGCCTCTCCAAACCCCTGGGGCTTCCAGGGGCCCTTTTCTCTTACTCCCAGGCCCTCATGGCCACTAGGGGCCCTTCTTTACCCCTCCAGCTTCCTAGCACCCTGGCCACCAGGGGCCCTTCCCTCCCAACTCCCCAGCCCCCTCCCCAGAACCACCAGGGCCCTTTTTCTTCCCCTACCTCCCCAACTGCCACAGACCCTTTCCTCTCGTCCCCCAAGCCCCTAGCCATCAGGGAATCTTTTCTCTCACCCCCAGGCCCCAAGCCATCCACCAGCTGCCAGGGGCCCATTTCTCTCCCCCCTCCCCAGCCCCTAACCACCAGGGGCCCTTTTTTCTCCACCCTAGCACCTCAGGCCCCCACAACCCACAGCCATTGGGGCCCCTTTCTGTCTCTCCCAGCTACCTAGTCCCCAGGTTCTGGGGTGCTTTTCTCTCTCCCTCCAGTCCCCCAGCCTCCTGGCCAACAGGGCCCTTTTTTCTCCCCCCTCTTCTGGCACTTCAGACAAAGGCCTGGGGGGGGAAGGGTTTGGGGCATTGGGCCTACTTACTCGGTGTGCTGGTAGGCAAGATGGTGGAGACCCTGCTAGCCACTCCCTTGGTGGTACAGCTGCCCCAGTGAACTCTCTGAAGGATAGCTCTCCCCTGTGGGCTTGCTGCCCCCAGTGGCCACTCTCATATTGTGTCCCTACAAACAGCAGCCCCTCCCTTTTCATATTATGGAAAATGCCTTTTCCTGGGGCTTCCAGTTGTCTTGGCACATGCAAATTTTGGCCTTGCTTTAAGCTAGGAGTAGGAGCTGTATACCAAATTTGGGGGGCCCAGCTCTTACTGTTTTGAAGGAGTTCTTGAACAAACAGACTCGCAGACAGATATATAGATAGACAAACTCTAAAAGAGAGAGTTACTCACCTTGTGCAGTAACGTCTGTTCTTCGAGATGTGTGTCCCCATGGGTGCTCCACTCGAGGTGCTGGGCTTGTCCCGGCGCCGCAAATCGGAGGCTCTTCATTAGCAGTAGCCCCCCCACCGGACCGCGCATGCGCGACCGCTGCTTCGCGCCTCTCAGCTGAGCGCGGTCCGGCTAGTCAGTTTCCTCCCAACCGGAAGCATCTGAAAAATATAGAAATACAACTTCGAAGCAGGGAGGAGGGTGGGACGTGGAGCACCCATGGGGACACACATCTCGAAGAACAGACGTTACTGCACAAGGTGAGTAACTCTCTCTTCTTCATTGAGTAGTGTCCCCAGTGGGTGCTCCACTCGAGGTGAGTCCACAGCAGTGGTCCAATGACAAATGTGTGCTTCTGAATCATCGGTTCTGCGCTGCAGATAAGACCGCATGAGCTACCGCTGAGTCGGTCTTCAGAGAGTTTACAAGAGCGTAATGTCTAGCGAACGTAAGATTAGAGGACCAGGTAGCTGCTCGACATATGTCCTGCAGTGGTACTCCGCGAAGATAGGCAGTGGATGTCGCCATGCCCCTGGTAGAGTGAGCTCAAGTTTGGTCAGGCAGGGGTTTGTTCCGTAGAATGTAACAACGTCTAATGCAGGTGACAATCAAGCTTGATATTCGCTGTGCAGAGAGCTGTTTGCCCTTGGAGCATTCAGCTGTAGACAGAATAGTCATTGAGACTTTGGAAAGCTACGCATCCTTTTGAGATAAAAAGCCAGCGCTCGTCTAACATCCAGAGTGTGCAGACGGGACTCCTCCGGCGAGGAATGAGGCTTTGGGAAGAACGTCGTAAAACATATGGGTTCGTTTATATGAAAGGCAGAGTTGACCTTTGGCAGAAGGGCCGGGTGTACACGAAGTACCACGGCACTGTTAGAAAACTGTGTGTACGGTGGGTCTGCCGACAGAGCCGCTAATTCACTCACTCACCGCGCGGATGTAATGGCAAGGAGGAACAACACTTTCATTGTAAGCATCCGTAAATCAGACGATGCTAACGGTTCGAAAGGAGGGCGAGTGATAGTGTCCAATACTAAAGCCAAGTCCCACGGCTCCGGTGGAACCCTATGAGCCGGATATAGGTTGTCCAGGCCCTTCAAAAACCTCTTGGTGAGGGGGTGTGCACACAGTGAATATCCGCTGATAGGAAGAAGGAAAGCGGAAATTGCTGCTAAGTGCACTCTGAGGGAGGAACATGCCAACCCTGTCGTCTTCAGGTGCAAAATATAATCCAACACCTGCTGGATTGGCAGTGAGAAAGGGTCGAGATCCCGTGCCGTACACCATGCTTGAAAGCGACACCACTTCTGCAGGTAAGTCTTGCGCATGGTGTGGCGTCTGCTGTTAATTAGTACATGTCTCACTTCGTGAGAACAAATCAACTCCGACCCTTGGAGCCAGCTAGGAGCCACGCCATCAGGTGCATGCGGTCGATGAAGAAGAAAAGGCTAAACTAACTAATTCCCCTCACTCCTCAAAGAGGAGGGGGGAGCCTGAGCTAACTCCGTCTGCGGCCGCGGATGGTTGGAAGGAAACTGACTAGCCGGACCGCGTTCAGCTGAGAGGCGCGAAGCAGCGGTCGCGCATGCGCAGTCCGGTGGGGGGGCTACTGCTAATGAAGATCCTCCGGTTTGCGGTGCCGGGACGAGCCCAGCACCTCGAGTGGAGAACCCATTGGGGACACTACTCGATGAAGAATATATATATACATAGGCTAACATGGAGATAACTTAAAACAAACCTTTTAAATTATTAATACAGGAGGATACTTTCTTCACCACATGCACAAAACTTACCTACATTAATAGGTTGCATGTGAAAGTATGAAAAGGACGGTAAACCAATTTAAAAAATCCCTCAACTTTCTTCAAAATATACTTACAAATCACACACCTTACAATAGATAGAACCATCATTTCCAAAACCCCAGTGCTGATTGAGGCTGCTTTTGTCTCTGTAATGAAAGATATAGTCAAAGAGTTAAACATTCTTACTAAATAAAAACAAATTAACACAGTAACTGTCATTTACACTTTTAGTTTCCGGAGTGAGATCTCAAATAAGAGGTCAGTTTCACTTTTGCCTGATGGGTCATGATACTTGTTTTAAAACCCCCCAAAAGTTATGATTGAAACAAGAAATTAAATATATAAGGTGCCGAAATTAAACAATGGAGAATGCCAGTAACACTAAAAACCTATTTCCTTTCCTGTTTTCTCATTGTATTTTAGATCATCCATTAAGTATTTCTTTTGACCACACCGATAAGAAATCAGATTTTTTTAAAAAATGCTTAAATAGTGCCAAAGTTGTGTTGTGATACTAACAGAAAAATCTCAAAAGTTCCCAAACTCTAACTAACATCTAGATTTTAATTTATGATGCCTCATTTCTGAGGGAATGGATTTCACAATAGCAGAAGCAGAAGAAGGAGGGTGAACCTTAAAGTTTAGTTTCCTAGATTTCAGGTCTTTTTCAATCAAATTATCTTATGATTTTTTCATAATCAACATTTCAACATTACACAATATAAACAATTCAAAACAAGAAGTTCCTTAAATCAGTGCAATTTTTATCAGACATTTAAATAGAAGTTACTCCTGCCCTATAGTTTCAGAGTGTTTAAAAAATTCATTTCTGAGGTAGTGTCCTGTATAACAAAACAACAACAACAAAAAGAGGTCTTAGCATTCTAATACATGGACATTTGCTTAAGGATATGTCATCAGGCAAAAGATCATGTGTGTCTGACTTGTGTAACATTTACTTTAAATGTAAATAAATCAAAACTAGGTTCAGTGTACAGCCTTATTCATATGGGACGTGTCTTGGGAATGACCTAGTGAAGGTAGGGGAGTTTTCCTCTGAGGCTTGGTGTACACTAGAACTTTACATTGACCGTAGCCCCATACACTCGATTTTCTCAGTGATGCATCCATACTACCAAGCCTATTGTGTCGCCCTTAGAGACCGCTGAAGTCGATTTCTGTAGTCCTGCTTTTCACCAGGAGTAACATCATTCCTGATCTCACATGGTTGAAGTTATGCTAGTGTAGACTCAGCATTGCTGGAAAGTTGATGCAACTGGCCTCTGGGAGGCCTCCCATAACTGTCCGCTCTGACCGCTCTGGCCAGAACTTCTGCCTCTACTGCTCTTCCGGTGAGCTCAAAAAGCCATGGGAACAGTAGAATTGCCTGTCCCACATGGCCAGCACTGAGACAGTGCAGCACACCATGGTACATGAGGAGATGAGTTCCACCAACAATCCTCCAAGCACTGCAATGACTGCGAGTACTTCTGCTCCCACAGGCTCCAGTTCCCAGGGATGCAAAAGAGCACCAGCCTAGAATGTCTAGGAAATCTTGGACCTCATCAATGTGTGAGAAGATGAAGCCAGCCTGAATGAGCTCAGAACCAGCAAGTGGAATGTCAAAACCTACGGCAGGATTGCACCCTGACTGGTGGCTAAAGGATATTTCAGGGATGCACAGCAGTGCAGGGTAAATATCAAAGAGCTCAAGCAGTCACACCACAAGGTGAAGGAGGAGAGTGGATGCTCTGAGGCAGCACCTCACATGTGTCACTACTATGACCAGCTGGATGCCATTCTCAGGGAGAGGAGGGCAGCCAGCTCCCCCAGCACGGTGACTGAGTGTGGACAAGACATGCCTAGCATCAGCCAGGAGGAGAGTGGGGTGGTAGAAGGGCATGAGGAGGAAAAGGAGAAGTAGTCTAGTCGGATGCTGATGCCCAAGAGCCAGGAGCTCCTCATCATGCTGGAGATGGTCTCCCTTCCCAGGGCATCTCTCAGGCCATCAACAAATCCAGGGAGAGCAATTCTGGTGAGTTCACAAACTTTGTCTAACTACAAGCTGGTTCAGGCAATGGGATGTGCGGTGTGAGCACTCTCTCTCTCTACCTATACCACATGGGAACATGGAACAGCTTGTTCACGTGTCTGCAGATGGAGCAGGAGTCTTGTCTGCACAGCTCCATGAAGCTCTCACATAGGTTTTTGGGGAGGCCAGATGTCTTATTTCACCATCTGTGGTAGGATACCTTCCCATGCTAAGCCACCAGTACGTGATCTGGCATTATGGAACCACAAAGCAGTGCAGCATAAAGCCCAGGTTTATGGCCACATTCAGTCAGCGCCCGTACCCTATCACTCACTGTCATAGAATCATAGAACCATAGAGCTGGAAGAGACCTCAGAAGGTCATCAAGTCCAGCCCCCTGCTCTAGGCAGGACCAATTCCAACTAAATCAACCCAGCCAGGGCTTGGTCAAGCCGAGACTTAAACACCTCCAGGGATGGAGACTCCACTACTTCCTAGGCAACCCATTCCAGTGCTTCACTACCTCCTAGTGAAATAGTTTTTCCTAATATCCAACCTGACCTCTCCCACCACAACTTGAGACCATTGATCCTTGTTCTGCCATCTGTCACTACTGAGAACAGCCTCTCTCCATCCTCCTTGGAACTCCCCTGCAGGAAGTTGAAGGCTGCTATCAAATCTCCCCTCACTCTTCGCTTCTGCAGACTAAACAGACCCAACTCCCTCAGCCTCTCCTCATAAGTCATATGCTCCAGCCCCCTAATCATTTTGGTTGCCCTCCGCTGGACCCTCTCCAATGTGTCCACATCCTTTTTGTAGTGGGGGGCCCAGAACTGGACACAATACTCCAGATGTGGCCTCACCAAAGCCGAATAAAGGGGAATATTGACATCTCTGGATCTGCTGGAAATGCTCCTCTTAATGCAACCTAATATGCCATTAGCCTTCTTGGCTACAAGGGCACACTGTTGACTCATATCCAGCTTCTCATCCACTGTAACCCCCAGGTCCTTTTCTGCAGAACTACTACTTAACTGGTTGGTCCCCAGCTTGTAACTATGCTTGGGATTCTTCCGTCCCAAGTGCAGGACTCTGCACTTGTCCTTGTTGAACTTCATCAGATTTCTTGTGGCCCAATCCTCCAATTTGTCTAAGTCACTCTGGACCCTATCTCTGCCCTCAAGCGTATCTACCTCTCCCCCTAGCTTAGTGTCATCTGCAAACTTGCTGAGGGTGCAATCCATCCCCTCATCCAGGTCATTAATAAAGATATTGAACAAAACCAGTCCTAGAACCGAACCTTGGGGCACTCCGCTAGAAACCGACCGCCATCCTGACATCGAGCCGTTGATCACTACCCGCTGGGCCCGGCCTACTAGCCAGCTTTCTATCCATCTTACTGTCCATTTATCCAATCCGTATTCCCTTAACTTGCTGGCAAGAATATTGTGGGAGACCGTATCAAAAGCCTTGCTAAAGTCAAGGTATATCACATCCACTGACTTTCCCATGTCCACAGAGCCAGTTACCTCATCATAGAAGCTAATCAGATTGGTCAGGCACGACTTTCCCTTTGTGAATCCATGCTGACTATTCCTAATCTCTTTCCTCTCTTCCAAGTGCCTCAAAATGGATTCCTTAAGGATCCCTTCCATGATTTTTCCAGGAACCAAGGTAAGACTGACCGCCTATAGTTCCCTGGATCGCCCTTCTTCCCTTTTTTGAAGATGGGCACTACATTTGCCTTTTCCAATCATCCGGATTTCTCCCGATCTCCACGTCTTTCAAAGATAATGGCCAAAGGCTCCTCAATGACATTTGCCAACTCCTCAGTACCCTCGGATGCATTAAGTCTGGACCCATGGATTTGTGTACGCTTAGCTTTTCTAAATAGTTCCTAACCTGTTCTTTACCCACCACGGGCTGTCCATCTTCATCCCATCTTGCGTCACTTAGCGCAGAAGTCCAGGAGCCGACCTTGTCCGTGAATACAGAGGCAAAGAAAGCATTGAGTACTTCAGCTTTCCCACATCATCTGTCACTAGGTTACCTCCTTCATCCAGTAGGGGCCGCACACCCTCTCTGATCACCTTCTTCTTGTTAACATGCCTGTAGAAACCTTTCTTGTTATCCTTCACATCCTCAGCCAGTTGCAATTCCATTTGCGCATTCGCCTTCCTGATAACCCCCCGGCATTCTCGAGCTATACATTTAAACCCCTCCCTGGTCATTTGTCCAAGTTTCCACTTTTTGTAAGCTTCCTTTTTGTGCTTAAGTTCACCAAGGATTTCCCCCGTAAGCCAATCCGGTCTCCTACCATGTTTGCCTCTCTTGCTATGCGTCGGGATGGTTTCTTTCTGTGCCTTCAATAAGGCTTCTTTAAAATACTGCCAGCTGTCCTGGACTCCTTTCCCCTTCATGTTAGCACTGTGATTTGAAGAAGACTCATATCTCGCATGGCAACCTGGAGGGAGGAGGAGGGGAACCTTTTAGAACTCTCTCTGGGAGGCTGCATGTGTCTCCATGCCACACCGAGCTTTGTCCTTGTCCTCTTCCTGGGGGAGCAACATGCATACATTCTCGAAGTATAGCACCACGAGGCACACCATGGTACCCATGAGCATGACAATGCTTTCCAGCTCCATGCATGTAGTGCTATGGCATCCACGCGGGCAACCAGGGCACAAAAAAGTACAAGCACACCGCATCCCCTTTATCCCACATGGGAAGGGAGGGACTAGAGGAGCGTCTTATGGGACGTAACTGACGTGAGCCCCTCTAACCAACCGCAGCAGAATTTTGGACCTAGCAGGCACCAGACTTATAGCCCAGACTGCAAAGCTATCCACACTGTTTCCCTCTCTGAGTCAATGGTTGGCTTACTAATACGGACACTCTACTTCGGACAACATTCGATTCTTCTCCATAGTGAGGACACAGACCTTTGCCCTCTCAAAATCAGGCGCCCAGAAATCAACCATAGTAGATTCAACCTTATCTTGTAGTGTGGATGTGCCCTAAGTATCAGCAGTGACAGATCTCAATGATACCCTGTGCTATTTTTCTGCAGGGAGTACACCTGAAGTAGAAAGATACTCAAAGTTACTAGGAATCTTGACATATGTAACACTCATGAAGCATCACATTTGAAAGCTTTAGGTTATTTCAATTTGATCTACATATCCATGAATATAACCATCAATGTGCCCAATGGTCTAGTAAAACATTCATTCTAACTATGCCATTGGGAATATACAATATTAATAAAAGATCTCCCACTCTAAGCAAATTAACAGATATAATCTACTAAAAAAGACCCCTTTCCTAGATCTTTTTTTCTAGGGTTAGACTTGCTAGATCAGTATTGGAAATGTTTATTTCTAATTAAATGTGAATGTTATCCTGTGCAAGTAAGTCAGATTCCATAATATTTAACTTTCAGGACTGTGGTCCAGATGCTAAATCATGTGTAGTCCCTATGCACCCAAACAGGCCTCAATGAGAATATTCATATAAATCAGGACTACTTCTTAAGCAATAATTTTTAGAACTGTACTACTTTTCTGAGGTGTTTCCTACGTCGTTTGTATGTGCCTCTTGATGTTTTCCAGTGTTGAAAGTTTGTGGGCAAAATGTATTCTATGCCTAAACATGTAATTCAGTAATGTTAATCTACAGTTTATAACCATGTAGTATATAAAATGAAGAACACACAAAATTGTAGATTAAAAGAAGATAAAAACAAAGAGGCTTTTGTTGTGAATTCCCAACACCAAACATAGTTGTTTACACTACTGTGTATACTATGGAATTCTTGAATGAGAATTTGAGACTATCCCTGACAAAATTGTTATTGTGGCTTCCTGGATTATCTAATAGTGGATCTGGAATGGCATGTGCATTCAGTATTTTAGAAAGGAGTTCTTTTTCAAGCAAAAAATAAATAAATTATAAACAAGTTCCTGACAGACTTTGTAATAAATAGCAAAAAAATAGTTGCAAGTAGCTTTTCCTTTTGCTTATGCTTTTATAAGTGAATCCAACCTACATATACAGTCTAAGCTGAATGTTTTTACATTATATGTTTCTGATATCTGTCTGCAGAGCTGTTCAGCATATTTGGAGATATATACAGGGATCACATGGTGATGGATAGTGAGATCTCTGGGATAATGTTTTGTTTCTCACATTTGCTAAGGAAGTAGATGTCACAGTTAAGTTTTGATTCCTTTTTTCCTGTTGTGGAGTTTCCACTTCCGCTTGCAAAATTCGATATCTTCCATTGTTGTATGTTTTTTCCATCAGTTTCAATAAGCTTTGAATCAGGTTTATAGTTATAAGAGACAAAGTGAAAAATCATGTAGATTATGTGATACAGAAGAAAGGAAAGTCTGATGGTGATGGCCAGATAAGAGTTACTATTAACATGTCAAAACAACAGGAGTCTTGTGGCACTTTAAAGACTAACAAAATGTATTTGGGCATACGATTTTATGGGCTGGAGCCCACTTCGTCAGATTCACGAAGTGGAATCTTCAGTTTGGCAGGGATATCCACACATGCAAAGATGGGTGAGTTACATTGTTATGCAGGAGACAGTGCCAACGAGGCCAATTCAAAGAGGGTAGATATGGCCCATACCCAACAGTTGATAAGAAGGTGAAAATACCAAAAAAGAGGAAATTATTTTTTGTACTGTGCTACAACTTCAAGTCTATTCAGACTAAGTCTGATAGTTTGCTCATGAATTCCAGCTCTGTTGTTTCAAGCTGTAATCTGTTTTTGAAGTTTTTGTGCTTGAGCATGATAACTTTTAAGTCTGTCACTGATTATCCAGGGAGACTGACGTGCTTTCCTACTGATTTTTGAATGTTACTATTCTTGATGTCTGATTTGTGTCCATTTATTCTTTTGCATAGAGACCGTCTGGTTTGGCCAATATACATAGCAGAGAGGTATTGCTGTGATATGGAATATATCACATTATTAGATGTACAGGTGAATAAACCCTAATGATATGACTGATGTGGTTAAGTCCTATGATGGTACACTAGAGTAGATAATGTGGACAGAGTTGCTAATGGGATTTGTTGCAGGGATTGGTTCCCGGGTTAATGTTTCTGTTGTGTAGTATGCAGTAGGTGGTTGAGGGGCTGTCTCTAAGTGAGGACTGGCCTGCCTCCCAAGATCTGGGAGAACGAGCACAAGTAACTTTATATTTTAGTGTTTGGTGTGGAAGGAAAAGAGAAGGATGATATTCCAGCACTCAGTTAACAGGACTCAGCTGGTGTAAACTGCCATTGCTCCACTGACTGCAGAATTAGCAGAAATCAGAATGCATTCAGGCTGGAGAAAGCAAACACCATATTGTAGTGTCAACTTCATTTTTAGCTTATATATTTCAAAGAGACTAATAATCTTAAACTATCCAAGCCTTTATGATTATTTAAAATCCCTTAAAAGATAGATAGATATGACTAATAATTAGATGAGTTATGCAACTGAAATTCTAATTCCAGTAAGAAATTGAAGGTGAAAAGTCAGATATAATAATACATTGATTAGTACATATGGTTTAGGAACACAGAAATAAAACAACATAATGGCATTTCTCAATAAAATTCAAATTACCCAAATAAATCAACATATGGCATAAGCAACATTATCAGTACCTTTTCTGTACTGTTAACTTATATCCTTCCAGAGATGTGCCATCATCCATCTTGACTCTAATTGGATGACCAACAGCTAGACAGCTCTGTACCATAGCTCGACTCAGAATCATCCCAGCCTTCCAATGAATGGAGAAAAAAGGGTTTGAATAAGTTAAAAGAACCAGAAAATTCAACAATGTGTCACAAATAGAGAGGTCATTATGCCTGGATAACCCAGGATATTAACAGTTGCAGAAAGTGAAACACTATCCACAACTTAGCAGTCAATGAGCCCTGCTCAGAACCAGTGATCTTCTGTACAACAAGGGTGGTATTTTACAGTTCACTGCAAAATAGAACAGACCCTTGATATCTTCATTTGTCCTTTTTCTGTGCATATTTCACAGTGCAACGGTTTAGGGTCCATAACGTGTCACTTGCTATCCTTATAACTACAGAGTTTACTTGAAATATGTATGCACAGAAAAAAGTTCAGTGAACTGCAAAGATTGCAACAAATCTATAGTCTTTGAGTCAATTTAAAGTTTTACTCCAAGTCTGAAACAGTGCTGGTTAAACATCTTTAAAGACTAGTTTGAATGGTTTTTGTTGTTGTCGTTCTAATATCCACACTTACTCCCAAAGCAGATGACTGAAAGCGTAGTTAAAAGTGACATATTTAATAATATTGAATGATATTGCTTTAATTTGCATTTAAAATTATAATTAAAACAGGTATTTTAACAAAATTTTCCCAAACATTTTGCTTGCAATATTTTAATATAATTTCAATGGTGGCATGAGAAAAATGGGACAAGGGAGACAGAATAGAATATAAAAATGGAAAATATTTATTGGATGAAGTAGCCTAGCACCCTCCCAAAGTAGAACTGTCTCCCTCTCCAAATATTTGCTGACCCTTCTCAGTGTTCCTTAGAAAGCCCCAAACAATGTTGACAGTGTCTTAAGACTTATTTGGGGAGCCTAATCCACACTCTCCTAAATCTCACACGGTATGTCTACACAGCAAAGTTATTTCGAAATAACAACCCTTATTTTGAAATAACTTTCCTAGCGTCTACACAGCCAAACCGCTATTTTGAAATAAATTTGAAATTTATTTCGAATTTCAAATAAATTCGAAATACCAAATTTTGAATTTGGAAAAACCTCATTCTACGAGGAATAATGCCAAATTCAAAATAGCTATTTCAAAATAAGTGCTGTGTAGACATTTATTTCGAAATAGGGGGCCTCCAGCCTTCCCAGGGTGCCCTGGTGGCCATGCCAGCCTCAACCAAGAACACTTCTCTCCCTCCCCCACTCCCCAGAGCCCTCCATGGGGTAGACTCTGGCCACAGTGCCTGTGCCAGTTCCAAGCCTGCCAGCCCAGAGACAGCAGTCACTGCCCCTGACCCAGTGGCCCCAAAACATGAGCCAGCAAGCCACTGGCAGCCAGCCCTCCACCGCTCCCCAGGAGCAGTCTGCCAGCTCCCAGGAGCCTGCCAGAGCCCGGAGAACGTGGGCGCCTTCCTGGTCCAGGGTGGAGATCATGGACCTTGTTCAGGACTGGGGGGATGCCCCCGACGTCCATGATCTCCGCATTAGATGGAGGAACGTGGCCACCTATGGCAGGATAGCTGCCAGCTTGGCCACCAAAGGTCACATGCGAACCCAGGAGCAGGTCTGCATGACAATCAAGTTGGTCCGGTGAGACCTTCAACCCTGAGCCCTGAGCTTCCCCTCCCCCTTCTTCCCCTTGCCTCCCCCTTCCAGCTCCCTCCTCCCAGGTTTCCCCTCCCCTCTCCCACCCTCTCTTCTCCCTCTCCCACCTCCTTTCCCCAGTCTCACCAGAGTTTCATTCCCTCCCCAGTTTTGTTAAATAAAGAGAGTTTGTGTTCATGAAAATACATGTATTTTATTTTACATCAGGAAGGGGGGTTAGGGAGGGGTAAGTGGAAGGACGTGAGGAGGAATGAGGCACAAGCCCCCACTGGGGCAGACCAGGGAGGCTCTTAGTGCTCCTCAGGGTGGAACCTCTCCCGCAGGGCCTCCTGGATACTGACAGCCACCCGATGGACCTCCCAGATGGCAGCCTGCAGAAAGTGCAGCCAGGCTTGCAGCAGCGCGTCCAAGAGAAGCATCAGAGTGCCCAGGGGCAGCTCTGGCTCCATGTTGCAGAGTGCTGTGGTGTCCCGAGTGAGGGCAACCAGAGCACGCAGAGACAAAATGCTTTGCTGTCCCTCATCAAGGTAGGCAAGCAATCAGGGAAACCTGAGAACTGGCTGTCCGGGGGGGGGCAGGGGGGTGTCCCTTTCAGCACAGACCTGATAGCCTCAGGCAGCAGCCCCACACAGTAAGTCCTGACCTGGTGCCCTGCCGGAACTGGTTCCGGCCAGCCCTAAATGCAATTCAGAGTCCACTCAGTGTGGACATGCTATTTCGAAATAGCAAAATGCTATTTTGAAATGCATTTTGTGTGTAGACGCGTTATTTCGAAATAAGCTATTTTGAAATAACTATTTCAAAATAAGATATTTCGAAATAACACTGTAGTATAGACATACCCACAGTCAAGAGTTTGCCTTGACATTCATCTTTTATTTGCATTCAGTTATTTCTAGTTATATCATCTTGTACAATCATAAATAATTCATGTCCAATATTGGAATCTATCTCTATGAAAATTTTCATTTATAAGGACAGTTTACATGTAAACCTTCACCAAATATAATTTTTATCAATCTTGGAAAACAGTCATGAAAATTTAGCTACATCAGGATGATGTTGGTGCAAAGATGACGGGGGTGGGAGGACAGAATTATGCTCTGCAGATTAGCGGGTAACTATAATTTAGAAAAACTGACTTTTTTCCTTTAGGGTATATGAATATTAAAAATGGGTATTATTTTCCATAAATATTTCAGTGACTCCTGGGATTCTACAGGCTAAAGGGGCACTTAAAGCTAGCAGTTGCCATACCAGCATTTATCAATTGTCACTGCTCCATGGAACCTGAAGTACTGCAGTATTTCCCTGCATACAGGACATAACTTCAGGCTAACAGATAAATATTTACTTTTCAATTACTTTTCCTGTACAAAGTAGCATTTTAAACAAACTACATGTTTTAGTGATTTGTCTGAATCATTACAGTCAAAGGTAGATGCAAGATTGGTTCAGCTAAATTGAGCACAGAAGGTTCATACAAAACTTAAACGGAAGTGTTTTGTGAGGTTTGATGATATTTGGGTAACAGTTTATTTGGATAACAAAATGAAATGGCTATACTTCTGACAAGCCAGGAAATGCCAGAAATCTCACAAAAAAGGCTGTTGTTTCATGAGATTCCCAAACAGGAGGCATTTGGGTCAGATTCTAAAAAGAATTCAAACTTTTCCATGCACATCTTCATTAAACCAATGTTATGGATCCAAGAATTGCAAATTTCTGAGAAAAAATACATTTCTGAGTTACAGGAGGGCAAAGAAAACATTTAAATAACACAAGCTTCCCCAGATTAGTATTTTTATAATGCAAAAGCAACCAGACACTGAAATTGATTATAAAGCAGATCAGATAGTTGAATAATGGGGCTGCGGTACTGTATTGCATGTCACATTTAAAAAAAAAAGTTTTGGAAAAAATTTAAAAGTTAGTTCATTTCAAACCAAATCTGAAATTTTTCAAATTTTTTGGTGAACTGAAAAAGTCAGATTTGGATCTGTTTCAGACTTGGGATTCTAATATGGGTCTCCCACATCCCAGCTGGTTCAAGGTTATGGAGAGAGTGAGGTGCAGCAACAGAAATGACAGCTCCTTGCTCTCTTTGCCAACTATAGTCCTTTATTTCCATGTATAGCCCTGTACTCCAGGAGTACAGGATCTTTCAAAATGGGTCATGGCTGTCGAAAATGCCCCATCTAAACTGCTGGGTTGTTTTTTTTTCCGAAAAAGCCCCGTTTCGAAAAAAAGCAGCGGCCGCCATTATGCAAATGAAGTGCGGGAAATTCAAATCCCGGCTTCATTTGCAATATCAACGTGCCTATTTTACATCCCTTTTCTGGAAAAGGGATGTAGTCTAGATGTAGCCTAAATCTACCATACAATGAGAAAAATAAAAGAGTCCAATATACTTTGATATAAGCAGGTTGTATACACTGTTTGTTTAGTACTTTTATGTGCACTATGGGAAGTTCATAGTGTTGTTTTCCAATTTTACTTACTAACTTACAATAGAGCCTCATTATTATGAACACTTTGGGAGTGGAGGGTTTGTTACTTGAAAATATTTTTAACTCTGAACAAAACATTATGATTCTTCTTTCAAATATTTACAACTGACCATTGACTTAATACAGCTTTGAAACTATTGTATTAAAGAAGAAAAATGCTGCTTTCCCTTTTTTTAAATAGTGTTTGTTTAACAGACTTTGCTGCTGCCTGATTGTGTATTTCTGGTTCCAAATTACTGCTCAGTTCAGAACTCTGTTTTTTGTAACTCTGAGGTTCTACTATAGTTGCTTTTTGTACTACAATATGGATTGTTTAGATACATCGGCAATAACTCATTTCCTGAGAGGCAACATGATAGGAATGAAGTTTTAAAATGTCTTCATTTGCTAGGACAAATACCAGACTAACATAATAGCAACTGCTAACAGCTGGTTCAATTCCCATCACCAATGAACAGTACAATAAAGAAATTTTCAAGATTTAAGATTACTTTCTTTTCCAAAGCATTACTTAACATAATGAATATACATTGCTTGATATAAATTCAGAGCTGAAGGCATAAAATAAAACACAGAAGACAATGACTAGTATCAATATGTCTCCTTTCTCCAAAATACAGCAGCTTCACATAACAAATTAGGGTCAAATTTTGCATTGGTTTATCTGGAACTCCTCTCTGCCCAGTAACTCTTTCTTTTTATCTTTATTTTCACTCTATCCTTGGTCTTCTCTATTAAATGGCTTCATGAAAACTATCATTATTTGTGAAGGTTTCAGCACAAAGATGGCCCCTGCATTTTGATCTAAATACTATTAGCTCATGTTCAGTCCACTCTCCTCTGGAACAGTGTTTTACAGCTGGGCTCTGACCAATGAGCATGTTCTGTCGCTGGCACTTGGTAGTCTTATTTTGTACTTCACCAGCTGCATCTTCAGTGCTGAACCCAGCTATTTTGGTAGGTTGTGAAAGAACAAGTAGTCTTTGAAAAAAACAGTACTTGACCCATTAAGAGCTCTCTAGATTAGTATCAGGAGTTTAATTCAGTCCACTAGCAAAAAAGGAATAGCAGAGAATGTTAATACCATACTTTATCTTTTTTTTAAAAAAGGGTCACCTATGTGTAGTGCTGGGGAGGAGCCAGTGGTCATGGTATGTGTAGGTACCAATGACATAGGAAAGGGTTGGAGAGACGTCCTGGAGGCCAAATTTAGGTTGCTAGGAAAGAGACTGAAATCCAGGACCTCTATGGTGGCATTCTCAGAAATGCTTCCAGTTCCGCGCGCAGGGCCAGATAGGCAGGCAGAGCTTCAGAGTCTCAATGCGTGGATGAGACGATGGTGTAGGGAAGAGGGGTTTAGATTTATTAGGAACTGGGGACACTTTTGGGAGAGGGGGAGCCTATACAGGAAGGATGGGCTCCACCTAAACCAGGGTGGAACCAGACTGCTGGCACTGAACATTAAAAAGGCCGTAGAGCAGTTTTAAAACTAGGAGATGGGGGAAAGCCGATTGGTGCGGAGAAGCACGTAAATCGGACGGAGACTTCTCTTAGAGGAGAATCCATTGATAGAGATTCTCTAGGCTGTAGTGAGAAAAAGAGGAGGGGAGAGGACAAACAAGGGGCCAGAGCAGACAAACAACCACATACAAAGGAATCTAATACATCAGGAAAGGGCAGACAAATAAACAGTGGCAAATTTTTAAAGTGCTTCTACACAAATGCTAAAAGTTTGACTAATAAGATGGGTGAACTAGAGTACCTTGTATTAAAGGAGGAGATTGACATAATAGGCATCACAGAAACCTGGTGGAATGAGGAAAATCTGTGGGACACACCCATACCGGGATATAAAATATATCAGAAGGATAGAACAGGCCGTGTGGGTGGCGGAGTGGCACTGTATGTGAAAGATAACGTAGAATCATATGAAATAAAAATCTTAAATGAATCAACATGTTCAATAGAATCACTATGGATAGTAATTTCATGCTCCAATAATAAGAATATGGCAGTAGGGATATATTATTGACCGCCTGACCAGGACAGCGATACTGACATTGAAATGCTGAGGGAGATTAGAGAGGCTACCAAAATAAAAAACTCTATAATAAGGGGGGATTTCAATTATCCCCATATTGACTGGGTACATGTCACCTCAGGAAGAAATGCAGAAATAAAATGTCTCGATAGCTTAAATGACTGCTTCTTGGAGCAGCTGGTACAGGAATCCACAAGGGGAGAGGCAATTCTCGATTTAGTCCTGAGTGGAGCGCAGGATCAGGTCCAGGATGTAACTATTACAGGACCGCTTGGGAATAGTGACCATAATATAATAACATTTAACATTCCTGTGGTGGGAACAACACCTCAGCAGTCCAGCACCCTGGCATTTAATTTCAAAAAGGGAAATTACACAAAAATGAGGAGGTTAGTTAAACAGAAATTAAAAGGCACAGTGACAAGAGTCAAATCCCTGCAAGCTGCATGGAAACTTTTGAAAGACACCATAATAGAGGCCCAACTTAAATGTATACTCCAAATTAAAAAACATAGTAAGAGACCTAAAAAAGAGTCACCATGGCTTAACCACCATGTAAAAGAAGCAGTGAGGGACAAAAAGGCATATTTCAAGAAATGGAAGTCCAATCCCAGTGAGATAAATAGAAAGGAACATAAACACTGTCAAATTAAGTGTAAAACTGTAATAAGAAAAGCAAAAAGATTTTGAGGAACAGCTAGCCAAAAACTCAAAAAACAATAGCAAAATGTTTTTTAAGTACATTAGAAGCAGGAAGCCTGCTAAAAAAACAGTGGGTCCCCTAGACAATTGAGATACAAAAGGAGCAATCAAGGAGCAAGCAATCAAGCCATTGCGGAGAAGCTAAATGATTTCTTTGCATCAGTCTTCACGGCTGAGGATGTTAGGGAGATTCCCAAACCTGCACCGTCCTTTGTGGGAGATGAATCTGAGGAACTGTCCTGGATTGAAGTGTCATTAAAGGAGGTTTTGGAACAAATAGAAAAATTTAACTTGAACAAATCACCGGGACCGGATGGCATTCACCCAAGGGTTCTAAAAGAACTCAAATGGGAAATTGCCGAACTGTTAACTGTGGTTTGTAATCTATCCCTTAAATTGGCTTCCGTACCTACTGACTGGAAGATAGCTAATGTGACACCAATATTTTAAAAGGGCTCTAGAGGTGATCCCGGCAATTACAGACCGGTAAGTCTAATGTCGGTTCTGGGCAAATTAGTAGAAACAATAGTTAAGAATAAAATTGTTAGGCATGTAGAAGAACATAATTTGTTGGGCAAAAGTCAACATGGTTTCTGTAAAGAGAAATCATGTCTTACTAATCTATTAGAGTTCTTTGAAGGGGTTAACAAACATGCGGACAAGGGGGATCCAGTAGATATAGCATACTTAGATTTTCAGAAAGCCTTTGACAAAGTCCCTCACCAAAGACTCTTGTGTAAATTACATTGTCATGGGATAAGAGGGAAGGTCCTTTCTTGGATTGAGAACTGGTTAAAAGACAGGAAACAAAGGGTAGGAATAAATGGTAAATTTTCAGAACGGAGAGGGGTAACTAGTGGTGTCCCCCAAAGGTCAGTCCTAGGACCAATCCTATTCAACTTATTCATAAATGATCTAGAGAAAGGGGCAAGCAGTGAGGTGGTAAAGTTTGCGGATGATAGTAAACTGTTTAATAGTGATAGAAATGTAGCCGTGTTAGTCTGGTGTAGCTGAAACAAAATACAGGACTATGTAGCACTTTAAAGACTAACAAGATGGTTTATTAGATGATGAGCTTTTGTGGGCCAGACCCACTTCCTCAGATCAAACAGTGGAAGAAAATGGTCACAACCATATATACCAAAGGATACAATTAAAAAAAATGAACACATATGAAAAGGACAAATCACATTTCAGAACAGAAGGGAGATGGGGCGGGGGGAAGGTAAATGTCTGTGAGCTAATGGTATTAGAGGTGGGGAAAGGTAAATGTCTGTGAGCTAATGGTATTAGAGGTGATAATTGGGAAGCTATCTTTGTAATGGGTAAGATAGTTAGCATCTTTGTTGAGACCGACGCGTAGAGTGTCGAATTTTAGCATGAATGACAGTTCAGAGGATTCCCTTTCAAGTGCAGATTTAAAAGGCTTCTGAAGCAGGATGCAGGTAATTAAGTTGTTGAGACAGTGTGCTTTCTGGTTGAAATGGCAAGAAACTGTTTTTTCTTTGTGATCCTGTCTAATATCCTCTGAACTGTCATTCTTGCTAAAATTCGACACTCTACGCGTCGGTCTCAACAAAGACGCTAACTATCTTACCCATTACAAAGATAGCTTCCCCAATTATCACCTCTAATACCATTAGCTCACAGACATTTACCTTTCCCCACCTCTAATACCATTAGCTCACAGACATTTACATTTCCCACCCCCTCATCCCCCTTCTGTTCTGAAATGTGATTTGTCCTTTTCATATGTGTTCTTTTTTTTTAATTGTATCCTTTGGTATATATGGTTGTGATCATTTTCTTCCACTATTTGATCTGAGGAAGTGGGTCTGGTCCACGAAAGCTCATCATCTAATAAACCATCTTGTTAGTCTTTAAAGTGCTACATAGTCCTGTATTTTGTTTAAACTGTTTAAGATAGTCAAGACAGAAGCAGACTATGAAGAACTTCAAAAAGGTCTCACAAAACTGAGTGATTGGGCAACAAAATGGCAAATGAAGTTTAATGTGGATAAGTGTAAAGTAATGCACATTGGAAAAAATAACCCCAACTATAGATATAATATGATAGGGGCTAATTTGGCTATGACAAATGAAGAAAGAGATCTTGGAATTATTGTGGATAGTTCTCTGAAAACGTCCACACAGTGTGCTGCGGTGGTCAAAAAGGCAAATAGAATGTTAGGAATTATTAAGAAAGGGATAGAAAATAAGACACAGAATATCTTACTGCCCCTGTATAAAACTATGGTACGCCCACATCTTGAGTACTGTGTACAGATGTGGTCTCCTCACCTCAAAAAGATATTTTGGCCTTGGAAAGGGTTCAGAAAGGGCAACTAAAATGATCAGGGGTTTGGAACAGGTCCCATGAGGAGAGAGGCTAAAGCGACTGGGACTTTTCAGTTTGGAAAAGAGGAGACTGAGGGGATATGATAGAGGTATATAAAATCATGAGTGATGTGGAGAGGGTGAATAAAGAAAAGTTATTCATTAGTTCCCATAATATAAGGACTAGAGGACACCAAATGAAATTAATGGGTAGCAGGTTTAAAACTAATAAGCAAAAGTTCTTCTTCACACAGCGCATAGTCAACCTGTGGAACTCCTTGCCAGAGGAGGCTGTGAAGGCTAGAACTATAAGGGTATGTCTACACTGCCACCCTAGTTCGAACTACAGTGGCTAATGTAGGCATTCGAACTTGCAAATGAAGCCTGGGATTTAAATATCCCGGGCTTTATTTGCATGTTCCCGGGCGCCGCCATTTTTAAATGTCCCGTAGTTCGAACTACCTGCCTGTGGCCACACGGGGCATGGACTAGGTAGTTCAAATTAAAGCTCCTAATTCGAACTAGCGTTATTCCTCCTGCAAGGAGGTTTAACGGTAGTTCGAATTAGGAGCTTTAATTTTAGTTCGAACTAGGGTGGCAGTGTAGACATACCCTAACAGAGTTTAAAGAGAAGCTAGATAAATTCATGGAGGTTAGGTCCATAAAAGGCTATTAGCCAGGGTGTAGGAATTGTGTCCCTGGCCTCTGTTTGTCAGAGGCTGGAGATGGATGGCATGAGACAAATCGCTTGATCATTGTCTTCGGTCCACCCCCTCCGGGGCACCTGGTGCTGGCCACTGTCGGCAGACAGGCTACCGGGCTAGATGGACCTTTGGTCTGATCCAGTACGGCCATTCTTATGTTCGTATGTGTGTTGCATGAGTCATAGCTCTTACATTGAACTGACCCTGATTGCATGTAAAATTAATTTCACAGTCTAATCTGAGGGTGATGAAACAATCTATGTAGCCACAGCTCCAGTGGCCACTTCTACTCCACCTTCCCTGTTGTAGAATATATATATATATATAGAGAGAGAGAGAGAGAGAGAGAGAGAGAGACCCTGGACAGCCAGGCTGCACGTCACATGGAGAATATGCAACCCTGTGCAGATTCACAGCTTCCTATTCTTACCCTCACCCCAAGTACAGCAGAACTCCAGATAGGCTTGGGGAGGTGGGGACAAGATTCACACCAATAGGATAATTCATATTTTGATTTTTTTAAATCTAATTTTAATATAATAGAGTCTGATCAATATTACCAAGAAAAAGCTGCCATAATGACGTTATTATTAGCTCACAAAATAGAGACCTCACAAGTAGCTCAAAACATTGCAGACTGCAAAGCCTAATTGTGATGCCTCATATAATTATTCTTTCCTTTTATACCCGTGAATTTCATTTTGACATGGCCTGATCTGATCAATACAATACCTTTGTGATCAGCCACATGTTAGCCAGAGGCCAGAGTGTTGATGGGATTCTTAGATCCTGATAGTCCTTTCTTCTGGGAAGTGCTTTCTCCATGGCAACAGAGATATGAAAAACTATCTGTGGATCAGCCTAAACATATTTAAAAATACAAGAGTATTACTTTAATTGGTATTTTAAATCAATGCCACTAGCAAAGTTCAGCAAACAGTACAAAATGCCTGCTGATATATAATATAACCTTAGTATTCTACAGTAGACACAGTATTTTGTAGTGTACAAGTTCTAAGTAAGATAATTTGACCAAAAGATATAAGTATTTATGCAGAAATATTTCTGAATTATTCTAATCCTAATAAATAAATTGGTTTACAACATATGGTTTCATCATTTTAAGAGCTGAGCGCATGTTGGCCATGAGTCCCCAAAAAGACACAGAACACAGTTGAATTCCCCTAAATGCAGAGCTTCATCCTAGTCTCCCCCTTGCCTTGAGAGGGAACTATCCTGCACTGGGTCTAAATTCAGTGTGACATACTTCTTCCAGCACCACTATAGTGACAGACAGAAAATGGCTCTGTAGTATGGATTATGTGACCTGAATGTTAAAATCTCACATTATGACTCTCAAGTTACATATTCCTACTCTGATAGTGAGAATTACTCCTGACAATCAACTAATACTTTGTGAAGTATTTGATAATAACCTGAAAGAGGCTCTCACTTTGTTAAAGGGATTTTATCCTACGAAGGCACAAAGACTTATATATACAAGTCCCATTAGTTACAGATATAGACCATTCTGCCACAAAATTTAAATATCCTATGACTGCTCCTCAGTACTCTTGAGATGCACTGGCTAACACAAACACTAGTTAATGTTTTCACTAAAAATTATCAGTGAATACTTGAGGTATAAATCTATATATGAGAAAAATCAAGGGCCAGACCCTTGGTCCCATTCAGTCTCTTTTTTATCCATCCTGAAAAGGCATGTAACATACAGGTCATAATATAATCAATTCCCTAGCACCTTCAAAAACTAAAGCAACAAGGAGTCCTGTGGCACCTAGGATACATCTAGACGGAGCCATGTAAAATAGTTTACTCGGCATAGTCAATGAAGCGGGGATTTAAATAATCCCCGCTTCATTAAAATAAAAATAAAAATGATCCAGCACAGCACGGCAGTCTAGACGCGGCGGCACGGTTGACAAGGGAACCTCATTTCAAGATTGTCGGCACAGCACAGTGGCCATTTTTATTGAGCCATGTAGTCTAGACGTATCCTTATAGACTAAAAGATGTATTGGAGCATAAGCTTTCGTGGGCAAAGACCTACCTCGTCAGATGGGTCTTTGACCACGAAAAAGCTTATGCTCCAATACATCTTTTAGTCTATAAGGTGCCACAGGACTCCTTGTCGCTTTTGCAGATCCAGACTAACACGGCTACCCCTCTGATTCAAAAACTAAGTGACTCTGACCAGCTGCAAATGAATTAGACAAAATTGATCCCATTGGCAACACAAACAGAAAGTTCAGTCCAGATCGCCACAATATTATCTGCAAAATAATTTGAAAAAGCTTCACAATGTGAGAGACTGTCATGAAAGCCAAATAATCTCAGTCTAGTAGAGGATGAATCTCTCTAGTCTGACATTCTCTTGTCCAGCAACATACATGGTCCGGCATGACATTCAGTTAGCTAGATGTCCACTTATGGGTGTGGTCATGTGTCCCATGGTCCCATAAAGTTTGTTTACAGCAAACAATCTTGGCTCAGTGTTCTGTGCTGTTATTTAGCTCTAATTTACCCCTAAATGTCTTCTATGAGCCTTAAAAGCAATCAGTAGTCTTGCAGCACCTTAGAAACTAAAAAAAATGTAGATGGTATCATGAGCTTTCATGGGCACAACCCACTTCTTCAGATCCTTTCATCTGATTGTTTTTTAAGTTTTTTAACTCATTGTTTTTTAAGTTTTTCCAGTTAACAGTCTAACATGGGAAGCCCTCTGAAACTTTTCTATGAGTCTAGTAAGCAGTGGAAGGGCTGGTAATGCTGCTAGTAGGGATGTAAATCGTTAACTGGTTAACCAGTGAGACTCACCCTTAATGGTGAGGCTTACCCAGCCATCTGCCTCGTTGGGTAAGCCCTGTCCATGGCAGCCCAACCCAGCCCCACACCACAGGTTACACACTGGCTTCCCGGGAGCCAGGCTTACAGGGGTTACCGGCTCCATTCCCAGGGAGACTTTGCTGTGGACTCTGCAGTGTAAAGATTATATATAAGCATTATATTGCAGAGCCCGTAGCACGTGTAACTGTGTAAACACTAGGATTTTTAGTGGTTACACGGCTACGTTTTTAAACAACTGCTCACGTCCCTAGCTGCTAGACAATATTGGCCTCCCATGGTTCTCTGGTTTGGCACCAGTCAGGTTCTGAGGGTGTTGGACTAGAGAGGCTCAACCTGCAGGTTTTTTCTGACTCAAAACACAGAAACACAGAAACCCTCTGGACATATTATATGCATTATAAATATTCAATAATGACTAATGCTACAGTAACATCCTGTTGTGCTATTGTGGCAAAATGGCCAATGTCAGTATGGTGGGTCCCACACTCTTCTTGGTGGGGTCTAGGACATCAATCTTTGCCCCTGCTCTTGGGGCCCCGAGGACTCCACTAGTGGCCTAGGAATGTGGTAGGGAAGGGGTCTGAGTCCCAGGTCCTCTCAAAATTCTGCAGATGTCTTACCCTCTCCCCACTTGGGTAGGGTTACTCTCAGTCTTTGATGTTGGGGAAGGGAGTCTCCTCCTCCCTCCAATTCTCTGGTCTCTGAAATCTCAGCAACACATCTCCAATCTACAGTTCTCTCTCCTTCCTCACTTCTTCCTGTCTGCTGGAAGCAGGGGCAGGAGCAGTTCTTGGGTTCCTGACAGGGCCTTAATTAGGTACAGGTGCTTCAATTAGCTTGTAGAAGCCTTCCTAGTTTACAGGGAACCATGTCTTAATTTGCCTAAGGCTTATATATCTTCCCTTTAGCACTCTTCCACTGCTTTCTGGCCCTGCTGCATCGTACTGTACAAACACAAGGTCCCCACCCTGAATTCCTCCCACTTCAGCAGTTGTAGGTCACTATGAGCGTGTCTACACTGCATTCTGAGCTCAAAATAAGCTACGCAATCTGAGCTATGCAAATTGCGTAGCTTATTTCGAGTTAATTTCAAAATAAAGCACTATTCTAAAATGTCCCTTAATCCTCGTGGAATGAGGTTTACAGGAACGTCAGAAGAGCATGTCCATTATTTAGAAAACTACAGTAAAACTCCAATTGTCCGGCATCCAGTGGTCCAGCACTCCTGATAGTCCGGCACCAACTGGAACCCGGAAGTGCTCCCGCCAGCTGGACAATTGGAGCTGCTCTGCCCCTGGCTTCCCCAAGTCAGCCGCTGGTCAGTTTCAGCAGCGGCTAACTTGGGGAAGCTGAGGGCAGAGCAGCTGGGGTGCTGCCGGGTTGGTCCCTCAGCGCCGCTCAGGTGAGGGTCGGCGCTGCGGGACCAACCCGGCAGCACCCCAGCTGCTCTGCCCTGGCTTCCCAAGTCAGCCGCTGCTGAAACTGACCAGCGGCTGACTTGGGGAAGCCGGGGGCAGAGCAGCTGGGGTGCTGCCAGGTTGGTCCCGCAGCGCAGCGCCGCCCTCTCCTATGCTGCGCAGTTCCCCGCTGATTCCCCCGACCCCAGGCCCCTCATAGCCCCCCTTCCGGTACTCCGGCATATCTGATAATCTGGCACCCCCTGGGTCCTAAAGGTGCCAGATTATCGGAAGTTTACTGTATTTCAGAATAAGGGGTGCACTGTCAAGATGCGGAAAATGCTATTTCAGGAAATCAGAAGTATCCCAAAATAGAGTCACTGTCTAGATGCCCTTAGTGATTTCCAAGGATGAAGGCAAGAAAGCAGGTAAGTAGGAGTCACTGTATAAATAGTTAAGAATAACAGATCAATAGATCAGCAGAGACAATCTGTCAGCAGGACACTATTCTTCCTAAGAGCTTTTTGAATCCTTACAGGTTTCGTTAGGGCATACTTACACGATCAAGTTTTCTTGACAAAAACTGCCTTTTGTTGACAAAACAGTGATTGTATACACACTGCAATGTGTCCTTTGTTGGAAATGTCCACTTTTGGCAACAACCCCGCCCCCCCCTCAAAAAAAAGACTTTTCTTTTCCCCTTCCTTTATTGTCAACAAACGGACAGTCTAGACACTGCTGTTTGTTCTGTGGACAGAACTGGCTTCCTCCAGTATCCCACAATACCTGTCCTAATCACTGTGCTTAGTGTTTTATGATCTCTGCTGCCCTTCAGGCATTCATCCCTCCCCTTTCAAAGCTCCAAGAAGTATCTGACAACTGAATGTGCTGCTCTGTTTGGGGAACAAAGAGGAAATCATTGGAGTGGTCTTGTTCTGTCCTATACTAGGAACACAGTGGCAGACAGTTTGCTGCTGCAGTTGGTGGGGTCCGTGCTGCTTTGACATTCCTCAGTAGGGAGAGCTCAGAGAGCTACTCACAATGCTGCTCCCAGCAGCTGAGGAGGCTGTGGGAGAAATCAGTGATAATACCAAGATGCACAGCATCAGTTCTGCCTTCCCACAACACTGCACTGTGGGATACATACCCACAGTGCATTGCACACACTGTTGATGATGGTGCCCACAGCGTGGACAGGATCTGTTGACAGAGGGAGCATGTGTCGACACCCTCTGGCAATTTGTGTTTGTTTCAACTCTGGGGTGCAAACATCAGCTTTGTAAACAAAACTTGGTAGTGTAGTCATACCCACAATCTTTGATGAAAAAACATCAAAATATGCCCTTTACCCTGATAGAAAAGGATCATGATAGCACTAAAACATAGTTTTAATGTGATCAACAACTGAGGACCAGATCATTGGAGAGCTTGTAATCTCCTGAATGTGTATATTCTATTTGTGTGCATGTATCATTCCTGAATTTGAAGTTAGAAATTTGTAGTATAGGCTTACCAGTTAAGATTAACCAATTGGGGCTGGAGTAGCTCCCCACAGCAGGCTCCAGGCCTATGGGGGGCCAGCCACAGACAGGTAAACACCCTGCAGGCAGTGGCTGCTCCAGTATCTGGAGCAGCCTCTGTCTGCAGTGGAGACCTGACAGGAGGAGGCTGCTCCAATGTTCAGAGCAGCCTCTGTCCACAGCAAGACTGTGGCTGGAGCAGTCCCTTAGTTGGTTAATCAGTAAAACACTATGTTTAACTACTTAACCAATGAAATGGGATTTTACATGCCTCGTATAGGTTGAACCTCTCTAGTCTGGCACTCTCTGGTCCGGTACCATCCATGGTAAAGCATGATTTGAGTTAGCCAGATGTCCACTTAACATGGATGTGGCCGAGTTTCCTCAGGTGCCATAAAGTTTGTTTACAGCCACTAGTCTTGGCTCTCAATGTTCTCTGCTGTTATTTAGTTCTACTTTAAACCTAAATGTCCTCTAAGAGCCCAGTAAGCAGTGGAAGTGTTGGTAATGCTGCTACACAATATTGAGGGTGCCAGACTAGAGAGGTTCAATCTATACTTAAGGAACTTAATGGCCCACTGCTAAAGACAAGGATCTGTGAATAGTCTTGTTTTTCCTGTAAGACTGTGCTATGGTTGGTCCTGTCAAGACATATTATCATGCCACCTGGTGTTGGAATCCATCTTGAATTTTGTATTTTATCATGCGGGGGTGGCAGGAACGAACAAAAACTTCCCATCCTGGGGAAATTCTATTTAAGCAATGGAAAGCAAATGATGATTGTCTTCAGCTGGCTTCACAGACTGTTCTCCATCACAAGAGGACATATGAAAAGACCTGAGAACAGACAACTCTAACAAGGGAAGTAGAAGCTAGTAGACCCAGGTCAGAAAAAAGATGAGCTATGACCTAAGAAGAACTTTACCTGAAATAAAAATTAGGTGAGAAATTAGGATTTGTAACAATTTCTCTCAGAGTATTAGGCTTATCTCACATGTTTAGTTTTATTTTAGCTTAGTAACTTAATTTGATCTTTCTGTCATCAGTTGCAATCACTTAAATCCTAATTTTTATATTTAATAAAATCAGTTTTGTTTATTATCAAACTCAATGTAAACAATTGTTACAGGAGGGAGTAATAACAGCTGTGCATCTCTTTCTTTCATTGATAAGAGGAGCAAACTTTATGAGTTTTCTCTGTGTAAAACTTGTACGCAGAGTAAGACAGATTTATTTGGGAGTTTAGCTCCACTGGGGCTGTGAAGCTGGTGCTATCAACTCCCTGTAACTTAGTCCTCCCAGAGCGGAGTTGTTCTTAGTGTCTGTGTTACTGTGTTTGTGTCTGTGTTAGTGTCTGTGTTACTCTGTCTGTGTAATCCTGTGGGGCTATTTTACCCCCACTCTGTGCCTTTTCTGGGGGAGACCAGAGGTCCTGGCTCAGCAGGACGGGATGGCGAGGTGCCCCAGAGGGCAGGTAGGCAGGCTCAGTGGTATGATCAGCTGATCAAGTGACAGTCTCAAGGGGATTTCTGTGACCCAATCCATCACACTCACCCTGAATGTTTATAAGGGTATGTCTACACTACAGAGTTTTGTTGGAAAAACGGCCATTTTTCCAACAAAACTTCAGGAATGTCCACACTGCAATTGTGTTTTTCCGCAAGAAAATCAAAAGAACAGAGGGGTGTTTCCAGCATTAGTAATCCTCATTCTACGAGGAAGAAGACTTTTTGCGAAAGAGCTCTTTCACAAAAAGGTGTGTGTGGACAGGAAAGAGGGAGTTCTTTTGGAAGAAAAGGAAAGAGGAAAAAGCATAGTTGCCCCAGTGGCCACTCTGTCAGAGTAATCACAGCTGAAATGCAAGAGAGCATCCATTCAGTCTCGACGCTCGCTTTCCGAAAAAGCAGATCGCTTTTTCGATGCACTTTTGCAGTATGGATGCTCTCTTTCGGAAGTAGTATTTTTGGAAGATCTCTTCTGAAAAAAAGCTTCTTCTGAAAGAAGCCTGTAGTCTAGACATAGCCTAAGAAATCATGATGATGATAAAAAAAGGTAATAAGATCTTCTGTTATTCAGTGGGCCAACAGTAATTCCAAGGAGATTAATGTCGTTATTGCAGATGACATTGGTCCTGTGTACTTGGCGAGGTGATTACAGTGTCACTGGAAATAAGCTACTTCTCTGAATAAACGTACAGATTCTGCAACAATACCATTTTAAACTGCAGAAATGACACTATCTGTCCCAAGCTTGTACCCTTCATCAGCTACTGTTGGCGGGGCTTTTAACTTGCAAATGAACAGAAAAGCCTAATCAGGAAGGAGATTTAGAATCAAAACTAAATTCCCAAAAAGAAGGTGATCCCCCCCAAAAAACCCACCCTGAAATAAGATATTAGATAAAAACAGAAATGTGGGAGAAGTGTATTTTTTACTTACTTTTAATCTAATCCCTTCTGAAAGCAAAGGGAGTAAAGCATATACTGGGACTGGCAAAGTAGCAGAAACGAAACATAAACACAATTGGTACAGAGATGTTTGATTTCATATTACCCGTTAGCCAGCAGCAGGCAGATCTTACATGGGAATCCCCACAGTTATGGTACAATGACAACAGACAGTCTACTAATCCTCCAGCAAAGGCTCAAGGTTTAAGACAGCACTCTTATTCAACCTCACTATTATAAACTGCTATCAGATATCAGAGGTTTCACTACAACTGTGTAGAAGATTGTTTGGGTTGGTATTAGACACAAGTATCATTATGCTGTGTGCCTCTTTGTATAACACCTGCTGTAAGTCCCTGTGTTCTTGTTATCACTACCACAGGTTTTAATCTTATAACATTTGGTTTAGTAGTGCAGCAGTGAGGAAGAATTGGCCCTTTGTATTCATCACAGGCTGGGACCCAGGACTAACACCGTGATATTTATCAAGAGATAATGAAGCTGGACAGTACCCAAAAGACACTAGATAAAGAAGCAACAGCATGTTTCTCTCACCAGCTTCAGAGTACCTTAAAAACCTGTAGAGCCTGGGGCAATGGCACCCCATAGAAGCAACAATGGCCATTAACTTTCTTATTTGAGATTTCCCCTTCTTTATTATAGTTGATAGTTTTGCTTCAGACTAGCAGCCTATCACAGTGAATTAGACAGAGTCATTTCAGTGAGACAGCGTGCTTAAAAAGCATTAGAAATTGAACTGAAAAATTGCTATGCTATGCTACCACACGATATCTTGCTTCTGTGACACATGCTATTAAACAGCTTTCTTTAAGCCCACAGATAGAAGCAAGTAAAACATTCATTCCATCTTCTAATCAAATTATTACTTTAAAATTCTTCCATTCAGAAAGAAGGCAAAGGGATAAAGCATATGGTGTAACCATAAACAACAATATTGGAAATTGTACAAGCAAAGCCAAATTATCATAGAGACACCATCTGAAATATCCATTAACTAATATTAGCTGAGACTTAGTCTGTAAAAAGGGACTTGTTACTTTACTGTTATTATTTACAGGTGGTTATCAATGAGGGGCATGTGTATCCCTGCGGTACTCAGAGATCTTCCAGGTGTTACATTAACTCATTTCAATATTTGCCTAGTTTAATAAGAGGCTACATAAAAACCATTAGCAAAATCAGTACAAACTACAATTTCAAGCAAACCATGACTTATTTATACTGTTCTACATTCTATACACCAAAATGTAAGTACAGTATTTATATTTCAGTTGATTTATTTTATAACTATATGGTAAACATGAGAAAATAACCAATTTTTCAATACTAGTGTGCTGTGTCACTTGTATTTTCATATCTGAGTTTGTAAGCAAGTAGTTTTTTAAGTGAAGTGAAAGTGGGGTATGCAAGACATATGAGATTCTTGAAAGGGGCACAGTAATCTGGAAAGGTTGAGAGCCACTGATTTACACAGAACTATAAATATGCATTTAAATGAGCTGACTCTAGGTATTACTGCACATTGTGAATGATGCATTTTTATACTGAGGAGAAATTCTCAAAGTGAGAGATTAACTGATTGAAAGCAATGTAAGGAGGTGTGAATTACACACCTCTTTAAGAGCTTGGGATTTGTGGAGGAGTCACCCAGGCCTGGTCTACACAAAAGGAAAACGTCAACTTAAGATACACAACTCCAGCCAGGTTAATTACGTAGCTGGATTTGAAGTATCATAAATGGAATTTTGGCGCCGTCCACACAGCGGGAGGTCAACGGGAGCACACCCTCCCATCGACTTCCCTTACTCCTTGCAGGAGCAGGACTTCTGGTGACGACGGGAGTGCCTTTTAATTTGAATCAGTGTGTCTTCACTAGACCTGCTAATTCAAACCCTGGAAGATTGACTGCGGCTGTTTCAATCTTCTCTGTAGCATAGACATAGCCCCAGAGAAGGACCGGTAAGAACATTAGCTATTTTCAACTCTGTCTTCTGCCTGAAGTAATGGTAACAGATTTAACTATGGATAGTACAATATAGAAGCACTACTGGTAGAGGCCCCCCCAATGGATCACTACCTTGTCGCGGTTGGGGGGCTTGTGTGTCTCAATGACCTCTAGAGTTATGTCGGTGGGAGCCTAGTGCTCCTAGTAGGATAATCCATGCCAGACAGGTCGAAGGGTAGAGACCAGACTAAGTGTGATTCACTGGTCCTCCAGGTTGGGGGTTCGGCTCAGGGCTAACAACCCTGACCTAGGAAAAAAATTATGTTACAGAAACAGCAATGAAGAATTCTCCTACAACTTTGTGCGATGGCCTTCCTAAGTCCTCTCTTGGGACCTGTATGACTGACTGTAGTGAAAGCCATGAGGAAGCTACTGCCACGATGATGGACACCAAGACAAAGACCAGAATTGGATTCTGGAATGTACAAACCATGTACGATATTGGCAAGCTAGTACAAATAGTTGCTGAAATGGGACGATACAATCTACACGTCCTTGGTGTTAGTGAGAGAATGAATTACAACCGGGACACACTGGAGAAAATGGCCAAAGACAGACAAAAATGGAGAACCTTCGTTGCTGCCCTATACACCAGCGGGTGTAATAGGCTCTTCACTTTACTGGTAGAGGCTGCTCAGAGGATCAGAGGATGTGCTGAATCATTGCATTGTTTAACCATTCTGGCCACACCTTCTGTTGAGCAATCACCATTTATTTTTCATTTTATGGAGACAGCTGGCCCTCCAGAAGCCTTTTGGTAGGGGAACATTGTTGCTATTTATCATTAATTTATTCTTGTGTCTCCTCTGGCAACATTCCTAATAATAGCAGGGAAGCTCTATGCCACTGAAGGTTATCCCTTGCAATGGAGTGATTTTCCTCTACCCCATTATTTCAGCTCTCTAATCAGAGTCCAAACTGACTGTTAAACTTAAAAGAAATATGAGTTTATTCTTTTCTTTTGTTAAAATGTCTTGCAAGAGATGACCAATGACCAAGAGGAAGAGACTGATAAATATGAGGTTCTCCTCTCACTTATATCAGTATAATTCAAGAGCAATTCCAATGACATCAGTAGAATTACACTAATATATAACTGGTGCAAATGAGAGGCAAAACAAGGCCAGTGGTATCAGTGCTTTCTGCAACTACTAGGGAAAAGATGCAAGAGAAAAAGTTCTCTTAATTTATCTTCCTCTTCATATAATTCATTCCCAGGCATTGCAGTAGAGAATATCCAAGAAGAATCCCATTATAGAATGTCATCTATCATAATCATCCATCTTCTATTTTAAGTCAAAATTTAATTTGTGGCACTCATTTCTATTACTGACAGAGAGACAGCCATCTCTCTCTGGGATCCCTCGAATCAAGTAAGATTTTCCCTTGGATACCTATAACTGATGAGTGCGTAGATGAGAAATTAAGCCAATTCTGGCAAGGAACACTCTCTGGCAGTGGCTGCATATGAGATCTCCAGCGGCGCTGACACCAGCGGCACCAATATGGGCCTGGGCACACTCCTTACATTGGGCTCTCTGATCTTCTTCATGGAGACGTCGTTTGACCTCAAAGTGTTGGGCACTATTCTTAATGGTGATCCTCCAGGTTACCTGATCCTTCACCTGCCTCTCCCAGGTGTAACCGTCAATGCCACACTTTACCAAGGTGTTCTTAAGAACATCCCTGTAGCACTTCCTCTGCCCACCACGAGACCTCGTCCCAGTCCTCAACTGCGTGTAGAAAATCTGTTTAGGCAAGCGTGTGTCAGGCATCCTGACCATATGACCAGACCATTGTAGCTGCCTACGGGTGACTATTGCTTCAATGCTGCAGGAGTCAGACTTGGCAAGGACACTAACATTGTGCCAACTGTTTTGCCACATGATGCCCAATATTCTCCTCAGGTACCTTTGGTGAAATTTCTCCAGATCTTTAATATGTCGTCTCCAGGGAGTCCTGGCTTCAGCTCCATACAGCAATGCTGGGATGACTACGGCATTGTAGACGTCAATCTTGGTCTGTGTCTTGATGTCAAGGTTATTGAAGACTCACCTCTGTAAATGTCCATAAGCTGCACTGGCACTGGAGATTTGATGGCAGATTTCATCGTGAATGTCAGCATTGTTGGACAAATTGCATCTGAGGTAAAGGAAGTTGTTGACATTCTCCAGCACTTGGTTGTCCGCTGTGATAGTTGGTTCGAATAACAGTAACGTGGGTATTGGCTGAAAGAGAACCTTAGTCTTTCGTGCATTGAGAGTCAGTCCCAACCTGCAGTAGGCCATGGCGAAAACCTTGACGATTGCTTGGAGTTCTAACAAGTGGTGTGGAAGTGCAAAGGAGCTGGGTGGGTATATAAGTACTCATGTCCCTTTGCAGGAATGAAGTATTTTTTGCTCTTCCCCTCCCTTGGAGATGGCAGAGAGGGGGTAAGTCAAAGGGCCTTTGTGATTTTAGTGACCCCGTTATGCAGGGGGAAAGGCCAACCGGGGCCACCGAACCAAGTACCCCAAAGAGGGTATCTGTGGATTCCTCCAGCTCTTCAGCCTGGATGTTTAAATTGGAGGCCAGTAGCTTCAAAAAGTCTTAGGCTATGTCTACACTACAGGGTTTTTGTGCAAAAACAGCCATTTTTGCGCAAAATCCCATGGAGTGTCCACACCTCAAGCGCCTTTTTGCACAAGAAAATTTACAGTAGAACGGCAGAACAGAGGGTTTTTGCAGTAGAGGTACATCTCTTTTTCTAAGGAATAACTCCTTTTTGCACAAGAGTTCTTGTGCAAAAAGGTGTGTGTGGGTGCCCAACAGGGGTTTCTTGCACAAAAAGAGCCTATCAGAAAAAGCACTGGTGCTCTGATGGCCATTCTGTTAATGGCAATCAGAACTTTCTTGCGCAAGAGCGTCCACGCAGTGTGGACTTTCTCTTGCACAAAAGCACATCACTTTTAGTGTGGATGTGCTTTTGTGCAAGAAGTTTTTGCAGAAGATCTATTCCGCAACAAGCTTCTTGCACAAGACGCCTGTAATGTAGGCATAGCCTGAGTGTGCTCTGGCATTATCCTGCAGAACATCAGGAGGAGGCATCTGGGGATGAGGAGGGGGGTGCTTGACCCAATGGTCCTTCGTCTGGTACAATAGGCTGTTCTGATAACTCCTTCTTGATTGGTGGGGTGGTGGGTTCTGAGGCCTCCAGTGCTGAGGGCAGCCAGCAGGAGAGAGCAGGGCTGGGATATGTAACTGGCGGTTCTGACATTGCCCAGTGACCATGATGGGGGTGAATGGGAACTGCCTTCTGCATGGTACCAACTGATCCTGCTCAAGACTTACCTTACAGACCAAAGGAAGCATCTGGAGTGGTGCTCTGGCAACCAATGTCACTCCGTTGACCTGCACCATTGGCAAGTGAATGGGGGCTGATGCCAAGCAGCAGATAACTGGTACTGGGATCTGCAACGGGCTCTCCAAGAGCCTCTATGCTCTTCTTATGTGCATCTTGGGGAGTGTGGTGCTGGCAAACTGTGCAGCGATGCTGGTGGATGTGTGACCTGTCCTTCAAGTGGCAAAATGGATATTGGGAGTCCAACTCGTGGATACACCACAAGTGCAAGGGGGTGCGTGCCTCCAAAGGTCTACGACTGGCTACTGGTGACCTACATCTAAAGTCTCCAAGACTCTTGGAGACTTTAGATGTCCCTCTAGAGTGTGAGTGCTGTCTATCAGGTGACTGAGACAAGCCAAGCAAGGGTTCTCCCCTATGACAGGTCCTGCTATCACCAGCAGAGTCCTGCTACTACATTGAGATAATGTCTGGGGCCACTTAAAAAGCCTCTGGGTTGGACAGCACATGAAGACAGGCACCATTACCCAGAACAGGGAGTGGGGAGTGAGGCTGATGACTCTTCTCCATCTGAGGTGAGTCCTTGGTCAATGGGGCTGCTCGATCTGCATCCAGACTGTCTCCCTGCTTGGCTTTGTCTTTACGTGGGCCAAGAGACATGTCTCTGCCCACTTTTTGGGGCCTCTTGGCTGGAGTCAAAGATAAGGACTAATGCTGACTTCTGGACAGTGCTGGTGGTGTGCTGTGCACTGTAGCACTGGTGCTTGGTGCCAAGTCCAAGAGCTGTTCTTGCGAGGCAAAGGCTGATTCCATGAGGAGAGTTTTTAAATGAATAACTCTCTCCTTCTTGGTTAGTGGCCAGAAGGATTTACACATTCAGCACTTGTCACTAATATGGGCCTCTCCCAAGCACCACAAACACTCATGTGGGTCATTGATTGGCAGAGGCTTTCGGCAACAAACATATGCTTTAAAGCCAGGGGACCAGGGCTTGCCCCGTCCCAAGACAACATCCCTAAGGGATTTACTAACACTGCTAACTACTAACGATTAACAACTAGATGGGAAATATTTACAAGAAAACAGTAGGCTCAACAGACTTGCCAGGCCCCTGAGCAAGGTGGGCAGAGCCCTGGCACTGTGCTCCCAGAAGGGGCAGGACTGGGGTCAGCCAGCCTTCTGCTCTGCCTGGAGCAGTCCGTGCCACAGATCCTACCACCCAGGCAGCCCTCAGAGCAGCATAGCGCTCCAGTGGTGATTTGAAGGCCCCGGGTCATCGGTCACTGTCACACCTACGATAGTGGCATTGGCAGCCGAGAGCCTGTGGCCCTTTGAATCATGGGGCCCTGGGGTCAGTGGGCTTGTAAGAAAAACAGCTATTAACAATAAGAAAGGTGACAGCAAGGGCTGTAGCACTGCATTGCCAAGCACAGTTACTGGTAGCAAGAAGGAACTAAGGACATTAGTCATGTATCTGATGAAGTGGGTCTTTGCCCACGAAAGCTTATGCTCCAATAAATCTGTTAGTCTATAAGGTGCCACAGGACTTCTAGTTGTTTATGCAGATTCAGACTAACACGGCTACCCCTCTGATACTAAGGGGTAGAGGTCCAGCAGTGCCCTATATAATGCAGCATATGCATGCTACTCCAGGAGGCACTGGGCCAATCCCCTATGGATATTGCTAAGAGAAACTCTTCTGGCACCAGTGCACGTGGCAAGCACATGCACTAACACTGAAAAGACATGAGCAAGCACTCAAAGAAGAAAGCTTAGTTTCTGAATGGAAAGTTGCTTAGATAGTGGGAATGTTGTCAAATTGGTGGTGGTAATGTCTTACTTGCCAGTGAAACAACATGTAACAGTACAGTGTGATTTTTTTCTAATACCCTGTTTTAATATTAACAACCTTCATGTGACATTTTTTAGAAGACTTGAATTTGACAAAATAATTGCATTAAAAGTACTGAACAGTTAAAGCAGGACTCAAGTGGCACTTAGGTCATGGGCTGGATTTCTGCACTGGGTGGATTTTATTCAGCATGGATTGACCAAATAGAATACATGATTTCCTTTCACATTAGTGGAAGAGGGGGGCTGAAAGCCCTATACATCACTTTGAACAGCTGTGAGCCCAGGGAAGGGGAGAAAGGATTCATGTGCTGCTCCTTCCCCCAGCACAATCCCATTAGCCAGTTTCTGGCCAATAACAGCTGCCTGTTGTCAACAGGCAGCTTGCAAAGCACCTCTCCTCAGGCATAACCATGTAGCTATTCGAAACCCACATGGACCATGCAGCCAGTGCAGGGACGGGACAGGAAGGGAGGGGCTTTTTGCTGGGAGTCAAGAAGGTAAGTCTCCCAACCAGAGCCTGCCTTTGGCACCCCAACCCTTTGCCCCTCTACCCCACATAACCCAAACCCTCTGTCCCACCTCCTGCACCTATATCTCCTCCCAGATCCTGCACCCCAGTCTCCTGTCCCAAGTCACAACCCCGTCCTGCCCTAGGTCACAGCCCAATCCCCTCCACGCCCTCCTGCACCCTAGCTTCCTTCCCCAGGTCACAACCCAAACCTCTGCACCCTAGTCCCCTAAGCCAGGTGACAACTGCCTCCTTCACCCAAACTCTCTCCCAGACCCCAAACCCTCTTCTACACCCCAACCCCTTACTGCAAGTTCCCTTCTGCACGCAACCACCATCCCAGACCCCACACCTCCTCCATTAATATGGATGAATGCAGCCCTTGACCACTTTCCAAATTCTTGGAATAGCTTCCCATTAAAAATTATTGCCCACCCCTGATAAATAAGGTTCAAAATTTTAGTTTCTTCAAGATTTCCTTTGCAAAAGTCCAATATGATGAATTTCACAAAAGTAGCATAAGTGGACAAATAACCTGACTTGAGAAAGTGCCCAGGGATGACATCTGCTGATGGATGTCTATCCCACCTTGCTGATGTTCCAGCCAATCTTCCTCACCAGTGACAAAAGAGCTACAGGTTGTAATTGTCAGGGTTATCTGTAGCCCCAGATGTATGCATTGGGATTGCACATCCAAAATTCTACTCAGCTGGAAATGTTTTATTTTTAATCTTCTAGTGGCAGTAACAGCTAGAGGTTAAGCAATAATATCTGCACCTGACGATAGTTTCAAAATGTACGTATCCAGAACATCTGAGACTTTTGGCTTTTTAGTGTGTAATCCTCTTAGTATCTTCTTCACCTCATTGAGCGCCAAGGTTCGGAAATACAAAATACTGTAGGAATCTGGCACCTCTGCCCTGAATTTAGCATTAAAGGAGTCTCTCTTGAGGATATCAAATTATAATTTACAATACACTGTTCACCCCCAGATGTGTAATTGGATGCTCTCATTCTGTTTCCAAATGTAAAAGCCTCAATGGGTTAGTACAATTGTTGTTTTTAAGTTTATATTAACTTCCCCATTCTTTATCTTGTAAATTTTGTTTCTCATATTTTACTGTAGGTAGGCAGCAGTAGTATTCAGATGTTTTATCTTTCCCCCCAAAATATATGCATCTCAAGGTCCCTTTTGAACATTTTTATATTAGGCACTAGACACATAATCAATACAACATGCTAATATATAAATAATATCAGCTAACATAAAACCAGGGCTTTAGATAACCATAGTTTAAACACAGTAAACTAGTGTTTCTTAAACTTTTTTGAGATCACAGAACACCAAACAATTATATTTTTATGCGGAACACCTAGGGTTGCCATATGGTTTCTTAAAAAAAAAAAAAAAAAAAAAAAAAAGTGCCAGGGAAAATTTGTTGGGGGAAAAAAAAAGCATCGGGGAGAGTAACCAGAGAGAGCTCGGAAGGTCAGGCTGAAATGCAGTCACGGCCCTTTTAATTGCCACATGTCTCAAGCGGGCTTCCGTCAGCCGCTGGGAAAAGCAGAAAAATTTCTTTAATTAGAAAATACCCTGGGAACACCTATGTCAATTTTCTTCAAAAAAAAAATTGTTGTCACAAAAAAACCCCAAAAACCCCAACCTCAAAGAAGTAACAAAAACAAAGAAGAGGTCGCGGCACACCTGCGAGTTGTTCACGGAACACCAGTTTTCTGCGGAACATAGTTTAAGAAACACTGCAGTAAACTATGTTGTTACCCCACTCCACAGAAAACAACCCTTTGGATTGCCACTGAAGAAGCCTTGCAGAATGCAGATGGGTGCAGACCGAACCCCTAAATGCCTCCCCTTGCAACATGCCTGTGCTCCCCCATTGAAGCCAAAATGTTGTAGTTCTGCTCTCTATTGAGCTTTATTTGCCATTGGAAGTCAGGAACAAGTCAATATTATTATTTGTATTACAGTGCTGCGCTAGATACTGTCTAAAGTGAGAGACGATTCCTGATTTAAATAGTTTACATTTTAAATAGACAAGAAGGACAAAATGTGGAAGAGGAAACAGGCTCAGATACAGCTTAGTAAAGACTATAATGAATATCTTCTAAGTCCCAGGCCACTTCCTTTCCCTCTGGGTTAAACTGCCTCATTGTTTGCAAAGAATCTGTGAAAGAGGTTTTTAAATGACTCAGTGTAAAAAGGAACAGGAGAACTGTAAGGTTGTTCTCTATTCAGTTTTCTAAGTACACCTAAAGTCATCACAATAATTAGCTTAATTTAAATGATTTGCACAATATAGATGACTGTATGCAGGCAAGACAACCAGTTTGACATGAATACATTAGATTAGGAACTGGGTTTACTATTTGAGTTACCAAATATAACTGATTTAATAAATGAGGCTTATGTGATTATTCCTTCTGCATCAGAGTATTCTATATGCAAACAAAAATGATGGTATCAAGATCAACTTTTAACTCAAAATGTATACAAACACCACCAAAATATAAACACCAAATAAATGTTAGAGCGACTAATCATTTGGATTTTCTTTCATTTCCAAATCTACTGTAAAAAACAAAGAAGGAAATGTTAACCTTTTGAGTGCTTGCATTTATGGGACACTTGTTACATCAATAGAATTGGAACATTCAGGATGTCTACTTGCACAAAATAGGAAGTGGAACTCACGTATATAAGAAGTCATACTTAATCTATGTAATAATTAATAGTGTACACCAACAAAAAAGAATATGCTGACCTTGTATTGTATAAAATGGCTATCCGTGTCCACCTGTTCCAAGTTTTGAATGGTTTGGTGGTTTGTGCCCTGGAAGTTCTCTGGAAATCCTGTAAAAGTTTCCCAACTGAGAAAAAAATAAAGTAATTACAAGATTCTTTACTGAAACTTTTTATTTTAAAACTATATATGGCTTCTATATTTAATAGAGGGTTTACATATTTTCAGATCCCAAATGTGTTTTAGCAGATCATTAAAAAAAAGCATAAGCCAATATTTTAAACTATAGACAAGCTTACATAAAAGTTAAGCTTAAAATCCAATGGACACAATTTTGATATTTTGGTTCCAGTCCTTTGGTCCAACCAAACTGTACTTGGTGCAAGGTACCCAGGGATAGAGAAAAAAAGATGGTTTTACACTGCTTTTACTCTCTCCTGCTTAGAGGAGTATTCTTGGATTAATTTGATCCGAGGACAACTTTAGCAGTTCCAAGGCTGCTCTTAATGATGGCAGTAGTAATGACCATTTCAATAGCTGGGAATCACTGGAGTATGGCCACACTCTAATCATATTCTATCTCCCAGTCACATTTTTAACCCCTCTCTACGTTGTGAGCTCTACAGCAGGGGCAGTGAGAATGATAGTGAGCCAACTTTGCTGACTCTTTGCCTTAAGTTGTCCTGATAGTTGAGAGTTTTGCCATTAACTTAAATGGGACCAGGATTTCACCCAGCGTTTATAAGAAACCATACATTTGTGTAATGGGGAGAAGATTAACAGGGTAACAAACCTGCACATTCTTTTTTAGATTTTCTCTTTGTTATATATACCCCTTACTGACATAAAGCTAACATAAATTACATAACTATTTGCCTTGATCTGTACATTTTAAAGTCTATGATTATATACATGTTTGTTTATGTAGTCATTTATTTTAGCCATCCCACACGAAAAACTATGTTAACTTGCAGCAAGAGTTGCTCCTGTGCTGCATGCAGGACTCCTTATCTCCCTGTTCCTCCTATCTCATAGCAAGCAATAGTGGGTGCACAAGGGACAGAAGGATTTGGAGGCTAAAGCAAAAGGAAAGCTGTAGACAGAGCCACTCAGGGTGCATCTACACTGCACCCGTAGCTCAAAATAAGAGATGTAATTTGAGCTACGCAAATTGCTTATCTTATCTTATTTTGAAATAGCTTATTTCAAAATGTGGCGCTGTCTACACAGCCCTTATTTTGAAATAAATCACTATTCCGAAACATCCCCTAATCCTCATGAAACAAGGTTTACAGGGATGTCGGAATAGCAAGCCTGTTGTATTTTGAAATAACAGGCTTGTTTCAAAGATACTGGAAGTATCCCAAAATAGTGCCAAAGTGTAGACGTACCCTCAGAGAGAGAGGCATGGGCACCAGTACATACTCTGGTGAACCTTAACAATTCTGCAGTAGGCAGGAAGGCAAAGACTCCAACAGAGAATATAAGAGGAATTAGTTTGATATGGGGTGGGCAATAATTTTTTACCAGGGGCCTCTTCAGAAATTTTTGAAGTTGCCCCAGGTCACCCCAGAAGGGGCAGGGCCTCAGGCAGAAGGGAAAGAGCTAGGACACTTTGGTGCTTCCCCACCCACAGACTCTGATTGGTCTGGGGGTGCAGGAGCACGCAAAGTCTTTGCCTCCCCCAGAGAGAACCACCAGCTATTCTGAACAGCTGGTGGTTCCCTCTAGGTACCTGTGCCCCAGTGGTGGGAGGAGACTTTGCGTGCGCCCCTCCGCTACCCCTATGTCAATCAGGGCCTGGGGAGACGGAACACGTGAAGTCTTGCACTCCCTGCCCCCGCCCTGGAAGAGAGCACTATGCTTAGAGTCACTATGCTTAGGGCAGCAGCTGGCAGTTGATTTTAAGTGCTGAGCCCCTTGCAGGGCAGGAGGAAATTTCATGCGCTCCCTTCTGCCCCTAAGCCCTGATTGGCCTGGGGGAAGAGGAAGTGCATGAAGTCTCCTCCCACCCTGCCCCCATCCTGCAAGAAGCATGGGCAGGAGGAGACTTTGCATGCTCCCCCCACCCCCCTGGACCAATCAGGGCTTGGGGGTGGGGAAGGAGTTCGCAAAGTCTCCTCCCGCTCTACCATGGTGGAAGGAGACTTCGTGCACTTCCCTCCGCCCACTGGCCCTGATTGGCCTTGGGGTGGGGGAAGCAGCAGAGCCTCCGCAGGACGGATCAACTCACTTGGCAGGTTGGATCTGGCCTGCAGTGGCCCTTTTGCCCACCCCTGAATTTGATAGGCTACTATTGATAGTCTAGGGATTAGAAGGCAGGCTAGAAAATCAGCACAGTGAAATTATTTTTGATTATGACAGTGCTTTTTAGAATTTTTAAATTGATATGCACATATGATGGAAATATAGGCTCTTATTTTGGAGACATTTATGCATTTGAGTAGCCTTGATCGTGTGAGTAACCTCTTTATGTTGAATAGAACTACTCACATGTTGCTTACTCATGTGCATGACTGGTTGTAGTAATGAGGCCAGACAGATGCAATTTACATAAAGCATTGAAAAATACACGAGCAGCTAGGTAGCCAGCTACTTTTGTTTTCAGCATGTTAATATGTTACAATGAAATATTTAGTAGAGAAAATGCTTTAAAATGAATTTTAGCAAGTATAAAAGCAATATATATTTCAGTAAGAGTATTGGAACTAAAATATGCTAAACTTAAAAAAACAACAAATAGTCTGGTAGCACTTTAAAGACTAACAAAATATGTACAGTAAAACTCCAATAGTCTGGCATCCAATAGTCCGGCATCAAAATGGCAAGAGCCTAGTGAGTGAGCTTCAGCAAAAAATGAGTCACAAGGCAGCAGCGGCAGCAGCTGAACTGAGCGAAACTGGATGGGACCGAGTCAGTCTGCCCCTGGCATTGTGTGATGCTGGACAGTGCTTGTGCTACAATAAAAAGGGTTAAAAACACTTTATATACAGTATATACTGTATATATATATATAACCTACGTATAGTACCTTCTGATAGTCCGGCATATCCGATAATCCAGCACCATCTAGATCCCAAAGGTTCCGGATTATCGGAAGTCTACTGTAGATGGTACCATTAGCTTTTGTGGGCACAACCCTCTTCTTCACATGACCAGAGTGTTGGATGTCCAACACTCTGGACATCCAACATTCTGGTCATTTGAAGAAGTGGGCTGTACCCATGGAAGCTCATGATACCATCTACATGTTTTGTTGGTCTTTAAAGTGCTACCAGACCATTTGTTGTTTTTTTAAGTTTATCCTGTACGGACTAACTCGGCTATCCCCTGAAGCTTCTAAAATTTACTAGTGAGTCAACCATGGGTTGAGTAGAGTTTGTGGGGCCGCTGGGCCAGAGCAAGTGGGGGCCCTCCTCCTTCCTTTCATCTACAGACCCCCTCCACTCCTCTCTTGATGTTCCTGCTAGGGAAATGGGTTGAAGCATGGGGACTTGCCCTGCCCGCCTGGTGCTCCAGCTGGGGAACAGGCTCGAGTGCAGGGGTTTGCCCCACTCCGCCTGCCCAGCACTCCAGCTGGGGATCATGGTCAGGACTCAGGGGCTTCTCCTACCTGCCCAGCACTCCAGCCAGGGAATGGAGTCGGAGTGCGGGGGCATTTTCCTGAGCACCCCAATTGACCAGGGTCCTTGGGCACTGGCTCCACTGGCCAGGTGGCTAACCTGCCACTGAACTCAACACTTCTTTATTGAAATTATCCATTAAACTATTGCGGAAAAAACCTGGGGTAACAACCTCCTAATTATTTTAACCATATAAAATTTGAAGCATACAATATATTCAGTTTATTTGTTTACAGCTATTGAAATGTCATGAAGAGCTGATAAAGTACCACGATATTGTACTGTGCACCAAACAATGTTATAAATTGTTCCATTTATAGGAAGATTTTCAGATAATCATCCTCTATCTTTCTTGGGCTTAGGGTTTCAGAGAACTTTGATAAAGCAGAAGTGAATATACTTGTCACATCCAGGCAGCAGATCAACATTAGCATCCAGAGGAGTTTTATAAATAACTGTGATACCATCCTTTTCAGCTGCAGTCACTCTGTCAAAGGTCAAACTTAGAACATGGTTTAAGGAAGACCTGAAAAATGGAAATAAAATCAAAGCTGACCCTTTTAAAACAAAATCAAACAGCTTCACATACAACGAGATTACACGTATTAAGGCAGTGAACATAATGGGAATGCTGTTGAAAGAACTAAGAGAAAATATTAAAACCCACTGCACTTTATATATCAGAGAGAATATTAGTAATCTAGTAGCCACTCTCTGGCTCTAGTTCAGGTGCTTCCATCTCAGATGCTAATCCTCTCCCCAGCCATCTTCTTTATTAACCTATAGGTTATATACAGCAACCAAATTGAATTAATATTGCAATATTAGCTATTCTACTAAAATCAATAACTCTTTGGAAAGAAAGAAATCAGTATTGTGATCAGCAGCCAGGTAATCATCTAAGGATAATGGAATAACATTGTTCATAAACATTAAATCTACAATGAGTAAATCATATAAATATATATGATACATAATATGCTACTACTGTATTTATTTTTGTCAAATTACACTAATAAAAACTTATTTAATTAACTGAACCTTAATACCAAGAAATTCTTTGATCTCTATGATCAGTAGATCACTCTTTAAACAGGATATATTACTTTATAGGTCTCATAGTTGTAAGTAACATTACATTACAATCTAATAAAGCATGAATAACTTACACTCTTATTAGTAATGTTTATTTTAAAGGGGCACAGTCAACTTTAAAATCCTCTTTCCATATTAATATTTTATTTACATATTTTAATAACGGCTTTGATAAGTAAACTGAAATTCATGAGAGACAAATATATTTCTCTATTTCTTGTTTATTTTGCTTAATTTGTGCATTTGATAGCATGTTTGTAAATTTCATTGTTTCCACTGTACAGTCAATCAGTTTCCTTTTGTTCATCTGGGTCTTTATATAGCAACAAAGGAAACACACATTCAGACAATCAGAAACCCTGGCTAAGGGTTTCTGGTTTGTATGGAGGTTTTTGTTTGTTTGTTTGTTTTTTAATGTAAGAAATATTCAAGGGGCAGGTCAACTTTACTAAAATGCTTTTATGTTATTCTGGCAAAATTAGCTAGTTGAGAATTGTCAATGTCACTGTAAACAAAGAAAAACAGTAATGCACTGAACAACAATTCTAATAATGTGTCAAAACACACATATAGCAAAATGTATGCTATTTGCATACTCTCCTACTCTGCTTTTGTGGGAAGCAACAGTTTGAGAAATTAGAAAGAGCAAAATTAGTTTTCAAATAAAATCAATATAAATGTCATTTGTTATTTATAATGTTTTAGTTACTGTAATTATCAAATACTACACACCTTTAACTTAAAGCTGGTAATTTGAAGAAGAAGAGAAGCCATTTTCTAGAACAGTCACTAAAAACAATTACTGTATTTTCTGTTTATTCCAAGAATGACTCCAGTGACAAGTTACCAGTTTTGAATGAAACAGTTTACAGGAATAGAGGAATTATTTGTACAAAAATTTAATCTGTTATAATACATAGGATAAGTGAAATATCATCAATAAACTACTCAATCACTTTTTCAGATCACACTGTACATCTAGATACTTGTCATAAATCTGACAACCTTGTGGCCAGCAGAGAAGAATAAAAAAGAATTAGAATTAAAAGAAAAAAAATGTTTGCTAAAGGAAAATTAGAGAACCTGAATAGGTATTCATCACAAGATTTATTCTTTGTTGCTACTGCATAGGTACAAGTGAATATGACCACTATGTAAAACATGACACATGAAGTTTACATTACATCCTGTATGTTTTACAGTTTTCTGACTGCACAAGTTTTATCATTACTATCAATAATCTATTCTATGGAAATATCCAAAATCCCCAGTCAGAATAGTGGCTTCATTGTGCTAGCTGCTGATCAAGCACAGATATCAAGGAGAAGAGGATAAACAAACTGCTTCCTTGACAATAATCAATGGAAACAGTGAACTATTTTAAAAGCTTGTAAAACTTGATAAAATGCTCCAAAGAGCAAAATACAAGCCCCCAGAAAAGCTCATAATAATTGTCAAGTCTTATCAATAAAGCAGACTGAAGTATTGATAAATAACTGCTCAGTTTGATGACTTCAGTAGGAGTTTTGCCTGAGTAAGGACTGCAGGTTGTCTCTCATAAGCTATGTCTACACTGCAGGGAAAAGTTGGGAAAAGATAGTCAAATTGCGAAACGGGGCTACACGGGGCCAAATGTCAGAAAAAACCCTCTTTCAGAACATCCCTTCTTCCTCGTAGAATGAGGTTTACAGGGATGCCGAAAAAATTTGTCTGCTTTTCTGGAATATTTTTCAGAAAAGCAGGTGTGTTCTTTGGATGCGGCAGAGCTTTTCCGGGATAAAAAGCTCTGCAGTGTAGACATAGCCTATATAGTATTTTGTCCATCTGAATACAGGAAATACTTAGCCCAACTAGTTAGAAAATAACAACAGTAAATCTGTGTTTTGTTGGAGTTTAGATGAATATCATGCTTTTGACCAGGTAAGTATTAGGAGCCAGATCTGTAAAACTATTTACATGCTTAAAGATGTGGATAAGCATTGAATGTGATTCTCAAAAGCACCTAGTCATCTAACTCCCTGTGATTTCAATGGAATTTAGGCACTTCTGATAATCCTTGTATGCACCTAATTGCTTCTTTAGACACTTAAATACCTTTCAAAATCTGGCTGTATGTATCTTATTCTCAATTTAAAACAATATTCCACACATTATTCATGAAATTATTTTCTTTTTTCTTCTTTATTTGTTCATTTCAAGATTTAAAAAAAATGTTACCACAGATTTAATCAAATTATTCACCTTTAATCTGCTTCTAAGTAAATACAAAAGTTACTTAGTAAACTGTTCTATAATTGCTACTACTTCAGAAGTTACCACTGATTCCAAGTATGCTGCTGCATTCTTGTCACAATGTAATTAAATTGTCTTCAATGTTGCTAGTGATAAAACTCACTATATCGATAGCAAGTATTCTGTAAATTATTTGGGCTAAAATACCATTAAGTATTTTTTATTTAAAAGTCTGCAGAAAATCTGAGGTTTCAACAATGTGCTACACATGTTGAATGTTATTTTCTATTAAGTATTCTAGGTATTCTTGACACTTCTGAATGTATAGTAAGTTTACTGCATAAACCTAAGAATCCTCTCACTACTTGGTTTAGTTACACTCAAAATAATCCTCTATCTCTTTATTTTTTCCCCAATATAATGAATAAAGCCAGATTATTAAACAACATATTGAACACATTTAAAATTCTCTTTCAGCTTTTTATTGCTGTATTGCTTTGTAATTACTAGCCATAATGACTGTTCTTCCAAACAAAAACAATTAACATTTCTAAACTCAATTCTACCTGCTTATAGTTAAACCAGAAAAATGCATCAAATTATATTAATTTAATTGAGACAGCAATTGAAAATTACTAATACAGTACAATGAACTCAGGGTCTTTGATAATCACTTTTAGACATGATCCCAGATGTATGCTGTCAATACACATAATTTCACAATAATTCAATGAGATTTCAACAGGCTAGCACAGTAGTGAATAAATATGTAACACAGCCACATATTTATTCACTACATAACAAAGCTAAAAACTTAAGCACCCCTCAAACATCTCCAGAAATTATTAGGCGATAGCACAGAAATATCCCTTTTAAAAAAAACTTTGGTAGGCCAGCCTTTACAAGCTTTACCAAATTATCTTTCACTCTGTCGTCATTGGTGCTTAAGAGGTTAAGATTTATTTGTGAAAACAGAGAGAGGTAGTGAGGAATCATGTTGTCTACTGCTTCATAAATCTTGCTTAAGATCCTTTTCAATTACCATCCATTTCTCCTTTAAAAAGGGACAAAAAAATAGAAGAGTGGAAACAGGTCAGGGCAGTTTGTGACAATGACAGTGTGATGGGCTTGGACCCCCTGTGGTGTTTCCATCTGCTATCATTAAGGTGACTATTCAGACATGAAAAAATCCCTCTTGCTGTGCTGACAGGCAGACATCAAGAACTATGACAAGGCATTAAGACAGAAAGTCGGAGACAGAGATGTCATATTCCACAAACAATACTGCCTCCAACAAGACCTCTGAAATTTTCTTGGAATTTAAAATAAAAATAAAAGGGGTTTTACCTGGAGGTTATCAAACTTCTTCTTACATTAGTTTGACAACGAAAAGATAGCTGACTGTCACACAGATAAACAGTTAGCTCCTACCTGTAATCTTTACCATAAGAAATCCAAATTTTTTGCTCATTCTTCAGTAAAAGTGGGTTTTTAATTTCTTGTCCTTTCTCATCAAAAAGTCGAGAAGGAATAAGATTGAGGCCTGATGGTCTGAAGTCTGCTGAATACTGTAGTTTTTCATGAATCATATGCAGCAGCTAGCAAGGACAAAGCAAACAAATAAATACACTAAAAATGTGAACATCTGTAACAAATTGTTTGTACCTCATAGCAAATGAAGTCCAAACAAATGATAATTAAATTCATATAGAATGTTAAAAGAAGTGTGAAATGACTGCAATGTTTATCTCAGTGTAAAATAACAAAATGAGCACAGGCTTTTAACCAGCAGGGGGTGCAACAGGATTATGATTGAGCTCTGACCCTTTGGCACAGAAACTGAAAGCAGATGTGACAGTTGTACAGAACAAGCATTTAGCTTCTACATACTGTAACAGCTCTCTTTATAAAGGTTATGTTTTTCTTGCCCACATTTGGAGCTACATTTTGCTCATTTTTTACCTGAGCTTTACTCAAGTTTTACAAGGAGTGTTCTCCCCCCGCCTGCCAAACCATAGGTGATCAATAGTTGAACAATAATATTGCAAGCCTCATTTAACAATTTCTGTACTGTGTCTGTTAACTTGCCCCTGCCAGAATAGTCATAATTAGCACCTCTGTGAATATAAGATTTCTACATATTGCATTGTTTCTTTCAGAAGTTGGTCCTCATCTCCATTTCTGAACTTTATTTAATTTTACATGACTGCACTTCAGTCTTCACTTCTACTCTGTAGGTAGAGCCTTTACAAATCTGCAGCACCTTCAGGCTTGGTTCCTTGGCAAACATTACTGGACTGCAAATTCTGTGGACAATTTGCCCTGAATATTGTAGTCACCTTATTCCACTCCTCCTCCCGTTTATTACTCTGCCTACAGAAAAGCACTTTCCCTGCACAGACACATTGTCTTCCTTGTCTGCTCCTGCCATTGAGCAGACCACTGAGTTGCTCCTTTAGCACCTATTGGAGGCATGCCCTATATGCAGTCAGGCAGGGGAAGCCAGAGCATGACAAAAGTTCTCAGTAACTGCTTATTCTTAATGCCAAAGTATGCATGTAAACACTTTTTTTACTAGTCTGATTTGAGTAGGCTGGGGAGAAGAACGAGCTAAAAGTGCGGAGCAGATAAGGAAATCTTGCAGTTCCAGAGGGACTTTTAATAGAGGGTAATGGAGAATTCTTGAAAAGATGAAGGAAATCCCATAAGTTTAATACACATTTACTAGTCACTAAATCTTATACGAATGTTTTGAAAACAAACACTGAAATCCTTGATTAAAAACCATTTTTAATGTAGTTTACTTGTAGTTGAATTATTTACCTGTCTGCCTAGGCACAGCTGATATCAATAAGAATCAGTCTCGATGATTATATGGTAGCTCCTTTTACACTGCTCTCACACTGTAAAGAGGTCTTAATATGGAAACATAATTTACTCTTGATTTAAGGCTTTTCTGCGTTATGAGAAATGATGTAAAGGGTTTTTGGTGTTAATGAGAATAGGGCCTGTAGAGTTTATTATATTTAACCTCTGTCTGCTGTTTTAATATAAAAGTTTAAAGTAATTCAAAGAATTTATGGAAAGTGCTGTTTTCTCTGCAAAAACTCATAGGATATATGTACTGGATGCAGCGGGGCACTGAAGAACACAGCATTTAAGCCATCTCCTAAGAGAAGATGCTGCTTTCTCTAGGTGCAATTTGGACTGGTCTCTTGTGCTGGAGAGGTGATCATTGAGTACAGATCATTTAACATGATAAAACACTCAGGTCCAATCCAGATTTTAACTGGGCAGTAATGTTCCTGAGTTCTTCAAACCTGAGTGTGACTACTATGTCAATGGGCCCTCTGTTCCCAAAGACCTGCCAGGGACCTTGGCTGGAAACCAGAGTTCCAACCCATTCTCCTCCTGAGCATAGGAGGAAGGATAAATAAAATGAGGGAAGCCACATAAAGCATGAAACAGGGAGACATGTCATCTAGCCATGCAATGTCATGCTCTGGGCACATGCCTGAACTACCACTGTGTTACTGGCACCTCATGCTAGACCTTTTTTAATTCAGCAATTGCACTGGAACCAATTAAAGTTAATACAAATATTATTTAACTCCCAAAACTGGAACTTCAGGGATCCAAGATACAAGATGAAAAACAAAACAAAACAAAAACCCATATAGCAGTTTGACAATTTTGCCTTATGGGAAAAATCCCTTTTAGATTCCAAACAAAATGTAGTGATCAGCATAGCCCCGCCCCAGCATCATAAGTGATCAAGTTCACCAGATAAAGGAAAGGAAGAGGATAGGTCTAGAATAGCACCCAAAATGGCTTCTCAACAGCAGCAACAAACAGAATCCCCTCCCTCCCACTACAAGGCACAACATAATCAGCTGACGCATGTTGGCCCACTGGCAGCAGAAGTGGTAAGGGCTGTCTTCACTACCTGGATACCATGTGACTGAGAGGGAAAGAGATGGGGATAAGGAAGGGTGGAGGGAAACAAGAAAGTAGTGACACCTTTCCCTTCACCGATATACACATGCTAAAGGCCATCAGAAGGGGGAAGAAGAACTAGGAGATCATGTGTAGTGCTGTTTCACCTGCTTATGCTTGAGCTCTCTCCCTTCCTGACCTACCAGTTGAGGGCAAAGAAGAATGTCTTCATTGTCCTGGACCCATCAAAAGAGAGAGAGAGAGAGAGAGAGAGAGAGAGAAGAGAGAGAGAGAGAGAGAGAGAGAGAGAGAGAGAGAGAGAGAGAGAGAGAGAGAGAGAGAGAGAGAGAGAGAGAGAGAGAAGCCACCATCGCAGAGGTGAGCATGGTTATTAGAGTATGCTTGGTTTTGTTGCTATTGTACAAAAAATATAGAACACAGATCATTTTGATCACATTTATCACTTTCAGTTGTAAAGTCACTTTTTCTGATATAATGCAAAAACCCTACTGTGCTCCTATACTGTCGTATTGGTAACATTACTATCATACAAAGCAGTTTGTTTTATGAGTTAAATTATCTCTCCTTAACTTCAGGCATAGAATCTTGGTTCAGAATCTCATGGTTGTCCCTAGCTGGGATCACTGTCCTCAGAAAAGTGTGACATGAAGGGAAATGTCTGGTTAAGGGACTGTTTGTTCAAAGGACACTGCATTTTTAATATCTAGTCCAAACATTCATGGGGATAAGCCAGTGGGCTATGGCCAGGAGTGTTGCCAGACTAGGGGAAGGAGAAAGTGGAGCCCCTGGCGGCAGGGCCAGCTTTAGGAAGTGTGGGGCCTGATTCGCGGGGGCGGCATCACTCATGCGCCGTGCGCCCGGGGTGGCACCGCACATGCACTGCGCGCCCGGGCCGGGGGCCGTGCATGCGCTGTGCATCCGGGGGCAGCGGCTGCGCACCCGGGAGTGGGGCCCTCTTAGGCGCGTGGCCCCCCTCTTAGGTGCGGGGCCCGATTCGGGATAATCGGGGGAATCGGCCTAAAGCCGGCCCTGCCTGGAGGTAGCAGAGTCACTGGGTGGAGCACAGAGAGCCAAGCACCAGCAGGACTGCTGAGGGGAGCACGGAGCCGCAGGCAGCAGAGCCAATGGGGAGAAAGTGGAGCCCCTGGCTACCAGGGGGAGCACAGAGCCCCGGGAGGCAGCGAAGCCACTGGAGAGAGAGCAGAGCCTTGGATGTCGGCAGGGCTGTTGGGAAGAGAATGGAGCCCCCAGAAGAGTGGAGCTCCGGGCGGCAGCAGAGCCCCCAATCACTGTGGGGGGAGCGGCGCCTCAGCGGAGTTAAATCAAAGGAGGCTGTGAAGAAAGAAACCAACAAGAAATGAAAAAAAAGGAAAAGAAAAGCCTCCTTGAGGAAACCATCCATAACTAGGTTGACAAGTTTAACTTTCCTGGGCTGAACCTGGGATCAGAGGTGATCCCAAATCTGTGATGCTGGAAAGAAAGGAGGGCTTGAGTGTGAGGCAAGAGGCTGCCCAAATGCCTCAGTAAAAACTGACAGATTGGCTGGCTTGAAGGATGGGCATATGCACGTGTGCATACTCACACGCAGGATTCTGGGTGAAGCCAAGCAGAAATAAATGTTTGTACACCCATGAAGAGAGCCTGGGTAATAAAATGGAGGAACTAGAACTACTGGTGAAGAAAGTGAAATCAGATTATAGGGATAAAAGAAACATGGATGAATAGCAGTTATGGTTATGACTGGAGTATAGGTATTGAAGGTTATTTCTCCTAAGGAAAGAGAAATAAGGTAAAGGTTGTGCAGTAGAATTAAATGGTAATGATGAGATAAACTTTAAAGAAATTAGAAGTGAAGGCATGGATAAAAACAGAATCTATTTGGGTCAAAATAACTTTGGGTAAGAAAGCTACCAGAGGTTTCCCTGGGACAGTGTGTGGGATGTTCTACAGACCCCCAGGATCCAATTTGAATATGGATAGAGACATTTTTAATGAAATAAATACTGCTGAGAAATGTGTGATTATGGGAGACTTTAAATTCCCAGCTATTGACTGGAGGACAAGTGCCATTAATAATAGGGCCCAGATTTTCTTGGATGTGACAGCTGATAGATTTCTTTATTAAATTGTCACCAATCCAACAAGAGTTGAGGCCACCTTAAATATGCTATTGGTGAGTAGTGACAAGCTGATCACCGCCAATTTAGTATAAATTAAATGGAAGGATAAACAATAGATCTGGAACTAGGGTCTTTGATTTCAAAAGGGCAGACTTTCAAAAATAAATTTAATCTAGTTAGGGAAGAGGACTGGACTCAAGAACTTAAAGGATCTGAATGTAGAGGTGGTTTGGAATTGCTTTTTTAAAATTACAGAAAAGTATCTGAAGTCTGTATCCCAAACAAGGGGAAAAAATTATAGGGAAGGGTTGCAAACCAGACTGGATGTGCAAGCATCTCAAAATCATTAAAAGAAAGCAAAAATCCTACAAAGAAGAGAAGATGGGATGGCTCATGAAGGAAAGCTACTTCTTGAAGGTCAAAAAGTTTAGGGGAAAAGTGAGAACTGGCAAAAGCCAAGCAGAGTTGGACCTTACAAAAGGAATTAAAGCCAATAGGAACAAGCGCTATAGCCATATGGATAAAAATCAAACAAGGAAAGAAAAAGCTGGGAAACTGCCTGCATTGGCACGTAACTGCTAGTAGCAAATATCCCCAATGGCTAGTAATGGGACATTAGATGGTGAAGTTTAAGTTACCACAGATAATTCTTTCCTTGGTGTCTGGATGCTAGGTCTTGTCAAAATGTGCAGGGTCAAACTGTCCACCATATTTGGAATCGTGAAGGAATTTTCCCCCAAATGAGATTGGTAGAGACCTTGTGGGATTTATTTATTTATTTTTGCCTTCCTCAGTAGCATGGGGCACAGATCAACTGCAGGTTTAAACTAGAGTAAATGATTAATTCTTTGCAACCTGAAGTTATAAATCCTGATTTGAGGACTTCAGTAAATCTACCAGAGGTTATGGGTCTATTAAAGGACAGGGTGGGTTGTGTGGCCAGCAGTGTGCAGGAGTTCCAACTAGATAATCATGATGGTCATGCTAGGTAGTCATGATGCATGCAGGAGTCTGTTTTTCCCAGGCAAAGATATCTTAGCTGGGCTGAGGCGAACTTACAAAAGCCAACAATGAGAAATGAAGGTGTAAGAAAGACTTAGGGTTAGAGGCCTTTTATTTATTTTTTTACTGTATGATTTTTATTTTTGGAGGAAGGAATAAAATTCAATAAATAACGCTTTGTTTTGAAGGCACTCTTTTTCAACCTCTTTAATCCATTTGCTAAGCAAAGGTACCAACTGCAGCTGGACCCATGGCATTAATATAGTTGAAACCAGAGTGATTGGATCATGTCATACTACATATTGCTGACAAAAACTGGTTGAGCAATAAAGAGTGACAAGTCACTTTACAGAGCAATATGGATCATTTGATAATCTGAGCTCATCTGAAAAGTATGCTCTTTAAGACATACACCTACGAACAAAGAAAAAAGGTCATCATAAAGGATGGAGGATGAAACTTGGGAAAGCAGGAGTCTTGGTGGATAACCAGTTGCACATGAGCTCTTAGTGGGATGAACTGGTTCAGAGCTAATGTGACCCCTGGATACCAAAGCAGAGGAATGTCAAAGAGTAGAGAGGTGACAGTATCTAAGTGTAGGGCACTAGTGAGATAATATTGCATCTAGTTGTGGTATCCACACTTCAGAAGGGGTTAAAAAAAGCTCCAAGAATGATTCAAGGTTTAGAAAAATCTGCCATAGTGAGAGCCTAAAGGAGCTCTATTTAATTTTCCCAAGAGAAGATTAATAGCTGATTTGATGATAGTCTATACCAACATGTGGAGAGGATTTTTTATATTAAAAGGCTCTTTAATCTATCAGATATACAATAGAACAATATGCAATGTTTTTGGAAGCTGAAGTTTGGCAAATTCAGACTAGAAATAAGGCACATTTTAAAGTATGGGCAATTAACTAGTTAAACAATTTACCTAATAATATGATGGATTCTCTGTCACTTGATATCTTCAGATCAATGAATGCCCTTTTCAAAGATATGCTGTAGCTCAGTCAGAAGCTATGGGTTTGAAGTAAGAAATAATGGATGCACTATTCCGGCATCTCTGTAACCCTCGTTCCTGTCAGAATAGTGCTTTTTTTCTAAATTTGGCACTGTGTAGACAGCACCAAATTTCAAAATAAGCTATTTCAAAATTACCTCAAAATAAGCTATGCAATTTGTAGTGTAAATTACGTGACTTATTTCAAGTTAAGGGTGGAGTGCAGAGAGGAGACATAATAGCCATTTTCAAGTCCATGAAAGGTTGTTACAAGGAGGAGGGAGAAAAATATTCTTCTTTATCTCTAATAATAGGACAAGAAGCAGTGGGCTTCAACTGCAGCAAGGGAGTTTTAATTTGGGTATTAGGAAAATGTCAGGGAGGTTAAGCATTGGAATAATTAGCCTAGGGAGGTTGTGGAATCTCCATTACTGGAGATTTAAGAGCAGGTTAGATGAACACTTGTCACTAAATAATACAGGATGAACCTCCCTGGTCAGGTACCCTCGGGGCCTGATCGGTCCCAAAGGAGGGAATTTGCCAGACCAGGGGAGGTCCCCTGCCACCGCCCCTCAGTCCTCCGTCCCTCTCTGCCATGGGCTTATTCTGTCCCAACCAGGCTGCCTGCTGACATTCTTCAGCCCCACTCCAACCACAGCTGAGTTGCCCTGCGCTGGCCCCACTGCCTGCTGAGCTATTGCAGCCCTAACCCCACTTCGGAGCAGCACGTGGCTCCAGCCCCGCTATCACAGCCCTGGCACTGATGCCGGCTGCCACAGCCCTGGCTAGGCTGTCCCTGCAGGATTGCAGCGGCCCCAGTCACACGCCACCCAAGCAACCTGCAGTCCCAGGTCCACTGCCGGGTGGCATGCAGCCACTGGTGGGCTGCAGTGGCCTTGGCCGGGCTGCCTCTGCCAGGCTGCACCAGTCCTGCTGCTGACTGGACTGCCATGGCTCAGCCCTACTACCATCAGCCCTCTGGGCTCCCAGCTCCTAGCTTTCTCGCTCTGGGAATGTTTGGGAATGTTCATGGTCCTGCTGGACAACAGATGTTGCCAGACCAGAGAGTCCTGGGTTAGGGAGATGCAACCTGTATTTAGTCCCCTGCACTCATGGCAGGACTGGACCAGATGACTTCTTAACATCCCTTCCAGTCCTATGATTCTATGCTTGGGTGTTATTGTCAGTCTGCGTCTGAGAGCTCTTCCTTCATGTAAATGCCATGATTGTATTCAGAATGCTGAGTTCAGTCAGTATTATAGGTGAAAGTCTATAAATAACCATGTGGAAAGCATAAATCTGTGCTGTAGTCTGGGGTACACTGCTAAACCTCAGAGTCCAAGATATAGGGAGAAGGTACTTAAGTTCTATGACATTCTCAATACTCAACCAAAACTACAAAAGTCCAACTTTTCTGAACAAAAGTCAAAACCTTTTAATTCTTAGTATTTAGATTGCTTAAAACTTCAAGAAAAACTGTGGATCTAAACTTACTCTTGCCATCATAACATTGGGTTGATTCCTACAATTATTCTCCATCTCTTTTTTGTTGATGTAAATTAGGATCTCCCCCGTGTCTTTGCCATTTTCATATACCTGAAAATAAGTAATTAAATTCATGTTAATTGTGCTATAGAAATCAACAAGGCATTGGTAGTCACTGATTCTGTCCTTCACATCCTGGGTTACATTAGAGAGAACTTTGGGAATGGGACATCAATTGCTGTCACTAGAGACTGAAAACTGTTATATGATTACTTGAAAATTTAGTTCATATTTATGTAATGCACTGATATTCTGTCCAGGGAATTTGGGAAAAAATAATGGTGCTTCTTGCCTATATGTTGAAAAGCTGGTTTATAGGAAGAATTTCCCAGGCTTGTGCTTTAGTATAAAAACTGATGTAAAATATAGACATCATCAAGTTCAGAGTTTTCTCCGCCCCAAATTGTGTAACACAGGTACTTTATGAACATTGAAATCCAAAGCATTTCAACTTGTCTTCCAAGAGAGGATGCTCCTATAAATGGGGTCAGTTATGGGTGGCTTTTGGCAATGCTGGAGAGATAGGTACAGAATATAGAAAGCTATCTTAATTTTCAGAGAGAAGATTCACCTGACATTCTACTGCTATCTTCTCATGTTTAAAAATTTAGAATTTTAGGCATATTAACATTGGGGAAAGAACTGAGTGTGGAAAAGACTTTATATTTGATTCAGGAACAGCTAAAATGAATGTCTAACAATCTGACAGTACATAATTTGGCTGTATTAGAACTACAGCTAAATGAATACCACAAAAAACATTCTACTAATATTCAAATTCTTTGTGTTCACATCCCCTTTGTGCTTATTTTCTATGAATAACTGAACAAATAAGTTTAGTGACAGATATGTTAGAGAGAGCACATTTTAAATGAATATTAGAAAATGTTAAAATCGTATTCCAGAGTTCAGGTAACAGAAACATGGTTTACAATTGCTTACACTTGTTCAGTCAGGATATAGTATATGTATTACCTTGCCTGTCCAGTCAAAACTAACAATTTTATGCACTATCTACAGACCATCAGTTATCTGCAGAAATTATTTTGCAAATAAATTTTAAGAACCAAAAAAATGAGAGAATGATAAGTAAGTTGCAGACAATTCTTTCACTGTGTTGCTGTTTGTTCCACTATAAGGTACATGCAGCTAAATATAGAATACAGCCTTACAGTATACAGTGGAATGCACACCTGTCCCTGAACAAATGTCATTGTTTTTTATGTTCAAAAAGATAAAAAAAACCAGACAATTCCTACAGGATGGCTCCACTCAAGTAGAATGCCATACCACTTCTGGTTGCTGGAGATACACAAAAGGAAACTCCATTCTTGAAGCAAGAAAAGGAGCAGAAGGAGGAAACTGTTTGCATAATTTAAGGTATTTCCTTTTGTCAAAAGACCCTTTCTGTGTTCCTGGAATGTCTATGACACCACAACAGTCTTTTAACTTTGCCTGTAACTCTGATACATCCAGAAAATAGGGTAGAAAACAGTGGAAACAATTGTATTGGAATAATATTTCAACTCTATTTCACAGGGATATTATTTTGTAATCTAATTACAGAGGATTGAGAGTTATTTGGTGAGGATTATTGAGTTTCAGAAAATGTCTTATTATAGGTTCCATGCAGCTAGTGGTCTGTCTAGGACTGAATAGAATGGGGAAAAAACCAAATGAAACTCAAAAACAGGAATGGGCAAGATACGGGCCGCGAGCTGGATCTGCCCCGCCTAGCCTTTGGATTTAGCCAATGGGAGCTGTGAGGATTGTGCTGGGGGTGGGAGCATCACACAAAGTCCCTCCCAACAGTGCATGGCACAGAAAGGCACAAGAACAGCCAGCCACTTTGAGTGGCCTGGGGATGGGGCAGGCAGGGAACCTGGCAAAAGGTCCTGCTGGATTGTTGGCCAGGAGCTGCCTAAGTAAGCGCCTCCCAGTCAGAGCCTGCATCTGGCACCCCACCCCCTCGTGCATCGCAACGCCCTGCCCCATGGCACCACGCCCTCCTGTCCCAGGTCACCACTCAAACCATCTGCACCCCTCCCCACCCCAGGTCAAAATTCCCTCCCAGATCCTGTACTCCTTTCCCAACCCTCCCCCAGGTCAGAATCCTCTCCTACACCATATAGGCCTCCTGAACCCTGCACACCCAATCCACTCTCCCAGGTCACAACCCCTTCTTTCACCCAAGCTCCCTTTTAGACTCCACACCCTCTCCTTCACCTGAATCCCCTAATCCAAGCTCCCTTCTGCGCCCACCCTCTATCCCAGACCCCACACTTCCACCATAGAGAAATGTGGCCCTTGACCACTTAACCAAAATATTGTAGCAGCCCTCCATCAAAAATTTTTCCCATCTCCGCTCTAGAGATAAAAATAATTGTTTTTTGTTTATTTCACATTGCTTACTTTCCTCTATGACATTAATAGCTTTTTATAGCTGCAGTGCTGTCTCTTTCTCTCCCTCTTCATATTGGTAACAAAAGGGTAAATATAGTATTTCAACTTTCTATATTCTGTGAGAAGAGTGGGAGCAATTGTATTCCACCTCACTTCACAAATTATAGTTACTACCCCAGTGCAGTTCCCTTCTTATATTTATATTTCACTAACATCACATATCTTCAAACCTAGTATACTGTATTGTAGATTGGAATAAAGTTTAGATACACACAAAGTAGTAAAATAAGATGTAGTTAATAATGAAAGCAACTATAAAAGTGAAATAATAAAAAATAAAGTTAATAACCATGCCTACTTCATGATATACTCTCGTCCATTACCACTGGCTTTTCTTAGGTTGAGGAATAAGAGGAATACGCTATTGATGTTACTTTGTCTTACATTGTTAGAGTATCTGGAGGTGCGAGGCACAGTAGAATAAAGCAGCCCTAAAGAACAGTATGATGTTAGTGCCAGCAGACAACCTGAGATAAATCAGTGATTCTGTTGGACAACATACAAGTTCCTTACTAGTTGTTGCCACCACCACTAAACAAACTGTTAAAAGTTCAGTTAAATTTCACAGTAGGTGTTACACTAAGTCACTGAGCAATACCTATTTCTATATTAGAGCCGAAGCAATTTCCCAGTAAAGTGCAGAGAAGTGCAGAGAGATATAACAACCCAAAGATGGGGAAAGAGATGAACCAGTGGTTTACTGTCCCTTTGTATAACAAATACCAGAACATCCTTTTAAAAATGGCTGAAGAAGGCTATTTAGGACATTTAAAATAATCCACTTTTGAACCAGCTATAACCATATGTCACTACTACATCAATTCACAGGATGAATATCCACTTACAGTTTTGTTATTGAGCTAACAGAAAGACCCTGTTAGCAACACAGAAATAACATTTCTGCCTTCTCACAGCTCTCCATATCTCTTGTCTTTTCCCTTTTATCTGACAGCATTGGGAATGAATGTCAATTAGATAAAATTTAGTCCTCCTCCAGTTAATTACATAAAATGTGACTATTTCATGTCTTAAATTTACTCAGGTAACGTTTGTTTTAGCTAATTTCATCTCTGTTTGGTATCCATATGTGCAAAAGAAAGCTGACATTTTAATAGACAGTTATGCCTCTCTAGGACTTCAATTCAGAAAAGTGTAAAAGCCCATAGATCCCTTTTCAAGAGAGATTTTAAGCGTATGTTTAACATTAAGCATGTGCTTTCGTTCCATTGATTCTAATTGAACTTCAGCACATGTTTAAAGTGAAGCATAAGCTTAAGTGCTCTTGCAAATAGGAATATTTAGCTGAACTGGGCTCTATATATAAATCACAAAGCGACCCTGAAAGCAATAAATAGTCACCTACTCTGAGATTCAAATTAAGTTTGAACTTTTAGAAGCTGTTATTAAAAAAACAAGCACAAATGAAGCCATTTCATCTACATGTGACAAACCAACATGGAAGCTTCAAGTACAGTAAAACTCCAATAGTCCGGCATCCAATAGTCCGGCACTCCTGATAGTCCGGCATCAAAATGGCAAGAGCCTAGTGAGTGAGCTTCGTCAAAAAATTAGTCACAAGGTAACAGCGGCAGCAGCTGAACTGAGCAAAAAGGGTAAAAAGGCTTAAAAAACTAAAACATTACAGTATACTGCATACAGTATGTACAATAAAAAGGGTTAAGAACACTTTATATACAGTATATAATGTATACAGTATATATATAACCTGCTTATAGTACCTCCTGATAGTCCGGCATATCTGATAATCCGGCACCACCTAAATCCCATAGGTTCCGGATTATCGGAAGTCTACTGTACTAGGAAAACTGCCATGTACCACCTATGTCACTTTATGATCATCACTCAGGTTTTAATGCCTTATGTGTGGTTAATAATTTAACTTGGGATAGAACAAAAGCTTCGGAGGGGTAGCCAAGTTAGGCTGTAACTGGAAAAACTTAAAAAACAACAAATAGTCTTGCAGCACCTTAGAGACTAACAAAACATGTAGATGGCATCATGAGTTTTCATGGGCAGTGGGTTGTGCCCACGAAAGCTCATGATGCCATCTACATGTTTTGTTAGTCTCTAAGGTGCTGCAAGATGTGTTGCAGCGGTAGGTGTTGCAGCGGCAGTGAAAAAAGCAAGTAGAATGTTAGGAGTCATTTAAAAAGGGATAGAGAATAAGACAGAAAATATCATATTGCCTCTATATAAAACCATGCTACGCTCACATCTTGAATAATGCGTACAGATGTGGTCACCTCATCTCAAAAAAGATATATTGGCATTGGAAAAGGTTCAGAAAAGGGCATAAAAATGATTAGGGGTTTGGAATGGGTCCCATATGAAGAGAGATGAAAAAGATTTGAACTTTTCAACTTAGAAAAGAGAGGACTAAGGGGAGATATGATAGAGGTCTATAAAATCATGACTGGTATGGAAAGAGCGAATAAGAATATAAGAACTAGTGGTCACCAAATGAAATTAATAGGCAGCAGGTTTAACACTAACAAAAGGAAGTTTTTCTTCACTCAGCGCACAGTCAACCAGTGGAACTCTTTGCCAGAGGATGTGGTGAAGGCTAGAACTTTAACGGTTCAAAAAAGAGCTAGATAGATTCATGGAGGTTAGGTCTATCAATGGCTATTAGCCAGGATGAATAGGAATGGTGTCCCTAGCCTCTGTTTCTCTGGAAGTGTGTGACAGGAGAGGGATCACATGAGAATTACCTGTTGTGATCCCTCCCTCTGGGGCATCTGGTATTGGCCACTGTCGGCAGACAGAATACTGGGCTAGATGGACCTTTGGTCTGAGCCAGTATGGCTGTTCTTATGTTCTTTAGACTATTTGCTGTTTTTGGGGTAGAACAGTAGATTTTCATACCATACAACATTGCTCAAAATAGCTATGCAAATCACCCTGGAAGTTTCCCTCCACAAGAGCAATAATGCAAAAGCAACATTTGGAGATGTCAGTTTGCAAAGAGAAACTCTCAATAGATTCAAAACTCAAGATTCACAAAACTGTAAAATTCACCAATCAACATCTCAAATATGTTGCTGTGTTGTACACAGATATTTATTTGTTCTTATTGTGGCAGGGTTAGACCTATTCCTGGGGGCCAGACCCCTGCTCTGTCCACAATCCCACAGCCTCACTTGCCCTTTCCAGGGTTTGGGCTTCTACCCATTGGCTACATGGGCGCTGGGGCAGACTCAGCCAAGGCTGAGTAACCAGTCCCCCTCAGTCACCGGCTGGGCTTTCAGGCCACTTGGGGCAGGGAGTCCAAACACTCCTTGCCATGGCCCCTTACCTTCCTCGTCTATTCTGGCAATGCTGACAGTTCTGTTTTTCAGCTTCTCTATCCTTTTTCTTATCAGCTCTCACTCCTCACCTCCTCCTACAAACTCCTCTTCCACTCTCTCCTGCCCTCCCTCACAGAGGTCCCGTGGCAGCCTGAAATCAGCTCACCTGGCTAGAGCAGCCCTGTCTCAGCTGCCCCTGATTAGCCAGGGTCCTTGCTGGTTTGGGGGAGCAGGAGTTGTTTGTTTTGTTTTTTTGAGCTGCCTCTCCCCTTCCATCAAGCCCTTAACCTACCCTGTCACATATCCTCCTCCCCTGCTCAACACTATGGGGTTGGACTACTTGGGATGGCAGGCAATGCACTGTCGACCGGCTGTCGGCGTTGCCATGCTTGGCTCTGGCACTATGTTGCACTTGGAAGGGGAATGGTTGCAGGGATAGGAACCACCATGTTACTCTCACATTCCTGTCTTTGTTCCGGTGCATCCACTACAGGGGCGCCTGGTCTGTGATGAGGGTGAATTTTCATCCAAGCAGGTAATAACGCAGGCTCTCCATGGCCCACTTCACTGCGAGGCACTTCTTCTCGACGATGGCACAGTTCTTCTCTCTTGGGAGGAGCTTCCGGCTTAGTTACGGGATGGGATGCTCTTCCTCCCTTACCATTTGGGACAGTACAGGATCCAATCCGACTTCAGAGGTGTTGGTCTGGAATAAGAACTCCCTTTCGAAGTCAGGGCTATAGGTCACTGCACAGGGCAGATTTTAAGTCATTGAATGCCTCCTCTGCTGCAGAGGTCCATTTCACCATGTACTCGCCCCGGGCTCTTGTTAGGTCTGTCAGGGGACATGCCCTGGAAGCAAAGTGGGGGATAAACATCCGATAATACCCAACTAGTCCCAAGAATGCCCAGACCTGCTTCTTTCGGGCCATCCAGGGCCAGTTCTGTATCACGGCCACCTTATTCAGCTGAGGCCTCACTAAGCTCTTTCCCACTATACCCCAGGTATTTGGCCTCTGCTAGTCCCATCACACACTTTGCTGGGTTTGCGGTTAGGCCAGCTCTCCTTAAGGTGTACAATACAGCCTCCACCTTCTCCAGATGTATGTCCCAGTCCGGGCTGTGTATGACATAATCGAGATAAGCAGCTGCATATGCACGGTGTGGGCACAGTAGCTTATCCATAAGCTGCTGGAAGGTCGCAGGGGCCCCGTGTAGCCCGAATGGGAGGACGGTGTACTGATATAGGCCCTCGGGTGTGGCAAACACTGTCTTCTCTCTGGCTTCCCTGGCGAAGGGGATCTGCCAGTAACCCTTGGTCAGGTCAAGGGTGGACAAAAATGGAGCCTTTCCCAGCTGATCAATCAGCTCATCTATTCGCAGCATGGGGTATGCATCAAACATTGACAACTTATTCAATTTCCTGAAATCATTACAAAACCGAAGGCTGCCATCAGGCTTAGGCACTAGGACGATGGAGTTGGACCATTGGCTATGAGACTCCTCAATGACGCCCAGTTCCAGCATTTTTCTTACTTCTTTTCGTACCTCCTCTTGCTTTGCCTCTGGGATTTGGTAGGGCCTTACATTCACTCTTACTTCTGGGTCCATGATTACATGGTGTTCGACCTAAGTAGTCCGGCTGGGCTCTGTTGAGAACATGTCTGAGTGTCGCTCCAGCATTGTTGGTCTGGGGTTAACTCTGGGGAGATCCCCACCTGTCTTTGTTGGCTTTCCTCTGGTATCATTGTCCCCAGGGTGACCAGCTCTACCTCCCGGTCCTACCAGGGTTTCAGCAAGTTAATATGGAAGATTTGTTCACATTTCCAGTGACCAGGTTGCCACACCTTATAATTTACCTCCCCAAGGACTTTGACCACTTCATAGAGTCCCTGCCACCTGGCAAGGAGCTTTCCCTCCTCTGTTGGGACCAGAACCATCACTCAATTGCCCACCTGGAATTTCCGGACCATCGCTCGATGGTTGTAGTAGGTCTGCTGGGCCTGCTGGGCCTTTTTTAGGTGCTCTTTTATAATGGGGGTAACCTTCATGGAGGACATGCTCTACAATATTGCGTCCATGGTTTGGCTGCTCCTCTCAAGCGTCTTTGGTGAGGTCTAGGATGCCTCGGGGGTTATGCCCGTACAATAGTTTGAATGGGGAAAAGCCTGTGGATGCCCGAGGAACTTCCTGGATGGCAAACATGAGGTATGGGAGTAGGGTACCCCAATCCTTTTTGTCCTGACTCACTACTTTCCGGATCATGTTCTTGAGAGTGCGGTTGAACTGCTCGATGAGGCCATCCATCTGTGGGTGGTATACTGACATCCTCGGGGCTTGTATGTGGAGCAGTGCACACAGGTTGTTCATCAACTTAGAAACAAAGGGAGTACCCTGATCTGTTAGATTTCCTTGGGTATCCCCACTCTTGAAAAGATCTGAACTAACTCCCTTGCCATTGTCTTTGAATGGGTATTCCACAGGGGCACTGCCTCCGGGTATTGGGTGTCATAATCCAGGACCACTAATATGCTCTGGTCCCCCCAGGCTGACTTCTCCAATGGGCCAACTAGGTCCATAGTGATGTGCTCAAAGGGGATCTCAATAATAAGCAGGAGCACCAGTGGGGCTCTTAAGTGTGACCGGGGTCCATGCAGTTAGCATTCGGGGCAGGAGGCACAATACCGCCGGACTTCCACATACAGTAGAACCATCGTAAAACCCACACAAATCCAAGGAATATGACACTCATAGGCTGTGTCTAGACTGGCCAGTTTTTGCGCAAAATCAGCCGCTTTTGCGCAAAAACTTGCCAGCTGTCTACACTGGCCACTTGATTTTCCGCATAAAGCACTGGCGTTCTCGTATGCGAAATCAGTGCTTTTTGAAAAGCTTTGACGCTCCCATTCGGGCAAAAGTCCCTTTGCGCAAAACTGTTAGCAAAAGGGCCAGTGTAGACAGCTGAGATTTGTTTTGCGCAAAAAGCCCCGATGGCTAAAACGGCGATCGGGCTTTCTTCATAAAGCGCGTCTAGACACGGACGCTTTTCCGCAAAAGTGCCTTTGCGCAAAAGCATCCGTGCCAATCTAGACGCTCTTTTCCGCAAATACTTTTAACAGAAAAACTTTTCCGTTAAAAGCATTTGTGGAAAATCATTCCAGTCTAGACGCAGCCATACAGTTCAGAATTAAATCTGTATTCTGGTCAGGAACAACTACAAAGCAACATCTCCCTATAATGATATGACATACAAACTTGACATTCTATAGATATAAACAATGGCACTTTTAAACAATCTAGCTTAGGAGTTCATGCAGAAGAACTAAAGTAAATGCTGCTTGTTAAAAATATTTTAACAATGCATTGTGTACTATATTTTCATCAGCCTATTTTTCTAATGTACTCCTTTACTTAAAAGTATATGATTTGGACATATATGATTTAATTAAGAGTCAACCTGCACATGTACAATGTATGATTCAATGACAATCTAAGATGTATAGCAAAACCCATCATGACTTGAGAAATAGTTAGGCAAGTACTTACAGGTTCCTGAAAATCAAAGATTTTTTACCCTCATATTAATCTAGTGTTAGCAAACAGGAATGCTCCCATTTTATAATTAAATAGTAGTAACTACACATCAAAGGCAAGAGATTTGTGTTGAGAAGAATAAAAGAAGACACTTCTCATCAAAGATAATAACATTTTCTCCCTTTTTATAAATTAGATGTCTGACCTTGGAAACCTTTAATCACATGACTAATCGTTACTTGAGAACTCTAAGGCTACGTCCAGACTGCAAGCCTCTTTCAAAAGAGGCTTTTTCAAAAGATACTTTCGAAAAAGCCTCTTTCGAAAAAAAGCATCTAGACTACAACCAGTAATTTTGAAAAAGCAAGCCGCTTTTTCGAAAGAGAACACCCAGGCAGTCTGGATGCTCTCTTTTGAAAAAGCACAGTTTGCATTACATAGCACCTTTTTTCGAAAGAGCACTTTTGAAAAAAGGCGTTATTCCTCGTAAAATGAGGTTTTCCGCGTCGAAAACTGCTGCTCTTTCAATTTACTGAAAGAACACGGCAGCAGTCTAGATGCAGGGGAAGTTTTAAAAAAAAAAGGCCACTTTTTTCAAAAAAACTCTGTAGTCTAGACACACCCTTACTGAAATACATAGTCAAGCCCTTAAAAGTAGACATAACATGTGGGCAAGAAATATTGGCACTAAAAAAGACAGTTACATACCTTCTGTAACTAGTGCTCTTTGAGATGTGTTGCTCATGTTCATTCCAAGTTAGGTGTATGCACGCCATGTGTGCAGTCGTCCCTTGCAGGACCCATAGGTTGGCAATGGAGATCCCTAAAGTGGGGCCAATATGGCAAGGTCTATGGCCCAGTGCTGACTGGCCCCTCCTTCAGTTCCTTCTTGCTGGAATTACTCTGATACTGGGGAGGCAGGAGGGTTTTGGAATGAACATGAGCAACACATCCCAAAGAGCATCAGTTACGGAGGTATGTAACTGTCTTTTCTTCTTCAAGTGATTGCTCATGTGCATTCCAAGTTAGGTGCCTCCCAAGTTGCTACAGAGAGGAGGGATCAGAGTTCACCAATCTGCTGTCCACAAAATTGCCCTTCCAAATGCAGCGTCTCTAACATGGTGTTGGATTATATAATGAAACATGAACATGTGAACAGCTGATTATGTAGCTGCTCTACAACTGTCTTGGAGCAAGAAAAGCTGTTGACGAAACTTGTGCCTGGGTCGAGTAGGTAGAAAGCAGAGGAGCAGGAACCTTCACAAGATCACAGCAAGTCTGGATACAGGCTGGGATTCAAGAGGAAATCCTCTGGGAGGTGACTGAGAGCCCCTTCATTCTGTCCACTGCCACTACAAACAGTTGGGATGATTTCCTGAAGGGCTTGGTGTATTCTAGACAGAAGGCTAATACGCATCTAAATTCCAGGGTGTGCAGGAACCAGTCTTTTGGGGGCGGGGTGAGGTTTTGGGTGGAAAACAGGCAAAAAAATGTCCTGGGAAACATGGAAATGGGAGAGCACCTTTGGGAGGAATGCTGGGTAGGGCCTGAGCTGAACCTTGCATTTAAAAGCGTCAGGGGGTAGCCGAGTTAGTCTGTACAGGATAAACTTAAAAAACAACAAATGGTCTGGTAGCACTTTATAGACTAACAAAACATGTAGATGGTATCATGAGCTTTCGTGGGCACAGCCCACTTTAGAGAGGCTCAGACATTAGTGCCATAAGCTCAGAAACCTGCCTAGCCAAGGTGATAGCCACCAGAAAGATGACCTTCATTGACATGTACAGCAAGGAACATGTCACTAGCAGTTCCAAAGGAGGCCCTATCAACCTTGACAGCACTAGATTTAGGTCCCATTGTGGTACCGGGTCCCTCATGTGTGGATACAATCTGTCCATATCTTTAAGGAAACACCTCACCAACTGGTTTACAAACACTCAGGGTGTGTCTAGACTACAGGGTTTTGTTGACAAAAGTGGACTTTTATTAACAAAACTATACCTGCGTCTACACTACTGCCGAGTTCTGTTGACATAACGTTGACAGAACTCGGAAATTTTGTCGACGTCGGTCTTTGTCGACAGAAGCTTTGTTGACAGTATCTGTCGACAAAGCCTCTGTCGACAAAAGCCTGTAGTCTAGACGTACCCTCAGCGATCCCCTGACCCCAGGTGGAACACCAAAATTGCAGCCAAACATAACATATAGAAAGAATTGCTAACTCCGATGTTTTAAACACATGAAGTAGTCCAAAATTAGGGCGATCAGCACCTGCAAGGGCTGAACATTCTTTTGTAGGGACCAGAGAGAAAACCTACTCCACTTTGCCAATGCAGGACCAACCCTAACTAAATCATTCCAGCCAGGGCTTTTTCAAGCTGGGACTTAAAAACCTCTAGGACTGGAGATTCTACAACCTCCTTAGGTAACCCATTCCAGTGCTCCACCACCCGCTTAGTGACATAGTTTTCCTAAAATCCAACATACATCTCCTCTAATCCCAAGAGAGCAGGTCAGGGACAACTGGTAAAGGGGCAGGCATGTCCACTGACATGTCCAGCAGCATTTTGTACCAGTGCTGCCTGGGCCATGCAGATGCTATCAAAATCACATTCGCTCTGTCCTGTTGAATTTTGAGCAGCGCCTTGTAAATCAAGGGGAACAAGGGAAACATGTACAGAAGGCCAGGGACCCAAGGGATTAGAAATGCATCTGCTAACGATCTCCAGCTGAGGTTGAGGTAGGAGCAGATGGCATGACATTTCCTGTTCTGTCACATAGTGAACTAGTCCAGACGGGGTTATCCCCACCTCTGGAAGACCCCCTGAAAGACCCCATTTGTTCTATCCCAACCAAGGAACCAGTCATGATGCTGGAAGGAACAGGTGAGGCTGTCCAAAGGGTGTTTTGGGCCCCCGGCAGATAGGATGCTATTAGGTGTATTCTGTTCTGAATACAGAACTCCCGCAGCCTGACTGCTTCCTGACACAAGGGAGAGGTGCAAGCATCACTCTGTTTGCTTATATAAAACATCACTGTGGTATTGTCTGTCCAGACCGAAACACACCTGTTGCAAAGTTCCCTCCTGACAGTTTCACAGGCTAACTACACCATCCTTAGCTCTTTGATATTGATATGCAGGGGAACCTCTGCCTATGACCAGAGCCCTTGTGTTCTCAGGTCGCCTAGGTGGGCCCTCCAGTCAAGGTCTGAGGCATCTGCAACCAACATTAAGGAGGGGTGGGCCACATGGAAGGGAACCCCCTTGCACATATTGAGAGGGTCTACCCACCATCATTGAGAGTCCAGCATTGGCAGTGGCAGAGTGGTTACTTTGTCCAGGAGATGACGGTTCAGCCTGTACACCCAGTCCAACCACGCCTGTAGGGGCCTGAGGCAGAATCTGGCGAGCCATACCACGTAAGTGCATGCTGACATGTGCCCCAGCTATCTGGGGCAAGGCCTGGCTGTTATGGTCGGGAATGCAAGCAGGCTCTGGATCAGCTTGCACATGCTGACTAACGGAGTTGGAGGAGCGACGCCCTGGGTGCTATCAAGTCTATGTGAGCTCCTTGTACCGTGATAGTCGGCACAAGAAGGATCCAGAGAGGAGACATCGTTGACCACACCCTCAAAAGGCCTGCTTATGACCTACTGAGGGATTGGCCTGGCCAGAGCCCAGGCCAGTTGAAAGGTGTGGATGTTTTTCCTGCCACTTCTATTCCTCCTTCGTGGTCCTTCATATTGACCCTAAGGTTGATATGGACATGGCTGCAGACATCATGTAAAGTATGTGTACTGTGTAGCAGAGGTATGGAGGCCCAATGATTTAAGGGTGACTCTGGAGTCTTTCAGGATATGCAGCCTTTTATTGGTCTTTTCGCTTAGCCGCCCCCATCAGCTTGACATGGGAGCCCTCTGGAATACCTTCATGGTGCTCAATATATGACTCTGTTGACCCAATCCCACTGTCAGTTCCTTCTGCTGGCTAATCTGACAGAAGGGAAGGTGGGTAGGTTCTGGAAAAGATGTGAACAACACATCTCAAAGAACAAGTTACAAAAGGTAAGTAACTGAGTATTTTGGGGTGAGAGGTTGAGTACTTGTTCATGTCGATTCCAATCAGATGACTCCCAAACTCTTCTCTGGAGGTGTGGTTGGAGCTATGGAATCGCTGATTGGAGAACCAATCAGCTGACTGCTGCATCATTCCTAACCTGCTGATCAAAAGCATAATGAGTGGTAAAAGTATGAACAGATGACCAGGTTGCCAGTCTACAGATCTCTTGTATTGGCATCTGAGTGAGGAAGATAGTTGAAGAAGGACGCACCCTTGTGAAATGTGGGCGATATCCAGAGCTAGGATCTTGGCTAACTCATAGCAGATATAGATGCAGTCTGTGATCCATGAAGAGATTCGCTGTGATGAGACCAGGAGACGCCTAATCTGGTTTGCGACAGTTGTGTCAATTTCCTAAGTGGCTTTGTGTGTTTGATGTAGAATGCAAGGGCTCTGTGGACATCCACGGAATGCTGCCTCTGCTGCCAGGGAGTGGTGTGTGGCTTTGGGAAGAACACTGGAAGGAAAATGTCCTATCCCAGATGAAACTGGGACACTCCTTGGGCAGGAAGGCAGGGTGCGGTCTAAGCTGGACTTTGTTTTTATGAAAGACTGTATATGGAGGTTCTGAAGTCAATGCCCTGGGTTTTTATATCCGTTTAGGTGAGGTTATGGCCACAAGGAATGCTACCTTCCATGAAAGGTACAAGAGAGAGCACATGGCCAGGGGCTCAAAGGAAAGGGGGGCAGGGTACATGAGCCTGGAGAGCACCAGTTCCAAAATAAATAGGGGATGGGTGAGGCGATGAAGGAAGGGGGAAAAAATAGTGAAAAGAGTGTTCATGTTACATGAAGCTGATAGAGAAGGAGCAAAGTACCTATTGTTTAGTTGGTTAAGTCATTAGGATGCGGAAGGTAGTGTGCTAGCTAGCTATGTCTTTATTCATACCTTTGTGATGGTTCCTAAACTTGTAAATGAAGTTAAGTTCCAAGGCTTCCCTGTGTCTTTGGCTTGTGGAACTGGCCTGAAACAACACGGTGACTTTGAGATCCATTAATGAGTGCCTGGGCACGTTAAAGTGTTCTCCAACAGGTTTCTGTGTGTTGCCTTTTCGGGTATTTGATTTATGTCCATTAAGTCTTTCCCATAGAGACTGTCCAGTTGGGCCAATATACACATCCACTAATGTGATCTATGCCATCAAATGTCATCAATGCCCCTCTGCCATGTATATTGGCCAAACTGAACAGTCTTTACAGGAAATCCAGCTGGTTAGTGGAATATAATTGGAAACTAAATTCTAAGTTTTATAAACTCTCTTTTTGTTATTTAATTTCAATGATTGATTGTTAGAGAATAGTGCTCCTGAAGAACTGTATTATAAGTAATAAAGAAACAAGAGTCCTCATTTTCAATGATACAAGTATTGAAGAACAAATATAATTTACAGCTCACAGTAGGGATATTTGATATGAGTGACTGAAAGACAAAGTGGGTTATTTCTTTGCATCATGAAGGAAAATAGTAAAAGCTATTAAAGTACACCTACCTTGAGCTGCAGGCTTTGTGGAAGAACCATGCTTGCTGGAAGACTTTTAATGTGTTGATAGACATAAGAAGCACACTGCTCCTGCTCAGCCTGTAATTGTGGGGCAAGTTTTGAGAGGTGACCTTTGTAGCTCTTGATAGCCGCTTGCAATTCCTCAACCAGTTTGTTCACCTGAAGGGTTAAATTACAAGAACTGTTAGCTAGAGGCAACTGTTGATGTTACACCACAAGAATTTTCACTGTAAACCTGAGGGAAAAGACAGATTTTTAGTGCAAACTTTGAGTGGGATTATAGAATGTATTTCACCTCTCTGTATACCTACTTAGCTGCAATACACAGATGTACAAAACAGAGATGATGGGCAAAACAAACATTTATTTTTTCTTTACTTTTCTGGTTATGAATGGCCACATAACTCATAGTAGTTACATATGCATGATCACCTTTAATAAATGAAAATGTATCCATCATTCAAATACCCCCTTTAAAAAAAAATCCATTCACAAACCAATCTAATATATAAAGGAGAATGTTTGTAAGTTTGTGCGCTAATAACTTGGATACTATAAGAGCTACAGCAACCAAACTTTGCATGGGATAACCTTTCATCCAGGAGAAGGTTTTAAGGTACTTTTGGACCCGATCAGGCTCAAGCTCAAACTGTAAAAATAAAAAAGTAACCCACTGCGCTGCGCTGCAGGGGCCGCCCCGCCCACCCTAGATCCAGTGCCCGCCACCTGCGGCCCCCAGCGATGTCCAGGACTCACCCCCTCCTGCCCATGAGGTTACATAAGCAACCCTCTTCTCTCCACCCCGCACCAGCACGCAGTGCCCCAACCCGTACGCGCACAACGGCTCCAGCACCCGCCCTGCCCCCTGCGGCACCTGCAGCCCCGGGCGCGAGTGGGGGCACCCCTTCCACATGTAACCTCCCCTCCACCTGTGGTCACCCCCCCACCCAGGGATGATGTGGACCTATATTTTAATCCCTATAGAAATCAGTGCAACTTTTCTACCATTCAAAAAAAGATAATGGACTACTGTTTTTCTACATTTTGTTCCTCCGGTTTCCCGAGCAACGCCGGGTAACTCCAGCTAGTTGCTTATAATTAATAATGTCACCAGTGACTTGTAATGGAAAAATAACTTTATAATTCAAAAATCATGTTTCTTCTGAAATTACATCTGCTTGGATATATTTATTTACGTATTTTTTCCAGATTCCACAGCAGCATTTATAAAACATTTACATGTCTTTGATAGAAAGTGCTCATTTTTCTTTTAATGAGAATATCAGTAAAGGAGATGCTCTATTTGGCCATGCTGTTTGAAAAAGTTTCAATGATAGCTTACCCATTTAGGGGTAAAAATGATATTTGAGATACAAAATATTGGTGCTATAATTAGATTTTAAGGCTCATATCCTGGAGACTATCAGCAACTGCTGCCAATATAATATTGGCATTGGAGAAAGTCCAGCAGAGGGCAACAAAAATGATTAGGGGGCTGGAGCACATGACTTATGAGGAGAGGCTGAGGGATTTGGGCTTATTTAGTCTGCAGAAGAGAAGAGTGAGGGGGGATTTGATAGCAGCCTTTAACCACCTGAAGGGATGGTCCAAAGAGGATGGAGAGAGGCTGTTCCCAGTGATGACAGATGGCAGAACAAGAAGCAATGGTCTCAAGTTACAGTGGGGGAAGTCTAGGTTGGATATTAGGAAAAACTATTTCACTAGGAGGGTGGTGAAGCACTGGAATGGGTTACCCAGGAAGGTGGTAGAATCTACATCCCTAGAGATTAAATCCTGGTATAACAAAGCCCTGGCTGAGATGATTTAGGACACAGACTAACTCGGCTACCCCTCTGAAGCTTTTGAGATGATTTAGTTAGGGTTGGTCCTGCTTTGGGCAAGGGGTTGGACTCGATGACCTCCCGAGGTCTCTTCAAACCCTATGATTCTACGACTCTATAATATGTAACCACCAGCAGTAAGAGTTTAAATCTAGCACATCTCCTTTCCGCTATCCTGAGAGTTGAAATCAGTAGGGATGCTATTGCAGACAGTTCCCAGATTTGAATTGAAAGGACAATATTTACATTATGACAGCTTTGGAATTGTCCATCCCTTTGGTTCCAGAAACTGCTAATTTCAGGGTATTTATGGCATAATGCGAGGCTTATCTCTTTATAGAGATACTTGAGAATTAATCCTTAAAAGTTCAATCCAAATTATGGAACTATTTTTAAAAGAGCATGTACACAATTCACATTCATTTGGGGGTATAATTATGTGCCAATATCAAGTATTTTTTGCACATGGTAGAACTTATGCATCTAACCATACTTAATAATTGCATTTTTCATATGCAATTGTGTATTTAACAATGAAAATTAGACCATGAATAGCATTAGTTTTGTCAAACTTTAAGAGAAAAGTAGGGTGGAGTGAGCATGGTAAGTTAAAGAATTATAGGTTTGTATTGTATAGATACTTTTCTTATTGTTCTGTTTTATTCAGTATTTTGTATAGACAGATAAAGAACACGACACAGGCAACGGAGTTATATAAGGCTATACCTAAACTCATTTATACGTTTTAAAATGAGAACAAATTTCCTGTGGCTGTGATTCTACTAAAACCCTGAAATATTTGCATAGGCTTAGTCAGAATGTTTCTTTGTTATGTTTAAGTGATTAGAAGCATAATATATTAACAAGAAAAATTTTGTTTAAAATCACATACAGAATAACTCTCTATTATTACTTTGCAAGATACCTATTAGTGTGGCACAAGACCTCTAAATTCCTGTATATTTAAAAAGAATACTAACATTGCTTTTAAAAAAAAAATCATATCTTTTGGTCAGTTTTATATTTATTGCTTTTCAATTTTATCAAATGTCCTTTTTTATTTTAGGATTAGAAAAAGTTTCTGATCTACTTTCTCTATGATGTTTATTATTTTTGTACTTTTTTGTCATGTTCCATCTTACTCTTCTCATATGTAAACTACATAGTCCCAATCTTTTCAGTCTCTCTTCAAAGAGAAATTGCAACAGGCTTCTAATTTTTTCTGTCATCCCTTGTATTTTTGTTATAACTTTTATTGTATAGGTGAACAGAACAAATTACAATGTTCCAGGTGAGGATGATTAGAATGGCATTCCAGTATTTTTAGTATTATATTCTATTCCATATTCTTATAACTTGTTTGTTTGGCTGTCAATGCTTAACAAAAAGACGTTTTGCTTGAACTGTCTATAGAGATCCCCAGATCATTTCTCTGAGTGGCAACAGTCATTTTTAGATCCCGGCAATATGGATGAATAGTACAAATTATTCCTTCCAATATACATTATAGTTAACAATGGATTTCATCTGTCATCATGTCATCATTTACCAGGCTTTGTTAGGTCTCTCTGAAGTTACTAACTGTACTCTCTATTCCTCTTAATTAACTTAAATGATTTTGTTTCAGCTGAAAATTTTCCTACTTCATTTTTTGCATCTTTTCCAGTTGATTAATAAAGTACACATCAAATATAATACAGAGCCTGAAAACTCTACTTGTTAACCTACTGCCATGCCGAAAACTATCCATCGCCGCCCCACCCCCCATATTCTTTGTTTTCTGAGCCTTAAGCTGTTTTTGTAAGATTTTTTTGAAAATCAGAAGATAACATATGTGGTTTTACATCTTAAAGACACATTTTCTGATAGGAGACATAATTCAGCCAAATTATTTGGCTGATTTTCCTACTGCAATGGTAGTAGGTAAAATAATGTAAACGTTACTAGGTGTGAGGACTGTTAGAACATATCCTAATAAATGTGTTCCAATGTTTTATTGTCATGGTTACCCTAATGTCATCAAAACTCTTTAATATGCATATAGCCTGATGTTTCTAAGTAACCTGTGAAGTAAGATTCTCTTCCTATGCCATATGCAGAAATCCACTTTTATATACAATTTTAAAAAAAAATAACGTATTAAATTAAAATTAAAAGTCTGAAAATGTTCAAGCTGTTAATTTAACTGGGGGGAGGCGAGTTCTGGTATAAATATTTCAGGATTTGGCCATCCATTATTATCAGAAAAATAAATACCTATAATTATTTGATGGGAAATTTTAGGATGTTTCTTCAGATAAACTTTATATAAATTTTAGTACCAAGAACTTTGTACAGAAGTCCCCTTTTTGTTAAGATAACAGGCCATCCCAAAAGGTAACCCTACATGTGACCCAAGAACATTTTATTAAAATCTAGTAATACAATACCCCTGAACTACTTTACATAATAAGAATTGTTTTTTTAATCTCAGATGTTTCTAAAAGGGTGGTGGAGGAGGAAAGACCTGTAAAATTCTTCATCATGAATCTTTTTTTCTGCAAATCCTTTTTTTCTCCTTTTCAAAAGCAATTCTGAATAGAGGTAAAAGAAGACAAAACTTGACCTTTTGTGATCCCAGCATTAATAGGTCTGTTCATAATTCAATCTCTGTGTGTGTAGAAGCATCCATGTGGAAACATGCAGGCCTGAGACACATAAAGCCTTTCCCTTTAAACATTATCTGGCCCTATGAGTCCTATTCACAAAAGAAGGCTTACGTACGCATAAGTTGAAAAAATGCATACTCACATTGTGCTGCAGAAAGCCTACACATTTTACTCCTTATTCTCCAGGAAAACTCAACATGGAAATGACACTAGTACAGGATTTGGGTGGGTCTATGGTAAGTGAGCAGATTGCTTTAAGAAAAAGTGTACAGAAATAGGAAAACCAGCTATTTCTCCTATTAAAAATACAGGGTCAGGTTCTCAGTTGGTGCAATCAGTGTAGCTGCACTGACTTCAGTGGAACTCTGCTGATGTACACAAGTGAGGATTTGATACACTATGTACTGTGATCCTGAAAAATGCTATTCAGTGAGAGAATCTTTTTTGTTGCACCAGTCAGATACTTTCCCCGTTATCAGAAATCACCATGATGAAGGGTGCATCTGTAGCTTTTTGAGCCTGGATGTGTAAATGTTCATGATAATTTGCAAAGATCGTATATTGGATGTGCTTATACAGGGTGCACCTCTCTAAACTGGGACGCTGTGGTGTAGCAACATCCATTGTCCAGGAGGATCACAGATGTTCCAGGACTATAGAGTCCTGGTAGAGGGCTGGCAGCTGGGGCCCTGAGGGCTGGCAGAGCAGTGGGCTGTCGGCAGCGAGCTGCCAGTGGACCAGAAGCCTGGTGCTAGGGAGCAGGGGCGGAAGCCCAGCATGTGGCCCAGTGAGGCTGCACAAAGGGCCCAGAAAGACCAGGGAAGCCAGCATGGCTGGGAGGGCCAGTGCAGGGGGCCCAGAAATGACCTCCCTTGGTCTGGCAAAATTCCTCATCAGGGACCAGTCAGGTTCCAAGGGTCCCATGTCAGGGAGGTCCAACCTGTACAAAATATGAAGGTTTTATTCATACCTATAAATGATATTTTTCTACCCATAATAGTTAACATTGCTCCTTTGAAGTCAAAACAAAAAAAACTACAAGGTTTATTTTTACTATAAATGTATATAAAAGTCCTCTTTGTTATTCAAACCACCTTCTGTTTCTCCTGTTCTTCTTAGTACTAATGTCATCTGAAATGCTATTTGACTCCGAGTCCACACATGTTATCAGGGAGTGTACTGAGGTACTTCACACTAAATTTGTCAATTGAAGTCTCTAGAAAGGGCAGGAGATACACACGTATAGCAATATGAGCTTAGAATTAATGAGTCTTCAGCTGATGCACATCAGCCAAGTTCTGATGACTTCAGTGGACCTTTACTAAGGATCTGGATCCAGCTTCCTTAAAGTGTTTCTAAACTAGGTCTAAAAACTTCAAGTAGTCCTATGGCACCTTAGAAACTAACAAAAATATATAGTATCATAAGCTTTTGTGGGTATAATCCATTTCATTATATTTGGATTGTAATGTATCAAAACCTGCAATGATTGTAGTGTATCAAAACCTGCAATGAGGTTTAACAGGTAGATCGAAATAGGGCTTTATTTCGAATGCCCGTTTCACTGCCGCATGTAGATGCGGGCAGTTATTCCGGGCTTGTAAATTTCAAAAATGGCGCCCGGCCGGGAAGATGCAAATCAAGCACAGGATATTTAAATCCCGGGCTTGATTTGCAATTCAGAATGCCTACATTTGCAGCCCTATTCCGAAATAGGCTGCAAGTGTAGACATACCCAAAGAGAATTGTTACTTTTAAAAATACTAAGGATCCAATTCTGTAAAGTACCATGCGCCTCAAAGTTCTCCGCATCTCAACTCCCACTAAAATCTGTTGGAGATAAAGGCCTGATTTTTAAAGTTATTTAGGCACATACAGAGATAGGAATAAAATAAGCTATTACTTATCAAAAGTGCCTATCTGTATCATCAGGCACATAAATACCGTTCATTAATATGGCACTAGAGGATCAGCAACTTCCAAAACCAAACCCCAGAAGAGATGTGTTTTAAAAAAGGACACTGGGAAGCAACAATCGTAAGGAAAGAGATGAAAGATTCATAGTACTGAATATATCTGGGTTTTAAAAATGAGACAGGTGTATTAAACTGTTCTGTAGAAAAAGAGAAATTCTGAAGATAAATCTGTGATGTTGCTCCATAATTATGTTATTTAGTGAGGTTATCATAGACTGATAGTGCCCAATTCCACAATCTTAATCACAGAAATAATACCATTGACTTCAATGGCACTACTCATGTAAATAAAGATTATTTATTTATCTATCAGAAATAAGATCAGGCCAGTATTTAACATAATAGTCCAATTCAACTGTAGGGGTACGTCTAGACTACAAGCCTCTTTTGAAAGAGGCTTTTTCGAAAGAATCTTTCGAAAAAGCCTCTTTCGAAAGAGAGTGTCTAGACTGCAACCACTTCTTTCGAAAAAGCAAGCCACTTTTTCAAAAGAGAGCACCCAGGCAGTCTGGATGCTCTCTTCTGAAAAAGCCCTGTTTGCATTCAAGAACGCCTTTTTTCGAAAGAGCACTTTCGAAAAAAGGCGTTTTCCTCATAAAATGAGGTTTACCGTGGTCTAAAAAACCACCGTATTCTTTCAATTTAATTTTGAAAGACTGTGGCAGCAGTCTAGATGTAGGGGAAGTTTTTCCAAAAAAAGGCCACTTTAAAAAAAAAAAACCCTGTAGTCTAGACACACCCTAAATGAATAATCTGAAAATAGCTCTGTTTTTTACTAGATGAGCACATCTACTTTTTATGTAATATGACAGATACAAATTAACATGCTTCAGGGGGTAGCCGAGTTAGTCTGTTAGGGTACATCTACACTTGCTCCCTAGTTCGAGCCAGGGATGCAAATGTAGGCAACTGAAATTGCTAATGAAGCGGGGATTTAAATATCCCCCGCTTCATTAGCATGATCTCGCCGGCGTGTTACTCCACTCAACAGCTGATTTGAACCAGGAAGTGCGCACTGGGACGCATTAGTTCGAACCAAACCCCTTGGTTCGAACTAACGCGTCCTGGCGCACACTTCCTGGTTCGAATCAGCTGTTGAGCGGAGTAACACGCCAGCGAGATCATGGTAATTGTAGGGATAAACTGAGGCAGTCCATGGTAACTTGCTGAGAACTGAGTACTCAAATCCTAAATTATTAGGCCAGGCCTGAGAAGCACACAGACAGTAACTTGACCCTGGTCATCCCGGCAACCACATTCCCAAAGAGCCTCACTTTGATAAGGCCGGTACCAAACAACCAAACAACCGTGCAGGATTGTTTTTCATTGTCTGCTTTATTCCTAGAAAATAAGCTTGGATCTCAAAGATTGCGCCAAGGCAATACCACCCTTGCAGTAGATGCATTATATTTCCGGCCAACAAAATGACCATCAACATGCCTTTGTTTATGTTGGCTTATTTAGCTTGTTAGGAATAATTATTTGTATTAGTGATAATATGTTTAATTGGCGATGGGCGGGGATCCTGTGTAACCTTCATAGTTCATTGGCTTATGTGCACATCTAATTTCCGCCGCTAGACCTATCAAATCACTTCCCCTCCGCCCATCTGCTGCCTATATAATCTAATGTATGTTTTGGTTAAGTTAGTGTTCACCAGGTTAACCCCTGATGGGTACTCCACCAGCTGTGTGAACCAATAAATCCTCTGCTTGTTTTCACCTGCACCCAGTGTGTCCAGAATTATTCCCTACACTAATGAAGCGCGGGATATTTAAATCCCCGCTTCATTAGCAATTTCGGTCGCCTACATTTGCATCCCCAGCTCGAACTAGGGAGCAAGTGTAGACGTACCCTTTGTCTTGGGTGGTTAAAATTAAGAAATTGGTTGGTCCCTCAGGATCATTTCTACTAAGGGATGAGGATATACATGTTTTGTCATACAGTGCATGCCTTTTAGCAGGTAGAGATAGAATGAATATGTCCACAGAAATGTATTTAACTCCAGAGGGAGCTACTGGTTCAATCTCCAGAGATAATTTTAGGATTTTTGCCTAAGTAAGGAGTTTGGGATTGGGGCCAATATACACAATATATTAAATTGGTTGATTATGGATTTAAAAAAAGCAAATAGTACAAATGGTGAGGAATTAAAAATGAGCAAAGAAGTGAATAACAGTATCAATAATATATATATACATTACTGAAAGGAAAAATAAACATCAGTTATACAATTATAAGTAACTTTTTAGCTTCTTAGTATCTTAATCTTTAAGGTACTTATATGTTCTTTTACTGATACTGTTACAAAATTTACAAATAAGATGGTTACTTTTCGTAACTGAGGGTGCGTCTACACTGCACTGTTATTTTGGAATAATTAGCATTATTCCAAAATAACAATGTGAGCGTCTACACAGCCATTCCATCATTTTGAAATAATATTGAAATAACGGGCATCTTATTCTGACTTCTGTAAACCTCATTCCATGAGGAATAACTCCTCTTCTGAAATAGCTATTTCAAAATAGCTGCAGTGTGGACGCTCCACAGCTGCTATTTTGAAATAGCACCTCACCAGGGCCATTCTAAGTTATTCCTCCCCAGTGCCTCCTGGAGCTCTAAATAGAGATAGCATGTCCACATTAGGGGAGCCTGCCTCAGACTAATTTTGAGGCTTCCCTGTAACTATTTTGGAATAGCTTATTTCAAAATAAGCATGCAGTGTAGACATACCCTGGTGTTCTTCGAGATGTGTTGCTCATGTCCATTCCAATTTAGATGTGCATGCACCACATGCACAGTTGCCAAAAAGATGTTCCCTCGCTGGATACCGTAGGTCAGCAGGGGAGACCCCTAGAGTGGTGTTAGTATGGCTAGGTAGATAGCACCCTGCCAACAGCTTCTTCCCTCAGTTCTTTCTTGCCAGAAGTGACTCCGACAGAGGGGAAGTGGGAGGGTTTTGGAATGGACATGAGCAACAAATCTTTCTGCTATTGCAACAAACAACTGATTTGACCTCCTGAATGGCTTAGGTAAAAAGCTAAGGCATGCCTGACATCCAGGGAATATTGGGACCTGTTCCAGGGGGTAAGGTGGGGCTTAGGATGAAACATGGGTAGAAAAATGTCTGGTGACACATGAAATTGGGAAATCACTTTAGGGAGGAATGAGGGATGGGGTCTCAATTGAACCTTATCTTTAACGAAAACAGTATAAGGAGGTTCCAACATTAATGCTTTTAGTTTCGAAACCCTTCTGGCAGAAGCAATAGCCACCCAAAACTACAACTTTCAATGACACATACAATAAAGAACAAGGTGCTAATGGCTCGAATGGAGGAGCCATTAACTTTGACAAAATGAGGTTTAAATCCCATTGGGGTACTGGGTCACTCACATGAGGGTAAAGTCTATCCAAGCACTTAAGGAACCTGCTCACCAAGTGATCTACAAATATTGAATGGCCCCTGTGACCCGGGATGGAACAATAATATCGCAGCCAGGTGCACCTTAATGGATGACATGGCCAACCCCTGTTGTTTTAGCCCCACAAAGTACTCCAAAACAAATGGAACCAAAGCCTGCAACAGCTGGGTGCCTCCTCTGTAAAGCCTACAAGGCAAACCTCTTCCATTTGGAAACATACGTAGCCCATGTGGAAGGCTTCCTACTACCTAACAACACCTCCCTGACTCCCTCCGAGCATTGCTGCTCCAGCGCACTCAACCATGGAGCCTCCAGGCCATAGGTGTAAAGTGTGGCAGTTGGGTTGCAGTAAAGTGCTATGGTTCTGGGACAAGAAGTCCAGGAGAAAGGGTAAGGGGGTTGGGGTGCTACCAAGAGCTGATGGAGCCTTGTGTACCAATGTTGCCTGGGCCAGACCAGTGCTATTGAAATGAGGTCTGTTCTGTCTTTGTGGACCTTGGCCAGCACCTTGGGGATCAAGAGGAAGGGGAGAAATGCATATATGTGGCCTTTCCCTCAGTGAATTTGGAAGGTGTCATCCAAAGAGCCCTTGCTGCTGTCCAGGTAGGAACAGAAGGCCCTGCTCTTCCTGTTCCCTTTGGTAACAAAGAGGTCCAGACAAGGATGACCCCACATCTGGAAAAGGACTGCGCAACCTCCCATTTGAGGGACCACTCGTGCATTTAAAACGAGCAGCTGAGGTTGTCCAACAACGAATTCTGAGAACCCGGCAGGTATGAGGTCAGTAGGCGCGTCTCATTGCGCATGCACAACTTCGAAAGTGACACCACCTCCTTGCACAGGGGAATAGAGCGAGCACCACCCTGTCTGTTGATATAAAACATCGCTGTGGTGTTATCCGTGCGAACCGAGACACACTTCCCCCTTATTTCACCAAAAAAGGCCAGACAGGCGAACTGGACAGCCTTGAGCTCCTTTACATTGATGTGCATCACACATTCTGCTCAAGAGCAGACACCCTGAGTCTTCAGTCTGCCCAGATGCGTGCCCCATCCCAAGTCTAAGGTGTCTGTAAACATGTCTTGGCACATGTGGAGAGAGTCCAGCCACCAACAAAGAACCTCTATCACTGACAGCAGGACAGTTAACACTCTGTCCAGATGGTGGCGAGACGGCTTGTACATGCTAGCCAACCACATCTGTAGGGGGCAGAGCTGAAGCCTGGCGAAGGGGATGACCTGGGTGCAGAAAGCCATGTGCCCCAACAACTGAAGGCAAATCCTGGCTGTCATAACCACATAGGCTCTCAGACCTCAAATCAGTCTGCACATGCTCCTGAAATGGGGCTGGGGGAAGGACGCCCTGGTTACCAGACAGCCCCTACAAACCCTATGCCTTGCGTGGGTGACAAGGTTGACTTCTGAAGGTTCAGCAATAGCTCCAACTGGCTGAATATGGCCATGATAAGCTCTATGTGAGCCCTGACCAACCAGTTGTCCAGGCAGGTGAAGACCTGAACCTCTCTGCAATGTAAGAAAAGCCGCCACCCTCCCAAGTACTTCATAAAAACCCATGGCGCGGCAGAGATGCTGAAAGACACCACCCAGAACTGATAGTGGGAACCTCCCACCGTGAAACGAAGGAACCTGAACTATGGCCACATGAAAGTATGTGTCCTTCAGATCGAGGGCAGCGTACCAGTCTCCTGGATCCAGGGAAGGGATAATTGAAACCAAGGACACCATATGGAATTTTAATTTCTTGAGGTATTTGTTTAGACTTGTGTAGATCCAAAATGGGACACAGCCCACCCTTGGCTTTCAGGATAAGGAAATAACAGGACTAGACCCCATACCACTGAACTGCAGAGGGACCTCCTCTACTGCTCCTACCTTGAGGAGAATCTGCACCTCCTGACACAGGAGCTGCTCATGAGAGGGGTTCCTGAAAAGGGATGGGGCAGGGGAATGGGAAGTTGAGGTAGACAAAAACTGAATGGAATATCTCATCTTTACCGTGCCTAGAACTCACCTGTCGGATGTGACTCGGGTCCAGGCATGGTAAAAATAGGATAAGCAAACCCCAAAAATAGGGATAGGAACCAAGGGGGAGAAAAGTACCTTGCCCTCAAGCACACTTTCAAAAATTCTTGCTAGGACCTGGTGACTGCCTAGAAGATTGGGCCTGGTTATTAGTGCTGCCACTCCCACTACTATTGATAATTGTGGGGGTGATGGCAACTTTGCCTACCACCCTTTCTATTCTTCTCCTGACTCTAACCTGGAGGATAGAATCTGGGGTGCAGAGATGGTTTGAAATGCCTCTGTTATGCTCTAGGCATATAAAGGCCCGAGGACTTTAATGTCACCCTGGTGTCATCCAGACTATGGAGCCTAGAATCTGTTTGCTCTGCAAACAAACCAGAGCCATCTAAAAGAAGGTCCTGTGTGGTACTCTGGACCTCAGGAGAGATCCCAGACACCTGGAGCCAAGAGTTCTGTCTCATAAGTATCCTATTGACATAGACCTGACCACAGAGTCCACGGCATTCAGAGCTGCCTGAAGGGAGGTTTGGGAAATTACCCTCCCTTCCTCTATGAGAGCCAGAAAATCAGACCTAGAGTCTGAAGGGAGTAGCTCTTTAAATTTGTCCATGGACAGCCATGTATTAAAATTGTAGCAGGCCAACACCGCCTGTTGATTATCCACCCTCAACTGGAGTAAACCCAATGAGTACACTTTTATCCCCAGCAAATCCAACCTCTCAGAGTCCTTGGACTTAGGAGTGGAGTCCTGGTGATGCTGGCATTCCTTACCATTAACTGCATCCAGAGGTTGTGGGTGCATATACAAATACTCGTGCCCCTTCAAAGAGACAAGATAGTGTCGCTTCACCCCGTAACAGTCGGGGCAATGGAAGCAGGAGTCTGCCAGAGGGTTTTCATGGTGGAGGAGATAATCTTGATAAAAGGGAGAGCAACCCTGGTTGCCCTCCCCCCAAGACAGAATGTCCATCATAGGATCTGCATACTCCACCACTGCCTCTATTTGAAGACCCATACTCTGGGCCATATGCCTCAATAGGATTTGATGTGCCTTATTGTTCATAAGAGGTAGCAAAGTTGCCACCTCAGCTACCACCTCATCAGGTGATGATGAGTATGAGGGGTCCCACAGCTCCCCTTCTTCCTGTTCCACCTCTGGCACCAGTACCAGTACCACGGATACATGCCCTTGATCACCAGTGCCAGAGTGCTGTGAAACAGGTGACACTGGGCACACAGATATCCCTGGAACCCAGTGTTGTTTGTTCTCCCTGGAGTGGGTTGCTGGTGCATGTCCTGACTGGGAGCTCAGTGCTGAACGGGACTCCACTGGTGTCCTGAACGGCTATATAGCAGGTACCTGCAACCCCGACGTAGTCTGAGACCACTGCACCCCTACAGTGGGATCTTGACATAGGGACTCTGAAGGAGTGCCCCTGCTGACCAGAGTGACAGAGACCGACCTGGAACCCCCAGCTTGCATCTGGTGGTAGATCCAAGGAGTCTAGAATAGCCACTGAGGCAAGGCCTGCCAATGAGGAGACCAGCGTGGGCTTAAATCCTGCTTCCTCTCCAGTGGGACCTGTGCTGAGCAGTGTTTCCTCTTGGACTGGTAGCCCTCCAGTTCCAACTCTAATGTGGATTTGGAATGTGGGGACTACAGAGGAGTGGTACAACACTGTACTGGAAGTGACTCCGCCTTGTACAGAAGCCCTCCCGGGACTGGTGCCAAAGGGAACCATCCCTGCTGATCAACTGGTCCTCCTGGAAGGACTCTGCCTTGTACAGAAGCCCTCACCAGAGCAGTGGAGAGATCACCGGTCCCAGCTCCACAAACGATGCTGACTAGAAGGACTCCACCTGGTACAGGAGTCCTTACCAGATCGGTGCTGAGGTGAATGGTCCCAGCTCGGTAAATGATGCTGAGGCAAAAGGGAACTTCTTAACATTGGAGGCACTGGCCCTGGTACCGGCGACAGTGCTGGTGGAATCACTGGAGACTCACGGGAGGACACTGATTGGCCAGACGTTAGCTCGATCAGGTCATGGGCAGCCTCATATGTCTCAGGAGTGGATGGCATTTCCACATCTCCCATGTGGCTCTCCTGGGATGGGCAGTCCACTTGCACCAGACTCGACGGAACCGGCAGAGGTGCTGGATTCAATGGTGCTGTACTAGCAGGTTGTTTCGAAGGATGTTCCAACTCAGGATGTGACCTTTTAAGCCTCTTAGCTCTAGAAACAGAGGACTGTCCCCTTTCCTGCCTCTGCTTCTTCTTCTGCACTGGAGAATGGGATCAGTGCCAAGAGGTAGGCTTTGGTGACCCACAGTGCTGGGGTGTCTCACACAACTCCTTCCTCGGAGCCAGTGCACTGTGCACCAACGAAGGCGCACTGGGTACGGAGGCCCCCAATTCTGGTCCCTCGGCCTGCAGTGCCTGATAGGAATCAAAAGGCACCTCCATTAACAGATTTCAGAGGCGGAACTCTCTGTCTCTTCTAGTTCTTGGCTCTACAGATCTTACACTTGTCTGCTAAATGGGTCACTCCCAAACATTTTAGGTAGGAGTCGCGCGGATCGCCCATAGACATAAACTTAATGAATTGTCTGCACCGCTTTAAGCCAGGAAGTTGAGGCATGCCCCGACTCCCGAGGGGGAAGAACCAAAATGGAGTCCCCACTAGGAATTTAACCTCTACTTAACATTTCAGAAAAACTAACTACAAGAGCAACTAGGGAAAGCACACTTGCCCAAAACAAGAGATTCTAGCTCTGACAACCTCCACTGGCAGTAGGAAGGGACTGAGGAAGGGAGTAGTCAGCAGGGTGCTATATACCTAGCTATATTGGCGCCACTCTAGGAGTCTCCCCTGCCGACCTATGATATCCTGCTAAAATCTTCCTGGCAACTGTGCATGTGGCGCTCACACTCCTAAATTGGAATGCACATGAGCAATCACTCGAAGAAGAATCATAACTTTCTGTCTGAGATAATAAAGATTTAATTTTATTTATTTATTTATTTATTTATTTATTGCAATCCAGGAATCTACATGGAAATCATGCTCCACAATTGCCTAATACCAATTTTGTATTATTTTTTCATTTATAGAGTATGCTGACAATTTCATGGCATAAATCTGTAGGAAAAGGGCTAGGTTTACTATTTTTGCATTACAGTATTTTCTGCAGTATCTTATGATTAGCTCACTATGTCTTCACATTATAAACTACAATTTTCCCCTAAAAACAAAGAACTTTGTTAATGTTTTTCTTTAGAGTAGCAACATAATTCAAACAAATACAAAAAGAGATAACTAAACTCTCTGGTGGATGATAAAATATTCATCTACTGAGAAAACTAATTTAAATGTTGATTTGAATATTAAAAATAATTCTGTATTATAAAATGCATTGAGAAAAGATTTAAAAAAAATCTTAACCCAGGATATGACTGCACTGTCGCCATAGGGTGAGACTGCAGCTTGAGTAGACAACCCCAAGCTAAAGCTGCAGAATCACGTGTGTTAGTATCCTCTAGCCACCCGAGGAATTACCCAAGCTTCCAAGATGTCTTATATAATAGGTTCACCATTCAGTCACCATGCACTGAGGCCCTGGCTCCAACTCTGGCAGCCACCATCCCTCTAGCCATTGCAAAGTACTATTAACAGTTCATTTGTGGCAAGTCAGGTTCAGCCAATTTTGTGAACAGCAAAAGTTGCTCTTTACCAAGGAAACCCATTCCTGCCACCATTTAGTACTGGTGTTGTGTAGCAGTGCAGCACACGTCTTTTAAGAAAAACAGCTTATTGTTCAAATTTTGCAAGTATGTGTGGGGAGGGGATGTCTTTTTACCGTTTCTGTAATGGATGGCATGATACAATACATTGGCACTTAGGGTCAGCCATAATAATTATGATGCTTGGGTGAAAGTTTTGATTTAACAGTTCTTTTTATTCTTTGTGACTGGGAAAGAGCTTGCAATGGTGGCACACATCCAAACAGACGCCCATGACCTCAATATTGGTGCACAAGACAAAACTCACTCTGCTCATGGATGGAAAAATCTTAGAGGGAACACTGACTTGCAGTCATACATCATGTTTGCAATGTAGACTGCCAGCAAATTGCAGAACTTGGTATATACAATAAGAGGTATTAAACTTATAATAGATGAGGCTTGCCAATGAGGTCAAGGAGTATTCATGTAAGTACAAGGGTCTGCCCCCATGCATTCAATTATCAGGATATGTGCTAGACAAGGCAACTGTAAGACTGCATACAGTGCATTGTTTGACTGTTGAAAGAAGGACAGGAGACATTTGATATATGTTTAATCAGGCCATAATTTTATTATTAGATGTTTAGGGCTACACGATAGATAAAAGCAGTGGTTTTTTTGTGACGGTACTCGCCGCTTTCCTCCGGCACAGCCCCCTGCCAGCTCTGGGAGCACTTGCGCAGTGCCAGACAGAAGCCTGCTCAGGACACACGGCAATTAAAGGGGCAATTAAAACAATCTGACAATCATAGTACCGGCACTTTTTTTTTTTATACAAAAAAAGCACTGGATAAAAGTATACAGTGAAGTAACTCCATGTGTACTTCATAATTACCAGGGAGCTTTTACAAGCTCCCCCTCTTTTCTCATTCAGGTCCCTCCAGCAAATCCATTGCCAGGAACTTACCATCTACCTCCCAATAAGAGAGTTAAGGTGGACTATAATAATGGGGGTTGGCTCCTTGCCATAGCAGTCACAGGAGACCCCAACCTCCCAGCCTTTTGCTCCTTTACCAAACACCTCTATTTGAGTCATTTCCCATGCCATTTGTCTGGTCACTGTATATCTTCCCTGTGAAGTTCCTACATTAGACATCTGCCCTTCCCTTAAATACTGAGTTGTGACATAGAGCTTGCTGCCTTTCATGCCATGCACGAACAGAGCCCACCTGAACACACTGTGGGGAAGGGGAAAACAATGCAACTCCACCTAGACCACTATGATAGCAAGGGAAAAATTCCTTCTCAACAAAAGGGTGGCTAGTATAATGCCCTTGGCAGGTCTAGACCAAATCTGGTATTTTACTCACATACAAGCGTGGTACTTTACCACATAAAGGGAAGGGAGGATGGGTGCTATCTTAGCCTGCCCCGTGCAAAAGGGAGGGTGAAGGTACAGAGCTGCCTCTTATAAGCCCCTCATTCCCAGGGGATGAGTCAGTGAACACACTGATCCTTTTAAGCTATTTTAATCCCCACACCTCCATACCAGCCCTTTATTCAGCCAGCCAGCCAGCCAAATACTCCCTCCCCACCATCCATTTAAAGCTGCAGGGTGGTCATTTTCAGCACTCTACCTAGCCATTTGTGAGGAATAGAGGAAAATAGAAACTACTTGGCTGCTACTTCTCCTCCCACGCAGGTGGGCACAGAATGGCTAGCAGAGCTTTGGCTATACCCTTTCAATATGCTGGCCTGTGCACCGGAGCTGACAGAAAGAGAAGTAGGGCTGATGCACAGTGTTTTCACCCTGGCACAAGAAGGAAGCAGAAACCAGCTTATGGCTTCCTCTGTCCTGCTCGTGGTGCAGAATAGCTACATGCTTACTCAAGTCCCACTTCGGGGTTCTAAATTAGTTTTTTAGGAAGTTTTACTAAGTGAAACCATGGGAAGGAAAAACTTCTTAACTGTCAGCATGGCTAAACACTGGAATACATTGCTTAGGGAGGTTGTGGAATCTCCATCACTGGAGATCTTTAAGAGCAGGTTGGATAGACATCTATCAGGGATGATCTAGACAGTGCTTGATCCTGCTGTGAGGGTAGGGAACTGGACTCGATGATCTCTCAAGGTCCCTCCCAGTTCTAATATTCTATGATTCTATGTTTCTATTATTCTATAAAGAAATACAAACATATAAGAGACACTTTAAACAGTATTTTTCAAATAATAATCTTGTGGTGAAATCCTGGCCACAGTGAAGCTGACTGGGGTTTTACTGTTGATTTTCCTTGGGGCTGGAATTTCATCATCAATATGAAAATCTAGAAGAGAAAATGAGCCTAAGAAAAAACGGGAAAGGATCCATTATGGACACTTCACCAAAGAAAAAGGATGAAAAGAGGAAAAAAGAACATGACTGATGTGTGGAAAATGTATGATCTCGTAAGAGTACTGCTTATGAACCATGCATATATGTAAACTACAAATTTACATTGCTGAATAAAGAAAGGTAATCATTAGTCAAAATGATTAGACAGAAAAGCTCCCGTGCACTTAAGCTTTGTGCGTTCTTGACATTGTATGTGCATGAGTATTCTAAGGGCTGCCATTTCAAATAAGTTATTACATGAATCTGAAATCTTTGGAGAATGATAAGATTTCCACTTTTCCAAGGTAAGTTATTTGCATACAGAAACAGTCCTAGGGATCCCTGATTTTGGAAGATTTCTAAGGTTTAATTTTCTCTATGTCAGTCCTAGTAGGGAAGTTTCAGATGTTAAAAGAAAATCCAAATTTAAATAAAATGTGTTCTGTCAAGCACATCTCTCCAAATGCTTGTCACCTTAGAGGAGTCCTAAACCATTATATCAATGAACCAGGAGGTTTGCAACATTTCCTACATTCATCATCCTCTTTTGTGCATATCTTAAATGCACATGATGTGGTTCACTACATCCTAAGGAGGATTTTCTGATGAATCAATCAGCCAAGGATTGTTCTGAATTATACAGCCAAATTTCTTTGGTTTAAAGTTAAAACGATTCCCAACTCAGCTTCCAGGATGAATTTAATTTATATAGCTTAACTGTTGTGGCTTTTCTAAGGGAAGAAGTCACAGGCATAGGCCCATCATATTTATCAATATGCAGCTTTAAACCAATTTGGTGATTTCAAAGTGGCAAAAGATTAGATTAGTACATGCATTAATCAGAGACACTGCCAAGAACATGACTTCTAGGGACTGTATGTGTAATTTGGGGCATCATTTGCTTTTACTGCATTTTCTAACATTATCCCAACTAACTCATACTCATGCTGCTATCATTGGGAATTCTGTCTTAGAAACTTGCAGAAAGGTAAAACACACTCCACAGAAAGGAGACTAAAACATTCATTCTTACTCAGTATGTCGCCAAGCAGGAGTATTCCCTCTGCATCTTGATATCATAGCACTAGAAATCTAGAAGCCTCTGTTCATTGGCTGAGCCTTAGTAAGGGGGTGGGGCTATCAGGAAGGCCAGGGCTTTATAAAGCAGCAAGTCCGCGACCAGGGAGCTTTATGAACAGGGGCAGCAAACAGGGAGTTTTGAGAGGGAGTTTGGAAGGGGAGTGGGAAGGGGCCGAGGTACACTTGCCATTCTTTATAGTTTACTTTAAAGGTTTTAATCAAAACTTCCTGATTTAACTAGAAACCCTATCAATAACCTAGGTAGCTTGTATGAGAGAATGCAGGCAGAAGCCCAGCAGCAGAGTGGGGGCTATCCTGTTTATAGCACTCAGTGTAGCATGTATGATTACCTGCCCTAAGGGCGGGTGGCACATGTGTGCATTCGGTGCAAGGAGCTCCTGGACTTCAGAAACCACGTACGGGCTTTGGAGGCCAGGGTGGCTGAACTGGAGGAGCTGAGGGAGGCAGAGAGGTATGTTGATGAGGCTTTCTGGGACACTGTAGAATTGTCCCACCTCCGGTCAGACAGCCCCTGCGCTGTTAAGGAGGATGAAAGGCTCAGGGAAGGAGAGCAGTTAACGGGAGCAGAGGGAAACCTTCCCATAGTTGGGACCCTCCTTCCAGATGTTGGGGTATCCTCTTGTACTGAGGTTACCTCCCCGGGGGAGGGAACTCCAGTCATTAGGAAAAGGCAGGTGTTAGTAATGGGAGATTTGATCATTAGAAATGTAGATAGCTGGGTTTGCAATGACCGGGAGAACCGTATGGTGACTTGCCTGCCTGGTGCGAAGGTTGCAGATCTCTCAAGGCATCTAGATAGACTTATGTGTAGTGCTGGGGAGGAGCCAGTGTTTGTGGTACATGTAGGTACCAATGACATAGGGAAGGGTAGCAGAGATGTCCTGGAGGCCAAATTTAGGCTGCTTGGAAAGAGACTGAAATCCAGGACCTCGATGGTGGCATTCTCAGAAATGCTTCCAGTTCCATGCGCAGGGCCAGGTAGGCAGGCAGAGCTTCAGAGTCTCAATGCGCGAATGAGACAATGGTGTAGGGAGGAGGGGTTTAGATTTATAAGGAACTGGGGAAACTTTTGGGATAGGGGGAGCCTATACATGAAGGACGGGCTCCACCTAAACCAAAGTGGATCCAGACTGCTGGCACTTAACATTAAAAAGGTCACAGAGCAATTTTTTAAACTAAGAGATGGGGGAAAGCCGATTGGTGCAGAGGAGCACGTGGATCGAACACAGACGTCTCTTAGAGGACAGTCTATTGATAGAGATTCTCTAGATTTTAGTCAGGAGGAAGAGGATAAAGTATGGGCCAGATTAGACGAAAAACATTCACATAAAAAGAATCTGATACATCAGAAAAGGGCAGACAAATAAACAGTGACAAGTTTTTAAAGTGCTTGTACACAAATGCTAGAAGTCTAAAAAAATAAGATGGGTGAACTAGAGTGTCTCGTGTTAAAGGCGGATACTGATATAACAGGCATCACAGAAACCTGGTGGAGCGAGGACAATCAATGGGACATATTCCGGGGTACAAAATATATCGGAAGGACAGAACAGGTCGTGCGGGTTGGGGAGTGGCACTACATGTGAAAGAAAATTTAGAATCAAATGAAGTAAAAATCTTAAATGAACAACATGTTCCATAGAATCTCTATGGATAGTAATTCCCTGCTTTAATAAGAATATAACAGTAGGGATCTATTATTGACCACCTAACTAGGACAGTAATAGTGACTATGAAATGCTAAGGGAGATTAGAGAGGCTATCAAAATAAAGAACTCAATAATCGTGGGGGATTTCAACTATCCCCATATTGACTGGGTACATGTCACCTCAGGACGAGATAAAGAGACAAAATTTCTTGATACCTTAAACGACTGCTTCTTGGAGCAGCTGGTACAGGAACCCACAAGGGGAGAGGCAATTCTCGATTTAGTCCGAAGTGGCGCGCAGGATCTGGTCCAAGAGGTAACTATAACAGGACCATTTGGAAATAGTGACCATAATATAATAACATTTAACATTCCTGTGGTGAGAAGAACACCTCAGCAGCCCAGCACTGTGGCATTTAATTTCAAAAAAGGGAACTATGCAAAAATGAGGAGGTTAGTTAAACAGAAATTAAAAGGTAGAGTGACTAAAGTAAAATCCCTGAAAGCTGCATGGACACTTTTCAAAGACACCATAATAGAGGCCCAACTTAAATGTATACTCCCAAATTAAAAAACATAGTAGAAGAACTAAAAAAGAGCCACCGTGGCTTAACAACCATGTAAAAGAAGCAGTGAGAGATAAAAAGACATCTTTTAAAAAGTGGAAGTCAAATCCTAGTGAGGTAAATAGAAAGGAGCATAAACACTGCCAAATTAAGTGTAAAAATGTAATAAGAAAAGCAAAAAAGGAGTTTGAAGAACAGCTAGCCAAAAACTCAAAAGGCAATAAAAAAATGTTTTTTAAGTACATCAGAAGCAGGAAGCCGGGTAAACAACCAGTGGGGCCCCTGGACGATCAAGATACAAAAGGAGCACTTAAAGACGATAAAATCATTGCAGAGAAACTAAATGAATTCTTTGCTTCAGTCTTCACGGCTGAGGATGTAAGGGAGATTCCCAAACCTGACCCGTCCTTTATAGGTGACAAATCTGAGGACTTGTCACAGATGGAAGTGTCATGAGAGGAGGTTTTGGAATTAACTGATAAATTTAACAATAACAAGTCACCGGGACCAGATGGCATTCCACCCAAGAGTTCTGAAAGAACTCAAATGTGAAATTGCGGAACTACTAACTATGGGGCTTGACAAACAGCAAGACCCGCATTGCGCATGCACGCGCCACCGGTGAATGGGGCAACCGGCTGAAATCTACTCGCCACGGGTGAGTAGATTCAGTGATTTGTCGAGCCCTGGCTATTAGCCAGTATGGGTAAGGAATGGTGTCCCTTGCCTTTGTTTGACAGAGGGTGGAGATAGATGGCAGGAAAGAGATGGCTTGATCAGTACCTGTTCAGTTCACTCCCTCTGGGACACCTGGCATTGGCCACTGTTGGCAGACAGGGTACTTGGCTAGACAGACCTTTGGTCTGACCCAGTATGGCCATTTTTACGTTCTTATGTTCACTGCTTTCTTTAACAGAAAACCACAGTAGTACATTTTGAGGTTAGGAAATATGAACTCACCATCTGTACATGGGAAATGAGTATTTAAAAATGCCTTGTATCAAATCAGTAAGTAGTAGATTAAAATACCACCTGTTTTAGTTGTATGCAGGGATTAAAATCAGTTTTATATTCACATACAAATGATAGCTCTCACTGTCTTTGAAATATTTTTCTAGGTTTATCAAAACATTTAACTGATATTATTCACTTACTTTTTCTTGCTCTAAATATAATTCCTCTGTTGTCATTGAAAGAATACATTTTTCTGTGATTTCCTCTCTCTGACCATCAATGACAAAATCCACCTGAAAAATTTAAAATAATTTCTTGAAATGTGCATAAAATTCTGTTAATTACAATGCTTATCTACAATAGTGAAACCATTTTAATAGGACATTGAAATAAATCATTCATACACAAGATCATTCACAAAATATTTATTGTTTCGCCATTTGAAAATAGAGATTTTATCAACATTAATAGGTACAGTTTTGATTTAGAATATACATGAAAAAGCTCACACTTTAGGAAGAATTATCTAACTTTGAATAGATGAAATGATTAATTTTATATGATAGTTATTTTGAAGTGGCAAACAGTTTTTAAGATATAACTAATACAGATAATACTACTTTCCAGTCACTCTCTACTATATCGCTTAGAGTGTGTGCTTGGGGTGTTGGTAGAGCAGTAGTACCTTTGCAGCGAGAAGGCCACACCTCTTTTTCAGGTGGTCAAGCTGCACTGGTCCACAGGCCATACTCAACTCATACGGTTGCCTCCTCGTAGCCACTTGGAACGGTGATGGGTGCACCCTGGTTCCTGTTCTTGGCCTATCAGCTGAACACTGTGCAAGTAAGATTCTTTAGCTGGTGAGGGGAACATCCTTCCCCATCCTTGTGTCAAGTGACCAACGGCGGATCCGTTGTGAGGATGGCGGATGAGCCATGACCCGGACACCTTCAGGTGGATGAGCTGCTGGGACCTATGCTTTGATAGATAGCCACCCAATTGTCTTGGACCTCCCTGCCATTGGTTCCAGGCCATGCCTTGGTCAAGCATCGTGTAGTCACTGATCTGCAATGGCATCTTCATGTAAAACTCTATCATGCATAGGCTCTTCCTTGGATAATCAACTCTACCTCCTTCTCTTTTCATGACTCACGTCCATGACTCAAGTCCTTCGGTGATCAGCAAGTGACAACGGGGGCAGCCTTGTGCAGCTGGAAGCCTCTAGTCACAACCTGGCAGAGAGGCAGCAGCAGCAAAATGGTCATCATGCACTTGGATGCCCTAGCAGCTGTAGCTGTGACTGAGCAGTCCTATTTAGGACTCACTCTGCTGATCCACAATGGAGAAGGGTCTAGAAAAGGTGCTCAAAAAATAGTCTGTCTCAACCTAACCTTCCTGGTAGCTGCAGCCAGGGAGAACACCTTTCAATTCATGGGGCAACATTAAGAAGAGAAAAACATTTACACTTAGATTTGGAACCTGGAATGTGAGGACACTGACAGACAATGACAAGTCTGACCGGCCTGAGTGCTGAACAGCTCTCATTGCTCAAGAGCTGAGGAAGTTCAACGTTAACATTGCTGCTTTGAGTGAGACCTGGCTAGCCTATGAAGGCCAGATTAAAGAAATCGGTGATGGCTATACTTTTGTTTGGAGAAGTAAACACAAAGACAAGCACCGCCTGCATGGTGTCAGCTTTGCTATTAAGAATAGCTTGATGGGTATCCTCAGTGAATACCTTACTGGTGTCAGTGAACATCTAATGATGCTACATCTTAGGCTAACTAACAACCAGTTTGTGACAGTCAGTGCTTACGCTCCCACCCTACAAGCTGACAAAGATACCAAGGAATGCTTCTATACACACCTCAATAGCATCATCAGAGGTGTCCCTAAAGAGGACAAGCTTGTACTTCTTGGGGACTTCAGTGCCAGAGTAGGTATTGTGTACTACCTGTGGAATGGTGTATTAAAGATCTGGAGAAATTCCACCAAAGGTACCTGAGGAGAATATTGGGCATCACATGGCAGGACAGACGGACCAACATTAGGTTCCTTGCAGAGGCTGATTCCTGCAGCACTTATGCAATAATCGCCCACATGCAGCTATGATAGTCTGGTCATGCGGTCAGGATGCCTGACACACTCTTGCCTAAACAGATTTTCTATGCTCTGCTGAGGACCAGGACAATGTCTCATGGAGAGCAGAGGAAGCGCTACAGAGATGTCCTTAAGAACACCTTGGTAAAGTGCAACATTGATGCTGACACCTGAGAGAGGCAGTTGAAGGATCGGGTAACCTGGAGGACCACCATCAAGAATGGTGCCCGACATTTTGAGATCAAGCGTCATCTTTGTGAAGAAGATCAGAGAGCCCGATGTAAGGAGTGTGTCTGGGCCCACATTGGCACTGTTGGTGTCAGCACCAATGGAGACAGAGACCTCACGTGCAGCTACTACCAGACAGTGTTCCTTGCCAGAACTGGCCTAATTTCTCATCTTCACACTTATCAGTAATAGGCATCCAAGGGGAAATCTTACTGGATTCGAGGGATCCCAGAGAGAGACTATATAGCTTGCTTAATAATCATAAATTCTAGTTCTCTGGGTTGGGAGAACTCTCCATGGTGATGCTAAGAGAGAAGTGGCCCCAACCGCATATTTCCCGTTGCAATAGTTTTCTGGAGAGATTTCCCTGGCCCTACTCCAGTCTAGATCACTAAATATGAAGGCCACAAAGCTTGGACAGAGCCCCTGTTTCTTCTGCAGGAGCAGATTCCTAACAAATGGTACAAGTGCACCACCTTTATTTCTGACATTCTCGGGTTATCAGTCTGTGAGAACTGACTGGGTAAAATCCTGGCCCACTGAAATCAATGCAAGCTTTTCCACTGAGTATAGTGGAGCCAGGATTTTACCGGCTGTCCTACACTTTTGGGTAGATTTGGGAATACACAGGTTGGAATAAGCTTTTATATCACATACACAGAGTCCAAGTCTCTGCACAGGTAAAGTATGTGATGGGAGCTTGCTACTGGGAAGCTACATTGTCAGATGACTGGACAGTGGTGCACCCTTTGGTGTTGATGAGCATAGCTGATAGTAGTACTGGAAGGACTGAGGGCGACTGGGTAACTGTTCAGGCAACTGTACAAGTTAAGGTTGATTAATGATAAAGTATAGTGAAGTTGCAACCAAAAGCTTTCCACCATAAAGCCAAGGTTTTATTCCTACTACCCACCATGGGAAGCAACACAATTAACTGCATACAAAATGATGTCTCTCAAATGACAAAACACATTGTAAATGTCCTTGTAGCTTTCTGAATACAACAGAATAAACCTAAAAACAAGATGCATACTGTGGTAAGATAACACTCCATGCCATTATTAAGAAGATGCAAGAAACAAACATTTTCATACTCTTGCTATATTGTTCATGAATATAAATTTAAATACATTCTGCAATACTGTATACAAATAGAAATCAGATAAGAAATCTGTAAAGCAAAAGTTGAATCAAGAAAGAACATTTTCACTTTGAAAAATTATGCAGCATTAATAGCGTTTCCTTCAAGTATCCAGACACAATGATAACATGCCCATTTTTTCTTTTAGGGCACAATTCTTCTGTCATTTATGACTAGCACATCTTTAATAATTGACATAATTTAAATGAAAGACATATAACAGGTTTCACTTGTTCAGACTGCATGAAATCTCTTCCGGTTCCATTCATGTTCTTATATAAGACCCATCATGATGGAGTCAAAGTGCCTGCTATTTGAAAATATATTAGGTATCATTTTAGACAGATAACAGGTGATTGCCTTCCAATAAGATTTCAGAGAGGTATAATTTGTCCAACAGAACTAGGTTGTCCAAAGGAGTTAACTACATATATCTTTCACAGATTAGAAATACTTCAAAATATTGGTGTGCCAGCTAAAATTTAGGAAGATAGTTTTCCCTTCAGTGCTAAACTTGGACACTATTTACAGTAAATCTATGTATCATCCTATATAGACTAAATATCGGAGGGACAAAACCCAACAAGCTATACAAGTTACAGTTCAAAGAGTTCCTGTAACAATAGCAGTAATACTCTGATAGGAGATGGAGAGGATGGACATATAGGGTGTGTCTAGACTATAGGGTTTTGTCGACAAAAGTAAACCTCATTCTATGAGGAATAATGCCTTTTTTTTGACAGTTATGTCGAAAAAAAGGAGCTATTGCATCCACACTGTGCTTTTTCAAAAGAGAGCGTCTAGACTCTCTGTCGAAAAAGCAGCTTGATTTGTCGACAGAACTGGCTGTAGTCTAGATGCTCTTTTTCGACGGAGGCTTTGTTGACAGTATCTGTCGACAAAGCCTCTGTCGACAAAAGCCTGTAGTCTAGACGTACCCACAGAGTTCTACCAGATTAAGTCAGTATTGATCTATTGACTTCCATGGAACTACCCCAATTTATTGCAGCCAACACTGTGACTGTGGCTTTCAGATCCAAAAATGAGGCAAATCTTTATATGTGTGGATATCACAAGATTCACATGGGAATCCTGTGGATTTTGGGGCATCCAAAAAGTTCCAGGGAACATACGCAGAGAATCAGTACTTTCCCCTTGCCAGCAAAACTCACTCAGGAGACATGCTGTCCTGATCCATAACTCAAAGAGGGTGGATGGCATAAAGCAAGACCCTATAAATAACGGGGTAAGCATTAATTTATGCAGGAAACTCATAATGGATGGATGATGGCACAAAAAGTGGCTCTTCCCCTTGCCCACCTCCTTCTGGTTAGGCATGTCCTTTCATAACCCATATGTGACTGATCACTGATGTTCATGTGAGGACTTTCATTGAATTGCAGAAGGGAAATTATATTTCTTTGAGCTTCCTGTCTCAAAGAGGCTGCTTAAACTAGGAACTATATACTAGCTCTGTTCCACCCATGTTAGCAAGACTGTGTTACCCGGAGAGCTGAGGTAACTAATTGCTGTGCTGGGCAATTTGATTAAAGCCTAAGGTGCCCTCCCACAGAAGCCAGATCCGGCCTGGTATCCTGTATCTATCACCAGGGAATGCTTTGAAAAATATCACACCACGAGAATTTAGGGCCAAACCATATATTTTAGAATTGAAGGTCAAATATCAGCAAACAGTCCATAACAACAACGTCCCACCCTAACCCTAGAAAAGAAGAAGATAGGCAGATCTTGAGGATATACATTACATAGACTTCGGCGATTGGGGTTGATGTCCGCGACCTGCTACCTCGTGGCTAGTGGAAAGCCTTGAGGGAGGACAACGGAGCGATCCCTCGATGTCCGGGACCTCACCTCCTGCAAGTTGACACTTCTGGGAAATACCGGATCGTGTCCGAGTATTATTTAAGCAAGACAGTTTATAGTCCCATAGTCCCTCAGTGATGACAGGAAAAGGCTTCCCTCATTCCTTAATGGCACTGGACTCTGGGCAGTCTTGTCAGGACGCAGGCTGGAACCTGTTCTCCTCGGGGCAGACGAAGACGACGACGATGAACGGGGAAGACGACTTAGAGACAGTGCATAGACAGGACATGAGGATGAACAAAGAACACGAATGTTCCTTGACAGGAGTTTATAAATCCCTTTGAGCGGGAAACATTAAAGGAGGGAGGGGTGCAAAACTTTAGGGCTGAGTGCATAACATCTAAGTGTCTGGTGCAAAAGGTTGAATGCGCACGCAGACAATTAGGGCTGTGTGCACACATTAGTGCGGAGTGCACAGGAGTAGAGCTGAGTGCACAATCTTCTTCTTGCTGTAATTGGCGGGAAAAGGGTAAAGAACCTCCTCGACTCCATTTTGGATGTCACACTACCCAGGCAACAACCGGTAGAATTAATGAACATGGATCACCAACTACTACCATCATTTTATGTACTATGTCAGACTGTCAATGATCAAGATTAGGTAAGTGTTGCTGATGTCCCATCAGCACTAGGCTCCCAGCGTTGTTAACCCAGGTGGAAATGAAATGGTGTTATCCTGGGTACTCAGTTCAGACATGGCCCATGAACAGTTGTGTCACTGGAATAGGATTTCTTCTTTTATTCCATATGAGCCATGTAGTGGGAGATAATATGACTTTTCTCTCTTCATTGTATAGTACTTAAATTCTTACACAAACAACAGCATAATGGGTTGTTAATTTTAATAGAGGATTTAAAGAAAGGTTAGAGAGAGGGACAGAAAAGAGACACAAAACAGAGTAAGAAAAGAGAGAAAAGAAAAAAAAGGAAGTCAGAATTGAGAGGGAAAGAAACAGAAAGTAGCCAAAACCAAAAGGAAAGAAGAGACAGAAAAGAGGAGTATAATAAAAGAATCAGAAGATGGGGGGGGAGGGGGAGAAATTAAACTAAGGCTACGTCTAGACTGCAGGCTTTTGGGCAAGAAGCTTTTGTCAGAAGAGATCTTCTACAAAAACTTCTTGTGCAAGAGAGCATCCACACTGCAAAAAGCGCATAGAAAAAGCGATGTGCTTTTGCGAAAGAGAGCGTCCAGACTGCCTGGATGCTCTCTCGCAAGTAAGCAGTGATTGCTATGGACAGAATGGCCACTAGGGCACCTGTGCTTTTTCCTCTTCCCTCTTCTTGCACAAAAAAAAACCCTCTTGCCTGTCCACACACGCCTTTTTGCACAAGAGCTCTTGTGCACAAAGGCGTTCTTCCTCGTAGAATGAGGATTACCAATTGCGCAAAAACCCCTCTGATCTTTCAATTTACTTGTGCAAAAACACGCTTGAGGTGTGGATGCTCCGCGAGTTTTTGCAGAAAAATGACTGTTTTCCGCAAAAACTCTGTAGTTTAGACATAGCCTAAGAGAAAAAATAGTTAAGGTATGAAGAACTGAAAAAAATTATTGAAAGAAAGAAAGAAAGAAAGAAAGAAAGAAAAGAAAGAAAGAAAGAAAGAAAGAAAGAAATACCGGAAAAAAAAAATCACAAAGATCATGGCAAGAACACAAAACAAGGAAAAAAGTAAACAAGCAAATAGTAAGATAGAGAGTAAAAGAATCAAAAGCAGCACATTTGATTGTCATTTGTCAGGCTCCCTAGGTTTTCTGAAAACTTCAAGCATCTGGATGAATACGTAATCTATCCTTTCTTAAAATCATGTGGGGAAACTGTAAAAATAAAATACAATGGATATGGTTCTCTGCCACCTTGTATCTTGTGTAATTGTTTACTACTCTGCAGAGTTTATGAGATGTATCATTCTCATAGGGTAATATTTTATATTCACTTTGCACAAGTGTAACTGAATACATAGATGCAAACCAATGGCAAATCAGGCCCTAATGTGCAATTAAAGGCTATTGTGGCTATTTTACTTGCTTCTTTGTAAGATGCATCCCAGACATATTAAGTAGAACCTAAAAACACCATTTTTTTTCTGAGAAAACTACAAAAAAAAACCCCAAACTTTTGAAAGATAATAAAAGGTTAGATTAATCAATTCTCCTTTCAATAGATGGGCATAATGAAAAATGTTTGTATTTTGAGAGATAGAACATAACAGAATGTATGACTGGACATTTTATCATTATAGTTATGAGATGACAAATGGATCAATAATTATATATTCAAAATATAAAAGGGTTTTAACTAAATTTTCATAGTTTGCTCAATTATATCTAATTAACCTACATGTAGACTGTATAGACAACTTACAGTCTCAAGATGTCACCATAAGAACTTATGCTCATTAATTTTAAAATATTTACATTTTTAACCAATTAGCACATAATTACAGTTCAGACAAGCAATCTGAATTTTTTTATATGCAGATAAATATAAATAATACAATTTAACATAGAAACTATGGCAATTAACCTTCAGATATAGAGATAGAGATAGAGATAGAGATAGAGATATATCTGAAAGTTGATTGACACATATATATAGACACGATTCCCCCATGGCCTATTACTATACAAAAGAGTAGGACAAATTACTTATTTATATATACAAAACCTACTTATAAAGGCCAGCTGCAGGTATTTTTTGTGGAAAGTGCATTTTAATAAGGTCCTATTCATTAGGGAAACAAATGGGGGGAAAGTAGATTGCACTACAGAGTTTAGTGCAAGATCTCTCTTTTTCTAACAACGAAATCAATCATTTGTCCAGACTGTGGGGAGTCAGAGTTAGTTACTGAAAAGAGCTCCATATATAAACAAGTCAATAACTCATTGTGTGTTATTGTTGGACTGAAGAAGTCTGCTTTCAAAAAGCTGCCCCTGCTTCTCTGAGAACGAATGTCACTGTATTCAGAGAGTGGGAGAAGGATCTTTTGTTTCTAGCTATTGCTGGCTGCCATTTATGTATGGGAAAAGAGAAGTAGCTGCTAGTTGTTGCAGGAAAACCATACCATAATTATTGCATAATTCTACTTTACGGCAGTCCTGGAAAGGACCTTATTTTTGTAAATATACTTCTGTTAAAGACTTTAAAGTTTGCTTGCACTTCTGAAATCTTTATTCATATTCTGTATGTAATTTTCATTTTATAAAGAAGAAAATGACAGAGATTAGTGATGACAAAATATTTAATAACTTGATTTTATCTGAATGTGAAAAATGTAAGTAATTAACCCAATTCTGTTTGATAATCATAGTTACTCAACGCAGGCTCTACAGGTAACTATATTTAGTCATTTAATATTATATAAGTGAACTTTGATCTTTATTCTATTCTGTGTTTCTTATAATAATTAAAAGATTACCTAACAGTAGTAACTGAATCATTGCAATTCAGATTGGGAGGGGGGAGGGGAATGAGAAGTGCAGCATTTCTGTAGTTCAAGCTTTAATAGTTAAGCTTGATTACTTGATCTCCAATACTAAAAAGGTGTCAGTCTGAAAAAAGTACAGGACCAGAGGCACTAATCCTGAAAACAGACAAGTGAGATACATTCCACAAGTAAACTCACATACTGAATTCAATGGGATTATTCCTATGTGTACAGTGGCTCATGTGTGTGTGTTTGCAAAAGCGTAGCGTAATGATGTTTACTGACCACTAGTGCCCCTGAGTCTCGGTTGGGGAATGTTGTCTTTGCTGCATATAGAGCCTCCTTGATATTCATTATGCCTTTTGCTCTAGTCATTTTTTGGGTAATTGAGCCCTCCTGCCAGGTCATCTTTTAGTCCATCCCTACCATGGTTAAGAAGGGACAACAGGACAACAGACCAAATGCCATCTCTAGATGATGCTGATCCACAATTGGAGACTCTATGCCATAATGTCAGTGGCTGATAGGGGAACCTATCATGATAAGCTGGGTTCCAATCCAGGGACTCTACAATAACCATCAATCCAGCTCCGGTGGTGATTCCCAGGGCTCCTTCTACCAAGTCTCTTTATTTTCTAACGCCGATTTCTGGATTTACCATGGAATGTTATTCTATTCTCTGGCTACTTCACCGCTCCGAGCTTAGAATCATTGAATCATAGACTCCTAGGGCTGGAAGAGACCTCAGGAGTCATCGAGTCCAGCCCCCTGCCCAAAGCAGGACCAACCTCAACTAAATCATCCCAGCCAGGGCTTTGTCAAGCCGGGACTTAAAAACCTCTAGGGATGGAGATTCCACCTCCCCCCTAGGTAACCCATTCCAGTGCTTCACCACCTTCCTAGTGAAATAGTTTTTCCTAATATCCAACCTACACCTCCCCCACAACAACTTGAGACCGCTGATCCATGTTCAATCATCTGTCACCACTGTGAACAGCCTCTCTCCATTCTCTTTGGAATCCCCCTTCAGGTAGTTAAAGGCTGCTATCAAATTAGCCCCCGGCCCTTCTATTCTGAAGATTAAACAAGCCCAAATCCCTCAGCCTCTCTGTGTAAGTCATGAGCTCCAGCCCCCTAATCATTTTTGTTGCCCTCTGCTGGACTTTCTCCAATGCATCCACATCCTTTCTGGAATGGGGCACCAGAATTGGACACAATACTCCAGATGTGGCCTCATTAGTGTAGAATAAAGGGGAACTAAGGGGCGGTGCCCCCTGCTCCCTACACTTGCCAACCCCCCGTCTGTGGGGGTATGCAGGCCCAGCTCTCACCCTGGCCACAAGGGAGGCCTGGCAGTCATGCGAACCCCAGACTCTCGCCTCCCCACCCGCAGCCAGCCCTGGCCTCTCGCCAGGCCATGCCACCCCAGTTCTCTTCCCCTGGCCTCTGGGGGGCCACAAGGAGGGTCACTCTGAGGCCTGGCCAGGCCTCATGCTCTCCCCCCTTCCTGCCATCATGGAGGGCTGGGCTGCAGCCACACCAGCCTGGGCCCCGTCTCCTTCCACCCTAGATTCATTATCCTGGGCCCACTCTTCCTCCTGCCTAGCCGCGCAAGCCCGGGATCTCTCCTCCTTCCCCCCTCCAGCCATGCCAGCCCGGACCCTTTCTCTCCCCTCATTCTGCCACAGCCTAACCTTAACTCCTCCTCTCCCGGCCAAGGCCACATCAGGCTCCACTCTACCCCCAGCTGCCTAAGGGGGAGTGACTCCAAGGTTTCGCGCACCCTGTGGTCTGCTCCCAGCTGCCGGGCGGGAGCGAAGCCACTCTGAGGCCTTGCATGCCCTGTGCTCTCCTCCCGGCCTCCAAGCACAGTGGAAGAGGGAGGTGTGGTGTGGCAGCCAGCACTGTGGAAAGGGGAGGCAGGGGCTGTGGGATGCCAGAGTGATGTGATGATGTCACTCTGTTATCCCGCAAGAAAACCTTTTTTATAGGTATAGTAATACAATCATTTCTCTAGATCTGCTGGCAGTGATCCTCCTAATGCACCATAATATTTTGTTAGCTTTCTTGACTACAAGGGCACACTGTTGATTTATATCCAGCTTCTCATCCACTGTAATCCCCACGTCTTTTTCTGCCAAACTGCTGCTTAGCCAGTCGGTCCCCAGCCTGTAACAGTGGTTGGGATTCTTCTGTCCTAAGTGCAGGACTCTGCACTTGTCCTTTTTGAACCTCATCAGATTTCTTTTGGCCCAATCCTCAAATTTGTCTAGGTCACTCTGGACCCTGTCCCTACTCTCCAATGTATCTACCACTTCCCCTAGCTTAGTGTCATCTGTGAACTTGCTGAGGGTGCAATCTACACCTCATCCAGGTCATTAATAAAGATGTTGAACAAAACGAGCCCTAGAAATGACCCTTGGGACACTCTGCTTGATACTGACCGCCAACCAAACATCGAGCCGTTGATCACTACCCATTGAGCCTGACAATCTAGTCAGCTTTCTATCCACCTTACAGTCCATTTATCCAATCCATACTTCTTTAACTTGCTGGCACACTCCTTACTCTAAGGCAGGGTCACCCCCTGGGACTTTGTGCTTGTCGCTGCCAAATAATTTTCTTTATTCAGTTTTAGCCATTCTTTTTTTAAAATCCTTTCATTTAATCTAATATCATTAAGGAAAAACAATAATTTTTGCATTATTTCATTTTCCTGATATTTTCACTAGTGCCTTTAGGGAAAAATCTTTGATTCAAACTGACTCAATTTTTCATAAAAGAACTCTTTTTCCAAAGAATATTGCCCACAATGCCATACATCATGATTAACAATTTCTTTGATTTTGCACATATTATAACCCAATCCTTATGAATTTTAGTAAATTTAACTTATCATTTAAGGCACAATGACCTGCTAACATTCTAAACATGACTACTTTACTTTTTGTACATGACTATGGAGAATAGTATTATCTTTGATTATGAGCATACATCATAATATTCTCATTCTTTTATTTCCTTAGTCCATAGTTCATGCCATTCCTTCACAAGCTCCTTCATGACCACATTTGTCTACTTAAAAGTATCTTAATATCTCTTAATATCCACCTCATATTTTAGAGCTTGATTTGCTGCTTTGTAAGCCACCACATTTACAGATATGCTAATATGCACCATAATTCCTATTATTGTTACACAGATACCTGCGTGTATTATTTCCATAGTTAGGAACATTATTTCACCATTAGTGTATTTTTTTTCTTTCTGAAGTCCCTGCTCTGATTGTCATAATGCCTGACAGGCATCAGATAAAATTACAGCTTCAGCCAGCCACACATCTTATACTCAGGCTAATGTCAACATTATCCCTATTAGGTCAGCCATTAGACAGGTCACAAATGAATTTTAGATTTCTGGACTAGGATCACAGAAAGCTGTTCCCACTCCACCCATGCAGTCATCCATTTATATCGACTTGTCAAAGCCAGTCCCATCTTTCATAAATTAATTAATCAATTGTATTAGTCATAATGTGTAGTATTTTCCTTCCTTCTGTTTCCCCATACAATTCCAAGTCCACAAATGTGAGAAATGACTCTAGAGCTGTAATTTGATTTCCCATTATTAAAATGTTTTAGTTCTCTCAATTTGTCAATTTAATGTATCTCCTTTACCCATTTGTTTACCCTGATAATATGAGGAAGTCTGTGACAATCCATTATATTTGATTTCTCAACAATCTTCCTAAATCTATTGTGAGCTACTATTTTCATTATTTCCTTTTACCACTGCCCAACAAAATTAGATCTAATATTCTCCTACCTGGATTTATAGATGCTTCTCTGGTGCTATTTGAAGAACACATGTTGTTATCATTGCACCCCATGCCTGAGCTTGGGCCTGGAAAAGTTCAGTGTTTTTGGTTTTTGAAGCTGAAGCAAAAGCTTGTCATCAGTTGTCTAACATTGGTGTTATCAACACTTTCATTCTGTTTTTAAGACTTTTGAATGGTATCATTCATGTGACCTTTCCAAGTTTATTAATTATCAAATACTACTCTTGGTAACATTAATTTTTTTAAAAAATTTTAAATTTCTTAAATTTTTCATCATGAAACAAGTCCTACTCTTCCCTAATTTTATTCTGTATTAAAATAATTCCTTTAGGGCTTGTCCATACTACATGATAAATTCAAATCTATTAAGTTTGAGTTCTGGGCGCCTGATGCTGAGAAGTCAAAGGGCTGTGTCCCCACTGCAGGCAAGAGTCAGATGTGCTCCAAGGTAGAGCGTCCAAATTCATAGAATCATAGAACCATAGAGCTGGAAGAGACCTCAGAAGGTCATCAAGTCCAGCCCCCTGCTCTAGGCAGGACCAATCCCAACTAAATCAACGCAGCCAGGGCTTGGTCAAGCCGAGACTTAAACACCTCCAGGGATGGAGACTCCACTACCTCCCTAGGCAACCCATTCCAGTGCTTCACTACCCTCCTAGTGAAATAGTTTTTCCTAATATCCAACCTGGACCTCTCCACCACAACTTGAGACCATTGCTCCTTGTTCTGCCATCTGTCACTACTGAGAACAGCTCTCTCCATCCTCTTTGGAACTCCCCTGCAGGAAGTTGAGGCTGCTATCAAATCCCCCCTCACTCTTCGCTTCTGCAGACTAAACAGACCCAACTCCCTCAGCCTCTCCTCATAAGTCATATGCTCCAGCCCCCTAATCATTTTGGTTGCCCTCCGCTGGACCCTCTCCAATGCGTCCACATCCTTTTTGTAGTGGGGGGCCCAGAACTGGACACAATACTCCAGATGTGGCCTCACCAAAGCCGAATAAAGGGAATAATGACATCTCTGGATCTGCTGGCAATGCTCCTCCTAATGCAGCCTAATATGCCATTAGCCTTCTTGGCTACAAGGGCACACTGTTGACTCATATCCAGCTTCTCATCCACTGTAACCCCAGGTCCTTTTCTGCAGAACTACTACTTAACTGGTTGGTCCCCAGCTTGTAACTATGCTTGGGATTCTTCCGTCCCAAGTGCAGGACTCTGCACTTGTCCTTGTTGAACTTCATCAGATTTCTTGTGGCCCAATCCTCCAATTTGTTTAAGTCACTCTGGACCCTATCTCTGCCCTCAAGCGTATCTACCTCTCCCCCTAGCTTAGTGTCATCCACAAACTTGCTGAGGGTGCAATCCATCCCTTCATCCAGGTCATTAATAAAGATATTGAACAAAACCGGTCCTAGAACCGAAACTTGGGGCACTCCGCTAGAAACCAACCGCCATCCTGACATCGAGCCGTTGATCACTACCCGCTGGGCCCAGCCTTCTAGCCAGCTTTCTATCCATCTTAACGTCCATTTATCCAATCCACATTCCCTTAACTTGCTGGCAAGAATATTGTGGAGACCGTATCAAAAGCCTTGCTAAAGTCAAGGTATATAACATCCACTGACTTTCCACGTCCACAGAGCCAGTTACCTCATCATAGAAGCTAATCAGATTGGTCAGGCACGACTTGCCCTTTGTGAATCCATGCTGACTATTCCTAATCACTTTCCTCTCTTCCAAGTGCCTCAAAATGGATTCCTTAAGGATCCCTTCCATGATTTTCCAGGAACCGAGGTAAGACTGACCGGCCTATAGTTCCCTGGATCGTCCTTCTTCCCTTTTTTGAAGATGGGCACTACATTTGCCTTTTCCAATCATCCGGGATTTCTCGATCTCACGACTTTTCAAAGATAATGGCCAAAGGCTCCTCAATGACATTTGCCAACTCCTCAGTACCCTCGGATGCATTAAGTCCGGACCCATGGATTTGTGCGTTTAGCTTTTCTAAATAGTTCCTAACCTGTTCTTTACCCACCACGGGCTGTCCATCTTCATCCCATCTTGCGTCACTTAGCACAGAAGTCCAGGAGCCGACCTTGTCCGTGAATACAGAGGCAAAGAAAGCATTGAGTACTTCAGCTTTCCCACATCATCTGTCACTAGGTTACCTCCTTCATCCAGTAGGGGCCACACACCCTCTGATCACCTTCTTCTTGTTAACATGCCTGTAGAAACCTTTCTTGTTATCCTTCACATCCTTAGCACGTCGCAATTCCATTTCGCATTCGCCTTCCTGATAACCCCTGGCATTCTTGAGCTATACATTTAAACCCCTCCTGGTCATTTGTCCAAGTTTCCACTTTTTAAGCTTCCTTTTTGTGCTTAAGTTCACCAAGGATTTCCCCGTAAGCCAATCCGGTCTCCTACCATGTTTGCCTCTCTTGCTACGCGTCGGGATGGTTTCTTTCTGTGCCTTCAATAAGGCTTCTTTAAAATACTGCCAGCTGTCCTGGACTCCTTTCCCCTTCATGTTAGCATCCCAGGGATTCTGTCCATCAGATCTCTGAGGAGTGAAAATCTGCTTTTTTGAAGTCCAAGGTGTGTATTTTACTACTCTCTTTTCTTCCTTTGGTCAGGATCCTGAAATCTACCATCTCATGATCACTGCTTCACAGGTTGCCACCCACCTCTACTTCCCCTATTAGTTCCTCCCTGTTTGTGAGCAGAAGGTCAAGCTGCGCACGGCCCCTGGTCGGATCCTTCAGCACTTGTGTCAAGAAGTTATCCCCAACATTCTCCAAAAACTTCCTGGATTGCCTGTGTACTGCCGTATTGGTTTCCCAACAGATGTCAGGGTGATTAAAGTCCCCCACGAGAACCAGGGCCTGCGATCTGGAAGCTTCTCTCAGTTGTCCGAAGAAAGCCTCATCTACCTCATCCACCTGATTCGGTGGCCTGTAGCAGACACCAACCACAACATCACTGCTGTTGTTTGCTCCTTTAGACTTAACCCATAGACTCTCAACAGGTTTTCTCCCTCTTTATACTGGAGTTCAGAGCAATCATAGTGCTCTCTTGCATATAGTGCAACTCCTCCTCCTTTTCTACCCTGCCTGTTCTTCCTGAACAGTCTATACCCTTCCATGACAGCGCTCCAGTCATGCGAGTCATCCCACCAAGTCTCTGTTATCCCAATTAAATCATATTTCTTGGACTGGGCCAGGGCCTCCAGTTCTTCCTGTTTGTTTCCCAGGCTTCTCGCATTGGTGTACAAACACCTCAGATAACCAGTTGATCGCCCTATCTTCTCCATTCGAAACAGGGGTCCTCCTTTCTTGCTCGTTCCTCTCTGCATTTCTTCCTGGTATCCGACTTTCCCACTCCCCTCAGGGTTTTGGTCACCGTCCCCCGACAAACCTAGTTTAAAGCCCTCCTCACTAGGTTTGCAAGCCTGCCCACGAAGATGCTCCTTCCTCTCTTCGTTAAGTGGATCCCATCTCTTCCTAACAATCCTTGTGCCCGGAACAGAGTCCCATGGTCGAAGAAACCAAAGCCCTCTCTGTGACACCACCTGCGCAACCACGCATTTCGTCCTCAATTCGTGATCCCTGCCCAGTCCTTTCCCTTCAACAGGGAGGATGGACGAGAACACCACTTGCGCTCCGAATTCTTGGATCCTTCTTCCCAGTGCTACATAATCCGCAGTAACCGCTCAAGGTCATTCTTGGCGTGTCGTTAGTTCCCACGTGGAGAAGCAGGAAGGGTAGCGATCCGAAGGTTTGATCAGTTTGGTAAGCCTCTCAGTCACATCCTGAATGTGAGCTCGGTAAGCAGCACACCTCTCGAGATTCCAGGTTCGGACGGCAGATGGATGGCTCAGTCCCTCTTAGGAGAGTCCCGACCACCACCACCCGTCGTTTTCTTTTGGGGTGGTGGCGTGGAACCCCATCCCTAGGACTACGCATCCCATGCCTTCCAGTAGATGGTGTTCCCTTCTGGTTTCTTCCTTGTGAGGTCCTTCCAAAGCATTCAGCACCGCAGAGCCTGTGGAGAAAGCCTGAAAGCGATTACTTACCTCTATAGCATTGGGGGATTCCCATGCTGGCCTTTTTCCCCTTCTAGAAGTTACATGCTGCCAGTTCTCTTCCTGGTCACATACTGCCCTCTCTGGCTCTTCCGCCTGCCGTGCGTGAAGGATTAAACGCTGCCTTCGATCGAGGAAGTCTTCATCCTCTCTGATTGAGCGTAGGGTCGACACTTGGGCCTCCAGCCCTCTAATTTTTTCTTCCAAAATGGCGACCAGCTTGCACTTAGTGCAGATGAAATCCGTTCTTTCTTCTGGGAGGAAGACAAACATGGCACACTCCGTGCAGGTAACAACAGCAGAACCATCACCATCCATCCCTGCTGTCCTGGAGAAGGGATTTAAAAAGAAAGGCAAGAGAACCTCGCCCCCTTCCCAACTCCCTCTCTAAACTCCCTGTTAGCACTCACCTGTTCGCAAGCTCCTTGGTCACTTGCCCAAGGAGCCTTACAAAGCCCTGGACTGCCTGAAAGTCCCTCCCCCTACCAAGGCCCAGCCAATCAGCAGAGGCTTCTAGAATTCAAACTTTAATTAGAAGCCAACAGTTTCCACCTGCCAATCACAGCCAATCACAGCCCCTGCCAATCACAGCCAATCACAGCACACACTCCATAAAGGGGAGGGGGAGGGCAAAGGGGAAGTGAGGAAAAAAAAAAAAAGCCTCACTCACAAACACGAGCATGGAGCATGTCTCAGACTCAGAGCCCCAGGAAACACTCTGGGGAGCACACCATGATGGCTGATTCTTCCGGTATCTGGTTGGTTCAGAAAACATTGATGGGTGGTTACAGGGGCTCATCTCCACACCTGCATCCCACACTCCTTCACTCCCTCCCTCCTCACAAGACAGAAAAGGGACACAGTGTGCACATGCCTTGTCATGCTCTGGTTGTCAGCACGGACACCCCAGCACTGTGACCATGGAGACAGAGCTGCTACAAAGCAGTGCCATACTCGTGACTCTTGCTGCGCCTCATGGTGGAGTACATTGACAGTGCCCACATGTTGCTCCAGCAGGAACAGGACAAGAGTGAGGAGGATGAGGAAGACAAACTCTGGCGTGGCCCACAGGCCCTGCTCAGCCAAGTGCTGGTGCTCCTGCTATTGTGCATGCCACTCAATCCTTTGGGCTCAGTGGAATGCCGCTTCTGGTGGAGGGTGATGAGTTTGGACTAGTGGGACTGCATCATCACGCAGGGATGGGATGATCAGCAGTGGCTGCACAACTTTCGCATGTGCAAGGCCACCTTCCTCAAACTCTGCAAGTGTCTTGCCCCTGCCCTCAGGTGACAAGATACCTGACTGAGACCCGCCATCCCTGTGAAGAAGCACGTGGCCATTGCCCTATGGAAGATTGCCATGCTGGACAGCTACCACTCAGTCAGGAATCAGTTGGGGTGGGGAAATCTGCAGTCAGAGCTGTGCTAATACAAGTAGCCAAGACAATCAACCATGTCCTGCTACAGAGGGTTGTCACTCTGGGCAACATGGACAACATCATGGATGGCTTTGCTGACATGGGCTTCCCTAATGCCAGGAGGGCCGTGGAAGGAACACACATCCCCATCTTGGCCGCTGACCACCATGCCGTGGAGTACATCAACTGCAAAGGTTATTTCTCCATGGTGCTGCAGGAGCTCGTGGATCACAATGGATGCGTCACCGATATCAAAGTTGGATGGCTGGGAAAGGCACATGATACACACATCTTTCAGAACTCATGACTCTTCCGAAAGATGAACACTGGTACTTTTCTCCCCCACCAGACAATCAGAGTCGGAGAGGTGGATATGTCCATTGTGATCCTGGACAATGCAGACTACCCTGGCAATCCTAGAGGGCCCTCTTACACGTTCTGGGGCCCTGGCAGCCCTGGACACCCTTATAGGGGAAGCCATCAGGTAGATGGGGACATGGCTCACGGCCTGCTCCATGCACGTTCCATGCATGCGCTCTGTCACTGAAGTGAAGGTGGAGAACATGTTCTGCTGGTGCGCCAGCTGTTTCTGAGTGGCCTTTCTCTCCTCCTAGTCAGCCCACACTGCTCGTCTCTCTCAGCAATCTGATCCAGGTACTCTGCCTCAACTTCCTGCATGAGGAGTTGCAGGTAGATCATCTGCTTCCTTATGTGCTTGTCCTGGGTTATTTTTCACTTGTAAATCCCAGTGGGAGATGAGGGATGCGCCCAGCACACAGCTATCCCTGCTGTGAAGAAAAGTTACAAGGGCAGTCATCATAGGAGACACTGTGCATGAAGCCTAGCCCTAATCTCTGAGCCAACACTGAAGGTCTCAGTCCAGACAATGGCAAAGGTTTTCGAACAAGGCCATATTTTGCCTTTAAAGTGGGCCTTTTCCAGCAAGTGCACAGACATCCCAGGGGAGCATTGCAACACACACAGCCCGAAGACAAGCAAGCATGGTAAGGTGCCAGCCAGGCCAGGAGCCTGTGGGTGGGAAGGTTGGTTCAGTTTCCTACCGTGTCCCACACACTGGGTCCAGCACTCACGGCATCCCACAGAGAGAAAACGTCTATCCCTGCCCGCTGCGGGGGAGGGGAGGAGGTGCATGTGAGCGGCAGTGAGAGAGTGTTAATGGGTTCCACTCCTCTTCCTCTTCCCGGAAGGTTTCCATGCACGATATCAGTCTCCTCCGCATCACTGCGTTTGATTGGGAGCAAATGCTGACTGACTGTGGGCATGAACCTGGGCCGTGTTCTGTACTGCTGTGTGGTTCCATGACCCCAGACTACTTACTAGTGGCTTGGCATGGAATGGTATCCAACCACGGAGGCCAGAATAAGGCAGGCCTCTTCAGGAACCTTGTGAGAAGGATCAAGGGGTTCGTGTGTGAGAGCTTCATGGAGCTGAGTGCTCCAGACTGGAGCTCCATCTGCAGACACGTGAAGAAGTTTTTCTGTGATCCCCATCCAGTAGGCTGAGAGAGAAGTGTGCAGCCCCTTGCAGCCCATTGCCTGACCCCACTTGTAGATAGAGAAAGTTAGAGAACTCTCCAGGGTTCATTGAAAGCCTGGGAGATGTCCTGGGGGGGGGGGGGGGGGGGGGGGGGGGGGGATCGGCTCCAAAGTGAGGCGCAGCTCCTGGCCCTCATGCATTGTTACCTGGATGGCCTCCTCTTCCTCCTCCATGTCTTTGTCCTTCTCTACCATCCTGCCCTCCTGCAGGCTGAAGCCAGGTATGTCTTGACCAGATTCGACAACCATGGCTGGGGAGGTGACTGGTCCCCCCTCCCAGAATGGCATCCAGCTGTTCATAATAGCAGCAGGTCTGAGGTGCCACCCCAGAGCATCCAGTCTGCTCCCAGGCATTCTGGTAGGACTGGCGTAGCTCTTTGATTTTGAGCCTGCACTGTTTGAGGTTTCTGCTGTGGCCTTTGGTCGAGAGCCTGGCTGCGATCCTGCCGTAAGTGTTGGCATTCTTCTTCTTAGTGCAGAGTTCATGGAGGTTGGACTCCTCCCCCTACACCTGGATTAGGTCCAAGATCTCCCTAGCACTCCAACTGTAGCTCTTTTGCATCCCTGGGCAGTGGAGGCTATGGGAGAAGTGCTCCCCAACCATTGTGATGGCCAAGTGGACATTGGGGGTGCTCATGTTGCAGTGTGCTGATCGCTTGCATAGGGCTCACGAAGCTGGCCACATGGAACCAGCACTTCCTCAGTTCCCATGACTTCTAGAGCTCTGCGAGAGAGGGGAGCAGTGGAGATGCCAGGTATGGCTAGAGCAGTCATAGCAGACAGTTGCGGAAGGCCTCCTGGAGGCCTATTAAGTTGAATTAGCAGCACTGGAGCATTTACATTACCATAATTTTGGACATGCAAGGTTGGGAATAGTGTTACTCCTTGTGAAAAGGAGGACTACAGGGTTCTAATTCTGTGGCCTCTAATCACGGAATAACAGGTTTGGCAGTGTGGACACATCTCTTAGATAATTGACTGTGGGGGTCTAATTTCGGAGTAAGGTCCTAGTGTAGACTAGGCCCTAGTTTTTACAAATGAGAATTTAAATCCCCAATCATGTACCCACTTGGAAATTCTCTGGAGTGCCTCATTTGTGTTTTCCTCAGGTACTTTAACTCTTGTGTGCTCAATCCATATAGCTCAGTTGTCTGCAAAAAGGAAAATACCTATACCTATCTGCACACTTTCAAAGAAGTCATAAGTCATTTATCATAATGGAAAACAAAATAGGGCTGATAAAACACCCTTGTGGAATTCCATAGTAAGCTTGTAGGTTTTTAATGAAGTAATTTTAACTTTGAGTTATGCAGTTCCATCACTTAAAAAGTCCCTTATCCACCAAAACTTTCTCCCTTTTATTCCAATTTTGGCTAGTTTCTATTGAAGGTCTTTCTGCCATAGCATTCCATATGCTTTTTCAGTGTCAAAGAAAACTCTTAGCATAAAGTTACTGGTCCTTATGTTTTGTTTCCAGTCCCTATCTGGTCAACTGTACATCTTCCATTTATGAGGCCATTTTGTATATCAGTTATATCATCATTTTTCTCCAATTATTCCACCATTTTTACATTTATCATGTTTTCCATGATTTCTCCCACACAGGATGTGAAGGCTATAGACCTGTAAGCATCAGGGCTTATAGGTACCTTGCCTGGTTTTCTAATTGGCCTCACAAATTCTTGTTTCCATTCTATTGGCAGCCATCCTTTCTCCCCCACCCCACTCATCTCCAAATATCATTATATAATAGCAATAGAACCTTCAGACTCCCTTCTGACGAGTGTGGAAGCACTTAATTTCTTAGGTTATCTTTACCTGGTGCTATACTTTTCCTTGTTCTAATGGCTGCAGTAAGCTCCTGCATATGACAATTTTGTTTAACACCTCAAGTGTATATTCTCTCCAGCCATTTAATAGTTCACAGCTTTCCTCAGTAAACCTCCTTCTCCCCACTCGTATAAAACTCACTGTTTTCATCTATATCACCACTGACTTCTGGAATTTTTTTGCTAAAATTTTTTCTAAGATAGAGACCTCCGTTTCATTGTTTACAATATGTTCAGGTACACATTTACTTTTACTTCGAAATCCATTAATACTTGGAATTTGCTTATATATTTCTGAAAACTCTGAATCTTTGTTCAATTTCCTACAGAATTTCTCCCAACTTCATTTGTCTTTTTGATAATCCTTTGTGCCATCAGACAAAGGATTACATAGTGTATAAAATTAATTAAGCCTTTACTATTCATTGTGTGTCTTGCTTGATTATATGCCTTATTTCTTTCCTTGATTGTTAACTTGAAGTCCTTATTTAATCAGGGAACTAGATTTCTAAGTTGGGGCAATTTGATGTTTTGTTGATGGTCAGATCAACTGCTGCTGTAATTCCTTTTATTATGTTGTCACAGAATTCTTCTAGGTTGTTACTTGTACAATTATTACATAAATATGTGTACTATTGCATAAATATTTGTCAAATTGAATCTTGAAAATGTCTCCAATAAGCTTTTCAAAAACTTCAGCAAGGGATTCTTGTTGCATTTTCAAAATTCCCTACCTTGATACTTAAATAATTATAGAGAAGTGATCATTTCTCATTTCAGTCTCCTTTATGAATTTCCCAGCTGCATTTACCTGCTGTTGTTTCAACACTCAAATCCAAAAAGGAAAAAGATCCATTCACTAAATTAAATTGAGGAGGTCCACCTGTATTCAATATTATCAGGTTATGCATATCACTAAAACTGTTTTAAGCATTTACCATTTAGATCAAGTTTCTAATTTCACTATAGGTTATTGTGACTAATAAAGTCTCCAGAAACTATGAATGTATTGTTGACATTATTAACTAGTTTTCCTAAGCCTTGGTAGCGTTATATTCAAAACTTAGCTTCTGCATGTTGACATAACCAAATCCCTCTTTTATAAATATGATTTTTAAATAAAACTTTTTTCAATTTTAAATTGTTTAAATATTCTTCATATTGATACATCAAGGGACTGAAAAATCGATCTATAATGAGCCTAATTCAACAGTAAGCAGAAACACTTGTCTCATGAATCAGGGAAGACAGAGGCCACACTGAGGGACCAGCATGACAGAATTGATGGATATTTCACTAACCCAAGCCCATATGAATTCATCAAAAATACTGAAATTGAACAATCATCTGTTAAATTTGTAAACTACAAAAAAACTACAATAGTATTAATAACAACATAATGAATTCCTTGTACCAGAAAAAACTCCAAAAGGAAAATATTCTATTAAAATCGTCATTAATACTAGCATTCATGTATTACATTTAATATTTTTCAGCAAAAAGCCTGAAAAATAGTTTCAGAGGGGAGAAAAAGGATACAGCTGCAAAATCCCACATATTTACAGCAAATGGGCTTTTGCAAATGTAGAACAAGAAATGCAATTATTTGATTGTACAAATGTCTTCATATGTTTCCAAATTCACCCACTGAGCCTGGTTTGATAATGTGGCCTTTATTATGAATAGTATATTTAAAAAAAAATCAGAATTATGCCTAAGGTTACTGCTTAGTGTTGGGATTTCCTCTGAGACCTTTTCCAAACTCAGCTTATCCAAAACAGCTTGTTCAGTTATGGAAGACCATTTTATCCAGTTCTGTGGAATCTAAAAAATTCAGTTTGAATCAAGACTGGCATTTCATAAAGCCAGATGATCAGGTAACTCCAAAGTACATCATTATAAATAAGATTATGTATATTTTCCAAAAGAAACTAACACAGAAATGCTATATTTTACATTGTGTGGCATGCCTTATGATTGGCTTACTAATTTTATGAACCAATCCCGGTATAGACCATGAGCTATCCTTAAGATACAAAGTGTGCTAGTAAGCAAAACTACTACTTCAAGTTCCTCACACATTACTCTTCTTTTTACTATTTCTTTATCTACTAGCTACATATTACTTACAAGATCACTTGTGAATTCATGCTTAGTCTATTGTTAACATCTGTTTATTTGTATTTTCTGTCATTATTCATACAAGGACACCAGTTAGCTCAATCTATCTGGCAAATACTCAACCAAATATGTATTAAAAAGTAACATTCAACAGACTAAATACGTAGATACATAAATCATTAAGCTGCTTCCATATAGGGTGTGTTTACCCATAATATGTGTAAGTTTTCAAGGTCAGGGGGAACTTTTTTGTGAACTTTTTTGGGGGGGAACTTTTTTTTATTGACACAAGACAACACTACTAAAATATATTAACATTTATGGCTGTGACACATTTCTTGACTGCGCTACTATTTACAGTACACAGATAGATTGTTTTTCTTGGTTTTGACTTTGTATTGGTCGAAGCCTTAGTATTATAATGCCACCAATCATAAATAAAACACTGATTACAAAAACAAGAGCCTTATATAATTAAAAGAAAAAATACAATGTAATTAATATTTATAAAAATGGGACCTTTTCCTAAAATGAGCCTGAGTTCTGCTCAGTGAGTGAGGAGGTAGGAAGAAAGGTTGTTTTCCATTTCATGATCATGGGAGCAGCTGAGGGCTAGTTTCACCGTAAACTACTCTAACTTGCACTGACTGAAAGACTTCTCTAGGGATTGTTCCAGGATTTTCAGAATACAATGCTCTCTAGAAATGCCCATTTTTGTCTCCAACTCACCTCACATGCTGGTGGACAGCAGGGTCAGGAGGCACAGAGCTCTGCCTTTTAGTTCATATTAACTGGCTGAATAACACATTGAGGCCTGGTTTGTTGAAGTTTTTTACTGACATCAGCAAGAGTTCTTTAGTCAGCAGCTTCTTTTGCCCATTAAAATGTAAAAAGAGATTCTGAAAGCAGAAGATCCATTGGGTAAAAATGACCACTGAAGAACTGAATTATATAGTGCAATGGAAAATCAATCTTCTAAAAGTAACAGCAACAAAAGCACAGACTTTATTTAAAAACACAGCACCCTTGCAACAGTGTTTAGAAGAAGTGCTTAGGTTGCTCTAATTTCTACCACTAGCATGGGACTTTAACCACCATCAGCAAAGGACTGGCATGACTGAGCACCGCTCTCCCATGCTTGTCCCTGTCCCCAGTATTCCCCATATTTTGGGAAGAAGGGAGGCAATGGCAAAGCCCTGGCAGTGGCACAGATGCACCAGCAAGCAGATTCCCTTCAGACATGTTAATTCTCTGGGGGCAGGGTTCTCTGGGGCAGCGGGGGTGTGTGTGTGTGCTGAAGATCAAATTACTGCCCCTTTGCATTTTCTGACTGGTGCGAAGAAGCTACAACATAACAGATTTAAGCCCAGAGACACTGAAGGACGACCTAGGATCCTTATCAAGACACAATGGATCAGATGACACAAACATTGGGGGAGCGGTAAATAATGAAGAAGCTAGATCTCTGGTTTTAGAGCAACCTGAATCATTTGTTAAACTCAATGGAAGCAAACAACGAGCATGATAATATGTCTAAATGTATACATCTAGGAACAAAGAATGTGGGCCATATTTACGGAATGAGAGACTCTACTTTGGGAAGTAGTGACTGAAAAATATTGGGGTTGTAGTAGATAATCAGCTGACTATGAGATCACAGTGTGATGCTGTGGCCAAAAGACCTAATGAACTCTTTGGATGCACAAACGGGAATCTTGAGCAGGAATAGATAGGTTATTTTACCTCCCTATTGGACACTGAGGCACCTTCTGCTGGAATACTGTGTCTAGTTCTGAAGTCAAACCATGCAAGAAAGATGTTCCCAAATTGGACATGGTTCAGAGAAAAGCCATGAGAATGATTAAAGGATTAGAAAACATATTTTATTGTGATTGATTTCTTTGAGTCTAAGGGGTGACTGGATTACAGTCTGAAGCATGCACCTGTAAGTCTGAGCTTTTCAATCTAGCACAGAAAGGTTTAACATGATATAATGTCTCAAAGCTGAAGTTAATCAAATGTATCATGGCAATAAGACATAGGGTTTTAACAGTGAGGATAATTAATCACTGGAACAATTTTTCTCCATCACAACTATCCATCACTGATCATTTTAAAATCAAGATTGGATGTTTCCTAAAATATATGCTATAGGAATTATTGTGAGTAACGTCTATGGCCTATGTGATACAGGAGATCAGATTATTTCAGGAGTTTTTAAATTTTGGGTTGTGGCTTGTAAGGGTAAACTGCTAACTGGCCGCGAGATGCTTTGTTTACTTGTGCATCCACAGGCATGACCACTCACAGCTTTGAGTGGCCACAGTACATCATTCCCAGCCAATGGAAGCTGTAGGAAGCAGTGGCAGTCCCAATTGCAGCAGGCTTACCTCACCTGTTTGGTGCATGCATTCCTGCCCTACTGCTCCTGTTCACTGCCAGTGAACCCACAGCGAAGAAAGCTGTGGGCTTGCTGTATGCATGCACTGCTGCAGACAAACAGGGGGTGGCGGTGTGTGAGAATGCCTGGCCTGCTTCTTCTTTCCTTGGCTTCTTCTCAGGGGCTGCTGGAAGTAGTGCATACCTCAGGGACTGCACGTGTGCTGCCCGACATCCATCTAGAGAGAGGCTGGGCAGCAGAAGACATGCCCGTGCCTCACCAGGAGCCCAGCTTGCAGTGCACACGCCTCCCCTACAGGGGACCCCCAGCTGGTCCCTTTTAGACCTGCCTGTAGGGTTGCCAGGTGTCCGGTATTGACCCGGACAGTCCGGTATTTTTGCCTCCTGTCCAGTAAAAAAATTCAGAAAATACCGGACACCTAAAATGTCTGGTATTTTCTGTTTTTTCCCCCCCTGCCAGGAGGTGAAAATACAGGACACCTGGCAACCCTATACACACTCAGCAACTGGGCCCAGCCCCCGGCCCCCCTCAGACTCCAACTGGGCCCCCTCGGATCCCCGCTGGCCCCCGGACATCTCCTCCCCACTTACCTGGTTCCGCAGGGGTTTGTCTTGTGGCTGGAATAGAAAAACAAAATGGCCGCCAGCAAAAAAGCCTCTTCTTAAAGGGGCCATGCTGATTTTTTATTCTTTAAATTTTTTTTTGCTTAATAACTGCTGTCCCTTTTTTTTTCCTCATCAACTTTGGTCTCCCTCTTTTTTTTGTCAACAGATTTTTTTTCCTGGTGGTTTTTTTTTGGGGGGGGGGAGGGGATTCGGTATTTTTGGTTAAACCATCTGGCAACCCTACCTACCTGCTTCATCTGGAGGTCTTCTGCTCACGGCACACGGGGCCACTAGTGCCAGACTGCAGCAGGAGTCCTGCGGGAGGGGACAGGAGCCCAGCTGGGGAAGCAGACCACAAGCCATGCCACATGACTCCACTTGCAGTGGAGTGCCCCAGCCGGTTTTTAAAGGAGCAGAGTACCAGAGTGCACTGCCTCAATTTCACCCCTGGCTCCCTCTCAAAAAGAGTTATATTAGAATAAGATAAAGGACAGAGAAGGGCAACAAAAGTGATTACAGGTTGAACCTTTCTAGCACTCTCTGATCTGGGAATATCTGTGGTCCGACATGATTTTAGTTAGTCGGATGTCCGCTTATCATGGGAGTGGCCAAGTTTCCCACAGTTCGGTAAAGTTTGTTTGCAGCTGCCTGTCTCTCAGTGTTCTGTGCTGTTATTTAGCTCTAAATTACCCTAAAAAGATCAGCAAGCAGTGGAAGAGCTGGTAACGCTACTAAGCATAAGAATGATTTTTATCTTTATCTACTTATTTCCTGGTGCCAATACAGTAAAATTGTGTAACAACATTAACACTTTGTTATGAAGAGAGCTGAGAAGTCTTGTCTAGGCATCGGTTTACATGGGATGCATCAGTACAGTCATACATTATGAAGCAGCATTGCAAGCATTGTTCTGTTTATTTGCCTCAGTGAAATAAAAATAGAGACCCACTCACTACAATACTGACCTCCTGTGGTTTGGTAAATTCTCTGGTTCAGCACCAGTCAGGTCCTGAGGGTGCCGGACTAGAGAGGGACAACCTGTAGGAGTATGAAACAGCTTCCTTAAGAGGAGAAATTAACCAGAGACTTAGAAAAATCATAAATGGTGTGCTGAAAGTAAATGCTTACCCCTTCACATGACACAAGAACCAGAATTCACTCAATGAAATTAATAGGCAGCAGGTTTAAAACAAAATACTTCTTCACACAACATACAACCAACCTGTAGAACTCATTGCTGGGGATGTTGTGAAGGCTAAGGCTTTGTCTACACTGCAGGCTTCTTGCGCAAGAACAGCCGTTCTTGTGCAAAAACTTGCGGAGTGTCTACACTGCACACGCGTTCTTGCGCAAGTAAATTTACAGTAAAGCGTTGGAACAGAGGGCTTCTTGCACAAGAGTTATTCCTCTCCCCACGAGGAATAAGCCCTCTTGCACAAGAGTTCTTGCGTAAGAAGGCAATGTGGACGGGCAACAGGGGTTTCTTGCACAAGACACCCCTATGGCTAAAATGGCCATTAGAGCTTTCTTGCACAAAAGAGCATCCACACAGCCATGGACGCTCTTGCGCAAAAGCACATCTCTTGCGCAAAAGCACATGGCAGTGTGGATGCACTCTTGCGCAAGTCCTTTTGTGCAAGAACTCTTGTGCAAAACAGTTCTTGCACAAGAAGCCTGCAGTGTAGACGTAGCCTAAAAGTATAAGTAGTTCAAAAAAGAACTGGATCAAAGGATAGGCCAAAAAGATCAGAGATGGAACCCCATGGTCTGGATGTCCCTAAACCTCCACCTGCCTGAAGCTGTGACTAGAGAACAGGGAATGAATCACTCAAAATTGCCTTGTTCTGTTATTTCCCTCTGTAGCATCTGGCACTGTCCACTATCAGAGACAGAGGAATGGGCTAGATGGACCTCTGGTCTGATCTACTATGGCCATTCTCATGTGCTAGGCCTCTTAAATATCCTAGATGCTCCCTATTCTCTTAATTGACTCAACTGAAATAATCCAGGATAGAATAGGGGAGCTTAGCTCCATTCTGTTTAATGGACCAGATGCTCTGAGTATATCTACATTGCAATGTAAGCCCAGGATTAGTGGTACTCGAGTCAGCTGATCCACTTTAGGTAACCCTGGATTTGAGTGTTTCCACTGTATCTTAACCCTATATTAAGACTTTTCTAATTCTTGATCAAACCTAGGGCTGTGGCATCCACATTGCAATGTACTGTCCCAAGTCAAAGTAGCCCTGTGCCAGAGTCCCTCGTGCCCCTCCCCACAATGTGGCTGCTGTGGCCCAAGGACCTTGGTGCACTATGGGAAAACTGTACTGCCTGCACTGCACACTACCAGGAAGCAGTTCACTGCAGAAAAAGACTTGTTTTTTAACTCACCATTGCAAACCCTGGAGGCTCTCTGATAGTGTTCTTGCAGATCGGCGATCAGAAGAA